>CM034156.1:255815452-258766409 GCA_019776745.2 Taxus chinensis | reverse complement strand
ATTGGAAACACATATATGCATAAAAAAGGTTTTCAAATTAGGCATTTACGTGTGTAAACAAAGTGTTGAAGAAAACACAAAAATAAAATCTACATAGTGAAAATTTTATTGAAGAAAGCTTAGATAGAAAACACAAGTGCATTTCCTTTAATTACATTGGTAGAAAATTGTTTGATTGATTCAAAATATTGAACACAATTTTATTTTGAAAATATAGTGTTTTTGAAGTTGTGTAAATGCTATGAAAGTGAAGAGGATACTGAAAAAAATAGTAAGTTTAAAACCATACCTTATGAGTAACATTGGTTGAAAAATCACTATGATTTTCAACATATTTACATGATAAATATTTAATTATATAGTTAAAACCCTTTACACTCATTTACTTGGTTGAAGCTAGTAATATAATAATATATTAAGCTCTTAATTACAATTATAATTGTTTTACATTACTTATGTACCATACATATATGTTATGGTGTATATCATCATTATTTTTCATACAAATAATTTAACTAGGTAAAGTAATATGGGATTTTTCTCAACAATAATTTAGCCCATGTTTCATTATGTAATGACAATGACTAAAACCATATGTATTTATTACAATAAGTGATTTAATATAAATGCAATCAAATCTAGTTGCAGAGTAACTAATGTAATTAATGATGTACACATGCTAATATATAGTAAGACACAATCAAACAAGCATATATTAATGTGAAACCCTAAGAAAATTCAAGAGAGGAGGAGACTTAGTTGATTTCAGAGGATCTGGATATGATCTGTGTTATGTGACTAAATCCCCAATAATTTAATTACTTAAAGACTTGTTAATTTATTTAAATAATAAAAGTTTAAGTTGAGATTATTTATAACAAAGGTATTATAATAAACTATTAAAAAATAAATGTGGCCCGTGTGAATAACTTGAGCATTTGATAAAAGAGAATTAATTAATTTGAAAAGGTGTGAGATGGTTGTGTTGGTTCATAACTACCCATGAAATATTATAAAAAGGCATATGAAAGTGACAAGAAAAAGAACATTATGATTGGAGAGAAAATAATTACAAGGGAGTTTGATGATTGTTTAATTGTATCTAAGATTTAACTTGTGGAGTAATTATAAGATTGAAAAAGGTATAAATAGGCAATGGGAAAGAGAGAGGGGCATCAGAGGTGTCCTAACCAGGGTATGGTGTACACCTCAGATGGTTCTTGGCTAGGGAAACGAGAAAATACAATGGGTGTATAAATTTTCCTCTTAATAGTGCGGCCATAGTCTAGTGTTTGTTACTGGAGTGTGCATTGGAATTTTGTATCAATTACTTACCATGTTTCCTAGATAAGTTTCTCTCTAAAACATGTAATTAATAGTAAATTAAAATAAAAAAGGGAGGTAAACCTTAGGTTTTATTTAAATATACATGTGACTGTTTTATTTTATTTTATTATTTACATTGATGAAATATACAATTTTTAATATAAAATAGAAGGTGATAGAATTTAGATATGCACAACAAAATTTAATTGGTTGATATAAACCTATTTAATTTACTTATATATAATGTAATTTTAGATTTAATAATAAGTTTAGAAATGTAAAACATTTGTTAAACACAACCTCTTTATAGGGAACTAGGGTTCGATGGTTTCACTTGGTTACCAGGTTAACCCTCACATGTTTTCTAGCACTATAGATTAGGAATTTATTTATTAGTGTGAAGTTAATACTTTTTAAACTAATCTAGATTAGGGGAAATAATTTCATTTTAATTTGTGTTATGTGATTGCTGGATCTGACTGGAAAGAGTTTCATAGAGGATCGCTGAGGGTTCTATACTCTGAAACTGCACAAGACAAAAGTGCTTGGGAGAGGATGGGTGTACCTGGTGCTAGTGTCTAGATCTGGGCATTGGTGTCAAGGTAGATTCTGTGGATCTGGTTATTTCAATACTAGATGATGTTTACTATATTTTTCTATCTGTTACTCTAGATTCATTTTCTAATCTGTAAATGTACCTGTAACCTACAAGAAATGAGTTCACCTACACATACCTACAAACCACATCAAACCTGAATAGGAAAATGTAGAATGTGGAGTCAGACTGACCTCGATGGTCACCTGAAGAGTGAAACTACAACCAAGTGTTTCACTACATCTCAGAATCCATGTAGTTCTGTGTGAATGTTTGTGTAATCATGCCCTAGGAAACCCTTGTATAAGTTGCACAAATGATAACGAGATAGATCTAGAATGTAGAAGATGTATTGAATGTATGTGATGAAATAAAATAGACTTACCCTCCTATGGTGTGTATGCAAAAGAATGCATCCCTTGTCCCTTGAGTGAGTGTGATAGATAGATGATTTGAAGTATTTTGTGCCTTTAGATGCAAGCTTATGTGATAATAGATAGTGTTAGTGTTTGGTCCCTTATTTTGAAAACATAACTGTGTATTTACATGATTCCCTTGTTTGAATTTCGTAATTGAAAACTAGAAGGCTGAGCCAAAGTACTATAAATAAATCAAGAAGCAAAAGGGGTCCAAAAGGAAAAGAGAAAGGTAAAGAAGGATAGGAGCACCCATAAGGATAGGAGCACCTGGTGCTAGTGTCCCAACTAGGAGATAGTGTCTAAGGTGATAGAAAGATAAAACAGTCAAATGCCGAAAACACTGCAAGATGTATAAAGCCAATAAAAATGTAGAAGACAAAGAAACAGGCTAAAGGGAGCTATCAATTACTATTTTATTTCTTAGGAATCATGTAAATTCTAGCATGCTTTTAGGATCTAGAAATGTACCCAAGTGCATAGATTTTGTGTCTATAATAAGTAGCTGTATTGTTGTTTTTCCGTAATGAATGTTTTGAAACAAAAACGGAACATGTATGATTTTTATAACATTGGAAACACGTGTATGGAAAAAAAGGTTTCTGAAATAGGCATTTATGTGCCTAAAAAAAGTGTGGAAGAAAACACATTTTTTTTAACACAAAAAATATTTATTGAAGAAAACCTAGATAGAAAACACAAATGTATTTATTTTAGTTACATTGGTAACAAATTTCTTAATTTGATACATGTGGTTAATAAGTACACTATGTTATTCAATAATAACATAACCTTATTACTAATGTATCAAAAACCAACTTATTAAGATAAAATGTAGACACGCATCAAGATATTTAAAAGGCTTATATTATTGTTAGAAAACATAGTATACCCATCCAAAACCCATTAAAATTTGGCTGGCCGGAAAATCATATTGACATGAGTCTAAAAGTAGTAGGGTCAAAAAGGTGGTTGAAATTAACCAAAGTTAGATTTAGTCGATTCACCAACTCAAAATCTCAGTGTATTTATGTAGAAAAGCCAATTTATTAAGACCAAATGCAAAAATACAATGATATTTTTATAATTTTATGTATTGAAATCTCTTTTATTATAATGTAAAGGTTATATATATATATATATATATATATATATATATATATATATATATATATATATATATATATATATATATATATATTAAAGTGATTTGAAAAATTGTGTTTTCCATAAACTTGTTACAAAACACACTTTATTTTTCAATAATAAGAATTTCAACTATTTAATTTTTCTAAACAAATGGTTGCTATACCCTTGTCCTTTTTTATACATGATTAAAATTGAAAGGGTACTTTTTTTATAGTTGAGATGAGTTCTCCACCCCAAATTTTTGGTGCTTCCAATGTAAGAAACAAGTATAAAAAGGATTATTTTCTGGTAACCATTGAAGTAGTCCCTGAGAAAATGAATTTTCCTTGTAGGATGACTAAAAAGATGAAAATATGAAAGAGAAATATTATTACCACCTAATTTGGCATGTTTTGCAACAATAATAAGGAAAATGTAGTGAACACAGCTGATACCACCCACAATGAAAAATAAAACCACATAATGGTTTATCATCCCACATATCCTCTCTCAAAAGAGAAAGAAAAAGGAAAATTAGTAGATGAATAAAATTTTGGTGATGAAGAACCATTCCTTGAATACAACCCATGGTTGGAATGTGAATGTTTGAGGAAGTCATATGAGGTAGAGTATACCTGCCCATCATGGTATGATGAGAATGGAAACAATGATATTAGTTGGGATGATCAATTGGCTCTATGATATAATGATCATAGTTATGAAACATCTAGCCATGCATCTATTGATTAATGTTGGATCAATCATTTAACCATATAAGCTATTTTTTCTGTGTCTTATGGTCTATGTTTGTATTTCTGAATAGATATTGGAATTATATTATATGGAAATGTTACATAAAAACCTTATATAAAAATTCATTATTGAATGAAATATAACATATATTTATATGAAATTCCATATGAGAGTTAAAATAAATGAATATGCCTTATTTTGTATATTTTTTGTTATTCAAATGCATTATAATGATCTCAATTTTTAAAATTTTATTTTTCATAATGAAAAATTGAGACTTGGATATTTAATTTTTATAAGTTAAAAATGTTACAGGTCTATGTTAGATATTGTTTTTTAGTACAAGCACTATGTTTTTATTCAATACAATATTGGAGGAGATGATCATAGTTGATGTTGAATAATTAGAGTTTTTGTTCAGAACTTTTTATATTGACTTGTAAGTAACTCTTGAAATTCTAATATTAGTTTATACCATGAATTATTTTCCATTAACATTATTCCAATATTGATCATTACTTATTAATAGTATGTCAGGACATCCAAGATGATCATGCATAGTAGGTGGAGAAAAATAGACGCGAAGGAGACTAATTCGTTAGTAAGAACGAGTGGTTTAAAAAATGTTTACATGTTAAAATTTGTTGCTTACAAATTTTATTGACATTTTTGTGTTATTTTCTAAGGGGGATATTCCTTCTCCACTAGGTAATGATGGCAAGGATCCTTTCAAGACTATAGCCTCCATTTTGTTTGATGATCATGCAAGGATACACTTGATGTGAGGAATACAAAATTTACCTTTTTTGAATTGGTACTAATTATTTCTTATTAATCATTTTTTATCATTTATTTTATGTTGTTTATATAATGTTTTCACAACCACTTGTTGATTACAAAATGGAAAATGTTGGTGGTTGCATGTATTATTTTTGTGGGTAGTGAGATTGTGCATTGGGTGGTGGAGTTAAGTGTTAGGAGTTGCTAGAACTTAATATGCATCGTTCGATGATGTACACCATTGATTTTGTGTTTCCAAAAATACGTGGCCTAAAAAATATTGGTAAATGACCACCTCTTTCTCCTAAAAAGACAACGCCATATAGAGATAAGAGGGACAACCACATGGAGTATGTAATGAGGAAACAATTTAATTTATAAATAAGACATGTAATTAATATAATTTGTAAAAAGGAAGGTAAAAAATAGTTGGAAGACCTAAATTTAAGAGATAAGAAAGAGGTATATGTTCAAAAGAGGTGTTATGATATCGTGAAGATGAAAGAAAAAATAAGGGAGAAACTATTACAAGTGATGGAATTGAAGAAGCAAATGAAATTCGACAATATTGTACAAGTCAATTATTATTTTCCATAATATTATTTTTATTTCATTTTGATTACATGCATGTGGAAAGTAGCCAAGATCATGATTATTCTCCCACTGGGTGGGGTAAATAATGGTGATGGCATGGTCCATGACGATGTTAATAGTTCGGTCGAGGTCCTATGTAGTATTTTATTTCCCAACCAGAGCTATGCACACTAGCACTTCATCCAGACAAGTCTGGAAGCTCACCCAAAATGTGCATAGGTGACAGGCCCCTTCCTTGTTATGCCTATACTGATGTTAGCATGCATGTCCATATTCATAATAATTTATAACCAAAACAACCATTCATACATAGAGAAGAATCATAATCATGGAAATCCAGAAACAAATATAATAAGGAAACTTAATCAACATACAAGATGATTAATAACACTTGAATTCCCAATATTTTGTACTCAAACATAGTGATCCTTACTACCCAAACAAAATCATCCATCATAAGAAAAATTTCATTACGTAAAACATTAGCTGATTACATCACAGTTCAATACATCAATGTATAAGACTCGTGCACTCTTATGCAGGCTCATAAACAACCATGATATCCAAACCCTAACCCAAGAACTACAAATCCAAGGTCATCAGTATAGCACTTTCTCTCAATAAAAACTATCCAAAATAAGGATGAACCACACACACACACAAACACACACAAACACACCCACACACCCACCCACCCACACACACACACACACACACACACACACACACACACACACACACACACACACACACACACACACACACACACACACACACACACAGTGGGGAGGTTCCCTTCACCACCTTCATGCACTATCCTAAAAATAGGCATGTGTACAAAATATCTTGCACGTGTTTTACATACCATGCTAATAATAGATTAATATAAATATACAACATATCTTACATGCAATAATCCTATTATTAGGCATCTCTAGGTGTGTTCTCCAATTATGCCATACATGTGCTTTTTCCAACTATAGATCCTTTCTGTGTGTCCCAAGCCATCCTAATTTTATCTATTTATAAACATTTCTTAGACGCCACTCTAACTATGATCTATTATTTTTAACCATGTCTTTGGGAAATCAGCTAAGTCCCAAATTTTGTCTGCTCATGCGCAAATGTTTACATGCTAATATTTTTTTCATGTACATGCCCCTTCACATATCCCTTGCACGAGGTCCCTCCCTTTCATGCATGGATAATACTTATCCATTTCCTTCACTCAAAATTACCCCACATTAAATTCATTACCCGTCCTCAATAATGTTTCAACATACTTGTTTCTACTATGAATGAATGAATCAAAGAATACTGAGGAATAAAGAAAAAGAATTTTTTTTTATGAATCAAAGAATATTAATTCACCAATTTGTGTGCATATGTAATCATGCCTCAGGTGACTAGAGGAGATCTCAAAACTCTTTTCCCAATAACTTCTCTAACTTCTCCCACTCTGTGAGTTCATGTGTTGCTTTCCCTAGTATTGCTTCAATAATACCTAGAATTTGATCAGGTGCTAGCTCATCAATTTTATATTTAAGATATTTTACTACCACATCTAGTGCTATGACCACTCCTTCCATAACATCCATTCTTTTCATGATCATGAGCTGCACCTCCTTGATTCTCAACTCAAGAGTTTCATTCATAGCCTTAATTATATCCCTCTACGGTGATGTCTCTACCATGATTTATGTTGGATCAAGATTATTACTTGGTTTTTTATTTATTGAAGGACCCTAATCTTTGCCTCTTCCTTTATCATGTAGGCACTTACAATAGGATCATAATTTTGACATCTATCAAATACCAACTCACTTTTTCTAATGGTCTCCTTGAACCTAGTGACAAGTGCATCATACTTTGTTATCTTGGCCTCCACGACCTCTTTATTAATTTTATCATCCTTGGTAAAATATTCTACTATTGGTCCCACACCACTATTATAGTTAAAAAATAATATCTCAACCAAGTATTTGAGATAATCCATATCATCAATGTAGTCTGTTCTATCTTGGCTTATCAAGGTGGGGCATGCACCTGTGATCTGCTTCACCAATCCTCCTACCATATCATAATCCTCCTTGGTCTGCTTTTATTCTCCATTCAAGTCCTTTTTCATATGTTGGACTTCACACTCTTTACCATTTTTATCCTCTACCATGAATCTCATGGTAACAACCTTTTCCAATTTCCCGTGTGTGACCTCAACTATCAATTTATGTAGTGTGCTACACACCTATTCATTAGTCAGCCTTATGGGGTCAAAAATTTTATACTTCTTTCCCAGATCCATAGTAAATGTCAATGTGGAGTAGGACCTATTACTTATCTCAAACTCCATCTCTTCTGCATGCGTATGCATGCTCCATCACAACATTTTATTTTTGTGTGAGAGAAATCCTCTCTCATCCATAAGGTCCCAACCAAATAACTTCTTCTTAGGAATCATGCTTTGAAACCTTTCCCTCAACACCTTTATAGGATTTTCAATGAATGACATGTATGGTGATTGTGGGGGTCTTCGTATCCTTACCACTTTTTCCTTGGTGTGCTACTTTTTGGGTGTGAATGGATTTATGTTTGTCTCACCACTATGCCCTTATCCTCCTTGATGACACAGGTGTCATCAATTTCTCCCTTATATTTCTTAGGATTTTCCTCATGTGTGCTGTGTATCTCCTTATTACACACTGATGCATTTTCTCTACATGGGATTTTATTCCACTCACCCTCTTCACCTTTCCCTAGGCTCAACTCTAGGTGCACAAACTTCTCATCCTCTCTGTAGACACCAAATTTGGGTCACACTCCCCTTGGTTCCCTTTAATCAATTAACATAATATATTTAATTAATCACGACCCCTTCATCCTATACTAATATTCATCCTCACATTATTAATTAATTTAATTAAGTTAATTTCACACTCACACATCCACCTCATCATTACACCTCACCCTGGACCTAGTCTAGGGGCATTTAACTCACAATGACTGAGTCATCACTCTCAGCACTGAGTCATCACTCCCAGTGCTAAGTCACCACTTAACATAACTAACTAAGACTTATTCCTAAACCTAATTGGAATTCTTCTATGACCTTCCTACCTTCTCTCATGTGAAATCCACTTCCCTAAGTGGAATCAATCAAAATCATGCTAAAAATAGTAAATACCTTCCTATTTTTGGTAAACCTAGACTTTCCCACCTTAACCAACGCGAGTTATCCCTCAACCGATTCCCTTCACCTAACTGCCATCAATTACCTTATATACACTTTCAAAACTCTTTACACAGGTTGGTATTTCATTTATTAGAGACTGATTGCATTAAAGTGTAAATCTTGAAGCCCTCCTACATCCAAATGATGAACACACACAACCACAGTGCAAGACAAATATTTGTTTTCCCTTCTAGAGCAATGGGATACTCACGGGAGCAGATAGGTCATATTATCACGAAACTAGACTCAAGCACTTCTTCTATGATCAACCATCAACCATTCCAACTCCCAAGATCTGTAAGACATCAAGTAAGTATTGTGATTCTAATCATTTGGCTTATTCCTTTTGTAGATATTTTTCTCCTTTCAGTAGTTTATTTCCTCTTTTTCCTATACATCACCTTCTTCCCACCAACCCACTATTCAAGCATCCCAAGCCATTTCATCATTCCAAACCTCCTTCTTAGTATCCCTGAGTCTTCTCAACCATATTACAACCCAAACCACACTACTCTCAGTCTCTATGCAATCACAAAGAACCCTAAAATTTCTTTTTAATAATTTACTATCAAATTTCCATTACCGATGTCCGTCACCTTAACCGTCGTCAATCTCCCCTCTCTACTGGCATTGTTCACTAGAATGATATCAGTCACTAGAATGATATCAGTCACTATGTTTTCTATTTACCTTCACCAAAATTCCACTAACATCACCTAAACTCCACCTAGACCTTTCCATATACCTCTGTGACCTTACCTAACATCCCTGTGACATGTCCCAACTAGAAACATACCTTTCTTGATGCTAGATTAGTTTAGATTTTAATACTTTGATTAATCTAGTTTTTTAATAACGTTTTGAGATACCTAAATCAAAGTGTTAGTAGTAGGACATTTATTTATCATATTTACTTTCATTGATTTGATAAAAATAGTGGATTGACAACTATCTAGGAAGTATCACACTTCCTGGAACTAGCAATTGCTAGGCAGGCCAGTGTCATTTGCTATTTAATATCATTTGGTGGTCTTGCTTTATATCTATAAGTAGTCCTTCCCAGACAAAAAGGTGTTCTATACAATCAGCTTGGATAAATTTAGTAACACACACATTCAACCTTCAACTTACATATCATAGGTATTCTTCCTTGAACATTACCTTATGTATTTTACCGCACAATTATTCGGTGAAATACTCTCCTTCTTTCTATCTATGTACAAATTATTATTTCTCTCATGCCCATCTTCCTTAAAATTTTTTATCCTCCTCCTCCTCATACAGAACTTGAGATCTTTTAGGACCCCTTCTTGTCCTAAGTGGACTTACCCTGACTTGCTGAGAAGAGCTTGCACCCTTGCTTTCCTTCCTCCTCTTACACTGCATTTGTATCCTTCCATTCTGGTCTAATGAAATGTCCTCCTCCTCTTCTCCTTATTCCTTTTCTTCATGTGGGGTGGCATATCTTCTTATTTTCTCTTGTGATACTTGACCAAAATATTCTTTGGTTGGGGAAAATGAGAGTCACATACCTCAAATTCCTTCCCATCCTTCAAGTTTTAGCCATAAGTTAACAAAAACCCTACAAATCATGCTTTCAATTCTTATATTCATGATGAGAATTATGTCCAGGGTATTGAGCTCCAAATTCTCCAAGTATGCCAAATTGGACGTGTATCCATACGTCTTGTGCAGGGTGTTCTAATATGAATCCACCTTCTCTACGTCAAACACCATCTGTAGATCAAGAATTTCCACGCTTGTTACGTGTCCAAGTTAATGTACCAAAATAAACACAAAAACCTTGAAAAACTCAAATGAAATTGATACCTGATAGATAAGACAAGATTCGAAGATGTAGATAGAAATGAAAGCCAATGTAGACAAGACGGGCTCACACGAGTGATCTTGTAAGGCAGATCTGAGAAACTTGCGAGACACAAGTACTTGACAGAAAAAGACAACGTTAAAAGATATTTGGGTGGACTGCCCAAAAAGTGGGTCCGGGAAGTGATAAGCTCTCTCGGCGGATGTCATTCCACGTTTTAAATTAGAAGAAGAAGCATACATGATAAAAGAATGTAAATAAATGTCTAGATTTTCTGATTAAAAGTGATAGACAATATGTATACAGTGGACAGAAAGCAACAGAAAATAGGAAACTGTGAAAACAATGTTGGATTTGTGTTACCTGAATTCTTTACATGTCTGTAGGGAAATCAACATCGATTGGGAGAATCAATGTCGATTAGAAAAATTGGCATCGACTGGGATAGGTCGGCGTCGATTAGAGAAATTTGGTGTCGACTAGGATCAGTCGGTGTCAACTAGGGGAAATTGTAGGAATATTGAGAAACAGACAATGAAAGCTAGATCGTCGATCTCCACTGGATTTGCAGGAGCTATAGGGATACTGAAAAAGCTCTTCCTTTGCTAGATGTAGGAACATACTCACCAAGAGATCTATGGAGGCTCACGATGTCGATGTGGTAGGAGCAGAGTAATGGTCCTCCTCTTAGGGATTGGTTTTGATAGAATTCACTTTCACTTGATAGATAATGCTCAGAATTGATGCTCAAAACTCTCTGTTGTTTTTTTTGTCTAAACAAAACTGAATTCTGGCCCTGTATTTATAATCAGAGCCAACCGAGATGTAATCGGTGCCACTCTAAAAAATTGGCGTCGACTGAGTACCGGTCGGTGCCGATCAGGGAATAGACTCTCTAAATGGCCAAAAAGGGTGATTTTGGAAGGATGCAAGTGATCCCTTTGACTCAAATACGGGAAATATCCCGCTGCATGGTTTAGGGGGAGGAGAAATAGGGGGGATAGATGGATAAAATTGATATGGGAGGTTAGGAATTGATATGGGGTAGATAAATAGTTAAGATATATGTAAAAAGTGTAATTAAATAGTTAATATTTAATTATCTATGGGTAAAACATAATGGGGTGAAATAAACTTAGGATAGATGTTTAAATCAAATATTAAATAATACCCTAAGGATGAAGTGGTGATATAAATGTGCTCCAGGTTACCTGAGAAGGTAAACACACGCGAGGGACACTAAATTGGGTAACCAATTTTAGGTGTCTACATTTTGCCCCTTTTTGTTGAGTAACTTGCGATAAGCAAACTTGCAAGACAAAAACAAGGAGTTGGAAGAAAGGAAAAAAAATGATGATGTGATCCCCCTCAAACTAGGGATGGGATGGGCCCCGAAAGAGCAACCGATCCCAAGTTTGAAAATGTAGGATGCCCCAGCTAGATGCCTGGAGTAGATCTGATCATTAATGATGCACAAAAATAATAAAAGGCAACAACCTAAGGAACTCACATTGGTAGAGCAGACTAGATGGTCTTCGCATGAGATGACGTTAGTACCTATAGACCCATGAGTGTAAGGAGGGCTGTAAAATAATAGCACCTAAAGAGAGACACATTGGTAGGGACAACTAGACAGTCTGCGAAGCAGACGACGTTAGTGGCTACAGACCCGTTATCTTTAAGCTGCCAAAAATGTGAGTGCCCCATGTACAGGGAACAAATGCAAAATGGGTGAGAATATCGAAAGTATGTGCCAAAAGGCAACACTCAAAGTATAATAATGCCCAGATAAATAAGCCAAGCATCAACACTATGGAAAAAAGATTAGGAGATGGAAGAAATAATGCCTAGATAAATAAGCCAAGCATCAACACTATGGAAAAAATATTAGGATATGGAAGAAAGCGAGGTGAAGAAGCAAAAGTGCAACCAATAGGAAACGATAGGCCTAAATCGACGTTGATCAAGATAAAGTCAACGTTGACTAAATAAATTGGTGACGACCACACAAATTGGTGCTGACCATAAAAATTGGCGCCGACTGTACCAAGCCCATATAAATATGCGAAAGGAAAATGTGAACGATTTATTTAGACCACGACGATTGATTTAGAGAGAGTCAAAAACTAATTTTGAGCAACATGGAAGCCCCTTGGAGAAATCAGAAGCGGAAGAGGACACGACCTGGGGTAAGTGGATCCTCATTAATCTCATGTACATGTTTACCATTAAATAGCACACTAGAATGCCATTTTTTAGAGAAAAAGGGAATAAGTGGGAAGCAAGAGTGTTTTTGACACTCTACCTCCCAATTGGTGTCCATTGGAAAAATCAACACCGATTAGAAGAAATCGGCGCCGATTAACTTTAATTGACGTTGACTAGGTTGGATCGACACCGATTTAACTAAATTGACGCCAATTGGACCGAATAGACTGATAAAATGATAGAATGTGTTTTTTGATGTTCTGATTTGGATAAATGGGAAGCTAACATTGCTCTTGACATCGTGGATGTAGGCACGAGAAGTGTTACACATGTGGGATGCTATTCCCAAGCTTCTGGAGACCATTCTCCCTGATGTGATTGACGCAGATTAGCACCACCCAGAGTTAGCTGGGCTTGGGGGCTTCTAGTACTACCAACGGGTGCCTCAATATGTAGAGCTGATGCGAGCATTAGTGCAATGATGGGATAGTAGGACATGTACTTTCTAGTTCAGGATGGGTGAGATGACCATCACCCACGAGGATATATATAGGATCCTGAGGTTGCTGATCACCGAGGACCTGATTGAGATTATTCCATGAGAGCAACAACAGAGGGCCCTAGGACGATTGCATGGAGACAGGGCAGACAATTCAAAGATAGTGTCCAGGGCAGTGAGGATAGCCTCACATTATAGACAGGGTGATGTTAGGAGTAGACAGATAGTGCTGATTCAGATGACGATCTACTATTTTACTCTGCCAGATTCAGGAGGTGGGAGATTTCCATTGTTGTTACTAGACTATGTGTGTGACATCCTATAATTTAGATAGGTGTTTGCATTTTCTAATGCCTTGATAGCTCAGCTATACTATGAGTTATGGATGTACACCACTGGTAGGTAGACAGGTATCGATGTTAGCTTTGTGCTCCATTGTTGGGAATATGAGCACATAGTAGTGATCAGGCCATCCAAGCTTCCATGGATGCCAGCAGCAACGGGGCCCCTCGATTATGGATTCTAGTGATGGTAGGCCAACATGGCCTTGGGAGATACAGGGAGATCTGCGGAGTGGTATGCTGAGCATTTCAGTATGCTCACACTAGAGTAGGTGATTTGGAGATCATATCGGGTCTATCCGATATGGGCCAGTCAGGAGGCTCACCTGGTGGGGCTGAGACATAGTAGGGTGATTAGGGGCCGCAGGCCAGATATGTGGGAGTGCATCCTATTTATACGGGTATTGAGGTAGTTCAGCCTAGTTTAGATAGTTCTGACCACTTACAAGCCATACAGATGGGATAGTAGAGAGACCGATCTACTAATTTTGATCCCGGCAGATCTATTGAGGGAGGCCCCACCTTCCATAGATAGTGATGACGACGCTGGAGTAGATGATGGCTATGTGGCATGGTATTCTACAGAGCTGCCACAACACCTGCCAGCATCCATAGACGTAGACGAGGAGGACATAGCTGTAGTGTTGGAGAGGCTGGAGGGAGAGCATGCTACCCTGATGCAGACTAACTAGGATGCCCTCGAGGAGATTAGAGCTCTGACGGAGGAGAGGGATGCATTTATACTAGAGAGAGACACAACACGTCAGGAGTGAGATACAATGATCCAGTAGAGGGATCGCTACCATTGGCACAAAGAGGCCCTCAGGGCCAAATATGGTGATACAGGCACTATGTCAGAGTCTAGGTCACATGGTGGGACAGTAGGGGCCCACCACCAACAGCACTAGAAGTGCCATTATGAGTACCTGGTACGGTGAGCCTGAGAACTTATCAATCTCTCCTTGTTGAGGTGAGATACTATGAGGATGCCCTGACACAACATGCCCCTAATGTGCCTCGTTACTGTGTGAGGAGAAGATCAGCGACAACCGAAACTTGTGGTGCATTAGAGGGAGGGAGCACCGGGAGAGATCGTAATGGTAGCAGGCCTACAGTAGCAGGTGCTTCTAGCTTGATAGGTAGTGGCCAGGAGGGACAACCTAAACCAGAGGAGGGCGGAGGAGATAGTGTCTTTCACCTATCAGATTTTACGATATAGATATGACTATTTTTTTGTATCGATATATTGATGTAGCCTCGATTTGAAGGAATTTTTGATTATGATATAGATGGCTTGATTGAAAGCCATCCATTATTTGTTGTACAGACACTCATGTATATATATATATAGATTCATCATTTTATGTGTCATATGATTGTACTCATGCATTTAATTTTAATAAATAAGGATAGATGTAGCGTAATTGTGATGGATACAGACATATGCTGATAGCGGATAAAAAGATGTGATTTGATGGACATAGACATAGAGGATAGATAGATGTGATGTGATTTGATGTGATTGATATGTGGATTTAATTTTGATGAAAAATAGATATAAATAGATGTAGTGTAACTTGGATGGACACGTTTTTAGATGATAGATGGATAGATATGATTGATAGATTTGATATGTTTAAGATGTTAATTTAATTTTGATGAAAATAGATAGGTAGATTCACATGTGTTTACAATACATGCTTTGATATGTTTTTTGGACAAAGTAGATAAGATGAATATAGATAGATGATACATTTTGACTAAATTAACATGTTAAATGTCAATTTAATTGGATGAATAACAAATAATAATGGGAAATGCACTAAAGGATGTAATGAAATGACCCTGATTAGAAATAAAAGCAACACACCTAGATAAGAAAAAGAATGATAAGCCAGGCCCCTACCTGACCATAAATAGAGACTTTGATAGGAAACCAAAAGACCATGCATACAAGGCCATATATGAGGTTAAAATAAACATGACACTAGCTAGTTGCAAACCAGATCTAGGAGGTAAATGGAAGGAGAAGTAAGTATGTATCTTGTTAAAATTTAGAAAGAATAGAATAAGTGCTCATATTGGGAAAATAGGGTTCTCCATATGATCGACAAAAAGTCTTATATCTCAGCTTCATGATTTTTGTTTTGATAGAAAAGCAAATTGATCAATGCGGTAAGTTTGATAGATATAGAAAGACTGATCGATACGGGAAGTCTTTTAGTGATGTTAAAAAGTGAACAAACTAGCCGAAGAGGAAGTTTGTTACTGCAAAGGCTGATCAATGTGAGAAGTCTTGGAAATTCCATGGAACAAACAGCTGTCCTTTAAGGGAGCAGTCTGTATTTTGAATGTGATGATAGCCATCCTTCAAGGGCATGGTCTATATCTTTTGTTTCATTTGATAATGCATAGATAGCTATCCTTCGAGGGATCAGTCTATCTTTTGGGAATTTTTAGGATAGCACCCCCCATTTTTTTTGGAGCTTTTAGAGCTTTTGGAGTTTCTTGAAAGAAGCTGAGTGTAGACCAGATAGATCGGATAGAGGGGAAGAAAACATATAAAAAGCACGTACTCATGCCCCGAGTAGATTCGATTAAAATAGACACTTGGGATAGATGAAGAAGTGATTAAGGTGTCCCTACCAGGAGGAGGAACATATCCATAATAAAAATGCCATGAGTAGAGTCGCGATCCTCATATTTTAAGGTAGAAAAGACATAACATGGAGAACCACATAGTTTGAATCACTACAAAATATATGACTGGTTGTAGATGGATGATAGATATGTTTTGCGACTAAGATCATGTAAGATAGACTTTAACATTAGAAGGGCCTTAGATGCAAGGCATTAAGAGGTTCCATTTCAGGTACACCATCCATGAAAGATAGACGATAAGCCCTAGACCCATATTTATGAGTGATTATGTACGGACCCATCCAGTTAGGAGTGAACTTACTACGCTGACTCCTTTCTAGTGTAGTGAAATTTTGGTTTTCCTTAAGAACAAGATCACCAAATTTGAAGTCACAGTGCTACAAGTACTTGTTATAAGCATGTTTGACATGCTCAAGATAGACTTGATGATGCTCAAGAGCATTGAGACACTGCTCATCGAGTAATTCAAGCTGTGCTAGATGATTTTAACGATAGTCCTCATCGGAGAAAAATTCTCTGAGAGAGACACGAAGAGATGGGATCTGGACTTCTAAAGGAAGAACAACCTCAGACCCATAAATGAGAGAGAAGGGAGTAGCACCAGTAGGAGTACGAATGCTAGTTCGATAAGCCTAGAGAGAAAAAGGGATATGTAAATGCCAATCCCTACCAGCTCGACTAATTACCTTTGTGAGGATATTACGCAAAGTTTTATTGGAAGCCTTAACTTGGCTGTTAGCTTTGGGATAGTATGGAGAAGAAAAACTAAGTTTGATATTGAAAGCATCACAGAGGTTCTGCAAATCGATGTTTTTGATAGATTTACCATTGTCTGTGATGAGTTTCTGTGGGACAACAAAGCGACAAATGATGTGTTGATAGACAAAATCAACTATGGGTTTAGCTTTGGTCGATGAAAGAGGAATAGCTTCCACCCACTTAGTAAAGTATTCTGTGACAGTAATGATAGAATGATGACACTGTGAAGAGAGGGGATTGATGAGACTGATGAGATCAAGACCCCATTGTGAAAAAGGCCACAGATTTTCTACAGGTTTCAAAGCCTGACTGGGGATATGTGTGAGATTGGAATGTTGTTGACACTTGACACATTTCTTAGTGTGTTCACAACAATTTTGATTAAGAGAAGGCCAATAATAGCCTAAACGTAAGATGCATTTAGCTACGGCCAAGCCACTAAAATGTCCACCACAGATACCATCATGGACTTCCTGGATGGCTTTAAATGATTCAGGGATTTTGAGGCACCGAAGCAAAATACCATCAAAACCACATTTGGAGAGGATTCCACCTAGAATAGTATAGCAATTAGCACGTAGGATAAAAGATATTCTACCATTGGAAGTCAGATCTAGAGGAAGCACCAAATGGGATAGCTAATCAACAATGTGTTGATACCACTCATCTTGAGTATTGGTTGTGACGGCATTGATTGAAGTTAGTTATCTGAGATGAGATGGTTGGTCTAATCATTGCACAACCACATAAAGTCATGAGTCTTCAGTAAAAGGTGGAATGAGTGAGGCTAAAGAAGCCATTATATCTGTGAATTGATTCACATTGCGAGGAATATCTTGGATAGTAAATTTATCAAAATATTGAAGCTGAAAGAGAACAATATCGTGATATTTTGAAGGATATCATTTTTGCATTGATAGACACCAGTGACTTGATTAATGATGAGCTCAGAATCACCAAAGATGTCGATATGGTGGACGCCAAGATTAATGGCATTTTGAAGACCTAAAACAAGAGCTTCATATTCAGCCATATTATTGGTACACTCAAAGTTAAGTTTGTGTGCGACTGGGATAGGTGCACCTAAGGATGAATCATAATGAAACCTGCACCTCCCCCTTGCTGGTATTTGGATCTATCATCACCAATCTGGCACTATGATAATTCTTCACTGGGAACTCCTCGTACTATGATTATTTACTAATACATAGCCTTTAGTTTGGTGGATGTAATCTGGAAACAAAGCAACAAACGTAACACAAGAATACCATCGACTATGATAAGACAGAATGATGACAAATCTGAAATATCAAAGTAAATTATAATATTAACATGAAATTGTTACAATCTCACCCATGAGGTACTTCAAGTGTTATTGACTTCACTTGCCTTCCACCAATACTATGGAAGAAACTTTACAATTACACCTCTTAATGGCTTCTTCAACACACCTTTAAACTGATGGCTTCCTTTACACACTTCATACAATATTTCTCACTACTTCCTTCTATGCTAAATGAGGGGGTGGCCTCTTTATTTATAGAACTTCCAGGCTTATCCATCTTATCTCTAAGATAGGATAAGAAATCCACTCTGACAAATCATATTCCATACCTTAACTCTTATCTGTACATGTAAGCTTATCTCTTAAGATAAGATAAACCATATCATTTCACATGGGTTCCACATTTTTAGACTTTTTACAAATAAAATACACAAAATATTTATGACCTCACTCCTTGTCCTTATTACCAATATAATATTTCTAATTCCTAATCATGTAGACCCTACTTCTCTACTTATCCCAACTTTGACATTTTAACATTACCGGACCACTTACGACAAATATTTACTTTTTACAACATTCCTATTGTACTTTGACTGTTACCGTACTCTACATTATTGGTGGCACCGTACTGACGGCGCCGTTATCTTCTATCAGACGCTACTACTAATTACACTTAACAACATCCTATTCCTAATACATACATTAATGAAATAGAAATTATGGAGGAAAATTTTAGTGTCGACATCTTCCCCCTTCCTAGCTTCTACTCCATCCTCGGAGTAGACTATTTTGGTGCTTGGAAAATATTCAACTTGTCGTGGTTGACCCATTTCGTAATGGGAGTGCCATCCAATTCCTCTAGTCGGTACGTACCATTTTCATGCACAACTACTATTTTGTAGGGCCCCATCCATTTTGGAAGAAATTTTCTCTGTCTTCTTTTTTTGTATCTGGAATCATATACTAGAACCAAGTCATTCACATGAAATGGAGACCAACGGATCTTTTGATCAAAGTATTCCTTCTGCTTCATTTTCTTCTTATGGCTTGTATCCTTTGCTATTTCCCTCATTTCCTCTAGCAAATGAAGATGTACCAACCTTTCTTTTACTGAATCACTTTCATCCATCCTTTCATTTTTCATAACTCTCACAGTGGGAATATCAAACTCAATAGGAAGAACTGGATCAATGCCATAGGCCAACTGAAATGGGGAGTATCCTGTTGCTAACTTTGATGTTGCCCTATATGCCCACAATGCTGCATGAATCCTTTTATCCCACTTATGTACCTGCAAGGCTGCATCTTTTGCTAGAATTTGACACAACACAAAATTTGTTCGTTCCACCTGTCCATTTGTGCTTGGCTTGTATGTTGTTGCCTTCCTGTGCTTAATAGAAAATTTATTGACTAGGGCTTCTACTACCTCATTAATGAAGTGGCTTCCTTGATCTGTTACAATTTCTAATGGACAACCAAATCTGGTGACAATGCGTTCATATATGAACCTTGCCACCTCATCCATGGAAGTTGTTTTCAATGGCCTAGCTTCAACCCACTTGGTTAAATAATCTGTGGCAACTACAATATACTTATTTTGGCATGAGGTAGTTGGAAGTGGACCTACAATGTCTATTCCCCACTTTTCAAAGGGACCAAGTGGAAGAATAGGACATAATGGAGCTGATGAAGTCTTACGGTTACCATGTGTTTGACAAATATCACATGTCTTACAATAATTATAACAATCTTTAAAAAGAGTGGGCCAGTGATAACCTGCATCCAAGATCCTTCTTGCTGTAAGTTTTCCAGAGAAGTGCCCTCCACATGTACCATTGTGGAATTCTTCTAGCAGTTCCTTCCCTTGATCACGTCCAACTGCCCTCTTGTACTGTCCATCAGGTCCTATTCGAAATAATACTCCATGCAGAATAGAATATGGACGACTGGCTTGAGTAATCTTTCTCTTAGTCTTTGCATTGGCACCATCAGGAAACTTGAATTCATTCAGATAATTCCAAATATCTATGTATTCACTAGGGATTGTGTCAAGGGATAACAATGCTGCATCGGGGAAATCATCATCATCACAAGATGATCCTAAACCATCATAGGCTCGAGAGAGTGCATCTGCATTGACATGCTTCTTTCCTGGCCTATCTATAATATCAAATTCAAATTCTTGTAGAAAAATTATCCATCTTGCTATCCTCCCTGATGGGTTAGGCTTATTGACAATATATTTTAGAGCCTGATGATCTGTTACAACTATAAATTTCTGCCCTAGCAAGTAATTTCTAAACTTCTTTACAGCAAAAATGATAGCTAGAGCCTCTTTTTCAGTTACAGTATAATTTACCTCAGCACTGCTCATTTGTCTGCTCCCAAAGTAAATTGGATGTTCATTCCCATTTTCATCCTTTTGGCTCAAAGTACTTCCTAGTGCTGCATCTGAGGCATCAGTGTACACAATGAATGGCTTGCTCCAATCTGGATTCTTTAAAATAGGTGAAGACACCAGGGCTTCCTTCAGTTGTCCAAAAGCTTCATGTGCCTTATTTCCTGGTTCATAAGTAACATCCTTCTTCAAGAACTGGGTTAGTGGCTGTGTAATCTTTGAGAAATTCTTGATGAACCTTCTATAGTAACCCACATGGCCTAAAAATGATCTCAACTTACTTCTATTCATAGGAAATGGTAAATCTTTGATTTTTGAAACTTTATCAGGATCAGTACCAATACCATCTCTGGATACAACATGCCCTAACAAAACACCTTTAGAACATCCAAAGACACACTTTGTAGGGTTTAGTGAGGCTTGTGCTTCATCTAACCTTTGAAATGTTGTCTCCATCTGGTGCAGGTGGTCCAACTTGCTCCCATAGATGCAAAAATCATCCAGAAATACTCTGATGAAGGTCCCAATGTAGGGTTCGAACACCCTATTCATCAAACGCTGGAATGTTGCTGGAGCATTACACAACCCAAAAGGCATAACTCTATAAGCAAACGTTCCCCAAGGAGTGGTGAACGTGGTCTTCAGCTGATCTTTCTCCGCTATACGGACTTGGTTGTATCCGCTATATCCATCAGCAAAACTATAACACTCCTAGCCAGCTACTTCATCCAAGATCTGATCTGAGAATGGAAGAGGGTAATGATCCTTCTTTGTTGCCTTATTGAGCTTCCTGTAATCAACACAAATGCGTAGCTTCCCATTCTTTTTTATTGAGATCACAATGGGAGAAACCCATTCTGAATTCTCCACAGCAAATATGAATCCTGCATCAAGCAACTTATCTATTTCTTCTTTTACAGTCTTGGAAAAATTAGGATTCATTCTATATGGCATTTGCTTTATAGGCCTAGCACCATCTACCAGCTCAATAGAATGTTCTACCCAACTTACTTGACGGAGTTCCTTGTAATTAAAAGTGAATATGTGTATGTACCTTCGAAAGAGCTGGAGGTAGGATTCCTTCTCACTCTCCATCACAGCATCACCAATCTTTATTTGTTGGAGACGATCATCAAATTCTTCTTCAGATAATTTTATGGGGTCATGAGTCGGTGTGACTGGAAGGATATCCATGACTGAAACATCAACCTCACTTTCTTCATCTTCAGTGTCCACTTCACTGGTACTAGAGTAATCAGAGGATGTCCAATCATCAGTTTCATCACTTGAATCCACAGGTTCTGCCTTATGATGTCGAGGGATCATGTTTATCTTCACCCTCTCTCTACCACGTCCAAGTGTCATGAAGCCTTCATTCCAGTAGTTTCTTGCATGAACTCTCCTTAGCCATGGTCTTCCCAGCAACATTGGGTACGCAACAGTACCATTTTTCATCACCTGAAAGTCTACCACACATACAACACCCATAACAGATATTGCCACATTTGAAACTACACCTTCTGGTTTAGTTTTTCCCTTATTTAATGACCTTAACATAAGTGTTGAAGGGCGATCAATTTTTAAACCCAACATATTCATTACAGACTCGGTCATTACATTAACTGCAGCACCTCCATCAACTAAGACATCATGAATTGAAATACCATTACATAATACCTCAGCTTGTGGAGCATAGGGATCCGCCTCTGCCTCCAAAACAGGGACCTCAACCTCCTTCCTTCATCGAGCATTGAGTCCACTTCGCAGCTCCCGCCTCTTCTCAGAAGACATAGCCAAGAGTTGACCATATGTAATATTTGCAGGCCTTTTGGACAGATCTTCCAAGATGGAGTATGGTCCTTGCCCCTGTGAAATCAGAAAATCCTACACACCCAACTTTCTTCTCCTATGTTTCTTACTAGTTTCTCCTTTCATCTTCTTAGGATCATTTCCATCTTGATTATCTTTTTCTTTCTTTCTTTTTGTTACAAACACATCTACTTCATTATTTCTGCTCTTATCTACTACATCAAAAGAATTCACAGGTGCTTTTCCTTTATCATTATCTCCTTTACCAGATGTAGAAGCTCTATCTAGACAATTATACTTATAATGACCCTTTTTATAACAACCATAACATACAACTTCAGAAATATTTCTTTTTGGACCTCTATCTCCTCCCTGAGAACTAAATTCTTTTCCTTGAAGAAGATTAATAGTTAACTGACCCATCTTTTTGAGCAGATCTTCATACTCAGTAGATGTACTAGGAGAAATATTTGTGCTCACCGAGAGTGGTTGTGGATTCTGGAGCAAAGGTGCTGGTGTAGGCTCTACTTTAGCAACAATTTCTTTGGGCTCCTCTTCCATGCTTTCTTCTTGCCTTCTTGCAATCTCCTTTGCTTGTTCAATGGTAGCTGGGCGGTCATACTTCACTCGTTGTCTGATCTCTGGCTTCATCCCAAGAATGAAGTGCTTACATAGGAGATTATCCACGCCATTCATCAACCCATCCGCTAATCCTTCCTTCCGGATCTGGGCGTCGAGCTTCCTCCTTAGCTCTAGAACACGAGCATGATAATCCCTTATCTTCTCCTTCTCTCCTTGGGTTAGCTTTGTGATATCGATCATGAGATCTGCATATCTCTGTTGTTCACCAAATTCTTCAAGAAAACTTTCAGTTAATAAATCCCATGAGTTTTTCACATTATCACCTAGTGTTTCAAACCACCTAAGGGCTGAACCATCCAAAAAGGTAGGAAAAAATTCAGTCCATTGTTCCCTTCTTATAAGGCCATTACAAATACAAGATCGTTTAAACTCTTGAATGAAAGAGGAAGCATCTTCATTAGATTGGGCTGAAAAAACAGGAATCTTCCCCATTTTCAAAAGTAACCACAGTGAAATACCAACCCAAAAGTACAATCAACAAGACTTATGTGCACCAATAATTAAAATCACTATAATAGAAAATAGAAATGACCACGGTAAACTATGGTAAAACTTGACTTACTGCGGTAAAAACTGACTTTACTGTGGTAAACACTATTCACAGTAAAAAGTGAAGTTACTGCGGTAAATACTATTCATGGTAAAAAGTGACTTTACTGTGGTAAATACTATTCACAACAAAAATGACTTTACCATGGTAACTACTATTCATGGCAAAAATGACTTTACCATGGTAACTACTATGCACAGTAAAAACAAGGTTACCCTCCAATTGATTTTTGACTAAGTGGGAATATCTCTCCAGACAATCCACCACGAGGAATGGTCCCGGCAACGGAACCAAAATGTCATCACCAATCTGGCACTATGATAATTCTTCACCGGGAACTCCTCGTGCTATGATTATTTACTAATGCACAGCCTTTAGTTTGGTGGATGTAATCTGGAAACAAAGCAACAAACGTAACACAAGAATACCATCGACTATGATAAGACGGAATGATGACAAATCTGAAATATCAAAGTAAATTATAATATTAACATGAAATTGTTACAATCTCACCCATGAGGTACTTCAAGTGTTATTGACTTCACTTGCCTTCCACCAATACTATGGAAGAAACTTTACAATTACACCTCTTAATGGCTTCTTCAACACACCTTTAAACTGATGGCTTCCTTTACACACTTCATACAATATTTCTCACTACTTCCTTCTATGCTAAATGAGGGGGGTGGCCTCTTTATTTATAGAACTTCCAGGCTTATCCATCTTATCTCTAAGATAGGATAAGAAATCCACTCTGACAAATCATATTCCATACCTTAACTCTTATCTGTACATGTAAGCTTATCTCTTAAGATAAGATAAACCTTATCATTTCACATGGGTTCCACATTTTTAGACTTTTTACAAATAAAATACACAAAATATTTATGACCTCACTCCTTGTCCTTATTACCAATATAATATTTCTAATTCCTAATCATGTAGACCCTACTTCTCTACTTATCCCAACTTTGACATTTTAACATTACCGGACCACTTACGACAAATATTTACTTTTTACAACATTCCTATTGTACTTTGACTGTTACCGTACTCTACATTATTGGTGGCACTGTACTGATGGCGCCGTTATCTTCTATTAGACACTACTACTAATTACACTTAACAACATCCTATTTCTAATACATACATTAATGAAATAGAAATTACGGAGGAAAGTTTTAGTGTCGACAGATCCATCAAAGAAGAGTTTTACTTTAAATGGAGAAAGACCAAAATCAAATTGTTGGATATACTCATTGGGGAATTGAGTGAGGGGGAATTGAGTGTCTGGAAGAGGAGCATCAGATAATTGATCTACAATGACTTGACCCTTGATAGATTTTTGCGAGATAAACTCAAGATCAAATTATGTCATGAGCATGAGCCAACGAGTGATACAATCATTGTGATCATGATTTGCATGCATTGTCTTGAGTGGATTGACACTTATGATAATGTAAGTTTTGTGATTAAGGAGGTAGTGATGAATCTTAGAAGTTGCAAATAAGAGAGCACAACAAAACTTTTTATCTTCGGAATAACATGTTTCATACTCATGAAGAGTGTGACTGATGTAATAGATGGCTTATTCTTTACCACTAGCATCCCGATGTGAGATCATGGCTCCCAGAGCATGGTCAGTCACAGAAATATAAAGATAGAATGGTTGCCCTTCACTTGGAGGTGTAAGCATAGGTGGAGCTTTTGGCAATGCTCATCCCATTCAAAATGAACATTCTTACAGAGGAGATGATGAAAAGGTTGACAACGGTCTGATAGTTGCGAGATAAAATGATGCACTAATTGAAGGCATCCTTGAAGACCGCAGAGTTGCTTTAAGTTAGAAGGGGGAGGCATCTCCAGGATAGCTTTTATTTTTTCGGGGTCAACTTCAATACCCCTAATAGAAATGTTAAAGCCTAAGAGTTTACCAGTGAGAATGCCAAACACTCATCTAGATGGATTTAGGTGAAGAAAAAAGTGAATGAGCCTCTCAAAGAGAGGTGCAAGAATTAAAAGATGATCCTGATGACATTTGGATTTACCAAGGAGATCATCAACGTAATCTTCCAAAGTTTTGTGTAAGAGATCATGGAAGATGTAGGTCATTGTTCGTTGATAGGTTGCTCCTATATTCTTAAGACCGAAAGGCATGACACGATAACAAAAAGTACCCCAAGGAGTTATGAAGGAAGTCTCATGTTGGTCCTCTGGTGCGATGAGAATTTGATTATACCCAGAGAAACCATCCATAAGAGAAATAATCTCATGACCTGTAGTTAAATCCATGAGTTGGTTGATATTAGGCAAAGGAAAATCATCTTTTAGACAAGCAAGATTAAGATCCCAGAAGTCAGTACAAATTCAAATCTACCCAGTAGCTTTGGTTACTGGTACTACATTTGAAACCCATTGTGGATAATCAATGGGTTGGATGAAGTTATCAGAAAGAAAGCGTTGCAACTCTTCTTTAACAAGAAGGGCTACTCGAGGGTGCATTTTACACAATTTTTTCTTAACTGGTTTGATTTCTTGAAGAGTAACGATATTGTGGACCATGATCTCGGGATCGAGTCCTGGCATATCCTCATATGAACAAGCAAGGGCTTGACGATGGTTGGAAAGAAAAGTGGTGAAGTCTCCTAATTCTTGTGGATTAAGAGATTGGCCGACCTTAATGATGTGAGGGTCTTTATAAGTCCCTATATTAAGGTCGACAGTGGCTTTGTTGAGAAGTGTAGACGTATCTGAAGGAATGGTCTTAGAAAGATATGAATCCTCTACCCCCAGATAGGTGAGGATAGAATCATCATCCACACAGTGGATAGTGTTTAGAGTAGGAGAGTTGTCTTTAACTATTTCAGGGAAGACTAATGGTATGGAAGTGGATTTGTTATTAGTTTTATAGGTTAGCAGCCCTAAGGAAATGGTATTGACTAAAAAAAAGTTAGACGGGATGGAAATGGCGTCATCCACATCAAATGATGCTTCTGACCTGGTGGGAGAAGATGGTTCCTCAATGGGAAGAGGCTCATTGAGAATAGTGATGGTGGCTTTTGAGAGGGGTTTAAATCCTAAATCAAATTTTTGATGTGGTTTGAGAGTTGGAATGGATGCGAGGTCATGCACACCCTATTCATATTTTCCCAGGACAAATCCCTTCCATGCACATCGATATAAATAACTTTTTGCAAATGTGGGATTCTGTAGACAATCAAACCCTGCTGAATAAGGTTTTGCCCTAGGGGGAGAATCCAAGTGATAGTGAGGTGTATCAAGACCACCGTAAATGAAGTTAGTCTGTTGATCGGGTAGAGAAATGGTGACGATGTGACAAAGACCTGGCTGATATTTAGGTTGTTTGTCTGGTCTACCATACTCATTAGGTTTGAGATGGGCATCAAAAGAGAGAAGAGGACGCTCTCCTAGCAATAAACACTGCAATGTCTCCTCCAGATTTTGTAAATCTGGTATTTTAGTTGTAGGTATGGAAGAGGATGAAGGCTTGTCAGGAGAACAAGCATTCTTATTTAGAGGGACAGACCCTATGGTCATGTCACATTGTGTAAAAGGAAAAGGATCTCCTGGATGAGTATAGATTTTTCCCTCATACTGATATTTTAAGCATCGATGGAGGGTTGATGGGACACAATGTATTGTATGAATCTAGGAGCATCCTAGGATCATATTGTAGTGGAATTTCCCTTCAACAATGTAAAAGATCTCGTGATACAATTTCTTACCTACTCGAATGGGCAGGACCACAATTCCTAAAGTAATTACCAGCTGATCATTAAATGATTGAAGGGTGAAAGGTGGTGGTGACACTAAATTCTTTAATAACTTAAGTTGCTCGAATGTGTGCGAGGAAAAGACATTGAGTGCAGCACCACTGTCAATCATAGTGCGTTTTAACATAGTGTTGTTGATTTGAACTGTGATAAAGAGGGGAGCCTCCAAATCCTCGGAAGAAAGGGAAGGAATTTCTGAATCTTTAAAGGAAATGGTGGTTGATGGTTTATTCAATCTAACAATAATCTCAACAGGTTGGGGCTCATCTGAATTCACTGCGATATGGTGCAAATTATCAATCAAAGCTTGGTGATGCTGTGGAGATGATTGAATGAGGTCGAAAAGAGACATTTTGACCGGAGCATGGGTAAGTTGTTTCATAACACTTTCCTCTACTGACATGGGAATCTGAGCCCAAGGTGAAGCACGAATAGAGACCCTAGGTCTTGAGGATGATGTGGAAGGAGGAATGCCTTCAGGGGATGCAGAAATGACAACCCGTGGCTGAGATGTAGATGGTGATAGATTATCATATTGTTGTATTCTAGTGGCGATATGAATCGTGTCGATTTGAGAAGGTAGAAGACCATCTGGAGTGGAGTTAATAGAACTAGAGGCCTGAGTAGATTGTTGAGGCTCAGATCTGGTTGAGATGACAAGAAATACTTGTTCCTCCTCTTCTTCCAACAGAAGATCACTTTCTTCCAAAAGACTATTAACGACAGATTGAAGGGCTTTACATCCCTTGGTGTCATGTCCTGGAGTGCTGTGGTAAGCACAAATCAAATCAGAGTTGAACCAGGAAGGTTTTACTCCTTTAGGATTATAGGGTTTGATTAGAGGAAGGGATATGGATGAAGATTGGATAAGTTGTGAAGAATTTCAGTATATAATCCGGTAGACAAAGACAAGGGCAGAGATGATGAAGGTGCCTCTTTTTCCTCAACAGACTGCTGAGGTAAAAGAATTTGCATGTCTAGTTTGACAATCTTTTTAGGTATCGTTTTACTCTTTCAGACATCAGGAGGAGCAGCCCGGGGCACTTGAGATGGAAGTAAGTGAGGCAGGATTGATTTCTGTGGAGGAGGAGCTCCTAAGATAGATTTTGAAGATGATGAAGATGTGACAGGTGTTGTGGTCTTCAGAGATAAAGAAGGCTACTTGGTTGAAATAGGTGATGATTTAGATAATGCTGATTTAGATGAGGGAGGAGCTCCCAAAATAGATCTAATCAGAGGAACAAAGGGTGCCTTGGATTTTGGTGATGAAGATGATGGTCCTAATAAAAGAGGTGATGCCTTTCTAGTGGGTAAATTCAATTTACAAGGCACCAATGAAGAAGGTGTTGTAGAAGAAGAAGATGATGGTTCTGATGGTATTGTAAAAGAAGATGCCTTCCTAGTTGATAAATCCAATATTTTATGAGGCGCAGAGAGAGATTTTTGAGGGAAAGCACAAAGAGTCTTAATAGTCTAAAATATGGGTTTTCCTTTTTCAGGAATGGTGACAACTTCAAATGCATAAGGTGATTGTAACCTTTTCGGGGGAAGGAGATGAGGAGGTACTGATGATGTAAAATTAGAATTTAGTTGTCTCGGTTTAAGTTTAGGAACCAAGAGTGTAGGTGCCGGTGCTATTTCTTTAGATTTTCCCCTAATAGGTAAAATAGTATCGGTGATGGAAGAAGTGGATGATGAAGAAGTAGTTCCTTGCAAGGGAGATACTTCTGGTACAGTAATTATGGGTGTAACTATTGTAGGAAAGGAAACAAGAAGAGTCAAAATCAACGCTTCTGTTGAAGTTGGTACAACTATAGGTATGTTTACCAATGGCATAGTCGCAGCAAAAATGGGAGAAACATAAGTAGATGTATTCATGGTGGAAACTCGAAGGGATGTAAATGCCTCGAACATCGAAAGAATATCTGATGATGAGACAGATGAGGATGACACTGTCTTGGGCATGGACGGAAGATCAGATAAAGATAAAGAGAGATGAATCCCTCTCTAACAATGTGGGAATATTCAAAGACAGACTGTCTGAAGATGGTGGAATCCCAGTGATTAGTAGAGCGGAAGGAGGTTCTGATTTGGTTGATGTGTTCGTAGATGGCTTAGGTTTAGAAGAATATTCTTTAGTAGAAATGAAGCTGATAGTATGAGTGTTTGGTTTTTGAGATTTTGAAGCATCATTGTTCAGGGAATGATTGGGAAAAGGTTGTTTAAAAATATCAAGCGCTTGATTTGGGGGAGCATTTGGGTTATCCAGAATGAGCTCACCTTTATCAATGAATTTTTGGACAAGATATTTGAAGGTCTGACATCGTTCAATGTCATGGCCTTTGGTTCTATGATAATGAAAGAATTCATTTTCCCTATACTAGAATGGTCGTTCTTGGCTTTCATCAAAATTTCTAATGGGGGGAAGTTCGATCATGTGAACTTCTAACATTTTTTATGAGCTGGAAGCATATGATTCCCCCAATGAAGTAAAATATCGAGATGATGAGGATCATTTTTGAGAAGATGAAGAAAAATAAGATTGAACTAACTAATGCACAGATAATTCAAGCAATGTAGGTGATTATCTCTTTTAAGTTTTCCTATTTTTAAGAAAGAAAATATTAGGGAAGGCTTTTTAGAATAGGAATTACTCAGATAGCCAAACTAAGGATAGTTTGGGGAATGTTTTGGTGAGGAGTCTTGAAGGCACTTCAGTAAAAGACCAGTACATGGCTTGATATAGGGGCTTACCCTTGCACTTCACACACCATTGCGATAAGGGAGTTGGGTGCTTTGCCAATATATACTAGAACTTCTGTGAATTTATAGCGCGACTTGAGTACCGCGTAGGCTCTTCGTCTTGGATGTCACTTCCAAGTAGGTGAGGCCAGGGGAGGAATTTTTGTTTAGATGCTTTATACCTAGTGATCTTGGATTTTTGTGCAAGGGTGAAAAATAAAAATCAAATAGTGTCACTATCGATTTTGATCAATTTTTCCCAGCCTATTTAGAAAACTAGATGAAGAAAATACAACAAAAATGACAAAGGAAAAGTTCTTTTTAGGCACTAAGAACGAAGTGTTGGATTTTGATGAAGACAAGTCAAACAAATTATTTCCCAAATGTGATTAAATTCATTTTAAGCACCAAAATTGAAATGTTTGAATGGGATAGAAACAAACAAACAAGTTCTTTTTAAGTTCTTAAAAAGGAGAAAACACCGTAAAAGAGAAATACCTGTAGATTTAGCTCTCCAGGGTGTGTGGACTTCAAAAATCACGTTGTTGAGATCTTCCCCTCAAACAATCCCACAAACAAGAAAATTTATCCATAATAAAAGGTTAAGCAAACACACAACAAATCTAGAAAGATATATCCATATAATAGTAGAATGAAAATTTCTATTTAAGGAACTAGAAAACTTTCAAGAAAATAACAATTTTACAAAATGAGATGGATCAAAAAATGCAATTTTGAAATCAAATGAAAGATTTATTGATCTTCGAAATAGGAATTTAGTTTTGCAAGAAAGAAGAAACTTTAACTTTGCAAATTATAAGTGAAAGAAGCAAGACCAAAATGAAGGAAGGAAATGCTTAAGGAGAACTACCAAAAAACAGTGAAGAAATAAAACAAAAGCTCAAAACTGAAAAAGAAATGAACTTACCAATAAGGGACTTTTGTTGGGTCCCACCGGGCGTGCCAGAATGTAGATCAAGAATTTCCACACTTGTTACCTGTCCAAGTTAATGTACCAAACTAAACACAAAAACCCCTGAAAAACTCAAATGAAATTGATACCTGATAGATAAGACAAGATCTGAAGATGTAGATGGAAAGGAAAGCCGATGTAGACAAGACGGGCGCACACGAGTGATCCTATAAGGTAGATCTGAGAAAACCTGTAAGACACAGATACTTGACAGAAAAAGACAACGTTAAAAGATATTTGGGGTGGACTGCCCAAAAAGTAGGTCCGGGAAGCGATAAGCTCCCTCGGCAGATGTCAGTCCACGTTTTCAATTAGGAGAAGAAGCATACATGATAAGATAATGTAAATAAATGTCTAGAATTTCTGATCAAAAGTGACAAATAGAATGTAAACAACAGACAAAAAGCAACAGAAAATAGGAAAATGTGAAAACAATGCTGGATTTGTATTACCTGAATTCTTTTACCTGTGCTGTAGTCTGATCGGTGTTGATTAGGAAAATCGGCATTGACTGGGATACAGGTCGGTGTCGAATTAGATAAAATCGGTGTCAACTAGGATACAGTTGGCATGTCGACTAGAAGAAAATTGTCAGGAAGATTGAGAAACAAACAATAAAAGCTAGATCGTCAATGTCCGTTAGATCTGCAGGATCCTTTGGGATGCTGACAAAGCTCCACCTTCGCTAGCCGCAAGAGCAGAGTCACCAAGAGATTGATGGAGGCTTGTGATGTCGATGTGGTGGGAGCAGAGTAATGGTACTCCTCTTAGGGATTGATTTAGATGGAATTATCTTTTTCGCTCGATAGATTATGCTCAGGCTTGATGCTCCAGAACTCTCTGTCGTTCTTTCTCTCTCCTCTCTCTCTCTAAATCTCTCTCTCACCAGAACTTGTAATTCTGGCCCTGATCGATTTGTAATCGGCGTCACTCCGAAAAATCAGCATTGACCGAGTACCGGGTCGGCGCCGATCAGGGAACAGGACTTCCGAAATGGCCAAAAAGGACAATTTCTGGAAAGATGCAGAGTGATCCTTCTGACCTCAAATACGGGAAATATCCCGCTGCCTGGTTTGGGAGGGAGGAGAAATAGGGTGGATAGATGGATAGAATAGATATAGGAGGTTTAGGAATTGATATGGGGTAGATAAGTGGTTAAAATATATGTAAAAAGTATAATTAAATAGTTAATATTTAATTATCCATGGATAAAATACAATGGGGTGACACATAAACTTAGGATAGATGTTTAATTCAGGTAGTTAATTAATACCCTAAAGGAAGAAGTAGTGATATAAAAGTGCCCCAGGTTACCCGAGAAGAGGTAATCGCACCGCGGGGAACACCAATTTTAGGTGTCTACCAGTGTTAGGTGTCTACACACACACTTATTTATGTTTTTTTAAATGTGAAGCGTCATGTATGCATCATACTGCATTCCAGAAAGGTGTTCCACTGATAGTGAGGTGGTTAGACTTCCGAATTCACTGTAACGTTACACTTATATTTGATAGTAGAAACTTTGGTGTTTACAAAATTGAAATTGAGTACTTTGCAAATCATTTTTTTCACTCTTATGAATAAGAGGCGTCAACTATATTGGAGATACAGCATTTCATAAGTTGCACAGGTACATTCTTACTGGCACAGTGTCCCTCTTGCTGGGTATTCAATTTATGAGAACAACTCTTTCAGTGTTTCCTGATAGGAGATGCGTTAGGTAGTCATTTTCCCTCTTCCCTTAGGTCCCAAACTCATAGATCACTTTCAACGGTGCCAATGTTTATCACCAAATTCATACTATTGATTTGTGCCCTATGTATTTATTAATTGTGTACTAACAGTTTTTAACTATGAATCCCTATGATAAACTATGACATCCATTTATGTGTGCCTAGTTACCTACCTTGCTGTCATGCCCTAGCTATTTTATTTTTCTAGCTTTGTAAGCCCTAACTTCATGACACCTGATAACGAGTGGTTACGGTAGCACTTCAACGTCCATACATGTGCAATGAGTGGCTACGATCTTGTGACATTTGAGTTCATGTCACCCCTGCCTGTCAAAAGCTATAAATTTTCATGACACTTTGACCAGATATCTACATTTCCTATCCTATGTTTATAATAATATTTTATATTCCTCACAACGAGTATATCTCGATACCACATCATTTTTAATTGAATTTTAGTTTGATCGATGAAACTGATTCATTTTTTTACAATTGGTCAATCAAATATGCATATGAAGTTATTACTGGTTTAAAATGCCTCATATAGCTAATCAAATATGAATATAATTTCTCACACTGTTATCCAAAATCCACTAATATGTATTTGTATTAGATGTCTATATGACAGCTTATTACTCACTAAAAGTTTTAAATCTTGAAAAATTTTAATTTTCACCCAACACTAAAAACTTGAAATGAAACCTTTTCCAAATTACAATGGGAAAAAATGAAATTTTCTCACATTCACAATATCTACTATGCATTTTTGCAGAAAAAACCTTCTGGTGTGCATTCAATAATTTCATATACTACATTCATCCTTATGCACATTTCCCTAAACCGTAACCCATCTTGGAGTTATGTACAAAAAAGTACTAAATAGATAAAAATTGTCACCGCATAAAATCATGTTATTACTTTCACTTCAAAAATGATACTAACATGGTTATCCTTGTCTGAAGTAATTATCTGTAAGAACCATCATTCATATGAATATTTAAATAAAACAATTTTATTATCAAAGTCATATATAAGTATAAGTGTGTCCCACTTGATGGCACCCTAATATTTTAAAATTTTCACACACAACTCTGAGCCATAGTCTAATAAAGGTATTAAAAAATACCATTAAATTTTTTAAAAATTAGGTGTAAATTAGTGGATGCCTATGTACACCTTTGGATTTATAAGCTCTGTAAAAATACATATTTGGCATAAAATTAATATATGTAATGGTCAACTGTTTTGAATGTGAACATGCTTATTATAACAAAAAACGTAAAGAAAAAACAAAATATGAAAGGGAAATAAAATATAAGTGGAAATACTGACTTATTACAAACATAAAGGAAGCTTATTTATTTCTAGAGATTTAGCCTAGACATCTATATTTGAAGTATTCAGGAAAATTCTATGGTGCCATGCTAATATAAACTTTGAATTAACATGTGAACTAAGTCTAATATCTTGGTTACTATAAAGGGTCCCAACCAATGGAATTTAAGCTTTAAATTGGGTGGTCGCATGAAAACTCAGGAGTCATATAGAAGTCACCACTATTTCCAATGTGAAAATGGAACTTCTTATGAATGTAGTCCTATCATGCCAATCCATTGGTCGTGCCTTTTCTATCTTCTAGATTTCTCCAATGTGTAATGACATGCACTACTCATCCAGTTGCATCAACTTGTCAATATGCTCATCCAAAGCTTTGTTCATCATCCAATACACCTATGTCTGTCTAATACGCAATGATGGTAACATAAATTCCATGAGGTAATATTTTAACCTCCGTGCCAAACACCAACTTAAAAGGTGTGGCCTTATTCAGCCATTTATAGGTTGTTCTGTATGCCTAAAGAATGGATGATACCTTTTCATCCCAATCCTTTCTTCCAACATCACATATCTTTATTAGTTTCTATCCTAATATCTTAACTAAAATGCTTATTCAGATAGTTGTCCATTAGTCCTGAAGATGACAAGGGGTAGTCTTATGGTGCACCACTTATAAACTCTGTCAATAAAATATTATAATGATCTCACTTAAGAAATGAGTTCCTCTATCATTGGGTTAAATTGATGGTTGCAATTGTTACACCCGCTGATAATATTTTACCAAAGGAACCTTGTTCCATTGTATGTCTACTTTGCAATATTTTGTACGCATAACCTCTACTCACCTTGTAAACGTAGATAGGGTACATGTGATGATAATAGTACACTCTTTATATGTCTGCGCATGGGTAGTGCAATAGGTCCTACAAAATATAATATCCCTTTTTTGAAAAGATTTCACACTTTGCTATATCGCCTTAGTATGACATCTTATCTTTATCTCTGGGTTTTCTAATTCTCTGACAGTGATCACATGTTTTGACAAAATAATTCATATCCTTGTACAATGTCTCCCACCATAAATAAATTAGAAGGATATTGTGCATGATCACTTCCTCTGCATAATTTCATCATACGGTACCTCCATGCACTTACTCCATAATGCCTTCACACTCATGCTCTAAAACACATCTACGTAAGACCTCATCTCTACCCATTTTATACAAGTCTTCTTCAATTAGTTGATATGATGCAACTTGAATAGAAAGTTATTTATTTTCCAAGGTCTTCATTCCTTTTGGTGTAAGTCTAGTGTGTAAAAATACTGCTATGTCCTCAAAATCAGCTGGCGCATGACTCAACCTGAACACCTGTACATCTGACATAGTTTATTTAGTACTCTTTGCATCTTCTCTAGAATTGATCCTTAACAAGTGATCAGGTCATAGGTTTCTCTTACATTTACTATACCTGAAAGAGGAGTATCCACAGGAAGATTCACCCTTGTAAAATAGGTTTGTTGATGTACTTCAGAGCCATATGAACATTATAAATGATAAATGGTGTGGTCAATTAGTATTGTCAAAAATTGTGAACCATGTAGATCAAGATAATTCCTCACACTTTGTTGTTGTATAATTGTTCGTACTGGTGTCAACTTCCAACTTGTAAAGCTTGTATACATTACCCTATCCTGTTGCACTAATACTACACTAATGCTAGATGCATCTACATATGAAAAGGTTTTTTCATAAGGAAAGAGTTATATTACTGCAGTGGTAAGCCTCTCCTTTATATTTCAAATGCCTTCTATTACACGTCACCCCAATATTTTCTTGGCCTTGATAATTTCTAGGGGTGTATCAATATTTGCATAACCTCTAATAAAATTTCTGTAATAGCCAATTGCCCCAAGAAAATGCATTCACCTATGACTGGTTCTCTCAGTCACTAAAATTACTACACATAGCTGGATCTACTAACAATCCATCCTTATGGATGATGTGCCCAAGAAGAGTACCAAAGCTAGAAAAGCTACAATTCTTAATCAGGGAATGCTAAGCTACTTGCATCTCTAGAACATCACCCTCAAATTATCACAATGTAATCTTTCAAAGCCCATAAAATGTCCAATCATTGATAAACCTACAACAATGAAGTAATGGAAATCATACAACTACGATAATATCACTAACACATTATTGTGTCCTCAAAGGGACTAGATGAAAATATTCCCCATATAATGGATGAAGGTGGTATTCCTCTTGATCTATGTGTAATTTAGTGATTCCTTACAAAAATCCATCAGGAATATATTTCATGCCCTGTAATGCCCTCAAGGATTTCCTCTGTGAATGGTGTAAGAAAATGATCTATGACACATGAAGCGTCGATTCCCTTAGTCAACATAGATCCTAATATGGCCATCCTTCTTTATAATGATTACCATGGTAGCCCACTCTCAATTGGTTTAATGATTCCTGACTTAAGAATCTTAAATTCCTACCTTCACCGTAGGCTTTTTCAGTTATTCACCGGAGACGGATGCACCTTTCAACTCATGGTAACCTAGAAATAAGTCAAGACAATAACTTTTTGTCTGTTCTAACCAAGTAATTCAATGCCGATGATATCTAGGTGCATATAGAAAATCCACATGTGTATACACCAATTTGTATGGTATGGATAATATCTAGGTTTGTGACTTATTCATAATTGGTAAGGTATACTATCTTCCCTTTTTCCTTCTCTTTCCATGCACGACCTAATTGTATCTCGTATGTCTCAAGTAGATATTTGCATGCCTCAATATCAGGTTCTCCTAAAAACTGAACCATGAGATCCTATGCCTTTGCACTATCACCTAAAGTGATGCGCTTCATGATATGGAAGTCCTAATATACAATTTTAAGCTTGGCTTAGAGGAAAAGTAATCAAAAGTGTGAGCCATACCTTCAGTCATGTCTCGCTAACTCACAGTCTCTTTCTTGAGGTTAACATATACATACCAAGCATGCGCGCATCCACACAGAGTAGAATAGAACTTATGTACCCAAAGGGATGGTGGTATAGCCTCTTATCCTTGCACCCATTTTCTTTCATAGATATGAACATGTACCAAAGAAGGAGTCTTCCCATCATACTCATGTATAAGAGGAGGGGGATTTCTCCAAGAAATCCCTATAAAAAGGATGCCCTTACCTCACACAAACCCAAAATATTGTCTCTGTGTGTCACCCACTAACACACTGCTATGTTACACAAGGTGTAAACCATCATATTCCATCTATCTTCCTCATTCTTCCACTATTATTCCATGTCACATAATAAAGAGTCAATTTTCTCCTCTCTAGTATACTTGGGTACTTGAGTTTTTCCCAAGCACCTAATCATCTGAGTGAATCTTCCCTTGACCTCACGTCTAACCATTTCATATGTGCCATGGGACCAATTGTCACAAGAAACACTGGCAGTGTCGATGATAGATTGCATGCCTTCCTACTGAAGCACACCTTTCTTAGATGGTTCCATGTTCTCTGGGTCACACAAAATACATGCATATATCTTATTAATATATTGTTCACTCACATGATCAATATAAGGTGTAACCAACACATCGTCATGGGGTATGAAAACACACTCCTAATTTTTCTCAAAACTAATACACCTTTTGTTAAATCACAATTTGACATTGTAAAGCATAACACCAAGGACGTCTAGTGCTAGAAACTTATCTACCTCAAACAACTCTAATACTTCAAAATCTCTTGTAAAAGTGGATCCTTAAATAGTAATTGAAGCATCCTTCAACACCCCAATAGGAATGGGAATTGTTTTATTTTCCATATGCAAAACATTAGTAGATCGATGAAATTTTGGTCTCCCCATCCGGTTTCATGCATCCAAAATCAAGACATTCACCTCTACACTAGTGTCAATCAGAATATTACTCACCAACCAACCATCTATCACTACATCTAGTGTAATTTCCTTGTCATACTCATGGTTCTATGGTGATAATTTTTCATGAAGTATTTGGCATTCCCGTTTAACTATAGTGTACAATATCTTTCCATATAGCCATTATCATAGCAGTGGGATAATGTTCTCTTTCTGTAGCATCCTGGATACTTCCTTTAGATCATTTACATCCTTCTATGGAAGCTCAATGTACTTTACACGTTACCTCTCACATGCTTGTACCTTGAAAATATTTGATTACTCCAATGGTTTTCTGATAAACCTCCTTCTGATAAGAAGTATCTGGATACTTGACATGCATAATTTCCTCCATCCTTATGAGTGGATTTTCTTTAAAAGGATCATGTGCATGTGCTTCTTTTACACGTGTGGTGACTAATACAGTCTAAAGATTCAGATAAACTATCTTCTTATGTGTCCACATTTCATTATTCATGCACTTACCTTGATCATCCATGCACCTTTTCCATTATTTTTGTTCTTACACATATATTAATAGAGGTCAAGAAAGTCTTCTACCTTATGTTCCTTCCTAAAATACATACATACCTAATTTTTTTGAGACTCGTGCTGGTAATGATTAAGGGACCTACAAGTATAGCAAGTCTTACACGTGAACCTTCCTCTGCCACCATGACCTATACTACTATATCCACCTTGGAACCCACCATATAGATTATTACACACTTCATTAGGCTGGGATTCCTGTTCCTGAGAGCTACTTTTCACAGTTGTCTATCGTATTCTAGCCTTATATGCCTCATGAATATGGTCTATCAAATGACAATCAACTATATCATGGGTATGTGCATCACAAATATTGCAGTACATGGAGACATTTTTCATCGTTGCACACTGGAAGAGGGTGAAATTATGGACATTATGATTCTTATGGAAAATATCACAAGACTATAATAATGTGCACATATTCTTGCATGAACAACTATCCTTGGTATGCCCCTCGATGTCATAATCAGTGCACCATAACACACTAGTCATCTCATGCACAAAATTAATAGAAATGTTTTCCAATTGTTTAGCCATAGATATTATTTGTGCCTGAAGAAAGGTGCTCACTCTAGTGTATGCACTCCCAACTGTTTAAGCACACAGAGTTACTTCCAAAGCCTCACGCGGATTAGTAAATTTTTTATGTGATAAGGCCCTTTGCAACGGAGTCAACAAGCCTCCAATGAACTAGTGTGCATGTTGGCTCTGATGAACATCATAAGATAGTTTGGACAAGATAATTTTAAACTATGCATCATACTCCCTCACACTCTCAGATAAACCCTACTTGATGTCTTTGAGCGTGATAATACTCTATTTCTAAAAATTAGGAATGTGGAATTCAGCTAAAAGGGAAGTGCACAATGCATCATAATCCACCGCAGTTTGATGTGGATCGTACTTCCTATATCAACTATATGCATGCCCTTAAAGTGTGGTAGAAAACTGACTTTCCTCTCTATCATAAGCTGCAATTCCCTTATCTCTTCATAATAATTCACACTTGTGCGCATTCTCATCCTGATCCTCCACACCTCTATATTCTAGCAAGTGAAGAGACATCTCAAAGAAAACTTGAGGGGTTATCTACTGTGGTTGTTGAGGTGGAGTTTGTGATGGATGATTAGATGGTGGTTGGGGACCTTTTCCTAGAGTAGGACCAGAACTTGAACCTGAACCTCCACTGGGACTTCTCCTCCATGCAGTGGCTGACCTAAACCTCTTGAGCCTCCCGCTATGACCTATGATATAGTAGATGAAATTCCTTGTGTCTTAACTGTTGTGCTGAACTAGACACCAAATGTATGTGCTATAACAACACCTATAATATTACTTCCAACATTTGGTGCACTAGTAATTTCTCCTAACGATGCGGCTATAAAATACCGTTGTTACAAAATCACAACACCCCTGGATGTTGGTCAGGTTTCTAGGTTGACCATACTATCATCCAGTGTGATTGCATAACATTGAATCCTTTCTCCAAGTGTGGGACTTGAAAAAGTGAGAAAGGATTCTCTAGAGAAGGCTGGTTCCTATTCCTCTGTTTAGATGCACATGAAATATGCAGAGGGTTTGCTCGAAACCTAATCTAATTTGCCAAGGAGAAATATGCAGAGGGTTTGCTCGAAACCTAATCTAATCTGCCAAGGAGACAGGGTGTTTCACTCGGAAATGTTTCGTTCCTTTTAGAAACAGATAAGGTTAGGGGCTAGGAGGAATACCTGTAGAATGTCGAGATGGTGTGTGCGTACCGTAGAGAAAGATCAGGCTGACTGCTAAGAACTCCTTTTTGTCTTGGAAGGACTACCTGCAAATAAGAACACAAGACCACAAGATTTTAATTAGACAATAAATGAGGGAACTGCCTTGGGCCCAGGAAATATAAAACTTCCTTTCGAAGGTGGTCAGTTCCCCTGCTAATATGAATTAACACAAAAGACTGTAAGATATCAATTAAGTTGTTTCGTTGAACTGGCTAGGGGAAAGGCTGGTTTTCTTGTTTTGATCAGAGGAACCGATGCCGGTTACTGATAACCGATGCGGTTACTGATAACCGATTGCGGTTACTGATAACCGATACCGGTGGGTTCTAGGATCTTCTTGGTAGCTATGGTGTTTGTAAGGCTGGTTTATGGATGATATTAGGAAATGAGATGATGAGGGGTAAAGGAATGACAGTTAGATGCAATGGCACGTTGGGTAGTGGATTCAGAAACGGATTTAGGAGGACTGAGATTCAAGAAGGACATGCAAGATGTGACTTATTGGTTTTGACCAAGATGCAAGCTGATCTCCTTTGCTGTAAACACTTCTGGTATTTCCACTCATCTCTGCTCGGTCAAGTGAAGATCTGGACTCTGTTTCTCGCTCCCAATGCTCTCTGTTGATCCAGAAATCCTTCGACTGATCCCAAAATGAAATTCCAATCCGTTGTTTTGGTTTGGGGAGCCCATTTACAGGGAACCGATGGCGGTTGCGTAACCGACGGCGGTCGAGTAGGAACCGGCATCGGTAAGGAAAAAGTAGGCTATTTTTAGTAAAATAGCCCACCTTCCCTGCTTTTCTCCCAAGAGATCAGTTACGGGCTCGGTCAAGTGACTATAAGGTCAGTTTTGGGTGTGAGAAAGGGGTCATTAGTTATGGGTGTAGGTATGGACCAAGTTATGGGTCTTAATTAGGTTAGTTTTAGGGTTAGGTCTAGGTCATGATGAAGTGGAAAAGTGAGGTGGTAGGTAGGGTGATGTGGATTTATCAATTAGAAGGAAATTAATAAATAATTGTGTAAGGTTTAGGTGATGAGGTTATATTGCGAGATGAGATGCGGGTCACAAGGGGTCGTAAGACAAGAATTTGGTGTTTACATTAGCCCCTTATTGTCGTGTAGCTTGTTTTATAAAGCTGCGCAGACAATAATATGAAGTGGTTTCTCCTGTTAAGGATATAGGTAATCCCCCTCAAATCTATCATAGATTGAGTGAACGGGAAATCAGGGATAGGGTTGATAAAGGGTGAATGTTGTAGAGAGGATGGTAAGGTGGTGGGGTAGGTCCAAGGAAGTAGACGCATGTTGAAATGCAATAGTACGACTAGGGTACATGATTTGACGAGCAAACCAACAATGTATAGGCAAAGGTCGATATTTTATCCAAACAAGGGTGATATAATCCTGGTATCCAAGGCATAGGAATTAGCTCCAGGGTATATAACAGGTAAGGTACAGGAACGTTTAGGCATGTTCGACAGTACCAAATGGTTGGTTTGGTTGAGATAAACGTCATGGTCTAGGTCTAGGAAAAGTTGGTCGACAGATCAAGTCAAGGACCCTAATCATGCTAAAACACGAACAAGTGAGCTCGATGGAACAAAAGGTACAGGATGGATGGATAAAATAAAACGTTGATTATGGGTATGGTATTGAAGTGATACGGCCTTGGGTCGGGCCAAGTTGTTGGGTTGTGGCCTTGGGTCAGGCCATAAGGGTAGAGTGAGGCCTTGGGTCGGGCCAAATTGTTAGGGCGAGGCCTTGGGTGGGGCCGGATAGGTAGGTTGAGGCCTTGGGTCAGGCCAAATAGGTAGGTTGAGGCCTTGGGTTGGGCCAAATGGGTCAGGCCGGATAGGTAGGTTGAGGCCTTGGGTCAGGCCAAATGGGTAGCTTGAGGCCTTGGGTCAGGCCAAATGGGTAGGTTGAGGCCTTGGGTCGGGCCGAATGGGTAGGTTGAGGCCTTGGGTCAGGCCAAATGGGTAGGTTGAGGCCTTGGGTCGGGCCAAATAGGTAGGTTGAGGCCTTGGGTCGGGCCAAATGGGTAGGTTGAGGCCTTGGGTCGGGCCAAATGGGTAGGTTGAGGCCTTGGGTCGGGCCAAATAGGTAGGTTGAGGCCTTGGGTCGGGCCAAATGGGTAAACAAATGGTGTTCAGCAAAGGTAGATATAGGTGATATGTGGTTAAAAAGGGGCAAATGGTAAATAGGGGCAAAAAATATTGGGGGAAAGTTGGCAGAAAAACCGATGTCGATTCTACATGACCGATATCGGTAAAGGGACCGATACTGGTTCATTAGGGCAAAATCAAACCGATATCGGTTATGGGCGAAAAACCTATAAAAAGAAAAATACGGCTTGTCATTGTCACTTTGTTATTTTGAAAACCAAATTGACTTGTATGACGTGGAGAGTTGAGATTGGAGGTTTATTGAGTGAGGTGGAGCTATTTTGGTGGAGGAGTGAGTTGTTTGCGGGCCCGAGTGAGGAGGAGGCAGCAGTTGATTGGCCGGGGACCCAGCAGATCAGAATTGGAGCTATGGCACAGGCAGGAGGAGCAGGAGGGGCTGGACCAGCTGGACCACCACCACCTATCCCACCACGACGACGTGTCATCGTACGGGTAAGTTCGAAACTCCTCATTTTGTGCATTTTATTGCATTATGTTGGTTTTGGGATTTGGGTAGGAATATAATGTTTTGTAGAAAATAATGAATAAATGGAAATGATTTGAAAAAGGGAGAGGGTAGATAGGTGAAATAGGCCAAGGCGGCAGGGTGGGTAGGTTTTTAGGGTGTTTGGGTGGGTAGAGAGGTAGAAATAGGGAAAAAGAAGAAAGGGGTAGCCGCGTCGGGTTCGGCGCGGAAAATTTCCAGTGACCGATGCCGGTCACTAAGCGACCGGCATCGGTCGCAAATTTTTAGGGCAGGGTGGGTCTGTGGGTTACCGATGCCGGTTGATCATTGACCGGCGTCGGTGGGAGGGGGACCGGGGTCAGTTATGGGTGAGTGTGGGTTGGGTTGGGTTTTGGGTGAGTGTGGGTTAGGTTGGGTTGGGTTTTGGGTGTGGGGTGGGTTTGGTTTTTAGGTGGAGTGGGTTTGGGTTTTGGGTGGGGTGAGTTGAGGTTGGGTTGGGTGTTTTGGGTGAGTGTGGGTTGGGTTGGGTTTTGGTTGAGTGTGGGTTGGGTTGGGTTTTGGGTGTGGGGTAGGTTTGGTTGTTAGGTGGAGTGGGTTTGGGTTTTGGGTGTGGGGTAGTTGGGTTGGTTGTTAGGTGGAGTGGGTTTGGGTTTTGGGTGGGGTGAGTTGGGTTGGGTTTGTTTTGTTTTGGGGTTAGGTGGGTTGGGTTTGTTTTGTTTTGGGGTTAGGTGGGTTGGGTTTGTTTTGTTTTGGGGTTGGGTGGTAGAGAGTCGGGGTGTGGTCGGGGGGATAAAAGGGGGTTTAGAGGGTAAAGTAGATGTTGTGATAAAAAGTAGGTCTAAGGATGTGGGTTGGTTTTGCAGGCACGTCAGCAGTTGACGATGCGGGATAGGATGCCCCCGCTGTTGGTGCGGATGCGGCCACACATATCTGCGGCTCATTGGGCGATCATGCGCGAGGTGGGACTCGGTGGAGTCCAGAGGTATAGAGCGATAGAGAGAGATTACAGCCTGATGGTTGCCCTCATCGAGAGATGGGATCCGGTGACCAATGTGTTCCATCTCCCGACTGGGGAGATGACTATTACGTTGGAGGATGTGTATCGCATCCTTCGACTACCTATCGAGGGAGAGGCAGTCTTCCAGGTAGATTCTGAGACTGCCATGGACAGCATATTACAGGTTTTTTGGAGATGCAGCTGCGCTACTTACCTATCACAGCGCGAGCATTGGGTATGGTGACATGTACCATGCGCATCGACACGAGACACGGCTGGCTGTGCTGATGATGATTGGGATCACCTGCTTCACCCTCCCAGACTCAGAGGGAGGCCGCTTTCCACGAGCATTGATGGGGGTGCTTCATGAGATGGTGGAGGAGCACACCTGTTATGCTTGGGCACCAGTATATCTGGTGCAGTTATACAGAGAGCTCTGGGGTTATCACCGGATGAGGCGATTCAGTATCTGTTCGACATTTTTGCTGCATTGTTGGGCATATGAGCACATCATATGCATCAGGCCAGTAGGGTTACCCCAGCAGCCAGGGCCACAGGTTATATACAGATATGGCTTTCAGAGATGGTTGGGAGTCGTGGGGCAGCCACGAGCAGTGCTTGCGGGGAGAGACGTTGCCTACTACAGGCATTTGTTAGAGGGCCTGACAGCAGTAGATATCATATGGAGACCTTACAGAGGTCATCACCCGCACAGAGGAGGTCGAGTACAGTTACGCTGGATCCAGTACACATTCTGGATAGCAGGACGGAGGCCAGGAGAGTACGAGAGGATACCCCTAGAGAGGGTACGCAGGTAGATGGGGCTGCGACAGGACGAGCCACCTCCCTTCCCTCAGTACAGGAGGGATGATGTAGAGGCCCCACTGCCTACACCACAGCCCATGGATCCAGATTGGGTTACAGAGAGGCCAGCAGATGACACAGTAGATGATGTTGGGTGTACAGGAGCATACAGGGTGTGGTGGGCTGGTCAGAGAGCGGCGAGGGTAGCACAACCTGCACAGCCAGACTTGGCAGCTGTGACGGTAGAGAGAGATCAGCTCAGGGGTCAGGTGCAGCTATTATAGGGACAGTTGGCTGCTGCACAGGCACAGATAGGTGTCCTACAGGGGCAGCTAGCCCAGGCGCAGGTACAGGTACAGGTACAGGCACCACCACCAGCAGCGGCACAGCCACATGTGTAGGTACAGGTACAGGTACCAGCAGCAGCACAGGTACCGGCACCATCACTAGCAGCAGCACAGCCACAGCCCCAGGCACAGGTACAGATACTACCGTTAGCAGCGACACAGCCACAGGCACCACCAGCACAGGCACAGGGGGTACTAGTATTAGGTGCCAGGGGACCAGCCCCAGCTCCTTCAGTGGCTCGAGGGCGCTATATGGAGGTTAGAGTGGAGGCCCGATACTATCAGGATATTCTTGATAGTACCGGAGTTGAGTATCAGCCTTATGTAGCTCATAGAGTAGAGACCTCTCACAGCCAGAGATCTCAAGGAGGTGCAGCCACAGCCGGCATGTCCGTTACAGGTAGGAGGCGAGAGGCGCCACAGGGACCAGCAAGGAGAGGTGCCGAGGGCGGTGGGGAGAGCTGAGGGATCCCTGTATTGTTTTTGTATATAGGCATGGGCACCGGTCTGCGAACCGGTTGTGTTGATAGAGGCCTGCGTGCCTACATTTATTCATGTATGGATTCATTTATTCATTATATACCGGCCTGCGAGTCGAGTATGGGTTGTATATTTGATACCGGTCTGCGAGCCGAGTATTTTTTTGATATGAGGGACCGGCCTGTGAGCCGAGTCGAGATTTTGGATAGTTATTGCGGCCTGCGTGTCGGCTTAGTTGTATGATGAGATCACAGAGGCCCCGATGTAGGGCACATTGTATATTTGAAAATTTGTATATATATATAGAGATGATGTTTTGATCCACATGCAGTGTTCAAAAATGTGTTTAAGTATTTTGTCGATGGTTTGTGATATAGAATGTAGGATGAGTTTAGTTGACATGTTGATATATGGATGATGTTGATGTTTTTGTTTTTGCACATATATAAGGATGACATGTTATATGATGAAATGTTGCATGTTGTGGGCTGGTTTTGTGACATTGTAATATATGTATCTGATGAGTTGGATCCAAATGTTGTATAGAGAGATAGTTTTTTTTTGTTTTTTTTTGTTTTGTTGTGGTATCCTTAGTTGATGACTTGTTTGTTTTTGTAAAATAGATGATGTTAACGAATTTGTAATGATATGTGTGGTGGATAGAAAAATATGGATAATGGTGTTGTGATGCAGGAAAAGAGGTGGGCGCGATAAAAATTTGGTAAAAAAATGAAGAAAAGACCATGTTTCAAAAGGCCAGGTGTGTAACCGATATCGGTTAGGTAACCGACGCCGGTAGGTAGTAGACCGATATCGGTTATATAACCGATACCGGTTATTTAGGTATGAGCTTTTCTAAAAATAAAAAAGCTAGGGTGGCAACTTAAGTTCTAATTTTGAGAGCCATGCAAGAAGTTAAATACGCGAACGTGACGCTTTTTGACGACTGAGACAGGTAATTACATGAGAAATTTGAGTGATTAGGAGTAAAGAGATAGGGAAAGTGATTGTGATCTGAGATTCAGAAGACAAAAAGGCAGGTTTGAAAAAGGTGGTGATAATGGCAGGACGAGGAGAAACATCCAGCAGGCAGGGACAAGAGGGAAGACAAGGGCCACCTTAAGCTACTACAACCCAAGAGGTAAACGTTTTGGTTATGATTTGACTTTTGCATGTGTTATGAATAAGAGATTAAGTGGGTAGATATGAAAAAGAAAACATGATAGCAAGGGTTATAAGTGTTACGAGGTAGGTAATCAGGGGTTTCAGGTATGTTTGTAGGTATAGAAAGGAATAGACGCTCAAATTATTGTTGTAGGTGGTTGTTTAGGCAAGGTGTATGAAACTAACAGGGACCGATATCGGTTAGGGATAACCGGTTACTCAACCGGTATCGGTTAGCTGTAAACGATACCGGTTGATGTAGGAATTTCCAGAATGTGAGAAAAACCCTGATGGATTGAATGGTTGTTTGTTGTTTTGATGTATGCAGGCTCAGGCAGGGTTGAGGATGAATGATAGTGTGCCAGCGCTGTTGTCACGAATCCGAGTGGATGTAATGCCAGCTGAATGGACATTGATAAATCATTTGGGGTTAAGTGGAATCCGCTATTATTCACGAATCGCACGTAACCATGCTATGTTACAGGCGTTGATTGAGAGATGGAATCCTGAGAAAAATACCTTCTATCTGCCAACAGGGGAGATGACAGTAACATTGGAAGATGTGTTCCGTATTTTGAGACTCCCTATTACAGGAGAACCAGTATATCAGGCACTACCTAGTGCGGCACGGGGAGCGATAACAGCAGTATTTGGTCCATACGCACGAGATTTGACACAGCGAGGCTTATCATTTACGTATGGGGTAATGTATGCAGCACACCCTGAGGAGACAAGGTTAGCAGTGATATTAATGATAGCGGTAGGGTATTATGCATTACCGAGGGCAGAAGGGGGAAGATTTCTAAAGGCATTGATGTGTGTTATCTGGGAGATGATAGAAAGGAACGTGACTTTTGCATGGGCACCTGCATATTTGGCGGAGCTATACAGGGGTTTATGGGCTTGTAGGTGAAATCACAGAACGACACTGGATTGTTCATACTTATTACACTGTTGGGCCTATGAGCACATTGTTTGTGTGCAACCAATAGGCCGATCCATCCAGGCAGGAGAGACCGGAGTACAGAGGTTGGGATTCAGACGCTGGGTCCAGACAGAACAAGAGGCAAGATCTCAGGCCGTGACGGGTGACATCGAGTATTACAGGCAGGTATGGGAGAGGGTGACGGTTGCAGATATCTGTTGGAGGCCTTACGGGAACTATATGGTAACCAAGAACATAGCTGAGGAGTTGAGAGGTGTAGAGCGATTGAGGTGGATCGCGGGGCACAGGCCAGGTGAATATGAGAGGATTCCTATAGATTGTGTGCGGTGACAATTTGGATTTGTGCAGGATATATCGCAGGCTTATAGACCCTATATGAGGATTGACGCTGAGGCAACATTCTCACCTCCCCGGCCAACACCTCCAGAAGGGCCCGAGGAGATAGCAGCCGATCGCAGTGTAATGGATGCTGGAATGACAGAGGCCTATAGGTTATGGTGGGTAGCAGAGCTGCGAGGTGTACGCGATCGCCCTGACATAGCTGTGATTACAGCAGAGAGGGATCGTCTGCAGCGTTTGGTTCAACAGCTCCAAACGCAGGTGAATGAGACAAGAGGATTGTTAGTGGTTGTGGAGTCACGGGCAGAGAGACTAGAGGCTGGAGTCCTCCATGCGAGAGGGTGTATTCATATGTTACAGGAGAGATTGGTAGATCAGTGGGCGGTACCAATAGCCGTGGTACCATTGAGGACAGAGAGGCCTGGCGAGAGGGGTCGACGATCACGATCATCACCTAGTTCGGGATGAGGCGTGAGGGTCTAAATAAATGTTAGCAAGGTATAAGAATAAATAAGCGTACCGACCTGCGTGTCGATGATAGAGAAGATGTAGTTGTTTAACATCTAAATAAAATGAGAGATGTATGTTGATTTGAGTTATAATAATAAGAATGTTTTCGTTTTGACTTTCGGTGTTTTGAAAAAGGATAAAGAGGAATGTGATTAAATAGAAATACACAAAAATATTTATATTTACCACACATGATAGGTTATGGTAGGGGATGGTCGAGCTAACCTTGGGAGACCCCATGTCTCCGAAGTGCTGCCTACATAGCCCATTGCACAAAGCAAGGAGGGGCCTCAGACCGATGTAGTTCTCCCTTAGGACCAGGGAGAGGTGAATTTAGGCAATTTGGTTGTGGTTAGGCAATTTGTCATTTGGTAAAAATTTGATGTTGGTAGGGTAATGTTGTTGGTGTTGGTAGGATAATGTTGTTGGTGTTGGTAGGATAATGTTGTTGGTGTAGGTATAGGTGAAGCAAAAGTTAGCATACCCAAGTAGTAGGGAATCGTGTCCTGATTAAGATCAACACACAATCCTAGATGCGAGGCAAAGCGGAAAGAGTGCTCCGTAGGTGAAAAGAGCTAAACAAACCACACAACGTAGAATGAGCTTGAAGCCCTAGGTACCGTGCATAGACAAGAAGTCAATAGGTGAAAAGAGTTGTATGATCACAATATATCAGGTGTACGTTACGTCCCTTGAGTTGAAACAAATGGTGAGGTGAGGTGGATGATATAGCTGAGGTACAGAGAACTTGGTACAAAGTGAGTGTTCTGACGAAAGAGAACCTACCCTAAATAGACAAGTCCATGACCCAAAAGGTTCTTTTGAATGAGGCTTTTATTTGACTGAATATAGACTGATCGATGCGGGAAGTCTACAAGGGATATTGATTGTACTATTCTTGAGGTCTTCACGAAGCTGATCAATGCGAGAAGCTTCTGATAAAGGCTGACTGTGTATAGCTGTCCTTCGAGGGAGCAGTCTATTTATAGTAGCAGATATGATTTTAGTGCATAGCTGTCCTTCGGGGGAGCAGTCTATATAGAATAGCAGCAATAATTTGGCATATAGCTGTCCTTCGAGGGAACAGTCTATATATAATTTAGATAGCTAGATGTTCTTTTGGCGTGAAGCATCTAGTTTGGTAGGAAGTTTGACTCAAGAAAATCCCATAAGAATACGGCTTATTTTAATACTTTGAAGTCATGGACTAGACTAAAAAGGGAAAGGCATCATCAAGGGGAGGTGAGGAGTGATTTTGATTTTATTTTGAGATATAGAAAACAAAGTGTATGTAGCGGTAAATGAGCTCAAGGGACGAGCAGTAGGTAGATAAGAAGTGATATAACACTAGATTCAACAGTAGAATGGTCGAAGATGCAAGGCATTAAGGGGTTCAGGCTCAGGTTTACCGTTAAGCGAAGCTAAACGATAAGTGCCTGATCCATAGGTGTGAGTGATTATATAAGGCCCAATCCAATTGGGAGAAAATTTTCCACGTTTGCTCTTTTCTAGTTTGGTGACATGTTGATTCTCTTTGAGGACAAGATCACCAACCTTAAAGATACGCTCATGAAGTCACTTATCATAAGCACGCTTGATGCGTTTTTGATAGATTTGGAGGTGATCAAGAGCTGTAAGACGACGTTCGTCAAGAAGCTCCAATTGGGCTAACCGTTCTTGGCGGAAATCATCGTTGGTGAGAATATCCTGAAGGGATATTCTGAGGGAGGGTATTTGTATTTCGAGAGGCAAGACGGCCTCGGTACCATATACCAAAGAAAAAGGTGTAGCGTTAGTAGAGGTACGAATGCTAGTACGATAAGCCCAAAGGGCATAGGGAATGTGATCGTGCCAATTTCTTCCGGATTCATTGACAACTTTCATGAGGATTTTGGTTAGGGTTTTATTAGAAGATTCAGCCTGACCATTGGCCTGCGGATAGTAAGGCGATGAGAAACTAAGTTTGATACCAAAGTTGTCACAAAGGTCTTGTAGCAACTTGTTTTTAAAAGATTTACCATTATCTGTTATTAGGCGATGAGGAATACCAAAACGACAGATAATGTGATGGTTAATGAATTCGACAATTTTTTCTTTTTTGATTGAAATGAGTGGAATGGCCTCCACCCATTTTGTGTAATATTCGGTTGCTGTGATTATCCAACGGTGACGTTGCGAAGAGGTCGGGTGAATCTCACCAATAAGGTCTAAACCCCATTGTGAGAAAGGCCAAAGATCTCGTGCGACCTGCAGCGGATGGCTAGGAGTATGTTGAAGGTTGGCATGTTGTTGACACATAACACAACGCTTAACATATTCGTAGCAGTCGTTATTGAGAGTAGGCCAATAATAACCTAGGCGAAGGATTCGTTTAGCCACGGCAAGGCCACTAAAATGTCCACCACAAATCCCATCATGGACTTGTTGGATGGTATAGGTGACCTCCGCGCCGGTTAGACAGCGAAGGAGGATGCCATCAAAGCCACGTTTATAGAGGAGTCCCCCCATGACAACATAACGAGAAACGCTTTTAAGAAAAGCACGTTTGCCGTTACTAGTAAGGTCAGGTGGGAGAACAGAGATTGTAAGGTAGTCGTGAAATTGGTGGTACCAGGTATCCTGCGAATTAGTAGACACAGTATTTATCATACAAACTACCGGGGTTGAATAGGATGGGGCAAAAATTTGTTGGACCACGACGAATAATTCAGAGTCAGTTGGCGCGGCGGGAATTTGCGAGGCTAAGCAAGCCATAGTATCCGCAAATTTGTTAGTGGAGCGGGGAATGGTTTGGATAGAATAGTGAGTAAAGAAGGCTAGAAGTGAATCCACGTAGTGTTTGTACTTTTGAAGTTCCTCATTTTTGCATTGGTAGACGCCCATAACTTGATTGACTACCAATTGAGAGTCGCCAAAAATATTGATAGATTTGATGCCTAAGTGTATCGCAACTTGGAGACCCAGAACAAGGGCCTCGTATTCCGCTGTATTATTAGTGCAGGGGAAATCAAGCCGGAATGAAAGAGGCATAGGTTCAGCATCGAGAGGAATGAGAACAACGCCAGCTCCTCCACCGCGCTGGCATTTAGATCCATCGAAGAAGAGGGTAATTTGATACAACTCTTCCCCGAGTGAAAGAGTGGCAATGAGTTCGTCGGGGAATGTAAAATTGGTAAATTGTTCCCCAGGTAAAGGGGCCTCCGCAAGTTGGTCTGCAAGAGTTTGTCCTTTGATTGACTTCTGTTGTATAAACTCAAGGTCGAGGTCGGTGAGGAGCATGAGCCATCGAGCGATGCGTTGGTTTAGATGTGGTTTGGCGTACATATAATGAATGGGGTCCGTGTTGGTGATGACAAAAGTTTTGTGATTCAGGAGGTAATGTCGGAGTTTGGTAGCTACGAATGATAGGGCTAGGCACAATTTTTCTACATGTGTATACCTAGTCTCGTAATCCACGAGGGTACGACTTATATAATAAACGGCCTGTTCTCGACGTGCCGAGTCCCGATGTGCGAGCATAGCTCCTATAGCATGGTCAGTGGCGGAAAGATAAAGGTAGAAAGGGCGGTCGTCCTGGGGTGGGATAAGCACGGGTGGCTGCAAGAGATAAGTTTTGAGAGCTTCGAAGGCTTGGTGACACTCCTCACTCCATTGAAAGGCAACGTCCTTTTTAAGAAGGTGATGAAAAGGGTGACATCGATCCGAGAGTTGGGAGATGAAACGCCGGATGGATTGAAGTTTACCCTGCAAACTACGCAATTGTTTGAGGTTTTTGGGTGGAGGCATTTCTAGGATAGCTTTTACTTTAGATGGATCGACCTCAATGCCACGCAAAGAGACGATAAAACCAAGAAGTTTCCCCGAAAGGACACCAAAGACACATTTCTTTGGTTGAAGACGAACAGAATATTGCAACAGGCGATTGAAAATAATGGTTAAAACATCGAGATGTTCACTGCGATGTTTAGACTTGCCAAGAAGATCGTCGACGTAATCTTCAAGGATAGTGTGCATAATGTCATGAAAAATGTAGGTCATAGCCCGCTGATAGGTAGCACCAGCATTCTTAAGGCCAAACGGCATGACACGATAACAGAAGGTTCCCCAAGGAGTTATGAAAGCGGTCTTATGTTGATCGGCGGGTGCGACCAAAATTTGATTGTATCCTGAAAAGCCATCCATGAGAGAAAGCATTTCATGGCCCGCAGTGAGATCAACAAGTTGATCAATACTTGGGAGGGGAAAGTCATCCTTAGGGCAAGCGAGGTTAAGATCCCGGAAATCCGTGCATATCCGAAGTCCCCCCGTCGCTTTAGTGACAGGTACGATGTTAGAAATCCATTGAGGATAGTCAATAGGCAAGATGAAGGAAACAGAAAGAAGTCGTTGAAGCTCTTCTTTGACCAAGAGGGCAATGCGTGGATGCATTTTTCTCAGTTTTTGTTTGACTGGTTTGGAATCGGGATTTAGGGTGATGTTATGGACGGCAATGGTAGGATCAATTCCTGGCATGTCCGCGTAGGACCAAGCGAAAGCTTGGTTGCGGGTACGGAGGAAGGTAGTAAAGGCAGCTTGTTCTGATGTGTTGAGGGATTGTCCGATCTTCACAATGTGAGGATCTTCCTCCGTGTGGATGTTGATTTCAATAGTAGATTCGTTCAACATGGTTTGAGTTTCAGATGGTAAGGCGCGTTGAAGATAGGAGTCATCCGCCCCAAGGTAAGTGAGGATGGAGTCGTCATCCTGACACTCAACAACATTAATCAAAGGTGAATCCTCTTCGATCATGTCTGGATACAGAAGGGGAAGAGAAGATGGGTCCTCATTATCGCGTTGATAAGTGAGAGGACCTATGAAGATAGCATTTATGAAAAAAAAAAGTTAGGAGGGATAGATTCAGGGTCTATAGATTCTGTGGGTGATGATGGCAAAGTGGGTGATGATGGTTTGGTAGGGGTGACGTCGTCTTCTTCCAGAATACAGCTGACACGAGGTGTCTCCTGTGTAGGTGTTTCAGGAAAACTGAGACCACTGCGATCATTATGTTTGCGTGTGGTGATGGGGATGAGCGTATGTCGGCCTTGTTCATAAAGACCAAAACCAAAGCCTTTCCAAGCACAGCGAGTCAAGAAAGTGAGGGCGAAGTGACGATTTGTCAGGTATTGGAAATCGGATTGGAAGGGAACCACACCAAGAGGAGGTTCAGGGGTAATGGAAGATGCGTCAACACCCCCATATGTTAGGTTGGTGCGGCAATGGGGTGGTCCGTAAGAGATTACTTCCCCCACGCGACGGTCGTAGGTGGGATGTGCATGTAATTGTCCGTACTCCTGCGGGGTAGGGAAAGAACTAACGTTATATAGGCGGTACTCCCCCAGCGTAAGGCGTTGAAAAACATCTACTAAGGGGTCGGAGGTTGGGATGTTAGCTGCGGGAAGGGAAGTGGTTTTTGCGACGGTGGTTTCATCAGTTGAAGGCATAGATGCAGTTGAGGTGGATGGTTGAGGTACATTTGAAGAGGATGGTTGGGTTGAATGTATGGGTGTCTTGATTGGTATAAGCACATCGTTAGGGCGGTATAACATATTGCAGGTTTTAAAGGGGGGAGGATCAGCTTTTACGGTGTAGGACTTCCCCTCGTACTCAAATTTTATGCATCTATGTAATGTTGAGGGAACGCATCCCATGGCCCGGATCCAAGGACGACCCAGCAATATATTATATTGGAACTCTCCCTCAAGGACATAGAAGAGTTCGGGTAAAGTACGTGGTCCTACCCGAATGTTGAGGATCACGGTGCCTAAGGTAGAGGTAATAGCGTCATTGAATGACCGCAACATGATGGGGTTGGCACACATGTAGCTAGAAGGGATATTCATTTGTTGAAAAGCTTTTGAAGAGATGATGTTTAGGCTGGCGCCCCCGTCAATCATGACACGACGTACCCGGATATCCCGGACGTAAGCTGAGATGAAAAGGGCCGGGTCAGGATCTTCGGTACCAAAGTCGATAATTTCATCTTCGGAGAAACTGACAGCAGCGGCTTGCTGTACAGAACCCGAAGTGGTTGGGGCAGTGGGTTGTTTGGTGAGAGAAGCAACGTGATTGGGTGTTAGAATGGAGGCAACAGGTAGGGTTTCATTAGGTAAAACCTCTATCCCTTGAAGGATCTCAACGAGAGCTTGTCGATGAGATTCAGAAGTCTGAATGAGATCATACAGTGTCATTTTTACGGGTGATTGGTGAAGCTGTTTGATCATGGCTCGATGGGCAGCTCCATTAGAGACGGGGTAAGCGGGTCCACGAATAACTACTTTAGGTGGTGGTGCAATCGGGATGTTTGACGGAGAAAGAGATGCTGCAGGTGTGTTTTCTTTTGCTTTCCCATTGTTTTTCTGCCCTCGAGTAGCGACACTAATCATATTAATCTCGTAGACCTGAAATGAGGAAGATGGTTGGGATAAATCATGGTTTTCAAGAGGTGGGGTTGTAATAATGATAGATCTTGGTGAGGCGGGGACAGATGGTAGAGGAGAGGGAATTGAAGCTAAAGGTCTCTCCCTTCGTAAGTTGTCTTTCTTAACCTTTCTATCTGGGAGAGGTGACTGACGAAGGATGGTTTTTAAAGCTTTGCATCCCTCCACATCATGTCCTGGTGTGCGGTGATAGGCACAGATTTTAGACTCATCATAACTTATCGGTCGAGGTTTAGACGGGTCATAAGGTCTAAGTGGGGGTAGGGAAATGGTCGCATTCTCCACCAACATAGCAAGAATTTTGGCGTAAGATCCTTTGAGTGGGTCAAAATCGGAGGAGGATGAGGGTATTGGTTGTGCAGGTTTTGGTAATGTTTGGGCGTGGTTGGTTCGTATAGGTTTTGGTAATGTTTGGGCGTGGTTGGTTCGTACGGGTGGTGGTTTAGCCGAGGGGTGTTGACACGTGGTTTTCACTAAACGTGGTTTCTTTGGCGCAGAAGCTATGTTGGATGATGAGGCCGCAGATGATGTGGTATCAGAAAACAACCACGGGGAAATAGGAGTGACCGAAAACAAATCTTTTGATGATGGAATTTGTTTAGGGTTGATAGGTGGACAGGATACGTGGAGTGACGGTGTTGTTATACCCTTTGATCTCTGTATAGGTGCGGAAGGCGTAGGTCGTTTTGAAGAAAACGCAGGAGGTATGATATATTGATGTAAGGTAGAGGGATGAGGTCCTAATATGGAAAGTGGGTATGACGATGAGGGTTTTGATTGTGAGAGAGGCACAAATTGAGTTTGTCTCCTAGGTGGCGGGGCGGATTTATTTTTGGATAAATCAAGCCGCTTAGGTGGGTGTGTTAGACTGGGTATGGGCAAGGTCCCAAGCGTAGGGGAAGATTTGGCTAAGTTAATAGAAGTGGACGGGGCATTTGGTAGAGGTGAGGGGGGTGAAGGTGAGAACATGGGCATTTTAAGCTTCTGTAAACACTTCGGGTATATGGTGGAGGCCTCAGAATCGGTCATTTGCATTTGAGTAGAATATGGCGTACTCAAACGTTCCCATAGGATTCGTCTATCTTCTGGAGAATGACAGTCTTCAGGTTTGAATTGTAAATTTGGTACGGAAGAGAGGTAGGTTGTGATTCCAGTCCACTGTGGGCGTGATACAGGGGGTAGATGAGGTACTGTATCAATAGATATTAAAAGGTCGACCGGTTGTTGAAAAGATTTAGGCGATGAAGGACTAATAGGCAGGAGGGCATGTTTGAGAGGGTCTGTCATGGTTAAAGAATTTGGTGATGTCGGTGCAAGAGATTTCTCGTCTAAGGATGTCAAAAGGAGTGGCGTACCCTCCTCTTGTGCAGCAAGAGCGGTAGAGGGAGACGTCTGGGAAATAGATAAATTAGATAACATTCGTTCGCAGTCTTGTAGGGATGTGGTATAAGAAGACTCATTGATGGGAAGAGAAGTCTGGGCAGTTAACTCCTTTATAGGTAAAGGAATGATTTCGCTTTGGCTTGATGGTGGTAAAGGAGGTTCGGGCTCCCGTGTTAGTGAAGAGGCTTGATTCAAAATTTTCTCGATAGAGGCTTTTGGCTGGGTATCGAAGACTGCATGGATCTCATGAACACTCTCCTCGGCTAAGATATCCTGGTTTGTGTTACTGTTGGGAGAGTGATTCGGGAATGGCTTGTTGAAGATTTTCAAATTTCGGTTGGCAGGGGCGTTAGGATTATCGAGGGCTATATCCCCCGCATCAACCATTTCCTGCACTATGTTTTTCAACATCTTGCAGTTTTCATGACTGTGTCCCTTCACACGGTGGAAGTTACAGAAGTCATTTTCTTTGTACCAGGAAGGTATGGCGCGAGTGGAATCAAATCCGGAATGAGGTTTAACAGGAGGTAAGGTAATGGCTCCTGCTTTGAGCAGTTTTTCCAATATCACACCATATGTCTCCCCCAAGGGAGTGTAGTTGATGGGTTCCGCTTTATACTTATAAGTGGTTTTTGGCGGGGTATTGGACGGTGGTTGGGATTTGACCGTCACCGCGTGGACAGCTCCTTTTGATTTAGAAGAAGTGGACGCGTGAGGAGTGGTGGTATTTGGTTTATTGGTGGAATCTGTAGTTCGGAAAGTGGAGTTTTTGTTGCGCAACCGCAATTTCTCTTCCTCTAAGGCTCGAATTTCTAATTTTCGAGCCATAGTAAAGGCCTCGTCGAATGTACGGAAAGTTTGAATTTGGAGGGTAGGGGAGATGTGCTTAGCGCAGGCCCGCGTAAATAGTTCGATAAGTTCGGTTTGAGGCAAGGCATACGTAAGTTGGTTGATAAGGCCCCGCCATCGTCCAACGAAATCTGCGATAGATTCGTCTTCAAATTGTCGGATGGCATAGAGGTCGGTAATAGATACTTTCTTGGCAATGTTAATGGAGAAATGATCCAAGAAAGATTGGGCTAGTTGGTTAAAAGAGAAGATTGAGTGCTGGGTTAAAGCACTGTACCACTCCAAGGCAGGTCCTGATAAGGACATGGGAAAGGTGCGGAGTAACAAGGCATCATCATGGGCAATCAAATAACAAGCATGTCTAAATGATCGCAAGTGTTGTTGAGGATCCTCTTTACTATTAAAACGAGTAAATTTTGGCAACTCCCATTGAGGAGGATATGAATGAAGGGGGACAGAAGGGTGAATGGGCTCCCGAAAAACTTGCTCGTATGTCAAGGCGCTACGACTTCCTGAAACAGAAGCCTCCAGGTTTTGCATTTTGTCCATCATTTGTTTAATTAGATCAGTAGTTGGATGAGATGATGGTGTGGTTGTGGTAAACGGAGGCAAATTGGACCAAGGACCACCGCTAGACACTGGTGGGGTTAAGTGTTGATAAGGTGTGGAGGATGAATATGTTGAGGCGACCGAATAGGGATGTCCCATATAGGATGTTGAGGTCACTGGATACGTGTATGGGAATGAAAAGGTAGGCGGAGCTTGAGAAGGAAAGCTCGTGTGGATAGGTGGCAGAGAGCAAGTCATGAATGGAGCAGTCTGCAAGAGAGATGAGGTAGGGGCGGTCGGTGGTAATGATATGTGGGGTCCAAGATTAACAAAAGGAAAGCTAATCGGGGTCGTATGAACCTCTGAAGCCGTCGGATTGGGAGACGGGGCTAGAGATGCAGGAAGCAAGGCGGTATTATCAGGCGGAGTGGGAGCTAAATGAGCAGCTATACTGATAGGCATACCGACAAGGAGCTGACCATCAGGCGTACGGTCAGGGGTATGAGACAAATAGTATTGTACAGCGCTAGAATTAGCATCCAGAAACTTGGCAAAGTCCTTATCTCCCACAGGAATTTTAGGAACCTCGCTGGTATCCGTAGGATTTCCCACAGAATGTGAAGGGGGTGATTCAGGAAAAGAAACAGAGCAAGCATGTGAAACCATAGCGGCGGCTTGCTTTCGAGTGATAACAACCATGGACAGAAGTTCACAGTAGGGTTTCAATCTGTCAGGAATAGAAACAAACTCAGACCGGTAAAATTGGTAGGTTGCTGGTTTGTCAGGAATTGGAAAAGACAGTAACCGATATCGGTCTAGTAACCGATGTCGGTTATACTATAGCCGACGTCGGTCAGGTAACCGATGTCGGTGTAAGAAGTCTGGGCTAACAAGATATAAAAAGGCTGCTAATTTGATTTTTAACAACGTTTAGTATACTTGTCCAATTATTGATCACAGAAGACAGGGTATGAGAAAGAAAACAGAACTACAAACAAGCAAGATGCACACGCAAATCCAGAGACTAACCCTAGGGTTAATTTTAATTATCGTGGGCTTATGCCTTTAGACGTAGAATGATGTCGGAATCCTAAACAAAAGACTTAGGGGAAATGTCAAGTTGTTTTGGCTTATAAGGTTACCTCAATCGGGCGGAGGAATACCGCGGAAAAAGGGGGGATGTTTGAGCTGTTGTGTTAATTGTGAAGTGATTTGGTATGTGTTGTGCAGTGAAAGTAAGATTAATTTCCTGTCAATACCGTGGATATCACCCCCACGTGTACGACCTGTTACTTAATCTACGTTCACTAGAATTAAAAAAACAACAAGCAGGAATGCAATGCACGTGTTTTAAACCCAAATCGAAAATTATGTTTGATGAAGCAAGAGAGATGACTTTCACTAATGCGAAACTAGGAAAGCAAGACAAATTCCTTACGAAATATATGACAAAAGCAGCAACAACAAGTATGCTTCCTAAAATGAAAATAAGCAAGAGAAACAGAAACCCAAAATGGGTCCCACCGGGCGTGCCAAAATGTTTCACTCGGAAATGTTTCGTTCCTTTTAGAAACAGATAAGGTTAGGGGCTAGGAGGAATACCTGTAGAATGTCGAGATGGTGTGCGCGTACCGTAGAGAAAGATCAGGCTGACTGCTAAGAACTCCTTTTTGTCTTGGAAGGACTACCTGCAAATAAGAACACAAGACCACAAGATTTTAATTAGACAATAAATGAGGGAACTGCCTTGGGCCCAGGAAATATAAAACTTCCTTTCGAAGGTGGTCAGTTCCCCTGCTAATATGAATTAACACAAAAGACTGTAAGATATCAATTAAGTTGTTTCGTTGAACTGGGTAGGGGAAAGGCTGGTTTTCTGGTTTTGATCAGAGGAACCGATGCCGGTTACTGATAACCGATGCCGGTTACTACCGATTGCGGTTACTGATAACCGATACCGGTGGGTTCTAGGATCTTCTTGGTAGCTATGGTGTTTGTAAGGCTGGTTTATGGATGATATTAGGAAATGAGATGATGAGGGGTAAAGGAATGACAGTTAGATGCAATGGCACGTTGGGTAGTGGATTCAGAAACGGATTTAGGAGGACTGAGATTCAAGAAGCATAAGAAATGTTATAACAGAGGACATGCAAGATGTGACTTACTGGTTTTGACCAAGATGCAAGCTGATCTCCTTTGCTGTAAACACTTCTGGTATTTCCACTCGTCTCTGCTCGGTCAAGTGAAGATCTGGACTCTGTTTCTCGCTCCCAATGCTCTCTGTTGATCCAGAAATCCTTCGACTGATCCCAAAATGAAATTCCGATCCGTTGTTTTGGTTTGGGGAGCCCATTTACAGGGAACCGATGGCGGTTGCGTAACCGACGGCGGTCGAGTAGGAACCGGCATCGGTAAGGAAAAAGTAGGCTATTTTTAGTAAAATAGCCCACCTTCCCTGCTTTTCTCCCGAGAGATCAGTTGCGGGCTCGGTCAAGTGACTAGAAGGTCGGTTTTGGGTGCGAGAAAGGGGTCATTAGTTATGGGTGTAGGTGTGGACCAAGTTATGGGTCTTAATTAGGTTAGTTTTAGGGTTAGGGCTAGGTCATGATGAAGTGGCAAAGTGAGGTGGTAGGTAGGGTGATGTGGATTTATCAATTAGAAGGCAATTAATAAATAATTGTGTAAGGTTTAGGTGATGAGGTTATATTGCGAGATGAGATGCGGGTCACAAGGGGTCGTAAGACACGAATTTGTAGAAAGAATGAGAGAGGGAAGAGAGAGGAAATCTAGAATCATCCCCAACCACTTCTAGGTCGCATTTAAAATCATCTCATTATGGCAGAAGTGGCCGATCCTGGCAAAACGGTGGGCTGTATAACAAAAATGACGAACTGTCTGCTGCATTAAAGCTGGTTGTTGAAGTGTTACTTATGTCTATTATTACGTGCCAGAGGCATTTCTCAATTTTATCTCTCCAAATTGAACCAAAATGCTAGATTGACCCTGGAATCGTGTAAATAATTTCACTAGGTTTCCATTAATATAAAAAACACAAAAATCTGAGCTCTGGATCGAAAGTTATGGCGATCTGAAGATTTAGGGCAAAAACAGGCAAAAGCAGGTCGGTGGGAAAAATATTTGAACTTTCCCCACGCTCTGCCACTTGGATGACACGTGGCAAGCTCTGATTCACTGAGAAATTCTCTCTCCTCCACCTTTTCGTGGGCTTTCCTTTGAAATTTCCTTGTGGGCCCTTAAACTTGGACACGTGGCACTATTTCATTGGTTCGGGTTAGTGCTTGAAACCTCACCCTTTAACTTCTAGACTTTCTCCCTCGTGACACGTGTCATGATTTGATTGGTATTTAGGTCTGTCATATTTTTGCGTCCACCACCTCCATTTGTCCCAGATGTCCCAGTGTTGTTTGGGACAGAAACTTCTGATCCGCCTGAAATGGGCTTCCCTGTCCCTTTTCTGTTGTTGACACGTGGCGTTACTTGATTGGCTTTCGGCCCCTTCAGCTATATGCATCCCACGTGTCCCTTTGTCCCAACTGTCCCAGTGCTGAAGTTCCCCATTTTGGCCGAACTGGCTGGTTCGTGTCCTTCGCGTACATTTGTTCCAACTGTCCTAGATTGTCTGGGACAAATTCTTCCGAACCACCCGAAATGGGCTTCCTTTGCGAAATTTCTCCTTTTCGGCCAAACTAGCCGGTTCGTGTTCTTCACGTACATTTGTTCCAACTGCCCCTTTGCGCATCTCTGCAGACTACCTGGTGGTCTTTTGGCCGATTCGCGCCCAGATGTCCTAGATGTCCCAAAGGTGGCCTAGAGCAGGACTTAGCCAATTTTCACGAATTTCTCTTGAATCAATCTACTTGCTTGGAACTGAAAAACTCTGATGCATGTTATCGAAATTTACCCTGGGGGGGTGAATTTTAGATAACAATTTGGTGACTTTTCGGGGTCACATGCCTGCTAGGTAGAAGATCAGTGGCCTTAAGCAGTCCATTGGGCATGGAGTCATCAAATATTCTATTCAGAACCCTAACTGACTCAGAAAGTGCAAGGAGGAAGATTGAATATCACTTGATGAAAGCAAGGACTGCTAAACATCTCCATGGACAACAAGCTGTGCCAAAGCACTTAGGGAAAACAAAACTAACCTACAGCAAAACAATGTGCACAAGCACTTGGAGGAAAGAAAATCTAATCTAATATTTACAGAGGTAGTGAACTTCCCTCTAGAAGCAACGATTGAGATAGATTCCATTTACTGGGATCTGCAGTTTTTCACCATCCAATGAGGCTAATTGGAAAGCATTGCTTCTTTTACATTTCGTGACCATGTATGGGCCACTCCAAATGGCATCAAATTTTGAATGCCTTCCTAGTTTTTCTCTATCCACATCCCATTTCAACACTAGATCTCCAACCTGAAACGATCTATCCTTGGCCTTCCTATCAAAGGTCCTTTTGATCAAAGCTTGATCCTTTTCGATTGCTTGGGATGCCTGATTTCTGATCTCTTGCAGCTCCATCAACTCTGCATACCTTACCTCCATGGGCCCAAACTCTATCAACTCCAGCTGCTTCATGAGTTCCAATGTTGGCAACTCAAGTGACATGGGCAAGATTGTGTCTCTTCCATAGACAAGTCTGAATGGAGAGTTACCTGTGGATCTCTTGGGAGTTATCCTATCAGCCCATAAGGCTGATTTCAGTTTGGTATGCCAAGCCCTCTGATTCTCATCAAGAGTCCTCCTGATGATCCTCAACAAGTTCTTGTTTGTAGACTCGGCCTGGCCATTACCTTGAGGGTAATAGTTTGATGAAGTGCTTAGGTAGATCCCATTCTTGACAACCCACTCAATCACCTTAGATCCAATGAATGCCAATGCATTATCAGAGATTATTGTAGCAGGTACACCAAATTTGGTTGTTATCCCCTCATAAAAGTCTAAGATGCTAGACTCATTTGCCTCTTTGAGTGCTACTGCTTCTGTCCATCTAGTGAAGTAGTCCGTGGCTGTCAAAATCCATTTGTGCCCTTGGCTTGAATTGGGATTAATGACTCCAATGAAGTCCAAAATCCATTGCATGAATGGATGGTCAACTGAGATTGGATGTAATGGAAGGACAACAAGTCTTTCTTTTCCTGTGAAGAATGCACAATTCTTACACCTCTTGATCCATGCATAGTAATCACTGAAGATTTTAGGCCAATAATAACCAGCCTTCATGATTTTTAGAGCTGTCACTCTTGGTGCAAAATGACCACCAGCCGGTCCACCATGAAACTCTTCCAACACCCTTTGAATCTGATTTGTGCTAATGCATCTCAGCAACACTCCATTCACATCTTTCTTGAAAAAAACTCCACCAACAATGGCATATGGAACAACCTGCAACCTGAAGTATCTCCTCTTCACTTTGCTCATTTCTGGAGGGCATAGGCCTGTCTGTAGGAAGTGTATCATATTCTGAGTCCAACAAGGAGTGGGCACATTATCATTTTCCTATTCTTGACCATCCTGTAGTACCAAGATAGCATCTTCTTCATTACCTGCTTCAACTTGTTGACTCAAGGCTAGTTGTTCGCATAGTCCCTTCCCACGTACTAGTTTGGTGACCTTGATCTCGATGTCGTATTCCATGACACGAGTTATCCATCCTGCACGTTTCTCATTCAGATCCTTGTTTAGAAGGAAGTCCCTAACTCCCGCATGAGAGACCAATAATTGGATCTTGTTGTTTGAGACTAGGGCTTGAATTTCTTTAAACTCCTGATCACTGCAAGTACATGCTTTTCAATGAAAGAATACCTAGTTTCGTATTCCTCCAAGCCTTGAATGAAGAAAGCAACTGGTTGTTCTAATCCTTCTTTGTTTTGTTGTGCCAAGATTGCAGAAATTGTATCTCCACCACCAAAGGCATATAACATGAAATATTTGGAGAAGTTTGGATTGACGAGAGTTGGAGCTTGAGATATAACCTCTTTTATTGCCTCAAAACTTGCCTTTCCTTCGGATGTCCACTTAAATGCCATGCTCTTCTTCAACATCAGTGTTATTGGCTTTACGAGAGCTGCAAAGTTTAGAACGAACCTGCGGACAAAATTGATCCTTCCTAAGAAGCTTTGAAGAGCCTTCTTATGACTTGGCAATGGCAACGCTCGAATTACTTCAACTCTTTCTGGGTCAATCATCAATCCCTCCTTTAAAACAATATGGCCAAGAAGTTTTCCCTCATGAGCCAAGAATATGCATTTTTTGGGATTCAATGATACCCCAAATCTTCTACACCTCTGAAATACCTGCCTCAGATGAAAGAGGTGATCCACTACATTTTTGGAGAATACAGTGATGTCATCAAGGTATATCAAAACTATTTTATTGATCAACCCCTTGAATGCCATATCCATTGCCCTTTGGAAAGTGGCTCCAGCATTTGATAGCCCAAATGGCATCTTCTTGTAGGCAGAGGTCCCCCATTTGGTGGTGAAAGCCGTCTTGAACTGGTCATCTTCCTTCACCATTACCTGATTATACCCTGAGTAGCCATCTAGGAGAGAGAATCTCTCTGAACCAGATACTACTTGCAATATTTGTTCCATTGAAGGAAGTGGGTAATGGTCTTTGAGAGATGCCCTGTTTAGGTCTCGGAAATCTACACACAACCTGATTTCTCCACTCTTCTTCCTGACCGGAACCAAGTTTGTGGCCCAGCTTGAGTGCGTGATTAGGAATATAATGCTTGCCTCTATTAGCTTATTTAGCTCTTTCTTCATTAGAGGCTCAATGTGAGGGTTGACTGGTCTCTGCTTCTGCCTGATTGGCTTAGCATCTGGATCCAATTCTATGGTATGATGAGCCATGTTGGGATTGAAACCTTTCAAGTTTTCATAGCTCTAAGCGAAGACATCTGGAAATTCTTGGAAAAGTTGTATGAAATCTGATTTCTCATGTTCAGTGGCTACCTTGCCAATTTGAAGTGTTTTGTTTTCCCCAACCAGAATTGGCTCTGAATCTTCTCTTTTGACCTGTATGTAAGACTTTTCCTTACGGAACTGGTCATTAGGGTTGAAGATAGACTCCAATGTTACTAAACCCCTAGGAAGCTTGTTTGTCCATAGCTACACTACTCGATCCCCATACTGCTGCTCTACTCTGTCCTCATTCCTAGCTGAGAATTCAGCCTCTTCTTGTAAGAAATTGACGATTTGTTGATCGTTCTCAAACACCTGCCAACTGGTGTTATTTTCTGGAACTGCTTGCCTCACAATCACATGGACATGTGGCTGTGTTTTTTCCTTTTTGATGTTGTCAACCACATCAAACATTGCTCCAATAGCTGCGAGCCTATCCGCGGCTTCATTTTTCTTCCTAGGCATGGACGCGATATTGAAAGCTTTGAAATCCTTAACGAGGTCCCATACCCTATTCTTGTAGTTCTTTAGCAGTTCATTCTTTGTAGCATGTCATCCCCTGACTTGATTGACGATTAGTTCACTGTCACCAAAGACTTGCAAGTTCTTTATTTTCTTCTTGATTGCCCAATGTATCCCTTGCACCAAGGCTTCATATTCAACAGTGTTATTTGAACAGGAAAACTGGAAACGGAAGGCTGAGTAATACCTTATACCTTGTGGTGAAATGAGTATAACTCCTCCTCCTGCACCTTGCCTACTCCTTGATCCATCAAAAAATAGCTGCCATACCTCATTGTCATCTTTGTGGTTTGGCTTGGTGATGCTAGGAATGGGCTGATTTTCTTCGTGTATGCAATAGACCCCTAGCTCAGATTCTTCTACTTCTTGATAAGGATCAAAAGCATGTATCTTGTTTGCCCATTCATCAAGAGTTAGATCCGAGATGCTTCCAATCTTGGTGTCAGCCTCATCAGTGCTAGGGTGATCTTCTTGATCAAATGCTTAGCAATTGGCATTAATTTGACTTGGAGTGTAAGGCTCAATATGGAAGTTTGTAATAGGTTCAGATCTAATTGTAGCCTTAGTTCCATACCTTATTCTAAACAACATGTGAGACCAATCCACCAAAAGATAGCCTGTAATTTTAGCAGTGAAGTCTCTTGACAAGCACAATGCAAAGAGTGGTGGAAGGTCTATGACTGATACATCTTGTAAAACAACAACATTTGGACATGCATGCAAGGTAAGACTCAAATTTCTAATCACTCCAACTATTGCTATTGCTGTTCCATATAACTGTACTACCCCTTTGGATGTTATTTCATACTGGAGCCCTAGCTGATCAACAATTTGTTTGGGCATGACAGAACTACTTGCCCCGGAATCAATCATGAAATTGTACACTAGCTGATTTCCAATGATTAATGAAACATAGAAAGGAGGGGGATTCAACATTTTACCTTGTTGTGCTCCATGACTTCCTTCAGGCTGGGCAACATTTGTAAGCACTTTTTCTTGTATCTGAACCTGCTGATTCGAAGCTGGCCAATCCTTCATGGCAGCTTGCAGCAGATCTCTTTGGCCTGGGATGGATAGGGATTCCCACATAGATATATTGACGTTTGTCTTCTTCATCTGATCAATGATACCGAATGGTGATGAAGGATCTCTCTGTTGTCCCTTGGTTTACACATTTACTCCTTGTACGTGGGTAGCAACAGCTGGCATTTGAGTTGGCCTAGGGGCTATTCTTGGCTGCCCTTGTGCATTTGAAACAGGACTTTGCTTGCCAATCACTTGTGGAACCATGGGAGGTTGTGGATTGGCTGGGGCTAATGGCTGTTCTTCACCCGAATTTCTCCTTTTTGACCTTGTGTTGGCTGCAACACCTTGAGAAACTACCTGATTCATGCCGAAAAAATCCTCTGCTTGCCAGTTCACCAATGTGGTGTCATTTGGGGCTGATTGCTGTTAGAATGTTTCTTGTTGTTGACTGTTTCCTTGATTGCCCTCACCCTCCATACCAGTAGTTGTCACCATCAATGCTTGATTGAGGGCACCATTGAAACACATGGATTGGTTATGAGGATCATTGCATAGAAAGCACCAATCATATTCCTGAGCAATGTTGTTCTGTGTTGGCACTAATGCCTTAGAGGTAGATATGTCATTTGGATTATAGGGCTGGAATGGTCTATTGGCAGGAGACCTTGTTTGATTCATGTTTGCAACTAGATTAGGGGGCCCTTGTGGTTGGTATGGCTGCCTATTAGGTTGAGCTTGGGGTTGATAAGAAGGTATAAAACTTTGGGATTGTTGCCTTTTGAGAGTAACCAGCTCATTTCCTAGATTTTATAATTGCTTCATGAACTCTTGAAGCTCATTTGGGGCACTTGGAGATGAAGTGGAAGCTTTATTTGAACTCTAATTTCTAGGAGTGGGAGAAGGAGCCAAATTAGGTGCTTGACTAGTGTTTGGACTCTCTAAACTTGGAAACAATGGCATGGGAGGCCTAGGAGCCAGTTTACCAGCTTGAATAAGATAGTTTTCGGCTCTAATGACAATGCTATAAGTAGCAGGTAAGGTTGTGCCTCCCATAGATTGAATTAACATAGAAATATCAGAATTCAAAGCTTTAAGGTAATATAGAAAAGCACCTTCCGATGTTGGCCTGACTGCCAATGGAATCCTATCCCAAGACCTTTGAAATCTAAAGTTGAAATCAGTCAGCTGCTCCAAAAGAGATAATTTTTCTCCCTCCTCTCCAAATTGCTCGTGAAGTGCAATACACAGATGATTCCAGTTTGTGATAGAACTAGCTCCAAGGCTCCTAAACCATTACAATGCTTTACCCTTGAATGAAGATGCCAGTAACTTGACAGCCACTTACATTTCATTGATTTCATGGATTGCACAAAGGTTAGCAATATCTTTAACATGATCACCTGGAGTAGTCTGATTTTCTCCAGTGAAGTACGGAATGTTCTTCAAGGCTGCAATAGGAATTGGATGTTGTGCATTGAGGGCAAATTGGCTGCTACCTGTGAAGTTGACGTAGGGATTGTTTTGAGCTATTCTAATCAGTCTTAAAACCCTTGTATACTGAATGAAAGGCCTGTCAGGTGGAGGAGTTGAGAGAGTTCTATTTGGTGGAGATGGAGACCTTTGAATCCTTCTTCCTCTTTGCCTTCTTCTTGGAGATAATTGTAGGTATTCAAACAACACTTCTTCTTCTCCAACTCTTGACCTTGTGGTGATTCTTCTCATGAGTTTTTAGGCCTGTACTTGGAACCAATCGATTCTTCCCCTGGGAGTCACCAGATATGCAAATAATAGCTCTTTTAAGCAAGAAAATTGCAGCAAATGCACATCAACTTTGCTGCAATAAAAATGAGACCTCTGCTGTCCCACCGGGCGTGCCAAAACTGTTGTTGCAAAATCACAGCACCCCTGGATGCTGGTCAGGTTTCTAGGTTGACCATGCTATCATCCAGTGTGATTTCATAACATTGAATCCTTTCTCCAAGTGTGGGACTTGAAAAAGTGAGAAAGGATTCTCCAGAGAAGGCTGGTTCCTATTCCTCTGTTCAGATGCACACGAAATATGTAGAGGGTTTGTTTGAAACCTAATCTAATCTGCCAAGGAGACAGCGTAAGAAGATGCATAAAAATAAATCTAAGCTAATAGAGGTGATGCACCGAGGAATGAAGAACACCTATCTTGCCAGTAAACACAAACCATTCAAATGTGATATAAGATCATGCACAGATAACAAAACTTGCAGTGAAAGACCAGGAGGTTACAAAATGAACACAGAGAGGGTTGAGAATCATCCACATACATGTATTACTTGCTCCAAAGATTGATACAATACACTACAGAATGCCAAGAGGCAGAGTCGTATTACAGTTCAAATGAGAGGTTCAAACTCCACAAATTCACCTGATAGGAGAAGAAGGGAGGAGTAAAATAGAAAATGTTCGACCTTTTTTAAGAAGCCCCTCTTTACAATATATAGAAATAATGAGAGAGGGAAGAGAGAGGAAATCCAGAATCTACCCCAACCACTTCTAGGTCGTATTTAAAATCATCTCATTATGGTAGAAGCGGCCGATCCTGGCAAAACAGTGGGCTGTCTAACAGAAACGGCGAACTGTCTGCTGCATTAAAGCTAGTTGTTGAAGTGTTACTTCTGTCTATTATTACGTACCAGAGGCATTTCTCAATTTTCTCTCTCCAAACTGAACCAAAATGCCAGATTGACCCCGGAATCATGCAGAGAATTTCACTAGCTTTCCATTGATATAAAAAACACAAAAATCTGAGCTCTGGATTAAAAGTTATGGCGATCTGAAGATTTAGGGAAAAAACAGGAAAAAACAGGTTGGCGGGAAAAATATTTGAACTTTCCCCGCGCTCTGCCACTTGGATGACATGTGGCAGGCTCTGATTTGCTGAGTAATTCTCTCTCCTCCACCTTTCCGTGGGCTTTCCTTTGAAATTTCCTTGTGGGCCCTTAAACTTGGACACGTGGCACTATTTCATTGGTTTGGGTCAGTGCTTGAAACCTCGCCCTTTGACTTCTGGACTTTCTCCCTCGTGACACATGTTGTGATTTGATTGGTATTCGGGTCTGCCGGCTTTTCGTGTCCACCATGTCCATTTGTCCTGGATGTCCAAGTGCTGTTTGGGATAGAAACTTCCGATCCGCCCGAAATGGGCTTCCCTGTCCCTTTCTGTTGTTGACACGTGGCGTTGCTTGATTGGCTTTCGGCCCCTTCGGCTATCTACGTCCCACGCGTCCCTTTGTCCCAACTATCCCAATGCTGAAGTTCCCTGTTTTGGCCAAACCGGCCGGTTCGCGTCCTTCGCGTACATTTGTTCCAACTGTCCCAGACTGTCTGGGACAAATTCTTCCGAACCACCTGAAATGGGCTTCCTTTGCGAAAGTTCTCCTTTTCGGCTGAACCAGCCGGTTCGTGTTCTTCGCGTACGTTTGTTCCAACTGCGCCTTTTCTCTACAGACTGCCTGGTGGTCTTTTGGCTGATTCACGCCCAGATGTCCCGGATGTCCCAAAGGTGGCCTAAAGTAGGACTTAGCCAATTTTCACGATTTTCTCTTGAATCAATCTACTTGCTTGGAACTAAAAAACTCTGATGCATGTTATCGAAATTTACCCTGGGGGGTGAATTTTGGATAACAAATACCTCTAAAAGTACTCCCAAAAATTGACACTTTTTACTGTTACATGTGCAAGTCCTTAATCTGTCATGCTTCCTGTGCGGTAACTAAAATGTGTCTACCTATGTCTCCTACCTAACAGGGAGATTTTACTTTCTCACCGTCACTATGATGCTCTTCAAAAACTACCTCTTGATTTGGAACACCTTACGTAAAGACTAGAAGGCTAGGCTAGGGCAGATGGATGCCCACGACTCTCATTCTCTCCTCTGACTCACTCTCATTAAAATACGATTTGGTTTTTCTACTGCACTTTCCCAATGTTAGGAGGACATGATACTGTGGTCCCTTTTCTTTCATGGGGCTCTCATCACTTCCTCTAATCATAATTTTTCTCTACATTAGCACATAATTAACTACCCTTTGTTGCATATCATTATATTTGATTTGTATTTCGTCTCTTTATCTCTCTTTTTCTAGAGCTACCAAAATACTTCCCAGACTTGCTCTCGACTCTACCCTCAGTGGGGTTTTAGCTCACTATAGGTAATTTCTCCATTCCTAGTTCCTTCATTAAGATCTATTAACTAGGAATAGACTGCAAGTATTTTACACAGGAATAATCTTCATTGTCTATTTTCTATACGGAAATTTTACATATTTGAAGGACCATATGCATCCTATAAAATAGGATCTTTAACAAATTACTGCTCAACCACTAAATTAATAATACAAGTTGTTATAACAAATCGTATAACAATATATATATATTATATTATTATTAATGAGTTACTAAACTCATATAATAATATAATGAATTAATAATGTTTACAAACATTAATTCCTAACATTCACCCCCTTGGTGTGAACATTATTAATTTCCAATATTCACCCCCTTAATGTGAACATGATGAAGAACCATATTCGAAAAGATGATCCACCTTCCTGAAAGCACATCGCTTAGACCAGGTGCAAACTCCATAGATTATCTCTTTACCCTTGTAAAGGCGTAGTGTCAAGTTGAATTATGCAGGAATGCTCCCTTCCTCTTTGGGTTCCTGTGGGACTTTCCCTTCCTCTCTGGGCGCCTGAATTTTGAATCTCCAAGATCCACAAGCTTCACACTAGCTGGATAACCATCCCTTGAGTCTACCTCGAAATCTTCTCCTGCTCCCCAAAAATGAGTCTTCTGAAAACATGAATCTTCCCAAAAATCTGGAAAAAGGGTTTATTCAGCACACAACACAACATGAACACTGAAAAACTGAAACACACACTAAAAATGAACTAAAAAAAGAAACCACACTCCACACATGTCACCAAACCATCTGTGCAGCCCCATCGTTGGCGACTGACAAGAGGTTACTGATTGACCTCCTTCCTCCATTTTCCTCCATCCTCTGATAACCTGAACTCAAAACAAGTAGTCTTCAGAATTATAATCAGGTTCATCAGTCACTCGTTCATCTTCTGATTCAGAAGATTCTTCTACAACTATATTTGCTTCACGTGGCTTCAATTTTCCATTAAGAAGATCTTTGGCTCGAGTCGTGCAAAATTTAGACATATGTCCTTTTTTTTGCAATAAAAACATTCTAAGTCCTCCTTTTTAAAGAACTTTTTGTATGTCTTTTTCACATACATTGCCGGTTCTTCTTCTATATCTTCTTTAATCCTTTTTCTTCAGACAGAACAGACTGATATCATATCTTCCAATGAGTTGGAAGGTATTTGACCAAGAGTGAAAACAACATTACTGTATTTGGGTGGTAAACTATTCAGCAGAATAGATTTTGCATCCTCGTCGTCTACTAGAGCTTTTACTTCTGCAAGTTATCTCAGAAGAGATCGTAAATTGTTGATGTGACTAGACATTGTATCTCCATCACTCATTTTGAGCTTGAACGACTGAAGTTTCAGGGAAAAATTTGCATTGAATGCTTTTGAACCAAATAATTTGCTCAGATTATCCTAGATGTCCTTCGAGTTTTTATCTAGATCAACATAATGTAATTCAGAATCTGAAAGGGCAAGGCCAATAATGGCTTTGGCTTTATCATCCCGTATTTCCCATTCTGCTAATCTGGTCGGATCTAAAGGTGCTGGTTCTTTTCCATCTACTATCCTCCAAAGATTTTTGTTCATCAACTGCATCTGGATCTTGACTTTCCATGTGTGAAAATTGAGACCATTGAATTTTTCTAGTGGAATGTCCATTATACCTTAGAGCGTCGGTTTCAACTGAAAAGGCACTCTTAGGGGAGTCGGCTTCAACCGATATTGCTCCTGATTTACACTATATATTTAAAAAGTAATAAGAAAAAAATACTTTTTAAATTTTACATGGATATTTCTATGGTATAAATTAAAACAAAATATTGAAATATATAGAAATGACTATCAAGTGAATATCAAATTACATAATACCTTATCTGAGTTTGCAATGAGCTCGAGCCACTCTAATCTAGATATTATTAAATACTACGCCTTTGAAAGATAACCAATGTGCTAAATCCGTGGAGAATTCTGGCGTATTGATAGACGTCCTATTTTATGCTGTCGAGTCAGGAATTATGAGGAGATCTCCATCTGAAGTCGATGTCCCAACCAACTGGTCGATGCAATGTGATTCATGTTAACTGAAAAATGTCTCAAACACATGGTCAATCCACCTTTTATGATGGATGAGTGAATCAACACAAGGTATATGCAAGAGTGATAAAATCCAATAGACTCGTGGTAGAGAAAGCATGTGTGAGTGGAGATGAATTATCGATGTTGATTCAAGACAGAATTTGAAGCTTGAACCTGTCAAATTTGTTTCACTCAAAATCAGATCTTCAATTGCGAGTTCCCATCAAGACAAGAAATGACGTCCTTCCAGATGAGTTGCATAGTACGTGGCTAGATCGATGTTGATGTTAGATACAGATACATTTACGTTCTAAATATGCAAATCTATATATATCGATCATACAGATCTGTTAGGTCAACTCCAAACCTTAGAATAACTACGAAATTACTTCTCACGAATTCATAGCTGGTAGAGAACCAACATGTCCACAATAGATCTGATAATATTCAAAGAATTGTATAACCAATATAAATATGCTTGGAAATTAATGGTTTCCAATGCTCCAACGTTGTCTTATTCGATAAATAGGAATGTGCAATACTTGTGGATTCTATGCAGACCCGGATAAAAAATGTCACCACACACAAGATTCAAGAAAAATATGATGATAATCAATCATTGATTAGAAGATTTAAATGCAAAATTAAAGAAAAAGAGGGTGTTAGAGAAAGTTAATAAGCATCGAACTGTTGATCTCTGAGGACTCTCATGCCTTCTCTGATACCAAATGTTAACTAGGAACAAACTGCAAGTATTTTACACAAGAATAATATGTATTGTCTATTTTCTATACGGAAACTTTACATATTTAAAGGACCATATGCATCCTATAAAATAGGATCTTTAACAAATTACTGCTTAACCACTAACTTAATAATACAAGTTGTTTTAACCACTCGTATAACAATATATATATATTATATTATTATTAATGAGTTACTAAACTCATATAATAATATAATGAATTAATAATGTTTACAAACATTAATTCCTAACAAGATCTTGATAGCTAAAGGTATTTCATGTAAATAAGATCCCCTTAGCTCATGCAAGACCTAAAACTCTTCTTCCTTTGAAAAGTAATATGTCAAAATTGTATATTCCAAAGTATAGCTGCATAGTACACCTTCCCACCAATGATCCACAATTTTTTTCCATGGCTCATCCAAATCAAAGAGTATTTGATAATCTTCTTACACCAAAGATTTCTTTCCTATTTGGACACCTTTGTTTGGCACGTAAGATTCCAACCACTGATAACCCTCTATTGGGAAGAAGTTGAAACATGTCTCATACAAACAATTGTATAAATTATCTTCTATAAAATTTCATGCATTAAAGTCAGGTCCAATGCTATATATCTGTGCAAAAGTGTCTTAGCCATCATAAATCTAGTTTTTAATGTTCTCCAAAGATAATCAAAACACCATTTGCATGCAAAATCCTGGTAGATATAACGAAAAGAGGTCCCAACAATGGAATCAAAATGTAGTCTTTTATTTCCCAACCAAATCTATGCACGTTGGCACTTCATCCAAACAAGTCTGGAAGCTCACCTGAAGCATGCAAAGCCTCCAAGTCCCTCCCTTATTATTCCTATCAGAATATTAGCATGCATGTCCATATTCATATAATTTATAACCAAAATAACCATTCATACACAAAGGAACATCATAATCATGGAAATCCAGAAACACATATAATAAGGAAACTTAATCAACATACGAGATGATAAATAACACTTGAATTCCCAATATTCTATACTAAAACATAGTGAGCCTTGCTACCCAAACATAATTATCCATCATAAACACAATTGTATTAGGTAAAAAAGTAGCTGATTACATCACAATTTAATATATCAATAGACAGAACATGTGCGCTCTTATGTAGGCTCATAAATAACCATGATCTTTAAACCCAAACCCAATAGCTACAAATCTAAGGTCCTTAGTCTAGAAATATCTCTCAACCAAAACTCTCTAAAACAAGGATGTAATATACATATATATACATATACATATACATATACATATACATATACATATACATACTTGCATACTTGCATACATGCATACATACATACATGTATGAATACATAGATAGATACATACATACATACATACATACATACACACACACACATAGTGGGGACTTTCCCTTCACCGCCTTCATACACTATCCTAATAATAGGTGTGTATACAAAATATATTGCATGCTTTTTACATCTCGTGCTAATAATAGATTAATCTAAATATACAAAAGATCTTACATGCACTAATCCTATTATTAGGCATATCCATGTGTATTCTCCAATTCTACCATGCATGTGCTTTTTCCAACTATATCTCCTTTGTGGCATCCCAAGCTATCCTACTTTTATCTATTTATAAACCTTTCTTGGACGCCACTCAAACTTGTATCTACTATTTTTAGCCATGTCTTTATAAAATCAGCTAAGTCCCAAATCTTGTCTGCTCATGTGCAAACCTTCACACGCTGATATTTATTGCATGTGCATGCCCCTTCACGCATCCCTTGTGCGCAGTCCCTCACCTCCAAGTGTGGCTAGTACTTAGCCATTTCCTCCGCTCAACATCCTAGTAAGCACTTTAAATGATGTCAGTATTCACATTTATATGTTTTTTAGGATGATGGAATTCCATTGAGATAAATTTTGAAAAAACATAGGGAAATGCTTCAAGAAGGAAAAAAGGAGGATGAGGATTCTTAGGAAAAAGTAAACATTCAAAATTTCTCACTTACAATGTTTTCATCTTTTGAATTATTAATCCCTATTGAATTTTTATCATCTTCTAAAGTTGATCAGGTTGGAAGCGATTAACTAAAGATTAAGAGAGGAAACTTTGATACGAAGAAATTCCCTCCCTCTCTTAAATAAGGCCTTCATATTATTGAGGAGATAGTTACAAAGGAGATAAGGGATTTCAAAAAAATAACATCGGTACGAGATAATGATTACTTTTCATTCCTTTAAGTCTCATTTAGTTAAACCTATAATGTTTATTTAATCCAAAAAATGTTTAACTGTTTTGTTTTTGGGGAAAAAGTGCATCATTTCTCTAAATGATGTTGTGGTGGGGGTCAGAGTTGTTTTCAATGTTGGGTGAAAATCAATTTTTCATATCATTCCACTCTCATCACATATAGTTAAATTAAACATCTTAGATGTTTATGTGCCAAATTATCCACTTCCCTATCCTAATACATTTGCAAAAACTTTGAGTGAATGTATTAAAAGTTTTTTAATATGGAACATTTCAAACATGAAGTGTCCCCTCCCTTTGACAAAAGTAAGTACTTGATTCGTTACAAAAACTTAATCTTTTGAATTGATTGTCTGTTATTTTTTCTCATTAATGATATGTTTTTTGAAGATGACCAATGCAGGTCATTGGAGTGATGAGCCCTAAAGTTTTCCACCCATATACATGGTCATCCACCATCCCTACACCCTTTGAGTCACCCCTCCAATTTACAAAGATGTCAAGAAGCACAATTTTTTTTATGCCATGTATTGTCTTACTACAAACAGACAATGTAGGAGATGATTATGTATTTGAGTGATATTGTTATTGTTTACACCCTTATTAGATCATGTGAGATATATATTAGTAAATTAAGTACCGTAAAGGATGTAATGGGGATACAAGAGGTTATTCTAATTGATTAACTTCCAACATTGATTATCCAATATCATAACAACATATTAATACTTGCAACTAATGTATGAAATAAGATATGAACTTGAAATCACACGGGGATGAGTATACTTATATATTTATAGATAGATCTAAGAAGTTATAGGTTTACACACTATTATAACTAGGATATCTAAAACTAATTATGTTTTATTCTTGAAACTCTGAATAGAAATTGACATAAGGTAGGACCATAAAACTCTTTCAAAACTATCTATATAGTCTTTACCCTACTGTATAATATTGGACCTACTTGGAATCTAGCTCTGAAAAATTCTATAAATTTCACTTGTATTGAAATATCTATCATCTTCAAACCCTATTTTTGGTCATGCTACAAATCCCTTTGAACATTTTGAAAAAAGATATCCAACCTTAGCCATGGATGGGAAACCCTGTAAAAAACATTTGTTAGATTACGGGAACCCATGGGGACTATTGATGTTAACACTACTATGAAGAGGCCTCAGCCCACATGTTTCTCTCCACACAACATGTACTATTCAAATGAATATAAATATATTTTAAAACTTATTTGACACTGCTTGAGTCGAGTTTTAATCTTGCTAAAATAATCGAGGAAGGGATGTTTGAGTTATTTTAAATGAGATAGACTGATGTCTTAACCTAGAAAGAAGCTATAAAGCTACTGTGATTTCTACCCTAATGACCATACACGAGTCCTTATGATTTTTAGGGAGCCTTAGGTTCCTTTTTAAAGTGTTGAAAGTGAGTGTATCAATGTAGTGTCATAGGATTTATAGGTTAGAAAATGAATATGTGTTAACTTTCTTATATAGGGATATGTAGTTAAATTATCAAAGAAAGGATGAACCAGAGGGAGTAAAGGACCCATCGAAGAATGTGGAACTAAAAACAACAATGGAGGATATGACAGTGAACCATACAAAAAGGTCAAGAACAAATATAAATTCTAACCAAACTATACAAACCTGACCAAGGATTAAAACATGATAAATGATGGTTTTATCTTATTAGGTTGATTTAGTATATGGATTTCATGCATTAAAATATCATAATTTGTCATCATATCAATGTGTAAGGATAAAAAAGATATAAAAAATAACTTGGGACGTACTAAATGGGAATAACAAGGTTGTGTGTATCTTAACAAGAGTGCATTGTCAAAACTAACAACGCCAAAGAGAAAATTTCCAAATTTGAGTGGCTACAGTTGTGATGATGTACTAAATATTCATAAATGAAGGAGAGAGAGAGAGAGAGAGAGAGAGAGAATAATAATAAGTACTGAAGAACTAGGTGAAGGAATAATACCATGTATTTAATTCATTCAAAAAATATGATATCTTCCCCTTTAAATGTAATAAGAAAGGAATGACTTATTATGAATAACTTAGTCACTTCGATAGCTTGTACAACCCCACGGACCAAACTGTTGCAGACGAATCTAGGCATAATTATTTAAATAAGGACACATAGTAAAAAAGAGAGTGAATTACCCCATAGCCTTCCTATGTGTTGAAAAACTAAATAAAAATAGTAATGTACTAAAATGTAAATGAAGAAAGGATACCCATGCCCCCAAAATCCCTAAAACTGTAACTAAAGTTGAGTTTTATGGTAAAGGAGTGAACTAGTTTATGCCTCATGTAATTGATCTGAACTGATTGAAATAGATTTGAAACTATGTTAGAAACCTGAACTTGTGTGTTAAAACCTAAAACTATTGAAAAAGTTGATACAAATACCCCCAGGAAAAACCACATTGAAGGGTTAGAACTATACATACAGTACTGACCAAAATGTATGCTTGTGAAGCTGCACATGATTTTCTATATTTCTATGCTTGAAGTTATTTCTGAGTACATGTACCTTACTTATACCTATATGTAATTACAAAATGTTTCATGTGCCTATTGTAGGTGTAGAATATACTCAGATTAATAGCCCCTCTTTTGAGGCACGTGTGAAAATCCATGTTGAACAAGTGGCTCAAAATAATAGATGCGTGCCCATGCACTAGGTGTCTGAGAAGATATAAAAGAGTGTAACATGTTGAAGAGGTGGAAACCTTGAAGAAATTGTACCTATAAAAGGTGGTTTTGTGCATGGTGGAAACCATGACATGCAACAAGAGAAATAATAATAACAAATAAACATGGTAAAGATAATAACAATAATAGTAATACAACATGTATAAGAAAATAAGTGTATAAATAATGAAGTTAGAGCCAATATTATGCAAATAGTGTCACACAAGGTATAAAGACACAAATATGGGACACCCATGGTATCACAATAAAATAAAGGCCCATAGGATGGAAAACAAGATCACATAAGATAGATATAGAGCCACAAACATGGTACATCCACGGTGTCACAAAATAATCAAGGCATGTAGGTTGGAAAATAAGAGCACACTAGATAGGAATAGAGCTAAAAAAATGGGAATCCTAAGGTGTCACAAGACAATCAAGACATGTAGAACACAAGTAGTGAAACAAGGAAGTAGAAACATAGACAATAAAAAAGTATGTATGAAAACTAAGAGTGTCATAACATGAAGAAATTATACAACAATTGATATAGTAAGAGACATGTGAAACAAGAGGCGTTAACACTGCACAAGACACATGTGTTAGTTATGTTAGGTCAAAGATAAAATGTACACAATAAATGTAATTAAGTGTATTGAGGAATTAAAAAGGAACTGCAATATAAAAAATAACACCTTTTTGTAGCATATGATAGATTCCCCCAGATGCATAAGAAGTCTAGGTAAAGGGACAACTAACACCTATCATCGTGTACCACTCCATTTATATCCTGCATTAAACTCAATATGCCATGTGAATGAATGTGTGTAACGACTAAATAGATATGTTATATATCAAATCTATAGTGAAAAATAATATGGTAATATAAAGTGCAAACAAATCAAGCTAAGTGTACAGGTCTTGATTTTATATTTTTAAAAATATATGAATATTTTTGTATTTTGAAACTATGTTAATGTTTTTGTATTTTAGAAGGTTCAACTATGCATAAGGAAAGGGGTGACATTGGGCTACCAAATGAGAACCTTTAGAAGAGGTGGAAAAACTGCTAATGAATATGGAGACTCAGGTTTCAAATGTACCAAAAAATGTGACTCATATAAAAGTGGTACAATAGTAGAAATCTTTACTAAAGAAGGTATGGGAGATGAAGTGGATGCATGGGTATTTTTTGAAGTAGAAGACCTATGTAGAGGACTATAAGAAAAATTACGCTAAGACTTGTCATGGGTACTATAATACTTGTGAGAAACTATAGAGAGATAATGTAGACTAGATGACTTGTATGGGATCCTGTGAGAGTGAGAGCCATGATATATAGTGTGTAAAATTGAATGCCTATTACAATACCTAGGAGAGATAAATCCATTAGAGATAATGTGTGTAACCAAAGGCCTATCAAAAAATGTAATATAAATAGAGTCGTGAGTGAGAGGAAATGTGTGTACCTAAAATCCTATCAGGAAACCTAGGAGAGCTAGAGCCACGAGAGGTAATGTGTCTAACCAAATTCCTAACAGGATACCTAGGAGAGCTAGATCTAAGAGAGGAACTGTGTGCAACCAAAGGCATATCAAGAGACCTAGGAGGGATAGAGTGGTTATAGATAGTGTATATAACTAATGGGATTGGAAAGAACCTAGGAGTGCTATCATTGCTAGGGATCTTGTGTGAAACCAAATACCTATCTGTAGATGCAATAGGGGTAGGAATATAAACTATAGAAGAACGACTAAAAAATATAGGAGAAGGATCCTAAAAGGGAACACCTATGATTATGGAAAATTTTTTGTTATGAATAAACTTGACACATTGGTGAGTGACTGATGGAATAACCCTAAGAAAAAGTAGCCAATAAAAACTTAAATGTAATGCACTAGAGCTAGGAGTAGAAAGAACCAAGAATGAAACTAGGGTAGTAATAGAGCCAAAAATAATATGGAGAGTGATGTGCTCATAGTGAGGATTAGTATCAAATGTGAGATTCTTTGTAGAAATTCTAAGAGACTGAAGTAACGTGAAAGAGTATACATTATCCTTGTTCCATGGATCAATAAAACCATTGTGTATATGCATTTTATTAAAAATACAAGAATGAATAGAGTATAGGAAACAAGATTATCATCTATATCAAAGTCATAAAAAGTGATAAGTGCTGTAGAGAAAGATGTGTGAGTGAAAATTATAATAATTTCATCCAAAGGGTGATCATAGGAGGGAGGTGGTGTCATCACATGATAAGTATTGTGTACTTTTGAAGTTGATTTTTCAACATCACACTTATAAAGTGGATCATTGAAGATTTTAAATTTGAAATGATCATTAGTTAGATTATAAGATTCAATGGGATCATCCCATTCAATAGAATTTGAATCAATAAGATCTTGAATGATATGATGAAGCTTGATACACTGATCAGTGACATGACTAATACATCTATGACAATTACAATTAGAATTGGAAACAAAAATCTTACCTTGATTCTTTCTCACATAAACTTGAAATAGGGGAGGGAGATACACAAGATTAAACTCAAGAAATTATTTCAATACATTGTGTGGGGAACAAGGTAAGTGAGTGAACTATAAGTGTGTGGGTTGTAGTTTTATTTTAGTTGATTTAGAAATAGTATTTAGAATACTTGTAGAAGTAACTTTAGTATCATTAGTATTTCCTTTGAATGCAGATTCACTTGTAAAATTGGCATTAGATTTAGTAGGAGTTATACAACGTACTTAAGTTTGTTCATATATAACAACTTAGCTTCAAAATCTTTGAGTGTATGAAATAAGTGGTCAAAAGATTGAAAATTATCAAATATGACTGATTCATGCAAAGGAGAAACCAAGATTTGTCTAAATATATCTTTTAATTCATTGTCAACTAAGATATTTCTCATATTAGTAAGAAAAATCCTTTATCATAGGACATAATCATTGATAGTTTGATTATATGTTTGTCACATTTCAAACAACTATGCTTAAGAAATTTTATCCCCAATGTTGATAGATAATTGTTCCAAAAATTGATTTGCTAAGGCAATAAACAAGTACATAGAGTGTATGGTGAGATCATAGAATCATTTTAGTGCAAATTCATTAAGAATTATAGGAAGGATATTTGTGAGTAATATGTCCTAGGAGGCATAATCAAAGAAACCCATATGAAATGATCAGATATATTCAACGGGATCTCCTTTGCATTCATCTATAGGGAGTTACATGTAGAATATATAACATGGCAATAAGTATATGCACCTTATTTTAAGTGTATTATTTGAGCTTATAATACATGAAAAAGGGTTTCAAGAGCTTGTGTGCTAGATGAAGAAGTGTGTAAACCATTATGATTAGATATAAGATGTGTATGATATCAATGGTTATAGGAAGAGGCAAAGATGCATTGTACATTGAAATATTAGGTTCTCTCGAGGATGTAGAAACCATAAATGTAGGAATAATGGATGTCGGTAAAGTGGAAGAGGGTTGAGACTGCTAAAAAATGATTCTTCGCTAGATTTCTAATAAAAAATAAATCTTAACAATAAGAAGAATTTTGATGATAGGCTCAATTTGGTGTGGATTCTGATGAAGTTGTTCACGGAAATGAGATGCAATTTCCACTTGTTCATGATCCACAACATGAACATCACCATGGTTATAATCATAATAATGTTCACTATGAGTTTCAATGTCATGTATTAGGACCTCATTAATAGGGTAAAACATATATGGATTGATAGTAATATGCAATAAAAATGAGACCTTGAGGTTATGAATCTTATAAGAAAGAGTAGAAATATTAATATGTTCAATAGGTTGATTGGTAAATTGAGCACTACATTGGAAGGGCTTAGAAAGGAAGCATATGCAATTTGAAATAATATGAGATAAATAAGAAGGAAAAACATCATATACTTATGAGAAGAGAGATAGTTGTTGTCAAATAAGAACTCATGCTTACATGAACAACTTACTTCAAATTATATACTTATGTGGCTTCAAATAAAAATCTGCGAAAGGAAGAAATAGAAAAGGTCGTGGATCAAAGAAACAATGTACCATGGAAATAAGAAAATCAGTGAAAAAAAGAAAAATTTGGGAGGGTTAGTAGTGGAAATTATGTAGATAAAATATATTGTGTAGAAAAAGAATCAAATCCACGCAAGGCCGTAGAGAGAAATAAAAGAGTGGAATGTAGGAGAAGAAAAGTAACAAGCCACAAGAAAAATGAAAGTATGCAGGTGATCTAAAGGAAATTTTGAAGTTCATATGTTCCCGAATTCTCCCTAAACCATTACAATATAGAAGATAATTATGAGAGCTTTATGATGATATAAGGAACACTGAAAATGAAGCTCGTACACGAAAGTTATAGCCCATTGAATTTTTTGGGCAACTGGAAAAAAAATTGATTGTGCATAGGTCTAAGTTGACACAGACGTGTGAACATCCTTCAAGTGGACCAATCAAAAGATGATAAGTGGTAATTATGTGTTAAGTAAATATTGGGTTTTGTGACTACAGTCTTTGACACCTATTTATGGACAGGTGGGCCCTACTATTTGCTCGCTGGGGGCCCTCAGCCAGGGTCAACACACTCTTTTTGAGGAGGGGTGCCTTTTCCACCTTTACATCATATTTACATTTCCAAAATTATATATATATATATATATATATATGCCTCATAGTGCATTTGCAAGGTGAATATGGGAGATGTCATATTGCATTACAGTTATGCCATGAAGGGTCAAGTTGCATTTGGGTCTTGCTCACCCGAGATATTCATCAACTTAGTCAACTTACCAAATTGCCACCTCTTTCCCACATTTCTCGCACCAACTTGGCACATTACTCGGCTCATATATCTAATAACAAGCCAAACATAGTTGCTATCTCACTAATAACCGAGCATTTAACAACTTGACTGATCAACCAAGTCTCTATGCCATGCCACGAGGGCACCAAACTTGGAGGATGAGCATAGCCATAATGGCCACAACATGGAATTCAAACATTACCAACCACCAATGTGGCAGATCAACCAAAATGCAGCCAATAACTGCTTAAAACAAACTGCCACCCTATTATTAAACAAAACAACTCCCCTCTCTGTAGTAAATATGGGATTTTGTACCCACTTTTGGAAAATATGTGGTAGAGGTGGTTAAGGGGTTTTGACTCCATAACCACATAGTTAGAAAAAAATTATCTATATAGAAATGCCAAAGAATCTCGGTGAGTTATAAGAAGATTGCGTTTATATTTAAACAAGCTTTTGGCAATCACCATGAATAGGAAAAACAAAGCAATTTTGGAAATCCTTATTTTTAAGGCACTTAGAGAAATTTTCAAGCTTCGGTCAGAATTGGAAAATTGTTCCAAAGTTAGAGATGAAGAATATGGTGTCTTCATTTTTCCATGAAGTGTTGTAATTTTCCTTGTGGAATATTTTTTTAGTCTCAGTTTCATGGAGAATGCACTTGGAAGCCTTATGGAGCCACAGATGAAATTGGAGACGAATTTTGAGAGATGATCAAAGTCTTAAAATCTGTAATAAGATCTAAATGTAGGTGAAATGATCTATTATTCATTTGGAACATGTATAATTTTGTACTTCAAGTGATAAACTAATAGATCGATTCACATTTTTGTGAATCCAAAAACGTAGCCCAAATTTGAAAAACTCCATTATCAAATTGTGGAGTCTTTGATTCAATTTCTTGATATTTTATTCAATTTACATTTCAGTTTCATGAGAATGATTGAATAATCAAGACAATTAATGGGAAATCCACTTTGAAAAGTTGCATTTTTGATATAAGTTTATGCAATTATAAATGTGTTGCAAAAATTAATTTTGTATGATCAAATCAGATTGAAATGCATTATTAAATCAACTTGTGATCCATTTTAGGAATTATAAGATTAGTTTTTTAATGATTTTTAATTGTTCCCCTTGATCATAGAAAGTTGGTTGTGAAATAAATTTGATCTTATAAGAGGTTATATGTGAACAATGGGTTTGAAAAAACATACACATGTAAAATAATCTCTTGATCAGATGAAAATCATATTTTTAAAGTATTTGGAATAAAATTTAAAATCGTTAACTAGGGGAAAAAACTGTTTATGGATCATATTTTGGTATCATATCCAGTTAGACTCAGTGTTTCCTTTAAATTACATTTGATATCAATTTGGTACTTTCATTTTAGGCTTGTTGATCTTCTATTGTAGTGTGCAGATTTTAGAAGGAAACAATCTACATGTAGCCATGGGGAAAGCCTTGAAAACAGAGAGTCTGGAAGAGCTTGAAAACATGAATAGAAAAATTTAGGAAGAGAATGAATTCTTGAGATGTAAGTTATTTTATCTCGAGGAACAAATTTTATGTTTGAAATCCAAGTTTGAATCCAACGATGAAATATTGATTGGATTACAATGTGGTGTGTTGAAAAAGAATCTTCTTTCCACTTTAGATGCAAGGACCATGATAGATGAGTGCACTATAATTTTTTCACCATATGATGCCTCCTCCCATCCAAATTTAGATTCAAGTAAAATTGTTGTTGGTGTTTTTTAAAAGCACAATAAAGGACTTGGATCTAATTTATTAACTAAAATTGGATTTAATGAGAATGACCTTGGTAAAAACAACCAAGGTATACCTAACCTAATATAGGTCAAGGATTGTCCTCTTTTTATAAGTTTGGGTTACACTAGTGGCGGGAAAATGGAAGTTTGAGAATGATCCAAAATTGATGAAAGAAGATGGGCTTATGATAGCAAAGTGTCTTCCCCCTTAGCATCTGGTGAATCATCGTTCAAAGAAGGAATTGATAAGAAATAAAAAAGATGAGGTATTGAGATTCCTCCACCTCTTTCTTATCAAAACCTTAAAGAAAATGGTAAAATTTTTGATCCACTATTTCAATATAAACAATTTGGTAATGATATTTAGAAAATGTGGTATAGTTATCCATGAAATTTTGGTGGAATGTCTAACCACTATGTAGCCAATTTTAGGAAATAAAAATATTTGTTGGGAAATATTTTGAAATACCACTCTCCTAGATAGGGTTCATAGAATGTAAGTTTGGATAAGTTTCCTAAAAACATGGACAAAATATTTTGTACTCACTGTAATAATAAGGGTCATGATATTAATAAATGTTGGTAGCATCTTAGACAATATTGGAAAATTGTTAATAAGGAAAGCATTGAAAAACCAACAAGCTTAAATATAACCCCTGTAGTTATTCAGGAAAATATTAAGGAAAATAAACCACCTAAAAAGGATAATCCAATTGAGTGGATAAGAAAATAGTCCCTTAGTTATATGTTTACATAGATGTAATAGTTGATTAGCTTGCAAAATCATTAAAACATTTTTGTGATTCCTATCGATCGAATTAAAAGGAAAATCTCCCATATATTTTCAGATTTGGTTTTCATGAAGTAACCTGAAGAGGAAATTTGAGTGATAGGTTTATCATACTTTGATGACTTTCTGTTGTTTATGGTTTTTGGAAAAATTCATTTTTGAATCTTGACAGTAGCATATACAAGTGTTTCTTATGGGGCATGATCAGTTGATTGGTATGCATATTTTGGAAAAATTTATTCAGAGTATGATGTTTTTTTTTAAGTTGTGTAAATGTATCAACTACTTATAAGGCCCTTAACGGGAACTGTTTGTAGTTGTAATGATTATACAAACTTTTTGTAACCATGTATGATTTTTGCACATTGTATAAGTCCTTAATGTTGGGATTTTTCTATTTGTAATGTCAAACATGATTATACATAGTATGTACATTCATTGCACTAACAAATTGGTTTACATATTATACCTGGTTATCTTTTGTAGTGTATGTCAGTATCATCATTTTTGGTATGTAATGTTGTGCAAACATTTTATTTCTATCCTATTTGAAGTGTAGATAATTGCAGTAGATATTTCACTAGAAGTTCACTTGATTTAGTCTTTATTATCATCTATTTTTTGGCATGTGTGGTATAAACATTCTAGATCATGTTTGTGATATTTGCAGTGATTGACAATTTCACATTATATAGTGGACACTAGCCTACTATTAGAATGCAGTTGTATTTATATACTGCTATAATTTGGTGGAATTATGTTTACAGTAATTGGTTATATCACAGAGTGTAAATGGAACACTTGCCTCTTTTAGTGAACAAGTGTTTATTTTTACACTGATTAATTATTTGTGATGGTAGTTACATTTATTGGGATTTAAGTAGTTGCATTATTGGCCATGGATTTAGTTGGACATCATTTTTGGTGTTGACATTTTGTCTATTTGGAAAAATCCATTTATATGATGGATTTTAAATATATATATTGCAATTTTAAAACTTACCATGCTATAAACTGGGTTCTTTATGTTTGTGACATGTAGAGGACCTATTACCAATTCAGTTGGGTGATTTTACTTTTGGGGACCAAAAAGGTCTTATTGGGGAGGTCTGATCTAGAAGATATTCTGAAGTTCATATATTCCCAAATCTCCCTAAACTATTAAAGTATGAAAGATCATTTTGAGAGATTTTTGATGATACAACGAACGCTAAAAACAAAGATCTTACGTGAAAGTTATAGCTTTTTGAAATTTTTGGCCAACTAGTAAAAAAAAATGGACTACACGTAGGTATGAGATGACATGGACGTGTGCAAATCCATCAAGTGGATCAATCATAAGATGACAAGTGGAAATGAGGTTTCAAGTAAAAATTTGGTTTTTTGACTTCGGTATTTGATGCTCGTTTACAAATGGGTGGGCCCTGTTATTTACTAGTTGGGGCCCCTCAGCCAGGGTCAACAAACTCTTTTTGAGGAGGGGTGCCTTTATTGCATTTAATTTGTATTTAAATTACAACCATTATATATATATATGGCTCATAATTCATTCACAGGATGAATGTGTGACATTTCATATTGCATTACAATTATGCTTTGTAGGGTCAAGTTGCATTCGGGTCTAGATCGCCTGAGATATTCATCAACTCAACTGAATTACCAACTTACCACCTCATTCCTACATTTCTTGGACCAAATCGACACATTTATTGGCCTATATCTCTAACGATGAGCCAAACATAGCTGCCAACTCACTAATAACCAAGCATTTAAAAACATGACTAATCAACTAAGTCTCCATGCCATGCCACAAGGGCACCAAACTTAGAGGATAAGCATAGCCAAAATAGACACAATGTGTAATTAAAACATTTTTAGTCACCTAATTTGTTTCTTATAACTACTTAAAAGAAACCACCGCCCTATTATTAAACAAGCCAACCCCCCTCTCCATGGTAATTGTGGGATCTTGTACCAACTTTGGAAAATATGTGGCGGAGGTGGTTAGAAGGGTTTGACCCCCTAAGAACCTAATTAAATTTTTTTGGCTCTACTGCCATGCCAAATAAGATCAACGAGTTATAAGAAGAGATCATTTATATTTAAACAAGATTTTGGTATTGCCTGTGGAGAGGAAAAACATAGCAGTTTTAGAAATCCTTATTTTTGAGCCACTTAGATACATTTTCAAGCTTCGGTTAGAACTGAAAATTGTTTCAAGTTTAGAGATGAAGAATATGGAATCTTCATTTTTCCATGAATTATTGTAATTTTCTTGGTGGAAGAGTTTTTTGGGCTGAGTTTCACGGAGAATGCCCTTGGAAGCCTTACAGAGCTATGAATGAACTTGAAGACAAATTCTGAGAGATGATCAGAGTCTTAAAATATTTAATAATCTTTAAATCTAGGTGACATGATCTATTATTCATTTGGAACATGTATAATTTTATACTTCAAGTGATAAACTAATAGATCAATTCACATTTTTGTGAATCCAGAGATGTAACCCAACTTAGGTGAACTCTGTTATCAACTTATGGAGTCTTTGATTCAGTTTCTTTCTATTTTTATTCAATTTTCATTTAAGTTTCATGAGAATGATTGAATAAGCAAGGCAAATAATGGGAACTCCAATTTAAAAATTTACATTTTTGATATAATTTTCCACAATAAAAAATGTGTTTCACAAATCAATTTTGAATTATCAAATAAGATTGAAATGTATTATTAAATTAGTTTGTGATCTATTTTGGGAATTATAAGATCCTTTTTAATTGTTTTTAATTGTTCCACTTAATCATAGAAAGTTGGTTGTGAAAGAAATTTTATCTTACAAGAGGTTATCTATGAATAGTGGGTTTAAAATACATAAAAATGTGAAATCATTTTAGTTTAAAACAATATCTTGATCAGATTCAAATAATATTTTTAAATTATCCAAAATAAAATTTAAAACAATTAACTAGGGAGTGAAAACTATGTATGAATCAATAGGGAAATTTAAACCCACGTAAGGTTGAATGATCTGTAGAACGAATCAAAATATAAAATCCTCGGGGAAAAGAGATCCATGGTAAAGGTGAAATCCATGAAAAACAAATGGTTCTATGAAACACAAGGCCATAGAATGAAGAAGATAAAAGACACAAAAAGAAAATAAAAGTTTCAAAACAAGAAAGAAATCATAGATCAAGAGAAAGAGGCCAGAAACACTTTCATGGGTAATTGCAAAACCACCAAATAATGTGAAAAGTAGTCAAAGAAAACTACAGAAGATAGCGGATCAAAAAAAAAAATTGAACAAGGAAGAGTCTTTCCCAACTTAATTTAAGCAATTGAACAACCCCCAACAACCAACATTGCAGCTTGTACTACAAAACCCTCACTCCTAAATGGTATTATAGAGTGTGATTTAAGCAGGCTATGACGCTCATACTTAGTCTATAAAATTGAATGCTGATTGGGCCTTGGTGGTTGGTGACATGGTTGGTTTTTTCATTATTAGATACCATATGATCTCCTTTCCTCCTTTCTCTATTTTCTATATATACGATTGGATGGGCATGAGTTAAGGGTTTTTTCTACTAGTTTTAGAGCTTTTCAATTTTGAGCACTAAGATAATACTTGAAGACCTCTGTAACATGTTTGTGGATTTATCTTGCACCTTATCTATATATAATTGTGAACAACTAAAATTTTGATAGTTTTTGCAAGTGCAATCTCTTTCCTTTAAATGCATACATGTTTTATGTGAATATATTAGTCCTCTTGTAATATTTTTTTTCTTATTTTGATCATTCGATTTTGAGTTTTCCATGTGTACTCTTTAAAAATTCATATTTTGGGTTATCTTTGTGTCCACCCAAACTAGATTAGTACCCTATTTTAGTTTGGTGCATCACCTTTCTTTATTTCTCTTTTTTCATCCTCATGAACCCTGGTTCCTTGAAAATATTATATTATAACTACTTAGTAATAGATTTTAGTGGTGGCTAGATTAGTTACATTGAGCTAGAATAGAAAGAACAACCCTTCTCTAGATATTGACCTTAAAAGGCATCATTATCCCACACTTTGAAGGTCATTCCATGTTTTAGTGAAGTTATGAGCTTGACCTCAGCTAAGGGTGCAATATAAAGTGACAACAATACCCCAAGGAAACTAGGGTTGATGTGTTTTCATGCAAAATGTGTAGCATGAAAAACTCAAATGTTTTTTCATGACAACCTAATCCTCATTTGAAAATCCCTCTTTTGGTCAATGTAAACATGTCCTCATAAAAACTTAGCTACTGTGTTACCCTCCTAATGGCTAGGAGGAATGTGATAATGTTATTTTAAAGTGTGTTTCATGTGCAGGGGATCTTTTTTAATCTAATTCATGAAGATATATAGATCCATGAGAAGATAAATGATTCATGAGGTTCCAAAAGGGTTATTTTTGGCCTTTTTGCACCTGGTGAAAACCCTCTGGGAACATACATGGAAAGTTAAATGACCCAAGTAATATGTGACAGAGCTATGTAATAATCCGAGGGAGTTTAGGAATTTTTTGGAATAAAAATAAGGTTTATGAACAAGTTATGTAATACCGAGCTATTTTTAGCATGGTATAAGGAAATGAAAGAGGTGAAAGAGCTAGTTGTCTTTTTCTAGACATATCTGGAGCCTCGAGAGGTATTATAAAGTAATCAAATAATCGTTACACTTAGAGAATCATTGGAAACTTAAGAGTGTCTACTTCATTGTGAAAAAGGTTTTAAGGGATTTTGAGGAGTATATTTGTAGATATTAGCTTGGTAGTGAAGATAAAAACCTTCGATCCTGGTGGAGATTTAATTGAAGATTTTGTGAGTTCCAAGGAAATTTATAAGTTGATTCAAAGGCCAAAGTGGATCAAATAGGACCCTATACATGTCTCATAAGTTGAGTTAGAAAAAAAAGTAGATTTTCGTTTGGTGGCAGTTAGACCTTTTGAGAACTGCCCGTGACTAGAATTTAAAAATGGCCTAATATTAAAAAATGAGGTAGAATAAAGTCCTAAAAATGGTGGAATTAGATTCCTTGAGTGTTTTCCATTCATAATGATATAATGTTGTCCTAGGAAATGTTGGACATCATGTCTTGTTGTTGTCATTGATTTTAAGTTTCATTGATGGAAAATGGTGTCTACATGGCATAGGAGTCAGTATGAGGTGTCATTCATTAAGAAACATGAAGGTTGATTGGTAGTGTCAAGTCAATATGAGTTTTTTATTGATATTTCATAAGTTTACATGGGCATTAGAGCAGTGTAGTGACTTGTTAGAGTATGATGATGAATTACAAAGGTATAGATAGTGTTTTTATGATGTCATAGTGTTGTGAATGTTTGAACAGGTGTTCAAGGTTGATTAAGGTGTGTTGAGGTCAGAATTGGTGAAACAAGCATGTTTTAGGTGCTTGTTTGTGAGGCCTAGAGAGCAGAATGAGGCATATCAAGGTGAAGTAAATCATGTAGCAGCTATGTGAGAATTTGAAGTATGTAAATGAGGTTTAGATACACTCACAAGTGTCTAAGATTTTATGTACATGTGTTTGATATGGTTTCTAGGTCTTTTCTAGACCCAATCCTTAAGAAAACATGCCCTAGTCAAGTGATTTAGACTGTTTCCAGCATGGTGGTGTAAAATTGAGATTTGGAGAGTGTGTGAAAGGTTTATATGATTATTTGGTCCAAATTTTAGGTTTTTATTTAAAGTTATGTGTAATATATTGAGTTTTTACCAAAACCAAGTTGAGAAGGTGATAAACCAAGGCCAAAAATTGACTTTCAGATGCTCGTTGGGGAGTGTGTGCTTTACATGGGGACCCAAGATCATGGAGGTATTTTATTAGGTAAGTTATGAATATTTTATAATAATAATGAGGTTTTTGATCATCATATTTTAATAAAAAAACGTTAGAAGTTAAACAACTTTTTAACCCTTTTGAAACCCTAGCTTTGAAAAAACTTGAGAGAACTTGAGTATAGTGACCCAAAATTTATTTTTTGAGAAAAAATTATGATTGTATATTGCATATGAATCCTCTAGCTTTCTCTAAGTGTGATTTAAATATTTTGGTTATATGTGGGCCCCACACAAATATAAAAGTTTCTAGAAAGTTTCAATTTGTGAAAAAGTTTCCCATTTAACCTAATGACTAAATTACCATTTATTTAAGAATGAGAGTTGTAATTCTTGTCTATGATGATTTAAGATCATGGTTGAGGCCATATGATGTAAAGTATTCCCTATTTATAGGGTTGGTTTTTAGGTAGTTTTGGGGAAGTTCAGAGCAATCTAGGAACACAACAGATGTGAAGGTGATACAGGTAGAGTTATAACTTGGTTTGAAATTTTCAATGATCCTGACATCAAGATATTTCCAATGATATATCATAATTAATTTTTTTTTCTTAGAATTGAGGAAGTTATGATTTGTTCTTTGAAGGCTAATTTTGAGGGTTCTTGAATGTGCAAGCTTTCATAAGGGTTTCATGGTGTGAGATATTTTTTATGAGTGTTTCATGGTTAATAGAAAGTTTTGATGGTTTCTAAAATGTGTCTAAGTTTTTTCCATGGCTTGGTGAAGTTGGTTTTTCTCTAGTTCATTCCCTTGGTGGTGAGTAGTTTGTTTTGGGGTTTTAGGACTTCTTGTCTCCTAATAGAGGCATAAATGGCTCTCGGTGATAATGGAAACTTACATGGTATTAATTTATGATGCTATTATGATGTGGGGAGTGTTTTTAATTTATGATTGATGAACTATGTGTTTTCTAATGAAGACACATGTATAAAAGTAAATTAGAAGAGCTCATTTGTGTTAGTGAAGAGAGGGAGAAAAGTGCGAGCTAGATGGGAACTTGTGGAGGTGTGAGAGGTATTTTTGACTTGTAAGAGATGGAAATAAATATTTTAATATATTATAGAGAGTGTGCTGAAGATGGAGAGCTAGGGAAACTGTGAAATGAGCTTAAAGGAAGAAGTCTTGTGTATGGAGGCTAGAGTGATGGTTTGAGAGAGATAAAGAGGAGAGTGAGCTTAAAGAGTCATCATAAGTTGTTGCAGAAACAAATAAGAGATTTAATTAATTTCACATAGATTTATTTGGTTCTGATTCATCTAGGGGGTTGGTGCTTCTTTATATAGTTGGAGATCTACTAAATTAAGGGTTGGTGCTCCTTGTAAGGTTGGTGCCCCACTAAACTAGGGGTTGGTGTTCCTTGTGGAGTTGGCGCCTCACTAAAAAAATATTTGTGATGTGTAATATTCATGATATTCCTTTGTTTTTTAAATATAAGTAGAGGTTAAGTGGGGTTTCTTCCTCTTGAGGGTTTTCCACTTATATTTGTTCATGTGTACTTGTGTTCTTAATTGCTCATGTGTATGATTTAAATGTGCATGGTTTAATCATATTGATGTTTGAAGGTTTATAAGTATGCATGGTTAATGGATTGAAAATTTTAAAGGAATTATTCACCACCCCTCTTAGTTCGTTGTTCTTCTAATAGGAAACATAAAGGAAGCTCTTGGGGCAAGAAGACACTCTGGTAGGATATTTTTAGCAGTGCAATGGTGACACCTATTCCAAAAGTGGAGAATGCACACTTGGAGAAATATGATGTCCATTTTTCCATTTGAAAAAATTAAAAGGGGAAATGGGGGACACTAGAGTATGCCACCAAGGAGGGAGATTGATAATTTGAAGTTATGTCACTTAAGTGACAACCTAGGTGGTCAGGGGAATGCTTTCAACTCACAAAAATTACTGGCTCCTTCCTCATGAAAAGTTGACATTATGTACACTTAGGAGGAATATATGTCCCTTTGTTAAGGGGACATGGGGGACACAAAATTTTTCCACCACATGAAGGGCCTCTCCTCCTTCACTTTAATCTCATGAATTGTGCACTAGGCAAGTGTTTTCAACCTCACAACTTGAATCCCCATGCCCCATTATCATGATGAGAAGAACCTATGCACATTTTTACACCGATGATGTCCATTTTTCCCTTACTAAATGTGGTCAGGGACATGAGGGGGTCTACAAACCATTTGGTAAGTTTTAATCCCTACTTGAAGTCTCATCTAACCCAGGTTAAACAAGGAGGGTCAAAAGTGAGTTACCTAGGTTTGTGAAGGAGGGGTGAGTATAATATTCATAATTAGTCATTTTCAACTAATTTTTTGTCACATCACACAATTTCATTCTATTTTTAACAATGAAAAGTTATAATGTTAAGTGGTTTACGAATACAGGGGAAACATGTTGTCACTTCGTTGAGTTTACAACTATATGTATATATACGTACTTATGCATAGTTGTAAGCATAACCACGTAACAAAACTTGTCGCCAAGAATTAATGGAGTACTTGTCATTTATAACTTATTATTGTTATGCGATGTTGTATGAGATTAATTTACTTTGTTGTGTGTAATGATTTCATAATATTGGTGTGATATTTGGTTGTTGTACATGTTTATAATATTTGTTTATCTTATTACTGAATTTAATGGTTTGCTAATGATTATTGAATTTGTACTTGGATGAAACAATATTTTTCATTGTTAAGAAGTGATTATGATAGTTTTATGATACTAAACTTCTTTTGACATTACAAAGGTCATAGACCGTAAAGCATAATGATGGTCTTCAGCAAGGGACATATAAAGTTTGAGATCATTAAGGTAATTGCTTAATAAGTTGACATAATGAAATTTTGATCAGTAATGTTTATATATTGTGTAATCAATGGCAAGCTGGATTAGAAGGTTGAATGAATTATTAATAGTTTGTTTCTATGAGTTAAAATCATTCATGGTTGATAAGAAATGGTTAGGAATCCTAATAGGATGGAAATTAAAACTTGAGAAAAAGACGACTATGGATTTTGAATATACCATTAACAAAGTAAATATATTATTTTAATGGTTTAAAAACAAATGGTATATTTTAGTGTTGATTACCATGGTCTTCAATCATATCCTATGCTTAATAGTGTTTATTTAAAATCTTTGGTCAAATCGACCCTACTATGCATATAATGAAAACTTGATTATTGTTTGATTTAAGTCTTGGACTGAATGATTCCTCTAGGTAAGAAATTAATGGCCAAAGGCATTTGATTATTATTTAATTTATTCCACCATGCAAATGTAGTAAGAGTTTAATTTGGGACTGCTCATTTAAAACTCCACTAAGTTATTTGGAGGGAAGTTGGGAGATGGAAGTGGAAAATTACATTGGCCACTACATGGCACTGTGGGGAGTTTAATGCATTGAATACATGTGTAATTTTTTTAAAATCATGAAGCTTCTTAGAGAAGATAACTACATGTAACTCATTTAAATTTTTACTTTGTTGGTTCAAGCTCTCTCCCAAGCTATGTATGCATAGAAGGTTAAATTTTGGCATTATTTTGATAAGCCCATTTGGATGAGCTGTGCATGGGAGGTCTATAAAATATTTACAATAGAGGTATTTTTGGTCTTCTATATTAACTGTAAATGCTATTATTGTTGGCATATAATTTTTTTTATATATGAGAAAGTTTAGGGTTTACGTTGGTTTGATTTCGTGGATATTTTATAGGAAACACTAGGGAAATATTTGATTCTTGTGTGTATTGGTTTCTTAGACATGTCAAAAGGAATATTGAGGATATTTTAAAGGATTATCAGGCATGGATCCTTTACTTAATCTGCCAATTTATTATGAAATATCAGATATCAATTGGTTTTACTTCTCTGGTTTATTTTCTAGTTTTAATGTGGATTAAATGAGAAATAAAACAATAGTTTTGATAAGGAAGTTTGAAGGAAATGTGTCTGTAAATAAGGTATTGGAGATTTGATATTATCTTATTGTATGAGATTTGGGTGCAAGTTGTTTGATATATCCTTAGTTGATTTTAGGGATTTTTTAAGTGGTGAATATTCGTAATATGGTGAAAATACCATTTTAGGAAAATTTGAAAAGGTTATTTTTTTGAAACAAGTCAGTGTCCTATTTGCCTAAAATTTATAGTATTATTTTCTTAGGGGTTAGATTCACCTACCCTTGAAAATATCTCCTATATAAACCTAGGTGATTCACTAGGTAGTAGACTAGTAACTTACTACTAGCTTACTGATGTACCAACATATCAAGTACCATGAACTTGTGAAGCACCAGTACACAAAGTGTAGATCAAATTTACAGTCAGACGAAGAGCCTAAACCATTGACACATGAAAAGAGATATTTACATATGAGAAAAAGAGATATTTGTTGATATGCGACAATTTTTATTTGTTGACGTGTGACACAGGTTCTTTGCTGACACGTGACAAGGGTATTTTGTTGATGTGCGACAAGGGTTTTATGGTGACGTGTGACAAGGGTATTCTACTGATGTGTGAAAAGGGTTCTCTACTAACTTGTGACAAGGGTTTTTTGTTGATGTGCAACAAGGTTATTTTGCTGAAAGGTGACAAGGATTCTTTGTTGACGTGCGATAAGGGTTTTTTGATGACGCACAACATGTCTCTTGACACACGAAAAATGATTGTTTAAACATGACACTCTTGTTGTTGACACATGACACAATATTACTGATACATGAAAAAAAGTTTAGTGACACATGGAAAGGGTTCAACTTAACCATTCATAATAGTGGAAGCTGCTGGTGCTCAGAAGACCCAAAAAGTAAAAAAAAAATCTTAGAAGTCCCTGTTTAAGTATTTTGGAAACTCTGCTACTACAGATACCGCAACCACCAACACCCATAAATATACCACTAGAATCAACCATATTATAGACTATGTGGTATGTATTATTGAATTGGACATGCATTCTACATAGTATTAACAAAATGACACCTATGATGATACCATGTCAGAGCTTGAAGATATTCCTAGTGAGATATCAGAGCTTGAAAATATTCTTGTTGAGGTGTAATCAGGAGTGAATAAAGATATATAAAATACAAATACTCAACAAAATTTAACACAAAAATAAAATGTAGATTCTGGTTCATGAAAGAGGAAACCAGATGACTGTGATATTCCTTAAAATTCTTCTCGTAAAAGTAAAACATTGAAAATGAATAAGAATATGTGGAAACTTTAGAGGGTATACAAGTTCGAGTGGGCTGCCAAATTTCCTTTTATAAAACCTATACAACGAATTAATTCAGAAGATATCCCATCTAAATGTACATGTACAATATGTATGTGGAAATTGGGAAAGCAACAAAAAATACAACTGAAGCTGGACACAATTTAAAAACACTATGGAAAACAATATTTGACTGTAATAGGAGAAGATGTCTAGAAAATAAAAAAATAGGTGGAAAAATGAAAAATAATGCATGCATGTTAAATATGTAACAAAATATGAAGAAGAGCAGAAAATATGTAGACATCTCATGGAAAATGGTAGAACGATCACATCGCAAATTGGTAAGATGAATCAATCAAATTTGCATGCTAAAATCATACAATTCTCTACTTTATTCCACATCCTTAAGAAAGGAAGACCAATTTCATATTTCCTTGATTTCAAAGTTTTGTATCAATATAATGGAATGCACAATGTTCCTCAGTCTCATTGGTCAGACAATAGTGCATGGGAAATGGCTAAATGCCTTGCAATGATAGAGAAGGAAGATTTGAAAGAGAGTGTAAAAAAATGTAAAGTTTATCTCTCTATCAATTGATGAAGTGATAACAGTTGACAACACTGCATGGGTATGTATCCACATTTATACTTTAGAAAATCATATAAGGACACTGCATCTGATGGGTGTTTAGAAAATGGTTGAAAATTGCAATGCCAAAAACCTATATAAAATAGTTGTTTCTCATTTGAAAGATATTGCTGGCATGATTGATTATGAAATTGCTACGAAGTTGGTATGCATTGGAGCAGATGGTGCATTAGTCATGTAGGGTCACTGAATTAGGCTGTGTGTTTGATTAAAAACAATAATGACCCCTTATATACTAGCAATTCACTGTATGGCTCACATAATGAATTTAGCATATAAAATGGTTAGCAACTATGAAAATGTTGCTAAAGTAGAAGACCTTATCAGAGAACTACATGCCTATATGGAAAGCAACCCAAAGTGATTTCTTGAGTTTCAAAAATTTGCAATTGGAATTACAAATGGAAAAAAACTTCTGAAGGATGTTGAGATAAGGTGGATTTCTTTGTATGAGCCTGCATGCAGAATTCGTGAGGAGTATCCATCATTGGTTGGTTTCATGCACAAATATCGTCATGATGTTGACAGGGTGAGGGATTTGTTGTTCCATTTAACTGATTTAGAAACATTTCTTACATTGGCTAGCATTCTTCCAATGTTGAAGGAGATCAATACATTGATGAAACATGCATAAGAGAGATTAATCTATATTTTTGATTTTATACAAATGAGAAAAATAGTATATCAGAGTCTTGATGTCTTACACACTTCCCCAGATAGTTTTGATACACCTATTTTTGATAACTGGAAAGTTTTATTGGATCTTAAGAATCCTAGTAATTATTTGAGATTTAATATCCATGATCACCTCTATATCAATGTTAATGGGAGAGAGATACCACTGTAATTTTTGTAAATTTGTCAAGATTTTACATGATTGGAAAGAGAAGAAGTTCATGTGACACGTAATTTTTTTGATTCTGTTATAGTTGAAACAAGAATAAAACTTATAAAAATCACAGAATACTTATCATCAAAAATTAGAGAACGTTTCAGCAAAGATAAAATTCTTGAAGCTATGGGTGTGATGAATCCAAATTTTCAGAATACTGAAGGTGGTTGTGCAGATTTTATGAGTAATCTTTTCCATAAATCCATGGGTATGATAATGGATCATCTCACTAAGACGTCAGAGGTCAATTGTATCGAAATCAAAGGTATACTAAATATTAAATTAATAGTCTCAATCAACTGATTTTGTAATGAAAATGAGGTCCCAGTATAAATTTTTAGACGAACCTTCCGAGAGTGGTGCTATTACAAGGCTCTGGCAAAAAATCTACCAAAGTAGTGTGTTACAAGAAGACATCAATGAATATTTTTGATTATTTGAGTCATTAAAAACAATGATTTTGGGATCTATGGAGGATGAAATGGTTTTCAGTGCTTTATCTTTTATAAAATCAAAACTGAGAAATAAGTTGGATAAAAATATAGAAAGTTACATGAGGTGTTATGTTTCTCGCTACTCCTTGGAAACCTTTCCTTTCGATAGAGAAACTGCGCATTAGAATTCCATTTCCTAAATAAGAGGTGTAAATAATATATCTACAAGTAAAAATGTTCTCAATGATGAGACTGGAATTGGTGTGTCGTCAAACTCTACAGATGCGAATATCGACTATGAAGAAGCTATTGAAAATGGATTGTTTCATATTTAAATAGGTATCACCTTCACCTTACATTTTAACTATTGTTATTTATTCAAAATTTTAATTTCATATTAATAGATTCAAATATAATTATTTATAGTTAGACATAATACAATTGTAATTCTGTAGATGCAAATATTGACTATGAGGAGGATTTTTAACATTTTTTTTGTTTTAGCTCTAGTTATCATTGAAGATGTTACAAGTATATATATTTACATTTATTTAAATACAATTATTTATAAAAAATTTTTTGTTAATTGGTATTTTGGATTTTTCAAAATTCTTTGATGTTGTGTTTGTGACATGTATTTTTGGAATACTAATTTGCAAGGCCTTCAAAGTTCATATTTGCATACTCTACCACTCTTATTCTCTTCAAGACTTATAGTTGATCTGTCCAATTCATTGTCGATTGGGCACTGCATTATTGATACTTGTTTCACCGTTGACATGCATAGGTTCTGGTTTGATTTAATTTACTTATGTTATATCTACACATTAATTTATCTTCAATCTATTGATGTTTCTATTTCTCCCTTCATCTACTCAATCAATATTTCATAGTTTCTTTATCGAAACCATGGATTGACATCCATCTGAGGAATCTCTCACTTCTTCAGACTGACATTTTCAAGAAACTCACCCATCTATATACTAATCCATTTTTCGTGTTGAGTTCTTTGGATTAGAAGGTCATCTAGCTTGTTGTGAAGGAATGATTTATCATTTTGCTTCCATATTATTATCACCCATCTCGAAGACTAGAGGTACCTTAAACCATATCATACCTAGATTTTTAACAATCATGTTTAATTTATTTTGGTATTTGCAAAATGATTTGATGTAGTGTTTGAGGCATGCATTTTTGGAATACTATTTTTCAAATATCGTAATTAGATGTAAATAATTAAACATTCAACATTAAATCAAATGTATTCCATGAGAAGAAACTCAAACATGCAATTAGAGGTAATGTGAAGAAACATGTTATAGAGTTCAAATTTTACAAGTAGAGAGAAGAAGGTTTTATTAAGGAAAAACTGTTACAAAGGTAATGTGAAGAAACCTGTTACAAAGTTCAAATTTTACAAGTAAAGAGATGAATATTTTGTTGTACTAAGTGGAAGAGAATCATTACAATAAATATTGAATATACTCACATCATGCAAAATCACAAATGAGCTAGTCAATTAAATTACGTGTAAAAATTGATATTCCCAAAAAACAACGCATTGTAAATAACTAAACTTTATTCATTAAAGTAAATGCATTATAGTTATATTTTGATATCAGCACATAACAAAAAACTGTAATGTGATTCTTCCTAAGTAGAGAGAAGAATATTTGAGAAGGTTTAAATGTGAAGAAACCTGATACATAGTTCAAATTTTACAAGTAGAGAGAAGAATATTTTTAGAAGGTTTAAATGTGAAGAAACCTGATATAGATTTCAAATTTTACAAGTAGAGAGAAGAATATTTTATTGTATTAAGTGGAAGAGAATCAATAATGTCTAAAAAAATCTATCACATCTTGTCACTATCATACCACATTCTAAATTTTCTTAAAACATAATCATTTAAATCCATTATCATCATCCATGATCATGCTAGTAGCTACATCTATGTCCAAATACAATTCATCATCATCCATATCTACTCTAATGTCATCATCCACATCTAATGTCATCATCATTACAAGTAGAGAGAAGAATATTTTTTTGTATTTATTGGAAGAGAAATAATAATGCCTAATGTTTAAATCCATTATCATCATCCATGAATCATGATTATCATCTATCATCTATCACTATTATATTTGTAACCATCACATCCATATCAAACATAAACACCATCATATACAATCTAGAATTTCTATATATAACAACATATAAAAATCCAGATTGCAACATAATACGTGTAAAAAATGAGATTACATGAAAATTAAAACCATTACATGGTATATTCAACTCCAAACATTCTTCAAATTAAATAAATATTTAATTTTCCTAATTCAATATATAAAATATTTCAAGTTTCAAGTTCCCCACACCGATTGGACTATTTTCTCAATCATTAATAGGTTCCGCAAACCCACTGGCACTTTCCTTTTTCAGTTTCTATAGCAACTTCTATGCCACTTTCTCCAATGGCTTGTGATCCTATATTCTTTGATTTAATAATTCTAGAATTAACAAGATCATCCACAACAATTTCTAGATTCTTTATGATTGCTTCTTCTTCCTTTGAATCATCTCCATGGGATGCCAATGAAGGATCTGTAGATGTACCTTTTCCTTGAACAAAATATCTGGGTCGAAGTCATTCTCTTTAATTATTCGCTTAAGTGTATTGTTTTGTTTCTTAACCAAAACAATAGTTTCCTTCGTCTTCATTGATGTGGATAAAATTTTCTTAGCAGTATCCAAGTGAACTTGGAACTCCTTTTCTTAACTCTTTAAGTTTTTGTATTTCAAGTACAACAAAAACATTGAGCTCAATTAAACATATTACTAAAATAATAAATTAACAAAAAATATTGTTTCAAATTGATAATACTTGCAACAGATCTATCTCTTTCTACATTTTAAATTGCCAGCAAATCTTTTTCCTTTGACCATTTGTTGAAATAGGCCTGGGATTCAGCACTAATATTTTTTAATTTATTCAAAACTTTATCTAAAACATTTTCTTCATAACTGTTGTTATATGTGACAATCCCACCTTTTTCTTGGTTGAGTAAGGCATCCATCTTCACAAGCTGATTTTGGACTAGAGCATATAAATTTTCCCTTTTCCAATGGTTATCATAATGATTGTTTATCTCATGGATTAATACTTTAGCCCTTCTACTCCCATTCTATGAGCTGAGTTATATGAGGCATAATAAGCTCTTTGACATGGGATTCACAATCATAACCAATCAATATCTCCAAAATAAATTATGTAAATGTTTCACTATCTATATCCAAAGAGGATGATATCAATCGAGAGGTATGGGGGATTTCAGTTTGAGTAACCTTTGTTGCCTCTTTTTTCCTTTGTGATCCCTGATACTATTTTTGATAAAATAAATTAATATTAAAATTTTATGTGATAAAAATTAAAAGGAGACAATAGATTGATATGTATCAGTGTCAAATAAAGTACCTCAAAATGGAAATATACCTATGGGCCTTGAATCATATTGCATGTGTTAAAAAAACATATTGGGTCATTGCTATCATTGCCCAAATAATCTTCATCTAAATTTATTTAATTTAAAATTGATTTTCCCATTGTATAGGGCATATCACAAAAAGAGAGGCTTGAAAAATAAGAGGGAGTCATCATTGTCCCGCTAGGGGCTGGAATTGACATCATGTGTTTACCAATGGTATTTTTACCTAAAACTCTTGTGGGAATTTTGAATCATAATGATGTTGTTTGTGGAGGATGTGTAGGTGACATTTTTTAAAAATATGGCAAAGGACTACAATGTACTAAAAATTCTAAGAACAAAATCATCACTAAATTATATGAAAAACTATTAAAAAGTACACAGAAGCAACAAGTTATACCTTATTCAGGGGAAACTTGTGGCTGCACCAAAGGTGTTTGTGTTGGAGTTTAATTGATTGTGTTTGAGCTATGGGTGATAGGTATGGTGGATCAAGGTGTTGCATTTGTTCTGGTTGAGCATCGACAAATGCATGCGATTGGACTGAGTGAGTGGGTGATGTTTTTTGAGAAGCATGTGGATAGTCCAAAGTACCTACATCATTTTCATGTCAAATCAATATGGTAAATGGTAAATAGTAAATACTAAATGGTAAGTGTAAAAAAATATATTTATTATTCAGGGTATTACGTCTCGGTCATTTAACTAATGTAAACGCTTGGGGGTTAGGTGATGAATGAGATCACATTTCAGATTGAGAATCTCCCGATGCCTCAGTGTTTTGTTTTCATATTCCTCTTGATGTTACTTTTTTTTTGTGGAAGGGCCTCCAAAAATATTATCTACATATGGCAAAGATGTAAACAGAAGTACATAATATTAGTAAAGAGAAGAATATTTGTCACACAAGTGAAAAAACAAGTAAATAACCTTAATAACATCGAAATATAAACTATTAACATGTTTTTATTCAATAGGAATTGAGAAATCTTCATTATGTCACTTGTATAAGTGGGTGTTGGTTGTCCTTTTAAATTATAATATGCCTCGTAATGAAGACCAAGGATATAGTTAATGGAATGAATAATTAGTTTTTCAGCAAGTCTCAGATTTGTAATGTCATCCTTTATCTTATTAGACAAAAATGTGCACCAATCAAATATTTACTTTTTGGTCTATGTAAGAATCTATGCAATATCCCAATTTGGAATATCAATTTTCCGACACTACAAAAGAATTTTGTCTTGACAAAAAGATATCATGGTAGCAAGAAATTTGTGTGTAATTTCTTGTGTATCTACTCATCATCTTCATTTGTTGACATGAGATGCAAAAAATTCATTGGATTTTGAATTAACCACAGTTTGAATTAATATATCAAAATAAAAATCTTACAAATGAAATCAAGTTACAAATACAATCAACATGAAAACTGAAACATGATTCAATGTAAATCTTATCATCTTTAGTCAAAGTTTATTTGGTTGTATTACTATGGGGGAATATTTAAATAGAAGGACTATCAATTGATAGATATCAGCAAGATCAACACTAAACCTGAATGTACCACCGTCATCCAAACTAACAGCAAATTTTCCATATTTTGTATTGAACAAGGAGAATAGGTGGTTAATAACTTCATGATCTATCTCAAAATGGGGCATGTTAACCATCCCTATGAATTCACATGCTTGTACCAATTCCTTGTAATTTTCATTCATCTGCAAAAAAATATAAATGTACGGACACATCAATCTCATGTATTGAATCTTTCCCTTGGGTAGAATGTGGGGGCTTACGTATTTAGTTTGATATTTTGTTTGATATTGATCTTGATTATTCATGATGAGGTAAGGTGGAGATTAGAGACCTAGAGGATATTGTGTTGACGTACTAGGAATGGTAGTTACAAGCATCGATACTTGTAGCACTGGGAGAACGGGGAAAAAATTGTGATCCAGGAAGTGTGAACATGAAAATGAGGGCCAAAGGGGTATTTATAGGGAAAATATTAGGGTTTTGGAGCTGTGAATGCATGAAAACAACCCTTTATCTCATGCATTAACAATTCTTGTTGATGCAAAATAACAAGGCTTGTCGACGCTCGTCAACAACTCTTTTTGTCACATGATAAACAAGGGTTTTTGACATGCATAAAAAATAATTGTTTTTATGTGTCATTGAAATTGTTGACACATGATAAAAAATCTTATTGTAGTACATCAATGAGAATTTTTTACATGTAACAACAAGGCTTGTTGACACGCATCAACAACCCTTGATGTCATGCGGAAAAAAGGTTATTGACGTGTTTCAATAAGCCTTGTTGTCATGCATCAACAACCTCTATTTTGTATGACTGGTTCAATTTTCATGCATCAACTATAAATCAAAAAAACCTTATTTTTCCCTTTTATGTAAATAAAACATAACCTGTCAGGAAACAAAATCATAAACTTGCCTCTGGGCCATGGATCTCCCTAAAAAATGTCAAGAAAAAAATTCATTCTGAAAACCTAGAAAAGTTCACCTTTCTGGCGAAAGTGGTTCCAAGTATATTCACTAGGGATTCTCCACCTCCAATTTACCAGAGGCTTTTTAAAATGAACCCTAGTTTATTCATCTTCTTTACTCAAGTTCATGTTGTTAATATTAAATTATAATAGCCATGAGTATTTAAAATGAATAATGTTGGAATTGTGGCCTTCCGTTCTTGAATGAGTATGGCCTGTGAGGTTGCTTGGGGTTGTCCAAGTATTGAAAAGTACTTAACATGACTATTGATTAAGCCCTGGGTTGATGAGCCTTTTTAATATATATATATATATATATTTGTAAATTGGGTTGTAACCGGTTGTCTGTTAAGTTCTACTCAGGTTTATTTTTGATGCTAAATACTTGACCCACCATTCATGGTATGGGTTGAGCTGAGATATACTTTATGCCCTTATCTGTTCTCTATAAAAAATGGTGAATATATATGGTATTCCTGATTCCTTTTGTTAAAACAATAAGATCTCATCGAGCTCACCATGTAAGTTAGAAAAAGTTAAACAACTCTTACGATCTAAGTAGGGATATTTTATTAAAAAGTATACTTAAAATTGTTGACCTATAAGATAAAATATTTTGAAATATTTGGGATACTATTACTAAGGAACTAATTCTTAGTTTTACACGAGTGACTAATTTATTGGTGCTATGTAGTCCTTTAACTAACTGTTACTAAACTCCTTAATGCATTAACATAGACTATTTGGATGTGAAAGTTGGGTTAGTGCTTTAATATATTAAACTCCTATAAGGAATCTACAGAGTTGATTTAGTACCCAAGCTATCAAGTGTCATCCAAATAGCTTACCTTCTTGAGCTGGGCAATAGTTAATTAGGTAGAAGCATCCTTGTGTGATATAAGCTCAAAAGTGATGGTGAATAAGATAACTATTTCTTGATGATGCAATTTTAGAACTATAGGGAATGTAACATGGTAATGATGTTTAATCCTTTGTATGGAAAAAAGATAATTTTTTTCTGATAATGGTTGGACTCAACTTGATAATTGATATAGAATCTTATCTAGTTTATATTGGAATGTTAATCAATAAAGCAGATGTTTATAATTGTTTGGGATGTATATCATTACATGAATTGTTGTTTATTATTGATTAAAAGTTGGAGCATGAATAACCTTTTTATATTCTCTATTTCATGAGAATTCAACATGGTTTTATGTAGATGTTCCATTCTAGTTCTATTAAACCGATCATGTATGTTATTATGTTCCAAACAACTTGCAAAAATGAATAATAGTATAAGTTGATTAAAGAAGGGATAACGTGTGACTCATCATACATTGATTATTATTATATTATTTCATATGATTGTAATAAATGTATTTTTACTTGATTTAAGGAGAAAGTATTACTTCACAAATGTATAGGGAAAATGGGCCTACTGTATTATATGATTATCTTCGATAATCACCTTGTGATTATGTATTGATGTTATTAACTATGAAATTAATGATTATTGATATGATCTTTAAGATTGTGTTAAGATAGATATTGGTATCATTGTTTATCAGAAAATAATTATTATGAGTTGATATTTAATTTGATAACCTAATTGTTTCAAGGTGTCATTATGATTTAACAATTATATAACGAAAACAGTAAGGCCGAACAACAAAATTGACATGTAACTTTTAAAAGATAAGTATGTTATTAATATAAATACCTATTCCTTTGGGATAAACATGATGATATAAATGAATTTATAAGTAAAAAAACAATGTGAAATAGACTGTTGTCCTTTAATAACAATAACTTACATGTTTAATTAATTATATTTGTTGTAAAATATCATATTGTTTTTACTTAATCCTAACAAGCAACAATTACAATGATATGGACAAGTACAATAGTGCAATGTAATCATATAAGATAGTATTTCTATACTCAATTGACTTAAGTGAACAAAATTAAACAAGTGTATATCAATGAGAAAAAATGATATTTAAAGTTAGTGATATGAATTGGTTTAAAAATCACACTTTTCTAAACCCAATCACAAATGGTAAAATGATATAATTTGAACTACATGTGGTAATAGGTACATACATTATTTAGTGATTCGATGATATCATTGTACACCTCTATCGTGGGATGGATAACATAATGAAAATATTTTAACCTTTCATCCAGACATAAGCATAATAAAATGTAAATGAAGGTAGGCATCACGAGATAACATTCATGTCATATGAGCCATGCACGTACCGGATCAGGATGGTTATAGGTAAAGGAAAGAACACACAATAAATTAGGTCATTACATGACCCAAATATGGTGCTGAAATGAATCATGTGACCCAAATATCGAGTTTTTATATATGTATCTTTAGAACCTAATCCAATTATTTATTATACATGAATACCTAAAATGATTAATTATAAACTTAATACTTAATCAATAGAAAGGAATCTAGATAGCTAGTTGAGATGGTTGTGTGGTAAAGGGACAAAAAGTTTCATAGGATCATGTGCAGTATCAAAATTGGATTGCTAACCCAAAACCAAATAACTATGGCCATAGTAGTGTAAATGATTGATTGGATTGTCTGTTCACCAAGTATTCTTGTTAGTAGTGTCTATAGTTGGATGGAGGTTACATCAGTTATTTTATGGTTGACACTAAGAATATTCACATGTTATCTTAACCTATAATAAGGTTTAACCAAATGGTATACAAGGTATATTGGCTTGTAAAGAGTGTTGAAGGGTGATAGTTAAGGATATGAAACCCTTTGCAGTTGCACATGGTTATCATAGTTTTTCTATATGGATTTTGAATATTAAATAATGTTGGAATAATTTAGTAGTGGCTGAGTAATGATAATATTCATTACAACATTATAAGAACTTAAGGGATTTTGTAAACTTGATAGTATTTTAGGTTTATTATGTTGCGTGTAGAGGCATAAGTTAATTAATAGTTTATAATTTTCGCCCTTAGTTTGTTGAAGAATAACATGGGTGTTACATTTTTAATTTTTTAACACCCCCCATTTTTTATGGTATGTTGTTATGTTTCCCAAATTTTTTAGAACCCTTTGTTGATGAAAACACCTTTTTTCTCATAAATCTTAAATCGTAGCTCCGTATTACATGAAACTTTTCCTGAAGCTTCCATTCCAGAACACCTTGGAGATGAAAAAAACCTTGTTCCCATTTATCGTCTACATTTTTTACACCATACACATGAATATAAAGGAAAAAATATTCCTTTTCAGATCCCAAGAGTTCTTGTGATAAAAATAATATAAATTCAGAGCATTAAATCACAATAAAACCTAATCTAACAAAACTGATTTCAGCTCAATCTGACATTTAGAAGGCACACTTCTATTTGTAGTAAGTTGGCACCAAAGCCATTATAAAATATTAAGTGTTGAAAACCAACAAATAATAATTTCAAAACCTCTGTGTAATTCCTCAAGTCTAGAACTCAATAAATTGGAAAAATTGTCTAAAAATAGAATCTTAAGGTGGGGTGTGATTTAATAAATATAGTAAGTATCCAAATAAATTATAAATTTCACACATATATCCATATCTCCATTCCCTTCCTATCAAGTACACCATCTTTGAGCCACTATCCATTATGGCTACCAAGTACCTGAATATGGGAGATAGTGATGTGACATATTTAGACCTGGAGGATTTGAAGACAAGGATGCTGAAAGAACCATGAATGTAATAAAGAGGTCCAAGAAATGGTACAAAAAGAAGAGGGTTTTAAGAATTGAAGGAGGTGAAACAGTTGAATTTCATAGGAAATATCCTCTGACTTCATCTCACAAGGTCTTTGACAAGGATGCAGGTTCATATCATTTGGGAAAGAGAAAGAGGATGGAAGTTGATGATGTTGAAGTATCTCATTTTGTGGAGGTCTGTAATAGGTCCAAAGTCAAAGAAAACCCTATGGAGAAACTTGAAACAGGTGATATTGATCCTTCTCAGTCTTCTAATTATCCAATAGATCTAAATGTTCTTGTTGTAGCACTTGAATCAACTCATCTTGGTCATGTTTTGGTCCCTTACCAAGCACCTAAGATTCCTAGTTTCATTTCCACACCTACTAAACCTTTTTCATGGGTAAATGAATTACTTGGAGAAGAATCAAGGATAGTGTAATAAGTACTGAAACCTAACCTTGAGGCCATCTTGAAATACATAAGGACTAATAAGGGTAAAAAAAGCGTAAGAAAATTCCTGTTTCTACATTGAGGCTTCTGGAGATGGCACATGTGAAGGTAAATAAGCTTGTGAAAGAAATGAAACTTGATGATTATGTAATGATGAAGGTATCTTTGGGTTAAGCTACCCATGAGGGTGATGCTCACTCATTCAAGGAGTCTTTAACTTAGATCCCTACATTGAATGAGGAATAGAAGAAAACCATTGATCAATTGGAGGAGCATGTTAGGACTTTTTCTTCATTTGTAAAATCATTTCTTGAACCAAGCTCATCATGCTTGCCTCTGATTGAAGAAATCTATCCCATTTTTATATTCAATTACCATATAATCAATAGATCTTATTTTTTCACCATGCATGGAAGAGCTAATGATAAATGAGTGTACATGATTATTGAAAAGGGGAAGACTTTACTGCCTGAGGTGCTTTCACTATTAAATATGTCTCAGATATTGTGTCAAAGATAAAAGATACAAGGAGAGAGATTGAGAAGGAAAAGGTCATTTGGGAAAGTATTCTCACATTGGTCTCTGAGATGACCTCTCTTGAACCTTACTTCTTAGTGAATCGTAATGTGTTTTCATCCATTACTGAGAACTTTTACCCCATTTGGTCCCCAAGAATGATTGCAAGGTGCGATGTGCTAAATGATGCCATTTCCAAGCTTGAGGCTGGTGAAGAAAATGTATCTAGGATCTCAAATGTGATTGTCAAAAGTGTGCAAGGGAACACCTTTAATCAATGAGAACACATTGTTAGAAAGACTTTTGATTTCCCTTTGAGGGTTGGTCTAGATAGCTGCGGGAGAACCCTCTTCATTCAAATAAAATACTTTATAATCTCTCACAAATATTAGAGGCTATATTTTTAATAATGCAAAAGATAATGAGAATTGGTTCACATAGTGCAAAAGGCTTGGTAGTATTCATGAGACTTAGCTGAGTACTTTGGAACATGTGTGCATCCCACATTCTAAGAAGGTAGCATTTGTAGTGGATGAATACAACAAGGAGGTCAAGGGAACAAATTTCATCATTAGAGATCTTCTGCAGAAGCCATATAGAGTTGGTTCTTCATTAGAGGGAGATTATTAATCAAGTAGCTAATCCCCCCTTTCTTCTTCTCTCTCTTTCTATCCCTTTCCTCTATCCCCTTTTCTAATTCCTCATTGTTGTAGACACAAAATATATGCACTTGGGTATATTTCTAGGTTGTAAAGCATACTAATGTATACATGATTCCTAAGTAATAAAACTAGTGGTTGATAAATACTTTTGGCATTTTGGTTGCTTTATCTGTTGCACTTTACTAGCTTTACACATCTTATAGTTATACTGAAACTTGATTGATTTACCTTTTGATGGCCTCAGACATTAACTTCCAGTTAGGACAGAAGCACCCAAATGCTCCTATCCCTCCTAGGGGCTCATGTCCCTCTCTTTGTTCTTCTTACTCTTTTGGGCCCTTTTCACTTCTTTGTCACCTTTTAACGCGTTAGGTCAACCTTTTGGTTGTTAATTACAAAATTCAAACAATGGAATCACACACACACACACACACACACACACACACACACACACACACTTAGTTACTTCTTTCAAATAAGGGCTAAGCACTATACACATTATCTATCACCACCTAAGCTTGCAAAAAATCACAAGAGCACTATAAAGTACCTATATAGAAAATCCATACAAGGGCCAATGACTACATTGGTATACATACAATGCATAGAAAAGGAGTTCATTCTATTCCATTGCACACATTTTTTCATGTTCAGGAAAATATAGATATATACTGATATAGTCATGTAAATTACATAAGGTAAACCTAAGGCACGTGACGTAGATACACAAACACACAGAGAACTACATGGAATTTGAGATGTAGTGTAGTGCTTGGTTGTAAGTACACTCTTTTGGTGACCGATGAGGTCAGTCTGACTCCCCATTATACATATATTTTTAGTAGATTTGATGTGGTTTATGGGAAGGTGTAGGTAGCCATTTATTTTGCAGGTTAAAGGTATGGATGGTGACCTAACAGAAAAACTAGAGTGATAAAGAGTGAGTAACAACGAAGACCTTCTGACCCAAAAAATGGCAAGATCTAAACATTTTAGCAGACACAGGGGCCTAACCTAGTAATTAGCACCCAAGGAATCTCTTTCCTCTTGTGAGAGATTATATCCTATACATTTCTGGGGTTTCAAACCCCCATCAAGCCTTTGCGACATTGTTTACAGCCTGTTCGAATAGATAAAAAGTCACGATCACTCTCAAGTTGCACATTATTAGCTAAGTCATCATCCCTCTCTCATTCAATTAGCGTTTTACATTTTGAATGATTATTGATTGCATGTTACTATACTTAATCATATGAATATCATTTATTACTATAAGTTACTCTTAAATAAGGTTTAATTCAAATTAGATTAAATCATTTGGCCAACCCCAAATCTTGATCAACCACTCAGATCCTTATTTTTCCTACTCTATCATATTTGTCTTTTCCTAACCATAAACCATGTTTGCATCAGGGTTCATATTTCCATCTATTATTTATCATAAATAGGATCTACACAGTTCTTCCTAGGGTTTCATCCATGGTCCTATCCTCTAGGTCACTTTCTAGGTATTTTATTTTACACATTAACTTTTCTTTCATATAATCACCTCTAAAGTTCCTCAAGTCTCATTGTATCAATTACATCAAAAGAAATCAATTTGTAAAGATGTTCTCAAAAAATCCATACATACAATGTACCTCCCTCATGATATGCCACCTTCATAAGTAATTAAAATTTTCAATCATATCTTTGAGCCCCCTACTAGTCCTGATAACACAACTAATCAATCCATATTTGAGTCAATTTAAGCTTTACACATTTTTTTCAAGATAAATTTCAATCTATGGAAACTACCATTACATCCCTCACGTCTGAAATCCAACATGTCAAGGATGCCTCTCATGCCCATCCTAGTTCTTGTTTTACACCTGATCTTGATCCCATGTTTACCACAACAAACAACTCTCAAGTTTCATCAAAATGATAGGAAATACAATATTCTCTATGAGCTCCTTAATCAAAAGTTAATCACCTTGCCACCTACTCATTACTACCCTCCTTATAGGATTATAAAATAAAAAGGTCACACATTTTGTAATTATCATAAAATTAATGGACATCATGAAAATGATTACTATGCTTTAGAATGATGAATTAATCAACTTGAGCATCAAGGATTTATTTCATTTACTACAAAAAATTCTACTACATGCTCATCTCCAATTATGAAGCCCCAATGGGTTCCCAAATCTAATCCTTCTATGACTAGAAATAACCACACAATAGTCACTCCTATTAATTCTTAGTAACACAAGAGTCACCACAATCCCTATATAAGGCCAAACCATCAAAGGAAGAACAACTAATTATCTCACCCCAAGTTGAGATCCCTAAGCAACCTCCTAAAATTAAACTTATAATTCCTCCTTTCAATCCAGATAATGTATATGTCAATGACTGGGACACATTTCAACATCTTCCACAATGGTATGGCCTCTCTACCATCATCGGATAGATATACATCACTCATACACTTGGGGGGCATTGAATTTCCCCTTTCCCCCATAGTCACATGTTCTAATCATCAGTTGCCTATCTATACTACTCACATACACACCTATACCTTACTTTTTCTTTGCACTTCAAGTCAATATTTATAGCAACACTTAATCTTATATTCACTAAGAGAACACCTTGCTACATCTATTTATGCTTATGGCTTCCCTTTCTACTCCCATGATACTCCATACACAATTTTCTCCTCATGCTTACTCATGGATCCTTCTATTCATGATACACATACTACTTTATATATATGGCATACACATTTTTTTCATTATACATAATATGACTATTCTTTCTCATAATGATCATATATATTTGCCAAAAACACCTTATATACACACTTGGGGGACATCAGATTTTCCCCCTCCTCACTTACTTCTTATACCATTACTTATTTGTATATATACAACACAATGTTTCTACTACATATTATACCTTTGCTACCCAATGATGAACTCTTGTTTTACGGTTCATACTTGAATGTTGAGGGTGTAATTTCCTAACTAAACTTCACATCCCACACATCCGCTAAGGGAAAATTTGGCTCCTCCCATTGGACATCTTGCATATCACATCACACCATCACATGCACACGATGTTTACCTATCTTGATTGCATTTACTCTTATTAGCTTATAATACTTACAAGTTGCACTTTGTTTCCTATGCTAGCTATATTATTAGTATGTCATTATCTTTTTCTATACACACATGCATGTTCACACGGTATCTTGAGGTGAATGTGATGCGGGAACATAACTTTCTGAAGGCCATAAATTTTTATTTGACCATTAGATCGTCTTGAAATTTTCCAGGGTGGTAGATATTGATTAGTAATATTCCATGACCAACTTTAACATAAAGCTTGTTTCCACTTTGGCATATTTTTGGGGCCAGATTCCTTCATCTAGTGGTCTAAAATTGACTCCGAATGTTTTTTTACTTTTGTCTAAAACTTAGAGTTCTAATAAATTTTTCTATGATTTATAGATTAAGCCAAAATTTAGCACGAGTATTCAATTATGAAGGCATATTTTATATGTAAAATTTTAGGCCCATCCGAAGTGTTTTACTCATAGGTAATTTTTGGCATTTTAGGGTTTTTTTGTTATTTTAGAGTTAATGTAAAATAAAAGGAAGATTGTAAGGATGCAAAATATTGGTGTGGATTCCAGAATGAGAAAAAACTATTTTCAAGATTCTAGTTTCTTTGCAAATTATTTATGTGTGTTTGAGAGGTATTTCAACTTCTTGCAGCTAGATCCACATCAGAATGCATGAATTTTACAGATTCTTACATGATGTTTGATGTTTGGCACCATTATTTACCTATCCCACCAAGGATCCTAGGGCATAAACCTTTGTTACTCTCCTACTACACATCACAGGTCCTATTGTTATATGTTTTACTACTTCTTGTCACTCTCACTTATTATTCATTGATCTATACATGATTTAACATACTATTTATCTTTCTAACATGATAATGAGTTATTCATGTGTATCGTTTTACTTGTAGGATACTATACAAAAATGGTTATATGTTATTTATTGTTTGCTATTGTTTTCCACTATTTGTGGGATATTCCCTATGTGTCGCTTGATCATTATTTTCTTATGGCCGCTTCAGCCCTGATTGTCTTATGAAATTATGAGTGACATTCCATGTATGCAACATGATTTTCATGATCCCTCTTCTCTTCACAGTTGTTTGTTACATTGTATTCTATTGCATGTTAGCTATTTTACACTAACATTTGTTTCTAGCCTATATTGTTTACATGTGCCTTGGTTTCTATCATGCACAACCCCTACCCCCTGCAGGTATCTAATCTACGATATGCATATAACTCTCTGATCCTATCATTTTGGCCACATGATCCTATATTTGTCACACACACCCAAAATTTGGGGAAAATATTGGGTGAAAAAATCACCCTTCCAACAACACAGAGCTCCAAAATAGAACATCACAATACATAATTGGAAAATGAACACAATTATAGAGTAGTCCAGAATTAGATTTGGATCAAAAACACATAACAGACACTAGCACCCAATATCAGACATGAATGGTGAGAACTTGTGTCATGAGGAAACATTAGACAATTTCTCAGTTCAAAAAAGTTTCCAACAGTTTAAGATAAATATCTATAATATGATACACTTAGCTTCAATTATAGAATTTAGTCATTTGGCTACAATTTAGTTACAATCCAGCTATAAATTGGTTACAAATCAGGACATGCCAATCTATAGTGGCACTTATCATTTGAGAAATGTCATGGAAGGAGAGAAAAATAGAAATCTCTCCCCAAAAATCTTCTCTTTAGCATGATATCACCTAAAAAACTCATCCTTGACATGAGATCACCCAAAAACCTAACTCTTTGTGTGAGATCACCCAAAAAATTCACCTCTTGGCATGAGATCACCCAAAAATCTCATCCTTGGTGGCATGGCCCTCAAATACATGGCTTGACACATTCTTAGTTGGGAATTGATCAATCCCAACCGTATTTGAAAACATATCCAAGACAAACATGCCGAATTTATATCCTATACTCTCTCATACATCAGGTGCACTCTTTACTTAACTACTACTTTCTACACACTTTTACTTAATTATACATACGCTACTCTGGTTTTTCATGTACAAGACTTTGATTACTCTCTCTCTCTCTCTCTCTCTTATTTTGCAATTTCTTCGTTATAAGCAATAAGAAGCAACCTACATTGAAAAGAAAAAGATCCAACAACACATTACTATGCATACGATTGACCCCTAGGGTGTACCTCCCTTTCCTAGTTACAAATCTTCACATTGCGACCACTTCACACTTCACATGGCTACTTTTCCACTCAACACGCTATCATCTACACTCCTCTATAGATTACAAGGTACCCATCTTCTATCTACTTTATGTTATGTAGTATTCACTCAACAATATAAAGTGGGGGAGAATTTAGACACAAAACCTATTCACTTGGGTACATTTCTAAGTCCTAAAGCATAATAATGTATACATGAATCCTAAACAAGAGAACTAGTGGTTGAAAAATCCTTTTGTCCTTTTAGTTGTTTTATATCTTGCAATTTATTGGATTTACTCATCTTACAGTTTTTATAGCACTTGATTGATTTAAATTTTGATGGCCTCAGACACTAGCACTCAATTAGGATAGAAGCACCCAAGAGCTCCTGTTCTTATCTTTATTCTTCTTACTCTGTTGTGTCTTTTTTATTTTTTTCACCTTTTAACACTTTGGGCCGGCCTTTCGAAATTATGAAATTAAAACAAGGGAATCATATATATATACTTAGTTACTTATTTCAAATAAGGATCCAAACACTATAAGAATTATCTATGACCACCTAAGCTTGCACAAAGGCAAACGAACACTATAAAGTACATACCTAGTACATCTATACAAGGGCCAAGGGATACATTGATCCAAATAAATTGCATAGGAGGGGAGTTCATTTTATTCCATTGCACACATTTTTTTTTTATATTTGGGACAATATAAATCTAGCTCGCTATCAACGTGTAAGTTACAAAAGGGAAACCTATGGCACGAGACACAAATTGTACTACCCCACCTTGGGACACTGGAAAAATTAAACTAATAAGTTGGTAATTTTTATTTTTTTTGAAGGTGAACCTAATGTTCTACTTAACCCTTTTTATTGATATTTAATTCCTATTAATTATTAGTTCCCAAAGTTGTCTAAACACTATCCCATCACAACTTGCTCATTTCATTCTACTAGGTATAAATTGAATTCACCTATTTTATAAAGTTTACACAACCTTTCAAATAAATTTAATCTTCTCTTTTTGTTATTTATTTTGTTTTCCCCTCTTTATGTTTAATTATCTACATACTCCTTTAAATTTTGTTTTCTCACTCCCATAAAATACTCATAACTTAAAATGTGGAGGAGTAAACATGGGCCCTTGGATCTATTCTGATCCTAGACCTTGATTTGGAGTTTACCTACTATATCTGCATTAAGCCCTCGAATAAACCCGTTAACCTGTAATTTCTCATCTTCCAGGTAATCCACATACTGTAGAAGATCCAGGAATCTACTCTCATAATGCGCTACTGTACCAGAACCCTGTCGTAAGTCGTGAAACTCATCGATCCTCTTCTACACAAAATGCTATGAAATATAGCAAGCCCTAAATAGCTCCTTAAACATCTCCCATGTCACTGTCTCTCAAGTCAGATGGAGCTTACACTCCTCATTCCTTCACCAAACGCCTGTTGTGTCTCAGAGGAGGTGTATGGTGAACCTTGCCTTGACGTTTCTCTCCTAAGAGTGCAAGCCAAAGTAACTATCCAAGCTAAGGAGCAACGACTTATCCCAAAATCCATTTATAGAGTTGGTGTAGGTGGGTGGCTACAAGCAAAGGAGATCCCTAATCACACTGCCTGTATCCCGATCTTGGTGATGTAGTCCAATAGGTGAAAGGGGTCACCTATCCCGAAATGGTCCCTTGAGACTATGTGAGTGGCTATGATGATACAAGGATACCCTCTCGTAATGAACAGAAGGGATAAATAACCTCTCCTGCCTCAGTGTATCATGCTCTGGTGGCTCTAAATGTGCATCCTCAGCTATCAGCTCCTAATCTCCCAATGTAATATCCTCTCTCACCTCCTGTGGTGGTGGAAGATGCTACTCCACAACACCTATCAGCTGCTGCAAGACCTCTAATATCTGAGGCCCAAATTCTGGTGCTGATGGCTCCCACGTAGGTGCACTACGCCCCAAGCCTCTAGCTTATTTTCCCCTCTTGGGTGCCATCCTGTGCATGAGGTGAGCGAAGAAGCTATTAAATGGCTGCGGAAAAAGTTTAATTATTTTATCTATTTATTTAATTTTTAATGTTATTACCAATGTTGTTAACCAATTGAATTATTACCCAGAGTGTCCATGTGTGTGAACCTCCGCTCTGATACCAAATGTATTGCCTCGCCTCGGGACACCAGAAAAATTAGACCAAAGTTGGTAAATTTTTTTTTGAAGGTGAACCTAATGTTCTAATTAACCCTTTTTGTTAATATTTAATTCCTATTAATTATTAATTCCTGAAGTAGTCTAAACGCTAGCCCATCACAACTTGCTCATTTCATTCTACTAGGTATAAATTGAAATCACCTATTTTATTAAGTTTACACAACCTTTCAAATAAATTTAATCTTCCCTTTTTGTTATTTATTTAGTTTTTCCCTTTTTATGTTTAATTGTCCACATACTCCTTTAAATTTTGTTTTCTCACTCCCATAAAATGCTCATAACGTAAAATGTGGAGGAGCAAACATGGGCCCTTGGATCTAATCTGATCCTAGCCCTTGATTTAGAGTTTACCCTAAGGATGCCCTAACTTCTTTAGGTTTTCTTTTCCCTTATTTTCAATTAAATCTCATTCTTGTTTTGGCTTGTTTTCTTGCATGCACAGGTATGGAGTAGCTTAAGGAAATGATAGATTCATGGATCCCCCCCCTTCCCTCTATATTTTTTTTCTTTGCACTCTTAAGGAAGAATAACACGTTCTGGTGTGTGTATATTTACACACACACACACACACACACACACACACACAAATATAGTGTTCTTGAAGGGGGAAAATTTATGGAAGAGGCATGTGGGAGCCGAGGGACATGCAGGTGGAGGTGAAAGGATGGCCACGGGGGGGATAACCAGTGGGGGTGTAGATTGTGGCAGGCACAGGTGTGAGGGAGACAGTGGAAAAGGGAACATAGTGGAGTTGGGGTGCAGGAAGACCAAGGGACAACGGGGGAGAGTGGAGGAGGGGCGCGGGCAGACCAGGTGGGGAGTGTGGTAGGGCTACTACGAAGGCAACAGGGTAATGGGGTGGGTGCAGTGGTGCTGGAGGAATGCGCAACGACAACAGACAGATTGGGGGAGGGTTCGGCCTCCACCCAATCAATTTTATTTTATATTTTATATTTATTATTGTATTTCCTAGGTAGCATCAATTTGATTGACAATAACAGATTTTATTCTATTATTTTGAGGATTGTAAAATCAAGGAAATTGTCAATATTTAATGTGTACAAAAAAAAAGAGATTACTAAAATTTCTCTTCTTTTTTTTTATATAAGGTAATGGGAAATGAACATAGGATTATAAATGAGAAGAGAAACTTAGAAACCCATTTCAAGTATTTGAGAAGAAGAATTAAGTTAATTTTTTTTTGGGATTTCCCAATATAATGAAATCCTTAAGTTCACACAAAGAAATGAAGTAAAACTAAGTCCATTGTGTTCCACAATGCTCCTAATAAATTTACAAGGATAAGACATATTGCAAGAAGAATAAAATTTCCATATAATAAATCCAAAAGATCCTTATTAGATTTATTTTCTTATCAAAATCCATACTAATTAAAAGTTTTCAGATTTGCACACATAAGCAAGATATCCAAAAATTATAATATTTTCTTTTGAAGGAACATGCTTTCAAAAATCAACTTCTCATTTCAAAAGGAAGAGTTATCCCAAATTTTATTTACAATGGACTCAAATTCAATGTTCAATATATTTTTCACAAAATACCTAACTACTCAACTTTATTACAAGACTTCTTGCAAGGTTGAAGAGAGAGTTTTCTCAAGAATAACCTACACTAGTTTACAAGAAATTTACAAATACAAAAAGGAGGTTTTACAACAATAAAGATTCCACAAAACCATTATTTTCAATAGACAAGAGGTAATGTCCACAATAGAGTGAAGAAGATAAAGAGCTCCAACCAATAACCCAGTTCCATCTTGAGATTCCAATGCACATGCCTTCAAGAAAACCACAAGGAGAAGAAGCTTTTTTACCACCAAACCATAAGCATAATTACATGCATTTCCTAAATTTGGGATGCATGTCCCCCAAGCCCATGGGAAAGAGAACAACTAACTACAAATTTCACAAGAATGAGGTGAACAAACAAAAACACATCCACACAAAAATAATACAAATATCCAAGAAAAGACTCCAAATTTTACAAGGAAAAAGAGGAGAAACCAAGTTCTACCTCTAAACAAAGTGGGGAAGAGAGAAGAGGAGTTCTCCAAGAGTTATAAACAATAATATAAGCACAATACCAAGATCTCCATACCCTCCTTATTTCTCCTATTTCATTTAAAACCCTCCTTATTCCTCCTCCCTTTCACCAAATCCTTCTTGGAAGGATTTTCAAACCCCAAAGGGGTTTCCTTACCAAGATTGAGGAAGGATATTTAAGCCAAATAAATCACCATCCCCACCTCAAACCATTTGATGGGAGTCACTAAAATCCAACAAAGTTTGTTCATCAAGCCATGAGGATTGAGAGGGAAAAATCCCTCTCTCTTCCCCCACAAACTCCAAAACTCCATCATGCCATATGATGGATGGAGTAAAACAAGCAAACAATAACCAAAATCCACATGCAACAACAACATTTTCAAGTAAAAAATTTAACAACTAATATGAATACAACACATACAATAAGGCTTAAGAGCCTACCTTAAATAAAGCTCTCAAAAAATATTTCCAACTTCAAACCTCTCTCCTTCTTGACCCAAGTAAACTCTAGCTCCAAATCACCCAATCATCCAAGCCAAAAGCTCCCAAAAAAATTCTCTTCCTTTCCCATGAGGGGAAATTTGAAGAGGAGCAAGCAAAAAACCTCACAAATCAGGGGGTGACATGTGTCACCCCTCTACTCCTTCAAGGTCAAAGATGCCAAAACAAAAGAGAGAAAGAGTAAAATGCCTTTTTGCCCTCTTCTCCCAAATTACTCTAAATGCTAATAAGACAATTCTTGTGCAACTTTTAACAAGAACACTAAACCATACCCCTTACATGGATGTGACCAAACAAGAGGAAAAAAGGGAGGGAAAACTCCCTCTAGCCTTGGAAATAAGCCCCCCTACCTATTAGGTAGGGTCCAAGGGCTCATTTTTATGTTAAGGGAACTCCCAAACTAAAAAGGGCTCCCTAAAAATGCCCAAAATAACCCAATTTCGGGTTTGAAAAAATTTGGCACAAGGTTAGAGGGTGTGGGGACCACCCAAGGGTTCACATGTGACCCTAAAACCTCTAGATTAATTACATCATTAATCTAATTCAAAACTTAATGCAAGTGGGGTCATTAATTCCCCCAAAACAAGTTTACAACACAACTAGACACCCTAAGAAAAATTAATAATTACAAGAAATAATTCATTACAAATGAGGGCCACCCATGGTGCCCAAAACAATAATTCTAACGCTAAGGCCTCAAGCAATAAACATGGCTCGGGCTTAGCCCGTGGTCTGCTTGTGCAGAGTTACGTAGTTGGCCTGAGTCCCATGTTCTCCTGTAACCTGTCACCTGCACAATCATTGTACACATTAAATGCACATGTCTGATAAAGTATAAATCAACTACTAAATAAGATATCAATGAATTCTAGACTAATGTTTCATATTTATGGAATCAAAAGTGCGACAATGTGCACAACCATACATAATTCACCATAAGTTTGTCACAATGATACAATGACATGTATCCATAGAATCCCAATATGCAACAAAATGAGTATCCATCAATATATCTACGTTCCAAAACAACATCATATCAGTTAGTATCCATGACATCATAAGATAATGCAAACAACATAGTAATCAAGCTAAATTGGTGTTATACGCCTAAATGTCCATACATGCCTAATCAGATCAAATCTCCTAATGTAATGTTCAAAACATATCAAGTCTCTATCAAAAAATGTCTATGAATAAATGAGCAACAAGTAACTGAGCTATAAAAATGTGGGCGCTACATCCCCCTCTACTAAAATCAGATTTCCTCTTGGAAGTCACTTAAAGAGATAGGGATATCTAGTCCTCAAAGGTGTCACATCCTCCCAGGTAGTTGCTATCTCGTTATATCATTCCCAATACACTCTAATCTAGTCCAAGTCTCGACCTCAAAGGGCCAACCTCCTATGCTCCAGTATGCGTACGGGCTCCAGTCTCCACTATCCTCCATCCTCTACCTATAATGCCGACCAATCTAAAACATGAGAAACATATGGTACATATCTACGTAGTACAGAAACATGAAATACATCATGGGCCCATGTAAGGTGTGGTGGCAAAGCTAGGTGGTAGGAAACTGGACCAATGACCTCTAAAATATCAAAAGGACCCATAAAAAAAGGTGAAATCTTAGAACCCTTTCCATAGCGGATTGGGATCTTATGCTGGTGAACTCTCAAGAAGACCTTGTCACCCACTAAGAAGTGATGATCAATCCTCTTGGTGTCTGCATACGACTTCTGGCATGCTCTAGGCTGCTCAAGATGCTGTCTAATCAAAACAACTTGCTGCTCTAAATCATGTAGATAAGCTGGTCTTAGAATAATCTTGTCATCTAGTCTGTCCCAACTCAAAGGTGTCCTACAAGGTCATCCATACAAAGCCTGGTAAGGATCCATACCAATGCAAATATGATAGTTGTTGTAGGGAAACTCAACTAAATACAAATTATCTTCCCACTTCTTCTGTTGGTCCATCACATACATCCTCAACATGTCCTCCAACACCTGATTAACTCTCTCTGTTTGTCCATCTGTCTCTAGATGATAAGATGAACTGAAATTAATCTAAGTACCCAGAGCAGTCTGAAAGGAAGTCCAGAAAAATAAAGTGTAGATGGTATCCCTGTCATTGATGATGGTCTTTGGAATCCCATGCAACCTAACAATGTCCTCCATAAATACTTTGGCGATGGCCTGTGCATTATAGGTGACCTAGGTTGGCAAAAAGTGTGCAAACTTGGTCAACTTATCCACGGTGACCATAATGGCATCATGATGATAAGAAGAAATAGGAAGTCCAACTATGAAATCCATGGAGATCACATCCCATTTCCACTCGGGAATATCATGAGGATGTAAAAGTTCTACGGGATGAGAATGCTCTGCCTTAACCCTTTGACACTCAAGGCAATGTGCAACCAAATCTATTATGTCTCGTCGAAGACCTGGCCAATAATATAACTCCCTCAGATCAGTGTGCATTTTTTTCACTCCTAGATGTGCTACATATGGGGCTCAATGAGCCTCTGTGAGGATGAAGCTATGTAGATCACAAGCCTTAGGCACATAGATGCACCTATGGAACCGAAATAAACCATCTGTATCTAAAAAACACCCAAAATACCTGCCCTCTAAGGAACCCTGTGACTCCAACATTTGTCTAGCTCCCTCATAAAACCTATCCTCTTGAAGGTGCTCAAGAATCCTGCCTCTCAAATTTGACTGAAGTGTCAATGAAGCAAGCACATGTCACCGTCTACTAAGTGCATCTGCAACAACATTTTCCTTTCCTTTTATTTACTGAACCTCCATTTCATACTCACATAAAAACTCCATCCAACACTGTTGACGAGCATTGAGGTTTGGCTGTGAGAAGATATACTATAAACTATGATGATCTGTCCCTTAAATAAAAGGTCTACCCAAAAGGAAGTGTCTCCAATGCACAAGTACATGAACAACTGCTGTAAGCTCCAAGTCATGAGTAGGGTAATTAAGCTCATAGTCCTTGAGCTTACAAGACTCAAAGGTAATAACCCAATGCTCTTGGATAAGAACTGCTCTAAAACCCTCTAGCGATGCATCAGTGCAAACCACAAAATCCTCTATCGGGTTTGGAACTGCTAAGATGGGCACCATGGTTAACCTTTCCTTAAGCAACTGAAAGGATTGCTCACCCTTTTTTGACCAACCAAACTTCTTCCCTTTCCTCTAAAGAGAAGTGATAGGATGAGCAATCCTAGAAAATTCCTATACAAACCTACGGTAATACCCTGCTAAACCCATAAAACTCCTCACCTCAGTAACTGATGTGGGTGCTAGCCAGTCCATGATAGCCTATATCTTAGAGGGATCTACTGAGATACCCTCATCTGATATGATATGATCCAAGTACTGAATCTCTATCTGAAAGAAGATACATTTTTCCAAGTTCCCATACAAATTCTGCTCTCTCAAAACCTGAAGTACCTGTCTCAAATGCGCCTTGTTTTCCTCCTCAGAACGAGAATAAATCAATATGTCATCAAGGAACACTAAAAAAAAGAGATCCAAAAATATCTTGAATGCTCCATTCATGATGCTCATGAAGACAACTGGGGCATTGGTAAATCTAAATGGAATAACTATGAACTCAATGCCCATAACGTGTGTGAAACACTGTCTTATGAATGTCTGCATCTAAAATGTCCAACTGATGGTACCTTGACTTGAGATCGATTTTGGAGAATACTCTCACTCCTCGCATCTGATCAAACAAGTCATCAATCCTAGGGAGTGGATAGCGGTTCTTTATTGTGACTTTGTTGAGCTACCTGAAGTCAACATAAAGCCTGAGAGAACCATCCTTCTTATTCACAAATATGACCGGTGCTCCCCAAGGAGATACACTAGGGAAAATGAGACCCTTATCTAACAACTCCACTAACTGAATCTTGAGCTCATGAAGCTCTGGAGTCATCATTTGATAGGGAGCCCTAGAAACTGAGGCAGATCTAGGTACTAGATCAATGGGGAAATCCACCTCTCTGCGGGGTGGTAATCCTGAAAGCTAACCTAGAAACATATCTGCATACTCCCTCAAAGTTACATGATCATCTAAGGGTGAGCGCTCTGGAGTGCTCTCTGATCGGTCACTGATGGTGATAGAAAATAACTGACAACCCTTATGCATGCTTCACTTGAGTTTCTTAGCTGAGACCATGCACAAAGAGATAGGCCTCTTCATCCCTAAAATCAAAACTGAACTACCAAGATCATCCTGACACTCAATGACCTTATTTATGCAATCTACCTTAGCTCGATGAGCCTCGAGCCAATCCATACCCAAAACTACCCGATATGATCCTAGAGGGATAACTCAGAGGTCAAGTGTAGTGGAGAAGACTCCTAAATAAAGTACACAAATCTCCACATATGAGTCCATGACGAGTTTAGCCCCAGAGGCCAACTCCACCTACCAACTATCTAATTGCCTAGCCACCACTAGCCCACATTGTTCCACAATAGAAGGTGTTATAAAATAATCTGAAGCACCTGAATCAAAAAGTACTGAGACAAAAATACCCCTGATAGTACTTGTCATCTCAATGACTGTGGCCTGATGCTTGGCTTGATGGTTGTCAACTGCTACATATACATGATGGACGCGTCCCACGTCACCCACTATCTTCTCAGATCTAGTGGCTCTCTATGCATCAATGGTATTGGGTTTGTGTGGGCACATATGCACAGTGATCAGGAGATCCACAAATGAAACATCCTCCTGTCCCCCTTGAGATGAGGTCCCTCCTATACTCTAGTGAACTGATCCTGCCAGTCCAACCCTAGCAGACTGCTACGTGTGAGATGGCTATACCTGTTGAGTACCATGCCTCCTATCCATGGCTCCACTAAAACTACCTCTAGAACCACCTCTATGAAAACCATGTGTTTGTCTAACCCCCTAGTGCTGGTGGCCCTACTGCTATGTCTATTGATGTGGGTGCAGTAGGGCCCTCATGGTTGCTAGCGGAGGCTAGAATCCTCCTCTAGGGGGTGGTGCTATACCCTATGACCTCTGACTCTGAAAGGTCTGTATCCTCTCCTGAAAATTTCTCTTGTTTCTATCTCGGTGCTCTTGTGCCTTGGTCCTGTTCTCCTTAGCTAAGCAGGCCTTCTCAACAACCTTCTCAAGTGTGGGAGGAGATAACATCCTAATTGCTCCTGCTATATCTAAATTAAACCCTCAAATAAACCTGTTAACTTGTAATTTCACATCTTGTAGGAAATCCACATACTGTAGAAGATCCAAGAATATACTCTCATACTATGCTACTATGCCAGATCCCTATCATAAGGCGTGAAACTCATTCATCCTCTTTTACAAAAAATTCTCTGACATATAACAAGCCCTAAATCACTCCTCGAACATCTCCCAGGTCACTTTCTCTCAAGTTAGATGGAGCTTACGCTCCTCATTCCTCCACCAAACACCTGTTGTGTCTCGGAGGAGGTGTATGGTGAACCCTGCCTTGACGTTTCTCTCATAAGAGTGTAAGCCAAAGTAACTATCCAAGCTAAGGAGCCATGACTTAGCCAAAAATCCATCTATAGAGTTGGTGTAGGTGGGTGGCTATAAGAGAAGGAGATCCCTGATCATACTAGTTGTATCCTGATCCTGGTGATGTAGTCCAATAGGTGAAAGTGGTCACCTATCCTAAAATTGTCCCTCAAGACTATGTGAGTGGCTATGATGGTACAAGGCTACCCTCTCGTGATGAACAAAAGGGCTATGTGACCTCTCCCACCTTGATGTATCATTCTCTAGTGGCTCTGAATGCACGTCATCACCTATTGGTTCCTCGGATCCTAATGGAATCTCCTCTCTCACCTCCTATGGTGGTGGAAGATGCTACTCCACAATGCCTATCAGTTGCTACATGACCTATAATATATGAGGCCCAAATTCAGGTGCCAGCGCCTCCCACGTAGGTACACTACGCCCCAAGCCTCTAGCTGATCATCCCCTCTTAGGTGCTATCCTGTGCACGAGGTGAGCGAAGAAGTTATTAAATGGTTGCGGAAAAAGTTTAATTATTTTATCTATTTATTTAATTTTTAATGTTATTACCAATGTTGTTAACAATTTGACTTATTATCTAGAGTGTCCACATGTGTGAACCTCTGCTCTGATACCAAATGTACTGCCTTGCCTCGGGACACCGGAAAAATGAGACCAATAAGCCGGTAATTTTTTTTTTTTGAAGGTGAACCTAATGTTCTACTTAACCCTTTTTGTTAATATTTAATTCCTATTAATTATTGAGTCTTGAATTTGTCTAAACACTAGCCTATCACAACTTTCTCATTTCAGTCTACTAGGTATAAATTGAAATCACCTATTTTATTAAGTTTACATAACCTTTCAAATAAATTTAATATTCCCTTTTTGTTATTTATTTAGTTTTTCCCTCTTTATGTTTAATTGTCCGCATACTCCTTTAAATTTTGTTTTCTCACTCCCAAAAAATGCTCATAACTTAAAATGTGGAGGAGAAAACATGGGCCCTTGGATCTAATCTGATCCTGGCACTTGATTTGGAGTTTACCCTAAGGATGCCCTAACTTCTTTAGGTTTTCTTTTCCCTTCTTTTCAATTGAATCTCATTCTTGTTTTGGCTTGTTTTCTTGCATGAATAGGTATGGAGTAGCTTAAGGAAATGATAGATTCATGGAGCCCCCCCTTCCCTCTATATATTTTTTTATTTGCACTCTTAAGGAAGAATAACACATTCTGGTGTGTATATATATATTTACACACACACACACACACACACACACACACACACACACACACACACACACACACACACACACACACATATTGCGTGCTTGAAGGGGGTAGATTTATAGAAGAGGCCTGTGGGAGCCAAGGGACGTGCAGGTGGAGGTGAAAGGATGGCCGTGGGGAGGATATCTAGTGGGGGTGTAGATTGTGGCAGGAGTGGGCGTGAGGGGGACGGCGGACAGGGGAAAAGAGTGGAGAGGGGGCGTAGGCAGACCGGGGGATAGGGGATAGAGTAGAGGGGGGCGCGAGTAGACCAGGTGGGGAGTGCGAAAGGGATGCTATGCAGGTAGCAGGGTGACGGGGTGGGTATAATGGTGCTAGAGGAATGTGCAGGGCCAAGGGATGGATGGGGGGAGGGTTTATCCTCTCCCCCCAATCAATTTTATTTTATATTTTTATTTATTATTCTATTTCCTAGGTAGCATCAATTTGATTGACAATAACATATTTTATTTTGTTATTTTGAGGATTGTAAAATCAAGGAAATTGTCAATATTTAATGTGTACATAAAAAAGAGATTACTAAAATTTCTCTCTCTTTTTTATATATAAGGTAATGGGAAATGAACATAGGATTACAAATGAGAAGAGAAACTTGGAAACCCATTTCAAGTATTTGAGAAGTAGAAGTAAGTTAAAAATTTTTTGGGATTTCCCAATACAATGAAATCCTTAAGTTCACACAAAAAAAGGAAGTAAAACTAAGTCCATTGTGTTCCATAATGCTCCTAATAAATTTACAAGGATAAGACATATTGCAAGAAGAATAACATTTCCATACAATAAATCCAAAAGCTCCTTATTAGATTTATTTTCTTATCAGAAGCCATACTAATTAAAAGTTTTTAGATTTGCACACATAAGCAAGATATCCAAAAATTATAATATTTTCTTTTGAAGGAACATGCTTTCAAAAATCAACTTCTCATTTCAAAAGGAAAATTTATCCCAAATTTTATTTACAATGGACTCAAATTCAATGTTCAATATGTTTTTCACAAAATACCTAACTACTCAACTTTATTACAAGACTTCTTGCAAGGTTGAAGAGAGAGTTTTCTCAAGAATAACCTACACTAGTTTAAAATAAATTTACAAATACAAAAAGGAGGTTTTACAACAATGAAGCTTCCACTAAACCATTCTTTTCAAGAGATAAGAGGTAATGTCCACAATAGAGTGAAGAAGATAAAGATCTCCAACCAACAACCCAATTCCATCTTGAGATCTCAATGCACATGCCTTCAAGAAAACCACAAGGAAAAGAAGCTTGTTTACCACCCAACCATATGCATCATTACATGCCTTTCCCAAAGTTGGGATGCATGCTAGCCTTCCCCAAGCCCATGGGAAAGAGGACAACTAACCACAAATTGCACAAGAATGAGGTGAACAACCAAAAACACATCCACACAAAAATAAGACAAATATCCAAGACAAGACTCCAAATTTTACAAGGAAAAGAGGAGAAACCAAGTTCTACCTCTAAACAAAGTGGGGAAGAGAGAAGAGGAGTCCTGCAAGAGTTATACCCAATAATATAAGCACAATACCAAGATCTCCATACCCTCCTTATTTCTCCTATTTCATTTAAAATCCTCCTTATTCCTCCTCCCTTTCACCAAATCCTTCTTGGAAGGATTTTCAAACCCCAAAGGGGTTTCCTTACCAAGATTGAGTAAGGAGATTCAAGCCAAATGAATCACCATCCCCACCTCAAACCATTTAATTGGAGTCAATAAAATCCTATAAGGCTTTTCCATCAAGCCATGATGATTGAGAGAGAAAAATCCATCTCTCTTCCCCCACAAACTCCAAAAATCCATCATTCCATATGATGGAGGGAGTAAAACAAGCAAACAATAACCAAAATCCACATGCAACAACAACATTTTCAAGTAAACAATTTAACAACTAATATGAATACAACACATACAATAAGGCTTAAGAGCCTACCTCAAAGAAAGCTCTCGAAAAATCTTTCCAACTTCAAACCTCTCTCCTTCTTGACCCAAGTAAACTCTAGCTCCAAATCACCCAATCATCCAAGCGAAAAGCTCCCAAAAAAAAAGTTCTCCTCCCTTCCCATGAGGGGAAATTTGAAGAGGAGCAAACAAAAATTCTCACAAATTAGGGGGTGAAATGTGTCATCCCTCTCCTCCTTCAAGGTCAAATATGCCAAAACAAAAGAGAGAGAGGGTAAAATTCCTTTTTGCCCTCTTCTCCCAAATTAATCTAAATGCTAACAAGATAATTCTTGTGTAAATTTTGACAAGAACACTAAACTATACCCATTACATGGATGTGACCAAGCAAGAGGAATAAAGGGAGGGATAACTCCCTCTAGCCTTGGAAATAAGCCCCCTACACATTAGGTAGGGTCCATGGGCTCATTTTTATGTTAAGGGAACTCCCAAACTAAAAAGGGGTCCCTAAAAATTCCCAAAATAACCCAATTTCGGGTTTGGAAAAATTTGGCACAAGGTTAGAGGGTGCGAGGACCACCCAAGGGTTCACATGTGGCCCTAAACCCTCTAGATTAATTACATCATTAATCTAATTCAAAACTTAATGCAAGTGGGGTCATTAATTCCCCCAAAACAAGTTTACAACACAACTATACACCCTAAGCAAAATTAATAATTAAAAGACATAATTCATTACAAATGAGGGCCACCCATGGTGCCCAAAACAATAATTCTAACACTAAGGCCTCAAGCAATAAACATGGCTAGGGCTTAGCCCATGGGCTACTTGTACAAAGTTGTGTAGTTGGCTTGAGTCCCACGTTCTCCTATGACATGTAACTTGCACACTCATTGCACACATTAAATGCACCTATCTGATAAAATATAAATCAACTACTAAATAAGATATCAATGAATTCTAGACTAACATTTCATCTTTTTGGAATCGAAAGTGTGACAACGTGCACAACCATACATAATTCACCATAAGTTAGTCACAATGATAAAATGACATGTATCCATAGAATCCCAACATGCAACAAACTGAGTGTCCATCAATATATCTATGTTCTAAAACAACATCATATCAATTAGTATCCATGACATCATAAGATAATGTAAACAACATAGTAATCAAGCTAAATCGGTGCTATACGCCTAAATGTCCATACATGCCTAATCAAATCAAATCTCCTAATGTAATGTTCAAAACATATCAAGTCTCTATCAACACATGTCTATGAATAAATGAACAACAAGTAACTGAGCTATAAAAATGCGGGCACTACACAAATACACACACAGAGATAACTACATGGATTATAAGATGTAGTGTAACACTTGGTTTTAATTTTACTCTTTGGGTGACCACTGGGGTCAGAATGACTCCCCATTTTGTATATTTTTTATTATATTTGATGTGTTTTGTGGGAATTTATAGGTAGTCATTTATTTTATAGGTTACAAGTATGATCAATGACATAACAAAAAAATCAAAGTGATAAAGAGTGAGTAACAAGAAAGACCTTCCGACCTAGAAAAGGCTAAGTTATGAGAATTTTAGCAGACACAGGTACCCAACCCAATCATTAGTGCATAGGGAGCTCCTGTCCTCCTATGGGTTCTTATCTCATATACATTTATGTTGTTTTGAACCCTCATTGATACTTTACAACATTGTTTCTCGTCTATTTCAACAGATACACAGTCATGATCAATCTTAGGTTGCATAGAATCAGCTCAGTCATCATCCCTCTCTCATTTTCTTAGGGTTTTACAATGTTGAATGTCTATTTCTTACATGTTAGTGTACTTAATAATATGAATATCATTTATTACAGTAACTTATTTTGAAATAAGATTTAATTCAAATTAGATTAAACCAATTGTATATAATAATAAATTATTGTCTTTTTCACTTAAGTGTCTCTCTAATGTTGCATTAACTTTTGATTTATAAAAAGGGGACTTATTTATTCACATCCCAGGAAGATGAAAGGTCACAAGTGGGATAATAACTTCAAAGGTCATGTGGGGGGTATATGAGAAGATAATTTGCAATGTTATAAATTGCAATGTTTTTTCTATTGTAGATTATTGAGCTTTGTATCACCACTACACAAGAAACGAGAACTGCATTTATTACATTTCTTTTGCTAATAATTTCCTATATTTTTTTATTTATTCTAAAACTTTTCAAGCATAGTGATCTTGAACAAATAAGAAGGAAATTTGTGTCCTTGATTGATGAATCTAAATAGATGTGTGTCTCTAGTTTGTTAGTATTTCTAATTGCTTACATTATGGTTTTCTTATAATTGAATGTGAAACTACTCTAGTTATTATGTATGAACTCTACTAGTGCCTAATCACAATAATAACTCTCTCTTTCTTAATTTCCCCAACTCTCCTTCATTTCTCATCTCTAAAAATTCATCACTTGTACTCTGTACAAGCACTTTTCCACAAGTTTAGTGAAGTGTTCCTGTGTGATCCCTGACCTATTGGCCACCCAAAAGAATTGAGATAATTTACATTCAATAATGGGATCATCCCCTTACATAAGAAGGAGGGGCTTAGCACCGTGACTATTCATGGAAGCTCATAATTTAAAACACGACAAATTATTTCACCAACATGATGCTAAGGTCAAATCACAAGTTGGGTTCACCAAAATGTTTTCACCCTTATTAGATTATATGAAATCTATATTATTGAATTAAGTACAATAAAGGATGTCATGGGAGCTCCAAAATATTATTCTAATTAATTAAATTCTAACATTAATTATCAAATATTGTAACGACACATTAATACTTGCAACTAATGTATGAAACAATATATGAACTTGAAAACACAAGGGGATGAGTGCACTTAGCTATTTATAGATGGATATGAGAAGCTATGAGTGTGCACATGATCTAAAAATGGCTCAAATAAATTGACTCAATTTTCTCCTAATTATGAATAAATACGATTCTCAATTTTCTCTCTTTTCACATTAAAATTGGCATACATTGCCCAATTCTCAAATTCCCATAAAAATGGAATAATATTAAAATCAACATAAAAATTAACTTAATATATTGGGAAAGTAACGAGAATAGAGGAAAATGTAATACCATATTGACAACAAAGTTCACACCTAATGGAATACATCTATGGGTTTGGAAAAACTCCCGAACTACTCTATTACTAATGCAAATACATTTTTCGTACAATTTTTACATCAATAACACATTTGGTATGCAAAATGAAAATACATTTTTTCTACCTCTAGGAAATATCTGGCTCTACTGTACAATGTCCTTCCTACAATCTCATTCTGTAATGAAAATGAGTGATTAATTATTTGCAATGATGCTGAGATCTCAGCTCTCCACAATGAAGATGGGATATCAGTTCTTCACAATGATGGGTAACAATTTTCATAATTATGGGCATAATATTTGTAAAGACGTGAAATAACAATATCTCCATTATAAATGGGAAAATATAAAATATTCAATGATGAGAAAATAAAATTCTCTATTACAAATGGGTGAATACAAATGATCCATTAGAAATGGGAAAATATGCTCTGTAATAATAGGCTAATACAAATCTCTCTTGATCAACGGCAATACAAAGTTCTCCATAATACGTGATCTTTGGGTGATTATAATTTCCGCAATAATAATGGTCTCTAAAATATCCATCTTTGTAATTAAATGGGATAATAATCTCCTTTTTAAAAAAAGGGTCACCTTGAAACCATCTCATCACCACATCTCTCTCTGAGATCCTCCACGAATCAAGTGGGGTTGAGTTGAGAGCCCAACTCTCCAAACTTGAATGGCTTGGGTGTATTTCTAAACGCCTTGGTGAGGGCCTTTTATACTAGTTTTGGGCCTTGATTTATAAGGATATTTTATTTATCCTTTGTTTTAAAATCCCACATATAAGGGATAAGGGATATAATTCCCATCTTATTCTCCAAAAATTACTTAAAAAGGATTTGTAATATTTTTTTAGGGATAAATACTATCCCATATCCTTTTAATAGGATCTCAACATAACATTTTATAAGGGATAATAATCCCGTTTTAAAACCACCACCATATTAAGCATTTCCCACATTACACGTGGGCTTAATGCTCTCCAAAAATGCATTTGGGATAATTATTATCCCACATGTGTGGGATGTGGTAAATATTTAAGGGTTTAATAAAAACCCTCTCCACATTGTTAAAGGGTCAAATAACCTCTCCATGGGCATGATTTGTGGGATTTTTTGGATGGTAGTTGGCATGCGTGGCATTAATTTAAGCATGGTTATGATCTCATCTTGGATGAAACTTATCTCTTCCATGTGGTGATGTGGCTCAACTCACCATGGATTCACACAAATCATTTTTCATCTCGCTGAGTTGACTATCACTCTCATTATGTAGTGTTATTATGTTTATAATGTGGCCATATCTCACATTTGATTGTTGAAGACCAAATGTGACAAACCAAAAATAATTTTTTCAAATTACTCTTGGTACATGTTGACATGTGATTGGTTGACATAGAAATCCTGGTCATCACTACGTATCCTACTTCCTTTTTTCCTATTGACGTAAATATTGTATGGGGCGTAACTTTTGTATACGAAGTCAATTTTGTCTTGTTCAAAGTGCATTGGAAATATCTAAAACAGATCTTCCATAAGTAAGTGGTTTTATAACTTGTGCAGCTTCAGACCTATGGGTGTCATTAAAATCACTCCTCCCTACTAAGACACTTTTGGTCCTCTAAAATTCTTTAATCTCAAAACATCATTGAAGGTACCACTCCTTTATTTTATGGCTTCCTCTATTATGTTGTGTCAAGCATAACCTCATCCTGCAAATCTTCAACAGTAAAATATCAATAGAAGGAATTTGAAATTATCACTTTCATCCAAAATCATCGGTGTATATATCTCCCAACATGGGTATTTCTCTCCCAATACAGGGCTATCTCTTCTCTAGGAGTATCTCAAGTTTAATATTCATCTGGAATCTAACTTCAACATTCACCTACTTTTCTCCCTAGCAATAGAGCTGCAAGTTTTCTATATTGTCTCTAGGAGGTATCTACAATGAACTCTTAGTATTCATCTTTCTACTCCTATAAAAATGACATATAATTTATTTTTCTTATCCCACTTATCCTAATAAGGGGAAACAAAATATTATTCTCCCATAAGTAGGAGGAATTTCTCATACTACACCAATATACAATAATTATTTACTTCTCTCTCAAAGGTTGAATGCCAAAACTAGATCCTGTAGACCCAAGTGATGAAGAGAGATCACGACTCTCTTCTATCTTTTCCATTTGACCTTATCATATACTTGGTGGCTTGGTCTTCTCCTTAGTGAATTATATTAGCTGCAATGCTATTATAGGCTAGCATGATGCTCTCCCAAATGAGATGAAACCATATTCTCCTTGCTATTCAATATTCTCAACAAGGATAAAAATACATTGCATGATAAGCGGTGATATAACAAGTTACCACTTTTCATATTTTCCCTTCTTATAGTATCGTAATATACATGGATTGTCAAAATAACTCCATTACAATTTTTTTCCCAAACTTAGGTATTTACAAACATGCATATAAACACATTAAAAAACAATGCTCAAATGGAATGCCACTCACCATATAATAAACACTTCCAATGTTGACTTTTAGTCACATTGTTTCCTCTTGGAAGAACACTTTGGCTTGTGTACATGCTATAGATGTTGATCAACATGTCTTTCCTATTGTCATAACTTAGAGATCCTTCATTTGAAGTTTCCTATTGATGGAGTATCTCTTTACCCTTCTTTCCAACTGCTATAGAAGTGGTAAGAAAAATTGGATGGTTAATCTTTCCTATGATAAAATACCACAAAATGGCTTTGGTCTCCTTTCATAAGGGAAAAAATCCTCCAATATAGGGGTTATTGATTGGTGTTTTCACGTGCTCTCCAATTTTTATTTGAAATTCATACAATATATGATCTAGAAAAATGACAATCACTACTCCACAAGGTGTATAGATTTAGAGAAATGACCAACAATTTGGATCCTATGAGCTCTCTTCCTTTTTTGGTGTGCTTCCCTCAACTCTACAAATAGAGTAATGGAATAATCTCACACTAGGCATAATAGGTGTGTAGTTTCCACGTCTTTTTGACACTGTATTATGGATTATACTAAATTATATTTTGAGCTATCATGTTGGTATTGAGACTGTCATACTATGTTGATTATTATTCAGGTACATGATGTTTAGAATATAATGTATATGTGATGTATATTGTGGTATTTAATAACTTGTTGACAAGATGTATGATTAATTGTTGACATTACATATTTACATCATATTTTTTTATCACTAACGTTTTAGCTGGATGTGTGATTATTTGTTTATATTTTGAGCCGTATGGCAATGATGAGATCAGTGTTATTTTACGATGATTTGGTTGTATGTGTTTTTTAATTCTATGATGATTATGGTAGCATATATGATGAATAGTTTTATGCGTATCTTGTTTTGGTGACATACACACCTCCCATGCTAGATTGATGTTGATTACATTATCTCAAGATTTGGTTGATTGATATGATTAGACGTTGCATTTTTCAGTTACATTTTATTGGATAAATATGATTTTTGTGCATTGAGTGTGTAGATTAAAGGGATGAAGAATGTGGGTTTAAAGAGATTTCTCTCATGATTGATAAAATTGGTAGTTGGCCGAATTTTACTCCCTTTTTATTATTGTCTTCATATGATTGGCATATTTGATTAGTAGCCTTTATGGAAGTTTGATCTCTTGAATTATTATTAATTTTTGGTTAATTAATCACCTTATGTTTATTGTTATTTATTATTGGGATGTTACTTTGATTTTTTATTTTTTGTGATAACCTTGTTTAACTTATCTAATTTATTGTCTTACTTTACCTAAAATTTATTGGAGTTTAACAGTGGTTTATATTATCTAATTTTCCATTTGGTTTGGTTAATCATGCTTAAGAGGAGGCTACACTCTTCCCAAGAAATCCATTCAACCAAATTCGGATTTGGGAAGAATGATATTTTTGAGAAGTGTGCAAGGCTTATAAAGGGCCATTATTGCCTTGAAAAGATCCCCCAAATCCATACCCATAGGAAGGGTAGGATATTTTCAGTGCAAAGAGGTCCTTACCTCTTTCCCATGACAATTTACTCACCTATTTTCCATTATGGTGCTTGGGTTTTTCAAATTTTCATGAGGGTGAGTGGATTCACCTCAAGTGTGAAAATGATTCATCTTGGTTTTGGGGAATCCACATGATTACTCCATTTATATTTCTTTGGGGTGAGAGGAGTGACATGTATTCTAATAGGATGGTGATTATATGCCACTTAGGACTCTTCCCATTGGTTTTCTTGTTGGTGGGTTTTTCTTACTGTTATCAAAATTTCACCCCCCCTAGGTAAATTTCGATAACATGCATCAAATTCTCAGGTCCCAGGCAAATTGATTGATTCGGGGCCAAAATTCATGTTTCCAGGGTCCCCTCAAATTTTTTCTAACTCCCCTGGTTGAAGTTGGAAGGAGAAAGCTCTGAGAAAGTGTGGAAAAGGTTGCAGAAAGCAAGTAGTTTGGGCCAGATAAAATTGTGAAAATCGGCCAAGTCCTAGTCCAGCACAAGGTGGGACAAATGGGACAAAATTACGCGAACCGCCCGAACCGGCTGAAATGAGTCTAGGTGGCCCACTAAGCATTTGGGACAAGTGGGACAAAAGTACGCAGTGGGCGCGAAAAGCCGATCTGGCCGAAAGAGGAAAAAAAATTGGCTAAGTGTTGCTCAGGACATTTGGGACAAAAAGGTGCGAACCGGCCGATCCGGCCGAAAAGAGTCAAGTCAGTCCGAAGCAAAGTGAGACAAGCGGGCCAAAAATGCCTGAACCGGCCGAATTGGCCGAAATGAGTCTAGAGGGTCCAAAATCAAATGGGACATCTGGGACAAATGAATGCGAAATGCCCGAATCGGCCAAAATGAGTCCAAAGGGCCCAAAATCAAATGGGACATCTGGGACAAATGGACGCGAAATGCCCGAACCGGCCGAAATGAGCACAAAGGGCCCAAAATCAAATGGGACATCTGAGACAAATGGCGGTGAAGTACGCGAAGGAGCTGAAGGAGCCGAGGACCAATCAGAAACTACCACGTGTCCTCACAGGAGAAAAAGTCAAAAGGTCAAAGGGGTGAGTTATCGAGCGCTGAACTGAACCAATGAATGGCGCCACGTGTCCAAGTTTAAGGGGCCCACAAGTAATTTCAAAAGGAAAGCCCGTGAAAGATGGAGGACAGAGAATTGCTCATCCAATCAGCACATGCCACGTGTCGTCTAGACGGTGAAGAGCGGGAAAACATTTTAAAATCCGTTTTGGTCTGCTCCGTGCCCTAAATCTTCAGATCGCCATATTTTTTGATCCAGAGCTCAGATTTCCACATTCTTTATATCAACGGAAAGCTCATGAAATGATCTACATGATTCTGGGGTTAATCTCAAGTTTTGGTGTAGTTTGGAGAGAGAAAATCAAGAAACAGATCTGACGCGTGATACAGCAGAAGTGACGCTTCAACAACCAGCTTTAATGCAGCAGACAGCCCGCCGTTTTGCTAGGATCCGCTGCTTCTACCATAATGAGATGATTTAAAATATGACCTGGGGGTGGTTGGAGTAGATCTAACTTTCCTCTTTCTTCCTTCTCTCATTCTTCCTATATATTGTAAGGAGTGGCAAAATATAAAAGGTTGTTCATTTTTTCTGCTCTGCCCTCCCTTCTTTTCTTCTCTAGGGTTGAAAATGGAGTTCGGACCTCCTCCCTTTCTCTGTAATGGCGTTCCTACCTTTTACCATTAATGGAATGATGTTCTGTGCAAAACTCTGGAGCAACAAAATGTGTTCTGTGATGCATCTGTCCATCCTCTCTCGTTTTTGCTTGTCTTCTTCTTGCCTCTCTTCATTGCAGGTGTCTGTGCATGTTTGAATGTTCATTACAGGTTCAAAGCTGTGTTCATGGAGTTTTGGGACATTTTCTGTATGAAATCTATCCTTGGGTTTGTGATGCTTCTGTCCATCCTTCCCAATGGCTCACCTCTCTTTGTCCCATGGAAGTTTTAATAGATGTTCAACATTCTCCTTCTCTGGTGTATCACCATTTTAGTGTAGGATTTTGCTATTTTTTCCTTTCTCTCTCTCTCTCTCTGTCTCCTTGGCACGGTTAGATTAGGATTAGATTAGCTTGCCTCCACTGGAATAGCTTGTGGTAGGTAGTTTAGGAGCAGGAACCAGCCTTCTCTGGAGATTCCTCTCTCAGTTTCACAAGTCCCCACGCTTGGAGAGAGGTTTCCATGTTGTGCAATCACACTGGATGCCTGAACATCAACCTAGAAGCCTGATGTGCGTCCAGGGGTGCTGTGATTTTGCACTAACAGTTTTGGCACGCCCGGTGGGACCTTAGAGGTCTTTCACTTCATCTTTTGCAGGTTGATGTGTTCCTGTGAAGATTTCAGCCTTTGGAGGCACTTACAAACACATCTGGCGACTCCATCTGGTCAACAACCCATCTCTGAAGTTGTAGACCTTCCTTTCCATTCATTTTCATTCATTTTCCATTCATCCTTCTTTCCATCTCTTTCATTCTTTTCCATTCCATGAGGTTGTGCAATCATGACTTCATTTCCATCATGGATTTCACATCAACAACAACAATATATTCCACCTCCAACACGTTTTACAAATCCTCCAAATCAGCATTTTGAGCAGATTCAAGATCAGTATGCATACCCATATGAACAGCAGTGCCAAAGTCAGTTTGGCTATGGAGCTTTCCAAGAGCAAGAGTATGCATACAATGAAGACAATCAGATCCAAGATGCTGGTCTGTTGGAGAAAATCCAAAAGATGGAGGTGGGGATGGTACAGTCCAGGGCTCAAGCACAAATGAAAGCTTTTGGAATCGGTTATGGAGCACCCTATCCATGGGTGGGACTTTTTCCAAGGCATTACAGCCCTCAGGAGAAGCTTGACTTCATGATTGCAATGCTACCTTTGCTTGCACAATAGACAGCAGAAATAGAGGCCTATAGACTTGTTGTTGAACAACCTTGTCAATGGGTAAGTTCTACACCATCATCTGGTTTTTCTCTTTCCATTACTCAAGCAGCATCATCTCATTTAAACTCCTCATCTGCTGTCCCATGTATTGAATCCATCCCTCCATCCCCTAGTCTTCCACCCCATCTCGATTCTTCTTTTCTTTTCCCTTCCAAACAGTCATCCCCTCCACAAGAGCTAACAGAAATACCCCCTCCTCCAAAGAAACAAGAAGTTTCACCACCTCCACCACCACACAAAATTGTCAAATCAGTTGAGTTTCAACCTATCCCTCCTCTTGCATTCCCAATTCCATGTGGGAAAGAAGAAATTGAAAAAATCAGTCATCAAGGACAACAAGAGGAAGAGCCAAAAAGAAAAGAAGTGACAGACAGTCTGAAGAGTTGGGCTCTTAGATTTGGGATGACAAAGATCCCCTTGATGGTTAAACCTACAGAAGAGGCTGAGGTTGAACAAGTGGTGGTGAGGACTGATTTTGTTGGAGAAGAAGATCTTGCAGTCCCAACTTGTCCTCTAGAGCAACAAATTGAAGAGTTTGACTTGACAAACTTCATGCTGGAGGAGGAGTTCAATCAAGAGAAAGATTCTCTTCAAACATTGGAGGAAGGAGAAGATGCTCCAAATCCAAAAGAAGAGGAGCACAATCTAGCTGTGGAGGAGAAATTTGTAGATCCAAGAGCTCTAAGCACAAAGCAGGCTACAGGAGAACCTTCAGTTCTTCTTTCCACTTCATCTCTCTCAAGTTCTAGTACTGAAAAGGAGTTTGATCTCTCAAACTCGATATTGGAGAGTAAAGGAAACCATGGTGGTCAAGTTGCAGATCAAGAGGACACCATGGAGGAAGTTGAACACGAGCAGTAGGATAGTGATGAGGTAGTTTACCTGTCAGATTTGGAGGACTGTTTTGATGGAGAAGAGCTGGTTGAGTTTTCACCATTATCTTTTTCATCATCCACATTCCAAACACAAGAGCCTGCTGCCATGAAGGAGAACTTTCATTTACAGTAGCTTGCATCTTATAGCAGCCCTTTGGAATCAAAATTGGAAGATTCTAATCTTCCCTGTTCTTCATTGGAGGAAGAGAAAGGACAGAAGAATTCCACCATTTCTTCCACATCATCCATTTAGGTGGGTCTACAAGAAGACTCCATTCTTGGAGTTGAAAATCAGAGCTATGGGCATATCAAATTGATCAGACCTTGCCCAATCAGATATTTGGCTTCATTGGAGCCAAAGGAGAAGCCACAACCAGTCATGCTTGCTTCTGAGCATGAGGATGAGCTACAAAGTACCAAGGATCAGCTGTCATACCTCTCCAATCCAAATGCAGAGCAACTAAAAGAGGTATTGGATTTTTCAGTTGATACCTTGATGATTTGGATAGAAGACCAGCTTCTTGCTGATTTTCCATCCATCCAAACAACCATGATCAGTGCCAAATCAATTGCATGGCTGCCAATTTTGAAGAAAGGAAGCTATTTCTCACAACCAGTTGCAGGGTTTGTTTAGCTTGCCTTTGCTTCCAGTTAGAGTAGAGTAGCTAGGTTTTCTTTCAGTAGAAGAAGTGCTTGTGCACACTCTGCATGTTCCATTTGGGGCATGTATGATTTTTAGTTTTGTACATAGTTTTGGTGTTGCTGGTTCTGCTCTTGCACAGTTCATTTCAGTGGCATCTTGGTGAGAACACTCCAGGTTCAATGGGTTTCTTAGTGGCTCAGAAGGGAGATTTTCAAAGTTCAGATCAGTTGCAGGTTACAACTCATGACTCCATGCCCAATGGATTGCTTTAGGCTACTGATCATTTATCTGGCAGGCAGATGACCCCGCTGAGTCGCCAAAACTGTTATCAAAATTTCACCCCCTGGGTAAATTTCGATAACATGCATCAGATTCTCAGGTCCCAGGCAAATTGATTGATTTGGGGCCAAAATTCATGTTTCCAGGGTCCCCTCAGCTTTTTTCTAACTCCCCTGGTCGAAGTTGGAAGGAGAAAGCTCTGAGAAAGTGCGGAAAAGGTTACAGAAAGCAAGTAGTTTGGGCCAAATAAAATTGTGAAAATCGGCCAAGTCCTAGTCCAGCACAAGGTGGGACAAATGGGACAAAATTACGCGAACCGCCCGAACCGGCCGAAATGAGTCCAGGCGGCCCACTAAGCATTTAGGACAAGTGGGACAAAAGTACGCGGCGGGCGCGAAAAGCCGATCCGGCCGAAAGCGGAAAAAAAATTTGGCTAAGTGTTGCTCAGGACGTTTGGGACAAAAAGGCGCGAACCGGCCGATCCGGCCGAAAAGAGTCAAGTCAGTCCGAAGCAAAGTGAGACAAGCGGGCCAAAAATGCCCGAACCAGCCGAATCGGCCGAAATGAGTCCAGAGGGTCCAAAATCAAATGGGACATCTGGGACAAATGGATGCGAAATGCCCGAATCGGCTGAAATGAGTCCAAAGGGCCCAAAATCAAATGGGACATCTGGGACAAATGGACGCGAAATGCCTGAACCGGCTGAAATGAGCACAAAGGGCCCAAAATCAAATGGGACATCCGGGACAAATGGAGGTGAAGTACGCGAAGGAGCCGAGGACTAATCAGAAACTACCACGTGTCCTCATAGGAGAAAAAGTCAAAAGGTCACAGGGGTGAGTTATCGAGCGCTGAACCGAACCAATGAAATGGCGCCACGTGTCCAAGTTTAAGGGGTCCACAAGCAATTTCAAAAGGAAATCCCGTGAAAGAAGGAGGACAGAGAATTGCTCGTCCAATCAGCACGTGCCATGTGTCGTCCAGACGGTGAAGAGCGGGAAAACATTTTAAAATCCGTTTTGGTCTGCTCCGTGCCCTAAATCTTCAGATCGCCATATCTTTTGATCCAGAGATCGGATTTCCATGTTATTTATATCAACGGAAAGCTCATGAAATGATCTACATGATTCTGGGGTTAATCTCAATTTTTGGTGTAGTTTGGAGAGAGAAAATCAAGAAACGGCTCTGACGCATGATACAGCAGAAGTGACGCTTCAACAACCAGCTTTAATGCAGCAGACAGCCCGCCGTTTTGCCAGGATCCGCTGCTTCTACCATAATGAGATGATTTAAAATACGACCTGGGGGTGGTTGGAGTAGATCTGACTTTCCTCTTTCTTCCTTCTCTCATTCTTCCTATATATTGTAAGGAGTGGCAAAATATAAAAGGTTGTTCATTCTTTCTACTCTGCCCTCCCTTCTTTTCTTCTCTAGGGTTGAAAATGGAGTTCGGACCTCCTCCCTTTCTCTGTAATGGCGTTCCTGCCTTTTACCATTAATGGAATGATGTTCTGTGTAAACCTCTGGAGCAACAAAACGTGTTCTGTGATGCATCTATCCATCCTCTCTCGTTTTTGCTTGTCTTCTTCTTGCCTCTCTTCATTGCAGGTGTCTGTGCATGTTTGAATGTTCATTGCAGGTTCGGAGCTATGTTCATGGAGTTTTGGGACATTTTCTATGTGAAATCTATCCTTGGGTTTGTGATGCTTCTGTCCATCCTTCCCAATGGCTCACCTCTCTTTGTCCCATGGCAGTTTTAATAGATGTTCAACATTCTCCTTCTCTGGTGTATCACCGTTTTAGTGTAGGCTTTTGCTGTTGTTTCCTTTCTCTCTCTCTCTCTGTCTCCTTGGCATGGTTAGATTAGGATTAGATTAGCTTGCCTACACTGGAATAGCTTGTGGTAGGTAGTTTAGGAGCAGGAACCAGCCTTCTTTGGAGATTCCTCTCTCAGTTTCACAAGTCCCCATACTTGGAGAGAGGTTTCCATGTTGTGCAATCACATTGGATGCCTGAACATCAACCTAGAAGCCTGATGTGCGTCCAGGGGTGCTGTGATTTTGCACTAACACTTACTTATCCTCTAATTTTGAAGGGATTAGGGTTCCAATTTACTTTGGTATTATTCCAATTTACTTTGGTATTATTCCAATTTTTGAATTTGGTGAGCTTGGTGTTTAATTGGAGCTTGTATAGGTTAAAGTTTTTCTTGGATCTTAAGGTAGGTTTTTTTTTTTTTTTTTTTAATTTTTTTTTTTATCATGGAAGATTGTAATTTTGTTGGTTTGATGGAAATTTTTGTGATATTTAAACTTGTGTTTCATTTTTGTCCATCCCCACCTTTTGTGTTGTGGGTTTATGAAATTAGCGAGGGAATTGAAGATTTTCCATACATAGGTACTTACTATTTTATATTGTGGAGTGGGATCCTCCTTGCTATGATGGAAGGAGCTCCTCACATCCTTGATTTAAGAAAGCCAAGAAAGGGATGGGCTTGAAAATCCTTCACAAGGAAGATCTTGGGAGACATAAGATTTTATGGAGGTATAAGTGGATTTGGAGGATTGATACTTATATATATATATTTCATTAAAATAATTCTAAGTACCTAATGTATTATATGGTTTACTACCCTCTCTCTATGGCACAAAGTGGAGAATGGTACTCCTTTGCTTGAATTTATTTTGGTTTTGTGAGTTTGCTTTTTGCATTGTTTTATGAGTTTGTAAAACATTTGGGAAATATTGAGAAGCATCTCCTCTCTCCCATGGGCTTGGGGGGAGGAAATTATGTCCACACTTTTATTTTTGGGAATATAATGATGCCTATGGTTGGGTTGTAAACTAAGCCTTGTAGATTTGAAGAACTTTGAGCTTTTAGGAGAAGATTTTTGGATCAATGTGGTTTTGAGAAATTGTTTATATTTTTTTCATATTTTTCCCTCATTTAGGGAGGCTTGTATACTTGAATTTTAAAGTTTAAATTAGATATATTTGATTATTATTAATAAGGCCTCATTGTTGGAAGAAATTAGAGACTTTAATATTCAATTTTTTTTGTGAAAAAGAAGAGGATGTATAGCAGTGGTAATAAAAAGAGATGATGCACTTTATAATAAGTATATTAAAAAGCTTATTGCATCTGCACAGAATAAATAAATACTTTGGAAATGTCACAATTTAAGAAAATGAAAAGGAAATTAACTTAGCTTGTATTTTAGGTAACACAAATTTTACCATAAAAATCCTCACATAATGCACAGTGAAACTTCTCAGATGCAAAGTTCTCCAAAAATCTTCCTTCTTCTTATTCAAATCCAGCTAAGTTATACAAAGAACACTTAAGAATCTTAACACAAAGTTTGAGATCTTTAAATTTGTGCATAAAATTGCAATAACTAGTTGCCAAAAAGTTCCATCCTTGAGCCTGTATGATTCTCCTAACATTTATAGTATCTAGAAAGATAGTACAAATATGAGACATTAATTGTTCCTTTCGTATGTTCCTCGCTACAAATCTGCAAGTAGTTGAGAATTTTTCTCCTAGAATTTCTCATTAATAGACACGCATGAATTTCAAGTGTTCTACATTTTAAAACATCATTGAACACGTTGCATGTAGTTTCACCTAATTCTAAGTATTTAAATTTTTCAAATAACTTGAAGTAATGGATTTTAACTGAATTACTTATGTTTTACAAATAAACCCAATTATTTCATTACATTGTCTGAGAAATGAGAAATAAGAAGAAGAAGAAGAAGAAGAAATTATTTTAGATGAAAACCTCATTCTTACTTTTCCCTTTTATTGTTGAAGAATAAATATGCCCATACTACATTAAATTCAGTGATTGGGCTGCCTGGAAATCTTCATTTTATGCTGGAATTATTTTTTCCATTTTCCTCCCACCTATTCCCATAAAAATATAATTTTCATGATTCCATAGTGTAAATGATTTTAGGAAAGTCAAAGACCTAAAAAAATGAAGCACCTGAGAAAAATTTATGACCAATATGGTTTTCGAAGTGCCATTGTTGCCTTCTCTTTGTATTTCAGGTTTCAACAACTTCTTAAGAAATTAGTTTTAGAAGTAAAGTAACTTCATTTCTCTAGATTACTCTTTCTTTTATTTTTTCATTTTTCACTAACTTACCCCCATATAAATCTAATTTTAATGATTCCATGGTGTAGATGAGGTGAAGATATTTCCGAAAAGTCTAAGATCTTGAAAAATAGAACACCTAAGCAAAAGTTATGGCCATTCAGGTTTACAAAGTAGAATTGTTGTTTTCTAGTGTATTGCAGGATTTTCAGACTGCTCTACTTATTTCTTGTGTATTGTAGGATTTTGAGACTGTTTTACTACTTTCTAGTGTATTACGGGATTTTAACCCCAAATTACTTACTTCCTTCTTTGTGGAATTTTGACCCCCAATTACTTACTTCCTTCTTTGCATGAGTTTGACCCTTGCTTACTTACTTCCTTCTTTGTGGGATTTTGACCCCTAATTACTTTCTTCCTTATTTGCGGGATGTTGATCCCCAATTACTTACTTCCTTCTTTGTGGGATTTTGACCCCCAATTACTTACTTCATTCTTTGTGGGATTTTGACCTCCCATTACTTACTTTTAGAAGTAAATTAACTTATTTTCCTGCATTACTCTCTTCTTTTTCCTTCATTACAGGTTTTTGCAACTGGTTTACTTAGTTGCTTAATGAAGTAAAGCAACTATTTAAACCCAAAAAACATGATATAGTGTAAATTTGGTTTTGGGTGAGGACATACTGCAGATTATGAATTAAAGAAACATGAAAAACCCAAATTGATCTAGAATGAAATACACAATTATATTTTTTAGTGGTTTTGGGAAACTTTGAGCAAGTGTGTATTTTTCAAATGTGACCAAGTAACCTCTTGCAACTCCTGATTAAATCCTAAGAAAATATTAACAAGGCAAAAGACACAAAATTTTAAAAGGGGTATCTAAAGAATTTTGAGTGAAATATGTGGGGAAACCACGGATTCAATCTTGAAGTTGAACTTGTTAGTGCCTTAGAAGACCTAAAACTCACTAGGGAGAAGAATCAAATGTTGAGAGAAACTCTTAAGGAGCATGAAATACATATCATTTTTCTAGAAAAGATACTAAGTAAGAAGGAACATTAGTATAAATAGAAATCAACAAGGATCTTAAAGATCATCTTGATATGATCAAAGCAAGACTAAAATCCAAAGAGGAGTATTATTCCAAGATGAGTACATAGTTGGGGACCTTAAAAGTAGAGCTAGGACTAGCCTTAAGAAATTTTAATATGTACTAAATAATTTAAAATAGAATAGTTGTTCTTGATGATTTTCTGAATGGTCAAAAAACCTCTAGTGACAAATTTAGTTTGTGCTTCAAAGAGGAAACAAATAAGTAAGAGAAACTTCTTGATCCAATTCAAGGACCTAATAAATCCAAGGAGGATATCAAGGTTCACAATAATGTCATAAGACAACCTAATGTAATGAGGTTTTCAAGTAAGTGTAATGGTTATTCTTACTCTTGCAACATTTTTGGTCATAGAGCTAGTGAATCTAGAAGGGAAGTTAAGAATGATTATCCGTGGTGCAATGGTATAAATGGCCATTCATATTTTTCATGATACAATGCATGTTATAACTGCCACAAGAAGGGTCATATTGTTAGATATTTTCATCAAGAGTTACCTAGAACGAATTGGAGATATGAAGCACCTAGAGGTAAGAATCATGTATTTTGCTTCAACTGTAACAATGCTGGGAATATTTCAATATACTATAAATGGATGAAGAATAACCATGAGAGGAAGGAATATGTAAGGTATACCCATGTTGAGAAATTAAAGGAAAAACCTAAAGCAGGTTTCTTTAGTCATGATGAGCCTACCAGTCAAAGAAGATTATTTATTGTTGAAGAAACTCAAGAACTCCTATTAGCATAAGAAGACTACCACATAGATGAAGACACATAAAATAAGGAAGTGGATTCTTAAGTTTGGTGACCTGTCTCATGGGGAGATGGGTGTTTGGCATTGTTAAATGTTTCCAGTTGAAAAGAGTTCCTTTATGATGCTTCATAGAGATATTTTCCTATCTATTAAAGCATGATGATTTCTTAACATACAATTATTGATAGGTTCCCTCAATTGTGTTTTAATGAAGGTCTACAAAAAAAATACATAATCAAGAGACAGAGTCTAGGTTTGAAGGTCAACATCTAGGTGAGATATAGTATTTGGAAGTATGTTGGTATCTTGAATTTGTTTCAAGAAAGTTGATAACATGGATGAATTCTTACATTTGTGTGAAGCTCAAATGAAGTATGTTTTTTATTCTATCTTGTTCAAATCATAAGGTCATGTGCATCATGAAGGTATGTTTAGTGAGGATATCAGTCAAAATTGAATGTTGTCTGTATGTTCAAAATATGTATATTTACATAATGAAGATCTGACACTACTAGAATCATGAAAAGGTATGTGTTTATATGATTCTTGAATATGATCAAAGAATTCAAATTTATTGAAGGTTATGGAATATATTGGAAAAATTAAAAAAAGTATGATCTAAGGGGGAGCATTAATGCTCAAGATGAGCATATTAGTGCAACCTAGATGAAAGAGACCTATTCCACTAGGTATTTATGAGAATAAAGCATGGATCAAGGGGGATTTTCCATCAAAATAAATTAAACTATGGAAAAGGTGAAATAAGGTATGTTAATAAGCATTGTTGTTGAGTGAGTTGATTTAGTAGTGAAATTTCCTTATGAAAGATGCTAAGTACATGAGACCTTGAAAGATGATGAAATACATTTTTAAAATGGTATGTGTAATGTATTGATTCATAAAGTGTGAGCTTCAAGAATAGATATAAACAATAAAAAGCTTGACAGTAGAATATACAATTTGAAGGTACTTTTAGGCCTATTTTAAGAAGAAGTGTGAAGGTAGGTACACTTTGTATGGTGTAAGAAGATGAAGTTATACATTAAATAGAAGGTTTGCGTAAACTTGGAAGATAGAAATTTAGGCGGGGCATTCATAGTTTGTGCTTAGGTATAATCATGAAGGTAAAAAGGTACATATCTATCTGTAAGCATAGTCATATAGTATCTAGCATCAAGAAGGTGTCCTGAAGATCTTGCAAGTAGGTTTTTGACAGATTGAGATATTATTATAAAGTTATGATGACTTGATTAGGTGTGGGTTATTAGTTTTATGAACTTGTTTGTATTATTTTGTGCTTGGATTTAGTCACTATGTGTTATTAAAATTTCTCAATCGGGGTTACAAATTATTATTCCCATAATGAAAATATGCATGTTTTGAGGGAAGTATGTTTCAAATTTTCAAGAATGGATTCAATGAGAAGTGGTGGCATATCAAAAAAGTGACATTCATAAAGGCAGCACACTCATGTTGGATACTTCATTCTAAGTGTTTTATCAAATAGTGTGTGTATGTAAGAGAAAAATAGATAAGGTAAGGGTGAGGAGAAATACCTGTGAGTGAAAGTGGAAGGTACAATGCATGCATCCTAATTTCCTTTTTTCTAGGAGGAACTACCTATGAATACAAACAAGACCGCAAGAGTAATATTAAATAATATATGTCAGTTGACTTCCTAGCGTACGCTAGATCCGAGAAGTATGATACTTCCTAAATGGCTCTCAATCCACTGTTTAAAACAACTTATGCAAGAAATGATGTAAAACAGTAATGTCCTATTGTAGTTGATATGATTTAGGTGTCTCATTTAAGTACAATAAACCAATCTAATCTCACAAGCTAGGTTATGATCATATCTGGAATTCAAACAGGTAAATAAGGTGGTTGGGACATGTCAAGGTCAAGCTTTAGGTGATTTGTATTGTTTGGATGAAATGTATGAGGTTGTTTTTACAAGTAGGTTTTCCAGACATAGAGACCGATGTCGGTCTTGGTATCACCAATGTCAGTTACAAGGAGACCAATAAGGGTTTGGGTTAACCAACATCGGTAGGGTCCTACTGGTAGAAACTTAGTTAAGTTGGATTTTGATGATTCTCTGGGATTGCCCAGATAATAGACAAATAATGGTGATGATAGATGAAAGTGTTGGGAGTAGTCAGAGATGTCTGGAGTCAGGTATGGGGGGTTAAAATTTTATAGGTGATTAGGTGGAGGGATTGGAAGGAGAGTGAGAGATGATGGGATGCAAGGGAGACTAGAAATCCCAAAAAAATATAAAGAAACTAATCTAAATAAATATGGGAAGGTGTAGATCCAAAGGTACTTACTGGTGTTTGCAGACCTGATGGTTGGATGGAGGTGATGGTTGATCTATGGAACTGGTGGTTAGTGTCATGATTGTGCTTCTCAGAACATTACCATGAATGCTTTCCTTTTAGATCAATGCTTAGTGTTGGTTCAAGGTGTCTGGATGTGCAGGATTGCTTTGGTGCAAACTTGCATGCATATCTCTCTTATCCAAAACTTGAATAATTCTTCCAACCTCTCACATAAGTTTACCAAAAATTAATATATGGTAACCAATGATGGTTTAGGGTGATCTGCGTCAGTTTAGGGTTGACTAGCATCGGTTAAGGTGGGAATTCCTAGGTTTACTAAAATGGCAGATCTTGGCAATCTTTTTTGCTATCTCTATCCATTCTCGTGGATCAAAATGGAATGTTACACTTAGATAAGTAGGAATGTTGTTAGAGGAAGCATAGGCATGTGATTTTAGGGTTGAACTAAGTCTTCGTTAATTAAGGTAGGTAGGACTAAGTCTTAGTTAGTTATGGTGAGTGGATATCAAGTCCTAATAAAAGCAAAACATGTTAAGAATACGTTTATGATGAGGTTTCTAGGTGAGGTGTCTAGGTGAGGTGGAAATTAGTTTAATTAAGGCAATTAAATAATTAATATTGTGAGCATGGGAATTAAGTTAATTATGGGTAATTAAATTAATATACATGTGGGGTAATGGGGGAGTGTGACCTAAATTTGGTGTCTACATTTTTCCCCTTTTGTCACGTAGATTTTATTGGTAAGTGATGCTGATAAAAACAAGAAGTGATTTCTGCATGTGTGGATGAAGGTGATCCCCCTCAAACTAGGCACTGATGAGGTTTAATATGGAATCGGTGAGTGGGTTGATAAATGTATAGTTGGTGGAAGTAGGTGGGGAAGGGTATGTACTAGGGGAAAGGGTGAGTGGTCAACTTGGATAATAGGTAATAGATCAGGGTCTAAAATCAAGTAATGGGTAATGACAATCAAAGTATAGAATGTAATGCGGTACCAGGTTAAAGAGATTGCAAACTCTACATTGTCCAAAGTTGATAGTTTTATCTTAACAAGGGTGAATTTATTCCGGTATCCAAGGTATAGGATATGGTTTTGAAACACAACATAGGTCAGGTGCTTGAATGTTTTGGTATGTTCCGGTACACCAAAGGTTTGGGTCAGGATAAATGGCATGGAAATAGGCAAGGTATGGTTATTAGGATAAAACAACATAGGTAATAGCATCGAAAGGTATAGTGAGTACATAAGGTCAATGGTCACACCAAGGAGGCCATGTCCAGGTAAATAGGTCATGACATGGGTAAGGCCACAATATAGGTAAAATAACAAATCCCAAGACACAACTAAGGAACACAACATAGGTCAGGTGCAGGAAAGTGTAGGTATGTTCCAGTATACCAAAGGTTTGGTCGGGATAAACGACACGAAAATAGGAAAGGTATGGTTGTTGTACTTGTGTTTGTAAATTTCCATTGTTATTTATGTATGTGAAATGGGGTAAATTAGGGTAATAACAGGCATGATGGATTCAAGTTAAAACTTAAGCATGGTTGCCAGTTAGGTATGGTCAACATGGGTCATGGTGGAGTTAGGTCGGTTAATGCAAAGGTTAAGTTCGGTTTCTTAGGCACGGTGGAGTCAGGTCAGTTAGGCATGGTGGAGTCATGTGTTTTCAAGTTTTGATTTAATTTTCAAGCTATTGGTGAGTATGGGAAAATAAATGATGAGTGAATATGTATGTTATGGTTTAATTTTCTGAGATATTTGCTATCATGGAAATGTGAAATAATTGATAAACAGATGATCTGATGATGTGTTAAAAATGGTAGGTAGGTGTATATGTGTGTTAATTGATGTTTGTTTTAATTTCTACTTGTTGATATAAAATGGGAACCAACTAAGGTAGAATAAAAAATAGGAAAATGAGGGGGGAATTGGTTAGGGAAAAGAGTGGCCAAGCTAACCTCCAAGGGCCCCATGCCCGTGGAGTACTGCCTATATAGCCCCGATAAAAAGGGGCCTTAAGCCGATGTAGTTCTCCCCTAAGATAGGGAAGAATATGATGAAGTAGAGGAATGGGTTGGTAGGTTTCATGAATGATTGATTCTAGGTCATAGGCATGATTGAGTTAGGTCACTTAGGCATGGTCGAGTCTTAGGTGAAGGTGAAAATATTTAAAATGTAGATATTGATGCTCTGGTCATGTATAGGAGAATCAATAAGTAATGGAGAAGGTGAATAGTAAGAGGTGACCAAAAGAGCCACCTAATTGATAAGGATCATAATGAGTCTTCCCTACCATATAATGACTTATGAATGTAAGACCCTAAAGGTGTTGCATGATCGATTATTCTAAGGTTGAAGAAAGTCACATGATCAGGAAATGTTGTGTTTGTGGCAAGTCTCTTGAGAAGATAGAAAATTAGGGTGAAAAGGAAGTAAGGTGAAAATGGGTGGCTTAGCGTAACTTAGTGTACGACGGCCTATTTACCTGGAAAGAAACCCATGATAAAAAAATAGGCAAGTCCATGATGAAAAAGTTATCATTTTCTTATTTTTTTTTAAATTTTTGATAGACTGATCGATATGGGAAGTCTATGTGGGATGAGTATATTATATCCTTAAGGTCTTCGTGAAGGTGATCAATGTGGGAAGCTTCTGAATATTTTATTTTGTTGTTGCAATGATGTTATATAGTTGTCTTTTGAGGGAGCAGTCTATTTATAGTGGCAAGATAGAGTGAAGAGATGTCCCTTTTGAGGGAGTCATCTTTTCGTTGGAGGTTTGACTCAAGGAGTTGAATCCCATTTTGATTTTGTATGTTTAAGTCATGGACCAAAATATAGAGGAATATTAGGTTCTTGTTTAGAAGACAAAACCATAGCATACAGAGGTTAACTATGAAAGAGATGGTTTCAAGTGATGAACAACCATGGGATTCCATCTTTGAAAAAGATGAAAAGTATTCATAAGAATCATGTCATGAGTAGATCCATGGTACTCATATTGAAGATAAGGCTGAAAGGTGACGGGTAACCACATGATTCTTGTTTAATCATTGATCCTCAAAATAAGAAACATGGAAGGTGAGTAGTGCTCAAGGGACGAGCCAGAAATAGACAGAAGGTGATATAGGACTTGATTCAACAATAGAACAGTCGAAGATGCAAGGCATTGAGGGGCTCAAGTTTTTGGTTTACCTTTGAGTGAAGACAAATGATAAGCACCTGATCCATAGGTGTGAGTAATGATATAGGGTCCAAGCCAATTAGGAGAAAATTTTCCCCGTTTACTTTTCTCTTCTTTGGTTACATGTTGATTGTCCTTCAAAATGAGATAGCTGACCTGGAAGGTTCATTTGTGGACACGTTTATCATAGGCACACTTGATACGTTCATCTAAGTATGAGAGAGCACGCTTGATATGTGCTTATGAACAAGAGAGCACATTTATCATAGGCATGCTTGATACGTTCATCTAAGAATGAGCATTTAGATGAATGAGAGAGCATTGAGATGATGTTCATCTAACAATGTAAGTTGTGTTAAATGGTCCTGGTGAAAGTCATCATCGTTGATCATGTCTTGTAGTGAGATGTGGAGAGATGGAATCTATAATTTGAGAGGCAAGTAGCCTCGTTACCGTAGACCAGAGATAAAGGTGTAGCTGTAGTCAAAGTATGAATACTAGTGTGGTAAGACTATAAGGTGAAAGGAATGTGCGTATGCCAATCCTTCCTAGTATCGTCAACTACTTTCATAAGAATTTTGTTCAAGGTTTTATTGGTTGATTTTGCTTGGCCATTTGTTTGTGGGTAATAATGTGACGAGAAATTGAGTTGAATGCCAAAAGTCTCACAAATTTTTCTTAGGGGTTTTTTTGAATTGCTTGTCATTATCAATGATGAGGTGGTGAGGGACACTAAAGCAATAAATTATGTGATGGTTAGTGAATTCACAAATTTTCTCAGATTTTGTAGAAATGAGGGGAATGGTTTCTACCAATTTAGTGTACTATTCAGTAGTGGTTATAATCGATTGATGGCATTTTGAAGAATGAGGATTGATTTCTCCAATAAGATCTAAACTCCATTGAGAGAAAGGCCAAAGGTATCATGTGACCTGTAAGAAATGACTATGTGTGTGATGAAGATTTGTATGTTGCTAGAATTTCACACAATGTTTTACATAGTCACAATAGTCACGTTTTAGGGTTGGCCAATAATAGCCTAGGAAAAGAATGCATTTAGTGATAGCTAAGCCACTAAAGTGGCCTCCACAAATGTCATCATGAACTTTCTTGATGGTGTAAGGAATTTAAGAACTTATAAGGCATCGTAAGAGAATATTTTTAAAGCTACATTTATAAAGAAGACCACCCATGATGACATACCGAGATACACTTTTAAGAAAGGCATGTTGTTTATTACAAGTGAGATCAGGAGGTATAATGGAAATGGAAAGATAGTCTAAAAAATTCTTATACCAAAGGTCATGTGGGTCAGGCACAACCGTTTCGACAAAGTTGACCTCTCGAGATAAATAAGAGGGTGATTGTAACCTTTGTATTGTGACAAATATTTTAGAGTTGGCAGGCAAAGTGGGTATTTGATAAGCCAGGCATGCCATGGTATCCAAAAATTTATTAGTAGAATGTGTGGTGGTTTGAAGTTTGTAACGGTAAAAAGTAGTCAAAATTATGTTGACATGACATTTGTACTTTTAGAGTATTTTGTTACGACACTAGTATATACCATTGAATTGGTTTACAACTAGTTTGGAATCACAAAAGATATTAATTGATTTAACATCTAGGACGATGATGGTTTGAAGGCCTAATACAAGTGCTTCATATTCGGTGACGTTGTTAGTGTAATCAAAATCTAGTATGAAAGATAAAGTCATAGGTTTAGCATCAAGAGGAATGAGGATAACACTTATACCACCCCCACATTGACATTTGGAACCATCAAAGGATAAGTTCATCTGGTAAGTGGTATCATCTAAAGAGAGGGTAACAATGGATTCATCCAGAAAATCAAAGTTATATGGCTGATAGCCAGAGAGAGGTGTGTCTTCAAGTTGGTCAACAATGGTTTGGCCCTTGATAGATTTTTTGTGGATGAATTCGAGGTCAAGGTATGTAAGAAGCATGAGCCAACATGCAATATGTTGATGTTGGTAAGGTTTGGCGTACATGTAATGTAGGGGATTAGTGTTAGTGACGATAAAGATTTTGTGGTTGAATAGGTAATGACAAAGTTTAGTGGCGATAAAAAATAAGGCTAAGCAAAGTTTTTCAGCATGGGTGTACCTAGTTTCATAGTCTAAAAGGGTACGAATTATGTAATAAACCACTTGTTCTCTATGCTGCTCATCATAATGAGTGAGCATGGCACCTAAGGAATGGTTAGTAGCAGAAATGTATAGGTAAAAGGGTTGGTCATCTTTAGGGGGAATGAGCACTGGTGGTTGAAGAAGCTATTGTTTTAAGGTGTCAAAGGATTCATGGCATTCATCATCCCATTTGAAGGAGACTTCCTTTTTGACAAGATGATGAAATGGTTGATAGTGGTCAGAAAGTTATGAAATTAACCAACAGGTAGACTGCAACTTACCTTACAAGCTTCGAAGTTTATGTAGATTAGTAGGCAGAGCCATTTTGAGAATAGGATTTACTTTAGGAGGATTGAATTCTATGCTACGCAAAGAAATGATGAAACTAAGGAGTTTTCCTGATAGCACCATGAAGACAGACTTCTTAGGTTGAAGGAAAACACAATACTTGATGAGGCGGTCAACGATCACTTTAAGGACTATCAGGTGTTTAGCTCTATGTTTGGATTTGGAAATAAGGTCATCCACATAATCTTCCAATATGTGATGCATGATGTCATGGAAGATATAAGTCATGGCTCGCTAATATATAGCACCAGTGTTTTTAAGGCCAAAAGGCATGACTCGATAGCAGAAGGTCCCCCAAAGGAGTGATGAAAGAATTTTTGTGTTGATCTTTTAGAGCAAGTAATATTTGATTATAACTTGAAAAACCATCCATGAGTGATATCATGTCATAGACGGCAGTGAGATCAGCCAGTTAGTCAATACCTGGTAAAAGAAAATTGTCTTTGGGGCAAGCTAGGTTGAGGTCACAACAATACGTGCAAATGTGGAGTCCCCCTATCACTTTTGTGACAAGAACAATATTAGAAATCCATTGGGGATAGTCAATCGGTAGGGTGAAGGAAACTGAGAGAAGGAAATAAAATTCTTTTTTGATAAGAAGGGAAATGTGAGGATGCATTTTCCACAGCTTCTATTTTATGGGTTTGACATCATGAATGTTTACAATATTGTGGACCACAATGTTTGGTTCAATACCGTGCATATCAACATAGGACCAAGCAAAATAATTTATATGGTCCCAGAGGAAAGAAGTAAAAGCTTCCTATTTAGGAGCATGTAAAGATTGGCCTATCTTTAGAATGTGTGGGTTATCCTGAGTGTTAATGTTGATTTTGATGGTCAATTCATTCAACATGGTTTGTGTCTCAGAAGGTAACGACTGGTGAATATAAGAATCTTCCGCACCAAGGTAGGTGAGGATGGACTCATTATCCTGACATTAAATGACATTAGTAGAAGGTGTATCTTCATCGATCATGTCAGGATACGGGAAGGGAAGAGAAGAAGGAGCCTCGCCATCATGTTGATAAGTCAAGGGTCCCAGGGAAATCATGTTCAAGAAAAAAAAACTTAGGAGGAATAGATTCGGGATCTATAGACTCCGTGGGTGAAGGTTGTGACACTGGTGAATGGGGTGGAGAAGGTTTATCTTCCTCAATGAGGTCGATGTGGTCCTTCTTGGAAGATGGTACGACAAAGCCAATTCCATTGCAATATTTGTGTTTATGGGTGGTGTTGGTACCCAAACTTAATCTCCTTCACAACTCAAGAAACATCAAGGATTTACACAAGACACTTAGAGGCAGATAAATGATTTGTATGTCATTTGTAGCTGGGGAGACATCTATCTAACTTGTTAGCACTCAAGATTTGAAGGAGTAGGTAACACCTCAGAAGGATTTTGATCTAATCATCCTCACTATTTTAGGTTGTGCCTATCAACCAAGGCAAGAAAAACCTATATTACAGCCTTTGTTTAGTGAAGGAGGTGGAGATATCCTTGTATTTTGCATATTGTATGGAAGGGGCCTTGGGAAAACATGATCAATTATCCATTATTCAAACTCAAAAGAGTTATCACTACTAAATGATGGAAATGTTTTCAAAACAAGACTGAGGATGCTAGAGACATAGTATTATCCTGATTTACTTTGTGCATTTTTATAGATGGATTGTATTCTCTTGTTAACACACAATACAATACAGGGGTAGTATAAGGTAGGGTTGGTTATTTTGAATGAAATTTTTTGGGAGATATTAGACAAGACCAACAAGAAATTACCAAAATATTTGAGGACCTTTGCAAGAAATTTGTAATACTTAAATAGTAGGAATATTTCAAAAGGTTTAAAATACTCCTTCAACCAAGATATGTGCACAAATGGAGACCTAGATCTTCACTCTTCCACATAATATTTGACAACCTGCTACAAAATATTGAAGCAAATATACCAACAAAGTATCCAAGAATCCCTATCTTATCAAGACCTAAGGTGCACCCAAAGGTTTACAAATAATCTCAAGATTCAAGGATAGTTAAATGATTTTAAATCTATTTATCTTTTATCAGATGCAAGCTCTTATGAATACAAGATTGCAGATGCCATCAAACCATCAACTAGAAATGAGATCCTGTATGATCAAGAGAGATCACAAACACAAGATTGCAACATGATCAAGAAACACAAATTGAAATCATTCTGAAACATAAGCATATACAAATTTTACTAAGAGAATAAACTAGATAATCTAGAAAATGATCAAATATATATTAGCAAGGGAATGTCATGAGAAAAATATCAGAGCTTGTTGATGGATTTAAAACTTGAAACCAACTCAACATGATAAAATCTGATGCAAAATGGAATTAAAAATGGCTCTCAGGTGATTTCCTCAGAGAAATGGGCTTCTTCCAGTTTTCCCGTGAAATTCTATGCCCTTTTTCTCCTCTCCTTTTCAAATTATCCAAAAAATATGATATAGACTCTATGCCAGGTTGGATTCTTGCTTCCCAAGAAAATAATATGCTTATGGGATCAAATTTGCTACAAAAACTTCATGATTTTAAGATAGTGACACCAAACAAAAAAACAACTTGTAGGTTGTCAGGTATGCACAAAAATTAATTCATTACACAAATTTAGATTATTATCCACCCCCAGGTCACATTTTTATCATTCAAGCATGCCAACATGTTTTATCAATCATTTTCACCCTTTTACCTTTTCAATTTTTTACCTCTACAACCTCCAGATTTGATGTTTTACATTTTTCATGTTTTATATTGGGCCCAAGAAAAAATGTATAAAAAACATCATAGATCACTGAATTAGGTCATAAAAATGTCACCAATGTTCTCAGAAGGCTAAGATGACCCAAAATCATATAAGGTTTGAAGAAATTTTATGAAAACACTTGATTTCCAAGCTTCTTGGAGCTCCCATGGCGGCCAAAATGGTGAATCTATAATAACCGTTGATTTTAGATAGCTTTAAATGCCAGCCCTCCACGTGGACGATGAGATCCTTGAATATTCCCTTTTTGACCTTTGGATAAGGTGGGACACATGTCAAAACATGATTTGATCGGGTCCCCATCTTTTAAAAATGCATTTGTGACCTTTTTTAATTTTGGACAATTTTGCAAAAATTCCCTGCTTCTCCCCTAGACTTGCCACATGTCCATATGTGGGCCCCATGGAAGATGCACGCCAATTCCATCAATTTTGACACTTTTTTGAAAAAAAAGAAATTTTACTCAAAATTCTCCACGGGCCCGAACATCTGCTCTCTTCCTCGCCACATGGTGCTCTCCCATTCGCTACGGGTCTAGGCCACCAATTCTTCCTTTAAACCTCCTTACCAAAATTGTAAATTTTTCAAAATTCTCTTCGAGGCCTGAACCAAATTTTTCTCATGTGGTAAGGCAAACCAAACTTTACTTTTGAGATTTTGCCTCCAAAGGAAAAAAATCTCAAATTCTCCCCAAGCCCCTCTTCTCCATTTTACCCTTTTGGGACATGTGTTGGCCCTAGATTGGAGTGACACAACATTCACAAAATTTTCCTTCGGCTCCCTTGCTTGATTTTTTGCATTTCTAGACACATGCCCACTTCTCATTGGTCGTGGATCTTCAGGTAAAAATTTAACTTTTAAAATTTTGAAATTAAAAATTTCAAATGCATGAAAACCTCTACCCCCTCATATTGACTTCTTCTGGACATGTATTCTCCTATGGTTGGCTGAGGGCCTTCGGGCCAAACATTTACTCTGAAAATTTTGCAAAGTAAAAGCCAAATTTCTCAAGGACAACCCACCACTTGCCAATCCTCCAGCCAATCATATCATGCCATGTTGCCAATGCGTTGCGATGATGAATTTGACAAGTAAATGACACCTGTATGCCTGTCAACACGTCAAAAATTCATAGGATGCCCTAGAAATCAAAATTTTCGACAAGGAAGGAAGATTTTTATAACTCTAAATCAACTGAATCATTTTTGACATTGTTTTTAACCCAGGGCATGGGATTTTAATTGCAAACAACTCAGATTTGATCAATTTCAACCTTTTTCATGATTTGGCACGAGAAAAGGATACAACCTGAAAATATGAAAAAGTTAGGGCACAAAAAGGGGAAAACTTGTAGAATTGTTTCAAATTAGGGGAAAAAAACACATTCTTGGGCACCTTTGAAGCATTCAACTGGAAGAAACAAATTGTAGATCACCAAATCTAACAATAAAATGTTTTTCAGCAAAATTAAACATGAAAAATTAGGGCACATTATGAAAACTCAATAATGGGACCAACAGGTGGTACATGGAATGACGATATGATGACCTTGTTTGTATAAACCAAAGCAAAATCCTTTCTATGCACAATAGTGAAGGAAAGTGTGGGAAAAGCGGTGGTTAGTGAGTTATTGGAGTTCAGATGAAAATGATCATGTTGGGATGGAGGTTTAGGTGAATAAGTGTCAGTATCAAGTCCCCCATATGTTAATTTCATGCGAATGTGGGGAGGACCATAAGGGAAAACCTCTCCTATGTGATAGTCATAATGAGGGTACTGGCATAGGCTTCCATACTCTTGCGGAGTGAGGAATGTGTTAAAATTGTAGAGGTGGTGCTCCCCCAGAATGAGGCATTAAAAAAACCTTCTAAGGGAATGGTAATCGATATGTGGGTAGAGGGGATAGATGAATCACTAGACGATTGGCCAAGAGGGGTATCATTTGGTTGGGAAGTAGATGCATTAACTGATGAGGCTGCGGTGGAGTAGGAATATAAGAGTTGGGTTGGAAGAGGTGGTGAAAACATTCATGGATGGGGCTATGGGTGAAGGAGAAGTGGAGGTAGTGGCAGATGTCTTGACTACTACAAGGACATCGTTAGGTTGGTATAATATGTTACATGTTTTGAATGGTGACAGGTCAGCTAGTATGGTATAGTAATGCCCTTCATGTTCAAATTTTACACAACAGTGTAAAGTTGAAGGGACACAACCCATGACATGAATCCAAGATCTACTGAGCAATAGGTTATACTGGAACTCTACCTCTAATACATAGAATAATTCCCAGATAGTGCGAGGGCCCACACGAATGTGGAGAATAATGGTGCAAAGGATGGAGGTGATGGTGTCGTTGAAGGAATGCAACATAACTGGGTTATTATGCATAAAATTTGAAGGGATGCATATTTGATTATACGCATGGGAGGAGATTATCTTAATGATAGCACCACCATCAATCATGACATGTCATATGCGTATGTTATCGATATAGATAGAAATGAAAAGGGCGGGATCTAAGTCATCTGACTAGAGAGGTACAATCTTCTCATTAGAGAAACTGAGGGTAGAAACTTGATGAGTGGGAATGGGGGTAGAAGAAGGAGATTATTTGGTAATCGATGCCACATGGTGAAGGGTGATAATGGAGGCCACTGGTGTGGGGTCACTGAGTAAAAATTTTATGGATTACAAAACCTCCATAAGAGATTTTATATGAGATTCAGAAGTTTGGACGAGATCGTACAAAGACATCTTTAGAGAGGATTGATGTAATTTTTTTATCATTGTATGATGGGTGACCCCATCAAAGATAGGGTATGTGGGTCCTCGAATGGTTATTTTGGGCACAGGTGCAGATGGTATATTGGGTACGAGGTTAGTTGATGGGCTAGTTTCTTTGACCTTCTAGGCATGAGTGGCAACTTGGACCATGTTAATATAAGGGGATGTGGTATATGGAGAAGCTTTTGGATGAGTATTGTAATGAAATGAGGGGGAAAAACCTAATGGGGGGAAGAGCCTTGCAAAATGAGAAGGGAACACTGGCATTTGGGTGGTGGTTTTGCCAACTCCCTGATACAAACCATGTTGATCTCAAATTTTTGAGGTGGAAAAAAGGGTTGTGGGGGTGGAGATGTAGGTTGTTTAAGAAGTAAGGGATGATGATGTGTGGTAACAGGTGAGGGTGGAACATGGTCCTCATCAAGAAGGTAATCGTCATCAAATTTTTTTTCAGGAGTGCAAAGTTTGAGAAGAACAGTTTTTAGAGCCTTATAATTTTCTACATCATGTCCTGACACACGATGATAGGAACAAATATTTTTTTCATCAAAGCCTTTTGGTTTGGGTTTGAGAGGGTGGTAAGTTTGAAGTGGTGGAAATATGATGACATAAGTCTCTAAGAGGTTGGCTATAATGTTGGTGTAGGACCTTGCCAACAGATCACAATGGGAAGTGAGTGTGGGTTTGGGTAAAGGTGTGGATGATCGGGAGGGAAGAGGCATTATAAGAGGAGGAATGGGTTGGAGAAATGGTTTGGTAAGGGGTACTATATTAGGTTTTGATGGCATCTATGATGAGGCCAAAATATGCTCGATTAATGTCTAAAATATGATCTCATCTTACTCTTCTTTTTATTAAGTTTGGTTGCATTTTGTGACTTTTATTTGATCTGATATGAGTTAGGATGTAATTATATGTCTTTTGATTGATTTTGATTCTAATGTTTAAAATATTTGAAATTCCTGACGAAGTGTGTTTGAAATTTAGTTTTGTAATAAAGCAGGTATAATCAGTCGAACAAATGAATTATGTAACGTTCAACATGTTTTCGGTAGCATCTGTTCCAATACAACTTAGTTCTGAAACTTCTAAGCTAGTTCTAACACTCCATTACATAGTCATCATCTAGTTCTAGAAATTTCAGAATTAGTTCCTGAACTCCAGTATTTAGTTCCAGAATTTTCAGACTTAGTTTCAGAACTCCTGGGGATAGCTCTGGAACTCTCACGGTGTTGATCCTTAACGATTTTCTATGGTTCTGAAACTTCTCTGAAGTTACAAAACTGATTGAATTTTATCTATCCTAACCACATCAAGATATTTTTCATCAACGACCCTTTCAATCAAGAAAGGATGAGAAGATTTTTGAACGCGGATATAGGGATAATTATCTTACAACTGTCTGATCAGCCACAATCCAAGTCAAAATCTATTCTGGACACAATTCAATTTCATCAGAATCATAGAGACAACTATGATTGTAAATATACATATAAGCAGACCTATAGTAGATAGAGATATAGAAAATATATATGAAATAGAGATAGAACAGAGAAGATAGATATAGAATAAGTACACATATCTAGTATGTTTTTTAATACCAAATGTTTTATCAATGAAATAGCCATTCATGTTTGAGATAATTCTAAGTTTTTAAATCATGATTTAAGGAGGAGCAAGGGCCCACTCCCCCAAGGACCAGGATATTTTTCTATTTGGTATTTACATTTCCTAAGAAAATAGTTTAGATCTATTGATTTTGTATCATTTTTAATTGTTCTAGTTAAACTCTATTGTGTACTTGTTCCTGTAGGTGTTTAGATAGATTCTTATATTTCTTGCAATTGTTTTAAGCATTCTAAGTTGTGTGTGTTTATTTATAAAATTAGGTGTGTTTATTTGCAAAAGAAAGTGTGTTCATTTCCATTTTGCAAAGTGTGTTTCCTTTAAACAAAGCTTTCAGTGTGGTTCCTTTTAGCAAAGTTTTCATAGTATGATTTAAATAAGGATTTACCAAGAAGTCCTTAAGACATTGAAAAGATCCCCCAGAAAATAAAAAACAACTACAATCAACTACCTGATCAATAGGATTAGTGTTATTGCATATAGCTTTAGACAAACCCCTAGTTTGATATGACACCAATAAGAAGTTGATTAAATGAAGGGAATAAAGTCACCCATCATTTTTGGCACCATTTCTGGGGACTCACTAGTTGGAATTTTCTAATTAAGTGTTAGCAAGAGAAACAATCATACATCTAGTAGTTGAAGGATCTTCCCTACTATATCACAAAATATATGAGTAGACCAAGAGACTCATAGGGTATATTCCTCCCAAAAACATCTTCAAAAGAATTCATAACATCCTCTAATCTAAATAAGGAAATTGATCAAGAATTGGAGGCACCATTATCCATTGTCATACAAGAAACAAAATTGCCACCTTTGGAATTCTTAGATCAGTCACTTGAAGGAAGTAGAACTTTTAGGAAAATGATTATTACTCAAGATCCATTTAGGGTGAGTTTTGATTCTCAATTGAGTAGTCAACCGCCTACTCCTGATTTTTCACCTTCCCCAAGGCATACCACATACCACATTGATTGGGAGGAAAATTTAGAAAATATTTTTAAAATGGCATGAGAAGTTGAAAGAGTACCTGATAGGACCTTTACTTATCCAATCCAATTGGGTGATGATGATACATCAATGAAAAATATCTCACCTACTCATTTACCCACATTTATAGGGATGTCATTTGAAGACCCTGACCATATTCTATTTGAGTTTAAGGTACTATGTCAGACCTATGACTATAAAACAAATAATCAAAAACTCAGGTTTTTTCCATCCACTCTGAAGGATGCAACAATGAGGTGGTTCATGGGATTACCATCCAACTCTATTACCACTTGGGCACAAATGGAGACCACCTTCCTAGACAAATACCAAGATTATTGTAGAAGGAGAAATAGGAAGGAAGAATTTTTCAAAATCAAGCAAGAAGAAGATGAAAACAGAGAATACTATTTAGACAGATTCCTCTTTGTGAGAAAAAGATGTGGATTTGTACTTCAAGAGGTGTTAAGTAAAACAATTTTTCTTAAGGTTTTGGATGATGAATCTAGGGAAGCCCTTAACTTGATAGGAGGTGGAGACATTGATCCGTTAAGGATGAATGAAATTAAGGAGATTTATAGAAGCTATTCCAGAATAAGGGGTGGACCTAGAAAAGGAAAATTGGTGAAAAGTCTGAATCTAGATATGAACAAACTAATGGATGAGTTAGCAAACTTTAAAAGAAATATTTTAGTTCAATTAACCTCTACTATGGATGGATTACAAGATAAAGAAAACACCGAAAATGACCCTTTGGCTATGTATTGTACTAGATGCAGGAAGAAGCATGCCATAAGAGATTGTCCTTTTGATAACATAGAAATGTGTCTTATATGTGAATCTAAAGAACATGATATTGATGCTTGTTCTCTACTTCTAGTCATAAAGAATCAACTTAAACAAACAAGTACATCATCCACAACAAAAGAATTGACGTTTGTTTAGGGACAACCTCAATAAGGATAGTTTATGCCAAGATCAGTTCCTAGTCCCTAGACGATGCCACGGGATGCTCAGTCAGTACCAAAAAATTGGGGATAACCTCCTTGGGTATTGTTATCCAAAATTTTCCCCTTGCACATTTTGTGGCTAACTCCTTTCATTCTTCCCTCTCTTGTGCCTCAGTCGTAATTTTTTGGTTTTTAGGAACTCAAAACTTTCTGGAAATGGCACCATTGGATAGAGATTTTTCTCAATTTCCAGAAAGGTAAAGTTTTCCTCCTAACTCCATGTATTTTTGAAGTTATGGCTTGGTAGAGTTTTTGTGGGAAATTTTCCCCTGAAAGGCCCGCAGCCAATGAAATGGTGCCACGTGTTGAAGGAAGTGGCAGGGGTCAGAGGAAAACTTGGTTTTTTTTACCAAGTGTTTGGCAAAGTTTTCAAAAGGAATATTTTCCCCGCAGGCCCGTCGTCCAATTGGGTTGCGCCATGTGTCCAAAGGGGAGAAATTTGAAAATATTGACTAAGTGTTGGTGCCATGGAAAATTCAAGAGGAAAGGCCCACACCCAATCACGTTTTTCCACGTGTCCTTAGGCACCAGAGTTGCAGAGCGTGGAAGGTGAAGTTAAAATTTTGGCAAAATATTTTGTAAGGGCACTAGGTCAAATTTTGCCCATGGGGTCCGCATCCAATGGCTTCATGATATGTGTCTCAAGACCCGTGAACCATGGAGGAAGGTTTGATAATTTTGTGAAGTGTTTTTCGTAAAAAATCAAGAGGAATTTTTTGCCCCCAAGACCCGCAGCTAATAAGGTTGCGACATGTGTCCCCGGGGGGTCAGAGCTGCAAAACGCAGGGGTAGATTTGGATGTTTTCCAAAGGCTAAAAGGGAAAGGGAAATTATTGGCGCATAGCCCCGCATCTAATAAGACACTACCATGTGTCTTGGAATGGCAGAAGGCAGGGAATATTTGGGAAATAAAGGAAAACGAAGGAAATTTCAAAGGGAAAAAAATGCCCCCCAAAACACGAGCCAATGGAATCTTGCCACGTCTTCAGTGGTTGCAAAAAATATAGGAAAGGCCCGTAGGAAAAAGGAATAGGAAAATCCTGTAACCAATGAGGTTTTGCCACATGTCTGAGTCAAAAATATGACCAAAAGCAGTGAAAAAATTTAGGAGGAAATGCCCGCAGCAAATCACCTACTGCCCCGTGTCTTCAACTCATCGGCACGGCGGAGATTTTTTGGAAAATTTTCCAATGGCCCCAATGATGAAAAATGAAGTGCAGAGGGCCTGCATCCAATCATAACTTGCCACATGGCACCTAGAATGGCGGATTGCAGGGATTTTTTGGGAAATTTTTCCAAATGCAAAAAAATGAAAAATTTAAAAATTTTCACCCGCCAATCTGATTTGGCCCTGTTTTGCCCTAAAATTTCAAATGGCCATATCTTTCGATCAAGAGCTTGGTTTTTTGCGTTATTTATATCAATGGAAAGATGGTAAAATTCTCTAGAATATTCTAGAGTCATTTTTGTATTTTGATGGAGTCTGGAGGGATAAAATTGAAAAATTCCTCTGGCATGTGGTCATGGACAAAAATGATGTTTCAACCACCATTTTTAATGAAGAATGGCTCGCATTCTCTCCCAACATGGTGAAAAATGTCAGGGGATGGGTCTGTAAGGATGCCCATGCTATTTTATTACATTTTTGGTTGGTAGTTGAAGCACTCCCATGCTTTCCCACATTTCTCTCTCCTGGGGGCATTTCTGGCATTGTAAAAGCTAGATTTGGCTCATTTTCAAGGGGTTGAACATTTTTATTCATGGCAGGCTCCCTCTTTCACCTTGAAAGTGATTTTGTGGAAAAATCAGACCTATTCCAGGACTGCAACATGTTTTCTGTCTCTCAGATGCTGTAATGTATGTATTTTGATATTGAAAAATGACAATGCAAGCTCTGTGAATGAGTTTCAATCCTCTACTTATGTTGTTTGATTTCTTTCTGATCTTTCATTACATGTCATTAGTTTGTGCATGAAGTTTTGTTGCATTCTATGATCTGTGTCAATCTGTAGAAGTAAAAAATGCTTACCACTCCTTGGGTGCATCACCTTATTAGCATTAGTTTCAGTTTTTTGCATTCCCTATCTTTGTCCACTTGGAATTTAGAGCAGGAACTAGGAATTTAAACCTCTGCAACTTGTAAGTGATATATCTAATCAGGGGAGTTGAGGAACCAACATTTAATTGGAGATTCCTCTCCCATTTTTCAAGTCCCACACTTGGGGAGAGGATTCAATGTTGTGCAATCACACTGGATGTCTAAAACTGTCAAACTAGAAATTTGACCAACATCCAGGGGTGTTGCTGATTTGCAACAATAGTTTTTACATGCCCGGTGGGACCCAGAGGTCTTCATCTTCATTATAACAAATTGACGTGCATTTGTTGCAAGTTTCTCGCTCAAAAGAGCCCTAAATTACACATCTGGCGACTCCAAGGAAGAAGAATCAACTGGTTTTAGCAGAGCAGACCTGAAAACTCATGAGAAGAATCAACACAAGGTCAAGAGTTGGAGAAGAAGAGGTTTTATTTGAGTATCTGAAGTTATCCCAAAGAAGAAGGCAAAGAGGGAGGAGAATTCAAAGGAATCCATCTCCACCAAACAAAACTCTATCAACTCCTCCACCTGGTAGGCCTTTCATCCAATCAAAAAGGGTTCTAAGGCCAATCAAAATGGCACAACACAACCCCTATGTCAATTTCACTAGCAACAACCCACTTGATCTCAATGCACAAAATCCAATCCCAGTTGTAGCATTGAAGAACATTCCATACTTTACTAGAGAGAATCAAACCACTCCTGATGATCATGTCAAGGACATTGCTAAAATTTGTGCAATCCATGAGATCAATGAGATGAAGTTGCTGTCAAACTACTGGCATCTTCATTCAAAGGGAAAGCTTTGCAACGGTTTAGAAGTCTTGCCTTAGGTTCTATCCAAAATTGGAACCAAGTATGTATAGCCCTCCATGAGCAGTTTGGAGAAAAGGGAGACAACTTATCCCTTTTAGAACAGCTAACAACCATCAAGAGAGATCCCAATGAGGAGCTGACTAACTTCAACTTTAGGTTTCAAATGACTTGGGAGAGAATTCTAGTGGCAGTAAGGCCAGTAGTAAAAGGTGCTTTTCTATATTACCTTAAATCTTTAAATTCTAATATTTCTATGTTAATTCAGTCCATGGGAGGCACAACTATCCCTGTTTCTTGTAGCATTTCCATTAGAGCTGAAAATTGTTTGATTCAAGCTGGCAAGCTAGCTCCTAGGCCTCCAATGCCATTGTTTCCAAGTTTAGAGAGCCCAAGTACTATCCAAGTGCCTAATTTAGCTCCTATTATCACTCCTAGAAATCAGAATTTAGGTGAACCTTCTACTTCATATCCTGATGCCTCAAATGAACTTCAAGAAGTCATGAAGCAATTGTAAAATTTAGGTAATGAGCTGGTTACACTCAAGGGGTAACAAGATCAAGGTTTTAGACCTCCCTCCTAGCCTCAAGCTCAGCCTAACAAGAAGCCATACCAGCCTTAAAGACCACCCAATCCAGCTGCAAATCTAAACTAAACAAGACCTCCCACCAACAGACCATTTCAGCCCTATAATCCCAACACTACATCTTCCTCTAAGGCATTAGTGCCAGTGAAAAACAACATAGCTCAAGAGTATGATTGGTGTTTCCCATGTAATGAACCTCAAAACCAGTCTATGTGTTTCAACGGTGCCTTAAACCAAGTGTTAATGGTGACTAAAACTGGTTTGGAGGGTGAAGGTAGTCAGGAAAATAACGAACAACAAGACACATTCCAACAGCAATCAGCTCCAAATGATATCACACTTGTAAATTGGCAGGCAGAATATTTTTGTGGCATGAATCAAACAATTTCCCAAATTGTTGCAGCCAACACAAGGTCAAAAAGGAGAAATTTGGGTGAAGAACAACCATTAGCTCTAAGAAATCCACAACCTTCTATCACTCCACAAATTATTGGCAAACAAAATTCAGTTCCAAACACACAAGGGCTGCCTAAAATAGCTCTTAGGCCAACTCAAATGCCAATTTTTGCTGCCCATATGCAAGGAATGAATGTGTAGGCCAAGGGAAAACAAAGAGATGCTTTATCTCCATTCAACATCATTGATCAGATGAAGAAGAAAAATGTAAACATATCAATATGGGAATCACTATCTATCCCAGGCTAGAGAGATTTGCTACAAGCTGCCATGAAGGACTGGTCAACTTCAAATCAGCAAGTCCAAATGCAAGAGAAGGTTCTCACAAATGCTTCCCAGCCTAAAGGGAATCATGGAGGACAGCAAGGTCAAATGTTGAAACCCCCTCCATTCTATGTTTCCTTGATCATTGGAAACCAAATAGTACACAATTGTATGATTGATTCCGGGGCAAGTAGTTCAGTAAGGCCAGAGCAAATAGCTGATCAATTGGGAATTCAATATGAATTCATATCCAAAGGGGTAGTGCAATTGGGTGGGACAACAGTTATAATAGTTGGAGTGATAAAAAACTTGAGTCTCACTTTGTATGCATGCCCCAACATTGTTGTTTTACAAGATGTCTTAGTAATAGATCTTCCACCACTCTTTGCCCTATGTTTGTTAAGGTATTTCATAGCCAAGGTTGGAGGTTACTTATCTACTGATTGGTCACACATGTTGTTTAGAACAAGATATGGAACCAAGGCCACAATCAGATCTGAACCTATTGCAAACTTTCACATTGAGCCTTACACTCCAAGTCAGATCAATACCAATTGTTCAACGTTTGATCAAGAGGATTATCCAAGCACTGATGAAACTGACACCAAGGTAGGAAGCATCCCATATCTAAATCTTGATGAATGGGCAAACAAGGTGCATGCTTTTGATCCTTATCAAGAAATAGAAGAATCTGAGCTAGGAGTCTATTGCATGCATGAAGAAAATCAGCTTATTCCTAGCATCACCAAGCCAAACCACAAGGATGACAATGAGGTATGGCAGTTGTTTTTTGATGGATCAAGGAGTAGAAAAGGTGCAGGAGGTGGAGCTATGCTTGTTTAACCTCAAGGAGTTAAGTATTATTCAACTTTTAGATTCCAATTTGCATGATCTAATAACACTGCTGAATATGAAGCCTTGATACAAGGATTGCATTGGTTAATCAAGAGAGGAATAAAGAACTTGCAAGTCTTTGGTGACAGTGATTTGATTGTCAACCAAGTTAAGGGGCAACATGCCATACAGAATGATCTACTCAAGTTCTACAAAAATAGGGTGTGGGACCTCATTGAAGATTTTGAGGGCTTTGGCATAAAATCCATTCCTAGAAAAGAGAACCAAGCCGTCGACAGGCTTACAGCAGTTGGAGCAGCCTTTGACGTTGTTTAAAACATTCAAAAGGACAAGGTACAACCAAACATCCATGTGATTATAAGGCCTTCAGTGCCAGACAACAATGTAAGTTGGCAAGTGTTTGAAAATGACCAGAAAATCATCCATTTCTTGCAAGAAGAGGCTGAGTTCTTAGCTAAAAATCAGGAAAAGTTTGAGCAGCAGTATGGTGACCAAGTGGTATAGCTGAGAACCAACAAACTACCAAAGGGACTCATTACTTTGGAGTCCATTTTCAATCCTAATGATCAGTTTAGGAAGGAGAAGGAAAACATTCAAGTCAAGGGAGAAGATTCAGTGTCCATCTTGGTGGAAGAAGGCAAATCACTCCGAGTTGGTAAAGTGACAACTAAACAAGAAAGGTATGAGTTCATATAGCTTTGTCAATAATTCCCTGATGTGTTTTCTTGGAACTACGAATATTTGAAAGGTTTCAATTCCATGTTAGCTTAAAACACCATTGAATTGGATCCAAGTACTAAGCCCATCAGGAAAAAACAAAGGCCAGTCAATCCACACATGGACCCTCTCATGAGAAAGGAATTGAATAAGTTGATAGAATTAAGAATCATATTCCCTATCAAGCATTCTATCTGGGTAGCCAACTTGGTTCCAGTTAGAAAGAAGAGTGGGGAAATCAGATTGTGTGTTGATTTCAGAGATTTGAATAGAGCATCTCTCAAGGACCATTACCCACTCCCTTCCATGGAGCAAATTTTGCAAGTTGTTGCTGGCTCTGAGAGGTTTTCACTACTTGATGGCTATTTGGGGTACAATCAGATTATGGTGAAAGAAGAGGATCAGTTTAAGACAGCCTTTATAACCAAATGAGGAACTTATGCATACAGGAAAATGCCATTTGGGCTGTCGAACGCTGGAGCTACTTTTCAAAGGGAAATGGACATGGTGTTCAAGGATTTGATTAACAACATGGTGCTGATATATCTTGATGATATCACTATTTTTTCAAAAAATGCAGAAGACCATCTCTTTCATTTGAGGCAAGTGTTCCAAAGGTGCAAAGGATTTGGAGTATCCTTGAATCCTAAAAAGTGTATTTTTCTAGTCCATGAAGGAAATCTCCTTGGCCACATTGTCTCCCAAGCAGGATTAGCAATTGATCCAAAAAGAGTTGAAGCCATAAGAGCACTACCATTTCCAAGCCACAAGAAGGCCCTTCAAAGTTTCTTGGGGAGAATAAATTTTTTTCGGAGGTTTGTCCCAAATTTTGTAGCCCTAGTCAAGCCTATCACCAAGATGTTAAAGAAAAGCATAGCTTTTAAATGGAAAATAGAAGGCAAAGAAAGTTTTTAAGCAATCAAAGAGGCCATCTCTGAAGCCCCAACTCTTATTAACCCATATTTCTCCAAGGATTTCATCCTCTATGCATTTGGGGGTGATGATACTATTTCTGCAATTTTGGTACAGCAGAACAAAGACAACAAGGAGTAACTAATTGCTTTCTTTATCCAAAGCATGGATGACTATGAGGTGAGGTATTCCCTCATTGAGAAGAATTTTCTTGCAGTAATCAGGAGCTTGAAGAAATTCAAGCATCTAGTCTCAAACAACAGCGTTCAATTGCTGGTTTCTCATGTGGGAGTTAAAGACTTCCTCCTCAACAAAGACCTAAATGAAAAGAGAGCAAGTTGGATTACTCGTGTCATGGAGTATGACATTGAGATCAAATTCACCAAGTTGGTCAAAGGAAAAGGGTTGTGTGAGTAGCTGGTCTTGAACAAACACGAGGATACATGCAATGAGAAGGAGGCTATTTTGGCGTTACAAGACAGCCATGAGCAAGGAAGCACTCAAAAGAAAAATGATGGTGTTTTCACTCCCTGCTGGACCCAAGACATAATGCACTTCCTAAGCACAAGTATATGCCCTCTAGAGATGAAAAGGACCAAAAGAAGACACTTTAGATTGCAAGCTATCCCATATGCCCTTATTGAAGGTGTTTTGTTCAAAAGGGATGTGAATGGAGTGCTGCTGAGATGCATTAGCACAAATCATATTCATAGGGTGTTGGAAGAGTTCCATGGTGGATCAACTGGTGGTCATTTTGCACCAAGAGTGACAGATCTAAATATCATGAGGGCTGGCTATTATTGGTCCAATATTTTTCAGTGATTGTTATGCATGGATCAAGAGGTGCAAGAATTGTGCATTCTTCACAGGTAAAGAGAGGCTAGATGCCCTTCCCTTGCATCCAATTTTAGTTGACCAACCATTCATGCAATGGGGTTTGGAATTCATTGGAGTCATTAATCCCAATTCAAGCCAAGGGCACAAATGGATTTTAACAGCAATAGATTACTTCACCAAGTGGACTGAAGCAGTAGCAGTCAAGGAAGCAAATGAATCTAGCATCCTAGACTTCTATGAGGGAATAACAACCAGAATTGGCATACCTACTACAATAATATCAGATAATGCATTGGTATTCATTGGGTCCAAGGTGACTAAATGGGTTGTCAAGAATGGGATCTACCTAAGTACTTCATCAAATTATTACCCTCAGGGTAATGGCCAGGATAAATCTACAAACAAGAACTTGTTAAGGATCATTAGGAGGACCCTTGATGAAAATCAGAGATCTTGGCATACTAAACTGAAATCAGCCTTATGGGTGGATAGGATAACTCCTAAAAGATCTATAGGTAACTCCCCATTCAAGCTTGTTTATCGAAGAGAGACATTTTTTGCCATGTCACTTGAGTTGACAACATTGGAACTCATGAAACAGTTGGAGTTGTTGGAATTTGAGCCCATGGAGGTTAGATATGCAGAATTGATGGAGCTCCAAGAAATTAGAAATCAGGCATCCCAAGCAATGGAGAAGGATCAAGCTTTGATAAAGAAGGCCTTTGATAGAAAGGCCAAGAATAGATCTTTCCAAGTTGGAGATATAGTGTTAAAATGGGATGCGGACATAGAAAAACTGGGAAGGAATTCAAAATTTGATGCCATATGGAGTGGCCTATACATGGTCACAAAGTGCAAGGACAGTAATCCTTTCTAATTGTCTTCATTGGATGGCGAAGAACTACAGATTCCAGTCAATGGAATCCATCTAAAGCATTGCTACTGAATGGAATTCTCCACCTTGTACATATTAGCTTAGGTTTTCATTCCTCCAAGTGCTTGTGCACATTGTTTTGCTGTGGATTAGTTTTTCTTTCCCCAAGTGCTTTGACACAAGCTTGTTGCTCCTGGAAATGTGTCTTGTAGGCCTTGCTCCAATCAGAGAATGTGCCACCCTCTATCTTCCTCCTTGAAGTTTTCTAGTCAGTTGGGGTACCAAGCAGAGAATTTGATGACTCCATGCCCAATGGATTGCTTCAGGCAACTGGTAACTTCATCCAGCAGGCAGATGACCCCTCTGAGTCACCAAAAGTATTATCCAAAATGTTCCCCTTACACCTTTTGTGGCTAAATCCTTTCATTCTTCCCTCTCTTGTGCCTCAGTCATAATTTTTTGCTTTTCAAGTACTCAAAACTTTTTGGAAATGGCACCACCAGATAGAGATTTTTCTCAACTTTCTAGAAACGTAAAGTTTTCCTCCTAACTCCATATATTTTTGAAGTTATGGCTCGGTGGATTTTTTGTGGAAAAATTTCCCCTGAAAGGCCCATAGCCAATGAAATGGTGCCACATGTCGAAGGAAGTGCGGGGGTCAGAGGAAAACTTGGTTTTTTTACCAAGTGTTTGGAAAAGTTTTCAAAAGGAATATTTTCCCCGCAGGCCCGCCGTCCAATTGGGTTGCGCCACGTGTCCAAAGGGGAGAAAGTTGAAAATTTTGACTAAGTGTTGGCACCATGGAAAATTTAGGAGGAAAGGCCTATGCCCAATCACGTTTTTCCACGTGTAATCAGGCACCAGAGTTGCGGAGCATGAAGGTGAAGTTAAAATTTTGGCAAAATATTTTGCAAGGGCACTAGGTGAAATTTTTTCCCATGGGGTCCGCATCCAATGGCTTCATGACATGTGTCTCAAGACCCACGGACCACAGAGGAAGGTTTGATAATTTGGAAAAGTGTTTTTCACAAAAAATCAAGAGGAATTTTTCACCCCCCAGACCCACAACTAATGAGGTTGCGACACATGTCCCCAGGGGGTTGGAGCTGCATAATGCGGGGGGAGATTTGGATTTTTTCCAAAGGCTAAAAGGGAAAGTGAAATTATTGGTTCGTAGCCCTGCATCTAATAAGACGCTGCCAGGTGTCTCAGACCAGTGGAAGGTGGGGAAAATTTGGGAAATTTTTACAAAGGAAAATGAAGGAAATTTCAAAGGGAAAAAAATGCCCCCCAAAATGCGAGCCAATGGAATCTTGCCACGTGTTCGGTGGTGGAAAAAAATATAGGAAAGGCCCGCAGGAAAAAGGAATAGGAAAATCCCGTAACCAATGAGGTTTTTCCACGTGTCTGAGTCAAAAATATGACCAAAAGTGACAAAAAAATTTAGGAGGAAATGCTTGCGGTGAATCACCTGCTGCCACGTGTCTTCAACTCATTGGCCCGACGAAGATTTTTTGGAAAATTTTCCAATGGCCCCAACGATGAAAAATGAAGCACAGAGGGACCGTGTCTAATCAGAACTTGCCACATGGCACCTGGAACGGTGGACCGTGGGGATTTTTTGGGAAATTTTCCCAAATGCAAAAAAATGAAAAATTTAAAAAAAATTTCCCGCCAATCCGATGTGGCCCTGTTTTGCCCTAAAATTTCAAATGGCCATATCTTTCGATCCAGAGCTTGGTTTTTCACGTTCATTATATCAATGGTAAGCTGGTGAAATTCTCTACAATATTCTAGGTTCATTTTTCTATTTTGATGGAATTTGGAGGGATAAAATTAAAAAACGCCTCTGGCACATGGTCATGGATAGAAATGACGTTTCAACCACCATTTTTAATGAAGAATGGCTTGCATTCTCTCCCAGCATGGTGAAAAAATGTTAGGGGATGGGGCCCTGTCAGGATGCCCATGCTATTTTATTACATTTTTGGTCAGTGGTTGAAGCTCTCCCACATTTTCCCACGTTTCTCTCTCCTGGGGGTGTTTCTGGCATTGTAAAAGCCAGATTTGGCTCATTTTCAAGGGGTTGAACATTTTTATGCATGGCAGGATCCCTCTTTCACATTGAAAGTGATTTTGTGGAAAAATCAGACCTCTTCCAGGACTGCAACATGTTTTATGTCTCCCAGATGCTATAATGTATGTATTTTGATATTGAAAAATGACAATGCAAGCTCTGTGAATGAGTTTCAATCCTCTGCTTATGTTGTTTGCTTTCTTTATGATCTTTCATTACATATCATTAGTTTGGGAATGAAGTTTTGTTGCATTTCTATGATATGTGTCAATTTGTAGAAGTAAAAAATGCTCACCACTCCTTGGGTGCATCACCTTATTAGCATTAGTTTCAGTTTTTTGCATTCCCTATCTTTGTCCCCTTGGAATTTAGAGTAGGAACTAGGAATTTAAACATCTACAACTTGTAAGTGATATATCTGATCAGGGGAGTTGAGGAACCAGCCTTTAATTGGAGATTCCTCTCCCATTTTTCAAGTCCCACACTTGGGGAGAGGATTCAATGTTGTGTAATCACACTGGATGTCCAAAACTGTCAAACTAGAAATCTGACCAACATCTAGGGGTGCTGCTGATTTGTAACAACTGGTACCTCAACCAACATAGAACCATCAAGTTTGGGAAAATCAAGCTTGTATGCTCAAGGACATCAACAACCATGGGCTGGAAAAGGAAATCCTTATTCTTGGTCACAACATAGATGGAACCCCAGTAATTATGCTTAAGGAAGAAAATATCCAAATAAGAATCAACAAGCCATCATGGAATCCCCTGCACAAAATTCAAAAACTAAGAATATAGTCCAAACGTAAATACCAGCACAACCAGTAGCAAACCCAAGAAACAAACAAACAACTCCTATTGATGGAATCGAACTAGAAAAATTAGTTGATTTACATGCCATGAATTGTAAGGACATTCAAACTAGATCTGGGAAAATCATTAGTAGTCCATCTATTATAATCACTGAAATGACAGAAGGAAATGAAACCCCTAGTACTGTTGTTCCGAAAGAGGATGTAAACAAAAAATAAAAGGAGCTAGATAACGACACTACTGAGACTCCATTTCCAGAGATATTTAAAGAAGCTATAGAAATCAAGGAGTCTAAATTGGTACATGAACTAAGGAAATTAAATATTGAGATACCACTGTTACAAGCTACTAAGGACATTCAAGAATTGAACAAATTAATCAAAATTTTATGTTTGAAAAATCCTAGAAGGAAGAATAAGTACCCCAAGACTATCAAAGTAGATGGGAAACTTGCTGATTTATTAGCAAGAAAACTTTTACTTCCCAAATACAGAGATACTGGAAGTCGTGTTATTTCTATCTCTATAGGAAATAAGAATATACATAATGTTTTGGTAGATTTGGGAGTGGCTATCAATGTAATGACAGTGTATACTATGAAAAAATTACCTTTAATTGGTATATAACCTACTAATACCATATTGCAGATGGTATACAAGTTTGTAGAAAAACCAGAAGGAATTATTGAAGACGTGGCGGTTATGGTGGAGTCATGGGAATATCTAGTTGACTTCCTTATAATGCAGCAAAAAGGTAAAACATTGGGTTATCCCATTATTTTGGGTAGACCATGGTTATCTATAGTTGCTGCTTTAATTGATTGCAGGTCAGGTGATATGACAATCTTGAATGGTAAGAACTCTAAACAAATTTCCTTATATCCTACTGCACAACCTTTTATTGACAATCAAGAATAATTATGGGTTGATTCTCCTGATACTAATAAGTAAAAATTTTATTCTTTCACTATGATCACATTGTAGGATCATGTAAGAGAAGTAAAAGAGATGATTAATCCACCATTGGATGAGCACCAACTTTCCTCAAAGTAATTAGAAATAGTTTTGGAACCTGTGACTATAGTCCTAGAACCTGTGAACTTAATTCTGAAACATGCAAACTTAGTTTCAGAACCACCACATTTAGTTCCAGAATCACGACAGTAGTAGCTCTTTGTGATTGGAAATAATTTTTCTATGGATGAACGATATTTCTCATGGGGAGAGGATGAATCCGTAGATTCAGTTTTGAATACATTAGGGAGTGGTGAAGAATTTATGGAAAGTAGCACGGACAAAGAGTTTGACCTATAAATAGATAAGTATCATAATTATCATTACTATCCTTTTTACAGTATTCTATCTCAAGGAACTTTCGGAGATGTTGTTGCATATCATATGTTGTTACCACATGCATGTCCACTAAATACTTTAATGAAACCCTTCCAAAAAATCAGTTCATCACACATTGGAACCAAGCATGTTGAGATTCAATTGAGTAAAAATTTGAACATTAACAACTGGTTGAAGGATGATGAAAAAGATAAATTTTTTGATGCTCTAAAAAATAATACTAAAGCTTTTACTTGGGATTACAAAGACATGAAGGTAATTCACCCAAGTATCTGCACTCATCACATATATACTAAAAATGTTAAACCAATTAGGCAGCCTCAGAGAATGATTAACCAAGCCTTAAGGGATATAGTCAAACAAGAAATTGAAAATCTATTACAAGTAGGTTTTATCTACCCTATCTTAGATAGTCAGTGGGTATCTCCTTTTGTAATTTTTCCCAAAAAGAATGGAAAATGGAGAATATGTGTTGACTATAGGGAAATGAAAAAAACCACACTGAGAGATTATTTTCCCTTACCATTCATAGATCAAGTCCTAGATAACCTTTCAGGTAAACAATACTTTTCCTTCTTGGATGGTTTTAGTGGATACAATGAAATCAGAGTTGCTACTTAAGATCAAGACAAAACTACGTTTACATGTCCATGGGGTACCTTTTCCTATAGGGTGTTACCATTTGGTTTATGCAATGCTCTTGTAACTTTCTAGAGAGATGTACTTGCAATCTTTGCTGATCTAACAAATGATTGTGTTGAGGTATATATGGATGACTTCACTATACACGAAGATACATTTGATTATGCTTTGTGAAATCTAGACAGAGTGTTAACAAGATGTGAACAACACAATCTATCTCTTAGTGATGTAAAGTGTTAAATAATGGTTTATGAGGGGATTGTATTAGGACACCATATTTCAAAAAGAGGAATTCAGGTGGATTAAAACAAAATTAGGATCATTTTAGATTTACCTATTCATCAAACCCCCACTAATATCAAGTCATTTCTAGGACATGCTAGGTACTATAGGTGCTTTATAAAAGATTTCAGTAAAATTTCTGGCCCCATGTTTAATTTCCTAAGGATTGTGAATTTATTTGGAATGAAAAGTGTCAGCTTGCTTTTCAAGAAATTAAAGAAAAATTAGTCATTGCCCCAATATTGAGAGTACCTAATTGGGAAAATCCATTTCATATCCAAACAGATGCCTCAAATTATTCCATTGGTGCACTTTTGAGATAGAAAGATGAAGGAGGAAAAATGTATGCTATTTATTATCTTAGCAAGAATCTTACTCCCACTGAAAATAATTACACCACCATTAAAAAAGAATTTCTTAGGGTGATTTATGAAATCAATAAATTTAGACATTACATTACAGGGTATAAGATATTTGTACACACAGATCATTCAGCAATTAAATATTTAATTAACAAACTAGTGGTTGGAGGAAGAATAATTATATGGTTATTACTTTTGCAATAGTTTGATATTACCATTGTGGACAATCCATGCAAATCTAATGTGGTAGCTGATTTTTTATCAATACTAACCACTATAGGGGAGAAAGATCTGGTCAAGGATAACTTTCTAGATGAACAACTATTTTCTATTTCAGCAAGTACATCATGGTTTGCTGATATAGAAAATTATCTTGTAAAAGGTAAGTTTTCTCCTTCTTTCACTAAGAAATAAATGAAAAAGTTAATCAAAACCAGTGTAAAATTCAAACGGTTAAATGGAATGCTATTTAAACATGGTCTTGATTTTGTTTTGCATAGATGTGTAAGAGAAGATGAAATCTTTGACATCCTCAGAGCATGTAATGATGAACTAAGTGGAGGACATTATTCAGTGAAAAGAACAAATCATAAGATACTTGACATTGGTTATTATTGGCCATCTCTGTACAAGGATGTGAAGAGATATATCAAGCAATGTGATCTTTGTCAAAGGATGGGACAATCAACTTTCACCAATGAAATGCCTCTTCAACCTCGAGTAGTGATTGAACCATTTGAGAGATGGGGATTGGATTTTTTTGGTCCCTTTAATCCTCGTTCACAAGAGAAGGAATATATTCTTGTGTGTACTGACTATGTGACAAAATGGGCAGAAGTGCAGGTGTTGACAAATGACACTAAAGAAGTAGTTGCTGATTTCCTTTGGAACACAATTATGGTAAAGTTTGGAACACCAAGGAGTATAGTTTCAGATTAAGGACCACAATTTATGTCTAATATGATCCAAGATTTCACAATGTATTAAAAAATAAATCATAGGAATTCATCTCCTTACCACCCACTGTCAAATGGACAAGGTGAAGTAACAAATAGAGAATTCAAAAACATCCTTACCAAAATAGTTGAAGCTGGGAGAAAATATTGGGTAAAGATACTACCTAAAGCTATCTGGGCTTATAATACAACTTAGAAAACTACAACAGGGTTTTCACCATATCAGTTAGTCTATGGGAAAAATCCCTTGTTGCCTATTGAGTTTGAACTATAGACATTAAGGACAACAGTTAAGGTGGGTATTGAGGAAAAATGAAAGAATCTTTCAACTCAATGAATTGGATGAATTGATGATGGAAGCACTTTAGTAGATAGAGATAATCCAAGAACAAAGGAAGTAATGGCATGGCACACATATCAAGAAAAGGAAATTCAAAGTAGGAGACTGGGAATTGTTGTTTGATTCTAAGTACCAACAATTCAAGGGAAAATTGAGAACTAGATGGTTAGGACCCTATCAGATTGAGCAGATATTTGACAATTGTTCTATTCAAGTACTTCCCAGTGATGGTAGCATTAGAAAACTCTTGGTCAATGGACATAGGATAAAACTCTATAGGAATCCTCCCACTAAGGATGAACTCTTGAGGAAGATTGAAGCAGAAAAAAAATTTGATCATATGGAAGAACCTGGTTCTTCCAAAATGATCAAATAACCAGATAATAGATGTAAAATAAAGGGAAGAAGATGAAAACCAGTAAATGGTGTTTTCTTCCCTAAAAAATAAAAAATAAAAAATAAAATAAAAATATTCTCTCAAAGGTCAATTGAAAACCAGCAATGGCATTTAACCTCTTCTTTTGGCTAATTCAAATAAAAGGGAATTCTTTTGAATTCCAGCTGTCCTATCTAACCGTGTTTCTTTCCACTTGTAGGAATGATGAGTCATCGTGACAAAAGGATTACATCATCAAGGACAATAATTATATCTTTTAACTTATTTAGGGTTAAATTAAATGTTTGCATGTGTGATTTGACTTGATTTAAAATTTGGTATGATGAGTCATCTATTTATACATTATGATTACAAGTGAGTAATCATGAGATGATTTGGATGGAATAAGTGGTAGCATGGTTATAATTAGTAATCATTAGTGCAAAATCAAGTGAAATAAGTTGCAGAGATATTTTGAGGGAGAAGAAGTGAATTAAGCTTGTGTTCCACAGTAAAGAACATAGGTTCTGCAGCTAAGAACAGAGGTTCCACATCTAAGAACAGAGGTTCCATAGATAAAATCATCAGTTCCATAGCTAAGCAAGAACCCCTATAGTGAATTTGCACAGAATCAAAGGAAATAGAATTCAATTCGATATGGGGATTAAAAAGAAATCAGAACCATAGGACGATTTGTAGCTGCTCGTGGACAAAGAAGTGACATCTATCTTTGAGCATGTAGGATGGCTAGAGTTCCTGAAGAATTTTTCAAAGTAGAATGATGAATTAGTAAGAGAATTCTTCATAAACCTAGAGAAATATGGGACAAAGGTGAGAAATATCTTTATTCCTTTTTTGTAAATATAATAAGTAATGTGTCTGGAGTGCCAATTGTGCATGTCCCACATCCTGCCAAAAGGACCTTGAAAGAACTGGTTGAAATCTTACTACAAGAAGGAGAAGCTGAACCTGAGTACATTTACAATACAAATAAAATCATAAAATGGGTCAGAAGGGCCAGTTTTCCCAAACCCTTTGATAGGGTAGCATTTTGGATAGTGAAATATTTAACCTGTGATGGTAAATTTGGGTCCATAGGAAAACAAGTCCTAAAAATGCTCATATATCTTAAGTATGGAGCCACAAAACTAGAGTAAATAATAAACCTTCCAGGGTTTCTTTTTTATTCTATTTAGACCATGGCCCGTAGGTATTCTTGGGGTGTTGGGACAATCAGGCATCATGGGATAATTCATTTAATATGACAACACCATTTTCTGTTAAAGAAAAATGGAGAGGAAATTTGGGAAAATTTTCTTGTCAAGTTCAAGAAAAAACATAATATTATCAGAAGGACAATACCAGCTCCATTTTCTCCTTCAACTAATTTGGAAATTGATGCCTCTATTGAAGAACAAAAGGAAGTGGAAAGAGAGAATATACACAAAATAAGAAGGTCTGTGAGAAAGATAAAAATAGTAGAGCCTTCTGTGCCTTTGAAGGAAATTCCTTCTTCTGTAGAAGCTACATGGGAGCTAATATCTGTCTCTGATGGTGATAGCTCACCCGTTCAGGATCAAGAAAAAAGAGTAAGAATAAGCTCTAGAAAGAAATCCACTACTGGGCATGTTGAAATTCCCCAAAGAAGGAAAATTCATAAGAGGTCAAGGGAAACCCCAGAGGGAAGGAGTGAACCGGAAAATATGGAAAAGGACGCTGTTGATATTTTGGGCAACATGGCCATGACTCCTCCTGAACCAAGACAAGCTGAGATAGACAAAGGAGATGAGAGACTTGAAGAGCAAGATTTTAAAGAATTGGCTAAACCATAAACATTGCCACATGAAGAAGAAGAGTTGGCATCCTGGAGATGAAAAGGTAAATTTCCTTTGATAGAAGAAGAATTCTCAACTCCTCAAGTAATTTTAGAGGAAGAAGAAAGACATCAAGTTAAACAAGCTCTGTTATTTTCTAGAGCAGAGATTATTATCAAAGAAAAGGATGAGGAATTGGATTTCCTCAAAATCAAATTAGAAGAAAGGGAAATTCTCATTGGAGAGCTAACAACTAATTTTGCAGCCAGGACTGAGGAGTTATCAGTAATTAAGAAACAACTAATAAAAAAAGAGGAAGAATGGCAGACTTCCAGGAAGTAGAATGTTGTGTCCATAGTCTTTGTATAGACTGAGTTGACTTATTTTTCACTCAAACAGCTATAGAATGACACTTGTAGGGAACTCAGAGAAGCTAAAACATCAAACGAAGATTTGAAGACCAAGATGGAAGAAGAAAATAAGGTAATAAAAGAGAAGGGAAGAAAAATTTTATAAGGAAGAACGAAACAAATATAAACGTCTTACAAAAATTCATATGGTCTGCATTATGAGTGAAAAATTGCTTTCCCACAGGAGGCCCTCTCCTACATATAGTGTGTTTTTATAAGAGCAATTCATTCACTGATAATTGTCAAGGATTTCATGTGGAATTCCACATGAACTACAAGATGAATCTAAATTCATGACAACTTATTCTTTATCCAGGCTTGAGAAGAAAAAATCTTCTATGTGAATTCTATCTTTGTAATTTTATGCTAGAGAAAAACACAAGATTTATGATCAATTTGTATGTAGTGGAAATTCAGCTCAATGCATTTGTATCTATCCTGCAAAACCAAATTACATGGAAGGAAAGGGAATATGAGTTTTTATTGAAAGCTAGCTCAACTAGTCTCTATATGAGATCTCACTATGGTAAACCTTCTACCTTCCTCATACATTTTAGAACTCATGCTTTTGATGAGCGATTCAAGACACATCATTTTTCTAGCTTACAAAAAAGTATTGATACCTTCTCCTCCTATAAGGAGGATAAATTTTAAGATATTTATGAAGGATTCTCAAAAAGGTGGGAACTTATTACTATTTCCTTGAGAAGAAGGGAAGTAATATCCCCTACAAATCTGATCTGGAGTTTAGAAAGAGAAAAATATTTATGCACAATAATTCCTCAGATCAATGAAACCTATGGAAAAATATGGATGAGAATGTGAACAAGGCCCCCTCTACTTCTCACCCCCATGTCTCCTTGGAAAAATAGAGAACCTCAAGATCCTACTAAATTTGAAGAGTGGCGGAAGAAAATAGAAGTAGGAGTAGGGTACATTACCTCTAATTTTAAGGATTGAAAGATCCAGTTTCAGTCATTTGATCTGAGCAATCAAATGGAATGTAGAACATATAACCCCATTTTTGAAGAATGAAGTTTGTAAAGGGACTTACAAACAAGCAAGTTTTGGGGAAATGATGAGGTGAGAATATTCTCAATTAATGTATAAAATATGATCTCATCTTATTCTCATTTTTATTAAGTTTGGTTACATTTTGTGAATTTTATTTGATCTGATATGAGTTATGATGTAATTTTCTATATTTTGATTGATTGTGATTATAATGTTTAAAAGCTTTGAAATTCCTAATGAAGTGTGTTTGAAATTAAGTTTTTTAATAAAGCGGGTCTAATCAGTCGAAGAAATGATGTAGCGTTCAACATGTTTTCAGTAGCATCCGTTTCAATACAACTTGGTTAAAAAACTTCCTCCCTAGTTCCAGAACTCCATTACATAGTCATCATATAGTTTTAGAACTTTCAAACTTAGTTTTGGGACTCTAGTATTTAGTCCCAAAATTTTTGGACTTAGTTCCAGAACTCCTGGGGATAGCTCCAAAACTGTCACGGTTTTGATCCTTAAAGATTTCCTTTGGTTCTGAAAATTCTATAAAGTTTCAAAACTAATGGAAGTTTATCTATCCTAACCACATCTAGAGATTTTGCATCAACGACCCTTTCAATCAGGAAAGGATGAGAATATTTCTGAATGTAGATCTAGCGATAGTTATCTTACAGCTATCTGATCAGCCACAATTTGAGTCAGCATCTATTCTAGGCATGATTTGATTTTGTTAGAATCATAGAGATAACTATGATTGTAAATGTATATATAAATAGACCTGCATTAGATAGAGATATAGAAAATATATATGAAACAGAGAAAGAACAAAGAAGATAGATATAGACTAAGTACATAGATCTAGTATGTTTTGTAATACTGAATGTTTTATCAATAAAATAGCCATTCCTGTTTGAGAGAATTCTAAGTTGTTAAATCCTGATTTGAGGAGGAGAAAGGGGCCACTCCCCTAAGGAATAGGATATTCGTCTATCTGGTATATATATTTCCTAAGAAAATAGTTTAGATCTATTAATTCTGTATCGATTTTAATTCTTCTAGTTAAAATCTGTTGTATACTTATTCCTACAGGTGTTTAGATAGATTCTTATATTTCTTACAACCATTTTAAGAATTCGAAGTTGTGTGTGTTTATTTCTAAAAGCAGGTGTGTTTATTTCTAAAAGAAAGTGTGTTCATTTCCATTCTGTAAAGTGTGTTTCCTTTCAACAATGCTTTTAGTGTGTTTCCTTTCAGCAAAGTTTTCATAGTATGATTTGAATAAGGTTTTACTAAGAAGTCCTTAAGACATTGGAAAGATCCCCCAGAAAATATAAAAAACAACTACAATCAACTACTAGATCAATAGGATTACTTTTGTTGCATATAAGTTTAGACACACCCCTAGTTTAATATGATATCAATAAGAAGTTGATTAAATGAAGGGAATAACGAAACCCATCAATCTACTTGGGTAAAGGTGTGGTAAAAGAACTAGAAATGGAAGTAGTAGGTTCTTGTCTTTGGGTTGCACCTTCTTGGGTAAAGGTGACACGGGAGTACATGATGTAGAAGGAAAAGTAGATGGTGGAAGAGGATGGCTTACCCATGGGGGAAATAGAGTTACGGTGGAAGTCGTTGGTAGAGGCTGGGTGGATGGTATGGATTGAAGTCATATAGGAAAATTTGGGGTTATAGTAACTAGTGGAGGTATAGGTGGTAGGAAATGCATGGGTGAAGGCAAGGGTGTTTATCGTGTGGGTAAATGAGGTGTAATGAAGAATCGTGATGAAGTAGGAAGTTTCTTAGCTTTTGACTTGCCTTGGTTAGGAGACTATTTGGCCAGGGTTGATGAGTGAGGCCTTGGGATGGATGGAAGGGGTGAAGGTGACAAAGGTGTGGTAGGTGAGACTAGCGTATGTGGCCTATAAGGTTGGGTCTTCCTTTTAGGTGGAGGAATAATTTTGGTGCGGGTTTGGGAAGACATGGCTAAGTACAATTTGATGGGTGGATGGGTAAGGCTTGATGTTGGCATGACACCCAAGGTAGTGATTGGTCTAGATACATATGAAGATATAGATGTGGGTAGGTTCTTATGCATTGGAATGGTTTTAGTCATGGGTAAAGGTTCAGATGTAGGTATATCGGATGAGGAAGAATCTGTTTCGATAGGCATGATCAAGGTTGATCTATTTTTTGGAAATACCTTTCGATAGATCAAGGAAATATATTCAGGTAAAATTTGTATTTGAGTAGAAAAGGGGAGTTGAAGACATCCCCAAATCATGGAATTATCAACATAATCCAAGTGATTGGCTAGCCATGAAAATGGGACTTCTGTAAGAGGAGGTGCAGTTGGTTTGGTGGAAATCTCTAAAAAATATATATGTGAGACATGGAATTGGTTAGCCTTGTACTCTGTGGGTAAAAGAGTCGAGATCATGTCAATGGGGTCCTGAGATGCTAAGGGAGAATTACCATCAATAGGTAATGACATGTCTAAATAATCTATCATGGGTAGGAGAAATGGTAGGTGGGGTGAGGTAGATTTCTCCCTTGGTTGGGGATAAGGTGATGACGATTCTCTTGTGGATGGGAGAATTAATACTATTGACTTTTCGGTAGGTTGTGAGGTAGACAGTGGAATTACATTAGTAGAAAACATGGGTTCCTACATGAGAGTAGGGGGAGGTGAAGGGGAATCCTATGTGGGTGAAGGATTAGAAGAGGTATGCTCCTCTATGGGTAGAGGAGCTTGTGCCTAAATTTCTTCAATAAAAAAAAGGTGTAATTTGAGGAACGACCGGTATGATATCAAAAACCGTGTGGAATTCACAGACATTGTTTGTCACTGGATGAAGGTTCACTATTTTTATTAGATGATGGTTTATGGTTAGGGAAAGAATTCTTAAATATGTGAATTTTTTTATTTTTTGGTGCGTTCAGGTTGTCCATGACGAGGTCTCCATTATCTATCATCTCCTAGACAATGTTCTTAAAAGTTATGCAGTTACCATCACTATGGCCTTTAACATGATGATAATTATAGCAGTCATGTTCCTTATACCATGCAGGAATAGGACGAGTGGGATCAAAACCAATATGAGGTTTTATGGGAGGAAGTGTAATGGATCCAGTTTTAAGAATATTTTCCAAGACTGAAGAATAGGGATCTCCAATTGAAGTGTACTTCTGCTATTCCCACCGAAAATGAAATGTCTAGATAGGGGAAAGATTGGAAGAAGGTTGGGCTTGATTAAATGGATGAGATGGACCATATTTGTGTACTACCATGTTGGTAGATCTTTTGGATTTTGAATAATTATTTTGGGGTTTTGAAGATGAAGAATAATCGTTTGGTTTGAATGGGGCGTTCTTTTTTTGTAATTGGATTTTCTTTTCTTCAATGGTGGAAATTTCTAGCTTTCATACCATGGTGAACAATTCGTCAAAGGTTCGGAAGGTTTGTACCTAAAAAGTTGGTGAGATGTGTCTAGCATAAGCTCTAGTGAATAACTCAATAAGTTCGGCTTGAGGTAACAAGAACATCAATTGGCTGATAAGACTTCGCCAGTGAGTAACGAAATCTATGATAGATTTTCCATCATACTGCCATGTTGAATATAGGTCAGTCATGGTGACTTTTTTGAATACATTGATCAAGAAGTGGTCCAGAAATTCTTGAGCCATTTGGTTGAAGGAGTAGATGGAATGTCTAGGTAAACTACTCTACCAATCTAAGGTGGGTCCTATTAGGGACATGGGGAATGTTTGTAAGAGAAAAGCATCGTCATGGGAAATTAGGTGGCACCCATGTTTGAATGACCGCAAGTCCTGTTGCGGGTAATATTTACTGTTGAAACAGTTGAACTTGGGCATTCCCCAATGCATAGGGTATGGGTGAATAGGAATGGATGGATGAATAGGCTCATTATAGATTTTTTCATAGGTCAAGGAGTTACGAGATCTGGAAAATGATGCTTCTAATGTTTGCATCTTTTCCATCATCATCCTAATGAGGTCATTGGTGGGTTGTGAGGAATGGGTGCCTCCTGTAGAAAAGGGAGGTTGATGATGGGTGTATGATGTGGAGGGCATCCTAGTACAAGAGGGTTCCAAATATGAAAACTATGAAGGGGGGATAGATACATGTGGAATGTACCCCAAATAAGCGATAGGTGAGATTGGGGATTACTGGTGATGCGTGTAAATAGGTGGAGTGGTTGAAACGACTCTTGTGGTAATGGGTGGTAGAGACTGAGGGATGGAAAGAACCAATTTTTGGAATGGGGTGTGGATTGCCAACACTAGAGGTGGTTGTGATGAAACTATTACATACACAGAAGGAGCTATGTTCAATGCATTTGGTGAAGGAATAGTTGACACCACGGGTGTAATAGATGTCATTGGGGAAGCAGTTATGGAAAAGGTGGGACCAATTATGAGACCACAGGGGGTAATGTGGATGAGGGTAGCACCGAGATAGTGGTAGCTAATGTGGAAGTGGGTGTGAGGGAAGGAGGAATAGATACATGTATGTAATACACTAGTTGTCTTGAGGAGTCTCAGGTAGATGAGTGGGAAAGATAGTATTGTAAGGCCGCGAGATTCTGATCAAGGAGTCTTGAAAACTCCTCATCGCTGGTAGAAATGGTGACAGACTGAGTTGAATCCATAGGTGACAGGATGGAAGGTGGTCATGGGCTAGGTGGGAGTGGCTAAAGACTACATGAAATATAAGGGTGTTGGTTTGGTTGTGAGTTAACACCATGTAAATTAGTGTTGACCTGGTGAAATTGTATTCTGTAAATGACACAAAAAATAATAGAAGTAGAGAAGGATAAATTCTGGGGGGTAAATATGGTCAGTGTTTTGATTAAAATTAAAACACAGTAACTGATGATGGTCATTAAGAATGATAACGGTTAAAGGTGAACCAATGATGGTTATGATAACCAATGCCAATCACTATGGGAAATACCAGTTTCAGAAAATGAAATAGAATTGATGAATGTGAAATGGGGAAACTGTATCTGACAAAGATATCAAAATGTTGGGGATATGATGGTGTCCTGAGGACCAAAAAAAGAAAATAATAGGTGATGAAGGTTGTTTAAGGAAAAATAACTAAAAGATCTAGAAGCCAACACCAGTTAGGTAAACTGAAAATGGTCAGATGTAAACTGACGATATTCGATGGACCGACGCCAGTTTCTGTGAAATTAGAAAAAATGAAGAAAAATGGATTTTTGGCGAATTAAACTAGACGAAGGATCAACCCAAAAATATGAGAATGATAAGATGAGGTCATGAAACACTAAAAAATAGTCAGAATACTCCAACTATGATGATGGAGTGTGAAAGGAAGAAGAAAAATGAAGAATCGTAACCTCACACCTCATAAAGCAAGTCAAGAATAAAGCTAAGAAAAACACACAATACTAAAAGTGAATTTATGTTTGTTTTAGCTTATGCTATTTAAGACTGAATTGTGAATTTAGAATGGAGTTTTTGGTTGGGAAGGCATCCTATGAAGAAGGAAATTCTAAAAGGGTGGTTTCAGGTTATGTTATGGCGGGGGCTAACCTTTCTATGAGGTGATGACTAGATAGATATAACCAGCTAGGTGCCCACTGTCAATCCTCTGATTGTGTCATTGTTGAAAGTCTCTTCTGGGTGGGATGTTGTTTAAGAAGATGTGTAAATTAAAATTTGTGTAGTTTGGCAAAGAGAGAGAGAAGAAAGTGCTTTCTATGGTTCATTTGTGTCAACCATCAGCTGGGCATGACTTCCAGCATATAGGTCGCCCTCATTTTTAAATATGAGCTAATAATGTAGTATACAAGGATGAAATAAAACAAATTTTATAACCCAAATCAATAATTATATTTAGTTAATCAAATGATGAATAGGTCAAGAATGTGCTTGTTATCCAAAATTCACCCCCCAGGGTAATTTTGATAACATGCATTAAATTCTTCAGTCCTGAGCAAGATAGATTGATTCAAGGGAAAAAAATTATGTTTTTGGGATCCCCTCAGCCTTTTTCTAGCTCTCCTGTCCAAGGAGAAAGGACAAAGTTCTAAAAAAGGATGAAAAAGTTGCAAAAACCAAGCTTGGGCCAGAAAAAATCATGAAAAATGGCTAAGTCCTAATCCAGGCGGTCCTTGGGACAGTTGGGATGTCAGGGCACGAATCGGCCGAAAGGCCACCAAGCGGTCCGCAGAGCATTGGGACAGTTGGGACATCGGGACGCGCAGGATGTGGAAAGCCGATTCGGCCGAAGGAGGAAACAAAATTGGCTAACTGTTGTGCAGATAAGGTTGGGACATCTGGGCCGAAAGGACACGAAGGACGCGAAAAGGCAAAGCGGCCGCAAAGAGGGATAGGGAAGCCCGATTCGTGCGGATCGGAGGAATTTGTCCCAGACAGTTCGGGACATTCGGGCCAAAGGGATGCATGGGACGTGAAAATCTGGCAGGCCCGCGAACGAATCAGGAAACGCCATGTGTCACAAGGGAAAATGTCCAAAATTTCAAAGGGAAAGTTTTAAAGCATTGGCCCGAGCCAATAAAAAGAGAACACGTGTCCTAAGGAGAAGGGGAGTGTGGAGCTCAGGGAGGAATTAGAGAATTTGGAAAAAGTTTTGGCCAAAAACTAAAAGGTAAAGGATGACCCCGCGCCCCTGTCCTCCAACCAGATCATGCCACGTGTCCCAAGTGGTGGGGACACAGGAAAAAATGGGAAATTTTCCAAAATTACAAAAGGTTAAAAATTTCAAGGAAAACCTGCGGGTAAGGGAAGGAGAGAGAATTGCTCATCCAATCAGCGCCCGACACATGTCATCCAGGTGGCGGAGCACGAGAAAAAATTTCAAAACCCATTTTTGCCTGTTTTGTGCCCTAAATCTTCAGATCGCCATACCTTTCAATCCAGAGCTCGGATTTGCATGTTCTTTATATCATTGGAAAGCTTATAAAATTCTCTACATGATTCCAGGGTCAATCTTGAATTTTGGTTTATTCTGGATAGAGATAGTTGAGAAACAGATCTGACATGTGTTCATGGCTAAAAGTGACATTTCAGCGACCAAATTTAATGTAGAATGGGTTGCATTCTCCTCCAATTCAGTAAAAAATGATAGGGTATGGGTTTGTAAGGTCCCCCATGATGTTTTAATGCATTTGCAGTTAAGGAGGAATGGGCTCCCATGTTTTGTACATTTTCTCTCTCCTGGGCTCAACCCATGCAATGTAAAAGCCAGATTTAGCTCATTTGAAAGGAGGAGAACATTTTTGGGCATAGCAATCTTCTTCTTTCACCTCCAGCAAGTGATTTTTGCAAGAATTAGACCTATTCAAAGATTTTAATAGGTTTTGTACCTCTCTGAGGTTGTAATGCAGTGGTTTGGACATTGGAAATGATAATGCAAGCTTTGTGAATGGGTTTCAGTCCTTTGTATTATTTGCCTCATTTCAGATCCTAAATTATATCTTATCAGTCTGTGTATGTTTTATGTTGCAATCTTTGGTCTGTGTCTATTTGCATGAAAAAAGTATTCACCACTCCTTTTGGTGCATCACCATCTTTAGTTAATTTCAATTTTTACATTTCTATCCCTGTCTCCTTGCAATTTAGAGTAGGATTAGGATCTGAACCTCTGTAGTTGTGCAAATATAGATCTAAATCAGAGGAGTTTGAGGAAATAGCCTCTAATCTGGAGATTCCTCTCTCAGTTTGACAAGTCCCACACTTGGAGAGAGGTTTCCATGTTGTGCAATCACACTAGATGCTAGAGTGATCAACCTAGAAGCCTGATCTGCATCCAGGGGTGCTGTGATCCTGCAACAACAGTTTTGGCACGCCCGGTGGGACCCTAGAGGTCTCATTGTTATTGCAGCAAAGTTGATGTGCATCTGCTGCAATTTTCTTTCTTGAAAAGAGCCATTATTTGCATATCTGGCAACTCCAAGGGGAAGAATCAACTGGTTTCGGCAGTGCAGGCCTGAAAACTCATGAGAAGAATCACCACAAGGTCAAGAGTTGTAGAAGAAGAAGTGCTCTTTGAATACCTACAATTATCTCCAAGAAGAAGGTAAAGAGGAAGAAGGACTCAAAGGACTCCATCTCCACCAAATAGAACTCTCTCAACTCCTCCACCTGCTAGGCCTTTCATTCAGTCAACAAGGGTTTTAAGACCAATTAGAATGACACAAAACAACCCCTATGTCAACTTCACAGGCAGCAGTTCACTTGCCCTCAATGCACAACATCTAATTCCTATTGCAGCCTTGAAGAACATTCCGTACTTCACTGGAGAAAATTAGACTACTCCAGGTGATCATGTTAAAGATATTGCTAACCTTTGTGCAATCCATGAAATCAATGAAATGCAAGTGGCTGTCAAGTTGCTAGCATCTTCATTCAAGGTGAAAGCATTGCAATGGTTTAGGAGCCTTGGAGCTGGTTCTATCACAAATTGGAATCAGCTGTGTATAGCACTTCATGAGCAATTTGGAGAAAAGGGAAACAATTTGTCTCTTTTGGAGCAGTTGACAACCATCAAGAGAGCTCCCAACGAGCAGCTGACCGATTTCAACTTCAGATTTCAAAAGACTTGGGAGAGAATTCCAGTGGTAGTCAGGCCAACAGCAGAAGGTGCTTTTCTCTAAAATCTCAAAGCTCTAAATTTTGATATTTCTATGTTGATTCAGTCCATGGGAGGCATAACTATCCCTATGGCTTATAACATTGCCATTAGGGCTGAAAATTGTTTGATCCAAGCTAGCAAACTTGCCCCTAGACCTCCCATGCCATTGTTTCCAAGTTTAGAAAGCCCAAACACCAATCAAGCACCTAGTTTGGCTCCTTCTCCCACTCCTAGAAATCAGAGTTCAAATGAAGCTTCCACTTCATCTCCAAGTGCCCCAAATGAGCTTCAAGAAGTCATGAAGCAATTGCAAAACCTAGGCAATGAGCTGGTTACTCTCAAAAGGCAGCAGGCCCAAGGTTTTAGACCTTCTTATCAACCCCAAGCTTAGCCTAATAGGCAGCCATACCAACCACAAAGGCCTCCTAATCCAGCTATAAATATAAATCAAACAAGGCCTCCTGCCAATAGACCATTCCATCCCTATGATCCAAATGCCATATCTGCCTCTAAGGCATTGGTACACACACAAAACAACATTTCCCAGGAGTATGATTGGTGTTTTCCATGCAATGAGCCTCATAACCAATCCATGTGCTTCAATGGTGCTTTGAATCAAGCACTAATGGTGACAACTACTGGTGTGGAGGGTGAGGGCAGTTAAGGAAACAGTCAGCAACAAGAAACATTCCAACAGCAATCAGCCCCAAATGACACCACATTGGTAAATTGGCAAGCAAAGGATTTTTGTGGCATGAACTAGGCAGTTTCTCAGGGTGTTGCAGCCAACACAAGTTCAAAAAGGAGGAATTTGGGTGAAGAACAGCCATTAGCCCCAACCAATCCACAACCTTCCATGGCTCCACAAATGATTGGCAAGCAAAATCCAATTTCAAATGCACAAGGGCAGCCAAGAGCAGCCCCTAGGCCAACTCAAATACCAGTTGTTGCTGCCCACGTGCAAGGAGTAAATGTACAAACCAAGGGACAACAAAGAGACCCTTCATCACCATTCAATATCATTGATCAGATGAAGAAGACAAACGTCAATATATCATTGTGGGAATTCCTATCCATCCTAGGCTAAAGAGATCTGCTGCAAGCTGCCATGAAGGACTGGCCAACTTCAAATCAACAGATCCAAAGGCAAGAGAAGGTACTTACAAATGCTACATAGCTTGAGGGAAATCATGGAGGACAGCAAGGTAAAATGTTGAAGCCCCCTCCTTTCTATGTTTCATTGATAATTGGAAATCAGCTAGTGCACAATTGCATGATAGACTCCGGGGCAAGTAGCTCAGTAATGCCTAAACAAATAGCTGATCAGCTAGGGCTCCAATATGAAACAATATCCAAGGGGGTAGTGCAGCTGGATGGGATAGCAGTAGCAACAGTTGGAGTGATTAGAAACTTGATTTTTACCTTGCATGCATGTCCAAATGTTGTTGTTTTACAAGATGTACCAGTCATAGACCTTCCACCACTCTTTTCCCTATGCTTGTCAAGAGACTTCACAGCCAAGATTGGGGGATACTTATCTGCTGATTGGTCACACATGCTGTTCAGAATGAGGTATGGAACTAAGGCTACAATCAGGTCAGAACCTATTGCAAACTTTCACATTGAGCCTTACGCTCCAAGTCAGACTAATGCCAATTACTCAGCATTTAATCAAGAAGATCACCAAAGCATTGATGAAGCTGACACCAAGGTTGGAAGCATCCCAGATCTAACTCTTGATGAATGGGCAAAAAAGATACATGCATTTGATCCTTATCAAGAAGTGGAAGAATATGAGCTAGGGGTCTATTGCATACATGAAGAAAATCATCCTATTCCTAGCATCACCAAGTCAAACCACAAATATGACAATGAGGTATGGTAGTTGTATTTTGTTGGGTCAAGGAATAGACAAGGTGCAGGAGGTGGATCTATGCTTATTTCACCTCAAGGAGTAAGGTACTATTCAGCTCTTAGATTTTAGTTTGCATGCTAGAATAACACTGCTAAATATGAAGCCTTGGTGCAAGGGATGCATTGGGCAATAAAGAGAAAAATAAAGAACTTGCAAGTCTTTGGTGATAGTGAATTGATTGTAAATCAGGTCAAGGGACAACATGCTGCCAAGAATGATCTACTCAGGTGCTACAAGAACAAGGTGTGGGACCTCATGGAATATTTTGAGGGTTTAGGCATCAAATCCATTCCTAGAAAAGAGAATCAAGCTGCTGACAGGCTTGCAGTAGTAGGGGCAGCATTTGACATTGTGGAAAGTATTCAACAAGACAAGGTATAGCCAAACATCCACATGATTGTGAGGCCTTCAGTGCCAGATAACAATGTCAGTTGGCAAGTGTTTGAAAATGACCAGCAAATCATCCATTTCTTGCAAGAAGAAGCTGAGTTCTCAGCTAGGAATCAAGAAAGATTGGAACATCAGTATGGTGACCAAGTGGTATAGCTGAGAACTAACAAGCTGCCCAAGGGACTTATCACTTTGGAGTCCATTTTTAACCCCAATGATCAGTTTAGAAAGGAGAAAGCAAAAATTAGGTCAAGAGAGAGGATTCAGTATCCATCTTGGTAGAAGAGAACAAACCATTACAAATTGGAAGGATGACAACTAAACAAGAAAGGTATGAGTTCATACAGCTATGTTAAGAGTTCCCTGACGTGTTTGCTTGGAGCTATGAAGACTTGAAAGGTTTCAATCCCAACTTAGCTCAGCATACCTTCGAATTGGATCCAAATACTAAGCCTGTCAGGTAGAAACAAAGACCAGTCAATCCACACATGGAGCCTCTCATGAGGAAAGAATTGGACAAGCTGATTGAGTCAAGGATCATATTCCCAATCAAGCATTCTAGTTGGGTTGCCAACTTAGTTCCAGTCAGAAAGAAGAGTGGAGAAATCAAATTGTGTGTTGACTTCAGAGACTTAAATAGAGCCTCTCTCAAGGACCATTACCCACTCCCTTCCATGGAGCAAATCTTGCAAGTTGTGGCTGGCTCCGAGAGGTTTTCACTACTTGATGTCTACTCAGGCTATAATCAAATTACGGTGAAGGAAGAGGACCAGTTCAAAATAGCCTTCACAACCAAATGGGGAACTTTTGCATACAGGAAAATGCCATTTGGGCTGTCCAACGCTGGTGCTACCTTCTAAAGGGCAATTGACATGGCATTCAAAGGTTTGATTAACAATGTGGTGCTGATCTACCTTGATGATATCACTATTTTTTCCAAAAATGCAGCAGATCACCTCTCTCATTTGAGACAAGTCTTCATGAGGTGCAGGATATTTGGAGTGTCTTTGAATCCTAAGAAGTGCATCTTTCTTGCACATGAAGGAAAGCTCCTTGGCCATATTTTCTCCAAGGAAGGATTAGCAATTGATCCAGAGAGGGTTGAAGCCATAAGAGCACTACCATTTCCAAGCCACAAGAAGGCCCTTCAAAGTTTCTTGGGAAGGATAAAATTTTTTTGGAGGTTTGTCCCAGATTTTGCAACCCTTATCAAGCCCATCACCAAAATGTTAAAGAAGAGCATGGCTTTCAAGTGGACAGCAGAAGGAAAGGAGAGTTTTGAAGCAATCAAAGAAGCCATCTCTCAAGCACCAACTCTCATCAACCCGGACTTCTCCAAGGATTTCATTCTCTACGCATTTGGAGGTAATGACACTATTTCTGCCATTTTGGTACAATAGAACAAGGATAATGATGAGCAGCCAATTGCCTTCTTCAGTCGGAGCCTAGATGACTATGAGGTGAGATACTCTTTTATTGAAAAGCATGTGCTTGCAGTAATAAGAAGCTTGAAGAAATTCAAGCATTTAATCTCAAACAACAAGGTCCAGTTGCTGGTCTCACATGCTGGGGTTAAGGACTTCCTCCTCAACAAGGATTTGAATGAGAAAAGGGTAGGTTGGATCACCCGTGTCATGGAGTACGACATTGAGATCAAGATCACCAAGCTGGTAAGAGGGAAAGGATTGTGTGAGCAGCTGGTTTTGGGGAAGAAAAAAGAAGTGTGCAATGAAGAAGAGGCTGTTTTGACAGTCCAAGACAGCCATGAGCCAAGTGGCAATCAAGAAGAAGACAATGTTGCCCCCACTCCTTGCTAGACCCAGGGCATTATACACTTCCTAGGCACAGGCCTATGCCCTCTGGAGATGAACAAGACCCAAAGGAGACACTTTAGATTGCAGGTTGTTCCATATGCCATTGTTGATGGAGTTTTTTTCAAGAAAGATGTGAATGGAATGCTGCTGAGGTGCATTAGCACAAATCAGATTCAAAGGGTGTTGGAAGAGTTTCATGGTGGACTAGCTGGTGGTCATTTTGCACTAAGAGTGACAGCTCTAAAATCATGAAGGCTGGTTATTTTCGGCCTAAAATCTTCAGTGATTGCTATGCATGGATCAAGAGGTGTAAGAATTATGCATTCTTCACAGGAAAAGAGAGACTTGCTACCCTCCCATTACATCCAATCTCAGTTGACCAACCATTCATGCAATGGGGTTTGGAATTCATTGGAGTCATTAATCCCAATTTAAGCCAAGGGCACAAATGGATTTTGACAGCCACATACTATTTCACCAAATGGACAGAAGCAGTAGCACTCAAAGAGGTAAATGAGTCTAGCATCTTAGACTTCTATGAGGTAATAACAACCATATTTGGTGTACCTGCTACAATAATCTCTAATAATGCATTGGAATTCATTGGATCTAAGGTGACTGAGTGGGCTGTCAAGAACGGTATCTACCCAAGCACTTCATCAAACTATTACCCTCAAGGTAATGGCCAGGCCGAGTCTACAAACAAGAACTTGTTGAGGATCATTAGGAGGACTCTTGACGAGAATCAGAGGTGTTGGCATACCAAACTAAGATCAGCCTTATGGGATGATAGGATAACTCCCAAAAGATCCACAGGTAACTCTCCATTCAAACTTGTCTATGGAAGAGAGGCAATCTTGCCCATATCACTTGAGTTGCCAACATTGAAACTCATGAAGCAGCTGGAGTTGCTTGAATTTGAGCCCATGGAGGTGAGGTATGCAGAGTTGATGGAGCTGCAAGAAATCAGAAATCAGGCATCCCAAGTAATGGAAAAGGATCAAGCTTTGATCAAGAAGACCTTTGATAGGAAGGCCAAAGATAGATCTTTTTAGGTTGGAGATCTAGTGTTGAAATGGGATGTGGATAGAGCAAAACCGGGAAGGCATTCAAAATTTGATGCCATTTTGAGTGGCCCATACATGGTCATGAAGTGCAAGAACAACAATGCTTTCCAATTGGCCTCATTGGATGGTGAAGAACTGTAGATTCCAGTAAATGGAATCTATCTCAAGCGTTGCTTCTAGAGGGAAATTCACTACCCTTTTAAATATTAGGTTAGATTTTCATTCCTCTAAGTGCTTGTGCACATTGTTTTGCTATAGGTTAGTTTTGTTTTCCCTAAGTGCTTTGGCACATCTTGCTGTCCACAGAGATGTTTTACAGTCCTTGCTTCCATCAGGTGATATTCCATCTTCCTCCTTACACATTCTAAGTCAGTTGGGGTTCTAAACAAAATATTTGATGACTCCATGCCCAATGGACTGCTTCAGGAAAATGGTATCTTCTACCTAGTAGGTAGGTGACCCTGCTGAGTCGCCAAATTGTTATCCAAAATTCACCCCCCAGGGTAATTTTGATAACATGCATTAAATTCCTTGGTCTCGAGCAAGATAGATTGATTCAAGGGAAAAAATTATGTTTCTGGGGTCCCCTCAGCCTTTTTCTAACTCTCTTGTCTAAGGAGAAAAGAGAATGTTCTAAAAAAGGATGAAAAAGTTGCAAAAAACAAGCTTGGGCCAGAAAAAATCATGAAAAATGGCTAAGTCCTAATCCAGGCGGTCCTTGGGACAGTTGGGATGTCGGGGCACGAATCAGCCGAAAGGCCACCAGGTGGTCCGCAGAGCATTGGGATAGTTGGGACATCGGGACGCGCAGGACGTGGAAAGCCGATTCGGCCGAAGGAGGAAACAAAATTGGCTAACTGTTGTGTAGATAAGGTTGGGACATCTAGGCCAAAAGGACGCAAAGGACGTGAAAAGGTGAAGCGGCCGCAAAGAGGGATAGGGAATCCTGATTCAGGCGGATCGGAGGAATTTGTCCTAGACAGTTCGGGACATCCAGGCCAAAGGGACGCGTGGGACGTGAAAAGCCGGCAAGCCCATGGAAGAATTAGGAAACGGCACGTGTCACAAGAGAAAACGTCCAAAATTTCAAAGGGCAAGGTTTGAAGTGTTGGCCTGAGCCAATAAAAAGAGAACACGTGTCCTAAGGAGAAGGGGAGTGCAGAGCTTGGGGAGGAATTAGAGAATTTGGTAAAAGTTTTGGTCAAAAACTAGAAGGTAAAGGATGACCCCACACCCCTGTCCTCCAACCAGATCATGCCACGTGTCCCAAGTGGCAGGGACACGGGGAAAAAATGGGAAATTTTCCAAAATTAAAAAAGGTCAAAAATTTCAAGGAAAACCCACGGGTAAGGGAAGGAGAGAGAATTTCTCATCCAATCATCACCCGACACATGTTGTCTAGGTGGTGGAGCGTGGGAAAAAATTTCAAAACCCATTTTTGCCTGTTTTGTGCCCTAAGTCTTCAGATCACCATATCTTTCAATCCAAAGCTCAGATTTGCATGTTCTTTATATCATTGGAAAGATTATAAAATTCTCTACATGATTCTAGGGTCAATCTTGAATTTTGGTTTAGTCTAGAGAGAGAAAGTTGAGAAATGGATCTGACATGTGTTTATGGCCAGAAGTGACATTTTAGCGACCAAATTTAATGCAGAATGGGTTGTATTCTCCACCAATTCGGTAAAAAATGATAGGGTATGGGTTTGTAAGGTCCCCCATGCCATTTTAATGCATTTGCAGTTAAGGAGGAATGGGCTCCCATGTTTTGTACATTTTCTCTCTCCTGGGCTCGACCCATGTAATGTAAAAGCCAGATTTGGCTCATTTGAAAGGAGGAGAACATTTTTGGGCATAGCAATCTTCTTCTTTCACCTCCAGCAAGTGATTGTTGCAAGAATCAGACCTCTTCAAAGACTGTAACAGGTTTTGTACCTCTCTAAGGTTATAATGTAGTGGTTTGGACATTGGAAATGATAATGCAAGCTTTGTGAATGGGTTTCAGTCCTTTGTTTGTATTATTTGCTTCATTTCAGATCCTAAATTATATCTTATCAGTCTGTGTATTTTTTATGTTGCGATCTTTGGTCTGTGTCTATTTGCATGAAAAAAATATTCACCGCTCCTTTTGGTGCATCACCATCTTTAGTTAATTTCAATTTTTGCATTTCTATCCCTGTCTCCTTGCAATTTAGAGTAGGATTAGGATATGAACCTCTGTAGTTGTGCAAATATAGATCTAAATCAGAGGAGTTTGAGGAACCAGCCTCTAATCTGGAGATTCCTCTCTCAGTTTGACAAGTCCCACACTTGGAGAGAGGTTTCCATGTTGTGCAATCACACTGGATACTAGAGTGATCAACCTAGAAGCCTGATCTGCATCTAGGGGTGCTGTGATCCTGCAACAACAGTGCTCTTTTACTACTATGCAAATGTAAGAAGAAAGAATTGGTTTGTTTTAAGTACCAAATGATAAATGCCATTTAGATAATTACAAGAAAGGAATATTACCAGGGAGAAGATAAAATGTGTATTTTTCAAAAGGAAAGAAACACAAAAAATGTTTCCCTATACGAAGAAAATGCAATGAATCCAAAAGAGGGTCCCACCGGGCGTGCTAAAATGTTTCATCAATAAGTTGTGTATGTATGAGCAAAACATATAAGGTAAGGGTGAGGAGGAATACCTGTGAATGAAGGTGGAAGGTAGAGTGCATGCATTCGGATTTCTTGATCCAGTGCTGATTACGAGAATTTTTTTTTAGGAAGAACTACCTGTGAATACAAAACAAGACCAAAATAATAATATTAAACAATATATGTCAGTGGACTACCTAGCATGTGCTAGATCTGGGAAGTGTGATACATCCTAGATGGTTGTCAATCCACTCTTTAAAATAACTTAATGCAAGAAATAACATAAACAAATAATATCCTACTGCATTTGATATGATTTAGGTGTCTCATTCAAGTTTAATAAGAAAATATAATCTAACAGGCTAGTCTATGATCAGATCTGGAAGTTAGAAAAGTGAAGAAGGTGGTTGGGATAGGTCAGGGTCAAGTTTTGAGTGGTTTGGGTTATTTGGGTGAATGTTATGAGGTTGCTATTACAGGAAGATTTACCAGATATAGAGACTGATGTCGGTATGGTATGACCAATTCCATTTGAGAGGATACCGATGATATTTTAGGTTTACTGGTGTCGATAGGTTTAGGTTGATAGAGACTCAATAAAGTTTGGTTTTAATGATTCTTTGTGATTGGATAGAGAATAAACAAAGAATAGTTAGGTTGATAATAGTGTTGGGAATACTCAGAGATGTTTGGAGTTGGGTATGGAGGGTTGGGATGTTTTAGGTGGTTAAGTGGATGGATTAGTAGGAAGGTGAGAGGTGATGAGATGCAAAGGAGACTAGGATTCCCAAAAAGAGATAAAGAAACTAATATAAGCAAGTATGGAAAGATGCAGATCCAAATGTACTTACTTGTACTTGCATACTTGGTGGTTTGATGGAGGTGATGGTTTATCCATGGAGCTAGTGGTTAGTACTATAGACATTCTTCCAAGAACATTACTATGAATGCTTGGCCTTTAGATCAGTGTTTGGTGCTGGTTCAGGATGTTTGGGTGTGCAAGAGTGCTCTGGTGCATGCTTGCATGCAGATATCTCTTCTCCAAAACTTGAATAATTCTTTCAACCTCTAGAAAAGGTTACCCAAAATGAATATAAGGTAACTGATGATGGTTAGAGGTGACTGACATCAGTTTAGGGTTGACTGGCACTGGTTAAGGTGGGAAATACTAGGTTTGGTAAAATGACAGATCTTGGCAATCTTTTTGGCTTGTTATTTCCATTGTCATAGATCAAAATGGAATGTTGCACTTAGATTAGTGGGCATGCGGTTAAAGGAAGAATAGGCATGTGATTTTATGGTTGAACTAAGAATTATTTAATTAAGGTAGGTAAGACTAAGTATTAGTTAAAAGGAAACATTCTATGAATAGGTCTATGATGAAGTGTCTATGTGATGTAGTGGGGTGAGGTGCCTAGGTGAGATGGAAATTAATTTAGTTAAGGTATTTATTAATATATATTGTGAGAATGGGCATTAATTTAATTGTAGGTAATTAAATTAATATACATGTGGGGTGAAGTGGGAGTGTGACCCAAATTTGGTGTCTACATTTAAAGCTATATTCATACTTTTAATATCCTTTAACCCCAAACCAACCACACTCTTTGGAAGAGTGACCCTATCCTTAGATTCAATACCCAAAAAAAGAAATGTATGTTTTATCTGCGTAATTATAGTTCTAATCTTTGTACGAATCTTAAAAATAGACATAAGATACACCAGAAGACTTTGTAAGGAACTTTGGAGTAATTGTAATTTACTAGCCTGTGAAAGCAAAGTCCCTTTCCAAGTTGCTAACTTTTTTTGAAATCTAATAACAAGATTATTTCAATTATCCATGACCATTCTCCCCTTAATAATAGGCATAACAAAATATGAAAAAGGCAAATAATTCATAGGGCACTCCGAAACAACAACAATTATATTATGAATTTCTTCCTAAACATTCAAGAAAATAATTTATCTTTTTTGAAAATTAATAAGACGACCTGTGTCTTCTTCAAAATATTGAAGAATATCCCTAAAGGCCATAGCTTCTGAAATAGTTACCTTTCCCAACAAGAACGTGTCATCCACAAACTACTATAAAGTAAATTGGATTCAGACCATTTGAAATAATTAAACCATTAAGAATCCTCCTTTCCCTACGGTCATAAAAAATTATGCTCAAAGTTTTTGTCACAATAATATATAGAAAATGAGACAAAGGGTCCCCCTGTCTTAGACCCCTCCCTAAGGAAAAAAACCCTTTAGACTTACCATTGATAAGAATAGAGTATTTAGAAGTAGAAATGCATTCCATTATCAGATTTATAAAGTGAACATGAAATCCCAATGTTTCCAAAATTATCCTTAGAAATCTCCATGACACCCTATCATATGCTTTATTCATATCACTTTTTAACAACATAGCCTCCTATTTTGAGACATCCACCAAATGGATAGTTTCATGAATAATAATGACACTATCAAGAATCTATCTTCCTTCCACAAAGGCTCCCTGATTTAGAGAAATAAAACCTTGTAACAAATTTGTGATCCTAAAAGAAATTATTTTCATAATAATTTTATAGATAGTGTTACATAAGCTAATAGGTCTAAAGTATGCAACTTTACCAGCCCCATAAATCTTAGGCACAAGAGATATAAAATTACTATTGATCTCTTTGAACAACTTAACATTCATAAAGAAATCTTAGACAACTTCCTCAATATCCACATGAACAATGTCCCAAAAATCCTAAATAAAGAAAGTAGGGAAACCATTTGGCCCAGGTGATTTTTCTCCTTACAAATCAAACATAGTAGATTTTCTCTTGAGGAGAAGGAATTTTAACCAACTCAGCATTTTCCTGATGAGAAATAATAGGTTGAAAAAAATATGCTATTTTTCTCTCCTTCACTAAATCTGGCTCTCTTCCTGTAGCCAACAAATAAGAGAAAAGACTTATAAATTCCTCTGAAATCTCAGACTATTTTTTCAATTTCACTCCTCTTCTTTCCTCATTTTCCAAGATAGATTTACCTTGTTTGTGCATAGAGGCTTTAAAGTGAAAGAATTTTGTATTCCTATCACCTTCCTTTAACTACATGACCCTTAAATTTTATTTCCAATATGCTTCCTCTTTTTATTCCAAGTTATGATAATCAACCAAAAGAGATTTATCCTTATTCCTAAGATCTTGATCTAAACCCCTAATTTCCATCACCTCCTCTAACTTTTTTAAAACCGTAAATATTTTAGCTTTTTGGAAAAAAAATGTTAATGTTGATGCAAAATCATAGCACCCCTGGATGCAGATCAGGTTTCTAGGTTGATCACTTTGGCATCCAGTGTGATTGCATAACATTGAATCCTTTCTCCAAGTGTGGGACTTGAAAAATGAGAAAAGATTCTCCAAAGAAGGCTGGTTCCTATTCCTCTGTTCAGATGCACACGAAATATGCAGAGGGTTTTCTCAAAACCTAATCTAATCTGCCAAGGAGACAAGGTAAGAAGATGCATAAAATAAATCTAAGCTAATAGAGGTGATGCACCGAGGAATGAATAACACCTATTTTTCCAGTGAACACAGAGCATTCAAATGTGATATAAGATCATGCACAGATAACAAAACCTGTAGTGAAAGACCAGGAGGATGCAAGATGAACACAGAGAGGGTTGAGAATCATCCACAGACATGTATTACTTGCTCCAAAGATTGATACAATACACTGCAGAATGCCAAGAGGTAGAATCGTATTACAGTTTCAAATGAGAGGTTCGAATTCCACAAATACGCTTGATAGGAGAAGAAGGGAGGAGAAAAACAGAAAATGTTCGACCCTTGAAAAGAAGCTCCTCTTTACAATATATAGAAAGAATGAGAGAGGAAAGAGAGAGGGGGAAGCCAAATCTACTCCAACCACCTCCATGTTGCATTCAGTTCATCTCATTATGACAGAAGCGGCAGATCATGGCAAAACGGCGGGCTGTCCAACAGAAGCGGCGAACTGTCTGCTACATTAAAGTTGTTAGTTGAAGCATTACTTCTGCTTGTTATTTCGTGCCAGAGGTGTTTCTTGGTTTTATCTCTCCAAACTGAACCAAAATGAAATATTGACCCCGGAATCATGTAGAGAATCTCACAAGCTTTCCGTTGATATAAAGAACGTGCAAATCCGAGCTCTGGATTGAAAGTTATGGCGATCTGAAGATTTAGGGCACAAAACAGGCGAAAACAGATTTTTAAATTTCTTCCCACGCTCTGTTACCTGGAAGACACATGGCAGGTTCTGATTCGCTGAGTAACTCTCTCTCCTCCACCTCTCGGTGGGATCTCTTTTGAAATTTCCTTGTGGGCCCTAGATGGGACACGTGGCACTATCCCATTGGTTCGGGCTGACCCTTCAAAACTCATCCTTTGACTTTTTGACCATTTCCCTTGTGACACGTGTCGTGATTTGATTGGTCCTCAGCCCTTTCGGCTCCTTCACGACCACTGCGTCCATTTGTCCTGGATGTCCCAGTGTTGCTTGGGACAAAATCTTCCGGTTCGCCTGATTCGGCCGGTTTGCGTCCATTTGTCCCACTTGTCCCTTTGCTTCGCGGGATAAATTCTTCCCGTTCGCCCGATCTGGCCGATTCGCGTACCTCTGGCCCAGATGTCCCTTTTGCCTCCAGACTATTTGTTCTCATTTCAGCCGATCCGGCCAGTTTGCGTACTTCACGTACTTGTGTCCCGTTTGTCCCGGATGAAGACTTGGGTAATTTTTTCCTTCTTTCGGCCGATTCGGGCATTTCGCGTCCCGCACGTACCTGTGGCCTAGATGTCCCTTTGCTTCACGGGCCGCCTGGAGGATTTTCGGCCGATCCGTGCCTAGATGTCCCAAATGTCCCTACTACTCCTAGGACTAGGACTTAGCCATTTTTCGTGATTTTTCCTGTTTCAATCTACTTGCCTGGAACTGCAAAACTCTGATGCATGTTATCGAAATTTACCCTGGGGGGGTGAAATTTTGACAACAGTTACCAAAGGTTTCCTTATTCCAATTTCTCATTCTATCTTTTACATTCTTTAATTTAGACACCAATTTAAACATTACTTTACATTTTACATTAATTTTCGAACAAGATTGGATCTCCTCCTTAATAGTAGGGTGTAATAATCACATTTAAAAAAATCTGAAATGTATTTTTCTGAAATCTGAAAGGTTTTTGTAGTACTTTACCAAGATGTAAATATTCACTTATACAATCACATACCTTGTAATCCTTATATACTCCTTAATATTCCTCTACAGACCTCAGGAACCCTTACACATGCTTGTAATCACATTCATTAATTGAGAAAATTATCCTTTTAACTTCAAAGACTTGAAAACATTTTAATTTCTCCATACTACTCCAAGATGCATAAACACACTTGATAGACCTCAAAATTGAATCAAGAACAAAAAATACACCTTGTAGACTTAGTCAACTCATGAAAATACCTGGAAAACACTATTTAACCCAACATATAATGGTCCTATCAAGTCATCACACTGAATGAATGACTTTCTTCATGAATATAACATACTCATTCATGCAAAATCACCTAAACTAGATTCTTCAAGAGCATAATGATCAAAATTTTCCACTCTGACAGTACTCCTAAAACTTTAAACCACTCAAGAACAAACTTCATACTGAACATATTATTAATGCACACACATAGCCAGAGCTTATCAACATGCCCATGCATAACAAATTGAAAAATATACCTTGTTGTCTTTCATAGTCTTGATCATACTTCAAAATTATTCATGCTACCTCCATGATGCCTGAACTTACTTGATACACATAAAATCAGAGATCAAGGGTTGAGACACAACATATGGAATGAGTTAACTCATAAGAATACCTATAGAACACCCTATCATATGTTATAGATGGTGTGATCAAGTCATCATGTTGAATGACTGACTTCTTCTTCTTCTTGAAAATTATTTCCTTGCACCAAAACAAAAATTGTTCCAACACCTAATCTACTTGAAGACCTTATTGACTCAAAATCGAATATAATCATGTTGATGGATTTTTCATGTAATCCATACCTTCCTAAAAAATATCAAATCTGTCAATATTTATCTCTACATACTCCAAGAAACCTTTCACAATTTGTTACATTACTTGTACCTTGTATTCTAAGATACTATCACGCTTCAAAAACAAATTGAACTTCTCTTGACCTAATGATGAGACCGCTATAGTATCATTTTCACAGTAATCATACTCCCTGTAGACACCCATAATTACACCCAAGCAATTTAAATACTTAAATTGTGTTAATTATCCTCTTTCTCGCAAATCGACGACATATCATCAAAAGTGCTCATCTTCCCTCATATCATCATTAATTAATTACACTAAGCTAATTAATTAAGTCACCTATCCCAAAAATACCGTAATTAATGACCTTCCATTAATAAATCACCCCTTCTCTCTAGACTAATCAATTAGCTATCCCCTTCATTTAACTAATAAATCAATATTTAATTGATTTAATCCCCTTCTAATAGCCTAAATCGTACTAATATTCCTCTAATTAGCTTCTATAAGCTTACATCTACCTATTAGTTAATCACATTTGATTAATTAAAACACCCCCAACTCCCATGACTTACTAATTATAAATTAAACCCTTCTAAAGTAAGGTTACCTTTTATAAAGCAACCTTATCCATTCCTAATCACGTTTTACCTTTACCCCACATGTAAAGGGATGAAATGTTTACTTTATCCATTGGGATAAATAAGGAGCCCTCCTTCTACCTTTATACCTACACCTAAACTTCTTAAGAGAGAAAATGCAAAGCATATAACAAATAGACTAAGAGCTTTCCTTCTGTTTTCTTGAGAGGTCACCATTGTTAAGAGCTAAAGCATCCTATTCTTGCATTCTTTAAAGATAAAACAAAGCAATTTTTGATTACCATTTGAGCTAAATAGGTCCATTCATTCTTGTTGATAATCTAGGAGAGTAGAAATGTTAAAATAACATGCATAGTTTTGATCTCAGGTTTTCAAAGTTATAATGTTAGTTTAGATCTTGTTTAGTTCTCTATCTTGATGGTGTTTATGCTTTATTTTAGCTAAATTGGAGAACTATTTTAGGTGGTAGTTCTTACTTCATTTGATTTAGTATTAAGAAAAGTACACATGCACACACTCCCCCTCCATTCCGACTTCATTATGGAGGAAAATTTCTCTAAAAATCCTATTAGAGACATACAGTTAGATAGGGGTTATAGAACAACATACTAAAGAAGTCCCATGCCATCTTAGTCACTTGTACCACATCATTTCCTTCTTTCTTCTAGTCTACAACCTAAGACACTTCTTGCTTTACCTCAATACCTAGTCTGAATTGACTAAATTGAGTCACTTTTGGTTCCCACATACTACCTTGTCTCCTTTCTTGAATTTAGGGACTCTGAAAGCTCCTGATTTTTCTTGTAGACCCAAAAAATCTCTAGAAAAATGACCAACCTCATTCCAGTTGTAGCATAAAGTTTCATTCTTACCTTTGATACCTTCACTCTTCCAACTTTGGCTAGATGGTTCATGAAAAAAGTACCTAGCAATATGTCCCTTCTCTTGATAGTTAAAGCAAGCAATTTTCCATGAAAGATCATCTCTACCATTTCTCCATGAGTTATATTATTTGAAATATATCCTACACTCCTTTTCTCTATGCCCAAATACATTACAAGTGTAGTAATATCCATTGAAGGAACTCTCCTACCTTGATGCATTGGGATGCCTCACATACCTTATTTTCACCTTGAATTTTCTCTCCTTAAGCTCTTCTTTAGTCTTCATGATTACAACTATGTCTTCTTACATCACCTATTTACCTTTGAGATCTTCCTTGAACCTCGAGCTTGACTTGTCTCCTGCAGACCTTTGATTTCCTATAAGATCATCAAGATATTTAGTGCTCTTTTGAAAATTTTGGAATGTCTTAGCTTTGATAGCCACATGAGATAAATATTCCCTCAAAATCATCATATCTTCTTCAAGTTTCATAAATCCTTCTTCTTTGAACTACAAACTTAAGTTTTATGAAAATCATCTGCATTTCTATCCTTTTCATTGTTTCATCAAGCTTACCTATCATAGAACAATGTTTTTCTTTAAGATTATGGATATTTTCTTCATACTCCTTGATTTGAGATTTCAACTTCTTATTATTCTTCTCAACATGATTCAACTCAATATTAACACACATTAGCTAAGATTCAAATTAATCTCCTTCTTCTTCATCCTCAGATTGTATGTTGTTGCCAAACAATATGGAGATATCACTCATAGACCTAATAACACATTTTGACATAAAAAAAATACCTCATCACCTGCCTCTTAATGCTCATATTCAGAAGTATCATCATAACTACTTACCTTAGATTAATATAACTCTTTCTTTGAGTAAAAGTCAAAAAATACTAATACAGTTGTGATACAGGTTGCCAAAAGGTGTTCAAGCAAACCACACCTAATTAAACAAGATACAAAGAACAACATATTCAAAACACTGTATTACAGGTTTCTGAAAAGGGTACATCCCTCTCCACTTAACTGGAACATAACCCCTTTGGCATAATGCATTAAGCTATAACAATGGGGGTGGTTCTAGGAACCCCAAAGTAGTTCGTGCAAGAGGGAATCTTGTGGACAAAATGGGAAGTGCTCTGCACTACCTACTTGACTAGTGATTCCTTAGTGAGATAGCGTTACAAGGTGTCTCTACGTGACCCTTTTAAGTACACGATGGATGCATTTACTACCCACTGTGCTTGAAGGGGGAAAAGTTGAGATACTCCCAAGATAGTTGAGACTATTTGGGTAAATCATCCCGCTCATGGATAATTTTGTAACACCTAGAATGAGAGAACCACCTAGGAAGATATTATTTGGCCAGTAGCCCACTTTGACTAATCTAAAATAGTGTTGAGTTGTGAACCATCTTTTCATTGCGAAACGTGTGACACGTTACTTTCACTTAGTTTCTCACTTGCCTTAAGGCGAGGTGAAACTTTGCTTAAGTGAGGCTAGCATTTTTCATCCACACTTTTTTTTACTTCCTACAATTTTTTTTGACACTTTGTTGATCAAAAGAAGGGTGAATACCCCTGTGTTACCAATCGATTGTTTCTGCCACGTATTTGTCCGTTTATGCCCATCCATGTTTGTGGCTGGGTAAGTTAAACATCTAAAGTGTGTGGAGACATATTTATATCATTGGTATCCTTTGTGATCTTGATACCCACATCAGGATCATCATCATAGTTAGGAATGATTCATCATTTTATCTCCCTTTGACATTTTACCTTGTTTGTATTGTCTCGACATAATTAAGATACTTATGTCATGTTTCTCATAAACATGATCTAAGTGTATATATTGTGGCATTACGCTGCCCACATTTTAACACATCCTTAGTATAATTTGACTTAGTTTGATTTCAAACATTGTCCCAAATATTGAAGGGTGTCGCTTACTTTGTTTGTGTCATTTTGATACCACTTCGACACTAATATATAACTTCTCTGTGAAGCTCGATAGACATGTCCAATTAGTGTGGTTACCTAGCTTACGTTTGTAAACCTCACCATTTAACATTTAGGCCTTGTTGGTTGTTAAAATTTTCATGGTATCCTTTGATTGGGATTCACATCTACCCTTTGTTAATATTTACATCTTGTTCATTTCGAGCATGACGTAAATATTGACATTGTGTTGATCATCTTTGCATCACATTTTCATATGGTGTATTTCATTATTGATTGGTTTTTTGTTTCACACTTTCATGATTGGTCCTTGTGATTATTCATTCAGAAAACTTATTTTCTAGGACAATCCCTTTCGATCTTATCAAGATTGCATCATCACGATGTCTATTTTCCTACAACCTTCTTCAGAAAATCACGTACACATCTCCATACTTACACAATGTCTAGCTAGTTGTCCTTATGCTACCCAAATCAACATGTCACTTCCTTCCCTTTGAAGGAGTTCGATCACACTATCTATATCTAGACATTTGTGCTTTAAAAAATGCCAAAAATGACCGATTATCATGTGGTTCCCCATACTTACAAAAATATGGAACCTAGGTTTAGTAATTCAAATCAAAAGATTCCCATTATAACTAAACCTTGTTTGGTTCTTCATGCTAGAGAGCCCATATGGGAAACTCATTCCCCACCTTCATCTCATAGTCGGTGGTATGATTTGGATGCTTCTGATCCAAATTATTATTTGAGTTCCCCCCACTCTTCTTTTGATTCTAATCTAAACATTTATTCTTCTTTTGAGGATTCCAATCCAAACATTTCTTCTGATTCTTTTGATGATTTGGATCCAAACCACTATTCAGATCCAAAATACTATTTAGATTCATCTAATTCAACTCCTAAGTCATGGTCCTCCCCTTCTTCACAGGACCTCTATTATCAGTCATCTAAACAATGTTCTCCTCTAAAGATTTGTGTCACCACAAATCATCTTCATCCTTCATCTAATGTGAATCCTACGTCGCGGTCCTCCATTTCTTCATAGGACCCCTTTTATCAGTCACCTCAATGACGTATTATTCATTTGAAGATACGCATGACTCCAAATCCATTCAATAAAAAATCTAATACAATTACTGAATCGCGGTCCTCCATTTCTTTGCAGGACCCTTTTTATTATTCTTCCAATGTGATTCTTGAATCATGGTCCTCCCCTTCTTCACAGGACCTTCTTCATCAATCACCCCCAATAAATCTTCCTCCTTTGAAGATTCGTGTGACTCAAAGTCCTTTGAGACAAATGTCTGAATCAACCCATGCATCACAATCTATAGACTTTGGAATTAATCCTACTATTTTACATACGACATACCATTGTATATGTATGTACACACCACCTTATTCTACTCCTGAGACATATAACTACACATCTTATTCATCCCCCACAACATCTTCTTCTATCAATCATCATCAAGCATCTTCTAAGTGTCCCACACCAATTAGATCTCTTTATTCTAATGAACCCCTGGTGATTGATCAAAAACTCATACCGATTGATCTCTTTCAGAATGAAGAAACAATCAGGGCATTTATAGGGGCATATGAAGATATTCCTTTAGAAAATTACGAGAAAGGATTCTCTTTAGACTTTGATGCATCTACATATTGTGAGGAAAAGGTTTATTCCTTTTATCAAGAAATGGAGGAAGAGCCTCAGATCATGCAACTTGATCCTCCTCTTAATCTTCCATCTTCCCATTCTTCATTATGTGATGAAACTCCTTGGTCTTGCATTGATCCATGGCCTATCTTCTCATCACCTAATAACGCTTTGTCTATCATAATTCCTCAATAAAAATATCTTATGGGGTAAACGCCAAGTAGCCCTGCATATTCATCTAGGTGTGGATCACCTTCTAGTAGCCCTCCCTCTACTATTTCTGGGGCATTTTTGAGTAGTCCACTATCTTCTATTCTTGGGGCATGTCCAACTAGCCCCTTGTCTTTTAGGTATGGATCACCCCCGGGTAGTCCATCATCTTCTATTCTTGGTCCATATCCTAGTAGTCCATCATCTTACATCTATGGGTCACATCCTAGTAGCCCTTCTTCTTCTATTCTTGGGCCACATCCTAGTAGCCCTTCATCTTCTATCTATGGCTCACCTCCTAGTAGCCCATCTTCTTCAATCCTTGGACCGTATCCTTTTCATCAATCACATTATTCTTCTACCAAAGATGGTGGAAAGCCCATGGTCATTTCTCACATCATTTCTACACATCCATGTTCACTTTCTTCTCCTTCTTGAGATCAGACAAGTCACACATTAGCTTATAAGAAACCAAAACAGTTTCTTAACCAAGCTTAGATCAAAACTACAAAGAGCTCAAAATCCCCCAACAACTTGAACAATCTCAAAGTTGTAAATCAAGCATGATTCAAGAACACACATCAACGTAACCATCAAATATGGCACAAAGTGCATAAACCTCTGGATAGGGAACTCAAGCTCCTACATACAAAATCTATGTTTTCAGGATAAATTGCAGTCCTTTGTTGAGTGTGAAATCACCATGATCTTTGAGATCGGGGAAAACATGACTCAAGATAAATAAACATACCTAGTCTCCCTTATTAAGGAAGTCTCAAACATTATTGTTGGATCTTACCACACAGATTGAATTTGTTAGTCCCAACCTCTTAAAACTGTCAAAAATCGAAAAATAAAAAAAAATTCAAAAAAAAAAAAAAAAACATTGAGAAAGCACAACAAAAATCAAAGGTACAAAGATAAAACATTACAATCAGGTGTTGTGTACACATGGATATTTCTTTCTTCCCTTCCTTGTTCATTCCTCTGTAATTATTCCTACCATTTTCATCCCTTCAGTGATATTTTGGTTAGCTTATTCAAATGCATTTTGTGACATTTATCTTTATGGTATCCATTTGACCTTGGTCTTTCATCACCTTAGTAAATTAAAGAACGATTGACCTCTTAGATATCCTATCACATATCTACATATAATAAAATATGTTGGGAAGAATTTTTGAACATATTTGTTGACACTAGCCAATGTCATCATCGTAAGCACTTCCACCTCCTTCCATCAAGCCATCAGTGGTTCTTAACCCCTTGGAAAACAAGAGAGCTGAAATAAGTTTTCAGAAAGCAAAAGAATCAAAATCAATCAAAAATCAAAAGCTAAAAGCTACAAAGCAAAAGTAAATTTATATATTACTCTCTCTTGGGGCATTTCTAATAATCTCTATCAGGGCTTATGCATGCCTGACTGGTAGTAGATTAATGTTACGATTAGAATCAAATAACATCTCCTGTTGGGGCTATGGACACCTGGCTGGCAGCGGAGCAGTGTATGACTATCCTTTCACCATCCATTCAAAAAATCGCCTTTCACAATAAATCATTCCTACACATTGGCTAGGGTCTCTTCACTTGTTGTCTATTAAATCTTCACTTCAAGAGGTAATAAACTCCACGTGCACACACTGGATCTCTATGAGTAAACATGATTAGTATGTTACCAAGTGTCTCATTTTGGACCTTGTTCAGACTCTTACTCTAGTCCATATCTTGTATCTCACGATTTATGCCTTTGGCTAATCACTTCTTCATTCATGAGGCTTCTAGGCTACATTCATATCATTCACATCGTTCTTCTATTTTGTTCAGAACATCCATGTGTATAAGATTACTTTTTTTCCATGTTTTTGGGCACGTTTGTCACCATTCCAAAAAAAACAATCTTCTCCTTCCTTTCTATCATGTGCTTTTAGGCCAACTTACGCTGGGGGCATCCTTGCTTCTTCCCAGCACTTCATTAGTTTACGTTCACCATCATGTTGAACCTATCCATAATGGCCTTAGGTACCGCATTCCTACCTGTGAAGAGTTTGCCTTTGAATATTCCCACCTAATCGCTTGGGCAATTTTGGCATCTTCGTCTTTCTGGTACATGCATGTGGCCTTATGCCCTTGTACATCCCATCTACTCGCTGGGGGCATCCACGCTTCCTTGTCTTCCTGTACATAGTTTCATAAAACTTTCAAAATCAACCAAAACATTCAAATATGTTAGAAAAATCATCAAAAACATTCAAATATGTTTCAAAAAACTTCTAAAAAATGAAAATCATCCTACAAAAAATCACTCTTTGGTTCTCACTTATTCATGTGTGTGACTTGCAGATTATCTTGATCTACCTCCATCAACAAAATCTAGGCTACTTACTTCATCTATACTATGGGGCACAACCAGTTGTATGGTATTGTTTTGTAGTGCACATTGCTTTTTCATTGAACCCAAGTGTCCTCTTTTATTCCCCTTGCACGTATCCTTTCTTGGGGCACCATCATCAACCCTTGTCGTTAATTAACACATGTTGTAACTGAATCTTGATAATAAAGACATTACATTATGTTTATTTATTAGTTTAGCTTGTTTACTTTCTCATATTGCATTACATTTTGTATGTTACATGTAGTTAGGAACCTTTCACTTTCTCGTATTTCATTACCATTTGTATGTTACACGGAGTTAGGAATCTCTCACTTTTTTATATTGTATTGCATTTTGTATGTTGCATGGATTTAAGAATCTTTCACTTTCTTGTATTTCATTGCATTTTTTATGTTGCATGTAGTTAGTGTTTTCAGTATATGGAAAATCGTTCGTAGTAGGGCTTTTCATGTCGTTATACCTTTGTCGTATGCTTACATTTTTCATAAGGACTGATGACGTAGCTCTTATGGTAATATGATGACACCGAAATTTTTCTAATACACAGTGGCTAGAGGCTAAGCTCTTCTCTCCCCTCCTCCATATTCCTTCTACATCACTTTCCTCTCACCCCTATTCTTCCATCTTACTGGGGCATCTTATATCTTGCCATTCTTCTATCTTGACATCCCTTTAACAACAATCTAATGTGGATCAAATTTCTAGAACAAAGCTTGTAGGTTTTCAAAGTCACTAGGATTTACACTCCTAGTAGTTCATTTCTCCACCTCATGTGCTACTCATGTCATCTTGTCTGTCTAAACATTTTATCCAATGTTTTCCACTGCAAATTTACAATGTTTCGAAGTGCCGTCAATTATGGAAGAGCAAAGTCGGGAGAAATAGAAATGCAAAGACAGACCTAATTACGCTTCATCGCTACGGTTTAACCACTTAGATTCCGTTAATTAGGGTCGCCATTTAGTTCAGTCTCAATTCCCATGGTGAGGCATATCATCAAAAGCGCTTTACTACTTAGTTTCATAATAATTTTCAATCTCCATTTGAATTAATTTGAATGATGTAAGAAAAGGAATTAAAAGTGCATCCATAGTGAAGAGAGAGAAGAAAGAAATGTAGAAGAGAAACACAACCACTCAGGGCAATATAATCAAACCCCTACTTTCTAGAACTAATTATAGTATTAGTGCGTTGATTAGCAATGCGGGTCCGTGTGTAGCCATTGGAAATCACTATGGTAACTCAACTTGCAATCAACGTCTAATAACGCGCAAGAGAGGAGTACCACATATTCAGTGTTTTGTGGAGCTTCTAGAAAAATAGGATCTACCTATTAGTTAATCAACTTTGAACAATTGAAAAAGACCCAACTTCCAGGAGGTCCTTCTAAAGTAAGGTTACCTGGTTGTCAAAGCAACCTTAGCCATCTCACATCACAAAGGATATGCCCTTATCTGCACATGCAAATGGATGGCGGACGCGCTCACTTTATCCATAAGGCTAATAATAAGGGGAAAATACAACCTTTATGACATACACCTCAAAATGAGTCCAGATGATCTTCAGAATGCCGGCAAGGCACACAGAAGACAAAGAGGTGCTCAAAGTGATACTTGCACACTTGAGCACACGATTAGGTCAAAAATTGTTAAGAGCTAACGCTTAAAAATAATTATCATTCTAGAAAGATCCAGTTTAGTTAATTTTAGATTGCTTTTGGAGTTAAAAAAATCCATTCATTCTAACGTTGGTAATTTACGAGAGTACACGATTTTTAAAATAGCATTTACTAAACGTAAATGATCTCATCGCAAATAAAAATAATAATAATAATTTAGATCTTAGTACGATTAGTTCTAATATCTAATTAAAAATAATAATTAAATGCTTATGAATTAATTAAGATTAAAAAATCCTAATTTAGGTGGTAGTTCATGCTTCCCTCTTGATTTAGCATTAAGCAAAGTACACATTTTACACATTTGGATAAATCTCGGCTAAAGAAAAGAAAAATAATTTTAGAAAGTATGTTGCATTTTAAAAAGGAAACTTTCACTTAAAAATGCGCAAGTATTTCGAAAAGCATTTTGCAGATTTTAAAAAAGGAAAGTAGGTGTTTTTAGCAACGGAAAAAGTCATTCGTTATTGTTTTAGAAAGATTTTTTAAAAAAATAATTAAAAGCTTTGTTAAAAACTAAATGCAAGTATTGTTTTTGTTTTAAAGACTTTTGATGTAAAGATTTTATGACAAGATGATCAAAAAGAAATATGTTCCAATAAATACAACGGCAAATAAAGGCTAACGTACCTTCTCTCCCCTCTGCTATATTTGTTTTTGTTCACTTTGCTATTCCCCCTAGAGTCTTGCGGCTCATCAGGGAATCCTACCCTTCCCCATTCTTTTACCTCTCTCACATATTTTTTAATCATAGATCAGCTTCTTTCATCACCCCATCGAAACTCGAGGGGGCATCATTTTCCCTCATATCATCATTAATTAGTTACTTCTAAGCCTAATTAATTAAGTTGCCTATCCAACAAATACCCTAATTGAAGTGACCTTCTGTTAATAAATCACCCCTTCTATGTAGACTAATTAATGTATTTTTACACCTAGCTAACTTTCCCTTCCATTTAGACCAATAAATCAATATTTAAATTGCACTAATTAATCCCCTTTCTCGCAAATCAGCGACATATCATCATAGCACTAATATTCCCTCTAATTAGTCTTCTAATTAAGCTTACATCTACGCTAATTGAGTTAAGTCACCTTTGATCTAATTAAAAACACCCCCAACTCCCATGACCTTGCTAATTAATAAATTAAACCGTCTATCTAAAGTAAGATTACCTTATTATAAAACAACCTTATCCATTCCTAATTCATGTTTTAACTTTATCCCACATGCAAAGGGATTTAAGTGATTTAATCGCTTCATAATAACCTAAATGGGCTATACTAAGGATCCCTCCTAATCTACCTTATATAAGCTTACACCTAAACTTCTTAAGAGAGGAAAATGCAAAGCATATATCAAAGAGACTAAGAGCTTACCTTTTGTTTTCTTGAGAGGTCACCATTGTTAAGAGCTAAAGCTTCCTATTCTTGCATTCTTTAAGGATCAAACAAAGCAATTTTTTATTGCCATTGGAGCTAAATAGGTCCATTCATTCTTGTTGGTAATCTAAAAGAGTAGAGATGTTAAAATAGCATGCATAGTTTAGATCTCATGTTTTTAAAGTTATAATGTTAGTTTAGATCTTTCTTAGTTCTCTATCTTGATGGTGTTTATGCTTTATTTTAGCTAAATTACAGAACTATTTTAGGTGGTACTTCTTGCTTCATTTGATTTAGCACTAAGAAAAGTACACATGCACACATTTAGATGCCCAGTGGGACATTTGGTATGTTGCAATGAGTTAGGCATCTTTCACTTTCTCGTATTGCATTGAATTTTTTATGTTGCATGGAGTTGGTGTTTTTAGCAATGGAAAATCATTCGTAGTATGGCTTTTCATGTCATTCTACCTTTGTCGTGTGCTTATATTTTTTATAAGGATTGATGACGTAGCTCCTATGGCAATATGATGACATCAAAATTGTTCTAATAAATAGTGGCTAGAGGCTAAGCTCTTCTCTCCCCTCCTTAATATTTCTTCTACATCACTTTCCTTTCCCCCTAATCTTCCCTCTTATCGAGGCATGCTGCCCCTTCCCAATTCTTCTACCTCGGTCACATATTTTTTGATCATCGATTGGATTATTTCATCACCCCATTGACACTCGAGGATCCTACTAATTTTTCTTCTATCCCTTTAAAATTTTCTTCCATCTACTATCTTTGAAGCGGAATCAATTATGCCACTCTAAAGAGGGTAAAATGTAGACACCTATAATTACGCCCAAGTAATTTATAAAATTAAATTGCACTAATTGTCCCCTTTCTTGGAAATCGATGACATATCGTCAAAATCTCTCATATTCCCTCTTATTGTCGTTAATTAATTATAATACGCTAATTGATTAATTTTCCTATCCAGCTACTAACCTAATTAACGACCTTCAGTTAATTATTTACCCTGTCTATCCAGAATAATTAATTATTATTAATTAATTATCCTTACACTTCATTTAACTAATAAATCAATATTTAATTTATTTAATCCCATCATAATAGCCTAAATCATACTAATATTCCTCTAATTGGCTTCAATAAGCTTACAGCTAAACTTCTTAAGAGAGAAAATGCAAAGCATATAGCAAAGAGACTAAGATCTTTCCTTTTGTTTTCTTGAGAGGTCACCATTGTTAAGAGCTAAAGATTCCTATTCTTACATTCTTTAAGGATCAAAAAAATCAATTTTTGATTGTCATTGGAGATAAGTAGGTCCATTCATTCTTGTTGGTAATCTAGGAGAGTAGAGATGTTAAAATAGCATGCATAGTTTTGATCTCATGTTTTCAAAGTTATAATGTTAGTTTAGATCTTGCTTAGTTCTATATCTTGATGGTGTTTATGTTTTGTTTTAGCTAAATTGCAGAACTATTTTACGTGGTAGTTCTTTCGTCGTTTGATTTAGCATTAAGTAAAGTACACATGCACACACTCCCCCTCCATTCCGACTTCATTATGGAGGAAAATTTCTCTAAAAATTCTATTAGAGACATACAGTTACATAGGGGTTATATAACAATATACTAAAGAGGTCCCATGCCATCTTAGTCACTTGTACCACACCTTTTCCTTCTTTCTTCTAGTCTGCAACCTGAGACACTTCTTGCTTTACCTCAACACCTTGTCTGAATTGAATAAATTGAGTCACTTTTGGTTCCCACATACTACCTTGTCTCCTTTCTTGAATTTAGGGACTCTGAAAGCTCCTGATTTTTCTTGTAGACCCAAAAAATCTCTAGAAAAATGACCAACCTAATTCTAGTAGTAGCATAAAGTTTCATTCTTACCTTTGAGACCTTCATTCTTCCAATTTTGGCTAGATGGTTCATGAAAAAAGTACCTAGCAATATGTCCCTTCTCTTGACAGTTAAAGCAAGTAATTTTCCATGAAATATCATCTCTACTATTTCTCCATGAGTGATATTATTTGACATGTATCCTACACTCCTTTTCTCTATGCCCAAATACATTACAAGTGTAGAAATATCCATTGAAGGATCTCTCCTACCTTAATGCATTGGGAAGCCTCACATACCTTATTTTCACCTTGAATTTTCTATCCTCATGCTATTCTTTAGTCTTCATGATTACTACTATGTTTTCTTACATCACCTATTTACCTTTGAGATCTTCCTTGAACCTTGATCTTGTCTTGTCTCCTACAGACCTTTGATTTCCTATAAGATCATTAAGATATTTAGTGCTCTTTTGAAACTTTTGGAATGTCTTAGCTTTCATAGCCGCATGAGATAAATATTCCCTCAAAATCATCATATCTTCTTCAAGTTTCATAAATTATTCTTCTTTGGACTACAAACTTAAGGTTTATGAAAATCATCTACATTTCTATCCTTTTCATTATTTCATCAAGCTTACCTATCACAGAACAATGTTTTTCTTTAAGATTATGGATATTTTCTTCATACTCCTTGATTTGAGATTTCAACTTCTTATTATTCTTCTCAACATGCTTCAACTCAATATTAACACACATTAGCTAAGATTCAAATTAATCTCCTTCTTCTTCATCCTCAGATTGTATGTTGTTGCTAAAAAATATGGAGATATCACTCATAGACCTAATAACATACCTTGACATAAAAAAAACCTCATCACCTGCCTCTTCATGCTCATTTTCAGAAGTATCATCACAACTACTTACCTTAGATGAATATAACTCTTTCTTTGAGTAAAATATCTTCTTGGTATTTTTATTTTAGTCAAGAATATTTAATTTATTATTGTTTTTATCAAACTTGTTAGCCTTCATGTCATAATCTTGATAAATATATTCATCCTCCTCTTTGTGCTTATGAGGGAATTGTTTTATCAAAGTAACCTACTTCTCCATAATTGAAGAATTTGAAAGGTAGATTTACTTTGTACTTACCTGAGTCAACCTCAATCTTATAATAATCATTGCAAATATTTCATCATCATTAATTTCAAGGGAAACACAATCATCCTTTATCTTCTTATCTTTTTTCCTCATATCAATACATAAAGCAATATACTTCTTGACAGGTTTAGAGTCAACAATCCTTATCTCATGTGTAGAAAAAATGCCATGTAACTCATCAATTAACATGACTGTTAAATCCTTAGCTTCCTCAATAGTAGATACATTAGGATCAAACTTAGGAGTTAGAGACCTTAATTGTAACATTCCCATTTTTAAGACTTTAGAAACAAGGGATTTTTTTGTGAATAATGATCTTTGTTCTAAATAATCATAATTTAGAACACAAATTCCATTCCAATAAATATCATAAAAAATAACCATATGTAGCTGTAATGACTCGGTGAAACACTGATCTCTCATTTCATGACTCAGTATCCTACTGATCTCTCATGTTAACTTAAAGATTTGTATACTAGGTATACTTGGTTCTCTTACCCTTTTTGGGGTATTAATTTTTCTATCTAAGAGGCCTACCTAAATACTTGTTACCAATATTCATATGAATCCCGCTTCTTAAACTAGGTGACTTAGGACAATGCAACCCACAACTTGTGATAGTTTGTCCAAAGATTTTTAACATATTGTTCATGTTTATATTCCTAGAAGACATACTGATGGGTTGTTGTATTCTCCAATCATTTAAATAACTGAATCTTCTGTTAGTGTCATTATAAACCAAGGCTGTGTCCTAGGCTATATGCAATGAAGATCTATGTAATCAGTTTTCTTATTGGGGGGGTTTTCGTGAGATTTTCCTTAGTTGGTTACTAATCTACGAAATCTTAATATAAATCTACGGAATTCATTTTTTACAATGAAGTGAATTCGAAAATATTTACTTCTAAATTAAATGAAAATGCACACAAAGTAATCTGAAGTAACGAAAGTGAAATTGCACACTCATAACTCAGAATCAATAGAAGTAAAAGCATATGCTAAGTTAAACCTTGTATAAAAGGAAACACACATTATGAATAGCAATCACAATGGGAAAATCAAATACATTCAAACTTAGATTGCATGAAATATACTAAAATAAAGATTGCAGTGAAACTTATCAGAAAACTAGATGTCCATGTAAGTGTAAATAACCTCTTATCTCCTTGGTCGAGTGGGCCCTTTCTCTCCCTCGGGACAAAGGAAATATCTATAGCTTTCGACCTCAAAATTCCTATTTCTTATATTAATTTAAACACATTCCATAATATATCCAATAAGTTAAAATAAGATTTCTCTATCGTAGGCTATGTATTGCAAAGTATATATATAAATAACAACTACTATCATGTTCTCAAGAAGGTGTCTTTATATAGACACAAATAGTTATAGAATTTTCCATAATAGGTGGCACTAACATCTCCAGCTAATCAACATTAACCACGACTCATAAATTCCTATGGGACTATTAGAAAAAAGTCCCATACTTATTGGTTGATGGGTGGAAAAAGTATCCTACTTCCACATTCCAGCTCCAAACTCAGAACTATTAATTGTATTGACAATAAAAATTCATCATTTCCCTGCACACATCATCACATTTCCCTCAAAAATACAATTATGAGGATTTTATACGGTAATTAGTTTGCATGAACAAACACAAGGAAAATTCATCAAACTCGCTAAGATATAACTATACAAAGCATCCCCATGCTCTAGTAAATCATATTTAAATGATAATTTATTAACCATAGGAATGAAATAAATGAGCCAAATAATGCACTCATCATTTTCCCCCACAATTTACATGTTGCATGTACCGATGCAACTTATCTTTGCCCTGCCCTATGACCAAGCTACTGGGCCATGTCATACTGTTCGAACTGATCAACATACTATTTTTTGGTACCTTTACACCCTTGAGTGTTGGAAGTTATTTCAACCTAAGATGTAAAAACATCATTTGAGTGGGCAACATTATTTTTCCAGGTGGTATTAGGACTCAAGAGGAGAGGTGGTCGCACCTGAAGTCCTACCCATTCATTACTGTACTGTTTGCTATTTTTTTCTAATAACTTCCTGATGATTGTGATGAGGGCATCACCTCGTCATATACTCCAACTTAAATTCTAAGGTGAGATAACCTCCCTTATTTTCAATGCTAAACTCAAAGTGTCCCATCTCCTATCACATTCCTTCCTTGCTGCCCCAAAGTACTGCTGACTATAGGTTTCAAAGTCCTCCACACACTTCAGTAATATCTTCAAGGTATTTTCGCCAATAGTGGCTTGGTAGTAAAGAGATCTGAAATTTTTCCACATAGCCACATCATTGTGATGTGTAGGTCAAATATATAATCCTATAATTTGAGCGGTGTGATTAAAGGTATCCATCTATTATCCCCACATGATTTGATTTCAAAGAAAATACTGAAAGGATTTTAACTGAAAATTCCCCACAAACAAGTTAATGAAGAAATAAGGGACATTAGTGACTAACATATTATGGAGGTAGAACTCAAAAAGTAGGTTTTGAATTTTAGGAGTACTATATTTGTAAATGGACAAGAAAGCATTACCATCAGGTTCTTCATAAGGTGCTTGACAACACAATTGCATCAACTACCAAGAATAAAATTGTTCCTAAAAAAACATGTTATAAATTGAAGATGTTATCCTGTAAGATAAGAGATTACAAGCCAAAGGATACAAAGAGTCTAAAAGAGACTGCAATTTCTATTTTTCACCTTGAATGATTTTCATTTCCCCCTCTAATTTCTTATTTTCCTTTTTTAATTCTAAATTCCGAAGAGACATTTGGTGGAAACCATTCAAAATACTAAGACCTTTATCTCTCTACCACTTTAGACTACTAATCTCTACTTGTAGAGCTATAATTTCTCTAACCTTGTCTACTGTGCATTAAGTAAATTTATTTTGTAAATACATGTTTGTTTCTTCCATACCTTTCAATTGGGATTTAAGGAGTGCAATCTCCTCTAGATAACCATGAGAATAATCAGATTTACATAACCCAATGTGACCAATTCCCATTGCAATCGATTCTGGAGCTGGATCTTGTAGTTCAGATACCAAATTTGTTTCCAGAGTTATGGAATGGATTTCTGAAGATGAGGGCATAGCTGAGTGTTGTGGGGTCAGAATAGCTAGAGGGAATACATTGTTTGGTGACTTATTAGTGGGAACAGTTAGGTTGCCTTCCTCATTCCTTAATTCCCATTCAGGGGTAGAGGCACCAAAAAAACCCTTAGACCGAGGACTTCCAGGTATGGGCAATGCACAAGACTGTCATGACCATAGAAAAATAGAAGAAGAAGGAGTCAAAGTATTTTGACCTTTATAACTAGATGATATTGACATTGGATCACTAGATGTGCCCATGTTTGCTAGGGCACTAGGTTCCTCCTTCTTGTGTGCATGAAAACTGAATGATGTAATAGCGGTCCATGGTGTGGAAGATGGTTTCAGTTTGAGCTATTTTGGCTTAGATCCTTCCCCCACACTCATCCATTCAAGCCTTCGTTTGGGATTAAAAAAAAATTAACATAAACACAATAAATAAATGAGCCATGGGTGCTTGAGCACTTCCTTTCCTCTGATAGTGTTAAATTTTGACCAAATTTAACAACTACATCAACCAAGTATTCTGGTAAATTCACATTGAGTGTAGGGTTGATGCTTCCTTTCTTCAAATGAATGATAATTTTGAGGGAATCTACACCCAACACAGATGGCTGACCATCGCATATAAAGTATCGGTTAACCCACATGGCCATCTCCCTCCAAATTTTGGTAGACTGTCCCACTTAATTCCTTTCTAAACACCATGGGAGGTAAGGATTATCTTAGGAAATGCCTTACCCTCCTCATGAAATAGAGAACCAAGTCTTTGAGGGGAGAATTTTTCCTAAATTTCAAACCAAAATATGGTAATCTGGATAGTTCAAAAACTACTTAACTGGTAACCTCCACTTGATTCCCTCCAACGCAAGAGAAATTAATTTCAAAATTATCCAAGAATTCATCCATGATTCCTTCATAAAAATATTCAAATTTCTGGATGAAGTCAAGCCAATTGGAATCATAAAATATCTACAAAATTGCAATGTTTCTAAGCAATGGGTCCAGAGAATTAGGCTTGGAAATTTTCTTTTGTCCCATGATGAAGGAAAATGAATCCAGCTAGTAGATAGTTGTCTGTTGGTGAAAAGAACAAGGGCATGCTAGAATTCGCGGTGTGATGGCAAGTAGAAATTTTCATCCAAAATTATTAAAGCAATGACAAGAAATAGTTAGGAACTATAAATGTGAAATGCACCTACATCCTCGAATCACAAAAAATTAGGGTAAATTTGACAACACAAAAATGTTGACAAGACTAGGTATCCATGATTAATTTTGATATGTGGGATGGCGTACATCCCATTTCTTGAAATATAAATTCCACTTATCCCTTTCATGTAGGATGAAACATGTGGTGTGCACAAAAATCATGAATCATTACACCCTCATGCCATCATGTCGTAGCATTGGATTTGGAAGGATATCCATAATAAATACATCAATCATTGTGTATGGATGTAATTATGATTAGTTTATGCATGGGGATTTACTTCATAAGGAAATATTTGTAGTGAATTAAAATGCACTTACCCATACTAGTTCAACGTTTGATATCTATAGCTTCCCACGTCTGAGAAAAAATGTGATTAGTGGCCTTGAAATAATGAAGATATCGACATTTATTAAAATAAAAAAATGGCTAACTAAGGGATAAGATCAAGATCATGACCACCCTCCTTTATTGAAATTAAAATATAACAATTACTTCTAGTTGGAGGGGTGGAGAGCCACCTCAGCATGCATTTCCTCACTCAACATGATGTCACTAGTGAAATTTCCCTCATCAAGAGGCTGTTGGTACATCCTGAGCCTGTGGCCATTTACAAGAAGATTCCTTTTATCACCATCGATCGGGACTAGTCAAACAGAACCATTATCAAACACTTTCTCGATCTGATATAGACCCAACCAGCATGTGTATAACTTACCTTTAAACTGTTGATATTTAGAATCTAAGAGTAAGACCCATTACCCTTCATGAAACATCCTGGATTTGATATGAGCATCATGCTAGGTCTTCCTCTGATGTTGGAGAATTTATGTCTGTTGATGTGCTTCCATCCTCATTTCATCCATTTCGTTCAGCTGCAACACTTGTTCACATTGTTCTTCATCCAATTCAATGACAACTTCTAGTGTTGTTCTATATGTGCATAACTCAAACTCAATAGGTAACAGTGGATTCTTCCCGTTTACCAAATCATATGGAAAAAAACCAGCAATGGTTTTCCAAGTCGTGTTATAGGCCCATACTCCCTTAAGGAGTTTTCGTACCCAATTTTTCTTGTCAACACTAACCACTTTAGTGAGAATATTCTCAAGTTATCTATTGGTGACTTCCACTTGCCCATTGGATTGGGGGTGATATGATGATGATTTACAGTGCTTGATTCAGTATATGGTGAGAAAATATTTGATCATTTTTGACACAAATTGAGGACCTTGATCAGATACAATAGCCATGGGGCCCCCAAATCGTAGCAATATCTGATTGTAAAAGAAATCAATAACTGCATCTTCATTGGCAGATACCAATGCCTTAACCTCAGCTAATTTCATAACGTAGTCCATGAAGACCAAGAGGTATTCTTTTCCAAAATATGGAGGATCAAAAGGTCCAATGAAATCAATTCCCCATTTCTCAAGTGGTCCTAAGACTAGTTGAGGATGAAGAGGCATTTCCATTGAGAGTGTAGGCTTCCCCATTCTCTGACATGCATCACACTGCCACACATACTTCTTGATAGTCTTGTGGGGGAATGCCAATAGTACCCAACACCAAGAATTTTTTGAATTTTCCTATTTACTGAGTAATTTCCTCCTCCTAGCTCATCATTACAAGCTTGCAAGATGTCATATACTTCATCTTCACAAATACACATGTGAAGAACCATATCAGGACAACATTTGAATGACAGTTCATTACACCATTTATATGTTGCACTATTCTTAACCAACCTTCATCTCTTTTTATGAGTAAAATAGGTAGGAAACTTCCCTATGGTTAAATAATTTGCAAGATCTGTGAGCCACAAAGTTTGAGTTGATATAGAAAACAAATTTTCATATGGAAATTGATCCTAGAATACCTCCTCATCACCTGAAACATCTAATCTTGAAAGAAAATAAGCAAAAACATTAGATTTCTCTGGCTTATCAATAATGGCCAGATTGAATTCTTGTAAAAAGATTAACCATCTAATTATCTGACTGCCAACGATTAGTTTATTCATCAAATATCAGATGAAAGTGGTCAGTAGAAACAAAGACTTTATACCGAGTGATGTAATGTTGGAATTTATTCAAAGAATACACAACAACTAAAAACTCCTTTTCCGTAGTGGTATAGTTCCTTATCGCAGGAGTCAGATTCTTGATGATAAAGTAAATGGCATACATGTGATCCTCTACATCTTTCTACCCAAGAAAAAATCCCATAGCTATATTGGAGGCATCAGTGTGGATATGGAAAGGTTTCCCCCAATCAGGACCTCGTAAGATTGAGGCTATGGTCTGCTTCTCCTTGATAATATCAAATGTTTATTGACACTGAGAGGACCATTCAAAAACACAATATTTTGTCAGCAATGAAAACATAGGTGCAAATTTTTTACTAAATTCTTTAATGAATCAGTGATAATACCCTACATGTCCAAGGAAAATTTTGATGTCAGTCTAATTTATTAGTATAGGTAGCTGAGTGATGAGTGCAATCTTTTTGGGGTCAAGCTGTATACCTTTGGCATAAACATGGTGACCTAAGACAATTCCTTGATCCACCATCATCAGACACTTTTCATGACTCAGGGAAAATTGGTTCTGCTCACATCTACTCAATAATTTCTCAAGGTTATCCAGAGATTAGTCAAAAGTGGACCCATGGACAGTGAAATCATCCATGTAAAATGCAACACAGTCATTCGTAAGATCTCCAAAAATGGCATGACTACTCTCTGAAATGTAGTAGGTGGATTGCAAAGCCCAAAAGGTAAAACTTGATAAGAAAATGTACCCCAAGGTCAAGTAAAGGTGGTTTTATCCTGGTCAGCAGGTGCAATACTTATTTGGTTATACCCACTAAACCCATCCAAGAAAGAAATTTTTTTCTTACCGGTGAGATTGTCTAGAACATGGTAAATAAAAGGAAAGGTAAAATAATATTTCTTGTTGGCTTTGTTGAGTTCCCTATAGTCAACATAGATTATCCATTTACCATTTTTCTTAGGGACTATAACTAATGGTGAGACCCACTGACTATCACATATAGGGTAGATGAATCCTACCTTTAACAATTTTTCTATCTCATTTTTTATTATGTCTCTAAGGGCTGGGATAATTCATCTTTGTGGCTGCCTTATGGGTTTAACATCTCTAGTGTTGATATGGTGAGTACAGATTGTAGGATAAGTTATTTTCATGTCAGTGTAATCCCAAGAAATAGTATGGGGATGTTTCCTCGATATCTCGAAAACCCTATCCTCTTGGTTAGCCTCCAAATTATTACTAATGGTCAGTTATTTTCCTATGAAAATAGGCACTTTATTGGTATCTTCCTAAATGGTGAGCTCTGCATTGATGATTAAAGAATTCAATGGGAAAACATGATGTTGAAGCATGTGCAAAATGGATACATTTTAAAGAGACAAAATCTTGGTTAGAGGACAATGGAAATTAGAGACTGTCGATTCCGTATTATAATCATATATTTCCTTACAATCTTCATTAGAAGTATCACTTACCGAGGTGACAATATTGGTCATGTCTAGAAAAAATGTGTCTGCAGTCAAAGTTCTAATTTCCATAGCCACAGTGCTGATTTCCATAGTCACAAATTCCTCTGCATTAGTCAATGTGTATGACTTAACAAATTCCATCATATGGTTTTGCACTGCAATGGTGGCCAAATAAGAAGAACTGATAAAATTAGTATCAAAAGAATCCACCTATACAATCTCACCCTAAGGCTGGGCAGGTGGATATAATGAAATATAATGTACCATGGACTTGCTGGAGTAGGTGGTGTCCAACCTAGCTGAGTGTAAGGATTCATCCAGGGTGGTGGATGTGGATATGTCATCAAATTTTATGTTGTCCACTCAAGTTTTCCCCAAGTAGGCTGAGGAGCCTAATTGGGACATGACATTCTCTAGGGGTTCTGAGCGGGTCGAGGGGAAAACATAACCTAATTATTTTGTCATTGAAAAATGTTGACCTCTACATCATCTTGAGAGACAACATTCAAACCTCATTTCAATTGTGATAAGAAGGTGCAATGCTTAGTGTCATGGTCAGCAATTTCATAGATCAAGCACATGTCGGTAACATCCAAAGGACATTCCTGCAGGGGATGTCTCTTCCTATACTTAGGGCAGTATATGTCCAGAGGTTCTTTAACAACATTGGTTTTGTCCTTAAGCCCATCTATGGTTGAAGTTAATTGTAAAAAAATGTCTATTTTCATGTTGGCCATTTCCTTCAAAAGTTCAGAGGTACCTAGGGCAAGCTTGGATGTTTTTCTCTTCTTTTTACCCCCTCATGTTTTGGAGTAACTTCTGCATAGCTCGGTGATTTGTTCCATAGTAATTTTATACACATCTCCTCCACCTATAAGATGGAGGGAATATTTTGTTTCCTCGTCAATTCCTTTAAGGAAAAATGTCTTAGTGATGTCTGTATGTAACTCATAACCATTCCATCAATGAAGAAAAATAAATCTATCTAGATAATCCTCTAGATTTTCATCCTCTTTTTGCCATATCTAGAAGAACTCTTCTTTCCTATCACTTCCCCTACAATAGTCTTGGTATTTATCCAAAAAGGCTATCACCCTGGCTTCCCAAGAATTAATGGATTTAGAGGATAACCCCATGAACTATCTCATAACAGAGTCTTTGAGAGTGGAAGGAAAGAGTTTGAGTTTTTGATTATTATTTCTCTAGTCATAGGTTTGGGAAATTTTTTTTAACTCAAACAAGAACTGATTGGGGTCTTTCATAGACATGCCTCAAAAAATAGGGAGGATGGATGGAGAGATGTTTTTCATGGTTGTGTCCTCATCCTCATCCAAGATGATGGGATAAGTGAAGGCTCTTTCCAAGGTTTGGTCTCCATTGTTACCATGGTCCCCCATTTTTGAGTGTTGATTGGAGGATACAGGATGCTCAAAAATATTTTTAGGCATTGTGTTAGAGTCAGTATCACTATCAGTGTTCCCTTCATATCTTTTTTTTTTATATATTTGTTGGATGTTGCATGGTGTAAATCTCCCTTGTTCGTCCCATGGCCTATGCATCAAGTTTGGTTATTGAAACAAGGTGCAAGAATTCTACGGGTTGTAGATATAAACTCCATTAACACCCATAACATGTAAATTGAGAAAAGTGATGTGGTGTTCTATGAAGTCCTCGAAAATGACACCAAAAATGATGGTTCATTATATTCTCCAATCATTTAACTAATTGAATATTCTTTTAGTGTCATTATAAACTGGGGATGTGTCCTAGGCTGTATGTAATGAAGCTTTATGTAACCAATTTTCCTGTTAGGGGGGTTGTCAAGATTTTCCTTAGTTGGTTACTAATCTATGGAATATTAATATAAATCTCTAGAATTCATTTGCTGCAATGAAGTGAAGTTGAAAAGCTTGAATTCTAAATTAAATGAAAATACACAAAAAGGAATATGAAGTAACGAAATTGAAATTACACACTCATAACTAAGACTCAATAGAAGTAAAAGCATATGCTAAGTTAAACATTGTATAAAAGAAGACACACATTATGAATAGAAATTCCAATGGGAAAAGAAAATACATTCAAACTTAGATTGCATGAAATATATTGAAATAAAGATTGTAGTGAAACTTATTAGAAAACTAGATGTGCATGTAAATGTAAATAACCTCTTGTCTCCTTGGTCGAGTGGGCCCTTTATCTCACTTGGGACAGAGGAAATCTCTATAGCTTTAGATCCTCAAAATTACGCTTGCTTATATTAATTCAAACACGTTCCATAACATATCTAGTAAATGAAAAGAAGAGTTCTCTATCACAGGCTACGTATTATAAAGTATATATATATATATATATATATATATATATATAACAACTATTATCATGTTCTCAAGAAGGTGTCTTTATATAGACACAAATAGTTACAAAATTCACCATAATAGGTGTCACTAACATCTCCCACTAATCAACATTAACCAAGACTCATAAATTCCTATGGGACTATTAGAAACAAGTCCCATACTTATTGGTTGATGGGTGGAAAAAGTATCTTGCTCCTGTATTCCAACTCCAAACTTGGACCTCTTAATTGCATCAGCAATAAATTTTCATCATTTCCTTGCACACATCATCACATTTCCCTCATGAATATAGTTAGGAGATGTTTATACGGTAATCAGGTTGCATGAACAAAGGAAAGGAAAATGCATGAAACTTGCTAAAATATAACTATACAAAGCATCCCCATGCACTAGAAAATCATAGCTAAATGATAATTTATTAACCATATGAATGAAATAAATGAGACAAATAATGCAATCATCACATACTCATCAAATAGAATAATTCCTTCACCCCACTTCATCTATTATCTAGAATGGTCTTAACTAACTCCTGTTAGTCCACTTGTTCAAGGTTTAACCATAACCCAGGTTATCAACATAATTTAGTGTAGAGAAATAATCACAGTGACTAAGGGTACATAGACATACTCAATAAACCTAATGTGCGTGTCTAGTTATCTTAAGTATTCGCGAGTTTCCCCCGACACTAGATCATGATTCTAACTAAACCTAATGTATAACTATAATCAAGTCTGAGTTTATATAGATCTAGATGATTAAACTTTGAAGGGTGTTGCAATATGTCAACTGCAATAAAGTATCCTCATTAAGACCCAAGTCTTCATAAAGGTACTGTACTACAATTAGCATGTGCCAACATTTTTCTGAGTCATCCCATTTGAAATTACATACCCAAGAAAGAAATTAATTACTCAATTATTTTCCTTAATTTAATTGCAGCAACCCTGCTGAACCCCTAGTTTCATTAATCATTAGGGTTATAAGTATTAACTATAATTGGAACTACTATGTAGATACATCTGTCTCCAATCCCTTTCCAAAGGTTTGTTTTTCATTCATTAACTTCCTAATTTAAGATTCAGTTTTAAAAACAGAAAACAACATACTAACAGTGATGTAAACTTTTTAAACTTATCCAAGTCTTAGCTTGTTTAAGATCTGACTCAGATTCTTTTTATAATAGACTTCATTAAGATGAAGTCTACTTATTATATATATATATATATTCTTATCATTTTTTTGTTCATATTAAGGAATTAATCAAGAGGAAGAACACGTTCCTCTTTTCCAAAACAACATTAGGATTTAATTCCAAAAGGTCTTAAATAGACTACTTAAAATTGTAGAATATTTGTCTTTCCTTTTACTTATCAAGATTTAGCATTCATATGGAACCTCATAACATTTTACAAGTTTTCATCATGATTCCATTTACCCATTAACATCATTTTAGTAAAACCATAGTGATTTAATTGAATGACTGATCAGGAATGCAAACTTAATAAGTTGCATTAAATAAGAGGGTAGTCTATTTAGTACCCTTATCCTCTAGTTTATTTTAAATCAACCTAAGAGGGTTCATCAAAAATATATACTTAAAAGAATAGAGATAAGCATATCATTTCCATCCATAGAATATACAAAAAGATGACACATCAAGTACAATTAAACTTACAATATTTTCCATTAATCAAAGTGGAATTCATACATTGTAAGTTCAAACACTTCAGAAAACTTCAACATCAGTAAGCTCGATTAAAAAATACAAATTTTCTTTCCAATAAAATCATTTCAATAATGATTCATATTTCATCATAAAAGATCCAGTCTCTTTGGTAAACAAAAGTAACATCATAAAATATCTTGTCTTCTTTTACCAATTACGAAGTCCATCTACAAAAATTGCTAACACGGATCAGTTCATTGAACTGAGCATGATAAGCACTAAGCATTAAAATGATGTGATTTTAACTAATTGTTTCATAAATAGAACTCTACTTTTATGAAACAACTAAACCATAACATAAAGACATATCATAAAGAAATACTAGTAATAAGAGAGAGAGAAATCAAGTGTTGGTTCATAACATCATTAAGTAAAGATCATGGCATAATCAAAATCAATTTTTCATCCAATGATTTCATAGCATGAATTAAAACATTAATACAAATAAATAATAATTCACCAAATCACAAACTACTATTTCATTTACATATTTTCATGATCCACATCTTATTTAATTCCATCTAACCTGAGAAGATACTAACACTAACATTCCAAAGGAACAATCTACATTAGATGGAAAAATAATAATTTTATCTCAAAATTAACTTAACTTCATCCTAAAATATAAAATACCAAGCTCAATCAAACATTAGAGTAAATTTAGGATGAACCAACAAAACCTTTAGGAAAGAGTTTCATAATTGAGAATCTATATCCTAAACTTCAGATTCAAAAACCAACCTACGTTTAGGATCAACATCAAAATATTTGACAAGGAATGAATTCAATTTGACATGCACTTAGAACTAGTCACACATCACAAACAAGTACATATTTATAAAATTAAAATTCAAAGGGAAGAATGGAAGGATTTAGTAATCAGCTAAAAATCCTAAAATTCTTATTTTTACTCCATAATAAACTTACTCGGAAAATTCCCAATCCAACACAAAAAATATTTAGAGTAACCTTTTGCTTCAGCTAACTGAATCTATCACAAAAGGGGTTTAATTCTTCAAGAAATTCCTAGTGCATGCATAACGATACAACTGAATAGGTCAGTTCCCTCTTCTGGAGTGATACTGATCTAACATGAAAAGAGAAGAGAAAGGGATTATTCATTCTCAATCCAAGAAAGAACATAAAATAAAAGTCTAACCTCTACTATTTTCAATTTTTAAATCCTGACAGAGGTTAGATCAGGCTTAAGATAAATAGATGTCCCCAAAACAGAGAGAAATAATATCCACATACAACTACCTTTTAGAATTCAAGGAGAACGGTATTGTAAATACCTTAACTCAGAACAGAAAGATGGGTTAGCATCGAATAATGGTAAGATAAGATATCAATGTTCATTTCTTACTAGAGGTACTCTTACTAAGATTGAAAAATAACCAGGACATATTTGATTACCCAATTCCAATAAAACACTTAACTCCAAACAACCATTGAATTCCAAAGAAACATTCAAACTTTTAGTCAATAACTAAACTGTAACATAAAAGCTACAAACCGAAATTGATTCCTCCTAAACTTACAATCATTAAAAACATCTGTATCACAAAACTGCCAATAGAAAATGATATTCCTTATAAAAATAGTGGCAAGAGTTCAAGGAGTTATCCCAGATTCCCAACAAAGAAGATAGAGTAACATTAAAGTAATTTACCCCTTTTTCTGAGAAAAAATTTCCTTTTCAAGGAGATAACGCAATAGCTTACCCATCAATTGATGGTGAATGAAAATTTGAGAGAAAGACTTACATTCAAAAATTCCATTCAAGCCAACTCAGAACCATACATCTTTACAATGATTAATGAAACAGTCAACTGGAATAGGAAGAACAAAACCTACCTAGATTCCTAACTTGAGAGGAAGAAATACAATAAGTCGGAATGACTACACGTTCCATGCATGAAGTCAAGCTTAGAAGAAGAAATAAACCCATAATGTCATAGTCTATTTTCCTTCAAAATTTCATTCAGTTAGATATAGTCAAGTTACTCTACAGTTCAACTGTAATTACCATGAGCTCGTACTAAAACAATTGTAGTTTAGATTAAAAAATAACCATTCATATAAAGCAAGTCAAACCAAGAAGAATAAACCTATACCTTTATTTTCCTTGTACCAGAGAAGATGTAATATAATTCAATAAACCAATCTATAGACCACACAAGCATAATTAACTAACAACCATGACAAAGGACATGTTTCTCTTGAGGTGATCCATTCCAGTTCAATAACAGACAAGTTACTATCCCATTTTTAGCACACTTAAGAAGGCATTTAAAAGATTCAACAACTTCTCAAGTCCAAATTGAAGATAAACATGTTTCAAGCATTTTTCCAACAAAGGAAAAACAAAACCCAGATCGTATTTACATCAGATAGTGAATCCAAGCAGAAGCATATAATGAAAATTCAAGCATTGAATAACAAGATCAAACATCATATAAAAACACATTTGTTCCCCAAGAGAAGAATTATTTTAATGAAGAAATTTAGGAAAAAGAGGAACAAATTAATGGGTAGAGCCTATCATTCCTGATAGAGCTTCTTCCTTATTTGCAGAAGATTTCCAAGTTGAGCCTCAACATCCTCTTCTTCTCCACGCAACATCAACCACCTCAACTCTTCCACTTCTTATTATACTTCCACAGAGTCCAAAATAGCTCAAGAATGTGAAAATAACAAATATATCCAAAATGGAACTACTGGTTTGAAGAACCGAAAAAGTTGAATGAACTGAAGATCAAAACAACAATACCAAAACCCTCCATGCATTTTCTGTAGGTAATTTTTTTCACCAAAAACAAAACCAATTAATGTGAAGGAAAACCAGTTCCCTCCTATTTCTCCACGCCACCACCATCTATTTTTGGTGATGCCTTAATTCAAATTTTTGTATGTAATTTCCATTTAGTGGTGATGCCAACTAGGCATCCACTAAACTCCCAATACCTCTACCAAAATAAGTAGTCCATAGCAATTAAAACCAAGATCAATTCCATTTAATGCCTTAAAAAATGACGCGCCACCAACCATGCCAATAGCCAAGTAGTCCATAAGGTACCCCTTAGGTTAGCAATAGTTTAGGTTAGATTTTTATTAGGTTAGAAATCAACCTTAGTTCCTAGGTAAATCTTATTTACCTTAGGTTGTATTTTATTTAAATAATCATATCACTCCTCAACTTAGGTTAGATATACCTTTAGACTAGGGTCACCTTAGTATTTTAGTAATTGGTGCAAAGTCCTTATACGCTATTCAACATTGTAACATTAACAAGAAGACCCGGGCCAATCACTTAAAGCCTGTTGAAAAACAAACATCCCTGAAGAAGGGTCCTTCATATTTATACATAAACAAGGCTTAGTCCAACTTCACCTTTCCATCTCTGAATGCCAAGTCAACAAGATGAATAGGTAATAAGAACGGAAGCATACCTTGGATCAATGGAATTGATCCAAGGTTTTTCTATCAACACAAGATAAGTATGGCAACAACAATACCAGTTCATAAAAAATCGATTTAAGCTATACATAGAGATGAATGGCCTCATGTTTAAGTAATCATAAATCACAACAAAATGAATCTTTTCAAGAAATAATTAATTATCCATTACAAACATGATTTCTAAAAGTCATAAGAGTACACCCTTCTAAGAAAAATCACATGTCAACATTTGTAATGTCAAGAATGGAAGTCATTATAGTAACAACCATGTCAAAGATGTTACATCAACACATTTTGTACCACAACTTCTTCCTTCACTTCTTCACCTAATCCTCTCATGGTATTGACAACCTTATCAACTCTAAGAAAATATGAAGAAATGGATTCCTCTTCACTCATCTTTAATCCTTCAAAATAATTTCTGAAAGTTTGAAGTTTAGCTATTCTTACCTCGGAATATCCTTCATAAATGACCTGAAGTTTCTTCTACATTAATTTTTTCGATGTGAAATGTATGACCTTCACAATTTCTGGTTCATCTAGTCCACCCATGATTGTATTCATAGCCTTGGATTTGTCACTACTAAGCTTCTTGTCTATATTACTTGTTGGAGGAGTCTGAGGAACTGTATATCCATATAACATAGATTTCCAAATGTTAAAATCTAAGGACACGATATGAGTCCTCATCCTAAGAATCCAAAATTCATAGTTTATTCTATCAAACAATGGAGAGTTACTAGTATAAGTGTCACTCTTCTCACTCACCATTTTAGTGCTTCAAAATGCCTCCTTCAAGTGATTAAACTTCTTCAAAAGGAACTTCTCTGATACCAATTTTTATAAGAACAATTGACTAAGAGGGAGGGGTAAATCAATCCTTCAAATTATTTAACCAATTCAATTTAACTTGCATAAACCATTTTCAATACAACCATGCATTAATGTGAGATTAGCAATATATAAAAACTATTAACATGAGAATAACCATGAGATAGTACATAAGAACACAAAATATAAGTGGGAAAACCTCAAAGGAAAGAAAACACACTGAATTTTTTTATTATATTACACAAACCAAAATACTTGCATGAATATGACACATCACATAAGATTTGTTTAGTGAGGCATCAACCCAACAAGAGCACCAACCCTAAAAGGAGGATATAACCCTCCAAGATGATCAAACACCCACTCAACCAACTTTAGATGAAGATCATTGATGTATTGTTACAGCTACAACTGATAGTGGCCACAAATTCAGATAACGTACCTCAAAACCTTCTTCATACACACTCTCTCCTACTTCGCTCAATATTTCTCTTTAATGGGATGATTAGGATAATTTACCTTAAATAATAGATATTAGATACTCCACAACACTTAATTACTTCTCTTAGATATTCCATGATTCCCTCATTCCTCTTTCACACTCACACCTATCTCACACTTTTTCCCACTCACCCAAAGAGTTATAAATTAACAAATACATGCACTTTATATACATGAAGCAACTCATAAACATAACTAGGTCATCCATGACCATTAATATCGGTCATACCAACACTAACACACTCATATAAATCATTATGAAAGACTCATATGAGTCAGAAATGCACCAAGACATCTAACAAGCACAACTAGGCCTAAAAGGCTAGTTTCTCCTTCATTGATCACTCCATGACATAAAAGGGATTAATCCATATTTGTAATTCCTCAAAAGGATCCAAACATGTCAAAAAATTCCTCACAAAATCATTCACAAGCTCAGAGTACTCTGATCCATTCATTTCTTTCATTACACCTTCAAGTAGGATTATTTCCTACTCAAATAAGGCACCTCCAAAAACCAGTCTACAACAATGAAGTCCAAGATCATACCAGAACAAATAAACCGTGGAATGTAACCACTCAATGGAAATACAATAACCTAAATAACATCACCAAGTATACTATTCCTTATGAATTAACACATAAATCTAATAGATCAACTTCACCTCTCAAGTAATACATACTGCCCAGAAACTAATTTTTCAATATTGATCTTATTACACCCTTGATGATACATTAAAGATTTATAAATTCATGGAATAGGTTAAAATTTCATCCCTCTTCACTCTTAAATGGATAAAAATCATAATTTAATCCAATATATTGGTCTTTAGACCAATCTTCAGACTAAAGCAGTGTTGTCCTCAACCAGTCAAACCAGGTCAACTTATGACCTTCTTCATGCCACCAAAAATAAATTGAAGATATCAAAAAATAGTTAAATCATGTAATTTCAGATGTATAAAAAACCCCAAGGTCATAAATCATCATTAAAAGTTCAAAAGTGCTCAAGCACTTCTCTTCACAATGAGTGCAAAACTATATAAAAAACCCCAAGGTCATAAATCATCATAAAAAAGTTCACAAGTGCTTAAGCACTTCTATTCACAGTGAGTGAAAAATTACGCTTCAAGCCCTAAAAACAATTCTTCAAAATATTGAACTTTGTATACCATAAAATAACTTAAAATAACTCTAAAATAACTTTAAACATGTAACATTTATCCCAAAAAACTTATAAGAACACCAATTGAAACATAGGGTCTAATGGAAAACTTGAGAGAAAAATGAACTTTCCTAAAAACAAACATATCTAGGTGGGCTCCACTTACTGTCATGACCTCAAACCTCCACCATATAAAATATAAGAGAGTCATCTCCATCCTCTAATCACCAGATTTTATGATCCAATCCACTATGTGCTCAAACCATGAATATTTCTCTTATCACTCAAGAACTAGGGTTTCGAACTCATGAAAAAGTAACTTACCTTCTTAACAACCATTTATGAATGTTAGACCCTAATTTATACTCATCCTAACTCTAATATATTCTAAACTCCATGAATCAAAATCCTTGAAATCATTAAGGTCCCATTTAGACATCACACATGCTAACCAATAAGATTTCTCTCACTTCAAGTTGGAAAACGTACTCTCTTGAGCTCGATATGACCAACAAACCCATAATTTCTAAAATATTCTTCATATTAACCTGAATTGTGTCCCACAAAACTAGGACAATATCTAAAAACTTATCCAATGCTCACCTTATCATAAATAGGTCTGCATCTTCTGAACCACCATGCCTTGCATAGCTAGGTCATATGAAATAAGCATGTTTAGACCAAAACAATGTAGGATAACCTCATACCTTAGCATGAAAACTCTTTAAAAGGCCATGAAAACCTTTAAACATCTTGTATCACTCATCTTCATGGCTTCATAGGCTTACATAGCTATGTAACTAATGATCATACCTTATTAGGCCTCCAAGCACCTAGACTGAGTCTAGATGAGAACCTAAAATCATATTCTTAACCTTTAATTACACTTTGAGACTCACATGAGTGTCTCAACACACTCTCCTCATGATCTCCATGCCTTGACCATTCTCCTCAAGCCACCATGAAACTCTTTCATCCATGTGCTATCACCCTTGCTGATTAGGTCACCTGATTAGACCTAATAGATCAACAAATCCTCATTGTCTCCACTCTTTCAAAGATGTGCACACCATGTCATCATCATAAAAAACTCCCTCTAGTATTCCTAGACCTCATACACCTTTGTCATTAATGTGCATTCACCTTTTACATCAATGAAAATCAATAACCCACTCATGCCAACACTATAAACATTAAAAGTGAAAAGGATGAAAACAAATATGCAAGGAGAAAAAAATAATAAACTTGAAGAGATGATAAGCCTCTATAAAAATCCAAAAAGAAGCTCTATATCATCCAAACAAGGCCTAGGAAAACTAGTAAAATTACTTATGTAGTTGATGATCAAATTGTGCACTGTATGCACCACTAAACTTCAAAATAATATTTTTAATATTGTTGGTAATTAAATATAAATATATACAATAAAAATTAGTACAAGTTTTTGCACGAATTGTAATAATGGAGCACTTAGGCACCTTCCTTTTGGCCATGTTTTTATTAATACAAAATAACTAAAATTAGGAATTACAAATCAATTTGTAAAACAATTTAAAATAAAAATAGAACCAATAATAATATAAACACACTCATAAAATAATTTTGGAATTCTATTTAACTTAAAAATAGGGTCATGTAATCCATGGAAAAATTCAACAAGCAAGAAGCTTTTCCAAGAATAGAATTATGCAAACTGGGCATATTTACAAGGCTTATTAAGCACTCTTGAAGAAAATTCACCCCAGTCTCCCTAAAATATACGGATGGTCATAAACTTAGCATATTTATACTTATTTTAACTTATAAAGTGTTTTCCATCTCTTTGGGGATAGCTACACAAGAATATATAGTTATCTAACAATTGACATTTGACTATCTATTTTTAGATTTTTTTGGTTATTTTTAGGAAATCACATTAAATTGTTTATTTTGTCGTACTTGACTAAAAAAACATATAAATAAAATAAATAATTCTTAAAAAATTAAAAAATTATATTTTAATATTTTTTTCTAAAAATATAAATTGTCTAAATTTAGTAGGATTTCAATTGCCAAAATTTGCATCATTCCCAACAATCCCCCCTTTGATGCAAAGGAAAGAAATTATAAACATCTTCTCGAGTCTTCCATGTATATGATTCAGAAATATCATCATGAGTATATCATCATCATCAATCATATCACTTTCAAATCACCTAACAAAAGGTGATTTTTTTTGAAATATTAAAAATCACATCACAAAACACAATACTTTGAAACCATCAATCATCATGAAAAGGGAAAGTGAGATGTTTTCAAATCAATCAATCAATCATCATAATCATCTTCATCATGAGAAGGTGGAATGCTAAAATCATTACAGTCACATGACAAAGCATAAAAAATTTAAATGAGAATAATGTTACATCATAATTAATTCCTCAGCACCACATCATTCAACCTCAACATCATCACATGAGAGATAATAATACATTTAATATGACACTTTTCAAATAATAATTTTAAATATACATAAAAATTTTCAATATAGACATAGACAAAATAACATCATCAATAATATTTATGAACACTAATTTAGTATATCATCACAACTATAAAAACTCAAATTTGTAATTTTACTCTATAACATTGATGGTTTTGACAATGTGCTTTTACTGAGATAAACACAACCTTTTTATTCCCACTTAGTACATCTCAAGGTATGTTGTATAGCTTGTTTATCCTTAACACTGATATGAATATAATTTTGAGAGTTCAATGCAAAAAATCCATATACTAAGTCAATCTAATAGGATGCAAAGCTTATTTATCATTTATTTCATGTTTTTTCAAGACCGTATAGTTTGGTCAAGAAATTATATCTAGTCTTGACCTATTTGCATTGTTTTACACCAACATTTCCTCCATTTTTTTTAGTTCCACATTCTCCTATATGTACTTTACTCCCTCTAGGTTGGTCTTTCTTTGATAATTTACCTATGGAACCATATAAAATCAATTTAACAATACATCATTTTCTAACCTAGAAATTGTATGGAACTATATTGATACACTCACTTCTAACACCTAAAAAGGGAAACCAAGGCTCCCTAAATATCAAAAAGGCACATCCATAGTCATTAGGGAAGAAATCACAATAGGTATGAATCTTCTCGCCAAATCAAGGCATCAGTCTCTATCATCTATAAACAGTCAAACATCCCTTTTCTAAGTATTTTAGTAAGATGCAAACTCAACTCAATCATTTTCAAATAACTCACCAAATATAGTTATATTTATCCATATATCACGTGCTAGATAGAGAATGATGAGTAGTTCGAGGCCTCTTTGAAGTAGTGTCAACATTAGTAGTGCATAGGGGTTCCAAAAAACCTAACTAATGTTTTTTTATAGGGATTCCAATCCATGGTTATGTTAACATGTGTTATCATTGATATTAAAGGAGTCATTGATAGAGCACCATTAACGAAAAAATGTGAAGGACAAGATCACCAGGTGATGGAAAGGCTTCTTGAGGTGCATAAGAGGATATGGACATGATATATAGACTATCTTGAAAGTCTCATGAGGAAGGATCAGTGATTGAAAGGTCTCTCCTATACCTTGTTCTTGGTCCTTCGTGACCAAATGAAGCATTATGGTGTGAAGAGGAGTATGTAGGGACATGAGGGTGTTTTTGCAAGTATTGAAGCATGCTCATAGAGTGCAGAGACACTCACATGGGTCTCAGTATGCAAACATATGGTTTGGTCATGTGTTCTAGGCATATACCTAATCATGGTAAGTGATGACCAAATAGTGCATGGAGATCAGTCAAGTGAGCTCATGGAGGATTCGGAAAGGTAATTCATATTTTTTTCATGTTGTAGAGGCTTCAAGAAGGTAAGTCAGAGTGCTAGTTCAGGGATTAAGCATGGCTGAGGGTTTAGACCTTGACATAACTCTTAGGTCTTAAAGGGTTGAATACATAGTGATCATTTTCTAAGTGAGTGAGCTCTTGCAAGCATGAGGATAGGATAGACACATTATTTTTAGCATGTAAATATGGTTTTAAGTGATTTAATGAGTTGTTATAATTCTAGTTTGATTGATCATGACCTAAATCAGGAAAAAACCTAAGGTCTAGTCAACCAAATGAGATTTTTTTTAGAGTTGTAAAATGTTCTAGGGCCTAATGGTTATTGGATATGGTGTAGGAGTTTGATACAGTGTTGATGAAATTTTTTTAGAATAAAATTCTAGAGGAAAAGAAAAAAATGTGAGTTTGAGTCCTACCAAGTTCCTATAATGGCCATTTCCAGCTTGAGGGTTGATTTTAATGTGCTCAGTGACATGTTAAAAATCTACATGGTGGCCTAATATTTTCATCTATGTTGGGGAATAAATTTTAGATATTTTTTCAAGTGTAATGAGTTAAAATGATGGCCCATAGTTTATGAGTAATCCTTAAGAAGTGAAGTGTGTCTAAACCCTCCTAAAACCTTACCCCTAGAGCGATGGAGAAGAAATAAATTTTTTGGTCATAAAATAAATTAGGAAATCTAAGTTAATGACTGATGCATGTAGAGGACTCCTTGTAGCTCAATTTGGTGGTATTTCGATGCTCCAAATGTGATGAGAAAGTACAACAAAATCAATATTTTCTTATTTTTTTCTTATGTAGTCATGTGATGAAGGATTATTGATGAAAATACTGATGTGGAAGAAATTATGGGAAATATCCTAGATGTTCATGAAGTGTTTCAAGTAGGTTCTATTCAAAATTTTGATGAACCATGTCATACATAGTGACCTACCACTTAAACGCTTAGAAGAGTAAAAACTAGTCAAGATGGTTTGAAGGGATAATGATGTAAATGCATGGTGTTGAAGAAAAATATGAGCATGGAAATTTTATAGAGGTCTAATATAACATTATTGATCTCATTACATGATTTGGTGAAGTTTTTTTGTGCCTAAGTTCAAAATGGTGCAAACTACCTCTTTTAGGATTATCAAGAAGGTTTGAGAAACAAGGGTGCAAACTAATAACCTATGAAAGTGAGTGTTTTATATGGATTATAGGTCCTATTTAAAGTTATCCATGGTTTTTTTTTGCATGAAAGTGAGGTTTGAAGTGGTAAAAGCTAACTAAGACACGACTTGTTTTTAGGACTTGAAAACTAGTATAAACAGTTTCTAAAATACAATCCTTTTTTGTGATGTACACCTTGAATTGATGTATTCCATGATTTTATAAGTTGAATAAGTATCCTATATTTCCAAAAATATGAATTTGGAGCTATGAAAAGGTTGGAAAGTAGATGAAATTTCTCACTTTGTCAAGACTGGTTTTCTGAGTATGAAAACCCTTTGAAACATTGGACCAAATCAGTGTGTCATGGTTACAATAAAGGTGATAGAGGAAATCCAATTATTTTAATGTGAATTAGAGGTCACTAAAATCCTCCTCCAATTAGATTTTTTTTTTTAAATTCATACATTTGTGTTGATGAAGAAATATTTGAATTTGTACTTGAGCTGCCATGAGTGTGTACATACCTAGTTAAGAAGATGTGTTGAAATGTAAGACCCCTTACCTGATATAAAGACTACCAAGCATTTGATAATGTTTTAGACATATTTAATAGCCCTCCTACCTATTTTTATTGTATTATTTTAAGCCTTTATTGATTACATGAATGCAAGTTGAAGACATGTTTTTGAAGACCATGCACCTAATGAAGCATATTAACTCTAATGAATTTTTGTTGATTTAATGGCGAGATAAAAAAAATTGAACTTATATAAGGAAATAAAATGTCTATTGTAACTTTCACACAACTTGACAACACTAGGCATGAGGAAAATTTTCTAGAAGACAGATTCTAATGTGAGGAGGAAGACAAACTAGAATATGCCAGTTATAAATGCAGATGTTGGACTGAATATGGAATTTTATAATTTTTTTCATATGTGAAATGATTTAAGGAAGGATATCTAGGTTTTCATACGTGTCCTATGTGTAATGAAAATCCCAAGAACAATCATAACTTATAACTAACATGTTGTAGATGTAATGATTACATTTTTGGCAGTTTTGATGATGTCATACACAACCTTATTTGGAACAATTTGAAGAGAAGAATGTGAAGTTTTGGAAGAAGAAGTGTAAGAGGAATGAAAAGAGGGTTATTTTTATAGATAAAAATATTTAATTATACATGTAAAATAGATATTTATGAATACACTTTGTAGGAGAATGAGATGATGTAAAAGAGAGGTTCATCCTTGTGCAAGTTAGGCCAAATGTGTATGCCTTGAAGACTGTATTAGGAGTTGTATGAGATGGTCATAATGATGAAATGTGAGAGAATAAAATTTATTTCATCCTTGTGTAAATAAATCATTGTATGTATGTGTGAAATATGCTTTGAAGATAGTATTAAAAATAATATGAAGCTGATGAGAAAAGAGGTGATTCAAGGTGAGTGAAGAAGGGAGATGAAGATATGATAAGATCTGAATAAGAGATCATAATTTGTTATATAAGACAACTCAATGAAAGTGATCAAAACTTTGTAAAATTCTAAGTGGATTATTATCAAATTAGGGAGTTTTTTTCTTTATTGTAAGTTGGAGCTTGTAAAAGGTCAAGTAGGAGCTTGGATAAATTTTTGGGAATTTAAGCTTCCATGCAAGTAGAACTTGTAAAAGGTCAAGTAGGAGCTTGGATAAATTTTTGGGAGTTGGAGATTCCATTAAAGTATAAGTTAGCTAAAGGTAAAGTGGGATCATTAATAAATTATTGGAGTTTTGTCTTCAAGTTGAGTGGATGTTAAACAAATTAAATCCTTGTAATCTCTTATGGGACAATTGTCAAAGTAGTGAATTGATTTCAATGAGTTTTTCTATCTTTAAGGGTTTCCCACATTCAATATTATCTTCATGTGTGCTTGATTGTTAGTTTCTCATATTATAATGTATTTATCTTCTCATGGTTAAATTTTATTAAGATTTAATAGATTATTACGATTTGAAATTGGATTCAAATTTAAAAAAAACACTGATTCAAGCCTCCCATCTCAATTCTCATGTTTCCAAAAATTGGTGTCAGAGAAAGGTCCTACTAGATCAAGATTAAAAAAATGATATCCTCTTGAATAAAAAACATGGCCATGGTGATAATCTATGAAAGCATCTCAAGAGATAAGTATCTTAGTGAATATGAAATTTTATATGAGGATGATGTTGAAGTAAACCTTGAAGCAAAATTGATTAGTGCCCTTGAGGAATTGAATCAAAAAATAAGTAAGAACCAAAAATTAAAGTTAATTGTGAAAGGATATGAAGATAAAATCATTATTCTTGAGGAAAGGTAGAGTAAGAAGGATAGAAAAAATGAATATGGGCTCAAAGAACTTGAAGCATCATTAGAGTTAGTCTCAACATATCTCAAATACAAAGAGAAAGAATGCCTCTAATTCAACACATAACTGAAATCCTAAGTTTATATAGTGACAATATCCCTTAAGAACAAATGATATACTTTATATATGAAGAATATTTGAGAACCTTGAAAGTTGGACTAGAGGAAGTAAATAACATATTGAAGACGTATGGAAATCTAAAGAAGAGATCTAAAGTTTTTGATGAAATTTTGGAGAGTCAAAGGGAAAAAAGTGAAAAGAAAAGTATAGTCTTCAAAGAATAGCATATGGATAAGTGTGAAGGTGACAATGATTGTCCAAGTAGACAAGAAAACATGAAGAAGGCCAAGGATACAAATTCAATAAGGTATAACTCATTTAGGAAACCTAATGCATCAAGTTATTAAAGTTATTTCAATGGGTATTTCTTTACTTGTCACAATTTTGGACACAAATCTAAGGAGTGTAGGATGATTGTAAAAAATTACCATCCATGGAGGCATAACTGAGATTAAAAATAAAAAATTGGTGTCATTTTGTTATAATTTTCATGGAAAATGACATTTTACAAAACATTGCTATCAAAATGAATCTCCTAGATATATCAGCAAGATTCATGCATTCAAAGGGAAAGGTAATAAGGTGTTCAAAAAGAAAATTAATCCTAAGAGTGAGTCAAAGTTAGTCATGTATGAAACAGTCACTAAAAAGGAGGTTGAGCATGAATACAAGGACGAGGGAACTAATTTCAAGACTAAGGAAGAAAATCATGATAAGAAGACAATGTGTGAAGATGGTAGAAAGGATAAGAAATCAAATATAGCCATAAGAGAACCTATCTCAATCATGATGTCAAAAAGTGTTAACAAAGTTGAGAATAAATAAGGCTAGACTTTTTCAAGTCATGAAGAACCTCTAGCCATAGCTAAGAGAGAGAAAGTGAATGAAGTACATTGTGTATTTTTGTCAGTAATTCAATCAGAAGATGAAGACATAGGAGATGAAGTTACAACACAAAAAATTGAATCCAAGAAGATTGAGAAGGTCTCAAAGGAAAAACTAGAGAAGATAGAGTCATTGAGATATTTTGATGACTACGTACTATTTTAGTGATCAAAAAATAATTGTGTGTCTTCTCTAGGATTCTAGGAGACATATACCATTAGAAAGAAGCATGCTAGGTTCTTGGAGGTTTCATTCCACTTGTAGATGTTGATCAAAGTCTTCACCATGTTACAATTGAGTGAGCCATCCAAAGTATGTTTGTTCATCTCCTCTTATATAATGTCCTTGTGCATGTTGAGTCTAAATAAGGTATTTGAAGGTCCTTCTTGAGTGTACAAGAAAAAAAAAAGTGTGTACATTAAGTCATAAGGTATGTGTTGCCATAAGTAGTGGATATTACCAAAGATAAGTCTTCAAATATTCAAGTATGAATGTATTCTATCATTCATGAAATAATCATGACTAGTTTGATCAAAAGATATATCTTTTGTAGTCTGTATAGAAGTTATGAGATGCCTTCAAAAGAGTTGTGAGGTTGTGAAAAATATTCTTGAGTTCATAGTTTTTCAATTCTACTTCTCAAAATATTTATCTATATTTATTCAAATATGTCAAAGTGGTCTATGGTGAGATCCTTCCCAGTCCTCAAGTACCGAGCCTTGAAAGAGGTTAAAAGATCTGTCAAGATCTACACTAAGTTTTTTTGAGTCCTAATTAATTATCTCATCTATAAAGAATGTGTGTGAACTTGTAATAATTATACAATATTGTGGTAGTCTTTAAGAAGGAAATGTCAATGGTTTGATCGAAAGTAAATAAGAAAGTGTCAAGTTGCATGCTAGTCAAATGTGAATAATATGTAGATGTTATGAGGTTATGGTATGCCCTATAAGGTGAAGTAAATTCTCTTATGTGATCAGTGAGAAATTTGGAGTCTACTCAAAAAGTTCTCTCAGGTCCTGTGAAGAAGAAAAATATACAGTCAAGGATTTGTCAAATAAAAAGTGAAGATTGTGTTTGGTTTTCAATCCTTTTAGTAAAATAAAAAATGGTACATCATCTCAATAAAGTTACCTAAAGTTTTTCATAAGGTATGGTGAGTTAGTTTTTCTATTTATCAAGTCATGTATAACATATCAAAGGTTCATATTTTTCTTAAAGGATAATCAGGTAATGTTGTCACTCAAAGTTTATTAATTTTATTGAAGTATATGAATGAGAGGTCAAGTAGCCATGTGGTATGATTATAATCTGAGTATAAAGGAGAATAAATGATAATGATTTATAATTATGGTTCAATTCACTAAATGGTCATAGTAGGTCTATGTATATGTCTACGAGTCCTTAAGAGTCTATGGTTTAACCTTGAAATAAGCCTGAATATCTGTAAGATATCTGTACATAATATTGTTGTCATGTTGTTTTATAGGTGTGTGTGTGTGTGTGTGTGTGTGTGTGTGTGTGTGTGTGTGTGTGTGTGTGTGTGTGTGTGTGTGTGTGTGTGTGTGTGTGTGTGTGTGTGTGTGTGTGTGTGCATCTACTCATAAAGAGATTGATGTTTCATCAGAGGTATGGGGTTTGTCATAAGAAAACTAAACTGTCAAGAGTTCTACTCATACAATAAAAGTGTTAAAATATGATATGTTTTGCAATAATACATTGAGGAGATGAGAGATTAGGTAAGGATTTATGCTTATATAAAGTAACTAGTAGCTGTGAGATGTCCAAAATGTGAAATTTGAAAATGTATACGCCTTTCAAGATTCTTCATGGAGTGTTCAAATTCTGCATACTGTGCTTAGGCCAGTGAAAAATTAAGATACAATGCTACAAGAAGAAATGAATTTTCCTAGGTATGCATGTAGGTTACATAATGATAGATGTGATGTCATGATTCATACCTCATATATAAGGTGTATCAAGGTTTATTATGCATCATGAAGTCTATGTGAATAAGTGGAAGGTACCACCAAGTCTATGAAGATCAAGAATTGAATTTTTTAGTAGGTATAATATGTCAAACTTGTAGATGGTAGTTCAAGGTTTGTACCAATGAATCTAACATATTTTTTAGGGTATTAAAAGGGTTTCCTAAGCTCTACATGTCTAAAATGAAGTGTTGAATCTTGAAGGAGAACTACAAGTTAGTGGAAAGACATCATATCCTGAAATATGTTTTTCTTTATGAGTTTCCTCATAGTATTATGACAGAGTTGCAAGGCCATAATAAAGTTCATGATGATGTGTGTTGATCAACGAGATGGGTGAGAAGTTAAAGTGTTCATCATCTTTAGGAAGAGATGTTAAAATAAGGTGTTATCTATTTTTCCCTTGGTAAAAATGGACAATAGGGTGAGAAAGGGATTAAGTGCTGAAAGGGGGATTCACAGAAAAATCAGCGATTTTGGGAGCGTTTGGAAGAATTTTGAGATATTGGGATCAATTGAGGATTTTTTTCCTCTTTTAGGTTTTGGATAACCCATTTTGTGATTACGGTGAAGAAATGGACCCCTGACATGCCCATGTTGGTTAAACAAGAAAAAATGACCAAATTTGGTCAATAGGCCCAAAATTCACCTTCACCCAATCTCCATGAGCCTTTGGGTTTGAAAAATCCAAAAAAATTCAAATACCGGGAAGCAGGAGTAAAACTTGTGAAATGGACCCATCAAGGCTAAACGAACTAAAATAGTTCACCGAGTAGCTCGACGAGCTCATATGATGCAAAAGGGCAGTGAGATGAGTTAAGGGCTTGGGGGAAAGCTAGTGTGAATATAGTTCGAATGATCTCTTTGGGAGCTCAGTCATTTGATAGAAATGCACACAGAGATCCAGGGGGCTTGAGTTGCATCGGTGGGGTTGACACACCCAGGAGCTCAGGGGCATGTGTTCAGAGGGATCTTGAGTGAATGAATGTTAGGAACTCAACGATATCTCTTAGCTCATTGAGTTAGAGATAAGATGCAGAGAACTCGGTAAGATCGACTCACAAATAAATTAAGGGCTCACACAAATAGTCAACTTGGAGGAAATGAAAGGAAAATTTCTGAGTAGCTCGATGAGTTACTCAGTGAGCTGAGTCAAGAGAAAATCCTAAGCCATTAGTGGAGAGGTATCAAAATTGCAAGAATCTTGGCTAGCGAGCTGTGCAAAGATGATTGAGCCAAGGATGTGTCAAGCGGGATAAAGTCTAAGTTGGAAGAGTTTGCATAACATGAGAATTTTTTTTCATGTGTGCCAAGTGGAATTTTATTCCAACATTTCAAATCCAAGGGGTGGTTTTTAGGGCTGGTGGATGTGGAGTGAAGTGTGGAGAATACAAGTGACTTGGCTGAGGAGAAGATGCATGGCTCGGGTGGCTTGTAGGCATCACGGTGTCAAGCACAAAGGTAAAAGGGCCTGGTTGGTAAGCAGAGGTTGACTCAACTCAAGGGAGGACATAGAATTAAAAGGGATATAATCATGAATGTCAACTTGAAATGGTCAGTTGCTAGAGAAAGGATGAGGCCCGATTCATAAGGGTTGGCTTCAATGTGCAAACACGGTGAGCTCATGAAAGAAGGTAGATGGAAAAGATGATCCATTTGATTAGCAAAGAACATGAAGGGCCAAGATGCTGGTGAGTTTAAGGTGAACACAAATCTCAAGGGTGAGAACATGGATGCTAACTTCACTCAAGTAAAATTTGGTCGCTAGGTGGTTGAGTGAACTAAGCTCGTAGATAGGTTAGTGCACATTGGAAATCCTAGTTTCAGAGGCCACAACATTCAGAGATATTGATGAGCTCAGGGAATGAAATGAGTGGCTCAGTTTGGGGTTCAATGGCCCATTCAAGATTCAACTTTGGAGAAATAAGTCACTGGAGCTTTGGAGTTTGCAAGGATGCACACACAAAATGACAAGCCAAATTATGAAGTCCAAACTCTGAAATTCAGAGTTTGGAACTTTGAAATTTAAGCGTTTTCAATTACCCAAGTGAATGAATAGTGTTAATCCCCCTAAAATGAATTTTTTTGAAACCCCAAAAGGGGGATGTCTGAAATGGGTGAGTATCTCAGTAAGCGTGCTAGGTGGTTGAGTGAGCCATTTGGGGAGTTATGACGAGTTTGTTGGAGGACACATGGGTAGCTCAGGAGTAAATTTTGGAAACATTTCAGAGAATTCAACAGAGGTGTGGACCAATGCGATGAGGGAGGTTAGTTTAAGAGTTTTCATGAAGCATCAAGTGGCCAATGCAAACTGGTGTGGGAGAGTGTTTCAAGGGAAGAAGCGTAGGATGGGGTCAATGTTGATCCATGTAATGAAGAACCCACAGGAAGCCCATAGTGAGTTGGTGGGAAGTTTTTTTTGGAACCCAGAAATAAAAAATGAAGGGGATCAATGGTGAAATGGGGGGAACATGGAGGGAATTTGAAGGATGACCAAGCCATGAATCCATGCCACATGGAACTCAAATGAATAAGCTCGCCACCAACCAAACGTGAGTTTGGGGGAGCCTGAAAGTGGAAAATAGGATCTTGGGAGGGGAAGTCAAATGAGGTGAGAGGATAAGAAGGTAAAAATAACTACCATGAAAATACAGTGAAAGGTCTCAAACACCTAGCTTTTTGAGTAGATCAGTGAGCTAACTCACCCACAAACACTGCAGAGCCCAATGCACAAAAAACACCCCTCTACTCTAACCATTATAACTCTGACTAGACTAGCCCATTTCTCACAAAATCATAGTCAAAGGAGAGGTGGGAAGGAGAGAACCATAATGGAGACATGAAAAATGAATTTTCAGAGATTTTGAAACCCCGAGATTTTAGGGGTTCCCTAAAGCCTGAAATTCCATATCTCGAACACATGGTGTTCATGTTTTGTAAAAAACTAGTCGTTGGAATCATGGAAAGATGATCTACAGTATGAAACCATTAAAATATGAATTTTGAAGGTTCTAAATCTCCAAAATTCATGAAAAGTGAATAGTACTCTGGGTAGTTGAGGGTCATTAGTTAAGGTATGTGAATGCTTTCTTCTCCAACCAGGAAAATTACATCTAGACATGAGTTTCGCATGTCTCCCCATCCTTGTTGCAGTTTTATTGATGAATTTTTTTGGGTGGTTAAGGAATATTTTGGGTTTCCTCTCTCTCTCTCTCTCTCTCTCTCTCTCTCCTCCAAATCTTCCTATATAAAATTTAAAGGGGTTTCATAATATAAAAAAATTGTTTATTTTTCCTCCTCTACACCCGTATTCTCCTTTCCTTCAGCTAAGATGTTGTAAAATTCATAGGGCTTAAGGTCTTCACACAAAATTTTGTAATGGCATGATTTCCTCCCCATATTATAATGTACTGTGAATATTCTTGAGCAATGAAAATCTATGTTCTATGTTAATCTATCTAACCTCACATGATCTTTCTTGTTCTTTCCTACCTTTCATAGCAGCTATCAGGTGTTATGTGCAACTAACACTTCCATTACAGAGTTTTGGTGTTGTTGTGTTTTTTTGGGAATGGTGTAATGTGTGCATTTCAGTTTGTGGTGCATGACCACCCTCTCTAAGTGCATTATTCTCCATTTTGTAGGGTTGGGAATCTATCTAGCATTTCCTTTTCTTGGTGTATCACCACTCTTAGTGTAGGTTTAATTTTCATTCAATTTTCTCTATCCCTATCACCTTGGAAGTTTAGTTTAGGTTTAGATAGGTATTTTCTTGCATTATGAGTAGTTTTGGTAGGTAGGATTAGGAAAGGAATCAACCTTCTTCGAAGAGCTATCCCACTTGACAATGTCCCACACTTTAGGATAGCTCCATGTTAGGAAATCACACTGAATGCCCCCATCACAACTTTGTCATTTGGGGGGTGTTGTGATTGTTCCACAACAGAAGGAAAGACTAATATGAGGAAACAATACACTTCATCAGGGTATTGTAAGTTTATGAAGCTCTATAGTAGCGAGCTAAAAGTCTAAGAAGGAACCTTGAGGTAGGGGAAGCTATTGTTGGCTCTTATTAAAGTGGTTTAGGTGATAAGGAGGATAAAATGGCATAGTAAGTGATGTTTTTAGGTAAAAAAACATGGGAGTAAGGATTATACCAAGTAAGTCATCATACCATAAAAAAGAATACTTTTGGGAGTTGAAATAATTACCTACAGGTCTGAGGAGATGTCTTAAAGAAGATATTGTTAACATTGATCTTCAATTACATGTTTTTAAGATGATAATGAGACTAGGTAGGAATGATTGTTGATATTTTCTTGTCTATTCCAAGGGGGAGAAATAATTTAGGAAAATTAATTGAATTGACATGAGTTGAGGAAAAGAGCACTAAAAAATTGTTTCAAGACTGTGTTGATGTGTTGGATCCATTCTCATGGCACAAATGCAAGGTATATACATGCATTATTGTGTATTCAGTTAAATGGTGGTAGAATGAATTTAGGGGGAGAATTAAGGGATTGTTTCAAGTTGAATGTAATCTTCTATAGCATGCAAAAGTTTGATTAAAATGGTATAAAAGGATGATTTATGGCTCTAGGTGCTGAAATTACAAAAAATTCTCATATGACAAATGTTAGGTCTACGTGCAAGATTTGAAGCTGAGATAGATGGAAAATAAGTTAGACATGATGTTTTGTGATGATTCATGCTTAGAAAAAATGTTGGCATGTGAATGTGCACCTGTCTAGGGGGATATAAAGTGAACTTAATGCATGATGATGAAAAATATAGATTCAAAAAAGGTATGTATCTCATCATGGTTATTTGAAGCTCTTATTGAAGGAATATTTTCTCAAGAATATGATCATATACATTCCCTTTATCATTAATGTCACATAGGGAGATAAATTACATGTATATCCATCAATGATAGGGGGAGATTGTTTTCATGTGCTATCATTGATGTCAAATGAGTCTTTAATAGAGAGCCATTAATGAAAAAGTGTAAAGGATGAGATCCCCAGGTGATAGTAAGGATTCTTGAAGTGCATAATAAGATATGGACATGATGTAGAGACTATCTTGGAGGTAACAGAATACAGGTTCAGTTATTGAGCATGATTGATAGGTCTCTCCTAGACCTTATTCTTGGTCCTTGGTGACCAAATGAAGCATGATGGATCCAAAAGGAGTATACAGGGGAATATCGATGTTTGTTCAAGTATTGGAGCATATTCATATATTTTGGACACACTCACATGGGTATCACTATATAGGCATATGGTTTGGTAATGTGTTCTAGGCATACACCTAGTCTAGGTAAGTGATTACCAAATAACACATGAAGATCAATCAAGTGAGCTCATGGAGGCTTCAAGAAGGTAAGTCATGTTGTTTTCATGTTGTAGAGGATTCAAGAAGGTTACTTAGAGTGCTAGTTAAAGGATTGAGCATTGCTAAGGGTCTAGACCTATACCTAACTCTTGGTTCTTAAATGCTTAATAAGGCATAATGAACATTTTCTAAGTGAGTGAGATTTTGTAAGCATGATGATAGGATAAATACATTATTTTTAGCATGTAGGTATGGTTTTTTAGTGATTTCATGAGTTTGTATAGTTCTGGTTTGCTTGATCATGACCTAAATCAAGAAAAAACCTAAGGTCTAGTCAACCTAATGAGATAGTTTGAAGAGTTGTAAAATGTTTTAGCAAATTATGGTTACTAGATATGGTGTAGGAGGTTGATACATTATTGAGGAAAAAGTTTTAGGATAAAATTCCAATGGAAAAGAAAGAAATGAAAGTTTGAGTCCTACCAAGTTCCTAGAATGGCCATTTACAACTTGATGGTTGAATTTAATGTATCATTGAAATGTTAAACATATGCATTGTGCTCTTATCTTTTCATTAATTTTTGGTCATAGATTCGAGAGGATTTTTATAATTGGAATGATTTAAAATGATGGCCTATGGTTTATGAATGATCCTTAAGAAGTGAAATGGGTTCAAACCCTCCCAAAACCCTACCTCTAGAGAGATGGAGAAGAAATCACATTTTTGGTCATAAAATAAATTTGGTAGGATAAGTTATTTACTGAGGCATGTAGAGGACTCCATGTAGCTCATTTTGGTGGTATTTTGATGCTCCATGTGTGGTGAGAAAGTACAACAAAATCACTCTCTTTTAAGGATTTTCTTGTGCAATCATGTGATGAAGGATTCATGATGAAAATCCTGATGTGGAAGAAATTATTTGAAGTATCCTTGATTCTTATGAAGTGCTTTATATAGGTTCTATGTAAAAATTTTATGAACTATGTCATACATGGCGACCTACCGCTTAAGGGATAGAAGAGCCAAAACTAGTCAAGATGGTTTGAAGGGTTAACGATGTAAAAGCATGGTGTTGAAGAAAAATGTGAGCATGGAAAGTGTATGTAGGTCTAATACAACATGATTTAGTACATAAATTTATTTGGTGAAGTGTTTTTGTTCCTAAGTTTAAATAGTGCAAACTACCCCTTTTAGGCCTGTGAAAAAGGTCTAAGAAACAATGGTGCAAGTGTGAATTTATACTCATAACCTATGAAAATAATTTGTTTTAGATGCACTGGGAGGTCCTAAGTGAAGTTATCCATGGTTTATTTTTTCATTAAAGTGAGGTTTGAAGTGGTAAAATCTAACTAAGTCAACATTGGTTTTTATGACCTGGAAACCAATATAAACAATCTCTGAAATAAAAGCATTTTTGTGATGTATACCTTGAATTGATGCATTACATGAGTTTGATAAGTTGAATTAGGATATTATATTTCTATAAAGATGAATTTAGATCCATTAAAAGGTGGTTAAGTGGATAAAATTTATCACTTTGTCAATACTAGTTTTCTGAGTATGAAAACCCTTTGAGACATTGGTTCAAATCATTGTGTCATGGTGGAAATAAAAGTGATAGATCCACTCCTGATATTTGAATGTGAACTAGAGATCACTAATAAACTCTTACAATAAGCAATAAGTTTTTAAAACCCATACACTAGTGTTGATGAAGAAATATTTTGACAGGTATTTGAGCTACAATTAGTTTGTACAGACCTAGTCGAGAAGATGAGTTAAAATGTAATTATCATACCTTGATTTGAAGTATACCAAGATTTTTATGATGTTTTGGAAATCCTAAAGAGACATCCTACATATTTTCATTGCATGATTTGAAGCCTTGAGTGATTACATGCATGCAAGTTGAAGAGTGATTTTTGAAGACCATGCACCTCATGAAGCATATCAACTCTAATGAAGTCTTGTTGATATAATGACGAGATAAAAATAATTTTTAACATATAGAATATAATAAAAACTATCTTGTAACGTGCATACACCTTAACAACACTTTGCATGTGTTACATTTTCTAGAAGAAAAATATTCTAATGCGACGAAGAAGACAAAATAGAATATGGCACTTACAAATGTAGATGTCAAACTTAATATGGAAGGTTATAAATTGTTTCAGATGTGAAATGAGTTAAGGAAGTCTCTCCATGTATTCATAGGTGTCATTAAAATCTCAAGTAAAATAAGAACTTATAACTGACATGTTGTAGATGCAATGATTGCATTTTATGTAGTTTTGATGATGTCATACATAACCTTCTTTGGAACAAGTTAAAGAGAAGAATATGAAGTTTTGGAATAGGAAGTGTAAGAGTCATGATAAGAGGTTTATTATGATGTATAATAATAAATAAGTGTGCATGTAAAATATATTTTGATGTCTACACTTTTTATGAGAATTAGATAATGTAAAAGAGAGGTTCATCCTTGTGCAAGTTAGGCCAAATGTGTATGCCTTGAAGACTATATTAGGAGTTTTATGAGCTGATAATAATGATGAAATGAGAGAGGAGAAAGGTGAATTTATACTTTTGTGAAGAAATAAATGGATGTAGATGTGAAATTTTATTTTAAGTTATTAATAGCAACAAAATGAAGTTGATGAGAAAATATCTAAGTCAAGGTGAGTGAAGAAAGGGAGATGAAGATAAAATAGGAGCTGAATAAGAGATCATAATTTGTTGTATCAGACAAATAAATGAAAGTGATCAAAATTTTGTAAAATTACAAGTGGATGCTTAGAAAATTAGGGAGTTTTTTCTTCCTTGTAATTAGGATCTTGCAAAAGGTCACGTAGGAGTTTGGCTAAATTGTTGTTGTGAGTTGAAGCTTCCATGCAAGTAGAATCTTAGATAAATTGTTGGGAATTGTAGCTTCCATGCAAGTAGAATCTTGCTAAAGGTCAAGTAGTAGCTTGACTAAATTATTGGAGTTGTTAATTTAAGTTGAGTGGATGCTCAACAAATTAAATAATTTTAATCTCTTATGGGACAATTATCAAAGTATTGTACTAATTTCAGTGGGTTTTTCTCCCTTTAAGGGTTTACCACATTAATCATTGTATTCATGCATGCTTGATTATTAGTTTCTAATGTTAGAATGTATTTGTCTTATCATGGTGAAAGTTGATTAAGATTAAATGTCTTGTTAATATTTTAAATTGGCTTAAAAATTTTGAGAAGCACTAATTCACCCCTCACATATTAGTGCTTGTGTTTTTAATAGGTTCAGGTTTGATTTCTTGTTTAGAATGTGTAGAGGGATTCACATCATGACCGAAAACTAGGGTTTGACAGTGACAGACATTTCCAAATAGGGGACACTTACATAAAGTTGAAGATCCTTAATCCAAGTAAATCAAAGACCATAAAATAAGGTCAATACCATACAAATGGTCTTGGTAGAGATGTATGATGACCAATATTTCCATGTCAACATGTAGTAAAGAGTGATTAGGAAAAAAATGTTCTTTTTTGACACCTCTAGTCTTCAACACTCAAATGTGGGACTTGCTTACCTTATCACGACAATTACATCGTATATGGAGATTGATAGTTATCTTGATGAGATAAGGAATGATTCGAATGAGTCTGTAATGAATTGAGCCATCTCACTGTATGATTGAGTTGAGTTAAATCCAAGGCAAGCTCATAACCACACTCAATATAATGCCACACATGTCAACTGCATCCAAGAAATCCCATGAATTATGCTCATGGAATGATCCTTTAACCAATTAATAATGTGGATAGGGTTGTTATTATATCCTTAAATATTTCCCACATCCCACAAATGTGGGATAAGAATAATCCCAAACAAAATTTTTGAGAGCCTTAAGCCCGTGTGTAATGTGGGAAATGATTAATATGGTGGTGGTTTCAAAATGGGATTATTATCCCTTATAAAATACTATGCGGAGAACCTATGAAAATGATATGGGATAATTTTTATCCCTAAAACAAATATCCCCAAGCCTTTTTAAGGAATTTTTTTGGAAAATAAGATGGGAACTATATCCCTTATCCCTTATACGTGGGATTTCAAAACAAAGGATAAATAAAATATGCTTATAAATTGGGCCCCAAAACTAGTATAAAAGGCCCCCACTATGGAATTTAGGAAACACATTCAAGCCATTCAATCTTGGATAGTTGGGAACTCAAATAAATCCACTCAATTTGAGGAGGAGCTTAGAGAGAGAGAGAGTTAGTGAGGAGATGGGCACAAGATGACCCTTTTTTACACAAATGAGAATATTAGCCCATTTTATTATGAAGACAGACATTTTGGAGCCCATTATTATTATGGAGATTATAATCACCCAAAGAGCCTTTATTAAGGATAAATTTATATTTCTTCTTATTAGGAGAGATTTTTATTAGTTTGTTATCGCAGTGTATTTTCCATTTTATAATGGAGAAGAGTTAATTTCCCATTTGTAACGAAGAAATATATTTTCCTATCACTAGATATTTATATTTTCCCATTTATAATGGATACACTATTATTTCCCATCATTAGGAATATTTTTCCCTCCATTATAAATATTTTTTCCCATCAGTACAAAGAACTGATAGCCCATCATCATTGCAAAGAGTTGATAGTATGTTGTCATTGCAAAGAATTGATCTCACATTATCATTATAGAGTGAGATTGTGGGAAGGAAATTATGTAGCAGAGCCAAAGCTTTCCTAGAGGCATAAAATATGTATTTTTTACATGAAAAATGCATTATTGATGTAAAAATTGAATGAAAAATGTATTTACATCAGTAATAAAGTGATTCATGAGTTTTTCCAAACATGGAGATGTATCCCATCAGGGGTGAACTCTGTTATCAATCTGGTGTTGTATTGTTCTCTATTCTCATTAATTTCCCATTGTGTTAAATTTAGTTTTTAATGTTTATTTTAATATTATGCCAATTTTTACAAGAAATTTCAAAATCCATAATGTATGCCAATTTTAAAGTGAAAAATGGGAAAATTGAGAATCATATAAGTAAATTCAGAATTTCAAAAAAACTTTGTAAGTTTATTTGATCTCATTTTTTGGTTCATGTTTGGTATTGGAGCTTGTCTATCCAATGGGTTCTCACTAACACCTTGTAGCACCCACTTCGAATGAGCAAAAAGGAACAATGCAAAGTAACAAAAATTTGGGATAATGTTTTTGAGTCATTGAAATAAGTTTGAATTTCCAGTTGGAAATAAATTATACATTACAAATTTCATCCCAATGCTAGGCTCAAATGCTTGTGAAAATTTTACATCGGGAGAGAATAAGATCCATTTATTTTGATCTCCCAAAATATATTTAAATGAATTTAATTAATTAATTTAGATAAAATATTTAATTTAGTTTAATCTGGATTTTTTTTCTAAATCAATTTAATTACTAAAATCCATTTAATTTATGTAACTTAAATTACTTGATTTATGTAACTAAGCCATTTAATTTTTGTAATTTAAATTAATCGATTTAATTAATTAAAACATTTAAGTTCTATAAATTAAACTAACCTATCAAACATTTTATCCCGTGAACCATATCTATTTTATTCCAATTCATAAATTTATAAGTGAACCATAGATTAATTTAATTTAATATTTATAACAATATTGTGTCCCATATGTTTAATTAAATCCAATAGACACATTTAAAATAAATTATTGGGTAAATTATAGTTATTCAAAAGTTTATTAAAATGGGTGGTAAGCGAAGCATCCATTTCCCACCCTTGGATTAGATCTATTTCATCACTTAGATCCTAAGGAAACTATTAAAACCCTAGATTTATCTATAAAATTGTATTTTAGGTTTTTGATAAAGGAATAATCCTTTCTTCCTCTTGCATTTTGTCTACAAGTTTTTCTTCTCCTCATAAATATTTCATGGATTTTTCAAGGAAAAGGAAATGGAGATGGACCTATTCATGTGGATCCACACACACAAGGTTAATTTTTCTTCACTCTTATATTGTTTTCTCCTCATTCATATGGTTGTAATAAAGGTCTGTTGTCATTTGCAATAATAAGGGTTTGAATAGTTAATTTTAATGGTTTAATAGGTGTGTGTGTGTGTGTGTGTGTGTGTGTGTGTGTGTGTGTAGAGAGAGAGAGAGAGAGAGAGAGAGAAACACACACACACACACGTGCATATTCAATCATATAATATGCATATTTTATTGATTTTTATTTATATATATTTTTAATTTAAAAATGAGATAGACTATACCAAGCCATGACCTCCATGGATGACTAGCAGGTGTTAAAAGCAGTAGAAATACTATATATAATGATTAAACCAAGTGGGTTATAATGGGTGACTAAGGTATGCGTCCCACCCTAAACAAAACAACATCATGTATTACACTCCATTGTTTATTTATTTTTGAACTTGCATAGAAAAATGAATTTGATCTTCATTGTTTCTTTGATTAACACACACACACACACACACATACACACACACATGGCTAGTTGAAAATACTGCTAATAACAAAAATAACATAAGGTAAATATGTATGCTAAGTTTCTCACAACATCAACAATAAAAGTTATTTTTTCATTCTATTCCAAATATTTTCACAATTATATATATTTCTTATGATGATTAAATGTTATCATTTTATAATTGAAATATTTGTTGTTTTAAAACAAGAAGTAATAATAAATTAAATAACATTATTGTATTTCATAATCATAATGTGGAAACATATATTCATTTCCATTTAGATGTTTTTCCATTAATGAAAAATGGGAAGATTATTGGAAAGAGTGGGTTAGTGATTGACATTGATGTAAAAGGTGAATGCACATTAATGAAAAATATATATTATGTCTAGGAGTGCTAGAGGGAGTTTTTTATGATGATGACATGGTGTACGCATGGTTGCAAGAGTGGAGACAATGAGGATTGCTTAGTTTAGCAGGTCTAATCAGGCGACCTAGTCAACATGGGTGATATCACATAGAGAATAAAGTTTCATGGTTGCTTAAGGGTCATGGTCAAGGCATGGAGGACATGAGGAGAGTGTGCTATGACACTCATGTAAGTCTCAGAGTGTAAGTACAGGTTGAAAACATGGTTTTAGGTGTTCATCTAGACTTAATATAGGTTATTGGAGGCCTAATAAGGAATAATCATCAGTTACAAAGATATGTAAGCTTATGAGGGCATGCAGATGAGTGAGACATGATGTATCAAGGTTTTTAGGGCCTTTTGAAGAGGTTCCATGCTGAGGTATGAGGTTCTCTTACTCTATTTTTGTCTAAACATGCTTATTTACTAGGATCTAGCTCTAAAAGTCATGGTGGTTGAGAAGATTAAAACATATTTACGATACAATAATCATTGGAGAATTTTGTATAGGCTTTCCTAGTACTGTGGGAAAATTTTTAGGTTGATATGAAGAATATTTTGCAAATTATGGGGTTTTTGGTCATATAGATCTCAAGAAAGTGCTTTTTCCATCTCGAAGTGAGAGAAATATTATTGGTTGGAATGTGTGATGGTTGCATGGGACCTTGAGAATTTAAGTGATGTTGAGGCATGGATTTTATAAGATCTAAAAGTTGGAATGATGTTAAATGAGGGTCTGACATTTATGAATGATTGTTAAGAAGGTAAGTTATTTTTATGAGTTTACAACTCTAGTTCTTGATAAATGGGATAAATATTCATGGTTTGATAACATAGTGGATTTGATCATAAAATTTTGTGATTGGAGGATGGATAATAGCATTCCATATTTATTATGGTGGTGGTTTGCAGTCATGACAGTAAGTGGAGCCCACCTAGATATTCTAGTTCTAAGGAAATTTAATTTTTCTCTCAGGTTTTCCATTAGACCCTATGTCTAAATTGGTGTTATAAGTTATTGGGGATTAATGATACATTATTGAGTTCATTTCAGAGCTTGGTGAAGTATATTTTATGTTTTTCACAGGTCAATATTTGAAGATTGGTTTTCAGGGCTAAAAGGACAGTTTTGCAGTCATGGTGACTAGAAGTGCTTAAAAACTTGTGAACTCGGTGATTATGGTTTATGACCTTGGGGATGTTGTAAAAATATCAAATAACATGATTTACACATTTTTTAAGATCTGAAAGTTATTTTTTGTGGCATGAAGAAGGTCACAAGTTGACCTAGTTTGACTGGTTTAGGACAACACTCCTTTGGTATGAAGATTGTTCTAGAAGACCAATACATTGGCTTAAATGATAATGGATATCCATTGGATAGTGAAGAGGGATGAAATTTTAACCTATTCCATGCACTTATACATATTGAATTGTAAGCAAGGGTGAAATAAGGTCAAGATTGGAAAATTGGTTTCTAGACAGTATGTGTTTCTTGAGAGGACAAAATTTTCTATTGGATTTAAAGGTTGATTCATAATGTATATCATGCTTCGTGATGTTCTTAAGTTCAATGGATTTAAATTGAGTGGTTAAATTCCATGTTTTATTTATTCTGTTATGATCTTAGACTTCATTGTTGGAGACCATTTCTTGGAGGTGCTAGATTTGAGTAGGAAATAGTCCTACTTGAAGGTGTAATGAAAGAAATGAGTGGAGCATAGTTCCCTGATATTTTTAAGGATGTTATGAGGAGGAAATTTTTTACATGTTTATATCCTTTTGAGGCATGAAAAATATTGGTGAATCCCTTGAAGGTCATGGAGTGCTCGGTGAAGGAGAAACTAGCCTTTAGGCCTAGTTGTGCTTATTGGATGTCTTGGTGCATTGCCAAATAATATGGGTATTTAATGATGAATTATATGAGTGTGTAGGTTTTTTTAGTGTCTTTATGACCAAAATTAATGGTCATGGTAGACCTAGTTATGTATAGGATTTGATTCATGTATATAAAGTGCATAAATGTTGTCATTTTGAAATAGTTGAATGAGTGGGAAAAAGTACGAGCTAGGTGTGAGTGTGAAAGAGGTATGAGGGAATAAAGATAGAGATGAGAGAAGGAATGAAGTGTTAATGATTACAAAATTACAATTCATAATGCATTCAAGAAGTTATGAAGAATCAACAACAACTTTACACCTAGGCTCTACAATGAGGATCCTTCAAGATGCCTAAAACTACTCATAATGAAATAAATGACCAAATTTAACTTAAATGGTTTATCTAATCAAAATAACCTATTATATACACCTCATTCAGTATTAAATACATCCTCACAATGAATCATCCTTAAGGAAACAACCAACTTACTCATATTCTCTAAAATGCCCTTCATCATCCTTCACTAGTTCTTCACTGAAACAAGAAAATTTTACTTTGTAGTACTATGTGGTACTTCCCAATGCATGTACCCTATTTCAAAACTTAAATAAATCTTGGATAAATAATTAAAATGACTCAAAAATACTCAAACCACAATCTTTACCCATCTTTCTTAAAACAGTCATTCTAGTGTTCTCAAGACCAAGCTCAAAGAGCTATAACATATTATCACATAGAAAACTTAATTGAATTATTATAATGCAACCAATATACAAATATATATAGGATTTAAAAATTATATATTCGAGGAGGTTTATCTAAAAAATCATCCTAGAATAATCTCCCCAAACCTCCTAAAAATATCTTAGTAGTTTAAACAACCTAAAAAACTTATGCATAGCTATTTTAGTCACAAAATAATGCACTTTAGACATTATTTATCCTAGTCTCATACTACTATTTAGAAGGTTCTTGAGTGTAGAAATTAAAAATTAACCCTCGTATTTTGGCCATCTTGTTTTATTTTATTTCTTCATTACCACCCCTTTTCATCCACATCCCCATTCTGTTTCAGTTATTTTATGTTATTTTAGCCTTGACTAGGGTTCCCAGGCTAGTACTGGAGCACCCGTGGGTGCCCTGGTCCCATCAGGGGTGCCCCATTCCTTTTTTCATTTTCTGACCACTTTTTGGGCTCTTTCTAGCCATTTGGAATCTTTATTTTTCTTTTGGTCGACCTTTTTAGGGCTATTTACGAAATTAGATTAGGAGAATCCTATAAATATAAATTTATGAGACCATAATAAGGGACCTAACATCACTTACTACTATCACTCCATCTAGAGTTGTATCCATCTATTGCACTGGAGATCATTTGCATCCACATATATCCATCATCAAGGCACAAGGATAGGACATCTGCATCACACTTTATGGGGGGGGATTATATTATATTCCATAAACACATTCAATTACATTTTATACACATAGTTATTGCTCACTACTTCACACAATGCGACTGACATAAGAGAAACCTAGGGCATGTTCACAAAAACTTACACATAGAACTACATAAGGTCTGATATGTAGTTCAACACTCAGTTAACAAGTCTTTTTTAGGGTTTGATGCTTGTTTTGGGGTCTTGCAGATCTTTCTTTCATCTTGGAGTATTAGAAACATCTAGTGCAGGACAACGAAGTTGATGTGAAACACATTGAAGGTTCTAGGTCATCTCATTTTTATGTGAAAACCAGTTTCAGAGATTTTGTAAAGATCAGGGTGCCCAAATTACAGACCGGAGCATCCACAAGTTTCCTAATCCTCCACTAAGTTCTCTAGTCAAGAGAAATAGTCCAGATCTGCTCTTTTCGGGACTTCTGCACAGTCACTCCTGCTCCTGATTTTTCCAGTCACCTCTGTGACACTCTTTGGTAGACATATTTTATCATCCGAGTTCTTTCCTTAATATATTTTACATATTAGGGTTAGAATTTCCTTTTGCATAGTTTTCTAGCTCATTTACATTCTTGTTTACTACATTTATTTACTTTATTACAAATTTTCATAGCTTAGATTAACTATCCCCACACTACTTAGTTAGTACCCTTTTAGTTAATCATTTTAGTGAACCCATCTTGCGAATTTGTCTTCCTTTTTTCATTTTATACCCATTACCCATAGCGGTATTTTTGGATCTCTTCAATATTATGAGCTCCCTTCATTTACCCACAATATTTATAGGTCAATGGATGATACAACTACTTCTATGGATGAAAACCCTTTCGATAAATCCAGCCATGTTCCTCTTCATGAAATCGAATCCCCTGATAGTGAGAAATCCAATGATGAAGACACCAATGTTGATGAAGAATAAATTAATGCTATTAATGACTTCTGAAAATCTTTTCATGAAAAACCCACTCATCTTCCTCATGTCTTGCACACTATAATTTCTGCTAAGTGAGCTTGTGATGCTTCCACTCCTGTTGTGGTTTCTTTGGTTCCTATGGTCTCCACTCCACCCATTTATGTTTTTCATCCTATTATTACAACTATCGCTCCTATCAACCACCCTAGCACTCCTAATATGTAGCTTGGATATTCCTCCAACACTTGTGATTTAACATCTTTATATCACGATATGCAAAATCAAATTCACCTTCTCCAATTCACTACTTCTCGAGGATCACCATCTCTAGATTCTACATTATTATTGCATACCCCCCTCACACCAGCTATCTCCACTTATGAATTTCCACCCACCTTCTTCTCTCCCAAATTTCCCATTTTTTAAGGCCATGGCAACCCACAAGAGCATCTCTGCACTTTTCATGTAGCATGTCTCTATTATGCGGATGATCACACCATTCTCTCTAATATTTTTTCTCAAATTTCACAAGACTATGTGATGTGCTAGTTCTATGACCTACCTATCCATTTGGTAGCCTCTTTAGCACATCTGGATGACACCTTTCTCACACACTTTTCTATCCACATTGGCTCTAAGATCTCTTATTCTCAACTTGCACAGCATAAGAAAGGACCCAATGAACACTTATATAATTATGTCTTGTGCTAAAAAAATAACTTAGCTAAGATGACCAATGTCCTTGTGGATTCCAAGATTTAGGAATTATTTATTTAGAGTTTATTACTACTGCTTTAGGAGAGCGTTATCTTTGAGACATCTTGCTCGTTCGACCAAATTTTTCATACTCTCAAGCTTCATGAGACTAAGCTCCTCACAATAGGAAAACTTAAATATCAAGAACAAAATTTATCCTCTTCTCATGTTCAAAGTAAGCTACTATCCAAATCCTCTACATATAAACCCATGGATAGAAAAAAAACTATAAACACATTCTCTACTCCCAGGGAGCTTCAAAAATAACCATACAGATGTAATGTTACTAAGATTGGTACACCATCGAGTGTTTTTCTACCACAACTCATCGATAGTAAAATTATTACCTTACCATCACCACTACAACTTGATCCATCTTGACCCAAAGGGCATAATTTTGATAACGCTTCTTATTGTGATTATCACCAATACATAGGACAATCCACTGATCATTGTTTCCAGTTACAATATCTCATTCAAGATCTTCTTGAAAATGGTAAAATTGAGCTTTCAAAATCTACAATATCCACACCTACAATGAAAATCATAAAATTAAGATTTTTAACAACCTATTACAAAAACATGATACAAAAATGATTGATTCCTCTGTTAATTATGTGTATCTCAAAGTACCTCCTCCCCCAGGAGCTCTCGATTCATTATTTTCTAACACTGAAGCTTCGCCACCAATCATTTATTTTTCCAACATCAATTATCATGCTACATTTACATCTAATCATTTACACATACATGCGTCTATTGACTTGAGCTCCATCAACAATACTAAGGTTGACCCATCATGACCCATTAACACATGTTCTCTTTCAATTCTCAAGGATATTGGGTATCCATCATACCAAATCGAATACTCTTTCGCAAAACCCTTTGGGGTTATTCAAATTCATGTTACAGTTGGTCCTCTTATTATTCTTATCTCTTTCCTTGTTGGAAACACAATTGAGGGATGTGACATGCTTATTGGTCTAAATTGGATTGGCTGCTTTCAATAAATCATTTCTATGAATAATTTGTAACTTAAGTTCATTTATAATACATATGTCATTTCTATTGACAGTATCCCTCCATATGCTCCATTATCTTCATATCCTCCTACAGTCACTCCTATTTCACCTACCTATTCTAACATGTCTCATTCTATGTTTCTTAAAGAACAATCTACTCCTAGTTCACCTACTTGAGTACCATCTACATGACCGCATCATTCTGTTAGTCCTACACATAGGCATGGGCCTATTCCTAGGATAATCACTACATCTCAGTGTTGATCACCACCCCACTTTATTCCATGTGGTTTCTCATCACCTTTGCAATCAACATCACATATACCTCCATCACCGACACATTTTACTACCCTCCAAAATTCATCATATATCCATCCATCACATGGGCATAGACTTCACTCACTACTACAACGTTTTTCTACCATATCACCACTATTAGATCATGGCCCCACACTTTAATCCTCACAGACATTGGGTGGAGGATCTTCATCCTTAAGTATCATCATTTATTTTATTCATTACTATATACATGGGGGGCATAACACTTAATACACCCCCCTTCCCTTATCATAACATTTATACATATATATCATCTTCACATTTTTTTACATGTTCTAGTATCATCATGACCTGATGAGGCACTCTTGTGCTTCGGTTCACACCTGACTATTCAGGGATTACTACTACACTGAACCCCACACACTACACTATAGGCATTACACATTGTGTTTCATCACACATTGTGTGTCATACATGATACACCATACATTCTCCACGTTCATCTACAAGATTGTGCCATTTCCACATTCATACATCATATTAGTCTTCATCTTATGCATAATACACTATTATGATATTTATGCATATTTCCTTACATCCTTACATCATACACTGCATGTTTCTATATCAAACATTTTGTACATATTATACTACTATTAATTACACTTGAGTCTATCCTTATTCCACATTACACACCATAATTACTAACCTATCTAAAAATAGTACATTGCACATTATACATTACATTTTACACATTTCTACACACCATGCACTACATTCTACACAACGTGTATTTACATATTCTACTTATCACATGGTCATCACATATATTACATTATCTTCTATGTGTTGCACTCAACACCCTATGATGCACTTTAGTTCCTCGGTCCATTATCGACTGTCAAGGTTTACCAATCAAATGGACCTTACAATCATCACCATGCAACAATCCTAGGCTAGTGACATATGATTTAGGATAAATTGTCACATATTATATCATTTTATAGTGGTATACACCTTGGGTTACATCACCACTCCCTCCTTTCATCTTGTAGTGACATACGCTTTAGGCTAAATCATCACCTATTCTATCATTTTATAGTGGTATACACCTTAGGTTACATCACCACTCCCTCCTTTCATTTTGTAGTGACATACGCTTTAGGCTAAATCATCACCTATTCTACCATTTTATAGTGGTATACACCTTAGGTTACATCACCACTCCCTCCTTTCATCTTGTAGTGACATATGCTCTACGCTAAATTATCACCTATTCTATCATTTTGTAGTGGTATACACCATTAGGTTACATCACCGCTCCCTCTTTTCATCTTGTAGTGATATACACTTGGGATAAATCACCACTCATATATTCATCCTATAGTAATATACGCTTAGGATAAATAATCACTTACATGTTCATCTAGTCATGATATACGCGTCATCCATAAGATTCACACACACATAATTTCTAGGTCGCATCTCATCACTACACTTATAAATTCATCACAATGCATTAGACACAACATCCTACTAGACCATTTCCCGATGACGAACCCTCGTTTACGGTTCATTATTGATTTCTCAGGGGAAAAAAAATGATCCTCATTTCATACACTTCCATTCACTCAGGGGGGATGTGGATCCTATCATTCTATCTTGCATTCCATTCCATCCATCCATAACATACTACATTGTATTGGGGTAATTTACTATTATTTACTAGTGTTTTACATGATCACTTTATTACATATGTTAGATTGATTTCTTATATGCCATTATATATACCATCCAAACATGCATGTTTATTCCTTTGTCACATTGTGATCACAGATAAAAATATTTTACACACAACATGGATGTTCACCATCTACCCTTCCTATACTAGTTACTGGGGGCATCCAAATTCATTTCTTCCAGGTGTTATTGTTTCATTTTGTACTTATCACTCTAAATTAATTGGTTATTCATGCTTTGACATATTAGACATTTCTTTAACATGCTAATAGGTGTTCCATGTGTAACACTTGTTTTGTGGGATTACATGTTTCCATGACCACTTATTTGTTTGTACTTGTCTGCTATGTTTGCTTCTTGTATGCGATATTTTCCCTATGTTTTGTGTGCACACTTTCTTATTGTTTGTGGCCATGATGGCATTGTGTGTCTTACAAAATCGTGAGTGAGTCCCATGTTTACAACCCACTTTATGTGGATTACTTGTCTTCTTTCATGTTTAAACTATTGTGCTTGGTAGTTTTTACATTGTCTGCGTATTTTACATTTTTCTCCTTACATGTATGTGTTTTTATACTAACACTTGTCTTTTCCTAGCCATCCTTGTTTGTGTGTGACTTAGTTTCTACCAAGTGCATTCCATTCCCACTGTAGGGAATATTTATAGAACATATGCGGTTGGTCCTCTTTTGGGGCTGCATTATCCTATTAGTGATGTCACATGCACCCCCAAAGAGGGGGGCATCATTTTGGGGTTTTGCTACATACAAACACAAAGATTCTACACCGGTTCGGTTCATTCATATACATAGAGTGGTTTTATACCATTCTCCAAACCCCATACACAACGTATTTTATAGGACATGGTGTCCTTAGCATTCTAGGAAGCAGTTACAGGCTTGGAGGTTACAATGGGTGTGCCTCTATACACTACTTCAGCCAATGACATCGGATCACCCAAAAAACTATGACTATATAGAGATCTCTTCACATACATTTAAGGAAGCAAGTATATCTTGGAGGACATAGAGAATTTCCTCCCTAAACTTCTTTAGCCAGGGTAGCATGAGAATGACCAAAAAGCTCGCAGTACAAGATATCCTTCTACACTCTCTTTATTGACACAGATCAGGTGCACATGTTCCATTTACATTTTACATTTGCATATTTTGCATATATATGTGTCTTTTACATTTCATTTTTACACTTACATACATACATATTTTACTAATTGATTGTATTCTCCTTGCAGGTCCGGCCGTATGAGAAACAAATAGTCAAATTTGGGGCAACAACAATAACATCGACAACAACACTTATCCACAGTACACACTTTACTAACCATGTAGGTACATTATAAAACGTAACACGTACACATGTGTTCTACCCTAGGTTCACTCTCATCACTTTTTCTTTGCACATTTTTCATCTTTAGTTTCCATGCTCCTCCATCTTTTTTTCATTCCATACTTTTGTCTAGTCCTTTGATGTGTTTCTACTACACTCTTCATGGAAATCAGGTACTTATATCTATCTACTTTATGTAACCAAGATTTCACCTCACCAATATAAAGTGTAGGAAAAATACAGTCAAAAAATCATGCACTTTAGACATTATTTATCCCAGTCTCATACTACCATTAAGAAGGTTCTTGAGTGAAGAAAGTACTAATTAACCCCTATATTTTGGCCATCTTGTTTTATTTTATTTCTTCATTAATGCCCCTTTTTATCCACATGCCTAATCTCCTTTGGTCATTTCTCATTATTTTAGTCTTAACTGGGGTGCCCAAGCTAGTACTAGGGGGTCCGTGGGTGCCCTGGTCCCACCAGGGGTGTCCTAATCCTTTTGCACTTTCTTGCTACTTTTTGGGCTCTTTCTAGCCATTTGACATCTTTATTTTTCTTATGGTCACCCTTTTTGAGGTTAATTATGAAATTAGATCAAGAAAAACCTATAAATATAAAGTTATGAGACCATAATGAGGGATCTAACATCACTTACTACTATCACTCCATCTAGATTTACATCCATCTATTACATTAGAGATCATTTGTATCCACATAGCTCCATCATCAAGGCACAAGGATATGACATCTACATCATACTACATAGGGGAAGGGATTCTATTCTACTTTATGTACACATTCTATTACATTTTCTACACATAGTTATTGCTCACTACTTCACAAAGTGCGACTAGCACAAGAGCAACCTAGGGCATGCTCATACACAATTACACATATAACTACATTAGGTTTGAGATGTAGTGCATTGATCAGTTAGTAACTCCACCATTGTGGCAACTGAGGTCAGTCTGAACCCTTCATATGCATTATTATTTTTTAGGGTTTGATGCTTGTTTTTGGGTCTTGCAAGTCTTTATTTCATCTTGGAGTATTGACAACATCTAGTGTAGGACAGGGAAGTTGATGTGACATAGAATGGAGGTTATAGGTCATCTTTTGGCTATGTTAAAACTATTTTTAGAGATTTTTCACAGACCATGGCACCTATATTTTAAACTAGAGCACCCATAGGAACCCAAGTCCTCTTCTAGGCACTCCAGTCTAGAGAAATAGTCTAGATTCACTCTTTTTAGGACTTCTGCACAGTTTTTCGTACTCCTAATTTTTCCAATCATCTCTACAACACTCTTTGACAGGAATCATGTTATTAGTTGAGTTATTTATTTACTATATTTTACATATCTGGGTTAACATTTCCTTTGGCATAGTTGTTTAGCTCATTTAAATTCTTGTTTACAACATTCATTTACTTTATTATAGTTGTTCATAGCTTAGATTAACTATCCCCACAGTACTTACCTAGTCCCCTTTTAGTTAATCAGTTATAACCATATCTATATCAGATCACATATACATTAATAATATTCACCTGAACATTTTAATGTGATCAATATAATATATTTTTCCTAACATTCCCCCCTTAGTGCAAACTTGGGGAAAACCTGATTTGTACTACAATGTACGGCTTCGTAGCTTGCTCATAATCTGGATGGTTTCTAGGAAAATACCAACAACCTCTGGATGGTTTTCTAAGTGGTTAAATAAAAAACACACAGTGGATGGTTTTTTAGGGAAATATCAATAACCTATGGATAGTTTTTCTAGTGGATAACTAATAACCACAATATCATGATACTGTAGTAGTATCATCGAATCTCATCAATATGTCACTGTAGGGAATAACATAGGTAAAAAAAATTAAATTATGCTTCTCATACACATAAAATAAAAAATGGAAATGGAACATTGGATCATGTTCCCCCCACAATGTGAAATTTCCATTTATTATGTAAACCAAGAAATTAGGAACACTGAAATCTGAAGCACACCACACATAACTTAAAAAAATGCCACCAAATCATCAGTGCAACCTCATCATTGAAAAATGATGAGAGGTCATTGATTGACCTCCAACCTCCGATGCCCCCATCCTCCGATGTCATGCTGCTAACTCAATGGAATTTGAATTTAGGATCAATGGTTTCCAGGACATCAGGTAACACAAAAATGCATCCATAAGGATTTTTTTTTAGTTTTTACACTTTTTACCATGACTAACAAGATGACTTGATGACACACTAGAACATTATAAAAAACTACATGAGATGACTCTATTTTTTAATCTAGAATTTTAACAAATTGACACAAAAAGACAATACTTAATGAACCTATATAAGGAATACTATAAACTGCACTAATGTTTTTAATAACTAATGAAAAATTTAAATAACTAATTATCCTCACACATTACACATCATCGACTATACTAAACATAAGTAATGGACCACTATAATAAAGACACAACACCACCCAATACAAAAGAAATTAAGTGTAAATAATGGGTGGAACCTACATTTCCATGACCTGGCCTCTTTAGACATATGCAAAGATGTGGAGCTTGTGTATTTATTTGTAGCATATTTGGTATGCTACCACCAACCGGGTAAAAGCCAAGGTGGAAAAATTACAATGCTACATTTGTGGATGTCAATGTAAAAATATGAGTAACCACTTGCCAAATATAAAGAAAAAAAGTCACGTTTAAACCTGTCTACAAGAAGAATGTTGATCTTGGGGAAATGAATGGTGATCTCTGCGAGACATCAATGTAGTACTCTAGAAACAATGTGATGGAAAAATGTCTAAAGTATTGAATACCACTGTATAAATTGAACAAGATGAACCCCCAATAATATATCTATTTTACTGCCTCTATTGACCAACGTGATCAAATTCTTAGGAGGTGGAAGAGATAAATATCCCCTCATTTGTAGTGGATGGACCCATTTTGGTCAGACTAACATCATAATGTGGCTATATTAATCACCATGTAGGTATAAATATGAGGAAGAATCAAGTGGTGATGGAGAAGACTACAAATCAGTGATGAGAAAGATGATAAGGAAATCTAATGAGCTTGATTTTCTCATTAGTAATCACGAATCATTCAATGAAGATTTTGATTCTTCTGTTTTCAACTTCCAATTCTCTATTTTTTTAACTAGAATGCTATTATCAACATTTAAACATATTTCCTGGTTTCAAATTATTTCAACTCATATCTATTCCATCTACTAGGCAAGTGCCTATAGCACACATGATTTGGAAATACCATATGGAAAAGTTTGACAACGAAAACACATGCAATTACTTTCCCTTCATTCTTATATTCAAATTCAATTATTTATTTACAAATACTACTCTACAATTTATTCTAATCAAATATACAACATACCAATATTATTTTCAATCAGCTGGGTACTCGCATAATCAAGATGCCCCTTGATAGATTCAAAAGATCATGTCTTTGACATAGAATTTGACACAAATTGCTTTGATAAAAAATAAAATAGCTGCAATAGATTATCACATAGAAAACTTAATTGAATTATTATGTTGCAACCAAAATACAATATATAGGAGTTATAAATTATATATTCGAGGAGATTTCTCTAGTAACTCCTCTCAGAATAATCTCCCCAAACCTCCTAAATAATATCTTAGTAAGTTGTTTAAACAAATTATGCATAGTTATAGCCATATCTATATAATATCACATAGACATTAATAATATTCATCCGAACATTATAATTTGAGCACTATAATATAGTTTTCCTAACACAATCTGTCTGAAACAAATTCTACAATGTATAACTTTTTTTGTACAAGGAAAAATTATCTAAAAATTTTATAGATTTTAGAATCCTCTAAAAGGAACATATGTTACAAATCTCATCCATTTTTCGTTAAGGAATTTAAAAATTATATCTATTTTCCTGGGTAGACATTACGTCAAACAATTTACATGCATTCTCAAGTCTAGATATAAAATACTTCACAACTCCAAAAATACTTAGAATTAATGTAAAATGTTAAAATTGCATCTATAGAATGACATTTTCCACCTACACACAAAATTTTGAGTCATTTAGATATCATATGAAAAATTTATCACCGTTGTCCCAAAATAGATCATTAAAACTTGCATACACAATCACTATATCAATTTTCTAGCCAATAAACAAGTAGTTGAACCCATCCTTTCTCCAATACTCCTACAAGGATTAAAAAATGACTCTCTAAATGAAAATAAGGAAATAATATAATCTCTTGAATCAAAAAATTTAGATACATTCATGACAAGGTAAAATATCAAACAAAAAAATAGAGTTTATTATCCATATACTATAACTTTCTTACAAAAATTGTGATTTTCTCTTCCATTTCTCCTTCATATGATCTCCTTCATCCTTGAGGAATGTATTTTTACACCTCCTATTTCCTTCCTCAAAATTTCTCCATACTCCATTCTCTTAACTAACTTCCATCATTCAAATTATTTTCTCTTTATCTTATCTTTTCATCCATTTCAACCCTAACTAAACTTTCTTACATGACTCTTCGTATGCCTTTACAATGCAAGGAGGAATTTTACATTAAATTAAAATTTTATTGCTCTAAAAAACACTTAGGAATCCCTATAACATTTTTAATCATCACTCACACACATTCTAAACCACCTATACCCTTTGAAATCTCTTTACATCTCTTTTACATGCTTTAAGATTTGAATTACATTTTGGAGGGAAATCATGAATTTGAATTTTTAAACTTATTAGCCTTGTATATCTCTCTCTTAGGACCTCATAAAACTCCATCACACTTTATTTTATCTCAAAACCATGGTTAGGATGATAAAATGTCAGTTTGGATGCTCTTTGAAGATGCGTCTGCATCATACTCCCAAGGTGGAGAAAAATATATTTGTATTTTTTCTGCATATTCATGTCTTCAGCTAAGTTTTCATCACCTTTTCTCATCCTTGGTATTCTTATACTCTTCCATTTTCCTTTTATGCCTCATAACCACTTGGATCCCATATAGCATTCTTATGGATTGTAATTTCTTTAACCTTGCTTATTTTCTTCTTGAACTCCATCTTTAACTTTATCATATTCATGCTTCCATCCTTTGTACCTACACACACAAACATCACAATAGAAAACATATAATCTTATTCATCTTCAATGCTACTCTTCATATCTATGTATATTTCCCTCTTCATGTTCTCATTGTCTTCTTAGCTCAAATAGACTGAAAACTATCCATGTGCTTCATTTTATTATCTAATTTTTGTGCTCCTTTGTTCACCATCATACATGTATAGATATCTTCCTTTCCTTCATTCAGATCATCATGTTCTTAAGAAACCATAATTTCTTCAGTTGTACCTACACTTTTCTCTTTTCCATCCACAACATCCAACAAGATTTGCAAAATATCATCTACCTCATCACATTCTTGTTTGTCATCTTTCATAACATTCTCAAATGCACAAATGGATTCATATTATACAATTTCAAAGAATTAAATCACATAATCATCAATATCAATCATCAAACAATAAAATTTTCTTACCTTTCCTTCATTATTTACTTGCTTTTTTCTTTGACCTCTGAAATTTTCTTGTTCTCTAGGTGTTATCCATCCATCTTCATCATTTAATTCTCTCTTTCCCACTCCTTGTTTGTTTCCTTTTTTCCATATCATCTTTGGTCTATTGTGCATTTCTTGTGTATTTAGGAAGCCTAATTTCTCTTACTATGTTCTTGTTCTCTTTCCTTCTCAATCACTTGCTTTGGTTTGTCATCTTCTTTCTCTATTACTGGTTTTTTCATCCACTTAGGCACTATGTATCCATGCCATTTATCTAGTTTTAATATATTCTCGTGGATATTTTCTTCATTCATACTTTTGACCACCTATTTCTCTTTCTTTTCCTCTTGCTTCATCTTCTTTTCCTCTTGTCTGATCCTCTTTCTCAATTGTATTCTCTGATTTATTTTCACAATCAGCGTTATAGGCCATTTTAGCTTCTTCTTCATTATAAATCCTTATTCTTCTTCTATAACAATCTCATCTCTTAAAAAATCCCCAATATTCTCCATATATCTCTTCAACTCTGTCAATTCTTTTTGCATCCATTCCTCTTTCTTTCTTATTTCTTCTCTCTTCTTGGCTTCTTCTCTCTTCTTTCTCTCAATCTCTTCTTGTTTCTTCCCATGTCTAAACAAATTCATCAACTTTGTCATTAACTCTTCTCTATCAATATTTTCTCTTTTCTTATTCCCACTCAAGAAATTTTTCTTATTGCTTCTCTCACACCTCACCTAGGATTGCTGACCTGGTCTTTTGGTGTCTTCAATATCTTCTTTTTGTAGTGCCCACATTTTTATAGCTCTAGTTATCTGTTGGTTCCTTTATTTCTAGACATATTTTGATCGAGACTCTGATAGACTTTGGAAATTTTACTATGATATTTTATCCTCATGGACATTATGGCATTTTGGGCGCATAACACCAATTGGACTAGATTCGTATACTGATACATTTCTTATGATGTTGATGACACTAACAGGGTTATATGATAGACTTATTGATTAGATGTTAGTCTCTTGTGGTTTATTTGATTAATGATATAGTGTTTCGGATTCAATGATGGTAATTTTCATGCTAACCTAAGTGTATGTTGTTGCAATTTTAATTGTGGATGATTCATGGCAAACTATGTGGATAATTGTATGCATTGCTCTAGCAATTGTAAATTGTGTTCAGACATTATAAGTTTGATTGAGATTGTGATGTATAGATGATGTTATTATATTGGACAGTTGCGGTTAATGTGTGCAATGAGTGTGCAGGTGACAGGTATAGGAGAGCATGGGTTTCAGGGCAGCTACACAATTGTGCACAAGCGGCCCACGGGCTAAGTCCTAACCATGCTAAATGTTTGAGGCCTTAGATTAGATGTATTTAATTGGGCACCATGGGTGAACCCCTCAATTGTAATGTAATATTGTTTTGTAAAATTAATTAGGTTTAGGGTGTGTTTTATTAAGTAAACTAGCTTAGGGGTTAATGATTTTATCTTAAGTTAAGTGTTGGTTTTGGGAAAGTGTGTGTGTGTGTGTGTTGGTAGAAGGGATTGGGGACCACATGTGAACCTTGGGTGGACCCCACACCCTCTACCCTTGTGCCCAAGCATGCCAAACCCGAAATTGGGTTATTTTGGGCATTTTTAGGGACCCCTTTTGAGTTTGAGGGTTCCCTTAGCATGAAAATGGGCCCTTGGACCCTACCTAATAGGTAGGGGGGCCTATTTCCAAGGTTTGGAGGGAGTTTCCCTCCCATTTTTCCCTCTTTAGTCACCATCCATGTAAGATGGTTGGGTTATGTGAAATTGTTAAAAGTTGCTCCACTTTGTTTTATTTTAGTTTTTAGTATTTTGGGTGAAAAGGGATAAAAGGTGAGTTTACTCTTACTTATTTGGTTTTTGGAATCTTTGACTCTTGAGATGAGAGGGGGTGACACTTGTCACTTTCCCATTGGTGAGGAAACTTTTGGGTTCCTCTTTTTATTCTTCCTCATATGGGAAGAAGGGGTCTTCTTGGTTCATTTTTTTTGGAGCACTTGGAGAATTTTGGGAGCTTGGAGGGGAGCTTGGACAAAGGGGAAAATCTTAGAGTCTTGGAAAGCATTATAGAGGTAAGGTTCTTAACATTTTTCTTCTCAGTTTTGTTTATCTTGTAAACTATGTTTGATCAATAAAATAGTGTGTGAAATGATGTGTTGTGAAGTTGTATGGTGAATGTGGTTGTTTGTTTGTTCTTGTTATTTTCTTTGTTTTCTCTCCACCATCATTTGGAATGATGGTTTTTGGAGAATGTAGGGGAAGAGAGAGGGATTTCCCTCTCAAACCTCATGGTTGTTGGTCAAGCCATGAAGGTCCCTTCTCATCCCCTCATATGGTTTGAGGTGGGAGAAATGTTCACATGGCTTGAACCTTTCCCCATTCTTGGTGAGGAAACCCTCTTGGGTTTGAAAATCCTCCCAAGAAGGATTTTTATAGCTTAAAGGAGGAATAAGGAGGATGAATGATTAGGAGGTATAAGGAGTATTGTATATATGTATTTATTGGTGCTCCTATGGTTGGACACCTTGATTTGGGCGTCCTACTTCCTCTCTTCCCCCTTGTGAGGTTGACCTTGTTCTCCTCTTGTGTTGTTTTCTTTGCATAGTAGGTCTAAATGGTTGAATGGTCTTATGTCTTCTCTTGTTGTGCGTTTAAATCCCCATTATACTTGTGCACATTGTGGAAGCTAGTTCCTCTCTCCCATGGGCTTGGGGGAGGCTAGCATGACTTCCAACCATGGAAAGGCATGTGATGATGCCTATTGGTTGGGTGGTAAACAAGCCATGTTCTCTTGGAGTTGGATTCTTGTAGGAGTATTGGAGTTGGAGCTCATGTTGGAGATAGTTGAAGCCTCTTGCCATCTTGGTCATCCTCATCTTTTGTGGGCATTACCATTCATGTTGTAAATAAATGTGGCTTGTAAAGTTTCACATTCTTGTATATAACCATTTTGTACTTATTGTTTCTTGAAAACATTGTTCATCACAAAGAAAGTTTCTATTTTATAGTTGCAAGAATCTTGTAAGATTGTCATTTGAATTTATAATGAAACCAAGAACTTTTTATTTTCAATGCCTTCATTTGAAAAGATTTGTTGTTTAGAAATATGCAATATAGATGTGCATTACATATAAAATCAAAAAAATTAGTGTGCTTACATTTGAAAAAAATTATGGCATCACATTTAGTATCAGAGCCGTGGTTCAAACACACAGACTTTTGGGTAACTTGTAGATGTCTTAGTCTTGCATTTAACAAAAAAAATATACATATATGTCCTTATTGTAATCTTCCTTGCATGAGAAATCTGAATATTTGTGTTCAAAGGAAAACTGATTTATTTGAAATATGGTTATTGATATATGTTTCCTTCTTACAAACTGTTATTTCATGTATTCATATATATATATATATATATACTATTCTTGAAGTGTATTTATTTATTAGTTTTTTTTGAAAGGTTAAAGAGTAGAATACTACTAGTCTTCTCTCTTCTCTTATTGTCAAAATAAGATGGGCACATTTGTAGATCACATGTGAATATATCAAAAAAAAGTATAATAATAAAATAAATTAAATTTGTATTAGTCATATGCTATTTGTTTATTATTGGAAATAAGTGTTGCAGATTTATATATATTTAAAACTGTATTTAAGTGCAAAATCCATAGGTTTATCATACTTTTATTTTATATATTATATATATATATATATATATATATATGTGTGTGTGTGTGTGTGTGTGTGTGTGTGTGTGTGTACTTTATATATGTTTATATATATATAATATAAATGTTATTCAATAAATTTTCAAAATGGAAAAAAATAAAAAATAAAAAATGTGTATTATATAATATAATATATCACTTATAATTTATATATATATATATATATATATATATATATATATATGTTATAGTTCTTTTAAAAAAAACAAAAAACAAAAGATAAAAATAAAAAAAAATAATAAAATAATAATAATATATAAATACTGATTTGTTGCAGCATATTATATTATATATATATATATATATATATATAAACAAAAAAAAATTTATATAAAATATTATATATGTATATATATGAATTAAAAAAAAAAAAAACCAAAAACAAAAAAAAAACAGTGTTTGGGGGGGGGGGGGCGAAGCCCCCAACCCACCTGCAGCCCGAAAAAAAAAAAAAAAAAAAAAAACAAAACAAAACAGAAAAACAAAAACAAACAGACTGTGTTGGGTGGCCGAACCCCCCCAAACCCTCCCCCCACTGCCCTGCCCAAACCCTATCCCGCGCCCGAACCCCCCTGTCCCCCTGCTCCCTGTCCTCGGACCCCTGCCTGGACCCTGCCCCGCCCAGCGCCCCAAACCCTGTGCACTGCCCTTCCCCGGACCACCCCGCACCCTACATACCCCTTCCTGTGCCCTCCCATGCATTTTTTTTCCCCGCCGTCCACCCTGTTGGCCTACGCAGTGATTCGACTGCCCCGTAGCTATTCCTCCGCCCAGCCACCGTGGTATAGACCTGTAAAAAAATAAAAATGAAAATATTAAAATATATATATATACACACATATCTGTATATATATATATATATTTAGGTATATATATATATATCAAAACCTGGGTTTTCTTTAACAATTTTCAAAAGAAATATATGGATTTCACAAAAAAAAAGAGAGAAGAACATACATGGAGGTATGGATTTCAAAAATATATTCCATGAATTCACCTCTCCCTTAGCTTCTCTACAACCTGCACATTCAAATGAGAAAAAAAAACAAAATGAGAAGAGGAAATAGAAAAGAGGGGAAAACATAGAGATATTTAGGGCACTTTATGGTAGATTCAAAATCAATGGCTAAGATTAGATCTGATCCTAGGGTCCTCCTTAAATGCTACTTTGCTTTAAATCATGACATTTTAATGAAAATATAAATTAATCTTTGGTGGGAAGTGAGTAAAATGAATAAAAGGGGGAAGATTAATTATTTTATTTCTAGGGGCGTAGATTTTTAATCATGACCCTAGAAAGATTAATAGGGTAAAATAAATTAAAATTATTATTGGGTTAGTGTTCATTTGATTTTGGATAAATTAATGATTAATATAAATTAATTATTATGTGAGAGGTTTAAGCAAGCATTAGTAATTATTGATCATTTCAATAAAAAAAAATATTAATTAACGCTTTCCGCAACTTTAAAATAAAAAAATAAAATTAATTAATTAAAAAAAAAATATTATAAACCATTTTATTTATTTATTTATTTTTTTACCTCAGGTTTAGGATGGCACCCAAGAGGGGATGATCAGCTGCGGTTCGGGATGTAGTGCACCTACGTGAGAGCCACCGACCCTCGATTTCAGGCCTCAGATATTGGAGACCCTGCAGCAGCTGATAGGTGTCGTACAGGAGCGCCTTCCACCACCGCAGGTGCCAATAGAGAAGGACATTTAGTTGGGAGACGAGGATTTGTTTGGCGAGGACGCACATCCAGAGCCACCGGAGCATGACATTTCAAGACAGGAGAGGTCACGCAGCCCTTCCATCTTTGGCGAGAGGGTGGCCTCGTTTCGTCACAGCCGATCACACAGCTTCGAGGGACCATTTAGAGATAGGTGACCTCTTTCACCTATTAGACCACATTGCCAGGATCGAGACACAAACAGTGTGATTCGGGACCTTCTTCACCTTTAGCCACCTACGTTTACTGGTTCGACAAATGGCTTTGGGGTGGAGTCCTGGCTCCTTAGCTTGGATAGCTGCTTTGGTTTGCACTCTCATGAGAGCAATGTCAAAGCCAGGTTCGCCATACACCTCCTCTAAGATGCAGTAGGCATTTGGTGGAGGAATGAGGAGCGAAAGCTCCATTTGACTCGAGATGCAGTGACCTAGGAGTTGTTCAAGGAGTGATTCAGGGCCCAATATATGTCAGAGCGTTTTGTGCAGAAGAGGATCGATGAGTTTCATGACTTACGATAGGGTTCTGGCTCAGTGGTGCAGTATGAGAGTAGGTTTTTGGATCTCTTGCAGTATGTAGACTACCTGCAAGACGAGAAGTTGCAGGTAAATAGGTTCATTCGGGGCCTAAATGCAGATATAGCAGGAGCTGTTAGGATGTTATTTGCTCCCACACTCGAGAAGGCCATTGAGAAGGCCTACCTGGATGAGGAGAATAGGACCAAGGCTCAGGAGCACAGAGAAAGGAACAAGAGCAAGTTCCAGGACAGGATTCAGGCATTCCAGAGTCAGAGAGCATGGGGAACAGTACCACCCCCTAGAGGAGGATTCTGGTCTTCTCCAGTAGCATCGAGAGCTCCTCCACACCCATCACAGCAGACACAGCATTAGGGACACCAACATCAGAGGAGTAGACAGACCCAGAGTTTTCAACAAGGTGGGTCTAGAGGTGGTTTTGCTGGGTCTAGAGACAGGAGGTCGGGTACTCATCACTCTCAGTCATCCCACTCATAGCAGTCTGCTAGGGTTGGACTGGCAAGTTCAGTTTGCCAGAGTACAGGAGGGACCCCATCTCAGCGGGGTACAGGAGGATGTTTTATTTGTGGGGCTCTAGATCATTATGTGCATATGTGTCCACACAAGCCCACTACTACGGATATGTAGAGAGCTCCTAGATCTGAGCAGACGGTGGGTGATGTGGGACGCGCCCATTATGTGTATGCAGTGGTTGACAACCGCCAGGCTGAGCATCACGCCACAGTCATTGAGATGACAGGTACTATCAGGGGTATTTCTGTCTCAGTACTTTTTGATTCAGGTGCTTCAGATTCCTGTATATCACCTTCTATAGTGGACCAGTGTGGGCTAGTGGTGGCTAGGTAGCCAGATAGTTGGCAGGTTGAGTTGGCCTCTGGGGCTAAACTCGCCGTGGATTCATATGTGGAGAGTTGTGTACTCGATTTGGGAGTCTTCTCCACTACGCTTGACCTCTGAGTTATTCCTTTAGGTTCGTATCAGGTAGTGTTGGGTATGGATTGGCTCGAGGCTCATCGAGCTAAGGTGGATTGTAGAGAGAAGGTCATTGAGTGTCAGGATGATTTGGGTAGTGCAGTTGTGATTTCAGGGATACAGAGACCCATTTCCTTGCATATGATCTCAGCTAAGCAACTCAAGCGGAGCATGCGTAAAGGTTGCCAGTTGTTTGCTATCACTATCAGTGATCATTCGAATAGTACTTCAGAGCATTCACCCCTTGATGATCATGCTGTTTTGAGGGAGTATGTAGATGTGTTTCCAGGGGAGCTTCCAGGTTTACCACCTAGTAGGGAGATGGATTTCACCATTGACTTAGTGCCTGGATCTGCACCAGTTTCTAGGGCACCCTATCGGATGACAACTTTAGAGCTTCATGAGCTCAAGATTTAGTTAGAGGAGTTGTTAGAGAAGGGTCTCATTCACCCTAGTGTATCTCCTTGGGGAGCACCAGTCATATTTGTGAAGAAGAAGGATGGTTCTCTCAGGCTTTGTGTAGATTTCAGACAGCTCAACAAAGTCACAATAAAGGACCGTTATCCACTCCCTAGGATTGATGACTTGTTTGATCAGATGCGGGGAGCTAGAGTGTTCTCCAAAATCAATCTCAAGTCAGGATATCATCAGCTGCGCATTTCAGATGTAGACATTCATAAATAGCGTTTCGCACACGTTACGGGCATTATGAGTTCACAGTGGTTCCATTTGGTTTGACTAATGCCCCAGCTATCTTCATGAGCCCCATGAATGGAGTATTCAGGACATTTCTGGATCACTTTGTCTTAGTGTTCCTTGATGACATATTGATTTATTCTCATTCTGAGGAGGAACCCGAGGAGCATTTGAGACAGGTACTTCAGGTTTTGAGAGAGCAGAAGTTGTATGGGAACTTGGAAAAATGCAGCTTCTTTCAGAAAGAGATTCAGTACTTGGGTCATATCATATCAGGCGAGGGTATCTCCATAGATCTCTCTAAGATTCAGGCTATCTTGGATTGGCTAGCACCCACATCAGTCACGGAGGTGAGGAGCTTCATGGGTTTAGCAGGGTATTACCATAGGCTTGTGCAGGACTTTTCTAGGATTGCTCACCCTATTACTTCTCTTCAGAGGAAAGGGAAGAAGTTTGATTGGTTAGAAAAATGTGAGCAGGCCTTTCAGTTTCTTAATGAAAGGCTAACCTCGGCACCCATCTTAGCAGTTCCAGACCCAACAGAGGATTTTTTTGTTTGCACTGATGCATCACTAGAGGGTTTGGGAGCAGTTTTTATGCAGGAGCGTCGGGTTATTACTTTTGAGTCTCGTAAGCTCAAGGACTACGAGCTTAACTATCCTACTCATGACTTAGAGCTTGCAGCAGTTGTTCATGCACTTGTGCATTGGCGACATTTCCTTTTGGGTAGACCTTTCATCTTGAGGATAGATCATTGTAGCTTGCAGCATATCTTCTCTCAGCCGAACCTCAACGCTCGTCAATGGCGTTGGATGGAGTTCCTATGTGAGTATGACATAGAGGTGCAGTATATCAAGGGAAAGGAAAATGTTGTTGCAAATGCACTTAGTAGACAATGGCATGTGCTTGCTTCTTTGACACTACAGTCAGATTTGAGAGGCAGGATACTTGAGCATCTTCCAGAGGACAGGTTTTATGAAGGTGCTAGGCAGATGTTGGATTCTCAGGGTTCTTTTGAGGGTATATATTCAAGATGCATGCTAGAGTCAGATGGTTTGCTTCGACTCCATAGGTGCATTTATGTGCCTAAGGCAGGTAATCTGCATAGTTTCATTCTTACTGAGGCTCATCGAGCCCCATATGCAGCACATCCAGGAGTGAAGAAGATGCATGCCGATTTGAGAGAGTTATATTATTGGCCAGGTCTTCGTCGAGACATAGCAGATTTTGTAGCATGGTGTCTTGAGTGTCAAACAGTCAAGGTAGAGCATTCTCATCCCACAGGACTATTATACCCTCATGACATTCCTGAGTGGAAATGGGATGTGATCTCCATGGATTTCATAGTAGGAATTCCTATGTCCTCTTATCTTCATGATGCCATTATGGTCACTGTGGATAAGTTGACCAATGTTGCGCATTTCTCGCCAACCAAGGTCACCTATAATGCACAGGTCATCGCCAAAGTGTTCATGGAGGACATTTTCAGATTGCATGGGATTCCGAAGACGATCATCAATGACAGAGACACTATCTACACATTAGTTTTCTAGACTTCTTTTCAGGAGGCCTTGGGTACACAGATTAATTTTAGTTCGGCTTATCATCCAGAGATAGATGGGCAGACAGAGAGGGTTAATCAGGTTCTTGAGGACATGTTGAGGATGTATGTGATGGACCAGCAGAAGAAGTGGGAGGACTATTTTCATTTAGTTGAGTTTGCCTACAGTAACAGTTATCATAGCTCCATTGGCATGGCTCCCTATCAGGCTTTGTATGGACGACCTTGTAGGACACCTTTGAGCTGGGATAGACTAGATGATAGGATTATTTTGGGGCCAACTTACCTTCAGGATTTAGAGCAGCAGGTTATTCTGATTCAACAACGTCTTGAGCAGGCTAGAGCATGCCAGAAGGTGTATGCGGACACCAAGAGGATCGATCGTCACTTCTTAGTGGGTGACAAAGTCTTCTTGAGGATTCATCCTCATAAGAGTCCGATCCATTATGGAAAGGGTTCTAAGCTATCCACCTCATTCCCTTTTTGTGGGCTTTGTTTGAGATTCTTGAGGTCACGGTCCAGTGCCTATCGCCTATAGCTTTACCACCATCTTGCGAAAGTGTTTTTTATAGAGAAAAGGAATGTGATATCCCATAACATGCACGTGGCTAGAGATGGAATGGTAGAAATGAGTGTCATTGCACATAATATTGGTATATATAAATTGGCCAAGGGTATATCTTTATTGTAGGTTATATGGGACAAAATAATATGGTGCAATGAGAAATATAATATCTCATCACAATATGGTGTTGTGCATGTAGGTGTGGGTTACTTCCATATGGACTAATTAAGACCTAATTATGTGTGATTAGGTGTATGTAAAGGAAGATTTAGGGAAAATTGGGAATATATTAGAACCTTCTACCATTATTTTAATAAATTTTACCAAGTTATGACCAATTGGGTGTGATCAGATAGATTTAGATAGAATATGAGTATTATTAGAATATGTGATCACAAATGGTTTATATCGATTTAGAAAAATTAGGTAGATGTTTATTATGCCTAGAATCCTCCACTGCAAAATTATAATGTAGGATTATTTCTTTAAATGTCTCCTTTCTTATCAAAGGGATCAAATGTTCATGTATATCACTAGATTGAGTCTACAATCATTTGTTTATAGTTATTTTAGATAAAAAAACCTTTATGAAAACAAAAAAGCTCTTTGGAATAGTTTTCCATTGCTAAAATATTCTTGGTTCATGCTTATACTTTTAACCTTGACTTATGGGGTATCCAAATTTTCATTTGTTTGTTGAGATATTCAATTTATTTTCTACATATTGTGTCTATGGAAGAACTTGGTGAAAATAAAGATGATACAACGTTGTTATTGTATTCCTTGCATGCTCTACTTTTATTCATTATAATCAAGCTTGAAGATCATTATTATTTTATTATACTATAGAAATAAATCCTAGAAATTTTATGAGACCATGTTCAATATAAATTTATCACTTTTTGGATGGTGCATACAAAAATATGGGCAATTCTCAAAATACTAATAAACTCATAGCTTTAACTGGAAGGTAGTAAACCCATTTATCATCATGATAAGACATGTTTATAATAACACCACCTTTAAAGTTCCAAATGACAAGGCATGACCAAGTTATTAATGATAAGGTAGGATGAGTTCCTAATGAAACCACCTTGTAAACATACATTTTTTTACATGTATGACACATTCCTAATGAATATAATGCATACTCACTATAATGCATGCATGTTAAATTATGTATAGATAAACAACATAGTTGTAAGCTCATTTCATTCCACATATATCATGATTTTCCATGAGATTGTATTTCCTCACATTACATCCACCAACCAACACACCATTTTCTTATATCCATCTCACTTAAATAATAATATGTCACATGACTAATGAGGTAAGAAATGTTTTACTTGTTCTTGTCAATATTTATGTGAAATGTGTTGCATTTTTAATTTTTATTGATTATTTTTTATTTATAATTTGTGTTTTCCCCTAATTCATCGTCATGCTCATGTAAAATTTGAGTCTCCTCCTATTGTAAACCTTAAGACTAAATATGTGGGAGGAGGTAATGAAAATATAGGGGAAGAAGCACAATATTCACAAACAAACCCTCTAGAAAACCATCCTTTTTATTCCACTAATCTCGACACTTATAAATTTGATTGAGTACATGAAATAAAATAAAATAAAAATATTAAGGGATTGATTGGAACTTTGAAAGACCCCTTGCACACAAAACCTCAAAGAAAATCATTAGTCCAAACATTACATAATATTTCAGTCCTAATTGATTTGGTCACCGAGGACATGGGAAAGTGGAACAACTATAAGGAGGCATATAAATTCGTTATAGTAATAAGTTTTCATATGATGACATTAAGGTAATTAACATTAAAAATTAAAAAAATATGCCAAATATTTACTAAATCCAATACCATGTAACTGGTTCTTTATATATCGAATGGTAGCCAATTCATTGGTGTACACAAGATGAAATGAGGACCAAATTTTGGGATAGTTGGAGAACGGTTTTTGAATATTGAATATTTTCTAAAAAAAAATGTATTGTGATTTTCTATTGAATACAATATTCAACTACTTGGACATGAGATGGTTCCAAGGTAGGGCATTAGGTTTTGCACAGGATGGGTAGGATTCTCACTGTGATCCTAGGAGGCCAAAGATACATGTCATTTAGAAATCCACTAGACATCTTATAGTCCTTATAGAATTCAGGAAGAGTGTGGAGATAGACACTCTTATTATTGAATAATAATATGGCTAGGTATGTGACTCAATTTACACTTATCAATGTTATTAAACATAGAAGTACAACTGCTAGTTATCTTAGTGGGTCTATAGACCCCATGGTAGTTTCCATGTTCACACTTCTTGTATCCAATTGTGTGTCAAGCCTACATACATAGAAGAGTCATTTAAGTCTATGTTTCCAAAATTTAGATGACATTTTAATGATAGATGTTTTGTTTCATTATATATTTAGTAGTAATTCATCATAATTATATACATAAATATAAATTTATATCTATCTAAATTAAATTTATAATTATGATTTGATATCTAAACTAAATGCATAATTTAATTAATTTTATTTAAATTTTAGGATGTGGAGACACATTTTCATAGTGCCAATATATATGTGTCCCCTTCAAATAAAAATAAAGTATACACTTGAATTCCTATTTATAAATTTGTGTACGAATTTTCACTTATAAATTTTGAGTAAAATAATTACAAAGTTAACACTATATTTTGAATGCAACAATCTACTGCTTTAAGCATGAGAACTCCTATTGGCTTAATGGATCAAGTACATTTATTGTGACATTCAATCATTTTATTTCACAAATCATGTTTTTAATTGTTTCAATTTTATTTTATAATAAGTGATGGAGAAAACTCTACATTGGTGTATCTATAACGCAAACTGGGGTGTTTGGTAAGGCTCTTACAAATTTTCATGACATATGATAACTTCTCTCAAGTGGAGGTTTTATACTTGTATGGCATAGATATGCTAGTTACATGATTTGATCTTAGGTCAATTAACTTGTAAATGTAAGTCTACACCAAAACACCAAACTAGGATACTTTGTAAGGCACTTACAAATTTTCATGACATATGATAGCCTCTCTCATGCAAAATTTTTAGACTTGCATGGCATAGACATGCCAATTACGAGATTTTAGTATATATGAATTTTCACTTGTACAATATTTTAGAATCTAAATATGATTTGAGTAGAAATTTAGATTCTAAAATAATTTTATAAAATTAAATTGACTAAATCTTAAAATTATTTCAAACTCGTCTATTACTAAGCAACTTAAAGAAGGTAATGAAAAAATAATATTTTATTTATAGGTAACATAAATAAGTGATGAAATTAATTGTTGATTTAGTTGTAACAATTGTATCCCATGTATCTTTAATTTTTGTGTCATCTTATTTACTCTTAAATCATTCACTTTTCCATCTACATTTAACAAGTCTCCTAAAATTCTTTTTAGATCCACAATTAAATTTTGATTTATTTTCTATGCCATCACATTCATCCTTGGATTGTTTTTCTTATTCTCGCTACTTGCTCCATCCTTAATTTTCCTCTTCTGTGATTTCTTTGACTTATCAGAACTTACATGTGTACTCTTATTTATGAGACTTTTTCTTAGCTTTTATTTATAAGTATCTTCTTCTCTTGAATTGAATGTTGAGGAGGGAGATCACTCTTGATACCAATCCTCCTCAATTGTTACTCGCTAACCAACATGAAATTAATTTCTTATTAACATCAACAACGAATCTAACGAGAATTTTTAAACAAAGAAATAGTATACGAATAAGAAAAATTCATTTAACAAACTCCTTATTCATTCTCTCTAGGTCTACTTCTAATTCTATTAGGTGATTATTGTCCTCTTGGTTAGCCTTTAAATATTAGTGTTGATATTCCAACTTGTTATGTTATTAAAGTCATTACATTTATTTTATGTAATGTATGATTATATTGAATGTATCAATGTCAAGTTGAGTTGCTTTGGTTTAGACTCATCATCATGTTGGTCATCCAAGATCACCCTCTGCTCAGACTCTTTTCAATCTAAAAACATTACCTTTATTTTTTCCAACCTCTAACCCACCATCTCAAGATATCTTATTTATAATTCAACTCAGTTCCATCTCATTTAATTTTTCTATAAAATCACTCACTCTTCGTGATCCAGTTGGAATTCACCTTCCTCTAACTCATTAATTCCTCTCCTCGATATACCTTGCCTTACTTTTGGGATTGAAAATATTAATTTTCAAAATATTTACTTTGTGTGAAACTTGTTTAGGTTTAATAAAAATCTCTCACTTGTTCAACTCATCTCCTTAAATCTCATCCTTCATAACATACTTATCCTATCACATATAATTCACTCAATGCGTATCTTTGTTACTTTAGCTCAAGATAACTCGCAGGTTCACTCTTGGGTTCTTCACAAGTCTATCACTTAAATAATACCTTAGGTTCTTGACTTCCACTTAAAATATTATGATACTTGGATCAAAAACTATGAATATTTTACCTTTTTTGTTAGGTTCATAATTGCAAAAAACATTTCACCTTACCAGAATGAAAAATTCAAAAGGCTAGCTCTCTCTCAATTTAAATTGTCTTAAGTGACACATCCAAATGGGAGCAGGTTGGGAGTATTGGGGTTATTAGGAGGATAAATGAATGTTTTTCTATCCTATTTACACCTATTAAGATGTGACCGTAAATTACATTCCTCATCATGGTTAAAAGTTTTTCTCTATATTGAGAACCTTTTTCCCATATCAACAAGTTTAAGATTTGAGAAAAATGGTGCCATAAATTATTTTTAATCATGCACAAGATGAATATATTTTGGTTATTCCTATTTGAATTATACATAAAACTATAATACTTTACATTTTTTCTCGAGTTGCCTCGGTTTGTGAATAAAATCCTCTCAAAGTTTGTGAAATAATTTTGACTATGAGAAGATGATTTTGTCTTAAGGGACACATCTAAATGGGTGTGGCTTAAGAGTGTAGGAAATTTTTGTAGGATAAATAAATATTTTAATATCCTATTTATTCCCATATATACATGACTACGAAGTCCATTTGTTGTTTCGAATTATAATTCATATTTTTCTCTCTATATTGAGAAAATTTTACTTGCCTCAACGACTTTTGGATACAACGAAAAACATGCCACCATTTTGATTTCGTTATGTGTAGGGAAAATATATTTGGGGAATGATTATGGTACTATTTTACGAAACTATAGAATGGATAGATATCTTCGAGAGTGTATGGATTTGGAGTGTAAATGATATTAAGAGGATAAATTAAGGTTTTATCATCATATTTATTCTTATCCAAACACAACCATGAAGTCTACTCATCATTTGGTCTCACGGTTAAAAATTTACTCATTATATTGAATAACTTTTATTCGCTTCAACAACTTTAAAATGTGACACAAAACATGCCACCAATGTTTCTTCAATACATGTGGGATGAATATATTTTGTGGAAACTTATAGGAATTATGAAACCAACTATAGGAATTTACGTTTTGATTCTATCTTCCCCAATTTATTCATAATATCATCTAAACATTTACAAACAATTTTGACTACAAGATGTCGAGTTTGTATTAAGGGATGTGTTCATATGAGTGTGGATTCAGATTTATAAGGAAATTGTGAGGATGAATGATAGTATTTGTATCCTATTTATGTACATTTAAACATTACAAAATATTTCATTAATAATTTGGGATCACGGTTCAGATTTTTCTCTCTACATTGAGAAATCTTTACTCACTTTAGCAAGTTTTGGTGGCGAGAAAAAATGTGCTAGAAATTTTTATTTACTAGGCACAAAATGAAAATATTTGGGGGAATAATATAATACATGTACGTGAAATTATAATACTATATGGTTCATCTCTATTGTCTTGTAAATCCTTTAGGATCATGGTTTTAAAACATTCTCCCTATACTGAGTAATTTTTATTACCTTTAGCAAATTTTGGCTGCAAGCAAAAAATACTACCAAATTTTTGTGATTAATTTTAGGGAAAAGTTAATTGGAGGAAAATTAAGTGTTATCATGAATGATAATATAATACTACACCCTTCGTGTCTATCAATTTTAGTTTGTGAATAATTTTATCTTGAATTTCACTAACAATTTTGACTACGTGATGATGGGTTTGTCTTAAGGGATGCATCTAGATGAGTACGAATTAGGAGTGATGGTGTTGTTAGGATGATAGATAAATGTTTTTATATATTATTTAAATAAATTTATATGTTATCACGAATTTCATTCATCATTTTGGATCATGGTTCAAAAGTTACTCTTTATACTGAGCAACTTTTGCTCCTTATAACAACTTTTGGCTATGAGACAAAACATGGCAACATTTTTTGATGTTACTCACAAGATATAGATATTTCAAGGAAACTTAAAGGAATATTGTGTGAAAATATAGGAAATAAAGTTTCATATCTGGTTTCCCCAATTCGTGAATAATGTTGTCTTAAATTTTTTCGATGATTTTTACTATGAATGATAAATTTTTCTTAATGGAAAAGTCCATATGTGGTTGGATTTGGATTTATATGGTTATTTCCAGGATGAATTAAGGTTGTTATAGCCTATTTATATCCATCCATACATGACCAAATATTATATTTGTTGTTTGGGATCACAGTTCAACAATATCTCTCTATGTTGAGTAATTTTTATTTATTTTACCAACTTTTGGCCGTGAGACAAAACATGCCACAAAATTTTCACTGTTACTCACATGATGAATATATTTTGGGAGATCATTAGAGGAAATATGTGTAAAACATACAAATGTATAGTTCAAATCTATCTACCATATTTTCTGAATAATTTCTTCTTAAAATTCATTGAAATTTTATATTGTAGATGTTGAGTTTGTGTTAAGGGACATGTTTGAATAGGCCTGACTTGAGATTTTTGGGTGTAGTGAGAGGATGAATAAATGTTGTTATATCCCATTTACACCCATCCATATTTGACTACAATTTTTTTCATTATTTTAGCTCATAGTTCAAAAGTTTCTCTCTACAATATCTCATTCAACCGTAAACATTAAATTAAAGGGGATGAAACCATAAATAATATAATAATAGGATTAAAATATAGAAATTAGGTAAATCTAGATTATAAATAAATATTCAAACCCATAATTTAAATTATAATGAATTATTAATGACATCTGATTAATTATTACATGTGATAGATATAGAAATTGACAAGAGGATAAATGCACTTAGCTTTCATAGAGTTTTTAATTTTAATATGGGTGTGTGAGTTTTTTATATTGATTTGAGTGTGGAAAAAAAGGAACATGTTGATAATTATATACACTTTCTTTGTCTTAAAACTAGAACTATATTATGACCCTAGATAAAATTGATCACGAGGACAAGAACACATAAAAATTATTTACAGTTATAAAGACTTATCTAATTTATTTATGCACTTTTATTTCAGTTTGTGAACTTTCATGTATGTTTTCTCTTCCTTTTTTTGCTTGCAATCACTCTAGATGCACACGAATATTCCTATGATAAATTTTCTCCTCTTAAAACCATGGTTTACTTAAAACACCTATTATTTCCCAATATAACATCCCTAAAAAAGTCTGGAGTAAAAATTTGTATGAGGAGAGAACAAGGCAGAATGATAGACATGTTAGTTTTTCCTTTTTATCTAAGGATGGGTCTATCTCTTCCACATGATCAAGGTTTGTAAAGATGATTGGGAGTCACTTTACTCAGGGTGTTGTTGTCCACATGTTATTTCTAGCTCTTCTTAAACCAAGGTGAGAGAACCTATGGGGTGGATTGAAATAAAGAGGGAGATAACATGTTTCACGCCCTCAAATTTTTTGGAACCTCAATCTGAGATCAAATGCAACAACATAATGTAATGTTAATTCTAAAGTATTGTCACACAAGCATTGTAAACATTTGATACATCAGACAAAAAAAATTGAATATATATTTGATGTGATTGTAAACTTCATTCTGGAAGGAATATTTTATCAACTTGGAATGGAATGACACTTGGGACGATGTTCTTCAAAATTTATAGAAAACAAACTCAAAATATGCAAGGTAAATGTGATTTTGAGGAAAATATCATGTTTTATACTGTTGGAAAAATAAATTTTCACAAGAAAAAATTAGGGGTTTTCACCAAGGATCTCGAACTATGTCCCTCTACTTAGGAATGAGAAAATTCCATTTATTGAAAACATGGAAATATGTACACTACTCTAACCATCGTGGGTGGCCTATCAACTAGGGATCACCCATGAATACTCCACTAAACCCATGTGAAAAAATGAGGTGGAGGAAAGGTTTGTGTATGGAGAGAGGGGAGAAAGTGAGAAGAGGGTTTTACTCAATAAATAACAAGACGAGTTTATTGACATAAAATTGAAATAATTCCAAGTTAACAATGAGAATACACTAATATGAAAAGAAAGAAAAAAAACATAATCAATTTTTTAACTACATTATATTCATTAAAAGATGTGTTCTCTCCCTGGTTGTGTAAGATTACAAATCTCTATTAGAGTAGGTTTTGAGAAAGAGAGGAATACATTAAGAAAGAAATATATTTTTTTAAAAGGGATCAAAAATTGATCCTTTACCATGAAGTGAGACCCTAATTAAATATCCCACCTCTTGTGACTCTTCACATTCATACATGAGTGTTCACCTTCCTTTATAGAATAAGATACTTTTTATTATTTAAAGAAAAATACTTTTACAAAAATGGAAAATAGGTAACTTAAGTTTATTTTGAAAAAGTGTTTTTCCCAATGAAGAATTAGAAAACCTTCATAATTTTTTTTGGAAAAGATACATGTTACATATAGGAGTGAAAGAGAAATAGGAAGAGATAATAAAAACATCAATCAAAAGAAAAAATTCAAAAAGATGATCCTTTTATGCAGAAAACTGGATAACTCTTGTGGCTTCCCATAGCTACATTGTAACTATGCAATTCTTCTGCCACTTCTTTCTCATGAGGAATAAAATAATTGGAGAGGGCATCTAACTAGTGATTGGATTCTCTTTGAATTATCTTGAAATTATTACACCACTTGGGGATCTTATTAATAGTGTCAGAGATAAATGATCTAATATCATCTAGAGTGTTCATGAGATCATCTCCGTATGATCGTCAATAAGATAAATCACATTTTACAATATCTCTAAAATATTCACGAAGCTCATCAATTGATGTTGGCCCTAATTATAAATCAAGAAATCTAATCTTATTAAAATTCTTTTTGAGCTCTTCTTTTATTTCACAACCGCGTTTCTGATGATATGGGAAATCTTCAGTAGATTTAACCAAATATCTCATTTTATACTTGATGGTCCTCACCCAAATGTGGGAGGAATGGTATTCTTGGCTTAGGAACACTAACTTATCAAATAATATTTGAGGACTAATCATGCTCGTTTTATGAAAAGATGGGAGTAGCTTGTTCTAGTGATTTGTATCATTCTTTATTGTAGAGAGGACATCTTCTATCTTTTCGGTCAACAAGGTAGCAATATTGAATATCCTGACCATCTACAGAAGTAGTTCACATCCCTTTTGAATGATGGAATTAATCCAAAAAAAATTCATTAATACCATTCTACCCATCCTTTTTAACTCTTGGCCTATATGAGATTCAATTTTTCTTAAATGAATAATCAACTCAAAAGGAGTGAAAGGAGGGGAGTCTGGGTCTAGGAAGGTCTGAACATATGAGGTCAAGGTATGAATTTGGATTTGTAATTTCTCCTTGGTTACATCATTTTCCCTAGTTTGAGCAACAAGCCTAGCAAGAATATGTTCAAAGTTACGGATGTGCCTCTCTATTCCAATCTCTCTAAGGGAATAATGTGTCATATCATAGTCAAAGATTCTCATTTATGATTCATCATTCTCCACACTTGGTTAGGAAAAATCAACGAATTAAGATACCAAGGAAACACTTATAAGTAGGGAGGTCATCTTGGAATTTCTTGAGTGAGGATAAGGCTTCCAGAGTTTAGAACAGAGTTTGATATCTAGTGTTTTTACTTTGGCCATGGTATGTTGGTAATTGTTGATGATATCTTGTACCCATGGTAAAACATGGCCTAGTGAATAAGATGAAGTATGTGACACTGGGATTCCTGTAGGGTAAACTAGCACGATGGCCTTGGCCAAGAAAATGTAGACAAAAAATTATGCACTTTAGGCATTATTTAGTCCTCATCTCATACTACTATTCATATGGTTTTTGAGTGAAAAAAGTACTAATTAACCCATTTCCTTTGGCCACTTTACTTTTCTTTTTGTCATCATTTATGACCTTCAGCACATACTTTCCCAATCTATTTTTTTGTTTTGCATCATTATACCATTGAATGGGGTACCCGGCCTGGTACTAGGGTGCCCCGGGTGCCTTGGTCCCATTTGGGGCACCCCGAGGCTTTTTACACTTTCCCACAACTTTTTGGGCACTTTCTAGCCATTTGAGCTCTCTATATTTTTAGTGATCAAGTTTTTTATGTTTAAATTACGAAATTAGAGAAAGAGAACCATATAAATATAAAGTTATGAGACCATAATGAGGGACCAAGAACTAAGCACTACTATCATCACCTAAGGTTGCATCCATCAAAGACTCCATTTACATCTATCTATCTCCATAAAAAATTCACAAGGATGGTTCATCTGCATCACAGTGCAAAGGAGGGAAGTTTATTTTATTCCATCCACCATTTTAATACATTTCTACACATAGTTATTTATCACTACTTTCACAAAGTGCAACTGGCACAAGAGGACCTAGGGCATGATTATACATGCACATATAGAACTACATCAGGTCTGAGATATAGTTCAAAAATTAGTTAGTAAGTACACCATTGTGGCTGTTGAGGACAATTTGACCCCTTCATATGCATCTTTTTTTAGGGATTTTATGCTCGTCTTGGGGTTTTTTAGGTGATTCCTTATTGCAGGTGTTGCAGTGACATATGATGCACTTAAGTGAATTTAGTGCGATAAGAAGAGAACACAAAATAATATCCATTGAAACCTCAGAGAAGGGTTTTAGGTTATTTCTGCAGACCATAATGCCCATATCTCAAACCACGGCAACCACGGGTGCCCCTTTCCCTCTCCAGGTGCCCTAGTCCATCCAGAGATCTCAGATCTATTCTTTCTCAAGATTCTGTGTGATCATTTCCTCCTCCCATTTTCCTAGTTCACACTACGACATAGTCCAACACCTTCGTTGAATCAACTAAGCTCTATTCAACCCTTCCTCTACTTTAGGGTTTCATATTTTCATAGCTTAGATTTCTTGGGTAATTTTATTTATGAATTTACCTTTCATTTACTATTTTTATTAATATTTAGATTAACTTATAATAATTCCATATTTTAGTTAATAATTTTGGTGAACCTTGCATTTGACACTACCTTCTACTGAGGGATATTTTTCTCTTCTCTATTATGGATTGATCATCTTATCCATTTTTCGTACCCACTAAAGTCTCTGGTATAACCACTACTGCTACCAATTTCATGAAATTCCATACTCAACATCCTCCTTGATTTGTTACACCGAAGGTTGACCAATCTATCAAATTAGTAACTACTCCTTGTACTCGTCCTAATCCTCCTACGGATCCACCTGCTATTTTTCCTCCATCCATTATTTTGGAATACCTTCCTATTACTTCTAAGGGCTATTCCATTATTGAACAAATTAAAAATATACCCGTTAAGATTTATCTTTATTACTTATTGTGTAATGCACTTGAATTTCTCCAAACACTAGAATCATCCCTTCATGCCATTCACATAGAAAGTGATAACTCGATGGTAGACTTTACAAACCTTATACAATCTCTTCAAAATTTACCACATGCCATATCTTTCATTGATGAGGATATGTCACCTTTTTCTAAAAAAAATCCATGTGCACCTTTTCTTATCAATGTTATTACTAGCGCAACTCGTATTAAATGAGTGCTTATTAATAATGTATTAGCCATCAACTTATGTACTTATTCCCTTTTAAAGAAACTGGGTATTAGTGATAATATCATTTCTAAGAATTCTACTATCATATGAGGCTATCACTCTACCACTCGTACATGTTTAGGGACTATTTCATTACACATCTGGGTTGGGCCTAAAGCTATTCTCATGGAATTTTATGTTATAAATGCCTCATTTAAATTAAATCTATTGTTAGGTAGACCTTGGATTCACACAATGCAATCAGTTCCATCTACTATTCATCAATGTGTAAAATTTTTGCATTATGGCTACAAACATACTATAGCTATAGATCCAGAGCCATTCAAATATTGTCACATAGACCCTATTACGGCTATGCCTATACCACCTTAACAATGTATTCCATATAGTAGCCTTGACACATATGAAATTGGTCAATCTAGCGATTCACAACCTTCTTCTACTGCTACGAATACTCCTTCTATTTCTAATCACACTATAACTATTATATCACCTAAAATATCATCACCTATTAGTATTTCTTCTCCACCTATAACAACACCTTCCATTCCTCCACCTATTTCTCCACATACCAACATACTCGATAACACCACACAACATAATGCCGCTAACACCGATGATTATGAGCATTTTGATGATGAATTCGATGCAGTCAAACTCACTAATGAAACATTAGGCCAACTTAACTTTACTCCTCTAGATGTCAATGACTCTTATTTTGAGGACACCTTTGTGGCTGATTTCCCTGGTGAATACAAATTAACATCCCCTCCTTCTACAACTACTATGATACTTTAACAAGGATCGGTTAACACCATCAAAACTATTTCATCTTCTACCACGCAAAATGCATCTATTCCACCCTTTTCACATGCACAATACTCATCAAACACTCTTTTTTGCATAACATCACGGTCGATCCTACTTGTTCAAATACTATTTACACACGTGAGGGCTTAGCTAAACTTGGTTTAACACTTAATGACATCTTACCCCCACTTCACTCATCTCATCTTTATCATGGCTATTGTCACATTACAACCGCCTATGGCCTTCGTGTGTTTCATTTGATAGTTTTTGTTGTACTTTCCCCTTGTGATTCTCCATAGACTCTTGGGAAATATTGGCTTGAATATATTGGCGGTACCATAGATACTAATCACACTTCACTTACATTTCCTATGTCATTTGGTAATATTTCAATAGCTAATGACTCATCTCCTACTTACTCTTTGAATCTCTCTCGATGGTACACACATGAATGTCCACCAGTCCCCTTCACTGATGAAGAATATTCTATGACTCTCTACACATTACATTTCCATGGTACTTTATATGACCCGCCTCACTCTATTGTTTATCATGTCTCCACTGCTGTTACAGGGAAGGCTTTGATCTTGACAGTGATGTTCTCCTTGATAATGTCACATGGCTATATTCACCACCACATAATTGGGGGGCATAACATGTACACATTCCCCCCTCTCTCATTTTAGCATCAACACATCGCTCATCTTGGAATTATCATTCATCAATATCCTTATATAGGCATTTTCATCTACACTTTAGTATCGTCATTACCTGATGACACACTCTTGTGCTTTGGTTCAAACTTGACTGTTGAGGGCATACTACATATGAACCTCACATGCTGCACAATAAGTATTACACATTGTGTTTCTTCACACATCTCTCATCACAGTCTTACATCTTACATGATACACTCTATATTTAGTCTATATCATTTCAACATTTTCACCTCTACACATCATACATCATATTAGTTGTCATCAAACATGGCACACAATCTAACATTATTAGGCCATCTACACATCTTGTATTGCACACTATACATTGCATATTACACATCTTGCACATCATATGGTCATTTCTTATCATCACACATACTACATATTATTCTACATGTTGTACACACTACCCTATAAGGAACTCTAGTTCCTCATTCCATACTCAACTATCGAGGGTTTACCAATCAAATGGACCTTATCATATAAACACATTCATCACTCAACCTTATATTATGTGACATTACTAGGTTAGTGACATACGATATAAAATAAATGGTCACATATTCCTTCATATTGTAGTGGTACACGCTTTAGGCTATATCACCACTCCATCTATTTTGTCTCATCATCATATACACTTTAGTCTACATCATCACACATTCATCTCTAGGTCACATATCATCAAAACACATACACACTCATCAAAACATGTTATACACAACACACAATTCAACAATTTCCCCGTGATGCACTCTTGTTTTCATTTCATTCTTGACTTCTGAGGGGGCATACTAAATGAACCTCACTACCTATACTTCCATCCACTCGGGGGGGACATGCCTCCTACCATCCATCTTACATTCCATTCCATCCATAAACAACATATTGCACATCTTGGTTCCTTTTACTTTTTCTTACATTTCCTCGTATACGTTCACTTTATTAAACATGTTAGCTAGATCTCTTATATGTCATTATCTTTACCATATACACATGCACGTTCATGTCCTTTTCTATTTTTTATCTCAGATACAACTCTCTCACACATAACATGGATGCTTTCCTCATACCACTCCTATAATGGTCATTAGGGGCATCCACATTCGTACACTACAGGTGTTATTGTTTCATTCTGTACATAGAAATTTACATCACTTGCTTAGACATGCTTTTGACATATGGATTGTCTTTATAACATGCTAACAGGTGCTTCATATGCAACATTTGTTTGTAGGATTAGTTTCTTCCATGGATATTTGTTTTTTTATTTGATATTGTCTTTTTCTAGTTTTCTAGTGTAAGTGGGACTTTCCCTTTTTTGGTGTGCTCACTTATTTGTTGTATATGCCAATGGAGGCCTTGAGTGTCTTGGGACATCATGAGTGATGTCCAATGTTTTAAACCCAATTTGGCGGTCTATGATTTTTCCTCTTTTGTGTTTAATGGCTTTCTAGCCTCTACATTATTTGGTAGCTTACACTTGTATTTTACATACATGCTTATTCATAGTAACACTTGTTTCTAGTAATTTATTTATGTGTGCCTTGGTTTATACAAAACACATTCCATCCCCCATGCATGGCATAATTTATGTGGTTTGGTCCTCTTTTGGGGATGCACTATCCTTTCAGCGATGTCACATGTGCCCCCGAAGGGGGGCATCATTTGGGGTTTCACACACTATTCAACGCTTTATACCAGTATAGTTCAGTTTAGTTTCCATCCTTGACATTGTGGGTTATATAGCGAGTGGGTTTAGACCAGTCTACAAACCATATACATGGCAGATTTTATAGGGAATATTATCATTAGCATTATGGGGAGTAGTTACAAGTTAGAGTATACAATTGATTTCCTCTCTACACTATTTCAGCCAGTGGTGTCAGATCACCCAAAAACATAGGTAGTATAGAGATCTCTTCACACACCTTTAGGGAAATAGTTACAGGTTGGAGAATAATGCAGCTTTCTCCCTACACTTCTTCATCAATGCTGGCATGAGATCTCCCAAAAAACTCACAATATAAGATATCCTCTCTACACCCTTTTCTCTCATCACAGATCATGTGCACATGTTCCTTTTATATTTTGTATTTCCATTACATGCTATTTACTATATACATGCATATTTGACTACTTGATCATCTTCTCCTTGTAGGTATGACCATATGAGAAGTAACTAATCAATAACATCATCATCAACAACAAAAACATTATGCGTTATCACACACCTCATACTAACATGTAGGTACATTACATACATTGGAAACTACACACGCATTTCTACCTTAGGTTCAACCTCATCACTTTTTTTCTCTCCTTTCCATCTTTAGTTTCCATGCTCCATCTTGTTTTCATTCCATGATTTGTCTATTCCTTTGTCACACTTTTTACATCACTTTACATAGGCTTCCGGCACACATATCTATCTACTTTATGTTACCTAGCGTTATTGTCACCAACATAAAGTGGGGGAAAATGTAAACACAAAATCATGAAATTTATGAATTATTTAGTCCTAATATCATATTAGTATTCATATAGTTTTTAAATGAAGAAAGTACTAATGAACTGATGTCCTTTTTCCATTTTACTTTGCTTTCTGTCATCACTTCTGACCTTTAGCACATACTTTCGTAGTCTATTTTTGTCATTTTGCAACATTCTACCTATGATTGGGCTTCCTGGACCCGTACTAGGGTGCTTCAATGCCCTATTCCCATTTTGGGTGCCCTGAGCCTTTTTACACTTTCTCACCACTGTTTGGGCACTTTCTAGCCATTTGATCTTTCTATCATTTTTCATGGTGGGCCTTTTCAGGGTTAATTAAGAAATCAAAACAAGTGAACCATATAAATATAAAGTTATGAGACCATAATGAGGGACCAAACACTAGGCACTACTATCATCACCTAAGGTTACAACTATTAAAGGCCCCATTTACATCCATCAAGCTCCATAACAAAGGCACGATGTTGGTTCATCTATATCATACTACATAGGAGGGATGTTTATTCTATTACATCCACCATTTAATTACATTTCTACAAATATTTATTTATCGCTAATTTTAAAAAGTATAAAGGGAATAATAACACCTAAGGCATGATCGCACACACACACATAAAACTACATCCGATCTGAGATGTAGTGCAATGCTTAGTTAGTAAGTTGACTATTATGGTTGTTGAGGACAGTCTCACCCATTTATATGCATCTTTCATTTTTTAGGGATTTGATGCTCCTGTTAGGGTTTTATAGGTGATTCCTTATTGTAGGTATTGATGCAGTTCAGTGAAGTTAGTGTGAAAAGTAAGAGAACATATGTGAACATCCAACGACACCTTAGAGGAGGTTTTTAGATTATGTCTACAGACCATGGTGGCTATATCTCAGACCAAGGTGCCCACAGGTGCCCCTTTCCCTCTCTAGGTGTAGAGAGCTCAGATCTGTCCTTTCTCAGGCTTGTGTGTGATCGTTTCCTCCTCCTATTTTCCTGGTTCACATTCTGACACAGTCCAACACCTTCATTGAATCAACTAAGCTCTATCTAACCCTTCTTGAAATTTTGGGTTTCATATTTTCATAGCTTAGATTGTTTGGGTCATTTTATTTATGCATTTATCTATCATTTGTTGTTTTTCTTAATATTTAGATTAACTTAGAATAATTCCACATTTTATTGAATCAAAACCTTTGGTTTATGTTGCCTTCCATTTTCTTGATTAGGTACATGACAAATACATTGGTCACCTTTGCATAATGCTTCTTATATTATATCAAAGTTGATTGGGGTTATGTTTGATATACTAGAATATTCTTTAGAATGTTCCTTTCTGTAATGAGCCTTGTCCATCTCTGCATCACCATGATAGAAATTACCAAGAATGAGGTCATTGTGAACTTCTTTGTTCTTTCAAGATTGATCAAATCAGAGTGTAAATTATCACTAATAATTTGGATCCAATCAATCACTTGGGATACCTCTGTAGCTATTATAATGAACTATGACATCCATGGATAGAAGTCATTTGTTGATGATTCCCCCATGAGCCAACTAAGAAGTATGATGCAGTGGTTTATATCCTCTTTGAATTCAGACCTAGAGAGAGTCTTCGACAACCACAATAGCTTGGACGATGCTTTCATTCAGTTTCCAATGGCCACTCCCTAAAAGCATGACTCCTTCCTTTCCCATTCATCCAAGGCATATTTTTTTCTCAAAATAACTATGTTTGTGGGCCTTGGAATATGTATCCATATTGACATTCCCTCTGGTGTCAACAAAATGAAAATCAAACCTTCATTCGTAGTGATAGATTGGATTTTGGGTTCATATTTCTTAGTGAATGCTAGAATGAACTCAGAGTCTTGAAGATATAGAGGCAATTCAATGGATCAATTTAACCCAATTGGATATATCATGTTAGATAAGGATATGTGGGTTGCTTCTTCCATTCTCCACCTTATATTGTCACTCCAAACTACTATCTCTAATGTTAGGGTATTCAAAGACCAAAATAGAAACAAGCTCATAACCGGAGTAGTGGAAATTCATATTGTGATTTTATAGTTTTTTTTTTTCTTTAGGAAGTGGTAGGAATGATTTGGTGTAAGGAAAAATGGATTCCGCAATCATTTATGAAAACCCGTAAATTTGAGTGTATTTTGTTTTTACAGGATCTAATTCTATATTTTTAGAAAAAAATGGAGCAAATAAAATCCAAATTATATGTGAGTTAATTCATTGGAAATATAATCCCAAGATTCAAAAATTGACGCAAATTTTAGGAGATTCCCTCATAGGGATCAATGGAAATTTCAAAAATGGGTTATGGCTGTGGGAAAAGCTTGAAAAATTAGTGAAAATAGGAAATAGGGAAAAACTTTTGGTGATCATTCGAGGAGAAATTATTATCCATTTGAGCTGATCTTGGGCTCATTTCAAATATTTTTGGGGAGAGGGATGTATTCTCCAATTTTGAATATGCTCTCTCATGGGGTTTGGGAGAATGAACCTAATCAAATTTTCATGGTTATGGGGTTTTACAAGGGTTTTGGAGCTGAAAGAAAATTTTGTTCATATCATGATATTTCTTACACCTTATATCTTGTTTAATAGTGATGTAGCCTAGAGTTTACTAAGAATAACCTAGGCACAGTGGCACATCACTTAGCCTATACTGAGGGCTCACATGAAGTGCACAAATGTACCAGGCCCCTCCTTAACGTTGCATGTACAAGATGTCAACATGATGAAGAGTTAATGCATTCAGATCCATAAACAATATAAAATTTCCATAGAGCATATTCCAGATCTAGATCTAAAAGAATAATGAAGTAAGAAATAGATATTTGAAGTCAACCATGTAATAGCTAGTTTCAGTCATATTAACACCATTATTCACCCAACACACTCCATTATATTAAAACGTAATAAACATAGAAGATTCTTACAATAAGTAGTATCATAAGTTCATGTGAGCATCATATCTGGCACGATAAATCCATAATAGCTTATACACATCACCCTCTCTAATCTACACATATTACTACATATTTATAAATGTGGGAAATTTCCCTTCACTGCTTACATAATTCCCAAAATAGGTCGCATGCTGAAAAATAGCCATGCGCCTTTACAATAATAGACACACATACAAGTGAACTAATAATAGATATATTTTAGTTAATTGGAATTGGTAATCCTATTATTAACTCAAAATCATGTAAAGTGCTTAGTAGATGCTCTTCCAAAAAAAGCATTTGCGTGTCGCGTAAGTTTCCATCTAGTTGTGTGCCCCACACTCTATCTCCAAAAATATCCTGTAACCATGAAAATGGCTAAGTCTAGATTCATTCTATCTTTCACACTCATTTCCTTCCCTATCCTTCTGTGCCTTCAAATCTACCTTGCTACCATGTGTGAATCTTCTGTGCGCCTTCTTCTTAGTGTCATACTTTGTCTGCTCAGCATTACCCCACACTAAACTACATTGCCACCTTGACAATGGTTACATTTTAATATCTATAAGAATAAATAATGGGAATGGAAGGAAATTAAAGAATTACTATACAAAGAATGAAATTTTACCATGTAATATCCTCTGTTTCAACTGGAAGAAATAACTCCGGATATTCTTGCTTGATTTCAGCCTTTAAGGTTTTCCAATCATTGAACGCGACTTCTGTCTTTTCTGGAATATATTATGCAATAGAATCTAAATCACCTTGTGTAATATATTCCTTCTCATTCTATAATACTAGAAAAATGTTGGACATTGTAGAAATCCTATCTTCCAGAAGATCCATCTTCTGCACTATAAGCTTCCTAATTTCATCTAGCCTTTCTGTATGGGGGTCTTGGGATGCTGCAAGGGCCTCACGCTTTTCCTTGACTAGTGCTAATCACTCAGCTTGCTCCAAAGTATCATCCTTTATCACCTTTAGGACTTCATTGTCTTCTACCATCATCTTGATTTTGATTACTACTTCTGGAGCTACACAAATATTCAAAGCCTGGTCTTCCTTCTTTAGCTCTTCTTACAAGGTTTGGAGTAATGCCTCATAACATGATTTTTTTCTTACTACTGAAGCCCTTGCTCTCTCTACTTCCTTCTTAGGATCCTTTGGCACTGGAATCCAAATCAGTCCATCCTTAAGCACCAAATTAACAAATGTGTGCACATAATGCATAGACGAAGGAAACTTCTCAGGTACCTTTGACTCTAGGCATGGTCTTACTTTCAGGACATAGTCTCCAATTTATTCTACCATACTTTTGAAGGCCTCATTATTTTTCTGTTGCAATTCATTTTCTTCTTATAGACGTGTTATTTTTTCAGCTTTAGTCATGTTATCTTCTCATAGCACTCTAATAGTGGCAGCCTTATCTATGTTCCTTCGTGCCACTTTTGTAGATACCTTAAATAAGGCATTACTTACCTTCTCATTGAACATGAGAGTGGGATTTATAGTCATGTGTCTTCTCGGAAGAACCTTCTTCATTCTTTGGGACACACATGAATCCTCACATACATAAAAATTGGGCTCTTCCATGTGAGTTTGCATTGATCAAGACAATTGTTTCCTTGCGAGCGTAGTGGCCATGTCTAGGTCTATCAACTCCCATCCATACAACTCCTTTAGGTCTGTTGTATTATGAAATTAGGCATGGAAAATTTTACCTGTGTCCTCTTCATATCTCATATGCACAACATTGTATTCTCCACTTGTTCGCTTCATTCTTGGCCTCTTAGGTACCTAACCACTAAGGTTTGGAGTTAGATCTTCGATGTTATGAGTGGTATCATGTTTTGTTTCTCCTCCCTTTTTCCCTCCTTCCTCTTTATCCTTTATATCTTCATCCATGGGTTTTTCCACTTATTTTGGTTGTACTGTGGATACGAGTGTGATCTTTGCAGACTCCTCTACCTCCTCATTCATATTCAACTTACTCCTTTTTCTCTCAGTTGTCTCTTTTTGAGGAGATAGTTATAGTGACCTCCTAGTAGATTGAGGAGTTCCTATGCCTTGTGTCCTTGTTCTTATGAACACCCTTTTGAAATTATGCTCTCTTTGGACTACTTCCAAGTCCTCTTCTTCTTGTTCTTGACGTGGGGTGCCTATGCACTCAGTCTCCATTCTATTTGTGGGTTGGATCTGGCCTCTATGTTCTAAGAAACAACTATCCTCCCTCTCTTCTTCCTCTTTATCCACCACTATATTTTCTACAGGCTGTGGGGATGACACATTCTCTACCATGTTCTTACCTTTAGGTGGCTATGGGAGTGCAAACTAATTTTCTACGTACTTTTTGTTCTTCAACTTAGGCTTAAGCTTAGGGTATACATGCATGGATCCACTATCCCCAATTTCCAAGCTTATAAGCTTCATGCTTATAACGTCTAAAATAAGCCTCTCAACATAGGAAGTCCTGCTTGGATATACATATGTATTCCTCAGAGTGTGGTAGTCATAGTCTACCTTGTCTGCAATAAAACTCAGGCAATGTGCATAAGTGAACTGGTGGAATCATGTCTAGAAGTAGTGCATTGTGAAGGCATTCGACAGTTTAAACCATGGGCTCTAAGTCCCATCCCTCATATAAAATCATGAGATGCAGAAATGATAGTACACCATGAACTGTACTACCTTTCCCACCACTGATGGTAACTCCTTAGGGATGCACCACTCCTCTTCAAATGTCGTGTGGAGCTGGTCATACCACATCTCCTTCCTCTGTCTAAATGGACCACTCATTGAACCTTCACATAAATACTTGTCAAACCTCTTTGTAAGGAACTTGTTTTCCGTATGATATTCCCAAATATTGTTCTTTGTCCCATCGGGCACTCCAATTTCCATAAATACTAAAGAAAGTAAGATAACACCAAAATTGATCTTATTACCTATGCGCAGTTCTTCAATGATGGTTTATGCAATGTAGCTTGCTATGTTATAGAATACTCCCTGATACATCTTCCTTGCAACATGGATCCAAATTTTATTCACCTGTGACCATCTCTCCTGATCATTCAACTTGGTCACTAGATACACAACTACTTATAACACTGGGAAATTGTCAATGTCCATTCTGTGCAGACCCTTTGTGTACTATAACTCCTTCCATGTATCCATGATTATTGCTTTATCATTTAGGTCACTAGACAAGTCCATCCCTGTGCCTTTTAATCCTATTAGTGTCAAAATCAGGGTTGCTTTGATTCTAACCCTTTGTCTGAAAAAATAGAAAATGTCCTCATGGACTCTATTCATATGTCGTTGATATAAAGGTTCATACTTTCCAAAATATGGGAGCTCATATAACTGATAGAATCCTACCTATTTAAATAATTTCTCTCCAGCATCATCATACACTAGCATATCCTCTACCATGCATTTTTTGGTCTTTGTACTCAACAATGCATCCAATTCTTTGTTATTGTTAGATGTGCGGTGGTTATAATCACTCACCTTAAAGATGTGGATGTGGGAATCCCACTCTTTCCCAATTATCACACCTTCTAGGTACTACATCTCTGCAAAATTACTCTCGGGAGAAATTTCAACTTCTGTTTCTACTTTCTTCTTTCCTTTGGCTCATACGGCAGGTGCTTTATTTGGTTCCATCTAAAAATCTCAACTTTCCATCCTATGTAGTGAGCAATTTAAAACCCTAACTTGAATCTGAGTGCCCTATTTTGAAACCACGTGCCCTATCTCTTTCTCAACATTTCTACTTCACTCAAATCCTTCACTAAGGGAGACACAAGCTTCTTCTGCACATAAATCAGCTGTTCACATCTTGTTTCACAACTCTCCACACCTTAACATGAATCACTCAACTTGTTTACATTTAGCTCACTCAAAAACTTATGATCACAAAGGTAAAAATGAACTCCCATCACGTACTTATATAGAGTTTCAAAAATTTAGTGCATTTATTACTCCACCTACCAATAATCCTCTCACTAATTAACCATTTTCCAACTTTTTGTAAGGTACATCTTCACACCCAAGCTATAACCTTATAGTGTGCCTTCCTACCTTCTATCTGGGGACTTCAATTCAGTGTGCTTCCATGTGCTTGAGTACCTTGCCACTGCACCTTCCCTTGGTAGTCTCCATGGCCTCTCTTACCTCACGTTATTCTTGATCCTTCATTTATCTCCATCTATGGTAATTTTTTGGAAGAAATATCCTTTATAAAAACTCTCCAAAATTGAATATCACCTATAACAGTTTGTTCCTTTATGTGTACCCATTTTTCAATAACCTCCCCACACAAATGGTATGTGTAGTGTGTAATCACTGGTCAAACTCAATGGGCATCCATACCTTGTGAGAACATTTTCCCATAAGAACCTAGTTGTTGTAGCTTTTGTACAATCCTTGGTAGGTGATTCTTCTTCCCACCTTGTGAGATAATCTATGTAAGTGATGATGTAGCGTGATCCAATCCTACGTGTAAATAGTGAAATAGGACCCATAAAGTCTATAGCCCATTTCTCAAACAGATCTATAATAGGAATAGGTATTAAAGGAATTTCATCTCTTTTCCCAGGTTTACCAACACATTGACATTGATCACACACCTTACAATATGCTTTACAATCCTCGTAGAGGGTCTCCCACTATAATCCAACGAGTAGAATCTTGGGCACAGTGGCGTCACCTTCATAGTTCCCACCTGTAATACCACCATGAGCCTCTTCCATGATATCTATGTACTCATGCTCCAATACACATTGGTACAATACTTCATCTTGGCCTAACTTGTATAGGTTACCACTGATCAATATAAAAGGTGTTGCGTGAATTGTAAGTTGTTTCTTCTCTTAAATTTTTATTCCTTCTGGCACCACACCTATGTGTAGAAAAACAACAATATCGTCCAAGTATAAAGACACCTGATGTAACATGTATAACTATTCATCTGGAATTGTATATTTAATTGTTTATGCGTCTTCTCCTGACTATATCCTTGATAAATGGTTTAGGCCAGAATTACTTTTCCCTGATTTTACCAGAAACTGTAAAATCAAATTCTTGGAATAAGAGCACCCATCGACATATGTGCCCTTCTAAGAAAATATTATTTACCAAGTATTTCAATGTCATGTGATTGGTATAGAATGAAAATGGTGTTTCTAGCAGGTACTGTCTTAATTTATGTAGTATATAGATCATTGACAAGGCTTCGTGCTTTGTCATTGTATAATTCTTCTCTACATGAGTCAACTTTCTACTAGTAAAAAAGATAGGATGATCTATAATACCTTCTCTAAGATGAGAAAACACTGCGCCAATGGCTGTGCTATTGGCGTCCACATGTACGTGAAATGATTTGTCCCACGAACTATAGTAAGTCTCTCCTTTAGTACCTCAAATGCGCGCTACTACATTTTTTCCCAATAAAATGTCCATTTTCCTTTTAGTAACTCCTCCTACAGTGTGGAAACCTTAGCATATCCTTTGATAAATTTTCTATAAAAACTAGTGTGACCCAAAAATCCACACAACTCACTCTGACTGGTAGGTTCTTTTATGCCGAAAATAACTAAAAACTTATCTGGATCTACTAACAAACCTTCCTTGCAGATGATATGCCCTAACAGAGTGCCAAAAGGTGTAGCGACATGCACTTTTTGATGTTCAAAGAGATGCTTAACTGACTACATATTTCAAACATTAAGCTTATATTTTCATAATGATCCTTAACAAGCCCATACACCATCCAATCATCCAAGTAAACTTGTAAGAAAAGATGAATAAAATCTAGGAATGCTTCAATAATTATTCATGAAAATACAATAGGTGCACTTTTTAGACCAAAGGGCATCACAATATATGCAAAAATTCCCCATTCAATGGTGAAAATTGATTTTTTATTGATCCTCCAGTGTAATCCGAACCCGATGATACCCAGAGAATCCATCTGTAACATTATAGATCTTGCACCTTGTAGGCCTTCTAATATATCCTCTTTGAAAGGTGTAGGAAAGAGATCAATCACACATGTAGCATTCAACTCCATGTAGTCCACACAGATCCTAATATGAACATATTTCTTTATACTGATCACCATTGGACTAACCCATTCTGATTCATATAGGGGCTTAATGATGCCAAATTTCAACATTTTATCAATTTCTTCCTTGACTTTGATGCATAGGTTCAGGTTCATCCTGTAAGGTCTCTTCCTGATCAGGTGCACACCTTCCTTAAGATTTATCTTCATTTCTCCTAATGATTCATGTAATCCTTTCAATTCATGGTATTCCCTAGGAAATAAGTCTTGAAAATCATGAAGAAACTCCAGTATTTTTTATACTTCATATTCAGACCAATAATCTCCAATTATTGCGTCTTTAGGTTCAATATCTATACAATATTCACTTTCTTGGTCTTCATAGGTTCATGATAGGTGTGTGTGTTGTTATTTGCACTGTCCAAGACCTCACATGCACCTGTTGAATGATCTATATCTAGTTCTTCTACTTCTTCACCGTCTTCTATGTAGACCATCTTCCATTTTTCTTTCTCAAAGAAAGCACACTTAAGTAGTGTGGCATTTGTCTAGGTTCCTTCTGAAAAACGTGCTCCTAAGTTATTTTCATCAAATAACTCCTAAATGAGTTCTTCCTCCTTTGCATTGTCTCCCATAGTTTACTACTTTATAACCCTTAATGCCTCTTCTACTGGAGGTTTAGTAGATAAGTAGCCAAAAGTATGGACCATACATATAATCAAATCCTACCAATTTCTAGTTTCTCTATGTAGCTCTACATATACACACCAAGTGTGTGCGTAGCCTTGTAAAAATAAAGTTTCTACACCCATAATGAAGGTGATAAATCTTCCTTCCCCTCTGTGTAGATCCTCTCACACTACTGAATGTGGTGATGAACAAGTTGATTACCATGATATGTGTAGATTTGAGTTAGTGCATTACTCTTGGAAAACCGAGTTGTAAGAGCAATCCTGAATTCATTCCATTCTACAAGATTATCCCTGTGAACCACCCACCAATGGCTGTCCCATGTAGGGTATATTCTAGCATACTTCTTCTTTCCAACTAGTCTATCCACTGTTCCTCCATGGTGCACATGAATACCGCAGGGTCTCCTTCCCTAGTGTACCAAGGTTCAGAGATGTTACCTATTCTCCTGAAGCAACAACGTTTTATTTTCCATGTAAATGTAATCCTTAATTTGTGCCCAACCATCTCATATGTAACGTGAGCCCAATCATCACAAGAAATACTTGTATTATTGCTAATAGACTATACATCTTCTCAGTAAAGGATTCCTTCTTCATATGGATCGAGAACTTCTGGGTATTAAATGGTGCATACATAAATCCTATTCAGATCTTCCTCACTCAAAGGCTCAACATGGGGTGCATATTTTCCATCTGTTTAAGGGATAATAAATCTTTCCTCCTTGTTCTCAAAAATAATATATCCCTTATTGAACCAAAGATCAACATTATTTTTGTAACACCAAGGGTGTCCAAGCAAAGTTGGGAAACTGTCTTCTTCTGCAAGTGCTAAAACCTCAAAATCCCTAGTGAACTTGGCCCCCTATATAGTAATGGATGCATCTTTTAAAACTATGATAGGAGTGGCCTTGTTTTGATTAGACATAAATAATACATTAGAAAATGGATGTAATATAGGTCTCACCATTTGTACCCATGCATCTAAAGTCAGCACATTTAATTCTATGCCTGTTTTAATCAATATATTACTCAAGAGCCATTCACCAACAACAACATTCAGAATGATTTCCTTTTCATAGTCTAAGCTATGGGGGGAGAATATTTGCATGAAGGATCTAACACCCATTCTCAATATTAGTGCATGGAGTGTTTCCCTTTAGCCAAATACCTAGTAATGGAATAATATTCTACTAGCACAGCATTCTACATACCTCCTTCAAGTCATCAATATTTAACTAGACTGTATCTACCTCCTTTAGTTCCATCTTTCGTGATTTCTCCTTTAAACATTGTATTTCCCCTTGAAGGTCTCTGAGTACCTCCATGGTCTCCTAATCAACCTCCTTTTGGTGTGTAGGATATAGGTATCTTGCATTCAAAATGTCCTCCTTAATTATAGTAGGCTTCTATGGTAACGCCTCTCTAGCACGCATAGCTTCAGCGTGGGTAGTGATATTTATAGGAAATACCTCAGGTTCCAGTTCTAATTTGGGATTCCCATGATTTTCCACAGCGTGTTGTATCCTAACCATCCCTATGCCTTTGTTATCTTGTTTATGCTACTTGCTAAGATGCTCATATAGATTTGGGCATTCTTCATAGCTATGATTCTTCCCACAAAAAGAACATGTAATATTTTGAGGAAATTCATGCCTATAGTGGTTAGGTGATCCGCATGTAAAGCATGTTCCATGAGGGAATTCACCTCATCCACCACCACAACCTTGGCCTTTGAATCCACCATGGTATCCTTGACCTGTGCCACGTCCTCCATCATAGCGCCCCTCATTCCGATCATAATGCACTTTATTGTGATTCTGATCCTGATGCTCACCTTTACTCTTAGAGTTATCTGATACTCCTGTCTTTCGCACACCAATATCTATAACTTAATGGATCTGCCCAATCAACATGCAGTATTCAATATTGTGAGTCATAGACCATAAAATCTTACAATAATAGAATACATTCTTCCTTATCACATATTGTAATAATGGGAAACAAATGACATCATGGTTCATGTGACATATCTCATAGTCTAGAAATAATGAACGTATTGTTCTATAGGGACAACTATCTTTGTTGTGCCTCTCCACTTCACAGTTTGTACACCAAATCCCAATGCATGTCTCATGCACCAAATTTTATGATAGTTTCTCCAACTTCTTTGCCATGGCTGCAATCTGTGCTTCCAAGAATGGGTTGAATCTAGTGTCTATACTCCCGATTTCCTCAACTCGTAAAGCATATTCAAGGGCTTCACACGGATTGATGTATGTCTTATGTGACAAATCCCTTCTAACAGGTGTGATCAGACCTCCAACAAACCATTGCGCATGTTTTCTTGCATGAATATCATAAGAAATATTAGATAAAAGTGTTTTGAAATGGGAATCATACTCCCATACACTTTCAATAGAACCTTGTTTAATATCCTTAAGCGCGCTTATACTCATCTACTCAAATTCAGGGATATAGAACTCTTTAAGGAATGCATCTTTGAACACTACATAATCTGCGCAAGTTTGATCAGGGTGAAAATTCCTATACCAACTATGTGCGCATCCATGCAATGTAGTTACAAACTAACTTACCTTACACTCAGAATATGTGATTACTTTTACACGCCACAGTATCTCACACATGTGCTCTTGTTTAGCATCATATTCTATGACCCTATACTCTAGAATATGAAGAAAAATATCAATGTAAATATTCTAGGGTTGGTGTGAACCCTTCCCACCTAATCCAGAACCCCCTGTGTTACCTCTGCCTCTAGAACCACTAGATCCACCAGAAATAGAGCAACCTACACCCCTTGATTCTCCACCCCTAGCTGAAAGTAGACCAGAAGATGTACTTCCTTGTGTCCTAATAATAGTACTGTACTAAACTCTTAGAGTCTGCATGGTGATACTACCCCCAGAAGTGAGCCCTAAATTTTGTGTAGATGATGCACTTGAAAAGGTACCTTCAAACAAAAATGAAAAAGTTTTCCCTACCAATGATGTACTTGCTATGTGACTTACTCCTTACCTACTTCCCAACTTATCTTACTGACTATTAGATGTACTAAGTACTAGAAAACCAAGTGCAAAGGCTATGTTTCCAGGTAGATTCAGATGCATGCCTGTGGCCAAGGTTTTCTATGTTAGCGTGCTCATGTATGAGGCGGAAGAGGGTTCCCTTTCATGATTTCCCAAATTGGGGAGTTCATGATGCTATGGCTCCACACCTTCTATGTGAGATCCAAATCATTCACGAGCCATCTCTCTCTTCAATTTTATCCTCTCTCCAATGTAACACTACTTCTCTATCTCCCTCTCACATGCCTCATTGTACTTAAGCCACCTTTCTTCTCTCTACCTCTTTGTCACTAGGTCCACCATATTTCACCAAACCGGTTCCTACCCCTGCGCATGGTGGGTTTTAGTTAGCCATCGGTTTTCTTTCCAAGTTCAGGGTCACCATCAAGATTTTGATCACCAGTGGAATTCCTTGCAAGTATGTTCCCTTGGGATAATGTTAAAAAAAGGAATTCCGCTACCTCTGGGCAAGAATATGTGGAAATTGAGTACTCCAGAATATAGCTATTCAGAACACCATGGAACCAAGTATCTATAGCATGTGTCCAAATCAAATTAGCATCATAAAGGGTCTAAAATTATTCCTACATCCAGACAAGTGTGTGATACCTCTAATTCCTTTTAGACGCATACAAAACCATCCACTCATACAGTTCTATCGAAAAATAGAAAATAATCTCTCATACAAACTGTCATATAGTTTCTATTCCACCCACGCTCATGCATCAAACTCAGATCCAATGTTGAAACTCCATGTGTACTCTTCTTCTAGATGTTTTATCCACTCCTCAACAATTACTAGGGTCAACTAGTACATCTTCATCAGGAACCATCTTGAAAACAACTTAAAAAGAGTTCCTGGCAACAAAACCAATGATGCAACCTAGAATTTACCAAGAATAACCTAGGTGTATTGACACATCACTCAACCTAGACTAAGCACTCACCCAAAGCATGAAAATTTAATAGGCCCCTCCTTAGAGTTTCTTGTGTAGGATGTGTACATGATGAAGAGTTAATGCATTTAGATCCATAAATAGTATAAACTTTCCACATAGTATATTCCAGATATAGATCTAAAAGAATAATGAATTAAGTAATAGATATATGAAGTCAACCATGTAAGAACTAGTTTCAGTCATATTAACACCATTGTTCACCCAACACACTCCATTATATTAAAACATAATAAACACAAAATCTTCTTACAATAAGTATTATCATAAGTTCATGCACACATCAAATCTGGCAGCAAAAATCCATAATAACTTATACAAAACACCCTCTCTAATCTACATAGATTGATACATATTTATAAAGGTGAGGACTTTCCCTTCACTACTTACATAATTCCCAAAATAGGCCTCATGCTGAAAATAGCCATGTGCCTTTACAATAATAGACACACATGCAAGTGCACTAATAATAGATCTCTTGTAGTTAACTAGTAGTGGTGATCCTATTATTAACTTGAACTCATGTAAAGCACTTAGTAGATGCTCTTCTGAAAATAACATTTGTGTGCCACACAAGTTTCCATTTGGTTGTGTGCCCTGCACGCTATCTCTAAAAATAGCCCATAACCATGAAAATGGATAAGTCCAGATTCATTTTGTCTTTCACGCGCACTTCCTTCCCTATCCTTTTACACCTTCAAATCTACCTTGCCACCACTTGCGAATCTTCTATGTGCCTTCTTCTTAGATTCATACTTCATCTTCTTAATAGATAGCTCAAAATGATGCATTTTAGGAGAGGAATGAATGCAATATCACTTTCAAATTTTGAATTTTTGGTGTATAAACGAAATTTTTGCTAGAAAAAATAGTCCTAAATATATTTGAAATTATTTATCATGTTATGTGACTAATAAATATCCTTTAAGGTTCCATCATGATAGATCTATGGTCAAAATTTGAGGGAAAATAGAGCTAGGAATCAAGAGATATGGGGAAAAAAATATTCACACTTAGGGAAAAATGAGAGTTTTCTTAGTGTTTGGAGAGGATGAACCAACTTCAAAAAAAAATTAATGGCTGCCTTTACTTACTTTGTGATATTGTTTTATATTTTTATGAATTTTGAGAAAGTATTAGTGAATTTATATGCTGGAGGTGAAGAAGGGGGTGCACATGGGAAAGTGGGAGAGAGGAGGAGTGCAAGATGGAGAAATGGAAGCCTCCATGCACTTTGTTGCACTTTTGGGGTGTAATTGCACATTAGAAGTGTGATTTGGGTACAAAGAGTGGGAAAAAGTGATCCAAGGGTGAGGATGGAGAGGGTAAATGGCATACATATGCACATATGTATGCCTTTCACATGCTTGCACCATGACTTGACTTTCACACATCAAAAATACCCACCAATAGTAAGAGGGCATAATTTGGGGTGAAATTTCACCTCAAATTTTTATTTATTGAGGGAAAATAGTTTTGAAGGGACTATACCCTGTATACAAAAGGGCTCAAAAGCCAGATATCATAGAGGAGAGAAAAAACCCAGAGAAGGGCAAAACAACCAACCTAAGAGGGCTCATCAGCCAGATATGAAAACACATTAGAAGGAAGGATCCAGACATACAATGATCCAAAAATTAGTAGAAGAGATCAAAAAGCAAACAAACTATATTCATCATTTAATAACTCTACCAAAAAATAGCTCCAGAACCGCCAGTTATTAGCAACTTTGTAGCCAACAAACAACATCTCAGCACCTCATTACTTGATAGCCCTATCAATCTTGGTTTTGATAGCCTACCACGACATGAAGAAGGCAATGGATGTGGCTTGAGAGGATTCTTTCAGATCTACCTGAGAAATTGCTATATCCCTTTTCTCTTTGGGGCCCCAAATGTCTTCATTAATTCCACTTAAACTGCATACACTATGAACATGTTGTTCAATGAAATTATAAATACTTTTAAGGGCATATAGTATGCAGTCATTGCAACTCTTTGCATTTCCCATTCTACCGTCCAAATACTATAACCTCTTGAATACTTTAGCAATAACCCCCTCCTCATCATCACTTTACAACATTCCTTTTCCCTTAGCTTTTTCCATAATTTTTATAACCCATTTGAGTTCTTGTATTTCCTTTTCCATCCTGTCCACTCTGCCCATCAAGTCCTCCTCCTTAGGTTCCTCCATCGATTGGCTCATATGTAGTAGGTTATTAGCAAGCTCAAGGTCTTTGTGACTTCTGAGGACCCGTTGAGAAGTAGGGATTTTAGTTTTTATGCCCTTTATTTTCTTGCTAGAAGTAGAAGCTTCAATCTTCCTTTCCAATAGGGGGAATGAAGGCGGTGTGAGCAGGGGTAGGTATGGAGGAAGAGGGTGGAGCAGGATTCATGCGGGGATAGTTTGAATAGTGGCGATGGATCAGCAGGATTAGCTCTTGATGTAGAGGGATAGCCCTAAAATGGCTCTGAATGTAACATCCTCATTTTTGTACATTAGAACAAGAATTTTTTCTTATAAGTGCTTTCTAGTTATAAATACATAATTTAGAAGTCACAGATCGTAACAATCATTCTTATAATAGATAACCATATGCAGCTGTAATGACTCGGTGTACCACCGATCTATTCATTCCATGACTCGGTGAACTACCAATCTATTCATGTGTATCATAGAGTTGGCATTTTCATCAGAACACTTCACTCTTTTGGTTCTCTTCCCTAATCCAGGATTTTAGAATGCTCTGTCCAAGGAACCTATCTGAATAATTGTTACCATCATTCATTGGCATCACGTCCCTTAGACTAGGTGACATAGGACAATGCAATTAGTATCTTACGATACTTTGGCCAAAGATTTGAAACATACTGTTCATGTCTCTTATTCCTTGACGGCATACTCGTCAATCTGGAATACATCCTTCACCCCACTCTGATGTTATATAGAATGTCTTATACTGACTTCTGTCAGTCTCCCCTATCCCAAGTTTTCACTTAGGAACGGGTTAATATCATACTCACGTTATAAGGATGCTCTTGAAGACTAGGGGAAAGATGACATACTGGGTCACCCACTGTTACCCCATGTGTCAAGGTACCCTAAGTCTATAAGGGCTGCCTAATAGCATGTCTATGGTCCTAACCAGTCCCACAAGAAAATCTTGTTCGAGTTTTAGGTGTAAATCATAACGATTAATGCGAAAGGGTGTTGCCAAAAGTCACCTGCATTGTAGTATCCTCGAGAAGATCCTAATATTCTCAAAGGTACAACCTTGCAGTTGTCATGTGTCAACATCCTACAATACTACCTCAGAAAGATTTACATAACTTCAAGAAGTTACTTAAGTTGAGTTGATTTTGAATTAAAGGCCCTCCTAACTGGATAGTCCTTTCCCCAACCCAGAATTTCACACCTTTGAGTTACCTTACGTAATTAAGTTCAATTTTCACAGAGAGAAGTTTAATAAGATTTGTGACCTCGTCAAGGTGTCCATCGGTTCCTAATAATCTTATTTCCTCATAATAGGGCAATAGCCCTAAGACCTCTCTTAAGGAAGCTAACTAAACCTGAAAGGGTTTATATCAACTCCGAAGACTGAAATATATCTGACTTATTGTTATTAAGACATGGTGATTTAATCCATCAATTACGTTGCCTTGAATTAGATCATTGTTAAGGAGTAATAGAATACTCCTCCTATTATAGCTACATATCAGGGCATAGTTTAACCTTAACTTCCCTAAAAATTCAGTGGACTACTTTCTAATTTAGCCTTAATCATAATATATAAGAATTACTATTCAAACATGAAGTATTAAGTCACATAATTTTTACAAGGCTTACTTAGGGAATCCAACTAGCTCCCATGGCATATAATAGTAAAAATTCTCTCTCATTCATTCAGGCATAAGAACTTCAATTTAACAAATAAAAATACAGCCACATAATTAACAATTTCCCCATTTCATTTATTTCCAAGCCTTATAATTACAACTTATGCACTTCGGCATATTTTGATACAATAATCAACATCAAAAGAGTAACTTTCTTCCTATATTACAATTAGAGAATTCAAGTTGGAATTCATCATAAAAACTAGATTAAAAAATCTAAGCATCATATCAGATCTGCGTGTGTTTACCACTTATGATGACCATCTACAAAAATTGCTAGCACAGGCCAGTTCAGTGAAATGAGCATGATAAGCACTAATTCTTAAAACAATTGAATTCCACCAATTGTTTCCATTAAACAACCTGTTTAAATGAAATCATTTCATCAAATCCATTAACATGAAGCACGCTATTTATCTTTCTACTATTCTAATATGACTTTAAAACATAACTCATATTATAGCTGCCATTTAAACTTAAATCCTTTTGGATGATTCATCTTACACAATAGAATAAGAAGAATCAAAATGAATCTTAAATACCTAGCCATCCGAAAACCAAGGGTAGTATCCATCCTAATAAAATTACTCCATTAAAGAAATGAAATCTTACCAAAACCTATAACCAACATATTTACATTCAAAAAATTCAAGCAAAGACATATTATAGCCTCAAACAAGTTCAACTAATGGATTTACCTTTATACTTTATGTATAATTTCATAAACATTGATAAGTATACCAACTATTACTACAATACTACTTTCATACAAGTAGATAACTGAATTACTCAAACAGAGTAATAATATACCTAAAGATAAGGAAAAGAGACATCTATCCAGATATAACTCTTACCACTCTCTCTACGTAACTTTAACAATCTATTCATCTCATGACCATGCTGAAGAAGGCATATAGAAATTTTAAAGAAGGTAGCATTCATAATTTCCAGAAAGGGAGAGAATGCTTTCGTATTCCCAAAAAATCCTATATCAACATATACTTTACAACTAAGAGAAAGAAATAGAGGCATTCAGATCTCCATTCCAAACAATTTCAGGACTGTACCAACTTTGTAGGAGTAATGTGTATACAATCAATCTTGAATTCAATTAGGGAAGAAGAGAAAACAAGAAAATCAACACCATGTTTTACCATTAGCTCCAATCTGGTAGAATTGTTTAAAAGGTCGCCCTTAGATCCCTAGGGTCTTGCAATTGCACTTTAATAAAAGCCATAGATTGTTATAAACGAAATACATATACGTTCAAATACCAGACCACTATCTTGATCCAAATAAAATAGTCTACCCTTCACCCAAGACTCGAATCATTTTAGACTACGAGTTAGGGTAACTACTATCATTACTTAACAATAGGTTACACTAACTATTTCCAGCCTTTACACTGCATAATTTGTTATTGCATTCAAGGATACCAAACAAATACCACTTCCAGTGTTAATACATGAATTCTAATGATAGATTTCAAGGTCACTACATGAAACATCAACACAGTTCCTTCCCTTCCAAATAAAAAACCTAATTTCCATTTATTTAGATCTAGGATTACCCACACATTGTTAGGGTACAGAGTTCCTCAAAGTAAGATTCTCTCGGTCAGAACTATGTTCCCATTATCCAAGTAAAATCATAAAGAAAACAACAACTACACAAAATATTTCATTAGTTACAGAACCTATAATCATAGAAACATCCAAACCCTTTTCAACAAAGGTACAAGCTTAGTATTCAAACATATTTCTTACGCATGCGATGAAACTAGCCAAGCTCTATAGAAGGAACTAACAGTTTCATCACAATCAAACTTTATATTCACCTGAAGCTGTCAAGTAATAAAAGAGCTCATACAACTAAGCAGCAATTAATAAACCAACCAAATTAAACACAACAATTCTTTCCGTGTCATTCTTCAAACATGAAATCATCAAGCTCAATGTCTAACATGGTACAGTTTGGAAACTCATTATCTTAGTCAGACAAAGAGACATAAAAACACATCTACAGAAGATGATACCCATATAGTATTCACAACAAGGAGAGAAGATAAAGAAGTAGATTCAACATGGTATACGTGTAACCAAGGATTCCCAATTCAACAAGAAAAGAAGAAAACCAATACACTGTTACTAGCTAGGCTAACTGTACAAAAATCATCTAAACAGAGTTTTTCTAATGAAATAATTTAAAGGAAAGAAAGATTTTTAAAATTTAGGGCCTATCATGCCTGATAGTGTTGCTTAAAAATTCAAAGAAGACATCTGAATGTGCTCGTACCTTCTCTTCTTCTTCCACGAAAGATTAAACAACAATAAATTGTTACCTCCATGCCTTGTATACTTCCCTCGACAGAGAAGGAAGCTAGAAACTCTCAAAGTTTCCATGCAACACAGAGTAGATGGTTGGTTCGAAGAACCAATGCTCAAGCAGAGTGAAAATCGAAATGCATGGAAAACCAAACAATATTCCACTTGCATGCCTTCCCAAGCAATCCACGCTCGGGAACCAAAGTTCATTAATTGAATTTACTTCCATCCTCCCACCTATTTTCCATTGCCACCGATCACCAAAATTGGTGATCGCCACAAGAAAATAAACAAACATTCCCATCCTTGGTGATACTGCCATGTCAGGTTATATTAGCCATTTGTATCCTCCGCCAAACCTGACAGCATTCCAAGTCCTTCAACCTTATCCCCCTCTTAAATGCCATGGAAACCACCACCCATGACTCACGACCCTTCCTAGGTCCCCCTCCCTTCTTATCACTAGTTAAAATAGGTTAGAAACTTAGGCTAGCTCATAGGGTATGACATTAGTCTCACTTCCATAGCGCTAGGTGTAGTTAACCCTTAGGAGCATTATGCTCATAGTTTAGGACTAGGTTAGATTAGCAATTATTTTAACCAATAGGTTATAGTTTAGGTTAAGACTATTAACCTTAACGAATCTAGTCTAGGTCCCCAAAATAGGACCAATCAGTGTTAGAGTCCATACTGGATAAAACATTTCTGAAAAGGAGTCTATTTGGCATCAATAAATTAAGCTTTCGGTATAATCATAAACATATTACCTGGCTTGAGGTCCAGGCCTTCCTGGTGTTATGATATCTAGAACCAAATTCCATTTATCATGATTAGCTTGAGTTAAACTCTAGGATTGATCATTCAAAACTCATTCAGACCTTGTAACTTTCGTAAGGTCAATAAATTTTGTTCATCCTGAATAAAATTAAAACATTCCTTACATCAATGCAACTGATCCAAGGCTGAGTCATAAAGGTGGATAAATCCACAATTCATCCAGAAATCAGGTTGAACTCAAGTGTAAAAATGAAAGAAACAAAAGAGTCCCAGCATTTTCTGGCTCAGTCAAAGATCTTCAAGAGTAAAGAGGATACAATCCATATCAAGCATGACTTCCCAAAACCAAAGGAACATGTCCTTATACAGAAGAAATCATTTATCAATACTTGAATGCTCTGGAGAAAGTAACAATAGTTCGGGGTGTTACATGCTTCCCTCCTAAAATATTCATCATCCCGATGATTACATCCTTTGATTTACCTTCAGGTCAATCAATTCATTGGTTCACAAAACAAATTACTATTTTCAACTCGAATAATTCTAGAAATCAATAACATGGTACAATTTATTCAACCTGATAATGTTTTCCCCAAAGTTGGCTTACATAAAGACATGAAATAGATAAATTCATAATAATTATATTTTTTTTTCAGTCAACAGATTCCATTCTGTTCAAAAAGAAAGGGAAAAGCAATTTTCATCTCTTCCATATTTTCCCAAGTTGCACTTTCTTCGTTAAAATGGTCCCACTGGACCTTACATTGTCGTATTTCATGATTTCTCAAATGCAATTGGTGAGTTTCCAGCACTCATGTGGGTTTAACCACGATTATTCCTGGGTCTTGGACCTACAAGGAATTCCAATTTAAAACATGTGACAAGTCTGAAACGTATTTCTTAAACAAAGAAATATGGAAAACATCATGCATGGGAGACAAAGCAGGTGGTAATGCTAATCAGTAAGCTACATGATTGATTACTTCGATAATTTTGAAAGGTCCCACATAATGAGGTGACAACTTGGTAGCCTTGCCAAAACTTATAGAACTCTTTTTGGGTTTAAAACTAAGAAATTTTTTTTCACCAAGTTTAAACTTTCGATCAACCCACTTTAGGTTAGCATAGCTCTTCTTCCTATCTGCTGCTTCTTTCAATCGTTCACGAATCATTTTAACTTGTTGTTCCATTTCAGTGAGGATTTCTGGTCCAATTACCACTCTATCCTCAATACTATCCCAACTAACAGGGGTTCTGCACTTTCTTCCATAAAGTGCCTCAAAAGGTGCCATTTTAAGAGAAGAGTGATATGTGTTGTTGTATGCAAACTCAACTAATGGGAGATATTTGTCCCATTTATACTATTGATCCATGTAATACATTCATAACATATCTTCCAACACCTGATTTACTCTCTCAGTTTGTCCATCCGTTTCTGGATGATATGTAGAACTGAAGTTTAGTTTAGTTCTAAGAGCTGTATTAAGCGTTTGCTAAAATTGTGATGTCATTCTAGGATCCCTGTCAAATATAATCAATTCTGGTACTCCATGTAACCTGAAAATTTTGTGTACAAATATTTTGGCTAACTCTGGAGAATCATCCTTTAGATTTCCAGCGATGAAATGAGCTACCTTTGTTAGTTTGTCTACAACTACCAAGATAACATCATGTTTATTTCTCGACATAGGCAGCCCTTGTACAAATTCCATGCTTATTACTTGCCATTTATACTATGGTATGCTATGGGGATATAATAGACCAGCAGGGTGCATGTGTTCTGCCTTAACCCGCTGACATTCCAGACAATGAGTCACAAAATCAATAACATCCTTTTTCATTCCTTTCCAGAAGTATTGTTGTTTTAGATCAGCAAGCATTTTAGTAATACTCGGGTGTCCAGAAAAGGGTGAATTATGAAATTCAACTAACAATTTCTTTCTCAAATCATTTAGCAAAGGTACGTATACTCTGTTTTCATAACGTAAGATTCCTTCTTTATCAAAATGAAAACCTTTATACCTTTCATCTTTTGGTTCTGCAGCAAGTGCTGCTTTTACTTGCTGAAAGTATATATCAAGATTCTGAGGCACTTTTTACCTCATCTTTAAACTGAGTTCTTAATGTTATAAGAGCAGAAATGTGCTTCCTACGACTTAGAGCATCTACTACTCTATTCTCTTTTCCTTTGATGTAGCTAATATCAAAATCATATTGAGACAAAAACTCTAACCACCTTCATTGTCTTGCATTTAGATTAGGCTGAGTGAAAATATATTTCAGCCCTAAATGATCAGTTTTCAACTCAAAAGGTTTCCCAAGTAAATAGTGTCTCCAAACTTGAAGCGCATGAACAATTGCAGCAAGCTCTAAATCATGAGGGGCATAATTCAGCTCATGTAACTTAAGTTTTCTACTTTCATATGCAATGACATGATTATTTTGTAACAAAACACCTCCAAGGCCTTCCCCAGAAGCATTCGTTACAACATTAAAGTCTTCATTAGGGTCTGGTACAACTAATATAGGTGATGAAGTCAACTGAATTTTCAAAATTTTAAAAGTAGTTTCACACTTATCATTCCAAATAAATTTCCTATCCTTCTTCTGTAATGAAGTTATCAGTGCAGCCACTTTAGAAAAATCCTTAACAAATTTTCTATAATAACCAGCAAGGCCCATGAAGCTTCTTACTTCATGTACATTCTTTGGTGCAGGCCACTCGGTTATTGCCACTATTTTTGAAGGATCTACTGCAATTCCCTCTTTACTAATGACATGACCCAAATAGTGAACTTCAGTATCAAAGAAAGAACATTTGGATAACTTACCGTATAACTTTCTTTTTCTCAAAATTTCCAAAACTATCTTCAAATGCTCATTGTGCTCTTCAACACTTTTAGAATATATGAGAATATCATCTAAGAATACAAGCACAAACTTGTCCAAATATTCTTGAAAGATATTATTCATTAAGTTCATAAAAGCTGTGGGTGCATTAGTTAATCCAAAGGGTAGAACCGTGAATTCATAATGTCCGTACCTGGTTCGGAAAGTTGTTTTATGAATATCTTCTTCCTTAATTCTTAATTGATGGTACCCAGATCGAAGATCTATCTTGGAATAAACCGATGCTCCACGCATCTGATCAAATAGATCATCAATTCTTGGAAGTGGGTATCTATTCTTAATTGTTGCTTTGTTTAACATCCGATAATCAATACACAGTCTAAGTGTTCCATCTTTCTTCTTCACAAATATTACTGGCGCTCCCCAAGGTGAAACACTTGGTCTAATCAAACCTTTAGACAAAAGTTCTTGTAATTGTGCCTTAAGCTCGACTAACTCTGTAGTAGTCATCTGATAAGGTGCTTTAGAAATAGGTTCCGTCCCTGGTTTGATTTCAATGGTGAAGTCAAATTCCCTTTTGGGTGGTAAACCTGGTAATTCCTCCGGAAATACATCCTTGAAACTTTGCAACAGTGGGTATCATTTCATGGAATCACCGTCTTCTTCTACAAATTCAGATATCTTTACTACATATAAGGTACATCCTTTGTTCTTAGCCTTTTTAAGTTGCATAGCTGACAGTTTCCTAACTGAAATTTCCCGTTTTACACCTTGAATCACTGTTGTTTTCAGCCGATCATCTAAACATCTTATATTCTTTTCAAAGCAGTCTACTTTTGCTTTATGGTCAGCTAACCAATTGACGCCGATGACAACGTCATAGGATCCCAAAGGTGCAACATAGAGGTCAACTTCCATGGAAAAGTTAGGTAAGTCAAGGACTGCCCCAAAAAGACACATACTCACTGTATGAACAGAGTTATTACCATACTGTACAGTCCAAGATTTATCCATTTTTCCAGCTTTTCTTTTAAGTTTAGAAGCGAGTTTACTAGAAATAAAACATTCAGTAGCTCCTGTATCAAAAATAATAGTGACAGGTATGCCAAATAACTTACCCGGAACCTCTATAGGTGTCACTTGCTTTTCAGCTTGCTTGTCTACTACTGCAGCATGTATCTTATGTTGCTGATTACGATCATCCTTCTTCAAAGGGCACTGATTTTTGTAGTGATCTTTACCATAATTATAGAAGCCTCCTACAGGTCCCTTTTTAGGCTCAAAATTACTTCCAGCCTTAAAATTATCACATTGTCCTCCATAGGGCTTCTGCCCATTGTTATAATTCTTGGCAAAACTATCCCTTACATTTCCAGCAGGCTTATTCGCTGTCATTTTCTTATTATTATCCACTGGAAACTTACTTCTATTTCCAAACTTTTTCCATGGCCCCTTCTTGGGTGCAAGTGAAGTTGAAGAAGGGTTTGCAACCTTCTTCCACACTTCCTCTTTATGAGCAGAAATAGCCTTTAATTTCTATTCTTGACTTATGGATTTTTCAACAACCCCTTCTATAGTGGTTGGGCTGTGAACATCGACCTCTCCTCCTATCACGATATTTAGTCCCATGATGAATTTACGTATTCTGAACTTCTCGTCAGTTTGATACTGTGGTACATACTTGAGGAGTTTCGTAAACTACTCCCAGTATTCAGTTACAGTTAGCTTTCCTTGAACTAAGTTCTGGAATTCTTTCATTTTCTGATCATAGAAAAGTTGTGGCAGCCAACGTTGCCTAAAATATCCTTTAAATTGATCCCAAGTGATGTTGGTCTCATCAATATTTAGCTCAGCTTTACGGCTGTCCCACCATGAAGATGCTTCATGGGAAAGTTGATAGGCTCCCCAAATAGCTTTGGTTTCCTCTAAGAAGTTTCTTATTGAAAATTACTTCTCCATTTCGTTGAGCCAGTTCTTAGCTCCATCTCCTAATGTGGTGCCATCATATTTAGGTGGACTTATCCTTTTTATATCATTAGTGAGTTCCGCTGCCAACCTGGCCTTTTTGTTTTCTGGTTGGACAGGTACATTTCCAGTGTTATTACCAACACCCATATTAGGGTTGTCCGCAGGAGGTAGCTGATTGTTGTTACCAGCTTCATCATCCTCCTCACTTCCCATTACTTGTTGTTCAAGTACAGCCAAATGATCTCTTGTGTTCAATAGGGCAAAAGATCTCATCAAGTTTTTGGGTTATTGCTGCACCCCTTCCTCTGGTGGAGCATTATTCGCAATGTTCCCCCTTGTTCTAACCATTTTTTGTTACAAGAAAATTTAGGTTTTTATCAGATTATGGACACAATAGGTCCAAGAGCTGCAACCTTTAGCTCTGATACCAAGATGTAACATCCTCATTTTTGTACATTAGAACAAGATTTTTTTTATAAGTGCTTTCTAGTTCTAAATACATAATTTAGAACTCACATATCATAACAATCATTCTTATAACAGATAACCATATGCAGCTGTAATGACTCGGTGTACCACCGATCTATTCATTCCATGACTCGGTGAACTACCGATCTATTCATGTGTATCATAGAGTTGGCATTTTCATCTGAACACTTCACTCTTATGGTTCTCTTCCCTAATCCAGGATTTTAGAATGCTCTGTCCAAGGAACCTATCTGAATAATTGTTACCATCATTCATCGGCATCACGTCCCTTAGACTAGGTGACATAGGACAACGTAATCAGCAGCTTGCGATACTTTGGCCAAAGATTTGAAACATACTGTTCATGTCTCTTATTCCTTGACGGCATACTCATCAATCTGGAATACGTCCTTCACCCCACTCTGATGTTATATAGAACGTCTTATACTGACTTCTGTCAGTCTCCCCTGTCCCAAGTTTTCACTTAGGAATGGGTTAATATCATACTCACGTTATAAGGATGCTCTTGAAGACTAGGGGTAAGCTGACATACTGGGTCACCCACTATTACCCCGTGTGTCAAGGTACCCCGAGTCTCAAAGGGCTGTCTCATAGCATGTCTATGGTCCTAACCGGTCCCAAAGGAAAATCTTGTTCGAGTTTCAGGTGTAAATCTTAACGATCAATGCAAAAGGGTGTTACCATAAGTCACCTGCATTGTTGTATCCTCGAGAAGATCCTAATCTTCTCGAAGGTACAACCTTGCAGTTGTCATGTGTCAACATCCTACAATACTACCTCGGAAAGATTTACATAACTTCAAGAAGTTACTTAAGTTGAGTTGATTTTGAATTAAAGGCCCTCCTAACTGGATAGTCCTTTCCCAACCCAAAATTTCACACCTTTGAGTTGCCTTACGTAATTAAGTTCAATTTTTCACAGAGAGAAGTTTAATAAGATTTGTGACCTTGTCAAGGTGTCCATCGGTTCCTAATAATCTTATTTCCTCATAATAGGGCAATAGCCCTAAGTCCTCTCTTAAGGAAGCTAACTAAACCTGAAAGGGTTTATATCAACTCCAAAGACTGAAATATATCTGACTTATTGTTATTAAGACATGGTGATTTAATAAATCAATTATGTTGCCTTGACTTATATCATTGTTAGGGAGTAATAGAATACTCCTCCTGTTATAGCTACATATCAGGGCATAGTTTAACCTTAACTTCCCTAAAAATGCAGTGGACTAATTTCCAATTTAGCTTTATTCATAATATATAAGAATTACTATTCAAGCATGAAGTATTCAGTCACATAATTTTTACAAGGCTTACTTAGGGAATCCAACTAGCTCCCATGGCATATAATAATAAAAATGCACTCTCATTCATTCAGACATAAGAAGTTCAATTCAACAAATAAAAATGTAGCCACATAAGTAACAATTTCCCCATTTCATTTATTTCCAAGCCTTACAATTGCAACTTATGCACTTCGGCATATTTTGATACAATAATCAACATCAAAAGAATAACTTTCTTCCTATAGTACAATTAGAGAAATCAAGTTGGAATTCATCATAAAAACCAGATTAAACAATCTAAGCATCATATCAGATCTGCGTGCCTTTACCACTTACGATGACCATCTGTAAAAATTGCTAGCACAGGTCAGTTCAGTGAACTGAGCATGATAAGCACTAATTCTTAAAACAATTGCATTCCACCAATTGTTTCCATTAAACAACCTATTTAAATGAAATCATTTCATCAAATCCATTAACATGAAGCACACTATTTATCTTTCTACTATTCTAATATGACTTTAAAACATAACTCATATTATATCTGCCATTTAAACTTAAATCCTTTCGGATGATTCATCTTACACAATAGAATAAGAAGAAACAAAATGAATCTTAAATACCTAGCCATCCGAAAACCAAGGGTAGTATCCATCCTAATAAAATTACTCCATTAAAGAAATGAAATCTTACCAAAACCTATAACCAACATATTTACATTCAAAAAATTCAAGCAAAGACATATTATAGCCTCAAGCAAGTTCAACTGATGGATTTTCCTTTATACTTTATGTATAATTTCATAAACATTGATAAGTATACCAACTATTACTACAATACTACTTTTATACAAGTAGATAACTGAATTACTCAAACAGAGTAATAATATAGCTAAAGATAAGGAAAGGAGACTTCTATCAAGATACAATACTTACCACTCTCTCCACGTAACTTTAATAGTGTATACATCTCGTGACCATACTGAAGAATTCGTATACAAATTCTAAAGAAGGAAGCATTCATAATTTCCAGAAAGGGAGAGAATGCTTTCGTATTCCCAAAAAATCCTATATCAACATATACTTTACAACTAAGAGAAAGAAACAGAGGCATTCAGATCTCCATTCCAAACAAGTTCAGGACTGTACCAACTTTCCAGGAGTAATGCATATACAATCAATCTTGAATTCAATTAGGGAAGAAGAGAAAGCAAGAAAATCAACACCCAAGTTTACCATTAGCTCCAATCTGGTAGAACTGTTTAAAAGGTTGTCCTTAGATTCCTAGGGTCTTGCAATTGCACATTAAAAAAAAAGCCACAGATTGTTATAAACGAAAATACATATACGTTCAAATATCAGTCCACAATCCTTATCCAAATAAAACAGTCTACCCTTCACCCAAGACTCGAATCATTTTAGACTACGAGTTAGGGTAACTACTATCATTACTTACCAATAGGTTACACTAACTATTTCCAGCCTTTACACTGGATAATTTGTTATTGAGTTCAAGGATACCAAACAAATAGCACTTCTAGTGTTAATAGATGAATTCTAATGATAGATTTCAAGGTCACTTCAAGAAACATCAAACACAGTCTCATCCCTTCTAAATACAAAAACTAATTTCCATTCATACAGACCTAGGATTACCCACACATTGTTAGGGAACAGATTTCCTCAAATCAAGATTTCTCTCGGTCAAAACTGTGTTCCCATTATCCAAGTAAAATCGTAAAGAAAACAACAGCTACACCAAATATTTCATTACTTACAGAACCTATAATCATACAAACATCCAGACCCTTTTCAACAAAGGTACATGCTTAGTATTCAAACATATTTCTTACACATGCAATGAAACCAGTCGAGGTCTATAGAAGGAACTAACAGTTTCATCACAATCCAACTTTATATTCACCTGAAGCTATCAAGTAATAAAAGAGCTCATACAACTAAGCAACAATCAATAAACCAACCAAATTAGACACAACAATTCTTTCTGTGTCATTCTTCAAACATGAAATCATCAAGCACAACATCTAACATGGTACAGTTTGGAAACTCATTACCTCAGTCGGACAAAGAGACATAAAACATGTCTACAGAAGACGATACCCATATAGTATTCACAACAAGGCGAGAAGATAAAAGAAGCAGATTCAACATGGTCTACGTATAACCAAGGATTCCCAATTCAACAAGAAAAGAAGAAAACCAATACATTGCTACCAGCCAGGCCGACTGTACAAAAATCATCTGAACAGAGTTGTTCTAATGAAAGCATTTAAAGGAAAGCAAGATTTTTAAAAGTTAGGGCCTATCATGCCTGATAGTGTCGCTTAAAAATTCGAAGAAGACCTCTGAATGTGCTCGCACCTTCTCTTCTTCTTCCACGAAAGATTAAACAACAATAAATTGTTACCTCCATGCCTTATATACTTCCCCCGATAGAGAAGGAAGCTAGAAACTCTCAAAGTTGCCATGCAACACAGAGTAGATGGCTGGTTCGAAGAACCAGTGCTCAAGCAGAGCCAAAAATGGAATGCATGGAAAACCAAACAACCAAACAATATTCCACTTGCATGCCTTCCCAAGCAATCCACGCTCGGGAACCAAAGTTCATTAATTGCATTTACTTCCATCCTCCCACCTATTTTCCATTGCCACTGACAGCCAAATTTGGTGATCGCCACAAGAAAACAAACAAACATTCCCATCCTTGGTGATACTACCACATCAGGTTATATTAGCCATTTGTATCCTCCACCAAACCTGACAGCATTCCAAGTCCTTCAACCTTATCCCCCTCTTAAATGCCATGAAACCACCGCCCATGACTCACGACCCTTCCTAGGTCCCCCTCCCTTCTTATCATTAGTTAAGATAGGTTAGAAACTTAGGCTAGCTCATAGGGTATGGCATTAGTCTCACTTCCATAGCGCTAGGTGTAGTTAACCCTTAGGAGCATTACGCTCATAGTTTAGGACTAGGTTAGATTAGCAATTATTTTAACCAATAGGTTATAGTTTAGGTTAAGACTATTAACCTTAACGAATCCAGTCTAGGTCCCCAAAATAGGACCAATCAGTGTTAGAGTCCATACTAGATAAAACATTCCTGAAAAGGAGTCTATTTGGCATCAATAAATTAAGCTTTCGGTATAAACATAAACATATTACCTGGCTTAAGGTCCAGGCCTTCCTGATGTTACGATATCTAGAACCAAATTCCATTTATCATGATCAGCCTGAGTTAAACTCTGGGATTGATCATTCAAAACTCATTCAGACCTTGTAACTTTCGTAAGGTCAATAAATTTTGTTCATCCTGAATAAACTTAAAACATTCCTTGGATCAATGCAACTGATCCAAGGCTGAGTCATAAAGGTGGATAAATCCACAATTCATCCAGAAATCAGGTTGAACTCAAGTGCAAGAATGAAAGAAACAAAAGAGTCCAAGCATTTTCCAGCTCAGTCAAAGATCTTCAAGAGTAAAGAGGATACAATCCATATCAAGCATGAATTTCCAAAGACAAAGGAACATGTCCTTATACAGAAGAAATCATTTATCAATACTTGAATGCTTTGGAGAAAGTAACAATAGTTCAGGGTGTTACACTGAACTTCCCTAATTGATTTCTCCAGCGAGTTTATCAAGTAGTGAGGGAAGATGATGATTATATTTCTATGAAAGTGGTTAAGAAATATCAAATGTTTTTGAGGTTTAGTCACAAATATTCCTTCCAGAGTTACATACCTAACAACCATCCTGGCTAGCTCAGCAAAAGGCTCAGGAATCGACGCCACCTTGATGCCTGTAGTCACAAATTCAATATTCTCCCCATTGTCCAGAAATTTATTAGTCTCTACCTCCCTGTCAACCTTCTTATTGAAGAATTTGGTGCCATCAAGACTGAGTCCCATGATCTGGGTGATGAGCTCCTCCGTGATCTCAATCTCCATGTTGCTGTATTTGACAACCTGATTATTCCATCCCTGGGTGAATCTAATAGAAATATCTTGATCAAACCCTTGAATCCTTTCAATTAAATTTGACAGACCCCCAATTTGAAGGTAGTTCCAAAGCACCGCATCCTCTTTCCATGCTGGATTGTGGGTGGGTTCTGTTTTGCATGGTGGATCCCCCATTTTTCCACTGTTTCTGTTCCTATTCTCAATGGTAAAAATGTTAGCACTATGAGGGGCAAGCTGAACTTTTTTTTTGGTTTTTGAATCTTTCCCTTCCGTGAAAGAAGATTTAATTATCATACCATACTTGTAATTAGTGTCTCACTCCTTAGCTTTCTTTCTATGCCAATAAATGATGACAATCCAGTTCATACAAATTACATCAATCATACATATCTTATGTGATGTCATCATTCTGTACTTGAGGATCTGCATATTAGCATCCACATTATAACCGTTAGTGATGATTTTCTCGGCCATGTAGATCATTGATTATGTCTTTATTGACTTGAGTGGGCAGAACATCCCCCCTTAGCCAAGTTTGAAAAGTATTAGTAACACCAAGGTTTTCCAAACCATCTGCGACCCTATTTCCTTCCCGATAGGTGTGGGTGATTTTAACATTTTCAAAGATCTTGCATATATCAGTAGCTTCACCAATGAAGTCTCTAATTGACCAGCTGGGGCATTGCTTTTTGTTTAAGAGATTGATAATATTCAAAGAATCACCCTCAATTATAATATTCAGAATATTACAATCTCTGGCAAGCCTTATTCCCCAAAGAGCCACTAGATCTTCGGAGTAATGGTTAGTTTGCCTTCCCATTTTCCCAGAAAAAGCAGCAACAAAACAGCCTCTTTGATCTCTGATGACTCCTCCACCTCCAGAGTCTCCTGAATTTCCTTTTGAGGCCCCATCAAAATTTAACTTGTGCCAATCAGTGGGAGGATTAATTCATCAGATGGTGGTTCCATCCATACCATTGTTATTCTTTTTGAAGGTAGTGTCAATATTCCAATCAGTCAAAATGTATTTTTCTTTCTCAGGGTAAAGTCTATTTTTAGGAGGTTTAAATCTAGCAATATTATCCTGCACAACAATGATAATTTCCTTGTAGACTTTGTTACATGCCTTTCTAGTGTTTCTGAAAATGCCATCATTACGAGCCTTCCAAAATCACCACATAGTGTGAGGTAAAACAAGTTGCCACAATCTCTTCACCACACAATGCTTATACAGAGGGTCCCATTGTTCCCAAGCCTGAAGACAAGTAAGGGGAAAAATTCATCTTTGATTAAATTTTGCAAAAACAAGATGCCAAATTTTGGAAGCATACTCACAATGAAGGAATAAATGTTTTATGTCTTCTACCTCTTTCTGACACATGCAACATCTATTCGACATTATGAATCCCTTCTTGATGAGGTTGTCGTTAGTCAAGATATTGCCATTAATGATGAGCCGCCAAAAGAAGTTCACTCTAGGGGTTGACTCATAAATCCATAACTTGTGCCACTTAATTTCACTATCAATAGATACAAAGAAAGAATTATATTCTGATTTAACAGAGTATTCCCCATCAAAAGAATCTTTCTAGATGAGTTCATCCTTAATATTTTTGTTACTAATGGATTAGAGAAATTTGATTCTGTAAAGATGAAACATCAGCCTGTACATTATCATTCTCCACTTTTAGCTGTTTCTATTTTCTTTTGTTTCCATCCCTCTCAATGTATCCCTGAATTTTTTGTCCATACTTTGTAATTAAGTTGTCTTTAATGTGACCACAAGAAGAAATTCAGTTAGAATCACTCCATTTATCAGTCAAGAAGTTAATGTTTTTCCCATCCCCAAGCTTCTAGCTACACCCTTGAGAAAGGATGTGTCTATAGTGAAGAAGGTTGTTCCAAAAAATAGAACCATTCAGAAGAGACTAATCATAAATGAAGGAAATCTTGTTTTGGTTTGAAAGGTATTTGATCTTAACCAACTCTGTCCAAGGCTTGTGCTCTTTTATAAGTCTCCAACCTAACTTTGCAATAAAGGCAGCACTCATATGCTTGATATCTTTGATACCTAACCCCCCAAGCCTCTTTGGTTTACATACCTGCTCCCAAGCCACTAAATGATACTTGAACCTGTCCTCAGTACCATGCCATAAAAAGTGCTTTTGAATCTTTTCAATACTATCCGTCACTGCTGCTGGTATGCTGAACATTGACATGATGTAAATAGGTAGGTTTTTAAGCGTGTTTTTTATCAATAAGATCATAGCATATTTCCCAACATCTTTGGTAGAAGTTTGCTGAAAAACCATCGGGGCCCGGAGCCTTTAATCCCCTTCTAACAGTTGAAAAACCACATGCACTTTTTACAATTCCCTCAATGGTGATAGTTTTGGAAAGACTCTTACCACCTCTCAGCAAAGGTATTATATTATTAGGAATGGAGTTTCACCTCAAGATTACACCAGGAGGCCGCTTGTTCATTGTAAGTGCACCATTATTCTCAGTTGAGTAGATTCTTGTAAAATTTGATTGCTTCCTTCTTTGATGTCTTCAGAATCCTTAGTAATGTTCCCATTGTCCTTGAAGTCAAGACCTCATGTAATTTTGGCCATACAAGCTCTATGAATTGAGGGTATGTGAAACATGCCAATTAATTAAATGAGACTATTCCTATCTCCTGCTTTAAGCCAAAGGGCTCTAGACTTCATTCTCCAAAAGGATTCTTCATGGCTATTTATATCCACTGCAAGATTCTCGAGAGAAGTTTTTTTTCCCGCTGATGAAAAAAGTGCTAGATGTCAGTGTCCATTTCAAGGAGACACTTGAGTTCAAAGCTCTTCCAACTAGCTGCTTAGGTTTATTCCCAATTCATCCAAGTGATTTTTAATGAAAAGACTAAAATTGCTTTTGATTCTCGAAGTGTCTACAACTCAGGTATAAGGGAAGAGCATACACAAATTCTAGCCTTGGTTATTTAGCAAGTTCCAAAACAAAATTTAAACTAAAAGATGATTACAAAATTTTTCCTACTTACTCTAACATGATAGCGAAATTTACAAGGTTTAAGAGTGTTTAGGGTTACATATCTTTAGATCACACTAAGTGCAAGGAGAAGAGCATACACCCATGCCTGCTAACTCAAACAGGCTCATACAAAGTATGGAAACTAGATCACGTCCTTTAAACCCTAAGTGATTTTATAAGAATACTTTAAATCTTTCCCAATTGACAGGAAAATTTCTGACATCTAAAGTGACCTCTAAAGAAGTCCTCAGAAATCCTAATAAGCTGAAAGATATAGGAAAGCTTTGAGTTTAGTAGGAAAAATTTATACCTTGGGGACACATGCATGCCCCTATTGACATGTGCACACATGTTTCAACACCTACGCACCTCTTTCAATGCTTGCATTCCCCGTTGTAAAAATGAAATTGATAGTTGAAAAAGACAAGCTCCATGTGTGCGCAAAGCACAGAGAAGCAGGTGCGCTACTTGTTTCGACAGTGCGTGCTCCTTCGCCGACGTGTGACAAGCTCCCCCTTGTAAAAAATGAATGGCGTAGTTGAAAACAGATGAGCCAACGTGTGTGCATTCCAGAGAAGCGGGTGTGATCCTGTTTCGACACCTATGTTCCCAAAGTTCAACGCCTGTCTCATCCCTTCACTAGAAGTGAGTAAAAATCTTGACCACATGACAATAAATTCTTCAAAAAGGTCAAATCTTTGGTATTTTTTGACAATTTTGACAGAACTTCGCCTCTTTAAAACTTTGCAGTTAAAATCTAAGTGGAGAAACACAACTTCTAGCTCACTAATCTAGGTCCGATCTGCAACCTGTCAAAACGTGAAAATTGGATCCATAAAACTTTGAAAATTACTCTAAAACTTTGAGAATTAATCTAAAAAGCTTGAGAAACTAAATCTTCCAAAGCTTGAAAGTACTCCTTGAAAGCTTGACCATAGTCAAACTAGAAAACTTGAAATTAATCTAGTGAAACTTGAAACGTAATCTGGCATGGCCAATTAATCTATAAAACTTTCCCAAAAATTAATCTAAAATAGGGTTTGAAACTAATCTAAAAGGCTCCGCCGAAACTAAACTAAAAGGCTTGAAACGTGGCACCCTCTGGAAAGGCTATGGGCTAGTAAACTAGAACACTTGAAATTAATCTATAAACTTGAAATAAAAAACTTTGAAACTAAACTAAAAAGCTTCTAAGGCAATTTTGAATGCAATTTTTTTTGGGTATGTGTTCCACCGGGTAGTGTCAAATGATGACACCGTAAAATTTACCGCCAAGGCTCAAAAACTTCACAGTGACATAACCAAGGAAAGCTAGCACCATTGCCATCCAGTCTAGCCAAAGCTAGGACCATTGCCAAAATCCATCTAGCCATACCATTCTATGTCTAGGAATGTAACATAAAGATAGACAGCTTTGATAAGTTTTTAATGCTTAACTAGTATGAAAACAATGATCTGTAGGATTAAATTTGTAAATTGACATTTTTCCAACTTCTCGATTTGATTAAATTTGAACTCCTCCTTCACTAAACATGCCTACTAATATGACTTGGAGGATTAGTCTAAGGATGGGCCTAGAATAGTTTTACCTGAAGTTAATTTGTCTAATCATCCAATGGTTGTGGTTGCTACTCGGCAATACAAGGTGAAAAATGACTGTGCAAGCTCCAAATTGACTGCTTGGTCAGTTTTGGGGGTATCCATTCTTCACTGTTAGACCCCATTAGAACGCTATTAAGGTCTTCCTAGGATGTGAACTTGGCTATAGTATCATAACTTATTATATGAGTATGCAAATCTAAAGTTCTCATGGTGTGAAATATAAATGTGCATTACTAGAGGTGCACCCTTTTTATAAACAAGTTGTTCCTTTTAAATTGATTTAGCAACTTGTATTTCGAGTGTGCATGTGGGATTCTAAAAGCCCCAAATTAGATTAGAATTGCTAATCATGATTAGGTCCATTCAATTCTAACTCATAATGCATCTCTGAATTACTAAGTTTAATATACAGAGGTTGTGAAGCCCTAATATAACCGCTATAGGGTCATTCCATAGGCAGGCTAGGATAAGATCTTTTCAAAACTTGCAATGAGATGTTGTGGAGAATGAATTCAGGTGATTTGTGCAGTAAAATTTTGAAGAGGGTAATGCATTGAGTCAATGATCCTCAGGGTACTATTGACCAAAATAAGGGGGAAATAGGCTTCAAATATAGCTACATACAATGCCAACATTGTTCTTATTCTTTTACAGACAGAGTCTCATTCTTGGACATCAATACGATTCGTCGTAATAGTGGCATCTTGACCATGCGAAAGAGGTTACAAGAACCAATAACATGGTGTTAATTGGCTAAATTGACAAGGAACGTTAGTTAATTGAGCTAAAACCACTCCAATTTGAATAGAAAATACGGATTTGGCAAGAATGAGAGTGATTTACGTATGTTTTGGCAATAAGATTGCAAAAGCAGAATTTAGGTGTCTACAGTTACATGTTACAACATTTGAAATAACAAAACTTCATCTTTATTTAAGGAGTGCACTAAGTAGTTATACACTCATCCACTCAAAGTGGGAAAGTTTACATTGAATTTACTCAAAAGAAATGACTGTCAAACTATGAAACTTCTTCTTCAAACAATAACATGCTTGTTTCTTCTTCTTTACAACTTTGATCACAATAAGGAAGGGGGAAAGGCAACACTCTCCACCCAACCAAGACATCCAATCAGAAAGGAGATGCCATCCTTCCCCATTGGCCCCCGAGCCCCAACCATATTGAAATGGAGCATGAATATCAACACATGGCAACAAGGATTTTATCACATACAAGCAACATTCACATTGCATATAATCAACAAAAACCATGGTTCAAAATAAGACAACAGTTTCCAACTACATTTGAAAAAATTCATACAACACATAGGCTTGATCAAGCAATCCAACAAGAAAAAGGACTATGGGGAACTCCTTATGCCTCCCAATTTGGAATTGGGCATCCACTAAAATGCATACCGCCAATAATCATATCAACTCCATAAAATTTATATATAGAAAAGGGCTACTCTTCATCTGCATTCTCATCATGGAGAAGGGGATGGAGAGAAGTCATAGACATTTCCTAAGACACCTTTAGGATGGTAGGAAGAAAATTAATGGATATGAAAAGATGTAACACTTAGAAAAATATGGTCAGGTGATTGGAAGAAATAAATGGGAGAGGAAATAAGCATAAACGGGGGAAAATAGAGAAGATAATAGCAATGGGATGAATATCAGAAAGAATAAAGATATTGGAAATAAAGAGAAATAGAATTAATTGCAAGGAATAGAGATTAGCGCAAAAAAATTAATGAGAAGATTAGGGTTTGAGAAGACAAGTAATTAATGAGTATATTAGTGAAAAATAGAAGAGTAGTTAAGTAGAACATGCATTAAATTCTTCGGTCCCGAGCAAGATAGATTGATTCAAGGCAAAAAATCATGTTTAAGCTGGGGTCCCCTCAGCTTTTTTCTAACTAAATCCTATCCAATGAAGAAAAGAGCAAGTTCTAAAAAAGGGTGAAAAAGTTTCAAAAAAACAAGCTTTGGGCAAAAAAAATCATGAAAATCAGCTAAGTCCTAGTCCTCGCAGTAGTCGGGACAGTTGGGATGTTGGGGCGCGAATCGGAAACGAAAGGCTGCACGAGGTGTCCGCGTAGTAAAGGGACATCTAGGGCCGTGGGGACATGTGAAGGACGTGAAAGAGTGAACTGGTCTTAAGGTAAAAAAAAATGCGCACTAACTGTTGTGCAGATAAGGCTGGGACATTTGGGCCGTGAGGACGCGAAGGACGCGAAAAGGCGAAGCGACCGAGATAAAAGGCAAGCCCATTGAAACAGGTGGTTCAAAGAATCCTTTCCCAGACAGTGTGGGACAGTTGGTTGACAAAGAGGACGCAAATGGGACATGCAGAAAGCCGGAAGGAGCCAAGAGCCAATGGAAATGTGCCACATGTCTTCGCCTCAAAGAGGGACAGGGAAGCTCGAATCGGGTGGATTCAGAGGAATTTGTCCCAAATAGTTTGGGACATCCGGGCCGAAAATTACGTGAGGGATTTAATTTAGCGTGAAAATATGGCAGTCCCGTAGATGAATCAGGAATGGGGACACGTGTCCTAAGGGCCGAGGAGTTCATGGCGGATGAAACGGTGAGATCTTGTTAAATGTTTTGCAAAAGGCGAAGGTTTATAGCAAAATGGCCCGCGGGCCAATAGCTCGTTTTTGACTACGTGTCCAATGGAGCAAGGAAGTGCGGAGCTCGAGGGAACTTTGAAGTTTTTTACAAAAGTTCTTTAGGCCAAAAAACTAAAAAGCAAAGGTCTTCCCCACGCCCCTGTCAACCAATCAATGCATGCCACATGTCCCAGGTGGCAGGCACGCGGGGGGAAATTGGAAAATTTTGCCAAAAAACTAAAAAGATCAAAATTTTCAAAGGAAAGCCTCAGCGGAAAGGTGGAGGAGAGAGAATTGCCCGCAGCGAATCAGCACCTGACACGTGGCATCTGAGGACTAGTGCGGAGCACGGAAATTTTTGAAAAAAATTCCAAAATGCAAAAAGGTCAAAAATTTAAAATTTTTTGCCTGACATCCGTTTTTTGGGCTGTTTTTCCCTAAAACTTCAAACCTTCATATCTTTTGATTCAGAGCTCAGATTTGCACGTTCTTCATATCATTGGAAAGCTTATGAAATTATCTACATGATTTCATGGTCAATTTTGAATTTTGGTTCAGTTTCGAGAGAGAAAATTCAAAAATGGCTCTGGTACGTGTCCATGGCCAGAAATGACATTTCAGCGACCAAATTTAATGCAGGATGGGTCGCATTCTCCTCCAATATCGGTCAAAAATGATAGGGTATGGGTTTGTAAGGTCCCCCATGCCATTTTAATGCATTTTCCAGTCAATGAGGAATGGGCTCCCATGTTTTGTACGTTTTCTCTCTCCTTGGGCTCGACCCATGCAATGTAAAAGCCAGATTTGGCTCATTTCTTAAGGGTGGAACACTTTTTGGCATAGCAAAAAAGTTCTTCTTTCACCTCCAGCAAGTGATTTTTGCAAGAATCAGACCTCTTCACAGATTTGTAACAGGTTTTCTACCTCTTTGAGGTTGTAATGCAGTGGTTTTGACATTGGATATGATAATGCAAGCTTTGTGAATGAGTTTCAGTCCTTTGTTTGTATTATTTGCTTCATTTTAGATCCTAAGTTATATCTTATCAGCCTGTGTATGTTTTATGTTGCAAATCTTTGGTTTGTGTCTATTTGCATGACAAAAATATTCACCACTCCTTTTGGTGCATCACCATCTTTAGTTAGTTTCAATTTTTGCATTTCTATCCCTGTCTCCTTGCAATTTAGAGTAGGATTAGGATCTGAACCTCTATAGTTGTGCAAATATAGATCTAAATCAGAGGAGTTTGAGGAACCAGCCTCTAATCTAGAGATTCCTCTCTCAGTTTCACAAGTCCCACACTTGGAGAGAGGTTTCCATGTTGTGCAATCACACTGGATGCCTAAGAACATCAATTAGAACCTTGATTTGTATCTAGGGGTGCTGTGATTTTGCAACAACAGTTTTGGCACACCCGGTGGGACCTAGAGGTCTCATTTTTATTGCAGCAAAGTTGATGTGCATCTGCTGTAATTTTCTTGCTTGAAAAGAGCTATTATTTGCATATCTGGCGACTCCAAGGGGAAGAATCAACTGGTTTCAGCAGTGCAGGCCTAAAAACTCATGAGAAGAATCACCACAAGGTCAAGAGTTGGAGAAGAAGAAGTGCTGTTTGAATACCTGCAATTATCTCCAAGAAGAAGGCAAAGAGGAAGAAGGATTCAAAGGTCTCCATCTCCACCAAACAGAACTCTCTCAACTCCTCCACCTGGTAGGCCTTTCATTCAATCAACAAGGGTTTTAAGACCAATTAGAATGGCACAAAACAACCCCTATGTCAACTTCACAGGCAGCAGCCCACTTGCCCTCAATGCACAACATCCAATTCCAATTGCAGCCTTGAAGAACATTCCTGTACTTCACTGGAGAAAATCAGACTACTCCAGGTGATCATGTTAAAGATATTGCTAACCTTTGTGCAATTCATGAAATCAATGAGATGCAAGTGGCTGTCAAGTTGCTGGCATCTTCATTCAAGGGTAAAGCATTGCAATGGTTTAGAAGCCTTGGAGCTGGTTCTATCACAAATTGGAATCAGCTGTGTATAGCACTTCATGAGCAATTTGGAGAAAAGGGAGACAACTTGTCTCTTTTGGAGCAGCTGACAACCATCAAGAGAGCTCCCAATGAGCAGCTGACTGATTTCAACTTCAAATTTCAAAAGACTTGGGAGAGAATTCCAGTGGCAGTCAGGCCAACAGCAGAAGGTGCTTTTCTCTACTATCTCAAAGCTCTAAATTCTGATATTTCTATGTTGATTCAGTCCATAGGAGGCATAACTATCCCTATGGCTTATAGCATTGCCATTAGGGCTGAAAATTGTTTGATCCAAGCTGGCAAACTTGCCCCTAGACCTCCCATGCCATTGTTTCCAAGTTTAGAGAGTCCAAACACCAATCAAGCACCTAATTTGGCTCCTTCTCCCACTCCTAGAAATCAGAGTTCAAATGAAGCTTCCACTTCATCTCCAAGTGCCCCAAATGAGCTTCAAGAAGTCATGAAGCAATTGCAAAACCTAGGCAATGAGCTGGTTACTCTCAAAAGGCAGCAAGCCCAAGGTTTTAGACCTTCTTATCAACCCCAAGCTCAGCCTAATAGGCAGCCATACCAACCACAAAGGCCACCTAATCCAGTTGCAAATATGAATCAAACAAGGTCTCCTGCCAATAGACCATTTCAGCCCTATAATCCAAATGCCATATCTGCCTCTAAGGCATTGGTGCCAACACAAAACAACATTGCTCAGGAGTATGACTGGTGTTTTCCATGCAATGAACCTCATAACCAATCCATGTGCTTCAATGGTGCTTTGAATCAAGCACTAATGGTGACAACTACTGGTGTGGAGGGTGAGGGCAGTCAAGGAAACAATCTAACAACAAGAAACATTCCAACAGCAATCAGCCCCAAATGACACCACATTAGTAAATTGGCAAGCAGAAGATTTCTGTACGGCATGAATCAAGCAGTTTTTCAAGGTGTTGCAGCTAACACAAGGTCAAAAAGGAGGAATTTGGGTGAAGAACAGACAATTAGCCCCAACCAATCCACAACCTTCCATGACTCCACAAATGATTGGCAAAGCAAAGTCTAATTTCAAATGCACAAGGGCAGCCAAGAACAGCTCCTAGACCAACTCAAATACTAGCTTAAAACTGCCCACGTGCAAGGAGCGAATGTGCACAAGCAAAGGGACAGCAGAAGAGATACTTCATCCCCATTCAACATCATTGATCAGATGAAGAAGACTAATGTTAATATATCAATGTGGGAATCCCTATCTATCCCAGTCCAAAGAGATCAGCTACAGGCTACCATGAAGGACTGGTCCAACTTCAAATCAACATAGGTCCAAAGGCAAGACAAAGGTACATACAAATGCTGCACAGCCTGAAGGGAAAATCATGGAGGATAGCAAGGTAAAATGTTGAAGCCCCCTCCTTTCTATGTTTCATTGATCATTGGAAGCCAGCTGGTGCATAATTGCATGATAGACTCCGGGGAAAGTAGCTTAGTAATTCCTAAACAAATAGCTGATCAACTAGGGCTCCAGTATGAAACAAAATCCAAAAGGGTAGTGCAGCTAGATGGGACAGCAATAGAAACAGTTGGAGTGATTAGAAACTTGAGTCTTACCTTACATGCATGTCCAAACGTTGTTGTTTTACAAGATGTATCAGTCATAGACCTTCCACCACTCTTTTCCCTTTACTTGTCAAAGGACTTCACAGCCAAAATTGGAGGATATTTGTCTACTGATTGGTCACAGATGCTGTTCAGAACGAGGTATGGCACCAAAGCCACAATCAGGTCTGAACCTATTGCAAACTTCCATATTGAGCCTTACACTCCAAGTTAGAGTAATGACAATTCCTCAGCATTTGATCAAGAGGTTCACCCAAGCACTGATGAAGCTGCCACTAAGGTTGGAAGCATCCCGGATCTAACTCTTGATGAATGGGCAAACAAGATACATGCTTTTGATCCTTATCAAGAAGTAGAAGAATCTAAGCTGGGGGTCTATTGCATACATGAAGAAAATCAACCTATTCCTAGCATCACCAAGCCAAACCACAAAGATGACGATGAGGTATGACAGTTGTTTTTTTATGGATCAAGGAGTAGGCAAGGTGTAGAAGGTGGAGCTATGCTTGTTTCACCTCAAGGAATACAAGTACTTTTCAGATTTTAGATTTTAGTTTGCATGCTCCAATAACACTGTTGAATATGAAGCCCTATTGCAAGGGATGCATTGGGTAATCAAGAAGAGGAATAAAGAACTTGCAAGTCTTTGGTGATAGTGAATTGATTGTAAATCAAGTCAAGGGACAACATTTTGCCAAGAATGATCTTCTCAAGTGCTACAAGAATAGGGTATGGGACGTCATGGAGGATTTTGAGGGTTTTGGCATTAAATCCATTCCTAGGAAAGAGAATCAAGTTACTAATCAGGCTTGTAGCAGTGGGGGCAGCCTTTGACATTGTGGAAAGCATTCAACAAGGACAGGGTATATCCAAACATCCACGTGATTGTGAGGCCTTCAGTGCCGGATAACAATGTCAGTTGGCAAGTATTTGAAAATGACCAGAAAATCATCTATTTCTTGCAAGAAGAAGCCGAGTTCTCAGCCAAGATTCAAGAGAGATTGGAACAACAGTATGGTGACTAAGTGGTACAGCTGAGAACTAACAAGATGCCCAAAGGACTTATCACTTTGGAGTCCATTTTTAACCCTAATGGACCAGTTTAGAAAGGAGAAAAGCAAACATTCAGGTCAAGAGAGAGGATTCAATATTCATCTTGGTAGAAGAAAACAAACCATTACAAATTGGAAGGATGGCAACTGAACAAGAAAGGTATGAGTTCATACAACTGTGTCAAGAGTTCCCTGATGTGTTTTCTTGGAGCTATGAAGACTTGAAAGGTTTCAATCCCAACTTAGCTTAGCATACCATCGAATTAGATCCAAATACTAAGCCTGTCAGGCAGAAACAAAGACCATTCAATCCACACATGGAGCCTCTCATGAGGAAGGAATTAGACAAGATGATTGAGTAAAGGATCATATTCCCAATCAAGCATTCTAGTTGGGTTTCCAACATAGTTCCAGTCAGAAAGAAAAGTGGAGAGATCAGATTGTGTGTTGACTTCAAAGACTTGAATAGAGCCTCTCTTAAGGACCATTACCCACTCCCTTCCATGGAGAAAATCTTTCAAGTGGTGGCTAGCTCCGAGAGGTTTTCACTACTTGATGGCTACTTAGGCTACAATCAAATTATGGTGAAGGAAGAGGACCAGTTCAAGACAGCCTTCACAACCAAATGGGGAACTTTTGCATACAGGAAAATGCCATTTGGGCTATCTAACACTGGTGCTACCTTCCAAAGCGCAATGGACATGGCATTCAAAGGTTTGATTAACAATGTGGTGCTGATTTACCTTGATGATATCACTGTTTTTTCCAAAAATGCAGCAGACCACCTCTCTCATTTGAGACAAGTCTTCACGAGGTGCAGGAGATTTGGAGTGTCTTTGAATCCTAAGAAGTGTATCTTTCTTGCACATGAAGGAAAGCTCCTTGGCCATATTGTCTCCAAAGAAGGATTAGAAATTGACCCAGAGAGGGTTGAAGCCATAAGAGCACTACCATTGCCAAGCCACAAGAAGGCCCTTCAGAGTTTCTTAGGAAGGATAAACTTTGTTCAGAGGTTTGTCCCAGATTTTGCAGCCCTTGTCAAGCCCATCACCAAAATGTTAAAGAAGAGCATGGCTTTCAAGTGGACAGCAGAAGGCAAGGAGAGTTTTGAAGCAATCAATGAAGCCATCTCTCAAGCACCAACTCTCATCAACCCAGACTTCTCCAAGGATTTCATCCTCTATGCATTTCGAGGTAATGACACTATTTCTACCATTTTGGTACATTAGAACAAGGATAATGATGAGTAGCCAATTGCCTTCTTCAGCCAGAGCCTAGATGACTATGAGGTGAGATACTCTTTTATTGAGAAGCATGTACTTGCAGTAATCAGAAGCTTGAAGAAATTCAAGCATTTAATCTCAAACAACAAGGTCCAGTTGCTGGTCTCACATGCTGGGGTTAAGGACTTCCTCCTCAACAAGGATTTGAATGAGAAAAGGGCAGGTTGGATCACCCATGTCATGGAGTATGACATTGAGATCAAGATCACCAAGCTGGTAAGAGGGAAAGGATTGTGTGAGCAGCTAGTTTTGGGGAAGCAAAGAGAAGTATGCAATGAAGAAGAGGCTGTTTTGATAGTCCAGGACAGCCATGAGCCAAGTGGCAATCAAGAAGAAGACAATGCTGCCCCCACTCCTTGCTGGACCCAAGGTATTATACACTTCCTAGGCACAGGCCTATGCCCTCCGGAGATGAACAAGACCCAAAGGAGACACTTCAGATTGACAGGATGTTCCGTATGCCATTGTTGATGGAGTTTTGTTCAAGAAAGATGTGAATGGAGTGCTGCTGAGGTGCATTAGCACAAATCAGATTCAAAGGGTGTTGGAAGAGTTTCATGGTGGACCAGTTGGTGGTCATTTTACACCAAGAGTGACAGCTCTAAAAATCATGAAGGCTGGTTATTATTGGCCTAAAATCTTCAGTGATTGCTATGCATGGATCAAGAGGTGTAAGAATTGTGCATTCTTCACAGGAAAAGAGAGACTTGCTGCCCTTCCATTACATCCAATCTCAGTTGACCAGCCATTCATGCAATGGGGTTTGGACTTCATTGGAGTCATTAATCCCAATTCAAGCCAAGGGCACAAATGGATTTTGACAGCCACAGACTACTTCACCAAATGGACAGAAGCAGTAGCACTCAAAGAGGCAAATGAGTCTAGCATCTTAGACTTTTATGAGGGGATAACAACCAGATTTGGTGTACCTGCTACAATAATCTCTGATAATGCATTGGCATTCATTGGATCTAAGGTGACTGAGTGGGCTGTCAAGAACGGGATTTACCTAAGCACTTCATCAAACTATTACCCTCAAGGTAATGGCCAGGCCGAGTCTACAAACAAGAACTTGTTGAGGATCATTAGGAGGACTCTTGACGAGAATCAGAGGTCTTGGCATACCAAACTGAAATCAGCCTTATGGGCTGATAGGATAACTCCCAAAAGATCCACAGGTAACTCTCCATTCAAACTTGTCTATGGAAGAGAGGCAATCTTGCCCATGTCACTTGAGTTGCCAACATTGGAACTCATGAAGTAGCTGGAGTTGCTAGAATTTGAGCCCATGGAGGTGAGGTATGCAGAGTTGATGGAGCTGCAAGAGATCAGAAATCAGGCATCCCAAGCAATGGAAAAGGATCAAGCTTCGATCAAAAGACCTTTGATAGGAAGGCCAAGGATAGATCTTTTCAGGTTGGAGATCTAGTGTTGAAATGGGATGTGGATAGAGCAAAACCGGGAAGGCATTCAAAATTTGATGCCATTTGGAGTGGCCCATACATGGTCATGAAGTGCAAGAACAACAATGCTTTCCAATTGGCCTCATTGGATGGTGAAGAACTGCAGATTCCAGTAAATGGAATCTATCTCAAGCATTGCTTCTAGAGGGAAATTCACTACCTTGTAAATATTAGATTATATTTTCATTCCTCCAAGTGCTTGTGCACATTGTTTTGCTGTAGGTTAGTTTTGTTTTCCCTAAGTGCTTTGGCACAACTTGCTATCCATGGAGATGTTTTGCAGTCCTTGCTTCCATCAGGTGATATTCCATCTTCCTCCTTACACATTCTAAGTCAGTTGGGGTTCTAAACAGAATATTTGATGACTCCATGCCCAATGGACTGCTTCAGGCAACTGGTATCTTCTACCTAGCAGGCAGGTGACCCCGCTGAGTCACCAAATTGTTATCCAAAATTCACCCCCCAGGGTAATTTTGATAACATGCATTAAATTCTTCGGTCCCGAGCAAGATAGATTGATTCAAGGCAAAAAATCATGTTTCTGGGGTCCCCTCGGCTTTTTTCTAACTCTCCTGTCTAAGGAGAAAAGAGAAAGTTCTAAAAAAGGGTGAAAAAGTTGCAAAAAACAAGCTTGGGGAAGAAAAAAATAATGAAAATCGGCTAATTCCTAGTCCTCGCAGCAATTGGGACAGTTGGGACATCGGGGTACGTAAATCGGCCGAAAGGCCGCCAGGTGGTCTGCGCAGCAAAGGGACATCCAGGCCATGGGGACGTGCATGGGACACGAAAAGGCAAACCGGTTGAAGGTGAAAAAAATTGACTAACTGTTGTGCAGATACAGGCTGGGACATCTAGGCCGTGAGGATGCGAAGGACGCGAAAAGGTGAAGCGGCCGAGAGCAAAGGCATCCCATTTCGGGCGGTTCAAAAGAATTTTTCCCAGACAGTCTGGGATAGTTGGAACAAATGGATGCGAGGGATGTGAAAAGCTGGAAGGAGCTGAGAGCTAATGGAAAGCGTACCACGTGTCTTCGCCTCAAAGAGGGATAGGGAAGCCTGAATCGGGCGGATTGGAGAAATTTGTTCCAAACAGTTTGGGACACCCGAAGCCGAAAAGTACGCGAGGGGACACAAAAAGCTGGTAGGCCCACAGATGAATCAGAACGTGGACACATGTCCTAAGTGGATCGGGGAGTTCACAGCGAAGGAAAGGGTGAGATTTTTACTTAATGTTTTGCTGAGTTTCCAAGGACGTGAAGTTTGGAGCGTTGGCCTGAGCCAATAAAAAGAGGATGCGTGTCCAATGGAGTAGGGAAGTGCGAAGCTCGAGGGAAACTTTGTAGTTTTTTACAAAAGTTCATTCGACCAAAAAGACTAAAAAGCAAAGGTCTTCCCCGCGCCCCTGTCAACCAACCAAAGCGTGCCACGTGTCCCAGGTGGCGGGGCATGGGGGGAAAATGAAATTTTTTCCAAAAGTTAAAAAGATCAAAATTTTCAAAGGAAAGCCCACGGAAAGGTAGAGGAGGGAGAATTGCTCATCCAATCAGTGCTTGCCATGTGGCATCCGACCAGTGGAAATTTTTTGAAAATTTTTCCAAAATGCAAAAAGGTCAAAATTTAAATTTTTTTGCCCGACATCCGTTTTTTGGGCCGTTTTGCCCTAAAACTTTAGACCTTCATATCTTTTGATCCAAATCTTGGATTTGCACGTTCTTCATATCATTGGAAAGCTTATGAAATTCTCTATAGGATTTCATGGTCAATTTTGAATTTTGGTTTAGTTTCAAGAGAGAAAATTTAGAAACGGATGTGGTACGTGTCCACGGCTAGAAATGACATTTCGGCGACCAAATTTAATGCAGAATGGGTCGCATTCTCCTCCACTTCAGTAAAAAATGATAGGGTATGGGTTTGTAAGGTCCCCCATGCCATTTTAATGCATTTACAGTTAAGGAGGAATGGGCTCCCACGTTTTGTATGTTTTCTCTCTCCTGGGCTCAACCCATGCAATGTAAAAGCCAGATTTGGCTCATTTCTTAAGTGTGGAACACTTTTTGGCATAGAAATATTCTTCTTTCACCTATAGCAAGTGATTGTTGTAATAATCAGACATCTTCAAAGACTGTAACAGGTTTTCTACCTCTCTGAGGTTGTAATGCAATGGTTTGGACATTGGAGATGATAATGCAAGCTTTGTGAATGAGTTTCAGTCCTTTGTTTGTATTATTTGCTTCATTTCAGATCCTAAATTATATCTTATCAGCCTGTGTATGTTTTATGTTGAAATCTTTGGTTTGTGTCTATTTGCATGACAAAAATATTCACCACTCCTTTTGGTGCATCACCATCTTTAGTTAGTTTCAATTTTTTTGCATTTTTATCCCTGTCTCCATGCAATTTAGAGTAGGATTAGGATCTGAACCTCTGTAGTTGTACAAATATAGATCTAAATCAGAGGATTTTGAGGAACCAGCCTCTAATCTGGAGATTCCTCTCTCAGTTTCACAAGTCCCACACTTGGAGAGAGGTTTCCATGTTGTGCAATCACATTGGATGCCTGAACATCAACTTAGAAACTTGATGTGCATCTAGGGGTGCTGTGATCCGAAAACAATAGTATGTGCATAAAAAAATACTCCAAGATCTTCCTCAAACAAGCTCTAAAGGAAACAGCAAAAAAATGCGCCTCCAAGAGGAAATAACAAAGTTTCAACAACCTCCAAATGAGCAAGAAGCTACACTTTTATAGGAAAATAAAGAGAGAGGATAATGTGGATCCAAGTGGGATGCCACATCATTTTTCCTCATCCCCAAGAGGAAATCAACATCAACTAACAAATCACAATGAATAAAAATGACAAAATGACTTCCACACTTCAAAACAACCCATACTCCAAAAAGGACTGAATTAAAATTATGTAAGGGAAGTGCAATTAAAACTTACAAATGTCATTTCAAAAAGCATTAAAAATGCCTACATTAGACCTCCAAACCATAGGCATGGTTGGTGGATCATTTTAAGAGGTGTGGGACAAGTTTAACTTGTCCCACAAGCCTTCAAATTTGGCCTTCCAGGTCAAATTCGAATTCCATAAAAGATGGAGTGCTAAACCTTCCAAAATCTGCCTTACATACTCTTACAATTTCTTACACATTATTACTTGATAAATTACACACTCTTCCAACATTAATATCTAAGACAACAACTTTATTAATTAAATTTCACATCCCAATTTAATTCAAATAAAATTTAACTATATGACTATCTCATTAATCTACCATATTTAAATTAATTAAAAGAAGGAACACATTACAAATAAAATACATACAACAATAATTAAAAGGGAACACATAAATAAAACACATATCCCATGGTCACATATAATGGAAATACCCCCATGGGAATTCCTAACATAACACAACACTCAAACTCATAACACAGTTTCCATGGTGACCTTGTTGATTTCACCCAGAATTTCAATATGGTTAGTCTCCAGTCCCTCGACATTGTTGTGATTTTTAACCTGTAAAATGTAAATACCTCTTTCAGCTTCGTGGCCATATCAGAACATCCAAAATGATATAAATAATATCTCAAAATCATCCAAACACACAGATCACAACAATATCAATAATTTCAACATTATTATTTTTAATTAAATAAATCAACTATATCATCATCAAAATCTACCATACTAGATCTACTCAAAATATCCAATATCCTATGTCCAAATCAACATCTATAATATGTCCATGTCAAACACCACATATAGAAAATGTCTCTATTAATCATCATGCATAATAAATGAATCTAGATCAATAATAATTCATGATCTAACATCTAACCATCATACTAAAACAAAACATGATAGTGTCCATAATATGATCAATAGTATCAAAATAAGTATCTAAAAGTGTAAAAGGGAAGTGGGCACTACACAAGAAGACCACCTTGTGTTAGTTTCAGATTTTTTTTTATTTCTATGTTTGTAGAATTTTATGACACTTAGTCCATCACAAAGTAGGATCCATAAGATTTCCAATGCCTAGGATATGAGCTCCCAAAATTTCACAAGGCTCCTGCAATTCTCTGTCTAATTTGAATCTGCAATGAAACATGTACATTCCTTTTTATCAAAAATTTCTTAGAAAGAAATCTTTCCTAATACCATCCAAAAGCTCCAAGAATGCTAACTAAGTCATACCATCATGGAGAATAATCTGATAAATTTCCTTTGACTATAACTAGGACTTTTGAGATGCTATGAGGATCCTGAAACACTTATTAGAAGGTGATCTTTGAAAATGAGTAATTTTGGAAAATTTGACAATTTCGGATATTTTTACCAGTTTGACAAAAAGAGGAACACGTTTCAATGGTGTTGTCTTATTAAATGCAGTGACATTTCATTTGCCAAAAAATAAGCAAAGGGAGATGAAATATTCAGGGGTAGGGAAAAAGGATAGTGTAAATGAAAGTGAAATTGGATGGAAATGGGGGGAAGAGAGTTAGTGAGAGGAATTAGATGCATTAACCATGTTATCTAGATAATTCCTCATGCATTCATACCTAAAATAAAAGGGAAGTCACTCTCCAAAGGTTTCTTATTCTCATGGGCACCCAAACAAGACAAGCTATGAAATTTAACCCTTGAGACCTCAATACAACCACTTGAGAATAAAGCCTCATGTTCTTAGCATACCAAACTTCTAATACCAAAGGATACCCCAAGGAAGACATATGTGTATTCACAAGAATTTTAGAAAGGAGGATTACAATTGAAATAAATAATGTAAAGTAACATTACAATATAGCAATAACTTAATTCCTAATCACATAATAAAATATAGAATGATCGTTTGAAGTTATTAGGCACAATAAACACAATATTAATAAAGAGAGTAACCATTTATTGATTCCAAATCTATTTATATTGAGAAATATCATAATTGTTCATAGAAGATTGATTTTGCATGTCCAATTGTAGTGAAGAAAAGGGAAACAAACATATATAAGATGAATCTCAAAGCATGTAAATATGTGTACATGGGAAACCACCTTAGCATGAACCTAAAGATGATAATTACAACAATCCAAGCCTTTTGAAGAGTTGTTACACCATCAAAAACCATGCTCAAAACTTGAACCATTCATTTTTAAATCTATACTATGAAAAAATGATTTTTATAGCCCAATTTTAGAAGAAAAACCTCATATTTATACAATAATAGCTAAAACCTAGAATAATATTCTTTGTAGATACCTAATCAATGACCGAGATGATGATCCATGTGAATTAGGGTTAAATAAATGGAGGAAAAAGAAATATAGCTAATGAAAGAGTTAAATAATGTTAAATTTCCATTCTTGAATGCCCAGATCATCCATGGTGGGGTAAGGAGGGGAATATTCCACTTCTCGAAGCACCCATGGGAGAAGAAGGATCATGGAAAATGTCTCTAGTTGTTAAATCTGCTATTACATCCATGAAAATTGTGTTTTCCCTCCCAAAATTATGCAACTAAAATATCAAGAAATATTGCATCATTTCCCCCAAATTTGACCTATATGGAAATCCATGTTTATCACAATTCCAATGTAACTAGTTTCACTGAAAATGAGTGCCCAGATCAAAAGTTATGAGTGAAAATGCCACAATGCATTCATTCCTTGACCATGAAAACTGTAACTTTGATTTTTTTGAAAAATATCATGTGTGGCACCCTGATTCATTGATAAGATGAATGATGAAATTGGGTAAATAGAGTGACATGGGAAATGTTCCATTTGATCAGGGATTGAATTAGCTAATTAAATGACTTTAAAGTGGATATTGGGGGCTTTTAAAGAACACAGGGAATGCAATAATTATTCCCTTGGTTCCATATGGGTGTGACATGTATGATGAAGGTGGTGAGTGGAGAAGAAGTGAATTTTGGTAACTTAGACAAAAGGGAAAAAATTCCACATGTTTTGAGTAGGGCTAACTTAGTCAATAGAGGCAAGGAGTGTGGTAATGTAGGGAACACGGGGAAGCAGAGAATCTAGTGAAGAATGAAACAATTCCTAGTCTTCCTCTTGGGCATGACATGTTCAATGAAGAGGTAATGGAGTGGTAGGTTATATGAAATGGGGAATTGAAGAGCACATTGAATAACTGAATTGTTTCAGAAGTGCCAAAAATACATGACTTTATTGATTAAAGAATTATCCAATTTTTGCAAGGTTTGGATAGTGAAGTGGTGGGAGCAGGGAACCGGGGAACAAGAGGATCCTTGAAATAGTTTAAATAGTGCCCAAGAAACCCAAATTAGCCAATAGAGGTGGGGAGTGTAGAAATGCGGGGAAATTGGGGAATAAGTGGAACAAGGGAAAAATTTTACTTATTTCTCAAACATCCAATTTACTTGACCAAAGGAGAATTATCCCAAAACTAGCTAAGTCTTTGGCCTGAATGGAGTATGAGTAGAGTGGAAAGGTAAATGGAACAACCTTGGATATTAGAAAATAGACAAAACACTATGGATCCATACTAATAAACTCTACACCCCTTCTTATCATATGATGATGCTAAAAAACACTTAGGATGAAGAAAAACCCTACAAATTTGGCTCTAAAATACCCATTCCATCCTTTTGAGTGCTATATAACACATATGAAACATCCCTAATAATGAATCTGTATTTTGAGAGTTCTTAAAATCATGAGTAGGGCATGAAACCTTCAAAGAGCACCTTGAAGTTGTAAAATCATTCCTGGGAGTCCTCCAACCTACAAATGAACCTTATGATCCCTTCAAGCTTTCTTGAAATATAGTAACCAGTACTTTAGGGACCTAGGGAATATAATGAGGTAATGATAAGGTTCACATAATTATGAAAATGAACTATCTTATATTAAGAGCCAAAACATAGGAATAATGAATAACAACACGAGGAATGAAATGTTAACACTAGAAATCAAAGGGGAACTTTTTAAAGATGCTGCTAAATATATACAAGATTGAAATGGGAACCAACACTGAATCTAGGTTGAGGATGGAAACCACCAGTGGGTGTCTAAAAAACCAAAAAATAATCATGGAAGTATACCATGTGCCTATCCATTGGGAAAAGGAGTCAAATGGGAAAACACTTGGTTTTTTATAATTTCATATCACATGAGCTACAAAAACTTCCAAGAACAACAAAAAGGGATAAAATAAACATAAAAAATAAAGGAACACAAAAATAAATAAAGGAAAGACTATAAAATGTACAAGGGGAATGAATTGGGATATACTTAGTCCAAGAAGTGTTTGAGATGCCTACCATTGATAGGTAGCTCAATTATTTCACCATCCAAATTTCTCAAGAAAAAGGTATGCTCCTCAATTATGACATCTATGGAGTAAGGGCCAATCCAAATATCTTAAAATATTCCATGCTTACACTTATATTCATGTCTGATATTTCAAAATAACACCAAGTATCCAATTTGGAAATTTCTTGGAGATACCTTCTTATCAAATATCTTCTTCATTTTTTCCTTGAACTTAATGTGCCTTTGGTGAGATTTTGTCCTAATCTCATCAAGTTAAACAATCTAGTTGATCATTACTGCATAAGGATCAATTCCTTCATCCTCTCAAATATTGTGCATGAATTGATACATAGATAACTTCAAATGAAGAGGAAGTAATGCTTGGGTGCCGTAAACTATCTCAGACGGGATCTTTCTAATTGAAAATTTGGGTGTGATTCTATTAGCCCATACTCCAAATATCAATTTCTCACCCCATTTCTTCTTGTTAACGTTCAAGGTCCTCCTAAGTATCTTGAGCAAGTTCTTATTATTTGACTCATATTTCCCTTTTCTTTAGGGGTTATGATTAGAGACATAAGTTAAACTTATTTCATACTCTTTGCATAATGTGACTAAAGTTTTATCTCTAAAACTCATGGCATTATCAACAACTAGCTTTTTTAGGATGTCAAATATATAGATATTGCTATTTAGGAAGAAGTAAATGATAACTTGGTGAGTTGATTTCTTTTTTGGTATAGATTTAACCCACTTGGTGAAGTAATTTGTAGCCACCAAAATCCATTTGTGGCCTACACTAGATGAATATTTCATTTCACCAATAAAATCCAGCCCCCATTGTCTAAAATGAGACTCAACAAAAATGGGCTGTAATGGAAAGGATCCTAAAGATTTTATTATCCAAAATAATCCCCTTGCTTATTTTTTGGCTAACTCCCTTCATTCCTCCCTCCTGTATGCCTCAGTAATGAAGTTTTCACTTTCAGGTTCTCAAAATGTTCTGGAAGTGGCACCATTGGATAGAGCTCTTTCTCAACTTTCCAGAAAGGTAAAGTTTTCCTCCTAACTCCATGTGTTTTTGAAGTTATGGCTCGGTGGATTTTTTGTGGGAAATTTTCCCTGACATTCCCTCCAGCCAATCAGAGAGTGCCACATCAGCAATCAAGTGGCAGAGGGTAGAGGAAAATTTAGAAATTTTACTAAGTGTTTGGCACAATGGAAAAATATTTTAAGGGAGTTCCACTGACCAATGGGAAGAAGCCACGTGTCTAGGCAGGGAGGAGTTGGGAATTTTTCCCAAGGGTTGGCATGAACAAATTTTTTCCCACAGGGCCTGCAGCCAATGGAAGGAGGCCACGTGTCCTCGGAAGGACGGAGGCAGAGGAAAACATGAGATTTTTACCAAATGTTTGGCAAGGTTTCAGAAGGAATTTTTCAGCCTGATGGCTCGTTGGCCAATAGGACCATGCCACATGTCCACATTAGGTAAAAAACAACAGGCAAGCCCATAGAGAATATTTAAAGGAAAGGCCCGTGCCCAATTGGGTCATGCCACGTGTCCTCGGGGCTTTGGTCGGTGGAGAATTTTTGGAAAATTTTCCAAAGGCCGAGGCGATGGAAAATGAAGTAGAAAGATCCCGTGATGAATAGAATCATGCCACATGGTACTAGGAGCAGCGGGGTGTGGAGATGTTTGGAGAAATTTTCCCAAATGCAAAAAAGTGGGAAAATTTCAAATTTTCAGCCCGTAAACCCATTTTGGCCATGTTTTGCCTTAAATTTTCAAATGAGCATAACTTTCGATCTAGAGCTCGTTTTTTCACGTTCTTTATATCAATGGAAATTTGGTGAAATTATCTACATGATTATAGGGACAATTTTTTATTTTGGTGGAGTTTGGATAGAGAAAATTGGAAAACGCCTCTGGCACGTGGAAATCAACAGAAATGACGTTTCAACCACCATTTTTAATGAAGAGTGGCTCGCATTCTCTCCCAGCATGGTGAAAAATGTCAGGGAATGGAATTTTAAGGATGACCATGTTGTTTTATTTCATTTTGGTTGGTGGTTGAAGCTACTCTCACATTTTCCCACGTTTCTCTCTCCTGAGCCTGAATGGGCATTGTTAAAAGCTAGATTTGGCTCATTTTGTAAGGGTTGGACATTTTTTATGTTTTACAGGCTCCCTCTTTCACCCTAGAAAGTGATTTTGTGGAAATCAGACCTCTTTCAAGACTACAACATATTTTTTGCCTTTTTGTTGACGTAATGCATGTATTTTGATATTGGAAATGACAATGCAAGCTCTTTGAATGAGTTTCAGTCCTCTTCTTGTGTTGTTTGATTCATCAATGATCTTTCATTACATTTTATCAGTTTGTGCATGATGTTTTGCTGCATTTATGCAATCTATGTCAATTTTTAGAAGTAAAAAATGCTCACCGCCCCTTTGGTGCATCACCTTATTAGCATTAGTTTTAATTCTTTTGCATTCTCTATCTCTGTCCCCTTGGAATTTATAGTAGGATTTTGAGTTTAAACCTCTACAATTTTCAAGTAATACACCTTATCAGAGGAGTTGAGGAACTAACCTCTAACCTAGAGATTCTTTTCTGACTTTTACAAGTCCCACACTTGGGAAAAAGATTCAATGTTGTGCAATCACACTGGATGCTGAGATGTTAAACTAGAAATATGATAGAAAATCTAGAGGGTGCTGCTTATTTGAACTAACAGTTTTGGCACACCCGGTGGGACATTAGAGGTCTCCATCTTCATTGAAACAAAATTGATATGCATTTGTTGCAAGTTTCTTGCTTAAAAGATCCTTGGATTGCATATCTGGCGACTCTAAGGAAGAAGAATCAACTATTTTTAGTAGTACAGGCCTGAAACCTCATGAGAAGAATCAACACAAGGTCAAGGGTTGGAGAAGAAGAAGTATTGTTTGAGTATCTACAATTATCTCCAAGAAGAAGACAAAGATGAAGAATAATTCAAAGGTCTCCATCTCCACCAAATACAACTCTATCAACTACTCCACCTGGTAGACCTTTCATCTAATCAATAAGGGTTCTAAGGCCAATCAAAATGGCACAACACAACCCATATGTCAATTTCACTAGCAACAACCCACTTACTCTCAATGCACAAAATCCAATCCCAGTTGCAGCATTTAAGAACATTCCATATTTTACTGGAGAGAATCGGAACACTCCTGGTGATCATGTCAAGGATATTGCTAATATTTGTGCAATCCATGATATTGATGAGATGCAAGTTGGTGTCAAACTATCGACATCTTCATTTAAAGGGAAATCTTTGTAATGGTTCAAGAGCCTTTCCTTAGGCTCTATCCAAAATGGAAACCAGCTATGTATAGCCCTCCATGAGTAGTTTGGAGAAAAGGGGGATAACTTTTCCCTTTTGGAACAATTGACAACTATCAAGAGAGCTCCCACTGAGTAGCTGACTGACTTCAACTTCATATTTCAAAGGACTTGGGAGAGAATTCCAATGGCAATAATGCCAATAGTAGAAGGTGCTTTCCTATATTACCTTAAAGCTTTAAATTTTGATATTTCTATGTTAATTCAATCCATGGGAGGCACATCTATCCCTACTACTTATAGCATTGCCATTAGATCTGAAAATTGTCTGATTCAAGCTAGTAAGCTACCTCCTAGGCCTCCAATGCCATTGTATCCAAATTTAGAGAGTCTAAGTACTAATCAAGTGCCTATTTTAGCTCCTATTGCCACTCCTAGAAATCAAAATTCAAGTGAAGCTTCTACTTCATCTCCTAGTGCCTCAAATGAACTTCAAGAAGTCACAAAGCAATTGCAAAATTTAGGTAATGAGATGGTTACACTCAAGAGGTAGCAAGTGCAAAGTTTCAAACCTTCTTATTAGCCTCAAGCTCAGCCTACTAGGCAGCCATACCAGCCTCAAAGACCACCCAATCCAGCTATAAATCAAAATCAAGCAAGGCCTCCTGCCAATAGACCATTTCAGCCCTATAATCCCAATGCGACATCTACCTCTAAAGCACTAGTGCCAGTGAAAAACAACATAGCTTAGGAGTATGATTGGTGTTTCCCATGCAATGAACCTCACAACCCATCTATGTGCTTCAATTTTTCTCTAAATCAAGCCTTGATGGTAACAACAACTGGTGTGGAGGTATAAGGGAGTTAAGGAAATAATCAACAACAAGAAACATCCCAGCAACAATCAGCTCCAAATGATACCAGACTTGTAAACTGGCAGGTAGAAGATTTTTGTGGTATGAATAAAACAATCTCTCAAAGTGTTACAACCAACACAAGGTCAAAAAGGAGAAATTTGGGTAAAGGAAATCCATTGGCTCCAAGTAATCCAAAACCTTCTGCAACTCCACAAACTGTTAGTGGAAAAAATGTAGTTCCAAACAGGAAAGGGCCACCCAAACCAGCTCCTAAACCAACACAGATGTCAGTTGATGTTGCCCATGTGCAAGGAATGAATGTGTAAGCTAGAGGACAATAGAGAGATGCTTCATCTCCATTCAACATCATTGATTAGATGAAGAAGACAAATGTAAACATATCAATGTGGGAATCACTATCCATCCCAGGCCAAAGAGATTTGCTACAAGATGCCATGAAGGACTGGTCAACTTTAAATCAATAGGTCAAAATGCAAGAGATGGTACTCACAAATGCTTCCTAGCCTGAGGGAAATCATGGAGAATAGCAAGGTAAAATGTTGAAGCCCCCTCCTTTCTATGTTTCATTGATAATTGGAAACTAATTAGTACACAACTGCATGATTGATTCCGAAGCAAGTAGTTCAGCAATGCCCAAGCAAACAGCTGATCAGCTGGGGCTTCAATATGAAGTCATATCCAAATGGGTAGTGAAATTAGATGGGACAGCAGTGACGACAGTGGGGGTGATTAAAAACTTGATCCTTACTTTGCATGCAAGCCACAACGTTGTTGTTTTGTAAGATGTCTTAGTGATAGATCTTCCACCACTCTTTGCCCTATGTTTGTCAAGATATTTCACAGCTAAGATTGGAAGTTACTTATCTATTGATTGGTCACACATGTTGTTCAAAACAAGGTATGGAACCAAATCCAAAATCAGATCTGAGCCTATTACAAACTTTCACATTGAACCTCACACTCTAAGCCAAATCAAGACCAATTGTTTAGCATTTGATCAAGAATATTATCCAAGAACTGATGAAGCTGACACCAAGGTTGGAAGCATCCCATATTTGAATCTTGATAAATGGGCAAGAAAGGTGCATGCTTTTGATCCTTATCAAGAAATAGAAGAATCTGAGCTAGGAGTTTATTGCATACATGAAGAAAATCAGCCTATTCCTAGCATCACCAAGCTAGACCACAAGGATGATAATGAGGTATGGTAGTTGTTCTTTGATAGATCAAGAAGTAGAAAAGGTGTAGGAGGGGTACCTATGCTTGTTTCAACTCAAGGAGTTAAGTATTATTCATCTTTTAGATTTCAGTTTGCATGTTCTAATAACATTGTTGAATATGAAGCTTTGATACAAGGATTTTATTGGTCAATCAAGAGAGGAATAAAGAAATTGCAAGTTTTTGGTGATAGTGAGCTGATTGTCAACCAATTTAAGGGGTAGCATGCTGCCAAGAATGCTCTGGTCAAGTGCTACAAAAACAAGATGTGGGACCTCATCTAATATTTTTAGGGCTTTAGCATCAAGTCCATCCCTAGGAAAGAGAACCAAGCTACTGATAGGCTTGCAGTAGTTGGAGGAGCATTTGATGTTGTTGAAAGCATCAAGAAAGACAAATTACAACCAAGCATTCATGTGATTGTAAGGCCTTTAGTGCCAGACAACAATGTAAGTTGGCAAGTGTTTGAAAATGATCAACAAATCATTTCTTGCAAGAAGAGGCTAAGTTCTCGGCTAGAAATCAGGAAAAAATTAGAACAACAGTATGGCGATCAAGTGGTACAACTGAAAACCAACAAACTACCAAAGGGACTTATCACTTTGGAGTCCATTTTCAATCCTAATGATCAGTTTAGGAAGGAGAAAGAAAACATCCAAGTCAAGGGAGAAGATTCAGTGCCCATCTTGGTGGGAGAAGGTAGATCACTCCAAATTGGTAAAATGACAACTAAGCAAGAAAGGTATGAGTTCATACAACTTTGTCATGAAATCCCTGATGTGTTTTCCTAGAGCTATGAATATTTGAAAGGTTTCAATCCCAAGTTATCTCAACACACCATTGAATTGGATCCAAGTGCTAAAATCATCATGCAAAAACAAAGGCCAGTCAATTTACACATGGAGCCTCTCATGAGAAAATAATTGAATAAGTTGATAGAGTCAAGTATCATATTCCATATCAAGCATTCTAGTTGGGTGGCAAACTTGGTTCTAGTTAGAAATAAGAGTGGAGAAATCAAATTGTGTGTTGAATTCAGAGATTTGAATAGAGCATCTCTCAAGGATCATTACCCACTTCCTTCCATGGAGCAGATCTTGCAAGTTATTGCTGGCTCTAAAAGGTTTTCATTGCTTGATGGCTATTCAGGGTACAATCAGATCATGGTGAAGGAGGAGGATCAGTTCAAGACAACCTTCACAACCAAATGGGGAACTTGTGCATATAGAAAAATGCCATTTGGGCTGTCCAACACTGGAGCTACGTTCCAAAGGGCAATGGACATGGTGTTCAAGGATTTGATTAACAAAATGGTGCTGATATATCTTGATAATATCACTTTTTTTTCAAGAAATGTAGCATACCATCTCTTTCATTTAAGACAATTATTCCAAAGGTGTAGAAGATTTGGGGTATCCTTGAATCCCAAAAAGTGTATTTTTCTAGCTCATGAAGGAAAGCTCCTTGGCCACATTGTCTCCAAATAAGGATTAGCAATTGATCCAGAAAGAGTTGAAGCCATAAGAGCACTGACATTTCCAAGTCATAAGAAGGCCCTTCAAAGTTTCTTGGGAAGGATAAATTTTGTTTGGAGTTTTGTCCCAAATTTTGCAGCCCTAGTCAAGCCTATCACCAAGATGTTAAAGAAAAGCATAGCTTTCAAATGGACAGCAGAACACAAGACAAGTTTTGAAGCAATCAAAGAGGCCATCTCACAAGCCCTGAATCTCATTAACCTAGATTTCTCCAAGGATTTCATCCTCTATGCATTTGGAGGTGATGATACTATTTCTACAATTTTGGTACGACAGAACAAAGACAATGACAAGTAGCCAATTGCTTTCTTAAGCTAAAGCTGGGAGGACTATGAGGTGAGATATTCTATCATTGAGAAGCATGTTCTTGCAGTAATTAGGAGCTTGAAGAAATTTAAGATTCTAGTTTCAAACAACAAGGTTCAATTATTGGTTTCTCATGTGGGAGTTACAGACTTCCTCCTCAATAAAGAACTGAATGAAAAGAGAGCAGAGTGGATTACTCGTGTCATGGAGTATGACATTGAGATAAAATTCACCAAGTTGGTCAGAGGAAAGGATTGTGTGAGAAGATGGTCTTGAACAAACAAAAGGAAGCATGCAATGAGAAAGAGGTTGTTTTGGTGTTACAAGATAGCCATGAGCAAGGAAGCACTCAAGAAGAAAATGATAATTTCCTCACTCCTTGCTGGACCCAAGACATAATGCACTTCCTACACACATGCCTATGCCCTTCAGAGATGAACAAAACCAAAAGGAGACACTTCAGATTGCAGGCTGTCCCATATGCCCTCATTGATGGTGTTTTATTCAAAAGGGATGTGAATGGAGTGTTGCTGAGATGCATTGATACAAATCATATTCACAGAGGGTTGGAAGAGTTCCATGGTGGATCAGCTGGTGGTCATTTTTCACCAAGAGTGATAGCTCTCAAGATCATGAGGGCTGGCTATTATTGGCCCAAGATTTTCAGTGATTGTTATGCATGGATCAAGAGGTGCAAGAATTGTGCATTCTTCATAGGTAAGGAGAGACTATCTACCCTTCCATTGCATCAATTTTCAGTTGACCAACCATTCATGCAATGGGGTTTGGACTTCATTGGAGTCATTAACTCAAATTCAAGCCAAGGACACAAGTGGATTCTAACACCAACATATTACTTCACCAAGTGGACTGAAGTAGTAGCACTCAAGGAAGCAAATGAATCTAGCATCCTAGACTTCTATGAAGGGATAGCAACAAGGTTTGGCATACCTACTACAATAATATCAGATAATGCATTGGAATTCATTGGGTCGAAGGTAACTAAATGGGCTGTCAAGAATGGGATCTACCTAAGAACTTCATCAAATTATTATCCTCAGGGTAATGGCCAAGCTGAGTCCACAAACAAGAACTTGTTAAAAATCATCAAGAGGACTCTTGATGAAAATCAGAGGTCTTGGCATACTAAATTGAAATAAGGCTTTTGGGCTGACAAGATAGCTCCCAAGAGATCTACAGCTAATTCTCCATTCAAGCTTGTTTATGGAAGAGAGGAAATTTTTCCCATGTCACTTAAGTTGCCAACATTGGAACTTATGAAGCAGTTAGAGTTGTTGGAGTTTGGGCCCATGGAGGTTAGGTATGCAGAATTGATGGAGCTCTAAGAAATTAGAAATCAGGCATCCCAAGTAATGGAGAAGGATCAATCTTTGATCAAGAAGATCTTTGATAGAGAGGCCAAGGATAGATATTTCCAAGTTGGAGATCTAGTGTTAAAATGGGATGCATACAGAGAAAAACTGGGGAGGCATTCAAAATTTGATGCCATTTGGAGTGGCCCATACATGGTCACAAAGTGTAAGAACAATAATGCCTTCCAATTATCTACATTGGATGGTGAAGAATTACGGATTCTAGTCAATGCAATCCATTTGAAACATTGCTACTGAAGGAAAGCCTCCACCTTGTACATATTAGCCTAGGTTTTCATTCCTCCAAGTGCTTATGCACATTTTTTTGTTCTAGATTAGCTTTGTTTTCCCTAAGTTCTATCGCACAAGCTTGTTGTTCCAGGAAATGTGTTTTGCAGGCCTTGCTGCAATCAAATGGTGTTCTACCCTTCCCCTTCCTCCTTGCATTGTTCTAATCAGTTGGGGTACCAAGCAGAGAATTTGATGACTCCACGCCCAATGAATTGCTTCAAACAACTCGTAACTTCATCCAGTAGGCAAATGACCCTTCTAAGTCCCCAAAATTGTTATCCAACATAAGCCCCTTGCTTATTTTTTGGCTAACTCCCTTCATTCCTCCCTCCTGTATGCCTCAGTCATGAATTTTTCACTTTTAGGTTCTCAAAATGTTCTGGAAGTGGCACCATTCGATAGATCTCTTTCTTAGCTTTCCAGAAAGGTAAATTTTTCCTCCTAACTGCATGTGTTTTTGAAGTTATGGATCAGTAGATTTTTTTTGGGAAATTTTCCATGGATAGGCCTGCTAGCCAATCAGAGAGTGCCACGTTAGCAATCAAGTGGCAGAGGGTGGAGGAAAATTTAGAAATTTTACTAATTGTTTGGCATAATGGAAAGTCTTTTAAGGGAGTTCTACCGACCAATGGGAAGAAGCCACGTGTCTAGGTGGGGAGGATTTGGGATTTTTTCCCAAGGGTTGGTGTGAACAAATTTTTGCCCACAGGGCCCGCAGCCAATGGAAGGAGGCCACGTGTCCTCAGAAGGGTGGAGGTAGAGGAAAACATGAGATTTTTACCAAGTGTTTGGCAAGGTTTCAGAAGGAAATTTTAAGCCCGAAGGCCTGCCAGCCAATAGGACCATGCCACGTGTCCACATCAGGTAAAAAACAATAGGCAAGCCCATAGAGTTTTTAAAGGAAAGCTCTGCATCTAATCAGGTCATGCCACGTGTCCTCAGGGCTTCGATTGGTGGAGAATTTTTGGAAAATTTTCCAAAGGCCGAGGCGATGAAAAATGAAGTAAAAAGATCCTGTGACCAATAGAATCATGCCATGTGGCACCAAGAGTGGTAGGGAGTGGAGATTTTTGGGGAAATTTTCCCAAATGCAAAAAAGTGGGAAAATTTCAAATTTTCGGCCCACCAACCCATTTTGGCCATGTTTTGCCCTAAATTTTCAAATGAGCATAACTTTGGATCCAGAGCTTAGTTTTTCATGTTCTTTATATCAATGGAAATCTGGTGAAATTCTCTACATGATTCTAGGGTCAATTTTTTGCTTTGGTGGATTTTAAAGAGAGAAAATTAGAAAACACCTCTGGCACATGGAAATCAACAGAAATGATGTTTCAACCACCATTATTAATTAATAATGGCTAGCATTCTCTCCCAGCATGGTGAAAAATGTCAGGGAATGGAATTTTAAGGATGCCCATGTTGTTTTATTACATTTTGGTTAGTGGTTGAAGCTGCTCTCACATTTTCCCACGTTTCTCTCTCCTGAGCTTGAATGGGCATTGTTAAAAGCCAAATTTGGCTCATTTTGTAAGGGTTGGACATTTTTTATGTTTTGCAGGCTCCCTCTTTCACCCTAGAAAGTGATTTTGAGGAAAAATGGACCTCTTTCAAGACTGCAACATATTTTCTACCTTTCTGTTGATGTAATGCATGTATTTTGATATTGGAAATGACAATGCAAGCTCTGTGAATGAGTTTCATTCCTCTTCTTGTGTTGTTTAATTCGTCCATGATATTTCATTACATTTTATCAGTTTGTGCATGATGTTTTGCTACATTTTTGCAATCTGTGTCAATTTTTAGAAGTAAAAAATGCTCACCACTCCATTGGTGCATCACCTAATTAGCATTAGTTTTAATTATTTTGCATTCTTTATCTCTATCCCCTTGGAATTTATAGTAGGATTTTGAGTTTAAACCTCTGTAATTTTCAAGTAATACGCTTGATCAGAGGAGTTGAGGAACCAACCTCTAACCTAGAGATTCTTTTCCCACTTTTATAAGTCCCACACTTGGGGAAAAGATTCAATGTTGTGTAATCACACTGGATGCTAAGATGTCAAACTAGAAATCTGATAGAACATCCAGAGGGTGATGTTGATTTGCACTAACAGCTTTCAACCTACCTGAGAAGTGTTAGAAGCCTTCAAATCTTTAGACAACTTGCGAAACATCCTTAAATATACATGGAAAAAAATAACCTACCCTAAAAATCTCAATAAAAATTACTTAGGTAGCATAATGGTCACCACAAAATCCATGGAATTCATTGATTTGCTTGGGAGCTTCATCTTCAGTTACACATATTAACAAGACTCCTTATAAATTCTTCCAAGATAAACCAAAGTATGTAAAGACATATTTATAAGACAATAAATTTATTTTCCTCTGATTATTTTCAAGGCCTAAAGGGCAATTACTATTTTTCAAATAGTAAACTATGTCCTTGTACCAGATAGACACACTTTCCTTTTCATGGGGATTACTTAGATTAGCAACAACTTTGTTCACTTCCACAACCTGTAAATTTTATTCTACCATTAACATTTCCAAACCAAGGCCTCTTACCAACTTGGTAGTTTAGATATCCATGTCATATTATTGTATTTTTTAACCCACTTACACTTATTTCTTGAAGCTTTCATTTGTGTCAAAATGTATTTGACCATGGTGTGTGACACATAGGAAATAACCCTCAAGCTCAAGATGTAAGGTCTAGAAATTTTAGTGGCTTTCACCGAGGAAAAAAAACGCTTTTCCATAATTGTGTACTTTAACTCAGATCATTGTATGTCCTTCCTAAATAATGCAATTGATTTCTCATGGATTTCATCATCTTTTTGTATCAAAACTGAGGAAATATTAAATTCATATGCAAAGGAGAAAATATGATACTCCTTTTTATAATCTAGAGTGGTTAACACATGGGCTTTCTTCAATACATATTTTACTCTTAATTCTTATATTGCCTCATCTTCCCATTCGATAACCCAATATTTATTTAGAATATTTGTGATAGGAAGAGTAATCTCAACAAAATTAGATATAAACCTTCTCACAATTTAATTTGACCAAAGAAAGAATGTATACCTTTCTTGTATTGGGGAATGGGAACTCTCTCAATTTCCTCTACACTCTTATGGTCAGTCATAACTCCTTGAGACACATCATGCCTTTACAACTTAGCCTATTACACACCAAAGTGGAACTTCATATAATTCAATGAGATACAAAACTCTCTAAACCTGATCAAAATATTTTTAAGGTGATCTAAGTTATCAACCCTCTTCTTGGAGAAATTTTTTGTATCATCTTGATAAACCGCTATAAAAGGATTAATGAATTCAATATATGCAACATATATTTCTATTTGTAAAGTGTCTCTCACATTCATCAAACCAAATGGAATTCTGACATAGACATAGGTTCCCCATCATGTCGTAAATACTATTTTGTATTTCTCTAATTCGTTAACCACCACTTGATTGTAACCAGAGAAACCATCTAGTGTTGATAACATTTCTCAGCTTGTTACCTTTTGAAAAAGGTTATCCATGTTTGGAAAAGGTAAATTATCCTTCAATCAGGACTTTTTTAATTTTTTTAATTCAACACACAATCCAATGTCCCCATTATTATTTCTCACTGGAACTAGATTGGAAACCCACTAAGGGTACCTTGTAGACTGAATGATACCTCCATCATTGAGTTTATTGAGATCATTTTATGTTTTAGTTAGAAGGGTGGGGTTGTTTGGATTTTTATTTGGTTTGAAAGGCTTGGTGTGAGGCTCTAAGGGCATCACATGTCAAAATATATCTTCTCTATAAGACTTAAACTTAGAATAAGACCACACCAATTAGTCTTGATATTTCTTGAACATTTTGGTATAAGATATTTTTTCATCTGCAACTAGATTTCTTCTCAAAAAAACTTTCCTCAGATCTCTACAAGTTCCTAAGTTTCATTTAGTTACATCTCTTAGAATGTGGATGGACTTTTTTATAAATATATTAGCTCCATCAAAGGTAAATTCAAGGCTAACTAACCCTAATGGAATTGTGTTAGTTTTTAGTTGAATACCCTCCTTTCCAAACAATGTCTCCTTTCCAAAAAAAACCTATATCATAGGTGAAGGTCAATCATTTGATTAAAGAATTCATCTTTACAACTCAATAATTTCATGATGTGGGATTCATCATCAAATACTTGTCAATGTTGGATGTTGTCAGGTATACAAGGCCAAACAAACATCTCAACTTCAAACTTGTAGTATGGAGATATAACTTCATTATCTTACTGAGAGGATACTATTGCCAACCTATCAGGTACTATACTATGAAAGATTTCATGGTATTTAATGTTGAAAGAATCAAACATCTCAATCAGATCCCATGTTGTATTCCTATATTTCTTCAATCTATGAAATCTGGTTACATACAATTTTTTTATTTTCTTGACAGCCAATTCAGATTCACCTTTCACAATTAATTCCTTTATTCCATTCCTCTAAACAATCCTAAAACCAAGTATGAGTGCCTCATATTCATAAATGTTATTGGTGCACTCAAAGCATAATTTGAAAGAAAACTTAAAGGATCCTTGGTTAGGGTAAAATAACATTATGCCTAATCCATTGTTAAGACTAGAACATGATCCATTAAATTACATAGTCCAAGGATTAATGGGGTCTTCCAACTAAGTTCCAAGGTCAAGGAACTAATCATGAAAGTATGCATTACACATAAAGCTATCCAAATCCACATATGTGTACAATAACTCATATGAAGCATTCACAAGGTCTTCTATCAAGTGCATAACATTTTCTTCTCTATATAGCTTCAAAAAAATTAATTCTAAAGGAATGGTGGTGTAGGAAAGGTCCATATATACACTACCTCCCACACTTACTACCAATTTTATTTATAATAACATTCCCCATTTGGATGGGTAATCCACAACAACAAAATTCATGGTTAAGTACTTTACTGGGTGAGCTGCCAATTAGACAAAAAAATCCCTTAACACATCGAACAATGGGAACTTCTCTTGAATCCATGGCATAACATCTTCCATAGGTAGCTTATATCTTTATACCCATTTAATTCATGACTACCAAAGACATTATGTTACAAGAAGCACCTGAGTCAAACATTCAATTGTGTAGGATCTAACCATTTACAAGAAATGTGTAGAAATAAGGGTCAATTTCTAGTTTTCTCTCAACCAAAGATGTTCCCAAATAAAATTTAAGGGATGGATCAATGAACTCTTAAGGTTATTTAATTTCATTTTTAGACAAACAAGAAGAGGATTCTCTTTGTTTGCAAAAACATTATCACTAAATCCCAAGTACTCAAATTCCCTATTTCTATGCTCAAGAATCCTACACAACTCTACCAAAGGTGAATTTATCTTCACTTTGATTAAGATTTGGGCCATATCAAAAACATTGTACTTGGGTATGGAAGTTATGGAAGGGAAAGTGATTACTTTTTTAGATGGTATAAAGTATTTCAAAACAACAACATAAGGAATACTTGGATTTGGTTTAGTGGAAGGGGTTTTGCATGACATATTATTCTTATGGGAACCCTTAGGAACATTAGTCAATATTGACATCTTGGATTTTGAGTCTTGGGCATGGATCTTCACCTTCTCACTTCTCAAATTATACTCCTTTTCCTTGGCAAAAAATGCATTTGTTAACAACTCCCTATCCTCTTTGGAAGGAACTTCTCCATCAAACTTATTGATGATCAAAGCTCTTAGATACTCATTATCATGATTGGGAAGTTAAAAGGATTAGGCCATATAAATCTTAGAATTAACTTAAAGAGGAAGAAAACATACCTTGTTCACACTTGTCCAAAATATATCAACAATTTTAACACATAAGAGATAAGTAGAGGCTGTACCTTATTCAAATTTTATTTGATGATCAAACACACATACATAATTGAAAATTAATACAATAAGATCTTCATCCAGGGAAGATGTTCAAAAGGGAAATGAGGAAATACACACTCATCACACCAATCAATAATATGTTCTTATTCAAGTTATTTAACTGTTGCACTTAATGGATCAGGATCTTCCTTATTATCTCAAGGTGGATACTTCCTATCATAGGAATATTTCCTCTATCATCTACTCCATGATATCCTTTGAATATATTTTAGTTTTGATTTTGATTTTGATTTTGAGGGATTAAGGACAACCCTTTCTCAGCTCTTGTAGTTTTCATAAGATTTCCTTAACTACCCTTGCCAAGGTATTGACTACCTCTTCCAAATTAATAGACTTGCTTGTGGTTTTTCAGGATTGATAAGTTTCACCCCTTCCCTTTTTGGAGGTTTTCCCACAGCCTTTATGTCATTTTCAATTTGAATGGACAAGATGAATGCTTGTCTCAAAATTATAAGGTTCTTGTCTCTCAAGTAATAGACTACCTTTTTTTCAAATGCATCAAAATATTTGATCAAATAAGAATCACTAATGGGTCTCAAATTAGCTAGTAATATCATCAAAGTCTTGTTAAACCTTGTGTTGAAATGTTATACACATTCATTGGGATTTTTATTTATGTTTTCAACTCAAGACAAGAGGAACATAGGTTTAGTCATATTACCATATTTAATTCTAAAAAACATTCTTCATTTTATCCCAGCAATCAATTGAACCATGAGGTAAGGAATTAAAATAATTTATTACATATTCCTCTAAAGTGTGCTAAAAAAAATTCAAGAAAACATATTCATACTCTACTTCATAATCATTCATAATGTTTGGAACAACTTAAGATGTTTATCACCACTACTAACATTATTTCCTTTGAATGTAGGCAGGGTATACCTAATTTCATTATAAACCTCGTTTGGTTATCCAGGCATGTTTCCAAAATCAATGGGTCTAAAATAATTAACTCTGAAAGGGGCACATGGAGGCGGATGGTCCATGTTGTTATTAATAGGATTCTAAATAATAAGATCAATAATATTGTGAATAACATGTATATGAGCTAAAGGAGGAGCATGCTATTATGTAAATTTTATTAAAAGAGTACTCCTAATAATTACAAGCCTAGAAGCTTTCTCAAACAAACTATGGAGTTGGAAAACATGGATTCTAGGCTATGACCTATGAGGGGAACTCAAATATTTTTCTATCAAAGGAGAAATAGTTTGATCAAGTGTTTATATGTCTTTACCTTGTGAATTTTGATCAGTAAATAGTTTCTAAACTTGTCTCCTTCTCCTCTCAAATGTACCCAACTCAAGAAATAACTATTAATTAGGGTCTGATTTGAATGAAAATATTAATCCTTCCAACTTTGTAAATGTGGAATTTCACAAAAAATACAACATATAATACAAAACCAGTCAATCCCAAAATTCAAAATGGAGTCACTACTATAGATTGCACTCTATACATAATAGATCGATATGGAAATACACTAAATCATATTCCAAAAATAATAAGCTGATGATGATTTGATAGGCCCTTCTTAAACAATGGGAACTGATAAATATTTCTTAAATTCCCCAAGAATGAAACTAGTATGTTTTTTCTTCCCAATCTAACACTCCCAAAACAATATTGGAATGCATATTTACATGAGGAGAGAACAAGGGAAAATAATAGACCTTTTAGTTTTTCGTTTGCAGCTAGGGACGGGTCTATCTCTTCCATATGATAAATCCTTATAAGGATTACTATGAGGTAATTTACTAAGGGTGTGGTTGACCACATGCTACTTTTGGCTCTTCCTAAATGAAGGTGAGAGAACATATGGGATGGTATTAAAGAGAGATGGAGATGATATGTTTCAGGCCCTCAAACTTATTGAAACCTTAATTTGAGATAAAATGAAACCACATAATACAATGCTCATTCTAAAGAATGGTAAAAAAGTATTGAAAAAATATGATACATCACACATAAACCACTGACGACAGATTTGATGTGATCACAATCATCATTATAGAAGAATTTTTTTAACAACTTGGAATGGAATGGTACTTATGATGCTAATATTCACAATTCATGGAAAATACACTTTAAATATTTAGGGTAAATGTGATTTTTATGCAAATATCATGTTGGATATGCAAAGGGATAAAAAATAATAAGGGTAGGGACTAATGATAGTTTAAATAAAAGTGAAATTAAATGAAAATTGGGGGAAGAGAGATAGTGATAGGAAGTAGATGTATTGACCATGTTATCTAGATAATTCATCATGCATTCAAACCTAAAATCAAAGGGAAGTCACACTCCTAAGGTTGCTTATCCTCATGGACACTTAAATAGAAAAAGCTATGAAATTTAAACCTTGAGACCTTAGAATAACCACCTAAGAATGAATCCTGATGTAATCAACATAACAAACTTCTAATACCAAAGGATACCCTATGGAACACAAATGTACATTCACAAGAATTAAAGAAATGATGATTGTAACTAAAATAAATGGTGTAAAGTAACATTAAAATACAATAATCATTCAATTACCAAATCAAAAAATCAAATGTAAAATGATCTTATAAATTTATTTGACACAATAAACATATGATTACCAAAGAGAGTCACTAGTTACTGATTTCAAATTTGTTTACAATGAGAAAAACCAAAAATTTTCATGGCAGAGCTGATCTTACATGTCTAGTTGTAGTGAAGACAAGGGAAACATATAGAAGATGAATCTAAAAGCCTTTGAATGGATTTTTATGGGAAACCACCTTAACATGAACATGTGGATGAAAATTACAAGAATCCAAACCTTTGTAGAGCCATTACATAATAAAAACCATGATCATAACTTGAACCCTCTAGTTTTCAATTTGTGTTTTGTAGAAATGAGTTTTTTAACCCCTTGTTTTGAAGAAATCCCTCACATTTATACATTAATAAAAAAAATTGGAATAATATTCTTTGTAGCTCCTCAATCAATGGTTAAGATGATGATCCATGTGAATTAGGGGAAAATAATGGAGGAACAAACAATCTAGCAAATGAAAGAGGGAAATAATGCCAAATATTCATTATTCAATTCCCAAATCATCCATGGTGGGGTTATGAGGGGAATATTCCACTTTTATAAGTACCCATGTGCAAAGGAGGATCATGAAAAATATCTCCAGTCGTTAAATCTGCCACTACATCCATGAAAATGGTGTTTTACCTACCCAAATTTTTGCATATAAAATATCACAAAATATTGCACCATTTCCCCCAATTTGACCCCTATGGAAATCGTTATTTATCATGATTCCAATCAAACTAGTTTCACTAAAAATGGGTGCCCAAATCAAAATTTATGAGTGAAAATGTCACAATGCATTTATGCCCAGACAATTAAAAACTGTAACTTTGATTTTTTTTAAAAATACCACATGTCATGTCCTGATTCATTAGTAAGATAAATTAGGAAATTAGAGAAAATGGATAGGGTAAATGTTCCATTTGTTCTATTGGGGACTGCCTTGGCTAATTCAATGGTTTTAAAGAGAATGTTGTGGGTGGTTGGAGAACACAAGGAACACAAGAACTGTTCCCTTGGTTCTGTTTGGGTGTGAAATGTATGGTAGAGGTAAATAAGGTGAAGTGAATAAGTAAAGGAACAAAGACACAAGGGGAACAATTCCACAGGTTCTGAGTGGGGCTGAATTTGCCGCTAAAGTTGAAGAGTGCAAAAATACGGGGAAATAGAGGAAATGGAGAACTAGGTGAAGGATGCAAAAGTTCCAAGTGTTCCTCTTGGAATCAACATGTTTGAAGGAGGGTAAGTGGATTGGAAGGTAAACGGAAGTAGGGAAGTGGAAAAATGTTAAACAAATGAAGTATTCCACAAGTTCCAAAAAGATCTAATTTTCTTGATTAAAGACTTAGCCATTTTTTCCAAGGTTTGGGTGGTGAAGTGGTGGGAGCAGGGAATAAGGGAACATGAGGAACCTTGAAATAGCTCAAGATGTTTCTAAGAAACTCTAATTAGTTGATAGAGGAGGGGAGTGTAGTAATGCGGGGAACTTGGGGAACAAGTGGAACAAGGGAAAAATTCTACTTATTCCTCAAACATCTGATTTACCTAACCAAAGGATAATTTACCCAAAAATGGATATATTCTTAGCCTCAATGGAGTATGAGCCGAGTTGGAAGGTAAATGGAACAACCCTGGAGCTTAGAAAAATGAAAAACACCAAATATCCCTATAAATAGCTCCGTAATCCCTCTTATCGTATGATGAGGGCACAAAACACTTAGTATTAGACAAGAAACTTTCTCAATGATCAAATGAATGAAATAGAACTAAAAGAAACTAGTAAGTAAGAAATTATGGAGGGTTTATGTTACCTCATATGTGATGTGATGGATATAGGCACAAAGTAGATGATGTATCACGCTACTGTCGGCTGATAACCTGCAATTAATAAAGAATAAACAAAAAATGGATTAGATGATTTACGTGGGGTTTTCTGAAAAATTGGACCAAAGAAGTGTTAAATTCCTTGGCGGATGTCAACCCTTGTTTGTTAAACAAAAGTGATATAGATGATAGGTAAACTGATAGTACACAAAAACTGAAAGAATACAGAATCTAGAAGTAACTACAATGGATCTAAATACTAATATGAATGGAATAGAATAAAACTTAGATTACACCTATTTTAGGTTAACAGTAACCCAGACTATGCAGAGAGAATTTGATAGAAACCCGAGGTAGAAGGGTGGAAAAACAACTATAAATGAATATGTGGATGCTCTAAGTGTCAACCAGATAGAACAGAGGCTTGTAGACACTAGAGAAAACCTATAGAGGGGATATAAGATGAATAAATGAAAGGGATGTGAGGTAATAAGGATCAAAGTGGATTGGAATAAAAATTAGACAAGTTCAGAGAAGAAGGATGACATATTTGGGGTCTGGAAGCAATGCAAGGGATGTAGTAGACTCTAAGCAGAATCTGAAGCATAAAGGATGATAACAAAGGGCTGATTCAATAACAACCTAGGCAGGTTGACAATGACCTGGGTAGTGTTGAACAAGGCCAAGGGAATCAAGCTAGATCATAAAACCTATAAGCAAAATAAATGATAGAATATACTAATAATGGAGTCCTGACTATTGTTAGACATGCAAAAGGTTAGATACAAACAAGGAAATGATAATATGATAATATTTAAACAAGACCACACAAAATGATAGCAATATAACAGAGGATAAACATGAGTGATGCAAGCACATTCCAAGGAGGTTTGAGAGATCTGTAACTACTTCATGGATGCTCAGGCATGGGAGATTGTTCACAGGTTACAAGGAATCTTGGATGTTTGTATACATTTGATTAAGAATGGAAATAAATCACTTAGTTTTATAGGGTCAACGGAGACTGGGTTGGGTCATCGCCAACTATGGGGAAAGTTTCCCCAATAGGCTAGATTTTTTGTAATTTCAAGATTTTAAGAGTTGGAATGGTATTTTAAATCATGTAGGTAGTTAGGGGTGATTTAGAGATGATATATGGGCGAGTTGGAGATAATGATAGGTTAGAAAAAGCATAGGGATCCTAAATATACATCCCACTAGGGAAAGATAATGGGTATTAATTAATTAAATCTAATAAATATTAATATGGATGGGATAAATGGGCATTTAAATAAATAATGGAGATGAATCAAATAAATATGCGCAAGTGGTCGATTAAGGGTATATATACTTAATTCAGGTGTCTACATTTTCCCCCTTTTATTGAGTGGTTTGGACTAGCAAGCCATGAGACAAAAATGATGAAATTTGGATGAGGATTGATAAAAAGGTAGATGATGAGCTCCCCCTCAAATGGGGGATCGATGATGCTACATAAAATTGATGACGTATTTGAAAAAGGTAAATGAAAAAGGGTGGGTGGGTGAAGATAAATGGGTAAAATTATAACTAAAGAAAGATTCCCCAAAAAAAAGGATTGTAACAAAAATAAAAAATATGGTGGTGACTCCAATATCACATAGAGAGAGGATAACTATAGTCTCAACAGAGATGGGCTATAACGTTCTATAGGATATTGAGTGAGTGGAGATCATTGTAGTATGGATAGAAACTATGATGGCTAATGGATCATAGGAAAACATTAAAGTATTTGCAACTAAATGTGAAAGGTATGAGAAATCATTCATACATGATGAATTGAGTGAATATTTATGCATCTTTAAGGGATGAGGATGAAAGATATGGTGCCCAGTGGATCATGAAAAAAATGATGAGAAGGAAAAATAGAAAGCGGGAGGTGAAATAATATACCCTAAGGGGTGTAAGCATGGTCATAAAGGAAAATAGGGAAATGAATGATGCAAAAGTGAAGGAGTAAAAAAAATAATGCCTAAATGGGGAAATGAGGTATGACATTAACATGGACTTTGTGTGCATATTGGATAGAATAATGAAATAAAACACCCAAAGGATGAGTAAATATGGCCACAAGGTGGACTTGAGACTATAAATGAATGATTTGAATGTAGAAGTAAAATTCCCAGAGAGAAAATAAATAATGCCAAAAATGTTGACTTTGAAAGTAGATTGGATAAGATTGAATATTTGATTAAAATGCCCAGATGGAAAATAAATATGTCCATAAGGTGGATTTGAATGTCAGGGGGATGAAATGATATCAGATGAGGTGTAGGATAAGATGTGACTTAACCATAGTGACATATGGGTATGAATGACAATGTGTCATATCAAGGAATGTGCAAGGAAACGATGCCTCCAAATGCATTAGAGCTAAACGAGAAGAGAACCAAGGAAATGAAAGGCATATGTGACCAAAGAAAATGCGTGTATGTAACCAACGACAATTAGTTATATAAAATATCATAAGGAGTATGTATCAAATTAACTCATAAACCTAATGTCAACATGATAAAGGGGTTTGAGATGTTCTTATAGAAGGGAAGAGGGTTCTCCAAAAGTGGTGTTCCATAAAACTATGCACCACTCTAGGAAGGGGAGAGAGAAAATTGATCAATGAGGGAAGTCTACTAGAATAAAGTTGATTAATGTGGGAAGATTTCTTAGGATGCTAATAAAATGGAAGGTTGATCAATGCAGGAAGCCTTCAAATTCCATAAAATAGTATCCATCCTTCGAAGGTATGTTATACTTTATACATAATATAGATGGTAGTAATAGTATATGATAGTTGTCCTTTGAGAGATTGATTTTTTATTTATTTTCTTTTTACTTTGATTTACATGCTTTTCTTTTTTATTTTTACATGAAAACATGTCTTTCAAGTGAGCAGTTTATCTTTAATAACTTTTATTTTGATTTGGGCATCCATGAATTTTGATTTTTACATGGGGGAGAGACAGGACTAGATAAGTAGACCACTTAAAAGGGGATCATGAATGTACAAGATACACCCTTGGACCCTTTACATGGTTCTAATAGGTGAATAAGAGGGTGATGGATGTAATGATCATGGAGTTATCACCAGGAAGGGACAACCAATCTATAAGGAAATATGCTATGGGTAAAGTTGTGGTGCCCATATTTAAGGTCACATCTATGAAGTGATAGTGGACCACATGATTCCAAATCATTACAATGAGAGATCGAAGGAGCTAAAATGGAGGAATTATCTAAAAATATGAATAAGAGCACTAGTAGAAGTACTAGCCATAGAATGGTTGCAAGTGCAATGTGTTAAGGGGTTCTACTTCAAGTTTACCATCAAGGGAGGCCAATCGATAGGCTCCCGACCCATAGTTGTTTATAATAATGTATGTTCTAATCTAGTTAGGGGATAACTTTCCACATTGGCTCCTTTATAAAATAGTGAAATTTTGATTTTATTTAAAGATGAGGTTACCAAAATTAAATTTTAATTCTTTAAGGTGTTTATTATAAGCACGTTTAATGCACTCTTGATAAACATGATGGTTTTCAAGAGAGAGAAGTCAATTTTCATCTAACAATTCAAGTTGTGCTAGATGTTCTTGGAAATAGTTGTCATCAGAGATGAATTCACAAAGGAACACACATAAAGATGAAATGTGAAATTCAAGGGAAGGATGGCTTCAAACCTGTAAACAAGAGAACTAGTGTAGCCCCATAGAGGTATGAATACTAGTGTGATAGGCCCAAAGAAAGAAATGAAGAAAGGGAAATGGACATGCCAGTCACGTCCTAACTAGTTAATAGTTTTTGCGAGAATGTTTGACAAAATTTCACTAGTGGCTTCAACTTGGCCATTAGCTTGAGGATAATATGGAGAAGAGAAGATGAGTTGGATATTAAATGAATTGTAGAGATTCTTAAGATATTTGTTTTTAAAAGACTTTATGTTGTCTGTGACGAGTTTTTGAGGAACACCAAAGTAGAAAATGTTCTGTTGGTAGATAAAATTAATGATTGGTGTAGTCATTTCTTCATATACCTTATTTCTACCCCAAGCGTGTTGGGCTATCACCCATTGTGTGATGGGCACTCACCTAAGGAACACATGGGCACCAAGCCCCTACTTTATGTGAGCTTCACGAGAATGATCAGCCATTGGTGGAGAATGAGTTGCAAGAATCGAAATATAGACATTCACTCAAAAACATAAGATACAGATAATAGACCCATGCAAAGATGTATCATAAATGGAAATGAACATTGTAAATAAACATAATGAAACTAGATCCAACTGAGAATAATAATAAGAACATATGGGTTTAAAATTTTGAGCATGAATAACCAGAATCACACATGATATATTGATTTATAAACATTTACAATGGATACATTACATCATAAGGGTCATACAAATTGAATACATTGAGGGATATTATCTTAAAACCTACAAAAATAATCTACAGAGAGAAATTTCTTAGATATTCTACCCATTACAACCCTTGTTCATAGCCAAATACATGCCTAATATGCTTCAAACCCTTCTTGTAGTCATTTCTGCGACACCTTATTACTACCTAAAACCCTCCTTAATCCATCATTTCCATAGCAATTCATTCTCACTCTCTTCTCCCCTAATTTTGGACCCAAACACTCCTTTAAATAGGATCTAGATGCACCACCTTGGTTTTCTTCATGAGAATATCTCATGCCAAGTTAAAGTGTGGTCCTCTATGGTCGAGTGCCTATGCCATCTTGCAAATGCCTCCACTACTTGTAATGATCATCCTGGTAATATTCCTTACATGGAATATTCTTTTCTTGACCTCCAAGGCTCTACACTGACACATTATCCATTTAACATGCCTACTTAGGATTTTCACGTGTTTCTCCTGTGAAAAATCCTTCAAAGTATGGCTAAGTCCCTAAACCTTCCTACTCTTGTTCGCACCAACTTCTTCTACCACATGCCTTTCCCTTACACATTTTTTCCTGAGTGTTTTCCTTCATTACTTCCTCCCGTGCATACTGAATTCTTCCTTTGGACTTAGTCAATTTCAGGGCACAAAATTACTCCACACTACACACATTATCCATCCTTGGAAACACTTTTCCCTTCCACCAAAGAATAAATAATAGTGAAAATGAAAGAATCTATGATAGAAGAAATAATGGAAGAATGGATGAATCCTGCTACTGCAACATGAGAAGTGGGAAATATTTCTTCACGAGGGATTCAATATTTACCAAAGCATCTACCTTATTCTGCACCTATTGAAGTACATCACCCACCATCAAGCTAACATCATAAAAAATCATCTCATCCCCCTTAGCCTTCAACATAATTTCAATGTTTTCCATCTTCTTGCTAAGGTCTCTCAATGCATCCATCCTGTGAGTGACTTGGGGGTATAACTCTTTTAGTTTGATTTTAATCAAAACCCTTAGGGTTTCGATTGCTTCTAATTTCTTCTCTACCTTAGCCAAGATCATGTCTCACTCTACCCTATTGCCCTTATTTTTCTTTTGAAATTATTTCAGATCCGTTTTATGGCTGGTAACTAATATGCTTGGTACTCTGTCCCTATCCCCACAATTTTCATGTACAACTTCTTCCATTTGTGTCGCAGTCTTTACTAAGGAAAGGATCTCAGAGTACTAAGTTAGTATCTCCCCATTCTTTAACTTTTCTTCCTTCTTATGGCACACCATTACTTCTTCCACTAATTATAATGCAATTGGATTCCTCTCCATGGTGAGTATGCATGTCAAGTCTTAAAATAAATGCATGGTTGAATCATATTTATGCTCAGGCGGGGCTAGGTTTGGGTACTTTAAGATAATGGCATCTAAAATGGCCTCTATCTTCTTGTGGAATTATTTCACCTTCACCTTTTCATCGCTTAGTTCATGCCTTAACTACGCACTAATCAATTCCTTATGTTTTATCTCCCTGTACCTCTCAATGATTTCCTCATTATTTTTCTCAAGCTCTTCCTCCAAGACCCTTATTCTATCATTTCTACTGAAGAGTATTTCTTCCACCTCCACCGATACTTTTTTGGGTGCATTGAAAACATGCTCATCTGACAACTACTGAGCTACTAGGCATTTACAAGAGGGTTTATTCCCTTGGTGTTTGGTGTCTTCATAAATGAATCATGATTTACCTCAAACTTAGGTTCATCAATGTGGGGCTCAAAAGCCCAAGATAGAATTTTACTCATGCAAGGGTATGCACCCTCTTCATATAAATAAGACCAAGCAAGGAGTTGGTCGGTAGGCATGGTAATTTGGAAGAGTGCATACAGTAACTTTCTTGGATCATTAATATAAGTCATAGTGTGTTCCTACGCCACTACTGTGCCCTTCCCACATGTGCATGCTATTGTTAAGAAGCTTACTACTAAGTTGGGGTCTCCGCCCATGCTCACATACTCCTTTCCTACACTTTTTCTCTCTTCAATTTCCTTTAGCACTTCTTGGGTGCTTCAATCTACTTCGTGCTCCACTAACTATTGGATAATACCCACCACCTCCCTCTCTATAGTGTTATCTATCTACTCCTTAGTTGGAGTCGAGGTCTTCTAATCACACATTTTTACCTCCTCACTTCCTCCTTTAGTATGGGTGCCCTCCTCATACTCCTCCTCTTCATCCCCTTCTTTTCTAGACTTTTGTATATTGTACAAAGGAGAATGATGAGTTTCCTCACTCTCTTCATTATCTCCTTCATTTTCCTACTCAGAATCATCATCCTTTATGCTCTCTGTCCTCTCCGAGTCTGAACCTTGTGCCACCCTTTACATTTTCTTTACTGGTAAATCCAACATAAGGGAATCCTCCTTCTGATGTGACTCTTCTCTATTAGGAGACTCTTCTTTCTCTAGTGACTCCTTCCTAATGGGAGACTTCTTCCATCAAACATAGGTTCTTGTACCCATTCCTGAATCTTACACCCCTATGGTTTGAACTATATGTGTGCTTGGCACCTTATTTTCAGGAGTATCTTCCCATTATTTCTTCTTAATTACTACCTTATTCTTCCTCTCGAAAGGGTCCTCGAGGATTGAGATGTCATCCTCAACATAAGCACCCTTCTCAAACTTTGGCCTTAGTCATACATAGACCCTTATCGCCATCCTATCTGTAATAGGAAATGCCACCAATTTTACCATTTTTATGTCACGAGATATGTAATTTTCTACATAGGCACACTTTTTGGGATACACCAAGGTCCAATACATCTCACAGTGATCTTTATCTACAACACTTAGATAAAATATCATCTTCTCCTCCTCCTTAAACCTATTTACCGCACCTTGAAAATAATACATTGTGAAGGAGAAGGGTAACTTACACCAAGGACCATTGGTTTCATCTATCAAGGTAAACCTACTAATACAAAAGTGCTAGTATATGGAAAATTCATCTTCTCCATCCAATAATTTAGGTATCTATTATGGTATCCTCCATTCAACTCTGAATGCATCATGTATCCATTTATACCATTTCTCCAAGTGTTCCTTGTGAGAGATTGTCATGGTGTCACGAGTTTAAGCTTGGAACCTCTGGGTGAGAGAGGGGTTCTCGTCTGAGTACTCCTAAACAAAATTATCTAGCCCATTGGGCACTCCAATTTCTGAAAATAAAATGGTAAGGATGATATTACTGAGTATGATCTTCTCCTCGTTGTGTATGGCATCAATAATATCCTCTGCAATGAAAGCTGAGAGGTTTTAAATGGTTCCCTCTGAGATCTTGCGGTATACATTCAACCAAGTTTTGTTTATCTGTGTCCATCTCTCCTACCCATTCATCTTTGTCACCAAATGGGAAACCATCCTCATAACATGGTTGGTGATTGCAGTGATGTCAAATTACCATGAAACCTTCTTGTAATCATATGCCTCAACCATTTTATTGATGGTCTCCTTGTCTCAAAAGTCCTCATCCAACGGTTCTCCCTCAAATATCATGCCATTGTACTTAGAAATCAACTATGGGGTTATGTACATCTGCCTTCCTGCAAAATAGAAATAGTCCTCATGTACATGTGAAATTAACCACTGGTGTAGTCACTCCGATTTTTCAAAATAGGGCAACTTATAAAGTTGCAGAAGCCAAAAATTCTCTAACTTAACTTTTACTTCATCATCATAGATGGGTTTCCATCTGGCGTCTTCTTTTCCATAGAGAAAAAAAAATCCATGGTCATCTCCTTTTCTATGATGCTCATGTGATGATTGTAATCCCTCATGGACATCTTCCTTATTTTTGACACCCACTATTTCCCTTACAACACACCATCTAGCTATTACATTTCTACATACCATTCTTCTTTAAAACTTGTGGAAATGGTTAGTTTTCCTTTTCCCTTTCCCTTTTCCTTCTTTGGTAAAGTGGTCACTCTTTGTTACCATTTTTCTCTTCCTTGGTCCTCTGTAGTTTATCCCTTGTGTCAAGTTCAATTACTGTTCAAACCCTTGGATATAATTCTATGGAATTTCCATGAAAAACATGTGCCCTATCTTGTAAACCCTAACTTGGAGCACTTCCTTTCCACAAGAAATCATATCCACCCATGGGACTTCACAAACAAACTCTTCTGTGTACACTCATGAACTTTTCCTCCACACTAGTTCACCAGTCCTTTGATTTATTCAACTCCGCACACTACTTTTCATAACTTCTTCAATAACAAAATGCAAGGTAAAAGAATAACTCACCCCGACCTTCTATTTATAGCTTTATGTTTTTTTGCACAAACCCTGATACCACCTACAAACATATAGATGCATTAAAGTTAGGTTTTTCCAACACCATCCTTCCACACATTCTATTTAGTTATTTTCTTCCACATGAAAACTTCTGTAACCTTCTAGCGCAAAACTTCCTTGACCATAGAATTCTTCGTGCTTTCTCCCATGCCAAAGTTAATTCTTCCTTTATGTCTTCGACCAAGTTCATTCCAATGCCTACCTCATGTTTCTCCTACACTTTTTACCCTTATACGTGGTTTCTAAAAGAGTTTTGAGACCAATCTCCTTTATTGATTAGCTTTTCTACGCGTGTTCATTTGACCCCATATGATTTTGACTTTACAACCCAGACCACCACATCAAAATTGCTCTAGGTACTTCTTAGAATATTACCACATCCTACTCACTTCCCCTTTACATTCCACCCCACACTAAAAATATGTGTGGTCCTTGGTGCATAATACTTTGATGATGTAATTAGCCACCGGTTCGAACATGCGCCCAAAACAAACCAAAAGGAACAAAGAAATGAGAAAGGAAAACACAAAGAAAGCAGAATGTATTAAGGGAAATTCTAAGCTAAATGGAAATACTACCTTATTTACAGTAGGCCTTCACCCTACTTCCATTGAAATACCCAGGAAGTCATGTTCCTTCTAGCGCCTTTGGCTAGAAAGCATCTAAATCAAGTATATGGGTAATATAATATGGTCCTAACCAATAGACCTTGAGATTCCAAGGATGGCGTAGGAACTTAGAATCATAAAGTAAAACAATTTACCCAACCTCAAATTGTTTAATATTTATGTGATAATCATGTCAGGCCTTTGTCTCACCTTCTCAGTATTCTGACTCCATCCTACAAGGGATCATCTTTCATCCAACTACATTAACTTGTCAATGCACTCTTACAACTCCTATTCTTCAGACAATCCTCCTGCTTGTGCAATACATAGAGAGGGTAGCATGAAATCTACTGATAAAATAGCTTTGGCACCAAACACTGATTGGAATGGTGTGGATTTTTTTAATCTCTTATAAGTTGTTCTATACGCCCATAGCATGACTGAGAATTTTTCATCCCAACCACTCCTCCCAACATCACAAATCTTGGTAAGTGTATAACTCAATATCTTCTTAAATGCCTCTATAGTCCCATTAGCCTAAGGGTGATAAGGGTTAGTCTTGTGATGAGCCACCATGAATTATGCCAATAGAATCCTTATTGTCTCATTCAAAAAATGAGTACCCCAGTTACTAGTCAAACTTAGAGGGCACCCATACCTGCTGATTTTTTTCCCATAGTAATCTTACTTCTATGGCTACTATGAAATCCCTTATAGCCACTACCTCTGCCCATTGTGTTAGATAATTAGTGCAAGTAATGATAAAACACAAACTTTTTCTTCGCATGACATGTGAAATAGGCCCTACAAAGTCAATTTCCCATTTTTTGAATGGTTTAACACTAGATATTGGTCTCAATAGCATTTCATCCCTTTTTCCTAGCTTACCAAGGCACTGATAATGATCATAGGCCTTGAAATATTTGATATAATCCTTGTAAACCATCTCCCAAAAAAGGCTAGCTAAGACGATCTTACCTGTAGTCAAATTCCCCATATAATTTCCCCTTAGAATTCCACCATGAGCCTTTTTCATGATTGCAGTGCACTCATGCTCAAGTACACACTGGCTTAAAACCTCATTGTGGCCTAGCTTGTATACGTCTCCACTAATTAATATTTAGGGCGTCATGCATATGGATAACTTTTTCCTTTCCAAATTCTTCATTCCCTCTGGTGCCACACCCATTTTGAGAAATACAAAAGTATCTTCTAAGTCAGAGGGTGCACGTGGAAATCTGAACAATTTTGCATGAAATTGTATCCTCAATGCTCTATGCGTCCTCTTATGAGTCAATCCTTGATAAATGGTCAGGCCCCAAATTAAACTTACCTAGTTTTATAACAACCATAAACTAAAACTCCTAAAATAATAGGACCCACTTGCATATGCGCCCTTGTAAGATGTGACCATTCACCAATTACTTTAATGTCATGTGGTCCATGTAAAAGATAAAAGGTGTGGCTAGAAAATACATCCTTAATTTGTGTAGTGTATAGATCATCGATAATCCCTCATGCTCTGTGGTAGTATAATTATGTTTTGTTGGGGTAAGCTTCCTACTAGCAAAGCACAAGGGATGGTAAAAAATTCCCTCTCTTGGTTGTGCTAATATTTCTCCAATCGCTATCCTTGAAACATCAACATGTACATGGAATGGCTTATCCCAATAGGGAAAGGGTAATATGGGTGCAATGATAAGCCTATTATTCAATGTGTCAAATTCCATCTATTTCACCTCTCCCCAATGAAATGTACTTTTGTGCTTCAGCAAATCCTTCAACAGCATGGCAATCTTGGCATACCCCTTGATAAATTTCTGGTAATACCCTATATGCAAAAGGAATCCATGCACAACACTCTGGCTGGTAGGCTCCCCCAATCCCACAATAACGAAAACTTTAGTAGGATCCACCAAAAAGCCTTCTTTACATATGATATGTCCTAACAGGGTGCCAAATGGAGTAGCGAAAACACATTTCTTAATGTTGAGAGATATACTCAACGGTCGGCATCTTTCAAACATCAACCTAAGTTTATCACAATGGTCTCTCACCAATTCATATAATGTCTAGTCATCCAGGTAGTCTTGTCATAATTTATGGATGAAGCCCTGAAACTCCTAAACCACAATGCTTGAAAACACAGCAAGCGCGTTCTTAAGTCTGAAAGGCATGAACATATAGGAAAAAATTCCCCATTCAGTGGAAAAGGTTGTCTTTTCTTGGTCCTCCTTTACATTTCTAACCTGATGATTTCCCTATAATCCATTTGTGAAATAAAAAATCTCACGCATGACTAATCCTTCCAGGATCTCTTCGGTGAAGGGGGTTGGAAAAGGATCAATGACACACAATGCATTCGGATCCCTATAATCAACACAAATCCTTATCCTCCCATCCTTATTACTACTAATGACCATCACACTTATGCACTATAATTCCTTAACAACCTCAATGATTCCTGATGCAATCATCTTGTCAATCTCCTCCTTGACTTTGATGCGTAGATTGGGACTCATTCGATAAGGTTTCTTCTAAATTGGGTGTGCACCTTCCTTTAACTTGATATTAATTTCTCCCAAGGAGTGGTGAACTCCTTTAAGCTGATGGTACACATGATAAAAAAAATCTTGATATTTGCATAATAGATAAATAATATTTGAAACATCCCTTTCTGTCCAGTAATCTCTAATAGTATCTTCCTTAGGTTCCACCTCCGAACCAATGCTAACCTTCTTAGTTTTTATGGGTTCATGGTAGGTGTGCAATTTCTCATCAACACTATCCATAACCTCATGCATACTGACAATATGGTTAACATATAATTTTTCCAACTCTGTAGACCAATTTTCCTTTCTCCTTTTCCATGCATGCGCACTCATGATATACCTCCTCTGATTCTTCCTCATTGAAGCATGCATCCAAGCTAGGTTCATACAATAATTCTAGGACTTTTTCCTCCACCATGGCACTATCTCCCATAACATTCACCGATGGTTTAGTACTCTGATACTCAAAAGCTTGAAGGAGATCAGCCGTTAACTCATGTCAGTTTCTTATGTGAAGGTGAAACTATGAGTGAATGTACCATGCATGTACGTATCCTCATAAGGTCGAGTAAAGCTTATGCACTCATAAAGACAGAGGCAAGGCTTCCACACCTTCCATATAGGCCTTCTCACATGCTTGGACATAAAATGAGGTGGGTTCCTTCCCATGATAGTCTTGTATAGATGTAGGTACATTGATTTGAAGAAACCTAACAGATAACTTGATTATCACCTCATGTTACTCTAGACAGTTATCATAATGGGTCATCCACCAATGTGCTACGGTCCTAAGAAAATCATAGCTAAACATACTTCTAATTTTGATCTCACATCTCCACTGGGTCTCCATTGATCATAGGAAAACATCAAGGCTATCTCCCATAGTGTAAATTGGAAATTGTTTTCCTCCCAAGTGCTTGAATGAGCGCACCTTTTTTACTGTTGTCACAGATCCTCTTAACCACCTTTCGACTAACTCATATTTTCCATGCACCCAATTGTCACATGGAACACTAGTTGTATCACTTATATATTTAGTGTCTTCCCATTGAATAAGGCCTTCTTTTTTTGGTTGTATAAGCTCAGGGTCCTTGATAGTGTGCACATAGATTTTGTCTAGGTCTTCTTCTCCTAAGGGCTCAGTATAGGTTGCCGAATTTCCATCCATCAAAGGAATGATAACAAGTTCCTCCTTGTTCTCAAATATCATATACCCCTTATTGAAATGTAAGTCAAAATTGTTCTTATAGCACCAGGGGTTCCCAAGTAATGCTGGAAATTTGTCTGCCTCAACAAACGCCAAGAATTTGAAGTATCTAATGAATTTTTCCCTTTGGATAGTGATAGCAGCATCCTGTAAAGCACCATTGGGAATTTAATTTGTATGATTAGCCCTATACAACACATTTTAAGATGGTTGTAATGGGAGCCTTCCCATTTGGTTCCACACATCCAAGGTGAGAACATTAACTTCTACACTTGTGTCAATCATAATATTACTTAGAATCCATCCAACAACAACTGCATTCAATGTAATATCCTTATCATAGTAAAGGTTGTGAGGAGGTAGATTATCATGAAAAACATTCCTCTCATGCTCTCCTATGACAATTGGTACTTTTCCCCTCAGCCACTCTCCTAAAATAGGGATGATATTCTCCTATCTCATCATCTTACATACTTACCTGAATTCATCTATATCCTTCCGTGGAGCCTCAACACTCTTCTTCTGCTCCAACTGCCATGACTAATTTTTGGACCCCTAAAAATTAACTAAGTACCTAGGGGATGAAGCCTTGTGGCATGTAGTAAAATGGCATGAAGGAATACACAAAATTAGTACTCAGAGAGGCGTAAAGGGTCACATCAAGAAAAGCTAGAGTTATGACTTAGGAAAGTTTTGGATAAAATAGAAAAAGACATGCATAAGGAGTGAACGAAAAAGTGACTAGATAGAAATGTGGATAAGATATGAAGGCTTGCAATCCAAGTAAAGGATATTCCAAGGAATCATTATGGTTATCATGGAAGGATAAGGGGCTGAGGTTGTTAAATATTAGCTGGTATAAGCATGTTAAAGACACTCGATTGAAGGAAACACATGACGACACCTGGTAGGTTCCTAGGTAATTGTAGAAAAAACATGAGAAGATTCTAGTAGGCCTTCATAGGTGATGATGAATGGTTAAGATAATATTCCTTTGAATTCTTGATATAGAGCATCATTCCTAGAAGAAGGTGTGTGGGTGAGGAGTAAGAAAGAGAGAGAGAGGAATGGGAGTGAATAATGTAGTGTGTATAATAGATAAGTCTAGAATGTAAAGAAAGCTTTGATACTATGAACTTTTTCATGGATGAAACCTCTGAATGTAATATTAGCTAATGTATTTGAATCATCAATATAATGAGGTAATTATGTAATAACCTCAAAATGATTCTTGATGTTCTTTCCTTAATTATTTGTGTGGGTGTTACAGGTTTCCTCAATGTTGTTTCATGACTATTTCTATTTTTAATTGATCATGTTAAATATGTTTTTAGATTATATCTTCTAGGAGTATAAGATTACGTGTAAAATACTATGGATAAATGCACCTATCCTCTAGTTATACTAAATCATCATGTTAATAAAACATATTCTCACAAATCTCACATAAAGGAGGGGCTCAACACCTGCACATGCCTTGGCTGATCTTCCAGGATAGGACTGGATGTTATGTCGGTGCACCTAGGATTGGTTATTGAAATAGGATATGGTATTAGAGACTACATTTTAGTTCCATTTTCGAGAAATCTTTTCAAAGCTGTGAGAATGATGCATGATGATAGAGCACTTGACCTTGGACAGTGTCGAAGCATAATTTAAGAGCACAGAGGATGAGTTTGCTAAGAGATTTAGTACTGGACCTAAGTTTGATGAATGCAAATGGGTAGAAAAACATTTGTATCATGAGCTATATGAGACCTTCTTGTGTTGTTTTCCATTAGAGTTGTATGAATGGATTTCAACATATGCATCTAGATCAAGCTGGTACTATAGATCTTGTGTGTGGACCCAAGATGAATATCAGAGGTTGTAGGATGCTGATATGACTTGGACACATTCTGTTGATCATTGGTGGAAAAGAGTGATGACCATTTATACCCTAGAATAAACTATTTCTACGTATTCTTGTCCTAAGTTTGTTGAGTTTGAGTTCTTAAGGGATCCTCAAGGATTGTTTCTATGTGTTATCCCTTTATCTATGAAGATCTTGATCATTACCATGAGTTTGGAAGCATTTCCTATGGCCAACTAAGCTTCTTCTGAGCATTAGGAAAGGAAGCTAGGATGGAGGAAGATGGTAGACATTGCAGCTGAAAAAGAGAGAGAGGAGATACAACTCAAGTATAATGAAGCACATAAAAGGGAGTTGGCTAGACAATGTGAGGTTTTAGGAGTGATGTATTTATGGAGGCAAACATTATGGAAAAGAATTGAGGTTCATGTGGAGGACATGGAGATTGAGTAGTCTATGGTACCCCATCTTGGCAAGCATGGAAGAGATATACCTTCAGATTCTAATGAGATTTCATCACTTGGAGAAAGGAGAGACCTTAATGTGCATTTGAATCCACCTAGTGACAAACCCCTATCACTTAGTATTAAAAATCAAGAGATAAGTATTGCTAACATAGTTTGTATCGGTGGGAGTGACCGATCTGGACCTAAGAGATATAAATTTTCATTTGGTACATTTATGGCTACATAATCATTTCCCGTGTTTTGAGGAATATTAATTGGAATAACGTTTAGACAAAGTGCATGTACATAAAGCTTGGTTATCGCATCTAGGAGTGGCATAAGACACATATTTGGTAGTAGTGAAATATCACAAACTATTGGCACATAGTTTAATGGAACAATGGGAATGCTAGGTGCGACCATTTCAGGCCCATAACCAGCTACAGGAGGTGGATCTGGTGGTATAGGAGCTAGAGGACATGGTGGACCTGATAGATATGGAGGATCTAGTGGATTAGGAGGAATGAGACCTAGTGGATATAGTGAATATGGTGGTGTAGGAAATGAAAGAGGGAATCAAGGTTCTAGGTCAGGTGGATAAGGGCTTGAACCACCTCAACAAGATTTTTTTGGAATTTCTTTGCATTTACCAGACTACAAATGTGTTGAGGATGCTTTAGAACATGTAAACAAGTGTGAACATCTATGGAACATGAACGGGATCAGTACCCCAGAGTGAAAGGAAAGTTAGTTTGCAACAAAATTATAAGGGCATGTGCATAGTTAGTATTGAAAGTATGACCCCCATCAGACGGTGGTAGATTACAATGTGCTACAGAATGCCTTTTTAGTAGAATTTCATATCCCTAAGTTTGAACAGAAGATAATTAGCACTTTGAAGGAGATTCAATAGGGTATGATAGAGAGTGTGCAGGAATATGACGTGTGTTTTAAGACTCTCTTGTCAAAATTCTATTATGGCATTCACCCTTCTTAGCATGCTCAGTGGTTTTTTGGAGGATTGACAACACAATTTAGGAGAGATCTTTCACACAAGACTTTAACATACCTGCATGAGGCCTTGGAGGTATCCCTGCACACTGAGGTTGTTAGAAGTGTGGATACCAGGGTTAGTCCCTTTCTTGAGGCTCAGATTGCTACAATGGTGAAGCAGCTAGAAAATCTATCTGCGAACTTAGTGCATGAGACTCACAGTGGTCTATGGTGCATGGATTGTGAGCTAGAAGGGAATACAAATGATAGTTTCCCTTGGAGATTGGTATGCGCCATAACGGTGGAATAAAATGTTTTCCATGGAGATCATGATGTAGGCAGGTGCCCATTACTGTAGCACGTGATCCATAAAAATGTGTCTTGCTATTGCAAGATTTGTACCTTTACTACTCATGACATTGAGGATTATTGATTGATTGACCAGATACATGATGCCATTGATATTGGTGTGTACCAAACTAGCCTCATGAAAAATTCCAAGGACAATGGTTATCACTATGAAGGGCACACAGATGGATGGGTGTGTGGAATAAGTTTTCGAGGATGATTTCGTGGTCATGGTAACCATGGATGAGGAATAAGTGAGTTCTCGCATGGGACATGTTACGAGTGTGGATCCACATAACACTACAAGCACGAGTGCCCTGATCTACTACAATGCTCATGGTGTAGAAATAAGTACAAGTATGAGGAGTGCCCAAATTTATTTGAGCACATGAACTAATAACACTGAAAAGAAAAAAGGCATCGTAATGGTAAGCATAAAGAAGGTTGATTCACAATGGATGCCAAGAGTGGCACACAAGTTAGAACTAGAGATAGTACTAGTTACAATGCGAGCTGAGGCTACACACGTAAGGGAAGTGCCAAGGCATAAACAACTAGTTGTTAGAGAAAAATGGATACATGGAAAGTATCCAGACCCTACTCATTAGAAGGAAGTGTATCAAAAAACCATGGATGTAATTTGAAGCCTATAAGGAGAGATTCAGTGTTTGAAGGAGTAATCAAAGCAGTTAGAACAAAGGAAGAATGTAGAGGCTCCACAGAAGGACTTGGATAAGGTCAGGATAGTATGAAATTTTGTGAGGCAAGAGAACATCATTCCTTTGCTAGGAAAATGGTTGTGAGGAAAAGTACTATGCGCTAGAGGAGAGCACAAGAGGTAGGTTTTGCATGCTAACCTTCCTTCCCATAGTCTTGATTATGATAAGGAGATTACCTTTAATGTTTTTGTTGATATATGGATCCTGAGAAATATTCTGATAGAAACTTGTACAAAAGTTAATGTCCTCACTCTAGATGCATGAAATGATCATCATATCAAAAACAAATAATTAAAGGTTGGGTAGATGGTTTTACTTTATTATTCCAAATTTCCGCGCCATCTTGAGAAGCTAAAAATCCATTAGTTAGCACCATATGCTATCTCGTATATCCTCAATTTAGGCATGTTCTAGTTACAGGAACTAGATGGGATGAGGTTACCCAGTTATTTCAATGGGAGTATGCTAAATCCCTACCATAAATAAGGCTTCTGTGTGATCTAAAATAAGGTAACTGTTAGTGCAAAATCACAGCACCCCTGGATGTTGATCAGATTTCTAGGTTGATCATACTAATATCCAGTGTGATTGCATAACATTGAATCCTTTCTCCAAGTGTGGGACTTGAAGAGTGAGAAAGGAATCTCCAGAGAAACGCTGGTTCCTATTCCTCTGTTCAGGTGCACATGAAATATGCAAAGGGTTTTCTCAAAATCTAATCTAATCTGCCAAGGAGACAAGGTAAGAAGATGCATAAAATAAATCTAAGCTAACAGAGGTGATGCACCGAGGAATGAAGAACATATACTTTGCCAAATTAAACACAGACCATGTAGATATAACACAACACCATGCACAGATAGCAAAAATGCAATGAAAGATCAAAAATGACAGGAATAAATATGTAAGAGGGTTTAGAAGCAACCATAGACACATATATATTGCTCAAGGATCGATCAATACATTGCAATGGCCAAAAGGCAAAAAACGGTGTTACAGTCTATATGGGAGGTTTGAAAACTCCACAAATCTTCTTATGAATAGGAGAGAAGGGAGGGTGCAAAGCAGAAATGTCCCAACACCAGAAAGAAACCCCTCCTTACAATTTATAGGAAGAATGGGAGAGAAAAGAGAGAGAGGAATTCGAAATCTACCCCAACCACCTCTAGGTTGCATTTAATTCGTCCATCATGGCAGAAGCGGCGGGTTCTGGAAAAGTGGCAGTTTACCTAACAAAAGCGGTGGGTTGTCTGCTACATTAAAGTGGTTGTTGAAGCATTACCTCTATTTCTGAGAGGCTCCATGTGTGGATTGACTGGTCTCTATTTTTGCCTGACAGGCTTAGTATTTGGATCCAACTCGATTGTATGCTGAGCTAAGTTGGGATTGAACCCTTTCAAGTCTTCATAGCTCCAAGCAAACACATCAGGGAATTCTTGACATAGCTATATGAACTCATACCTTTCCTGTTCAGTTGTCATATTTCCAATTTGCAGTGGCTTGTTCTCTTCTACCAAGATGGATGTCGAATCTTCCCTCTTGACCTGAATATTTGCTTTCTCCTTTCTAAACTGATCATTGGGGTTAAAAATTGACTCCAAGGTGACAAGTCCCTTGGGCAGCTTTTCAGTTCTCAGCTGTATCACCTGGTCACCATATTGTTGTTCCAAATTCTCTTGATTCTTAGCTGAGAACTCAGCTTCTTCCTACAAGAAGTGGATGATTTGCTGGTCATTCTTGAATACTTGCCAATTGACATCGTTATCCAGCACTGAAGGCCTCACAATCATGTGGATGTTTGGCTGTACCTTGTTTTGTTGAATGTTTTCTATAATGTCAAAGGCTGCCCCTACTGCTGCAAGCCTGTCAGTAGCTTGATTCTCTTTCCTAGGGATGGATTTGATGCCAAAGCCCTCAAAATCTTCCATGAGGTCCCATACCCTGTTCTTGTAGCACCTGAGTAGGTTATTTTTGGTGGCATGCTGTCCCTTGACCTGATTTACAATCAGCTCACTATCCCCAAAAACTTGCAAGTTATTTATTTTTCTCTTTATTGCCCAATGCATCCCTTGCACCAAGGCTTCATATTCGGCAGTGTTATTGGAGCATGCAAATTGAAATCTAAAAGTTGAATAATACTTTACTCCTTGAGGTGAAATAAGCACGGCTCCACCTCCTGTGCCTTGTCTACTCCTTGATCCATCAAAAAACAGTTGCCATACCTCGTTGTCATCCTTGTGGTTTGGCTTGGTGATGCTAGGAATAGGTTGACTTTCTTCGTGTATACAATAGACCCCTAGCTCAGATTCTTCTACTTCTTGATAAGGATCAAAAGCATGCACCTTGCTTGCCCATTCATCAAGAGTCAAATCTGGGATACTTCCAACCTTAGTGTCGGCTTCATCAGTGCCAAGGTGATCTTCTTGATCAAATGCTGAGCAATTGGTATTAATATGACTTGGAGTATAGGGCTCAATGTGGAAATCTGCAATAGGTTCTGACCTAATTGTAGCTTTAGTTCCATACCTCGTTCTGAACAACATGTGTGACCAATCAGCGGACAAATATCCCCCAATCTTGGCAGTAAAGTCCCTTGACAAACAGAGGGCAAAGAGTGGTGGAAGGTCTATGACTGATATATCTTGTAAGACAACAACATTTGGACATGCATGCAAGGTAAGACTCAAATTTCTAATCACTCCAACTGTTGCTATTGCTGTCCCATCCAGCTGCACTACTCCCTTAGATGTTATTTTGTACTAGAGCCCTATCTGATCAGCTATCTGTTTAGGCATTACTGAGCTACTTGCCCCAGAGTCTATCATGCAATTATGCACTAGCTGATTTTCAATGATTAACGAAACATAAAAAGGGGGAGGCTTCAACATTTTACCTTGTTGTGCTCCATGATTTCCTTCAGGCTGGGCAGCATTTGTAAGCACTTTGTCTTGCCTCTGAACCTGCTGATTCGAAGTTGGCCAATCCTTTATGGCAGCTTGCAATAGATTTCTTTGGCCTGGGATGGATAGGGATTCCCACATAGATATATTGATATTTGTCTTCTTCATCTGATCAATGATACTAAATGGTGATGAAGGATCTCTCTACTGTCCCTTGATTTGCACATTTTCTCCTTGAATGTGGGCATCAACACCTGGCATTTGAGTTGGCCCAGGGGCTGTTCTTGGCTGCCCTTGTGCATTTGAAACTGGGTTTTGCTTGCCAATCATTTGTGGAGCAGTGGAAGGTTGTGGATTGGCTGGGGCTAACGGCTGTTCTTCACCCAAATTTCTCCTTTTTGACCTTGTGTTGGCAGCAACACCTTGAGAAACTGCCTGATTCATGCCACAGAAATCCTCTGCTTGCCAATTTACCAATGTGGTGTCATTTGGGGCAGGTTGCTGTTGGAATATTTCTTGTTGTTGGCTGTTTTCTTGACTACTCTCACCCTCCACACCAGCACTTGTTACCATTAAAGCTTGGGTTAAAGCACCATTATAGCACATGGATTGATTATGGGGTTCATTACATGGAAAACACCATTCATACTCCTGGGCAATGTTGTTTTGTGCTGGTACTAATGCCTTAGAGGCAGATATGGCATTTGGATTATAGGGTTGGAATGGTCTATTGGCAGGAGGCCTTGTTTGATTCATATTTGCAGCTGGATTAGGTGGCCTTTGAGGCTGATATGGCTGCCTATTAGGTTGAGCTTGAGGCTGATACAAAGGTCTAAAACCTTGAGCTTGCTGTCTTTTTAGAGTAACCAGCTCATTGCCTAGATTTTGCAATTGCTTCATGACCTCCTGAAGCTCATTTGGGGCACTTGGAGAGGAAGTGGAAGCTCCGTTTGAACTTTTATTTCTAGGAGTGGGAATAGGAGTTAAGACAGGTGCTTGACCAGTACTTGGGCTCTCTAAACTTGGATATAATGGCATTGGAGGCCTAGGAGCTAGCTTGCCAGCTTGAATCAGACAATTTTTAGCTCTAATGGCAATACTATAAGTAGCAGGGATAGTTGTGCCTCCCATAGATTGAACCAACATAGAAATATCAGAATTTAAAGCTTTAAGGTAGTATAGAAAAGCACCTTTTGCTGTTGGCCTGACTGCCACCGGAATTCTATCCCAAGATCTTTGAAATCTGAAGTTGAAGTCGGTTAGCTACTCATTGGGAGCTCTCTTGATGGTTGTCAGCTGCTCCAAAAGAGACAAGTTGTCTCCCTTCTCTCCAAATTGATCATGAAGTGCAATACATAGCTGATTCCAGTTTGTGATAGAGCCAGCTCCAAGGCTCCTAAACCATTGCAATGCTTTCCCCTTGAATGAAGATGCCAGCAATTTGACAGCTACTTGCATCTCATTAATCTCATGTATTGCAAAAATATTAGCAATGTCCTTGACATGATCACCAGGAGTGGTATGGTTTTCTCCAGTAAAATATGGAATGTTCTTCAATGCTGCAACTGGGATTGGATTTTGTGCATTGAGAGCAAGTGGGCTACTGCCTGTGAAGTTGACATAGGGGTTTACTGGTTGCGCCATTCTGAGTGGTCTTAAAACCCTTGTATATTGAAAGAAAGGCCTGTCAGGTGGAGGAGTTGAGAGAGTTCTGCTTGGTGGAGATGGAGACCTTTGAATCCTTCTTCCTCTATGCCTTCTTCTTGGAGATAGTTGCAGGTATTCAAACAGCACTTCCTCTTCTCCAGCTCTTGACCTTGTGATTCTTCTCATAAGCTTTTAGGCCTGACTGCTGAAACTAGTTGATTCTTCCCCTTGGAGTCGCCAGATATGCAAATGATAGCTATTTTCAGCAAGAAAATTGCAGCAGATGCACATCAACCTGCTGCAAATGAAAAAATGAGACCTCCTGTCCCACCGGGCGTGCCAAAACTGTTAGTGAAAAATCACAGCACCCCTGGATGTTGATCAGATTTCTAGGTTGATCATACTAATATCCAGTGTGATTGTATAACATTGAATCCTTTCTCCAAGTGTGGGACTTGAAGAGTGAGAAAGGATTCTCCAGAGAAAGGTTGGTTCCTATTCCTCTGTTCAGGTGCACACGAAATATGCAGAGGGTTTTCTCAAAATCTAATCTAATCTGCCAAGGAGACAAGGTAAGAAGATGCATAAATCTAAGCTAACAGAGGTGATGCACCGAGGAATGAAGAACATATGCTTTGTGAAATTAAACACAAACCATGTAGATATAACACAACACCATGCACAGATAGCAAAAATGCAATGAAAGATCAAAAATGACAATAATAAATATGTAAGAGGGTTTAGAAGCAACCACAGACACATATATATTGCTCAAGGATCGATTCAATACATTGCAATGGCCAAAAGGCAAAAAACGGTGTTACAGTCTATATGGGAGGTTTGAAAACTCCACAAATCTTCTTATGAATAGGAGAGAAGGGAGGGTGCAAAGCAGAAATGTCCCAACACCAGAAAGAAACCCCTCCTTACAATTTATAGGAAGAATGGGAGAGAAAAGAGAGAGGAATTCGAAATCTGCCCCAACCACCTCTAGGTTGCATTTAATTCATCCATCATAGCAGACAACCCGCCGCTTCTGTTAGACAAACCACCGCTTTGCCAGAACCCGCCGCTTCTGCCATGATGGACGAATTAAATGCAACCTAGAGGTGGTTGGGGCAGATTTCGAATTCCTCTCTCTTTTCTCTCCCATTCTTCCTATAAATTGTAAGGAGGGGTTTCTTTCTGGTGTTGGGACATTTCTGCTTTGCACCCTCCCTTCTCTCCTGTTCATAAGAAGATTTGTGGAGTTTTCAAACCTCCCATATAGACTGTAACACCATTTTTTGCCTTTTGGCCATTGTAATGTATTGAATCGATCCTTGAGCAATATATATGTGTCTGTGGTTGCTTCTAAACCATCTTACATATTTATGACTGTCATTTTTGATCTTTCATTGCATTTTTTCTATCTGTGCATGGTGTTGTGTTATATCTACATGGTCTGTGTTTAATTTGGCAAAGCATATGTTCTTCATTCCTCGGTGCATCACCTCTATTAGCTTAGATTTATTTTATGCATCTTCTTACCTTGTCTCCTTGGCAGATTAGATTAGATTTTGAGAAAACCCTCTGCATATTTCGTGTGCACCTGAACAGAGGAATATGAACCAGCCTTTCTCTGGAGATTCCTTTCTCACTCTTCAAGTCCCACACTTGGAGAAAGGATTCAATGTTATGCAATCACATTGGATATTAGTATGATCAACCTAGAAATCTGATCAACATCCAGGGGTGCTGTGATTTTGCACTAACAGTAACTTTACCAATTAGTTTATATTTCTATCTTTATGTCTATTTCCTTTGTTGTACATTGGTGTGATGGTAGCTAATTGCATTGTAAGAGGTTCTATGCACAAGGGACCACACATACATTTTTGTGTGGGGTAAGGTAGTAAATATTTTGTACATGAAGGTAAGAATGTTGGGAAAAATTAGCGCGAAGGAAGACGATTGAGCAACGGGATAAGCAAAGGCACATGGATAGAAAAGGAGTGTAAGTTTCATGTAGTTAGGAAAGTGGGTTGAAATAACATGAAGACCATAAGAAGGAAAGGATCACGCAGTATGCCACAAGTTAGTTAGCACTATAGGGAACTACTCAGTAGACAAAGCAGAGGTTATGTACTTAGGCATAGGGATACACATGAAGGAGGTATGTGACAATCTAAGTGGTGTTAGAGCACCTAAAGCTTATAACTATGAAGTGAGAGGGGAAGTTGTAGAAGTTTCTTTAAGTGAAGGAAAATATTTTATTAAAAAGTGACTTAGGACACGTGGTCGAAGGGAATCTAAGGCATTGATAAATTATAAATAAGAAAAGGTTAGTCATTTCGACTACCTTGCCTTAGATAATTTCTTTTGTGATCCTAAATTGGAAGTGTGATGAGGGATTTTTTTAGAGAAGAGAAACACAAATTACTATCATGAACTAGTGAACTTGTGTAAATCTATAGTAAGACCTATGGTGTAACAAAAAGGGAAGAAGATGGTGGAACAGAAAGGAGGTTACGTGAGAGAGAAGAAGGGAAATTGTTGAGTTTGGGTGGGAAAAATAAAGAAACAAAACACCTAGGGCATGAAGGAGAATAAAGAGAGATGGAACAAAATAAAGTACACACAAAGAAACTAGTGGTGGAAAAGGAGAACCAAGTGGAAATCTACTATGATATGTAATACCCCCTAGAGTGATTAAGGCTAAGAAGTGGAATTCTAAGCTATACCAGTGTAAAATCAGCAAGTACAACCACAAGAAAACCGACAACGAGAAGCTGATGAGGGTGGATCTTGTGTCAAACTCTATAATAATAGACGAGCTCAGAAACCCTAAGGTGGATGACTCGGTGAAGAAAGAAACATCAAAGGCCAATGTTTTTCATCTATGAGAGATACCCTTCTTTTCCAATCCTACCCCACTTTTTAGGTGGTTAATGTCATGGGTGCATGAAGACTTCTTCTACTTCGTGGGAAGGAGAATGCAGATCACAAGCCAATTAATTCAAATGGTAACAGGCTTGGGAAATGTTGGAGAAGATATGGTACTAGATTTAGGTGCCACTGCCAAGATCAAGGAGGTAACAAAGAAGCTAAATTATGAGAAGGGGGTAGAGCACAAGTAATTGCAGATCTCCCAGACCTAACACTGAGGGTCTCATCCTAATTAATTAGCTACAAATTGGGGCATCAGAGAGGTGGATGGAAATCAACTATAGATTCCTTTACATGACCTACAGGGTGTCTAAGAGGGCACACTACAACTTTCCCTAATTCATCACAAATAGAATTATTGAAGAGGTGTGGGTACAGAACGAGGCAAGAGAAAATATCACTTGGGGTTCCATCCTACTTATTATCATGTTTTGGGAGATTGGAATCCTAGACAGACCAGATGTGAACATTTGGGTTCACCCACCCACGCACGCATCTCCTCCAATCCAATTCACATAGTTCACTTACAATGGGACTATCTAAAATACTTATAAGGCGTGAATAAACATGTGGTTTGAGAGGTTACACAAAGCCTTCGAGAACAAGTGGCGCATTCCCCATGAGTTGTCACAAGTTTTTGGTGACAAGGTAAAATTTTCTGTCACACAACACTTTTGTTTAGAAAATTTCATGATGGCTAAAGGAGAGATGGGGCCATGGTGTAAGCTCCCCTTTGCATTCACTTCCAGATACATGAAGTGTGCCATCAATAGGATTAAGGATACACAAAGGTTAGTTTTTTATGTAAATAAGGTGGATGTTGATGTCCAAATATTACACACCATGAAAAAGTATGACACTCAACCTACCTATGTCAAGGTTTTGGAGCCATATTTCCTATACTTACACCTATAATTCATCATTACAATTAAAGGGTATGTCCATCGGGTGTTCGTACAACTACGCCCTAAAACACTGGGAGGAATTGAGGTGGAAGTTATAGACTCTCCCTTTCCTAAACAACGTAAAAAACCTATCCCACCAATGAAGGAAGTACAAGAAGAATAAGAAGAAGAGGAAGGAAAGCTAGATACTTCAAGGAAGAGGAAGTACTACACGCGCCAGACTAATAGCAAGGGCATTGACACTTCAGAACAAGGTGATGCCAACACTCCATCAACAGGGTTAAAGGAAGAGGAAGAAGAAGAGGGGCCTGAGGAGAAGAAGCAAAAGAAAAACAGTGCATCAAGCCCCATAACAGGTTTGGAGGAAGGAGACGAAGAAGACTCCACCACATTTAAAGCAGAGTTAGAAGCGGATTTGGAGGGGTAGGAGGTGAAGGTGTAACATTCCCATTTTATGACTTTAGAAATAAGGGAAATTTCTTTTTACACAATGTTCTCTATTCTAAATTAAACATCATTTAGAACACACATTGCATGCTAATCAATCTCATAATAGATAACCATATGCAGTTGTAAATGACTCCGTAAATTACCGATCTCTCATTTCATGACTCGGTTACTAACCGATCTCTCATGTTTATCTTAAAGTATAGAATAATTTATGTATACTACATATAATTGGTTTTCCAACCCTATTCTGGGTACTGAGTGATTTTTTTAAAGAACCTATTTGAATATTTGTTACCAATATTCATCTGATATCATGTTTCTTTAAACTAGGTGACATAGGAAAATGTAACCAGTAGCTTGTGATACTTTGGCAAAATATTTTCAACATAATATTCATGTTACTATTCCTAGATGGCATACTCATCAATCAAAATAAGTCCTTCACCTCACTCTTCTGTTATCTAGAATGGTCTTTACTGACTTCTTTCAGTCCACTTTCCCAAGGTTTGACCCTAACCCAGGTTAGTGACATAATTTTTTATAGGGAGATTCTCACGATGACTTAGGGTATATGGGCATACTCGACCAACCTAAGTCGATTGAATGTGCCAAGGTACCCTGAGTCATAGACACCTACTTCCTATTCCAATCATGCTACTAACTTGACCTAGAGAGAAACTAAGTTCAAGTCTAGATGTGTGTAGATCTAGATGAAAAAATTCAGAAGGGTGTTGCCACATGTCAAATGCAACCTTGTATCCTCGAGAAGCCCTTAGTATTCTTGAAGGTATAATCATGTAGTTGGTGTGTTCCAAAATCCATTAGAATTGCTTCATCACGATTTACATACCCCTTAGTGGTCATTAATTCAATTAAATTTGAATTAAGATTTAGATTGCAGCAACCTTGCAAAACCCTAATTCCAACATTCCTTAAGTTCTTCTTCCATAATTAATGTAACATCCTGGTAGTTGTAGATAAACTAAGGTAGCTCATTTCATCACTGGAAATCTAAAGGATGATTCACCAGTGCTGGCCAAAAGAATTGTACACAAAATTTTCAGGTTACATGGTGTACCAGAATTGATTATATCTGACAGGGATCCTAGAATGATGTCAAGATTTTGGCAAACGCTTAATACAGCTCTTGGAACGAAACTAAACTTCAATTCTACATATCATCCAAAAACGGATGGAAAAACTGAGAGAGTAAATCAAGTGTTGGAGGACATGTTGCGAATGTATTGCATGGATCAACAGTATAAATGGGAAGATACTCTACCACGTTGGTCTCAATGGCCGTTTGAAATCTCCGCTAAATCCTTTGTCCTTCATGCTTATCCCCTTCATTTAATGCCATAGAAACTATCGCCCATGGCTCGCACCCCTTCCTAGGTCCCCTTCCTCCACTAACATTAGTTAGGTTAGAAACATAGGTTAGATCATAAGGTGATACTTAGTCTAACTTCCTTAGTGCTAGGTCGCTAACCTTAGGAACATTTAGCTTATAGCTTAGGGCTAGGTTAGATTAACACTAATCCAACCCATAGGTTATTAACCTTAATAAATCTAGTCTAGGTCTAACAATTAGAATCGTTCAGTATAAGAACCAACAAATATACATTCATGAAAAGGATTCATTTCAACACTGATAATAAGCTAGTAGTATAAATGTATTTGCATTTATTACCTAGCTCAAGATCAAGACCTTCTTGATATTATGATATCGGGAACCAATTCATTTAACAAGATCAGCCTGAGTTAAATCCTGAATTGCTCATTCCACACATTCGGACCTTGCAACCTTCGTAAGGTCTATAATTTTTTGTTTATCCAAAATAAACTTAAAACATCTCTTGGATCAATGCCACTGATCCAAGGCTGAGTCATATAGATAGGTAAATCCACAATTCATTCTGAAATTAGATTAAACTCAGGTGCAAAAATGAAAGAAATAAAAGAGTCCAAGCATATCCTGGCTCAGTCAAAGATCTTCAAATGCAAAGAAGATACAATCTATATCAAGCATGACTTCACTATCAAAGGAACACATCCTTTTATAGAAGAAATCATATATCAACACTTGAATTCCCAGGAGGAAGTAACAATAGTTCAGGGTGTTACAATTAATCTGATTAATATTAATAACTTCATTAACTCATAATGTCTTAATTGTTCATTAACTTTGGGACAATAAGCAGTTATCCAAAAACAAGACAACAAACATTAAAAGGTTAATTTAATGTAACCTAGTTTTCCAAAGAAGGTGTATCATCCACATAGGTTCAGTTAGTTTTGACTTCATAGAAAATTAAGTACAATGATTAACGATCATAACCACCATTCCTTTTATTTTTCAATCTTTTTAGAGAGGAAGAGTCTTCCTCTACATGATTAAGTGTTAGGGTTAACATAACCTTTTTATCATTCACCACTCATATAGTTTAATTGTATGACCAATACATATTTCATTATTGTACTATAATTTTTTAGATAGAGGACGACATCTTATACAACTTAACAAGTTACACCTTAGTAATGGAGATTGAACTATTCCCTTATACCAATTTATTAAATCATAACAGTAATAGGTATACAAACAGATATAAGAATATCGAAAAGATAGCATTACTATTTCCTTCATACAAAGTACAAGAGAATTTACACCAAAATTTGGAGTCAGTCTCCAAATATTTCAATTCATCATGATAAAATATACACTTTACAAGACTATGCATTTTAGGCATACTGCATATCAATAAGCATTAAGATCATAGAAGAATATAAATTTTCTTTTTCAAGACAACTCAAGGATGAATCGAAATTCATTACAAAAGAGCCGGACTTTAAATTAGCCAATACATCATACAAGTTTTTTCCTTCTTTAATCACTTACAAATTCCATCTGCAAAAATTACTAGCACAGGTTAGTTCATTGAACTGAGCATGATAAACACTAAGCATTAAAATAAAGTGCATTCCACTAATTTTTCCATTAAAACAAATTTGTCTTAATGAAATAATTAATATATCAGACCAATAAGCATAAGTAATAACAACCATAAAAGAAGTACAAATAATAAGTCTGAATTCACTTTTAAGAAAAGAGCATAATATAATCAGCAACTACTACATTATATCATAGAATAATTGACCCAATCAATTACTTAGTTAAAACAAACAAGAGATCTTTTCATCTAATTATTTCATAATTCTTTCTGAATTGAAATACATAATTTAACTTTACTATGTAACAAAAAGAGTTACTTTCTAAACAAAAAACCTTATTGTTGTTTTACCATGTTTCTAGAATCATGTATAGAAAAATTCATTTCATCATAGTACATATTTAGGATGATTCATCCTACAACTTAAATAAATAAGAAGAAGAATCAATACGGACTATCCATGATTCACCATTCAGCTAAGAGATAGAAAATAGGTTCAGAAAGTACATAACTAATTACCTAAAAAAATACCTCAATCAAGGAAACCAATAAAAGGATTCACCATTTAAGAGACAACATCTGATAACAAGAATCCCACACCAATCTGAGAAGGGAGAGAATAAAAATTGTAATCATCCTACTTGCAAGCCTTAAGTATACTCTACATTATAGAAGAAATCATTCAAAGATCTGAAACCATATGTTCTAAAAATCAAAGCAATCCTTACACAAGGATTATCTCTCACTTGTGTCCATCTAGGGTAGATTCTTAATATTATTGAGTGCACAGAAAGGAGTCCATCCAAAAACATTAATCTAAAGATGCATGACTCATTCATTTAAAACAGTTAGACTAGAAATGATTACGTTTTCCTTTCTATAGGACAAACTCAGCTGCACACTTCCCCAATCGACATGACCATTTATTCTATACAAGTTAAACTAAAAAATCTACAAGGAAGTTTCCATTTCTGAAGAGTAAGTTCACATTACTTCATACAAGATAGAAAGGGTAGAAAAACCAAACTCAAAAATTCAAACAGGCCTAGGATAGTAATCACTCTACAACATGGAAGAGAGTCAATCTACAGAGAAATTCAAACAAAAGAACTTAACTTCCCAAAAGTTAAAGGAAAATCAATAGAAAATATCCAAACCTAGAATTCATTCACCATTGTATTATCAATTGAATTCCAAATTCGATTTAAAACTTAGAAGTCCTTTCACAAGTTCCAAAAGAGAACACAAACCAAACACAAAGTTTTAAAGAAAATAATGCTTCTATTTTCCATAGGAATTTGAAACTTATCAGAACATCAATACCAACACCATCCCAATTCAAATACAAATAGAAAACTAGGACACATATAATACCAAAATCCACATTCATCTATTCAACATTGTTTTCACATAAGTTTGAGTTCATATTGTAGAGTAGTGTGTACAGTACAGTCCCAAATCAGAAGTACAAAATATTGGCAAAACAAGATACAGTCCACAAGAGTATTCAACTCATTTCTCTTTTTAAAAACCTAAAAATCCATTCAAATGGATTTAAAAGAGAATAAAACACCCAACACAAGTTTTAAGTCAAAAAAAGTTTTAACATTACCCATGAACTTGACTGCAATAGAAATCCCAACTATAATAACTTTCACAGCTCCATCTAGCATATAAAGATCAAGGCAGAGAATTACAGTGTAGAGAAGGTAATTTTTCCAGTCAAATTTAACACAAGTTGAAGTAAGAACACATCACTTCAATATACTTCAAAAACCCATTATCAATTGCTTTCAAACGATCTTGAATTCATACTGAAGGGTAAGTAAACAATACAATCTCAAACAAGAGTTTCTATATCCTCACAAAAAGATACAGTTACATAAAAGGTCATGCACCCTTCTATCAAAACAATCAAAGACTTACATATAAAAACTAGATGCGGGTTACCCAGAATAGAGGAAAACAAAATATCCTCAAATGTTTTCATGTCATTACATGTTCAAAGTAAACTTTACAGTCCAAGACAGGAGTACTACAACTTCTTCAAACTCAAATATGCATCAAAGAGAAGATTTCATAAGAGACCACTAGTTCAGACTCGACCAAAAACAATTTACTCAAACTCTTTATTGAGCAGACAGTCCCAAATGCAAGTTCTAAATAAAACACAAAAGCCTTGAAAGTTCCATATGAATTTCAACATTGAACTTACTCAGAGAGAGAACAACCCAAAACTAATATTATCATACAAAAGGATTCATATCTAAAAAACACATAGATTCCATCAACATGAAGTAAATAACTAGAAGAAGACAAATAACCATATATCTCAAGAGAGTACAGTTATTTTAATGAAACATTTAGAGGAAAGCAAGAAATATTAATGGGTAGAGCCTATCATGCTTGATAGTGCTTCTACCAATTCGAAGGAGACTTCTAGCTGAGCTTCTAACTCTTCTTCTCCTCCAAGAAATATCAACAACCAAACATCTCTTTCTCCAATGCCTCATATACTTTCCTTGAATCGAAAATAGACCAGAGAAACCAAAAATAGCCACAAAGTGAAAATTGAACTCTGGTTCGAAGAACCTGATAGCTCCATGCAGAGAAAAAATCACAAAGCATGCAAGACCAAACAACCTCCAAAAAATCCACCCTCATTATTTCCAAGATGGTTTTCTCACAAAAATCGAGATTCATTAATGCCATTACTCCCCAATCTCCCACCTATCTCTCCTTGCCACTGCCTCCCAAAATTGGTGAATGCTATTTCAACATCTGCATGCATTTCTAATTTTAACTATGATTCCATGTATGCTTCCACCAATTTTACATGTCTCTGCTAAAACTAGAAGTACTTCCTATTAATTCAGAAATCAAATAAAATAAATTCCTTTGTAACCATCGCCAACTTACCATACAACCCTTGGGTCCCTTTCATTAGTTTAGGATAGATATCCATAACCTAGGTTAGTCTAGAAATTAATTACCTTAGGTTTATAAACATTGCCTTAGGTAATTTTCCAACTTAAGATAGGGTATAATTCAAACCAATTTAGTAGTAGGTAATAGGTTAAGAGTATACCTAACATCACCTTAGGTTTTTCCTCATCCCAACATAGAATATGAAGCTTAGGATAGATTGTCACCCGTATAAGTAGACATAGCTAGGAAATAGGTACATTTACCTTAGTTTAGAATACTGTTAGGATAGATCCCATAGGTTTAGGACTTAGATTCCCTTCATAGTCATGAAGCAGGCTTCGTTCCACTTAACACTGTTAAATGTCCTGAAGAGATCAATCTGAAAGATCTGAGCACAAAACATACAACAGAATGTAGGAACGATCTTACAAGACCATAAAGAATTTGTAAACATACAAAAGTTTAGTCCACTATGTTTCTCAACCTCTGAATGTCAGTTTACCATTTAGACTAGGTAAGGAGATTTAAAACATTCCTTGGATCAATGGAATTGATCCAAGGATGAGTCATTTAATAGAGATAAGTTTGCAACCATCATAACCAGATTACAACTCACCTATCTGAAGTGAAAATGGATTATTGCAAGCATCAACATTTCAGTCTAATGAATCCAAGAGCAGAAATGATTTATCCCTGGAAAGCATGATTTTCAACAAGCAAAGGAGCACACCGCATCAAGAAAATCACATGTCAATACTTGCAATGCAAAAGAGAAATATAACAGTTTGTCAAAGGTGTTACATACTTCCCTCCTAAAAAGAATCATCGTCTTGATGATTATCTTATTTTTACCATTGCATTAAGGAAAATCACTTTACTCAGTTTCTTTTCATATGTTTGTAAGAATATTAGAATTTTAAAGTTCCAAAAATCAACATTCACATAGCTTTTTATTTAAAAATAAATAGTTATCTGCCTGAAATTGGCAGACTTATTGTCATATAAAGATAGAATGACAAATTTTTGTCAGTCATCAGAATAAATTGTAATCAAATAATTATGGAAAAGAAGTTTTCATATCTTCCAGGTTTTCCCAGGTTTCACTTTCTTCATTAAATTGGTCCCACTAGACCTTACATTGACTTATTTCATGATTTCTTAAATGTAACTGGCAAGTTTCCAGCACTCGTATGGGTTTAACCATGATTATTCTTAGGTCTTGGACCTGTAAGGAATTCAAATTTAACATGTGATAAATATGAAATGTATTTCTTAATAAAAGAAATATGGAAAACATCATGCATTCTTGACAAAGTAGGAGGTAATGCTAAATGATAGGCTACAGGGTTTATTACTTCAACTATTTCAAAAGGTCCCACCTAACAAGGTGATAACTTGGTAGCCTTGCCAAAAGTTATAGAGATATTTTTTGGTTTAACCCAAAGAAAGACCTTCTCACCAAGTTCAAATTTCCTATCAACCCACTTTAAATCAGTATAACTCCTTTGCCTATCTGCTGCTTCTTTCAAATGTTCACAAATCATTTTAACTTGTTCCATTTCTGTAAGGATTTCAAGTCCAATTACGTCTCTTTCCTCATTGTTGTCCCAACTAACAAGGGTTCTACATTTTCTTCTGTATAGTGCTTCGAAAGGTGACATCTTAAGAGAGGCATGATATGTGTTATTGTAATCAAACTCAACTAGTGGAAGGTACTCTTCCCACTTATACTGTTGATCCATACAATACATTCGTAACATATCCTCTAAAACTTGATTAACTATTTCAGTCTGTCCATCCATTTCCGGATGATACGCAAAACTAAAATTCAACTTAGTTCCTAGAGCTGCATTAAGTGTTTTCCAAAACCTTGAATTCATTCTAGGATCTCTATCAGATATGATTAATTCAGGTACTCCATGTAACTTGAAAATTTCATGTACAAATCTCTTTGCCAAAACAGGAGAATCATCCTTCAGATTACCAACAGTAAAATGTTATACTTTTGTTAGTTTATCAACAGCTACCAAAATAACATCATGTTTATTTCTTGACATAGGCAATCCTTGTACAAAATCCATGCTTATTACTTTCCATTTGTATTACGGTATCCTATGAGGATACAATAAACTGTATGGATGCATATGTTTAGCTTTAACACGTTGACATTCCAAACAATGTGTCACAAAATCAATAACATCCTTTTTCATCCCTTTCCAAAAATATTGTTGTTTTATATCAATAACCATCTTTGTAATACTAGGGTGTCCAGGGAAAGGTGAATTATGAAATTCTGCTAAAAATTTCTTTCTTAAATCATCTAGCGAAGGTATGTATACTCTGTTTTCAAATCTTAAGATTCCTTCATTGTCAAAGTGAAAAATTTTATACCGCACATCTTTTGGATTTGCAACAAGCATTGTTTTTACTTGCTGAAACCAAGAATCAGATTCCATAACACTTTTTACTTCATCCTTAAACTGATTTCTCAATGTTATAAGAGTAGAAATGTGCTTCCTATGACTTAGAGCATCAGATACTCTATTTTCCTTACCTTTTATGTAATTTATGTCAAAATCATATTGAGACAAAAACTCTAACCATCTTTGTTGTCTTGCATTTATATTTGGCTGAGTGAAAATATACTTCAGCCCAAGATGATCAGTTTTTAATTCAAAAGGTTTACCAAGTAGATAATGCCTCCAAAATTGTAGTGCATGAACAATGGCAGTAATCTCTAAATCATGTGGAGCATAATTCAACTCATGTAACTTTAGTTTTCTACTTTTGTAAGCTATGAAATGATCATTTTGTAATAAAATACCTCCAAGACCTTCTCTAGATGCATCCGTTACAACAGTAAGTCTCCATTAGGGTTTGGTGTAGCTATAATAGGTGTTGATGTTAACCGATCATTCAAGGTTTGGAATGTAGATTCACATTTCTCATTCCAAACAAACTTCTTATCCTTTTTTTGTAATGAAGTTATTGGTGTAGCTACTTTTGAAAAATCTTTTAAATTTTTCTATAGTAACCAGCAAGATGCATGAAGCTTCTAACTTCATGTACATTCTTTAGTGCAAGCCACTCAGTTATAGCTATAATTTTATAAGGATCTACAACAATTCCATTCTTACTTATTACATGTCCCAAATAGTGCACTTCTATGTCATAGAAAGAACATTTAGATAGCTTACCATATAACCATCTCTTTCTCAAAATTTCCAAAACTATCTTCAAATGCTCATGGTGTTCCTCAATACTTTTAGAATATATGAGAATGTCATCCAAGAATACAAGCAAAAATTTGTCCAAATATTCTTGAAAGATATTATTCATTAAATTCATAAAATTTACAGGTGCATTTGTTAATCCAAAAGGTAAAACTATGAACTCATAATGTCCATACCTTGTTCTAAAAGTTGTTTTATGAATGTCCTCATCCTTAATCTATAATTGATGATATCCAGATTAAAGATCTATCTTAGAATATACCGATGCTCCATGCATTTGATCAAATAGATCATCAATTCTAGGGAGTGGATATCTATTCTTGATTGTTGCTTTGTTTAACATTCTGTAATCAATGCACAATCTAAGTGTTCCATCCTTCTTTTTCACAAAAATTACCAGTGCTCCCCAAGGTGAAACACTCAGTCTAATCAAACCTTTGGAGAAAATTTATTTCAATTGTGCCTTAAGCTCTAATAATTCTATAGTAGTCATTTGATATGGCACCTTCAAAATAGGCTCAGTTCCAAGCTTGATTTCAATAGTGAAGTCAAATTCCCTTTTGGGTGGAAGACCTGGTAACTCTTCTGGAAACACATCATTATAGTTTCGTAATAATAGGTATCGTTCCATGACATCATTGTTTTCTTCAAAGGTTTTTGACATCTTTACTAAATATAAGGTACAACCTTTATTTTTGGCCTTTTTAAGTTGCATAGCTGACAGTTCCCTAATAGAAATCTCACATTTCACACCTTGAATCTTTGCTATTTTTCGTAGGTCATCTAAACAACTAATATGTTTTTCAAAACAACCCACTTTTTCCTTATGTTCGGCTAACCAATTAACACCTATGATTACATCATAAGACCCCAAAGGTGTAACATAAATATCAACTTCAGTGGAAAAAATAGGAAAATCAAGGATTTCTCCAAAAAGACATATACTTTATGTATGGAAAACCTTGTTTCCATAATGTACAGTCCATGTTTTATACATGTTTCCATCTTTTCTTTTTATTTTTTATGCTAATTTACTATAAATAAAACATTCAGTATCTCCAATATAAAAAATAATAGTTATAGGTATGCCAAATAACTTATCTAGAACTTCTATGGGTGTGGCTTATTTTTCATCCTATTTTTCAGCTACTATGGTGTGTATTTTGTGCTACTGATTACGATCATCCACTTTTAAAGGACATTGATTTGCATAATGATCTTTTCCACAGTTATAACAGCCTCCTACATGTCCCTTTCTAGGCTCAGATTTATTTCTAGCCTTAGAGTTATCATTCTAACCTCCATAGGACTTATGTCTGTCATTATTATTCTTGACAAATTTGTTTCATGCATTTCAAGTAGACTTATTTGTTGTTTTTTTCTTATTATTATCAGCTAAAAACTTACTTTTCATACCAAACTTCTTCCACGGTCCTTTCTTAGGTGAAAGAGATGATGAAAAGGAGTTGGGGGCTTTCTTCCTTACTTCCTCTTTATGAGAAGAAATTACCTTTAATTTCTGTTCCTGCCTTATGGATTTTTCAATATCCCCTTCCATCATGGTTGGGCTATGAACATCTGACTCTCCTCCTATAACAGGATTCAATCCCATGATGAATTTCCATATCATGAACTTCTCGTCTATTTGATATTGAGGTACATACTTAAGGAGTTTAGTAAACCACTCCCAATACTCAGTTACAATTAGCTTTCCTTAAGCTAAATTCTAGAATTGAGTCATCTTCTAATCATAATAAAGTTCTGGCAGCTAACGTTTCCTAAAGTAACCTTTAAATTAATCCCAAGTGATATTAGTTTCATCAATATTCAGTTCAGCCTTACGGCTATCCCACCATGAAGATGCTTCATGGGAAAGTTGATATGCTCCCCATATTGCTTTAGTTTCTTCTGAGAAGTTCCTTATGGAAAATTAATTCTCCATTTTACTGAGCCAATTATTAGCTCTGTCACCTAATTTGGTTTGATCAAACTTAGGTGGACTTATCCTTTTTATATCATTAGTGAGTTTAGCTTCCAGCCTAACCTTTTTGTTTTCAAGCTGATCAGGTATGTTCACATTGTTATTATCAACACCTAAATTGTCATTTTCCTTAGGGGTGGCTGATTACCATTACCAACATCTTCTTCCTCCTCATTTCCCATTACTTTTTGTTCAAGTACAACCAAATGATCTCTTGTGTTGAAGAGGGAAGTAAGGATCTCATTGCAGTTTTAGGTAGTTGTTTCTCCTTCCTCAGGTGGAGGATTATTTGCAACATTTCCTCTTATTCTAACCATTTTCTATTAACAATAAAATTTAAGTTTTATTAGATAATGGAGACAATAGGTCCAAGAGCTACAACCTTCAGCTCTGATACCAAGATGTAACATACCCATTTTATGACTTTAGAAACAAGGGAAAAAAAATTGTACACAATGTTCTCTGTTCTAAATTAAACATCATTTAGAACACATTTTTTAGGCCAATCAATCTCATAATAGATAACCATATGTAGTTGTAAATGACTCAGTAAATTACCAATCTCTCATTTCATGACTCGATTACTAACTGATCTCTCATGTTTGTCTTAAAGTATAGAATACTTTATGTATACTACATATACTTGGTTTTCCTACCCTATTCCGGGTAATGAGTGATATGTTTAAAGAACCTATCTAAATATTTTCTACCAATATTCATCTGACATCACATTTCTTTAAAGTAGGTGACATAGGACAATGCAACCAATAGCTTGTGATACTTTGGCTAAAGATTTTTAACATATTGTTCATGTTACTATTCCTAGATGGAATACTCATCAATCGGAATACATCATTCACCTCACTTTTTTGTTATCTAGAATGGTCTTTACTGACTTATATCAGCCCACTTTCCCAAGGTTTGACCCTAACCTAGGTTAGCAACATAATTATTTATAGGGAGACACTCACAATGACTAGGGGTATATGGGCATACTCGACTGACCGAAGTCAACCGAATGTGCCAAGGTACCCTGGGTCATAGAAATATACTTCCTATTCTAATCATGCTACTAACTTGACCTAGATAGAAACTAAGTTCAAGTCTAGATGTGTGTATATCTAGATGAACAAATTTAGAAGGGTAGTGCCACATGTGAACCACAACCCTATATCCTCGAGAAGCCCTTAGTCTTCTCAAAGGTACAGTCATGCAATTGGCATGTGCCAACATCCATTAAAACTACTTCATCACAATGTACATACCCCTTGGTGGTCATTAATTCAATTATATTTTGATTAAGATTCATATTGTAGCAAACTTTAAATGCCCTAATTCTAAGATTCCTTAATTTCTTCTTCCATAATTAATCTGATTACTATTAAGAACTTCATTAACTCATAATTTCTTAAAATGTTCATTAACTTTTTCACAACAAATAGTTATCCAAAAACAAGACAACAAACATTAAAAGGTTAATTTAATGTAACCTAGCTGTTCAAAGAAGGTGTATCATCCACATAGGTTCAACTAGAGTTGACTTCATATAAAATGAAGTACAAAGATTAACGATCATAACCACCATTCCTTTTATTTTTCATTCTTTTGAGAGAGGAAGATTCTTCCTCTACATGATTAAATGTTAGGGTTAACATAACCTTTTTATCATTCACCACTCATATAGTTTAATTGTATGTCCAATACATATTTCATTATTATACTATAATTGTTTAGATAGAGGAATGACATCTTATGCAACTTAACAAGTTACACCTTAGTAAGGGAGATTGAACTATTCCCTTATACCAACTTACTAAATCATAACAATAATATGTATACAAACAGATATAAGAATATCGACAAGATAGCATTACTATTTCCTTCATACAAAGTACAAGAGAATTTACACCACAATTTGGAGTCAGTCTCCAAACCTTTCAATTCATCATGATAAAATATACACTTTACAAGACTATGCATTTCAGGCATACTGCATATCAATCAACATTAAGATCATTAGTAAAATAAAACTTTTCTTTTTCAATACAACTCAAGGATGAATCAAAATTATTTACAAAAGAGCCAAACTTTAAATCAGCCAATACATCATAAAAGTTTTTTCCTTCTTTTATCACTTATGAAGTCCATCTACAAAAATTTATAGCATGGGTCTATTCATTGAACTGAGCGTGATAAGCACTAAGCATTAAAATGAAGTGCATTCCACTAATTGTTCCATTAAAATAAATTTTTCTTAATGAAACAATTAATATATCATACCAATAAGCACAAGTAATAACAACCATAAAAGAAGTACAAATAATAAGTCTGAATTCACTTTTAAGGAAAAAGCATGATATAATCAACAACTACTGCATTATATCATAAAATAATTGACCTAATTAATTACTTATTTAAAATAAACAAAAACTCTTCTTGTCTAATTATTTCATAATTATTTCTGAATTGAAATACAGAATTTAACTTTACTATGTAACAAAAAGAGTTACTTTCAGAACCAAAAACCTTATTGTTGTTTTACCAAGTTTCTAGAATCATGTACAGACAAATTCATTTCAGCATAGTACATATTTAGGATGATTCATCCTATAACTTAAATAAATAAGAAGAAGAATCAATATGGACTATCCACGATTCACCATTCATCTAAGAGATAGAAAACAGGTTCAGAAAGTACATAACTGATTACCTACATAATTGCATCAATCAAGGAAACCAATAAAAGGATTCACCATTTAAGAGACAACATCTAATAACAAGAATCCCAAACCAATCCGAGAAGGGAGAGAATCAAAATAGTCATCATCCTACTTGTAAGCCTTAAGTATATTCTACATTATAGAAGATATCATTCAGAGATCTGAAAACATACGTTCCAAAAATCAAAGCAATCCTTACACAAGGATTATCTCTCACTCATGTCCATCCAGGGAAGATTCATAATATTATTGAGTGCATAGAAAGGATTCCATCCAAAAACAATATCCTAATGATGCATGACTCGTTCATTCAAAATAGTCAGACTAGAAATGATTACGTTTTCCTTTCTACAGGACAGACTTAGCTGCACACTTCCTCAATCGACACTCATTGATTCTATACAAGTTACATCAAGAAAGATCTAACATTGGTTTTCTAGTACCAAAAATGACAATCCCAAAGTTTCTAAATACAATATTCCCATGAACTTTCACAGCCAACTAGTAACAAGTTAAACTAAAAAATCATCAAGGAAGTTTCTATTTATGAAGAGTGAGTTCACATTACTTCATACAAGATAGAAAGGGTGGAAAAACTGAACTCAAGAAGTCAAACAAGCCTAAGATAGTAATCAATCTACAACATGGAAGAGAGTCGATCTACAGAGAAGTTTGAACAACAAAACTTAACTTCCAAAAAGTTAAAGGAAACTCAATAGAAAAGATCTGAACCTAGAATTCATTCACCATTGTATTATCAAGTGAATTCCAAATTCCATTTAAAACTCAAAAGTTCTTTCGCAAGTTGCAAAAAAGAATTCAAACCAAACGTGGAGTTTTAAAGAAACCAATGCTTCTATTTTCCTTACGAATTCAAACCTTATCAGAACATCAATACCAACACCATCCCAGTTCAAATACAAATAGAAACCTAGGACACATATAATACCAAAATCCACATTCATCTATTCAACATTGTTTTCACATAAGTTTGAGTTCAAACTGTAGAGTAAAGTGTACAATAAAGTCCCGAAGTAGAAGTAAAAAATGTTAGAAAAACAAGATACAGTCCACAAGAGTATTCAACTCCTTTCTCTTTTTAAAAACCCAGAAATCCATTCAAATGGATTTTAAAGAGAATAAAAAAACCCAACACAAGTTTTAAGTCAAACAAAGTTTCAACATTACCCATGAACTCGACTGCAACAGAAATCCCAACTATAATAACTTTCATAGCTACATCTAGCACATAAAGATCAAGGAAAATAATTACAGTGCTGAAAAGGTAACTGTTCCAGTCAAATTTAACACAAGTTGAAGTACAAACACAACACTTCCATATACTTAAAAAACCCATTATCGATTACTTTCAAACAAGCTTGAATTCATACCGAAGGGTAAGTAAACAATACAATCTATAACCAGAGGTTCTATATCCTCATAACAAGATACAATTACATAAAATTTCATGAAACCTTCTCTCAAAACAATCAAAGAATCACATATAAAACTAGATGTGGGTTACCTAGAATAGAGGAAAACAGAATATCCTCAAACGTTTTCATGCCATTACATGTTCAAAGTAAACTGTACAGTCTGAGACAGGAGTACTACAACTTCTTCAAACTCAAAGATGCATCAAAGAGAAGATTTCATAAGAGACTACCAGTTCAGACTCAACCAAAAACCATTTACTCAAACTCTTTTTCGAGCAGACAATCCCAAATGCGAGTTCTAAATAAAACACAAAATCCTCAAAAGTTCCATATGAATTTCAACATTGAACTTGCTCAGAGAGAGAACAACCCAAAACTAATATTATCATACAAATGGATTCATATCCAAAAATCACAGAGATTTGATCAACATGAATTAAATAACCAAAACAAGACAAATAACCATATATCTCAAGAGAGAAGAGTTATTTTAATGAAACATTTAGAGGAAAGCAAGAAATCTTAATGGGTAGAGCCTATCATGCCTGATAGTGCTTCTGCCAATTCGAAGGAGACTTCCAGCCAAGCTTCCAACTCTTCTTCTCCTCCAAGAAAGATCAACAACCAAACATCTCTTTCTCCAATGCCTCATATACTTTCCTTGAATCGAAAAATAGACCAGAGAAACCAAAAATAGCCACAAAGTGAAAATTGAACTGCTGGTTTGAAGAACCAGATAGCTCCATGCAGAGAAAAAATCGCAAAGCATGCAAGACCAAAAAACCTCCAAAAAATCCACCCTCATTTTTTCCAAGATGGTTTTCTCACAAAAATTGAGATTCATTAATGCCATTACTCCCCAATCATCTGCTTATCTCTCCTTACCACCGCCTCCCAAAATTGGTGAATGTTATTTCAACCTCTGCATGCATTTCTAATTTTAACTATGATTCCACGTAAGCTTCCACCAAGTTTACATGTCTCTACCAAAATGCGCAGTACTTCCTATTAATTTGAAAATCAAATCAAATAAATTCCTTTGGATTCATCGCTAAGTTATCATATGACCCTTAGGTCCCTTTCACTAGTTTAGGATAGATATCCATAACGTAGGTTATGGACTTACGTTAGTCTAGAAAGTAATTACCTTAGCTTTATAAACATTTCCTTAGGTAATTTTCCAACTTAAGATAGGGTATAATTCAAACCAATTTAGTACTAGGTAATAGGTTAAGAGTATACCTAACATCACCTTAGGTTTTTCCCCATCCCTACATATAATATGAATCTTAGGATAGATTGTCACCCGTATAAGTAGACACAGCTAAGAAATAGGTATATTTAGCTTATTTTAGAATACCGTTAGGATAGATCTCATAGGTTTAGGACTTATATTCCATTCATATTCGTGAAGTAGGATTTGTTCTTCTTAATGGCGTTAAATGTCCTCAAGAGATTAATCTTAAATATCCGAGCACAAAGCATACAAAAAAATGCATGCATGATCTTACAAGACCATAAAGAATTTGTAAACATACAAAATTTTAGTCCGTTACATCTCTCAACCTCTGAATTTCAGTTTACCATTCAAACTAGGTAAGGAGATTTAAAACATTCCTTGGATCAATTGAATTCATTCAAGGATGAGTCAGTTAATAGAAATAAGTTTGCAACAGTCATAACCAGATTACAATTCTCCTATTTGAAGTGAAAATGGATTATTGCAAGCCTCAACATTTTAGTCTAATGAATCTAAGAGAAGAAATGATTTATCCTTTGTAAGCATGATTTTCAACAAGCAAAGGAGCACACCACATCAAGAAAATCACATGTCAACACTTTCAATGCAAAAGAGAAATATAACGGTTTCTTAAAGGTGTTACATAAGGTGCAAGAAGAAGAGAAGCACTCGGTAGGAGTCAGGGAGCATCTGATGTGTAAGTCCGCTACGCCACAGGACACAAGCCTACATGGAGATAAGGGGGACTCCTTTATTATAAAGGAGGATAAAGGATTCACACCTGGGGTGAAAAAGCAAAGGAAAAAATGCAAGGTGATAAAGAATAAGTGGACACCAATGTCCCCACACATGGACTTTATGGATGACCCCAATAAGATCCTACGTGTAATATTTCAGGCCACCCTCCCACAAGAAAATTTTCATAGCTAGGACTTAATGGATCAAGACGAGGGTGTTCCTAGAACCAGAAAGATGCTTAGTTGGGTTATGCACTGCCACACCAAGGAAATTGAATTCGAGTTCTTTGATCTTACGATCAAGACCATTCACTTGGGGAAGAAGGGAGGAGACACATATAAGGTGGTGGATCCAAACTGTTGTACAAATGAACAAGCATGTAACACCTTGCAAAATATATACTCAGAGGTGATATGACATAACCTTGATATAAGGGCCACTGTGTAGACCTTGATTGTAGAATGAGAGAGAAAGGAAAATGAGATGGGCAGGTTGTACCAAGGGTTGAAGGGAGAACATGTGTCAATGAAGGAGGCGTACGAATGAGATGGCACCCTCATGAAGACAATTATGGGATAATTTCTGACATTAGTAAGAGAGGATAGGAAATATTATGGGGATGAGATGGAATATCTTGAGGATCTCATAGGGATAATACCTTTTAACACCAAGAATGGCACGGTCTCAACAACTACAGATCTTGCAAGAGAAAAGGAGGAGAACAAGGTCATCATTGAATCCTGGATCTCTGGGTTAGAATAATTTCTCTCCCAACTCAAGGAGGAAAATATAATGGTAGATAGGGGCTTCAATAGCTGTAGGAAATGTGAGCCTATAATCAATGCATGTGTAATGGAGGAAGAGGAAGCCCTTAAAAAATTTTAGGAGACCACCCCCACATATAATGCAGAGCATGCACAACTGGTCGTTAACACCACAACCCAGAAAGATAAGATAAAGACTAAGCATGACAAGATAGAGTTCTAATCAAAGAAATATGAGGCTCCATCACTGAGTGGATGGATGAGTTCAAGGGTGTGTGCATAGACTTAGGAGTGGTCATCAGCACATTAAAGGGGAAAGTGGAAGAGATCATCCTAGACAAGGTGTCTGATATAGTAGGAGATGCGATGGGAAGGGCCTTATCAGAACTAAAGGCCTAGGAGAAAATGAAGGTTGAGATAAATGTAGAGTTTCCCGAGCTCCTATAGTTGACCATATAAGCATCTCCCCCATTCTTTAATTATTTTCTCAGATTCTTTCTGCCACTATTCTTTGTTCCTTGGAATAATTTTTTTACCTTACCAGGTTTCATTTGGAAAGATTGATTCTTTTTTTTGGTTGGTGCGAAGGGTTGTTGGGGTGGAAACTAGTTTAGTGTGGGGTTAATGTTGGACCCCTTAAAAGTAACCAAGTACCTAGGGAATGAAGCCTTGTGGAGCGTTGCGAAAGGGCATGAAGGCATGCACAAAATTAGTCCTCAGAGAGACACAAAGGGTCATGTTAGGACAAGTTGGAGTTAGGACTTAGTAAATTTTTGAATAAAACAAAAAAATACAAGCATAAGGAGTGAACAGAAAAGTGACTAGATACAGATATGGATAAGCTATGAAGAATTTTAATCCAAGTAAAGGATATTCCAAGGAATCATTATGGTTATCATGGAAATATAAGGGGTCAAGGTTGTTAAATATTAGCTTGCATAAGCATGCTAAAGACACTTGATTGAAGGAAACACATGGCGACACCTGAAAGGTTCATAGGTAGTGGTAGATCAAACATGAGAATATTCTAGAAGGCCTTCCTAGGTGATCATGAATGGTTAGGAGAATATTATTTTGACTACACTATATAGAGGATCATTCCTAAAATAAGGTGTGTGGGTGAGGAGTAAGAAAGAGAGAGATAAGAATGGGAGAGAATAATGTAGTGTGTATAACAGAGAGGTCTGGAATGTAAAGAAATATTTTCTATTATGAACTTTGTCATGGATGGAACCTCTCAATTTAATCTTAGCTACTGTATTTGAATCATCAATATAATGAAGCAATTCTGTAATACCCCTGGAAATGAGTCATGATGTGTTTTCCTCAATTGTTTGTGTGGGTGTTACTAGTTTCCTCAATGTTGTTTCGTCACAGTTTCTACTTTTAATTAAAAATGTTAAATATGTGTTTAGAGTATATCTTTTAGGAGTATAAGATTACACCTAAAATAATATGGATAAATGCACTCATTCCCTGGTTATAGTGCATCATCATGTTAATAAAACACATTCTAAAGGAGGGGATCGACACCTGTGCACACCTCGGGTGATATTCCATGCTAGGACTGGATGTTATGTGGATGCACCTAGGATTGGTCGCTGAAATAGGATATGGTATTAGAGACTACACTTCTCCTTTAGGCATTGGATCTCTCCTTTTAGGCTTTGAATAACATCCATGGTTTCCTGATAAGCTTCCTTCTAATGCATAGGGTCAAGATACTTCCCATGTACCTCATCTTGTCTTGTAATCAATGGTATCTACTTTGGTATCTCCTTGGTAGGCACAACCTTAGCTCACGTTGTCACTAGTATAGGTTCTAAATATAACTCACGCACCACCCTTGGCATCTAATGTTGATCAGCACCCTTTACGCTCACCATCCTAGCACCTTTATCCTTCCACTTGTTATGGATCATGTGTTCAAATAATTCCAAGTATTCCTCATACTTGTGATTATTCCCACACCAAGAGAACTGCAAAAATCAAGACACTTGCACTTGTAATGTTCTATAGATCCATAGTTATAGCAGGTTCCATGAGGGAATTCACTTCTTCCGTCCCCATGATTTCCACGACCTCAAAATCCTCCTCGAAAGCCTCTACCTTAACCTCCTCCATCTACGCGCCCTTCATAATGAAAACCATCATCTTTAGAACTACTGGAAATACTTTTTTAGAACACATCAGTATCGATGACATCATGTATCTGGTCAATAAATCTACAATCCTTGGTTGCATGAGTAGTATAGGTGTAAATATTACAATAGCAGTACACATTCTTATGGATCACGCGATACAATAGAAAACACCTACTTGCATCATGATCTTCATGGAAAATCTCACATTCCACTGATATGGCACAAACCAAACTTTGTAGGAAATTTTCCTTTATATGAACCTCTAATTCACAATCCATACACCATAACCCACTATGACTCTCATTAGTTGAGTTCATTGAGAATTTCTCTAGCTGCTTTGTCATTGCATAAATTTTGGCATCTAGGAATAGACTAACTCTGGTATTAATGTTTCTTACTACCTCAGCACGTAATGTAGCTTCTAAGGCCTCACACAAATCTATGAAAGTATTTTGTGAAATCACCATCTTGAATGGTGTGATAAATCCTTTAATGAACCACTATGCATGTTGCGAAGGGTGAATGTCATAAGACAACTTGGACAGGAGAGTCTTGAAACATGTGTCATACTCCCGCACACTCTCTACCATTCCTTGTTGAATCTTCTTCAATGTACTAATTATTTTATGTTCAAACTCAGGTATGTGGAACTCTTCCAAAAAGGCATTACATAGTGCAATGTAATCCACCAATGTCTGGTGTGGGTCATACTTCCTGTACCATCTATGCGCACCCCCTTGCAACATGGTTGCAAACTATCTTTCTTTCCAATTTGGGGAAGTGATTCCATTCTTGCACAATAATAAATTGCGCTTGTGTACATGTTTCATGGCATCCTCAATGCCCTTGTAATCAGTAAGTGGAGTGAAATCTCATAAAGCACATGTTGATGGTGTTGTGGACCTTGTCTGCCAGATCTAAGACCTTGATTCCATCTGGTATTACCTTAACCACTAGAAATGTTAGATCCACTAGTTCTAACTCCTCCAAATCCACCAAATCATCCTCCTATTATAGGTAAGGTGCCTAACGTAGTTGTGCCTTGTGATCCCACCATCATGCTAAAATGTGTGCCGATAGTCTGTGATACCGAGCCAATCTTAGATGTGTTTCCCACGCTGCTCCTAGATGTGATAATCAAACCTTGTGATCCCATACCTTTCCAAAATTTTGTGCTAGAAAAAATACCCCCTAACAGAGGAAATTCCTATGTAGCCATAGATGTACCAAATGAAAAATTATACCTCTTAGGTGTAGCTCGACTACCAATACCGATACCAACTGGATTATCAAAATGTATCTCATGAATTAGAAATATAAGCTTAAGGGTTTGGTCACCATGTGGGTTAATATGTGAAACTATGGTTATCCTCCTTTATTCATATCAAAATCTCTCTCTAGAAGCCAAGGGGGTTTCTCTTCCGCACTTGCCAAGATGGGGTAGCTATAAATGATCAATTTCTGTTATTCGAAATTTTCCGAAGGTGATTTTGATAACTTGCAAAATTTCTTTAGACTTAGAGAGGAATAAATGGTGAAGACAAGAAAATTGGATTTTGAAGGTACCCCTTTTCTTTTCTTTAACCTCCCTATTCATGAAAAATCCAAGGAGTTAGTGAAAAATTGCTAAAATTTGGAAAAATGGGGAAAATGGCCTATTTGTATGTATTGTAGATTTTGGTGCTGCGAGTGGAACAGCTGTGGAAGGAATCAACATTATTCATACCTGACTTGGGTCCAAAATTCTAAGAAAACAAATATTTGTAGTTAAATGGGGTCCTGGCGGCCCACGTGGTCCAAGTTCCATCAGGCCATGAGTTCCCTGAAATCCTAATTTGCAAAGGATTTGGGAAGGGTCCAGTGTATTGTGGATAAGGCAAATTTGGATGGCCCAAATGTATTAGTTGAGTTGGGACATGGGTGTGTGGAAAGGCCAAAATGGATGCAATCCTATGTGTTGCATATAAGGCATAAGTTAGAGGCCCACATGGTCCAATTACCATGGGGACATGAGTTCCCCATAAACACAAAATCGTCACACAAGAGCAGAGGAAATGCCATGTTGGTATGGTTGTGGTCATCAACCCACCTGCCCCATTCAATGTTGGACATGTGAAGATAGAATATCATGGGACAATAAACATAGAAAAAGGAGGCCCAAATGACATAGGTACCACGGGGATGTGAGTTCCCTACAGAGAAAAATTTCCACATATAAAGGAGATGGAGTATGTTATGGATAAGCTGGACTTAGGCGGCCTAGGAGGCCCTTGTACCCAAGTGCCATGAGTTCCCCAAAAACCTATAAAACCCATAATACAAAGTAATATGGTGTGATGTGGATTATGAGATCCCACGTGGAACGCCCACGCCACGAAGTTCAAATAGGCATAACTTTTCACCCAGAACTCCGATTTTCACAAAATGGGACTTTGCAATAAGCTCTCAACACCCTTTATGCCACAAAAATTGGATTTATTATTTTTAGTAAGGGAAAGTTGATGAAAATAAAAGAAACATCTCTATCTCCAAGGTATTAAATTCCCAGGCCCGTAAAATGCAAGAAATCCCTTACAAACTCAAAATGGCTGCTCACACTTAGACGGTCATAACTTGATAAATTTTCAATGGATCTTAGCTAAATTGGTCTCATTGGAATCATGGTTTCGAGCCCAATGCATAGTAATTAAGAAATGCAGAAATTGATGGAGCTTTGATGATGATTTTAAGGAAAATGTGCTAGGTTTTGAATAATGATTTTAAAAGTGGTTGGAGAAGCATTTAATGAGCATTGGCATTCTTTCTTCATTGTTGCAAGTTATGGGGAACATTGATATTTCTTTTACAGGTCCAAAACTACCAACCAAACTCATTTATCAAGACTTGTAATTGATGAGAAAGGGAATTTTGGGAATTGCATCTCCTCTCTCTCTCTCTCTCTCTCTCTCTCTCTCTCTCTTTTAGAATTCTACAAATTGAAGTGTTGGGATCATTGTAAGGAGAGGATAGTTTTTGAGTAGAAAAAATATTTCATTTTGATTGTGTGAAGCCAATGTGTTGCAGGCCCTTGTAGTGGACTCCTTACATGGTGATGTAGGACTTTCCTTTGTAATAGTTTGGACTGTGCATATTTATGAAGCAATAGATTCAAGTTTTTGGATGTATATACTCTTGCTGAGTTTTTTGTATTATCCTTGCCTCTCTAATGTTATTGAAAATGTTTGTGTCTACTCTATACTCTTACAGGAACCTATTATTATTGTGTATTTATGGAAGTGTGTTATAAATTTTGTTATTAGACTATGGATAACTATCATCACCCTCTCTAATCTACATTTTTCTTCTATTTTCACACATTGGAAAATGTTCTCAATCCCTTCTTTTGGTGCATCACCTTTTTAGTGTAGTTTTACTTCATTTACATGTTATTTCTCTCTCTCTAGTCCCTTGGGAATTGTAGGATAGAGATAGTTAGTAACAAGTATCAAAACTTGGATATAGTACACATGTTACCCATTCACACCGTGAGATCAAGCACACACACTTATGCAAATCAGAGGGTGTTGTGATTCAATGATAACAGGTTCCATGTCCTCTACGTGAACATCAAATCCTTCCCACAACGCCTACCTCCATAAATCCATCACTCCTATAGCTTCGCATTATCTTTCCAACTCCCTCTTTTGAGCTTCATTATACTTGAACCACCTCTCCTCTCTCTCCATTTCTACCAAAAGGTCTTCCATCCTCTACCACGCCAACTTCCACATCCCATGCTTAGCAAGATTTTAGCTAGACATGGGAAAGGATTCCAAACTGAAAGTAGTGAACAAGATCTTGATAGTCAGTGGAATAACATGTAAGGATGATCCTTTAGGATCCCTCAAGAATTCAAACTCAGTAATCTATGGGTAAGAATACGTAGAAATAGTGTATTCTAAGGTATAACTAGTCAACACTCTACTCCACCAGTGATCAACAACACGGGTCCAGGTCAGATCGACATAATGTAACCACTGATATTCCTCATGGGTCCAAAAACAAGGTCTATAGTACCAAATTTTCTCTGATGCATATGCTTAGAGCCATTCATACAACTCTACTAGGAAAAAAAAGAAGAATGTGTCATAGAGTTCATGATATAGGTTCTGTTGGGACAGCAATATTGTCACAAGAAAAATAATAATATTGATATTGTATTCGACCAATTTTAATTACATACACAGGCTATTAAATAGCCATATACATAGGAAAACTGACTTCCTATAAAATAGGAAAGTGTTACAACAAATAAACCTATTTAGTTGTGATTGTTACTCCCGTAACAATACACAACTCAACACCAATAATATATTATTGTTTATATAACAATAATATATTAATAACACATTAAACTAACCATATAAATAAACCATGTGAATACTAATTCCTAACAGGTTCTCCTCTACCCATTTTTGTGCATCAAACTCAAATCTAGTACTGAACCTCTGATCAAACTCATCCTCCATGATTTTAAGATTGGTATCAATGTTGTCAAGGGTAAGATGCTCCATCATCACACATCATTCTCACAACTTTGAAAAGAGGTCTTGACAGTGGAACCAAAAATGTATTCATTTCTTCATATACATTCTTTCTACCCCAATCACACCAGCCTATCACCCTATGTTTGTTGGGAGACATTTCAAGGCACGCATGGGTGCCAAGCCCCTCCTTTATGTGAGATTAATGAGAATGATCCACCATTGGTGGAGAATGATTTGAAAGAATGGAAATATAAACATTCACTCAAAAACAAAAGATAAAGACAATAGTTTTGTGCACAAATGCATCATAAATGGAAATGAACATTGTAAATAAGCATAATGAAACTAGATTTGACTCAGAATAATATGAAAAACATAATGGTTTACCCTTTTGAGCATGAATAACTAGAATCACACACCATATATTGATTTATAAGCATTAAAAATGGATCCATTACATCATAAGGGTCAAAAAAATTGAATACATCAAGGGATATTATCTTAAACCCTAAAAACATACTCTGTAGAGAGAGAGTTCTTAGCTATTCTACCCATTACATCCATTTTTCATACCCAAATCCATGCCTAATATGGTTAAAACCCTTCTTGCAAGCCTTTCTGCAACACCTTGTCACTTCCTAAAACCCTCCTTAATCCTTCATTTCCCCAGCACTTCATTCTCACTCTCTTCTACCCTCATTTCAGACCTAAACACTCCTTTAAATAGGATCTAGATACACCATCTTGGTTTCCTTTATGAGAAGATCGCATGCCAAGTGGAAGTGTGGTCCTCCATGTTCGAATGCCTATGTCAACTCATAAATTCCTCCACTACATGTAATGCTCATCTTAGGAATATTCCTTACATGGAATATTTTTTGATCTTTAAGGCTCTAGGTTGGCACCTTATCCATTCAGCATGCCTACTTGGGATTTTCACATGTTTCTCCTATGAAAAATCCTTCAAAGTATGGCTAATTACCTAAACCTTCTTGCTCCCACGCATGTTAACCTCTTCTACTCCATGCCTTTCCCTTGCACATTTTTTCCTGAGCACCTGCATTATTTACTAGCTCCCATGTGTACTTAATTCTTCCTTGGGACTTAGTCAATTTCAGGGCTCAACAATAGGACCAAATTTAGTTAAGGTGAGTGGGATTGCTTCCATCCATTGATGAAATATTCAGTTGTAGTGATGATAAAGTGATGTTTCTATGAAGATCGAGGAATAATAAGACTAATGAGATCAAGAACCCATTAAGAAAAGGGCCAAAGGTCCTGAGCTGGCTACAAAGCTTGGCTAAGAATGTGAATAATATTGGAATGTTGCTGACATGTTCCACATTTCTTAACATACTCACAATAGTCATGATTAAGGGAAGGAAAATAATATCCAAGACAAAGGATGCACTTAGCAATGGCTAAGCCACTAAAGTGTCCACCATAATACCATTTTGGACTTCAAGGATGGACCAAGAGGATTCATGGGACCTAAGGCATTGAAGAATAACACTATTAAATATATGTTTATAAAGAATTCCACTAAGGATCTCATAGAGGTTGGCACACTGAATGAAATTCCTTTTAACGTTGTTAGATAGATTAGGGGGAGTAATGGACTGAGGTAGATAATAAAATATTTGGGAATACCAAAGGTTTGATGATTTAGATTCAACAAGATTAACTTGGGGAAATTCATGAAATGGTTGATCACTATAATGAATGACGAAAGAAATCTTAGATTCCTCTGTTTTCCATGGGATAAGATATGTAAGAGATGTCATTGTATCAGTGGAATGATTGGTTGATTAGGGAACATCTTGGATGGTGTAGGAATCAAATGTTTCAAGGAGAAGATGGACAGTGTCACTATATTTTTGAAGTATCATTTTTACATTGATACTCACTTGTAACTTGTTTGATTACAAGTTCATAATCCCCATAGATGTCAAGAAGTTGAACACATAAAAAGGTAGTGGTTTAAAGACCTAATATGAGGGCCTCGTACTCTGCCATATTGTTTGTACACTCAAGCTTGAGTTTATTTGTGAGGGTAATAAGGGTTTCCCAAGGAGGAATGAGAAAAAAGCTAGCACTTCCCCATTGACGACACTTAGAACCATAAAAAAAGAGAGTGAATTTAAGAGTTTTATATTCGTGATGAAATTGATCAATAGATTCATCCAAAAATTGTTCATGAGGAAGCTATAAAATAGGAAGAGGGGCCTCCGCTAATTGATTTGCAATAACTTGGCCTTTAATAGATTTTTGAGAAATGAACTCGAGTTTGAACTCAGTAATGAGCATGAGCCATAGAGTGATATGATCATTATGGTATGGATTAGAATGCATTGTTTTAAGGATATGGAAGCTAGTAATCACATGCGTCTTCTAATTAAGGAGGTAATGTTAAGGTTTTGAAGTAGAAAACAAGAGAGTGTAATACAACATTTCAGCTTCAGTGTAGTGGCTTTCACAGTCATGAAGGGTGCGACTAATTTAATAAATGACCTACTCACAACCTTGGTCGTCATGATGTGTTAACATATCTCCTAAGGCATGATTAGTAGCAGATATGTATAGGTAGATGGGTTCCCCCTCACGTGGAGTTGTAAGCACTAGTGAAGATAGGAGATATTTTTTAAGATCATCAAAATCCTTCTGGAAATCATGATCCTAATCAAATTCTCTATCCTTCTAAAGGAGGTGATGAAATGGATGACAATAATATGAGATTTTCAAGAGAAAATTTTAGATGGATTGGAGGTGGCCTTGAAACCTACAATGCTTCTTAAGATTGGAAGGAGGGGCCATTTCAATGATTTCCTTAATTTTGTAGGTTTAACTTCAATACCCCTAATAGAAATGATAAAGCCAAGGAGTTTTCTAGTTAAGAGTGTAAATACACACTTAGCTAGATTGAGATGAAGAAAAAAATGAACAAAGCACTCAAAAAGGAATTGGATAACTGAAAGATGGTCACGTCGATGTTTGGATTTACCCAAAATATTGTCAACATAGTCTTCTATGGTTTTTTGGATGAGATCATGAAATATATAAGTCACGTCCTGCTGATATGTAGCACTGACATTCTTCAAATTTAAGGGCATGACATGATAACAAAAGGTCCCCCAAGGAGTAATGAAGGAATTTTTATGTTTGTCTTCTAGTATGATGAGAATTTGATTGTAACCAAATAAATAATCCATGAGATAAATAATCTCATGACTTATAGAAAGATCCATAAGCTGATCAATGTTTAGAAGAGGGAAGTCATCTTTAGGGAAAGTGAGATCGAGATCTCGAAAATATCTACATTTATGATTTTTTTCAGAAGCTTTAGCAATAAAGACAATGTTAGAAACCCATTAGGGATGATGAATTTAGCAAGAAAGAAGGCACTGTAACTTTTATTTAACAAAGAGGGAAATGTGAGGATGTATGCAACAAAGCTTATGCTTTACCAGTTTGACATTGGGATATGTGATGATATTATGGATGATGATAGAAGGGTCAAGACTATGTATGAATATGACCATGTGAATTCTTGGCTATAACAAGAGAGGAACATAGTGAAATATTCAACCTCATTTGGATCAAGAGATTGAACCAGTTTGAGAATGCGAGGCTCATAAGGAGTCCCGATATTTACATCAATGTTGGCTTCATTAAGAAGAGTAGGTGTGTCAGATGGTAAGGTCTTCTAAAGATAAGAATCTTTTTCCACCATGTGGGAAATAATGGAATCATCATTAGCACACTGAAGGATGTTGATGGTAGAATAATATTCTTCTATCATTTCACACTGATAGGGGAAGGGACCTAGTCCAATTTTCACACTGATAGGTGACCGATCCGAAAGTAATGGTGGAGACTAAAAAGGTCAGAAGCAATAGAAATGGTGTCATCCATTTTTATGTCTTTAAGATTTAAATAAGATAGAGAAGGTAGAGAAGGAATTTCCATGAGTATCTCATATAGTGGGATGGGGTCAAGGGATTGCTCCTAGTAGCCTAGCCCAAACATTTCATGAGGTTTACGTCATTGATCGATAATAAGGCCATATGGCCTATGCTCAAAATGTCTCATGGTGATTCCCTTCCATGCACAACAATGGGGATAAGTGTGGTCAAAAGGAGGTTTCTTGAGGAATTCAAAACCACCAGTATAAGTTTTAACATGTGGAATATCATTAATGTGTGAAGAGGGGGTATCGAAACCACCATAAATGAGATTGGTGCAAAGGTGCGGTGGACCGAAAGGAATAATATCCCTAACATTTGGTTGGTACATGGTCTAACGATATGGTGAGGAGGGGGGAGAGTGTTGAGTGCGAGAAGATAATAATCCCCAATTGTAAGTATTTCCATTACGTTATCTAGGGAGTCACTGGTAGGGAGTTTGTAATAAGTAATGGTTGAGCTGGTCGATGGTGTAGATGAATCATTCTTGGGAATGAGTACATCATTTGTTCTATAGGTCATGTTACACACCTAGAAGGGAGGAGTGTAGCTAGGGAGTTTTAGAATATTCCCCTCATGCTCATATTTAAGGGAGCGATGAAGTGTGGAGGGGATGCAATGCATGGCATAGATCTATGGTTTCCTAAGGAGAACATTGTACTAGAATTCTCCTTCAAAAATATAAAATACCTCATGGATGAGATTATCACTAACACAGATGGGAATAATGACCTTTCCTAAGGTGGGAGCAATACATCATTAAAATCATGAAGAATCATGGGTGTTTGAGAAATAGATGCCTTGGGAATCTTAAGTTAGTCAAAAGTATGTGATGGGAGTATATTAATTCTTACCTCACTATCAATCATGGATCCTCGAATGAATGTATCATTGATCCTTATTGTGATAAAGAGGGGAAGGTCATGTTATTTAGGTTGGATGTCTAGAATCTCAACATCATAAAATGATACGGTAGTAGTAGTAGCAGTGAGGGATCCTATAAGAGAAGTGAGTGGTTGGGGCTCATCACTGGACGTCAAAATGTTCTTTGAGGCTTCAGTAAGAGCTTGTATATCATCTAGAGATCTTTGGATAATCTCGTAAACTAACATCTTGATAGGTGCTTGATGAAGCTATTTGATGATACTTTGTTCAATGGGCCTAGGAGCCACAAAGATAGAAACATTAGGTTTTGATGATGTGGTTAACTCCTTATGAGGAGGAATGACGATGAAGGTATTGGATTTTTTTTCGGAGGTTAATTTTGGATCGCATGGGCTAGATCAAGTGGTTACCCAAAGAACATTAATGAATAAAGTGGGAACATTCTTATAATAGTCATCTCCCAAAGGAAGAATGGTAGATATTGGACTAGATGTTGAAGGAAGGGACTGGCTCAGTTCAAGAAGAATTTTTTCCTCCTAAATGAGGTTATGGATAATGTCCTGTAGTGCTATACAATTTTTAGTATCATGCCCAGGGTTACAATGAAATGTGCACATAACATTTGAATTGAACCATGAAGGTCTCTTTCCATTTTGGTCAAAGGCCTTGATAGGCAGAAGCATGATTGTAGAGGTTTGTAGTAAGCATTGGAATATTTCCATATATGATCCAACTAAAGTGTTGGAAGATGCCTTGTGAGACATCTTGGATTCTTGGGGTAAAGTCTGAGTATGTTGATGTTTTGATCACTTGAATTTGGTTTTGATGTTGGTTGGTGCTTTAGTGTTGAACGGTTTTGGATTTGTGGGTTGAAACCTTTGTGGTCCTAAAATGGATCATGTCACATTGGATTTTTTAATTCTAAAAGTTTTCATAGATTTTGTGTGTAGGGATGCACCCTTGGGAGGGGTGATGACAATCTTAAAGGGAAGGTTGGGTGGTGATTTCATGGTTTTTATAGGTGCAATAAGTAACATTTGTTTTAAGTAATCTAAGGAATTCAGGGATTGGTTGGATTGTGTTGATGACATGGAAGGAACATTTGAGGTCATTGAAAGATGAAGTTATTTTAATAATTCGTTAAATGATAACATTGGTGCGAAGGAAGAAGGTGGTGTTGATGTGACCACAATGATTGATGTGGGTAAACGAATGGATGTAGGGACTGGTATGGATTTTATAGAGGGTATGATGGGAAAGGGTTAAATGGATACAGGTGAGGTGGTCAAACCTTCTGAAATAGGTGAAGTAAATGATAAAGTGGATGTAATTAGTAAGGGATTTGATGATAGAAAACCTTCAGATATGGAAATAGGTTTCAATGGTTACTTCATGAATGTCTCTAGGGGCATGAATGATATTATTTCAAATGGGGTTCTATTAGTTGTAGATGTGGGTGTGGATGTCAAGATAAATGTAGGTATAATAGATGTAGGAAAAATGTCAAAGGGGGTAGATATGATCAATGGTGAAGGAGAGGAATTTGTAGATGGGATAGGTTCTTGATTAGTAGTATTAAGAGTGTTTATAGTGTGAGAGTTGGGTGATTGGGTTGTAGTAGTAGTGGTATCTTGGCTTGTTGGTGTATGATTTGGGAAAGGTTGTTTAAAGATGTAAAATGGTTAGTTGGGTGAAGCATTTGGATTTTCCACTTGAATATTTTCCTGATCAATGAGTCTTTAAACAAAATATTTGAAATTTATACATATTTCTATGTCATTTCCTCATACTTACTAGTACTTGCAGCAATGGTCTTCTCGATACCACATACATTTTGGTATTGACTCATCAAAGGGTCAGATAAGAGTAAGTGTGATGAGGTTCACCACCATCAACTTGGAAAATATTATACTATATCACTCCCCTAGGGGAGTGTATTTGGGAATTGGTTGAATGGCTCGTTGTTGAGTCCACATGCTAGATATAGGCACAAAGGATGATTTAACAACGATAACATTGGCTGCCGCCTTTAATTTTTCATTTATTGTGGAGGACATGGTAAATTCATGTTTAGGTTTGTTTGATTTTGATTTTAAATGACCTTTCTTGAGGGTGCATGATTAAAGTTTACGAGTCATGGTGAAGGCTTCGTCAAAGGTTCATAATGATTGGATTTTAACAGTAGAAGATATATGTTTTGTACACGAACATGAATAGAGCTTGATGAAATCAATTTGCGGGAGAGAGAAGGATAATTGGTTTATAATGACACACCATCATGTTACAAATTTTGCAATGGACTCATCGTCAAACTATCGGATGGCATATAGATCATTGATAATTATTTTATGCCTAATGTTAATCAAAAAGTGTTCTACAAGGATTTACACAAGTTTGGAGAAGGATAATATCTAATATTGAGGAATACTATTGTACCTGTCCATCATGGGACTGGCCAAGGACATTGAGGAAGTAAAAAGCATCAAGTTCTAGTCATGTGTAATAAAATAACATGCATGTTTAAATTCATGAAGGTATTGTGGTGGATCCTCTTTGTTGTTAAACTTGGTGAATTTTTGTAATTCCCAGTGTAGAGGATACAATTTAATTGGTATAGATGGGTGAATAGGCTCATTACATATTTTTTCATATGATAATGAAAATTTGGACCCTAAAGTAGTGGCCTCGAGGTTGGCCAACCTATTCACAATATCATGCATAAGATCACTCAAAAGAGTCTATTGGGGGATGAGAGGTGGTGGTTACATGTAAGAAAGGACAAGATGAATTTATTGGTGAATTTGTGGATGTGTAGGTGTTTGAGGAATTTGGTGTGGGTGAGTGTAAATCATGGGATATGATTGAAGGGTTGGTTATTGAAAAAAAATTGTTGGGAGGTGGAGACATGATACAATTGTTATGATTGGATTGGTTGTTACGGAAAGTGTTGAGTAGGAATGTGAGTATGAACATGTTGAAACTATTGATGAAATGGATTAATCAATGAATAATGTAGAGAACCCATAAAAGGGGGTTGGGATGTATTAACAGGCATGCCATATGTGAGAAGTTCATACTGTCTAGAAAGGGGGTATGATGTTTTGGTATATTGGTCAAGGATACTAGTAAAGATAGTGAACGAAGAGGTGATAATGAGGGTAGTGTTGATTGTTGTGTTGATTGGAGGGATATTGTGAGGAATAAGTGTGACTATTGAGGTAGTTTGATGGGATGAAGGATTGGTAGAAGAGGAAACAAGATGGGTTGTAGAAACTTCACTTACTGTAAACTGAGTAGTTTGGGGATTGTTCTGATAAGGATAAAGTTTTTGAAGTGGCGGACCATTCGGAGGAATCTGAGTTGATATCCTAAGGAGATAGTATTGGAGTGCTATTGGAATGGCATCCAAAAGCTCTTGGAACATGGTATCACCTAGAGGGACCTTAATTAATCCAAAATGTTCTGATCTAATAGATGGTGGTGTGGATGGACTAGACATGATAGATTGGTGGTGTAAGAATGGGTTAGTCTCACCTAAGGTTGTAGTGTGAACAAGGGGTTATGGGTGAGACCCATTAATAAGAGGTTGAGTGCTCACAAAATAAGTAATCAAGGGCACAGATGAGGTAAGTGTTGTGGTAAATATTTGTTGAGATGAATAACTGTTTAAATCACATTTCTTTTCCATTCTCTTGGTTTCTAAACGATTAACTATGGGCGTGAATTAAGTTTTACCCAAACAAGTCAAACATAAGATTATTTTTATGTTCTTTATTAAGAAAATGTGAATAATTAAAGGGGATGGATAATAAGGTACCTAGGAGAAGGAAATATATATATGGTTTCAGGTTTGTTATGGCTAGGGAGGTCTCAGGTGGCTTTCTATTGGGTGACCAAAATCTAATCAGTAAACCAAGTAAGGGGATGTTTTGATGTGTTAATTTAGATGCGTGAGGTTTAGGTTATGTGTGATAAAGTGTGAGATGCAACAAGTTAAAACCCTTACTTAAGCAATGTCACCAAGTAGGATGTAGAAAGGAAATTTTCATTTTAAACGAAATCGAAGTGTGATCTTTCGATGATAACACATACAAGTAATGGAAGTACAATGTAAAAGGAGAAAATAGGGGAAAATGAAGAATACCTGGATATAGATTTTCCTTTTTATCTGAAATTTAATAGGAAGAGAAATCCATATAGATGAACCCAACACGAGAAATAAAAAATTCAAGGCCTTATGCTACAATGTTAGTAAAAGACATAAAAGGTAGAATATAGAAAGAAATGAAAAGGATCACCTAAAGGGTGGTCCCACCGGGTGTACTAGAAATTTTGGACAATAAAATTCATCACTGATCAAATGAATGAACTAGTATTGAAATAAACTAGCAACTGTTAGTGCAAATCAGCAGCACCCCCTGGATGTTGATCAGATTTCTAGTTTGATCATTCTAAGCATCTAGTGTGATTGCAAAACATTGAAACCTCTCTCCAAGTGTGGGACTTGCAAAAATGATAAAGTAATCTCCAGAGAAGGCTGGTTCCTATTCCTCTGTTTAGATGCACATGAAAAAATGTAGAGGGTTTACTCAAAATCTAATCTAACTTGCCAAGGAGACAGGGTAAGAAGATGCATAAAAATAAACCTAAGCTAACAGAGGTGATGCACTGAGGAATGAAGAACACCTATCTTGCCAATAAACACAAACCATTAAAATGTGATGCAAGATCATGTAAAGATAACAAAATTTGTAGTGAAAGATCAGGAGGAGGCAAATGAACATAGAGAGGGTTGAGAATCATCCACAGACATGCATTACTTGATCCAAGATTGATATAATACACTGTAAAATGCCAAGAGCCAAAGTTTCATTACAGTTTTAAATGGGAGGTTCAAACTCCACAAATTCACCTGCCGAAGAGAAGGAGGGAGGGGCAAAACAAGATTGTCCGACACTTAGAAAGAAGCCCCTCCTTACAATTTATAGGAAGAATGAGAGAGGGAAGAGGGAGGAAATCCAAATCTACCCTAAAAAATTCTAGGTTGCATTTAATTCATCTCATTATGGTGGTAGGTGATAACCCTAGCAAAAGTGGCAAACTGTATTTTACATTAAAGCTGGTTGTTGAAATGCCATTTCTAACCATTACCATGTGCCATAGGCGTTTCTTTATTTTATATCTCAAAACTGAACCAAAATGTGAAATTGACCCCAGAATCACATAGATAATTTCACCAGATTTCCATTGATATAAAGAATATGAAAAACCGAGCTCTGGATCGAAAGTTATGGCCATTTGAAGATTTAGGGCAAAAATAGGCCCAAAACAGATCGCCAGGAAAAAACTTTGAATGTTACCTCCTTTTTGCATTTTGGAAAAAAATTTAAAATTTTTCCATGCTCTTCCATTTGGATGACACGTGTTAGGCTCTGGTTCATCCGTGGGCTCATCCTTTGAAAATTTCTTGCCACTTGGACATGTGGCATGACCTGATTCGTTGGCCGGGGCAGCGGGCCAAAACACTCCTTTTGGATTTTTGGTGAAACACTTAGCCAAATTTCCAACTTTTCCTCTTCTTACGCGTGGCACATTCTGATTCATCTATGGGCCTCCATGTCTATTTTCTACCATTTCACCTTTTCACACCTCATGCATCCCTCGCATAGTTTTGTCTCGGTTGTCGCGGAGGAAAATCTCCTGCTTCGGCCGATTTGGGCTTCCTTGTTCCTGTTTGAGGTGAAGACACATGGCAAGATTCCATTCATTGGTAGCTCTTTCAGCTTTTCATGTCCCTCACGTAATTCTGGCCTGGATGTCCCAAACTACCTGGGACAAATATCTTCGAGCTGCCTGAAATGGACTGTCTTTGTTCCTGTTTGCGGCCTTTTCACCTTTTCGCGTCCCTCACATCCGGACGTCCCAACTATCCCGCAGACTTCCTGGGACAAAATACTTAGCTGATTTTCTTGCTTTTTCGGCCCCAAGCTTGGTACGATGAATCTCAGTACGGCCTGAACCCTTCAGACCCAAAATGCCTTAGAACAATCCTGCAACCTTATTTTTACATTTTTTCCATTTTTTCTAACTCGTTGGGATTTCTTCTTGGATGGGGAAGTTAGAAAAAGGCCGAGGGGACCCCGAAAACATGATTTTGGGCCTTGAATCAATCTACTTGCTTGAGACTGAACAATTTGATGCATGTTATCAAAATTACCTTGAGGGGTGAATTTTGGATAACAATTTTGGTGACTCAGCGGGGTTATCTGCCTACCAGATGAAGAACGGCCAGCTTCCTGAAGCATCCATTGGGCATGGAGTCATGAGTTGTCTTTTTGGAACCCCAACTAACTTAGAATGTTGCAAGGAGGAAGATGGAATATCACCTGATGGAGCAAGGTCTGCAACACATTCCTAGGGACAACAAGCCTGTGCCAAAGCACTTAGGGAAAGCAAAACAACCTCCTGCAAAACAATGTGCACAAGCACTTAGAGGAATGAAAACCTAAGCTAATATTTACAAGGTGGATAATTTCCCTTTAGTAGCAATGCTTTAGATAGATTCTGTTGACTGGAATCTGCAGTTCTTTACCATCCAATGAAGACAATTGGAAGGCATTGCTGTCCTTACACTTTGTGACCATGTATGGGCCACTCCAAATGGCATCAAATTTTGAATGCCTTCCTGGTTTTACTCTATCTGCATCCCATTTTAACACTAGATCTCCAACTTGGAAAGATCTACTCTTGGCCTTCCTATCAAAGGTCTTCTTGATCAAAACTTGATCCTTCCCCATTGCTTGGGATGTCTGATCTCTGATCTCTTGGAGCTCCATCAACTATGCATATCTCACCTCCATGGGCCCAAACTCTAGCAACTCTAACTGCTTCATGAGTTCCAATGTTGGCAAATCGAGTGACATGGGCAAGATTGCGTCTCTTCCATAAACAAGCCTGAATGGAGAGTTACCTGTGGATCTCTTGGGAGTTATCCTATCAGCCCATAAGGCTGATTTCAGTTTGGTATGCCAAGACCTCTGATTCTCATCAAGAGTCCTCCTAATGATCCTCAACAAGTTCTTGTTTGTCGATTCAGCCTGGCCATTACCCTGAGGGTAGTAGTTTGATGAAGTACTTAGGTAGATCCCATTCTTGATAGCCCACTTAGTCACCTTGGATCCAATGAATGCTAATGCATTATCTGAGATTATTGTAGCAGATATGCCAAATCTGGTTACTATCCCCTCATATAAGTCTAAGATGCTAGACTCATTTGCTTCCTTGACTACTACTTCTTCAGTCCATTTGGTGAAGTAGTCTGTGGCTGTCAAAATCCACTTATGCCCTTGGCTTGAATTGGGATTAATGACTCCAATGAAGTCTAAAACCCATTGCATGAATGGCTGGTCAACTGAAATTGGATACAATGGGAGGGCAGCAAGCCTCTCTTTACCTATGAAGAATGCACAATTATTGCACCTTTTGATCCACGCAAAGCAATCGCTGAAAATCTTGGGCCAAAAATAACCAGCCTTCATGATTTTTAGGGCTGTCACTCTTGGCGTAAAATGACCACCAGCTGATCCACCATGGAAATCTTCCAACACCATATGAATCTGATTTGTACCAATGCATCTCAGCAGTACTCCATTCACATCTCTCTTGAACAAAACACCGTCTACTATGGCATATGGGATAGGCTGCAATCTGAAGTGTCTTCTTTGGGTTTTGTTCATCTCTGGAGGGCATAGGCCCGTACTTAGGAAATGCATTATACCTTGGGTCCAGAAAAGAGTGGGTACAACATTATCCTCTTCTTGAGTGCTACCTTGCACGTGGCTGTCTTGAACTGTCAAAACAGCCTCTTCTTCATTGCATAATCCCTTTTGCTTGCCCAAAATCAGCTGCTCACGCAATCCTTTTCCTCTTACCAGCTTGGTAACCTTGATCTCAATGTCATACTCCATGACACGAGTGATCCAACCTACTCTTTTCTCATTCAAGTCCTTGTTGAGGAGGAAGTCCTTTACTCCCGCATGAGAGACCAACAACTGAACTTTGTTGTTTGAAACTAGATGCTTGAATTTCTTCAAGCTTTTGATTACTGCAAGTACATGCTTCTCAATAAAAGAATATCTCACCTCATAGTCCTCCAGGCTTTGGCTAAAGAAATAAATTGGCTGCTCATCATTGTCCTTGTTCTGTTGCACCAAAATGGCAGAAATAGTATCATTACCCCCAAATGCATAGAGGATGAAATCCTTGGAGAAATCTGGGTTGATGAGAGTTGGTGCTTGTGAGATGGCTCCTTTGATTACTTCAAAACCCTCCTTTCCTTTTGCTGTCCACTTGAAAGCCATGTTTTTCTTCAACATTTTGGTCATAGGTTTGATAAGGGCTTCAAAATCTGGGACAAACCTCTGAACAAAGATTATTCTCCCCAAGAAACTCTGAAGGGCCTTCTTGTGGCTTGGCAATGGTAGTGCTCTTATGGCTTCAACCCTCTCTAGATCAATTGGTAATCCTTCTTTAGAGACAATATGGCCAAGGAGCTTTCCTTCATGTGCTAGGAAGATACACTTCTTAGGATTCAAAAACACTCCAAATCTCCTGCACCTTTGGAAGACTTGTCTCAAATGAGGGAGGTGGTCTGTTGCATTCTTTGAAACAAAAGTGATATCATCAAGGTATATCAGCACCACATTGTTGATCAAACCTTTGAATGCCATGTCCATTTCTCTTTGGAAGGTAGCTCCAGCGTTGGACAGCCCAAATGGCATTTTCCTGTATGCATATGTTCCCCATTTGGTTGTGAACGCTGTCTTGAACTCATCTTCTTCCTTCACCATAATTTGATTATAGCCTGAGTAGCCATCACGTAGTGAAAACCTCTCGGAGCCAGCCACAAATTGCAAAATTTTCTCCATAGAAGGGAGTGGGTAATGGTCCTTGAGAGATGATCTATTCAAGTCTTTGAATTCAACACACAATCTGATCTCTCCATTCTTCTTTCTGACTAGAAATAATTTGGCAACCCAACTAGAATGCTTGATTGGGAATATGATTCTTGACTCAATCAACTTGTTTAATTCCTTCCTCATGAGAGGTTCCATGTGTGGATTGATTGGCGTTTGTTTCTGCCTGATGGGCTTAGTATTTGGATCCAACTCAATGGTGTGTTGAGCTAACTCGAGATTGAAACATTTCAAATCTTCGTAGCTCCAAGAAAACACATCAGGGAACTCTTGACACAACTGTATGAACTCATACCTTTCTTGTTCAGTTGTCATCTTTCCAATTTGCAATGGTTTGTTCTCTTCCACCAAGATGGATACTGAATCTTCTCTCTTGACCTAAATGTTTTCTTTCTCTTTCCTAAACTGATCATTGGGATTGAAAATGGACTCCAAAGTGATAAGTCCCTTAGGCAACTTGTTAGTTCTCAGCTGTATCACTTGGTCACCATACTGCTGCTCTAACTTTTCCTGATTTTTGGCTGAGAATTCATCTTCTTCTTGCAAGAAATGGATGATTTGTCTGGTCATTCTCAAACACTTGCCAACTTACATTGTTATCTGGCACTGAAGGCCTCACAATCACATGGATGTTTGGCTGTACCTTATATTTTTGAATGCTCTCCACAACGTCAAAGACTGCCCCAATTGCTGTAAGCCTATTAGCAACTTGGGTTTCTTTCCTAGGGACTGATTTGATGCCAAAGCCCTCAAAATATTCAATGAGGTCCCATACCCTCTTCTTGTAGCACTTGAGTAGATCATTCTTGGTAGCATGCTGCCCTTTGACCTAATTTACAATCAATTCACTGTCACCAAAGACTTGTAAGTTCTTTATCCCTCTCTTTATTGCCTAATGAATCCCTTGCACTAAGGCTTCATATTTAGCAGTGTTATTGGAGCATGCAAACTGAAATCTAAAAGTTGAATAGTACTTTACTCCTTGAGGTGAAACCAGCATGGCTCCCCCTCCGGCACCTTGTCTACTCCTTGATCCATCAAAAAACAACTGCCATACCTTATTGTCATCCTTGTGGTATGGCTTGGTGACACTAGGAATGGGCTGATATTTTTCATGTATGCAATAGACTCCTAGCTTAGATTCTTCTACTTCTTGATAAGGGTCAAAAGTATGCACCTTGTTTTCCCATTCATCAAGAGTTAGATCCGGGATGCTTCCAACCTTGGTGTCAGCTTCATCAGTGCTTGGGTGATCTTCTTGATCAAATGCCAAACAGTTGGCATTGATCTGACTTGGAGTGTAGGGCTCAATGTGGAAGTTTGCAATAGGTTCAGACCTGATTGTAGCTTTGGTTCCATACCTCATTCTGAACAGCATGTGTGACCAATTAGAAGACAAATATCCTCCAATCTTGGCTGTGAAATATCTTGACAAACATAGGGAAAAGAGTGGTGGAAGGTCTATAACCAATACATCTTGTAAAACAACAACATTTGGACATGCATGCAAGGTAAGACTCAAGTTTATAATCACCCCAACTGTTGTTACTATTGTCCCATCCAACTGCACTACCCCTTTGGATATGGTTTTATATTGAAGTCCTAGCTAATCAGCTATTTGTTTGGGCATCACTGAGCTACTTGCCCCGGAATCAATCATGCAATTGTGTACCAATTGTTTTCCTATGATTAACAAGACATAAAAAGGAGGGGGCTTCAAAATTTTACCTTGCTGTCCTCCATGATTCCCTTCAGGATGGGCAGAATTTGTGAGCACCTTCTCTTGCATTTGGACTTGCTGACTCGAAGTTGGCCAGTCCTTCATGGCAGCTTGTAGCAAATCTCTCTGGCCTGGGATAGATAGGGATTCCCACATTGATATATTTATATTTGTCTTCTTCATCTGATCAATGATACTAAATGGTGATGAAGGATCTCTTTGTTGTCCCTTGGTTTACATATTCATCCCTTGCATGTGGGCAGAAAAAACTAGTATTTGAGTTGGTTTAGGAGCTGGTTTGGGTGCTCCTTGCATGTTTGGGACTACATTTTGTTTTCCAAAAGCTTGTGGAGTGGTAGAAGGTTATGGATTACTTGGAGCCAATGGCTGTCCTTCACCCAAATTTCTCCTTTTTGACCTTGTATTGGCTACAAAACCTTGAGAGGGTATTTGATTCATACCACAGAAATCTTCAACTTGCCAATTGACAAGAGTAGTTTCTTTTGGAGATGTTCCTTGTTAAGGTGCTTCTTGCTACCGATCCTCTTTGTGGCTGGACTCTTGTGACCCACCAATGGTTTGCACCATAAGAGCCTGATTTAATGCACTGTTAAAGCACATTGATTGGTTATGTGGCTGACTGCATGAGAAACACCAATCATATTCTTGGGCCATGTTATTTTGCACCGGTACCAAAGCTCTGGATGTGGATACAACATTGAGGTTATTAGGCTGAAATGGTCTGTTGGCAGGAGGCCTTGCTTGATTATCATTTGTAGCTAGATTGGGTGGTATTTGAGGCTGATATGGCTACCTGTTAGATTGAGCTTGAGGCTGGAAGGAAGGTCTAAAACCTTGAGCTTGCTGCCTTTTGAGTGTAACCAGCTCATTACCTAGATTTTGCAATTGCTTCATGACTGCTTGAAGCTCGTTTGGGGCACTTGGAGATGAAGTAGAAGATTCATTTGAAATTTGATTTCTAGGGGTGGGAGGAGGAGCTAAATTAGGCACTTGGCTAGTACTTGGGCTCTCTAAACTTGGATATAATGGCATTAGAGGCCTAGGAGCTAGCTTTCTAGCTTGAATTAAACAATTTTCAGCTCTAATGGCAATGTTATAAGCAACAGGGATAGTTGTGCCTCCCATGGATTGAATCAACATAGAAATACTAGAATTTAAGGCTTTAAGGTAATATAGAAAAGCACCTTCTACTGCTGGCCTTACTGCCACTGGAATTCTCTCCAAAGTCCTTTGAAATCTAAAATTAAAATCAGTCAGCTGCTCATTGGGAGCTCTTTTGATAGTTGTCAGCTGCTCCAAAAGGGACAAGTTGTCTCCCTTTTCCCCAAACTACTCATGGAGGGCTATACATAGCTAATTCCAATTTTGAATAGAACCTGAGGCAAGGCTCCTGAACCATTGTAAAGCTTTCCCCTTGAATGAGGATGCCAACAATTTGACAGCAACTTACATCTCATTGATTTCATGAATTACACAAAGGTTGGCAATGTCTTTAACATGATCACCAGGAGTAGTCTGGTTCTCTCCAGTGAAGTATGAAATGTTCTTCAATGCTGCAACTGGGATTGGATGTTGTGCATTGAGAGCAAGTGGGCTATTTCTAGTGAAATTGACATACAGATTCGGTGGTTGTGCCATTATGATTGGCTTGAGAACCCTTGTTGATTGGATGAAAGGCCTACTAGGTGGAGGTGTTGACAAGGTTCTATTAGGTGGAGATGGAGATCTTTGAGCTCTTCTTCCCCTTCTTTCCCTCCCTAGAGATAGGTGTAGATGAACAAACAATCCTTCCTCCCTAGTTCTTGACCTGGTCTGTATTCTTCTCATAAATTTGCTAGGCTTGGACTACTGAAACCAGTGGATTATTCTTCTTTTGGAGTCACCAGATGTGTGATTTTAAGATTATTCAAATCTAGAACTTACAAAAATTACACATCGATCTTGTTGCAATAAAAGTGAAGACCTCTAAGGTCCCACCAGGCGTGCCAAAACTGTTAGTGTAAATCAGCGGCACCCCCTGGATGTTGATCATATTTCTAGTTTTATCATTTTAACCATCCAGTGTGATTGCAAAAAATTGAAACCTCTCTCTAAGTGTGGGACTTGCAAAAATGAGAAAGGAATCTCCAGAGAAGGCTGGTTCCTATTCCTCTGTTCAGATGCACATGAAAAAATGTAGAGGGTTTACTCAAAATCAAATCTAACTTGCCAAGGAGACAGGGTAAGAAGATGCATAAAAAATAAACCTAAGCTAACAGAGGTGATGCACCAAGGAATGAAGAACACCTATCTTGCCAATAAACACAAACCATTAAAATGTGATGCAAGATCATGCACAGATAACAAAATTTGTAGTGAAAGATCAGGAGGATGTAAATGAACACAGAGAGGGTTGAGAATCATCCACGGACATTCATTACTTGATCCAAAGATTGATACAATACACTACAAAATGCCAAGAGGAAAAGTTTCATTACAGTTTTAAATGGGAGGTTCGAACTCCACAAATTCACCTGCCAAAGAGAAGGAGGGAGGGGCAAAACAAGAATGTCCGACACTTAGAAAGAAGCCCCTCCTTACAATTTATAGGAAGAATGAGAGAGGGAAGAGGGAGGAAATCCAAATCTACCCCAACCACTTCTAGGTTGCATTTAATTCATCTCATTATGGTGGTTGGTGAGAACCCTAGCAAAATCGGCGAACTATATTTTGCATTAAAGTTGGTTGTTGAAACGCCATTTCTGGCCATTACCACGTGCCAGAGGTTTTTCTTTATTTTCTCTCTCCAAACTGAACCAAAATGTGATATTGACCCTGAAATCACGTAGAGAATTTCTCCATCTTTCTATTGATATAAAGAACATGAAAAAATGAGCTCTGGGTCGAAAGTTATGACCATTTGAAGATTTAGGGTAAAATCAGGCCCAAAACAGATCGGCAGGAAAAAACTTTGAATTTTACCTCCTTTTTGCATTTTGGAAATTTTTTAAAAAAAATTCCATGCTCCGCCACTTAGATCACACGTGTTAGGCTCTGGTTCATCTGCAGGCTCATCCTTTGAAAATTTCTTGCCACTTGGACACGTGGCATGACCTGATTCGTTAGCCGGGGCAGCGGGCCAAAACACTCCTTTTGGATTTTTGTTGAAACACTTAGCCAAAAATTTTCCTCTTCTGACGTGTGGCACGTTCTAATTCATCTATGGGCCTCCTTGTCTCTTTTCCACCATTTCACTTTTTCATACCTCACGCGTCCCTCGCGTACTTTTGTCCCGGCTGTCCCGAACGAAAATCTCCTACTTCAGCCGATTCGAGCTTCCTTGTTCCTGTTTGAGGTGAAGACACATGGTGAGATTCCATTTGTTGGTGGCTCTTTTGTATTTTCATGTCCCTCGCGTAATTTTGGCCTGGACGTCGCAAACTACCTGGGACAAATATCTCTGAACTGCCCGAAATGGATTGTCTTTGTTCTTGTTTGCGGCCTTTTCACCTTTTCATGTCCCTCACGTCTGGATGTCCCAACTGTCCCACAGATTGCCTGGGACAAAATACTTAGCTGATTTGCTTGATTTTTTGGCCCCAAGCTTGGTACGATGAACCTCATTACGACCTGAACCCTTCAGACCCGAAATGCCTTAGAATAATCCTGCAACCTTATTTTTGCATTTTTTCCATTTTTTCTAACTCGTTGGGATTTCTTCTTGGATGGGGAAGTTAGAAAAAGGCCGAGGGGACCTCGAAAACATGATTTTGGGATTTGAATCAATCTACTTACTTGGGATTGAACAATTTGATGCATGTTATCAAAATTACCTTGAGGGGTGAATTTTGGATAACAGCAACTAAGAAATGTCGGAGGGTTTATGTTACCTTGAAAGCGATGTGATGGAAACTAGTGCAAAGTAGATGATGGATCCCGCCACCAAAAGATGATAACCTGTAAATAAGAAAGACTAAATAGAAAATGGTTTAGATTATTTATGCAGGGGTTTCCCGAAAAAGTGGAACCAAGAAGCGTTAACTTTCTTTGTGGATGTAAACCCCCATTTGTTAAACAAAGGTGATATAAATGACAAGTAAACTAATAGTACACAAACAATGAAAGAATATCAAATTTGGAAGTAACTATGATGGATATAAATACTAATCTGATTGGAATAGAATACAACTTAGATTATACCTATTTTGGGTCGACGGAGACCCAAAAAGTGTAGATATAGGTCGATGGAGACCTGAGGAAAAATTGTAGAACAACAACTATAAATGCATATATGGATGTTTCGTAGTGCAAACAAGACAAAACAGAGGCTTGTAAGCACTGGAGAAAACCTACAGAGGGGGTTTAAGATGAAGAAGTGAAATGAATGTGAGGTAATAAGGACCAAAGTGGATTGGAATGAAAATCAAACAGGTTTAGAGAATTAGGATGACATTTTTGGGGTCTTGAAGCAATGCAAGGGATGGAGCAGAATCTGAAGCAAAAAGGATGATGATAGAGGGATGAGTCAATGATGACCTAGATAGGTAGACAACGACCTGGGAAGTGTTAAACAAGGTCGAGGGAAACAATCTAGATTGGAGAACCTTAAAGAAAAAGAACTGATATAATAGACTGATAATGGATTCCCAATTTTTTTTGGACCTGCAAAAGGTTAGATGTAAACAAGGAAACAATAATATGATAATATTTAAATAAGATAACACAAAATGATATAAATCTCAGAAAGGATAATCACGAGTGATGTAAGAACATTCCAAGGAGGTTTGAGAGATCTATAACTACTTCAGGGATTGTCAAGCATGGGAGATTGTTCATAGGTTGGAAAGAAGCTTGGAATTTTGTATGCATATGATGAAAATGGAAAGAAATAACTTAGTGTTAAAGGTTTGATGGCATCTAAGATGGTCGTCACCGACTATGGGGAAGGTTTCCCCAATGGGATAGTTTTTTAATTTTATTTTGGCATGATTTCTAGATTTTAAGAGTTGGAAGGGTGTTTTAAATCATGTAGGAGGGAAGGGGTGATTTAGGGATGAGATATGGGTGAGTTAGAGATAACTATAGGTTATAAAAATCATATGGATCCTAAATAGAAAGTCCATTAGGGAAAAATAATGGGTATTAATTAATTAATAGGAATTAATTAATTAAATTTAATAAAGATTAATATGGATGGGATAAATGGGAATTTAATTAAATAATTATGTGCATGCAGGTGATTAAGGGTATAGATACCAAATTTAGGTGTCTACTTTTAGTATGAAGAAAAACCCTACAAGTTTGGCCCTGAAAACCCATTCCTTCCTTTTAAATACTAAAAAATACATATGAAGCATCCCCAACAATGAAAATCCACCTTCTGAAAGTTCTTCAAATAATGAACAAGACATGAAACCAAAAATGAGCAATATAGAGCTACAAAATCATTCATGAGAGTCCTCTAACCTGTAAATGAACCTTATAAGCCCTTCAATCCTTCTTGAAATAGAGTGACCAGTACCTTAGGGATCTAGGGGAAAAAATGAGCTTATGAAAAGGTTTATATCATTGTGAAAATGAATAGTCTTGCAAGGTAGGTTCAAAATATATGTGTAATGAAGAGAAACATGGAGGATGAAATACTAACACCAAACAACAAAGGGGAAATATGCAAATATGGCTCCAAAGATATAAAAGATCAAATTGGGCACCAAAAACACTTATAAAAAGGGGTTAGTGGCATGGTTTGAGGAACTATTTTTCCACTTACATAACACTATTATAAAGAGGCTTCAATCCCACACATTTATCCACCTATTGAAATCGTAATTGTGATAATGAAACTACATGTATAAAACTATAATTTATTCCTTGAGAACTTAATAATGTTTGATTTTAATTAGATTTTAAGTATTTTAAATTAGTTTTGAATTTTATTGGATTTTTTTGGAGTGTTTCAAACTTTTATAAAGGGTACACCTCATGTAAAATCCTACAATAGGGAAACATAGGAAAAATATGCTTGATTTTTGGAGAGATAAACCAAGTGTTATTAGGTTATTTCCAAGTAGTGACCAAATGAATGTGAAGTAAGTAAATGAATAGGTTTAATTCATAATTATAAGACTCCACATGTAATATTTCTTACTAAAGAAAAACTAGGAGGGGAAAACAAGATATACATTTGAAAACCAAATTGTTAGAGGGCCATAGATATGATTTACCATTATATCATGTCCCTTCTAGATGGTTATCTCTAGTTAGGTAGAAAATATTAAGTAAAGGTCTAGGAATATCTATAGAGGAGATGAGGTTTGATTTTTCTTGATAGAGGTATTCTTGTATGTTTTTGAGTAATAAGATAAGAGATAACAATCCTTAAGATAATGTGCTTTGGATCTATTTATGTTCATGAGTCATCTGTAAAGGATGAATGATAAAACCAAAATCATCAAGTCAAAAAATGTCAAATTTTGGTGTATATCCTAGGAAACATTTACTTGCTTCAAAAAATTTTGGTAGCGAAAGGAAAAGTGCCAAAAAAAATCATCATTACATGTTGTAGAAAGATATTTTTGAGACACTTAGAAGACTCATGCATGAAACTATAAGACTTTAAAATTTTTCTCCACCTACCTCGGTTTCTGAATAATTTTATTTAATTGAGGATAATGGTTTTTTGGCTGGGACCATACCCAGTTACATAGTTATCAAAGACTAGATAGTAGACTATAAGTTCATGAGAAAAAATAATACTGAATCAAGAAACCAGTCAAAAACAACCAAAATACAACATTATGTCACTAAAACGTCATCAGAAACACAACAAAAAGTAAGCATTAATGCCATTAAAACTCAACAAGAACTCAACAGTGAAAAGTGAGCCAATAGCCCAGAGGATACTTCATTATCTTCTGAAATTTTTTCTTGATGTTTACAATTCCATTATTGATCTATTTGATGTCTTTTTCCTTCTTAATATTCTCCTTACCTTTATGGTCTTCAAGGTGATTAGTAATAAGTGAAAGACAGTAAATAATACCCTTAAGAATATACAAAACATCACAATGCTTGGCTAGCATGTTTTTAAATTATATTTAAATTTTAGACATTCTCATACCAATGTCATCATCTAGCTTCTTATCAGTTTTACCCTTCTCCTTTTTAGAATTGTATCCTTAAAGCCTATCCTTGAGTTCCTTAACCTCATTGCTGATAAATTTAAACTTACCCTCAGTATCCTCTATGTAACTAGTATCTACTACATTCAATGGGTAAGAGGAGTTTTTACCCATTGAGAGTAGGAAAAGAATGGCCTCACCTTCCCCCTGGATGCGAGGGGAAGGGAGAAAAATCTCCATAGAAGCATGAGAGGCATATTTTCTTTTAAAGGGGTTGTCCCAAGAAAGATAACATGATATCTTATGAGAGGGGAGACATTGGAAACATGCAAGGATGAAGTAAGATAGGAGTAAGAGCGGGTATATATAAGAAAGTCGATGGAGGGAATATGGGAGCTAGAGTGGCTAGGGGTAGGGGGTTTGGAATGTGAGGGGGGGATTCTGAGGGGGTAGGGACAGAGGGTTTAGAGGAGGGGATAACTGAAAGAAGAAAAGGAGTAGGTGAATCAGAAGGGGGAAGGGCCGTGGGTTGAGGATGAAGGATAAAAAGGTTGAAGCATCTATAAAACATCATGATCACAATATGGTGAAGAGTATACACTCTTTTTCCCCAGTTAACAAGATTAATGGAGTGCTCAAGTGATTTTAAAATGAAAAAAGGAATACTAACATGGAATTTTCTCCTTAAATGGTTTATCAAAACCATATGGAAGAATGAAATTACTTGGAACCTCCCTTTGAGGGTGATGTATTTCTATAGAAACAAAATCACACACTTGGGTACATTTTCAGGTCCTAATCACATAATACTATTCATATGATTCCTAAATCAGAAAACTAGTAATTAACATCTATCTCTAGCCTCTTTTCTATCTTTCTTGTTTCCTATTTGGTAATACACACCCCATATCCTAGTATGATCTTCATTACTTTATCTTCATTGACTTTGGACACCAGCTCTTAGCCAGGACATGACCACCCATGTACCTCATCCTGTCTGGGTGCCCCCAACCTCTTTGTATATTACTTGCATATTTTGGGCCTTTTTATCTTTTAGGAATATTGTTTTCTTATGGTTTGAACTTTTAGTTGTGAATTACGAAATTCAAACAAGGGTATCATATAAATAGAAAGCTATGTTACCATAATAAACAACCAAGCTCTAAGAATCTACAATCAACACCTAAGGTTGCATCCAAAGGAATTATAAGAGCATCAAGGAATCCATCTAGCACTCACCCAAGGGACAAGGGATTGAATTATTTGCATACATGTATGGAGGGGAAGTTAAATTTTCCATCCACACATTTACTTACATTGATACATCTAAGTACCTCTCGTTATCAAGTGCATATTACACAAGAGCTTCCTAGGGAATGATTTATAAACACACACACAAGAACTACATGGAGTTTAAAATGTAGTGTAGCACTTAGTCATGAGTTCAATAAGTCATGTGATAGCTAGGGTCATTACAACTCCTCATTTACGTATTTTTATTTTTAGGATTTTATGTGTTTTTGGGTTTTGACAGTTATCTCTATCTTTGTAGGTTACATGAGAATACAACGATCATCCAATGACACACATGTGACAAAAAATGAAGGTTAGCGATCACTTTCTGATGTAAGAAAAACCATATTCTTAGTTCTTGTGCAGTCAAAAGCCCCCATAAGATGTCTTCAGTTCCTAGATGCCCTCGCCCCAGTCCAAACGCCCTAGTCCAGGATAATTCCACAATTACATATTTTTTTGGGTGTGGTTTCCATAGTATCCTCCTCCTGTTCACTAGTCTTCCATTCCAAAAAACTTCAGGATTTATTGTTAAATCAACTAAGTCTACTATTCCCTCTCTTTCACTTAGGGTTTTAATTTTCATTAGCTTATTGCTTTTGTCAGATCTATAATTTAGTGTTTATTTATCATATGTGATCTGCAATATATTATGGTTTTAAAATTTTCAATAGTTGTTAAATCATTTGGTGAACCTATCATGACATATCACATGGCTTCACGTCACAGGTGATTAAATTCATGATCTTGGAGTTCATTAGGAATGGTTTGTCAATAAAGAAAGTTATAGATTGGAGTGTCCCATTCATGATGGTCATTAATGCGTATAATGACATAAGCTTCGAGAGGTGAATGATTAGTACAAGGTTATTTGCTATGATGTCTAGGACTTGCTAACATCCCCACTACTCTATCTTAGGTACACAATAGTTCATGTAGTGACCACTTCTCTAACAAGGTTATGTCACTCAAACTCCTACGTTAAGTCTACTATTAGCCTCCCATGGAGCAAGAATTCGTAGAATACGCTAAACATTGTGATAAATGCTAAAAACATGGGAATCTCCACCATGCACCCATATATGACCTTCACATGATTTCTCCATCTTATTCCTTCTCTTTATGGGGTTTTAATCTTATTGGTATGATAAATCCTAAATCGTCTAATGGACACAAGTATATTATTATTGCTATAAAATATTTTACCAAATGGGTTGAATAAAAACCACTACTAACTACCATTGGTCCTGATATCTATCATTTCATCACTTCTCACATAATTATAGGCTTTAGCATTCCCTATGCTATTATCACTGACAATGTATCTTATTTAAAAAATAAGGATATTAAAAGGATTTGCACAATATTTAAAATTAAACAATCATTTTCTACTCCTTTTTACCCACAAGGAAATGGCCAAGAAGAGGCCACAAATAAAACCATTATCAAAATATTATACAAGACTATTGATACTAGTTGTGATGATTGACATTGTCAAATCATATATGCTCTTTGGGATTACCACACTAGTGTGTGTATGACTAACAATACTACACCATTCTCATAAGTTTATTGTAATGAGGACATCATTCCATTGGAGCTTGAAATACCGTAATTATGAGTCTCACTCAAAGGCATCCTAAAGGACAATGAAGATCATGAAAAATGCATACATGAGTTTGAAATTATTGACTCTCACCATGTTCAAGATCTTGAGAATATTTGTGTATATCAATCTTGCATTACCCAAGAATACAATCACAAAAATCATCATTGTGAGTTCAATGTGGGTGATCTCGTGTTAAAATAAAATTAGAAAAACAAAAACGTGAAAGCTCTCCAAAAGGGAACATTCAAACCTAAATGGTTAGGTCTTTATGTCATCATAGATAAGCTTAAAGGTGGTGTATATAACCTTTCCAATCTCTTGGGTAAGCCACTTAAGAACCCGCTTAACGTAATGCATCTTAAATGATATTACACATAAAACCACATTCATTACCTATGATTTACTCTAGTTACATGGTTCATACTTGAATGATGAGGGTATAAATGTGAAATGAACCTCAACTCTTCTACACTCTTTACGCTCTATGTTTCATTGATCATATCTTTCTAACACAAATTTTCAAACCATTCCCAATGACACACCCTTATTCTATGGTTCATTCTTGAATGTTGAGGGGTCTTTAAAAAATGAACCTCATCTCATGCTCATTCAAATTTTCTTGGGGATCACATTTCTCCTATCACATTCATTTTTCATTACATTCTATTCATGATCAAAACATGTTGCATATATCAGTTGCAACATGCATAATGAGGATGATCCTTAACATGTATTAGGTTAGAAATACCTTGGCTGTTATTGACAAGATATATTCCATCAAAACCTATTTTAAACAATATTTTTGATCCAATACCTATGGTGTGTTTCTCAAAATCACAAAAAAAAACATCTAAAACTGACTGAGTGGAAGAAATGTTACAGTGTGAACTTACAGTGCATTCGTCTATCACAGTCTCTATATTTTTGGAAGGTAACTCCTTATGTTCACTATTACTCATGTTGTAACTATGCCAAGATCTCATTCTTGGTCTGTAAATCAACTTTCAGACGTTTTATCTCCTCTTCTAAGGAGTGAAACTTGGATCTAAGAAAAATGTTCTCATCTTAGATCAATCTATTTAACACCTTGAGATCTTTGATATTATATTATTTTAACAACTTTCCCATGTTACACATGTATTTATTCAATCATAACTAAACCAAATATAAAATTTAGAGTAATAAACCGTGAATCAACCACCTCTAATACCAAACTTTCTTCGGAGATAGGAAGTTTCCAAGTGAAAATACTGCTCCAATACAAAACTTGATTTGTAAAATAGTTATAGAATTTTCTCAACCAACAAATCCTTATTGGATAATTAATTTTAGTGTCAATTTTAACACTGAAATAAAAATCAACTCAAATAAAATAAAATTCAATAATAGGATACTACATAGAGTTGTTAATGGAGTTCAGCAATTTCCTATGTCTCCATGTTGATTTAATTAATTAGCCGATTCATTATAAAATTTTGACTATAAGTGTAAGAATAATAATGTACAATACTATAATGAAGTTTACATTCTACCAAAAACTCACTACTAATTGGTCCAGAAGAACCTAGACTAGTCTTGGAAGCTTGCTCAGTGTTTAGGTATAACTTCCTAGCTTTACACTTCATGTAGACTTCCCCTCTTCTATATGGACTCCAACCTCTACAAAGAGATAATTCAAATAGTTTCATTTGAGGATATCACCCTCCTGTAGACTTCCCCTCTACTGCATGGCCTCTAGCCTCTACATAGAGCTAAGTTAGATAGTGTTAGTTGATGATAATACCCTCATGTATAATTCTCCTTTGTTGTATGACCTCCCATCTCTACACAAAGCTAAGTTGGATCCAACATCGTCATTGATCTTTGTAATAAAATCCTCCAACATGGCCTCCATTTATTGATAAATCCTCTAATATAGATTATTACAATATCTAGATTTTATGACATGTCTAGCAAATAATATAATCAATACTCTCATTCAATAATTCTCTAGTACTTGCAAACATCCCTCTTATCCACAATTGAATCTCTAGGTATCAACATGATAATAAGGCTTGACAATTGAATTTTACAAAGATAACAATATTGTGTTACGAAAAATATTAACTCATAAAAATAATGCCTAAAAATTCCCTATAGGCCTTTAAAAAATAATGTTAAAGGCTCTCTTAAAACCACATTTGAACTAAGATTTGTGTATAAGCTTCCAAACTTGTGTGCTTGGAATAAGGGGGGTTTATATATTGGCCCCAACCATAAAAATATCATATTTAACCCCTATCAGAAAAATGATTACACTTCCATTGACATGGGTGATTATTTTTGAGGCCGTGATTTAGAAGGGGGAGTTTGAGGGTTCAAATCCCTCACCATCCATTTTGGACTCCACTACCCACTTATTACAACAACTTGTCCATGCTGATATTTTCCTTCCTGATACATCACATTGACCCATCCTCATTCACCAATGACCTTATGTGTCAAGTTTCCATCAGTTTGTTAGTGGTGGGAATAATCTGACATTCCTCATGGGATAATTTTTGGAGGGCTTAATATATCCCATAACTACCAAGGATATTGTGGCTATGATGATGGAAACCCTATTTTTCTTCCCACCATTGTGTTAGTGAAAAATCACAACACCCGAAAATGAGTTCTAAAAATTTTCTTTTCTAAGGCAGACTCATTTGGTGTGATTGCATAACATTGAACTTTCCCCAAGGTGTGGGACCTTGCAAAATGGGAAAGCTCTCCGAATTAAAGGCTATTTCCTTATTCCTTTGTTAAGATGCATATGTGAGAAATTGTAGAGGATTTATCACTATACCTAATCTAAAACTTTCTAAGGAGAAAGGGATAATAAAGGGGGTACAAGAAATAAACAATAACTAAACTACACGGTGATACACCAACAAAGGAAGCGAGATATTCTACTGAGGGAGAAAGAAAACAAAAAAATGGAGATGAGGGAGGTCAGACATAAGTGACACAGCCCATATTTGCAAATCATCCATTAAAATCCATGAAACACAATATCTTGCACCTGCAAATGTGAAATACATGCAAAAAAAACCAATACTGAAAGGTAAAGGCACGGAGAAACAAAAAAATGATGCAAAGGGTTGAAGAACACCAAAAAAATGCATTTTTTATTGCTCTAAACGGTGCACCAACCATAAAATTTATAGAATAGAGGCACACATACATTTTCCAAGCGTGGGAGAAGGTTCGCTACTCAAAAATGGCATCAAGAAATAAATTTGACAGAGTTTCTATATGCCCAGAATGTCTCTCTTTCTCAAACGAGAAGTGTTACAGTATATATAGAAAGAAAAGAGAGAGAAGAGGGAAAATTTGAATCCTGCTCCAACCACCATGATAAATGCATCGAATCCCACTTTGAAATTTCAACCACTGAATATCAATTCCTTCTGAAAATCCACCCACAATATGTCACTTCTAGTTGCCTAGCGGATTAAATTGAATTAGATATGGTAGTTGAAGAGATTGGATTCTGCGTTAATGGCCTGGAATAATTTTCTCTGTTTTCACCTACTAAGGCCATGTGGCATCCTAGCACTCATTTGGGCTTCCTTTTTTTTATGGGATACATGACAGCAAGATTAGAGAAAAAATAGGGCTTGCGGGTCCGTAATTTATCTTTTCCCCCTTTTCGTAAAACACAAAACTAATAAAACCCCGACGGCCTGCTTTGACCTGGGACATGTGAAGATGCGGGGCTTGTTTGAGCCTCCCTTTATTGGTTCATTTTTGGAGAAACACCGCTAGGACATGTGGCTCTCTCTTTTTGGCTGGGGAGATGTGTTTCCATCTTTTCCTTTGTGCCCTTTTTGACAAAAGGAAAAATTTCACCTTTTCCTCTGACTCCCCTCTTTGTCTTTAAATCAAGCTCAAACACTGACCTTTTTACCTTTTTTTTTTAGATCCTTCCCAAGTATATCAAATAGATTTAAGACATGGATTCACGTGAAATAGCTTTTTCTTCTCTTTCTTCTCGCATAGGGTCGTGGCTGATCCAATATTTTTCCCGAGGGAAAAATATGGATAACAATTTGGTGACTCACGAGGAAATCTACCTGCTAGATGAAGAGACTAGTGGCCTTTGTTGCATCCATTGGGCATGGAGTCAAGCCTAATAAAAATGATTTTGATCTGAACTCTTAAACTCTGACCTCTGAGCCACTTGGAAACCCGCTAAAACTTGAAGTTGAACTTCACCAAAAGCCAACTGAATGCACTATGCAAGAGAAATACAACAACACTAAAATCTATGTACAAACTGAAAACCATACATGTTCCAAATGGAACATACTGAGTGTGCAAAAGTACTTCTTCTTCTAAAAATAAACCTACCTACACTACTCTAACCAAGAGAAAAGGGATCTCAAACAAATCCTGTAACTGGCAGGGAGAAATAGCTTCCATTCCTAAAAAATGGCAGACATCCAAAAAATTTGGCATTGAACATGGCTGGTTGGATGAGTGAAAAACTAACTATAAGCTGATCTTCCACAAAATGACCAAAGTATCAACTGAAGAGAAAACTAATACCTCTTTTAGGTGCTCTACATTTATATTAAATAGGTATGACAGCTGATCCTTGGTGCTTTGTAGCTCATCCTCATGCCCTAAAATAGGCATGACTAGTTTTGGCTTCTCCCTTGGCTCCAATGAAGCCATGTACCTAATTGGGCACGGTCTGATCCGATGGATGTGCCTGTTACTCTAAATTTCAACTCTAAGAATGGAGTCTTCCTACAGACCTTCTTGAGTGGATGGTGTGGGAGAGATGGGGTATTTGTTGTTTCCTTCCTCCTTCTGAGAAGAACATGGAAGATTAAGATCCTCTAACCTTAGTTCCATAGGGCCATTATGGAATGTAGGTTTTTTTCCTTGGATGTTCTCCTCCATGGAAACAGACTCATGTTCTTGGAAGGTGGGTGATGGAGGAGAAAATGATGTGATCTCCTCGGGATCCTCTCCATTAAGACATTCCTCCAAGTCAGAAAAATAATATGCCTCCTCGTTTTCCTTCTGCATGTGTTTGACCTCCTCCATGGTGTCTTTAGAATCTACAATTTTCTCACCATGGTTCCCCTCATCTTTAAACATGAAGTTTGAAATCTCAAACTCTTCTTCGACAATAGAGTTTGAAAGGGATGAAGTGGGAGGAAGAAATAAAGATTATTCTGTGGCTTGCTCTGCACTTGTTTCCTATGAAACTGTATGGTTATCCTCCTCTGCTACAAATTCAAACTCAGCCACCACTGGCTCTTTGACTTTGACCTCATCTATTGGATTGACCATCAAGGGGATCTTTGTAGACCCAAATATAGCAGCCCAACTCATCAGATTTTCAGTCATTAATTTTCTATTGGGCTCCTCTTCTTGCTATTCTCCTTGATTGGATTCTTGAGTCTCTTCCCAACATGGGATTGGGAAAGTAAGAGGAGTAGCAGGTTGGGGTTAAACCATCTTTGTAATTGTTTGTGGTGGGAAGGGATGTGGAACTTCTTGTTTGTTCAGAGGGGATGACTATTTAGAAGGGAAAGGGTAGAAGAACTGAAATGGGATGTAAGACAAGGGGATGGAGAAATGGATTACACACTTGGGACATAATTCAATGGGAAGCTTGAAAATTAAAGCTCAAATTGAGATGGTGTTGCTTGAGGAGTAGAGAGATAATTACCAGATAATGGTGTAGGATTTAACCATTGAGAAGGTTGTTTAGCACCAAATTCATAGGCCTCTATCTCTTTAGTCCATTGTGTAAGTTGGTGCAACATTCCAATCATGAATTTTAGCTTCTCCTAAGGGTTGTAATGTCTTGGAGAGGGGACTTCCCATGGATAAGATTCCCTGCAACCAATCTCGAATGCCTTCATTCATGTTATGGCCCTGGAATGCACCATGCTAGCCTCCATTTTCTGAATCTTCTCCTATAAAATAGCATCCTCTACATAACTATCACCATTATATGCATCCCCTTGTCATTGATAAGCTTCGTAGTCAAACTGGTTTTGACTCTTCTCATATGGGTAAGCATACCGGTCCTGGATCTGATCATAATGCTTATTTGGAGAGTTGGGAAATCCATTGGAGGTGGATTGCATTGCTATAAGTGTGAATTCCATGAAGGGAATGAAGTCATGATTGTAAAACCTCATGGAATGGGAGAAAATGAAAGAGATGGAAGAAGAAAATCGATGAAATGAGTGGAAATGGATGGAAAATGTCTGTAACTCAAAGAATGGGTTTTTGACCAGATGGAGTCACCAGATGTGCTTAAAAGTGCCTCCAAAGGTAGAAATCTTCACCAAGAGCACATCAAACCTAATGCAGTGAAGTGGTAAGGCACTTTATAAATGTCCCACTAGGCATGCCCAAAATGTTAGTGTAAAATCATAGCAACCCCAAATGAGTTCTAAAAATCTTCTTTTTTAAAGGCAGACTCATTTGGTGTGATTAGATAACATTGAACTTTCCCCTAGGTGTTGGACCTTGCAAAATGGGAAAGCTCTCCAGATTAAAGGCTAGTTCCTTATTCCTCTATTTATACGTATATGTGATAACTTGTAGAGGATTTATCTCTATACCTAATCTAAAACTTTCCAAGGAGACAAGGATAAGAAAGGGGGTACAAGAAATAAACAATAACTAAACTACAAGGTGATACACCAGAAAAGGAAGCCAAATATTGTGTTGAGGGAGAAAGAAACAAAAAATGGAGATGAGGGAGGTCAGACAGAAGTGACATAGGACAGATCTACAAATCATCCATTAAACTCCATGAAAAACAAAATCCTACACCTGTAAATGTGAAATACATGCACAAAACACCAAGACTGAAAGGGAGAGGCATGAAGAAATAATAAAACGATGAAAATGGTTGAAGAACACCATAAAAACATGTTTTTAATTGCTCTAGAAGGTGCACAGACCATTACATTTCTAGAATAGAGACAAAAATACATTTTTCGGGTGCAGGAGAAGGTTCACTACTAAAAAATGGCATCGAGAAACAAATTTGACATTGTTTCTTTATGCCTAGAATGTCTCTCTTTCTCAAATGAGAAGTGTTATAGTATATATAGAAAGAAAAGAGAGAGAAGAGGGAAAATTCGAATCCTTCTCCAACCACCATGAGAAATGCATCAAATCCCACTTTGAAAGTTCAACCACTGAATATCAATGCCTTCTACAAATCTGCCCACAATATGTCACTTCTAGTTCCCTAGTAGATTGAATCGAATCGGATCTAGTAGTTGAAGAGATTAGATTCTATGTTAATGGCTTGGAAGAATTTTCTCCATTTTCACCTACCAGGGCCATGTGGGAGCCTAGTTCTCATTTGGGATTCCCTTTTTTTAAATGGTACACGTGTCAGCCAGATTAGAGAAAAAATCAGGCTTACGGGTCTGTAATTTATCTTTTCCCCCTTTTCACGAAATGTAAAACTCAAAAAACCCCTGACGGCCCACTTTGACCTGGGACATGTGGAGATGCAAGGCTTGTTTGAGCCTCCCTTTATGGATTCATTTTTGGAGAAGAACCGCTAAGACACATGGCTCTCTTTGCTTGGTTGGGGAGATGCATTTCCATCTTTTCTTTTGTGCCCTTTTTGACAAAAGGAAAATTTTCACCTTTTCCTCTGACTCCCCGCTTTGGCTTTGAATCAGGCTTAAACATTGACCTTTTTCCCTTTTTTAATTTTAGAGCCTTCTCGAGTCTATCAAATAGATTTAAGAAATGGATTCATGTGATAAAGTTGTTTCTTCTCTTTCTTCTCATACAGGGTCATGGCCAATCCAGTATTTTTCCCAAGGGGCAAAATATGGATAACAATTTGGTGACTCATGGGGACATATGCCTACTAAATGAATATACTAATTGCCTTTTTTGCATCCATTGGGCATGGAGTCAAGCCTGATAAAAATAATTCTTATATGAACTCTAAAACTCTGAACTCTAAGACACTTGGAAACCTGCTGAAACTTGAAGTTGAACTTCACCAAAAGCCAACTGAATGCACTATGCAAGAGAAATACAACAACACCAAAAACTATGTACAAAATGAAAACCATACATGCTCCAAATAAAACATGCAGAGTGTGCAAAATCACTTCTTCTACTAAAAAAAACCTACCCACACTACTCTAACCAAGAGAAAAGGGATCTCAAACAAATCCTGCAACTCGCAGGGAGAAATAGCTTCCCTTCCTAAAAAATGGCAGCCATGCAACTGAACATGGCTCGTTGGATGATTGAAAAACTAACTACAAGTTGATCTTCCACCCAAATCACCAAAGTATCAACTGAAGACAAAACTAATAACTCTTTTAGTTACTCTGCATTTATATTGAAGAGGTATGACATCTGATCCTTGGTGCTTTGTAGCTCATCCTCATGCCCTAAAATAGGCATGACTAGTTTTGGCTTCTCCCTTGGATCCAATGAAGCCAAGTACCTAATTGGGAATGATTTGATCCTTTGGATGTGCTTGTTACTCTGAATTTCAAATCCAAGAATGGAGTCTTCCTGTAGAACTTCTTGAGTGGATGGTGTGGGAAAGATGGGGTGTTCACTGTTTCCTTCCTCCTCCTGAGAAGAACATGAAAGATTAAGATCCTCCAACCTTAGTTCCAGAGGGCCATTATGGAATGTAGGTTGTTGTCCTTAGATGTTCTCCTCTGTGGAAATAGACTCATGTTCTTGGAAGGTGGATGATGGAGGAGAAAATGATGTGATCTCCTCGGGCTCCTCTCCATCAAGACAATCCTCTAACTCAAACAAATAATCTACCTCCTTGTTTTCCTTCTGCATGTGTTTGACCTCCTCTATGGTATCCTATAAATCTGTAATTTTTTCACCATGGTTCCCCTCATCTTAAAACATGAAGTTTGAAATATTAAACTCTTCTTTGACATTAGAGTTTGAAGGGGATGAAGTGGGAGGAAGAACTGAAGATTCTTCTGTGGATTTCTCTGCACTTGTTGCCTCTGAAACTATATGGTTCTCCTATGTTGCAAATTCAAACTAGTCACCACTGGATCTTTGAATTTTACCTCCTCTATTGGCTTGACCATCAAGGGGATATTTTTAGACCCAAATCTAGCAGCCCAACTCATCAAATTGTTAGTCATTTCTTTTCTGTCAGGCTCCTATTTTTGTTTTTCTCCTTCACTAGATTCTTGAGTCTCTTCCCAACATGGGATTGGGAAAGCAAGAGGAGTGGTAGGTTGGGGTTCAACCATCTTTGTATTTTTCTGTGGTGGGAAGGGAGGTGGAACTTCTTGTTTGTTTGAAGGGGATGATTGTTTGGAAGGGAAAAGGGCAGAAGAACTAAAATGTGATGGAAGATGAGGGGATAGAGAAATAGATTTCACACTTGGGACAAAATTCAATGGGAAGCTTAGAAATTAAAGCTCAAATTGAGATGGTGCTTCTTGAGGAGTGTAGAGAAAATTACTAGATAATGGTGTAGGATTTACCCATTGACAAGGTTATCTGGCACCAAATTCATAGGCCTCTATCTCTTCAGTCCATTATGCATGTTGGGTTAACATTCCAATCATGAAGTCTAGCTTCTCCTGAGGGTTGTAATGGCTTAGAAAATGGCCTTCCCATGGATAATGTTCCCTACAACCAATATCAAATTCCTTCATTCATGTTATGGCCCTAGAATGCACCATGCTAGCCTCCATTTTCTGAATCCTCTCCTATAAAACAACATCCTCTGCATAACTATCGCCATTATATATGTCCCCTTATCCTTGATAAGATTCATAGTCAAAATAGTTTTGAATCCTCTCATATGGGTAAGCATAATGGTCCTAGATTTGATCATAGTGCTGATTTGGAGGATTTGGGAAATACATTGGAGGTGGATTACATTGTTGTAAGTGTGAGTTCCATGAAGGGAATGAAGTCATTATTGCACAACCTCATGGAATGGGAGAAAATGAAAGAGATGGAAGAAGAAAATGGATGAAATGAGTGGAAATGGATGGAAAAGGTTTACAACTCAGAGAATGGGTTTTTGACCAGACGGAGTTGCCAGATGTGCTTGAATGTGCCTCCAAAGTCTAAAATCTTCACCAAGAGCACATTGAACCTAATGAAGTGAATTCGTAAGGTGCTTTAGAACTATCCCACCATGTGTGCCAAAACTATTAGTGTAAAATCAAAACACCCCCAAATGAGTTCTAAAAATCTACTTTTCTAAGGAAGACTCATTTGGTGTGATTACATAACATTGAATTTTCCCCAAGGTGTGGGACCTTGAAAAATGGGAAAGCTCTCCAGATTAAAGGTTGGTTCCTTATTCCTCTATTTAGATGCATATGTGAGAACTTGTATAGGATTTATCTCTATACCTAATCTAAAACTTGCCAAGGAGATAGGGATAAGAAAGGGGGTACAAGAAATAAGCAATAATTAAACTACAAGGTGATACACCAGCAAAGGAAGTGAGATATTCTATTGAGGGAGAAAGAAATAGAAAAATATAAATCATCCCTTAAAATCCTTGAAACACAACATCCTGCACATGTAAATGTGAAATACATGCACAAAAAACCAAGACTGAAAGGGAGAGGCACAAAGAAACAAAAAAATGATGCAAAGGGTTGAACAACACCACAAAAACATGTTTTTTATTGCTCTAGAAGGTGCATAGACCATTAAATTTCTAGAAAAGAGGCAAAAATACATTTTCTTGGCATGGGAGAAGGTTCTCTGCTCAAAAATGACATTGATAAACAAATTTGACAAAGTTTCTCTATGCCCAGAATGTCTCTCTTTCTCAAATGAGAAGTGTTACAGTATATATAGAAAGAAAAGAAAGAGAAGAGCGAAAAGTTGAATCCTGATCTAACCACCATGAGAAATGCATCAAATCCCACTTTGAAATTTCAACAACTGAATATAAATGCCTTCTGCAAATCTACCCACAATATGTCACTTCTAGTTCCCTAGTAGATTGATTCGAATCGGATCTAGTAGTTGAAGAGATTAGATTCTATGTTAATGGCTTGGAAGAATTTTCTCCATTTTCACCTACCAGGGCCATGCAGCAACCTAGCACTTGTTTGGGCTTACCTTTTTATATGGGACACGTGGCAACCAGATTAGAGTAAAAATAGGGCTTGTGGGTCCGTAATTTATCTTTTCCCCCTTCTTGCGAAATGAAAAAATAATAAAACCCCTGATGGCCCACTTTGACCTAGGACATGTGGAGATGTGGGGCTTGTTTGAGCATCCCTTTATGGATTCATTTTTGGAGAAGCACCGCTAGGACACGTGGCTCTCTCTACTTGGCTAAGGAGGTGCGTTTCCATCTTTTCCTTTGTGCCCTTTTTGAGAAAAGGAAAATTTTAACCTTTTCCTCCAACTCCCCACTTTGGTGTTGACTTGGGCTCAAACACTGACCTTTTTCCCTTTTTTAATTTTATATCCTTCCTAAGTATGTCAAGTAGATTTAAGACATAGAGTCACTTGAAAAATTTGTTTCTTCTCTTTCTTCTCGCATAGGGTCGTGCCCGATCCAATATTTTGCCCGGGGGGTGAAATATGGATAACACATTGAGCATTATAGTAGTTGGGCTCACCAGTTTTTGAATCAACATGAGATCAGTAGTAAATCACCCATGTAGCTCCTGCTACCTCACTCTCTATGAGATTGGTCAACTTTCCCATCAGCTCAATTCTATCTCTCCAACTAGCTCGGTTACTAGATCTACCTCAACTCGATCTTAGCTTGATGAGATACTTGGAATTCTATGGAGGTTGAATCCCCATCCAAATCAAGAGCTGACCCCAATGTTACAAAATTTTAGATTTGGAAAAGTTACTAAGTACCAAAGAAGACTAAAGCTTGTGCACATGAGAAAAGGACTACACATGAAGGACAATCATGCATTGTGTACGGGACTACATAATTTGACCAGAGACTTATCTATTTTCCTAGACTGTTCTAAGAAAAGGAAAAGAAAAGGAATTACCACTCAAATATAAGATAAGGACATGAATAATTAGTGGCCATGCAAGGTCTATATTTGGAGAAGGAACTTACAGTTTGAACATGTTCACGAAATCTAATAATAGTATTAAAGCAGATTTTATCTTTAGAATTAATCTATTATTAGGATTGGTAGAGACACATGCATGTTGTCTATTTTGAGCATGCAGCCTATTTTGGGAATGCATGGGGAGTGAAGGGAAAGTCCCCACCCCTATATATATATATATATATGTATATATATATATATATATATATATATATATATATATATATGTATTGTACTTCATTTTTTTTATACCCATGATGTAATAGAGTTATGTTTCTCTTATATTCTGGCATCCATGACTCTTTGGTGATTATTGTTATGTATTCACATTCTGATATGTAATACTTTTGTTATTAATGGATCAATGCATTTGGATTATGGTAATGGATGTCTCTGAGTATGGTGACCTATTGGTATAAATGGTATCAATTAAAATTTGATCTATATGTTTCCTTATTATGTGTGTTTCCAATGAATGGATACAATGAGTTGTTATGGTTGAATATGGATCATCTTAGTTATATTTCTAGTTAAACATGATGACATATTGTCAATCCATTACTAAAGAGGGACCTAGTAGCTTCAACTACTTCGGGTGAGCGTTTAGATCTTTCTGGATGAAGTGTTAGCACACCTAGGCATTTAGGTATAGAAAAAAAAGACTACATTTTGGTTCCGTTGTTGGGACATTTTTTCAAACTATCTACTAGGATGTTGTATGTAGATGGTGTACTGATTAACTCTTAAGAGCATTGAAATCTAGGCTAAAGGTGGACACGATCAATTTCTAAAGAGATATGGTTTTGGACCTAATTTCAATGCGTGTAAGTGGGTGTAAGATCATCTTTATCATGAGATCTATAAGATATTTTTCATAATTTTTCCAATAGAATTATGTGAGTGGTTGTTAGCTTACGTATCAAATAAAATATGGTGATACATAAGAAGGGTTTGGATGTAGAGATATTACCATACTTTGTTTGATGAAAATAAATATTAGACGTGTGTTGCAGATCATCTGTGGGATGGTGTATTACACAGTTACGCTTTAGAGTATGTTATCTCTACTACATATTATTTTCCAAAATTTACTAATTTTGAATTCATGCACGATCCCATAGGGTCTTACTTATGCACTATTCCTTTAGAAATTAAGATCTTCATGGTAATACTGAGTTTAGAGAAACTACCTATGGCTAGCTAAACACCTGACCACGTGTAGGGGTAGGATAAGGTGTGGTGAAAGATGGTGGACCTAGTGACAGAAAGGAAGTGTGAGTGAGGGAATTAGAAAAGAAGTGTTATGTTGAGGACTCTATGGAGTTGTGGAGGAAGATGGATCGTGAAGGATTTTAAGATCACATGGAAGACGTGGAGCCAAAGAATCAGGATCTCCCAACCTTAGGAAAGCGTCGTAGAGAATCCCCTTCATCTTTAGATAAGAGTGTGTTAGAGGAGAGATTGAGGACCATGGGTGTGCATATGATCTTGCCAAGTGACTCAGCCCTTGTGTATAGTGTTCTAAATCTAGAGGTAGTCATTGAGAAGAAGGTGAGTATAGGTAATCCAATGGTTATAGGTAGATATCATTTTCTGTTGAATTCAGAAGTGCATCAGACAACACATACACTTATGGTAGCATAAATGGAATCATTGTTTAGTGGACCAACTGGAGGAATATTTTTAGGCATGTCATCAAGACAAAGTGTGGGCGTGAAGAAAATTGGGAATAATTCTAGGAGTATTACAAATTCATAGACTATGGGAGTTCAGTTCATCACTATAGTTGGGATGCAAGGAAGTACATACACTAGTCCAGTGCCTGCTATAGGAGGGTCAGGTAGATCAGGAGGATCAAGAGCATCTGGATCAAGAAGATCAAGTGGTTCTAGAGGTAGAGGAAATACTAATGAGGGATCTAGTTCTAGATATATTAGGAAGGGTCCACACCCTCATTAGCCACATCAATTTTATTATGAGATGTCTCTCCCCTTGCCAAAGTATAAGGGAATTGAAGATACAATAGAGCATGTGCACAAGTGTGATATGTTATGGCATGCTACAAGAATCACTGCCTCATATAGAAAATAAAATAAGTTTGTTACTAATCTTCAAGGGTGCATGTATAGCTGGTACAAAAATTGTGACTCACATCATACTGTAGTAGACTATGATGCTTTGGGCTCTACATTTATAGCCAAGTTCCATAGTCCATAATTTGAGCATAATAGTATCAAGAAGCTCAAATACATCAAACATGGATTATTTGAGAGCGTAAGGGAATATGATGTGCATTTTAAGAGTTTATTATCCAATTTGTCTTATGATATCCATCCCAATCAACATGCACAGTGGTTTGTTGGTGGATTGTTGAATCTTTTCAAAAGGGTGCTATATCATAAGTATTTTATAGATCCACGTGAGGCCTTGGAAGAATCTCTATGTGCTAAGGTAGTTAGAAGTGTGGACACTAGATTGAGTCCATTCTTAGAAGCACAGATCGCATCCATGGTGAAGAAATTGGAAAATCTCTTTGATAATTTAGATCATGAGATGGGAAGTGGCATATGGTACACATATTGTGAGGTTGAAGTACATACTAAAGATAAATTCCCTCACAAGTCGATGTGCTCTTTTTTGCTAGATTGTGATTTTTTAATTTGGACCATGATGCGAGTAAATGGCCTCTCTTATAACATGTGATTCAAAACAATGTGTCCATGTATTATAAAATTTGTAAAAAACATACTCATGACACTGTTAACTCTATATTAATTTATCATATCTATGAATCCATTGAGACTAGTGTATGAAAAAATAGTGTGGCAAGTGGATCTAAGGAATAGGAAGAATAACATAATGAAGAGCACATTAATGGTGATAACATGAATAGAGGCCAAGGTCATAGTAGTGCTAGAGGAACTTACTTTATTTGTGGATATCTTGATAATTATTACCACGAGTGCCCTTATAATGTGATTTTATTATGGTGTGGGAAAAAAAAAGTTTGAAGAATGTCCTGACTTATATTAGCATATGAACAAGCATCATAAGATAGACAAGGGCGTGGGAATGATTAATTTAGAGTGCATGGTTGAAGATCAATAGATGTCAAAGATAACACCTAATCCTGAATCAAAACATATTTTAGTTACTACACACACTAAGGTTGCACGTACATGGGAGCCTAAAAAGTATAAACCAACTATAATAAAGGAGGTTTACCGGGAAATAATGGATGTCATTAGGTATCTATATGGAGATATTTAGTGCTTGAAGGAGCATGCATGTGTTATGGATCAAGAAAATAAGGTTGAACTTTCATAGAAGGACATAGATGACTTGATGGAGTTATGTCAAATGTTGCGCTAGGAGAACATCGTCCCTTTCTTAGGAGAATGGTTACAAGCAAAGGTACCATGTGCTAGTTCTGAGAACGAGAGGAAGATACTCCATGAAAATATACCCCCCACATAATAATGAATGTGACAAAAATATTACACTTAATGCAGTCGTAGATGGAAGGATTCTGAGAAACATTATGATAGATATAGGAACATAGGTTAATGTATTCACGTTGGATGTATGGAATCAGATGGGAAGACCACCATTGCACCCTTATTCAAATGTGTTGTATCTAGCAAAAAAAATAGAGATATTCCTATTGGAGTATTAAAGGATGCATCTATTATGATTCAAGGAGACAAGTTTATTGGGGAATTTGAAGTATTAGATCTTTCTGAAGTGGATAAATTCCCATTACTATTTCAGTGACCTTTGTGTTATGCCAATAATACAGATATATAATTTAACAAGGGGTAAATTGGCTTTGTAGACAAGGATGAGTGTTTCATTATACCTTTGACCAATGCAAAGGCTTCCTTTTATTTTGATCCATTGAGAAAAGAGGTGTTGAATATGATATATGTGTGCACAATAAGAGACCCTGAGGTAATTGAGCCATTTAAAGGAGTGTTATAGTGTGATGATGTTCACTTAGTGACACCAAAATTATTACTTATGAAAACATGACATGTATGAATTGGTTGGGTGAGAAATAAAGAAAAACGTTACTCGCATGATCAGGTCATGCATGGTTACACATGTAGGAAAAAACCGAGTACTGAGGTACACATGTGAAAGGAATCTTGACACATTTTTGTGTGCCATGGAGACTCAGTGGTAGAATGAAGGGGATAAGATAAATATATTGGTCTATACTTTATACGATATTGTAGCATGTTGGTGGGAAACACATAGAGACAACCTTTTGGAATGGTGAGAAATGAGAATCAAATTTTCTACTATGTTCACTTGGAATAATGTACCTATGCAAACTAATGAATTTAATGGGAACTCTCCTACCTCTCTTTAAGTCCATGATTGTGAGAGAACATGGGTGTAAGGAAAGGAGGTATTAACACCACCACTCTGGGTGCATAACTTCTACTCTACCCTATATGGCTACACACATGTATGCTATGTCCATACTGAGTTGAAAAGGGAAACAACAAATTGGTAAGAGATGACCCCATGTATGATTCAAACTTTTGATTATTTTTCTACTAAGCCTTAATTCCATGAAGCATTATAGATTATGAAGCACCTTACTTTAGGAGATATCACAAAGGCTAAAGAACTCATGCTAGATTTTTTTGGGGAACCTCATCTTGAGTCATGCTTAGATATTGAGGAAACAAATGAATAAGAGATGATCCACACTTAGAAGGATAAAAAAAATCACAAAATAGCTTATATGGTTGATGATGAGGAAGTTGAAAACTTGAATGTTAGTCACATTGAAGGTGTGCATGAGGTCATGGACATCGAAGATGAGAAGGAACACACGTATTATGCTCCTATAAATACAAATAAGGTTAATATTTGTATCGATGCAGAGCCTAAATAGGCCATTATTGGGGATTACTAGTCAGAGTAGGAAGTGGCTAAGATTATTGAACTATTGTATGAATTTAAAGACTTATTCCCACGGGGATATCCTTAGTTAAAGGAAGTATACCCTTCTATAGGTGAGATGAAAATCAAGCTAAAATAAGGCACACACCGGGTTAGGAAGAGGCCTTATAGGATGAATCCTAATCTGCATGTAAAGGTAAAGGAAGAAATTGACAAGATTCTCATGTCTGGAATCATTGATCCCATTGAATAATATGAGTGGGTTAGCCCCATGGTTATAAACATCAAGATTGATGAAAGGATAAGGATTTGTGTGGAATATAGAGAATTAAATGCTTCATGTGTTATTGATCATTTTCTTACCCCATTCACAGAGGATATTCTTGAGGGAGTTGTTGGGTGCGAGATATATTATTTTACAGATGGATTTTTTTATTATCACAAAGTGTGCATCATGAAGGAAGTTTAGGGAAATAAAAACTTCATCACTGAATGGGGAAGTTTTACATACACATTTATGCCCTTTGGACTGAAAAATGTGCCAACAGTATTCTCGTGCATTGTTGTACATGCCTTTCAAGAATTTATTCATAATTTCTTATAGGTATATCTAGATGATTAGACAGTGTATGGTTTATTCAAGGATCATTGTGATAATTTGATACTTATGTTTGAGAGGTGCAGGAACTTGAAAATCCCTCTCAACATTAATATTTGCATATTTACAACACCTTTTGGCACTTTACTTGGGCACATCATTTGTAAACAAGAGTTGTTGGTAGACCCAACCAAGATAGATATAATCTTGGGTTTAGAAGAACCTACCAATCAAAGTGAAGTATGTTAATTCCTGAGACATACAAACTATTACATTAAATTTATAAAAGGATACAAAAATATAATCGTGCCCTTGGAAGACTTATTGTTGGCGGAAGGGAGATTATATTGGGGTGATGCGCAACAATAGGCATTTGAAACACTGAATAAAGGGTTACCACTACACCTATTTTTCATTTCCCTTTTTGGGATAAGCTCTTTCATGTTCACATTGATGCCTCTGACATGGAAATTGGCGCAGTATTAGTGCAACTAGGGGAAGGGATTATAGATTATTGTTAGGATAAATATATTTTTATTAATTATGCATTACATAGTTAAATTATTTAATTATTGTTATTTGGTTATATTTATTTATAACCTTTTGTAGTTTTTATTTGTTGCATTATTGATGTAACTATATTTGTTTGTACTTGGTTATTACTTCCCAAATGTATTTTGGAAGTTGTTATGATTTCAATTGTACCTGTACAACCTTGTATTTGTCTACACATGGTTGTTCAATTCCTATAAGAATTGCAGCACTCCATTGTAATTTTTAAGTTGATTTCACATTAATAAAATTACACAAGCTTCTGTCCATGTTTGTGAAACTACATTTGGTACCAAAGCAGGTTGAAGCTCTTGACAAGGTTAGAGATTAGATAGGCCATGTCCCCTACCTCCCACACTCTACTATTTGAGCTCATGTTCAGGCATCCTACTCCCTTCACACATTGACCCCTACACAACCTGTAGTAAGCAAACCATATTAGTGACCCTGCAAAACAAAATGACGACCATACAACAAAACAAATCAGAGGAATAAAATATCAAACTGGCGGAGGACATAAAAAGTGACTTCAGATCCATTTTTGAGCATAAGGTTGCCCTAATTTCCCTTCTCCAAACATGCAGGCCACATGGATCCTCCATGCATACTGCCACCTCATCAGTCTGCCACATCACTATTGTAAAGAGGTGAGTCATTTTTCATCTTCTTTAAATATATATGCTTTAGATTTTAGCATAATCGCTCATAGAGCCAAGGCGATTAGAGGAAACGACTTGGGGAAGGGAGGTTTGGGGTTTAATCCCCACCCCCAACACAAAATTTTAAATTTTGAAATTTATTGGTGATTTTGTGAAACTGCCAAATTTGGAGGGGAACTTAGTGGAAAGAACTGCCTCTAATATGCTTAGTTATAACTAAAACCACCCTTGAACCTTGAGAGAGAAAAAACCTATTTTAGGGCATTTTTTTCCCTCCTATTAGGCCTATTTTTTCATTTTGAACAACATTTGCTAAAGGGGCACACCAAAAAATTACATTTTCAGCTTTTTGTTTTTGTAATTTTTGGCATAGAGGGTCATTTTGGGCTTCGGAGGCCACTAGGGCCCACAAAAAAAAGCATTTTCCTACCATTAAATTTTTCCAAATTTTTGAATGTAATTTGCATACTTTAGTATATTGTACTAATTTTTAGGTTACCATAGTCAACCAAAAACTTTGTAACTACTCAGAAACTGGCAGAATATTATACTCAAAAATAATATAATTTGGTTCAAAAACACTCACGAGATCATAGATCTCATTTGTAATGTTTGGTATATACAGTGCCTCTAGGAAGTGCTTACAAGTAAATCCTTCATGACTACTACTACACTTAATGCCTATTATAGCTATAACAACGTCATCTGGGCATCAACCCTTTAAATCAACGAGGAGTAATAAGGTCACAATGTACACACTATTAGCCATTCCATCCGTCTATGAAAAATTTCATGACATAAATCCAAACTGAGAAATTATCTGAGTATGTAGTGAATTTACGCATGCGTATGAGGATATTTCTTTGAGTCGATGTCAATATTCACATAGACCCCTTTCAGTATTGTCTTGGTACCACATATCCAGTTATTTCACATACGTGAATGCCTCTTTCATGTACCGCTGGATATATAGAAAGGGTGAGATTATTCCACGTACTTCCGGGTATATTGGAAGGGCACGCATATAGAAAGGTTCGATATATCAGAGTGATGGTATATAGATTGGGAGACCTTATACCTAGAGTGATAAGAGCCTAACCCTATTAGTGATTTCTATAAAATGGGCACCAATGCCCCCAAATTATTTCTTCCAGATACAAAACTACTAAGAGGAAACAAATATGTTTCCTGGAAGATAAAAATCAAGACACAGCTTGAGTTTGAAGAGATATAGAATATTGTGAATGGTACTTTGACCAGATCAACTACTGATATAACACAACATCGACAATTTGATAGAGCAAATCAGAAGGCCAAAATAATAATATTTTTTAGAGTTTCTGATGATGTGAAACCCCAAATTTGAGATGCCAAAACATCCAAAGAAGCATGGGATAAGTTGAGAATGTTTTACGAGGCTAGAAACAAGAATGTCATAATTAATTTTTAGAGTTAGTTACACACATTGAAGTTCAAGAAGAATGAGAAAATCAAAGCTTTATTAAGAAGAGTTGTAAAGTATAAGAATTCACTTCTATCCCTGAGAGAAGTGGTCACAAATGAAGCTCTCATTCCCATTGCTTTGAGATCTCCCCCTTCTTCTTACCATGTTTTTGTAACAACACTAAACTTTTCAGATACGACAATTAGTGACAAACTGGTAAGCCTACTACAACTAGAGGAAGCTATGCATAATAAGGATGATGAAGAGGATAAGGAACTTTCTTCACATCAAAAATGGAAAGGAAAAAGGAATAGGAAAACTTAATTCCTATAAAAAGTCCCAACATCAAAATTAGTATCAACATCAAGAGGAAAAACAAAAAAAGAAGCAATGTCCAATCTATAAAAGAGGACATGATTTAAAAGATTGTTGGTATAATACATACAAGAAAGGTTTATAAAGTAATGCTAGATCTCAACACCAAAAATATCACAAGGAACATATGAACTACAATCAAGGGAAAAAAAAGGGGAACTAGAAAACAAAACCCTATCATCAAGGAAACATTGCCGAGGAAGAAGAAAATTTAGATAATGAAGACTACTTGTACACTTCTTGATCAATTGAACCTTCCACGTCATCTAGTGATGTCTAGTATGTTTATTCAGGAGCCACTCAACACATGACCGACCACAGAGATTGGTTTACTTCAATGAGGGACACACCTTTGAAAAACCATGTTTCGTTGGGTGATGATTCTTCATATACAGTTCAGGGGATTGGGAACATTTCTCTACCCCTTGGTTCACGTAACTGTAGACTATTAGATGTCTTATATGTCCCTAGGTTGACAAAAAATATGTTGTCAGTTAGTCAAATCCTAGATCACAACTTAAAAATTGACTTTGATATTCATTTTGGAAAGAAAACATGTTTGATTTGAGACAAATCATGAGGCTTGAAAATAGTTGCAAAATCCTCCAATGTGGGATACATGTTCCAACTTGATTTTTTCCACAGATATGATTAGGAACTTGTGGCTAAGAAATATACCTTATCATAGTTATGGCATCAAAGACTTGGTCATGTTAGTTTCAAGTATCTCGAGACACTTCACCAATGCAATATGGTACATGGGTTACCATCTCTTCAGAAGGATACAAACAATTGTCCTCATTTCCTAGCAAGAAAATAACATAGAGTTTAATTTTAGAAGATTACTTTTCAAGCTCATGGAAATATTGACATTTTTCATACTGATCTTTGCGGTCTGATGCAACCAAGTCATTCTAGATTTCAGTACTTCATGCTTTGTGTTGATGATTATTCAAGAAAAATGTGGATTTTTTGTCTTCGCAAGAAAAGTGAAGATTTTGAAACCTTCAAGAAGTTAAAAGTAGTTGTTGAGAATGAAACTAGTCATCACATTAGAACTCTCCACTCAGATCGAGGGGGGAAAATTCACCAGTAATGATTTCAAAGACTAGCTACAAGCTCATGAGATTCATTGACAAATTCCTCCTCTACACACACCACAACATAATGGTGTTGTTGAGAGAATAAATTGTACTATCATGGAAATGGTATGATGCATGATCGATGACTTTGGACTTGCAAAGACATTATAGGAAGAAGCATAAAAGAAAACAATGTATTTATTGAACAGAGTGCCCACAGTTTCTCTTGACAGAGTAGCACCACATGAATTATGGTCAAAACAGAAACCATCTGTTGAACACCTTAGAGTATTCAGGTGCAAAGAAAGTATGCATATACCTAAGAAGAACATAAATAAAATTGACATGAAGTCATAGAAACCCATCTTCATTGGGTATAGTGAAGAGACTCTTGGGTAAAAATTGATGGATCCAAAGACAAAAAAATTCTACACCAGCAGAGATGTTGAGTTCTTTGAGAAGAAGGTAGAAAAGTCTCCTCCTCCAGACTCACCTGATGTATATTCTTTGCCAGTTGTAAAAAATTAAGTTGATGTTCCCACAGATGATGAAATTGATGATGGGGATGATGGTGTTGATCTGATAGAACCACAACCCATGGGGATAAATCAGAGTATGCCCAAGTGGTGTACTAGCATGTTACGAAATTCAAGAATGGATGCTCTATCGGATACATCCACCCCTAGACTACGGACTTGTAGTAAAGAAAGAGAAGAACTGAAATTTTCTTTGATGAGTAGATTTATTCAATCTGATGAGATATCTACATTCCAAGAATCCCTATAGTCAAAAGCTTGGAAATATGTCATGAACTCTAAATATTAGTCAATAATGAAAAATAACACTTGACAGTTTGTCGATCTTCCACCAGGGAAGAAACCCATTAGATGCGGATGGATATTAAAAACAAAGTACAAATTAGATGGGATAGTGGAAAAGTATAAAGCAAGACTTGTAGAAAAGGGGTATGCACAAAAAGAAGGCATTGACTATGAGGAGACATTTTCTCCCACAGCTAATATCAAAATGATCAAGATGATCTTTGCTCTAGCTGCACATTTTGGTTGGAAATTTCATCAGATGGACGTAAAAAGTGCCTTCCTGAATGGATATTTACAATAAGAAGTCTATATGACTCAACCTAAGGAATATGTTGTACTTGGTCAAAAAACAAAGGTATGCAGACTCAGTAAATATATGTATGGCCTTAAATAGGCACCTTGAGCATGGTACATCAAAATTGATGAGCATATCATACAACATGGATTTGTTAGAAATCCATATGATCCCAATCTTTAACTCAAAAATCAAGGGGGGGATTGTGATTTTCGCTGTCTATGTCAACTATCTAGTCATCACTGGTAGCTCAGTTAGGATAATTGATGTAATGAAGAAAGATCTTAATCAATCATTTGACATGATAGATCTCGAGCTAATGCACTATTTTATTGGATTGGAAGTATGGAAGAAAGAGAATCACATATTTATTTCTCAGATGAAATATACCAAGACAACACTCGAGAAATTTAGGATGATGGATTACACACTGATTTCTACACCTATGGATAAAATATTGAAGTTATCTCATTCATATCCATATCCTAAGGTAAATTCCACTCTCTATCGGTAGTTGATTGGGAGTCTCATTTACATGACTTACACTAGACCAAATATCGTCTTTGGAGTAAGCTATCTATCCAGGTCCATGCAGGAACCCAAAGTTTTTCATTGGTAAGAAGTAAGGCACATATTAAGATATCTTAAAGGATCAGTGGATCTTGGTCTAGAATATAAGAAGAACGGAAACTTCTTCTTGTCAAGCTATTTGGATTCATATCATGTAGGAAATAATGATGATAGAAAATTCACTTTAGGGTTTGTGTTCATTATGGGATCTAGACCAATATCATGGGGAACTAAGAAACAATTTTTTTTTCTCATTCTTCCACAGAAGCCGAGTATCACTCTACAAGAGAATTTTTCTGTGAAGTGATTTGGCTATGTCGCATGCTCGAAGGACTTGGAATACCACAAGAAGAACTGACCACCATGTATGTTGACAATGAAGGTGTTCTCAAACTTGTTCACACTCCAAATTTTCATGAAAGAAAAAAACACATTGATGTACAAGTTCATTTCATACGTGAGCATGTGTTGAAGCACAATATACAACTTTAGTTTTTTCCAATAGTTGAACAACGAGAAGATATCTTCACAAAGTCACTTACACATGAAAAATTTGAGTTGTTCAGAGAGTTACCATCCTCATTTCTTTAAACAATGAAAAATTAAGGGGGGGGATGTTAGGATAAATATAATATTATTAATTATGCATTGCATAGTTAGATTATTTAATTATTGTTATTTAGTTATATTTATTTATAACCTTTTATATTGTTTATTTGTTACATTATTGATGCAACTATATTTGTTTGTGTTTAGTTGGTTATTTCTTCCCGGATGTATTTTAGAAGATGTTATTATTTTGGTTGTACCTATGTAACCTTATATTTGTCTACACATGGTTGTTTAATTCATATAAGAATTATAACACTCCATTGTAATTGTTAAGTTGATTTCACATTAATAAAATTACACAGGATTTCGTCTATGTTTGTGAAACTACAATCTATCCTATTTGTTATGCAAGAAGGTAGTTGACACCCACAGAGTATAATTATAAAACCACAGAGTGTGAGGATTTTTCTATGATCTTTGTGTTGTATAAGTTCAAGAACTACTTATTGGAAACAACATTCATTTTCTATACAGACCATATGGTGCTTAAGTATTTGGTAAAAAAACTTATTTTTCAAGGGCACATTTGCAGGTAGATTATTCTGTTTCAGGAGTTTGAGTTTAAAGTTGTTGTAAAGACAGGAAAGAGTAATTCAAGGCATGATCATTATAAAGGATCAATTCTGGTGAGGATGTGCAGATAATTTAGGATAAAATGTCAGATGCATAGTTGTTCAGACTAAAATGAACACCCACAAATTTGGAGGATATTGCAGTGTATTTGTGCACTAGACTTATGCATGAAGGAATGAATACACTGGATAAATAGAAGATTACAATTCACACAGTTTCTTATTAGTTTATTGGTGGATATTTTTACAAGTTAGGTCATGACGAATTCTTACGTTATTGTGTACTATATCATGAGCGCAAAGCCATTATGGAAGAATCTCATTTGGGGATAGTAGGAGGTCATTACACTAGTAATGCTATAGTGTGTAAGATTATGATGGCTAGATTTTGGTGGGAAACCTTGTACAAGGATACTAAGGAATATGTCAAGGAGTGTGATCATTTTTAACACCTTTAAAAGACTAGAACCTGATATGATATTTTGTTGTGGCCTATTGCAAGTGATGAGCATTTTAAGAAGTGGGATATTGAATTTTTAGGTCCTATTTCACCACCAACACATATGAATGGCATGCATTATATCATTACTTATACAAACTATATGACAAGGTGGGAAGAGGTAGAACCTACAAAGGATTGTCAAATAACCAAAGAAACAAGATTCTTATAGGAGAATATTATAAGTAGGTATTTTTGTCCATTAAGCTTATAAAATGATAGAGGAACTCATTTTTTGAATGAGATGATCAAAATTCTTTTGGAAAATTTTATGGTGGCACACCATAAGACTAATCCTTAGCACATGTTATCCAAACTGAGCCCCCTACTTATTTTGGCTAACTTGCCTTCATTTTGTGCCTCAATCAAATTTTTACACATTTTAGGCACTCAAATTTTTTTGGTTATTGCTTAATCAGATAGATAATTTTATCCCCTTTCCAGAAAGGTAAGAAAGTCCTCCTAACTCCTTGTATTTTGCAAGTTATGGATCAGTGGAGTTTGGAGAGGAAATTTGCCAAGGTGGGCCCGTGGGAAAAATTTTGGCAGTTAGACTTTTGGCTAAAAAACGCAAAGGGAAAATTTTGGCCTGTAAGCCTGTAAGTAAATGAAATGATGCCACATGTCAAGGTGGAGTGGCGAGGGCAGAAGGATTTCAAATTTTTTGACATTTGGTCAAAGTGTGTCAAAGGAAAAATAGGGAGCACATCCCTGCCGAGTAATAAAAAGGCACCACATTCCCGGTCAGTAGCGGGAGTTGGGGCGTTAGGAGGATTTGGAGAATTTTTTTGAATTGGTTAAAATCACAAAGGCATGGAATGAACCCATAGTCCCATCAATGAATAGGAAGGTGCCATGTGTCCATGTTAGCAGTAGAGGTCAGGCCGATAGAAGACTTTGGAAAAACTTTCCCTCGTGGGCAAAAGGGGAAGAATGTTATTTTGAAGCCCGCGATCCCATCAACGAACTAGGTGATGCCAAATGTCATTGGTGTGGTGGGGTGTGAAGAATTTTTGGGAATTTTTAGCAATTTGAAAAAAGAGGGAAAATTTTCAAAATTCACCCCGTGAACTTGAATTTTGCCCTAATTTTGCCAGTTTTTCCCTAAATCTTCAGAAGGGAATATCTTTCTATCCAAAGCTCATATTTTTCATTATTTTGGTGTCATTGGAAAGTTGTTGAAATCCTCTACATGATGGGTGGTTCAATTTTGATTTTTGATGGAGTTTGATGGGAGAAAATCAAGAAAACGTCTCTGGTATGTAAAAAATGTATAAAATGACCCCAACCACTAAAATTAATGAAGTATGGGCCTCTTTCTTTCTCTACAAAGCAATATACAATGAAGTATGGAATTTTTCATGAAAACCCATCACTTTTTAGGATAATTAAATGGATCTATTGGTGGTTGGAGTTTTGAATCGATTTGCCCATGTTTTTCACCTTTCTTTCATTTTTTTCGATGGTTAAAAGCTAGATTTGGCTCATTTGTAAAGGTTTTCAGTCATTCTTCTCTACCTCTCCCTTCTTTTCTTCCCTAAGGTCAAAAATGGAGTTTTTGCCTCTTCAGGAGAAAACTTCAAGAGCAATAAAAAACATGTTTTGTGATGCATTTGTCCATCCTTGCTCATTTTTTTGGTTATTTTCTTCTTGCCTCTCTTCATTACAGGTATTTGTGCATGTTTGATGTTCATTGTAGGTTTTGGAGCTGTGTTTATGGAGTCTTGGAACAATTTTTTGTGTGAAACCCATCTTTGGTCAGTGATGCACTTGTCCATCCTTCCATTGCTCACCTCTTCTTGTTCCATGGCATTTTTTATAGATGTACAACATTTTCCTTCTGTTATGTATCACTGTTTTAGTGTAAGCTCTATTTTTCCTTGTTTTCTTCCTCTCTCTATCCCCTTAGAAGTTAGATTAGGATTAGATTAGGTTGCCTGCACTGGAATAGCTTGTGTCAGGTAGTTTAGGAAGAGGAACCAACCTTCTATGGAGAGCTTTCCCCATTTGCAAAGGTCCCACACTTTGGGAAATATCAATGTTGTGCATTCACACCAAATGACATTGCCTTAGAAAATAAATTTATAGGTCATTTTAGGGGTGCTGTGAATTTTCACTAATAGTTTTTGCATGGCCATTGGTACCTTAGAGGTATTCCACTTCATCTTTTATAGGTTGGTGCATTCTTGTGAAGATTTCAGCCTTTGGAGGCATTCTCAAGCACATCTAGCAACTTCATCTAGTCAAAAACCCATCTCTAAAGTTGCAGACCTGTTTTCCATCCATTTTCATTCATTATTCTTTGCATCTCCTCCATCTTCTTCCATTCCATGAAGTTTTCCAATCATGGCTTCATTTCCCCCATGGAATTCACATTTACAATAGTAGCAATGTTTCCCACCTCCAACATGTTTTACAACTCCTTCAAATCAACATCTTGAAAAAATTCAAAATCATCATGCTTATCCATATGAGCAATACCAAAATTAGTTTGGTTATGAAACATATCAAGAGAAAGGGTACACATGCAATGAGGGAAGTCAAGAAGAAAATGTAGATTTCTTGAGGAAGATCCAAAAAATGGAGATTGGCATGGTGAACTCCAGGGCTCAATCACAAATGAAGGAATTTTAGATTGGTTTAAGAGAACCCTATCCATGGGGAGGCCCTTTTCCAAGACAATAAAACCCTCAACAGAAACTTTACTTCATGATTGCAACGCTGCCATTACTTGCAAAGTTGATTAAAGGAATAGAGGTGTATAAGAGGAGTTTTCAACAACCTTGTCAACGGGTAAGCACACCATCTCATGCCTTTTCTTTTCTTCTTTCCCAATATGTTTTATCTTGGTAATGTCAAGTTTTAAACTCTCCATCTGATTTCCCAAAATTTGATTCCATTTCCCCATCTCCTAGTCTCCCATCCCACCTCTATTTATATACTCTTTTCCATTCCAAACATCCATTACCTCTAAAGAAACAAGAATTTATACCTCCTCCACCACCACAAAAAATTGCAAAACTAGTTGAATCCCAACCCATCACTCCTCTTGTGTTCCCAAATCCATGTTGGGAAAATGAAAATCAGAAAATCAGTCATGAAGGACAACAAGAAGAGGAGCCCAATAGAAAAGAAATGACAGACAACTTAAATAGTTGGGCTACCAAATTTGGGATAGTAAATATCCCCTTGATGGTTAAGCCTTCAAAGGAGGTTAGAGTTGAAGAACAAGTGGTGGCAAAGGATGATTTTTTTGCAGAAGAAGAAGTAGATCAACAATCAGTTTGCTCATAATGTAGTGTTCATGTTGGCACTCTACTTTAATAAAATGCTGGTCCAATTCAAGTTGCACAATCAGCCATGGAAAGGATCTTTGATGAAGATCTTGCAGTCCCATCTTGTCCTCTAGAGCAACAGATTAAAGAGTTTGATTTGATAAACTTCATGCTAGAGGAAGAGTTCATTCAAGAGCAAGATGGTCTTCAAGCATCAGAGGAATGAGAAGCTACTTCAAATCCAAAATAAGAGGAGCACATTCTAGCTATGGAGGAGAAGAGTGCTGATCCAAAATATTTGAACACAAAACAAGCTATAGAAGAACCTTCAGTTATTCCTTCCACTTCATTTCTCTCAAGCTCCAACATTGAAGAAGAGTTTGATCTCTCAAACTCAATGATTAAAGATGAAAGAAACCATGGTGAGCAAGTTATAGATCAAGAGAACACCATGGAAGAGGTTGAACATTTGCAACAGGACAACAAAGAGGTAGATTATCTGTCAGATTTGGAGGACTATTTTGATGGAGAGGAACCAACTTTAATCACATTGCTTTCTCCTTCATCATCCACATTCCAAGAACATGAACCTGCTGTCATGGAGGAGAAATTTCAATTACAGCAGCCTGCATTTTATATCAGCTCTTTGGAATCAAGTTTGGGAGATTTAAATCTTCCATGTTCTTCATTGGAGGGAGAAGAGAAAGATAAGGAGAACTTCATCATTCCTTCCACACCATCCACCCAAGAAGGTCTACAAGAGGACTCCATTTTGGGAGTTAAATTTCATAGCTATGGGCATATCAAATGGATCAAACCTTTCCTAATAAGGTATTTGGCTTCATTAGAGCCAAAGAAGAAGCCATAACCAGTCATGCTTACTCCTAAGCATGAGGATGAGCTTCAAAACAACAAGGATCAACTATCATACCTCTTCAATCCAATTGCAGAGCAACTAAAAGAGGTATTCAATTTGTTTTCAGTTGACACCTTGCTAATTTAAGTAGAAGACTAGCTTCTTATTGATTTTCCACTCATCCAAACAGCCATGATCAGCTCCAAATCATTTACATAGCTGCCAATTTTGAGGAAAGGAAGCTATTTTTCACAACCAATTGCAAGGTTTTTTTAGCTTACCTTTTCTTTTCGTTAGAGTAGTGTAGGTAGGTTTTCTTTCAGCAAAAGATGTGCTTTTACACACTTTACATGTTCCATTTGGAGCATGTATGATTTCCAATTTTGTACATAGTTTTTTGGTGCTGTTTTGGTTGCTCTTGCATAGTGCATTCAATGGTTTTTGGTGAGGTCAACTCTAAGTTTCAATGGGTTTCCAAGTGACTTAGAGGTCAGTGTTTCAGAGTTCATCTTAGAATCAAGTTATCAGGCTTGACTCCATGCCCAATGGATGCTTTGAAGGCCACTGATCATTCATCTAGTAGGAAGATGACCCCTCCGAGTCGCCAAAATTGTTATCCAAAATGAGCCCGTTGCTTATTTTGGCTAATTTTCCTTCATTTTGTGCCTTAGTCAAATTTTTACACATTTCAGGAACTCAAAATTTTCTGGGTATTGCTTCATCAAATAGATAATTTTCTCACCTTTCTAGAAAGGTAAGGATTTCCTCCTAACTCCTTGTATTTTACAATTTATGGATCGACGGTGTTTGGAGGGGAAATTTTCCAAGGCGAGCCCAAAGGATAAATTTTTAAACTTAGCCTTTTGGCTAAAAAATGCAAAGGGAAAATTTCACCTTGTAAGCCCGCAAGGAAATGAAATGATACCATGTGTCAAGGTGGAGCAGCGGGGGTGGAAGGATTTCAAAAATTTGGGTGTTTGGTCACAGTGCGTCAAAGGAAAAATAGGGAGCACATCCCCGCTAAGCAATAAAAAGGTGCCATGTTCCCGATCAGCAGCAGAAGTCAGGGTGTCGGGAGGATTTGGAGAAATTTTATGAAGTGGTTAAAAGTGTAAAGGCATGGAATGATCCTGTGGTCCCATAAAAAAATAGGAAGGTGCCACATGTCCATGTCAGCAGTGGAGGTCAGGTCGGCGGAAGACTTTGGAAAAATTTGACCTCACGGGCAAAAGGGGTATAATGTTATTTTGAAGCCCATAATCCCATCCGAAAACCAGGTGATGCCACATGTCATCAGGCCAACAAGGCATGGAGAATTTTTGGGAATTTTTCCCAATTTGAAAAAAGAGGGAAAAAGTTTGAAATTCGCCCCACAAACCCAAATTTGCCCTAATTTTGCCAGTTTTGCCCTAAAGCTTTAGAAGGGCATATCTTTTGATCCAGAGCTTAGATTTTCATGATTTCGGTGTCATTAGAAATATGTTGAAATCCTCTACACAATAGGTATTCAATTTTGATTTTTGATGGGGTTTGATGGGACAAAATGAAGAAAACGTCTCTGGCATGCAAAAAACACATAAACAACTGCAACCACCAAAATTAATTATGGGCCTCTTTCTTACTCTGTGAAGTAGTGTACAATGAAGTATGGGATTTTTCATGGAAACCCATCACTTTGTAGGCTAATTAAATGGATCTATTGGTGGCTGGAGTTTCAAGTCAATTTTCCTGCATTTTTCACCTTTTTTCATTTTGTTCGATGGTTAAAAGCTAGATTTGGCTCATTTGTAAAGTTTGTTCATCATTCTTCTCTTCCTCTCCCTTGTTTTCTTACCCAGGGTCAAAAATGGAGTTTGAACCTCTTCCTATGCTCTATAATGGCATTTTTACCTCTTACTCGTGAAATGATGATTCTGTGCAAACTTCTGGAGCAATAAAAAACATGTTTTGTGATGCATTTGTCCATCCTTGCTCATTTTTTGGTTGTTTTCTTCTTTCCTCTCTTCATTGTAGGTATTTGTGCATTTTTTATGTTCATTGCAGGTTTTGGAGCTATGTTCAAGGAGTTTTGGAACTCCATTGCTCACCTCTTCTTGTTCCATGGTAGTTTTAATAGATGTTCAACATTTTCCTTCTTTGGTGTATCACCGTTTTAGTGTAGGCTCTATTTTTCCTTGTTTTCTTCCTCTCCCTATCTCCTTGGAAGTTAGATTAGGATTAGATTAGCTTTCTTGCACTAGAATAGCTTGTGGCAGGTAGTTTAGGAAGAGGAACCAACCTTCTCTGGAGAGATTTCCCCATTTGCAAAGGTCCCACAGTTTGGGAAAGCTCAATGTTGTGCATTCACACCAAATGACATTACCTTAGAAAATTAGATCTATAGGTCATTTTGGGGGTGCTGTGAATTTCCATTAACAACACCCTCAGGCTAATAGAACTACAGAAGCTTTTAACAAGATTCTGGGACAAACATTGACAAAAATATGTGATTTTGGGAGAAAATATTGGGATGATAAAGTGTCATCTGTATTTTAGTCATATAGGACTACTTATAAATGGTTTAATAATGCCACACCTTTTGAGTTTGTGTTTGGTCTAAAAGCTATATTTACTATTGAATTCATGTTACCATCCTTGAGTATTGTGTACATGGGAGGACTAGGTGATCAGAACTTTGTTGAAGATTGCATTGATAAACTAATGCAGTTAGATGAGAGGTGCACCCTTGTATATTGGATCCAAAATATTGAGAAGGAAATGTAGAAATTATAGCATGATAGGCATATCAAGAACAAGAACTTTGAAGTTGGAAAAATGGTCCTTCTGTATGATTCCAAGTTTGCACGCCACCTAAGGAAATTGAAAGTACATTGTTTGGGACCTTTTGTGGTGATGAAGATACTTGAATAAGGAACATGTCAGTCATAGGTTCTAGATGACACCTTATTTCTTGTTTACTTTAATGGGAGTAGACTAAATCCCAATTATAAATAATTCTTCTTAGTGTTTGTAATAAGGAAGTATTGCTACATATATTAGCTTTCCCATTTATTTGTTTCCTTTTAATCATTTCTATTTTTTTCAATTTAGTTATTTATTTTTTGGTAATAAGCTTGCTTGTACATATGAAGATAACTACTATCTATTGAGTTCATGCATAGAGTACTGTGCATACATTTAGTGTGGGGTGAACTAGGTTAAAATGCACAACATAGAAACGTCAGGATATTTGGAGCCAAGTTAAAGTGGATAAAAATAGGTGTGCAAGGCTAGAGGAAATATGTACAGGTTGTAGGGTGAGTGGTAAGAAAGAAGAAGGATGGTGATAATAAGGATGATGCTCAGAAGAAAAACCATGTCTGAAGAATTGATGCAGAATGTAACACGAGGTAGGAAGTGGCATGGTGAACTACTTAATTGAGAGGTGTAGTGGGTTATGCACTTCATCTCAAGGAAGCATGTGCAAGGAGGTTTGTGAATTGTGAAGTAGTAAAGCACGTCAGAAAGTTATGATTGTAGTGCGCAAAGGAAAACAATGGAAAGGGTGTGAGAAAATGTAGGGAAAATAGATTTCAAGCTGTTGAATGGTGATACATGGAGAGAATTTAATGTGGTAAAAATTTGAAAAAATATAAAAATGTGTCAAGGTAAATTCATTTTTACCTTACCTTGTGCATTTTGGAAAGAGGTTATTGGGAAATATCTTACGAAATCGAGTACAACACAAGAGAATTTGTGAACCAGATTAAATTACAAACATGACCGAGTAAAGAAACTAATTTGGAAGAATAATTGGATTTTGGGGTAGTGTTAAAACTTACTTTTATAGGCATTAAAGGGTCTCATTATGGTTTGCAAGATTAGGGCATATTTCCAAGGAAAGAGAAGCAGGTGTGAAAATATTAGTGCACAAATGACTTATGACAGGAGGTTTGTGGAAACTTGAGACACTATGAGGTAAGGTATAAGTATGAATTTGTGTATAAGGATGAAACTGGGGAAAGTAACAACCACATCATGAAAGGGTAAAGGGAAGAACATGGGAAAGGAAAAGCATGTTGCAAAATATATTTAGGAAGAACGGTACTCTGAGATGTAATACCTGAATGAAGTATTGATGTGATTAGAATGGGTATTACATGTACAAACAATGGATGTTAGTGACTAAAACCATCAAAATAACATGGAAACACATGAGATAAAAAATAACATTGTCAAGAAGACACAAAAAAAGACTCTGGAGGGAAAGCACATATATGATGATGAGGGAGAGAAAAATTTTCAGAATGGAGGGTACTTCAGCTGTATGAACTCCCTTACATGGGAAATCCTGAACGTTTATATCAATGGATAATGTCATGGGTCCATGAATATTTATTTTATTTCAATGGGAGGAGGATGTTCCTGACTAAGTATTTGATTGGAATAGATTTGGATGATGATGATGAAGTAAAGAATATTGTGAAGGGCCTTCACTACCAAAGAGGTAGGTGTATAATGGATATTAGGAATCTTGATGACAAAGTGATGAGAATGGCCAAAAGATTACTTACCAAGTTAAATGGACAAGATCCTTGGACACAAGTAAACAAGCAATGGTCCCATGTCACACAGAAAAGTTTTGTAGGCAAAATTTACAATCTTGTCAAGTTCATAGCTGAGAAGATCATTTAAGAAGCATGCAGAAGAATTAAAATTACCTTTATAAATATTGTAATAATTATTTTGTTTTTGGATATTGGGGTACCCGATGGGATCAATGAAAAAATATGGGAATTCCCTGAAGAAAATGAATCTCATGCAGAAAGGTTTGCTAAGTACACCTGTGAGAATATCTCCTTCATACAAGGCTAGAGGAGATGGGTGGTATAAAAGGATGCACGATACACTCAAGGAAGAGTGGAAAATTACCAATGAACTACCTTCACAACTAGAGGGATAGGATAAATTCATAATCTATCAACACTTCTGCATTGGATGATTTACTTTGAAATACAAGACCAAAATCCCTTGGTGAAAACTACTATTTTCCATCACAGTGCATTACTTCCAAACAACTGTGAACAGGTTCATAGAAGTGCGCAAAATAATTACTAACATGGATAAATTGGACTATAAGCACCATAATTTTTTCAAGACACTTGTCTTCCTGAAGAAGATCACATATTAATAAGAATTATATCAGATGATATCAACATGAAAATATTGGTGAGTTTTCCAATTACAGGTGTGGCAAGTAAAAAACTTTATATATATCTGAACCCAAGCATGGTCGATGGAAAGTACATATAGGATCATTTGAATATCCTATAGGATCTGACTGGGAAGAAGATGGTCGGGAAGAAGAGATCGCACTAGGCCACCCCTCCAGTCAATGACGGGGAAGAAGTAAATTATGATGGACCCCTAACATAGAGCGTAACTGTGAATAAGACCCATGTGCACACATAATTTAATCCACACACAAGTTCAAGGAGTCATCCCACAAAGAAGAAATCCCTAGTCAAGAAGAAGAAAAATATAGTGTCTAGTAAAGACACATAGAATACTGAAGAGGAACAAAGGTATGAAGAGGAAGTTGTGTAACATATCCCTTAGGTACATGATGTTGAGGATTTTGATGGAGAGGATCATAACACACACCATGAAGAGATCGTAATCATGGAGGTAGAGATGTAAGGGTTTAATGGTTCAATCCCCCACATTTTTTGGGAAAAAAGGGGCCTACTTAGGAGCCTAGGGTGGAGCACGTTGTTGAAAATGAATTTGAGCTCCAGATTGAGCATGAGGTAGAGTGCATAGTAGAATAAGAAGTAGAGAGTGTTGTTGAAAAGAGTGAAGAGAAGATGGAAACTGAACTAGTGAATACTCTTGCGTTAATTTTTCTAAAGGGTTCCCATGGGAAGAATATAATACTAATGCATACACCCCATGGACCTATGATGTAGTATAATGCTAATCCGAAAAAGGTGTTGCACACAAGATACCAAAGCATAGTGGCCACATAGGATATGTTTTGTTCGTCATTTTTCAGGAGAGATGAATATTTTCCACGTACTAGGAATATGCTCTCATGAGTGTTCTAGTCACATATGGAGGAGCTAAAGTTTAAATTCAATGTGCAATCACTAAATGAGACCCGAATAAAGTCCACACCAGGGGATGCATATCTGATAGTTGAATCACAAATGTTAACAGATGAGAAAGCATGTAATGTTCTCAATAAACTATTGGCAGACATCAGAGTAATAATTTTTGACAAGGACTAATGAATTAGGAATCTACACAAAGAAATTGTGGATAAGGGAAGGGAGATTAAGGAGCAGGATAAGGAGATTAAGGAGAAAGATTAGATCATTGTGAAGATGAAGTGGGAGGTGTGGGAGGAAAAGGAGAATATGTGTGCCATGTACAATAAGGAAAAGTGCATTACAAATGTAATTAGACTCATGCGTCGGGACTTGATAGGCCAAGTTCAACCAAATTATTAGAAAACCCTTCATTTTTTGGAATATTTAGCATGCATGGTTATAAACAATAAGGAGGTTATTACCCTAGAATCCATAGAAGATGTGATGGAATGGAAAAAACAACATGACAGGGATAAGAATAAATCCCACCTTGCGTAGTATGATGCATTTTCTGCTAAAATTAAATTGGTTGCGTAAGTTGTAGAGGTCATATATGATAATTGTGAATATTTTGATTGTGTCGTGGGGTTTCTTTTAGTCAAGGATGATGCATATTTGAAAGAGTTCTAGGCCAAACATAAGAATAATAGTGAAGAACAAGATAAGATCTTGTCCTAGGTGGAGCAGAAGAGGGAAGTGATACTAGCATGATCTGCAAAATAATCACTAAACAAACCACAAACTATGGAACATGAACCGGCTCTGATACCAATCTGATTTGTAAATTAGGTGGTTATAACAGACTAATTTTCACCAACACAGATCTTATGCATTCCTCACAATTCTCATCTTTCATCAATAAAATAATTTCTTTTATTTGTATCAATAATCATTACATATGCTTTAGAAATGAACTAAGAGATTTGTATAATCAAATAAATAATGAGAAATGAAAGAGAGAAAAACAAAATTAAAGTGACACGAGATTACCCTAGAGAAACTCAAATTAAGAAAACTCTAGCAAGAGTGAATAAATGCTTCCTCATATCACTATCATATATTTTTATATAATCTTACTACCTTCCTAAGGCCTTCATGAACACTATGATGTTCAAACACTCATATAACTTTGCAAATCACTCATTTACACCTTCATTTCACACTCCAATTCAGAAAACCACACATGATCGAGAATACCAATTTCTTGGAATCTCTTCAATATATCCTTTAATGCATTACAAAGACCTTCCTCACACATATATAAGTTTGACACCAAGGAGAGCTTGAATTACTATCCCGAAACACTTAGAAGTCGAAGAAGATCCGTCTACAACCATTTACCCTTCCAGACTTTCCTGCGTGACAAAACCACTACTTTACATAGAAATGACAATTGTGGTGGTTAAAAAACTATTACTGAAGGTTACAAAACTACCGGGGTGGTTTCGTAACCTCCACTCTCTCTTGAGGGGTTCTTCTGTCACTATACAAATTCTGCTACCTTCCGAAGGTCATAACATTTGCATACAAACTCGAAAGTGGGTGTCATGTTTTTTAACTTGCATTATTTTTCAAGAGGAACAAAAGTATGCAATAAATTTTTTATTTTTATGACATCTTCATGATTTTTAATCCTTTGCACTGGAACATATCTTCTTTGAGGTCTCACGGTTTCAAAACTTCATCTTGAATGTTGTTTTGTGGTTACATCCAACAAGAGCCATAGAAATAGTGCTAAGTGATTAAGAAGTTTCATAATCACAATGGTGATTTTATTAGCTTATGATACTAAAAATATTGATCCAAAATTTATATCATGCCTCCCCAATTAGAGGCTTTTGGTCCCCAGAATCTTAGGAACCCATCTGGTGAGGGACTTTCTTCCCCCACTTCTTGAACCTCTCTTGTACTTTGAAGTGCATACGCTGAAATATATTTTTAGTCATGTGAACTTCTTAGTCCACCTTTTCATGCCCCTGAGGTGGGTCCTTCCCTTACTTCTCTATGCGGAGACAACTTGGTGGAAACTACATCTCATGTTCCTTGTTAAAAGAATAACTACGGAGATCCTTAAATTATTTTTTATCTTTAAAAAATAGAAAAGAAACCTTCTCAGTAAAATTAAAAAAATTGTTATCTTGGGTGGAAATTTCCAAGGAGAGCTTATATTTTCCTTCATAAGAGCTTATGGTGTAATTTTTCCTATCTTCAACCAACTTATATTGATTCAATCTCCTTCTGAAAATAACATCTCTGGCATACATATACGAACTTCTAAAAACTATACCATAAATATCAATAGGCACAACATGCAAAAAAAATTCATCAATGAAATGTTTATTTATTGCAAACTTGACTTTACATTGTTTAGAAACCCTTATCTCTACTCATTTTTTATCCCATCCTAAAGCATACAGATTAGGATGATCATACATTTCCAACCCAAGTCTATCAACCAAATATTTTCCTATCAAATTTACTTGTGATCAAGAATAAGAAAGAGCATCAAATTTTACCATCTTAATTTATACCTTAATATGAAAAATCTTAGAAGGTTCACTTTTATTTTGAGTATCTTCATTACCCAAGCATGCCTTTTTCTGAAGGATGGTACAACACAACAATTCATCCTTTTCTTCACTCCTCTCAACATTAATATGTTCTCATTAAAGAGATGACATTGACTTATTTTTCTTTTTCTTTTTCTAAAGTGGATGCAATTCTGGATGGAGCTTTCAAAAAGTCTTATTAGTGTGACTATCAACATCACAATTCCCACAATGCTTGGTCAAATATTTCTTGGTAACCATAGAAGTGGCATTAACCCCACCTTTCTTCTTCTGACCATTGGCAGAATTTGAAGAAGGAGACATACCCTTTTTTCTCATCCATCTCAGGATAATGGGCTTGAGAAAAAACCTCATCTATGACCTTTGGATTTGCAAGAAGCACTGACATCCTTAAGTGACTCCGCAGCCCTCGGAAATATTTCATGAGCATCTTGTGGTCAAATGGATCTTTTCCCATTTATACCACCTTTTTCTAAAACTCACTTCTATAAACCTTCACACTTTGACCTTTTTTTTGCCTCAAATATTTCCAATCAATAGACCTTTCCTCTTCATAATAAATAGATTAAAATTTCTTCTTAATAAAATTTTTATATTCATCCCATTTAGTAATTGGGGGTAACCTTTTAACAACCAAGGAATTAATATAACTCTTAAACCAAGTTAGATCATGGCTTTCTAGCTTCAATCTTACAAAATAAATTTTAGCTCTTCACTAACTTTATGCAAATGAAAGTATACCTCTAATTGAGCTAACAAATGATCAAGTTTATCTGCAATCACCTCACCTTCATATGGTTGACTATAAAATTTTTCCTCCAATTTGAATGGAGGTGGAGATTGGCTAGAATGGGGTTGATATTTATCATGGTAGGAAGACTCACACTCATCACCTACTTCAGAAGTATCCATAGAAACTCCCAAATTTTTCTTGAAAACTTTCATAATCTTCCCAAGCTCATCCATGGAGTGAGATATGTAGGAAAAATCATCCTCTAATCTACAAAATATTTCTTCACCATCATCAAATCTTTTCTCATCTTCATGGGCCATACTTCTCACTGCTCTCTTCCACTTCCTTGTGGAGATGTCTTATTGTAAAGAGAAAAAATCACCTTTTTCACTAGAACTTGTTTCTCTTATAACAAGAATATATCTTCAAAATAATCACTAAATGAACCAAAAACTCTGGAACATGAACCATCTCTGATACCAAACTGATCTAGAAAATAGGTGTTTAGAACACACTAATTTTCACCAACATGAATTCTTATCATTCCTCACAATTTTAATCTTTCATCAATAAAATACTTGATTTTATTTGCATCAATATTAATAAAATTTATTTTACAAATGAACTAAGAGTGCTACATAATCAAATAAATACTGAACAATGAAATAGAGAAAAATAGAATGAAAGTGACACAAGATTACAGTGGAGAAACTGAAATTGAGAAAACTCTAGCAAGAGTGAAGGAATGCTTCCTCATATCACTATCATGTATTTTTGTATAGGATTACTTCCTTCCCAAGGCCTCCATGAACACTATGATGTTCAAACACTCATACAACATTACAACTCACTCACTTATACCTTCCTTTCAAACTCCAATTTAGAAAATCACATATGATCAAGACAAAAAAATTCTTGGAATATGTTCCATCCATCCTTCAATGCACTACGAAGACCTTACTCACATATATATACAAGTTTTACACCAAGGAGAGCTTGAATTAGAATCCCAAACGACTTAGAAGTCAAAGAGGAACCCTCTGTAACTATTTACCCTTCCAGACTTTCCCGCTTGACATAAATGTTACTTTACACAGACTAGAAGCTGTGCAACCTCTACTAAAAATTACGTAACCATTGAGGCAGTTACAAAACCACAACTGAAGGTTATAAAACCGTCAGGGTGGTTGCATAACCGCCACTCTAGCTTGAGGGGTAGTTCCATCACTATAAAAAGTCCACTACCTTTTGCATGTCATAACTTTTGCATATGAACTCGAGATCGAGTGCTATTTTTTTTAACTCGCATGATATTTAGAGAGGAACAAAAATATGCAGTGAATTTTTTATTTTAATTATATATTCATAGTTTTTAAGCCTTTTCACTTAAACATATCTTCCTTAAGGTCTCACGGTTTCATAAATTCATCTTGAATGTTATTATGTGGTTACATCCAACAAGAGCCATACAAGTAGTGTTAAGTGATAAACAAGTTACACAATCACAATGGTGATTATATTATCTTCTGATGCTAAAAATGTTGATCTAAAATTTAGATAAATTGTTATATATTCTAATTTTGAGATGTAATACTTTGGTTATTAATGGATCAATGTGGTTGGATTTTGGTAATTGATGTCTTTCAGTATGGCGACCTGTTTGTATAAATGGTATTAATTCTGATATGATCTAAATGTTTCCTTATTATTTGTTTTTCAAATTGAATGCATGCAATAAGTTGTTATGGTTGAATATGGATATGCTTACTTATTTTTCTGTTTAAACATGTTAACATATTTTCAATCCAATACTAAAGAGGGAACTGGTAGCTTTGTGTGCTTTGGGTGAGCATTCAAATATGTTTGGATGAAGTTCCAGTGTGCCTAGGAATTTGGGTATAAAAAAGATATACTACAAAAACCATTTTTTTCCTTTTTTCAAATACCAAAGGTTCAAAAACTTTCTTTTCTCTCCACATCATGCCACTTTTTGACGCCACGATAACCCATTTTTACTTTTGCCAATGTGTCCAGTCACAACGTCACCTATACCCCAGATTTGTCGTACAACTCTTATTATTGTGGAAACTACATTTAGAGAGTAAAATATCTATTTTTTGCATTCTAATAGGTTCCAGAAATATCTTGACCTTCTCTTCTTTAAGGAATAGGTTTTAGGACATCTTGGGAAATTGTGATTCCCAATGTTACAAAAAAATTACTACCTACAACCAATTTAAGGAGAAACTCCTACCCCTATTGGCCCATTTTGGACTATTTACCTATACCCCCTCCTCCAAGTTATCTAGAAAGACCTTTAGTGGAATATAGTGTAGTGCAAAATTATGAAAAACATCTCAAATAACCTTTTAATCATATTATATAAGGGGTTATCTTACCTTTACTATTTCTATATCCCTAAATATAAAGGAGAGGGGATCTTAATACTCGTATAAAATCCTATGTAACTGTCATTAGAGACTTGCTTCCAGGAGATGTAGTAGTGGAAAAAATATACCCCAAAGCCCTTAAGGGGATAAATTTAAATTGGTATTATCTTATCTCCATGTTTTTATCCACTTTTTTAAACAACTTATTTCTAAATTTGTAAAAGCTTTTTCCTTGACAAAATTTCTTCACACTAGAATATGGTAACTCCTTCACATAAAAAAATAATCCAATAAGTCTACTACCCATTTCATCATGAGAAGGTGTTAGGTACTCTACTTATTATCTAACACTTCTCATATAGACCAAATTTAGTTATACAATATATTTCTTCATTCCCTTAACCATGAAACTAGGGAATAAGTCTAAATATTTTACTACCAATCTTATGAAGAAGAAATAAAGGGTTATTTAAAGATCAATAATGTTGTTATATACATTAGAAAATACTTATTATGAAATGGTAAACACTCCCAAATAAAATAGTGGGTGTTACCCCAAAAATAAAAAATAATAATAATAATCTAGGATCTAAATTTTTAATCCATTACTCAATTAACAAGGTTATGGATTAACCTACAAATAACAATATTGTTAGTGATAATTCTAATAAAAATAACTCAAAAAATTGAATGAGAATTGATGGTACCCTAATATCACAACTTATTTCAATGCAATGGATTTAGATTGGACACCACCACCAAAAATATAAATATTAAAATAATTAAAAAAACCCAAATCACCAATATAAAATATAATATTCCGAATTAGAACTAAAAATATTAATTTCATAGCCAATGTTAGAATTTACACCAAGGCTTAAATTAACAAGATTTTAAAAATGAATGAGGGATTGATCCCAAAATATATCACATGTTCCATATAATTATCATTTATAATACCTATACCTACATGGAGTACAAAAATTCATTCATATACTTTGTAATAATCATACATAGTTATTTATCAACATTTTCTTAGAAAGTTCTCCTAAATATTCCTATCCTCATGATACATGTATTTTCTCAATCTAAAATGCTAATTTGGGCATATTCAAGGACCATTTTTGATGTATTCATAGTTATGGATCACAATTAAGACATTTCTTAAAATACACAATGCATGGAATGCCACAATGAAAATTGCATAAAATGGTAAAAACGTAGATATGGAATTAAGAACCATATACTTGTTTCTTTAATAGAAGGAAAAATATAAAAACAAGAACTCACAACAACCTCATAAATTAAGTTGCTCGATAAAATAATAGATCCTCGTATCTCTATTTACTATCTCATATTATTTACAAGTATCTTTTTACAATAATACACTACGACTAACTAGTCTCTAGAGTTTATGACACTTATCTTGTTGTTTATAAGAAAACAAAGACATAGGGACATAATTATATATATGTAATACCCACTTACCTACATCACCTTGAATCCATAAGTGATCTACATAACATTATAAGCATTCCAGTCCTCTACACAAGATATGACCCATATAAAAACACAAATTTATGAACTTGAGTTAGATAAAAATTTATAAATATGTTTTAGGTGAATTCATGATATACAATTAAATTTTTTAAAATTTTGAGGTTCTTAAAGTTACATGAAACATAATGACATTATGCATAAGACAACATACTAGTTTCTCAAATAACTCTTTGCACTCTATTACAATTAAACTATAATAACCTAATATATTTAGTGGTAGATGAAAACCATTGAGATGATTTCATGTTGATAACATAAGAATTTAAAATTTCTCCTTGTGATGACATGCACAATATTGTGTTTCATTATCTATAGAATATTTATGTTGGAAACATACTTCTATACTGCACTACTAAAATACATTATTGTGCTATCTTGTGAAATATGTTCTAGACTTTAGAAGATAGTGCCAAAATTTGTTATCTCATATGGACATGTTGAAAACATAAAACAACTATAAAATATTCCTTAGATGGGAATCCTTTTGTTAAAGAAGAATCTTACTGTAATGGATATTTAAGGAAATGCTTCTTGAATGATATCATAGTCACTTTTACCTACTCCCTTTAAACCCCAGGCATGCTGAGCATATCACCCTAACCTAAACTGAGTGCTTTGACTCGAGGCATGCGAAGGTGCACTGATCCCCTATTTTATGTGAGCCTTGTAATAATTTTAACCATTAACAGAGGAATATTACAAAAACAAAAATACATAAATTCATTCTAGCACATATGTAAAGAAACTAGATCCAAGCACATAGATGTACCATAATATGAGTGTAATCATTATAACAACATAGAAGATTCAGATCTGACACCATGAGAAATATGAAGAACATAAGGGTTTTAGACCAATAAACATAGATATTCAAAACAATCCACCTTATATATTGATTCACAATTATTTATATTAGATCAAACTACATCAAAAAGGGTCATATTAGATCTGAAATACATCAAGAAATAACATCCTAACCCTACAAAATGACTCTACTCGAAGAGTTCTAGCCATGCTCTCTCTATTATGCATCTAAATTATTTCTTGCATCTCTTGCCTCGCATATCACACATCTTCTTCACCTATTTTGTTTTAGATACAAACACATTGTATAAATATAGTGGGAGATCTCATTTACCACTCCTCAACATCACCTCAAGAGAAAACCTCATGCCAAATGTCATTATACCCCGCCATACTCGAGTACCATAAACATGCCAAGTGCCAGCTAAGTAATAACTAACTCTACTTTAGAGCTCTTAAACAAAATGTTTATATCCTAAAATATTCTTTCCTTAGGTTGCAAGTCTCTATGTTATAACCTTATACACTATCATACCTACTCTGTATCCTCGCATCTTTTCCATGCAACACCATAACCCAAAATTTGGTTAAGTCTAATAAACCATTTTCTGATCTCTTGCATGCAAATCTCCATGCATGCTTAATGTCTAACTCTAGTCCCTTCATTCCAAAACTAGTTAAATTGTTCAAGCTGTCCACGTGTAACTTAGTTATCATTGTATGTTCTTCCTCGTGTGCCTTCTTGCTACACTCTATCTTCCATGCACATTAATCCTTTGCTCCAGGACTTAATAATTTTTATGGGCCTCAACATTACTCCACACTAAACATGTTGTCTGTTCCATTTTAGATAACAATTTGATCTTAAACAAATAATAAATAATGGAATAATAAAATTACTTAGTATCTGGCTTACGCCAAAAAACAAAAGAATTTTTCTACTGTTGCACAAGGATTGGGAAATTTTTATTCAAGGATGCTTCAATATCATTCCAAGCATCCACCCCACTCTTAAAACTATTTAAATAAATCCCCTATAAGTGTATTGACCTCATAAAATTCCATCTCTTCAGCCTTAGCCTTCAATGTGGTGAACAATATTCTCCATTTTCTTGCAAAAGGAAGGTCATTGCGTCCATCATATGTGTCATCTTGGGGATATAATGTCATTGACTTTACTCTTAATAGAGGTCATTTAGAATTTTCAATTGCCTCATGGATTTTTTCTCAACCTCTGCATTAGGATCTTTTCACGTTCCACTTGATTTCCTCTGTTCTTGGCCTGGAACTCCTTTAATTTTTCCTCATGTGTAGCAACCAACACACTTGCCACACATGTCTCTATCTTCATAGTTGTCATAGAAAACTTCATCCATGTGAGCCATGGTTTTCACAGAAGACAAGAAGCTTAGTGTACTGAGTTATGGTCTCCTTAATTTTTAATCTCTGATGCTCTTTCTGTTGTGCACCATAACTTCTCTCACCGAATCTAGTGGAAGTGGTTAATCCTCTACATCATGATGATGCATGTAAAATCCTTCTAGGTAGTGGAAGGATGGACTCATAATTTTGTGCACGGGGGGATAATTCTAGGCATGTAATAAAATAATGGAGTCTGAGGTAACCTATGCTTTCTTGTCAAGCTTTACATGCACCTTCTGCATTCTCCTCCCTCAACTCAGTCCTCAACTACGTAATTATAAACTCCTTTCCCTTTATCTCCTTGTATCCCTCTCTATAATCTTCTTGTTCTTTTCCTCCAATTCCTTCTCCAATGTTTTAATATTTTTAATCCTCTCGAATAATATTTCTATGATCTCCACCAATACCTTTTTTAGTGCATTACATGCCTAGTCATCAATCAGCTACTGAGAATTCACAAAAGGATTTACCTCCATGGAGCTCGGTGTGTCTAGAAATGAACTTACATTGACTTAAAATTTTGGCTTATCAACATGGGACTCAAAATCCCATGACATCATCTTCATTGTGTGTGTGTATGCACCATCTATATTTAATGATGACCAATATAAGAGGTGGTATGTAGGCTAGTGCACTCTAGAAACACAATGCATATGACCTTGTTTTGGATCATTATCATAATTCACTATGGGTTCTTGTGATGTCGACAGTTCCCTTGCCACCTGTGTCTGACTCCCTTTGGGAAAAAATTGACTTACTAAAATTGTACCTCCCCACCCATGCTTTCATATTTCTCTTTCTCCATTTATCCCATGCTACGCTCCACCTCGTGCTCTTACCAAGTCATTGATGATACCCACCACCATCCTTCTCCACAGTGTCGTCTATTTATTCACTAGAATAGGTGTGGGGTCTCATTCATTTTTGTATCCACTTCTTCTTCACTTACTTTCTCCCTCTTGAGTGTCCTCTGTAATATTTATTCCACTATTCATCATATTCATGTACATTGTAAACAGAGTGGGTTCTTATCTTACTTGTGCCCCCTCGTCCTCCTCCCTAGTCTCATTACCCTTTGCACTCTTCATTCTCTTAGAGTCTTAACTCTGCACTACACTCTTCTTTTTCTTCACTAAAGATTTCTCCTTCACTAGGGACTTTTCCTTCATTAGGTACTTCTTCTTATGAGCAGAAGTACTCATGCCCATGCCTGAACTCTTGTGCCCCTGTAGTCTGAACCACATGCATGCTCGGTGCCATACTTACTAGAGTTTCCTCCCTATCTCTCTTCTTTGTCACTATCTTCTTCCTTTTGGTAGGGTCTTCAGGGATGGAAACATCATCCTCAACATATGTTCCTTTCCCAAACTTATTCCTTGGGTGTATGTACACCCTTGCCGACTGTTGTGCCTGCAAGTGGTAATGCTATAGGACTTAGCATTTGTTATGTTTTGAGATACATAAATTCTCCACATAGGATCACTTCTGAGGATATACAAGTGTCTTGTGCAATGCATCATAATGCTCCTGATCTACTTTACTTAGATCAAACCTTCATTTTCTCAACCTCCTTAAACCTGTTAACTGTGTTCTCAAAATATTTCATTGTGAAGGAAAAAGGTAATCTACACCATGGGCTCTTGGTGCCATCAGTCAATGTGAACCTACCAATACATGAACTACTAGTGTACTACAAATTTAGCCTCATCCTTCACCAAGGCTATTAGTTTCTCTAGAATCCTCCACTCTGCTCCAAATGCATCGTGCATCCACTTGTACCACTTATCCAAGCATGTACCTTGTATGTAAGCTATCATACTTTCAAAAGCAAATGCTTCAAACCTCTTAACTATGTATAGGTTCTCATTAGGGTACACCCAAATGTTGTTATTTAGCCCATTGGGAACTCCAATATCTGAAAACACAATGGTAAGAATAATATTACCATATGTAATTTTATCTCCATCTCACATGCGACATCAATCATATCATCTACAATAAAGGTTGAGATGTTGTAGATGGTCCCCTCCAAAACCTTCCTACATACGTTCAACCATCTCTTGTTCACTAGTGTCTATCATTCCTATGTCCATTTAAATTGGTTAACACACACTGAGCAACCATCTTCATGACTCAATCAATGATCTTGGAAATATCAAAGGTTTTACCAGCTCTTATTGTATTCATATTCCTTAGTTGTTTCCTTAATAACCTCATTATCACCCAAGTCATCATCCAACAAATCTTCTTGTACAGCTGATGTCTAGTGTACTTAGAGATCAAATATAGATTTATGCACATCCTCATTTATATGTAAACTAAAATTAATCTTCGTGTCCACATGCATGACATAAGCCAATTTGGTATAATACTATCAGGCTTACTAAAAAATGGAAACTCATAGAGTTGTAAAATCCCAGCCTTGTTCCAATGTCTCCTCTTCACGGAGTCATCATACACATAGTTTTTCATCTTCTATTCTTTCTCTTATAGGGTGAAACAAACTCTAATGTATAATATATTTCTCAGTTATATATATCCTATGGTTATAATCACTTATAACCATTTTGTGCATGTGAGATACCCAATCCATCCTGAATAATACCCCATCAAGGTATTACATCTCTGCATACCATTCTTCATTAAAACTTATCAATGCAACTAGTTTTCCTTTTCCCTTTTCACTTCTTCTTGCATGAAACATGTTTGATTCTTTCCTTGGTTTCATTTCCCTTATCAGGTCCTTTTTAATCCTTCCTTATATCTTGCTTTCTTAATACTTAATCCCTTGGCTCCAATCGATTCTAAGAAAATTCTTCACACTTGTACCCTAGTTTCTCAAACCCTAACCTAAAAACCCTATCTTCCACAAGAAAACATTAAAACCTACATATAATCCTTCCAAACAACCCACTTCTACACATGCCTGTGTACTCCACTCAAATATAGTTCTAAAATCATTTCACTTCACACATTATTTTTGCACTAATTTATCTGCAAGGATGACCTTAGTTCAGGAAGAGCTCTTCTACAAGTAAAAAAATAGGTGAAAATAACTTACCCTGACATCCCCTACTTATAGTTTTCTACTTTTTTACCACATTAATTTCCATGTCAATCTACCACCATACTACTACGCTTAAAATTAAGATTTTTTCTAGTGCATTCCTCCCACGCATGTCTTTCCTAGCATTTTTTTCCTTCGTGAGACCACTTGCACGTAACTTGCTCGACCTTCTGGGACACAAAACTACATCGACTGCATAGACTCCCTTACATGCACTTTAAAATGCCAAAGTACATCTACCTCTACGTCCTATACCAAGTAGTTCTTCCTGCAACTCGCCTACCTCATGTTGTCTTTCGCATGTTCATCACTGTATTCATGGATTTCATAAAACTATTTGTTGACATAATTTTATCTCTGAACCATTATCACCTCTGCTACACGCTTATTCATCTGATACCATGCTCTTTTGTTTTTATCTCCTGATCACACCAAGAACATTTCTTTAACTGTGTTCCTTTTACCACGCTCTCCAAACCACACTAAAATTATGCACGGTCCTCTACGCATGAAACCTCTTAGAAAGTAATTGGCTATTTGTGTGCAAACATGCAACACACCACATGACTAAAAAGACAAAGCGATAGTGAAGAATGACTAGGAAACACATATAAACGCAAATGCATTAAAGGGAAACCTAAGATAAATGGAAACACTACCTTATTATAAACACTGAAGAAGACTTATTTATAGTAGGGCTTCAACCTACTATCATTAAAGAAACTGGGTGAATTGCATGCCATCCAAATCTTCTAACTAGAAACCACCTGATTTAATTATATATGTCACTACATATGATCCCAACCAATGCACTTGGAACTTCCTAGGGTGGTGCAAAAAATTGGTATCATAAAGAAGAACCATCTTTCTAACCTCCAACTTCTTATTTTTAATGTGTCAATCATGTCAGGCCTTCTATCTTGCTTTCTCTTGTCTGTCTGGCTCCATTAAGTCTATGGTGCACCTCTTCATCTAACAACTATCAGTAGTTTTCTATGAACTCTTAAAGTTCTTGCTAATCATCCAATCCTCACTGCGCATGCAATACACATGGATGACAACATAAATTCAACCAGGTAAAATAGCCTTGGTGCCAAACACCAACTAAAAGGGTGTTTCTTTGTTTGAGTCTTTTGTAGGTTGTATTATATAAGTACCAAATAACAACAGAGACTTTATCATCCCAATCCTTCCATCTAACATCACATATCTTTGTTAATTTGTAGGCTAAAGATATCTTGTTGAAAGCTTCACCAGTTCTATTAGGTTATGGGTGATAGGGTGTAGTCTTATGAATGGGATACCATAAATTTTGCCAGTAATATCCTAACAAGTATCATTCAAGAAATGAGTACCCTTATCACTTATTAAACACAATGGAAATCCATACTTTTTTATGATATTATCCTAAAGGAACATTTTTGTAGTAGCTCTGCAGTGCAATCCTTCATAGTTGCTACTTCTACCCACTATGTAAGATAATTTGTACAAGTAATGATGTAGCGTGACCCTGTCCTGTGTGTTGAGGGGGAACATAGGGCCCAAGAATTAAATTACCCATTTTTCAAAAGGTTACACACTTTTTATAGGCCTCAACAAACATTTCATCTCTATGCCCAGGTTTTCCCTAAGGCACTGGCAATGATCATAACGCCTGGCATATTCTTTGACAATCCTTATATAATGTCTCCCACCATAAAATAAGCAATCAGAATCTTGTCCACAACGTGCCTCGTCTTACATAGTGTCCACCATAGCAATCCCTCCATGAGATTCCTCCATAACACCCACATGATCATGATCTAGTACACATTGGAGTACAAAATCTCATCCTGACCAAGTTTTTAACAGATCTCCTCCAATCAACATATAAGGCTTGACACGAATGGACAAGATGTTTCCTTTTCTATACTCTTCAGTCCAATCATGTGCCCCACACATATTCATAAAAAGATAGTAAATATCCTCCAAATCAGTGGGAACACATTGTAATCTGAACATTTTTACATTCGACATTGTGTCTTCAATGCTCTATGCATCCTCACTTGAATTAATTCTTGAAAGATGGTCAAGTCCTTAATTGCATTTTCTTGGTTTTACTACGACTAAAAATTCAAATTCTTGAAATAACAAGATCCATCGACATATGCACCCTTGTAAAACATGCTTTTTTACCAAATAATTAAGTTCCATATGATCTGTTTAAAATATAAATGAACTAGCCAACGAGTACTACCTAAACTTATCTAGAACATAAATCATAAAAAATGCTTTGCGTGCTCTTTTGTTGTGTAATTATTCTTAGATGGAGATAACTTTCTGCTTGTAAAACATAAAGGGTGATCAATAATCCCTTCTCTAGGTTGTGCTAACATTGATGCATCCACATGCACATGAAAGGGCTATTTAGTGGTGAAAGTAGTCTTCTCTTGGTCTTCTTTTGCAATCCTTACCTAGTGATACCATGAGAATCCATATGTAAAAGAGTAGATCTCATGCCTTGCTACACCTTCTAATATTTCCTTAGTAAAAGGCGTTACAATATGATCTATCACACACATAGTATTCAAGTCTTTGTAGTATACAAAGATCTGTATCCTTCCATATTTCTTGATACTAATCACCATTGGACTAACCCATTTAGATTCTTCAATAAATTCAATGATCCCAGATTCCAACATTTTTTCAAGCTCTTCTTTCACCTTTAGAATCAGATTAGGGTTCATCTTACAATGCCTTTTCCTAATCGGGTGTGCACCTTCCTTTAACTTAATGGGTATCTCTCCCAATGAGTGATGAAATCCTTTCAATTTAGGGTATCTACACGGGAACAAATATTGATAGTTAGGAAGAAGATCAATTATAATTAAAACCTCTTTGTCTATCTAGTAATCACCAATGATTGCTTCTTTTGTTTCTTCTTCTGTGTCAATGTTGACCATCTTTGTATTTAATGGCTCATTATAGGTATGCACCTTGTCATATGTACTATGCAGGACATCGTGTATACCCTATGAATGATCAACATCGAGGTTCTCTATCTCTTCACCCTCTATCAGGTACACCATTTTTACTTTCTCTTTTTCGAGGTAGGCAGAATCAAACTATACTTCATTTGTTTCTTCTCCTTCCCTGAAGCGTACCCACAAATAAGGCCCCCCTATGAAATCTAGGATGAGGTCCTCATATTTGGAACTATCTCCCAGAGTAAGGCACTTGAATACCTACAAATCCTTATTCACTGATGGTTTAGAAGATAGAAACTTAAAATTCTGAATGATACCTGATGTCAACTCCTTCCAATTTGTTGTTTGATGATGTAACTCCAAATAGAATTACCATGTGTGTGCGCACCCCTACAAGGTGGAATATAACTTATGCACCCAGAATGAAGGAGGTAAATCTTCTAAGCCTTCCATCTAAGATTTCTCACATTCCTAATGTGGTACAAGGTTGATTCCTTCCCATAATAGTCACATATCTTTGAAGGTGCATTAGTCAGTAGAAATCTAATAAAGAACACGATTTTTACCTTGTGCCACTCTATAATATTATCCTGATGAGTCATACACCAACACACGGCTGTCCCATGCAAGTTATAAAAAAACATATTCCTCCATTCTACTTCACAGGTCCATTGGACTTCCATAATGTGCAAGAAGACATCAGGGTTACCTTATCCTGTGTAACTTGGTAATTGTCTTCCTCCCATATGCCTAACTAAATTCACCTTGACAACATGAGTCATAGTTCCATTAATTCCATTCTAACCAACTCATAAGTTACATGCGCCCAATTATCACATGTAATGCTAGTCATATCACTCATAGACTGAGCATCATCCCACTAAATGAATCTTTCTCTTGATGGCTCAATAATCTCTGGGTCTTTGATGGTGTACACATAAATTTTATTGATGTCTTCTTTCCCCAAAGGATTGAAACGGGGCATAGAACTTCCATTTGTTAGTGGAATAATAACATGTTCCTTCTTGTTCTCAAAGCTGATGTATCCCTTGTTGAAGCACAAATAAGCATTTTTTGCAGAACACCAAGGTTGTCCAAGTAAGGCCGGAAAACTATCTACCTTGGAAAGTGCTAAGACTTAAAATTCCCCAGTGAACTTGGTACCTTGAATGGTTATGAAATCATCCTTTAGGACTCTGATAGGCATAGCTTTATTCCTATTTTCCTTGTACAACACATTTGAAGATGGCTGTAATGGTGTTCTCCCCATCTGATTCTAAGCATCCAGAGTAAGAACATTAAGTTATGCACCTGTGTTAATTAGTATGTTTCTCAGAAGCCACCCATCAACTACCACATTCAACATGATATCCTTGTCATAATCAATACTATGAGGGGGAAAATTAGCATACAAGATCTACCTCTCACACTCGCATCCAGCACGCAACACCTTTCCTCTCAATCATTCTCCTAATAGGGGAATGCTATTTTCCTAACACAACATATTACATACCTCTTTGACATCATCAACATCATTCTGAGGGATCTCAACATTCTTCACCTGTTCCAACTTCCATGAATTGTCTTTCAAGCATTGGATCGCCCCTTGCAAACTCCTAATCAACTCCATAGTATCTTGGTAAACCTCCTTCTGATAAGTTATATCAGGGTACTTCCCATGCAATACCTCTTCTCTTATAATGAGAGGCCTCTACTTTAGTAGTTCTATGGCACATGCAGATTTAGCATATGTAGTTACTAATACAAGCTCTATCTTCATATTAGAAGTCACCATAGGCATGAACAGGGGTTCATCATGTCTCACACTAACCATTGTTATGCCTTTGTCCTTCTTCTGGTTATAGCTAATGTGATCATAAAAGTTAGGGAAATCCTCATATTTATGTTTCTTTCCACACCATGATCATTGTAGCAAATCCAGACATTTACGCTTATAGTGATCTATGGATCCACAATTGAAAAAATTTCCACAGGGGAATTCACTCCTTCCTCCACCGCGACCACCACAACCTCGGAATCCTTCATGAAATATTCTTCCCTTTCCTCCACCATCTTCATGCCCTTTATGTTAATTCCCTTCATTCTTAGAAATATTCACAACGCTAGCCTAGTGCACACTAGTATCAATTGCATCATGAATCTTATCTATCAACCAGAAGTCCTTCGTGTCATGAGTAGTAGATGTAAAAATATTACAATAGCATAACACATTCTTATAGAGTGTGCATTGTAAAAAGGTGCATCTACATGGATCATGATCCCCATGATAGATTTCATAGTCTAATGACATGGTGCACACCAAATTTTAAGGGAAAGTATCCTTGGTGTGTCCTTCTACTTCATAATCTATACACCAATGCTCGTTGTGAGTCTCATGTGCTGAATTCACAAAAAAATTCTCAAGTTTATTTTCCATGGAAGTAATATGTGCCTCCAAAAAGGAACTTACCCCTGTATCAATACACCCCAAGGCCTCAGTGAGCAAAGAAGCCTCGAAGGCTTAGCGTTGATCCATGAAATTCTTATGTGAAAGAACTCATCTAAAAGTTATTATCAATCCTTTGATGAACCACTAAGAATACTAAGAGGGATGGATATCATAAGATAACTTCGACAAGAGAGTCTTAAAATGTGCATCATACTCTTACACACTTTCTTCCATACCCTTTTGAATCTCCTTGAGTGTGTTGATGCTATTTTTCTCAAACTAAGGACTATGAAATTCTACCAGGAAGGCATCATGCAATGCCATATAATCCACTGCCATCTGATGTGGGTCATACTATTGGTACTAGTTATGCACACACCCCTACAACGTAGTTACAAATTGGATTCCCTTACGCTTTGGGGTAGTGATGCCCTTAGTGTACCATAGTAATTCACACTTTTGTACATGCTGGAAAAAATCCTCAACACCATTATAATTGGTAAAATGAAGATAAGTCTCATAAAATACCTACTGATGTGGTTTTGGTCCTTGCCCACCAGATCCAGAACCTATATTCCATCTTGTGTTTCCTCCACCACTTGTTCCACTAACTACTAACCCTCCATATCCACAAGATCCTCTGGATCCTCCTCCTATAGTAGGTACAAGGCCTAAAGTACTGTTACTTTGCGTTCCCACTATTGTAGTAAAGTGAGCTTGAATAATCTATAAAGTTGAACTACTTTCAGATGTGATACCCACATTCTGTGAGCCCACACCTTGTCCAAATGATGCGCTTGACATAATAACACCAAACACATGAAATGTATGCATGACCATAAATGAATTCAATGAAAAATAATATCTACTAGACGTTATTTTTTTACCAATAATAACACCAACCAATCTAGTGATACTTGTCTCATAGATTTGAAAACTAAACACAAGGGCTTTGTCATCAAGTGGGTTCAAATGTGTACCTACAGCTATCTCCTTTCTCCATATGATGATCTCTCATCACAAGCTGTGAAGGTCCTCCTTCCATGTTTTCCAAGATGGGGTAGCATATAATGCTAAGGTTTCACATCCTTTGCATGAACCTCATATCCTTCCCGCAACGTCTACCTCTAAACATCCATCGTTCTTGCAATAACACATTATCTCACCAATCCGCTCTCCCAAGCTTCATTATACTTGAGCTTCCTCTCTTTTCTCTCCACTTCTACCATAGGATCTTCCATTTCTCACGACATATGCTTCCATTCCCTGCGCCTAGTGGGAGTTTAGTTATCCATAGGAAACACTTATAAATTCAGATTGATGATCAAGATCTTGATGGCTAACGATATAACACAGAAGAAATATCCTCTCAATTCTTGCAATAACTCAAAATTAGTAACCTCTGGGAAAGAATACATAGAAACCACATACTCCAACATGTATCTAGTCAACACTCCACTCCACCAATGATCAACGACATGATTCCATGTCAGATTGACATCATAAAACACTTGATAATCTTCTTATGTCCACACATGAGGTTGATAGTACCAACTCCTCCTTGATGTATATGCCAACAATAATTCATACTATTCTATTAGATAACAACAAAATAATGTTTCATATATCTCATGATAAAGATTATCCTCTACCCATGTGTTGTCATGCAAATGTGCAGTAAGGAAATTGAAAATTTCTAAGCATGACAATGATACCCCTATAGTAAGATTTTCATGTCTTATCATTCCGAGGCACCTTAGGTCTGCCTAATCAACCCAGTAACCTTCATAATTGTTGTTAATTCATTCTCCTAGGTGATTTGGGAAATTCAAATAAACCTCCTAGGTGATTTAGGAATTTCAAATCAACCCCTAGGTGATTTTAGGAGTTCTTGAAAAATGCTATCTCTAGGAAGTTGTGGGAAGGGATATCACTAGCCTTCATAAGACTTGAGAAACCCCCTAGAGTGGAATGGAGGAGAAAAATAAAACAAGGAGGTGAATTGAAGGCATATAAACATAATGGAAGTGATTCAAGAAAATTATGGAAGGACTCAGAGAAGTTGAGGTAGTTTCACCAAAATAAGGGTTCACAGGCCTAGGTAGTGAACAGACCAAAACAACTAATGAGCTTCCAAAGGTGATTCTAGGAGATCCAGAGGGAGTTAGGAGTAAAAAAAATAATTTATAGAAATGAAATTACAAGCCTTACAAGATGGTGAAATTATTTTTTTCACAAAACTTTGGCGCTTTAGGTTTATAAGTAGTTTTTCTCATGTAGAGGTGGAGTACCAATTGAAAAATCATATTTTTAGGGAAAAAATGGAAGAATCAAGACATTATACCCCCACCATTGGATTACAAAGTCAATTTCCAGTCATTATCATATACAATTTCATCAAAACATTCCATTAGGATCTCAAGATATTGTTGTCGCAAGTTGTCCTCAAGGTTTAGGATTTAGTCAAATTTTCAGCTCGAGGAGCATGGTGAAAATTTGTGTCCCTGACCTCCCTCAAGGTTAGGGAAATGAAGGTTGGAAAAATATTCCTAGCCCCTTTGAAGAACTCTAAACCCACATATGACCTCTAGGAATGCAATTTCAACCATTTGGTGCTTGCAAGAGCTCGAAGCCTTCACCGTTGATCATTGCCATGTGTCATCACCTAGAGCACTGTGGAATTTGATATCCCTCATGTCCCTTTGAGGTGAGGAAAAAAAAACATGGAAAAATGTACCCATACCCTAAGGAGAATTCTAGTCAGTCATGTGACCTCTTTAAGAGTGAATTTCTAGCCCCCAAGTGTTTTTCAAGCCTTCATTCCTTTCCGTAGGATCTCTGCCACATGTCTTTGCCTTGATCACCATGGAGATTTATGTCCCTCATTTCCCTTTAAGGTGAGGGATGTAAGGGACATAAAAATATGCCCAGCCCCTTTTGTGAATTTTAAAAAAAATAAAAAATCTGGCACTTAGCCATTATTTCCACCCATTTCTTCTTCATAGTTCACCCTGTAATTGCTATGTAGCTTGTCCACCATTTCCAAAGCTCAAACAAGATCTGACACAAAAAATAAACACTCAAATCCATGAAAATACACAGGTCTTATGGGAAGGATTGATCAAAGGTGTTGAAGAAACAAAGAACGAGGAGAACATGAAGATTTTTTTCCAGATAACTGTTGGGCCCTAGAATATTAGATAAGTATAAGAAGGTGCATGGGAATGTGGGACCTATTTGGATAAGGTCACGTGAGATGAAGGCACGTAGGGAAAGGTTCTAGTAGGGTTTATCAGAACATAAGATGCACACACAAGGAAAGACATGTTTTTGGACTCATCCATAGTCAGTGTTCCAAGCAACACACGAGAAAAGCATGACCCATATAGCATGTGGAGTGGATAAGGTGCCAGCCTAATGACTGTAGGATCAAAAAGGGAATATTCCATGTATGTGATGGAAGGTTCCAGAAGAACATCATTACACAGAGTGGAGAACTTTAATCAAAGGAGGTATGCTCCATTGGAGGACCACTTGGAAACTTGGCAACCAATCTATTACCTCAAAAGGCATGGTAGTGAAGGAAAGAAATCTATATAAAGAGGTGTACATATAGTAGAAAGAGACAGAGAAGATAGAGAGTAAGTAGTGTCATAGGATGGCGGGAGAGAGGCGAAGCTCTGCCAAAATATCATGGATAATTCTATGGGTTTGGATTAGAGGAAAACATATGAGTGATGGCTCATCTAGAGGGATGGGTATGTATTCATAGTTGTAATATGAGGGACATAATGTAGTTCTGATGCATGAATTTTCTCTACAATATTATGTGGGTCTGTTATGACCTTAAGAAATGTAATGTGGTTATTAATCTCTTCAATATGAATATAAGACTCTAGTCTAAACCATATATGAGTTCATGAGTATAACCCTTGTGCATTTCCTTTATGTATGAATCAATGCTACATGATGTGGTTATTTCTATTTTATGGATGGGATGAGATGATAACTCGTCCTAGTTTCTCAGAATGATGCACAGTCCTTTTCAATTCTTTTACACTTGAATATATGTCATAAGATGATGCATTCTCACAAGACTTGCATAAGGGAGAGGCTTGGCACCCGCACATTCCTCGAGTGAGTTCCCAGGACAAGTTAGGTGATAGGATGGCATGCATGGATTTTACAGTTAATCTAACTGTATAAAAATGACTATATCTTGGTTCCATTTTTGGGACCTCTTTTTAAAGTTGTTGTGAGAAATGAAATACATATTTTCCCCTGTGATGTGTGATGACAGAACATCTGACCTTGGAAAGTTTTGAATCATGGTTCAAGATCACGAAGGATGAATTTTCTCAAAGATTCAACACTGGACCTGAGTTTGATACATGTAGATGGGTAGAAGAGAACCAATACCATGATTTGTATGAGACATTGTTATGCTATTTTCCAATAGAACTATATGAATGGATTTCAGCATATGCATCTAGATCAAGCTAGTACTATAGATCGTGCATATGGACCCAAGATGATTACCAAAGCCTGCAAGATGTAGATTTGACTTGGATGCGCGTTGTTAATAATTGGTGGAAAGGAGTGCTGACAAGTTATACTTTAGAATATGCCATTTCTACGTATTATTTACCAAAATTTGTTGAGTTTTATTTTCTAAGGGAGGTTAGAGGATCATTTTTATGTGTTATTCCTTTGGATATGAAGATATTGGTCCTTACCTTAAGCCTAGAGGCATTTCCCATGGCTGAATAAGCTTCTCTGAGTGTTGGGAGAGGAAGCTAGGGTGGAGGAAGATGGAAAACATTACGGCTGAGAAGGAAAGGGAGGAGAGATGACTCAAGTATAGAAAATTTCATGAAAGGAAGATGACTAGGAAACATGAGGTTGCAACTATGACGGATCTATGGAGACATACGTTGTGAGGATTTGAGGTTCACACAGAGGACCTAGAACCTGAGTAGTCTGTGCTACCCCATCTTGGGAAGAGCATGAGATAAGCCCCTTCAACTTCTGATGATATTTTATTGCATGAAGAAAGGAGAGCCATCGACGTACATCTGAACCCACTTGGTGACCAACCCTTGGCACTTGGTTTTCCAGATTAAGGGAGAAGTATTGTTAACCCAATTGGTATCGATGGGAGTAATTGATTTGCATCCAAGAGATATAATTTATCATTTGGAACATCCATGGTTGCGTAATCCATTCTGGTATTTCAAGGAATTTTTGGAATAGGTGCAAGTACTCAAGGTTTGGGTATCACATCTAAGAGTGGTGTGGGTCACACAACTGGTAGTGGGACCATATCACAAACCATCAGCACATAGTTCAGTGGGATGTTGGGAACAGTAGGTGTGATAACTTTAGGCCATTTTTTGGCTACATGAGGTGGATCTGGTGGTATAGGGACTAGAGGACCTGGTGGACTAATTGGATCTAGAGGATCTGGTGGGTTAGGAGGAACAGGACCTGGTGGATCTGGTGGAGGAGGAAACACCAGAGGGAACCAAGGCTCTGGATAAGGAGGAAAAGGGCCTCAACCACCTCCATAAGTATTTTTTGAGATGTCATTTCACTTACTATACTATAAGGGTATTGAGGATGCTACAAAACATGTGCACAAGTGTGAATTACTATGGCACATGAAAGGGATCACTACCTTGGAGTAGAAGGAAAGTTAGTTTACAACAACATTGCAAGGACACGCACATAGTTGGTATAGGAAGTATGACCCCCATCAAACGGTGGTAGACTACACTACATTAAAGAACTCATTCCTAGCAGAGTTCCATATCCTATAATTTGAACATAAGAAAATCAACACTATGAAGGAGATCCAACAGGAAATGACAGAGAGTGTATGTGAGTATGATGAGTGTTTCAAAACTCTCTTGTCAAAACTATCCTATGAAATCCATCCTTCTCAACATGCTCAATGGTTTATTGGAGGATTGATAACACCATTTAAAAGGGATCTATCACACAAGACTTTCACAGACCCATGTGAGGCATTGGAAGCTACCCTATGACCTAAGGCTATTTGGAGCATTGATACTGGTGTTAGTACTTTTCTAGAGGCTCAAATTGATATAATGGCTAAGCAGTTGAAGAAGTTATCTGTAAACTCAGTGCATGAGGTTTGTAGTGGGCTTTGGTGTACAAACTGTGAAGTGGAAGGGCACGCAAAGGATAGTTTCCCTTGGAATTAGGTACACACTATGGTAGTATACTATGATATTTTCCATGGGGATTATGATGCAAGTAGGTGACCGCTACTACAACACATAATTTGCAAGAAAGTTTCTTACTATTGTAATATATGTACCTCTACGACCCATGATACCAAGGATTGAAAATTGATTGATAAGATCCATGATGTTATTGATCTTGGTGTGCACTAGACTAGTATTGCAAGTAGTTCCAATGATGATGATCATCGTTATGAAGGGCATGCAGATGGAGGGGTGCATGGAAGAGGTTTTACACTTAGGATTTCATGGTTGCAGTAATGAGTTCCAATGAGAAACCTATTATAACTGTGGATCTATGGAGCATTACAAGCATGAGTATCCTGATCTGTTATAATGCTCATGGTTACAAAGAAACATAAGTATGAAGAGTTTCTAGAACTTTATGAGCATATGAACCAGTAACACCAGAAAGATAAAGGCATTGGGATGGTGAGCATCAAGAAATTTGATTCAATGTGGATTCCAAGAGTGGCATGTGAGTCAGGGGTAGAACCTATGTTGGTGATGAGGTGAGAAGATGTCACACATGCCAGGGAGATGCCAAGACAAAGGAAAATAGTTTCAAGAGAGGAAGTGGTACATGAAAAGTATCCGGACCTTGCTCATCAGAAAGAGGTGTATCAAGATACTATGGATGTGATTTATATTTTGCAAGGGGAGATCTAATGTCTAAAGGATCAATCAAAGTAGTTAGATAAAAGGAAGAATGTCAAGGCTTTAAAGGATGACCTGGATGAGGTCAAGGAAGTATGTAGGATGTTAAGGAAAGAGAATATTATTCCCTTGCTAGGAGAATGGCTGAGGGAGAAGGTACCACGCGTCGGAGCAGAGCGTGAAAGGCAAGTTTTAAACACAAAAATTCCTCCTCATAGCCTTAAATATGATAAGGAGATTACTTTGAATGTGGTTGTTGATGGATGGCTTTTGAGTAATATCCTCATCAACATGAGAGTATAGGTTAATTTTCTTACCTTAGATGCTTGATATCAAATGGGAAGGCCCGCATTACAGACATCTTCAAATGTGTTGTATATGGAAAATAAGACTAAGGCAATGCCCATTGGCATCTTGAAGGATCATTTATCACCATTCAAGGGGAAAATTTTAATGGAGACTTTGAAGTCTTGGTTCTCGCTAAGGTAGACAACTTTCTAGCATTGCTTGGGCACCCATGGTGTTACAACAACAATGTTGACCTGCGGTTTAACAAGGGGTATATCAGCTTTGAGAACAAGGAAGAAATGGTGATTATCCCTTTGACAGATGGTACAAAAGTTCCCTATACTGAGCCCTTAGGAGATGAATTCCTTGTTAGAATCTATGCATGCTTCATTAGAGATCCTGAGATAATTCATCCCATGAAGGGAATCATCTAGTTTGAAGATGCTCAGTGCTTGAGTTATACCACTAACATGACATGTGAAAATTGGACACATGGGACTTATGAGTTGATTGGGTGATAGTTAAGAGGATATATAACAAGGGTAATGGAGGCAGGCTTAGTGAAGCCCCCGTGAGGGAAAAAGTTTCCCAATTACTCTAGAGGAGCATACACTTAAATTTTCTTGCGAGAAATGGAGACTCAGTGGAAGAAAGAGGACGAGAGAAGGGGAATGCTCAGTTTTAACCTAATTATAATTATAGAGTGATGGTGGGATACACATGGGGAGAGCCTCCTAGAATTACATGAGGTAAGGATCACATTTTCTGTAAAGTTCTCTGAGAGCAATGTGCTTAATGTCATATAGGATTACCATGGTAAAGAGACCACCTCATTTGATATCCAAGCATGTGAGAAGGCCTAGTTGGGGAGCATAGAAGCTTAATCACCTTCATTATGGGTGCATAAGTTATATTCCACCTTACAAGGTTTTGTATACACATGGTATATTCATTCAGAGATGCATCTTCAAACGGGTAATTGGCAGGAGTTTGGTGGCTGATCTCATTTAAGCTTTCAAGTATAGGAGTAAAAAGCCATCAGTGGATAAGGTGTTACAAATAATCAAGAACCTTACGATGGAATATAGTTATATGGAAGAGGATAGGCTACTAGAGTTTTTGGGTGAACCTTATTTGGAAACATGCCTCAATGAAGAAGAATTAGAGGAAGTACATCTTGAGAATGTGTGCATGGAAAAAGAAAAGGGAAAAATGGTCTATGTAGTAGACGGTGAAGAGATGGAAACTTTGGATGTTTACCATTATGAAGGTATACATAAAGTCATAGAAAATGTTGATGAGAAAACATGTGCCTATTATGAGCCCTTGAAAAAAAATAAGGTTAATATTGGGATAGAAACAGAACCTAAGGAAGTTATCATTAGGGGCTATTGGTCAGAAAAAGAAGTTTCAAAGGTCATTGATCTGCTGCATAAATTCTAGGATTTATTCCCTCGTGGGTATCATGAACTCAAAGGTTTCCACCATTACTTAGGGGAGATGAAGATCAAGTTTAAGGTAAGTGCGCACCTGATTCAGAAGAGGCCTTATCGGATGAATCTAAATCTGCACATACAGGTTAAGGAAGAAATAGACAAGATGATAGCATCTAGTATCATTGAGGCAATGGAATAATCAAAATGGATAAGTCCAATGGTAATAAATATCAAGAAGAATGGGAGGATAAGAATCTGAGTTGACTACAGGGATTTGAATGCAGTATGTGTCATTGATCCTTTTCCAACCCCCTTTACTGAAGAGATTTTGGAGGGAGTAGCCAGGAACGAATTCTACTCTTTCACGGATGGGTTCTTAGGGTATTACCAAGTCAGGATTGTAAAGGAAGACCAAAGAAATAAAACTTTTACCACTAAATGGGGAAGTTTTTCCTACACAGTTATGCCATTTGGATTGAAGAATGCACCTGTTGTGTTCTTGTGCATCGTGGTAAAAGAATTTAAGGACTTCATCTATAAATTTCTTCAAGTTTACCTAGATGAATGGACTGTATATGGGTTGGTGAAAGATGATTGTGACAATTTTAGGCTGATGTTTGAGAGATGTCGGAAATTAAGGATATTCCTTAAAATTAAGAAATGTATCTTTACTACTCCATTTGGAACCCTGTTAGGATATATTATATGCAAAGAAGGTTTACTAGTGGATCCACTAAAGTTGTAATTATTATAGGGTTAGGGGATCCTACTAGTCAAAGCACAGTGCATGGATTCCTTGGGCATATAGATTACTACAGGAAATTCATCAAGGGATATGCCAAAATAACCATTCCCTTGGAGGAATAGCTAAAACACAAGAGTGCCTTTCATTAAGAAGAGGCACAATAGAGGGCATTGGACACTTTGAAGGATAGGATTGTCACAGAGCCCATACTATGTTTTCCTTCTTAGGATAATCCTTTCCATGTACATGTGGATGCCTTAGGGATAACTATGGGGGTAGTACTAGCACAACCTGGTGAGGGAACTATTGATCATCCCTTGTGTTTTGCAAGTAGAAATTTGACACCAGTAGAACATAATTACATAACTACTGAGTGTGAAGCATTGTCTATGATCTATGTTCTGCACAAGTTTAGGTAGTACCTATTAGAAACACCATTTATATTCTACACAGACCATATGGCATTAAAATACTTAGTCAAAAATCTCATTCTGTAAGAGAGAATATGTTTTTGTGTCTTATTATTTCAAGAGTTTGAGTTCGTAGTGGTTGTAAATCCAGGAAAAATAAATTTAGGACCTAACCAATTATCAAGAATCAACTCAGGGGAGGATGCACAAAGCATTGAGGACACCATGTAAGACACACAATTGTTTAGGTTGCGACACACTCCCTCAGACTTGGAAGATATCATAGTGTTCTTAAAAATAGGTGTGATGCTAGAAGGAATGAAGGCTCTTGAGAGGAAGCAGTTAGCAATACGTACCACACCCTACATGTTGATTAATTGAGACATGTATAAGTTAGGTCATGATGAGGTTTTACGCCAATGCATATTGGAACATGATCATGTGACAATTATGGAGGAAGCACATGGTGGGATTGCAGGAGGACACTATGCAGGAAATTCTACCACATGGAATATTCTACTAGCAAGGCTTTGGTGGGAAACCATCTACTAGGATTGTATTGAGTTTTGTAAGGCCTGTGACCATTACCAATGCCTTAGAAAACATGGGAAGAGGGATGAATTTCCCTTGCAACCAATAGCTAGCGCTGAACCATTTGAAAAATGGGAAATCAACTTTGTGGGCCAATTTTTCTAGCCGTACGAAGGACTGGTTCATGGTATATCATTACTTGCACTGATTACTTGACACGATGGCCAGAGGCAGTGCGTATGAAGGATTGCACCATAGTAATAACTGATAGATTTTTATGGGAGAACATAATCAGAATGTATGGTTGTCCTTTAAGTTTAACAAGTTATAGAGGTACACATTTCCTCAATAAAATGGTTAGGATTTTGTTAGCAGAATTTATGGTGGCCTATCACAAGACTACCCCTTATCACCCTCAAGTGAATGGAACTGCTAAGGCATTTAACAAAATACTAAGTCACATGCTGACTAATATCTATGACATTGGAAGATAATATTGGGATGACAAAGTATCACTCGTTCTATGGGCATACAGGACAACCTACAAGAGGTTGAACAAGGCCACACTGCTTCAATTGGTGTTTGGTGTAGAGGTTATTTTTCCAGTTGAATTCATGTTATCATCACTATGTATAGCACACACAAGAGGGTTAGATGATGAAAAATTGTTGGAAGAGAGGATTGATAAGTTAATTCAGTTAGTCGAGAGGTGATCACTTGCTAGATGGAGTCAGAAGATAGAAAAATTAAGGCAAAAGGCATGGCATGATCATCATATCAAGAAAAATTAGTTTTAGGTTGGGTAGATGGTGTTGTTGTATAATTCCAAGTATCTGCACCATCCTGGGAAGTTGAAATTCCATTGGTTGGGACCCTACATCATCTCATACATCCTTGATTCAGGTGCTTTCTAGTTATAAGAGCTAGATGGGATGAGATTACCAGGTCACTTCAATGGGAGTAGGGTGAAGCCCTACTATAAATAAGTCTTCTTGGTGTTTGTAAATAAGGTATTATTTCCAGTTAGCTTAGAATTCCCATTTACTCTTTTATTTACTTGTGTTTCCCTTTCTCGTTACTTGTTCCTTTCTTCTTCTTTTTTGCACCTTGTGCGCCGGTAACCACATTATTTTTCCAAGGTTGTGTATGCGCAACGGACTACACATCTGTTTTAGTGTGGGGTGAAGTGATGAAAATAAAAGTATAGGCATGTAATACAAGTTGAGGGGCCCAGTAGAAGGAAGTGTGTAAGGTTGAGAAAGCATGCATGGAAACGGTGGATAATGAATTATGGTGTCAAGAAGGTTGTAACAAATACCACGTACAAAGGATGAAGAGCGTAGGAACAACATGAGTTAGGAAAGGTAAAAAATCAGATAAAGGATATAAGAAGTTCCTTCGATGCTGTAGACGTGTGCGTAAGAGTCCTTGGTTAGATTGAATTTTGGTGCTCCAGAAGGTTGTAGAAGGCTTTTCACGTAGAATTGGGCACATGAGTAAGGGCACTTAAAGTCAGCCTAGTGGAAAAATCCACATTTAATGTTAAAGTACATTGGTAGGTGGCATAGAATTTATTGTTGGAGATAAGTGAAAACTATAAATATAAGGTTGGGTAAGTCATTATTCTATCTTGTTATTATGAAGTTGAAGCACTTTTTGAATTACGGCATCTAAAGAGATTTGTCTGAAGGAAGAAGAATCTGATAATTCTAAGTGTGTGACTAGAGTGGATCTAAAAACTAGGAGGAAGGAGTACATAGGCATGAGAAACTGTTATTTGAAGTGTGTCATCTTGTGGAAGGTTTTCTTAGTTAGGGTTTGGTAGCTAGGGAATGGAGATAGAATGATTTATTCCAAGATTTCATCTTTGGAGTTGAGTTTGAATTTAAGCAGAGTAAGGAGTTCTTAATTTATCCCAATAGATAGCATAACACCTAAGAAGGTGATTGTTTCACTGAAGAAACTGAAGGGAAAGGGAAAAGGAAATAAAACCACTGCCATCACGAGCTCCAATGAAGAATGGTATATAGAAATGCAATACCCATATGGAGTATTGTTAGGAAAGGAATGGGTGTCGCATTTATGAAAAATGGACGTGAGAAATTATAAGCATCACATGAGCACAACTAAGAAGGAAATGGTACTAGATTTGGTTTGACCAAATAACAAAAGGACACCAAATGGGATACCTATATATAGTGACGAGGTGAAATTCAAATTGGATAAAGTAGGGTTATTACAACTGTATGGGTTTCCTTACTTTAGCAAGCCTAAGCACCTTTATCAATGGTTGATGTCACGCATGCATGAGGATCAATTCTATTTTGTAGGGCACAAGATGCACATAACACCATAGTTGATATCCAAGTTCATAGTCCTTATTTATGAAGGATAAAGTATATATGATGATCTGAGTGACAAGGAGGCTAGCAAGGAGAAAGTAGTAGCGTATGACTACAAGAAGGGTTTGCGATACTTTTACATTGAAGATATTCAAGACCCTATTATGAGGATGGTCTCAAACTTGGTGAAAAATCTTAATGATCAAGAATGATGGACACAAGTGAACAAAGCATGGCTAAATGTATGCTGAAGGATATCAGAGGGAACCATCTATAGCTTGTCTATTTTCATTGTGGATGAGATCATAAGCAACGCATAGGAAGGAGAGAAGATATTATTCAGTAACGTCATCCTCACCATTGTCTTTTCATAGATTGGAGTGCCATATTGGCTAGCAAAGTTTGTTTGGGATTATTCAGAAGAGAATTACCTCACTCACAAAAAGGTTTGAAAAGTACACTTGTGAAACCATGACAGCTGCTCACAAGGCATGCCTAGAGAAGTGGTATAAACGAATGTGCAATGCATTCAAGGAAGAGTGGAGATACCAGAGTAGTTTCCTATGCTCATGGATGGAGAAGAAAACTTTGTGGTATACCAAAATTTCTACATTGACATAGTCACTTTAACAAATGGGACTAACGGTCCATGTTGCAAGCTACCTTTCTCCTTCACTGCGTAATACTTTCAAGCTGGATTCAATTGGTTCAAAGAAGCCAAAAGGCTAAGGTTCAAACTTAGTGAGGTAGAACAATACCACCACAAGCTATGTTGAAAGATTGTGTACCCTAAAAAACATGTGTACACGGAGAATCATGTCTCCCATGAATTTCAAATGATGAAGCCAATAACGCTACCAATCACTGGAAGGGTTACAGGGAGGGTATATCTCTGTATAAGGCCAAAGTTTGAGAAAGTCACATATCTGGAGAATGATTTCTCCATTCTCGAAGACCCCATAAGGAAAAATAAGGTTATGCCAAAGAAGAGAGAAAGAGAAGATAGGAATGAGAAGAAAACGCCAAGTGTGTAGAACACACAATCAGTGGGCACACCTGAAGCAGTTGTGAAGCCTGACACTTACGCATGGAGAAAGAAGTCTCCTATCAAAACAAAGACCCTAGAAGAATAGGTGCTAGAGCATAAAGAGCCCCTCACCCATAAAGAATCACTAACAAAGAGGTCACCTATCAAGGAGAAGAAGAAATAAGAATATCATGTACTGTAATCCCCAGTAAGGAAGAAGTAGAAGGTGATAAATGAGGAAGACTCAAAAGAGATGGATATTTTAGATGCCTACATCAGAAAAAAGGATGATTACGAGTGTTAAGGAGGTAAATACCATTCATTATATGATGTACATGATTTTGAGGAGGAAGGAGATGAAGAGAAGTATAACAAGGAAGATGAGGAGAAGAATAATGAGGAAGAAGCTGAGGATAAAGGCAAGGGGGTGAGTGAAGAAGTAATCACCAAAAACCAAAGAACCCCAAGCCTCACCAAGAAGAAAGTGGAGAAAGATGTGGAAAGAGAAGTGGAAGGAATCATGAAGAAGTTTGTGGAATAGAACTTGGAGTGGAGTGTGGAAAAAATTATAAAGAAGATAGAAGAAGAAAACATTGGGAAGGAGTATGACAGCATGGGTGGGGGTCCCAAATTAACAATAATCTTCCCAAAATCTATGTGAATAGGTAAGAAAGGTGTAGTGGTGGCACAAGGGAAGGGAATGGGATACATTGAGGATCCTAGAAAAATTCTATGCGTGTAATTCCAAAGCACCGTACTAACATATAAGCTCCTAGTTATGTCATCATTTGATGAAGAAGGTGCCTATCCCCGAACTAGGAAGATGTTATCTTGGGCATTCGAGTATCACATAGAAGAACCAGAGTTCGAAGTAATTTAGAGAGCGCTAATGAGGGTTCTTGAAATAAAAAGGGTAAATCCCTTGGTGAACACTCAGTAGTTATCAAATGAACAAGTATGTATTATGCTAAACAAGGTTTTAGTCGAAGTTAAGGCCAGAATATTCAGGAGAAATGATAGAGTGAGATTCCTGGAGGAGGAATTGGAGAAGAAAAAGAAGGATCTCATAGAAAAGAGAAAGGACCTAAAGAAAGAGGATATAATCAACGCTTAGTTGAGGAGTGAGCTGAAAGAAGAAAAATAAAAGGTGCGCGAAGTCTCCAAGAAGGTGGAGATGATTATAGATGTCGTTTTCCTAAAGCACCCTGACTTAGAGCCATCAGAGCAGAAGTATGAATCAGCCTTGCAATGTCTAGAGGATTTGACTCGCTTCTCGTGATAGAAAGGTGATCAATTGTTTTAGATTCTATAGAAGAGGTGCAAGCGTGCCGAGAGAAAGAGAACAAGATGAAGGTTGTCAAGATTGTGGCTCAATACACTAAACTTCTTATAGAGGTAAAGGCCACTGCGGAAGTCACTAAAGTTGTTTATGATAACTACACTGATAAGGATAAAGTGGCACGTATCTTGGTTGCCACCCATAAATAGGAACTCAAGGATTTCCAAGAGAAAAATAAGGGGAATAGAGAAGAAAGAGATAAGATCCTAGCCAAGGTAGAGAAGAAATCAGAAGCAATCAAGACCCTATGAGGCTCAATCAAAATCTGGCTAAAGGAATTATACCCCCAGATCACCCACAAGATGGATGCACTTGAGGACTTGGGAAAGTAGTTGGAAGGTATTGTTGACACCATGAGTGACATAGGGGAGGAGCTGAGTTTTGAGGAAGCAAGCACCCTGGTGGGTGACCTCTGTCAGCAAGTGCATAATGAGGTAAATGCTTAGGAGAAGTTAGAGGTAGAATTAGGGAAGGATTTCCCTCTCCTTCTCAAAAAATAAACAATTCCCCCATTCTTTCATTATTTCTCCCAATTATTCATTCCTTTATTCTTTCTTTTCCAACCATTGTGAGATCCTTCTATCATTTACTTTATTGAAGAGTGTTTTTGAGGATAGAGAATAGATGTAGTGTGGGGTGATGTTGGGCCCTAGAATATTGGCTAAGTATAAGAAGGTTCATGGGCATGTGAGACCTATTTGGATAAGGGAAAATGGGGTGAAGGCACACAGGGAAAACTTCTAACAGGGTTTAGCAGAACACATGGTGTGTGTGCAAGGAAAGATAAGTTTTGGGACTTAGCCATATTCGGCATTCTAGGTAGCACATGAGAAAATCATGACCCGTCTAGCATGCAGAGTGGATAAGGTGTCAGCCTGGTGACTGTAGGATCAAAAAGGGAATATTCCATGTATGCGATGGAAGGTTCCAAAAGAACATCATTACACAAAGTGGAGATATTTGATCAAAGGAGGCATTCTCCATTGGAAGACCACATGGAAACTTGTCAGCCGATCTGTTACCTCAGAAGGCATGGTAGTGAAGGTAGGAAATCTATATAAAGAGATGCGTGGATAGACAGGAAGAGAGGACTTTAAGATAAAGAGTGATTATTGTGCATAAACTGGTGGGAGAGAGGTGAAGCTATGTAGAAATATCATGGAGAATCCTATGGGTTGGGATTAGAGGAAATCATAAGAGTGATGGCACATCTAGAGGGATGGGTTTGTATTCATCTTTGTAATATGAGGGACATAATGTGGTTTTGATGCATGATTTTTCTCTACAATAATAGTCAGGTCTATTATGACCTCAAGGAAAGTAATGTGGTTATTGATCTCTTCAATATGAATATAAGACTCTTTTCTAAATCATATATGGGTTCATGAGTATAACCCTTGTGCATTTCCTTTACATATGAATAAATGCTACATGTTGTGGTTATTTCTATTTTATGGATGCAATGAGATGATAACTCATCCTATTTTCTCATAACGATGCATGGTCCTTTTCTATTCTTTTACACTTGAATATTTTTCATAAGATGATGCATTCTCACAAGATTCACATAAAGGAGAGGCTCAATGCCCGTGTATACCTTAGGTGAGTACCCAGAACCTTCTGGGTGATAGGCCAATGTGCATGGTATTTTACTGTTCATCCAATGGTATAAAAATGACTACAATAACCATGAAGTCACCTAATCAAAAAATCTTCATATTTTGCAAGATACAAGTCGGATTGAGGTGCCATTTTTTCTAGATTTCCACATTTTTCAAGACAATCAAGATGTAATAAATGGGAGTTCAAATGGTTCCCTAAAACATTTGTTCTAACAAAATCCCCATTTCATGCACTGGCTCACATTTTTCATATTTTCCATTAATCCGGCAATGGAAACAAGATACAAAATTTCACACAGACTCGACATGAAAAACCTATTGTATTGGGTTTTTTTCATCATGAATAGAGACAAAAACTAGACCTACAAATTTTGAGCTCCATTAATGGCTGCCATGGCAGCTCCGTGCTTGAAGCCACTATTAGGTGAAAATTTTAAATTTTATTTCCAAGCATTATAGTGGGAAACATTATGTGAAATTTAAAGGATGTGATTGTGATGATGAGATGAGTCCAAAAAATATGTTCTATTGCAAATTGAGCACTAGAAATCCACTTTTTAAAAATAGTAAGTTTTCCTATACATACTTTTTATGTTTGAAAGGTCATCATCAAAAGCAATTGTGGTGAAAGAAATGTGTCGCCAAGAAGTTGGAATGAGTGTTTAGAGCAGAAAATAGTGAAAATGACCACTTACTAAAAATAGTAAGTTCTTTATATGGGTGCTTACTAAAAATAATAATTCAACCCAAGAAGTAGCCTAGGAAAAGGTAGTGTGCACAAGATTGAATGAAGAATTTCACCACATCAATCTGGTCAAGAAGAAGTAAGAATCACCTCTTACTACAAATAGTAAGTCTCCTATGTGGGTACTCGCTATTAATGGTAATTCATAATCAAGGGGTATTTTTGGAACAATGGGACATAGAGGGATGATCATTTAGGTCAACAACATCATTCAGGATCATCTAGGGGCATTGCTAATAGCAAATTTAAGACTCATCTTAGAGAATTCAATAGTTTATCCCCAATACTTACTTCATGGTTTAGGTCACAGGTATATCATACGCAGGGTTAGAGTTACGGTCATCGTTAGAAAATTTCATTCAACTCGACAAGTGTCTCTGATCCAAGATGAAGGAATTTCTCAAGGTATAAAGAGTTTAGAGATGCATATTTCACTATAGTGAAACACCTCATCAGGTCATCTAGAAGGAGATATGGACTTCATCGAAGGTAGATTATTCATCATTTGTGTTTCTTCCCCCTTCTTATTCCTTCTCTCTCTCCTCTCTTCTCCCCCAAATTTCTCTCTCTTCTCAATGTTCTAATTTTACATTGGGGTTGCAATTTTTCATATGTCTTAATATTTCTAATGTTATAAGTCACCTTTATGTTATAAAAAGGGACTTAAAAGTTTCCTAGGAAGCTAATTTTTTTTAAGTTGTGTGAGGACATATGAAAAGGCATTGGGGGTAGATGATGAGTCACCTCTTATTCGATAAATTGTAAATCCATTCCCATTTCAAAGAGTTGGTGAATGATTTTGTAAACTCAAGAGTGCATTGAGAGAACAAAGGAGAGCCAAATTCTTCCACTCCACTCATTCTCTAATTTCCTCCATTTCCCCACTATGTATAACTTTTATTTGAGCAATCAATATAAGAAGGAGTTTCTATCTTTCTTTGACTAAGGTTTTTCTTGATACTTTGTGATCAATAAATTCTATTTGGTCTTGTTTCTATTTGCAGGGTTGTTTCTTCTCATAACTGCATGTGTTGAAATTTCTAACTAGTATGTGCAGGAATCTAATTTCTAACTACAACATTAGTTCCCCTACCTCTTTTCTCACTCCCATTTCCCATTCTTCAGACAAAGTATTCCCTAGGAAGATATTTCTATCTTTTCTATAGGGTCAGTGGAGTGCCCTTGTTGTATCCCCAACAAAAAGGCCACCATGATAAAACTCAGTTTTACTTGTGCATGCACATATGGAAGCTACATTAATTAAGTAGATGGACTTAGACTCCCAGAGCGTTGGTAAGAAATCCAAAATTTTGTCCCAAGAAAAGTTTTCTCACCAACAGTTTTTAGCACCCACCGTGGGGTAGATTTAGCAATATCTACACCCAAATTATGACAGCAAGGTCCAATTTTAAAAAAAATAAATAAAATATTGAAAAAAAAAGAGAGTTCATGAAAATCCATTTTTGAAGTCTACACTGTTAGTTCCTACATGTGACCCTTCATATTCCGCAGTTTCCTTTTGTGTTCCCATTATAAAAGTTTCTAAAAGTTGGCAGAAGGAATATACTTTAGGTTGAGTAGGTCGAGAGGTATTGTTGATTCCAATTTCGAGGCTTTGAAAAAACTACAAGAATGAATTAGAGATAATCCATACTTCTTCTCTTAATCCTCCTCTCCATCCGGATGTTCATGAAGTTCACCTATAAATCTTGTCAACACTCTTGTTGATACCCCCCCTTCAAATTCTCTCATTTTCCACCATCATTAAGCATTGAGTTCCCGGAGGAAGAATAATTTGTAGAAGCTGAAGTGGAAACAATGGTGAACAAATAAGAATGACCTCAACACATTATTCTATGGGGAGGAAATGTAGGGCCGCTTTATCTTGAACCACCTCTTCATGATCTACAAACAAGTTCCCATAATAAATTTTAAAAGTTCAAAGGTGATGGAACACAACTTATTGAAGATCACATATCGGCCTTCACCACATCATGTGGGATTCTTGGTGTCCAACATGAAGATGTCACTATAAGACTGTTCTTGGAGCCTCTCCAAGAAAAAGCAACATAATGGTTCTACCTCCTACCTACCCAATCCATCACTGGTTGGAACGACATCAAGAATGCCTTTGAGGAAAGACTTAAATCAACTGAAGACATTCAATATATCTTGGTGCAGTTGGCTCAAATGAAGAAAGGAGAAGGTGAAACTATGAGAGACTTCATGGCTCATTTTGACTGGTTACTTTGCAGGATACCAGAAGAGGATTCATCATCAGAAAACAAAGTCAAGAGATTCTTCAGTAATGCTCAATCATCAGAGGTAGTATTTCTTCTATGAATATTTCAACCAAGGAACATTGTAGTAGCATAAAGGATGGCCATTAAACTTGATGAAAATCTCATCCTCTTTGGAAAGATCAAGAATACATCGAAGGGAAAGGCCCAACATCTTGTAGATGAGAGAACAAATTCATTGCTGGAAAAATTGGTGAATGATATGGCATCATTGAAAAAGGAATTTTGTGAACGAGTATTTTCTCAATGAAACCATAGAAATCAATTTGTAGGAGCACCCCAAAGGATTTCCTTGGAAGCCCCACCAATGAATGTAAATTTTAGGATTTAGGAAAGTGAGGAAATGCTTGAATACTAAAGTGAAGGTGATGATCTCCTAGAAAGTAATGATTTTGAGAACAATACACAAATCAGATTATGTGAATATTCTGGAGGTGATGAAGATGACATAGAAGATGCACCTGACTTCTCATGTGTAGTATTCACTCATTCTTAATCTGAGAAAGGGGGATCTTCCTCTATTGTTGCAAATAAAAATAATATTGAAGATCCTCCTATGGAGACTCCACAAAACAAAATAATCATTCAAGGATCTCTACTCCCACCCTCCATGGAGTCTGCATTGTTGAATTTTGATCCTGTATCAAGTGAGAAGGATCCTAAAATTCCAAGTCTTCTGAGGCCTCTTCCAATTATAAATTTAAATCATCTCCTATAAAATCTAGTACTCTGAAAGCTCCTAGTGTACCTTTCAAAATAACCTCCATTCCCAAAAAATCTACTTCTGATTCCAAACCTATCCTAAATCCAAAAGTAGTTCCTTCATCACCCTCACCCGTATCTTCTCCTTTGACTTCATAGAATATGCGAGCAAAGACAAAGTGCAGATTACTGAAACTAAATATTTTCGGACTTGCCCTGAACAATTTGAGAGATTGGTTCAATATATTAGGAATGGAATTCTAACACCCAATGTTGTAACTTCTAGTTCCAAAGGCATCTTTTCAAACCCACCTGCACCTCCCTCAAAGAACATGATTTCCTTGAGTGTATTCAAGACTGACAAGGTCAATCCTTTCTACGTATCCCTTATTGTTGGAGAATATGTACTGAACAATTACATAATAGATTCTGGTGCCTCAGACAATGTGATGCCTTTGAAGGTCTCCAAGGCTCTCAAACTCACCATGACTCCACCTAGTGGCTCTTATTACTCCACAGAATCAAAAGAGGTCTCACTTTTAGGGAAGGTCAAAGATGCATATGTGGCTCTTGGTAGATTTCCAGATAAGAAAATTTTAGTGATGATCTTGGTAACAGACATTCTGGCTTCATTTGGAATTTTTCTGAGTAGAAGTTTCTATCGGGAGGGAAAATTTACATGAATTGGTCATTTTCAACCACACCAATGAAGGGAGACATAGAGAAATTTCTTACAAATAATAAGATGAGGTACATGATACGAAAGTCTGAAAGCTAAGAAGCCAACATCTTGTGTCAAGATAGCAGGTAGATGAATCTATTTGTGACAACCAAGGAGGAAGAGGACATTCCCATCTTGATAAGGCCATACACACTTTCTCGAGAGGCATGGACCTTGAAATTGATAGTCTGATCTTGATCATCACTCATGTAACTGTCCATGCCTCTCTAGGAAGGTCCATGTATGATATTAAAAACATGATGATATTATTGTGTAACCACTAGGATGAATCAAACCATCCATTATATTACAAAGGTGGCCTTTTTAATTTTTAATAGCCCACTAATAATGTCTTCCCCTCTATATCTTCTCGTTGGTCAATAAAAATCCTTATTTTCAAGTCTTCTAATTTTACACTTATCATATCATTGTCATTCTTTGTTAGGATAATCAATTTTTGAATTTGAAATTGGATCCAAACTTGATGGTTTGATCTCCATGGTGACAACATCTAGTGAGATGAACTAGAGGTAACTAAGTGTGTGAAGTTTGACCACAATCCCAACACCTTCTAATTTTAGTAAGTCCCATTCTAAGATGTCTAGTTTTAGTAAGTGTCTCAATTTAGAACTTTTCAGTGTTCTTAATATGTAAGGAGCAATGGAAACTTAGAGAATACACCATCGTTAAACTTAATATTTATATAATATGAAGCATGGAAATACTTACTATATTTAGAAGTGGGTCTTTTGGGTGTCAGAATGAGATGAGAGTGGTCTCAAAACTTTTTTAAATTTTCAAGGATGTTCTGCTCAAAATTTTATATGATTCTCTCATCCAGATTAGTGGGAAAGTGATAATTTCATCAAAGAGGGAAGAATACTGAGAGAAAAAACAATCCTTCATATTTCCAAAAATAATTCACCTCGTCAAGAAATAAATATCTTGAGAAAAATCTGATTTTACAAAGAACATTTTCTCTAAATTTCAAGCGATTTGGCTCGTTAGATCACTAGGAAAATGAAAATTTGACAAAGAGGTAATAATGTTGAGAGAAAAATAATTCTTACATATCCATAAAAATATTCCACTTCATCATGCAAGAAATTTTTGGGATGAAATATAATTTTACAAGGATCATCTTCTCCAAATTTTAGGCAATTTGGCTAGCTGAGTCACTAAGAAAATGTAAATACATTTTTTTACTTTTCTAGTAAATAATGGAGTTCGTGGATGGAAAATTATTTCTAAAATATAAAATTAATCATGCTTTGTCATCCTCCAAGTGATAGATCATGTGAAACTATTTTTTAAGAGGAGAACTTTGGAAAAGTTTTGCAGAGATTGAGTACATGATTTTGGAAATAGGAGCAAAATTCAATCTTCGAGCTTGATGTTCTAATAGAAATAGTAGCATCACTATGCAACAATGGAGTTTTCAGGGGGAGGAAATAAAAAAAATTAAAATGTAAAAAATGTTGAAATGTTTGAGTTGTGGAGTTTATTCATTCATTTTGTGAATTTTAACTCAAATTTGACCTAACAGGCTCAGCTGAGGTTGAATGGGGGTTGGAGTGTGGTTGCACCCTAAAAAATAGGGGAAAATTGTCTAAGGGTACAAGAGGGAAAAAATTGTGCCTGTCACCTGATGATGACAAGTGGTAGGATGTGGTATAGTTTGAGGGAGATGTATGGGGATGAAAATGGCATCCAAGGGCTACACATTGGTCTTTGATATGTTCTGAGGCTGAATGGAAAAAACAGTCATGCATTTGATTGTCCCTCATGTATATTTTTTATTTTTGTGAAATGTGAGGGGACACCATAAAATGAAATTTTTTCTATGGTTCATTATCTTATGAGGAGGGGAGAATTGGTTTGAGTAGGATGCAAGTTTGATGTTTCTTATTGGTGAAAGTTGTGATCTACAAATTGCGAGGAGATGAGCCTTATGGGTAGTGCACTTTTATGTATCCCATATCCATTTGCATGTTGGGTAAATTCAGAGGGGACAAAAAAATATCCAAAATTATCCATGGGGTCCTGAGAACATGAGAAGGGCACCAAATATGGTTAGACTTGGGCTTGCACCTCTAACACTCAAAATACTTGAAGTTTCTTGTTTTAAGTGAATTTTTTTTTGCAAAAGGGGTGAAAATTTTAAGTCCACCATGTCTCTTTGTACCTTTGGTAAAATTGAAGGGTACACTACATTCTCCAAATTTTTCTCATGTTTTGTTCATATGCTAATGTCATCTCGCCAATTGTGTTTTAGAACATTGGGAGTGCTTTTTCTAGCCTGGGAGCATGGAATGGTGTTTTGCGGTCATAATTTATATGATTTTCACTCCAAACCACATTTTAAGATCATCAAATCCACTTTTAAGACTTTATTCAACATACAATTTTATTTTTTCACCATTCATCCTTTTAGCATGAAGGATTAACAACAACTTGAGCTATCATAGGATATCTTGAAGATTGAGACAAAAATTTGTGTTCCCATCAAGTGGAGAAATATAAGAGATTTCCATTGAGTATTTATGATCTTAAAAATCTTCCCATAACTCCCAAAATATTTTAAACAAAGTGACTTTCTTAGTTGGAGCCTTCACCTATGCCTAAAATGACCTAGTTTTTTTTAAGTTGTTCTCAACATCAATTATATTCATATATTTTCCCTAAATTTCCTTGGATAACATAAATTATATCTTGCACAACTTTTAGATGGCTTGAGTATTCCCTATCAGCTTCCATAAGATGTGCATATGATGCAATATGGATAAAAATAACCAATTTAGTGCTTTGGAGAATAATATTCCACCTCGAAGATTACTCTAATCATGAAACCATATTGGATCTAATTCCCTACACATGAAACACACTTGAAAATCATTCTAACACTTTTCTTTGAGATAATATGAGGGTAACATAGAACTGGGGGGATGCATTAGCTAATGGGTTGGCTAGAGAAAGGGTTCAATATGACCGAGAGATAGGTTTTCAAATGGTGGGATTAGTTGTCATGGAAAACATTTTCAATTTTAAATTAGATAAACTTAACATTATAACAGATGGCTCTAGCTCAAGGACATTAGACTGTAGGGGGTAATGAAGAACCTCAGATATCTTGTGGGGTAGAAAACTAGTACCTTATCAATTGGGCCATAGATTCACCATAATAAAAAAATATAAAAGATATCGAAAAAAAACTAAAACAAAACATAAAAATAAAACAAACAATGGGAAGGAAAAAAACACAATAGAAAGGGAAACCATGATACAACATACCTAAATCACCTATGGTACATGTTGGTATGCATGAGTTTGAGTGTTGTCATTAATGTAAAATATCATTACTAACAAAGAGGATGATGGAGTAGTGTCATAGGATGCTTGACATGGTTATGACATGGAAAACAAAGGTATAACATGATGGCATGAGTGGACACAATGAGAATATATTGGTCTAATAAACCTAATCAGGTGACCCAACTAGCCTAGGTAATAGAGCATAATGGTTTGAGATACATGAGGACTTGAGGATCATGGTAATGGTATGGAGAACATGATATGATTGTGTTGAGATTCTTGTAAGTGTTTCAAAGTGTAGTTGTATGTTGAAGACTCAGTTACAAGTGCTCATCTAGACCTAGTTTAGGTGCTTGATGACTAAATGAAGCATGAGGATCAGTATGCGATCTATACGATCTCATGAAGGCATGCATAGGTGTGAGACATGTTATTTCATTTATTTTAGGTCCTTTTGAAGGGATTAGAAGTAAAGTTATGAGGTTTTTCTACTTGGTATAGGTCTAAACTAGGCCTAATCCTAGTGTTTGGAACCCAATTGGTGCATGATAGTCACTTTTAGGTATGTGTGATATCTTGACGACAATTATGGAGGTATTTTATGTTGTTTCCATCATATAGTGGTATTTTTAAGAGGTTTTATGCTTGGTTATAGTGTTGGTTTAGGTTTTTGATGCCATAAAATTTATCAAACCCTAAGGCCTAGTCATACAAGTCATGGTGGTTGAGAAGATGCAGATATATTTGAGAAAATTTTATGCTTGGAGATATTATTAGAAGGTTTTTTGATGGTGTGGGAAAATTTAACGGTTTCCACGATGAAAATTTTTCAAGATATTGAGTGTAGACCAAAATAGTGTTCCTAAGAGTGCATTTTCTATCTTGAAGTAAAATAAATGTTAATGGTTAGCATGTGTAAGTTTTTCATGGTGATATGATCCTTTCAAGGATGTTTGATCATGTAGTTAAGAATATCTCAGAGTTAGAATGAGGTCAAATGAGGCCCAAACATTTATGATCAATCGTTAAGATGGTGAGTAATATTTTATGGATTTGAAACAATATGTTGAGAGTGATGGAGAAGATATTCTTGGTAATTTAATAGAAGTATTAGTTTTGTAAATGCGATTATTGGAGGTTTTAGAGGACTCCTCTATATTTCTAAATAGGTATGTTATAACTTTTGATAGTGTGTGGGCCCCACTCCAAAACGTAAATTAATGGAGTTCTTCAATTTGTGGAAAATTTTCCCATTGAACCTAATGACTAAATCACCATTTATGGAATATTTTTAGTTTTAATACATTTCCATGATAGTTTCATGTCATGGTTGAGGTCATATAGGGAAAAGTGTGCCCTATCTTTGAAGACTGGTTTTTGTGCCTAAAAGGGAAGTTTAGCAGTGTTGTAAAATGGAAGTGCTTGAGAACTTTTGAACATGGTGAAGGATTATAATGACCTTATAGGTGTTGAAAATATCCAATATGACATGTTTCATGTTTTTGCTAAATTCTGAAAGTGCACTAAGGTGGCATGGTTGACATCATATGTTGATCTAGTTTGACTGGTTTAGGACAGGACTACTCTGGCTTGAAGATGGATGTAGGAGACCCATGATTTTGCTTATATGATGATGTATATGAATTAGAGAGTGAATATGGATTATTTTTTTCCTATTGAATTAATTAATAGGTCTTGAAATTGACATAAAGGGTAACAACTAGTTGAGTTTCCAAAACTACTTTCTAGGTATTTCAATTTGCTAAAGAGGAAAAGAGGTGTGGTTTTCTTTGTTAGATGTCATTTGAATTTTGATTGGTATCCAAATATTTTTTACATGTCATAGTTTAAGTGTTCTTGGTTGATCTTGATATATCTATATATACTAAGTGGTGGGGTAAGTGCATGGGGGATCATGAGTGTCATATTGTAAATAACAACATAATATCAACTTGTAGGGATTATTAGCAATACATACACTCAAAATTAGTATATTAATATGAATCAGCATCCAGAATCTAGTTTCTAAAATACTAATTTTTTAAAGAAATGGACAAGATTAGCTATATCAAACACTCATGGTATTTTTTTTTAAAATGTATATCGGTTTGCCCATGATTTGGATGAGTGGTTTTACATGCCACTATCTATAGTTGAGGTGTTCTTGGGTGATCTTGAGCTTGTTTGGTGAAGTCACCATGGTTCATGGAAACAACTATTTTGAGTAGGAAATGGTCCTACTATTCACTTTAAAATCAGTGGTAGTGTTATGAAGAAAATGATTGGTGTTTTGTTGTTTTTAATGTAAAGCATGGTGCAACCCGAATGTGATGATTTTTTTTATGATTTATTGTACATGTTTGAGGCCTTTGGAGGCTTGATAAATCATGGTGATGTGTTTAGAGATATTTGATGTGCTTGGTGGTGGATTTTAAGTCTTTTTTGGCTTTTTTAGTTGTCTTGGTGCATGTCTAACCTACATGGGTCCATTTTATGAATTTTTATGAGTGTAATGTTATGTTTTTAAGTTGGTATGTCTAGAGCTCTTGGGTCTAGATTTACCTATGTTATTTTTTTGAGTTGAGATACATATAAAGAGTGCATGTTTCGTTCATTTTTGAACTAGTTGAGATAAGGGAGAAAAGTTAAATGAAAGAGTGCAAGAGTGTTAAGGAAATAAAAAAAGAGATGAGATATTGTGTAAAAGTTTGAATAAGTTTGAATATTTTGTGTGAAAGGGTCTGAGTTCAAATTTTTCCATGAAATATCAAGATTGAGTGAGTTAGGAGAATGAGGGGTTAAAGATGGTTTGAAGATGTTTGAGTTTCATCTTGTGATCACTATCAACAGTGTGTGATGGTAAAATAATTTAGTATATTCATCTAAATGTTTGAGTTTGTGATAGATTCATCTTAGGGGGCATTATCAATTATTTGTGGTTGGTAATATCACTAAACTAGGGGTGGCTAGTGCTCCTTGTAGGGTTAGTGCCTCTACTAAACTAGGGGTTGGTGCTGTAATATTCAATTGAGTACTTTGATTTTGAGTAATATAATCAAAATTTTAGTGGTTTTCTTCCCCTGAGGGTTTCCCACTTATATATTGTGTTCTTGTGTACTCTTTCATGGTTATTCTTATGGATGGTTGCATGTTGTATTAAGATCACATTAATGCATGGTTGAATGTTAATGGTTATCATAAGTTAAAGGAATGTAAGATAAGGTTTTGAAGGACTGATTCACCCCCCCTCTCAGTCCATTGTTCTTACAAAAATTAGCATCAGAGAAGGTTCTTTTGGAGAAGTTTAATCACTTAAAAGGATATCCTTTGAAGCATAAAAAATGGTGAATTGGCAGAGTTGCATTTTTTCTAGCAATGCACCCTTATTTGATGGAATTAACTATGATTTTTGGAGTCCTAGGATGATGAAACACATCATGTCCTTAGGGTTTGATATTTGGAAATATATTTTGGATGGATATATTGTTCCTCAATCTCCTCCAACTACTGCATACAATAATCTTACTAGTAACAAATTTAAGTCTCTAAATGCAATCATGTGTGGTCTAGATGAACCTAAAATTGTGAAGGTCGTGCATTGCACATAAGAAAAATTAATGTAGGAGAAACTTCAGGTCATTTATTAAGGTGATTCCAAGATAATAATAACTAAACTACAAATCTTTAGAAATTAGTTTGAAGTATTAAATATGTGTGAAGAGGAATCTATTTCTGCATACTTATTTAGATTTGTTAAGGTTTTCAGCAACATGAAAGGTCTAGGTGAAGAAGTAAAGGAAAAAGTTTTGGTAAGAAAGGTATTAAAGTCTCTAACTCCTAAATTTTACTCTAAAGTGTCTTCAATTGAGGAATCCAATGATTTGAATCTCTTGATAATGGATGAGTTGCATAGAACCTTGAATACATATGAAATGAGGGATATTGACTATAAACTAGTAAATAAGGAGATTTATTTCAAATCTAAGATGAAGAAAAAGGGGAAGAAAGCTAAGGATGATGTTGTTGCTGCTAAATTTGATGATGATGAAATAATTTCATTTTTATCTAGAAGTATGAAACCCAGTTCAGGTAAGTACAAAGGTATATTTCCATTCAAATGTTTCAATTGTGGAAATATTGGACATTTTTCCAATAAGTGCCCTTATAGACATTAGGTCGAGAATGATGAAGAAGATAAAAATCATGATAAAGATGATAAATCCAAAAAATCAAGAAGGAATTTAGAGGGATCAAGAGCAAGAAGAAGTTTCTGAAGAAAATTGAAAAAATTTATACTAAAGAAGATTGTATTTCTTCAAATTACAATAGTAGTTTCTCTAATATCGAGGATGAAGTGGTAGAATGTGACAATTTGTTCATGGAAAATAAAGAATTTTTTTGAAAAGAAGAATATTATATGTTTTATGATGGTGGCTGGGACTCACATGAAGAAGAAGAGGTGGTTGACTTCAAGGTGGAGTTTGAAAATTCCCTAGAGGAACTAAAGCTTCAAAAGAAGAAAAATAAGAAAATGAAGTTAGTAAATAAGGATTATGAGGATCAGATCAAGCTTCTAAAGAATATAATTGGAAATTATGCTACAAAATTTGAAGAGATCAACAATAAAATTGAAGAACAATTTTAAAGTGTCTCAACAATCCTAGAAGCAATAAAAAAGGAATGTGCTATGCTATGCACAAAATTTGAAACAAAGATTTAGATGCTTACAACTAGTCTTAATTCAAAGGAAGACGAGTGTATTAAGTTAAATTTTTATATGAAGTCCTTACAATCTAAGTTAGATCTAGCCTTAAGTATATTAGAGATGTATAAAATGTTTGATAAGAGCACAAATAAATTAGATGATTTATTGAGCAAGCAAAGGAACTCAAGTGACAATACAAGTTTAGGGTTCAAAGAAGACATCAAGGTAAAAGAAGTGATGTAAGATGAAAATGTTTCACATAAGAATACTGAATATTCAATCATAAAGAAGGAGAGAAACTTCAAGATCAACATGAAATCAAGTTCAGTAAGGAAACCAAATTCATTTAGGTATGAAAGGACTTTTAATGGATATTTTTACTCTTGTAATGGCTTTCGACATAGAGCTAAGGAGTTTAGGAAATTTTCTAATGATGATTACCCATGGAGGGACAATAGAAATGATCATTCAAATAAAATCATATGTTATAATTTCATGAGAAGGGATGTATAACAAGATATTTTCACCATGAACCACCAAGACAAAGTTAGAGAAATAAAGATAAGAGGCATGTTGTATGTTGCAATTGAAATAAAGTTGGACACATTGTAAGGCACTATTATTCAGAGACACCTAGAAAAATATGGAGAGCTATAGATGTATACGTTATGTTATTTTCTTTAACTGTGAGAATGTTGGAGATATTGTAAGGTTCTATGATTAGAAGATGAATAGTCATGAAAATAAGACATCAATGAAGTCCAAATATGTTGAGAGGAAGAAGGAGGAATCTAATGTATCAAGTCATTCAAATCATGATGAGCATAGATTTATATTTTATGAAGTATAACCATAAGATTTTTTTGGGTCTACCTAAGAAGACTACCAAATAGATGATAGAGAAGAAGAGGTTCATAAGTTAAGAAATCCGATGAAAGATTTTTGTCTTATGTCCCATGTGGACATGGATGTTCTTCCTTATTAGATTAAACCACGTGTATAATATGCCTTCATTAGGGTTCATGGGGTCATATTTATATTTAACAAAAGCATGAGGTTTCCTAAGCTTGTATGGTTGAAGTGAGTGACATATAACAAAGTTGCAGGACCCTATCAAAGATGATCCAAAAAGATAAAGGATTCCATCGGTTTGAAGTATCTATATATTACAGGGGAGACAAATCATAGGATGATCAGGTTAGAATTTATTCAAGAAGATATCAAGAGGTAAAAACATCAAGAGAAGCTAGTAAATTTGTTAAGTGAAAGGATTGAGTCTAGGAAACCTGAGAAGTCTGGATTGTTAGTTCATTAAGAATTTCTAAATCTTGTTTTTGAGAAGTATCAACTAGGTGAAGGTATGCTCTATTTTGGTGCTATTTCTATTATTAGGGAAGAAATGTATGAGGAGATCTACAGGGTGCTCTTATTCATCTATTGCAGTTTTGTTCCATTTTTACTGTGAGGTTGTTGTGATTTTGTTGTGGTTTGGTTACTTTTCCAGAAGAGTTATATAATCATGAAAGAATAGTTACAGTCAGAGCATGTTGTTTATAAATAGCTATAATCCTTGGAATGGATGTTTTTGAGGTGTCTCAAACAGAGAATGTAAAATATTAGATGGATTGCAAGGATATGAAATCTTAGTAAAACATAATAAACCTTAATGAAGGTCAAAGCTTCAAGCCAAGGTATATAATTTCAAAATGGAGACTATGCAAATACCTAAAATTTGAGGGTACATTTGGTCATAGTGGACTAAAATGAGATGTTACAGGTGCATAGTGTGGTATGTTGGCCCATAAATATTTGAACACTTGGAAATAGCATGTACATCCAAATATTGGTCCATGAAGATTAATAAAAGTGTGAAAATGCTAAGGTATGCCTTTTTGTTATCCTTATGGAAAGTATGTCTTGATTTCTATATTTTATAAAAATAATCATTATGTTTTTAAAAGGAAGAATAATATTGAGGGTAACTTGAATTTTTCTTCACCCTTGAGTTATGAAGACAAGTAATTTTTAGGATTAACATGTTTAATCTCTTGTATCATGTTTGGTCTCAAAGTACTCTGAGAGAGCATTGTATGACTATGAAAGAAGAGTTAATGATGAGCTAAATGTATGAAAGAGTGTCTCTAATAGGTAAATGAGAAGGAAATAATATTGTAAAGGTATCCTTTCCCTAGGATAAAGGGTTAATACCTAATGAAGGAATGTTAAACTTACGCAAGATCACAATCATTCAAGGTATGATTTTAAGTTTCTTTACTTAAAGTACAATATTACAAGAGTATAAATACAATATCTTAGGATAAAAATGAAAGGTTGTGGATTGTTTTTATTAGTACATGAGGTAAGAATTATCACTTAGAAAGTTGTTTAGGAGTAAAATACTATATGGTAGTTTAGTTGATAAATGCATAATGAGAGGTGACACTATATTATTTCAAGGCACTGTAGCATGTTGAATTCCTATCACAATGTTCTTCAAGTTTTTTGTGGTCCATCAAGGTAGGGGTAGCTTGTATCAACTTTGAATCAAGTTAGAAAGGTGATAAGAAGGCTCATGTATCTGTGTTTTTCATGTTTGCAGGTATAGTGACAAAGAGGGTAAATAATATGCTTAAGGAGGTTACAATAGCATAGAAAAAAGGTAAAAAACACTAAACTATTGCTTTGGGACTGTGATGAATGCTCCAATCCACTTTCATGGAAAATGTGCAAGGAGAGAGCTCTAATTTTTATATTTTTAGTTAAAGGAGGATGGTATAAACCTAGGGGGAGCCATAAGATGTTGTGTCATGATGTATATGGACATCTAGAGCATAGAGAAGTTGGTAAAAATGGTACTAAAAATGTCTGCTTTAGGGATCTTAAAAATTGCTTACAATGTTGTAATGCAAGAGTCAAGTTAGTTTGTGTAACTAGAATGAAGTTGTGAAGTGTCAAGAATGATGGTGCAATTTATGATTTCATGATCTAGGGGTATTTCTGGCATGAGTTCCAGTGAATGTCATAGATCAAGCGTGTGAAATAGAGTTTAGTGAGGAAAAAACAAGTTTTGCATGGAAATAAACTTTGTATGCTTAATGATGACTTTGGTGATTTTTTCACTCGAGAAGGACTCCAAAAGATACAAAATAAAGTGAATGTCATGTATGTAAGAGTAGGATTTTTCATTAATGTAAAAAGGGGGGAAACATTAGGTGGTTTTCCATCAGTGACAAAGGGGAGATTGTTGGCATGATTGATTTTGAGTGTTATCATTGATGTAAAATATCATTAATGAAAAAGAGGATGATGGAGTAATGTTAGAAGATGTTTGGTATGGTTATGTCATGGAACAAAATTGTATAACATGATGGCATGAGTGGAGACAATGTGAATAGCTTGGCCTAGTAGGCTAAATTAGGTAACCTAAGTAGCCTAGGTGATAGAGCATGATTTTTTGAGATGCATGTAGAACATAATAGGATTGTATTGAGACACACGCATAATTTTTAGAGTGTAGGTACATGCTAAAGACTCGGTTGTAGGTTCTCATCTAGACCTAGTCTAGGTGCTTAAAGGCCAAATGAAGCATGGGGATCAATCTGAGAGCCATGAGAGCTCATGTAGGCATAAATATGTGTAAGATATGTTGTCTCATGTATGTAAGGTCGTTTTGGAGATATTGGAATAAGATTTATGAGGTTTTTCTACTTGGTCTAGATCTAAACTAGGCCTAATACTAGTGTTTAGAAGCCCATTTGCACATGATAATCTCTTGCAGGTATGTGTTAGATCTTGAGGACACTCAAGTACATATTTTATGTTGTTTCCATCATGTAGAGGTATTTTAAAAAGGTTTCATGCTTTGTTAAGTATTGGTTCAATTTTTTATGGCCTAAACTATGTAAAACCCTAAGGCCTAGTCATAAAATTCATGGTGGTTGAGAAGTTACAGAGATATTCGAGATAAGATGAGGATTAGAGATGTTATAAGAGGGTTTTGTGATGATGTGGGCATAATTTCAGGTTTTCATGAAGAATATTTTGCAATATATTGAATTTAGACAAAAATAGGGTTCTTAAGAGTGCATTTTCCAACTCGAAGTGAAAGAATTTTTCATGGTTAGAACATGTAATGTTTTCATGGGGATATGAGCCTTTAAATTATGTTGGTGTATGTTTTTAATAATAAATAAGAGTTGGAATGAGGTAAAATGAGGCCCAGACATTTATGATCGATCATTAAGAAGGTATGTCACTTTTTTATGGGTTTGAAACCCTGGGTTGAGAGTGATGGAGAATATATTCTTGGAAAGTTCCCAAAATGGATTGGTTTTTCAAATATTATTATTTTATATTGTATAGGAATCCTATATATTTCCAAAGGGGTATTTTATAGCTTGTGACAATATGTGGACCCTAGTCTAAAAGTTAAATTTATAAAAAAATCCAGTTTGTGGAAAAGTTTCCCCTTGAACCTAATGACTAAATAACTAGTTATGGAATCTTTAGAGTTTTAATACATTTGCATGATAGTTTCATGTCATTTTTTAATTCCTTGAGGGAAAAGTGTACCCTATATTTGAAGAATTATTTTTGGGCCTAAAAGGATAATTTATCAGTGTTGGAAAATGGAAGTGCATGAGAACCTATGAGAATGTTGAAGGAGTATAATGGAATTGGAGGTTTTTTAAACATAAAATATGAAATTTTTAATGTTTTTTTAAATTTTTCAAAGTGCACTGACTTGGCATGGTTGAGGTCATATGTTGACCTAGTTTGAATGGTTCAGTACAAGACTACTTTATATAGAAGATGGATGTAGAAGACCAATGATTTGGCTTATCTAATGATGGATATTCATTAGAGAGTGAAGGGGATGAAATTTTTAATATTGAATTAATTCAGAGTTATTTAAAGTGACATAAATGGTGCAACCTAGTTTAGTTTCTAAAACTACTTTTTGGGCAGTTTAGTTTGTTGTAGAAGAAAAGAGGTGTGGTTTGATTTGTCATATGTTTCATGAGTTATATCAATAATGGATGTGTTATATAGGTCATTTTTTTTCCAATTAGTTGTTACATGGCATATTTGAGGTGTTCTTGGGTGATATTGAGCTTGTTTGGTGAATATTGGTTCTTGGAAGCGCTTATTTTAAGTAGGAAATAGTCCTAGACTAAGTAGAGTTATGAAGAAAATGATTGGTGAAAAGCTTAATGAGAGAATGGATGATGTTTTTATGATGTGTTTTAAATTTTTGAGTAATTTGGAAGATTTAAAAATCATGGTGATGTGTTTTGAGGTCTTTGATGTGCTTGGTGATGGGGTTTTAAGCCTTTATAGGCTTATTTAGTTGTCTTGGTGTATGGCCGACCTACATGGGTCCATTTTATGAATTTGTATCAATGTAATGTTATGTTTTTAAGTATTTATGGTTAATATATTGGGTTTGGACCAACCTATGATATGTTTTTGAGCTGATATGTATATAAAATGTATGTTTTGGTTCATTTTTAACTAGTTGAGCTAAGGGAGAAAATTATGACCAAGAGAGTGCAAGAGTGTTAAGTGAATCAAGACAGAGATGAGATAGTGGTAAAATTATAAATAAGGTTGAAGATATTGTGTGAAAGTAAGTTTGAGTTGAAATAACTACATGAAAGATCAAGATTAAGTGAGTTAGTAGAAAGAGAGTTTGAAGGTTTTTGAGCCAAATCTTGTGATCACTATCAACTATGTGTTTTGGCAACATATCTTTAGTGGTCTTCTGATTAAAATATTGTGTGATGATTCATATTCATAAAAGTATCTTGTTGTGAATAATATCAAAAATGGTTTATGGGTTGGTTCTCCTTGTAGGGTAGGTACCTCAATAAAGAAATATCTTGTGATGTGTAATATTCACTTCAGTCCTTTGTTGTGAGTAATATCAACAAATGTTTTCAGTGAGTTTTATTCCCCTTGAGGGTTTCCTACTTATATATTTCTTAGGAATATTTTGGTTAGTGTTCACATATATTATTTGAGTTGTAATAGTTAAAGTGAGTTATAAATAAACTCATGTAGATTAGGTGTTAGATATATTATTAGGATAGTTGTTTGAAAAATTATTGTATATAAAATTAAGTGTTGTTGGGAGTGGTTGTAGGACATATTTATGTGGGATTGGTTTTCCTTATATATAGGATTTTTCTCTCCGTTATCTGGATGAATTTTGTATCAAAGAAATACATGAAGGTTTTATTATTCTTCTTTGTTTTGCTTCCCATTTTTTATATTTGGTATCAGAGAAGGAATCATTGAAGAATATTTTGTAAAATGATTTTGTGAGTAGTAGAAGGGGAAAAATAAATTATCTCATGGCCCCAGTGAATGGATGTTAATATTTTAAGGTGTTGATTTGGTACCAGCTTTCTGTATTTTTTATATATAGGTGTAAAAGTGGTGTGAATCAACTTCATCAAAGTCACCTTGTCTTGACAACACATATTCCATACATTAGGACACCATGTATTTTGTCCTTGAGTTTAGATTTGATTGCCTTTGCTTCGTATTTTATAGAAAATTGTTTTATTTTTCTGTATATCTATGGTGATGTTTTCATTAGAATATCATTATATATACACCAATAAGATTCTTTATTGAGAGTTCAAGTTGTTGTAAGGGAAATCAGTAATTATACTAAAGGGATAGGTGTTTACACTGAGCTATTCTATATTCATATGACTAATGAAATTTTGAGAACCAAAAATATAATTCGATTTGGATCTAGTGTGCAATAAGCTAAGTGGTTAACAATTCAAATAATTTGCATTCCTGCTACAGGATAATTTTGTAAACTTCAAGGATTCTAACTGTATGGAAATATATAGTTGATGTTGTTGTTGATTGACACATGTTCAGATATATATGTTCCACATGCTCATAACTCATTTTGATCCATGTGGGACTTCATATCCACCAGTTTTTGGATGTAATGGTTTTTCTTTACCTAAGATAAAAATTACATTAAATTACTTAGCTTCAGGTATCCTAGATAGTTTGAATCATTTCATTACATAAGTTTTCAATAGGATCATTTTGGATCTAAATAGAATTCCATGTGTCTTATTTAGGATATAGCTCCACGTAAAAGTCAAATATTTAGAAGGTTCCATTGTTTAGATTTTCCAAACACGTATTTCATAGTTTGTGTCATTTTTGTTAGTGTTAAAAGTCCCCATTAAAGTTAAAAAGTCTTAGGATATTTCAAAGTATTAATGTCAAAAGTCTTTTTATTATTATTATAGTTTCATTCTATTTTTTAAAAAAATAGGGTCTAGAAAGTAATTAAAATATTACTTTCTTTGTCCAATATTTGACTATAGTAATTATCATTTTGTAGTTCATTATGTTGATAGTCAAAATACACTTGGATCAAGAGTCATTCATATAAAAAATTCATACATTTGTCAAATTCAATGTAAAATTGTTAGTTAAATCATCATCTTATAAATGTCCTCACTGTAAAAGAGCCATTTTCAAAAGTAAAAACTTGTAAAAATAAAAAAAAATTCTTTACGAACGCATTTTTGATGTTACTCAACATTTGAAAATTAAATGATTTCACATTGTAGGGGCAATAATACACAATATGGAAATCATTAAATGATTTTTTCACATTTAGATGAGTTAGCAACATGCTAATGGAGGTCGGAGGTAACAGAGGATAGAGGGCGATCAACACCTCTCATCAGTCACCAATGACAGGGTTACATATAACACTGGTGACACCCTTAATTATATTATTTTAGTTTTTTTATTTGAGTGGCATGTGAAGAGTAAAACTAGGTATTCATTTACTACTGAATTTTGAAACAACAATAATGTGCATTGCGGATGCTGAGAATAGTTGTATAGGAGGGAAGTTGGCTATAGTGATCCTCTAATTGCTGAGATTCTCTTACTATCAAACTTCTTAACCAATTTTTTAGCATAAGTTTGATCATCTGGTAATGGATTCATTGTGGTGAAGTGGGTGGTCATGTGTAGAAATATCCAAATGGCAGTATGCAAACATAAAAGTATGCGGAGGCATACAATTATGTTTCCAATTCTTGATATGTGTTTTCTTCCCATGTTAACACTAAGGGGGGAATGTTAGGGATATTTTTGTCAGTTTTCACATATATTATTAAATTTATAATATTTAAATTGAGTTTTAATATAATTCCTCTATCATGTTTGATATCTATGATGACTTCTGTACTCGAAGTTGCAAACGTTGATATGTGATTCTTGTTTGAAGACAGTGTACTCTTGTGAACTAAGAAATCATGTTTACTGTAGATAATATGATTATCTTCTGAAAATAGATACAATCCTACCATGTCTATTCTGAATTTAAAATGAGGTATTTGATTCCTTATTATGTTGAATGTTCACTACATGTGGATAGAGTAAATTAATTCATTCTCACCTGTTCATATCCAATATTGCATTTGAACTTGTGCTTCGGTCTATATGATTTATGTCGTAAGATAGTTATACCTTGGATTAATTTAAGTGATATCCAAGCCATGATTTCAATTTTATTATGTCAAGGTCATCTTGATTGAGCTAGGTAGAATGTTGGATTTCTAAACATAGGATGTCACAAGATCTCAGGTGACGTTTTTATTCTCATGTCCTTCATAAGTGATCCAAGAACGTCAATTATTGGTTCTTCATAGGGTAATGATTAAAATGGTAATTTGAGATGATTATTAGGGGAGATCTAATTTAAATATAATTTCCTAAATTTGTTATCCTATCCTAAGTCTAAGCTAGATTATTTTATTAATATGGTTGTTTATTAGATTAAGGGAATCCTAAGTCATATAACTAAGATATTATAAGACTAAACTAATAAACTAACCTAAAGACCTAAGTTGGTTTCTAATATAATGTTTATGAACCTAACCTAAAGGTGCATGGACTAGCCTAAAGGGGATGGCATGGATGACATAAGGAGGACTGTCAGTGGCACCGAATTTCTAAGGTATTTAAGAGGTTTGAATGTGGCATTAAACACTTTGTTACCACTGATTTTGGCGAATGCATGGAAATTTGGAGGAGGCTGAGTTGTCAACTCTGTTGAAATTTGGTTACATGGAGTTTTAAACTTTGGTTATAGCCAACAACAAGTTGGTAGATTTCAGGGAAATAAGGTAAGGAATTTTTCATTCGTGTTGGCATTTATTGATCTCATGGCCATTACAGAAAATTCCTAGGAAATAGTGGAAGTTTGAAGAAAATATGGTTATCAGTTTTCATTATTTCATTTGGTTTTGGGAGCTTTGTAGCTTTGCATTTGGTTTTCTCATCTTTTTGAGCCTCCTGTTCGAAATATTTGCATGCTTATTTTTTCCTTGCATGGTGGTGATGGCAACAGAAAATAATCAAGGAAGTTATAAGAGGAATGAAAATAAAGTTTCATAGCCTGGGTTTTTGTCGTTTTCGTGGAAATCTTGTTGTCGAGATTTTACTTGAATATTTTTACAGTGAGGAAAATAAGACATGAGTACTATCAAGCATGATAGGCCCTATCTCTTTAAATCTTGTGATTTTATTTAAGTTTCTTCATTAAAATAAACTTTGTCTCTTTATGGAATCATTATGGATCTGCTGATTTTGTTTCTTCTCCTTGCTTTAATGGCCCTTTTTACTTGGATTCTTTTATGGATGCATTTTGATGTTGTGTATTTTGTGTTTACTATGAAATCTAGGTTGTATTGATTGAATGAAATATGTGTTTAGCTTATTTGCATAAGAAATTTCTTATATATTGATACAAGTCTATGTTTTTGTATCTATATTGGATGGGTTACCTTGTCTGGGTATTGTGTAAGTGTAAATAGTTTCCTGGTTTTTGTTGAAATCTATAGATTTTAGCTTAGAATGTTATCTTTATCATTAATGGTTGGAGGCTAACTTTATAGGAGAGAATTTTTCATGGCTATTTGGGACATATACCAGTGATATGGTGAAAATATTTTTGTTCTTTTTGTTTTGGTCAGTTTCTTGTTGATAATAGTTGGAAACCAACAGTATGGGTTGACTATATCACGTCTGTATTTTTAGTTCTTTCAATATTTTAGCTGTTACTATTTAGAGTTATGAGTATATGTTATCCTCACCATGAAATAGGAACTGTATCAAATGTTTTATTTCATTTGTAGAACTCGTGTTTGGGAGACATTATCTTTCGTGGAAGTTGAACAATAAGGTATACCTATTGAATGTTTTTGGTTTATGTTATTTTCAACTTATTCTTTATTGTTACCCATTTTGGGCTATGTTGTTGATATAAGTAATATTTTGTTGATTTTAATTGGGCTTTCAAAAAAATTGGTTATGCACTAGAAGTGTGTTTCTCTTTCAGGGAGACTTTTTAGATATAATTTCCTTTCTTTGTTTAGACTAGTTGTAAGTCTTTCTGGGGAATCAGTTTGGTTGATGAGACTGATATTTTTCTCCTTCCTTCTTGTTGCTAAGTTTACTTGGAACAAAACCCCTTTTTGGGTTTTCCTGTGAAAGGAGGTAACTATTAGTTTCTCTTATTCTAGGCTATGGTATAACTTTAATGGTTAGTATTATTGTGGTCTAGATAAACTATATTTTCCTTTATGGAGGGATGTATTCTTCATCTAATGGACACTCTTTTCAATTCAATTCAAGTCTTTGAGTTTGTGGGTCTTTTGGAAAGTCCTGGGTTGTTCACCTTGGGTTTCTTTCATTTTTATCTTCATCCTTGTTTGGAATTTTTTTCTTCTAGAGTGAATTTGTACCATACCTTTTTGTTTATGGAAAGATCTTACTACCTCAGAATTTTGTGTTTGATCATGGAATTTTCCTCTGACCCCCGATGCAAATTGGTCTCTGAGTATAAGACTATTCCTTGGGATTGATATGGGTCCTCTATTGTTGTTGAACTTGTAGTTCTCTTGTTACTTTTCCTTGATTTGGAATTGGATAACTTTGAACTTGTTTTTTGATTTAATCAATTTGCTCATCCTTTATTTGGTAGCTTATGAAATAAATCGAATTTGCAGAGGTGGATGTTTTAGAAGGCATGGTTTATTTTTGATGTCTTGTGCTTAATTGTAGATCCTAACTTTGGAATGGAATACAGACCCACATTGATCCACTACTGTGAGTTATGTTGTTTTGTTAGGCTTTATACAAAATCTATTGTGTGGTTAAGCTATTTTCTTACCTGCAATGTCTCAGGACCATAATTCTTGATCAACATAATATCTTAGATTATGAGATGAGCCTGAGTTGGGTAAGATTGTTGGAAATGGAATGATATATAGGTTGTATCCATCTTGATTTGATCATACATTCATAATGAAGGTTGCTAACATTTAGGATTATTAAAACAACATAGCTTATCTTTAGTAAGGATAGTTTAATTATATCAATTTCACTTCTTCTTGAATAGAAAAAATAGGTTGAGTTTGTGGAATTTTAGTTGTAAACTAGTTTGAGAAGCTAGAAGTTTAGGATATGAATTTTACAATACTTCCTTCTCAATTTTTTGTTGTTTTGGGTGAATAACATGTTGTAATTAGTTTCATATTTATGTTGAGATAGAATTAATTATGTTAATTTAATTAGTTCTTACTTAAACTTTATTTCTTTTAGATTCTATGATCTCTATCTCTCCTTCTTGTTTTTGTAATCTTTTGGAAAAGTCTTTATGTTTAATCTTGATTTTTGATTTTGTAACCATTTCATTAACAAAAAGATTCCTTCTATGGAACAGATTTAGATAAAAGCATATTGTTTTAATGTTATAGATGTTTATCATGATCAGTTCATATGAACTAACTCGTGCTAACAATTTTGCAGATAGATTTTGTAAATGATGAAAGGAGAAAGACATATATAAAGTTACATTTGTTCTACTAAAGAAAGTATTTCTTTATTATGATGAAAATGTAGTGAAATTTACTTGAAATGTACTTTTTTGGGGAAAAATAAGATGTATTAAAACTAGTTTTACATTGATGCAATGAGATTATGTAATCGTTTTAAATATTTCCTAAGTTTAGAGAGTGGATAACTCTCTTTTTTATAAATGAATTGATTTGGTTAATGTTGATTGCATGATTTATTTATGAGACTTTCATGACATAAGTTGTGTAAAATTACTAAGTAATATCATTCATGATGGGGGAAATATATGTATGTATGTATGTATGTATGTATGTATGTATGTATGTATTATGTATATATATATATATATATATATACATATATATATATACACACATATGTATATATATATATGTATATATATAGATATACACAGACACACACACACACACACACACACACACACATATATATATATACATATACACATATGTATATATATATGTATATGTATGTATGTATGTGTATGTATATAATATGGGATAATGTGACTTAACAGATTATGTGATTATGTAGGCTTCTAGGATTAAGGATCTACACTTATAGTTATTTCCATTTAACATGAAAGATCACATCTAAGTTGATAATATTTGGTAGATCCTTAAATAGTAAAATGGGATTATGGTTAGATCATATATATGTGCATGAATTCTTTATTATGCAAAAGCAAAGGTGTTCTGTTTTCATAAATAGGACATTGATCCTTATTAAGGAAAAAGGATACCCTCCTTGTAATAAATAGAAGATCTATATATGATATCTTGTAGGGGTTTATGATTTAATCACGAGGATGATTGGTTGTGTTTTCCTTAGCTTATTTCTATAATTAAAACATAAATTTTTAAAAAGGATACTAAAAAGAGTTAGACTTATGGTATTATGAAATCTAATGTAAAATTTTCAATAAGCTTGTTACAAGATAAAACTGTAGTAAGAATATCTAATGATTTTATCTTATTAACATCGAATTTAGACATATCAATATATGGAAATAAATATCTAAGATTAAGATAAACATAAGCATGAATTCATAATGGTTAGGAAATCATATTTTATCTACATACCTACCTCTTTTGTAATTTACAACTCGTAACCTTCTTGGGTTAAATTGTGGTTAGTAGACTGTTAAAAGCATTGTTATTGTTAAACTATAAGATAATAATTGATTGGGTTGATAAAATAATATTCTTAAATATGTTAGTCTAAGTTGAGGAAACTCAGTTGGATGTTGAAACATAGTAACTACAGCATAGTACCTTCACAATGACTTGGGTCATTACGAGGATACTATGATGTAACTAGTTATGCCTCAACACCCCAAATTAATTCAATTAACTCGATTAACATACGTGGAAGTTTGCTTCATGGTTCCACCCTGAACTCAGATAGAAACATGAGTTAGTGTTGTGGTCAACTCATGTTGATTTAGGGTGACTAGACACACCTAATTGACGTAAGTCGATTGAGTATGTGTAGGTGTCCTTAGTCATCATGAGTAGTCTTCCACACTAGTGCATGTAAGTTGCCCTTGTTTAGTGTGAGACTTTGACTCAGCTTGGGTTGATAGAAGTTAAGAAAGACCATTCTAGATAATATAAAAAGTGTGGTGAAGGACATATTCCTTTCAACAAGTATGTCATCTTGGAATGTAAACATGGTAATCATGTTTAAAAACTTTGGCCAAAGTATCACAAGTTGTTAGTTGCGTTTTCCTATGTCACCTAGTTTAAGATGCAGGATTTCAAATGAATATCGATAACAGGTATTTAGATAGGATTCTTAGACATAACACTTGGGTACCCTTAAAATGGTAAAGGATTCAAGTATATGTATTATACACATTATTAAGTTAACATGAGAGATCGGTGTAATCCTGAGTCATGGAATGAGAGATCATTATCTGATCGAGTCATTACAGTTGCGTATGGTTTTCTATTATGAGATGGATTGGAAATGGAATGCGTGTTCTAAATTATATTAATTTAGAACAGAGAAAATTATGTTCAAAAAAATCCCTTGTTTCTAAATTCTTAAAAAGCGGATGTTACATGTAAATAAACTCACATAGATTGGGTTTTATAGATATTATTAGGAGATTTATTTGAACCATTCTCATATATAATTGAGTGTATTTGGGAGCGGTTGTAGGAGATATTCATGGGATTGGTTCTCATTATATATAGGATTTATCTCTCTTTTATATGGATGCATTTTGTGTAGAAGAAATATATGAAGGTTTAATTATTCTTCTATGTTTGGATTCCCTTTTATAATAGTTTTCTTCCCCTTGAGGCTTTCCCATTTATATCATGTGTTTATGTGTATTGTATATCCTTATGTGGTTGATTTTTTCATGTTATTTATTATCCCACTAATAAATGGTTGAATGTTAATTGCTATAATAATTTAACATAATTTAAGATAAGATTTTGAAGGACTGATTCACCCCACCGATCCATTGTTCTTCCAACAGTACATATAGGGTACCACCCACTTTCATTGTAGCATTGATTCTATATTGAATGTTTACCCATGCACATGTATCACAAAATTTCCTTGTTCTACAAATCCATTGACTATATCCAAGAAATATGAACCCTTTATCAATTTATTGGGAAATTTTTCATGATTTTTATTGCAAGTGAGGGTCCACCCAGATAAATTGTTTCCTTTTTTCTCTAATAGCATGCTTTCAGCTACTTATCTTTTTGTAAATTCATTCCAATTTCTGATTTTATATTGTTGTTACCATAATGATTTTTGGTCATGCCAATCTTACCTTTTTACACCAAGGATTTTCATCTTTTATGGGAATTTCACCTTTGCTTTTATCTGATTCATGACCATGGTCTCTATAAGATGGCTCTTGGCAGATATTTTATGATTTTAAACCTCATCACAAGATTCTTGGCACTCCAAGTTTATTAATTTCTCTAACCAATTATCCTTCAAACATATTAGATCATTATTGAAATAATTTTTACTATGGTGTGATGTGCATAATGCTTCATTTTTTTGAAAGGATAATGAGCACGAGGTCAGGCTTGAACAATGAAAATCATCATCTTCTCCATATTAAACATTTTGATCTTAGAAATTCATCTACATAATGGGGCATCTTATTCTTGGGTATAACCATCTTTGAAATACACAATAACTTTCTCATTCATACATTCCTCATTATAAAGTTCCTCTTCTTCAATGGAATCATCCTTGGGAGAATCAAGCACAACTCCATATATGTATTCTTCACTAAGAATGTCTTGATCTTCTCCTAATGGGAAAAATAAGGTTTCAAATTCACAATAATTTTCATACTCAAACAATTCTTGGTGTTGGACCTCGGGAAGGTGATTTGAAACTTGGGGCTCATACATTAAGAATTAATCTGATATCTTTTTCTCTTCATGTCTTATACTATTCATCACCTTAGAATTACTTATTGTAAGTCAATTATACCACCAAATTCATCACCAATTAGTAGAGCACTTGCATCTATATTCACATCAAATGCAAACTAAACACTATTAACTTCTAGCTCAAAAAATCATCATGATGCTTCTCAATTGGCTCTGCCACACATGGGTGTTCCTCCATCAATATGGGTATCTTAGCATATGAATTTATGAATAATTTTCCATGCTTTGAATCTTGAAATAATATGTCCACCCTTAGGTCAGCTAGTTTTTGAACCATAAATATCATTTTTCTTATGGGAAGGATCTTCTTTATTTTAACCTTGACAAGTATGGTGGCATAAAACCAATCCATCTGTATACCTCCACCAATGTCCTGACACAAACTCTAACTCAAAAACATACCATAAAAATATGGAATGTCTACCACAAAGTATTTTTATCATGATATTCTTGTCAAGAAAATATTCAAATGTTACTTAGGCATGTTTCACTTAGCTAATGAGAGGTACTTTTTTTTCTATGGAGTAAAAATGGCAAGTAGCGGGGTGAGGTTGAGACCAAGAGATTTATCTACTTTTGTGGGCATGAAATTGTCAGAGACACCAAAGTCAGTAATGTAGTTATTCAATTTATACCCATTAACTATCAAAGAAAGATAGAAAGGACCTTCTTTCCCATAAGAGGAGGGTGTTGAGGTAAGAAGGTTATAAGAAGTATTGTTAGGAGTAGGAATTGATTCTTTGGTGTTGAAATTTTTGGAACACAAATTTAAACTAATTCCTTCGATAAAATGTATAATTTTACCAAATTGCTTAGGGTTAGTTTTCAATCACTCACACTCAAAAATATGAATTTTAGATTTTTTAACATGGTTAATGATGTCAAATAGTTAAGAAGTGGTAGGAACATTACAAACTATGGAAGCCTTGACATGAGTAGGATTTACATCTCTAGAATTAACAAAATTGGAAACTTATTTGACAAGAGGAGATGAAAGAGAGTTATTGAAATATGTAAATTGTGTCTTGGATGAGATAGTCTTGACATTCTTCTTGACTAACTCCATGGAAGTGGGAAATGATGATCCTCTTTTTTTTTGTTTTCTACATAAACACAACTCGAGGATTCAAGTGCTTTTCTTGGGAAGTGAAAGAAGATTCTTCTTTCTCTATTTGTAAGAGGGTGAACACTACACAAGAGTAAATATTCATATCATCCATGGATTCTTTGCAATATTTGTTAGGAGAGTATTAAAAATACCCAATGCTTACATATCAATCTTATTATACTATTATATTACATTAACTAGGGGAGCTTCTAGAGAAATCCTTCAGAGTTCTCCCATAATTTTATTCTTCTTGTTTTGGTATAAGGCATGTTGACCAATTTACCTCTTCAATGTAGTAAAATTAGTAACACTTTTATCCTTGAAACTTTAGACCTTATTCTTTGTTGAATATTTCTTGATCTTCCCTAACATGATAAGGTCATCTTCCACTTCAATGGAAATTAATTGAGCATTTTCCAGAGTGTTTGGTTGATCTCTCCATAGTATGAGCCCAAATTTAGGAAATTGAGAATTTATGAAGAACCTCTTCTCATTATCTACAGTAGGATGAGCACTAGTAGGATTTTTTCTAAACAACTTTTCAATTTTTTCCACAAATTCTCTCATGGGATCTTGTGCTTCTTTCTTCATCTGGGATAATTGAGAAAATATGGCATGGGAATATTATATGGTCTTGAATTTTGATGAAAACCTAGTTTTCATGTCATCCCATTCACTAAGGGAGTGATTTGGAAATTTTTAAAACCATTCCCCCTCAACATATTGTAGTGAATCCAAAAATAACCACACGATAACATCTTCATGTTACACTCCAAGAACACCACATGTTGTGATAATTTTTTTTGATATAATCATTTGTATTTTTCTTTCCATCTCTATAGAACATTGGAAATTTATCTTTCGATCCTTCTGATAATTCATGCAGTCGAAGAGCCAAAGCTATCAGACCGGTGTTCCATCTCTATGGCATAGGTATAACCATTTCATCTTCTTCTTCTTCTACAGGAAATAAATCAAGTGGTTATGTAACTAGTTTTTCAATGGGATTTTTGAGAGGAAATTGAGGGACAAATTCATGAAGAAATTATTGCCTAACTTGTCTTGCTACCCAGATAATAGGAATTCTGAAATAATCTTGTTGTTCTTCAAATGTGGGATCAACAATGCCACTTGCACGATCAACTTGAGTATATTTTTTTTTGGTCAGTTTTCTCAAAGTGTTAGACATGAATGTAAAATGGAAAATGAAGGTTTTTAAATGGGATTTTAATAAGGCTATTGAATATTCAGATAGTTAACTTTGGTATTTTCAATTTTATAAATTTTTATGGGTTTTAGAATATATATATATAGATTTTCAGATATCTTTAAAGGGTGCATAAGGTAAGCACTTCCCCAACTGAGTCATCAAAAACCGTTGGTGAAATAATTTTTCATATGATAGATTATTAGTTTTCACCAATGGTCACAAGGATAAGCCTCTCCTTCTTTGGTATAGAGAGGCTCCCATTATTGAATGCAAGGACTAAATAAAATATGGGGTCTCCATTAGGCTAGGGATCATGTTTGGAGGTCCAAGAATGTGTCTCAATAACTTGTACTCCTAATTCTTCTGTTCTACAAGGGTATGGAGGTAATGAGTAAGAGACACACATGAATCGACATACATTGGATAAATTTAAAGGAGATACAACGAGCACTAGGGTCACATATCCATAGGGTAGTAATCCCTAGAATAGGTCAATCTAGGGTTTCTAATTCCCACATTTAAGATATAGGAGATTACCCTACTAAAATATTGGTAGATGGGTGATAAGAATCGTATAGATCAATGATAGATAAGGAGAGCATTCAAAATATGTTTGAAAGGAATGTAAAGGAAATATAAGGAGTTGATTAAGTAAGAAAATTATGCTAACTAGCATCAAAATACATATAAATTTAAGCTAACATAGAGAAATCGGGAATGGTAATGAACTAGTCTATGTAAAATACCAAAGATGATTAGATAACTTACCTATACCTGTAGTGTGGTTGCTGATTCATTTATATCTCTAGAGAAGAAGCACACTGAGAGAGAATAACTATTAGATGGAGAACTTGTCCTATACTCATTATAGCTAACCTAATAATGCAAGAAATCCAACCAAGAAGAAAATTTCCCAATCCAATCCAAGAAAAGTGCAAGATGAAATAATAGCTAAGTGAGTAGAAGTAAATTTGGCACAAAAGAACATAGTAGATGATAGTTCCTAACATTAAGGATTCCTTCTTAAATTTCAAGATGTGGTGAGTATATATGATGTAATTCCCTAGGGGAGATGGCATCAGAAAAGGATGATACATGTCATGCGAAGTGAAAAATAAGTGTCTTGGATCAAGTAAATGGATGAAAAAGGTTCTAAATGGTGAAATTTGAGCATTGGGTTGGGTGTGAAATCTTAATGAGACATAAAGTGACAAGGATAACTAGTGTAAGGAAAACTAAGGCTAAGACTGCATAGCGATAATCTCTTTATGGAATGTATCTAACCCATAATGATTATGTGAATAATAATACCCCATTCCCGAAAAGACCCTTACGGAACTTGCTTGATAAATAGAGTCATCAATGACCCTTATCCGCCCAATGGAAATTTTTAAGAACAGGTATGAAAGATAAAAAGTGAAAAATTAGATGTATATATGCCCCAACCATTGATCACCAAATGTTGCAATAGAAAAACATGGGGTAGTCAATGGAAAGAAATATTATGAAACACTGAAATAAAAATTATATACTGAAATTAAGTACATAAAAGACTAGAAGAAATGAAATATACCCACCAATGCGTAAATAATAGTGTCACTCGTCCTTCCATGTGTGGGTACAATCCATGCTGCAAGAATCCTGAAGAAGAAAAAATAAAATGAAACAATATAGGATCATTAGTAAAATAAGACATAAATCTCCTAGCTAGGGGCCCATGGGATGGATGTCATGTCATAATGTAATAGTGTCAAGATGTCAAAAATAGGCCAAAAATCAAAGAGAATAAAAAATATGTGTATAATAGGTCAAAATGAACAGTTTGAGATTAGAGTCAAGACCCAACAAATGACATGCGTTGAAGAATTTGGGAGTGAAAAATAAAGTTCATCTGAAGAGTTAGGATAATCGTGAAAAATTTTGAATAGAAAATCTCAATTTATATAGTGATTTTGATATTGATTTTCTTATTGATATTTTGAAATTGAGAGAAGTGAGCTCTGAAATTCCAAAATTGGGTGTATTTTAACATCATGGAATGAGTACGAGGTCTTCAATGACATGTAATTTTTAGAAATTTGCTAATGAAATTTATATCTCATGAAAAATAAGGTTTCATCAATTTGATCCTCCAGTTGGGTGAGACTGTCACACCGAATGCCATTCATGGAGGGATGAGGATCATAACATGGCATTGGTCCATAAGTAATTTTTGGTCTATTCGATTGAGGGGAAGGTGGTTGATTTTAAGAGGAATCAATTCCATGTTTCTGGTTGTGAGAGGAATTTTCAATAATGGGACAATTGCTATGCTAAACCCGATAGTTAGTGTTGATATGCATGTAATACCCTTGATGAGAGAAAAATAAGGGAGATAAAGAGGAAGGTTGTGAAACCTTTTTAGTTTGGTTACATTTTACCTCAACTTAAATCTTCTTCATGTTGCATCGATATGCTCTATAGTCAAAAAAATCATTCCCCAAAGCCTTGTTCCATGTGTAATATGGCTCAGTTGTAGAGGACTGACGATCCATAAGGGCAAGAGATAGGTAGATAGGTCACATAAGCTATAGAGGGCTAGTGAGAGTATCCAAGGATGGAACTCATGAAATTTGAAAGGAAGGTTCCAATGGAGCAACATGTCACTCATTCATCAAGGCATAATAGATAGGATCATCACCCAAGACATCATCAAATTTATAGTCAAAGCTGGTGAACCAATCACTCTATAGGGAAAATGGGACATCTAGGTTAATGGTAGTATGTGGAGGTGTAGCTGTTGGAGTAGTATGAGTCTCAATAAATGATGGGGAAGAAGTAGAAAATGTACTCAAAGATTCCTCTTGTATGAGGATGACATTCACTTCCTGAGAAAAGTTTGTGTGAATATTTTCTTGGTAACTCAAGGCTTCCCTATCAGGAATCTAAGTATAACTAGCTAGGTGCGTATTTTCTAAAAATTAACCATTATTGAAATTTTATGTTGAGGCATCTACCAAACAAGAGTAAAATATGGTCTCAAGTCAGACCACATGCTTTAGTGTTGTCTGCAGTGTACATGAGATGACTACAGGAACCGAAGGTTCCTTCTTATAAGGCTATAAGATAAGAAGCCATCGGGATACGATAAGATAAGGAAGATTGGAAGTGTTGATTCTAAGTGTGACCTCATCATGCTCATCGTCATATGATTCTAAGAGATTAGAAGGAATGAACCCGACCAATTTGGGATGATAGACATTTCCATGAAGAGTATCTATAGGATAATGAAAATGTTGATATTCTCAAAAGGAGAAACATGTTTATCATACACAAATGAGATTGGTTAAGAAGGTACAAGGGCATTTATGAGAAAAAAAAAACTTAGGAAATGTAGAGGGATTTTTTATAGTGGTGTTGACCAAATTTGTGGACCTGAGAATGATGTTTGTGAAAGAATTTGAAGTTTTTTCAAAATTGGGCTAAGCATGGTATGCCAAAACAGTGCCTTGACTTCTTAGCATTTGATCTAAATTAATAAGAATTATTAAGATAAATCATAAGAGAAATTTTTTAATAGCATAGAGAGATAAAAACTATGAAAAAATTAAAAATTAAAAAGGATGAAGGACAAGAAAGTTTAATCCATTTTTTGGCACTATCTAAAACCCTCATAAACCCTAGTTAGAAGTGGTATGGAGAAAATTTCTTGGTTAGGTGCTAAAATGGAATTTTTTTTCCTAAAAAATTATTTGATTGTGTAAATAACTCATCAAAGGTCATGTTCATGGTGGTTTGAGATTATGACACATGGTGGACCCCACAAGAAAACAACTATTTTGTGAAGAATTTTGTATATAGGAAAAGTTGTAAAGGAGCCTATGATAAAAATTTTGGTGGATAATGTTGGGTATGTATAAAATCCATCCATAACATGTGTAGGGTTATTAATTTATATAAATGTGATGAGACAGGTGCATTTTCATTCCTACCACTAAGAAAGTGTAGAGTGTAAGACTAGTCATGAAAGTATGAAGAGAAACATGCTGAGTTTATTATTACAACAACATTCAATTACCATGAGAAATTTGTTCAGGTATAAAATGAAGTGTTTATGCCCTTGATTTGGTCGTTTCAAGTGTTTTCATGATGAAACTTCAAGGTGATGAAATTTTCTCAAATTGGCTTGAGAAGAATCTTGTTTCTACAGGTGAGTAGATGAAGTTTTGTTAAAACAAGGTATTCCTTTGAATGCTTGTACAAGTTTTTTGTGATGTACTTGAACTATTCAAATCATATTTGATCTTGGAGAGCACTTTTAAGATGTTTGAATATGTGGAGCCAAGACTAGTTCTTGATAACACTAGAGCTCAGTTGACAAGCTAGAGAAATGAAGTTGATTAAGTTACTTTTTCCTTTCTTTGGTGAAATAAGTGAGTATTTATAGAAATAATACATAAATATATTTCCAATGATGTATGGTTTTATTGTTTATGGAATTCTTTGAGGTGTGAACAAGTTCATCCTTGAATACCTAATTCTAGTGGCACAAGACATATGTAAGAAGTCCTTGAAATAATTGTTTATTTAAACTATATACATTAAAATTGTGAAATATATTGGATTGATGAGATTCACAAGGATCATATAATTCCACAAGTCATTAACAAGAGGATAAATGAGTGATATAACTCACTTTATGAAGACCATTTTTCTATGAATGGAAACTCACAATAACATTGATCAAAACAAGTATCTCATAACATGAATGAAGATAGTGTTGGTTTCTCCAAGATTTGAATGTGGAATAGAGATCAAAAGAAAATATTCCAAAGTTTTTTTAGATCGTGAACCTACAAAAATCAATGTTAAAGGATCATTCTTCACAACTATAATTTTTTTTACCCCATGACCAAGTATAAACCTTCAAAGAATAATGAAGAAGAAATGACGAGTGTGTAGACACCAAAAATATATACTCCCCCATATTCACTCAACTATTTGATCATATACCATATCTGTATCCATCATACATCAAAAAATTATTTTATACCCCTCCCTCTTTAAAAAAAATGGCACCCCATGACCTAGCTTATATGTTTATATGTTTGTATACCCTTCAATTAATTAAAATAAATACACTAAGATTATAAATCCACATCTGCTAAATATTAATATTTATCTCATAGTCCTAAGTCCTACACCCCACACCCTTCACCGATTAAAACATGACCACATAACCCTCTCGCACATAGTCTTAATTATTTTTTATTATTGGTAAATAGTTTTGAAGGGACTATACCCTGTTACATAAAGGGATTACCAGCTTGGTATGACTATGAAGATTCAGAAAAAAAGGATCTAAATCCAAATATAACATTATATCCAAAAGTAACCAAGAGTAGGTTACAACTAGAAGAAAAAAAGGACACAGACTGCAAAAAAACCGCAAAAAAAATCAATGTCACATCAAAAAGGATGCAAAGGAACAACTTCAAAACTATTTCCTACCAGCCCCAATCAATCTATTTCTTTAATGCCCTTTCTATTCTAGACTTGTTTTTTTGTAGTGAAATAAACAATGCCAAAGTGGTAGTGTGCATTGCGTCCGAAGCATCCAGCGGCGAAAAGGTGATACTCCTCTCTTTCTCATTCCCCCAAATAGTTGCAGGGATCCCACTTAGCATAGAAATGCTTTGAAATTTCTGCTCAATAAAGTCACTTATGACTTTAAAGATAGCCATGTTGTGCTCATTTCTATCTTTAGCTCTCCCCAGTCTAGTATCAAGAGAGTTCAACTTCTTATATATATATCAGTAATCTGATCCTTATCTTTTTCATTCTCTTCATCGAACTTTCTTTTCCCTTTCTACTTCTCCATACACTGAAGATCCTTCTTCATCTATTTCATCTCTTTCTTTAGGGCTTCTAGTCTATTATCCTCTTAATACTCCTCCTAATGTAGGGCCTTTTCAATATCGACATTGCTGATATGAAGCAAGTCTTGAGAAACCTCCATCTCTTTGGAGCTTCTGAGAATCCTGCTAGTGAGAGGGGTGTCTGCTTTCATGGGGTTCTTGCATCTGGACTTGGAAGGGGGTGAAATGGGAGTAGAGGAGTTGATAGTGAGTGGTTCACTAGGGGAAATTGGGAAGCTAGGGAACTTGGCAACACAAAGCTTGTGTAATAGAAAAATAAGGCCTTGATGCAAAGGAATGGCATGGGCATGCTTTTGAAATCTAGAATAGAGCGCTACAGGGAGTTGAGAAGATGATGCGGGAAACAAATCATGAAATTAATTCTAAAATGATTTATAAAAAAAGGTATTTAATAGGGACCATTTTATAATGTCCTTCCAGAGAAATATATCTAACCATCATATTCATCACTTCATCATACGATGTGGGAATAGACCTTACCCTTATGCCCACAACAACAAACTCCAACTCTTCACCCATGTCATAGAATTTCTTGGCCTTAGCGGCCTTGTCAATCCTCTTAATGAAAAACTAGTAGCCCTCCAGCTCCAAGCATGTTGTCTCCACAATCAGTTCCTCGTTGATAATAACCCTATGCCCACCATACTTGACCCTCCTATCCTTCGAATCTGTAGCAAAGTGAACTAAAAGGTTTAGGTCATGACCCTGAATTCATTTGATGAAGTTTGAGATGCCTCCTTTTTGTAGGAGGTTCCAAAGTACCTTGTTATAGTCTTAATTATTATACCCCACATAAACCCCTTTTATAAATGTTAAATCTCACCTAACTACCATGGAAATTTCCTAGAATCCACCCTAACTGCTAACTTAGGAAAAATATAAATAAATAAATCCTATTTTATCCTTTCCCCAATAAATATCACACATCTAAAAATAACCCAATGAATCCATCCCCGAAATCCAAAACAAATTCTCTTAATTTAGCAAACTATTATATCCATATTCCTCACAAAGATTGAAAATACCAAAATTTTTGGTGATTCGGTCAAATGCCAATGATTATTTAAGCATGTTTTCAACCTTCTCTTTGGGATCTTGGAATGACATGGATGATTCTTAGTTTATTCTCACAATTTATATCCTCTCGTAGGTTTCCAATGAGCATCATGGCTTTGAGATAATCAACTTTCATCCTCAAGCCTCTTAGAACCATTCTAGATCCATTATAGAGCACAATTTATCAGTCACATTTGTAGAATTAATCAAATATTTGTATCAACTTTCAATCAAGGTCAGAAGTTCCTCTCAATGTACATACTAGTTTCTAGGTAATTATGTCCTTTCATTTAGTCAATCTACATCACATTTATGCTTCTGTAAGTCTGAATTATCAAGTTTAACTAGTCAAGTATTTGAATTTATCAGACTGTGCATACTCTGCCATTATCGCTAGTGATTCCTAGAATTGTCAGCTATTCATGTCTGTCAGGTCCCTTTATCACCACAACTTTGCTTTCTGACATTTATACTTTAATATTGACCAACACTCTTCCTCTGTAAGTATATTTTAGTATTATCACGCTCCTTTGATCCATATCTAGCTCATTTGAGTCATCATTAGCATTTAATCAATTTCCTTAAATCAAACACATCCTTCAACTTGTCTTTGTAAGTGTATATATCCATCTACATCATTGCTCCTTTGAGCCATACTGTGATTCCCAAACCCCCTTCTGATCAGGAACAAAAATCAGACCAACATATAGCCTTGGACCACATTAGTCCCTTTTCCTTTTCATTATTGGTTATATTGCTTGTTTTATTATTTTACATTATTATTATCAGATTAATTTCTTTAAAGTGGTTAACATCCTTCAAAGGAAGTCCATTGAATTTCGAAGATTGTCCTTTACTAGGAAATTCACCATATATTTGTTTAATCCAATTTTTTGTTAGTGTATGTGATTGTAGGTTTTCTCCTAGGAAGAGGATATTGTACCAATTTTCTATGGTGTGCAATGTCAAACATCATTTATCCACATCTATGGGTATCACTAAACCCTGTTATTCTGAGGTTGGTTAAATTTTACTTTCTTTCTTAGTGAATTAAGTTGAAGAGGTAGTATTTATTCTCAACATATTGGCATCCCTAGTGAGACCCTTGTCCTTCATTTCATTGTTTCATTTCATTAAAATATCATGTGTTTCTAATTTCTATTTTACTGTTTTGTAATTGCTGCCGATTTAGCCCATTGGCTGTGATTCATCCAATCATCGACATTTTTTCTGAATATTTTTTATTACCTTGCAGTTTACCTTCTGGTTTCTGTTTCTTTCTATCTTTCTACTTTATGTTAGCTTGGATTTGTAAAATTTCTATTTCCATAGATTTACTTTTAAAATTAATAAGAAAACATTCTTTCTTACACTTAGAATATCATATTTTTCACATCATGTTTATTGTTTAGTAATTTCTAGTGATTTGAGTAATCGCCAGTGATTTGTACAATCATCAACAATTCCTCTGAATCCTTTTGATTACTTCATAGGTAACCCTCTAACCTCTGTTTCTACTTTTTTCTACTTTTTTTGCTAAACTATTTTGCAGGTTGATGTTTTCTAGAAATTTTGTATGTTGTTTGCTAGATTTCATTAAAAATTGTTATAAAAAATAGAAAAAATGGGCGTTTGTCATGGTGAGTCCTAAACTTTCTCCTTTCTTTCATCATTTCATTATATGCTTGTTTTTCCTCATTAAAAATAACATTTCATTTTGGGTCTTAAAATGAACAACTACATCCTTCTTGCTTCACATAGTTTTAATTAGGAAGGTAATCAGTTGCATTCACTTTATTTTCCCGCACACACAAAAAACTATTTAAAACATCAAAAACAAATTCAAATGTTCCTACCCATGTGGATACCTACTTGGATTTTATCCCCAAGAGGAGAAGCTAACTTAGTGTTCTAAATGAGTATATATAATTGGTGTTGGTATATTGAAAAATCACCCATCACCCTTATCGCTGTAGGACTTTGAAGTGATGGGGCAGACCCCAATACCAAGCCCACACTGGAAGCATTATATATTTTGGCCTCACATACCTCAGGGTATATCAATGAATCCATCCAAAAAATCCTGAAATAAGCCTTAGAAAGGTCATATCATTAAGTTCCTTTGATCCTCTTCCTCCATATCTAAATTTTAATCAAGATAATTAAAATTTATTTTTCTTGAATTTTCAGTTAAATTTATAGATTTCTTAGGGATTTGTTTGTAATATTTTCAATTAATTAATATGGATAAAATCTCTACATATGTATATCCTTCTAATCATTATGCATCATTTTTACAATCATCTTCATCCGCTACCTCTACATATTTTTATTCCAATCAATATCAAAACATCCCTTATACAAGATCTAATCCTTATTGGTCTTATAAACTCACCACATCTCATTCAAACTCATTTTGATCTGACATGTCTCCAGAGCCATCTAGACCATCCTATGTTCCTAATGGAACTTCCACCCTTCATCCAATACAACAATTTCATAACAACCCTATGAAACAAATTTATGATTATTCTTTACAACCAAGCTATTTCCAAACTATTGATTCTCATCCCATGTCCAATATATCCCATAAAACAATATTTTCCATGTCCCCCTCTTCATCAAAATTACATTAGAATCTTAATATCCCATATCCTTCATCTAATCAATCCATCTCTACTTCAATCCCATTTTCAGTGCCTCTGATATCCCAAACCCATACCAATATCCCTACTTAATTTTAATAATCCCTCTCATATAACAAAAACAATAACATACTCAAAAATTTTCCACATCTCCCCATATCCCTTTATCCCAACCCACATTACAAACAATATCTTCTCAAAATACCCCTAATCAACCTCCACATCAATCTCATTCACAACAAAATCATCCCACTTTCAATCCCCATCAGTCAAATAAATCACATCATCTTATTAACTCCTTCACATCTACTCCCACAAATGATCCTTTGCAGTCTCTATCTAATAGGTTAGATAATTTAGAAACTGTTACCAAAGGATCAAAACATGTCCTCACTTATGACCAGGTTTGTAATGAACATGTCCATCCCTTAGTATCATATAAATCATATCCTCTGCATTGGTAATTACCTTAGTTTACAATATTCCATGGTCAAGAGGATCCTCAACAATACATGTTATCCTTTAGACATTTTTTTAATCTCATTACCCATGATCAAGATCTTCTTCTTAGAACCTTTCCTATGTCACTAGAAGGAATTTAGTTGGATTGGTATGATTCCCTTCCTCAACATTCCTTGGTCTCTTTCACACATCTACCCATGTTATTCCTAAATCACTTTTCTATAAACATTGCTCGCAAAATAACTTTTTCTGACTGTGATACAATCAAAAAATATCAAAACAAATCTCTTGGAGATTTTGTCACTAGATGTAAAAACACCATTAATTAATTGTCCTTTCCACTTTCACAATCAAAGCTTATTTATTTTTTTACTCAATCATGTTCTGAGTATATGTCATCCATTCTTCGTATCCACACATTTTGGAAATTTGAGGAAGCCTTTACCATGGCCAAGAAATTAGAAATTCAAGCCCTAGAATAAGCCCATCTTGATCCTCAATCTACACATGTTCCACCTGATTCCCCTAGGTCTTCCTATGATTCAGATGAAACTACCACACATGATATCTTCACTTATCTTCTTGGTCCAATCCCCTTGATGGAATCATCCTATATAGATATTATGCATCCTTTAAGTCATATTATCAACTCTATTACATAGGTTCTTCCCCCTGAAGAGACCCCTTCTTCACCAACGCTTACCCTTGAAGACTCATAGTCCCTAGATATTCTTTTTTACAATCCTCATATATTAACATTGTCTGTGTCTACTATCCAATCACCTATTATCCCCTTGCAACCTTTATATTACACCTCGGAATTCATTTCCAATGAAGTCTCCGTAATTTAAAATCTCAATATCTCACCACTTATTAAACTAATTGTAAAGTTAGAAAGAAAACATAATCCATCTTAATCATATCTAGAGACAACACCTCCCTCATCTGAATTAGGTCCAATCCTACTCTCAGATACCCACTTACCATCTAGTACGGAACATTTCCCTAAATCAAATACTACATAATAAAAAACCATCACATCCATGGCCTATACCTTGTCATTTTACATGAGTCCCTCTTCTCTATCTAACATAAACATTAAAAAATTGAAATCTATCACGTTCGGCACCTCATCCTTGTCATCTATCATAAAACCCCCTCTACCTAAAATAAAAATAAAAAATCCAAAGTATACATCATCTTAGGCCTCCAAATTTCAATCCATTTTGGGACCCCATCCTCTCTCACAATCTAAATATTTCAAGTCTACAGTTTCACCTTTACCATTGATTTTATGACCTCATCCTATACCTCAACATTGTGTCACATAGTCCTACACTATTAATCCCTCCTTGACTATTTTTGGATCTTATCCATCATCCAATTATATCAATCATATATCTTACTAACCTGACAATGTCCCTACAATGTTTCAATATTATACAACGTCCATGAATTTATCCCAATCCAAAAACAATATGCGTTATACTAAGAATCCTTGTAAAATAAAATAAAAATCCATTAATCCAAACCATCCAAAAGGGACTTATAATGATATCCTTGAGAGTCTAATGAAATCATCTCTTATCACATAACCACCCATGAAAACACCTAACCTACATACTCGAAAACCTGCATGGTATGTTCAAAACAAAACATATGCTTATCATTGAAGCCTATCTCATAAAAAATGGAGTTGTAAAGCACTAAAAGCCATAATCCAACAAATTTTCCTCATTGACAATATTCTCCTATAATAATACCATCCTAAGTCATCATCAATACATCAAAACTTGTAAATATCCTCGCTAACATCTGAATGACAAGATGGACATTATCATTCTACCATCAACAAGCCTTAGTCATACATCACGTTAGCACCTTCCATTAAAGGTCCATAAATTTCATTAACACCTTATTTTGAAGATCCAAAAACCTCATTAGCACCTTCCCTTAAAGATCCATCAATTTCTTTATCACCTTCCTTTGAAGGTCCATCAAACTCATTAGCACCTTCCTTTGAAGGTCACTCAATTTTGTTAGCACCTTCCATTGAAGGTCTCTTAATTTCATCAATATCTTCACCTTCCATTAAAGGCCATTCAATCTCATCAATATCTACACCTAAGACACTGACAGTATCCTCACTAATATATTTAGAACTAGGGGGTCATCCTCAATCAAATTTTAATCAACCTCTCTCATATACCTTCTCATCACCTTCCAGTAAAAGTTCCTTGTTTCAAAGCAATATGGTTCATGCATGAAGAAAAATTAAAACCAATGTTTCATCATCCACCCCTCTTTATCAATTATCCTCTCCTACCCCATCCACATTTCCAAAAAATCCTTTGTTAAAGGCTCCACATCCTCCTTTATTTACCATATACTCTTTTAATTAGTGTCAAAACTTATATAAACCTAAAGGAATCACTCCTTAAAAAAAAATCATTTTTATCCATAGTACTATGTTGGGAGAACTCCTATCTACTAAAATTTTGAAAGTCTTACCTCACGTATCTTCCTTGGTACATCTTCGCTACCCTGCTTTATCAATCCTAATCAAAATGTCACTATAACGGAGTAAACTTTGAAAAATTTCCCCTAATTGGATCGGTTCATATGTTATCACTCACAAGTATGGGTTGGGATCATATCATCTCACTTCTCTTGATGGTGAACTTGAAAAAGAAAATTTGAATGCCTTGTACTTGTAGTCTTTCTACTGTTAAATTATCAATAGTTGAGACAATAGTTACATTCAAGATTTTTTTGTTCTATTACATCATCCATTTTGTCATAGTAATTATTTAGAAGTATGTGGTTATCCATCAGTTTCCTAAGCGTACCTTAAAGATAAGCACCAGGAATTTTTTCATCACATATTTCTCTATAGATAAGTTCCTATTTTATAAGAACCCCTTGATCATTACACCCACCTACCTTATACCAACTAGAAACATGACATGGGGTTCATATGTATAGGTCATATACACATCTTCTCCCTTGAAACAGTCTATTAGGTTTTTCCCTTCATGTCAAAAGTATATGTAAAAATTCATTGGATGCTTCTTATCAAAATAAAAAATACAATAGAATGATCCCTCAAAGGAAATTTATTCAAAATATCACAAACCATAGTTTCAAAAAGAAAAATTAGACTGATCCCTCAAAATACAACTACCAGCAAAATTATAGACCAATTCCTTAAAGGAAGACTATTTGTAAAAATCAAAATCAAAATTGTAGACCATACCCTTGAAGGATGGCTACCCTTGTAAAAATGTTTCTTACATTGATAATCCTTCCAAATATCAATATCAAAAAAATCCAAGAAATATTCTCGCATTGATCATCTTTCCCATCATACCAAACTTCCCACATCAATCAATTTGCATATAAAATCAAATATGTAAATCTAGGGTATTTTCTTTATGAACCTATTAAGGAGAACCCATTTCCACACATACAAAAAATTTCATCACATTTTCACTAAAAAACATATATTGCATAATTGTTTATTGATACCCTCATTTAGCTATTATTAAGGCTATAAGTGCAAGTTATTTCAAGCTTCTGAAACCCATCATGTATGTATCAAATCCATAATCGAGCATTCATTTCATTTTTTACCCTATTTTACTTGATCACATTTTTTATGCAAACCCATTCCAAGATCACATTTTAAATCATGCCCTACATAATTATTAAAATATTTAAAAATAATACATCATGACTTATACACATTCTAAGACACATGTCACCATATACATTAAAACCTATTAACATAAGGAATTCAAATAACATAGATCATAAGCCTCATCATCATCATCATCATATATAAATCAAGTCCATATACATCATGATCATCATCAACATATATAATATCAATTTCATACAAAAATGGGATTGTGTGAGCTGTACGTAAAAATGTCATACAAAAATGGGCTTCCATGATCCGTATATCAAATACTTCAAAACTATCATCAACTAGTAAACTGATCCTTTGAGGTACAAGCTAGGAGGGGTAGTACTTCCCTCTCCTACCCAATCAAAAACACCACTGATAGATCTAACATCTCCACCAGCTCCTCCCTCATTTCCACCTCCTCTCTATGGTCTCCGTCATGGGGGACCCACACTCACTACACTAGTACATGGGTATGCCACCTTAGAAACCAAATGATCAACATATAGAATCAGATCTAGATAATCCTTAGTGATAAAATAAACATAGTAATATAACTCAGCCCGTAACATCTAATAATGTGCCATAGAGACCATCCTTGGCACTGTAGGTGCTCTCCTATACCAAATAGCATGTGGTCTTAATCCACTATCATGTGCTCTCTGTCCGCTAGCCTGTGTCATCGCCACCAGATCCATTAAAAAAATAAAATACCCAGTAATCCCTAAGGCTTTCCTCAGTTCCTCCCTCTTCTCATGATATCTATCTCAATCTGCAATGGCCTAAGCTAACTAAATCATGAGTTCATCTCACTTAACCACTACAGTATCCCTCTAATTCACTACCCTATCTCGCTCTGAAATCAAAACATCCCTAACTCCTAGGAGGTTATCACTCTTTATGTATGCCACATCTCTCTCTCCCTCCACTACGACCTTCTCAGTCGTCGCCACTACAATATTCGCTGCCAAATCACCATCACCCTCCTGCTCATCACTATCATCATCATCATCAGAAGCATGACTAACATCTATTTCTTAGGCTCCTCCCTCTACCCGAGCACATACCTATCTCACCATCTGTACAACTTGGGTTTGGTCGAAAGTCCTCAGTGTTCTGGTCTAATATGATGTAAAATATGGAATCACCCCCACATCGTCAATAGGAATCACAACCACAACAACCCTCAGAGTATCAGTATCTCCATACTCCCATCTATATTGTGTGAGCTCCTTAGGAGCTCTCTGTATTAGTCTGAAATGTCTCCTTACATGATCAAAACATAGTAACTCATACTCTCTTACCCTGCGGACTTGGACCCACATGTATTGTTGTAATCCTAGTAACTCTTTTGGATATTCAGGCCAAGTATGAAAACCTAAATACAACCTCCATATCACATCCCCCACCTATAGTCCAAATAAAAAATCTCTATAAAAAATTTCTCTCTTCTTCTTCCCTTGTTCCTTGTCCTACCGCTATCTCATAAATTTGGCATGACTAACATCGATATACCATGGTAGGCCTAATGGATGAGCAATAGAAATTTTCTCATATGACCAACACTATAACAAAAACCCAACATCGATACCAGAACTCTTGTGAGCCTTCTAGGCCCACAAATCTCTAAATTTTTGTGCCAATAAAGTAGGAACCCACTCAAACACTATACACCTCTCCATCATCTCTATGATAACCCCTGTCATCATCCATGTAAAATGGCCACCTCCAGAATATGGAAAAACATAAAAAATGATGACCATCATCATCATGGTCATCCAGGGACAACCCTCTCTCCCAGGTGAATATAATATGCATTATACAAATGCCCCTAAATCATATATGATATCCTCTACATCCTCTCCATATAATCCAGTCATCATATTTGGCCTCTCCACCTCACTGATAATATACATACTCTCTCTATGAATAGATAGTCTCAGGATTTAGTGTACATCCTCTAAGGTAATGATAATATCCCTATTGGGAAACCAAAAAGAAGAGGTGAAAGGATTCCACCACTCTTACAAATCCAACATCAAAATATGACATCTATGAATCCATCGATAATGTCTCATGGCACCAAAACCCACTACCTTAATATGTTCTTAGTCATCATCTATCATGTCATCCCTCACCTCATCCAAAATACATGGTATACGAACACGGATAGTCAATTGAGCATGTACCTGCAAACACAAAACACATAGTCGAATATTAGTATCGTTTCCAAAAATATCAAAAATATCATCAATAACATATCAAAACTTCTTTACATTAGAATATCAACATTAATATCATCACCCAAAAAAATATCAAAAATATTTAAAACATCATTATCGTTAACACAAACATCCTTACAAAATACAAATATATCAAATTGGAACAACAAACACCATACAAAATTGAAAACATATCTTAAAAATCATACTTTATCAATCAAAAATACCATTTTTCTATACCACAGGTGAATCGCCAGTGATTCACTTCATTTGATGGTTATTTCATAAATTGTCGGTGATTTCAGTGCGTCAAAACTAGAGCATCCATACACCCTCTAACATGGTTAAAAATCCTAAAACTACAATTTAAAAAAAAAACATAGAAAAACTAGGTCAAAATCACTTACCTCAGCCTTAGTGAGATTCTTGTGCCTACTGTATGTCACATTCTAAATCAAATCACTCGTAATCACTCTAAAATGCTAAAAATTATCTGTCACTTATATTTTATTGTGGGGTTAAAATGAGGTTTAACCATGGGGGATCAACTATTTATATGGCCCTATTTTTACTATGATCCAATCACTAGTGATCACATTAATCGTTAATGATTTAGCATAAATTATGGGTGATTCATCGAATCGTTAGTGATTCTCCCCATTATAACATCTATAATTATTTCTACCCCAAACCACATTGAAAAATACCATTTTTTCACAAGTGTGTCTCTTTCAAAGGACCATAGTCCTTGAAACATTTAGATCAGACAAATAAAACCAACTTTGGGACTTGTCCTATGTCTATGGGATATGTGCCCTTTGGCCCCCCATAACTTGACCTTCCCATTAAATTATCCTAGCTTTACAAATCACATGTCTATAGGTGTCAAACCATTTTAGTTCCCCTATCATTTGATTCCTTAGTAACACATCCATTTTCAGTATCCCCTTGGACTAGGGAAACTTTTGAAATGAAACACATTACAATCACTAGTGTTTCGTATATTGCGTTACAGTCGAATCACCCATATAACAAACTTTTTTTAATAATTTTTTTCTAACGATTTGTTAGACCATCATACAAAAGAGGCAAATGTAGACACCGAAAATCTACACTCCCCATATTTACTCAACTATTTTATTAAATACCCCATCTGCATCTGTCATACATCACAACATTATTTTACACCCCTCCCTCTTAAAAACATGACACCCCATGACCTAGATTATATGATTGTATTCTTGTATACCCTTCAACAAATTAAATTAAATACACTAAGACTATAAATCCATATCCGCTAAACATTAATATTTATCTCCTAGTCCTAACTCCTACACCCACACCCTTCATTGATTAAAATATGACCACATAACCCTCTCGCACATAGTCTTAAGTCGTATACCCTACATAAACCCCTTTTACAAATTTTAAATCTCACTTAACTACCATGGAACTTTCCTAGAATCCACCCTAAGTGCTAATTTAGGAAAAATATAAACAAATAAATTTTATTCTATCCTTTCCCCAACAAATATCACACATCTAAAAACAACCCAACAAATCCATCCTTGAAATCCAAAACAAATGCTCTTAATTTAGAAAATTGTTCTATCCATATCCCTCACAAAGTTTGAGCAAACTAAAATCACGGGTGATTTGGTCAAACACTGGTGATTATTAAAGCGTGTTTTCTTCCTTCTCTCAAGGATCCTGGAATGACATGGAAGAGCCTTATTTTCTTCTCAGAATTAATATCCTCCAATAGGTCGCCACTGAGCATCACAAATTTGAGATGATCAATTGTCATCATCAAGCCTCTTAAAACCATTCTGGAGCCATTGTAGAGCAAATTTTATCCATCCCATTTGCATACTTCATCAAATATCTGTATCAACTTTCAATCAAGGTCAAAAGTTCCTCTCAACCCCTATACTGGTTTCTAGGTAATTTTGTCCATTAATTTAGTCAATCTACATCACATTTAAGATTTTGTAAGTCTAAATTATAAAGTTTAATTAGTCAAGTATTTGAATTTATCAGACTACGCATACTCCACCAGAATATCTAGTGATTCTGGTCTGTTAATCCCCTTTATCATTGCAACCTACCTTTCTAACCTTTAGACTTCAATATTGGCCAACACTCTGACTATGTGAGTATCTTTGAGTCCTATCACACTCCTTTGAACCATATCTAGCCCCTTTAAGACATCATTATCATTTTATTATTTTCCTTAAATCAAACACATCCTTCAGCTTACCTTTGTAAGCATATACAACCATTTGCATCCTTGCTCCTTTGATCCATACCATGATTCCTAAACCCCTTTTGGATCAGCAAACACCATCGAACCAATTTTTTTACCTGAAATTAATGTGATAAAACATATAAGTAGGTAAAATGCATAGGAGGAATACATGTGTTATGTAGATGGTAGAAGGCGTTGCACGAGTTGTATAATTTTGATCCAAGATAATTGTGTGAGCTTTCCTTTGGCTAGGACGAATGACCTATATAAGAAACACAACAAGACCACCAAATATTATTAAATAGCAAGAGTCAGAGGAATGCCTAGCAAGGCTAGATATAAGAATCATGACGCTTCATCAAATGGTTGTTAATCCTTTGTTTAATAAAACTTAATGTAAGAAATAACAGTTCCTAGTGTAGTTGATAAGATTTAGGTATCTCCTATTAACATACAAGAAGTGAATTAAACTCAATAGACAATGGTTAGAATTAAATCTAGATGATTAATGAGTTTCTTTGGGTCTGCAGGTGTAAAAAAGGCTGTAGATGAGGTCATGGTCAAATTAGGCAAGTTTTTGGGAAGTTTTGGGGAAGTTGTTAACTCAGTGTTATAGGAAAAATTTCTAGTCTAAGATACTAGTATCAGTTGGTCGATTGATGTTGGTATAGGAGATAGATCGACACCAATTAGCTAACCAGTGTCGATAGGGAAAAATTGGTTAAATATTAAAAATGGTTTTTGGACCTCTCTATGATTACAAAGAGAGCTTAGGAGGTTTTGGGGAAGGATGGAAAGGTGTTGATTAAGACTCAACAAGGTACAAAGGGTGATGGGATATATGCAACAAATCTAGTTGGTAGGAAAGGTTATAAACATGTAGAAGGTGGTAATGAGATAGGGAGAAATTAAAAGAAAGTAGTAAATGAAATGATTAAGTCAAACACATAAGCTTAACAACTAAGAATGATTTAATTATCTAATAAAATTTATAGATCCGAATGTGGTAGAAATGGTTGATCATTTAGAGGAGAATCATATTATATCAAGTACAATTGTAGTAGACCTGTGTGCTCTACCGTGTCAATCTGGACCTTTCAAAGCGATGATCGGTTGTTGGTGGAACTGTGATGTGCTATGGTTTGTCGTCGGGAAGTCTGATTGTTAGGGACATGAATGCCAAAGTTGTGTGTGTGAATGAATTTGGTAAAAATGTGCAAAGAGTTAGGAACTCATATTTAAGGGTAGCTGATAGTGCTTAGGGAATTGGCACCAATCGAGGGAAAAATGGCATGGGTTAGGGAGAATTAGTCCAAGTTACCAAAAATATCATGATCTTCACTATTTTTGGCATGATCTTGATTGTTAATCTGGGTATCAAGTGATGGTTAACACTTAGATAAGTGGGAGTGTTCTTGGAGAAGGAATAGGAATTTAATTTTAGGGTTTGAAATAGTTCCAGTTGGTTAAGATAAGTGGAGACTTAGTCTTAGTTAATTAATAGGATAGGAATAAGTCCATGGTGAGGTGTCTAGGTGATGTGGCTAGGTGATGTGGCTAGGTGAGGTGTAAACTAACTTAATTAAATTAATTAATAATGTGAGGATGAATATTAATTCAATTATAAGAAATTAAATTAATATCGAATTGTTGAAGAGAGTCATGGCTAGGTACATACATTGCGTTGATTAATTGAAAGGGGTCAAGGGAGTGTGACCAAAATTTTGTGTCTATATTTTCCCATTTGTTTCATGTAGCTTGCATTGATAAGTGACGTTGAACAAAAATAGGAAGTCATTGTCCCAGGTATGAGTGAAGGTTAGGTTGCCTCAAGTATGGTGGAGGTGGTCCCCCTCAAACCAGGAACTAATGAAAGGTTAGGCTGAGTCAGTGAGTGGTTTGATAAAATGATAAGTGATGAAAAATTAGGGTGGTTGGTGTGCAGGTAGTGATGATATTTGTGTGGGTAATAGGTGGGGGAGTTCAAATGCATGCAAACATATAGAATGAGATAAGGTACGGGTTGAAGAGCTTATAAAATATACTTCGTCAAATGTCGATAGGCTTATCCAAACAAGGGTGATGTGATATAGGTATCTGAGGTATAGGATACATTCTTGAAACACAACTAGGTGAGGTGAAGGAACAGGATTTAGGTGTGTTCTAGAGCACCAAAAGGTTTGGTTAGGATAAATGACATGGCATTAGACAAGGCACGGTCATTAAGCTAAAATCAATGAGTAGCGCTATCACAAGGTATAATGAGTAAGTGAATTGAGTTTCAAATGGGTGAGGTCAGGTTGGGTTGATAGATAAGGCCAATAAGTAAGGTTGTGGGTAAGGGTGTGGTATAGGAATTTTTTCCCCCAAATTAAATGAAGGTCAGAGGCTAGGTTATAAGGTAATAAGGTGAGCCACAAGGGCTTGGGTAAGGGTGGGGTGGGTTATAGTTGATGATGATATTGGATTCATGATGTACTTGGTTTCATTTCCATTGTATTGGTAGTATGGAAACTACGTGAGATAAGCATGGTTGAGTTAGATGTATGCATGGTTGAATCAGGAAATGTCTGAGTTATTGTTTTAATGGAGATTAGGTTGTGTTAGGCATCGTTGAGTCATTATGGATTGTTCAGATATTGATATTATGGAAGTTAGTTGGTTTTTAGGCATGGTTGAGTCTGATTTAGGTATGGTTGAATAAAAATTTTCCAAGTTACTATTTTTATGGAAATTATGTGTTGTAGGTATGATTTGGTTTAATCCCCATGTAATTGATACTATGGAAATATATATGATTTAGGTATTCTGTGATTGATGTCATAACATTGTAGGTATGTTGAAATGATTTAATTTTTGTGATATGTTAATTTATAAGTTATTGTGTATATGAAAACTAACTAGGTTATGATGTGTGTGTAAAGGGGGAAATGGTTAGGGGAAAGAGTGTCTGGGCTAACCTCCAAAGGCCCCATCACCTTGGAGTGCTTCCTACATAGCCTTGGAAAAATGATGCCTCAGACCGGTGTAGTTCTCCCATAGAATATGGAAGAATAAAATGAGGTAGGTGATTAGGTTGGTGAGTTTAGGTGTGAGATAATGGGTAAGGTAATTTAGGCATGGTTGTGTCTAGGTTGATTAGGCATGAAAAATGTAAATGTGAGTGAAAGGAGAAGAAATCCCAGAAACTTAATGTTGAAGGTCTTGTCCTATGTAAAAGAATCAATAAATAAGCAAAGGAGAAAATAGTATAAGAAGGGAAATATCTACATAAGAAGAAAGAACCATTATGATCATATCAAAGATAGGGTTATGAACTAAAGCCCTCTAAAGGAATTGCATGATTGAAATTTCTAAGGGTGAATGAAGTTACATGATCACGAAGTGTCACATGTACGTCACATACCTTGAGTAAATAGAAAATAAGAAAACAAAGGAGGGTGAGGTGGAAAATATTTTTTAGTGTAACCTTGTTTTTATACAACACGCCTCTTCTGCAAGATACCCAAAACCATAACAGGCAAGTCCATGAAAAAAAAGTTGTATTTTTCTTGATTTCTTGTATTTTATTATTTATTTTGATTTATAGACTAGTCGATGTGGGAAATCTATGTGGGATGAATATAATATCTCCTTGAGGTCTTCTTGAAGCTGATCTATGTGGGAAGCTTTAGAATATTTTTATTTTATTTTTGCAAAAATATTGTTCTTCTTTATAGACTATGTACAATAGGCCTAGGTTTTTCTAACTCTCCTTTAAGGGAGCAGTTTATTTATAGAAGCAAGATAGAAATATAGATGTCCTTTTTGAGGGAGTCATCTATTTACAAGAATTTTTACTAAAGGAGTTGAATTTGAATATCCCATTTATTTTTTTCTCTTTTGGACTTTAAAGTCATGGACAAGACTATAAGGGAGTATAGGTCTATTTTATAAAGGAAAAACCATAGTACGCAAAGGTTAACTATGAGAGAGGTTTTAAGTGATGAATGAACATGGGATTACATCCTGAAAAGGGTGAAAAGTATCCATGAGAATCATGCCATGAGTAGAGTTTTGGTACTTGTATTTAAGATAATGATAAAAGGTGACAGATAATCACACAATTCTTGTGTAGTTGTTGGTCTTTAAAAGAGGTAGATGAAAGGAACAATTACTCAAGGGATGAGTGTATATTAAAAAAAAGGTGATATAGTACTTGATTCAATAGTAGAATGGTCAAATATGCAAGTCATTAAGGGGATTGGGCTCAGGTTTACCTTCGAGAGAAGATAAATGATATGCACTTGATCCATAGGTATGAGTGATGATATAGGGTCCAAGACATCTAGGAACAAAATTGCCTAGTTTAATTTTCTTAGCTTTGGTTACATGTTGATTTTCCATTAAGAAAAGGTTACCAACCTTGAAGGTTCATTTGTGGACACATTTATCATAGGAACGTTTGATACGTTTTTGGTAGATTTGAAGGTGATCGAGAGAATTTAAATGACCTTCATCTAGAAGCTCAAGTTGGAACAAATGGTCTTGGCAAAGTCATCATCATTGAGCATCTCTTTAAGTGATATAAAAAGAGATGGAATTTTTACTTTGAGAGGAAAAATATCCTATGTACCTTAGACAAAAGAGAAAGGTGCAGAAGAGGTTGAAGTGTGAATACTAGTGCGATAAGCACATAAGGAAAAAGGAATGTGTGTGTGCCAATACTTACTAGTATCGTGAACTACTTTCATAAGAATTTTGTTAAGAGTTTTGTTAGTTGATTAAACTTGGCCATTTTTCTGAGGATAATAAGGTGAATAAAAATTGAGTTGAATGCCAAATAAGTCATAGAGTTTGCGTAGGGTTTTGTTTTTGAATTGTTTTTCATTATCAGTGATGAGGCAGTGAGGAAAACAAAAGTGATAAATGATGTGATGGTTTATGAATTCACAAATTTTCTCTACTTTTTTATAAATGAGAGGGATAACCTCCACCCATTTAGTGTAATATTTAGTTGCAGTTATGATCCATTGATGACGTTGAGAAGAATGAGGGTTAATCTCTCTGACAAGATCGAAACTCCATTAGGAGAAAGCCCAAAAGTATTTGTTTATCTATAAGGCATGTCTATGGGTGTGGTGATGATTAGCTTGTTGATGAAATTTTACACACCATTTGACATAGTCACAACAGTCTCGTTTTAGGGTTGTCTAGTAATAGTCGAGCCAAATAATGCATTTAGCGATGGCGAGGCCACTAAAATGACCACCAAAAATCTCATCGTGAACTTATTTAATGGTGTAAGATATTTCTAAACTTGTGAGGCATTTTATGAGGACACCATCAAAGCCCTTTTTGTAGATAAGACCCCCCATAATGACATAGAGAGAAAATTTTGAGGAAGACTCGTTGTCCATTATGTGTGAGTTCCGAAGGTAGAATTGAGATGGAAAGGTAATCAATGAACTTATTATACCAAATGTCACATGGACTGGTTTCAATTCTTCCGACAAAGTTAACGTCTTAAAATAAATAAGAGGGTGATTGCAACCTTTGTAATGTGACAAATATTTTTGAGTCGGAAGGTGAAGAATGTATTTGATAAGTAAGATAGGCCATGGTATCCATAAATTTGTTAGTGCAATGCGGAGTGGTTTGCAGTTCATAATGATCAAAGGTAGTCAAAATTATGTCGACGTGATGTTTATAGTTTTAAAGTACCTTGTTATGACACTGGTATGAACCATTGACTTGGTACACAACTACTTAGGAGTCACCAAAGATATTAATGGAAATAATGTCTAAGGCTATAGCGGTTTGAAGACCTAACATGAGTTCTTTGTATTTGGTAATGTTATTAGTGTAGTCAAAATCTAATTTGAAATATAAAGGCATATGTTGACCATCAAGAGAAATAATTATGACCTATGTGCCACCCCCACGTTGACATTTAGAACCATAAAAAAATAAGGTCATATGATAAACAATGTTGTCAAGGGAGAGGGTAGCAATGGATTAATCAGGGAAACCAAAGTTAGAAGATTGATTTCTTGAAAGAGGTACATCTCCAAGTTGGTCGGTGATGGTTTGTCCTTTAATAGACTTTTAATGGATGAATTCAAGATTTAGGTCTGCAACAAGCATGAGCTAATGTGTAACATGTTTTTCGATAAGGATTATCATACATTTAATGTAAAGGGTCAGTGTTGGTGATAACAAAGGTTTTGAGGTTGAGTAGGTAATAGAAAAGTTTGGTGGTGATGAGGACTAGGGATAATCTAGGGAAAAATTTTAGTGGAAATTTTTTGTAAACTCATGAATATTAGGGATTTTGGAAATTGGAAATGGTGAATTTTTAGCATTCGGCTACTGCCTAGTTTGCTAAAAATTTCAACCGACAAGTCATTTGTATAGGTTAGTTCACCTACTATTTATATGTAAAAATTAACTTATGCATGTATTTTCCAATGTATAATACATATCCTAGGGGTTCTAGGGGGTACCCATTTAATAATAGCATTTAGCAAAGAGAAAATTTCCATCCAAATTAGTTAGATGGATAACCATTGTTTGTCGTCCAACTTAGGTTGGATAAATGTTGGATGGACAACCATTGTCTGTCATCCAACCTAGGTTGGATGACTAGGTTAGATGAAATATGATGGATAATCATCCAACCCAAGATAAAAAACTAGGTTGGATGGTTGGGTTGGATGGCTGGGTTGAACATATGGTTTGGATGGCTGGGTTAGACAACTGGGTTGAATGACTAGGTTATATGGCTAGGTTAGACAGATGGGTTAGACGACTAGGTTGGATGAATGAGTTGGATGGTTGGGTTGGATGACTGGGTTGGATGGATGGGTTAGATGGGTGGGTTGGATGAATGGGTTGGATAGCTGGGTTAGACGACTGGGTTGAATGATTGGGTTGGATAGCTAGGTAAGATGGATAGGTTGGATAGTTGGGTTGTACAGTTGGGTTGGATAGATAGGTTAGACGGCTAGGTTGGATGGATGGGTTAGACAGATGGGTTGGATGGCTAGGTTGGATGGTTGGGTTGGATGACTAAGTTCGACGGTTAGGTTGGATGGTTGGGTGTGATGGTTGGGTTATAATGTTGGGTTGGACGACTTGGTTAGATGGCTAGATTGGAAAATTGTCCATCATCTGTTGTATAACCTAGATTGGATTCCATCCAACCCAGGTTATACGGAAGATGATGGATAGACATCCAACCTGGGTTGGAAAATCTTCCATTGTCTATTGTCTAACTCAACCATCCAACCTGGGTTGGACAACCATCTGACCCAGTCAGGTTTGGCATGAAACAAATTTTTAGAAATTCACCATTGATGTGAAAGTCGATTTTGGAGATTCGCCACCAATTATAAACTAATTTTTTGGAGGGGGGTCTTAAAATGAACCCTAAGCTAAGAATTTTTTTTTAGCATTGAGTATATCTAGTCTCGTAATCTAAAATAGCACAAATTTTATAATAAACCTCCTACCCCCTATGCTTCTTATCGCGATGAGAAAACGGGGCTCCCAAGGAATGATCGGTGGAGGAAATGTAGAGGTAAAAGGTCTTGTCATCCTTTGGTGGGATGAGCATAGGTGGCTGGAGGAGGTACTCCTTTAACACCTCAAAATATTTATAGCACTTGTCATCCCAGTTAAAGGAAACATCCTTTTTGAGAAGATGATGAAAATGGTGACATTGGTTAGAGAGTTGAAAAATAAAACATCGAATAGATTGTAATTAACCTTGTAAACTACAAATTTGTCAAAGGTGAGTAGGTGGAGGCATCTGAAGAATAGCCTTGATTCTGGTGGGATCAACTTTAATACCCTCCGGAGAGATGATGAAACCAATAATTTTTCCAGAGAAGACAACGAAGATGAACTTATTTGGTTGAAGGCGAACCTAGTATTTAATGAGACGATCAAAGATGACTTTAAGAACCCCGAGGTGTTTAGCCCAACGTTAAGACTTAGAAAGAATGTCATCAACATAATCTTCCAAAATGTCACGCATAATGTCATGGAAGATATAAGTCATGGTATGTTGATATGTAGCACCAATTTTTTTTAAGGCCAAAGGGCATGCCATGATAACTAAATGTCCCCCAAGGGGTGATGAAGGTAGTTTTTTGTTGATCTTCCGGTGCCAGTAATATTTGGTCATAACTTGAGAAATTCTCCATGAGTGAGAGTATCTCATGATCGATTGTGAGATCAACATGTTGGTCGATACTGGGTAGAGGAAAGTCATCCTTGGGGAAATCTAGGTTAAAGTCATGAAACTCCATATAGATGAGAAGTCCCCATGTCACTTTGGTGACAGGAACGATGTTAGAAATTCATTGTGGATAGTCAATGGGTAGATTGAAAGATAAAAAAAGAGGTGCTGGATTTATTCTTTCACAAGAAGGGAAATGTGAGGATGTATTTTTTGGAGCTTTTATTTCATAGGTTTGGCAGAAGGAATAGTTATGATATTGTGGACCATGATATTTGGGTGAATACTAGTCATATCAGCATAAGACCAAGAAAAATCATTGTTATGATGTCGATGGAACAAGGTGAAGTCTTCCTATTCAATAGAGTCTAAATATTGGCCTATCCTTAGAATGAGGGGGTCATCCTGAGTGTGAATGTTAATCTCTATGGTCGATTTATTCAACATGGTTTTCATCTCAGAAGGTAAGAACTGATGGATATAAGAATCCTCCACACCTAGATAGGTGAGAATGGATTCATCATCTTGACATTGAACAATGTTGATAGAAGGTGTGTCATCATCGATCATGTTTGGATACAAAAAGGGAAGATAAGATGGAGACTTGCCATTGTGTTGATAGGTCAAAGGTCCCAAGGAAATGATGTTCACAAAAAAAACTAGGAGGAATGAATTTTGGATCCATAGACTTCGTAGGTGAAGGTCGCAGGGTAGGTGAAATAGGTGGATAAGGTGTACCTTATTCTACAAGTTCTATACGGGATTTCTTAGAAGAAGGTTCCTCAGAAAATCCAAGACCACAGAAGTCCTTGTGTTTTTGAGTGGTGCAAGGTATGACTATGTGACGACCATGTTCATAAAGACCAAATCCAAAGCCTTTCCAAGGACATTGATAAAGGAATGTGTGGGCAAAGTGGTGATTAATGAGATATTGGAAATCAGATGAGAATGGATGGATTTGAGTTAGTGGTTCTAGAATATATGAAGAAGCATTGAGTTCCCCATAAGTCAATTTGGTTCTAATATGGGGCAAACCATATGGAAAGACCTCGCCTACATACTGATTGTAATGTGGGTGTTGATGGAGACTCCCATACTCTTGAGGAGTAAGGAAGGTATTGAAGTTATAGATGTGATACTACCCCAAGGTAAGGCATTGAAAAACACCTAACAAGGGATCAAAAGTTGGTATTTGGTTAGCAAGAATGGAAGAATCAACAGGAGCCTGAGAAGAAGAAGAATCAGGTATTTGATAAGTAAATGGGTTGGCTGATAGGCCAGTTGGAGAAGTTTTGGTGGTAGTGGGAATAGAGGATTATGTTGTAGAATATGTAGTGGCAGAAGTGGTGGAGGTAGTAGTGGTAGATTGGGTATCTTCTGGAGAATAAGTGGTAGTGGTGGTAGATTCTTTGACTAGTATAAGGACATCACTAGGTCGATAGATCATGATACAGGTTTTGAACAGTAAGGGATCTACCTGAATGGTGTAGGTAGAGGTTTGGGTACAAGTGGTTTTCAGGGTAATGATAAAGGTTTGGGTGTAGGTGAAGATGATGTCGAAGAGGCTACTAGAACTGGCTCAGGTGCGATGGATTTAATGGTCTTGAAAACTTTAGGATAAATCATTGAAGTATCCGTGGATGACATCTGCATTTGAGTTGAGATAGGAAGTTGAAGGCATCCCCAAGTCATGGAATGATCGATAAAACATGAGAATGGTGTAGGAGTGGAGGGGGTGATGTGAATCTGGTAGTTATCCCTGTAAAGAAATTTGGTGTCTATGAGACAGGGAAATGATTGGCTTCAAATTCTATGGGTAGAAGAGGCGATTAAAAATGAACATAGTATTTAAAAGCTGGTGGGGAATTCTTTCCAACAGGAAGAGATGCCACTAGTAGGTCATGTTGGTGCTCAAATTAATATTGCCCTTATTCAGTTAAGCTTTGAGATCATTGTTTTCTATATTTTTTTTGCTTTCCCTTTTGAGGAGCGAGTCAGCTTTGTGGTTTTTTTGTGTATGGTCTAGTCTTTCCTCTTTTTTGGTCAAGGATCATGTCTGAATGTGCATTATTTAGTGGTTTCTTATGGGGAAGTTGTTGTGTTTTAAGTTCTTGAGTTTGAGGGATTTCTTGTTGTAAATTACTTCTAGGTATTATATTTTATTTGCATTCTCTCTCCCATTACCCGCTGATACATGGAAGTTCCAAATGCATTGCAGTCTGGTAGGTCAAATTTGTAAACTTGTAATTTTATCTTACATTCACAAAGTGTGAAATTGGCCCCATCACCCGATAAATGTTCTTTGAATATTCACAGTCAAAAGGTAATATAAATAATTTCTCAATTGGTGTCAGGGAGTGTACATGTGTCACAATTGGAGTGGATGCAGTGAGGCGGTACATATTTGTAGCTTTACGCATTTATGAAGAAAGGAGTAAAAGTGTAAAAAAATTCCCAACACCCACAAGAGACATGTGGCTAGTTAGATGCAAAAGGTGGGGATGTGGGTCACCAGGGAACTCAAGAATTATTTTTTTGAAAAGGAAGTGAGGTAAAATTGTCAAAAAGCGTTGCAGCCCCGCTATCACTCAAATGTAACCATGTGTCAAGATAGTATAGAAAACCAAAAGGTTTATGGGTGGGTCAATTTTTCCAAGAGTGTAAAGTCTCTAATGCTAAAAAATTACAAAAGGTACCCTCGATCCCATTATAGAAAAAAGATTTATTCCATGTGGATGACTCATTATTAAAATTGTGAGCAACGGATTGAACAGTCTTGATGCATTCTATTTATTTCTGATACCATTAATGTTGCTACAAAAATCAAGCAGGTTTTAAAGCTTGTGAATGATTTCATCTTTATTTACCAATTGGCTTGATTTTTGTTTTCACCTTTATGATTTACGTGAAGAATTATCATGTCATTAGCTGTGGAGCTCAATTTGGAAACCTGAGGATTTAAGAATATGTTGATTTGGTTTTAAATTGTTCAAGAACTTGTGGATTGACTGGTAAGAGCTTTGGAACTCTAGTATTTATCTTTCAGTATCAATATTGGTTTAAAGGAAAGTTAGGGTTTTTTAATGATGAAGACTATGCCATATTCATTCTTATTTGTGTTGAGAATCACAAGTGATCTAGATAAAATTACAAACATAGACTTAATGGGCGTTGATCTAGATGACTTCCTCCAAAAGTTAAATAGTCTTCATCAGATCAAATATTTAAAAGCAATTTAGGAAAGCCATATTTCTCTAGATGGTGCCATCCTGACTTCTGTTCATTTCCCTAAATTAGTGTGGCATTGTGCTATGAATTATGATCTAGAAAAGAGGGAGGTGTTAGATGGGAGTGAGGATGCAGTATTGACACTAACATCAATGGACATCAGAATAATGTTAAAATTTCCTATATTCACAAACCAAATTACCATGAAAAAAAAAAGGACTATGTCAAGATGATAAACATAAACTAAATTATTACGAAGAAGACAACTGTTAGAATCTCTAAAACGTTGGTTAGGGCACATTTTGTAGAGGAGGTTGAGGATGTCATTGTGTTGCTAAGTCAAATGATAGGTTTAGAATCTACAAATGAGTTCATAGAATGGATGAATAAATACATATGGATTATTCTAGAGAGAAAAGGGGGCATTTTTTGGGCCACCTTTATTGCAGACGCACTCCATGATCACATGGTCACTCTAGCAACAAAAATTGAGATGGGAGATACTAAAGAACTTGAATTTATATGATGACATATCTCATTTATAATGTTGCAGGGCACAAACTTTTCCTGGTTCTATCATCACATGTTGACTTCAAGAAATGTCAAATGCACGAGATTTTTACTCAGTGACAACTTGTTAGCTGGAGTGAAAATGTAAGGTTGGTTAATTATCCCTTCTTCACACCAATTATTTTCCTTTTTATACCAGAGTGGGGATAATATAGGATGTCTAAACATGATAGACAAGTAATTTTGGAATATGGATGTTATTTTATCCATTATAAAAATTTCACTTAAATAAGAGTTAGTGGTTTTTGAGGGAAATCCATTTAAGTTGCACAAGTATGTAGATGATAAATTGATTTTATGTGAACTAGCAAGGCATTTGACACATGTGCATAAAATAATTACTTGGAGGCATAAAACAAATATCAAATTTCCTATTCGAATTGAAAGGTATTCATTCCCTTCCATCATAAAGGCAAGGTTGATTGAAGAGGAAATGTAGGAATTTGATATGGAAAAGTTTTATTCAAGGCCTAATTATGAATTTAGATGGGTGATTAACATTATTGCAAATAGCTTTTACTATGAGCCCCATTTTGAGGATTACTAGATGAACTGTAGGGATGAGGAAGAAGTCATACTAAGGGAATTTTCCAGAATGACTCTGACACAAATAGTAGACTACAAAATTATGGTTATCCAGGAGGGGATTGTGGATGATCCACACATAGTGATAAGATTATATATTGATCAGAAGATGGGGGATCAACCTCTATCTACTCCAGACTAGAATTTGGTAGAATATGATGTGGTAGAATCCTAAAAAACTTCAAAATTTTGGGAAACCTGAGTGAGGGTATTCCACCCCTGATGGAGGATGCAGATAGAATGGACCCACTGGGAGGAAGGCCCCCTCAATTTCCATCCAAAAGGCCTATTCTTGAATTCATTAATGAGTGGACATTAGCCACTAGCAGAACTGACAATTCTATGTCAATTCTCATCCAAAATACTGAATAGATGCTTTTAAAGTCTATGGATAATGCCTCGATTAGTTTTGTAGTGAAAATTCAGGAAAAGGGGAAAGGTTTGGCATCACATGTGGCCCGTCCAAGTGTTTTTCCAAAGTAACATAGTGCTGAAAAGTTAATGAGTGGAGCCATTGCAAGTGCCCACATTCAGTCTAAGCCACACAAGGATAAAATAATGGTAGCACTAGATTTAAAAAGGTTTGAGAGGACACATAAAAAACACAAGGTTATTCACCATCCAGTCTTGGTAAGAGTAGGTGCCCATATGCCTACAAAGTTCAAGCACCAGGATGTGGTAATTAACCCCCCAAAGTCTTAAAGGAGTGAAGTTTTTCAAAATAACATGATGCATCATTACCACATGTGGAGAAATCAGATCCTCTAACCCCACCTCTATTTTTGTGGAAAAACAATAGAATGCACTTAGAGTTCAGTTTCCCAAGGAAGTACTATAGTTAATCTAGTAGACAATCAATTTATTACCCCAGGTATGAAAATGTCTGAAACTTTTCTTGCCAAGGATATAAATGTACCTCCAGTTGAAACAATACACGAATTTGCAAAGCCCTAAACTGATGTAATTAATGTTGATGTGGGTGAAGGACTTTCCATGTTGGATGCACTTAATTTATCTATAAATGAACCAATATTGACACCATTGGGTAACATTCAAGTAAGAAAATAATTGGAAAAAGATATTCATGTACCAACTACTTAAGTGAGGACCCAGGCAACTGAATTACTTTCCCTGGGACAAATGGTTTCGGAGTTGGGTAAACTAGAGTTGTTTGTTTAAAAAGATATTAACGATGATTTATTAGTAGAAGAGGCTATATCCATTTTTGTTGAGGTGACCAAGAATGATGACCTTCCTCACGAGGAAAAATATATTTTTAAAGAAAGATTGAAAATAGCACAAGATGCAATTCTTGATGAATAAATCATTACTGATGAGAAATTATAGCCATTAATGTGAAATGTAGAGTTGTTTCTAGAAACAACCTACCATGGCATTGCAAGATACACCACTAGAGCATGAAAAGGGTAAGGTTGCAACTAAACAAACTTTGGGAGATAAAGAACCCAAAACCCAAATTTTGGTACAAAAAAATGTTGGAGAAGAAATTGAATCCACTATGGCTTCAACTGAAGAAGCAAGAAAGGATTTTCCCATAAACATTGATACAATTCAAGGAAAAAATGATTAATCAGAAGTTCCATACTATGAGAAAGAGCATCCAGAATAATTAGTAGCACAAAGTTATATTGGCATAGGGACCATCAAAATACGTAATCATGAAAAGAAACAATCATTGGTGAAAAATGAATAAGAAGTATCCAAAAAAATGGTAGTTTTTTATGAGAAACTCTAGTAAGAATCACAAGAAACAAAAGCTATAAAAATCTTAGGAAAGGGATGGATCAAGGAGTTGATTTCAAATGAAGAAAAATAGGTCCTCCATGTGTAAGTTGTTGACCTTATTTTTCTATCTTTTCCAAAGGTATTAAGAATCTCAAAAAGGTCCAGGACCATCACAAAAACCCACATTGATAAATCTAGAGCAAGGAACTTGGATATAGTAAACCCTTTTAAGGGTAAAACAAGAAAAGACAAAACAACTGATGATTATAAAATTTAGATTATTCCTTTGGGAAAACTTTCAAGAGAATAATTAAAGCAAGGAGTGTCTGAGGTAGTGAATGATCTTTTGCCAAAATTTTATGAATATGGAATGACAAAAAGGAAACTAAAGGAGCAAGTTAAGGCCTTGAGTTCTTGTTTGCAACAGTTGACAGGGAAGACTAGTCAAATGAAATCAAGTGCCTATATAAATACCCCTTAAGAAATGAATAAGATAAACAAGGCTATTAAGAAGGTTCAAGCAGTAGACACATGGATTGATAATTTGACCAAGAGGGGAAAATAAGCAATTATGGAAGCCAAATCGAATTATGAAGATCTCAAAAATAGAATCAATGAAATTGATGAGATAGTTGAACAATGCGACAATGAGATTTTCTACTTTGAAGGTATTCTTACCAAGTTGGTTCGCATTACCCAGCTCAATGATGAGTTGGTTGAAGAGGAGGACATTGTACCAGCTGAATGTAAAGGAAGTCAACATGCCCTTGAAGATATGTCAAAAATTAGATTCGAGACCCTAAATGGAATCAAATAAAAGCTTGAAATAAAAAGAAACTGGGTTGATGACACTCTTGATGCTATTAACTTAAAGTTTTAGGATATGATTATTGATAAGTTTAAGAAGAGTTATGGGGACATGAAGATTTATTTCTTACTTGAATATTTTGAAAAGAATGTTTTGAAGAATGACTTCTCCTATGAATTTATTAAGACCATGAGGAAGATTGAGAATAGAACTGTAGAGTTGAAGGCAAGGCCACTGGAATACAAGCAGAAAATGGGCCATTGCATTGATGTAATATATAGGTGGGAAATGATTTTCCAACATCATACATGACCAGATGAGGATGAGGTTAATGAATTATTCAAAAGATATGATGCATATGTGGTCAGCTACCAAAAGAACAAGATTTAGAAATGGAAACTGAAGAAGAAGAAGATGCAATGGTTGATGAACATGCTTAGACAATTGTTCTTTGAACTGTATTCTCTTTTCATATTCATCCTTTTTAAAATAATGTTTTAAAATGACACTTCTATTACATTGGAAGTAATTGTTTCTCTTGATTTTATTGTTCCTTCATTTCAATTGAAAAATGGAAGAATGCAGTAACGTCATATTTACTTTGATGAAATTAACATACATTTGGATAAGCATGTAAATGATTAATATTGCTATGTTTCTTACACTCTGAATAAGGAAAAAAATGGGGTTGTATAAGGGCCCCTACCCATGAAAAAGAGAGATATATAAATGCAAGAAAGAGAAACAATGAAAGGAAGATAACATCTAGGCATTCTTCAGCCCTACTTCATAGCTTCCTCCTAGCATGGGAAGCTTATTCAGAAGTTTTTTTCTCTACAAAAACTCGCTTGAGCCTTGTTCTATTTGAACGAAAAACAAAGGACCCTGCCAGGTCCCGAGACATCCCCATATCCATCGACGCCTCCAAATTCATACTAGGATGACTTATGATTTGATCCAACTCAACTTTCTTCTACTGAGATGAAATGTAATCTAAAATATCCAGACCTCCTAGCATGGGAAGATTATTCAGAAGTTTTTTTTTCTCTGCAAAAACTCACTTGAGCCTTGTTCTATTTGAACAAAAAATGAAGGACGCTACTAAGTCCCGAGACATCCCCATATCCATCAACACCTCCAAATTCATTCTAGGATGACTCATGACTTGATTAGGTTCAACTTTCTTCTGCTGAGATGAAACGCAATCTAAAATATCTAGACCTCCTGTGAAGAATGATATCTTTCCTTTCCCTTTGTGAAGGGTTGAAATGTTGGGAGTGGGTTGAGAGGGGACACCTGAAGGGGTTGGAGGGGCAAGTATTACATGTTGTTGACTAGGCTGATTATGAGGCCTTGAACTTGACCCAACCTCCCATTTCCTTATGAAATGTGGATTGTCCTTGGGAGAAGGAATTTGTTGAGGGCCCAAAAATTCATGCTCTTCCTAAGGATCATGATGCATTAAGCGGGTGGATGATCAAATAGAAAATCTCCCCCTATTGTCTTGAGCGAAGGAAATGGCTTCCCATGAACGATGAGAAGATAATTATTGGTCCTCTTCTCCATCTGATATAACGATTGGAGGTTGAGGTTGTGGTTCAAATTTCCTTTTCCCTAAAGATGACCCTAGTGCTGAAACTAGTTGCAAAGGAATGGTCTCTACTTGCTTTTTCTCCAGGAAATTAATCATTTTCTCCAACTCATCTATTTTTTGAGAAATAACAGGCACTGTGTTGATGGATGATTTATCATACAACACATATGATTCCTTGGGAATATATTTTAATATAAAACCCTCATCACATAGAAAGGTACATTGAAAATTTGATTTCCTGGAGACCTGAGGTCTTCTCTCAACCCAATATATTTTTAAATTTTCATGAGTTTTCATGTGCTCCCATCTAAAAAAATGGAAATTCATAACCTGGAAGGCTGTAAACACAGGATTGATCTTGATTGGCCTTGTAATAAGTGATAAATAGACTTTTTGGTATGTCAAGGGCCCTCTAGTGTCACCCACAAATTCTATATCAAACAGATCCCTGACAAAAGCTTCATCAAGACCCCTTAAATCAAAAATCTAATTTAAGTCCTCTGAACAGATCTCCTTCAGGTTATGAGCTACAAATACCTTCACAATTTTTATTTGAAATTTCTTATACTCATAATAGGAAGGGAAAGGCATGATGATAATGAAATTGAGCCATGTTTTATAATGAAAAGGAGACATATGTTTTGATTTGATGCAATATTTCCCATGAAATTAAGGAGATTTTGTTCAATTCACATAGAGGAGGATTTAAGAATTATAAAAGGTTAGGAATGAGTAGATATAGTAAATCAAGGTGATTCGATAGAAACTATGTGTGGAAATTAAGCCAATGAGACATGAAGCAGAGTGTGTGGCACCCAAGGTAGATTATTGAAAAGTGAGTATGGATATATGTCATATCAATGTCATCAGGAAGTGTTCAGAGATGGTTTGAAATGATTTCCTAATCAATATTAGGAAAGAATTATTAAATTAATCTACCATAAGTGATGACCTGGTATCCCAGTCAAGCGCTAGTGAATTTGATTGAAAAGACTTATGATTTGTACACCTGACAGGTTTAAAAGAAAAACCTTTCTAAATGCCATGTTCAAAAAAAAAATTTGAAAAGGGAATATTTCTTGGAATATTCATACTTTTAGGGGGAAATAAATTTGAAGGTTAACAAGTGAAGGAGGTGATATAAAAGGAAAAAGGATAATCACGAAAAAATGTGGGGTTAATCTTTCTGAGATTTATTCAGAAAAGAGAAGGAGAGAAAGCTGAGAAAATCCATTTTCCGAAGGAACTTATTTGAGAAACCAGTTATTTCTTGTGTATATTTTAAATTGATCATGTCAATATGGTTGCAAATGTACAACCATTGATAAGCTTTGAGATTGTAAATAAAATTTTCCTTGTTGATCAATTTGAAAAACCTTAAGTAATTTTTGTTAATCATGAACCGTGTTATGTCTACTATCATTTTGAGATATCTTCAGATAGTTATTTATGTTCTTGTTACAATATTACATTAGTAATCCCTCTAAAATCACATAATATCTCATCCTCATGATAGTATTGTGGCATTTCCAATTACATTATGCAAAGAGCTTTCGTTTCATAATGCACGAAATGATTTAAATTCACTTTACTTTCATTTTAGTGATACAGATTGTTTTTCAGTTTATGAGTGTATCATAAGTGTGACAGATAAGGGATTTCTTAGGTTTAATTAATTCTTGAATATGAGTTCTTATGTTAAATCCTTGAAGAATGTGTGAAGCCGCGTGTCTTTGATTTTTCATAGATACAAAATTTTATAGTTGAAGTTTCATCCTGACTATTTGAAGCCATTTGTCTTTTTTCTTTGTATATTTGTAAACATTTGTTAAAAGCTCTCAAGAATTTGGTATAATCAACTTTATCCTAATTAACTTCCCAACCATAAATTTCATATTTAGTGATATATCATACATGAACCATCCCTTCTTTCATTGTATATCCACAAATGCTAAAGAAGATCAATAATTTTTTCCATCCATTACCAAAATATGCAGATGAAATCAATTTTTATCGTTGTCTTTCATGACTTGGACCTTTTCTAGAGAAAATATTCATTTTCTAAGGTGGAAAATTGTGAGAGTTAGGTTATGTTGTATTGGCCATGTTTTCTCGAGGTCTCCTTCAAAATAGTGCAAAGGAAGAGTCAAATATTTTTAATCCATTGATAATTTCCACTAACACAAGTCACAAAGTGGGTCCTCTCACCCTGGTTGAAGGCACAACCTAAATTAGTAAGGGTAGGTCAAACTCTTAGCATGGTGATACCCAGTACTTTCCAAACTAGAGTGATAAAGAGTCATCTAGAATCCATCCCCAGCTACAAAATGACTCCTATTATGATTTTTTTGTCTCTAAGCATCTTGATCAACTTGTGATGCTTCTCAGTTTCAAAGGAGGGATCAATTTGGGTACCAACACCAATTTGGTGCCATTTCTAGGGATTATTTTTGCAAATACATATGCACATCAACCTTTGGTAATGATTCGTATGCAAATCTATTGTTTACATATCATAATTTGTTAAAATTTGTGAGAATTGTGAGAGATCAGGAGTTTTTTGTGCAATATTTTCTGGTTTTAGTAAATTTTGCACTAAATCGTGTGGATATTGATAAATATTGAAAAAGGATGATTAGATCTATCAAGCTTTGTAAAAATTGAGTGTTGATAAATTGTTCACAGATTACTTGCAATGTTTTAGCATATCTAAGGTGAAAATCCTTGGTTGTGACTCCTTGTTAGTTTATAATTTTTGGTTGTTACCAGTGTCTTAATTTTTGTCAAGAATTTTGTTCATTAATATTTGTAAAGCTGGAAGGAAGAATATCATTCTTTACCAAGGATCCTACTAGAAATTTATTTCCAGAACTTGGGAAGGAAAATTCAGAAGGAAGGTGAGTCTAGAGAGTATTGGGAAGTCAAGAATCAAAAGAAAAGGTAGTGCTATTTCTGGAAGGTGATCAACCTGTAATTGAGGATTACCCTACATCTTTAGATAATTCTGAATCAAATAGTACTTGTAAAAAACTAAATTCTTCAACCAATGAATGGCCATCATCTGTGTCTAAAAAACATATCCCCCATTTTTTCCCTTCATCGTCCAGGAGTGATAGGGTGTTTCACAAAACTGAATACTTAGATGATATTTACTTGTAAAGTTATACTCCTATGCTCCAAAGGCCCTTAGTCCCCTATCATTTTGATTCTCATGTAGGATCACCTCCTCAAGATAATATGGCTCAGCCTCCACCTAGACCTCCTTTTGTTGTCAATACTTTTGGACCAATAAATTTTAGAGGTATGGCTGGGTATCCTAATGTTGTACCCCAAGATGTGAGGAACATGCTGCCTAAATTTCAGGGAAATAATGCCATTACTAGGGATCAACATTTGAGACTTTTTGTTAACATGATGGAATATTTTGAGATTGAGTATGAGGATGTGTACATAAAATTATTCATTCATACTCTCAAAGAAGATGCACGTGACTGGTATAAGGATTTACCAGACAATTCAATAGACTCATGGAATGAGATGAAAAATTCTTTCAGATTATAGTATGGGGATAAGACTGACCCAAGGTTCCTTCTATCTAAATTTGAAAATATTAAAAAGAATCCCAATGATTTTGTCCAAGATTTTAATACCAGATTCAATAAGACTTTAAATAGATCACCCATAATCTTGAGACTAAGTGATGAGTCTTGTTTAATCAAATATTTTGATGCCTTTGACAAAAATACTACCTATTACTTAAGAGATAAGAACCCTAGAACATTAAGGATGGCTTTCACTATGGCCTTGTAAATTGAAAATAATATCAAGAGAATTGGTAAACCTCCTAAGATAGAAGGTGTCAAACTGATCAACCCTGATAGAACTCAAGCAAGTAAAGCAGTTGATCTAGAGGAGGTCATGAATTATTTGGAAGGGGTAATTAAAGCAATATCATACAAATTGGCCAGAGAAAAAAAGAGGATAGGACAGAGCTCTCAAGGTTAGCATAAACCAAAAAACTAGGATAGATTTGGAAATCATCCTTGAAATGATCATAGATCAGATGATAGAGGAAAGGGGCCCATAGGACTAGGTAATAAGAAATCACAACTTAGAGAGAACCAATTAGTCCCCAATCCTTTGGCTGCGATAGTTGCTATGGTAGAAGAAGCCCATGTTATTGATTGGTGTGATAAGTGTTTCCTGCCACATTTCCCATGTGATTTGTGTAAGTATGTTGAAGAGGTAAATGATGATGAAGCTTATGGTGATTTGTGCATGATGGAATGCCTTGAAAATTGACAATAGAAGGCTACTTCGACTGATTTAATAATTTTTAGGATTGTTCATAGTTTCTGGGATTGCATTCACCAAGTATTACCTCTCTCACATGATGATGGTGTTGACATTGATATGGTGCAGGATTTTGATTTACCTAATCATGATTTTGAATACTTAAGGGCCTGATGATTAAGAAGTATGATGGGGGAATACCTTTTGAGGAAGATAGGAAACTATTGATGAATGCAGTGGTTGCACAAGAAAAGGAACATAATACAGGAAGTAGAGTTATCAAAGGGGGAGGTCCTCAGGCCAAAAAAAAACTTCACTTCTCACTAATATCCCTAGGGAAACCCCTAAGAAGGATACACTCAGTAAAGGCCCTATTGCTCCAAATAAAACTTGTACCCCAGTTCATTCCCAAGTTGTAAGGACTATTATACCACCATAGGGAATCATAAATCTCCCATCTAACACCACCTTACCTAAATATGCCACATGTGATATAGCCCATATTTTGAGTCAAATCAAAGTCACAGTACCTATTATTGAATTGCTCAGAATTCCTGCACATAGAAAGTGAGCATTTGATTATTTGGGATTTAAAGAAGAGATAACAACACAAGGCAATAATGTGAATGGTTTGGATCTTCCTCTGGTTGTTGTAGAGCTTGAGATATCACAAGCCCTAGAAGAATTGGGAGAATCACCAGAAGTATACTTGGGCACCTCACTTGTGGAATCTCAACTTGATGTTGATCCTTTTTATACCACTCTGATCATCAAGGATAGGTTGGTGCATAATTGTATGTTTGATTCAGGAGCTTCATGCAATGTGATGCCTCTTGAGGTGATGAATGAATTGAACATCAAAGTAACAACAAACTTTGTAAAATGCATAGCTATGGCTTCAAGGGAAGTTCTTGTGATTAAATATATCAAGGGGTTAGTAGTGCAATTACTAGCTTACCCTAGCAAATCCTTAACTATGAATGTGGTTATTGTGGATTTCCCTGCCAAATGGGGCATGATCTTATCAAGGAAATGGGCTGCTAGTGTGGGGGGAAGTGTGCAAATGGATATTTCATATGCAACCATACCATTGGAAGGAAATCTTGTAAAGTTATATGGTGAAAAGAAGATGCTACATCTGATTGAAGATCTTGACAATGCTTTGTATGAAGTATTATATACAGATGTAGATGTTGAAAATTTTGTAGGTTATGCAGATTTCAAGGAACATGAAATTGATAAATGCATATTTCCTTATTAACTTGGTTCCCATTTTACTTTGATGTTTGATGGACCTTGTTCTAATTTTGGAAATGGTGTTGGTATTGTATTGATATCCCCAGATAAGAAAGAGTTCAATTTTTCTCTTAAACTCCAGTTGGAATGCACTAACAATATTGCATAATATGAAGTGTTGCTTCTAGGTTTAAGGATTTCTCGGAGATATGGTATTAATGAAATTATTTTTAAAGGGGATTTGGAATCAGTATTTAAGAAAGTCCACAAGCTGTATGCAACAAAGAATCAGAGAATGAAGCAATATAAGCATGCAGTTTGGGATTTCATTGAAATGTTTGACTCCTTCAACATAGTGTACCATGAGAGAAAACAAAATGTTGTTGCAGATAGATTGGTAGTACTGGGGTCTAGGTTTGAAAATTAAACACTTTCTCCATTTTGTGAATATGACATTGAGGTGCTGACAAGACCGTCTATCCTTGATAATGTCAATCATTGGTAAGTTTTTGAAGATGATGCCCAAATTCAAACATTTTTACAAAACAAAGGGCAATTCACAAAGAAACACGTGGATTGGGAGCCAATGGTCTATATTAACAATGTAAGAGAAACCTTGTCTAGTAAATATATTATTTAATTGAAGACAAATACCATTCCAATAGGGTTGGTTGTGCTTGAGTCAAACTTTGATAATGTTTATCTCATGGTTTGTAGGCATATGTCAACTTTGAGAGATGTGTAAGAACACAACTTGAGGATGGACAACAAACCTAGGAGAATATGGCTAGGTAGTAACTTGAATAAGGAAGAAAAGGGATCATATGTCCAACTGTTGAAAGAGTATCATGACTACATGGCATGGTCATATTCAAAATTGAAGGCATATAAGGAATACCTTTTCCAACATGAAATGCCACTAGAAGCTCATGTCAAGCCATTCAGGAAAAGGAAAATACTGATCAATCCACTTCTCTCCCTCAAAATACAAGAAGAATTAAAAATTTAAGGGATGGAGGTATTATACAACCCACAAGATATTCTTCATGGGTGGTAAATCTAGTGCCAGTTCAAAAAAAGAATGGAGATATAAGGTTTTCTGTGGATTTTATAAACTTGAATGAAGAATCAATCAAAGATAATATCCCCTTCCCAATATGGACAACATGTTGCAGTTAGTTACTGGCTCAGAATTAATGTCCACTCTAGATAAATTCTCATGATATAATCAAGTGGTGGTGAAACAGTAAAAAATAATCAAGACTGCTTTCACCACTTCATGGGGTACTTATGTGTATGTAAGGATGCCTTTTGGACTGATGAATGATGGAGAAACATTTTAAAGATCTATGGATGTAGCATTCTTAGGATACATAAATTATTTCATTGCTGTGTACTACGATGATGTGATAATATTTTCAAGGAGAAGGGGTGATCACTTGCAACATCTAGATAAAATGATGTTAAGGTGTAGGGAGTATGGAATTTCATTGAACCCTAAAAAGTTTCATTTTGGGGTCTAGAAGGCAATTTTTTTGGGACACATCATATCTAAGGAAGGGGTCATGATAGATCCTAAACAAGTGGAAGCTATTGGGAAAGTCTCTATACCCAAAACCAAAATAGGAATTCAATACTTTTTCAGACAAATAAAATTCATCAGGATATTTATTTCTAACTTTTCTAAGATAACTATCCCCATTATGAGCATGATAAAAAATAATCAGGTTATCAAATGGGAGGAAAAATCTATCCAAGATTTTGCTGGGATTAAAGAAGCATTAAAGAATACCCATGTGTTAGTAGCTCCTGATTACAAGAAATCTTTTCAAATGTTTTCTTTTTCTTCTAAAAATACTATTGCCTCTCTACTACTACAAAAGTATGATGAAGGAAATTAAGGTCCAATCACTTTCTTTAGTAAGACACTTCAAGGAGTAGACTTGAAATATACTATCATGGAAAAGTAGGATTTCTCTTTGGTGCTAACAACAAAAAATTTTAGACCATATATTTTGAGCTCGAAGATCACAACCTATGTTCCTTATATTATGGTCAAGGATATTCTATCAGAAATAGAAATCTCAAGCAAAATGTGTAGGTGGGTGAACAAATTACAAGAGTATGACATGTATATTCAAACCACCAAGTTAGTTAGGGGTTTAGGGTTGGCAAAGATAATGGCAAAGAGTAACCTGCAGGTAATGGAAATAAATGAAATTGAAAGAGAAGATATAAATTTCCATGAAATATTGATCAATTTGGCATGGTACACAGACATCATATTCTATCTTAAGAATTTAGAATGTCCTGGACATTTGAGTAAAAATTAGAAGAGGGTGCTTAGTTTTGCTACCCTGAAATATATTATCACTAATTATGGACTGGCATGGAATAATCCTGAAGGGATTTTCTTAAGATGCATTATTGAAGATGAAGCCCCTAAACTAGTCATTCAATTTCATGGAGGAGTTTGTGGGGGATATTTTACTGTAAGGGTAACTGCTCACAAGATTTTAAGAGATGGTTATTGGTGGCCCACACTTTTTAAAGATATAACTCTATTAGTCAGAAGATGTGAAAGTTTCCAACGTTACTTAGGAAGATTGAAAGCTTCAGGAGCTCTCCTTTTACAACTAGTATCAGTTGAAGCTCCTTTTAAATATTGGGGTATGGAGTTTGTTGGAGAAATATTAGACCCTTCAAGTACAAGACATAGATGGATATTTGTGGCTACTGATTATTTAACCAAATGGGTTGAAGCAATTCCTACTAAGAAGGCAACTCACCAGATTATTATGGATTTTTTTGTAATCACATAATCTATAGATTTGGAGTACCTGCCAAAATAATTGTTGATAATGCTATGAGATTTTGAGATAAACCCTTGGTGGCCATGTGTTAGGATTATGGAATAAATCTCACATATGCATCTAATTACAATCCACAAGGTAATGGGAAAGTTGAATCAAGCAATAAGAATTTTTTGAAATAATCAAGAGGAAATTGGAGGTAAATAAAAAAAGATGGGGTGAACAATTGAAGTTTTTTGTCTAGGCTAATAAAATTACTATTACGAGATCTACTGGAAAAATCCCCTTTGAATTGGTGTATGGAACTCAATCCCTCCTTCCCTTGCATATGCAACTATCTTCCTACCAATTTCTTTGACAAATTGAGGATATGGAAGTTAGTCTGTATGATGCAAGAATAAATCAAATTGTTGAATTATATGAAGTAAGAAGAGAGTCCCATTAGAGACACTTAAAATTCAAGGAAAAGTTGAAAAAACTATTTGATAAAATGGTGACCCCTTGAGTGTTTGGTGTAGGATATGTTGTATTATTATGGGATAGTAGACATGAAGATAAGGGAAAACATGGAAATTTTGATGCATTATGGATGGGTCCTTACTCCATTGACATCAAAATTGGCAAGCATACATTTTTCTTAAAGGATTTATATGGAGAACTACTTGAGTTGCATGTTAATGGCAGTTGATTGATATCTCAAAAGTGAAGTACGTACTATTGTAAAGTATATAGTTTTTCTGTTTGTTCTTTCAGTTTTCTTTTGTGTTTATCTCGGTCCCTTGTGACTATTGGTTTTGGGTTTCTCAGTATGTTTTTTGAGGGGTTGGTCATTATCACCTTATTTCTATATGTTGGTATTTTAAATCCATGGCCCAATGGATTTTGGCAAATGGTCTACTTTTCTCTACACCATGGTTTGTTCTTGAGGCACTCACAGGGAGTGATCATCTCCAAGTCGAAGACAATGTTGGTGCTCGAATTAATCTCACCCTTATTTGGTTAAGCTTTGCCATCATTTTCTGCTATATTTTTCTTCTTTCCCAATTGAGGTGTGACTTAGATTTGTGGTTCTTTTGTGTATGGTCTATTATTTCCTCTTTTTAGGTTGAGGATCGTGTCTAAATGTGCATTATCTCGTGGTTTCTTATGGGGAATTCGTTGTGTTTTAAGTTCTGGAGTTTGAGGGATTGCTTGTTGTAAATTGATTCTAGGTCTTGTATTTTATTTGCATTCTCTCTCCCATTTCCCACTGATATGTGGTAGTTCAAAACTGATTGTAGTGTGGTGGGTCAAATTTGCAAACTTGTAATTTTCTCTCGCATTCACAAAGTGTGAAATCGGCCCCTGTCACTTGATAAATGTTCTCCAAATATTCACAGTCAAAAGTTAATATAAATAAGTTCTCAATTAGTGTTAGGGAGTGTACATGTGTCATAATATGAGTGGAAGTAAGGAGGTGGTACATATTATTAGCTTTACGCATTTATGGAGAAGGGAGTAAAACTATAAAAAAATTCTGACACTCGCAAGAGACACGTGGCTAATTAGATGCAAATGGTGGGGATGCGGGTTGCCAAGGAACTCAAGAATTATTTTTTTGAAAAGAAAGTGAGGTAAAATTGTAAAAAATGTTGCAGCCCCACTATCACTTAAGTGCGACCATGTTTTGAGCCAGTATTGATAACCAAAAGGTGGATGGGTGGGTCAAGTTTGCCAAAAGTGTGAAAGTCTTTAATGCTACAAAATTATAAAAGGTACCTCTGATCCTGTGATAGGGAAAATATTTATTCCATGTGGATGGTTAATTTTTAAAATTACAAACGAAGGATTGAACGGTCTGTATACATTGCATTTATTTCTACTGCCATTAATATGGCTACATAAATCAAGGACGTTTTAAAGCTTGTGAATGCTTTCATCTTTATTTACCAATTGGCTTGATTTTCGTTGCTTTATTTGTTATTTATGTGAGTAATTATCACGTCATTAGTTGTGGAGATAAAATTATGAACCTGAGGATTTAAGAAGTTGTTGATTTGGGTTTAAATTGTTTAGGAACTTTTGGATTGACTGGTAAGAGCTTTGAAACTCCCGTATTTCTCTTTCAGTGTCAAGGTTGGTTTAAAGGAAAGTTAGGGTTTTTGAACGATGAAGACTATGCCATCTTCATTCTCTTTTATGTCAAGTATCAAAATTGATCTAGATAAAATTACAGACATAGACTTAATGGGCGCTGATATAGATGACTTCCTCTAGAGGTTAAATAGTCCTCATCAGAGTGAATCCTTAAAAGAAATTCAAGAAAGCCACATTTCTCTAGTTGGTGCCATCTTGCCTTCTATTCATTTCCATGAATTATTGTGGCATTGTGCTATGAATTATGATCAAGAAAAGAGGGAGGTGTTAGATGAGAGTGGGGATGCAATACTGACACTAACACCAACGGTCATCAGAATAATGTTAAAATTTCCTATATTCGCAAACCCAATTACCATTGGCATCAAGTTGGCTCTAAAGGACTATGAAACAAAAAAGGACTATGTCAAGATGATAAATACAAACTGGCTTATTACAAAGAAGACACCGGATAGAATTTATAAAAAGCTGGTTAGGGCACAATTTGTAGAGGAGGTTGAGGATGTCATTGTGTTGCTAATTCAAATGAAAGGTTTAGAAACTGCAAATGAATTCAATGAATGGATGAATACATACATATGGATTATTCTAGAGAGAAAAGGGATCATTTGCTAGGTCACATTTATTGCAGATGCACTCCATGATCACATGGTCACTCTAGCAGCAAAAATTGATATGGGAGATACTGAAGACCTTGAATTTTATATGATGACATATCTCATTTATAATGTTGCAGGGCACAAACATTTCCTAGGTTTTTCACCACGTGCTGACTTCAAGCAATCTCAAAAGCACAAGATTTTTCCTCAGTTACAGCTGGTTAACTGGAGTGAAAACATAAGGTTGGTTAATGATGCCTTCTTCACACAAATTATTTTCCTTTTTAGACCAGATTGGGGACAATAGAGAATGTCTGAACAAGGTAGACCAATAATTTTGGAATATGGAGGCTATTGTATCTAGTATAAAAAGTTCACTTACATAAGAGTTAGTGATTTTGACAGAAATCCATTTATGCTGCCCAGGTATGTAGATGACAAATCAATTTTATGTGAACTAAAAACAAAGTTGACACCCGTGCAAAAAATAATTACTCGAAGGAATTAAAAAAATATCAAATTTCCTATTCGAATTAGAAGGTATTCATGCCCTTCCATCATAGATGCTAGGTTGATTTAAGAGGAAATGAAGAAATTTGATATGGAAAAGTTTGAGGCAAGGCCTAACTATGAATTTAGATGGGTGCTTAACAACATTGCAAATACCTTTGAGCATGAGCCCCATTTTGAGAATTATTGGATGAACTATAAGGATGAGGACGAAGTCAGATTAAGGGAATTTTCCTGAATGACTTTGAAACAAATAATAGAGTAAAAATTATGGTTATCCCAGAGGGGATTTTCAATGATCCACACACAATGAGCATATTCTATAATGATCAGAAGATGGGGGATTAGAATGTATATCCTCCAGACTAGAATGTGGTAGAATCTGATGATTCTTATTTAATAATAGTTGATGTAATGAGGAGGATAGTAAAATGGTTGGCCCAGAAGAACATTGATCTTTCATTCCAGAATACCAAAATCCTAAACAAATTCAGAATTTTCAGAAACTTGAGTGAGGATATTCCACCCTTGAGGAAGGATGCAGATAGAATGGACCCACTGTCAGGAAAGGCCCCTCAATTTCCATCCAAAATGCCTACTCTTGAATTCATTGATGAGTGGACATCAGCCACTAGTGGAACTAGTACTACTATGTTAGTTCTAAGGAAAAATATTGAAGAGATGCTTTTAAATTCTATAAAGAACTCCCCCATTACTTTTGCAGTGCCAATTTAGGAAAAGAGGAAAGGTTTGGCATTACATGTAGTCCATCCAAGTGTTTCGCCAATGCAACATAGTGTTGAAAAGTTAATTAGTGGAGCCATTGCAAGTGGCCACATTCAGTCTAAGCCACACAAGGATGAAAGAAGAGCAACACCATATTTAAAAAAGGTTTGAGAGGACACACAAAAAACAAAAGGTTATTCACCATCCAGTCTTGGTAAGAGTAGGTGCCCATATGCCTATAAATTTCAAGCACCAAGATGTGGTAATTGATCCCCCAGAGTCTGAAAGGAGTAATTATTTCCAAAAGCAACATGATGCATCACTGCCACATATGGAGTAATTAGATCCTCTGATCCCACCTCTATCTTTTGTGGAATAAACAATTTAATGCACTTAGAGTCCAGTTTCCCAAGGAATTAATGTAGTTAATCAAGTAGTCAATCAATTTATTACCCCAGGTATGAAAATCTCTAAAACTTTTCTTATCAAGGATATAAGTGTTCCTCCAGTTGAAACAATGCATGAATTTTCCAAGTCCCAAAATGATGTAATTGATGTCTATTTCGGTGAAGTATTTTCCATGTTGGATACACTTAATTTATCTATAGATGAACCAATATTGACACCAATGGGTAGCATTCAAGCAAACAAATAATTGGAAAAATATATTCATATACCAACTACTGAAGTGAGGACCCATGGAACTGAATTAATTTCCCCAAGAAAAATGGTTTTTGACTTGGGTAAACTAGAGTTTTTTGTTGAAAAATATATTAACACTGAGTTATTAGTAGAAGAGGCTATATCCATTTCTGCTGAGGCAACCAAGACTGGTGACCTTCCTCAGGAGGGAAAAATTGTTTTTTCAAGAAAGATTGAAAATAACACAAGATGCAATTGTTGATGAAGAAATCATTACTGATGATAATTTATAGCCCTTAATGGGAAATGTAGAGTTGTTTCCATAGGATCAAGCTACCATGGCATTTCCAGATACATCATTAGAGCATGAAAAGGGTAAGGTTGCAACTCAGTAGACTTTGGGAGAGAAAGAGTCAACAACCCAAATTTTGGTACAAGAAAGTGTTGGAGAAGAAATTGACTCCACTATGGCTTCAACTGAAGAATCAAGGAAGGAGTTTCCCTTGAACGTTGATATAATTCAACGAAAAAATGATCAATCAGAAGTTCTAGACTATGAAAAAGAGCATCTAGAAGAATCATTAGCACATGGTGAGATTGGCATAGGGACCATAAAAATAAGTAATAATGAAAAAACAAAATCATTGGTGAAAAATGAACAAGAAGTATCAAAACAAATGGTAGTTGTTCCTGAGAAACTCCAGCAGGAATCACAAGAAATAAAAGCTATAACAAGATTAGGAAAGGGATGGATCAGTGAGTTGATTTATAATGAAGAAAAAGAGGTCCTCCCTATGTAAGCTATTGACCTTACTACTCTATCTTCTCCAAATGCAATAAGAACCTCACAAAGGGCTATGACCATTAAAAAAACCCACATCGATTCATTTGGAGCAAGGACCTTGGAAATAGCAACCCCTTTTTAGGGTAAAACAAAAAATACATATTAGTTGATGATTATAACATTTAGATTATTCCTTGGGGAAAACATTCAAGGGAAAAATTGAAGAAAAGAGTGTATGAGGAAGTGAATTATCTTCTACAAAAATTTGATGAAGATGGAATGAAAAAAGGCAAATAAAGGAGCAAGTTAAGGCCTCGAGTTCTTGTTTGCAACAGTTGATAGGGCGAACTAGTCAAACGTAAACAAGTGCCTATATAAATACCCATGAAGAAATGAATAAGATAAATAAGGCCGTCAAGAAGGTTCAAGTAATAGACACATGGATTGAGAATTTGACCAAGAGGGGAAAAGAAGCAATTACGGAAGCTAGATCGAAGTATGAAGATATCAAAAACAAAATCAATGAAATTGATGAGATAGTTGAAAAATGTGACAATGAGATTTTCTACGTTGAAGGTATTCTTCCCAAGTTTTACCACATTACCCAACTTAGTGATGAGTTCATTGAGGAGGATGACATTGTACCAGCTAAATGTAAAGGAATCCAAGATTCCCTTGGAGATGGAAAAAATTAGAGTCAATACCCTAAATGGAATCAAATAAAAGCTTAAAATAAAATAAACTGGGTTGATGAAACTCTCGATGCTATTGACTTAAAGTTAGAGGATATGGTTATTGATAAGTTCAAGAAGAGTTATGGGGACATGAAGATTGATTTCTTACTTGACTATTTTGAAAAGAATGTTATGAAGATTGACTTCTCCTATGAAGTTATTAAGACCACGAGGAAGATTGAGAATAGAATTACAGAGTTGAAGGCAAGGCCACTGGAATACAAGTAGAAAATGGGCCATTACATTGATACAATATCTAGGAAGGCACTAATTTTCTAGTATCATACAAGACCAGATGAGGATGAGGTTAACGAATTATTCAAAAGATATGATGCATATGTGGTAAGGCTACCAAAAGAACAAGATCCAAAAATGGAAGTTGAAGAAGAAGAAGATGCAAAGGATGATGAACATGCTTAGAAAATTGTTCCTTGAACTGTATTCTCTTTTCATATTCATCCTTTTTAAACTAATGTTTTAAAATGACACTTCTATTACATTGGAAGTAATTGTTTCTCTTAATTTTATTGTTCCTTCATTTAAATTAAAAAATGGAAGAATGCAATAACACCATATTTACTTTGATGAAATTAACATACATTTGGATAAGCATGTAAATGATTGATATTGCTATTATTGGTCATTGAACACTTGACAGAGAAAGCACACAAGAAGTATGCATGGGAAAACAAATCATACGCAAAGGCATGGATAGATAGGAATAACGCATGCGTGAAACAAAAGTTTAGCATTCAGGACTAAGCCATTTTTGGGCATGAAGATATATTTTTAGAAGATGGCGTGAAGAACAAAGCAACGATGCAGAGACATGCATGCCACACATTGTCTATTTTTGGAGGATTGGATTCAAAGTTCTTTTTGCATGGAGACAGTCTAAGAATAGGATTGTCACCTCAGTTAACTATTAGTAGTATATAGATAACACACTTTCATGTGTGGCTATGCATGAAATGGCGTGTGGCTATTAATATCATGTGGCCTATTTTTGGAATAGATAAGAGGTGAAGGGAAAGTCCCCACCCTATAAAGATGATAGACAATTGATATGAAAAGATAGATAACATAGTGTATATGTTTTTGGATTACTGTATCAGATCCATGCGCACATCTGTATAGAATGCCAGTATTATAAGAAGATTCTGTGTTATTGTGAAAATTAAGAGATGGAAGATATTGATTGAACCTAAGTGTTATTGTTGTGTGTGATTGGGTAGTGCATGTTCTTATTTCTATCATGATTATTGTTTAAACCTATTCTTTCCTAGATCTAGATATGTCATGGACTATATAATTATGTATTAGTTATGAATCTGTATGCTTTAAGTCTTCATCATGTTAACATTCTACTACAATAACCCTAAAGAGGGACCTGGTACCTTTTTGTGCTTTGGGTGAGTGGTCAGTCTAGGCTGAGTGATGTGCTAGTGTGTCTAGGGTATTATCTAGTGAATTCTAGGTTACATCATTGGTTCCGTTGCCATGACCTCTTTTTTAATTGTTTTTAGGATGGTTTGTGATGAAGACATGTCGGTTAACTCTAGCAAGTATTAAGGAGTGGATACATAATCTGGAGGAAGAATATGCACGGTGGTTTAGCATTGGATCTGATTTTAACGTACACACTTAGGTAGAACAAAATCTATATGATAGTTTATATGAGAGATTTTTTTCCATCTTTCCAGTAGAATTATATGAGTGGCTGATTGTTTATGCATCTAAGTGGAATTGGAGGTATCATGCACTTGTTTGGACATAGGAAGAATTTTAGGCTCTTTATGATGCTGATCTGATATGGATTCGTGTTATGGATATGTGGTTTTGTTGTTTTCTAAACAATTATATTATGGGATATTTAATTTTGATGTATTCTTTCCCAGAGGTAGCTGAATTCTAGTTCTTACAATATTCGAGAGGATCATATCTGCAAGGTATTCCATGGGTGATCAAGATCTTGATGGTAACTTTGAACCTGGAGAGTAAACTGATGGCTAACTAAACATCACCACACGTGATGGCAGGAACATGTTTGGTGAAAGATGACAAACATAGTGGTAGAAAGGTAGAGAGAGGAAAGGAGACTTAAGTATAATGAGGTGCATGAGAGGGAGATAGAGAAGCAATGTTCCACTGCAGAAAGTATGGCGTTGAGGAGAGAGATGGCTCGTGAAGGATTTTAAGCTCATGTAGAAGACATGGAGCCAAAGGATTAGGAACTCCCCCATCTTGGGAAGCATGATAGATATCCCCCTTGGCCTCATAGAGAAGTTCACTAGTAGAGACTACCTAGGCCACAGACACACATCTTAATCCACCTGGTGACCTAGCCCTTGCATTTGGTTTTCCAGTATCTAGTATAATAAGCAATCAGCAAGTGGATTTGGGAAACAAGAGAACCAAAGTAAGTCAAAGAACAAGTACATCAATGGTAGGAAAAATGGCTTTAATGTTATTTAGAGGAATATTTTTAGGCACATCATCTACACAGAATTTAAGCACGCAGAATGTGGGATTCACCTCTAGAAGTGGAACTACCACATAGATTGTAGGGGTTCAATATAGTACTATTTTCAGAGCACAAGGGAGTAAAACTACATGTCATATTCTAACTATAGGTGGTTCTAGTTCCAGTGGATCTGGTGGTTTTGGAGGCAGGGGAAACATAAGATGTTTTGGATCAAATAGGCAAGGTCCGCACCAACCATAGAATATTTATATGGTATGTATTTTCATCTTCTAGAGTATATAGGCATAGAGGATGTTGTTTATCATGTGCATATGTGTGAAATATTATGGCACTTGAAAGGGATCATGAATTCTGAGTGTAAGGCAAGTCAATTTGCTACTAAATTACAGGGATGTGCATACAGTTGGTATAGGAAGTTTTACCCTGATAAAACTTACGTGGATTATGCAACACTAAAGGATGCTTTCTTGAAAGATTTCTATATTCCAGAATTTGAGCAGAAGAGTATAAGTGCACTCAAGGATATTAAGTAAGGCACTACTGAGAGTGTATGTGAGTATGATGCCCATTTTAAAACAATCTTATCTAATCTTTCTTATGATATTCACACAAGCCCACATGCACAATGGTTCATTGGCAGATTGATTACACCATTCAGAAGAGCACTGTCACATAAGAAATAAAATGATCCACATGAAGCAATGGAAGTATATTTGTGTGCCGAGGAAGTTGGGAGAATTGACACTGGAGTTAGTCTATTCTTAGAGGTAAAAATTGCAGCTATGGAAAAACAATTAGAAAAACTATCAGCAAATTTATCCCATGAAACGCACTCAGGAACTTGGTGTACAGATTGTGAAGTGCAAGGTCACACCAAGGATAGTTTCCCTCGTAGATATATACACTCATTATTATTAGAATGTGAGATCTATCATTTGAATCATGATGTTAGTCACTATCCTTTGTTATAGCATGTAATAAGGAAGAATGTATCTTGTTACTTTAAAAAAAATTAGTCCACAACCCATGATACCGAATATTGTCAATAGATTGGCTAGATCCAGGATGCTATAAACATTGGGGTAGGATAGACAAGCATAATGAATAATTCTAAGGGTAATAATGAGTACCAGGATCAGGATCATAATCAAACACACTATGACAGGACTGAGGGGTGTTTTGAAGGAGGTCATGGAAGAGGACATGGATATCATGGTGGATATGGAGTATGAGGACGTGGTGGAGGAAGATTTGAGCTCCCTAATGGAACATGTTATACATGTGGATCTCCTGACCACTATAGGTGTGAATGTCTTCAGAATATTGCATGTTCCTTTTACGGAAAGAACCATAGCTATGAAGAGTACCAGGACTTATATGAGCATCTGAGTAAGTAACATAAGTAAGAAAAAAATGTGCCAGGATGGTTAGAATCCATTTCATGGTAGAAGATTAGTGGATTCCCAAGATAGCACCAGGACCTGAGGCATTAATAGTGAATATTACTATATGAGCTGAAGCGGCATGTGCAAGAGAGGAATTACACCATAATCCTACAATAACCAAGGAGGATGTTTTGCATGCAAGGTACCTAGATCTTGCTCATCAAAAGGAAGTTTATCAGGATACAATGGAAGTGCTAATTAATCTTCAGGGTGAGATACAATACTTAAAGGAGTAGAAGAAAGTATCATAGATAGTGAAAACTGATATTGATGATCTGAGAGAAGTGTGCAAAATGTTGCACCAGGAGAACATCATTCCACTATTAGGAATTTGGTTAAAAGGGAACACTCTAAGCTCAAGTATTGAGACCAGATGAAAGATCCTACATGCAAATCTTCCCCCTGATAGCATTGACTATGATAAGGAAATTACTTTGAATGTTGTTTGTGGATGGATGGTTGCTGAGCAACATATTGATTGATACATGTGTGGAAGTAAATGTGATTACATTAGATGCATGGAAACAAATGGGGAGGCCTCCATTGTAGCCATCATCTAATGTTTTGTGTATGGAAAACTGGAATAAGGCCACTCCCATAGGATTTTTGAAGGATGCATCTATTGTAACATTCCCATTTTAAGACTTTAGAAACACGGGAATTTTCTTATTTTTTATTTTATATATAATGTTATCCATTCTAAATAAAGCATTATTTAGAACAAGCATTCCATGCAAATCGAATTCAAATAGATAACGATATGCAGCTGTAAATGACTTGGTGATCCACCGATCTATTCATTTCATAACTTGGTAATCTACCGATCTATTTATGTTAAATTAAGTATTGAATACACATTGTATACTTGGTTTTCCTACCCTACCCCAGGTATTGAGTGATCTGTTTAAAGAACATATCTATATATTTGTTACCAATAATCATCTGATATCACGTTTTTTAAAACTTAGTGACATAGGACAATACAACCAGTAGCTTGCGATACTTTGGACAAATATTTACAACATATTGTGTATGTCACCATTCGTAGATGACATACTCATCATATTGGAATACATCCTTCACCTCACTCCTCTATTTTCATGATTGGTCTTTACTAACTACCATTAGTCCACTCGTCCCAGGTTTAACCCTAGCCTTAGTTAGAAACATAAATTATTATACAAAGACACTCACAATGACTTAGGGTAAATGGGCATACTTGGTTGACCTTAAGTCAACTGGGTGTGCTAAGGTACCCTGAGCCATTGGAAGCTAGTTCCTATCCTAAATATGCCACTAAACTGACCTAGAGAGAAACTAAGTTTAAGTTCTTATTTTATGTAGATCTGGATGATCAATGCAGAAGGGTGATGCCACATGTCAACTACAATGAAGTATTCTTGAGAAGACCCAAGTATTCTTTAAATTACATCCATATAGTTGGAATGTGCTAACATCCTACAGAAACTGCCTCATCGAGATGTACATACCCCAAGGAGATTGTTAATACATTATTAAATTGGATTAATTCACTAGTTTTAGTAACCCTGCTAAACCCTAATCCAACTCTCCTTAATTTATTTCCTAAATTTGTTTCATTTAGTCCATGAATAACTTCCTTAACTTATGATTAATTTTTAGTGTTTGTTTCCTCAGTTTAACCAATAGTTAACCAAATAGGACAGTGATATCATAAGTTTCATTAAAATGTACTTTATCATTCAGGGAGGTCTAACAACCGCATATGTCCAACTAAAGTAAACTTCATACAAAATGGAATCTAATGATTAATAATCATATCTCTAAATCATTTTAGTTTACATTCAATTGAGAGAGAGAAATATTATTTCTCTACATAATTAAGTGTTAGGGTATATCATTCATAATATCCATATTTCTTATTACATGTTCATTATGCATCACATTATTGGGTTAAATTGTTTAGATAAAACAAATCATATCATACAACTCAGCAAGTTGCACCATTATAAGGGAAATTGAACCAATTCCCTTTATCCATCTTATCAAAGATCATATGATAAACATAATATAATAGAAAGAATATCAACAATATATAACTTTCATCTTCTTTTAAAAACTACAAGATAAATTACACAACCAATGCAAATAAATCACAACTCACAAATCATCATTACAATATATAAATTTACAAGACTATGCACTTTAGGTATAATTTATAACAACCCTCATTCTATGAAGTATACAACTATTATTTTACAATACAACACAATAACAAATAATAATTCTTTACTAAGAATAAGACTTATATCATCCAATGTGTCATATAAGTTTTTTCCTTCTTTTACCACTTACATCATCCATCTTCAAAAATTACTATCATGTGTCAGTTCAATAAATGGAGCATGAAAAACACTAAGCATTAAAATGAACTACATTCCACTAATTGTTTCATTAAAGAAACACTACTTTAATGAGATAATTAAAACATCATACAATAAGCATAAGTGATATCAATAAAAAAGGAAGTGCATTAATAAATCTAGACCAACTTTTAAGATAAGAGTAGAATATATTAAACAATATTTGCCTAAGAACTTATAGTTCTATTGATCCTATCAATGGCTTGTAAAGAAACAATAGATCATGCCGTCCCATTATTTCATAACTCTATCCTAATAGAATACCACATTTATCTTTTCTATGAGACAAAAGAAGTGTAAGGTGCATGGTTAATTCTAGGATTATTCATCTATATCCTAAGAAAGAATAAGAAGAACCATTACGTACCATGCACAACCTATAACATATGAAATATAGACCAGATTCATAACATGAATTACTTGTTCCTTTTTGGGATAATAATATTTTAAATTCAACATTAAGATATACTTCACAAAAGAATTTCATAACCATACAAGAAGGTATAGAAAACCATAACTCTAACTATAATTCTAAATCCAATTATGCATGTTAGAAGTTATCAATCAAAGATTTGAAACCAACGTACACAATCAATTAGTTTCATAACGGAGTTAATATCTACTCAAGTTCATCCCAAATGATAAAGAGTACAAGATACAAACCTACTTCTATTCATTTAAACTAGGCAAGGCTAGTCAACAACTGTAGAACCCATAAGTATGCATTCACTTAACAGTAGAACCCTCTTGGCTACAAAGTTTCTATATTATTGCAAAAAATAATTTGAACAAGGTAGACCAATAGGTCACAAGAAATCACCATCTTGAAATGGAATTGAGTGCAGAGAAGTTCAAATAATGAGCTTATCCAAGATAGAGAAAAGGTCACTCTAATAAGGAAAAGACCAACAATAAATTGTTTCCTTCTACTAAACAAAATAAGTTCTAGTTTCAAACCAATTTAGGATTAAAGCATATTGTAGACCCAAAACAATATACTATTCACAAAAGAATACACACACACATATATATATATATATATATATATATATATTATTTCTCAAACAGAAACCAAGGTCTTATTCACTGTATCAGTCGAGAATAACATCCCGAAACAATAAAAGATAAATTTTAGAATTACCTACAACCCCAAGACTGCAGACCCGCAAGGCTTCACCATTTAATACGAAGAGTAAGTAGTTCATGTTTCAATTATCTAAGCACAAAACAACAGAACGGAGAAAGTATATTTCATGTATAGATCCAATGTCCACTGTAATAACTCAACCATCCAACGCAGCCCAATTTTTTTTAAAGAATCAGAAGAGAGAGTAAGAACCAAAAACATTTAAGTTAGAAGATGTCTCAATATTAAATCGCAAGAACAGGAACAAAATTCAAAACAAAACTCTCACATCCACAAAATCGCTACAGAGGTGACTTAGCTTCAACAAAAATGTCAACCCAGAAAGTAGGATTCCTCAAGACAAAGGGGAAAGAACACTTCCTTCTATTCCCATGCTAATACCATCTCAAAGGAGTCGTTATAATCATAAAATAGAAGTTCCACATTCCTTTAAGCAAGATGTTTATAGTTCCAAATCTCGAAGAGATTTTAAATGACTCAAATAATCTTTCACCTAGTTCCCTGGTGAGTAGTCACCCAAATAAAGAGTTATAAGCTTAGTCATTAAATAAAATAATATCTCAATAAAAAATACCATAACAAAATCAAATGAATCGACCCAAATACAAGCTCATAACACTCAAGTGTTAAATAAGAGTATAGTGACGAACCCGAGCTTTACACCAAAACATTCAGAACTTCACTAGAAAAATAATGCAAGTATAGTTCCCAAATACAAATTCCAAGCAACAATTTAGCAATGCATAAATTTTCCAAACATTGGTTCCAATCAAAATGAATCTCCAACACAAATGTAATCGAAACACAAAGTACCAACACAAGTCTACATCCAAATTCACAACTCAGAAGAAAAATCAAACAAAACTCAAGTTTCCCCTAAGCTCAAATTTCTATACTACCACAAAGATCAGTTCAAAGCACTGTAACTTCAATAACAAGATCTAGAGTGCAAAAACAAAAATACATAAACAAGTTTCACATACCATTATCACTTGTATACTGTCATAAAACTTGCAGAGAGAGACAATTTCCAAAACAACACTATTTTAGCCATGGTTTCATATCAAGCACCACATGGATTTGTAAAACCTAGCAAGAAAAATAACTAGACAAACATAAAAATATGAATCTCATGAGAGCAGAGTTGTTCTAATGAATCATTTAGAAGAAATGAAATAATTTTAATAGTTTGAGACTATCATTCCTGATAGTGCTTCCACCAAATCAAAGGAAACTTCCATTCGATCTTCCAACTCTTTTTCTCCTCCACAAAAGATCAAAAATAAAACATCTCTTCTTCCTATGCCTCATATACTTTCCTTCGATCAAAAATAGGTTGAAGAAACCAAAAATAGATTTGAAGTGAAGGTCAAACTACTGGTTTGAATAACTAGTTAGCTCCATGCATAGCAAAATCCACCATGCATGAAAAACCAAATAACTTCCTACAAACCCACGTTCTAAGTTTCTAAGATGGTTTACACACAAAGACCAAGGCTCATCAATGCCATAAATGCCATTCAATCAAAAATTCCTACTTATCTTTCCTTGCCACCGCCTCCTAAATTTGGCAAATGCCAATTCCACACAAAAATAAAATTCCATCTTTTAGTAGAGCTTCCATGTAAGCCTCCACCAAGTCTACTAGCCCCTGCCAAATCTGGCAGTACTTTCATCATTCAAACCCTTTCAACTCAATTAAATTCCATCAGAACCTTCACCCTTGTGACATGTAACCCCTTAGTTTCCCTTTAATAGTTTAGGATAGATCCCAATAGAACTTATGCTAGTCTAGAAATAACCAACTTACGTATTAAAAACATTTACCAATAGAATTCCCACCTTAGGTTAGGTTCAATTCATAACCCTTTAGTATTAGATACTAAAATAGCCTAGTATTAATTTAGTAATCATTTTCTTATCCATTAAGTGCAACGCTTAGGTTAGGATGCCAACCTAACAAATAGAATAAGAGGCTTAGGTTAGAACAGAATTCAAATAAGTAAACGTAGCTAGAACATAGATGTTATTACCTATCTTAGGATAGTGTTAGGATAATTCTTAGGTTTTAGGACTCCGTATTCATCCTCTATGAATTAAATTTTTCTTAAGTCATTATACTCCTACCAAGATCAATCACCAAAGACCCAAGCACAAACATACAGCTAAATGAAAACATGTTCAAATAAGACCAAGAATTAGTATCATACAAAGTTCATTCTTCTATATCCCTTAAACTATTGAATGTCAATTTACCATTCAGTCTATGAAGAAGACTTGAAACATTCCTTGGATCACTGAAATTGATCCAAGGATGAGTTAGAAGAAGAAATAAGTCTGCAACTCTTAAAGCTAGATTGCAGCTCATCTTTCCAAAGTGAAAATTAATTCTTGATAACCATATAATTTTAGTCTAATGATTTTTTTATGAAAAAAAAATATTTATCCTTATCAAGCATGATCTTCAACAGTTAAAATAACACATCTTTATCCAAAAAATCACATGTCAACACTTGAATGCAAAAGTGGAATATATCAGTTGTTGAGGGTGTTACATGTTTCCCTCCTAAAAAGAATCATCATCCTGATTATTGTCTCATCTCTTTTTTTAACAGTTTGAATCAAGGAAAATCAACTTATTCACTTTTCTTACCATATGTCAAAAACATATTAACATTATTAATTTCCATAAATCAGCATTACATAACTCTTTATTCAAAACAAATAAATATCTACCCAAAACTGGCATACTTATTGTAATATAAAGATATATATTTTTTATTAGTCAACATAATCAATCCTGTTCAAATAGATATGGAAAAGTAGTTTTCATATCCTCAAGGTTTTCCCAAGTTGCACTTTCTTCATGAAACTGGTCCTATTGGACTTTGCATTGACTTATCTCACAATTTCTAAAATGCAATTGGCATGTTTCAAGCACTCGTATGGGTTTAACCATGATCTCCTAGGTCATGGACTTGCAAGGAATTACAATTTAACACATGTGATAAATCTGAAACGTATTTCTTAAGAAAAGAAATATGGAAAACATCATGCATTCATGACAAAGCAGGAGGTAATGCTAAACGATAAGATACAGGGTTGATTACTTCAACTATCTCAAAAGGTCCCACATAACGAGGTGATAACTTGGCAGCCTTGCCAAATATTATATAACTCTTTTTTTATGTAACCCGAAGAAAGAATTTCTCACCAAGTTCAAAGTTTATATCAACCCTCTTTAAGTCAGCATAACTCTTTTTCCTATCTGTTGCTTCTTTCAAGTGTTCACAATTCAATTTAACTTTTTGTTCCATTTCAGTAAGAATTTCAGGTCCAATTACCTCTCTATCCTTTATATTGTCCCAACTAACATGGGTTCTGCATTTTCTTTTGTATAATTCTTCAAAAGGTTCCATCTTAAGAGATGCATGATATGTATTATTGTATGCAAATTCAACTAATAGAATATACTCTTCCCACTTATACTATTGATCCATGCAATACATCTGTAACATATATTCTAAAACTTGATTTACTCTTTCAGTCTGTCCATCCATTTTGGATGATACATAGAACTGAAATTCAGCTTAGTTCCTAAAGCTACATTAAGCATTTGCCAAAATCTTGACATCATTCTAGGATCTCTATCCAAAATGATTAATTCAAGTACTCCATGTAAGCTGAAAATTTTGTGTACAAATATTTTAGCCAAAATAGTATAATCATCCTTCAAATTCCCAGCAATAAAATGTGCTACCTTTATTAGTTTATCCATAACTAATAAAATAACATCATATTTATTTCTTGACATAGGAAACCCTTATACAAAATGTATGCTTATTACTTGCCACTTGTATTGCGGTATGCTATGAGGATACAAAAAAATGGCTGGGTGCATATGTTCCGCTTTAACACGTTGACACTCAATACAATGTGTCATAAAGTCTATAACATCCTTTTTCATTCCTTTCTAGAAATATTGTTGTTTTATATCAGCAACCATTTTTGTAATAATAGGATGTCCAAAAATAGGTGTATTGTGGAATTTTGCTAACAATTTCTTTCTCAAATCATTTAGCAAAGGTACAAAGACTCTGTTTTCAAATCGTAAGATTACTTCATTATCAAAGTGAAAACCTTTATACCTCAAATCATTCAAATTTGTAGTAAGTGCTACTTTTACTTGTTGAAGGTAAGAATTAGATTCCATAACACTTTTTACTTCATCCTTAAAATGAGTTCTTAATGTTATAAGAGCATAAATGTGCTTCCTACAACATAGAGCATCAAGCACTCTATTTTCTTTACCATTTATATAATTGATGTAAAAATTATATTGAGATAAAAAATCTAACCACCTTCATTGTCTTGCATTAAGATTTGGCTATGTGAAGATATACTTCAGTCCAAGGTGATCAGTTTTCAATTCAAAAGGTTTACCAAGCAGGTAATGTCTCCAAACTTGTAGTGAATGAAAAATGACAACAAGCTCTAAATCATGCAAGGCATAATTAAACTCATGTAACTTAAGTTTCCTACTTTCATAAGCTATGACATGACCATTTTGTAATAAAATACCTCCTAAAGCTTCACCAGATGTATCAATTACCACCATAAAATCTCCATTAGGATCTGGTACTGCAAGAATAGGTGCTGAAGTTAACTGTTCCTTGAAGGTTTTGAATACAATTTCACATTTCTCACTCTAAACAAACTTTTTAACTTTCTTCTGTAAGGAAGTTATTGGTACAACTATCTTAGAAAAATCTTTTACAAATTTCCTATAGTATCCAACAAGTCCCATGAAGCTTCTAACTTCATGTACATTCTTAGGTGCATGCCACTCCGTTATAGTTAAATTTTTTGAAGGATCTACAACAATTCCATTCTTACTTATTACATGTCCCAAATAGTGTACTTTTGTGTCATAGAAAGAACATTTAGACAACTTACCAAATAATTATCTCTTTCTTAATATTCTCAAAACTATCTTCAAATGCTCATGGTGTTCCTCAATACTTTTAGAATATATGAGAATACATCGTCCAAGAATACGAGCACAAATTTTTCCAAGTATTCTTGAAATATATTGTTCATTAAATTCATAAATGTTGCAGGCGCATTAGTTAATTCAAAAGGTAAAACCGTGAACTCATAATGTCCATACCTTGTTCTGAAAGTTTTTTTATGAATATCCTCATCCTTAATTCATAATTGATGATATTCAAATTGAAGATATATATTATAATGTACTGATGCTCCATGCATCTGATCAAATAAATCATCAGTCCTAAGGAGTGGGTATCTATTCTTGATTGTTTCTTTGTTTAACATTCTATAATCAATACACAATCTAAGGGTTCCATCATTCTTTTTCATAAAAATTATATGTGCTCCCCAAGGTGAAACACTTGGTCTAATAAAATATTTAGAAAAAAGTTCATGCAACTGATCCTTAATCTCTACTAATTTTATAGTAGTCATTCAATACAATGCTTTAGAAATAGGTTCAGTTCCAGGCTTAATCTCAACCGTGAAATCAAACTCTCTTTTGGGTGGAAGACCTGACAATTCTTCTAGGAATACGTCACTACAGTCTCGTAATAGAAGATATCATTCCATAAGATCACTACTCTCTTCTGTTGATATATTAATTTTTACTGCATATAAGGTACAACCTTTATTTTTGACCTTTTTAAGTTGCATAGCTGACACTTTTCTAACAGAAATATCGTGTTTCACACCCTGAATCTCTGCTATTTTCTGTAGTTTTTCTAAACAACTAATGTGTTTTTAAAAATAGTCCATTTTATCCCTATGTTCTGCTAACCAATTAACACCTATGATTACATCATAAGACCCCAAAGGTGCAACATAAAGATCAACTGCAGTGGAAAAGTTAGGTAAATCGAGGACTACTCCAAAAAGACACATACTAACCATGTGAACAACATTTTTACCATACTGTAAAGTCCATGTTTTATCCATGTTTCCATTTTTTATTTTTATTTTTGATGTTAATTTACTAGAAATAAACATTCAGTAGCTCCGGTATCAAAAATAATAGTTATAGGTAAGCCAAAAAACTTACCCGAAACTTCTATGAGTGTGGCCTATTTCTCAGCCTGCTTGTCAGCTACTGCAAAGTGTATCTTGTGCTGCTGATTGTGATCATCCTTCTTTAAAGTACATTGATTCACGTAATGATATTTTCCATATTTATAACAGCCTCCTACAAGTCCCTTCCTAGGCTCAGGTTTATTTCCACCTTAGAATTATCGTTCTGACCCCCATATGAATTTTATCCTTTATTCTTGTTCTTAGTAAAGTTGTTCTGTGCATTACCAACAAACTTGTTTGCTACTTATTCCTTATTAGTATCAGATGAAAAATTACTTTTATTTCTAAATTTCTTCCATGGTCCTTTCTTAGGTGTAAAATATGATGAAGAGGAGTTGGGATTTTTCTTTCTTACTTCCTCCTTGTGAGTAGAAATTGCCTTTAATTTTTGTTCCTGCCTTATATATTTTTCAACAATCCCTTCCATCGTTGTTGGGCTATGAACATCCACCTCTCCCCCTATAATGGGATTCAATCCCATTATGAATTTATGTATCCTAAACTTCTCATCATTTTGGTACTGAGGTACATACTTAAGGAGTTTTGTAAATCGCTCCCAGTACTCTGTTATAGTTAGTTTTCCTTGAACTAAGTTCTAGAATTCAGTCATTTTTTAATCATAGTAAAGTTATGGCAGCCATCGTTTCCTAAAGTAACCCTTAAACTGATCCCATGTGATATTAGCTTCATCAATATTCAACTCATCCTTACGGATGTCCCACCATGAAGATGTTTCATGAAAAAGTTGATATGCTCCCCATATCACCTTTGTTTCTTCTGAGAATTTTCTTATTGCAAAGTATTTCTCCATTTCGTTGAGCCAATTCTCAGCCCCATCTCCTAATGTGGTGCCATCAAACTTGGGTGGAATTACCCTTTTTATGTCATTAGTGAGTTCAGCTACCAGCCTAGCCTTTTTGTTCTCAGGTTGAACAGGTATGTTAGCATTGTTATTATCAACACCCACATTAGTGTTGTCCCCCGGAGGTGGCTGATTATTGTTATCATCTTCTTCTTCCTCCTCATTACCCATTACTTTTTGTTCAAGTACAACCAAATGATCTCTTGTGTCCAACAGGGTAGAAAGGATCTCATCGAGTTTCTAGGTAGTTACTGCTCCTTCCTCAGGCAGAGGATTATTTGCAACATTTCCTCTCATTCTAACCATTTTCTATTACAAGAAAATTTAAGTATCATCAAATTATGGACGTAATAGGTCCAAGAGCTGTAACCTTCAGCTCTGATACCAAGATGTAACATTCCCATTTTAAGACTTTAGAAACAAGGATTTTTTTTAATTTATATATAATGTTCTCTGTTCTAAATAAAGCATTATTTAGAACAAACATTCCATGCCAATCGAATTCAAATAGATAACCATATGCAGCTATAAATGACTCGGTGATCCACTGATCTATTTATGTTATCTTAAGTATTGAATACATATTGTATACTTGGTTTTCCTACCCTATACTAGGTATTGAGTGATCTGTTTAAAATACATATCTAAATATTTGTTACCAATATTCATCTGATATCATGTTGTTTTAAACTTGGTGACATTGGACAATGCAACTAGCAGCTTGCGATACTTTGGCCAAAGATTTAGAACATACTGTCTATGCCACTATTGAAAGATGACATACTCATCATATTGGAATACGTCCTTTACCTCACTCATCTATTATCATGATTGGTCTTTACTGACTACCATCATTCCACTTATCCTAGGTTTAACCCTATCCTTAGTTAGAAACATAAATTATTATAGGAAGATGCTCACAATGACTTAGGGTAAATGGGCATACTCAGTTGACCTTAATTCAACCGGGTGTGCTAAGGTACCTTGAGAAATTGGAAGCTACTTCCTATCCTAAATATGCCACTAACCTGACTTAGAGAGAAATAAAGTTCAAGTTCTTATTTTGTGTATATCTGGATGAGCAATGTGGAAGGGTGATGCCACATGTCAACTACAATTTTTTATTCTCAAGAAGACCCAAGTCTTCTTGAAATTACATCCCTATAGTTGGAATGTGCCAACATCCTACAGAAACTACCTCATCGAGATGTACATACCCCAAGGAGATTGTTAATACATTGTTAATTTGGATTAATTAACTGGTTTTAGTAACCCTGCTAAGCCCTAATCCAAATCTCCTTAAGTTCTTTCCTAAATTTGTTTCATTTAGTCCATGAAGAACTTCCTTAACTTATGATTACTTTTTAATGTTTGATTCCTTAGTTTAACCAATATTTAACCAAACAAGACAGCAATAACATAAGTTTCATTAAAATATACTTTATTATTTAGGGAGGTCTAGCAACCGCATATGTACAACTAAAGTAGACTTCATACAAAATTGAGTATAATGATTAATAATCATATCTCCAAACCCTTTTGGTTTACATTCAATTGAGAGAGAGAAAGAGTCTTTCTCTACATAATTAACTGTTAGGGTATATCATTCATAATATCCATATTTCTTATTGCATGTTCATTATGCATCACATTATTATGTTAAATTTTTTAGATACAACACATCATATTATACAACTCAGTAAGTTGCACAATTATAAGGGAAATTGAACCAATTCCGTTTATCCATCTTATCAAAGATAACATGACAAACATAATATAATATAAAAAATATCAACAAGATAGAACTTTCATCTTCTTTATAAAAGTACGAGATAAATTACACAACCAATGCAAATAAATCACAACTCGCAAATCATCATTACAATTTATAAATTTACAAGACTATGCAATTTAGGTATACTGCATAACAACAACCATCATTCTATAAAGTATACAAATTTTCTTTTACAATACAAAAAAGAAAGAATAAGAATTATTTACTAAGAATTAGACTTATATTAGCCAATGCATCATCTAAGTTTTTACCTTCTTTTACCACTTACGTCGTCCATCTACAAAACTTGATAGCACGGGACAGTTCAATGAACTAAGCATGATAAGCACTAAGCATTACAATGAAGTGCATTCCACTAATTATTTAATTAAAGAAACACTAATTTAATGAGATAATTACAACATCATATAATAAGCATAAGTGATATCAATCAGAAAGGAAGTGCATTAATAAATCTAGACCAACTTTTAAGAGAAGAGAAAAATATATTAAACAATATTTGCTTAAGAACATATAGTTCTATTGATCCTATCAATGGCTTGTAAACAAACAATAGATCTTTCCATCCCATTATTTCATAACTCTATCCTAATAAAGTACCAAATTTATATTTTCTATGAGATAAAAGAAGTGTAAGTAGCATGGTTCATTCTAGGATTGTTCATCTATATCCTAAGAAAGAATAAGAAGAACCATTACATACCATGCCCAACTTATAACATCATAAAAGTAGACCAGATTCATAACATGAATTACCTGTTCCTTTTTGGGATAACAATATTTTAATTTCAACATTAAGATATACTTCCAAAAAGAATTTCATAACCATACAAGAAGGTATAGAAAACCATAACAGTCTAATTGTAATTCTAAAACCAATTCTACATGTTAGAAGCTATCAATCAAAGATTTGAAACCAACATACACAATCAAGTAGTTCCACAAAGGAGTTAATATCTACTCAAGTTCATTCCAAATGATAAAGAGTACAAGAGACAAACCTACTTCTATCCATTTAAACTAGGCAAGGATAGTCAACAACAGTGGAACCCCTAAGTATGCATTCACTTAATAGCAGAACCCTCTTGGCCACTAAATTTCTACATTATTGCAATAATAATTTGAACAAGGTAGACCAAGAAGTCACAAGAAATCACCATCTCGAAATGGAATCGAGTACAGAGAAGTTAAAACAATGAGCTTATCCAAGACAAAGAAAAGGTAACTCTAATAAGGAAAAGACCAACAATAAATCTTTTCCTTCTACTGAACAAAATAAGTTCCAGTTTCAAACTAATTTAGAATGAAAGTATATTGGAGACCCAAAAAACAACACTAATTACAAAAGAATACATACATACATACATACATACATACATACATACATATATATATATATATATATATATATATATATATTCTTTCTCAAAGAGAAACCAAGGTCTTATTCACTTTATCAATAAAGAATAACATCCCAAAACAGTAAACGATAAAGTTCAGAATTACCTACGACCCCAAGACTGTAGACTAATAAGGATTCACCATTTAATATGAAGAGAAAATAGTTCATTTTTCAAATATATAAGCACAAAACAACATAACAGAGAAATTAGCTTTCTCGTATAGAACCAGTGTCCACCGTAATAACTCAACCATGCACCGCAGCCCAAAATTGTTTTAAAGAATTAGAAGAGAGAGTAAGAACCAAAAATTTTTAATTCAAAAGTGGTCTCATTCTTAATTCCCAAGAACAAGAACAAAATTCAAAACAAAACTCTCACATCCAAAAAATCACGACAAAGGTGACTTAGCTTCAACAAAATAGTTAACCCAGAACATCGGATTCCTCAAGACAGAGGGGAAAGAACACTTCCTTTTATTCCCACACTAATACCATCTCAAAGGAGTCATTACAGTCATAAAATAAAAGTTCCACATTTCTTTAAGAAAGATGTTTATAGCTCCAAATCTCGAAGAGATTTTAAATGAATCAAACAATCGTTCACCCAGTTCCCTAGTGAGTAGTCAATCAAATAAAGAGTTATAAGCTTAGTCATTAAATTAAAAAACATCTCAATACAAAATACTATAAAAAAATCAAATTAATGAATCCAAATAAAATCTCATAACACTCAAGTGTTAACTAGGAGTACAGTGACAAACCTGAGCTTCAGACACAAATGTTCATAACTTCACTAGAAAAATAATGCGAGTACAATGGCCAAATACAAATTCCAAGCAACAGTTCAACAATGCATAAATTTTCCAAACATTGGTTCCGATCAAAACAAATCTCCAACACAAATTTAATCAAAACGCAAAGTACCAACACAAGTCTACATCCAAATTTACAACCTAGAAGAAAAATCAAACAGAACTTAAGTTTCCTCTAAGCTCAGATTCCTATACTACCACAAATATCAGTTCAAAGCACTGTAAATTCGATAACAAGATCAAGAGTGAAAAAACAAAGATACAAAAACAAGTTTCACATACCATTATCACTTGTATACTATCATAAAACTTGCACAGAGAGGCAATTTTCAAAAAAATAGTATTTTATCCATGGTTTCATATCAAGCACCACAAGGATTCGTAAAACCCAGCAAGAAAAATAACCCAATAGACATGAAAATATGATCTCATGAGAGCAAAGTTGTTCTAATAAATCATTTAGAAGAAAGAAAATAATTTTAATAGTTACAGCCTATCATGTCTGATAGTGCTTCCACCAAATTGAAGGAGACTTCCAGCCGAGCTTCCAACTCTCTTTCTCCTCCACGAAATATCAAAAATCAAACATCTCTTCTTCCTATGCCTCATATACTTTCCTTCGATCAAAAATAGCTTCGAATTGAAGGTTGAACTACTGGTTCAAAGAACCAGTTAGCTCCATGCAGAGCAAAATACGCCATGCATGAAAAACCAAATAAATTCCTACAAACTTGCCTTCTAAGTTTCTAAGACAGTTTGCACACAAACACCGAGCCTCATAAATTCCATAAATGCCATTCACTCCAAAATTCCTAATTATCTTTCCTTTCCACCACCTCCTAAATCTAGAGAAAGCCAATTCCACACAAAAATACAATTCCATATTTTAGTGGAGCTTCCATGTAATCCTCCACCAAGTCTACTAGTGCCTGCCAAATATGGCAGTACCTCCATCATTTAAACCCTTTCAACTCAATTAAATTCCATTGGAACCATCGCCCTTATGACATGCAACCCCTTAGTTTCCCTTTACTAGTTTAGGATAGATCCCAATAGAACTTAGGTTAGTCTAGAAATAATCAACTTAGGTATTAAAAACATTTACCAATAGAATTACCACCTTAGGTTAGGTTCAATTCATAACCCTTTAGAATTAGATACTAGTTAAAATAGCCTAGCATTAATTTAGTAATCCTTTTCTTATCCATTTAGCACAACGCTTAGGTTAGAACACAAACCTAACAAATAGAATAATAGGATTATGTTATAATAGAATTCAAATAAGTAAACATAGCTAGAACATAGATGTTCTTACCTAGCTTACTATACTGTTAGGATATTTCTTAGGTTTTAGGATTCCGTATTCATCCTCTATGAATTTAATTTTTCTTAAGTCCTTATAGTCCTTCCAAGATCAATCACCAAATACCTGAGTAAAAACATACAGCTGAATGAAAACACGTTCAAATAAGACCAAGAATTAGTATCATACAAAGTTCAGTCTTCTATGTCCCTTAAACTACTGAATGCCTATTTACCATTCAGTCTATGAAGAAGACTTGAAACATTCCTTAGATCACTGAAATTGATCCAAGGATGAGTTAGAAGAATAAATAAGTCTACGACTCTTAAATCTAGATTGCAGCTCATCTTTCCAAAGTGAAAATGAATTCTTGATAACCATATAATTTTATTCTAATGATTTTTTTAAGAACATAAAATATTTATGCTTATCAAGCATGATCTTCAATAGTCAAAAGAAAACATATTTACCCAGAAAATCACATGTCAACACTTGAATGCAAAAGAGGAATATATCAGTTTTCGAGGGTGTTACATCTATAACCACACAAGGGGCTGAGTTCACTAGGGATTTTGAGGTATTAGCACTTGCAGAAGTAGATAGTTTTTTAGACTTGCTTGGCTGCCCTAGGTTTTATGTGAATAATGTTGACTTGAGACTCAATAAGGGGTATATCAGCTTTGAGAACAAGGAGGAAAGGGTTGTGATACCTTTCACAGATGGGAAGTCTACACCATATGTTGAGAGTCTAAGTGAGGATGACTTAAACATAATCTATGCACACATTATTCACGATCTCTAGGTCAATGAGCCATCAAAGGAGGGCATCCTACAGTGGGAAGGTTCTCATTATATTAGTGATACTACGAGTATTACTTGTCACAATTGGGCTCACGGTACATATGAACTAGTAGGGCACGAGGTAAAAAGTGTGGTTGCTCGTAAGAATGGACTTTGTTTTTTTTTACAGATAGGTAGCATAGTACCTTAGTATATAGGGGCAGAAGGTATTCCTATATTTTTGAAAGCCATGAAAGCACAGTGGACATATCAAATTTAGACAAGAGATATGTTAGTGTATACCTTACGCAGGACAACAACACACTGGTGGGTAGTCCACAGAGATAATCTTATAGAATGGGAGGAGATTGGAATCACCCTATCTATTAGTTTTTAAGGAGTAATACACCTACACAGATCTACACTTATAATGGTGATTAACCTATTCAACATCACATTCAACAGTGTGAGAGACTTTGGACAGTGAGACAGGAAGCATTACCACCTTCACTCTAGGTGCATATATTGTACTCTACTCTACAAGGATGTGCACGTGCCTAGTATGTATACACAAAACTACATTGAGATAATGGGAATTGGAATAATTTTACTTTAGGAATGATCTAGACCTTTGACTACTTCTTGACTAAACCTCCAGTAGAAGAAGCATTGAAATTTTCCAAGTGCTTTATTATGGGAGATAGTGTAAAGGCAGAAAAGCATATTCAACAATTATTTGGTGAGACAGAGTCCAGAGCACATTTTGAAAAGGAAGAAGAAATGGAATCCATAATAATTGAATGCTCTTACCTTGAGAAAGAGAAAATAAAGATGGTTTACATCGTGGATGATGAGGAATTTGAGAACTTGGATATTAAACATTCAAAATGGGTGTGCGAGGTCTTGGACAATGTAGACAAGGATACACATGCTTATCATGAACCCATGAAGACAAATAAGGTGAATATAGGTTCAGTTGCTGAGCCAAAGGAGGTCATAATTAGAGACTATTGGTTAGAATAGGAAGTGACAAAGACCATTGAGTTACTCAGGAATTATCAAGACTTATTCCCTTGAGGGTATCATGAACTTAAAGGTGTGCATGAATCACTTGGGGAAATGAAAATAAAGCTTAAGGATGGTGCATGTCTAGTTAGAAAGTGACCTTATAGAATGAACCCCAATTTTTGCAAAAATTTCAAAGAAGAGATTGATAACATGTTGAAATATGGAATTATCAAGCCCCTTGATGAGTCAGAATCAGTTAGTCTAATGGTGATCACTATCAAGAAGGATGGATGAATCACAATATGTGTGGATTACAGGGAGCTAAATGCTGCATGTGTAACAAATCCATTCCCTCTACCATTTACTGAGGAAATACTAGAAGAAGTTATAGGGCACAAAATATATTCCTTCATAGATGGGTTTTCCAGGTATCATTAGGTTAGGATTGCTCAGGAGGATCAAGAAAAGACTATATTTACTACTGAATGGGGTAGCTTTACCTATATTGGGATGCCTTTTGGACTGAAAAATGTTCTTGTTGTATTCTCGTGGATAGTTGTTCAGGCATTCAAAGATTTTATTCACAACTTTTTAAAGGTTTATCTAGATGATTGGACAATATATGGGCTTGTGAAAGATCATTTTGACAATCTGCGCTTAATTTTTGAATGGTGCAGACAATTGAGTATCTCTTTGAACATCAAGAAGTGCATATTTTCTACACCTTTTGGAATACTATTAGGACATATAACCTCCAAGGAAGGTTTCCAGGTTGATCTAGCTAAGGTTGCAGTCATTCTAGGCTTGGAAGCACCTACCAGTCAAAGTGAGGTGCGTGGATTTTTGGGTCACACGGGATACTACTGAAGTTCATCAAAGGGTATACCAAAGTTGTTGCACCCTTGGAAGAATTACTAAAAATGGAAAGGTACATTTTATTGGGGAGAACCGCAGTGGCATATGTTTAGGATATTAAAGGAGAAACTTACTACCATGCTAATTCTATGCTTTCCCTCATGGGATAAACCATTTCATGTGCATGTGGATGCCTTTGGCATGGCCATTAGAACTGTGTTAGCTTAACCTAGTGAAGGTATTGTGGATCATCCAATTTGTTTTGCTAGTAAGAAGTGTTGATATCTAGATTTAATCTCCTTCACAACTTGAACAACATCATGCATTTACACAAGACACTCAGGAGTAGATAGATGATTTGTATGTCGTTTGTAGCTGGGGATCACATCTATCTGGCTTGTTGGAACTCAATATTTGAGGGAGTGGATAGCACCTTCAAAAGGATCTTGATCTGATCCTCACTATTTTAGGTTGTGCCTATCAATGAAGGCAAGAGAACCTATATTGCAACCCTTTTATGGTAAAGGAGATTGAGATATCCTTGTATTTTGCACATTGTGTGGAGATGGCCTTGGGAAAACATGATCAATTATCCATTATTCAAAATCAAAGGAGTTGTCACTACTAAATGATGGAAATGCTTTCAAGACAAGGCTAAGGCTACTACAGACATAATAAAATCTTGATATGCTTTGTGCATTTTTGTGAATGGGTTGTATTCTTTTATTAACACACAATGCAATGTAGGGGTAGTATGGGTAGGATTAGTTATTTTGAATAAAGTTTTGTTGGGAGATGTTTAGTCAAGATTAGCCAAGGATTACCAACTTCTTTGAGAACCTTTGCAAGAGATTTGCAACACCTAAACAATAGATGTGTTTCAATGGGTTTAAAATACTCCTTTAACTAGGATATGTGCACCAAATGGAGGCCTAGATATGCACTCTTCCACAAAACCTTTGATAACCTACCACAAAAGCTTGAATAAAAATACCAACAAAGTATCAAGGAATCCCTATTTAATCGTGACCTAAGGTGCACCCAAAGGTTTACAAACAATCTCAATATTCAAGGATAGTAAAATGATTTTAAATCTATTTATCTTTTATCAGATGAACGATCTTCTGAATATAATATTGCAAATAAAATTAAACCATCAATAAGAAATGAGACCCTGTATGATCAAAGAGATCCTAAACACAAGATTACGACATGAGCAAGAAACACAAATTGAAAACATTATGAGACATAAGCATATGCAAATTTTTCTAAGAGATAACACCACATAATCCAAATTTTGATCAAATACATCAGTAGGGGAATGCTATAAGAAAAATATCAGATCCTGTTGATGGCTTTACAACTGAAACCAACTCAACATGATGAAATCTGATACAAAATGGAATTGAAAATGGCTCTCGGACGGTTTTCTCCAAAGAAATGGATTTTTTCCAGCTTTTTGCTTGAAAATTCTAAGTCATTTTTCTCTCCTCCCCTTCAAAAATGCTTCAAAAATACATTTTATATCTCATGCTAGCTTGTAACCTTGCTTCCTAAACAAAGAATATGCTTAAGGGATCAAATTTGTTACAAAACCCTTCATCATTTGATGAAAATGACATCAAACTATAAAACAACTCGCATATTGCCAGGGATGCACAAAAATCTTAAAATATTACATGAGTTCAAATCCTTATCCATCCCAAGGTCATTTTTTTGGCATTCAGGCATGCCATCATGCTTTAGCAATCCATTTTCACCTTTTACCCTTTCAATTTTTACCTCTGCAATTTTTTATTTTCACCTTTCATGTTTTTTACATCGAGCCAAAGAAAAAATGCATCAAAAACATCATAGATCATCAAATTAGCTCATGAAAATGATGTTATTGTTCTCAGAAGGCCAAGGGGACTCAAAATCATATAAGGTCTGATGAATTTTGATGAAGAAATGTGATTTCCAAGCTCCTTGGAGCTTTCATGGCACCCAAAAATGAAAATGCATAGTATCCATTGATTTTGATCAAATTTTAATATCAACCTTACACGTAGATAATGCCATTTGAGGAATAAGCTCAGAAATACCTTTTTTGACCTTTGAATGAAGTGGGACACATGTCACAATGTGATTTGATTGACCTACCATGATCTAGAAATGCATTTGTGAACCTTTTTACCTTTGGAAAATTTTACAAAAAATCTTCGCTTCTCCCCTAGACCCGCCCTGTGTCCACATGTGGGCCCTACTTGAAAATGTAGGCCAATTTTATGAATTTCGCCACCCTTTTGAGAAAAGGAAAATTTTCTCAAAACACTCCGTGGGCCCGAACACCCACTCTCTTCTCTGCCACCTGGTGCCCGCTGATTCACCGCATGGCCACACCTCCGGTTCTGCCCTCAGACCTCCCTACCAAATTTTGAAAAATTCAAAATGCATTGCGGGCCCACAATCTCCTTTTGTCCTCTTTGAAATGTGCCTCGTGTCCAACGTGAATTAGCCATGAAAGCACACCTTCAATTTTGTCTTTGAAACATTAGCTGCAATTTGTAAAATTTCCAATAGTAACTCCGAGCTCCGAACCTCCGCCCCTCCATTCACATTTCCTTGTATTTGCCAAAGCGGAAAATTTTTTGATTTTAATTTTTTTTCCTCCAAAGGAAAAAATTAAAAATGTTCCCACCAACCTACTTCCCCATTTCTTTCTTTTGGACATGTTTCCTCTTTTCATTGGTTGCGGGACTTTGGCCTGAAAAATTACTTTTACCTTTTGAAGTTAAAAACGTCAAAGTTATTTCAAAATCCACTCTCCCATTTTGGCTTCTCGTAGACACGTGTCCACTTCTCATTGGTTGAGGACTTTTAAGATAAAATGTTCCTTTGAAAATTTTTCAAAAGGAAAGAAAAATTTCTAAGTATAACCCACCACCCAATCCTTCAACCAATCACAATGTGCCACGTAGGCACTTTACTGTAGCAAGCGGAGCCACGGATCAAATTTTTCCCTTTGTCAAAATTTCAAAAGCGACAAGTTAGAAATGTTTTCCCATATATCCATGGCCAATAGGAACCTGCCACATCGCTGATGAGTTACAAATATGAATTTAATGGGAAGATGATGCCCGTATGACCGTCAAAATGTCAAAATTTCAAATGATGCCCTAGAAATCAAAAATCTTCTCAAGGATGGTAGTTTTCTTGATTTTAAGTCAATTGAAACATGATTTAACATTTTTTTTGACTTGGGGATTGGGATTTCACTTGCAAAAATTGGAATTTCATGAATTTCGATTTTTTTCACATTTTGACAAAGGAGAAATGACACAACCCATAAAAATGAAGAAATTAGGGCACAAATGGGGGTAAATTTGGAAAATTATTTCAAAACAGGGAAAACAACAACATTGTGAGCATTTGAAAGTTTTCAACTGGAGAAATTGAGTTTGCAGACCATCCAATTGACTAATGAAACACTTCAGAGCATAATTTGACGTGAAAATTTTAAGGCACATTATGAAAACTCAATAATGGGACCAACAGGAAGTTGAATCCTCCTGAACATAATTATACAACTACAAAGCACAAATCTTTGTTAATGATCTATGTATTACACAAGTTTTGATAGTACTTGTTAGCAACCCCATTTGTGTTTTATACAGATCACATGGCATTGAAGTATTTGGTGAAGAAACCCGTCTTACAGGGGTGCATATGCAGATGGGTACTCCTATTTCAAGAGTTTGAATTCAAAGTTATGGTGAAGCCAGGGAAAAGTAACTCTAGACCAGACCACTTGTCTAGAATTAACTTAGGATAATAAGCACAAACAATTAAAGAAACCATTCCAAATGCATAGTTATATAGGTTACAATGCGCACCATCAGATTTAGAATACATTTCTATCTTTCTACGGACTGGTGTGGCACTAGAAGGAATGAAGGCATTTGAAAAGAAACAACTTTCTATATGCGTGAAACCATTTATGTTAATCAGTGGTGACCTCTACAAGTTAGGTAGAGATGAAGTATTATGTGGTTGTGTATTAGAGAATGAGCACAAGGATATTATGGAAGAAGCCCATGGTGGTATTGCAAGAGGCCACTATGCAGGTGATGCAACTTCCCGAAAAATCCTACTTACTAGATTATGGTGGGAGACACTGTATAGAGATTGTAAAGTGTATTGCAAAGCGTGTGACCATTGTCAACGTCTAGGTAAATTAGGGCAAAGAGATGAGATTCCTTTAAGACTAATTACTAGTGCTGAACCATTTGAGAAAATGGGCTATCAAATTTGTAGGACCTATTTCACCAGCCACATATAGGAATGGGTTACACTATATCATTACTTGTACAAATTATGTCACAAGGTGGGTAGAAGAAGCACCTACAAAGGACTGTATAGTGGCTACAACAGCTATGGGTCACGCTATGGGAGAATGTTCTTACAAGATATAGATGTCCTTTAAGTTTGAAAAGTGATAGGGGTACACACTTTTTGAATGAGATAATCAGGATCCTATTAGATGAGTTTATGGTTGCACACCATAAGACTACACCCTATCATCCTCAAGAAAGTGGGACTGCCGAGGATTTCAACAAGATTTTGAGCGAGACATTGAAAAAAATTGTGATGTTAGAAGAAAGGATTGGGATGATAAAGTGTCAGCTATTCTTTGGGCATATAGAACAACTTATAAGAGATTGAACAAACCCACACCATTGTAGTTGGTGTTTGGCGTCAAAGTTTTTCTCCCTATAGAATTTATGTTACCTTATTTACGCATTGTGTGCACTAGAGGTCTAGCTATTGAGAAGTCTTTAGAAGAGCATATTAAGAAGATGATTAAACTAGATGAGTGACGAGCCATAACATGATGGAGTCAGAAGCAGGAAAAGGCCAGGTAGAAAGCATGGCATGACAAAAAAATTAGGGATAAGAAGTTTGAGATTGGGCAAATGGTACTTCTCTATGAATCTAAGTTCTTGCACCATTCAGGAAAACATAAGGTACATTGGTTAGGGCTGCATGTTATTACTTCCATCCTTGAAATGGGTGCTTTCCAGTTAGAAGCACTAGATGGAACATGACTACCCTGTTACTTCAATGGGATTAGGATGAAGCCCTACTATAAATAATTCTTCTTGGTGTTTGTAATAAGGAAGTATTGCCATTTAGATTAGGTTTCCATTCTATATTTCCTTCATTATCGCTATGATTTATCACTTTAGTTGTTGTTTTTAAATCAGTGTGCTTGCACACATGATGCTAATTACTACATGAAACATCTTTATGTATAGAGGAATGCACATCCTTTTAGTGTGGGGTGGTTATTGATATCCAAGTAAAAGATTGTGGGAATTGAAAGATGAAAAGAATAATCTTCTACAGGTGTTTGTCAAAGTAAAAACATTTCTTCTCAAAAGTGACCAAGGATGGAAATGAATGAAGGAACATTATAATGCAAGGTAAGTAGAGGCCATGATAACTACCATAATAAGGTACAATGACAAGGTACTCAGGTGTAAGGATGTGCACTAAAGAGAAGTCTGTGACTAGAGGGTAGGAAGATGTGTTAGAAGGTTATAGCTGGGGCGTAAGGATGTAACATGTGGAAAAGATGGAATTGGTCAATTAATGAGAGGATGTTTGGTAGGTGAAGGAGCAATGAATGTATCAAAAAATTGAAAATCTATATAAGGATGGGATGCGAGTTCATTTTTACCATTATGATTAAGAGTATTTGAAATAAGCCAAGTGTGAACATCTGAGTGATCGTTTTAAGGTGCAAGAGGTGTGTAACCAGTCGTGATGAAGAGATCTGTGTGCAGAAGAATCTTGTGTCCGTAGTGGTGAAGGGTTTGAGTGAAGGGAGGTGACAAAGAGGAGCTAGGGAACATAATTTCACTTAGGGAAAACTAAATCAAACTAGGGTTTGCTTTACACCTTGTATAATTTGAGTGGCAAGGATCGACAAAGGATTACAAGGTAGAAATGGCACCCAAGAAAGCAGTTGTAGCAGGAGTGAAGGGAAAGAAGAAGGTGGTAGAAGAAGTAGAAGAGATTTCCTCAGAAAATAAATTTTTTGAGATGCAATATTCAGAGGGGGTTATTGTTTCCCAGGAGTGGGATTCTATCATAAGGAAAAGAAAACTGAGTCAGTACAATCACCGTACCATAGAGAATAAGAAGGAGCTTGATGCGTTGCTGAACACGAAACAAATAAATGCAAAATGGAAGACATGCCAGTGTATGACGATGCTGGTGAGAAGATCTTGCAGAGGATAGGATTTTACCAACTATATGAGCTCCCTTACAATGGAAAATATGATCCCTTGTACCAATGGTTGATGAGCAGAGTACATGAGGAATTTTTCTACTTTGAAGGTCACAGAGTCAGAATTTCAGCCATGCTCATCTCCATGGTAATGGGGTTGAAAGGCATAGGCAATGATTTGTGAGATTATCTGATAGAAAAAAACCGTAATATTGGAGACCAGAAAGGAGTTAGGATATACAAAGGGTCTGCACGGTATGGACATCGACAAACTAAAGAAGTATCTAGTTACACAAGCGATCATGCATCTTGTTATAAATCTCAATGACTAGAAAAGGTGGTCACAAGTGAACACCATGTGGCTGCACATTGCCAAAAAATTTATCTAAAGGAGTATTCTACAAAATTTCATGTTATATTGTAGAGACAATTGTTGAGGAAGTGCACGCAGAATGAAATATCAGCTTTGGAGCTATTATGTTATCACTGGTGTTCATGGAGATCGGAGTACCTAATGGACCAAAGGAGAAGGTATGGGAGTATCCAATGGAACATAAATCAACTGCAGAACACTTAAAGAAGTACTTGTGTGAGGGATCCATGATAGATCAAGTTAAGCAATAGGCTGAGAACTGGTATGAGAGGCTCTATCTAACTTTTGAGGAAGAATGGTGCATCCCCAAGGGCTTTCCTTCGGTGGTTGGAAAGGTAGTTCAGTTCACTGTATAATAGCATTTATGTATAGCACAGTTTTCCATGAAAGATGGAGCATGGAGCCCTTGGTGTAAGTTTCCATATGCATTCACAACAAGGTACTTCTAGGTGTCAATACATAGGTTTACAGACATGTGGCGACTCTCATTCAACATGGATAAGGTAGATTGTGACTACCACACACTAAGGAATAATTATGTGTATCTAGGGTGGGGTGCATATGTTGAAAGACTCATCTCAAATGTATTGAACATTAAACCAATAAGTTTGGTGGTGGGAGATATTGGAGTAGTGCTAGTGTATCTCCAACTAAAGCCAAAGATGGAGAATAAAAAGTATGTGGAAGGTGAGTTTGCACTTCCACGACCACCAAAGAGAAAGCATACAATGGATAACATCCTAGAACCTAAGCCCATAGAGCTAATTGAAGTGGAGGATGAGGAGGATGAGCGCAAAGATAGTGGTGGTTTGGAGCATATAGGTAGAAGACATCCTATGAATAAGGATTAAGATGAGTGTGCCACTACACCACCTCAGCCATAAGAGGGGGATGATGAGGAATTGAATGCAATCCAAGGGGAGCACAAATTTAAGAGGGTTTTCAGGAGAACAAGGACCCAAGGTGCTACTCCATGAATGGTGTGTAGATCACCCAGACTCTCTCCAAAGAAGGAGGAAACCATGTAAAGAAGTAGGAAACTAAAGTTGAATGAGGAGGTGGGAGATTTAGAGGAAAGCATGCCTAATTCTCCTACACTTCTGGAGAACATAGAAGAACAAAGGATGAGGAATCAAAGGAAAGAGGAGAGGAAGAAAAGGGAATAGAGGAGACAACTTAGAAATAGCTTAGGGCATGGAGACACAAGTCCCACATTTGGAAGCTAAATTCCCTAGCAGCAATGGTCTAGAAGAGAAAGTGGAGAACACATTCTACCAACCATGGAATATGCAAAGGATGTGGGTAAAATTTTCTGCACCCGCTTCCAGAGCATGATAGCATAGAAGGATTTATTTAGTTGGGAGATAATGGATGAGGATATGGTGACGGTGCACACTCAAAAGAAACTATCATGGTCAATGCACACCCACATGGATGAGCTTGCTTTTGATATATGTGAGGATTTGTGTGTGTTGAGATGGCTAAAGAAGGCAGCCCAAGTTAGACATATGACAATAAATCCTACTATCATGTCTGATGAGTAGGTCAACAACACATTGGTGAAGGTTTCCACTAAATTTGCAAGAAGAAATGTGGACAAGGCTACTACAATTAGGGCACTCAGAGAGGAGATTAAAACTAAGGATGGAGAAATAGTGCACCTAATGTAGGAAAGGGACTTAGCACAAAAGAAGAACATTGTATTTATCAGCATCGCAGAGGATATTGGCGACAATGTCATAAGAGCAAGCCACACTTGGAAACCAAGGTACCATAGACGTTTCCCTCAGTGATACATTATGTAGGAAAGTTGGTGGACTTGGTACTTAAAGATGAACCTCCACGCATGTCAGCGCCAAGGGATCCAGAACAAGAGGCAGAATGAGAGAAATATTTAGTTATGTGAAATATTACATCCTATGAAGGGATAATACAAGCGTTATAAGAAGAATTGAAGAAAGCAGACCAGGCGTTAAATGTTTGCATAGATCCAGAGGCACTTATCAACATAAACACCCTGGAAGAAAACAATGAGGTACAAAGAGAAATGAAGGAAAAAACATTAGGAATATCTTGAGTTAGTTGTCCAGGTTGAAGAAGAGACTATAGGGTATAACATTCTTTCATGCATTCGTTCATTCTTTCCATTATTCTATTCTTTACTTCAGTTTTTGGAGATACCCATTGTAGAGGTGACAATGAGATTAGTGTGGGGTAATGTTGATTAAAGAACACTTGACAGAGAAAGCACACATGAATTCCATGTGGGAAAACAAGTGTGTAGATGGATAGGAAGAATGCATGCATGGAAGATAAGTTTTATATTCAGGACTTAGCAATTTTTGGGCTTGAATATCTATTTTTAGAAGATAGTGTGTAGAACACACCAATGATGCAGATAAGTGTGTGCCACGCATTGTCTATTTATGGAGGATCGGATTCAGAGCACCTTTTGTAAGGAGGTAGTCTAAGAATAGAATTGTCACCTTAGTTAACTATTAGGAGTATATAGATAGCACACTTTCATGTGTGGCTATGCATGAAATGGTGCATGGCTATTAATAGCATACGGCCTATTTTTGGAATAGATAAGAGATGAAGTGAAATTCCCCACCCTATATAGATGATAGACGATGGATATGAAAACATAGATAACATAGTGTATATGTTTTTGGATTACCGTATCAGATCCATACGCACATTGACATAGAATTCCAATAATGTAAGAATCTTTTGTGTTATTATGACAGTTAAGAGATGGAATATATTGACTGAACCTAAGTGTTATTCGTATGTGATTAGGTAGTGCATGTTCTTATTTCTATCATGATTATTGTTTAAACCTATTATTTCCTAGATCTAGATCTACATATAATGATGTATTAGTTATGAATCTATATGCTTTAATTATTTTTGTCCCCCTCAAAATCCCCCTCTTTTTGAAGTCAAGTTTCAATAATTTTGAGTTAGTGCCATGGAGAAATTCTTGTTTTGAAGTGTTAGCATTCAGTTTTTAATCCCACTAGTTCCATTCAAAAATTTCTCAGTCTGTGCATTTTGAAACATTTTTCTATTTCTTGTCATAGATGCGTGGAATTTATCAATCTTTTTCTATGGCTATGGATTGGGTCAAGCCTTATATTCCTTGCATTTATCTTTCAGGAGGAAAAATCTTTGATTTGGGCAGTGAATCAAGGTGGAGTGATGTGCTAGCGCGTTCAGGGTTTCATTGGGTTTGACTGTCACGTAGATCTAGTCTGCATTTTACACTAACATCTCATGGGGACTCGTCATTCCTACTCTAGATACTGGAAGGATAGGTATTTTTAAGATCAAAGCAATATTTCATTTCTTTGTGTATACTTTGCAAAATTACAAATATATAGAGCCCTGATGGCCCCTTAAGAATTCTAGGAAACCTCCTATAACAAGCGGTGACTATAGTCTCCATGTGAAGTCAGTGGTGTAACAACTTCAAGGGTACAAACCATATCAGGGATAGTACCTAATATGAAATGTAGAGCATTATATTAAATGTTTCCCAAGTCTTAAAAGAAGACACAGGATACAGTTGGAAGAGAAAGTATGTAAGGTTTAGTTCTAACTTCATCAGTGTCCTTTCGGCAAGTAACATCAAGTGTTGGATCCAAAGGTTACCCCAAACTTTCTTCAATGCCACCTCCTGTTGTCCCTAGTGAATCCATTTTAAAATATCAAATAGATTCATAAGCTATTCAAATTGATGAAGTATAAGACTGAGGTTATGTGGATGAGATGTTTGTTTCTGTCCTGAATTTCAGAAGAAACATTCAAAGGCATTTGAATAATATTGGGTCCCCATGTCATGCAAAGGCTCTCACGTGGCCATTGCAAGACTTAGCAAAAATGTGGGCTCAAATTATGTGTGTGTATACAATATGCTTTAGCAAATGATTCATACTCATGCAACAGGTGGGCTCATTGGAGTAATTCTTTGAAATGATTGTTTTTGCTTTCCAAAAGTGGATATAAGTGTGTAAAATGAGCCATGCGACCCCGCTCATGCTAAGCGATAAAGTCAAATGTTGAGGCCAACATGTTTTAAATTCAAAGCGCGAAGGTGGGCTACGTCGGAGTGAATTTGGAGAATTTAGTTTTATTTCTTCAAAAAGAGAGTTAATAAGTATAAAAATGATCCACAAAATTCAAAGTACTCCACTGGAGGTTATTGAGCCCTAACATTTGAAAATTCAAAGTAGAGAGGCGAGTCGGCAGAGAACTTTGAGTTTTTGAGCTTTTTCTCTAAAAAGAGTTAAAATTGTAAAAGTGAGCCATGACTTCATTCACAATCAAGTAAAGCCACATGTCAGGCCTACTATCAGAGGTAGTAGATGGGCGGGCATTGAAATGTTCAAAAGTGCCATTTCTCTAAAAGACACAAAATATAAAATTGCGTTCCTAAGCCCGCTTCAGTTTAAATCTCTCCCACATGGACGACTCATAAATTTTCTTTTGAAATGTTTTCAAAGTTAGGCTGACCTGGTTTGTAATCACTGTAATCTATTTAAGTGCCCCAGTTTAATATTATAAACGGACGAGGCATTAGATATAATTTTTGACGTCGGTTTCTTGAAAGTTTCAAACTGAAGAGTAACCTGAATGTAACCATTCTTGGAGGATTATTTAATGGCTTCTCAACATGTCATTATGAAAGGGGGTTAGGTATCCTGATGTTCTTGAGATCTAAAAATGCAATAGATTTGAAAGTAATTAATAAAGAAGTTTTACCCCTTTGTACTGTCTTCCTCTATTATTCCTTCTTTCTTTGTCAAATTGTGAGAATCATCCATATTTGCATACTAAGAAACTTTGTGTTCTTGTTAATATGATTTTGGGAACTTTGTGTCTATGAAATTATGTCTGTTATGAAATATGAATGATTCAGGATTCTTGACATCTCCCTGGCTCAATACGTATAGGATGTATATTCTGCTATCTATATTCATCTGAAAGTATTGTTATGTTGTTCCTCTGTCATCTCCTTAGTTCTTCTATTCTTTCTTCTATATTGATGATATTTTGGGCATGAATGCATTTCAAAATATCAAGAATCCACACTTTGAAAGTTTGTACATTTGTATATAATAGAATTTTGTTGCTTGCTTTCAATAAGGGAACCTCTCCCATTAAAGAGGAGGGACTTGCTGTCCCCTGAATGTGATTTTTTAATCAAGTACAATTTTAAAACCCAATATTTTTTTGGCGACTCACTGCTGGGGATTTTTTTCAAACGTATCCCTTTCTAAAAGAAAAATCTTCAAGATCATTTTCAGTATCTGGAGACTCTAAAGAAGTATACATCGTGGTAATTCAAAGGCTCTCAAGGTGTAGAATATTCCCATTTTCAACTTCTGGAGAAACAAAACTTCTCTCTTCCTCCAGCAAGAAGGAACATAAGAACTCATTCTACAAGCACATCTCCTGTTAAAGATAGAAAACCTTCCAAGAATAGAATTCCTCAAGAACAAATTCATTCCTAATCTTTCAGTGCTTTGATACTTGTTGGTGTTTACAGTTCCCCTTCAAACAATTATTTCCAAAAATGGTAGCACCTTTGCCTTGGGGACAATGGGTTGGGCCTCTTTATCTTCCTCAACATTTGCATGAGTTACCTAGGAGTAACAGGAAAAGCTTTCCTAAATTCTAAGGTGATGGGAAAGTACATCAAGATGAACACATTGTTGCAGTCCTTCATTGTTGCATGTGGGAATCTTGGGGTTGAACATGAAGATGTCTCTGTCAGACATTTTGTGGAGACATTACAGGACAATGCTGCTGATTGGTTTCATCATCTTCCTGTAGGGTCAATTACTGTTGGACCACCATGATAACTCATTTTGAGAAACATTTCAAACTTATTGAAGATGTGCATGCTCTATTAGCTCAAATCTCTCATATCAAGAAGGAACCATTCAAGCCCATGAGAGAATTTGTGGCCAAATTCAACTAGCTCATCCATAAATTTCAACTGAACACTCATGCAGTGGATAAAATACAAAAGTGCTTCTTCCTCAATGCTCAATTACCTAAAGTAAGCTATGCAATAAGGAGAGCTAACCTTGCAACTCTTGGATGTTGATCAAGCATTTGGCCATCAAGCGTTGAGGATGATTTAATCATGTCTGGTAAACTGAAAAGAGAACCTTCCAATTCTAAAGCTTCTTCTTCTTCATCGTCCCCTAGAGCCCATTCTAATCAGCTAGTACAAAAGCTTGACAATGATCTCATTTTTATGAAGAAACAAGTGGCTCAGCATGATCCTTACCAAGATATTCCAAGGAAGAATTTTCAGCCCAAGAACCGTTTTCCTTCTTCTCAGACTAGATTGGCTATTAAAGGCCCACCCATCAGGGTTCCAGTCAATGCAACTTGTGAAGTTGGAGAACCTGATGATGAGGAGTTTAATGAACTCTATGAATAACCAGAAGAGGAGGTTAGAAGAACTGGAGGAGCTTGGTGGATCTCAAGTTCATTTCCTTACCACTGAAGGTATGGATGATGAAATATGAATAATGTATGATGAAGAGTGGCAAGAGATGAATAGTGAGTCATATGTTGTTATGACTTGATAGCAAGCAAATAAAAATGAAAAACTGGTGTAGCCTACTAATAAATCTAAGGAGTTTCCTATAACTATTCCAGTGGTTGCAAGAAGAGAAGCTCCTATTCCCACTGCCTCCACATAAAAGGTGAGTAATGCTAACCGTCCTTCTACTTCTATTTCCAAAACTACTTGTCCTTCAAATCCTAAAACTGATTAATGAAAATTCTCTCAAGTTCCTAAGTAGTGATGCCCCATCCACCTCTGGATCTTTTGATATCATTGATCACCTCATTAAAAGACCAAATTCCAAATTTCAGAGGCTGAGTTTAACCAAACTCATCCAAAAGCCTTTGCTAAAATGGTAAACTTTTTCAATTCCAAATCCAAAGCCCATCATCCACCATAATTCTAAAGGTACTTTTCCCACTCCCTCTTCCTCACCTCAACCAAACCTTGTGGCCTGCATTCACTTGCTGCTAATGAGAAAATTAAACCATTTTATGTGACTCTTGCTCATAGATAGCCATAAACTCAGTAATTGTTATAGACTCAGGAGCATCAGACAATGTAATGCCTGAGAAAAGTTATCTCATGCTTTGGGCTTGACTATAACACATGCCTTTGGTTCATGCTATTCTATGGAGGAGTAGAGAAGTGCCTCTTGGTTGGAAGAATTAAAGATGCACAAGTATCTTTTGATGCTTTTGCCATAGAAAATGGTCTTAGCCACTATTTTTGTAGCTGATATCCATCCCTCGTATGGGATGTTGCTGAGTATAAATTTATGTAAGGAGGTAGAAGGTGAAATTTAGATGGATTAGTCGCATGTCTTTATCCTAGTCAATGGAAAAATGAAGAAGCTGCTACCTTAGAAACAAACTTAATACATTGTGTAATAGAATGATGATCCAAAAGTACAAATACTCTATAAAGATATAGGGCATGTTAACTACATGATCATGTCACAAGATGAGGTAAAACCTCCTAAGGGAGTGATTCATGATGCTAATAGCATTTGGACTCTAGATTTTGATGGAAGTTATTCTTCAGCTGGTTCTGGGGCTGGAGTGGTGCTAACCTCTATCCAGAAGGGAAGATTCATCCATTTTTCATTCAAGATTTATTTTGAAAACACAAATAATATAGTTGAATATGAGGCTCTCATCCTTGGAGTTGAAAATGGTAAAATAAATGCGAGGTAAAGAATATTTGTGCTCGTAGAGATGTAAAGCTTTATTGTGAAACAGGTAAGGGATATTTACCAGGTCAAGAATAGGAAATTGAAACATATTATAGAAATCTTGTCTAAGGATTCTATTGAGTTTCTTGATGCTTTCTCCATTGAAGCTATGCTAAGAGAGAAGGAAAACTAGAGTTAATTCTCTAGTTATCTCAGGATCTCTGATGATTCCTCACCCAAATTTCTCTCAGGAGAAATTTACCATTAAAATGATTCATAGGCCTAGTGTAGATGATAATGCAAGCAACTGGTAGGTTTTCAATGATGATCAACATTTTCTCTCATTCTTGGAGCTAAAGGATAATTTTGATGAACTGTATTTTAAAGGAAGTGAAACTCTACCTAAAGAGTGTGTATCCTCTAATGAAGGAGCTATCAAGGAGGATATGGATCAAGATGGATACATCAAATTGAAAGGTAAAAATATCCCTAATGGGATGGCAAGTTTGGAAGATCTATTTGATAAGCATGATGGGTACATTAAGTTCCCAAGGAGCTTGGTAGTTTGCTGGATGTGAAAAAATTAATATTGGGAGTCTTGATGAACCCAAGATGGTGATACACTGGAAAATGTTGCACTCAAGAAGAGAAGAAGAAAGTAGTAAATCTATTAAAAAGGCATGTTGATGTGTTTCACTCGGAAATGCTTCGTTCCTTATAGAACACAGATAAGGTTAGGGTTAGGAGGAATACCTATAGAATGTCGAGATGATGTGCGCGTACCGTAGAGAAAGATCAGGCTGACTGCGAAGAACTCCATTTTGTCTTGGAAGGACTACCTGCAAATAAGAACACAAGACCACAAAATTTTGATTAGATAATAAGTGAGGAAACTGCCTTGGGCCTAGGAAATTTAAAACTTCCTTTCGAAGGTGATCAGTTTCCCTGTTAATATGAGTTAACACAAAATATTGTAAAATATCAATCAAATTGCTTGGCTGAACTGGGTAGGGGAAAGGCTGTTTTTCCTGGTTTTGATCAAAGGAACCGATGCCGGTTACCTATAACCGATGGCGGTTACTGATAACCGATACCGGTGGGTTCTAGGATCTTCTGGGCTGGTTGTGGAGTTTGTAATGGCTGATTTTTGGATGATATTGGGAAATGGGATGGTTAGAAGGTAAGGAATGATAGTTAGAGGCAATGGTACGTTGGATAATGGATTCAGGAACGGATTTGGGAGGACTGTAATTCCAAAAGCATAAGAAATGTTATAATGGAGGATATGCAAGATGTAACTTACTGGTTTTTGACGAAGATGCCAGTTGATCTCCTTGGCTGCCAACTCTTCTGGTTTCTTCACTCGTCTCTGCTTGGTCAAGTGAAGTTCTGGACTCTGCTGATCGCTTTGGACTCTCCTTTGATTCAAAAATCCTTCGACTGATCTCCAAAATGAAATTCCCATCTCGTTGTTTTGGTGTGGGGGGAGCCCATTTACAGGGAACCGATGGCGGTTACGTAACCGACGGCGGTCGAGTAGGAACCGGCGTCGGTTAGGAAAAAGTAGGCTATTTTTAGTAAAATAGCCCACCTTCCCTGCTTTTCTCCCGAGAGATCAGTTGCGGGCTTAGTCAAGTGGTTAGAAGGTCGGCTTTGGGTGCGAGTAAGGAGGCATTAGTTATGGATGTGAGTCTAGACCAAGTCATGGGTCCTAATTAGGTTAGTTTAGGGTTAGGGCTAGGTCATGGTGAGGTGGCCAAGTGAGGTGGTAGGGTAAGGCGATGTGGATTTATCAATTACAAGGTAATTAATAAATAATTGTGTGAAGTTTAGGTAATGAGGTTAGGTTGCGAAATGGGATGCGGGTCACAAGGGGTCGTGAGACACGAATTTGGTGTCTACATTAGCCCCTTATTGTCGTGTAGCTTGTTCTGTAAAGCTGCGCGGACAATAATATGAAGTGGTTTCTCATGTTAAAGATATAGGTAATCCCCCTCAAATCTATCACAGATTGAGTGAACGGGAAATCAGGGATAGGGTTGATAAAGGGTATATGTGGTAGAGAGGATGGTAAGGTGATGGTGTAGGTCCAAGGAAGCAGACGCATGTTGAAATGCAATAGTACGACTAGGGTACATGATTTGACGAGCAAACCAGCAATGTATGGGCAAAGGTCGATAGTTTATCCAAACAAGGGTGATATAATCCTGGTATCCAAGGCATAGGAAGTAGCTCCAGGGTATATAACAGGTAAGGTACAGGAACGTTTAGGCATGTTCGGCAGTACCAAATGGTTGGTTTGGTTGAGATAAACGTCACGGTCTAGGTCTAGGCAAAGTTGGTCGACAGATCAAGTCAAGGACCCTAATCATGCTAAAACACGAACAAGTGAGCTCGATGGAACACAAGGTACAGGATGGATGGATAAAATAAAAACGTTGATTGTGGGTATAGTATGGAAGTGATGCGGCCTTGGGTCGGGCCAAGGTGTTGGGTGGTGGCCATGGGTCAGCCCAAATAAGTGGGTTGAGGCCTTGGGTCGGGCCAATGGTAGGGCGAGGCCTTGGGTCGGGCCAATTAGGTAGGTTGAGGCCTTGGGTCGGGCCAATTGGTAGGGCGAGGCCTTGGGTCGGGCCAAATAGGTAGGTTGAGGCCTTGGGTCGGGCTAATTGGTAGGGCGAGGCCTTGGGTCGGGCCAAATAAGTGGGGCAAGGCCTTGGGTCGGGCCAAATAGGTAGGTTGAGGCCTTGGGTCGGGCCAATTGGTAGGGCGAGGCCTTGGGTCGGGCCAAATAAGTGGGGCGAGGCCTTGGGTCGGGCCAAATAGGTAGGTTGAGGCCTTGGGTCGGGCCAATTGGTAGGGCGAGGCCTTGGGTCGGGCCAAATAGGTAGGTTGAGGCCTTGGGTCGGGCCAAATAGGTAGGTTGAGGCCTTGGGTCGGGCCAATTGGTAGGGCGAGGCCTTGGGTCGGGCCAAATAGGTAGGTTGAGGCCTTGGGTCGGGCCAATTGGTAGGGCGAGGCCTTGGGTCGGGCCAAATAGGTAGGTTGAGGCCTTGGGTCGGGCCAATTGGTAGGGCGAGGCCTTGGGTTGGGCCGGACCAGGGAACAAATGTTGTGCAACAAAGGTGGACAGAGGCGATATTGGTGAAAAAGAGGCAAGGAGTAAGGAACGGCAAAGAATGGGGTAAAAGGGGTATCAAACCGACGTCGATTCATTATGACCGATATCGGTTAAGGGACCGATACCGGTTTCCTAGGGCAAAAGGAAACCGACATCGGTTTAAGTCGAAAAACCTTATAAAAAGAAATATACGGCCTGTCATTGTCACTGTTGTTATTTGTAATCCAAATTGACTTGTCTGACGTGGAGAGTTGATTTGGAGGGGTATTGAGTGAGGTGGAGCTATTTGATTGGCGGAGAGAGTTGATAGTGGGCCCGAATAGTTGAGGAGGCAGCAGGTGATTGGCCGGGGACCCAGCAGATCAGGATTGGAGCCCTGGCACAGGCAGGAGGAGTCAGAGGAGCTGGACCAGCTGGACCGCCACCATCCATCCCACCACGACGGCGTGTCGTCGTACCGGTAGGTTCTAAACTCTTTAATTTGGTGATTTGGTTGAGTTATGTGGTTTTTGGGATTTGGGTAGGAATTGGTATTTTGTAGGAAATAATGGGTAAATGGAGGTAATTTGAGAAAGGGAGAGGGTAGATAGGTTAGATAGGCTAAGGCGGCTAGGTGTGTAAATTTTAGGGTTTTTGGGTGGGTAGATGGGTAGAAATAGGTAAAAAAAAAAATGAGTTTTGGGGGCCGTGCGCGGGTTCGGCTCGGGTAGTGGACAGTGACCGATGTCGGTCACTAGGCGACCGACATCGGTCGAAAAAGAATAGAGTAAGGTTAGAATGGGGGGGACCGCATCGGTCTCGTATCGGCCGGTATCGTGAGGGAGGGATGGGTTGAGGGTGGTATTGAGGGTGTATGGCTTTGGGGTGGTGGGTTGGGTTGGGAGTGGGAGTGGGGAATGGGATGGGGTTAGGGGTTGAGGGTTTAGGGTTTAGGTTTTGAAGTGGGTTGGGGGTCTTGGTGGGGTGGGTTGTGTTGGGTTGGGTTGAGTTGGAGTAGGGGATTGGGTTAGGGGTTTAGGGTTTAGGGTTTAGGTTTTAAGGTGGGTTGGGGGTCTTGGTGGGGTGGGTTGTGTTGGGTTGGGTTGAGTTGGGGTAGGGGATTGGGTTAGGGGTTTAGGGTTTAGGGTTTAGGCTTTGAAGGTGGGTGGGGGTCTTGGTGGGGTGGGTTGTGTTGTGTTGGGTTGGGTTGTTGGGGTAGGGGATTGGGTTAGGGGTTTAGGGTTTAGGTTTAGGGTTTAGGTTTTAAGGTGGGTTGGGGGGGGCTTGGTGGGGTGGGTTGTGTTGGGTTGGGGAAAGGTGAGGTGTGGGGTTAGATTTTGGGTGTTACAAAAGGGGGTTTAGATGGTAAAGTAGGTGTTATAATAAAGAGTGGGTCTAAGAATGTGGGTTGGTTTTGCAGGCACGCCAGCAGTTGACGATGCGTGATAGGATGCCTCCACTATTGAGTCGGATGAGGCCACACATATCTGCGGCGCATTGGGCCATCATGCGCGAGGTGGGGCTCGGCGGAGTCCAGAGGTACAGAGCGATCGACAGAGATCACAGCCTGATGGTCGCCCTCATCGAGAGATGGGATCCGGCGGCCAATGTGTTCCATCTGCCGACCGGGGAGATGACGGTCACATTAGAGGATGTGTATCGCATCCTGCGGCTACCGATCGAGGGAGAGGCCGTTTTTCAGGTAGATTCAGAGACTGCCATGGATAGCATACTGCAGGTTTTTGGGAATGCAGCCGCGCTTCTTACATATCATAGCGCGAGCATTGGATATGGTGACATGTACCGCACACACAGACATGAGACACGGCTTGCCGTGTTGATGATGATAGGGATCACCTGCTTCGCCCTCCCGGATTCAGAGGGAGGCCGCTTCCCGGGCATTGATGGGGGTACTACTGGAGATGGTGGAGGAGCACACCTGTTTCGCATGGGCACCAGTGTATCTGGTGCAATTATACAGGGAGTTATGGGGATATCGCCGGAGGAGGCGATTTGGTATTTGTTCTACATTTTTGTTGCACTGTTGGGCATACGAGCACATCGTATGCATCAGGCCGGTAGGGCTACCCCAGCAGCCAGGGCCACAGGTCGTGTATCGATATGGATTTCAGAGGTGGTTGGGGATCGTGGGCCAGCCACGAGCAGTTGTTGCAGGTCGGGATGTGGCCTACTATAGACATATGTTAGAGGGCCTTCCGGCAGTAGACATTATATGGAGACCCTACAGAGGTCATCAGCCTGGCAGAGGAGCCCGCGTACAGCTGCGCCTGATCCAGTATACATTCTGGATAGCAGGACGGAGGCCGGGAGAGTGCGAGCGGATACCCTTAGAGAGGGTACGCAGGCAGATGGGGCTGCCACAGGACGAGCCACCTCCCTTCCCTCAGTACAGGAGGGATGATGTAGAGGCCCCACTGCCAGCACCACAGCCTTGGGATCCAGACTGGGTAGCGGAGAGACCAGCAGGTGAGGGTGCGGATGATGCCGGGTGCACGGCAGCATACAGGGTCTGGTGGGCTGGGCAGAGAGCAGCGAGGATAGTACCCGCCTGCGCAGCCAGACTTGGCGGCAGTTACGGCAGAGAGAGATCAGCTCCGGGGGCAGGTGCAGCTATTACAGGGACAGTTGGCTGCTGCACAGGCACAGGTAGGGGTCCTACAGGGGCAGCCTAGCCCAGGCTCAGGTACAGGCACAGGCACAATGCAGCACCGCTACCAGTACCACAGCCACAGGTGCAGGTACAGGCTCAGGCAGCAGCACAGGCAGCGCCACCACCCAGCACCGCAGCCACAGGTGCAGGTACAGGCTCAGGCAGCAGCACAGGTACCAGCACCACCGCCAGCAGTGGTAACAGCCACAGCCCCAGGCACAGATACAGGTACAGGTACCATAGGTACAGGTACCACAGCCAACAGGCTCCACCAGCGGCACCAGCACAGGCACAGGGGGCACTGGTAGTAGGTGCCAGGGGACCAGCCCCAGTTCCGACAGTGGCGCGAGATCGGTATATGGAGGTTAGAGCAGAGGCCCGATATTATTAGGATATTCTTGATAGTACCGGGGTCAAGTATCAGGCATATGCAGCGCATAGAGCAGAGACCTCTCGGAGCCAGAGGTCTCAGGGAGGCGCAGCCACAGCTGGTGGGTCCGTCACAGGCAGGAGGCGAGAGGCACCACAGGGACCAGCAGGGAGAGGTGCCGAGGGCGGTGGGGGAGAGTTGATAGATCCCCGACATGGTTTTGTATAGGGATATGGGCACCGGTCTATGAACCTGTTGTATTGATAGAGGCCTGCGTGCCTACACTTATTCATTGTTTTGATTTATTTATTTATTATATACCGGCCTGCGAGCCGAGTACGGGTTGTACATTTGATCCCGGCCTGCGAGCCGAGTATATTTTTGATATGAGAGACCGGCCTGCGAGCCGAGTCGATATTTTTGGTAGGTATTGCGGCCTGCGTGCCGGCTTTGGTATATTATGAGATCACAGAGGCCCCGATGTAGGGCACATTGTATTTTTTGAAAACTGGGATATATATATATAGATGATGTTTTGAGCCACATGCTGTGTTTAAAATGTGTTGAAATAAATTGTTGGTAATATATAGGATGTGTGATGAGTTTAATTGACATGTTGATAGATAGATGATGCTGATGTTTTTGTTTGTTTGTGCGTATATATGAATGTCAGGTTATGTGATAAATTGGTGGTTTTGTGACAGTGTGATATATGTAACTGATGAGTTGGATCTAAATGATGTATAGAGTGATAGTTTTTTGGTATCTGTAGTTGATGGTTTGTTTATTGATAAAATAAGTGATGTTGATGAAATTGTAATGCTATGTGTGGTGGATGAACAAAATGTGGTAAATTGTGTTGTTTATGCAGGCAAAGAGGCGGGCGCGACAAAAATTTAGAGGAGAAATGAAGAAAAGAACCCTGTTTCAAAAAAGGAAGGTGTTTAACCGATATCGGTTAGGGAACCGATATCGGTAGTCATAGACCGATACCGGTCAACTAACCGATACCGGTTATTTAGGTGTGAGCTTTTCTAAAAATAGAAAAGCTAGGGTGGCAACTTAAGTTTTAATTTTAGAGCCATGCAAGAGGTTAAATACGCGAACGCGACGCTTTTTGACGACTGAGACAGGGATTTGCATGAGGGATTTGGGTGAGAAGGAGAAAAGAGACAAGGAAAGTAAATGTGATCCGAGGTTCAGAAGGTAGAAAGACAAAGTTGAAAAGGGTGGTGATCATGGCAGAACGAGGAGAAGCATCCAGCAGGCAAGGATAGGAGGGAAGACAAGGGCCACCTCAAGCTGCTGCAACCCAAGAGGTATCATTTTGTTTGTGATTTAACTACTGCATGCTTTGTGAATAAGATGGGGGAGAGTAGGTGGGTAGATATGAGAAAGAAAACATGATAACAAGGGTTGCAGGTGAGGTAAGTGTTACAGGGTAGGCAATCAGGGGTTTCAGGTATGTTTGCATGTATAGAAAGGAATAAACGAGCAAATTATTGTTTATTTTTTTTTTTTAGGGAAGGTGAATATAATTGACAGTGACCGGTAGCGGTTAGGGAGAACCGGTATCGGTTACTCAACCGATATCGGTTATGTATAACCGGTACCGGTTACTGGAGAAATTTCCAGAATGTTTGAAAAAGACTCTAATGGATTGAATGGTTGTTTGTCGTTTTTGGCGTATGCAGGCAGAGACAGGGTTGAGGATGAATGATAGCGTGCCAGCGCTGTTGTCGCGAATCCGAGCGGATGTAACACCAGCGGAATGGACATTGATAAATCGTTTGGGGTTAAGTGGAATCCGTTATTATTCACGAATCGCTCGTAACCATGGTATGTTACAGGCGTTGATTGAGAGATGGAATCCTGAGACAAATACCTTCTATCTGCCAACAGGTGAAATGACAGTAACATTGGAGGATGTGTTTCGGATTTTGAGACTTCCTATTACAGGAGAACCAGTATATCAGGCACTACCTAGCGCGGCACGGGGAGCGATAACAACAGTATTTGGTCCATACGCACGAGATTTGACACAGCGAGGTTTATCGTTTACATATGGGGTAATGTATGCAGCACACCCTGAGGAGACAAGGTTAGCAGTGATATTAATGATAGCGGTAGGGTATTATGCATTACCGAGGGCGGAAGGGGGAAGATTTCCAAAGGCATTGATGTGTGTTATCTGGGAGATGATAGAAAGGAATGTGACTTTTGCATGGGCACCCGCGTATTTGGCGGAGCTATACAGGGGTTTATGGGCTTGTAGGCGAAATCACAGAACGACACTGGATAGTTCATACTTATTACACTGTTGGGCCTATGAGCACATTGTTTGTGTGCGACCAATAGGCCGATCCATCCAGGCAGGAGAGACCGGAGTACAGAGGTTGGGATTCCGACGATGGGTCCAGACAGAACAAGAGGCAAGATCTCAGGCCGTGCCGGGTGACATTGAGTATTACAGGCAGGTATGGGAGAGGTTGACGGTTGCGGATATCTGTTGGAGGCCCTACGGGAACTATATGGTAACTGAGAACATAGCTGAGGAGTTAAGAGGTGTAGAGCGATTGAGGTGGATCGCGGGGTACCGGCCAGGTGAATATGAGAGGATTCCTATAGATCGCGTGCGGCGACAATTTGGATTTGTGCAGGATATACCCCTGGCTTATAGACCATATATGAGGATCGACGCCGAGGCAGCGTTCTCACCTCCCCGGCCAACACCTCCAGAAGGGCCTGAAGAGGTAGCAGCCGATCGCAGGGTAATGGATGCGGGAACGACAGAGGCTTATAGATTATGGTGGGTAGCAGAACTGCGAGGTGTGCGTGAGCGCCCTGACATAGCGGTAATTACAGCAGAGAGGGATCGTCTACAGCGTTTGGTTCAGCAGCTCCAAACGCAGGTGAATGAGACAAGAGGATTGTTAGTGGTTGCGGAGTCACGGGCGGCGAGACTAGAGGCTGGAGTTCTCCATGCGAGAGGGCGTATTCACATGTTACAGGAGAGATTGGCAGACCAGTGGGCGGTACCAATAGCCGCGGTACCTTTGAGGACAGAGAGGCCTGGCGAGAGGGGTCGGCGATCACGAGCATCACCTAGTTCGGGATGAGTTGTGATGGTCTGAGTACATGTTAGCGAGGTATAAGAATAAATAAGGATGCCGACCTGCGTGTCGATGATAGAGAAGATGTATTTGTTTAACATCTAAATAAAACTGAATATGTATGTTGTTTTGAGTTATGATAATAATAAGATTGTCGGTGTTTTGATTTTCGGTGTTTCGAAAAAGGATAAAGAGAAATGTGATTAAAATAAAAATACACAAAAATATTTATATTCACCACACAAGATAGGTTATGGTAGGGGATGGTCGAGCTAACCTTGGGAGACCCCATGTCTCCGAAGTGCTGCCTACATAGCCCATTGCACAAAGCAAGGAAGGGCCTCAGACCGATGTAGTTCTCCCTTAGGATCAGGGAGGGGTGAATTTAGGCAATTTGGTATGGTTTAGGCAATTGGTCGTTTGGTAAAAATTTGATGTTGGTAGGGTAATGTTGTTGGTGTAGGTATAGGTAAAGCAAAGGTTAGCATACCCAAGTAGGAGGGAATAGTGTCCTGATTAAGATCAACACACAATCCTAGATGCGAGGCAAAGCGGAAAGAGTGTTCCGTAGGTGAAAAGGGCTAAACAAACCACACAAACGTAGAACGAGCCTGAAGCCCTACGTGCCGTGCACAGACGAGAAGTCCATAGTTGAAAAGAGTTGTATGATCACAATATATCAGGTGTACGTTACGTCCCTTGAGTTGAAACAAATGGTGAGGTGATGTGGATGATATAGCAGAGGTACAAAGAACTTGTTATAACGAAAGAGAACCGACCCTAAATAGACAAGTCCATGACCCAAAAAGTTCTTTTGAATGAGGGCTTTATTTTATTGAATGTAGACTGATCGATGCGGGAAGTCTACAAGGGATATTGATTGTTTTATTCTTGAGGTCTTCACGAAGCTGATCAATGCGAGAAGCTTCTGATAAAGGCTGACTGTGTATAGCTGTCCTTCGGGGGAGCAGTCTATTTATAGTAGCAGATATGATTTTAGTACATAGCTGTCCTTCGGGGGAGCAGTCTATTTATAGTTGCAGCAATAGTTTGGCATATAGCTGTCCTTCGAGGGAGCAGTCTATATTTAATTTAGATGACTAGATATTCATTTGGCGTGAAGCATCTAGTTTAGTAGGAAGTTTGACTCAAGAAAATCCCTTAAGAATACGGCTTATTTTAATACTTTGAAGTCATGGACTAGACTAAAGAAGGGAAGGTATCATCAAGGGGAGGTGCGAAGTGATTTTGATTTTATTCGGAGATATAGAAAACAAAGCGTATGTAGCGGTAAAGAGCTCAAGGGACGAGCAGTAAGTAGATAAGAAGTGATATAACACTAGATTCAACAGTAGAATGGTCGAAGATGCAAGGCATTCAGGGGTTCAGGCTCAGGTTTACCATTAAGCGAAGCTAAACGATAAGTACCAGATCCATAGGTATGAGTGATTATATAAGGCCCAATCCAATTGGGAGCAAATTTTCCGCGTTTGCTCTTTTCTAGTTTGGTTACATGTTGATTCTCTTTGAGAACAAGATCACCAACCTTAAAGGTACGCTCATGAAGTCGCTTATCATAAGCACGTTTGATGCGTTTTTGATAGATTTGAAGATGATCAAGAGCTGTAAGACGGCGTTCATCAAGAAGCTCCAATTGGGCTAACCGCTCTTGGCGGAAATCATCGTTGGTGAGAATATCCTGAAGAGATATTCTAAGGGAGGGTATTTGTATTTCGAGAGGCAAAACAGCCTCGGTGCCGTATACCAAAGAAAAAGGTGTGGCATTAGTAGAAGTACGAATGCTAGTACGATAAGCCCAAAGGGCAAAGGGAATGTGATCGTGCCAATTTCTTCCAGATTCATTGACAACTTTCATGAGGATTTTGGTTAGTGTTTTATTAGAAGACTCGGCTTGCCCATTGGCTTGTGGATAGTAAGGTGATGAGAAACTAAGTTTGATACCAAAGTTGTCACAAAGGTCTCGCAACAACTTGTTTTTGAAAGATTTTCCATTATCTGTTATCAGGCGGTGAGGAACACCAAAACGACAGATAATGTGGTGGTTAATGAACTCGACAATTTTTTCTTTTTTGATTGAAATGAGTGGAATAGCCTCCACCCATTTTGTGTAATATTCGGTCGCTGTGAGTATCCAACGGTGACGTTGTGAAGAGGTTGGGTGAATCTCACCAATAAGGTCTAAACCCCACTGTGAGAAAGGCCAAAGATCTCGAGCGATCTGGAGCGGGTGGCTAGGAGTATGTTGAAGGTTGGCATGTTGCTGACACATAACACAACGCTTAACATATTCGTAGCAGTCGTTATTGAGAGTAGGCCAATAATAACCAAGGCGAAGGATTCGTTTGGCCACGGCAAGGCCGCTAAAATGTCCACCACAAATACCGTCATGGACCTGTTGGATGGTATGAGTGGCCTCCATGCCAGTTAGACAGCGAAGGAGGATACCATCAAAGCCACGTTTATAGAGGAGTCCCCCCATGACAACATAACGCGAAACACTTTTAAGAAAAGCACGTTTTCCGTTACTAGTAAGATCAGGTGGGAGGACAGAGATTGTAAGGTAGTCGTGAAATTGGTGGTACCAGGTATCCTGTGAATTAGTAGACACAGTATTTATCATACAAACTATCGGGGTTGAATAGGATGGGGCAAAAAGTTGTTGGACCACGACGAATAATTCAGAGTCAGTTGGCGCGGCGGGAATTTGCGAGGCTAAGCAAGCCATAGTATCCGCAAATTTGTTAGTGGAGCGGGGAATGGTTTGTATAGAATAGTGGGTAAATAAAGCTAGAAGTGATTCTACATAGTGTTTGTATTTTTGAAGTTCCTCGTTTTTGCATTGGTAGACGCCCATAACTTGATTGACTACCAATTGAGAGTCGCCAAAAATGTTGATAGATTTGATACCTAAGTGTAACGCAACTTGGAGACCCAGAACAAGGGCCTCGTATTCCGCTGTATTATTAGTGCAAGGGAAATCAAGTCGGAATGAAAGAGGCATAGGTTCAGCGTTGAGAGGAATGAGAACAACGCCGGCTCCTCCGCCGCGCTGGCATTTAGATCCATCGAAGAAGAGGGTCATTGGGTACGACTCCTCTGTGAGGGAAAGAGTAGCGATGAGTTCGTCGGGAAATGTGAAATTGGTAAATTGTTCCCCTGGTACAGGAGCGTCCGCAAGTTGGTCTGCGATGGTTTGTCCTTTGATTGATTTCTGGTGGATAAACTCAAGATCGAGGTCGGCGAGAAGCATGAGCCATCTAGCAATGCGTTGGTTCAGATGAGGTTTGGCGTACATGTAATGGATGGGGTCTGTATTGGTGATGACGAAAGTCTTGTGATTTAGAAGGTAGTGTCGGAGTTTGGTGGCAACGAATGATAGGGCAAGGCACAATTTTTCTACATGTGTGTACCTAGTCTCATAGTCCACCAAAGTACGACTTATATAATAAACGGCTTGTTCGTGATTCTCAGAGTCACGATGTGCAAGCATGGCTCCTACAGCGTGGTCGGTGGCGGAAAGGTAAAGGTAGAAAGGGCGGTTGTCTTGGGGTGGGATAAGCACGGGTGGCTGTAAGAGATAAGATTTGAGAGCTTCGAAGGCTTGGTGACATTCTTCGCTCCATTGGAATGCAATATCCTTTTTAAGGAGGTGATGGAAAGGTTGACACCGATCCGAGAGTTGGGAGATGAAACGTCGGATAGATTGGAGCTTACCTTGTAAACTACGCAGTTGTTTGAGATTTTTGGGTGGGGGCATTTCTAGGATAGCTTTGACTTTCGATGGATCGACCTCAATGCCACGCAAAGAGATGATAAAGCCAAGAAGTTTTCCCGAAAGAACACCAAAGACACATTTCTTCGGTTGAAGGCGGACAGAATATTGTAACAGGCGATCAAAAATAATGGTTAAAACATCGAGATGTTCACTACGATGTTTAGACTTGCCAAGAAGATCGTCGACATAGTCTTCAAGGATAGTGTGCATAATGTCATGAAAAATGTAGGTCATAGCCCGCTGATAGGTAGCACCAGCATTCTTAAGGCCAAATGGCATGACACGATAACAAAAGGTTCCCCAAGGAGTTATGAAGGCAGTCTTGTGTTGATCGGCAGGGGCAACCAAAATTTGGTTGTATCCTGAAAAGCCATCCATGAGAGAAAGCATTTCATGACCCGCAGTGAGATCAACAAGTTGATCAATACTTGGGAGGGGGAAGTCATCCTTAGGGCAAGCGAGGTTAAGATCCCGGAAATCCGTGCATATCCGAAGTCCCCCCGTCGCTTTCGTGACAGGTACGATGTTAGAAATCCATTGAGGATAGTCAATAGGCAGAATGAAGGAAACAGAAAGGAGTCGTTGGAGTTCCTCTTTGACCAAGAGAGCAATGCGTGGATGCATTTTTCTCAATTTCTGTTTGACTGGTTTGGAATCGGGGTTTAGGGTGATGTTATGGACGGCAATGGTAGGATCAATTCCTGGCATGTCAGCGTAAGACCATGCGAAAGCTTGGTTGCGAGCACGGAGAAAGGTGGTAAAGGCGGCTTGTTCTGATGTGTCAAGTGATTGTCCGATCTTCACTATGTGAGGATCTTCCTCCGTGTGGATGTTGATTTCTATAGTAGATTCGTTCAGCATGGTTTGAGTTTCAGATGGTAAGGCACGTTGAATATAAGAATCATCCGCGCCTAGGTAAGTGAGGATGGAGTCGTCATCCTGGCATTCAACAACATTAATCAAAGGCGAATCCTCTTCGATCATGTCTGGATACAGAAGGGGAAGAGAAGATGGGTCCTCATTATCGCGTTGATAAGTGAGAGGACCTATGAAGATAGCATTTATGAAAAAAAAAAGTTAGGAGGGATAGATTCAGGGTCCATCGATTCTGTGGGTGATGATGGCAAAGGAGGTGATGATGTTTCGGTAGGGGCAACGTCTTCCTCTTCCAGGATACAGCTGACAGGAGGTGTCTCTTGTGTAGGTGTTTCGGAAAAACCGAGACCACTGCGATCATTATGTTTGCGTGTGGTCACGGGAATGAGTGTATGTCGGCCTTGTTCGTAAAGGCCAAAACCAAAGCCTTTCCACGCACAGCGAGTCAAGAAGGTGAGGGCGAAACGACGATTTGTCAAGTATTGAAAATCGGATTGGAAGGGAACCACACCAAGAGGAGGTTCAGGGGTAATGGAGGATGCGTCAACACCCCCATACGTTAGGTTAGTGCGACAATGGGGTGGTCCGTAAGAGATTACCTCCCCCACGCGACGGTCGTAGGTGGGATGCGCATGTAATTGTCCGTACTCCTGCGGGGTAGGGAAAGAACTAACGTTATATAGGCGGTACTCCCCCAGCGTGAGGCGATGAAAAACATCTACTAAGGGGTCGGAGGTTGGGATGTTAGCTGCGGGAAGAGAAGTGGTTTGTGCGACGGTGGTTTCATCAGTTGAAGGCGTAGGTGCAGTTGAGGTGGATGGTTGAGGTACATTTGAAGAGGATGGTTGGGTTGAATGTATGGGTGTCTTAATTGGTATAAGCACATCGTTTGGGCGGTATAACATATTGCAAGTTTTGAAGGGGGGAGGATCAGCTTTTACAGTGTAGGACTTCCCCTCGTACTCAAATTTTATACATCGATGTAATGTTGAGGGAACGCATCCCATGGCCCGGATCCAAGGACGACCCAGCAATATATTATATTGGAACTCTCCTTCAAGGACATAGAAGAGTTCGGGCAAAGTACGTGGGCCTACGCGAATGTTGAGGATCACGGTGCCTAAGGTAGAAGTAATAGCGTCATTGAATGATCGCAACATGATGGGGTTGGCACACATGCAACTAGAAGGGATGTTCATTTGTTGGAAGGCTTTTGAAGAGATGATGTTTAGGCTAGCGCCCCCGTCAATCATAACCCGACGTACTCGAATGTCTCGGACGTAAGCGGAAATGAAAAGGGCAGGGTCAGGGTCTTCTGTACCAAAGTCGATAATTTCATCTTCCGAGAAACTAACCGCAGCGGCTTGTTGTTTTGAGACAGAAGTGGTGGGGGAGATGGATTGTTTGGTGAGAGAGGCAACGTGATTGGGTGTTAGAATGGAGGTAACGGGCAGGGTTTCGTTGGGTAAAACCTCTATCCCTTGAAGGATCTCAACGAGAGCTTGTCGATGAGATTCAGAGGTCTGAATGAGATCATATAGTGTCATTTTTACGGGTGATTGATGAAGCTGTTTGATCATGGTTCGGTGGGCAACTCCATTAGAGACGGGATAGGCGGGTCCGCGAATAACCACTTTAGGTGGTGGTGTAATCGGGATGGTTGAAGGAGAAAGAGATGCCGCAGGTGTGTTTTCTTTCGCTTTCCCATTGTTTTTCTGTCCTCGAGTAGCGACACTAATCATATTAATCTCGTAGACCTGAGATGAAGAAGATGGTTGGGATAATTCATGGTCTTCAAGAGGTGGGGTTGTAATAATGATCGATCTTGGTGAGGCGGGGACAGATGGTTTAGTAGAGGGAATTGACGCTAGAGGTCTCTCCCTTCGTAAGTTGTCTTTCTTAATCTTTCGATCCGGAAGAGGTGACTGGCGAAGGATGGTTTTTAGAGCTTTGCATCCTTCTACATCATGTCCAGGTGTGCGGTGATAGGCGCAGATTTTAGACTCATCATAATCCACAGGTCGGGGCTTAGACGGGTCATAAGGTCTAAGTGGAGGTAGGGAGATGGTCGCATTCTCCACCAACATAGCAAGGATTTTGGCGTAAGATCCTTTGAGTGGGTCAAAATCAGAAGAAGATGAGGGTATTGATTGTGTGGGTTGTGGTAATGTTTGGGCGTGTTTAGTTCGTATGGGTGGTGGTTTAGCCGAGGGGTGCTGACACATGTTTTTCACTAAACGTGGTTTCTTGGACACAGAAGTTACGTTCAGCTGGTTAGATGATGAGGCTACAGATGGCATGGTAGCGGGAAACAACCACGGAGAAAGGGGAGTGACAGAAAATAAATCCTTTGATGATGGGATTGGTTTAGGGTTGATAGGTGGACCGGATACGCGGGGTAACGATGTTGTGATACCCTTTGATCTCTGTATAGGTGTAGAAGGCGTAGGTCGTTTTGCAGAAAACAACGGAGGTATGATATATTGGTGTAATGTGGAGGGATGAGGTCCCAATATGGAAGGTGGGTGTGACGATGAGGGTTTTAATTGTGATAGAGGCCCGGATTGCGTTCGTCTCCTAGGTGGCGGAACGGATTTATTTCTGGAAAGATCGAGTCGCTCAGGCGGGTGTGTTAGACTGGGCATTGGTGAGGTCCCAAGCGTAGGGGAAGATCTGGTTAAGTTGATAGAAGTGGACGGGGAATTTGGTAGAGGTGAGGGGGGTGAAGGCGAGAACAGGGGCATTTTAAGCTTCTGTAAGCACTTCGGGTAGATGGTGGAGACATCAGGATCAGTCATTTGCATTTGAGTAGGAACAGGAGTACTCAAACGTTCCCATAGGGCCTGTCTATCTTCTGTGGAATGACAGTCTCCAGGTGTGATTTGTAATTTTGGTACAGAGGAAAAGTGAGTTGTAATTCCAATCCATTGCGGGTGTGACACAGGAGGCGGATGAGGCACTGTATCAGTAGATGCTAGGAGGTCAACCGGTCGTTGAAAAGATTTAGGCGATGAGGGACTAATAGGTAGGAGGGCGTGTTCGAGGAGATCTGTCATGTTAAAAGAATGTGGTGATGTTAGTGTAAGAGATTTCTCGTCTAAGGATGTCAAAAGGAGTGGTGAGCCTTCCTCTTGTGTAGCAAGAGTGGTAGAAGGGGACGTTTGGGAAATAGATAAATTAGATAGCATCCGCTCACAGTCTTGTAGGGATGTGGTGTAAGAAGACTCATTGATGGGAAGGGAAGCCTGGGCAGTTAACTCTTCTATGGGTAAAGGAACGATTTCGCTTTGGCTTGATGGTGGTAAAGGAGGTTCGGGCTCCTGTGTTAGTGAAGAGGCTTGATTCAAAATTTTCTCGATAGAGGCTTTTGGCTGGGTATCGAATACTGCATGGATCTCATGAACACTCTCCTCAGCTAAGATATCCTGGTTTACGTTGCTGCTGGACGAGTGATTCGGGAATGGCTTGTTGAAAATTTTCAGATTTCGGTTAGCAGGGGCGTTAGGATTATCGAGTGTTATATCCCCTGCATCAACCATTTCCTGCACTATGTTTTTCAACATCTTGCAGTTTTCATGACTATGTCCTTTTACGCGGTGAAAGTTACAAAAGTCATTTTCTTTGTACCAGGAAGGTATTGCGCGAGTGGAGTCAAACCCGGAGTGAGGTTTAACAGGGGGCAAGGTGATAGCCCCAGCTTTGAGCAATTTCTCTAGGATGACGCCATAAGTTTCTCCCAAGGGAGTGTAATTGGTGGGCTCAGCTTTGTATTTATAGGTGGTTTTTGGTGGAGTATTGGACGGTGGTTGGGATTTGACCATCACCGCGTGGACAGCTCCTTTTGATTTAGAAGAGGTTGACGCGTGAGGAGTGGTGGTATTTGGTTTATTGGTAGAATCAGGAGTTCGGAAAGTGGAGTTCTTGTTGCGCAACCGCAATTTCTCTTCCTCTAAGGCTCGAATTTCTAATTTTCGAGCCATAGTAAAGGCCTCGTCGAATGTACGGAAAGTTTGAATTTGGAGGGTAGGGGAGATGTGCTTAGCGCAGGCCCGCGTAAAGAGTTCGATAAGTTCGGTTTGAGGCAAGGCATACGTAAGTTGGTTGATAAGGCCCCGCCATCGTCCAACGAAATCTGCGATAGATTCGTCTTCGAATTGTCGGATGGCATAGAGGTCAGTGATAGATACTTTCTTGGCAATGTTAATGGAGAAATGATCCAAGAAAGATTGGGCTAGTTGGTTAAAAGAAAAGATTGAGTGCTGGGTTAAAGCACTGTACCACTCCAAGGCAGGCCCTGATAAGGACATGGGAAAGGTGCGGAGTAACAAGGCATCATCATGGGCAATCAAATAACAAGCATGTCTAAATGATCGCAAGTGTTGTTGAGGATCCTCTTTACTGTTAAAACGAGTAAACTTTGGCAACTCCCATTGAGGCGGATAAGAATGAAGGGGGACAGAAGGGTGAATGGGCTCCCGACAAACTTGCTCGTATGTCAAGGCGCTACGACTTCCTGAAACGGAAGCCTCCAGGTTTTGCATTTTGTCCATCATTTGCTTGATGAAATCTGTGGTTGGATGAGATGATGGTGCCACAGAATAGGGGTGTCCCATATAAGGTGTTGAGGTCACTGGATACGTATATGGGAATGAAAAGGTAGGCGGAGCTTGAGAAGGAAAGCTCGTTTGAATAGGTGGCAGAGAGTAAGTCATGAATGGAGTGGTCTGAAAGAGAGATGAGATAGGGGCAGTTGGTGGTAGCGATACGTGGGGTCCAAGATTAACAAAAGGAAAGCTAATCGGGGTCGTATGAACCTCTGCCGCTGTCGGATTGGGAGACGGGGCTAGCGATGCAGGAAGTAAGGTATTGTTATCAGGAGGAGTAGGAGCTAAATGAGCAGCTATACTAATAGGCATGCCCATAAGGAGCTGACCATCAGGCGTACGGTCAGGGGTATGAGACAAATAGTATTGTACAGCGCTGGGATTAGCATCCAGAAATTTGGCAAAGTCCTTGTCTCCTACAGGAATTTGGGGGATCTCACTGGTGTCCGTAGGGTTTCCTATAGAATGTGAAGGGGGTGATTCAGGCAAAGAAACAGAGCAAGCGTGTGAAACCATGGCGGCGGCTTGCTTCCGAGTGATGACAACCATAGACCAGAACACACAGGAAAGTTTCAATCTATCAAGGACAAAAACAACCTCAGAATGGTGAATTTGGCAAGTTGCTGGTTTGTCAGGGGCTGAGAGAGACAGTAACCGATATCGGTTTACTAACCGGTGTCGGTCACAGGAAAAACGACGTCGGTCCCTTAACCGATGCCGGTGTCAAAAATCTAGAATAAGAAGATACAAAGGGGCTGCTAATTTGATTTTTAGCAACGTTGAGTAGTTTTATCAACTTATTGATCACAAAAGACAGAGTATGACAGAGAAAACAGAACAGCAAACAAGCAAGATGCACACGCAAATGCAGAGATTAACCTTAGGGTTAATTTTAATTATTGTGGGCTTATGCCTTTAGACGTAGAATGATGTCAGAATCCTAAACAAGAGACTTAGGGGAAATGTCAAGTTGTTTTGGCTTATAAGGTTACCTCAATCGGGCGGAGGAATACCGCGGAAAAAGGGGGGATGTTTGAGCTGTTGTGTTAATTGTGAAGTGATTCGGTATGTGTTGTGCAGTGAAACTAAGGTTAATTTCCTGTCAATACCGTGGATATCACCCCCACGTGTACGACCTGTTACTTAATCTATGTTCACTAGAATTGAAAAACAACAGGCAGGAATGCAATGCATGTGTTTTAAAACCCAAATCGAAAGTGATATTCGATGAAGCAAAAGAGATGACTTTTACTAATGCAAGATGCAAAACAAAGCAAGTTCTTTTACCAAAATAATAAAATACCCTGTGAATATCTCTAGAAGAAGAAGACAGCAAGTATGCTCCCTATAATAAAAGCAAGCAAGAAATAAAGAAAAACCCAAAATGGGTCCCACCGGGCGTGCCAAAATGTTTCACTCGGAAATGCTTCGTTCCTTATAGAAACAGATAAGGTTAGGGTTAGGAGGAATACCTGTAGAATGTCGAGATGATGTGCGCGTACCGTAGAGAAAGATCAGGCTGACTGCGAAGAACTCCTTTTTGTCTTGGAAGGACTACCTGCAAATAAGAACACAAGACCACAAGATTTTGATTAGATAATAAATGAGGGAACTGCCTTGGGCCCAGGAAGTATGAAACTTCCTTTCGAAGGTGGTCAGTTCCCCTGCTAATATGAATTAACACAAAATACTGTAGAGTACCAATTAAATTGTTTCGTGGAACTGGGTAGGGAAAAGGCTGTTTTTCTTGGTTTTGATCAAAGGAACCGATGCCGGTTACCTATAACCGATGGCGGTCACTGATAACCGATACCGGTTGGTTCTAGGATCTTCTGGGCTGGTTGTGGTGTTTGTAATGGCTGGTTTTTGGATAGTATTGAGAAATGGGATGGTTAGAAGCTAAGGAATGATAGTTAGAGGCAATGGTACGTTAGATAATGGGTTCAGGAACGGATTTGGGAAGATTACAATTCCAAAAGCACAAGAAATGTTATAATGGAGGACATGCAAGATATAACTTACTGGTTTTTTTTGATGAAGGTGCAAGTTGATCTCCTTTGCTGCCAACTCTTCTGGTTTCTTTATTCGTCTCTGCTTGGTCAAGTGAAGTTCTGGACTCTGCTGATCGCTTTGGACTCTCCTTTGGTTAAAAATCCTTCGACTGATCTCCAAAATGAAATTCCGATCCGTTGTTTTGGTTTGGGGAGCCCATTTACAGGGAACCGATGGCGGTTGCGTAACCGACGGCGGTCGAGTAGGAACCGGCATCGGTTAGGAAAAAGTAGGCTATTTTTAGTAAAATAGCCCACCTTCCCTGCTTTTCTCCCGAGAGATCAGTTGCGGGCTTGGTCAAGTGGCTAGAAGGTCGGCTTTGGGTGCGAGTAAGGAGGCATTAGTTATGGATGTGAGTCTAGACTAAGTCATGGGTCTTAATTAGGTTAATTTTAGGGTTAGGGCTAGGTCATGATGAGGTGGCACAGTGAGGTGGCGGGTAAGGTGATGTGGATTTATCAATTACAAGGTAATTAATAAATAATTGTGTAAAGTTTAGGTAATGAGGTTAGGTTGCGAAATGGGATGCGGGTCACAAGGGGTCGTGAGACACGAATTTGGTGTCTACAAACTCCACGCCTCCATCACCTAAGGCATGTGGCACCTTCTAGTTTGTTGATGGAATGCACCTCAACTTTTCACCCTTGTGCCTTTTCATCACTTTGGTAATTTTTAACAAATTCTCCTGCTGGCCCAACCTCCGCCACTGATGTGGCCACGTGGCACCATTCGATGGGTCGATGGGGCCGTTGGTTCAATGCACACCTTTAAGATTTTGTGCCAAAAGGAAAAAACTTCAACTTTCCTCCAACCCCCGTCTTGGCACTGCTAACAAGGACACGTGACACGTCCTGATTCGATGCGGGGGCCTTAACTAATTTTTCCCATTCCTTTCGCGGGCCCGTGGGCTGGTTTGTGACTTTGTGCCTTTTAGCCAAAAGTGTTAAGTGTTGAATTTCTCTCCACACCTCCACTCTGCCTTGACACATGGCACTTCTCAATTGGTTACGGGCCTGCTTAGGGAAAATTTCCCCTCCAAACTCCGTTGAGCCATAAATCAATAAATATAAGGAGTTAGGAGTACTTCTTTACCTTTTTCGAAAGGTGGAAGAATTCTCTACCTGATGAAATCATACCCAGATAATTTTTGGTCCCTGAAGCATGCCAAAAATTCATTTAAGTTCTAGAAAAGGGAAAGGAGGAGGAGTTAGCCTAAAATAAGCATGGGCTTATTTTGGATAGCACTTTTTGCGACTCAGAGGGGTCATCTACCTGCTAGATGAAGTGATCACCTACCTTGAAGCATCCATTGGGCATGGAGTCATGTGTAGTAGCATGAAAACTGATTTGAACTATGAAAACTTCCCTTTTAAGCCTCTTGGAAACCCACTAAAAATGAACTGATCTTCATCAACTACCAAGTTCAATGCATTATGCAAGAGCAAAAACTATCACCACAAAAACTATGTACAAACATGAAAATCATACATACCCCAAGTGGCATATGTGGAGTGTGCAAAAGCACTTAGTCTACTTAAAAAAACCTAACTACTCTACTCTAACCAAGAGCAAAGGTAAGCTAAAAAAACCCTGCAACTAGTTGGGAGAAGTAGCTTCCTTTCTTCAAAATGGGCAGCCATGCAATTGATTTGGAGCTGATCATGGTTATTAGGATGAGTGGAAAATTGAGAAGAATCTATTCCTCCACCCAAATCATTAAGGTATCAATAGGAAACAAATCAAATACGTCATTTAGTTGCTTTGCATTTGGATTGAAGAGGAATTACAGTTGATCCTTGGTACTTTACATATCATCCTCATGCTTAGAAGCAAGCATGACTATTTTTAGCTTCTCCCTTGGCTCTAACAAATCCAAATACCTGATTGGCCATGGTATGGTCCTCTGAATGTGCCCATAGATCTGAAATTATCCTTCAAAAATGGATTCTTCTTGTAGATCCTCTTGAATGGATGGTGTGGAAGAAGTGGTGAAAATATCTTACTCCTCCCCTTCTTTTTCCCATGAAGTATATGGAAGATTTAAATCTTCCAAACTTGGTTCTAATGAGCTGTCACAAAACACAGGATGTTGTTTTTCAATGTTCTCCTTTGTGGCAGTAGGATCTTGATGTTGGAGAATGAATGGTGAAGAAGAAAATGTTGTAATTTCAGCTGGCTCCTCATCCAAACATTCTTCTAAGTCTGATAAACAATCAAACTCTTCGTTGTCTTACTACAACAAATTTTTTCCCTCTTGCATGGTGACCTCCAAATCTACATTTTCTTCACCATGTGTAGCTTCATTTTCAAACATGAAACTTATCAATTTGAACTCATCCAAAAAATTATATTTTTGAAGAGATGAAGTGGGAGAGAAACATGAACTTTCTTATGCCTCTTGTTCACAACTTGGACCTGTTTTGTTCACCTCCATAATGGCTTCATTGATCAAATCAGCCCCTTCAAATCTAAGCAAAAATGTATCAATAATGCTTCCTTCTTCTACTGTTGTAAAAACTAACTTGATCTCATCCATTTTCTCCTCAAAAATGGGATTTTGAGCTGGTTTTTCTTCCTCCATGATGACTGATTTTGTAGTGCAAATTGGAACAACAATTTCTTTGTGCAAAGTGCCAACATGGACACCCAACTCATCACCAAAAAATTGTTGTTTATCTTTCTTCACTACTATTCAAAAGTCAGCCTTGTCCACCACTTGTTCTCTAACTCCAACTTCCTCTTTTGGCTTCACCATCAAGGGGATTTTTGTAATCCTGAATTTGAGATCCCAACTCTTTAGATTAATTGTCATTTCTTTTATGTTGGGCTCCTCTTCTTGCTTTCCTTGACTGATTTTTGCAATTTCTTCTTCCCTACATGGATTTGGGAACATGAGGAGTGATGGGTTGGGATTCAATTGATTTTGCAATTTTTTGTGGTGGTGTAGGAGGTAGAAACTCTTGTTTCTCTGGAGGTAATGGTTGTTTAGAATGGAAAGGAGCAGAGAAATTAAGGTAGGATGGAAGACTAGGAGGTGAGGAAATGGAACTAACACACTTGGGACAATAGATTGGCAACTTGAAGCTTGACACTGATGAAATGATAAATCTTGAGAGGGTGAAAAAGAAAGACAAGGAGTTGTTGAATGATTTACCCATTGGTAAGGTTGATTTAGACTTTGATCATATGCTTCTATCTCCTCAATCCGTTGTGTAAGTTGGGGAAGCATTTCAACCATGAAGTCTAGCTTCTCTTGAGGGCTGTAATGTCTTGGAAAATGGCCTCCCCATGGATAGGGTGCTTTGAAACCAATCTGAAATGCCTTCATTTGTGCTTGAGCTCTGGATTACATCATTTTTCCTCCATCTTTTGGATCTTCTCTAGTAGATCTACATTTTCTTCATGACTACCCTCACAATCTGTGTACCGTTGTGCTTGACATGCTTCATAGCCAAACGGACTTTGGCATTGTTCATATGGGTATGCATATTGGTTTTAAATTTGATCAAAACGCTGATTTGGAATATTTGAAAAACATGTTGGAGGTGGGAAACATTACTACTATTGTAAATGTAAATTCCATGGGGAAAATGAAGTCATGATTACACAAATTCATGGGATGAAATAAGAATGAAGAAATGGATGGAAATGGATGGAAAATAGATCGGCAACTTCAAATATGGGTTGTTGATCAGATGGAGTCGGTAGATGTGTTTGAAAGTGCCTCCAAAGGCTGAAATTTTCATAGGAACACATCAACCTACAAAAAATGAAATGGAATGCCTCTAAAGTCCCACTGGGCATGCCAAAACTATTAGTGCAAATTCATATCACCCCCAAAATGAGCTTCAAATCTGCCATAGACAAATGGTCAATTTGGCGTGAATGCACAACATGGAGTCTTTCCTAAGTGTGGGACCTTGCAAATTGGGAAAACTCTCCAGAATGAGGTTGGTTCCTACTCCTTTTTTTGGTGTATACATGCACTAATTTTTTGTAGAGGTTATGATTCAAAATCCTACTCTAAATCTACCAAAGAGATAGGGTTGAGAGAAAAACATGGAAATAGAAACAAAACAAAGCAAAAAAAATAGAATGGTGATACACCAAAGGAGTGCTGAAATCCTTGCTTTACAAATTAGACACAGGTCAGGAAGATTCAAAACCAAAACATGCACAAATTACCATAATACAATGAAGGATCAGAAGACAATGATAAATTCATGAAAGGACTGAAAATCAATCACAAAACATGCATTATCATTTCTAAGATTTGATACAATATGTTGCAATAGTAAAGAGGCAAAAAATGAGTTACAATCTCCATGGAATGTCTGAAACTCCTTCAAATCTACTTGCTAAGGAGAAAAGAAGGAATTTTAAGAGTAATAACATCCGACATTAAAAAATGAGCCAAATCTAGCTTTTAATCGATGAAAACATAACAGAGGAGAGAGAAATGTGGGAAATCCATTTTTTGCATCCACCAAATGACATCATCAATTAAAATAGAAAGGGAACTTATAAAAATCCACTTCTCAATGCATTGGAGCCATGTTGGAGAAAAATGGGTGCCATACCACATTAAAATCTGGTAGTTGGATGTCATTTCTGTGTTATTCCCATGTCGGACATGTTTCTTCAATTTTCTCCTTCCAAACTCCACCAAAAATCAAAATTTAATAGTCCATCGTGTGAAGAATTTCACCAAATTTCCAATGATAAAAAAATCACAAAAAATCCAAGCTTTGGTGTGAAAGATATGCCCCTATGAGGATTTAGGGGAAAATGGGTGAAAAATGGGTCAAAATTGGGGTCAGCAGGGTCAAACCTTAAAATTTTTCCCTTTTGGAAAAAATTCCCAAAAAAATCTGCACCTCTCCCACCTAAGACATGTGGCACCTTCTAGTGTGCTGATGGGATGCACCTCAACTTTTCACCCTTGTGCCTTTTCATCACTTTGGAAAATTTTATCAAATTCTCCTGCCGGCCCGACCTCCATTGCTGATATGGCCATGTGGCACCATTCGATTGGTCAATGGGGCCATGGGTTCAATGCACGCCTTTAATTTTTGTGGCAAAAGGAAAAAAATTTAACGTTCCTCTTACCCCTACCTTCGCGTTGCTGACGAGGACACATGGCACCTCTTGATTCGATGCGGGGGCCTTAACTAATTTTTCCCATTCCTTTCGTGGGTCTGCGGGCTGGTTTGTGACTTTGTGCCTTTTAGTCAAAAGTGCTAAGTGCTGAATCTCCCTCTATGCCTCTACTCTACCTTGACATGTGGCACTTCCCAATTGGTTGCGGGCCTGCCTAGGGAAAATTTCCCCTCCAAACTCCGCTGAGCCATAACTCAAAAAATACAAGGAGTTAGGAGGACTTCTTTACCTTTCTGGAAAGGTGGAAGAATTCTCTACCTGATGAAATCATATCTAGAAAATTTTGGGTCCCTAAAGCATGCCAACAATTCATTTAAGTGCCAGAAAAGGGAAAGGAGGAGGATTTATCCAAAAATAAGCATGGGCTTATTTTGAATAACAATATCATTTGCCCAACCTTGAATTTTTTATTTTTGATATGATGATCATGCCATTATTTTTATCATGCCTTCTTAATCTTTTGACTCCACCTAGAAAGTGATCACCTTTTTTCCAACTGCATTAAATTTTCCGTAAGCTCTTGTAGTGCTTGTGTGTTATCTAATCCTCCTATGCATGTAATACATAGAGATGGTAGCATAAAATCTACTAGTAAAATAGCTTCCATGATAAACACCAATTGAAATAGTATGCCCTAGTTCAATCTCTTGTAGGTTTTCCTATATACCCATAGTACCACTGAGACTTTTTCATCCCAATCTTGTCTTCCCAAATCACAAATTTTGGTAAGTGTGTGACTCATTATCTTGTTAAATGCCTCAGTGGTTCTATTAGCTTGGGTGATAAGGGGTGGTGTTGTGATGAGCTACCATGAATTTTTCCAAAAAAATCCTAATCATCTCATTTAAAAAGTGTGTTCCTCTCTCACTAGTCAAGCTTAAAGGACACTTGTACCTTCTGATTATGTTTTCCCACAATAATCCTTTTGTTGTGGTCATTTTGCAGTCCTTGGTAGGCGTTGCCTCCTCCCATATTGTTAATTAATTAGTATAAGTAATGATATAGTGTGAACCAGTCCTTCATGTGGCAAGTTAAATCGATCCTAATAAATAAATCACCCACTTCTCAAATACTTTTGCGCTAGCTATTGGTCTCAAAGGAATATCATCTCTTCTTCTTGGTTCTCCAAGGTTCTGGAAATGGTCACTGGCCTTGAAAAAATCAATACAATCCTTGTAGATATTTTCCCACCAAAGCCCTGCCAGTAGAATCTTTCACGTGGTGGTATTCCCTGCATAGTGTTCTCCTGCAATCCCACCATGTGCTTCCTCCATGATTGCAGCAAGCTCATGTTCTAACACACAACAGAAAAAAACCTCATCCCATCCTATCATTTATAAGTCTCTACTAATTAACATGTAGGGCGTTAAGTGTATGGCTAAGTGCTTCCTTTCTAAAGTATTCATTCCCTATCATGCCATACTTTTTTTGAGAAACATACAAATATATTCTAATTTAGAGGGCATGCATTGAAACCTAAAAAATTATGCATCTAGCATTGTATCCTTAATGCTCTGCATGTCCTCCCGCAAATCAATCCTTGATAAGTGGTCAGGTCCCAAATTACTCTTACCTAGTTTGACAACCGTAAACTCAAATTATTGAAATAATAGGACCCATGTGCATATGAACTCTTGTAAAATGGGCTTATTTACCAAGTACTTGAATATCATGTGGTCTGTGTAGAATATAAAGGGTGTTTCCAACATATACTACCTAAATTTGTGCAGCATGTAGATCATTGACAATGCTTCGCGCTTAGCAGTAGTATAGTTCTAATGTGTTAAAGTGAACTTCCTACTAGAAAAATAGAAGGGGTGGTAAACAATTCCTTCTCCAGGTTGTGCTAAGATTTCCCCAATCTCCATCCCTGAAGCATCAACATGTACATGGAATGGCTTATCCTAATAAGGAAAGTGTAGTATGGGCACAGTGATAAGTTTATCCTTTAATGTGTCAAACTTCGTATGTTGTGCCTCTCCCAAATGGAATGTACATCTGTGCTTCAACAATCCTTCTAATGGCATGCAAATTTTGGCATGCCCCCTTATTAAATTTTGGTAATACCCCATATGCGCAAGGAATCCGTGCACTATGCTCTCACTGGTAGGTTCCCCCAATCCCATAATAATGGAAACTTTGGCAGGATCCACCTGCAAACCTTCCGTACATATGATATGCCACAACAAGGTTCCAAATGGAGTAATGTAGAGAAATTTCTTGATATTGAGGGATATGTGCAACTACCAACATATTTCAAACATCAGCCTTAGATTGTCACAATGGTCCATTACTAATCCATATGTCGTCTAATAATCAAGGTAGACTTGAAGAAACTTATGAATGAATTCTTGAAATGCCTACACCACAATGTGTGAAAACATAGAAGGCACATTATTTAGTCCAAAAGGCATGACTGTGTAGGAAAATATTCCCCACTTAGTTGAGAAAGTTGTCTTTTCTTGGTCCTCCTTTGCAATTCTAACTTGATGATATCCTAAGAAGCCATTCGTGAAGGAATATATCTCAGGCCCAACTACTCCCTCTAGAATCTTATCAATAAAATGGGTTGGGAAGGGATAAATTACACATACCACATTAAAATCCCTACAATCAACACAGATCCTTATCCTCTCATCCTTTTTAATGCTTATGATCATTGGGATTATCCATTCTAATTCCTCCACAAATTCAATGATTCCTTATGCGATCATTTTGTCTATCTCCTCCTTGACCCAGACGTGTAGATTTAGATTCATTCTATAAGGTATCTTATGAATAAATTACACTCCCTACTTTAGTTTAATCCACATCTCTCCTAAAGAGTGGTAAACTCCCTTAAGTTCATGGTACCCACATGGAAATAAATCCTAAAACTCGCACAATAGATCAATGATCTTTGAAACATCCTTTTCTATCTAATACTCCCCAATAGTAGCCTCCTTAGGTTCCATTTCTTAGCCAATGTTAACATTTTTGTTTTGAAAGGTTCATGGTATGCATGCGCTTTCTCATCAGCACTATCCATTACCTCACGTGTACCCATATTTTTATTAAAATCTAAATTCTCCACTTCCTCACCATCTATCACATATACCAACTTTCTCTTCTCTTTCACCATGCATACACAGTCAAGTTGTATCTCCTCTTATTCTTCCTCATTAGAGCACACTTCTAAGCCAGGTTTACCAAATAATTCTAGTATTTTATCCTCCACCATGACACTATCTCTCATAGTTATGTGCTTAACAACCTGCAATGCCTCGTTCACCAATGGCTTAACACTTTTATATTCAAAGGTTTGAATCAAGTCATCTATTAACTCTCACTAGTTCCCTATCTGACAGAATAATTATGAATGAACATACCTTCCACATGTATAGCCTTGTAATTTGGAATAGAACTTATGCACCCATAGGGAAGGAGGTAAAGCCTCTGCGTCTTCTATCAAAATATTCTCTCACTCCTAGAAATGAGATGAGGAATATCCTTTCCCATCATAGACACAAATATTAGTGGCCGTGTTTCTCCTGAAGAATATAATATAGAGAAAAATCCTCACATTGAACCACCCTAGAATATTTTCCTGATGCTCCATCCACTAATGTTTTGTCATTCTACGTAAACTGTAGAAAAACATCAAGGTTTTCATCCCTAGTGTAGCTTGGTAACTAATTCCCTTTCATCTGCCTAAGTGGGTGCACGCTTGTCAATATTGTAATGGAGCCTCTTAATTTTCACCTAATTAACTCATAAGTCCCATGCACCCAAATTTTACATGCTACATTAGTGGTATCACTCATAGATTGAGTATCTTTAAACCAAATAACTCCTTCCATAGGATTAATCACCTCAGGGTCCCTAATAGTGTGCACATAGATTCTATCAAGGAATTATTCTCCTAAGGGCTCATTATAGGATGTTGACTTCCCATCATTTAATGAGATGATAACCCATTCTTCCTTCTTCTCAAAACTTATGTGCCCCTTATTGAACCGTAGTTCAACATTGTTATTATAACACTGGGGACACCCAAGTAACACTGTAAAGTTTTCCACCTTAGCTAGCACCAAGACTTTGAATTCTCCAATAAATTTCACCCCTTGGATAGTGATATCAGCATCCTTCAAGCCAATAATGGCCATCACCTTTGTCTTGTTATCCATATATAGCACATTTGAGGATGACTATAATGGGGGCCTTCCTATTTTATTCCATACATCTAAAATGAGAACATTAACCTCTGCACCTGTGTCTATCATAATATTGCTCAAAATCCATCCATCGACTGTTACATTCAAGGTAATCTCCTTATCATAATAAATGGTGTGAGGGGGAAGGTTAGCATGTAGGACCTATCTCTTGTGCTCCCTTCCAGTGTATAGTAATTTTTCCTGTAACCATTCGCTTAGCAAAGGGATGATATTCTCTTGCCTCAGCATTTTTCACACTTCCTTGACTTCATCCAGATCCTTCTTTCGAGCCTCAACACTCTTCCTTTCCTCCAACTTTTGTGACTTATCTTTTAGGTACTAGATCTCTCCTTGTAGGCTTCGAATTATATCCATGGTCTCCTGATAAACCTCTTTCTGATGAGTAGGGTCTGGGTAATTTCCATGCACTACCTTTTCTCTAGTAACCAATGATTTCTTGGGTGTTTCTCTCGTGTGTGCAACCTCAACTCACGTCATTACCAGGATGGGTTCTAACTCTGACTCATGTACCACCCTTAACATCCAATACGATTCATCCTTCTTCACGCTTACTATCTCTACACCTTAATCCTTCTGTTATTGTTGGATCGTGTGTTCAAATAACTATAGGAACTCATCATACATGTGATTCTTTCCACACCAAGAAAATTTTAGCAGATCAGGGTGTTTGAGCTTATAGTGATGCGTAAACCCACAGTTATAACAAGTTCCACATGGGAACTCACTTCTTTCTCCTCTATGGTTTCTAAAACCTCGAAATCCTCAACAGAAGGTTCTTCTATGAGCTCCTCCATTCACGTGCCCTTCAAAGTGATGAACATCATCCTTGGAATTATTTACAACACTGGTCTAATGGAAACCAATATCAATGCCATCATGTATCTCATCAATCAATCTACAATCATTAGTGTCATGAGTAGTGGAGGTGAAAATCTTGCAATAACAAGATACATTCTTAAGGATTGCACATTGTAGTAGCAGAAACCTACTAGCATCATTATCTCTATGGAAAATTTCACAGTCTACTATTATGATGCGTACTAACCTCCAAGAAAAATTGTCATTTTTGTGCCCCTCTACCTCACAATCCATGCACCATAGGCCCCTACAAGATGGGCCTATTTCCTAGATAACTTCTCCATCTAATTTTCCATTTCAGTGATCTAAGCTTCAAGGAAAGTACTAACATAGGTATCCATGCTTCCTACATCCTCAGTGCTTAGTACAACCTCTAATGCCTTGTGTAGATCTTTGAAATTCTTGTGCAACAATACTCTCTTGAAAGGTGTTTTTAGTTCTCCAATGAACCATTGAGCATGATGAGAAGGATGAATATCATAAGATATTTTTGACAAGAGATTCTTAAAATGTGCATCATACTCCCACACATTCTCTTCCATACCTTGTTCAATCTCCTTCAGCATGTTAATGTTCTTCTCTTCAAACTCAGGAATATGGAATTCAATTAAGAAGGCATTACATAGCCTAGTATAATCTACTATTGTCTAGTGGGGGTCATACTTCTAGTACCAACTATACACACACCCTTGTAACGTTGTTTCAAATTGAATTGCTCTCTGTTTTGGGGTAGTGATCGCCTTCATGCACCATAGAAGCTCACATTTTTTTACATGCTTTGTAACATCATCAACATCTTTGTAATCTAGTAGATGTAAAGAAATTTCAAAAAATACTTGTTGAGGTGGTTATGGCCATTTTCTGACTGATCCAGAACCTTGATTCCCTCCAGTGTTACCTCCACCACCAGATCAACTAGGTCCACTAGAACATATTCTTCCCGACCCACCAAATCCTCTAGATCTACTAGGTCCACCAGGTCTTCTAGTTCCTATTTTAACTCTTGTAGTTGGTAAGGGTATTGAAGTGGTCGCACCTTATGTCCCTAATGCCACGATGAACTATGCACCAACAATCTGTGATATTGCACCGCTACCATATGTGTATCTCATGCTACTTCAAGATGTGATACCCAAGCCTTGTGTACCAAATTTTTTCCCAAATTTCATTCCAGAAAATATACCTTTAAACATAGGAAATGATTATATAGCCATAGATGTGCTAAATGAAAATGTATACCTCCTAGGTGTTGATTGATTACTTCCACCAATACCAATCAGGTTAGTAATACTTATCTCTGGATTTGGAAAAATAAGCACCAGGGGCTGGTCACCAGGTGGATTTAGATGCATGGAAACAAAGCTCATTTCTCTAAATGATGAGCTCTCATCAGAAGATGAAGGGATCTATCTCCCATGCTTTCTAAGATGGTGTAACATAAATTGCTTAGGCTCCACATCCTCTATGTGAACCTCAATTCCTTCCCTCAACATCTACCTCCATAAATCCATCACTCCTAAAACTTAATGTTGTCTATCTAAATCCGTTTCATGAGCTTCATTATACTTGAGTCATCTCTCTTCCCTCTCATTTTCATCCACAAGCTTTGTTATTTTTCTCCACCCTATCTTCCTCACCCAACGCTCAAAAGAAGCTTAGCCAATCATAGGAAATGCTAAACTCATTGTAATGATCAAGATATTTATAACTAAAGGTATAACATGTAAGAATGATCCTCTTGGATCCCTCAAGAACTCAAACTCAACAATATCTACACAAGAATACATAGAAATTACATACTCCAAGGTGTACCTCATCAACACTTTATTCCACCAATGATTAAAAACATGTGTCAAAGTTAGATCAGCATCATGCATCCTATGATACTCCTCTTGGGTCCATAAACGAGGTCTATAGTACCAGATTGATCTAGATGCATACATCAAAATAAATTCATACAATTCCATTGGAAATCGACAAAAGAAGGTCTCATACAACTCATGATACAAATATTATTCTACCCATTTACGTGCGTCAAACTCAGGTCCATTACTAAATCTCTGGGAAAAATAATCCTCCATGATTTTAAGCCATGCTTCGACATTTTCCAATGTCAATCGTTGTATCATCATGCACCATTCTCATAACAGCTTCAAAAATAAGTCCCGGTAATATAACCAAAATGTAGTCTCTATTATAACCACCTATTTCAACAACCAATCCCAAGTGCACTAGCATATCATACAGATTAGTCTGGAGCTCACCCGAGGTATGCACAAGTTCCAAGCCCCTCCATTGTGTTAGCTTCGTGAGAATTTTCTTTCTCACATGGGAATGTATTGCAACTAGAGGGTAAATGTATTCATCCATGGGATTTAATATGTAAGCACTAAATCCTATCCTAATGCATTCTAATCATAGATTACAATGATAAACTAAATAAAATTATAATCAACCCATTAATATCATCAATAAAACCCATAACACACACATGAACATAAGGGAAAATCAAAGATCAAGATCCATTACAAAATTTTCACAGAATTACTTTATTATATTTATGAACTAAAGTATGGTGGCCAAGATTACATCAAGAGAGTTCCATTTTTAGAAATTTTCACACTACTAGAGCTTACTTTACATCACGGACCTCACCATTACTCATTACACAACATTTGTATCCCTTTTAGTCCCGATTTCATTTATCTCTACACCTGTCCTCCTTATCTATCTCTACTTATCTCCCACTTATTGTTTGTGAAAACCATCATACTTATAGAATAATCATCCTCCTTCCATCTTAACCGCTCATCATTCTCTCTTTCAAAATCCTGAGGGAATATGTTCATGATTGATCTACCACTACCTAAGAATATTCCAGGTGTCTCGATGTGTTTCCGTCTATCAAGTTCCGTATAGTATGCATGTGCTAGCTAATCCTTAACAACCTTGACTCCTTATCCTTTCATGATAATTGTATTGATTCCCTGTAATATCCTTTACTTGATTCGTAAGTCTCCATAGATTATCCACATTTTTATCTGGTCACTTTTCCATCCATTCCCTATGTGTGTCTTTTCCTATTCCCAAAAAATAACTAAGTCCTGATTCCATCTTTCCGAGACACGAGCCTTCACACCTCTCTAATAACTATTTTTGCACGTACCTTCATGCCCTACTTCCACGCACCACAAGGATTCATGCCTTAGGTACTTAGTTACTTTTAGGGGTCCAATAACCAATATTAATACTAGAAATGTAAGGTGCTAAAGTATTTTGTTAGATTTATCCTAAGAATTTGTTTTAGATAGTGGGTTAGGTAACAGGTACCCTATTAGAACCATTTGGAAAAGAAGGGGGCATGGTGCCCCAAGATCCCATTGTAGGGTGGTTGACTAATTGAGCCATGTTGGCTTACATTTGAAGGAATTGAGTTGTAGTAGTAGTTTTTTGTTGGATCATTATATCAATAAGATGGAAAATGAGATTGGTACAGTTAGAATTAGAGGCATTCTTAGATAAACCTACCTCAAGACCTTTCACCTTTTCTACCATATTTTCAAGTTGTTAGAAGATGAATTCAAGAAGACTCTTTCTAAGAATTTCTTTTGCTTCATTTTTTTTAGGTAAACTGAGAGAGAAACTTCTAAATATCAAGAGGATGATCAAATGTATCATCATTTTGGTTTTCTTCTTATTAATCCTTAGGAGGGCCATTACAGTAGATAGAAGGCTTTGTTCTAGGTTCTCCTCTAACAAAAAAATCCATAAATAAGGGAAACTTAGTGTATTAGGTAGATTTCAGGTCTATGCCATCAAATGTGGAAAGTACCTAAAACTCAAAATATGGCAAGATTTAGAGACACATGTGCTGAAAATCACAATGCTAGGAAGATGATATGTAAAAAATAGATGAGCACTCCTCCTTTGTCCAAGTGAAGAGACCTGTAAGAAAATACAAGTAAACAAAAGATATTAGATAAAATGGGACAATGAACTGTTCAATAAAGGCCAATTCTAGGAATCCAAAGGGACTTACTTCTAGGATGTCAGCTTGTTTTGATATAATTAATTGATTTTATAATAATGATGAGATAAATACTAATAATCAAAAGGATAGAAGCTAGAATTCAAGGTGAAAAGGAATATATTGTTCCACTTCGTAAGTGACATAGGATAAAGTATTGAAAATCTAGATGGATTCAAATTAATCTTACAAGTAATCAAACAAAGGATGTGAAAATGTAAAGCATTAGGATCTACGGAATAACATGAACATAAATTAAGTTACCCTTAAACAACATGATGAGGTTCCATGAGGTAGCAAACATCAATGTGGAATGTGCATGCAAGGATTCCAAAGGGTCACAACATCTCAATCCACCTCATATATTTGAAAAAGGTAAGGGTTACAAATAGGGGGTTTTGTGTAACACCAAGTTCCTACAATCATACATCCTCAAGTGGAGAAGGGGATTTATATTCCAAGAATGGAAAGTAACTCCCATATGATCCATTGACATTTAATGATGTGTAAAGAATGTAATGATGACCCTATCATAACCCCTCTGAAACCAATACCTATGATCTCACCTAAGTGAGATGACTCATTTCATGATGTGGAAATTGACTCACACCAAAACCCCCCTCATCGTAACTTAGGATGAGGTGACAAGTCAGAAATGAGAAATAGGTCCTAGAAACAAGGCCTAATAAGGTACCCATGAACAAAGATCTCAATTAATGGAGGAAAACCTGGTGGGATAAAATCCACCATAAGAGATGAAAAAAAATCCCTAATCTAATAAAGATGCCACAAATGGGTCCTAACAACTGAGGATCTTGATAAGGTACCCATGTATAAAAGGGAAATATATTTGGAAGAAGAAGAAGAGAGGAGAAGAAGGAGATGAGAGGAACACAAAAGATGACATGGATGGATTTGAACTCTGCAACTCTACGAAGTCTCCAAGAAGAGTATCAATGATGTGATCCTTGGCCTCAGGACTAAAAAATAACCACCCACACCAAACTTTGTGCCTACCCTCAGGAAGGAAATAAATGTATTATTGGAGGTCCATGCCCTCTGTGAAGGAAGTAGAAGGTATCACTATGAATAAATCTTAATCTAGCTCATTTAAATGTGACATAGGTCTAGAAAATGAGTTCCCAATAACTTAAGGTAATTCCAAAAGCATAGAAATTTCATGCTGAAGAAGAGGAACATCCACTGAAAGGATGTCCAAGTTAAGTGAAGGAAATACAACAACCCCTACAATAGAAATAGGATCCAAAAGTAAGGGTGGATCAATGAAGATATCTTGAAAAATGCAAGTGATAAGAGTCCCATAAGGGGAAATCCCAATAAAGGAGATAAAGGATTCCTCTGGAACACCTGTAGAAGGATGAGGAACTCCTAGTATTGCATCACAAGTAAGAACTGTGAAAAATATTTCCAAGGTATGGAATATTCTCGTACCAAGGAGGGGGATCAAAAAAAGAAGAGTGATGTCGGACATGTATAAATCATCCATGTATGAAGTAAGAGGACTGGAAAGGGACTTACACACTAGAAGTTGAAAGGAGGAAGATGAAATGATGATATGAGGCTCAAAACAAGACTACCTAATGTCTGATGATAAGGGATTAGTATCGACATAGTCTAGAAGTTGAGTGGAGGAGAGGATTCCTTAGTAGTACTTTAGTAATCTAAACTAGAATAAAATTCCTCATCGTCAGAGATGGAAACAGTTGAGTTTGTATCATCGGAATTGTCGTCACATAAAGAAGAAGAGGAGAAAATTCTATCAACAGAAAAAAATGGTGATAATATGTGAATGTTCTCCAAACAAGGACTGAAAGATGATACAGATGTTATGGGGAGGATTTGAGTATACCACACGAAAGTGGAGGGGTCTGGTGACATGCAACTGTTAGTGTAAATTCATAGCACCCCCAAATCAACCCTTAGATCTGCTGTAGAAAAATGGTCAATTTGGTGTGAATGCACAACATGGAGTTTTCCCTAAGTGTGAGAGCTTGCAAATTGGAAAAAATCTCCATATTGAGGTTGGTTCCTACTCCTCTATTTAGGTGTATGCATGAAATTTGTAGATTTTTTATTCAAAATTCCTACTCTAAAACTACTAAGGAGATAGGGTTGAGAGAAAACATGGAAAAGGGAAACAAAACTAAGCAAACACAGAACGGTGATACACCAACGGAGTGCTGAAATTCTTGTTTTGCAAAATAGACACAAATCATGGAGATGCAGCATCAAAACATGCACAAATTTCTAAAATATAATGAAAGATCAGAAGACAATAATAAACGCATGAGAGGATTGGAAAATCATTCACATAACATGCATTATCATTCCCAAGTTTGATATAATGCATTACACTAGCAGAGAGTAAAAAAACATGTTGTTATCTTCATGGGAGGTCTGAAAATCCTTCAAATCCACCTACTATGGAGAAAAGAAGATCTTGAAAGAGCAAGAAACATTCAACCCTTAGAAAATGATCCAAAACTAGCTTTTAACAATGAAGAAGAACAAAGAAAGGTGAAAAAACTTGGGCAAATTGATTTTACATCTCCAACAACTGACAAGATTTATTAAAACAGCAAGGGTGCCCTCAAAAATCTATTTTTTGATGCATTCGGCTGTGCTGGAGAAGAAGTGGATGCCATACTTCATCAATTTTGGTGGTTGGGGGTCGATTCTACATTTTTTCCCATACCAAAGACATTTTCTCGATTTTCTCCCACCAAACTCCATAAAAATTCAAAATTGAGGTATTCATCATGTAGAGGATTTCAACAACTTTCCATTGACACTAAAATCATGAAAAAATTAGCTCTGGTTCGAAAGATATGGCCCTTTGAAGATTTAGGGAAAAATTGGTAAAAACAGAGTTAAAATTGGGGTTGGCGGGGTCAAACTTTAAATTTTTCCCTTTTGAAATTTTTTTACAAAAATCTCCATGGCCCCTTAGGTCCACATGACACATGTGAAATTCTGATTGGTCGGCGGGTCGAAGCCAACATTTAACCCTTTCGGGGAAAAAGTGTAGACTTTTACAAGGTCTCTCGATGCCCCGTCGATGAGCTGATGATGTGTCATAAAAATGACACGTGTTGGCCTTTGATTGGCATGGAGGTGAGGCCCAAAATTTTCTCTTCTCCTTTATGGGCTCACGGGCTGATTTTCGAATTTAACCTTTTTGCCCCAAAAGCTAAGTGCCAAAATTTTCTCCCTGGCCCCGCGAGTGGTGCTTCATTCCTTCTTTGAGCCTATGGGATAAAATTTGACTTTGAGAATTTTGACAAAAACATTCCTAAGTACTAAAACTTTCCCATCACTCCACAAGTCCACTTCCTTCTGGCCATGTGTCATCCTGTGATTGGTTGCGGGCTTTTAGAGTGGGAATTTACATGTGTCTTTTTATCCCAAAAGGCTAAGTGTCAAGTTTTCTTCTGCTAACCCGCCAATTTTCCTTGGCAAAATTTCTTTCCCCACTTTTCCGGCCTGACATTCCATGGAAAAATTTGCTCCTTACCTCCGTGGGCCACTCAGGGAAATTTTTCACGGTTACCTCTACCAAGCCATAACTCAAAAAATATAAGGAGTTAGGAGGACTTCTTTACCTTTCTGGAAAGGTGAGAAAATTATATATCTGATAAAGCCATCTCCAAAAATTTTTGAGTGCCTGAAAGTTGCAAAAATCTGACTGAAGCATAAGGAAGGAAGAAATGAAGGAAATTTAGCAAATATAAGTAGGGGTTCATTTTGGATAATAGCATCATCAAGTGACCAAAAACATGGTCACACATGTTGGGATATTCCATAAGAAAACAAGAATCAGTGGGTGCAAGAACTAGTCCATGTAAAAAGTTTGAAAGAACCTCGTAGGAAAATTAGCATTCTATAGGAGTGTGCCATAATGTATAGTTTTCTCTCCCAATGTAGTGGAAAAGGAAGTAAATCGATCATGTAATGCTCAACTCTGGAAAGAGGGTATGTGGATTATAAGCAAGGTGGTAAGACATTGAACTCAAATGAGAATGCGTTTGTGTGTAATAAAACACCCAAGAATAGTAATGAACCCCCTATTTGTTGCACTTTATAAGTAGTGTGTGATTACAATAGGGTGTGTTTGTGTGATGTTGGACAATTGACCACTCACCTTATAGTAGGTGATGAGTCACGCAAGAGTGGAGGCCACAATAAGTCCTATTCAAAAGTAGAGGAACGACACAAAATCAAGTAAAAAAGGGTATAGGAACAATAAGGGTATAAACACTACTCAGTATGAGAGAAGTCATCTCACATCACAAAAAATAAGGCTCTCTTTCTACAAGGCTATGGTGTACATGCTCACTAGATGCCGGCAAAGAGGAGTAATAGAATGCAATGAGCTAGAAAAGTGGGATGAAAATCCCAATAAAACTATATGGAGGCTCAAAAAAAGCACTCCCCCCTTTACAATGATGAAATTTAATATTTTCCCTTTAAGTAGATTTAACTACTGTGGAAAAAGGAGGAAAAGATGGAAAAAATTTAGAAAAAGGAAGAGGAAATTCCTGGGTGTGAAGGAAGGCGAGCTGGTTAGGCTAGCTCAGTGGGTGAGTTGAAGCCGAGTTGGGTAAACAAGGTGGTTGGTCAACTTAGATGGGTGAGTCTTTACAAAGTGGCAAGCTGAGTTGACATAGGCTCAGATGGGTGAGTGCAGAGGAGTACCATTGAGTCAGGGTAGTTCCAAACTGGAATAAACATCAATGTGAGCTATGACGGAGAGGTGACAGTCCACATGTCAAAAGATGGAGGTCATGCATTTGGGTTGGAAGCCATGTTTTTTGGGACAATTCATTATGACACTTACAGATGAAACCTAAAAAATATCGAGTGAAGAGTGAGAGGGAAATGATAGATGTTGAGTATCACGGATCCCAATAACCTATGCGCTGATACCATGAAAAATATTGTGAAAATACAAACAATGAGGATCTAGAGAATAATGTGAACATCAACTGAGTTGCATTCTGGAAGTGTGATGAGGTTCCATGAGGGTTCAAGCATCAAACACGAATGTGCATGTAAGAATTTGAAAGGGTCACAACATCTCAATCCATATCATAGATCTAAACAAGGTAAGGTGTAAAAATAGGGGTTATTATATAGCCCCCAGTTCATGTAAATGGATAGTAACTCCCATAACACACAATGATGTGTAAGGAATATAATGATGATCATATCATAACCCCTGTGAAACCTAGACATACGACATCACCAAAGTGAGATGAATCACATGTGGTGTGAAAAATGACTTCACACCAACATAATTTGTGGTTGTTTGTTAGATTTCATGGAGGAGCTCAATTTTTTCCTTAATATCCTCGATGTCAGGTGTGAACATAATGTCATACAAAGTAAAATCATGTAGGATATCAAAATTCTCCCACACGAAGGGTTGTTAGAAAATTATGAGATTGTATATTCCTTTGGCGGGGTGAGACTGACCTCGAATAGTCATCTACAATAAGGACATACTTGTAACACACAAGTTAAATTCAGGGGTAAAAATAATGACTGATAAATGTAATGATCTAATAAATTAACCTAAATGAAAGAAATCATAGACAATTCAAAGGAATTGTTGGAATTTAGGGGAATCATAGGCGATTCTTGTAAAACAAAATATTAATGAAAAATAGAGATTTGAATTCATTACTTATATTTTTTAAAGTGCATCTACACTAGAAATGATAATAGATGAAAATACTAACCTTGAGATGTGGAGATGGTCGCAAGAGCATCAACAGCTACAAGTTGAGTTGATGAATTTTAATTTTTGATCATCTCGAGAGGTTATTAGAGGCTTAGATGCACAAGCTTAATGTGTTGCAGCTCCTTAGGGTGGTATAATGTTGTTGCTGGACTTAATGATGACTGTAATGACAATTCTTCACTGTTGACAAAGAGACACATCATCCAAAATGTCTTAGAAGATCCTTGAAATGGGATTTTGAACTCCTATTCATAATCATGGGTGATTTGTTAGAATCACCAGTGACTCAGGAAATTCGGGAGAGAGAGTTTGGAAGTGGTTTCAATCACTTCCAAAATGGGATTTTCAAGTGTGGGATGAGGGGGAAATCGTTTGGGAAGAGATTAGGTGAGGTTAGGAGGTTAGGATATCAAATGCTAGGATAGTTTTAAATATAGTTAAGAGGTTTCAAGGGGTTTTAGTGAATTTGGATGGGTAAATATGATTTAATGGAGATAAAAAAATTACGGAGTGGGTTAGTATAGCTTAAGTAGCATTTAAATTGATAGTTTGTTAGTAAATTAATTCACATATTCAGGGAGTAGGTGGGTCATGAAAACCTGGTACCTACATTTTCCCCTTTTTTTGAGTGGTTTGTGATAGACAAAATTCAAGACAAAAAATTTTTGGTATGGTTTACTTTGTGCTTGGATGGGTGATTCCCCCTCAAAATGGGGGTGATTCAAGCATAGTTCAAAGAATCACTGGTTTGATTAAGTTGATTAGATGTTTTTGATGTGTGTGTTTCATTTTGAGTTGCCCCATGATGAGGTATAGAAACAAGATTGGTGCCACCATGGAATGAAATGATAGGGGAACAAAGGGCTTCGTGTCCTATAGATGTATGATTTGTAAGGAGTCAATGTGGCAAAAAAGGAGGGTGTCTGAGACCAGGGAGCCAAGTGTTAGGTAAACCAATGGGCTCATGTCCTATAGACATATACATTACTGGTGCTAATATTTTTAAAACAAATTCGAGATATATTTTTTATAGAGACAAGTTTTGGGAATGAATTTGTTGCATAATCAGGGTAGTCTTTTATTTGACTGGTTGGTTTATTGATGTTGCAAATGGCTTGGGGCCTTCAAAAAGAGGCACATGTTGGAAAATTTTTCTATTTGGATGAAAATGATATTTATTAAAATGACATAGGTGTTGTAAGGTGTGCTTTAATAATTTAAAGGGAATCATAGAAAATTTAAGGAAATCTCCGGTGATTGAGGGAATCATTGACTATTCTAGGGCGGGAAACTTATGTGCCCTATAAATAGTCAAATTTATTATGGTATGTTCATTTTTACCATTCTCTTTTGAGAAAATTAAAGCTCTAGTTTATTATATTTGGTGTGAGAAGTGAGAGTTGGAGGCTGTTGGACGATCCCGGAGGTAGAGGAGGCCCACCTTAGGAGAGTTAATTACCATTTTTATTATTTTTTGTGTATTTTTTATTTTTTAGGTTTTTTAGGACCATGTTAGATAACATTTATCGATTCGTGGGAATCACCAGCTATTTTAGAAAATCACTTGTGATTAGGATGAAACACCGGTGATTATGGTGAATCACTGAAAAATACAATGATTTTTATTTGATTGTTTAATTTCTTATAAATTCTTGATCAAACAATGTTCTAATGGATGTTTTATGTTTTTGTGGATGTATGTGAGAGATAAATTGACTATTCGAGACTAAATTCCCTTTATTTTGGAGGATGCATGAGCCTCTTTATCAGATGATGATTGGGCTCATTTAGAGGATGTTGGTTGGGTGTGATGCACCGTTATAAGCAGATCCATAGAAAGTGGGGGTTGTTTCGTGCATTATTAGAGAGGTGGGATCCTATCACTTGTACATTTTGGTTTCCAAACGGTGAGATGACCATCACCCTAGAGGACATATATAGGATCTTGAGGTTTCTTGTGTAGGGGGGATTTATTTTATTAATGAGACATATAGACATAGAGTGATGAGGAGGCTATATGGTGATGATGTTGATGGGGTAGAGTTATTTTCAGGGGTATTTTAATATGGGGTTTTATATAGCCATGAGATAGAGGGTCATGCTTTGATGACCTTAAGGATTATTGGGATTAGTTGCTACAATTTTCCCAACTCTGCTAGTGGTCAATTTCCATGGAGGATGATGGGTATATTAGTTGATATGATGGAGCAGAGGACCATTTCTCCATGGGCCTCTACTTTACTTACTCAAACATATAGAGAGTTTTGGGTGTGGATGATAGGGAAGAGGTTTGGGATTGATATTAGATTCTTATTATAGTGTTGGGCGTATTATAACATTACATTGGATCATCCTAGGGGTTTACTTTGGGAAGGCTTAGTAGTGTTAGACAAGATGGATGGATTTTTCTGATGGTGATTGGATAGAGGAGAGATAGGGATAGTACGTGGCGAGGAGAAATATAGATAGATCCTTACTGGATTACAGACTGTAAATATGATATTGATACCATAAATTGGATTCCCAATATGGCAGGGATAGAATGGTGATATTATGTCCACCTAGAAAGATATGTGGGTATAGGGTCATAGGCCACAAGATTGGGAGATGATATAGTTTAGTCGCATCAGGCAATAATTTGGGTTGATTCAAGATGTTCTGGAGGCAACTAAGACATATAGTGATGTTGATGGAGATTTTGACACCCCACTACCATCATTCATAGTGATTTGTGCTATCAATGATGAGAAGGGGGAGGTGGGGGTGGATGAAGTTGGAGTGACATAGGCATCTGTTATATGGTGATAGGCTCATCCTACTAGAGTTGATAGACAGGTATGATCCCATTTGGATGTTGCTCCTCAAAGAGTTGGCCATGAGGGTGAGGGAGGTGGGGATGAGTATGCTAGTGGTGGTGATGAGAGGGAAGCTTTAGAGGTTATCACTGCTTGATTAGAAGCTATGAAGGCAACATTAATAGCTGAGCAGGCTATACTGACTATGGAGCGGGATGGTTTGGTAGGTGATCATTATAAGTTGAGTCAGTAGTAGGAAGGTGTACAAGTAGAACTGGCAGAGGCCATAGTGGACCGTGATAGGTACTGGAATCAATCAAATATCTTAAGAAAGGTCCTCAATATTACAGGTACCTCAATGTCAGGGGCTGAGCTAGAGGAAATGATGACCCAAGATAGTGGTTAGATGAGACCACCTGGTGGAGTTAGCTTTGCCAACTACCAATCGTTGTGTGAGGAGTTGGGTTATTATGAGGAGATAGTTTGGCAGAGGCTACCTAATGAGGCTTGTTTTTTAAATGTATTAGGAATAGACACACATGATACCTAGTGGAAGTATAGCTAGTGTGGGTCAGCCATCACAAGGTATGAATAAAGGTGTAACTAGTAGAGCAAGAGATGGAGGTGAGGGTGATGATCAGGGGAGTAGCACTCAAGGTGGCATCTGATTGACATATTTCAAGTTCACCCAATAGGTGTGATGTTTTTTTATGTATACGGCTCTTTGTGAATCCTACATTTGATTTATATTTTTGATATACGGATCTTTGAGACTCTAGATGATGTAAAATTACACATTGATATTATATATATATATATATATATATATATATATGATTTTTATTTATATGTCTATTTACTTTAGTGTGATGTTTTGAATGTGATAATGTAATATTAAGATGTGATCATGATGTTTACATGTGTAGATGTATAGATGTACTTAATTTTGATATGATGTTTTTAAGGTATATATTTGATTGTGATGTGACTTTAATGTACATCAAAATGCATTCTAATCATGGATAAGAAGAAAATGTGAATTTTTTTCTTATAGACTAGATTTGATACATATGTGATGGTAGAATGTAGAGTGAAGGCTCTTTGCACTTTTTGGAATTATAATAAATGTTAACATATGACTAACAATGGGTAGTTACATGTAGGATCTTGGATATAAATGAAGGTGAAATGTATACCTTCCTAGAACATGGGAAGGTTTGACATATGTAGGTTATGCGGGAGAGTAGGTTCTCCTTTCAACTATTTCATAATCTCATGCCCTGTCTATATATTTTATTTTGATACAAAATGATGAATGGCAGAAGTTTACTCTTAATGGGAAATTTGATTGATGTGGGAAGATTTCCTAGGATTATTTTAATATTTTGAATTTTTTAAAGGATGATTAATGCGGGAAGCCTTTTTACATTAATATGGGTAGCCATCCTTTGAGGGAGTGGCCTACAATTTTTGACTTTCTTATTTTTATTTTTTTGATAGTTGTTTTTCAAGGGATCCATGTATAAATTTGATAGAAAGCTATCCTTGGAGTGATAATTTTTCTTTAATTTTTTACAATATGATTTTTATATGTCCTTCGAGGGACCAATATATTTATTTTGATGAGATGCATACATAGATATTTATGACTTTATTTTTACATTAAGGGTAGGCTTAGTAGACCATTTCAAGGAGGGGATAATATGTGTGCACATATTACACATGTGTTCCCCATGACATATTTTCAGTTAGTAGAAAAAGATGGATGAATACAATGATTGCAAGGTTCCTACTAAGGAGGAAATTTTCCATGTGAATTATGATATGCACAGATCCGTGGTTCTCATCTTTAATGTTTTGAGAATAGTGATGATAAACCACATGCTTTTAGATCATTACAATGATGAAATGATGGGTTAGTTGTGGAATAAGATCTTTGATGTGACTACAGTGATGACGGTCGATGTGTTAATAGTAGAAATTCCATAAGTGCAAGGAATTCAAAGGTTCCATTTCAAGTGTACCATCAAGGGAGGGTAGACAATAATCTCTCGACCCATACTTTTGAGTGATGACATATGGACCGATTCAGTTATGGAAAAAATTCCCATGTTTACTCCTTTCAAGAGTAGTGACATTTTGATAATCTTTAAGAATGAGATAACCTATATTAAAGTCACATTATTGAATATGTTTGTTATATGCATGCTTTATGTGCTATTAATAGACATGATGATGTTTGAGGGATGTTAGGTGATGTTCATCTAAAAAATCCAATTGTACTAGATGTTCTTGGTGAAAATTGATGGTTTTTTGTAATCTCCAATCATTTATCCAAAAAATTCAATTGTTAGAATCATTATAAAACCAGGGCTGTGTCCTTGGATGTATGCAATAAAGTCTAATGGAACTCAGTTGTTGTGGTGGTTCTCTTTGGGGGTTTTTGGTTTGGTTCCCTTATTTATCCTCTAATCTATGGAAGGTAAATGTGTTACTAAACTACTGAAAGGAAATACATGTAATCTACTGAAATTACTAAAACAATGTTGGTGTACTAAAAATGCTTTCAAAGGAAATACTTTAAATGAATTTGATATGCACACACCAAATTAAAATGTACACACTAAATAAAAATAACAAACACTGAATTGAAATAGTAGTAAATAAATATACTAAGCAAGGAAATAAATAATTGCATTCAGATAACCATTCAAAACAAAGCATTGAAACTTGAACTTATTAGAAAAAACGAGCATGTATGAAACATCAATCCTCTAATCACCTTGGTTGAGTGGGAAATTTCTCTCCATTGGGACTGATTTACTCTTAACACTAAAATATATTCAAAACAACATTGACCATGTTGATTCAAATGAGTTCCAAAACATATTTCAGTATGAGACTAAAAGTAAATACCAACTAATATAAAATTATACTGTAAATTACTATAATCAATGACCAAAAAATTTTCTTTAAGAAGGTGTATTTATAGACCCAATTAGTTACAAAACATGCCATGATTATAGGAAGTGAATTTATCCAATAACAACCTTATTAAAGCTTATTGGAATCTTGTAATATAGCTAAAAATAGGTTCCTTGTTGGTAGGTTGTTTATGGGAAAATCCTCCATGATGGCATGATGGAAAACTACTCAAATTTATTGATTATAACTTCCTAAAATTGGCAACATATGCACATTATTATCCTGCACGAATAATCACATTACTCATAGGAAATAGTTAGTAGGAGTTTCTATGGTCAAGAGTTCACATGAAATAAAAACAAGAGAAATGCATCAACCTTACTTATAATATAACTATATAGAACATCCCCCATGTACAAATTAACATTTTTAGGAATAAATCAATAGCCATATAGATGATATAATAGGTCAATTGATGCACTCATCATCTCCCCTGCACTTTACCTTTTGTATGTCCTCATACAAACTCATCTCTGCCCTACTCTTTGTCCAAGTTTTTTTTCCATGTCATATTCCTTGAACTGGTTTGCATAATATGTCTTTGTTCCCATACACCCCTGAGTTCCCAAGATAAGCTATGTCCAATTTGTAAAGCTATCATGAGATTGGGAAGCATTATTCTACCAAGTTTTCATGGGAATCAAGATAAGGGGTTGTCTCACCTACGTTCCAACCCAATCATCATTGTACTCTTTTTCAGCTTCCTCTGACAAGTGCCAAATGATTTCAACAAGTGCATCCCCCCTCCTCATGCTCCAACTGAGGTTTTGGGGAGAGATTAATTCCCTTCTTTTCAATGGTAGGCTCAATATATCCCACCATTTATCACAATCTTGTAGTGCTTCACCAAATTTTTGTTTACTATAAACCTCAAAATCTTGAACACATTTTGATAAAGCCTTTGAAGTACTCTTTCTTATGCTAGTCTGGTAGTAAAAAGACCTAAAATATTTCTTCATAGACACATCATTTTAATTGATAGGTCTGATGTAGAAACCTATAATTTGGGTTGTCTGATTGAAAATTTATATTTTTTCACCAGGTATAAATTGGTTTCTAAGTAATGATTAAAAAACCTTTAATTTAAATTCCTCCACAAAAAATTAATGAAGAAATCAAGGACATTAGTAACCAACATATTGTGAAGGAAAAGTTCACACAATAGATTCTAAATCTAAGGAGTACTCTTTTGATTGATTTCCAAGAAATTTTGTACATATGAGGCCTCGTAGGGTTATCTACTACAAATTCTCATCAATTTCCAGACATAAAATTATTCTTAAATAAACATACTGTAAATAGAGGAGGGTTTCCTATAGGCTAGAAGTTTGGAGGCCATAGGACAAACAAAGTCGACAATATAGTCTAAATTTTTTATCACTTGTACTAGCTTCAATATCTTCCTTAATTTTCTTATTTTCCTTTGCCAATTCTTTATTTTAAAGAGATAATTGTCCAAAATGAGTAGATAAATTGTTCCATGATTTGAGACCAGTATTCCTTTGTCTTTTGAGACTACCAACTTCTACATTTAATGTAGTAATTTCCTTAACCTTATCTACAATTATTTGTATAAATTTAGTTTGTAAAGATAATTTAGTATCTTCCATACCTTTAAAATTTTCTTTTAAAGAGGTAATTTCATCCTAATAATGCCTTAGCACTTCATTTCCATATGGTTCTTGACCACCAATCTCCATTGCAACAGTTTCTAGAGCCCTATTCTATATTTCCAGTGCTGTAGGAATTTCTAGTGCTTCAGACTCAGTTTCTGGAGCTGCATGAATGTTGGGCATAACATCATGTGGAGTTTTAGGAACATCTCGTATATCATCATGTGGGATCTTTTCCTCCAGAATTGTTGTTGTAAACTCATCAACATTTGACTGATTTTATAAGTTAGAAGGAATATCATTTTCAACAATCATTTCTACAATTGGGGTGGAATCCATAGGAGATGGTGCAAACTTAGGAATTGTAGGTTTCTTAGAATCACAATACCTTCATGTCTAGATGAAGTAGCAGAAAATGCAAGTGGGATAACCTTCTTCTTAGAAATTTAAGGGTCATACGATTGGGCATCCTAGCTTGGACATTATTCCAGTACCTCATTTGAAGGTTTAGGAATTGATTCCAATTTAGGCTAGGCACTTGGAGGTCGTGCTGAAGAGACTAGGGAAGGAGACTTCTTAATTTTATTTTGATTCAAATTTTCCCCTGCACTCATTTTTTCTATTTTCCTCTTAGGCATGTAAATCACCTGATGTACACATGTCAACTTTATGAGTCCTTGATGTTTGAGGGAGGATTTAGCGGCTCCATTCTTATATTTTTGACCCACTTTTATAACAGCCAATATAATATATTCTGGTAGATTAAACCTAACTTCACAATTTTTTCAACCCTTCTTCAAATGAGTTAGGATTTTCAATGTATCACCGCTGAGTACTGGTGGCTTCCCATCACAGATAAAATATATGTTATCCCATTTAGCTACTTATTTCCAGTGATATGGTAAACTCTCCCACTTAATAACTTTTTCAATATCCTGGGGAGTGAGGATTATTTCTAGCGTAGATTCCCCTTGATCATGAAATAATGGTATCAAATATTTTAGTAGGGTATTTGTAACAATTTTGAGTCCAAAATCTAGGAGGCCATATATGACATCAACAATACAACTACTTATCTCAAAAATTTTACTCCATATATTTGAACATGTCACTTAAAAATTTAATAGGGATTCATTTACCAGTTCTTCATCAAAACCTTCCTAATGAATTCTAACTAACCTGATTCATGAAACACTTTTGATATGAAAACATGACACAGGAGGAGCTCTGCAAATTTAGGTTCCGAATTTTTCTTCTACCCCATGGCGTAGAAAAATCTAGATGGTGTTATAGAAAAGTGGCAAAAGTTTTATGTGAAGAACACACAACAATGGTATGAAATATGAGTAATGGAAGTTTGAAATGTAATTTAATATATTAATTTCATTGATTTGTTGCAATTTTAGAGGTGGAAAAATTTGATAGGACTTAATTCATATGGAAATGTTTAATTGATCACACATCTCCCATCCTATCATCAAGAATGATAATTCCACTTGTCCTTTCCACAAAAATGTGACACATGTAGTTTATTTGCTCATTATTATTCATTACCTCCCACTTTTAGGCATGATATTTTGATTTATGTTGGCAATAATTGCATCGATAATTGTGTTTTGATTTAATCATATTAAATAAATGCAATGGGGGAGTTCTAAAAATATAATATCAATAGTGTAGTTCCCATTAAAACAACCCACTTGAGACCCAAGAAACAACCTAGGATTAGTTAGAAAATCATGGAATAATTTTTTTTTATTATAAGTTTCCACAACCAAGTTGCAAGATAACAGTTGACACTATCAGGTTTCTGAACAAATCTAAAATACTAGAACATAGTTTTCATTTATTAAAAATTATCAAAGGTCACAAGGTCTAAATTTTAGGGTTAGAAGTTTCAGTTAGGTTAAGGAGGTAAAATATCACCATACCCACTCTCTAATAGGCTTAGAGTTTCAACTTGATTTTTCTCATACTTAATGCATTAAAAATTTCCATAAATCATTTCCATTGAATAGGAAATTTTCTCACCTTTCCAACAATATAAATAAGTCCTCCTAACTCCTTATAGAACTCCAAATATGGGTAGGAAGACTTTAGGGGTTAAATTTTCCCCCAAGGGGACACGTGGTGAGAGGGGGAGAAAACCCCTTTGTTGGGTTGGCGGGTTGCAGGGTGGTATTTGGAATTTTTCTTGCACGGGGGGAAAATTCTGCAATTCTCTCATGCCTTCATGGGCTCTCCAATGGACACATGTTGGCTCCAAGATAGAGTGGGGAAAGGATGAGGGAATGGCAAGGTGGTGGAAGTAATGAAGAGATTTAGCCAAAGGGGAGGGAAAAAACTGAATAGCGCTCACCTACCCATGGGTCTGCCAGGGACATGTGGCACTCATAAAAATGATGTGGGAGAGAAGGAGAGGAAAATGAGGAGTGGTGGGAGCAGTTGGAGGAATTTTCCGAAGGGGGAGATAAAGGGGGTTTTTGATGCGCGGGTCCGCATACGTGCAGAAGGTATTTCCCAAGGCAAGGGCGTGAGTATGGGGCTGCGGGGATTTTTATTAAAACTATCCACAGACAAAAAAACTTCAAAAAATGGACGAAGTTCTCCCTCCTCCGTTATCACCCCAAGGTACCACGTGGTACCCTCTGGTTGACTGCGGGCTGGTGGGAAAAAACGTAGAAATTTTCCAAAAGTTTTAAAAGGTCCCAAGGACAAAATAATGCCACGCCTCCATTATTTTCCCTTGAGGACATGTGGTGCCCTCTGATTGGCTGTGGGATGGTAGATAAAATTTCAAAAAAATTCCAACCTAAATTTTAATTTTTTTTTCTAAGAATTGTAACAGGAATTTTTTTCGGGCCGCAGGCCCACCAGGGAAAATTTTCCCAAATTTTCCCACCAAGGAAGAAAAACTTCAAAGTACCATAAATTTTGCTAGAAAGTTCAGTTTTGGGAAAACAGGGACTTTCTGGAAATCTCTCGATGCCCTATTTGCATAGGAAACATAAATTTTACATTTTGATGAGGTTTAAGGGTTTAATTTTACAAAAATGATTTGCAAGCTTTTAAATGGCAAACTGGTAATTTTGACTTATAAATATTTGTTCAATTTGATCTCCTTCTTCACTCAACATGCCAAACAGACATGGAGGATCAATATAGGAATGATTTAAAGTGTTTTAGGAAGGTAGAATTTTTTGTTTGATTTTCAATTCATGTTTTTCCGACAATTGATAGAAAACGACTGTAAAAGGGATTGGGTTCGATTTGGCAATGGTTAAATTGTTTTCTTAAGTTTTCTTTGTCAATTTGATTTCATTGATGTCTTAACATGCTAAATCATACCAATTTCAAGTTTATTATTATGTGGAGGTCCGAACTATACATTTGGATTAAATTTACTAGTTTTAAAATTTATAGCAGAGATTCATTTCTAGGAAAAATTTTATATCCAATTTATCATTTAAGTGTGATATTTTATTTCTAATCTAGTCTAATACATTTATTTTCTTGTAAACAAATCATTTAAAAGCTAAATGGTAAAGTATGATTTCCAATTTCATATATTTCCAAAAGAAATAATCAATATACTTCCTTCATACGTATTTTCTTTCCTTTGCAATTAAACAGAGATTCCAATCATAATTTGATATTCCAACTCAACCCAACAATGTAATGAGAGATGAACTTGCAATTATTTATTAATTTAAAAGGAGATACATCTTTACATTCTTTCCATGTTTGAATGTAATAACACATTTTTATTTCTTTCTTTCTAATGTACAGAGCAAAATGTGATTGTCTTTCACAATTTGAATATCCACTTTCATAATCAATTACATACATATTTTCCATACAAATATACGTTACAATATCATCCACACCAAGTGGAGAAGGATTACAAATGAGTATGTTTCACAAGGGACCGTCAAACTGCACTTTCCTTTGCTCCAGAATAGCAATATGCAAGTTTCATTTTTCTCCAATTTGATCACAACAAATGTGGGGGAAGGGCAATGCTCTCCACCCAACCAAGACATCTAATGAAAGGATAATTCTTCCTTCATCATTGGCCCCCGAGCCCCAACCAAAATACAAATAATAGGTGTGATTCAACCCCTAGCAACAACTGGCTTCCATAACACAATATTCTTTCAACATACATAATTCATATAAAACATAGTTCAACACAAAACAACAGTTCATAATTGCATTGGAAGACATTCCAAAACATAACTCAGGCTTGATCATGCAAGCCAAAGGAGCAAGGTCTATGGGGGAATCTACTTATGCTTCCCAATTGGGAATTGGGCATCCACCAGAACAAACTACCAAAATAATTCATCACACACACATCCTTATGCCCCCCAAAAATCCCTCCTTATGCCCCCCACAGATTTCCTTATGACCCCCACAAAGTAAGAAATGCAAGTAATTTCTTTTCCATGGTGGATTCCAAACCCAAAATCCCTCCAAAAAATTCTGATGCCAATGGCATTCCCTTATGCCCCCCCACATGGATTCCCCATAGCCTTCTCCTACACCATCCCTAAGGAAGTCTACCCAACCAACCAACAAATATATCAAAACATGCACCATTCATACAACACAACAAGAAAATAACAACATGAAAAGAGAGTTAAATTCCTACCCCTCCATGGTAGCTTTCATTTCCAAACAACAAGATTTTAATGCCAAAAACAAAATCCTAAAACAAAAATCTCTAAGGATGCAAATTTTTCTCCAAGATCCTTCCAAAAGCAAGAGCCCCAACACAAGAAAATGCACCCCAAGGAAGTTGCAAAAATTATTCAACAACCCAAAACAAGCAAAGATTTTGAATTATATAGAGAGGGAAGAGAAGAGGATGATGTGGATCCATATAGGATGCCACATCACACATCCTCAAATTCAAACACAAAAGACAAAATTTCATTCTCCCAAGCACAATAAAGAGGTGGGTGAAAATATGAAAATTTACTTACACACTCCAAAAAGCCCACACCCCAAAGGACTGCAAAATAAATAACATGTAAGAGAGTGCAATCCAAAACAAGCAACATGATTTATAAAATGCATTATAAAAGTCTAAAATCAACCTTCCAACCATAAGTATGGTTGGTAAATTAAATTGAGAGGCATTGGTAAATTAAATTAAGAGGTATGGGACAAGTTTTACTTGTCCCACAAGCCTCCAACACCAGCCCCCAAGGAAAAATTCTAATTTCTTTGGGGGTGGTGTATTTCATACTCCAAAACTAACTTACACACTCTTACACAAAATTACATATCTCTTACATAATTAATACAAAGAGCCAACAACTTCCATTATTACTTTCCCATATCCAATTTAATTTATTTAAATTTTAACCATAAGATTTCTCACATTAATCTATCACAATTTAATTAAATAAAAGAAAGGAACACATCACTAATAAAATACATACAAACAATAAATAAAGAGGAAACACATTAATAAAATACACAATACCCATGGTCACATGTAAAGGTAATCCCCCCATGATAATCCCTAACAAAACAACACACAACACGATAAAACAAGTTGTCATGGTGACTTTGTCGAATTCACCTAGAATTCCATTGTGGTTGGTCTTCGATCCCTTGATGTTGTTATTTTTTAACCTGCAAAACACAAATACCTCCTTCGGCCTCATGGCCATATCAAAACATCCAACATGATATAAATAAAGTCACATAATCATCTATACATATGAATCACAACAACATCAAGGTAATTAACAATATCACTTACAATTTATATCAACAACACTGTCATCATCATATAATATCAATTTTCTAGATCTACTCATAATATCCAAATCACATGTCCAAACAACATCCATAAAACATCCATGTCAAATAATATATCATCATCCACATATGTGTGTCTCTAATAATCATCATGCATCATAACCAAATCAAGATCAACAATAATCCATGATCAAATGTCTAACAACATACTAAATGAAAGGATAATAATGTCTATAATGTGATCAACTGTATCAGAATAAGTATCAGTAGGTGTCAAAGGGAAGTGGGAACTACAAATAGAAAGGAATAATGCACTTAACCTTTCCATCTTAGCTCCCCGATAACCATACAATTTCACATCCCACGTTCATAGAATAATTGTGATTAATGTACATTTTAATAATTAACATCCCTTACCTTTATTAAAAGCATGAAATAAACAAAAAAAATTACAATTTAAGGGGAAGAGTATCAAAAGAATGATCATCTCCCTTTATTTGAATTCAAAAAACTAACTATTCTTGGTGGGAAGAGCCAAGCTCCTCCACTTAATCCATTTCTTCAACATAATAACACATATCTTTTGTGAACGTATCCTTGTTGAGAGGACACTGATACATCTGTAATCTATGTCCTTTCACAAGAAGAAGTTTTCCCGTCTCTATCGAATCAGTAGTAGTCTCACCGAACAATGTTATCATAAACCTTTCTCTATCTGATAGGGTCCTAACCATCTTGTCCTTAGCTTTCCTTTGAATTGTATGGTACTTTGAGTCAAAAAGTAAGACCCAATATCCTTCATTAAACTTCTTATGCACTTGATACGAGCATCATGCCAATATTTTCTTTGGTGTTGAAGAAATTCATATTTGTTGATGTGCCTCCATCCTCATTTCATCCAGTTCGTTTAGTTGCATTACTCTCTTATGTTTTGCATCATCTAACTCAATTCCAAATTTTATTTCTATCCCTCCAAGTATGCAATTTGAAACTCAACTAGTAATAATGGCTTCTTCCCATACACTAGTCCATAGGGGGAGAAACTCAGTAGTAGTCTTCTAGGTTATGTTGTAGGCCCAAACTTCTTCTGGGAGTTTTGGTACTCAGTTCTTTCTATCTGCATTGGACAACTTTGGTTAAAATGTTATTTAGCTCTTTGTTTGTGACTTCCACCCGCCCATTGGATTGGAGGTTGGTATGGTGATGATTTACTATGCTTGATTCAGTAGATCTATAGGAAGTGCTTCAATCATAATAGACATGAATTTAGGTCCTTGATAAGATAAAATGATTCTAGGGGTGCCAAATCTCAGCATAATCCTGTTGTACAAAAATTCAGACTACATCATCCTCATTGTTACAGATGCTAATCCTTTGAACCTCAACCCATTTCATGTGACATAATCAGTGCACACCAGTAGCTACTCTTTCCCATGGGATGGTGAGATCAAATGGTCTAACGAAATCAATTTCCCACTTCTCAAATGGTCCTAATAACTAACTGAGGATTGAGGGGAATTTCAGTAGAAAATGTAGGCTTCCCCATTCTCTGACATGCATCACACTACCACTACGTACTTCTATGATAGATTTGTGAAAGAGAGGGCCATTAATACCCATCTCCAAGGACCTTGTGAATTGTCCTCTTTACTAAGTAATGTCCTCCTCTAGGATCATCATGACAAGATCCTCAGTATGCCATATACTTCGTGCTCTCAAACACGCCTATGAAGAACCATATCAGGACAACATTTAAATAGAATTCCATTACACCATTTGTATGTTGAATTGTTTTTAACTAATCTTATTTGTTCCTTATTAGTAAATTAGGCTAGAAAATTCCCTATAGTTAGGTATTTAGTCAAGATCAACATACCATAGAGGCTAAGTTGACATTATAAACAAGTGCTCATCGGGAAAGTGAGTCCTAGACCACTTCTTCTTCTCCTAAAACATTCAATCTCGAAAGGAAATCAAGAACAACATTATCCTTCCCAGGTCTTATAAATAATACTCAAGTTAAATTCTTGCAACAGAGAGTAACCATCTAATAATTCTTCCCCTACTATTGGTTTATTCATCAAATATCTTATAGCTGAATGATCAGTGTACACAAATATTTTGTATCCAGTAATATAATGTATGAATTTGTTTATGAGAGTAAACAACAACTAAAAAATCCTATTTTTCCATAGTGGTATAATTTCTCTCTATTGGGAGTCACATTTTTTTCTAATGTAATAGATGGCATATATTATGGTCTTCCTCATCTTTTTGTCCAATAAATAGATCACATATTGTTGTGTTAGAAGCATCAATGTGAATATAGAAAGGTTGTCCCAAATTAGGTCCTCCAAAAAATAGAGTGGTGGTTAAATTCTCTTTGATAACCTCAAAGTCCTGCTGACATTGAGGAGACCATTCAAAGACACAATAATTTTGTTAGCAAAGAAAACATGGGTGCAACAATTTTTTCTAAAATATTTTATGAATTGCCTATAGTTTCCTGAATGCCCAAGAAAACTTCTTGATATCAGTCTTATTTGCTGGTGTAGGTAGTTTAGTAATTACTTCTATCATTTTAGGATCAACCTATGTACCTTGGGTAGAAATATGATGACCCAAGATAATTTCCTTGATCAACCATTATCATACATTTTTCATGACTCAAGGAAAGTTGGTGTTGCTCATATCTAGTTAACACTTTTTCAAGATTAGTTTAAAGATTCATCAAAAGTTGAACTGTGGATAGTAAAGTCATCCATGTAAACTTCAACATAGTCATTTGTAAGATCTGTAAAATTATCCAAAACTACTCTCTGAAAGGTGGAAAGTGCATTACAGATTCCAAATGGAATAAACTCATAGATGCAAATGTACCCCAGGGACAAGTGAAGGTGGTCTTTATTCTTGATCAGCAGGGGCTACACTAATTTGGTTATACCCACTAATCCCATCCAAGAAGGAGAAATATTTCTTTCTTGTCCAGATTATCCAAAACCTGATCAATAAAGAGCAAGGGGAAAGTAATCTATCTGGGTGGCTTTATTAATCTCCTTATAGTCTATACATATTCTACACTTACCATTTTTCCTGGGAACTATAACTAGTGGTGATACCTACTAACTATTAGATATAGGATAGAAAAATCCTACCTTCAAAATTTTTTCTATCTCATTCTTGAAAATTTCTATAAGTGTTGGATTAATCCTTCATTGTGGTTACCTTACAGGTTTAACATCCTCAATGTAAATATGGTGAGTGTAGATGCTTGCATGAATCCCTTTATTTCAGTATAGTCCCAAGCAAAGGATTTTGAATGATCCCTCAAGATATACAACCCTAGTCTCTTGGATAGATTCTAAATTTTTACCAATGGTTAACTCTTTTCCTATCTCAACAATCACTAGTTTAGTATCTTTTAGAATAGAAAGCTTTGCATCAAAAATCAAATAATTCAAGGGAAAAACATGAGGTTGTAGCTTGTGCAAAATAGTCATGTTTTCAAGGGATATAACCTTGGCTAAAGGACATTAAAAATTAGTGATTGTATGTTTTTCATGATAATCATAGACCTCTTCACAATGTTCAATAGATATGTCACTTACGAAGGTGATATTATCCATTGAGTTCAAAATAATTATTTCCATAACCATAGTTTGAATTTTCGTAGCCACGGGTCTGATTTCTGTAGCCACAATATCCTCTTCATCAGACATTGTGTATGACTCGACAATTTTTTCCATATGATTTTTCAATGCAATAGTGGCAAAATAAGAACTCATATTGTTAGTATCTTAAAAATATACCCATACACATTCAAAAACATCCATATATGGCTAGGAAGGAGGATAAAGTGAAATATTATTTGCTTTTTGCACATTTGAAATAGTCATTTTTCTAGACATAAAATTAATGTATGCAACAATAGTGGCTAACAATGACCTTCCTAAGATGATTGGGTATCATAAATTTTGAGCTTTAGGCTGTAAGACCATAAAGTCTACAGGATACTCCCAAGATTCAACCGTGACTAAAATATCCTCAATTACTCCATTTGGTACAATAATAGATTGATCTACGAATTGAAGAATGGTGTTGGATGGCTGCAATCCTATTAAAGATAACATATTGAACTTATTTGTTATTATAACATTGATGACAAGATGAAGATCTACCAAAATGTTAGATATTAACTGACTATTTACAAAAATAGTAATGACTGGGCTCCCAAGATCTCCATATTTTGTTAAAAGATGTTTTGCATCTACTAGATTAGCTAGATATTTTTGGGTACTTCCTCTTCCTTCCTAGTATTTTTTATGAAATGGCTTCTAATTGTCTGGTTTAACTCAATAATGCCCCTTATTTATCTCAGAAGTGGGACCTCAATGTTCATATTTTTCATCTCATGAACTAGTGTTATTTCTTCCTCATTTTTTGTTTCTCTTAATTGTTATGGAAATGGAGTTGCATGTACAATCCTATTATTTCCATGGTTTTTCTTAGTGGCTCATGTTTGTGGAACATGTTCAATTTCCTTATTTTCCTCAGGTATCTCCTCATTTTCCTCTAGTATCTACTCCTTTTCCTCAAGTATTTCCATGATAACTATAGGAGGATTTTTGATTTTTCATCCATACCTCAACTATACATTATTAATGGTATTTAACTGCATTGTCTCACCCTATCGTGCTTCATTAATTGAAGTTTTTATTTTATTTTTAGGGTTTGAGACAAGTTGGGATGGGATTTGAGTTTGTGCTACTTTCCCTTATTGATAATTTTGTTATGGTGGAGGCATTAAATCTTGTTCTTGTTCTGCAAACGTCCTTGGTTGATTAGAATTATGTTGAGGTGCCCATTGTGGTGTATTGGCTAGTGGTGCCCAACCTTGCTAGCTATATGGAGGCACCCATTGTGGTGGTTGTGGGTAAGTTACCTAGTTTGGTGGTATCTAGTCAAGTTGTTCCCATGTTGGTGGAAGAGCCTGATTGGGCCATGGAATCATCCAGAGGTTCTAAGAAGGTTTAGGGGCATAATCAGACTAGTTATTTGATCATTGCACAAATTTTAGCTCTACATTTGATTGATTTATGGACTTTAATCTCTATTTTAACTACGGTAGGGTATTATAATGATTGGTATCATGTTCAAATACATCACAAATTAAACACATTTATGTGACATCCAAAGGGAATTCTCTCAAAGGATGTATCTTCCTGCATTTAGGACAATATATATCTAAAGGTTCCTTTATAACATTGTTCTTGGCTTTCAACCCATCTATGGTTGAAGTTAATAGTGACTAGATACTTTTTTCATGTTAACCATTTATTTGAGAAGTTCAGAGGTACCTAGGGCATTAATTGATGTTTTCCTTTGCCTTATACCTCCTCTTGTTCTAGAGTAACTCCTACATAACTCAACAATATGTTCCATAATGAGTTTTTGTACATCACCTCCTCCCATGAGATAGAGGGATTATTTGGTTTCACCATCAAATTATGTAAGTAAAATAGTCTTAGTGATTTCTACATTTAACTCATAAACACTCCTTCTATGGAGAAAGAGAAATTTGTCCATATAATCTTCTAGATTTTTATCTTCTTTTTGCTTTATCTGGAAGAACTATTATCTCCTATCTCTCCCCCTATAGTAGTATTGATTTTTTTCGAAAAAGGATGTCTCCATGTCCTCCCATGAACGAATGGAGTTAGAGGGAAATCCCATGAACCACCTCATGGAAGAGTTTTCTAGGGTGGAAGGAAAAAGTTTGAGTTTCTGGTTGTCTATTTTGTAGTCATATGTCTGGAAAAGAAATTTGAATTCCAATAAGAATTGGTTTGGATCTTCTGTGGCTATTCCTCAAAAGATAGGGAGAATGGATGGAGAGATTTTTTCATGGGTGCATCCTCATATTAATTTAGGACAATGTGATAATTAAAGGTTCTACCCAAAGGTTGTTCCTCATCATTCCCATTATCTCCAATGTTTTTAAGTAGTTATTGTTCTAAATAAGATGATGTGGATTGTGTTAGTACAAAGTTAAAACACCCCTGATAACTCAAGTGTGTATACATGGGCCATCATTGTAATTTTCTAACATAGGATTGTCTCAAGGTATGTGACCCCGCAATTGAGACAAACCTCTAGAGAAGGTTGGTTCCTCTACCTAATCCTAGCACTAAACTACTCATAGAAGGAAAAATGTAGCTAAATAATCATAAAATAAACATTTCAAGGGACTAGGGAGAGAGAGAGGATTAGAAAGATGAAAAAAGGAAAAAAAACTAAGCTAAGGGTGGTGATAACACCAATAAATAGGGAAAGATACTCTGTGTGAAGGAAAATGGAAGGAAGATGGAGTTGAGAGAGGTCATAGAGGTGTGACACAAACCTAAATACCAACTCACCATCAAATATCCATGCAACACAACCTCATGAACCTAAAAATTTGAGAAGCATGCACATAATACAACAACACAATGGAGAGGCAAAAGAAACACAATTAAAATGAGCTAGGGTTGAAGAAACACTACAAAAGATTATTTTTATTGCTTCAAAACATGCACAAACAATTTAGATATGATGCACAAAGGCATAATTACATTACAGGCCCAAGAGAAGGCTCGCAACTTAAATGGAGTTGAGGGAAAATTTTGTAAGAGTTTCCCTAGCTCCCAGAATGTCTCTCTCAAAATGAGGTGGATTTTACCATATATAGAATAAGAGCCTCGAAATTGCCTCACCAACTGACATATTTATTTAAAGAGGTATGGGAAACCATACAATTTGGTACTTTTCTTACATGAGTAGTCATGGGTGCCATAGCTCATTAAACTAGAAGTTGAACAGCTTGTACTACTTCCATTAATTTCTGGTTTATTCCTGCACTCAGCTTGTTGCACGTATTTAAATGGTAGCATAATAATCTTTAGTGTCAGCCAGTAGCATAAATGTGACTGACTGATAACATGATTTCCCTGCTCCTAGCAAGTAGCTTAAAATACACTATCAGGTGGTATCATCTGTATAAGTGCTACTAACGCCTTTGTTGTCTCCTGAATACTCTTCAACATTTCCCTTGTATAACCGATTGGTAGCTTAAAAATGATACCATTCGGTAGCGTTCTTAATCACTGCCGAAACCTCCACTACCCTACTACTAGTTAGTAACATTTGTACATGATACTAGTGCCTTTATGTTATTTTCCTTATAACGTTGTCGTATCCATGCTACCAGTTGGTAGCACCTAAAATGCTACCAAATTGTAGCATCCTTACTTACTACCAGTCAGTAGCGTTTTACATGCTACCGGTCAATATCATTTATAATGCTACCTATATAATTTTACCACTACTTTTCCCCTCTACCGAGTTCACAAATAACTGTTAGTGTAAAATCACCGCACCCCTGGATGTTGACTAGATTTCTAGGTTGATCATACTAGCATCCAGTGTGATTGCATAACATTGAATCCTTTCTCTAAGTGTGGGACTTGTAAAAATGAGAAAGGATTCTCTAGAGAAGGCTGGTTCCTCAAACTCCTCTGATTAAATCTAGTGTTTACACAATTGCAGAGGTTCAAATCCTAATTTTACCCTAATTTACAAGTAGACAGGGATAAGAAATGCAGAAAATGAAACTAACCTAATGATGGTGATGCACCAAAGGAGTGGTGAACATTTTTTGCTCATACAAATAGGCACAAATCCATGAAATGCAACACACAAAAAAACATACACAAGCTGATAAGATGCAATAAGAGATCTGAAAATGAAAGTAAAAACAATACAAACAGAGGACTGAAAACATTCACACAGTTTACACTGTCATTTCCATGTAAAATCCCTTGCATTACACCATCAAATAGGTATAAACCTGTTACAATCTTTGAAAAAGGCCTGATACTTACAAAATTCACTTGTTTTCAGGTGAAAGAAGAAGTCTGATGTTCAAAAAAGTGTTCCCCTGAAGAAATGAGCCAAATCTGGCTTTTACAGTGCATGGGTCGAGCCCATGAGAGAGAAAATGTACAAAAACATGGGAGCCCATTCCTCATTGACTGCAAATGCATTAAATCAGCATGGGGGACCTTACAAACCCATACCCTGTCATTTTTGACCAAATTGGAGGAGAATGCGACCCATTCTGTATTAAATTTGGTTGTTGAAATGTCATTTCTGGCCATGGACACGTACCAGAGGTGTTTTTTTAATTTTCTCTCTCCAAACTGAACCAAAATGCAAAATTGACCATGGAATCATGTAGAGAAATTTCAAACAGATTTCCATGATATAAAGAACGTGCAAATCCAAGTTCTGGATCAAAAGATATGATCGTTTGAAGATTTAGGGCAAAAACGGCCCAAAAAACGGATCGGCGGGAAAAAATTTCAAATTTTACCTCTTTTTGTCTTTGGAAAAATTTTCAAAAAAATTCCACGCTCCGCTGGTTAGATGCCACATGAAAAGCACTGATTGGATGAGCAATTCTCTCTCCTCTGCCTCCCATGGGTTTCCCTTTGAAATTTTGACGTTTTTATAAGTTTGGAAAAAAAATAAAAATTCACTTTCCCCCCGCGCCCCGCCACTTGGGACACGTGGCGTGATCTTGTTGGAGGACAGGGGTGCGGGGTCATCCTTGTCTTTTAATTTTTTGGCCCAAAACTTTTGTCAAATTTTCCTAAGTCTTTCCCTAGCTCTGAACTTCCCCCGCCTTAGGACACGTGTCCTGTGTCTATTGGCTCAGGCCGACCCTTCAAACCTTGCCCTTTGAAATTTTTGGCCAACACTTAGCAAATTCTTCGAGTCATTTTCCCCCTGACACGTGGCATTTCCTGATTCATCCATGGGCCTCCTTGTCTCTTTTCGGCCACTTTGCCTTTTCGCGTCCCACGCGTACTTTTGGCTCGGATGTCCCAAACTGAAAGTCCTCTGTTTCCTGATTACGGTGAAGATGTGGCAAGATTCCATTGGCTCTCGTACTCTTTCAAATTTTCCCAACGTCCTCCATACTTTTGGCCCTGATGTCCCAAATGAACCACCTCTGTTTTGGCCAAACCGGCCGGTTCACATCCTGCGCGTACTCTTGTCCCAACTATCCTGGACTGTCTGGGACAAAATTCTCCGAACCGCCCGAAATGGACTGACTTGCACCAAACCGGCCGATCCGCGTCCTCCACGTACTCTTGTCCCGGATGTCCCAAACAAAACTTGGCAATTCTTTCTACTTTCGTCCGGTTTTCCCTTTCGCGTCCCGCGCGTCCCGACGTCCCAGCTGCTGCGAGGACTAGGACTTAGCCGATTTTCATGATTTTGGGCCTTGAATCAATCTGTTTGCTCGGCACAGAATATTCTGATGCATGTTATCAAAATTACCCTGGGGGGTGAATTTTGGATAACAATTTGGTGACTCAGCGGGGTCACCTGCCTGCTAGGTAGAAGATACCAGTTGCCTGAAGCAGTCCATTGGGCATGGAGTCATCAAATATTCTGTTTAGAACCCCAACTGACTTAGAATGTGTAAGGAGGAAGATGAAATATCACCTGATGGGAGAAAGGACTGCAAAACATCTCCATGGACAGCAAGTTGTGTCAAAACAAAACTAACCTACAACAAAATAATGTGCACAAGCACTTGGAGGAATGAAAATCTAATCTAATATTTACAAGGTGGTAATTTTTCCTCTAGAAGCAATGCTTGAGATAGATTCCATTTACTGGAATCTGCAGTTCTTCACCATCCAATGAGGCCAATTGGAAAGCATTGTTGTTCTTGCACTTCATGACCATGTATGGGCCACTCCAAATGGCATCAAATTTTGAATGCCTTCCCGGTTTTGCTCTATCCACATCCCATTTCAACACTAGATCTCCAACCTGAAAAGATCTATCCTTGGCCTTCCTATCAAAGGTCTTTTTGATCAAAGCTTGATCCTTTTCCATTGCTTGGGATGCCTGATTTCTGATCTCTTGCAGCTCCATCAACTCTGCATACCTCACCTCCATGGGCTCAAACTCTAGCAACTCTAGCTGCTTCATGAGTTCCAATGTTGGCAACTCAAGTGACATGGGCAAGATTGCTTCTCTTCCATAGACAAGCCTGAATGGAGAGTTACCTATGGATCTCTTGGGAGTTATCCTATCAGCCCATAAGGCTGATTTCAGTTTGGTATGCCAAGACCTCTGATTCTCGTCAAGAGTCCTCCTAATGATCCTCAACAAGTTCTTGTTTGTAGACTCGGCCTGGCCATTACCTTGAGGGTAATAGTTTGATGAAGTGCTTAGGTAGATCCCGTTCTTAACAGCCCACTCAGTCACCTTAGATCCAATGAATGCCAATGCATTATCAGAGATTATTGTAGCAGGTACACCAAATCTGGTTGTTATCCCCTCATAAAAGTCTAAGATGCTAGACTCATTTGCCTCTTTGAGTGCTACTGCTTCTGTCCATTTGGTGAAGTAGTCCGTGGCTGTCAAAATCCATTTGTGCCCTTGGCTTGAATTGGGATTAATGACTCCAATGAAGTCCAAACCCCATTGCATGAATGGCTGGTCAACTGAGATTGGATGTAATGGAAGGGCAGCAAGTCTCTCTTTTCCTGTGAAGAATGCACAATTCTTACACCTCTTGATCCATGCATAGCAATCACTGAAGATCTTAGGCCAATAATAACCAGCCTTCATGATTTTTAGAGCTGTCACTCTTGGTGCAAAATGACCACCAGCTGGTCCACCATGGAACTCTTCCAACACCCTTTGAATCTGATTTGTGCTAATGCATCTCAGCAGCACTCCATTCACATCTTTCTTGAACAAAACTCCATCAACAATGGCATACGGGACAACTTGCAATCTGAAGTGTCTCTTTTGGGTCTTGTTCATCTCCAGAGGGCATAGGCATATGCCTAGGAAGTGTATAATACCTTGGGTCCAGCAAGGAGTGGGGGCAGCATTTTCATCTTCTTGATTGCCACTTGGCTCATGGCTGTCCTGGACTGTCAAAACAACCTCTTCTTCATTGCATACTTCTTTTTGCTTCCCCAAAACCAACTGCTCACACAATCCTTTCCCTCTTACCAGCTTGGTGATCTTGATCTCAATGTCATACTCCATGACACGGGTGATCCAACCTGCCCTTTTCTCATTCAAATCCTTGTTGAGGAGGAAGTCCTTAACCCCAGCATGTGAGACCAGCAACTGGACCTTGTTGCTTGAGATTAAATGCTTGAATTTCTTCAAGCTTCTGATTACTGCAAGTACATGCTTCTCAATAAAAGAGTACCTCACCTCATAGTCATCTAGGCTCCGGCTGAAGAAGGCAATTGGCTGCTCATCATTGTCCTTGTTCTGCTGTACCAAAATGGCAGAAATAGTATCATTACCTCCAAATGCATAGAGGATGAAATCCTTGGAGAAATCTGGGTTGATGAGAGTTGGTGCTTGAGAGATAGCTTCTTTGATTGCTTCAAAACTCTCCTTGCCTTCTGCTGTCCACTTGAAAGCCATGCTCTTCTTTAACATTTTGGTGATGGGCTTGACAAGGGCTGCAAAATCTGGGACAAACCTCCGAACAAAGTTTATCCTTCCCAAGAAACTCTGAAGGGCTTTCTTGTGGCTTGGCAATGGTAGTGCTCTTATGGCTTCAACCCTCTCTGGATCAATTGCTAATCCTTCTTTGGAGACAATATGGCCAAGGAGCTTTCCTTCATGTGCAAGAAAGATACACTTCTTAGGATTCAAAGACACTCCAAATCTCCTACACCTCATGAAGACTTGTCTCAAATGAGAGAGGTGGTCTGTTGTATTTTTGGAAAAAATAGTGATGTCATCAAGGTAAATCAGCACCACGTTGTTAATCAAACCTTTGAATGCCATGTCCATTGCCCTTTGGAAGGTAGCACCAGCGTTGGACAGCCCAAATGGCATTTTCCTGTATGCAAAAGTTCCCCATTTGGTTGTGAAGGCTGTCTTGAACTGGTCTTCTTCCTTCACCATAATCTGATTGTAGCCTGAGTAGCCATCAAGTAGTGAAAACCTCTCGGAGCCAGCCACAACTTGCAAGATTTTCTCCATGGAAGGGAGTGGGTAATGGTCCTTGAGAGAGGCTCTATTCAAGTCTCTGAAGTCAACACACAATCTGATCTCTCCACTCTTCTTTCTGACTGGGACTAAGTTGGCAACCCAACTAGAATGCTTGATTGGGAATATGATCCTTGACTCAATCAGCTTGTCCAATTCTTTCCTCATGAGAGGCTCCATGTGTGGATTGACTGGTCTTTGTTTCTGCCTGACAGGCTTAGTATTTGGATCCAATTCGATGGTATGCTGAGCTAAGTTGGGATTGAACCCTTTCAAGTCTTCATAGCTCCAAGCAAACACGTCAGGGAACTCTTGACACAGCTGTATGAACTCATACCTTTCTTGTTCAGTTGTCATCCTTCCAATTTGCAATGGTTTGTTCTCTTCTACCAAGATGGATACTGAATCCTCTCTCTTGACCTGAATGTTTGCTTTCTCCTTTCTAAACTGATCATTGGGGTTAAAAATGGACTCCAAAGTGATAAGTCCCTTGGGCAGCTTGTTAGTTCTCAGCTGTACCACTTGGTCACCATACTGCTGTTCCAATCTTTCTTGATTCTTGGCTGAGAACTCAGCTTCTTCTTGCAAGAAATGGATGATTTGCTGGTCATTTTCAAACACTTGCCAACTGACATTGTTATCCGGCACTGAAGGCCTCACAATCACGTGGATGTTTGGCTGTACCTTGTCTTGTTGAATGCTTTCCACAATGTCAAAGGCTGCCCCTACTGCTGCAAGCCTGTCAGCAGCTTGATTCTCTTCCCTAGGAATGGATTTGATGCCAAAACCCTCAAAATCTTCCATGAGGTCCCACACCCTGTTCTTGTAGCACTTGAGAAGATCATTTTTGGTAGCATGTTGTCCCTTGACCTGATTTACAATCAATTCACTGTCACCAAAGACTTGCAAGTTCTTTATTCCTCTCTTGATTGCCCAATGCATCCCTTGCACTAAGGCTTCATATTCAGTAGTGTTATTGGAGCATGCAAACTGAAATCTAAAAGCTGAATAGTACTTTATTCCTTGAGGTGAAACAAGCATAGCTCCACCTCCTGCACCTTGTCTACTCCTTGATCCATCAAAAAATAGCTGCCATACCTCATTGTCATCTTTGTGGTTTGGCTTGGTGATGCTAGGAATAGGCTGATTTTCTTCGTGTATGCAATAGACCCCTAGCTCAGATTCTTCCACTTCTTGATAAGGATCAAATGCATGTATCTTGTTTTCCCATTCATCAAGAGTTAGATCCGGGATGCTTCCAACCTTGGTGTCAGCCTCATCAGTGCTTGGGTGGTCTTCTTGATCAAATGCTGAACAATTGGCGTTGATCTGACTTGGAGTGTAAGGCTCAATGTGGAAGTTTGCAATAGGTTCAGACCTGATTGTAGCCTTAGTTCCATACCTCATTCTGAACAGCATGTGTGACCAATCAGCAGACAAATATCCCCCAATCTTGGCTGTGAAGTCCCTTGACAAGCATAGGGCAAAGAGTGGTGGAAGGTCTATGACTGATACATCTTGTAAAACAACAACATTTGGACAGGCATGCAAGGTAAGACTCAAGTTTCTAATCACCCCAACTGTTGTTACTGTTGTCCCATCTAGCTGCACTACCCCTTTGGATATTGTTTCATACTGGAGCCCTAGCTGATCAGCTATTTGTTTAGGCATTACTGAGCTACTTGCCCCGGAGTCTATCATGCAATTGTGCACTAGCTGATTTCCAATGATCAATGAAACATAGAAAGGAGGGGGCTTCAACATTTTACCTTGCTGTCCTCCATGATTTCCCTCAGGCTGGGCAGCATTTGTAAGCACTTTGTCTTGCATCTGAACTTGCTGATTCGAAGTTGGCCAGTCCTTCATGGCAGCTTGTAGCAAATCTCTTTGGCCTGGGATAGATAGGGATTCCCACATTGATATATTGACGTTTGTCTTCTTCATCTGATCAATGATACTGAATGGTGATGAAGGATCTCTTTGTTGTCCCTTGGTTTGCACATTCACTCCTTGCACGTGGGCAGAAACAACTGGTATTTGAGTTGGCCTAGGGGCAGTTCTTGGCTGCCCTTGTGCATTTGAAATTGGATTTTGCTTGCCAACCATTTGTGGAGCCATGGAAGGTTGTGGATTGGTTGGGGCTAATGGCTGTTCTTCACCCAAATTCCTCCTTTTTGACCTTGTGTTGGCTGCAACACCTTGGGAAACTACCTGGTTCATGCCACAGAAATCCTCTGCTTGCCAATTTACCAACGTGGTGTCATTTGGGGCTGATTGCTGTTGGAATGTTTCTTATCGTTGGTTGTTTCCTTGACTGCCCTCACCCTCCACACCAGTAGTTGTCACCATTAATGCTTGATTCAAAGCACCATTGAAGCACATGGATTGGTTATGAGGCTCATTGCATGGAAAACACCAATCATACTCCTGGGCAATGTTGTTTTGTGTTGGCACCAATGCCTTAGAGGCAGATATGGCATTTGGATTATAGGGCTGAAATGGTCTATTGGCAGGAGGCCTTGTTTGATTCATATTTGCAGCAGGATTAGGTGGCCTTTGTGGTTGGTATGGCTGCCTGTTAGGCTGAGCTTGGGGCTGATAAGAAGGTCTAAAACCTTGGGCCTGCTGCCTTTTGAGAGTAACCAGCTCATTGCCTAGGTTTTGCAATTGCTTCATGACTTCTTGAAGCTCATTTGGGGCACTTGGAGATGAAGTGGAAGCTTCATTTGAACTCTGATTTCTAGGAGTGGGAGAAGGAGCCAAATTAGGTGCTTGATTGGTGTTTGGACTCTCTAAGCTTGGAAACAATGGCATGGGAGGTCTAGGGGCAAGTTTGCCAGCTTGGATCAAACAATTTTCAGCCCTAATGGCAATGCTATAAGCCATAGGGATAGTTATGCCTCCCATGGACTGAATCAACATAGAAATATCAGAATTTAGAGCTTTGAGATAGTAGAGAAAAGCACCTTCTGCTGTTGGCCTGACTGCCACTGGAATTCTCTCCCAAGTCTTTTGAAATCTGAAGTTGAAATCGGTCAGCTGTTCATTGGGAGCTCTCTTGATGGTTGTCAGCTGCTCCAAAAGAGACAAGTTGTCTCCCTTTTCTCCAAATTTACTCATGAAGTGCTATACACAGCTGATTCCAATTTGTGATAGAACCAGCTCCAAGGCTCCTAAACCATTGCAATGCTTTACCCTTGAATGAAGATGCCAGTAACTTGACAGCCACTTGCATCTCATTGATTTCATGAATTGCACAAAGGTTAGCAATATCTTTAACATGATCACCTGGAGTAGTCTGATTTTCTCCAGTGAAGTATGGAATGTTCTTCAAGGCTGCAATAGGAATTGGATGTTGTGCATTGAGGGCAAGTGGGCTGCTGCCTGTGAAGTTGACATAGGGGTTGTTTTGTGCCATTCTAATTGGTCTTAAAACCCTTGTTGACTGAATGAAAGGCCTACCAGGTGGAGGAGTTGAGAGAGTTCTGTTTGGTGGAGATGGAGACCTTTGAATCCTTCTTCCTCTTTGCCTTCTTCTTGGAGATAATTGCAGGTATTCAAACAACACTTCTTCTTCTCCAACTCTTGACCTTGTGGTGACTCTTCTCATGAGTTTTCAGGCCTGCACTGCTGAAACCAGGTGGTTCTTCCCCTTGGAGTCACCAGATATGCAAATAATAGCTCTTTTCAAGCAAGAAAATTGCAGCAGATGCACATCAACTTTGCTGTGATAAAAATGAGACCTCTAGTGTCCCACCGGGCATGCCAAAACTGTTAGTGCAAAATCACAGCACCCCTGGATGTTGATCAAATTTCTAGGTTGATCATACTAGCATCCGGTGTGATTGCACAACATTGAATCCTTTCTCCAAGTGTGGGACTTGTGAAAATGAGAGAAGAATCTCTAGATTAGAGGCTGGTTCCTCAAACTCCTCTGATTAGATCTAGTGTTTACACAATTGCAGAGGTTCAAATCCTAATTTTACCCTAATTTGCAAGTAGACAGGGATAAGAAATGCAGAAAATGAAACTAACCTAATGATGGTGATGCACCAAAGGAGTGGTGAACATTTTTTGCTCATACAAATAGGCACAAATCCATGAAATGCAACACAAAAAAAAATACACAAGCTGATAAGATGCAATAAGAGATCTGAAAATGAAGTAAAAACAATACAAACAGAGGACTGAAAACATTCACAGAGTTTGCACTGTCATTTCCATGTAAAATCCCTTGCATTACACCATCAAAGAGGTATAAACCTGTTACAATCCTTGAAAAAGGCCTGATACTTACAAAATTCACTTGTTTTCAGGTGAAAGAAGAAGTCTGATGTTCAAAAAAGTGTTCCCCTGAAGAAATGAGCCAAATCTGGCTTTTACATTGCATGGGTCGAGCCCATGAGAGAGAAAACATACAAAAACATGGGAGCCCATTCCTCATTGACTAAAAATGCATTAAATCAGCATGGGGGACCTTACAAACCCATACCCTATCATTTTTGACCAAATTGGAGGAGAATGCGACCCATTCTGTATTAAATTTGGTTGTTGAAATGTCATTTCTGGCCATGGACACGTACCAGAGCCATTTTTTGAATTTTCTCTCTCCAAACTGAACCAAAATTAGAAATTGACCATGGAATCATGTAGAGAAATTCAACAGCTTTCCAATGATATAAAGAACGTGCAAATCTGAGTTCTGGATCAAAAGATATGATCGTTTGAAGATTTAGGGCAAAAACGGCCCAAAACGGATCGGCGGGAAAAAATTTCAAATTTTACCTCTTTTTGTCTTTGGAAAAATTTTCAAAAAATTTCTGTGCTCCGCTGGTCGGATGCCACGTGGCAAGCACTGATTGGATGAGAAATTCTCTCTCCTCTACCTCCCATGGGTTTCCCTTTGAAATTTTGACGTTTTTATAATTTTGGAAAAAAAAAATCACTTTCCCCCCGCGCCCCGCCACTTGGGACACGTGGCGTGATCTGGTTGGAGGACAGGGGCGCGGGGTCATCCTTGTCTTTTAATTTTTTGGCCCAAGACTTTTGTCAAATTTTCCTAAGTCTTTCCCTGGCTCCGAACTCCCCCCGCCTTAGGACACGTGTCCTGTGTCTATTGGCTCGGGCCGACCCTTCAAACCTTGCCCTTTGAAATTTTCGGCCAACACTTAGCAAATTCTTCGAGTCATTTTCCCCCTGACAAGTGGTATTTCCTAATTCATCCGCGGGCCTCCTTGTCTCTTTTCGGCCACTTCACCTTTTCACGTCCTCCGCGTACTTTTGGCCCGGATGTCCCAAACGAAAGTCCTCTGTTTCGGCCAAACCGGCCGGTTCGCGTCCTCCGCATACTTTTGTCCCAACTGTCCCAGACTGCCTGGGACAAAATTCTTCGAACCGCCCGAAATGGACTGACTTGCGCCAAACCGGCCGATTCGCGTCCTCCGCGTACTTTTGTCCCGGATGTCCCAGACAAAACTTGGCAATTTTTTCCACTTTCGGCCGGTTCACCCTTTTGCGTCCCGCACATCCTGACGTCCCAATTGCTGCGTGGACCACCTGGTGGCTTTTTCGGCCTGATTCAGCGCCCCGATGTCCCAACTGTCCCAGCTGCTGCGAGGACTAGGACTTAGCTGATTTTCATGATTTTGGGCCTTGAATCAATCTTTAACCTGGGGAGTAAATTTGGGATAACAATGGCAATCTCTCGGGGAAATCTACCTACTAGATGAATAGACCAATAGCCTTGAAGCATCCATTGGGCATAGAGTCAAGCTTACCTTGAATAACTGATCTTTCTTTCAAAAACTTACCACCTAGATTCATGTGAACTTAGCATCAAGCTGATACCTCATTGTCCTGCTCTCAATGCTTATTTTGGGATTTTGGATAAAACTTTTAAATTGCCACAAAAATTGAAAAATTTGACGAAGGCAAGGGCATGGTTAACTCTAGACTTGTAACTGATTTGTTGGGGCTAAATATATGCCTTATGAAAGTTGCCCCAATTTTTTTTTTATCTTCCAAGTTTTGAAAAAAAATGAACTAAATCATGGCAATGGATGAAGCACTACGGAGGTTTGGAACACATGTTGATCATAGAATGCACTTAGAAATATTAAAACTTTGATTTCCCAACATCAACAGTGTCTTTAATGAAATGTGCAACAACTACAAAGCAAAAACTATGTACAAATATGGAAATTCATACATGTTCCAAGTGGAAACATGTAGAGTGTGCATAAGCACTTCTTCTACTAAGAAAAAAACCTACCTACTCTACCCTATCCAAAGCCAAAAGAATCTAAGTAAAGCCTTAAATAGGTAGGAACAAATAACTTCCCTTCTTTTAAAAATGTGGCCATGTAATTAATTTTGCAATGGACTTGGCCTTTAATAAGAGTGAAAAATTGTCACGACGCTGGTTTTCCACCCTTCCCAAAGTATCAACAAAAAATAAAAATGAATACCTCATTTAGTTGTTCTACATTTGGTTGGAGGTGTTTTTGATGACCTTTGATGCATTGAAGATCTTACTCTTGATTTGAAATGAACATGACTGGTGGAAAATCTGATTTTGGCTCCAATCTAGTTAGGTATCTGATTAGGCAAGGGGATTTTGGAACTAGTGGTTTGATCCTTGTGATTTCCCCATTCTTTTTAATCTCATCCCCATGGATGGGGAAATCCAAAAGACTTTCCTGAAGGGGGTTGTTTGTAATTTTATATGTTCCTTGTGATGCTTCTGCAAACAACCCTTTGAAAGACTCTTCCTCTTACATGATGAATTTGGATTTGGAAATAGTGTCATCATGACTCTCCTCCATGATAGGTTCATCAACAAGATTAGATTCAACAAAATAAAGTAAGAAGATTTTAATGATCTCCTCTTCATCTAAGGCCTCTAAATCTGATTTGTTCTCCTCCATACTATCCTCTTCATTTGGAGATGATTCTTCCCCCTCTTGTGATTTTGTAGACTGTGATGAATCAACAACTTCTGAAAATATAGTGCCAACATGCACACTAAACTTGGAGCATGGAGGTTGTTGTTCATCTTCTTCCTGTGCATGTTCATCTACAAAGTCAACATCCACCTTTTTTTCTACAATCCTGTTGGTTTGAAAATCTGTCCCTTGGGAAGATCTATGGATAAATGAGCCAATAGTGTGTAGGGCATAGCCCCTCTTTGAATCAGCAAAGTGAAACTGGTTTATTGCTATTCTACCAGTAGGAATTTGTGCAAGTCTCACAATATTCTGCCTTCGGGGGTTTGGGATCTCATCCCAGTAGGGGTGTTTCCAACTACAAAAAGAAAGGAATGAAAGAGAGGATGAAGAAAGATCAGGTCCAAAGGGAGAAAAGAAAATAATTCCAAAGCAGAAAGGTCAGAGGTTTTATGTTTTACGATTGGTAATAAACAGAGCCAAACCTACTTGCATAAACGAATAAAGCAATACTGATGAATAAATGACAAAAAAGTAGAGATAGATTCAACAGAATAAATGCATAGATCTGACATAAGAAAGATCAGATGCCCATAACACACATATTCAGCACAAATTCTTAATATTTGCATTAATATCTTCTTATGTTACAAAAAGTACAAAGCCTTTTCTTCTCACTTCTATTTTTCATCTAAAAGATATCCACCCCTGAATACAACAAGTATTCAAGTATTTATAGAAGAAGGAGAAGAAGGAAAGCAAAAAGGAACCAACCACCTAATTACAAAAATATCTTACAATAGATTACAAAGTCATGTGTTGAATTTTGACAACTTGGTGGATGACATCATCCCATGGTGCAACATGGATGATGTCATCATTTGTGTCAACACACTTTAGATATTTTACAAGGAGAAATTCGGGAAGAAGGAAACTATTCGTCGTCGTCCCACGGCTAAAAGGGGGTATCCAGCTTTGGTCAGGCCAAAAGGCATCCTACTGTAGGCAAATGTGCCCCAGGGAGTAGTGAATGTTGTTTTAAATTGGTCTTCAGGTGAGACTTCAATCTGATTGTAGCTTGAAAAACCATCAAGCATGGACAACATTTCTGATCCAGTTACTACTTGTAGAACTTGATCCATTATAGGAAGTGGGTAGTTTTCCTTTAAGGAAGCCTGATTTAGGTTTCGAAAATCTACGCATATGCGTATTTCACCATTTTTCTTGCGCACTGGCACAATGTTTGTCACCCAAGTGCTGTGATGGATAGGAAAAATGATTCTCGCATCCAACATTTTCTGAATTTCAGCCTGGATAGTACCTGAGATCTTAGGGTTATAATGCCTCTGCTTCTGGTGAAAGGGTTTGACGTCCTCTTTCAATGGAATGTCATGTTGGACGTCCTTTGGCTTAAAATACTTTAGATCGGTGTAGGACCATGCCAATACATCCATGTATTTCTTCAGTAGTTCGACAAACTTCTATTTCTCTTCAGGTGTGCAACATTTTCCGATGTTCACAAACTGCGGATGTTCTACCGATCCTAAATTAACTGGTTCGGTTTCTGGGGAGGAGCCCATATCATCTCACCTTTTCTTTTTTACAAAATGGTCATGCCTATCGAAAAACCACTCCAAAGAAACCAAGCCCTTCATAATTGTATTTCCTTTAAGCTGACATATGCTGTCGTTCAATTCGGATTCATCATTTTGACCGGTGACCGATTCACGGCATGTAGAAGTGGATCCTTCAAAGTGAAGTTCCTTAAAATTTTCTGCCTTTTCTAGAAAGGCAATGAGTTGATTTTCATTGTTGAATACTTGCCAATGCTAAGAATTTTCTGGCACGCTTGGGCGGAAGACCACCTCAATGGTGTATTTTTCTGTTTTCAAACCTGGGTGAGGGAGCATGAGGAATGCTGAAATGGCCAATGAATCAGCCATGTCATTTTGAGCTCTTGGAATGGATTCTATTGAAAAAGCATCAAATTCTTCGATGTTGTCCCATACCGCATTACGGTAATCCCTGAGCCTCTCATTCTTCACTTGATATATCCTTTTAACTTGATTCATGACTAGCTCTGCATCACCCTGTACTTTCATATTTTTTTATCCCTCTTTCCTTTGTGGCTTGCATGCCAAGTAGTAGAGATTTGTACTCAGCAGTATTATTTGTGTTGAAAAAATGCAACTTGAAAGAGAGAGGAAAAATATCCCCTTCATGAGATATTAGCACGGCTCTGGCGCCACATCCACTAGTCACGCAACTGCCATCAAACTGAAAAGTATAGATCTTTTTAAGTTCTTCTTCTTGGACAAGAACAACCATTTTTTTAGACTCGGTAGACAAGAAATAGTTCCCCATTCCTGATGATTTGAAAATAATTTGGGCTTTGGGATCCTCAGAGTTAGTAACCAAGTACTTCTTTTGTGATTCTGGCTCCAATGTCTGTATTACACCTTTAACGGGGATTCTAGCCTTGGACCAGTCCATATGAATCTCCCCACCAACTTCACTACAAAATCTCCTTCCCAGCAGAATTTTGTAGGCTGCTGGAATGTCAGCAATGAGGATGGTCATCTTTACTCTTTTCTCTGGGAATGCTGCAAACGCGAACTGTGCATCTTTGATTTGACCAATTAACAGAACCTGCTTGGTTTCTAAGGAATAACATCTGCCAAAAGGCTTGGTAAGGGTGAGGCCCAAAGCATGGGTGACTTTTGCCGGAATGACGTTATCAGAAGCTCCAGAATCAATTATGCAGTTACTTAACTTGTGGCCATTGATTAGGAGGGAGAGATAGAAAGGTTCTATCTTGCTTGATGCAGATGTTGAGGTAACATTTATGCGGGATGCGGGAGGAGTGGAAAGGATTCCTTTTAGGGAGATCTGGGAGATATGACAGCTTGAATTTGAATATACTTGGTCAACCTTACAAGTTGTTCGGGGTTCGACTGAAGATACCCGGCTTCAGAAATTTGGATCTTAGTCTTTTTAGTGTGATCTATGATGTCAAACATGGCCAAGGGTTGCATTGGTGAAGGAATGAGTCCCTCACTTCACGATGGTAGAGTAGGATTACTGGTCTTTATGGAAATAGAAGAAGGCTGATTTAGAGGAGAGATGGGGGGGAAAGATTTCTTTGTAAAATACTTAACAGGAGGTTGAGTAGGAAGAGGATTACCTCTTTTAGCAATGGTTAGAGGCATTTTTGACATGGCCTTCTCTTTCTGCACATTGGCAGCGACCTCTACTTATTTTCCTTGCGAGCGGGTAAAAACAACATATGATTGTCCACTTGCGTACCCTTGTATACCCTCCTCTTCATTGGATTCTTCCTCATCAAATTCCATATACCCAATAGTAGAGTCATCAGTCAGTTCACCGACATCTTGATCATCTTCACCTTGAGATGAAGGTTCTTCATAATTTTGTTCCTCTTCTTCTTCAATTTCAGCAAGAGCATTGACCGAAGGAGCCTCAAGTGCCAACTGTGGAGCGGTTGCAGGAAAAAAAAACTATGCGGGACATTGTTGGGAATGAAATTCCTCCATGGGATATCCCAGTATGAGGAACTGGGGGAAGCTTGGGCTAATTGCTTCTTTAATGTGAGTAAGTCATTCACCATTTTTTGAAATGCCGGATCAGACGAAGTAGTGGGAGAAGGGCCCAAAGATTTAGGCTTGGATGATTCCCTTTTTAATTTTCCAGATATTAGCAAATTATCTTCAATTCGGATGGCAGCGGCCTGGGTGAGAATTAAGGTAGCTGCTTGTTCTTGCAGGAGTAAGAATATTACTGTCGAACTCATAGCATTCATGAAGAAACACTTCTGATTTTCTGGTGTTGGAAGCATGGCAACAGGCACATGGTTGATTAATGCATTGAACCTGGCAATAAAATCATGCATGGTTTCATTGGTCTCCTTCTTTAGGTGAGTGATCTGTGATAACAATGCAAATGCATCTTCCGAAGGCTTGTACCTATCTTCAAAAGCATCCCGCAAGGTGGCCCAACTAGTAATAGATCCTACGGGCAAATGCTGAAACCATTCTGATGCGAGCCCTTGTAAAGTTTCCAGAAAAAGGTGAACCAACACATCTTCATGGGTCACATACAGGATATTGCATGACATGATGAATGTAGATATGTGTGAATTTGTGCTTTGGTTCCCGCTCCCATCAAATTTGGGAAAATTCTTTCGGTTTCCATGTGGGAGCGTGTGAACAGGATGCCGAAAAGCTAGGGGACCCATAGCATTTCCCCATGGTACCGCCATTTGGACGGGTGGAAAATGAACACGGGCTGGAAATACAGTTTCCCTGAGAAGCAAGGCACTACAAAGGGGTGTGGAGCCTCCTTGTGAAAACTGGTTCTTTCGTGGAGGTGAGGCACTTCTGACTGACCGATCAGCTGAACTTAGTGATGAAAAGCGCACTGGTGTTATACTAAAGTTGTGCCTTTGAAGCAGATCGAAAGTAGGATCGAATTCTCCATGAGCTCTTCTACTACAAGTAAATGGTTCACCTGTCAGCGTACCTTCTCGATCTGCAATATTGGGGAGCAGATTTAAAAACTCTTTTTGGTTGTACTTGCTGATTTTCTAATTTTTCTGACAAAAATCAGCAGCATGTACTTTTTTGAATATTTAATTTTATCCTTTTCTGAAAACTGATTGTGGTTTAATGACAAAGAACAACAAGGATAAAATGATGGTGAAGCTTAGTAAGCTGATTTTCAGATCTAGAGTTGACTTTTCAAAGAGTTTGAAAATTTTGGTAAACTGTCAAAAACTCAGATCTACGGAAAAATACAGATTTTTATAAAAAGTTAGCGAACTCAAGATCTTCAACTAGGCCAGATCTATGGATCTTAGAAGAATATTTTCAATTTGGGTCACTTTTGCAAAAAATTTAGATTTTGAACAAAAGTTAAAATTTGCAAACAGGTAGTGATTTTTCTGATTTTTATTGATTTCTTATCATACCACCATCATAGATCTGATAGATCCGTTCGATCCCCAACGGAGTCGCCAAAAATTGTTGGTTTGAAAATATGTCCCTTGGGCAGATCTATGGATAAACGAGCCAACAGTGTGCAAGGCATAGCCCCTCTTTGAGTCAGCAAAGTGAAACTGGTTTATTACTATTCTCCCAGCAGGAATCTGTGAAATTCTCACAAGATTCTGCCTTTGGGGGTTTGGGATCTCATCCTAGTAGGGGTGTTTCCAATTGTGAAAAGAAAGGAATGAAAGAGAGGATGAAGAAAGATCAGGTCCGAAGGGAGAAAAGAAATGAATTCCAAAGCAGAAAGGTCAAAGGGTTTATGTTTTGGGATTGGTAATAAATAGAGCCAAACCTACTTGCATAAATGAATAAAGCAATAATGATGAATAAATGAAAAAAAAGTAGAGATAGATTCAACAGAATGAATGCATAGATCTGACATAAGAAAGATTAGATGCCCATAACACACATATTCAACACAAAGTCTTAATATTTTCATTAATATCTTCTTCTGTTACAGAAAGTACAAAGCCTTTTCTTCTCACTTCTATTTTTCATCTAAAAGATATCCACCCTTGAATACAACAAGTATTCGAGTATTTATAGAAGAAGGAGAAGAAGGAAAGAAAAAAAGAACCAACCACCTAATTACAAAAATATCTTACAATAGATTACAAAATCATGTGTTGAATTTTGAAAACTTGGTGGATGACATCATCCCATGGTGCAACATGGATGATGTCATCATTTGTGTCAACACACTTTAGATATTTTACAAGGAGAAAGTCGGGAAGAAGGAAACTATTCGTCATCGTCCCACGGCTGAAAGGGGGTATCCTGTTTTTGCTACTCAGGCGACGAGATGTGGAACTGGGCATGGTACTCCATGAACTTGCTGATCATGGGCTCTAGTTGATCCTAGGAAGGATCCTTGTGTCACTCGCTGATAGCTTCGCAAGTCTCCCGCTCATCTGTGAGCTTTTCTAGGAGTTTGGAATAATCATTTTCCGCGTCTATCACGTACCCAATGAAGTCACAACACGCCAGCAGGTTATTGATGGATTCAGTGTTGAACGTGACCTCTGGTCCCAGCCCTTGTGAAATGATCTCCTTGAAGATTTGAATAGTTTATTCAACCTTTCTTAAGGTGAAAGAAGAAGTGAGCAAGCCTGGAGACATTCTTAGGACAATCTATTCCATTTGATGCATTACATCTAGGGCTTCCTCTTTTACTTTTTCGATCTTCTCCAGGACGAACTCCAGCTGATCAACCTGATAATCCAGAGTAGAAAGGATTTTATTGACGGGTCTTGCTTGACCAAAGATGCCAAACTTGACCAGATCTTCTACTGAACAGTTGAACATTTTCTGAAAGGTCTCGTGTTGCATCCTACCATGATCCATCTCTTTAGAGATAGGTCCTACTATCACCTGGAGTTCTCTATTCATCTGATTGATATTTTGATATAACCCGGTGAACTTAGAGATTTCTCCTTCACTGTCCTTGAGGATCTGGCTCCTCCAGGTGGAAACTGCCATGCCCTACTCACCAATTTTAGCATACTCATTAATCTTATCCTGGCTCAGAGGCTCAGGAGTTTCAGCAGCAGTTGTAGGAGGTGCACTGCCCATTTTCTGTGAGGCATGGAGAAGATATTTATTTTGCTCCTTTAGCAGCCTTTTCTATTCCTTTTCTTCCTGGAGCTTTTTGCAAAGGGTGTCAATTGTAGATAGGGCCTCTCCTTGCAGGCTTTTTAAAGATGTCCCCATTGTGACTTGAGTCACTGTGTAATCTGTCGAAGACAGATCCTTTTTATCCTTCAAAGGATTAGGGTATGCAATCTCCATCACTCTCTCCCCTGATGCACTATGAGAGAAGAGGGTTATGGGATTTTTCTTCTTGGCCCCTTTTGATGGGATTACGGAGAAGTCCATCGATGTGATGGGAACTTTCCTATTCTGTTGACTCAGGTGCTAGGAGATCTATGCTGGACTCATGGGAGAAGGACCAGAAATAGAGAAGGGGGTAGCTGTAGTAGTAGAAGGGAAATATGTGGAGACACCTGGAGGTGGAATTGAGAGGGAAGCTAAGGAAGTGCTCACGGGAGGAAGAGATACTGCAGGGGAGGAAGACATAGGAATGGAAGGGAGCTCAGAGATGAGGGAAGAAATGGTGGGGGACAGCTCCGCGAGAGAAGAGAAGATGGATGATGAGGCAGGGGGAACAACAAAAGATGGGGGAGAGGACACGACCAAAGGAATGATTGCTTGGGTCACTCGAGGAGGGGAAGGAGGAGAGGGAGAAGGGATAGAAGGGCTCAATAGTTATAGTAGTGGTGACATCCTGAGTGGATGTGCCTATTGGAACGTCTTCCGCTGCTTCTTCTTTTGGTCTTTCCAGGATTACAACCCGTTCTTGTGAAGTGGAAGGAGGACTTTCAGGAGCTTCCTCTTAGGTGGAGCTTGTCTCACCCTCTTTGCTTTTCCCCTTGCCCTTTGGTAGCTGTTTTTCCTGAGGAGGTGCATTGCCTAACAGAGATGTGGTGAAATCAACTCCGAGGTAGATGAGACCGTTCATTCTGCACCAATGCTCTGTCCTTCACAAAGTTTCTTTAACCCTTTCTTCTATCATTTAGTGTGCTTTGGTCCTGTCAATTGCAGCAAATGGCCAGTCATCTCCACCTGTATCCAAATATACCTGATCAATTTCTTGATCAGTAGTTTGATAACCTTTTGGGACGACGGCTACGTTGTACTGGATGATTTCAACCAAGGCCAAGTGGGAGTGGTCCTTCCTTCTAAGTTTGACCTCATGGTACAGGTCGATATAGATATCCTCGATCTATGGAATATGAATCGGATCGAGATTTGCCCTAGGGAGACAATTCCTTGGGTTGAAGGTGGGCTTGGCCAGGAAGTTGTGCTTCAGATTCAGCAATTTCAACTCTGCAAGCATCTCCCGGGCTTTGTGATGTGTACCAAAAGTATACCTACCCACTATAAGGGGGAAAGGAGTTCCACCCTTCTTCCTCTTTAAACACTTTTTGTGGTAGGTGATAAGTTGTCTCGAAAACTCCAACAAGATCAACTTGGGGCCTGCATATCTCGGCAGTTTGGTTGGTTTTCCCAAGAAGTTGGCTGCCCTTAGGTAGGTGAAGGTAGGGAATTATGTGAATAAGGCTCCCCACTTTTCTGTCACTATCACAATGCTCTTGGTCGTATGACCATGAGTCATGTTTGGCCTCAAAAGATAGATGATGTCATAGAAGAAGGTGTTGTTGATCTTTGTAAATTGTGGAATACTATTTTCCAGCTTCAGCTCTAGATAGTATTCATATATTTTAACCTGGGGCCAAACCCCACACCGCATCAAAGATGGATAGTCTCTTTCTGAGGCTACGGCATAAACTACGTAGGAGTTCATATAGAACCTCCCCATTGTGGTAAGTTGTTGGAGCTGCTCAGATATTGTGCTGCTTATGATCTTCGCCCACTCAAAGTGTTGATTGGGCACATTTGTGTTCATTATTTCTAAGTACCTCAGCATCCACTTGTGAAAGTAATGGGCATCAGGAAGCCCAAATACTCTGCTCAGGAACGTGATTATATCACTGAGTTCCTCTGAAAAGTCACTGTGATGAATGACTTGTGGCCATCGGGTCACCACTTTCTTGTTCTTTAGGTATACTTCATTCATCAACTGCATACATTGATCCTCATTGTCATCCCAAGCCTTGATGCAATCTTCCTGGCTTATGGCCACAAAGTTCTGGTGGTGAGGAATGCTGAGCATTATTTCAAAGTGTCAGGTAGTGAGGTTGATTATGACCTCGCCCTTCTCATTTACGACACACCTGGTGTCTTTATTGTAGTAGTGGGCCACCACCATCATAAATTCATTATTTACTGCACTGACTGGGATCCCCCCAGAAAAATGCAACCCAATGCCCATCATTTTGTCCATCCATGGACTTCTTGTGACCCTCTGGGTTCTGGCCCAGAAATCCTCCATATCAATGTGACCAAGTTCTGAGTCTTTGATGTCTAGGTCACACTCTGCTTGGGATTCGGGCATCCTGACCCTCTGATATTTGTACTTCATTTCTTCTTCTATGAGCTTGGCCTTGCCCTTAGATTTGGTAGGGCTCTTGCTTGATGTTGACATATGTAACCTTGAACTCAGTTGCTGATTTGCAAGAAGAAGAAGTGAAACCCAACGCAAGAAAGTCATATCAGCTGTTTGATCTTCCATTAAAGTGTTGATAGAAGGAAGAGTTAGTGATTTTAAGGCTTCAGGGCGCATGGCGCATGAATACTCTAGGCTACATGGTTAAACAATATGGCTCACAGAAAAGAGCTGCTGCAAGGGATAAATTAGCGCCAAAGGGTGCATGGCACATAGATATTGTAGGTTGCATTTTTTGTTGTTGTAAGCAGAAGTGCGCCTGTGCCATATGTATGCATTTTATAAAGGGCGCTGATATTTTTCATGTTACAAGGGTATAGGATGTGCCAAAAGCCGCAGTTTTAATGCGTGTAACATCATTTTTTCATGCTCCATAGGGGAACTTGGCGTGGCGCATGAAAGGTCTGCATAACATAATGTTGTTGTAACAATGGATGTGCCTGCACCTTTTTAACAGTTTTATATTAGGCGCATATAAATTTGATGTTACATAGATGTAGGGTGCGCCAATGGCGTGAGTTTTAATAATGCAACACATGAGTTTTGTGTGCCAAGAGGGCGCAGGAAAAGCGGTTGTAACAAGCAAGGGAAGTGCACCTTCATGGAGCAGCTATTCTTTATGCAACAGGCATGGTATATGTGCCATTGGCGCAACTGTTTATCATGTTGCAGGGGTGGCAGATGTGCCAAAAGAGGAAATGATAGCGTCTTATTTTCAAGCCATGATTCTTTCTCCTGAGGGGTTACATGCATTTAAACTTCTTTTGCAGGATGTCTTTGGGTGATGAAGAAGCTTAATTAGAGAGTTTCGAGCAATATTTTCAAGACAGAGTCCCCTTTACTAACAGATCTGGAAAGATGGGGAAATTCATGTGGGAGAATAGAAGAAACAATAAAGGGGGGAAGTTCATGGTTTCACAGCCTTATTTAACCCAATCCGCACCACCAAGCAGCCAAAAACCAAAACACAAAACACACAAAGAAATGAGGACCTCCTACCTGGATTATATAATGGAGAAGTGTGAAACTGGTTCCATGAAGTGACTCAAAAATGACAGGGCAGGTGCACTGACAGGTACAGAGGGAAGAGAAAATCACGTGATTTGGACTAATGAAAACGACAGTGCAGATGCGCCTATATATAGGTGAGGTGGTAATAAATGCGCTAACCACTTTTTCAAGTGGCGCGCCAAAAGTGCTATCGACAATGGAAAGCATGCGCCCTTGGTGCACCAAAAAACCTACCAACACGAAGTTATGTGCACCTTTGGCACACCGAAAGTGCTGTCGACACAAGAATATATGCGCCCTTGGTGCACCAAAACTCGGTGCAACAAAAGTATTGTTGACATAAAGGCGCATGCACCTTGGTGCATGCAAGAAAGGCACAACATAGTGAGGTGCACCAAAACACCTATTGACACTTCAAACTATGTGCCAAAGGATTTAAAGGGGGTGCACCAAAACTTGATGTTGCATAGTCATTAGGTGCGCCTGACCAAAAAGACCAAAAATGGCTAATTTCAGAAAACTAGATTTCCCGGGAAGGGATTTTGCAACGTTCCAAATGCAAGGAGTCCCTGATGAGGGACCGGAACAAAATTTTGGTAGGGTTATCTATAAATTTTCCCTTGCCAATTTTACAGGATAACAAATCCCAACCTCTATTGAAGGCTTAACCAGTTGTGGTATCTTATTAAAGTTGAACTTTGTATCCCACTCTCTTATATTTTTTACAAGTTACTCTCTACTAGGCTCTTCAAATTTCCACCCTCCTTGCATGATTTTTTGATTCTGTTCTTCCCAAAATGGGTTTGTGATTGTAAGAGGATATGTGGGATAGGATTCAACTTATTTTCACACTATTTGAGGTGGAAGGGAAGGTGTTACACTTTTTTGTGGAGGAAATTGAGGTTTTGAAGGGAAAAGGGAAATGGATTGAAGGAGGGATGGAAGGTAAGAAGATGGAGAAGTGGAATCCTTAATGCAGGAAATGGGAAGAAAGCTAGGAGTATGGAAATTAGGTTGAGATAACATAGGTTGAAGAGGAGGAATAGACAAACTATGAGGTGGTGATGTAGGAATTACCCATTAACAAGGTTAATTGGAACTCATTTCACAAGCCTTTATCTCCTCAATCCACTTTGCAAGTTGTCGCAGAATTTCAACCATGAAATCAAAATTCTATTGAGGGTTTTAGTTTCTTGGCATAGGTTCAACTCATGGACAAGGGACCCTAAAACCAATCCTGAATGCTTTAAACCAACTTTTTCCCTGGTCTACACCATATATTCCTACATTCTTTGAATTTTCCTCTGCAAATAAGTATCTTCCATAAAGTTTCCACCATCACCTATATAACCATGTTCTTCATAAACATCATGGTTAGAAAAATAACCATATGGATAAGTAGGGGTTACTTTATGTTAATATTTAACATGATAGGGCTCATAGAATTGATTTGGAAGAGGATTTAGAAAATGTGGAGGTGGGGTGAACTAGTTTTGTTACTACAAATGAGAATTCCATGATGTAAATAAAGTCATTATTGTATAACTTCATGAAAGAGGAAAACGAAAAGATGGAAGACAAATAAAATGAATGGAAGAAACTTTAAAGAAAGAAAAAGGTTTTTTGATGAGATGATGGGTTTGTTGGAATAGTGGAGTCACCAGATGTACTTGAAAGTTTCTCCAAAGGCTAAAATATTCACCAAGAGCACATCAAACTTGATGAAGTGAAGTGGTAAGGTGCTTCAAACTTGTCCCACCAGGCATGCCAAAAATTTTAGTTCAAAATTACAGCACCCTTGATAACTAGAGTGTGTATGCATGGGCTATCAGTGTAATTTGCTAACATGGGATTGTCTCAAGGTGTGGGATCCCGCAATTGAGACAAACCTCCAAAGAAGGTTGGTTCCTCTACCTAATCCTATCACTAAACTACTCCTAGAATGGAAAATTTAGAAAACTAATCCTAAACTTACAATTCCAAGGGACCAAGGAGAGAGAGAGGGTTAGAAAGATGAAAAAATGGAAAAAACTAAGCTAAGGCTAGTGATAGCACCAAGAAAAGGGGTGAGATACTCTACATGAGGGAGAATGGAAGGAAAATGGAATTGAGATAGGCTAGACAAGTGTGACACAAACCTAAATCCCAAATCACCATTAAATCTCCATGAAACAAAACCTCATGAACTTGCAAATTAGAGAAGCATGCACATAATACAACAACATAATGGAGAGGTAACAGAAACACAATAAAAATGAGCTAGTGTTGAAGAAACACAACAAAACATGATTTTTATTGCTTCAAAACATGCACAAAAAATTTAGATATGATGGAAAAAGGCATAATTACATTACAGGACCAAGAAAAGGCTCGCAATTCAAATGGAGTTGAGGGAAATATTTGTAATATTTTCCCTAGCTCCTAGAATGTCTCTCTCAAAATGAGGTAAATTTTACAATATCTAGAATAAGAGCCTCGAAATTTCCTCACCAACCAACATAATTCTTTAAAGAGGTATGGGGGGCCATATAATTTGGTACTTTTCTTGCACGGGAAGTCATGGGTGTCATACCTCATTAAACTGGCAGTTGAACAACTTTTAATTCTTCCATTAGTTCTTGGTTTGTTATTGCACTTGGTCAGTTACATGTATTTTTTACTCCCAAACAGTAGCATAATCATCTCCAGTGTTGATCAGTATCATAAATGTGACTGATTGGTAATATGTTTTCCCCACTCTCAGCTAGTAGCTTAAAATATATTATCAACCAGTATCATACGTACAAGTGCTACTGATGCCTTTTTTATCACCTGACTTCTCTTCAACATCTCCCTTGTGTAACCATTTGGTAGCTTACAAAATTATTCCAGCTAGTAGCATTCTTAACAACTGTTGGAACTTCTAATACCATGCTACCGACCAGTAGCATCCGTAAATGTTACTAAAACCTTTGCAATATTTTCCTTACGACCTACCGTTATCCATGCTACTATCAGGTAGCATCCGTACTTACTACTAGCTGGTAGCATTTTACATGCTACTGACCAGTAGCATATATGATGTTATCAATGAAATTTTACCACTACTTTTCCCCTCTACCGAGTTCACCAAAAATAGGTCAGACCTTCACCGTGGCTTGCTAGATTTTAGCACATGAATGTTAACTCAGTCAAGCCATCTTGAGATGCCTTTCTCTCTTATTTCGAGAGCTGAATATGATGACTGTCTGCACATCCTAGACTTTGAATGGCTAAGTCCATTTATAATTAATTATCCAAATTAACCCATGGGATAAATTTTGGATAAGAAACTATTCAAAATTACTGCTAGGCATTATATTATATTTAGTTTCACTTTTAGTGTTACCTACTTGAGCTATGTTTGGAGATATTCTTTGAATATTATGAGGTATAAATCTCCCTTGAGTGGCATGTGGCATGTGCATCAATGTTGGTCATGTAAACGAGGCTTAGGAATTCTACTGGTTGCATATATTAACTTCACTAATACCATATCATGTAAGGTGAATAGAATGGTGTGTTATTCTTATGGTGTCCCTGACAACGACGCCAACAATGATGGGTCGTTATAATCTATAATAATTTAACCAACAAATTCAATTTTTGATGTCATTATAAAACTAGGGTTATGTCCTAGGCCATATATAATGAATTCTTATGCAACTCATTTGTTTTGGTTTTTCTCCTTGTGGGGGGTTTTGTGTGGTTCCCTTATTTATCCTCTAATATACTAAAGGTAAATGTTGTGCTAAACTACTGAAAGGAAATACATGTAATCTACTAAAATTATTGAAAAAATGTTGTTGTAATAAAAATGTTTTCAAAGGAAATACTTTAACTAAATTTGAAATGCACAAACTGAATTGAAATGCACACATTGAATTGAAATAACACACACTGAATTGAAATATTAGTAGGTAAATATACTAAGCAATGAAATAAGCAATTGCATTAAGATAACCATTCAAATAAAAAAATTGAAACTCAGACTTATCAAAAATAATGAGCATGCATGAAACATCAAACCTCCAATCACCTTGGTTGAGTGTACCCTTTCTCTCCCTTGGGATTGAGGTACTCTTAACACTAAAATATATTCAAAATAACATCGAATATATTGATTCAAATGAGTTCCAAAAAATATTTCAATATGAGATTGAAAGTAAATACCAACTGATATAAACTTGTATTGTAAATTATTATCATAAAGTACCACAAAATTTTCTTCGAGAAGGTGCCTTTATAAACCCAATTAGTTACAAAATGTGCCATGATTATAGGCAGTAAATTTATCTAATAAAAACCTCATTAAAGATCAGTGGAATCCTGTAACATAGCTAGAAATAGGTTCCTTGTTGGTAAGTTGTTTATGGGAAAATCCTCCATGATGGCATGATGGAAAAAGACTCGGCCTTCTTGACTATAACTTCCCAAAATTGTCAGTAGATGCACATTATTATCCTGCACACATCATCACATTACTCACAGAAGTTGTTAGAAGGAATTTCTACGGTCAAGAGTTTACATGAAACAAAAACAAGAGAAATGTATCAACCTTACTTAGGCTATAACTATATAGAACATACCCCATGCACAACTTAACATTTTTAGGAATAAATCAATAACCATATAGATGATATAATAGTTTAATTCATGCACTCATCAATAATCCTCATCAGGGATGAAATCTCTATAGGATACTCAAAGTAATGGGATTTTAACTTCAAGGGGTAAAAACTCCTCAGATCTATAGACTATAGAAAAGGGTTTAGTTCCTATAGGAGTATGGATAATAGTATAATAATCTTAGAGAGAAAATGGGATTTGTATATGTCAAATTTTGCCTACTTGATCAATGGTTTTCATGATAATTTAAAAAAAAAAATTATTAGAAGCTTTAGATTTTCCATTTTCTTTTACATAATGAGGTGATGAAAATTTTAGTTTGATGTTGAATGTGTCACATAATTTCTTTACTTTTTTATTCTTGAAATATTTTCCTTTATCATTGAATAAATTGTGAAGGATTCTAAAGAAACATATTATATGAGGATAAATGAAATCAACAATTTTATTAGGTTTAGTAGATTCTAAGGGAATGACCTCTACCCATTTAGTTAAGTATTCAGTAGTTGTGATGAATGAGGTTGATAATGCCAATGAGATCTAGCCCTGATTGTGAGAAGGGCCATATATATTTAGTGGGTTTTAGGTCATGAATGTGAATGTGAGTGATATTATAATGTTGTTGGACTTTAACGCATTTCTTAACATACGCAAAATAATATTGATTGAGAGTAAGCTAGTAGTAGCCCATTTGCAAGACATGCTTAGTGATAGTTATCCCATTGAACTGTCTTCCGCATATGTCATCATGAACTTATTGAATGGATTTAGTAGATTTGAATGATATTTTATAAATATCAACAAGAGGCCATCAAATACACATTTATATAAAACACCACCTATGATGACATATCAGGTAGTGCATTGAAGAAAATATTGCTTAGCATTTCTCGATAAGTCAGAGGGAATTTTTTTATTCCCAAATATAGTCAAATATCTATGTATACTAGAGATTTGTTGGATTTTTTTCAATGAGGTTGATAGAAGGGATTTCATTTTTGTGGGATTATTGATCAAGTTTTTTTATAATGACAAACAATTTAGAACCATCTATTTATAGAGGGATGAGTGATGCAAGAGAATCCATGGTGTTTACAAATTTCTTAAAAGATCATGTAAATGTTTGGATGGTGTAATGATCAAAGGATTCAAAGAGGAATTCAACAATGGATTTATCTTTTCGTATAATCTCCTTTTTACATTGATAAATTCCTTTGATTTGGTTGATGAAAAGTTATGAGTCTCTGTAGATGTCCAAAATTTTAACACCGAGCATGATGGTAGTTTGGACACCCATGATTAGAGCTTCATATTCTTCCATGTTATTAGTACATTTGAAATTTATTTTGAAATATAGAGGGATAGGATTACCCCAAGGAGGTATAATAATTATACCGAAACCTCCCCCTTGCTAACACTTAGATCCATCAATAAAAAGTGTCATTTTGATAGGAGTGTATTCATGATCAATAATGTTGATAGATTTGTCAAGAAATTATTTATGAGGTGGTTGATTTTCAGAAAGAGGGGCTTCAGTGAGTTGATCAGTGGTGGCTTGTATCTTGACAGATTTTTGATAAATGAATTCAAGGACAAACTCGGTCATGATCATAAGCCACTAAGTGATGCAATCACAATGATATGGATTGGATTGTATGTTTTTAAGAGGATTGAAGTTGGTAATGATGTAAGTTATGTAATTAAGTAGATAATGTTGGATCATGGAATTTTTGAAGTAAAAGGCATAAAAAAACTTTTTGGCTTCATTATAATGAGTCTCGTAGTCATGGAAAGTGTTGCTTATATAGTAACTTTCTTGCTCACGACCCAACTTGTCTTGATGAGCGAGCATGACACCAAAGGAATGATTAGTAGCAGATATTTATAGGTGGAATGAATCCCCATCACATTGAGGTGTAAGAACAGGTGGCGATAGGAGGTATTTTTTGAGATCTTCAAAGGCCTTTTGATAGTTTTGATCCCATTTAAAATATACATCCTTTTGGAGGAGATGGTGAAAAGGATAACAACATCGTTAAAGTTGTGAGATGAAATGATAGATTGAATGAATATTAACCTGAAGGTTGTCAATATGTTTTAGGTTTGATGGAGGAGGAGTTTCGATGATGGATTTAATCTTGGTGGGGTCTACCTCAATTCCCCAAATAATGATACCTAGGATCTTACTGATGAGAACACTAAATACACACTTAGCGAGGTTGAGGAAAATAAATTACTGGATAAGGTGGAAAACTATTATGTCAAGGATAGTGAAATAATCCCTATGTTTCTTAGATTTACCTAAGAGGTCATCAATATAGGATTCTAAAATTTTGTAGATAAGATCATGAAAAATGTATGCCATCACATGTTGATAAGTGGTCCTAACGTTTTTAAGTCCAAAAGGAATTAATCGATAATAGAAATTTCCCCAAAGGGTGATGAAGGACAATTTTTGTTGATAATCGATGGCGATAAGGATTTTATTGTAGCTAGAGAATACATCCATGATGGAGAGCATTTTGTGTCTTGTGGTTAGATCAACAATATGGTCAATGTTTGGAAGGGGAAAGTTATCTTTAGGGAAAGTAAGATTGAGTTCTCGAAAGTTGATACAAATATGTAACTTTCCTGAGACCTTAGACATGGGGATGATATTAGAGACCCATTGTGGATAATCAATGGGTATGAAGAAATTAGTAGAGATCAACATTGAAACTCTTCTTTGATGAGAATAGCTATGTGAGGGTGTATCCTACATGAAATTCTTAGTGTTAGGATAAGTGACAATATTGCAAATAGTGATGTCAGGGTCAATACCTGGAATATCTCTATATGACCATGCGAAGTCCCGACTATGTTTAGATAGAAAGTTAGTGCAGTCTTTTAATTCTTATAAATCGAAATATTAATCAATTTTGAATATGTGAGACTCCTACGGAGTTCCTATATTAACGTCAATAGCGGATTTGTTGAGAAGTGTCAATGTGTCAGATGGTATATTATTTTTAAGGTAATAGTCCTCTTCCTCCGTGTAAGAGAGGATGGATTGGTCATCATGTAATTTAAGGATATCAATGGTTGGTGAATCCTCTTTTATCATTTTAGGCCAAACGAGAGGAAGAGTCTCAATACCATGGTTAATTTGATAAGTCAGTGGTCTTAAAATGACATTTTTGAGTAAAAAACGTTAGGTGGGATTGAAATGGTGTCATCTATATCCATAGGGTCGTCGTGTATAAATGGGGAAGGTGGCTTCAGTTTTGTGATTTATTTGGACACGATTCTTGTGGAGGGTTCAAAGGATGGTTTTTAAAAACCTAACCTGTATTTTTCATGAGAGATTTAAAAATGGTAAAGGATTCATTGTTCATAATGTTTGATTCTAAAACCCTTCCAGGCACAATGATGGAGGTACATTTGTGTAAATACTTGGTTATATAAGAATTTGAAATCTGATATGGAAGGTTTGCTATGGTGTTGATTAGTGGGACCTAGAGAAGGGTGATCGATCCCTCCATAAACGAGGTTGGTGTTGAGATGTGTTGGAATGAAGGATATAACATCCCTGACATTAGGTTCATACATGGAATTTTGGTTGGGTCTTCCATATGTCTTTGGCATAAGAAGATAATTAAATGTAAGGAGATGATACTCCCCTTGTGAAATTCGTTGAATAATATAGTTGAAAGAAGTTTCATCTGGTAACTTGGTTGAGGAAATGGATGAATTGGTGGAGGATTCATTAGAGTATCTCGAGTTCATTTTGTGAACAAGCACATTGTTTAGTTGATATGTCATGTGACATTATTTGAAATGGTTTGGATCTGTGGGGAATGTGAAAGTTTTACCCTCATGTTAATTTTTGAGACAACGATGAAGTGTAGAGGGAATACAACACATAGTGCATATCCATATTCATCCTAATAGGATTTTATATTGAAACTCTCCTTCCACCAGATAGAATATTTTGTGGAGGGTTTTAACACCAACTTTAATTAGTAAGATGACCATACCTAATGTGGGGATAATGGTGTCATTGAAAGCTCGTAGTATGGCAGGTGACTGGTAAAAAATGGTGTTGAGTATTTGAATTTTATAAAATGCATTTGATGATATGATATTAATACTGACACCATTGTCAATCATGACCCTATTTACGAGATAATCATCTATTTTTGCGGTGATAAAGACTAGGAGGTTGTGTTCCTTTGGTTGTAATGATGGGATTTCTAAGCTATCAATAGAGATGGTAGTAGACATTTTGAGTGCACCATATAGGTTTGTAAATGGTTATGGATCATCTAAGGGTACTGATATAGATTAGAGTGATTCAATCATATCTTTTCGATGTTGAGTTGAAGTTTTCACAAGATCATAAAGGGTTATTTTTAATGGAGTTTGATGAAGTTGTTTGATAACGGTGTTATATACAGAAGTGGTAGATTGCATTTGTGGAGCTGCAAGGATATATACCTTAGCCTTAGTAGGGGGTATTGTATTAGATGATTCGAGAGCAAGAGGGATTTATATTTTGGAAATTTTTTGATTATAATTATTTAGGTCATTTGTACATGCTCTAGTAGTGATACGTGATATTTCTATTTGATGAAGAGAATATTTCTTGGAAAATACCCCACTCTTTCTTGATAGGAATTTAGGTGATGCCTTAGATGTAGTAATTTTAGATGTCTGGTGGGTTGTTTTTATAGTTCTAGATTTGTAGGGAGAATGCCTTTGGTAGCAAGACTTTTTGATAGCAATAGGAAGGGCTTTATAATCCTTTGTAGAATGTTCTGGTGTGTGATGGTAATAAAAAAATGCTTCAAAATTATACCAGGAGGTTTTTCAACCTTAAAATTTAGATGGCTTAAGAGAAGGTAAAGTTATGATAGAATATTGGATGAGCCATTCAAGGGTTAATGCATATTTTCCTTTCAAATCAGAGCTTAAGGGAAGTGAAGATTATTTCGATGGTAATGGTGTTTTTGGGTTAGATAAATATCCTAAGTCTTACGAAGGCATGAAAATGGGGTGCGTAGGCACATACAAGTGTCGGTTAAGAAGGACACACTTAAGAGGAAGACTCATTTGGTACTTAGTCATGTTTTCATGGCACAGGCTAAAAATGGGAAAATTTGATAGATTACAGATCAAGGAAAGATAGGAATAAAAATACTTCACGACTAAGAAAAACTATTTTGGGAACAAAGTGGAAGAGAAAAGGTCATGCATGATTTATGATAATAATAGGATTAAGATAGATTTTAATAGGTCATGCTACTTGATCTGTTAATGGTTAATATGATTATGTATGCTAAAATTTTGAAAATAAAGTATAAAGGAGGGACTTGGTAGGATTTGTGTGCTTTGGGTGAGCATTTAGATCTATCTACATGAAGTGCCAACACACGTAGTTATTTGAGTGGGAAAATAAGACTAAATGTTGGTTTTGTTACTGGAACCTCCATTCAATTTTTTTCCCATGATGATGGCATATCGATTAACTCTTGTAACCGTTAAAAGTTGGGTAGACTAAAGAAAATATCAGTTTGTGTGAAGATATGGTTATGGACCTAATTTTAATGCATGTAAGTGGGTGGAAGATAATATATATCATGATATCTATGAGATATTTTTCATCCTCTTTCCTATAGAATTATATGAGTGGTTGTCAGCATATGCATCAAAGAAAAACTAGAGTTCCAGACCTAGGTTTTGGATGCAGGAAGATTACTAGACATTGTTTTATGCAAATGAACCTTTAACACATGCTATAGATCATTAGTGGTTTGGTGTTGTGTGAAGTTATAATTTGGATTAGGTTGTTTATAATTATTATTTTTTTGGAAGTTACTGAGTTTGAATTTTTGCGTGAGACCAAAGGATCTTACATCCACTCTATTCATTTAGAAATTAACATCTTGATGGTGGTATTGAGTTTAGAGTGCTTAATAATGGATAGCTAAACATACCACTAGGCATAGGGGCAGGAGTAGGTATGGTGAAATATGGCAGACCTTGCAACATAAAGACAACAAGAAGAAAGGAAACTAAAGTATTATGAAGTGTGGGAGAGGGAATTGGTGAAGCAGTGTGATATTGAGGAGTCTGTGGAGTTGTAGAGGACAATGTCTTGCCAAGGATTTAAAACTCACGTAGAAGATTTGGATCTGAAGCATCAGGCTCACCCCAATTAGGAAAGTGTAGTAGAAATTCCCCTTAGGATTCTAATGAAAGCATGTCAGAAGAGGAAATATTTAGGACTGCGGGCACGCATCTGATCCCACTTCACAACCTAGCCCTTTTGTTGGGTTTTCGACTTCTAGAAGTAATCATTGATACGCATGCAAGTGTGGGTAATCCAATAGATTTAGGTAGATATAATTATCCTTTGAATATAGAAGTGCATTATATAACACATACACTTATGGCAGCACAAATGACATCATCTTTTTTTGGGGGACCAATTGGAGGAATATTTTCTGGCGCATCATCAGGATAGAGTGTGGGTGCACAGAACATTTTTAATACATCTAGAAGTACTAAAAATTCATATATTATGGGAGTTTTATTTATAACTATAGTTGGGACATGAGGAAGTACATCCACTAGCTTGTTTCCTACTTTAGGAGGAGGATCAGGTGGATAAGGAGTCTCGGGATCAAGTGGGTCAGGTGGTTCTGTGGGTAGAGGAAATACAAATAGGGGCTCTGGTTTTAGATCTGGTGGACAAGGTCTACACCCCCATCAACCACATCAGGTGTATTACAAAATATCTCTTCACTTACCAAAATATAGAGGTATTGAAGATGTAGCAGAGCATGTACACAAGTGTGATCTTCTATGACATGCTAAGGGAATCATGCCTCAGATAGAAATGTAATTCAGTTTTTAGCTATTCTTTAAGGGTGTGTGCATAGGTTACAAAAAAAGTAATGACACACATCACATTGTGGTGGATTATGATGCTTTTCATTCTACATTTCTATCTGAGTTTTGTACTCCAAAATTTCAGTAGAAAAGTATCAATGCACTTAAGGACATTAAACAGGTGTTATCAAAAATCATTCAGGAGTATGATTTACATTTTCAAAATTTGTTGTCAAAGTTATCTTATGACATACATCACAGTCAACATGCATAGTGTTTTTTTGGTGTATTGTTGACTTTTTTAAGACATGCTCTATTTCATAAGCATTTTATGGATCTGCATAATGCTTTGGAATCATCTCTGCACACTGAGGAAGTTTGGAGTGTGGATACTAGAGTAATTCATTCCTAGAAGCACAGATTGCAATTATGGAAAAAAATTGGAGAATCTCTCTGCTAATTCATCTCAAGAGATGTGGAGTGGAATATGGTGTATAGATTGGGAGTTTTAAGGACACACTAAGGATAACTTCCCTCATAATTCGGTGTGCTTCATGTTGTTAGATTGTGAAATTTGTCATTTGGACCATGATGTGAGTAGATGACCCCTCTTATAGCGTGCGATCTGGAAGAATGTGTCTATGTATTGTAAAATGTATAAAAATCATACTCATGATACCATTGAATACAAAGTTATTGATCATATCAATGAGGCCATTAAGACCGAGGTGTGCCAAACTAGTGTGTTAAGTGGGCCTAAAGAACAAGAAGAGAATCATAATGAAGGTCACAATAATCGGGACAATAGGACTTAAGGCTTTCATGGAGGATATAGAGGCCGAAGGTCATGGCGGTGGTAGAGGAGTATTTCCTAGAGGAAATTTTTATACTTGTGGATCACCTGATCATTATTAATGTGAGTTCCCTCCAAATGTGGTTTTCTCATGTGTGGAAAAAAACATAAGTTTTAAGAATTCCCTTATTTATATGAGCACATGAGCAAGCAACACAAGAAAGACAAGGGTGTTGGAATGATAAAGGTAGAGTGTGTAGTTGACAATTAATATATTTCAAAGGTAACAACTACCCCTTAGTTATAACATGTTTTAGCTGCTACATGCACTGAGGCAACACACGCATGTGAATCTCTGAAGTATAAGTCGATTATAACAAAGCAATAAGTGATAAGTACAAAGTATATTGATGTTACACATCAGAAAGAGGTTTACTAGGAGATAATGGATGCTATAAGTGATTTGCAAGGATAGATTCAGAGCTTCAAGGAGTATGCACACATGATGGATCAAGAAAAGAAGTTTCAATTTCTACAGAAGGATGTAGATGGCTTGAAGGAGGTATGTTGAATGTTATGCTAGGAGAACATCATCCCTTTGTTAGGAGAGTGGTTGAGGGAAAAGTTATTGCACACAGGTAATGAGTGCGAGAGGTAGATAATTCATGCAAATATTCCACCACACAATCATGAGTATGATAAGGAGACTACTATGAATGCAATCATAGATGTATGGATTATAAGAAATATTCTGATAGATATAGGTGTGGAGGTTAATGTACTCACATTGGATGCATGTAATCAAATAGAAGACCACCATTATGGCCTTTTGTGAATGTGTTGTATATGAAAAATAGGACTAGTGCTAATCCTATTAGAGTACTCAAGGATGCAACAATTACAATTCAGGGAGCCAATTTTACTAGGGAATTTGAAGCATTGGAGCTAGCTGAAACAGATAGCTTCCTAGCATTAATTGAGTGCCCCTAGTGTTACGTGAATAATGAAAATTAATGTTTCAACCAGGGATACATTGGATTTGAGAATAAATATTATTACATCATTATACCTTTGACAGATGTAAAGGCTTCTTTGTATATTGATCCTTTGAGTGAATAAGAATTGAATAGGATATATGCACACATAATTAGAGACCTTGATGTAAATGAGCCATCTAAGGAAGGTTTCATATAGTGGTATGATGCCCAGTCATTTAGTGATACCACAAGTATTTCTTGTGAAAACTGGGTATATGGAATGTATGAAGACTTGGGTGAGAGATAAACAACAGAGTTACTTGCATGATCAAGCCATGCATGGTTAGGAAATTGAGTTATAACCAGGTACCTAGGTATATTGGTGAAAGGAAACATGGTGTATTTCTACGTGCCATGGAAATACAGTAGAAGAATGAAGGAGACATGAGAAATATGCTAGTATATACTCTACATGGGACACCCACTCACTAGTGGGAAACACACAGAGACAACCTATTAGAATGGAAAGAAATGAGAATCACCTTTTCTACTAGGTTCCTAAGGAGAAATTTACCTTCTCAGATATGTGAATTCCATGGGAATTCCCCTACCTCTAATCACATTTAGAATTGTGAGAAACTTTAGATGGAGGGGAAGAAGGCCTTTCCACCATCACTCTGGGTACATAAGTTCTACTCCTCTTTAAGTTGCTATAATCACATGGTATGTTCATGCATAATTGATAAGAGAAATAGTAAATTAGAAGGAGATGACCCTGGGTATGATTCATACTTTTGATTAATATTCTAATAAGCCACCGACTAATGAAGCACTACAGATTATGAAGTGCCTTAATTTGGGGGATAGTGCAAATGATGAAAAAATATTATTAGACATGTTTGGTGAGTTGTATTTAGAGGCATGCCTTGACCTTAAATATACTGAAGAAGAAGAAATTGTCTGCATTTGGGAGGTGAAGGAAAATGGTAAACTGGTATGCATGAAAAATGATGAGGATGATGAGGATAATAAATTGGATGTTAACCACACTGAAGGTACATGTAAGGTGATGGACACAACAGAGTAAAAGGTTCACATGTATCATGAGGCTATGAAAATAAAGAAGGTTAACATTAGAATAGATGTAGAGCCTAAAAAGGCTATTATTGGTGATTACTGGTCAGATCAGGAAGTGGAAAATATTATTATACTTTTACGTGACTTTCAGGACTTATTTCTAAGGGGTTAGCATGAGTTAAAGGGAGTAAACCCTTCTTTAGATGAGATGAGAATAAAAATTAAAGAAGGCATCAAGGTAAAGGAGGAAATTGATAAGATGCTCAATTTTAGTATCATTGAGCCCATCAAGGAATCTGAATGGGTTATCCCATGGTAACCAACATTAAAAAGGATTGGAGGATAAGGATCTATTTGGAACAATGAGAATTAAATGCTTCATGTGTTATTGATCCTTTTCCTACGCCATTTATAGAGGAGATCCTTGAAGGAGTTGATGGGTGCAAGATCTACTCTTTTACAAATGGGTTTTCTAGATATCATCAAGTGCACATAGAAAAAGAAGATTGGGAAAAGAAAAATTTCACCACCAAGTGGGGAATTTTTCCATACATAGTGATGCCCTTTGGACTGAAGAATACGCACTAGTGGTGTTCTTGTGCATTGTGGTACAAGAATTTTAGGACTTCATTCATAAGTTTTTACATAGGTATATTTGGATGATTAGACCATTTATGGCTTAGTTAAAGACCATTGTGAGAATCTAAGACTTATGTTTGAGAGGTGCATATAGTTAAGAATCTCTCTAAATATTAAGAAGTGAATCTTTGCAAAACCTTTTGGAACTTTACTTGGGCATATTATTTGTAAAGAAGGGTTGTAGGTGGACCAAGCCAAGGTTGTTGTGATCTTGGGATTGGAGGAACCTAATAATGATAGTTAAGTGTGTGGATTTCTGGGACATACATGGTATTACAAGATATTCATTAAGGGGTTATGCAAAGATTATTACACTCGTAGAGGAACTAAAAGCTAAAGGAAAATTATATTGGGATGATGTGCAACAATAGGAGGCATTTGAAACATTGAAGGAAAGGCTTACTACTGCACCTATTTTATGATTTCCTTTGTGGGAAAAAACCTTTCATGTTAATGTGGATGCTTCTAGGATGGATTTTAGTGCAATCTTAGTGCAACATGAGAAGGAATTATGGACCACGTTATTTTTTTGGAAGAAAAAAGTTGAAACTTGTTGAAAATAATCATTCAACTACTGAGTGTGAGGATTTTTCCATGATCTAAACACTATGCAAGTTCAAATAATACTTTTTGGAAACACTGTTTATCTTATTTACAGATCATATGACACTTAAGTATTTGGTCAATGAGCCTATTTTTCAAGGGTGCATTTGTAGGTGGATATTACTATTTCAGGAATTTCAATTTATAGTGATTATAAAAAAAGGAAAAATTAATTTAGGACCTGAGTATTTGTCAAGAATTATTTTTGGTGAGGATGCGCATAGTATTAAGGAAATAATGCCTGATGTGTAACTTTTCAAATTAAAATTCACAAACAAAAAACTACAAGACATTGTAGTAATTTTGTGCATTAGATATGCACCTGAGGGAATGGAGATATTAGAGAAGAAGAAACTCGTAATATGCATGAAACCTTACCAAATAATAGGTGGAGATTTGAATAAGCTAGGGTGTGATGAAGTTTTACATCGATGTGTTCTGTAGCATGATCATGAGGCTATTATGGAAGAAGCTCATGGTCGAATTGAAGGAGATCATTATGCAAACAATGCCATTACACACAAGATTCTGATGGCTGGCCTTTGGTGGGAAAATTTGTACAAGGATACTAAATAATATGTCAAGGCATGTGACCATTATCAGTGCCTTGGGAAGCCTGGTACCAAAAATGAGATGCCTTTAAGGCCTATTGTAAGTGTTGAGCCTTTTGAGAAATGGGATATTATCTGTGTAGGTCTTATTTCCCCACCCACGTGTAGGATTGGAATGCGTTACATTATAACTTTTACAGACTATATAAAAAGGTGGGCAAGAAGAAACACCTATAAAGGATTGTACAACCACTACAATGACATGATTTTTATGGGAAAACATTATTAGCAGGTATGGATGTCCATTGAGTCTAACAAGTGATAGGGGCACTCATTTCTTAAATGAGACAATCATGATTTTATTGGTAGAGTTTATGGTGGCACACCATAAGACTACACCCTATCACTCACAAGCCAATGGTACTGATGAATATTTCAATAAGATTTTGGGACATACAATGACACACATTTGTGATGTTGGAAGGAAATACTGGGATGATAAAGTATCTATTGTACTTTAGGCATATAGGACCACCTATAAGAGGTTAAATAAGGCCACACCCTTTCAGTTGGTGTTTAGTGCAGAGGATGTATTTCCTGTTGAATTTATGTTACCATCCATGCTTATTACATATGCAAGAGGAATAGCTAATGAGAAATATGTGGATAAGCATTGACTAATTAATGTAGTTAGATGAGTGGTGCACCATTGTATGATAGATTTAGAAGACCGAGAAGGCAAGACATAAAGCATGGCATGATAAACATATCTATAATAAAACATTTGAGGTGGGAAAGATGGTTCTTCTGTATGATTCAAAGTTTGCGTGCAACCAAGGGAAATTGAAATTTCATTGGTTGGGACCTTTTATTGTAACAAAGATACTTGATTCAGGCACTTGTTAGTTGAAGACGTTGGATGGCACTTTACTACTTGGTTACTTCAATGGGAGTAGGTTGAAGCCCTACTAAAAAAAGGATTCTTTGTTTTTGTAATAAGGTAGTATTACCACTTAGATTAGATTTCCCTTTTCATGTGTTTCCTTTCATCGTTGTTATGATTTGTCAATTTAGTTCAGTGTTTTGTTGTAATAAGCGCACTTACACTCTGAAATATTAATAATATATTTTGAGTTCATGTGCAAAGGACCACACATACTTTTAGTGTGGGGTGGATTGCAAGTACACACAGAAGAGTAAATTGGCTAGTGTTGAAATTTGACTATGAACTGAAGGAGTATGCTCATGGATGACAATATTGGTTACTTGAGAGAAAGGTAATACAAACAATGAGAAGGATGGTGATAATATGGAATTGAAAATAATTTCTCAAATTGAATTCCATGCATAGAAGGATGATTTCACAGTGTAACACGAGGTAAGAAGAAGCATGGGAAACTACTTAGGATGAGGAACAAAGGTTGATGTACTTTGATGCATGGAGAAACATGTAAGGAGTTATATGGCTGAGAAGTATTAGGTGTTCTAGGATTTCTAGAAGGTTACAATTTTGACATGGAAAAATCATTGAAAATCATGAAATAAATAAATAAAGTGTAATTAAAGCTTTGTATGGTGGTAGGTTAGGAGAAATTAATGCTAAAAAAATTACAAAATTATAAAAGGGGTGCTTGCGAGTTCATTTATACCTTGCATAATTTGAGTTTTTGAGCTGTGAAGTGTGTTTTGAAGAGTGATTTAAGTGCGGAGTGTGATTGTAGATGAATCAAACAGTGAACAAGTGATATTTTGACACGACTGTGATAGGGCTCAATTAGAAAGGTGTTTGAGCTAGAAGAAGGCATGCAGAAGGGAAGTTAATGGAGCTAGGTTTGAAGAAAATAGAATTACAGTTAAGGCATGCTAGGGAACATGGATTTAGGATTTATATAGCTCAAACAAGCACAAGGAAGCATTATAAAATCACCATGGCACCAAAGAGAGCACCTCAAGCAAATTCTCAAGGAAAGAAGAACAACGAAGTGGAATTTGATGACACACCTAAAAATACGCTTTTTGGAGGTTTAGTACCCTGAAGGTGTAATTATGGGGCGAGATTGGAAATAACATATCATAAGAAGAAAGGTGAGTTATTACAATCACCACACCAAGAAAAAAAAAGGATGAAATGGACAAGGTACTATTAACAAAGACAATATTTGTGAACAGAGGATGATAAACCCATCTATGATGATGAAGGGCATAAGATGTTGGAGAGATTTGGATTTTTGAAAGTATATGAGTTTCCATTACTTTGGTAAGCCAGAAAAACTATACCAATGGTTAATGTCTAGATTCCATGAGGACTTATCCTATTTTGTATGAATGCAGGTGCACCTCATCATACCCTTTATCAGAAAATTGATGGGATTGACGATTTTAGACACTAAAATCATCAAAGACCTTAATGATGATGAGGGTGTGGAAGAAACTTATGAGGATTTGGCATATGAAAAAGGAGGGTGTGCTATGGACATTGAGAAATTAGAAGATCATCCTATGATTAAGATTGTTACACATCTCCTCACCAAGTTAAATAACTAGGAGCTCTGGAGCTAGGTAAATAAGAAGTGGCTCCATATCGCTAAGAAAATGTTTAAGTGATTTTTATATAGATTGGTTGCATTCATAGTAGAAACCATAATTGAAGAAGTGCACTAAGGAGATAAGATAAGTTTTTGCACTATTCTACTATTTATCATGTTTGTGCAGATTGGGGTGTCTGAATGGCCAAAGGAAAAGATATGGTAGTTTCCTAAAGAAAATAAGTCACTTGAAGAAATATTTGTAAAGTATACGTGTGAGGGAACTATGAGAGGTCCTTATAAAAAAAGCTAGAGCTTTGGTAAAAGTGCATGTGTGAGGCCTTCGAGCATGAATGGAGATTACCTAAGGCCCTACCTACCGTGTTGGAGAAGTAGGCACAATTTGCAATTTTCTAGCATTACCACATTGGTAGATTTTATATGAAAGATGGGAAGTGGATCCCTTGGTGTAATATCCCTTATGATTTCACTATGTGGTACTTTCAAGCTTCTGTGAATAGATTTTGAATGTGTGCAGATTAAGATTTGATGTAGACAAGGTGGAATGTGAATATCATACTCTTCGGAAGACATATGTTTATCCAGGTAAGTCTGCGTATATTGAAAAATTGATATCTGATGAAATTAATATCAGTTCCATGATTTTGGTAGTTGGGAAGCTTGGCGTGGTTAAGGTATATATTTACCTTAAGATAAAATTAGTCGAAGAAAATTATATTGAGAACAAATTTAAGGTCCCTGAGTTTTCTCAAGGGAAGCATATAGTTGGAAATTTACAGGATGATGAACCCTCTCCCCCTCATGACGATGAGGAAGAAATTCAGGAAGAGGAGGAGAGGTAGGATAGTGGTGGATTAGATCATGGTGCATGGAGTAAGCCAACTATATTTTAGAAGAGGCAGTGCAAGAAATCCCCTCCCAAAGAGGAAGAAGAAGTGAGAGAAGAAACTAGCATTGAGGATAATGAGAAGGATGAGGGCGGCATTGAATACCAAGGCTTTAGGAGAGTCTTGAGAAGAACAAGGATAGAGAGAACTGGTGTGGGACCCTATCAACCACCAAGGAGATTGCCGAGGACATCTCCTATAAATCCAAGTACCATATAAAAAGTTAAAGAGAAGGCACAAGTATGTTCTGAGGAGAGAAAGAAAGAATTAATTTCTAATGAGGATGCACGTATTGTATAGGATACACCATTATTTAATGTAGAAGGAGAAGAAGAGCCTACAAACAAAAAATACCACATCGATATAAAGGTTCCTGGTGAGTGCAAGGATGAAAAAGGCCCCACAGGTGAAGAAGAGGAGAAAGAAAAGAATATAGGTGAACCATCAGGTGAGCCTACTGGGGAGCATGAGGTGGTACAATTGAAGGCTTAGTTCATGATACAATAGTACATATTCCTAAGGGAAGGAAATTTTGGAAGGATAAAAAAGAATAAATGTATAAGACACCTTAATTGGGGTATGTAAATGACCCTTCAAAAATCATTCACACTAGATTTCAGAGCACACTTAACCTTACAAATTTGTATGGATGGGAATTAATGGATCCACAGGTGGAAACTATGCAAATAAGGAAGTAATTATCTTGGATCATGCAAACACACATGGATAAGATATAATTTGATGTGAAGGAAGAAGCATGCGTTTGAATAAAAATGAAGAAGGGGGCCCAAGTCGCACACATAACCATGAATTCGAAAAAATTCATTGATGAATAGATAAGTAATGCCTTAACTAAGATGGTGGCAGAAGTGGTGTGCACAAACCTAGATAAATAGGCCACACTCAGGTCATTACTCGAGGATAACAAGAATATGATGGAACAAAATGAGAAATTGAGTGAGGATCGCAAGAAGGATAAGGAGTGGAAACAATAAACTCTATACTTTACAGTAGAACTTGTGGGAAAAATTTTAGAAGCACATCCAGAGTTTGATGAATAGACCTACCCCTCATCCTTACACTTTATATAGGATTTTTTCCACCTTTTGCTTTAGAAGAAGTCAGTTATGTAAGAAGAGAACTAAGAAAATGTTGTGGCTAAGAAAGAAAGGACCAAAAAAGTGATTTCCTGTTAAATCATAGAGTATGAAACCATCCTCCAAATAATTAAGGATGAGTTGAAGAAGGCAAAATGGATGTTGGTAATTTGCAAATATCTAGAGAATATAATTAAGAAAAGGACACTGCAAGAAGAAAATGAAGTTCTTGTAGCGAAGAAGGATGAGACCCTGGGTTGGGAGGAAAGATTAGTTGCAGTAGTAAAGAATTGTGATGCACTTAAAGTAGCTAGGGATGCCCATGAAGAGAGGATAAAGGATTTGGGGATGCTAGTCACATGGAGAATGGATTTTATGGATTACATGATTTCAATGCTATTTGGAGTAATAAGGGAACTGAAGCACAAGGGGGAGGACATGACCTTAGAGGAGATGGAGAAAGTACTTGGTGATGTGTCTGGTAAAGCCAAGAAAGGGCTAGGCGAATGGAATGAGTTAGAAGTTGATATCAAGAAGGACTACCCTGAGATTATTCATATAGCTGAGTGAACGCACCAGTTATTCTTCCATTCCTTTCATTCTTTCATAATTCATTCTTTATTCTTCTTGATCCTTTAGAGAGATAAGTTGAGAAACTCTATTACCAAGGGAGGAAATATCATTAGTGTGGGGTAATTTTGGGCTGGAGAAATTGCCAAAGTCTTAAGAGGGTGCATGAAATGTAGGCATAGGTGCATGTGCAAGTGTCGGATTAAGAAGGGTGCACCAGGAGGAAGACCAGTTTGGGACTTAGCCATTTTTGCATGACATGGGCTAAAAATAGGAAAAGATGATAGAGTGCAGATTAAGAAAATATAATAACAAGAAGACTTCATGACTAAGAAAAGGCTTTTTTGGGAACAAAGTTGAAGAGCGAAGGTCATGCATGGTTTATGCTATTAATAGGATTAATATAGATTTTAATTATAGATTAATCTATTATTATCCTTCTTATAAAAGCATGTAATTGTTGGCACATGACTATTTTGAGAATGCAAGATAATTTTGAGATGCATATGTGGTGAAGGGAAAGTCCCCACCCCTATATTTATTAATTGATCTACATAGTTTTAAGGACCATGTATTAGAAACTGTATGTATTGTAGAGTTATGTTGCACTGATGTTCTAGCGCTCATGACCCCATGACATTACTATTATGTATTCAACTTATGTTATGTAATCTTTCTGGTTATTAATGGAGTATTGTGGATGGATTATGGTAATTGATATATTTGATCATGGTGGTTGTATGGTTAATATGATCTTAGTTCTGGTTTGATTCATTATGCTCTATGGTTGTAATCTGATTCATGTTATTCCTTACACCTAGCTACTTGACCTGTTAATGGTTAATATGATTATGCATGCTAACATCTTGACAAGACAATATAAAGGAGGGACCTACGTAGGCTTCTGTGCACTTTAGGTGAGCATTCAGATTTATTTGGATAAAGTTCCAAATCACCTAGGCATTTGAGTGGGAAAATAAGACTACAAGTGTTGGAGGTACCATTCTTTATGTGATATATTTAGGTTTCTGATGAGGAATGATTTTTGATTCTGTAATGGTGACTGATAATATTGATGAGGGGCATGACACTATGATACAAGGTATATATTTTGGATTCTATGTTTGGGAATTTAGATCGTCAAGTGAAAATATGGTCATTTTTTAGATCGAGGGATGTGAATTCATGTAAAATACTTTTTAAGATTACACATATAGTTTTGAGTGACATGGTCATCATAAGATATTTTCATGTATTATAAAATAGGTTTATTTTCTAAATTTTTTGAAGAGCTTGTAGATGGGTTTGAAGAGGATGATATATATGTGGATGAATTTGTAATTTTTTCAATTACAATACCGTGATACATGCTTGATTTAATAGGTGATTTCGACATGGAAACACAATATGTAGTGGATGGTTTTTTTATTATTTCTCTGATATAACCATTTTTGGATGATTCAGATGGTGCTTATGTGGCGAGAACACTAGATGTTAAGGTTTCAAATGATTTATCTTTAACTGTGTTAATGGTATGATGATAATAGATGATATTAGATTGTTGTTGACTAGTGGATGGGGGGTGGTTTGGAAAGGGTTGTTTAAAAACATCCAAATTATAATTCGATCTAAGTTTTATCCTACCATCTTTGAGAACGTAAATCTTGAGTTTGCAATCCATAGTGAAGGCTTTGTCAAAAATTTGAGAGGACTAGATTTTTATTGTGAACGATATATGTTCGGAACAATAACAATAAAATAACTCAATTAATTAATTCTATGGGAGGGAAAAGGAAAATTCATTGATAATGCCCTCCCGAGGGAAACGAAATATGTGATAGATTCATCCTTGAATTTCTTGATGGTGTACAATTCTATGATATTGATTTTATCTGTAATTTTTTTATTAACGATAATAGGTTTTTTTACTAGGATCCTACCTAGATTAAAAGAGTCATAAGCCTAGATATAGCAGTGAAGATTAGCAAAAACAAAATAAAACACTACAAAGGAATATCACCAAGAGGAAACAACATGTATTGCAGAAAAACCACAACCAAACAACAACCAAACCTCATAAAAACAACAATACCAAATAAAAACACCAGCCCAAGTCCGAAAAATAGATAACCAAAAGAAAACTAATAATGGACAACACCATGGAGCTATTTCATGATTTTGGAATAAGTCTTCTTGAATCTCTCTAGGTTTCCTTTGATATATTTATAGATGGATTCACTATTAGATTGTTCCTTTCCATTGATAGCCTCGAGAGGAAGAGTGATATTAGAAAGGTTGTCCATGTTTCCCTTGAGAATGGAGATGATGCCACATTATTTTCCCTTGATTTTACTATGTTCTTTCTCACCAATCCTTTTTTTCAGGTCTTTCAGTAAAGTATCATCCTTTTTCCCACTCTCAATGGAAATTTTATAACCTATAAATTTTTCTTTTATCACTAGATATTCATTTTTGAGCCATGTGATCATATAATTATGGAGTTCAACTTCATTTCTCAGGTTCCCAAATATGGACTTGTTATCAGTATTCTTTTCACCCATAGACAAAATACTAAGGTACACTTCACCCTCACCCAATGAAGAGAGAGGAGGGGTGGGAACATGGACAGGGTTCACCCTAACCTTCTTGCTATGAAGATATATATTAGAGACAGGGGGTGCAGTATGCTTAGTGGGGGAAGAGGGTGGAGGAAAAATTTAAGATGAGGTGGGTGGAGCAGCAGGGGTAGAGTTCACAATAATCAAGTCAAAGTGTTTATAAATCAAGAGGATAACAACATGATGAAAGGGCTGGGATCTCTTTTCCTGGGAGACCATATTGATAGAATTTTCCAAGGAATGTAATAGATAGAAAGGGAAGCTGATAGAAACATTCCTTCAAAAATGATTAAGAAATGATAAATGAAAATAAGGTGTAACTTTGAAACACCCTTCAAGGGTTAGGTATTTAATCAAAATGAGACTAACCTTGTCATAAGAGTTTGACAAGGACTCTCATAGAAATTCACTTTTGACATGAGAAAGGCTCTCTCCTGTCTCAAGGAATTTTATTTCTTCTTCCATTCTATCATACTCATTTTTGAAAAACGTAATACCTTTCATATGAAGACCTATGATATTAGAAATGATTTCCTCTTTAATTGCATATTATTTGTTTTTTTAGCTTATCTTTCTACCCTTTCAAATCTTAAAGAACTATTGTAAAATATGGAAAGCATGTCCTCGAACCAAGTTCATAAAATGGTTGAAGACCCCCTTCTTCAAAATTTACCACAACTTAGCATCATCCTTCCACTAGGCATTATTAATTTGGTCCACCCTAAAAATGTATCTACCCATTTTTCTCTTAAAAACCCTAGGTTTGATGCAGTAGAGAGTGCAGAGAATAAAATGGATGAGGACGAAGGAAAGAGTGCCAAAAGAGATGCAATAAAGTCATACAAACTCACCCAAAATCTCAAATTTATCCATAAGAAACGTAATGATGGAATTTTTCTGATATAATAATGGATTGAACATTAGGAGGAAGGGTATTGATTTGATGCCAAGTAGTGAAATTAGTAGTAAGGACCTCTATGTTAGCTAAGGAGTCTAATTTGTTCCCTTCTCTATAGGTATGAGTAAAGGAGCAACTAGAAAAGGAATTGGTTAGATGAATAGACTCCTCTATGAAATTTTTAATGGACCAACTAACATTGGCTGAGCCCTTAAGAAAATTAATAATATTCATATAATCTACCCCAATGATAATTTTTTGCAAGTTAAGAGAAATGACAAGTCTGATTTCCCATAATGCAGCTAGGGCTTCTATGAAATGATTAGTATTAATTCCCATAGGACCAAAAAATGCATCTATGAAGTTACCCTCTTCCCCTCGTATACACCCCCACCCCCTGAATTCCTATGGTTTCCCTTAAAGGCACCGTCAAAATTTAATGTAAAAAAATTAGGATTATGAGGAAACTAAATAGTAAGAGTTCTATCAATTCTAAGGGGAGGAATAATATTGATAAATAAGGGAAACATTCCATTTACCTAGAAGTTTTACTTCATCCTCATTTTGAGTAAGATTATTTTTTGGCCTGAACTTAGATATATCATGTGTGATGCCTTCCACAACGTGATTACAAATCCTTCTCAGAGAATGTTTTTTCTCATTGAAAATGTTGGCATTATGATCCTTCCAAATGTACCAAAGAATATGGGGAAAGGATAGAGTCCAAATTATGTTTATGATCAGATGTTTAAAAAGAGGATTCCATTGTTGCCATGCTAAAATAATGTTATTCGGAAAGACACAATTCATTCCTATAAATATGAATAAAGTATTCCAAACCTCAGTAGCATAGGAAAAATGAAGAAAGAGGTGGTTGACGGATTCCTTTGAGTTTTTGCAGAGGCTGCACCTATTAGGGATGTATTGTCCTCTCTTTAGAAAATTATGTGTCATTAAAATATTATTCTTAAAACTAATCAATAGGAAAAATTTAATCTTAGGATTCAATTATTTGAGCTAGATCCTTTTCTAATAAATGCAAGAAGGATGATTTGTAGATAGTTGAATATAACCACTTGTAACTGAATAAGAACCATCTAATGAATCCTCCTAAATGAGTTCATCCAGGTTGTCTTTGACATCAAGGTGTTGAGACTAAAGAAGATCCTGTAAATGTTTGATATTGTCAGAGAGATTTTACATGTAATGTTAATTGAGAAATGTTCTAAGAAAATTTACACGAGTTGAGAAAATGAAAAGAGTGGGTACTAGGGAATATTTTTGTACCAATCTAAGGAAAGTATAGCTAAGGACATGGGAAATGTTCTCTGCATAAGGTTATGGTCGTATGCTATTAGGTAACAAGCATATCAGAAGGACTAGATGTGCTGTTAAGGGTATTCTTTCTTATAAAATTTGAGGAACTTAGGGAGTTCCCAATGTGGATTATTTTCTTTGTACGGTATGGATGGGTGGATCGGTTCATTACATATTTTCCGTAAGGTAGTTTTTTGTTGGTACCCATAGAGGCAACTTCAAGGCTGAAGATTTTGTTCATTAATTCCTAAAAATCATCATTTTTTAATGGTGGTTGTTAGGGATTGAATGACAAATGACCATATTTATTGTAAGTAGATGGATTTGGATATTGGTATTACTGGTAAGGAAAAGGGATATTATGTTGGAGTGGGGCATTCATAGGAATATTGTATATGGGTTATGAAACTGTAGGTTGTGAATATTGGATGTATTGATATTGAATAAACATATATGTGTTTAAAAGAGATTTTGATTGTTGGGGTATATGCTGGAAGGGGATTAAAGTATGGATGAAAGGATGAGATTGTTGAGGCATGTGTTGGAAAGGAATAGAGGTGTGGATGAGAGGTTGAGATTGTTGGGGTATGTGATAAGAGAAGGTAGGGTTGGTTGATGACTACTGTGAAGAGAAGTGAACACTAGATATGGAACTTTCATTAATTAGTGTTGTTGATGTTGGGATAGACATGAACACATTATAAATACATGATGTGGGTTGTTGAGATGGGATAGGATGGGATATGTTTAATGAGATATATATTGAACTCACATGAGGTGTTTGGGTCATGGAGGATACTAAAGGACTCAACAGGGATGAGGATGTGTGTTAGATTTAGTAGGGGAAATATAATCAACAAATTACAGATCCACCATTAAAATGCCAAATATTATAGATTGTGATATGTACTCGATTAGACAAAGAGATAGCTTAAATTAGATAGAAAATAATAAAAATGAACGAGAAAGATTTGAAAGAAAATAAAAACAAGAACAAGAGATAGATAACATAATATTTAATTGGAGAAAACCAAAGGAAAAAACTCCACTTGTAAAGCATTGTATGTATTAAGAATTCACACGAGTTTAACCAAACACTTCAGTTTCCACATTAGTTTTTTTAGTGTTTGCAAACATGTATCTCTTGATCAGTTGATACAATGATCATCAAATGTATCTTATAATAAGATCTTAGTCTTTATGTCAATCTGTAAAAATGTATACGTTGTAGAAAACCAATCTTGAGAGGGATCACCCAAATCAATGTGGATGAGTCAATCAGTCAAGATGCTTCACTCTTAAATGTGAAATATCTTCACAATAAATTTTGATGAAAAAAATTTAGTACGATATTGGGGCATATTGTAGTGTTAGGTCCCACTTGAAATTATCACCCCAACACCCCCCCTTCATGTTAAGTGGGAAGAAAAATTAGACATGCCAAATTCCTTGAATCAACAACAGTGATTCAGGCTAGCATACAAAAACGGGAAATCTACATATCTTCCCATAGAGAAATTATTACGACCAGTGATTTACATATGAAGTCTTACATCAAGTTATTGAGAATTTTTTACACTAAGGAATACCCATAACTAAATATTCATTGGGATTTACAAGTATATTCACATAGAGTGATAGATTTACTTATTACAAAATGGTGGAAGTATTGGAAGTTTACAACAAACTTCCTTATGCATTTTCTCATGATACTTACAACTTATATACAATGTTACAACCATGTGTAACCAATCCCTAAAGGATCACTTTGTCACATACAAAGTGGGTGGTCATGATCCAACCTTAAAATTTGACCTAGTTATTTTATAATAATCCATCAAGAGGTGGGATTTTCATACACACTCCCCCTCAATGGAAACTCTGATAGGCCCAAAAAGGAAAAAAACTTGCAATAGTTCCCAACACACAATGGCTTGGGGTAGGTATCTACAACATAATCTTTGAGATTGAACTATATTCTTGATCAAGAGTAATGTGGCTTTCACATAGAGGCAAAATACTTCATTTAGCTCCTATGTGCATCACTTTCAACAGCGTCTTTAGCCACATGGATCTTTTACTACTCCAAGTGATGACACCTGCATCAAAAATTGAACAAAAGTACAGCTGCATATCTAACACAACATCAACAAATATCATAATAAGAATAATAGAAATCATATAGATTTTCACTTTTAACTAAGTATAAAGGTTAAACACTAGTTGTATAAAAATTAACATATCACTATACTTAATAACTATCAAATATGTTGAAAGACTTCCAAAATATTACACTTTGTAAAATATATATTAGATGCAATCAATATTGGAAGTCTCTAATACAAACACAAAGGTTTCCCCAAGTGTCATTTGATATGCATATAATAATATTTTACTAATCACATAAAATGATTTATCAACATATGTATATATTCATATTCTAAGTCATTACATATTGAGATAAGACTTGATAGATAATACATCTGAACAAATAATAACATTATTCAAGAATAACTAAGCATTCACTGAAAACATGATCCATTAAACAGTGGACACATGCATGGATTTATGTGAATTTTGCTTTGGAAAATGACCATGTAGGAAACCTTTTGAAGTCTAGACATGTCATATATGCTAAAATACTAGAGAAGACTTATAGAAAAATCTTTAAAAAAAACATTGTGTGGATGTTTTCAGTTATAGTTATGCTTTTTATATAGTTCATAAAGTTATTACATTAGCTCTATGATTTCTCTCATCAATTTCATCTTAATTTTGATCTGATTTATTCCATTTCCTATTGTTGAAATTTGACTTCTTTTTGGATTTACAATCCTATTTCTTATGGCCAAATTTTCCATAGTTGTGACATCTACCATCAAAACTTACTCTTAAGTTTCCTTATTTCTTTCCTTTACAAAGGGGTTTAAGAGATGGTTTTTGATTTCTGAATCTAGAAGGTTTACTATTTGATTCTTGAGTGAGAATTTCTTGAGTAGCATTCTCTTTGGAATCAAAAATTTCTACAACACACTCTTCTTAAATTGAAAAAGAAGACAAAGTGTCTAAATCAGGAAGATCATTCTCATTCTGATACTTAGAGTTAAGAATGGAGATAAAAATTCTGAAATTTTCATGTATATTGATTTGTATAATGAAATGTATCAGCTTATCTTGAAATAGTTCATAGTTACGACCGTATAATTGAGCTTTAATGTTATTAATTTCAGCTAAATAATTGAAAATTTTCTCATCCCCCTTCATGGGTGTTTTAAACAACTCTAACACCAGCTTAATGATCTTAGAAAAACCACTCCTTTCATGTATGGTTTCTAATTTTTTGCATGCATCTGCAGATGAGTTCATATGGCCTATATGCATCAAGAAATCATCTCTAATGCTTTGCAATAGGATGGACATAGATTCCTGAGATCTCTAAGAGAATGAGCTGAGGTTTTTAGGGGTATTTTGTCTCCCTATGGGATGTTTTTCTATAGATCTTCCTAGCCATAAAAAGGGATTTTAGACACACTTTTCAAATGCTATAATTTGTTGCATTCAAAAGTTGAGACTTATCCATCAAAAAATTAGAAGAACTAGCCATTTTAATGCTCAAATGCCAATGGAGACAAATATAACTAAAAAATATATCAATGAAGCCAAACAGAGACAAAAAACTAGCTAAAAATATTTTTAATACTTATATGAATGTAAAAAACTCAAATTTAATTAAAAATTAGCTTAATTTGATCAAATTTATGATCAATTTGATAGATCTTGATCGGGGTCAAGTTATAGGCAAGCTAACCAAGCTCAGACTGAGTTGAGTTAGAGTAGATTAACAAGTTATTTATCAACTCAAAGGGGCGAGATAAAAATGAGCTATACGGGTTCAAAATGAGCTACTTAGTAAATAAAAAACAAGTTAAAAACAACCAAGGCGGGGGGGTGACATGTGGTAGATATAAAAAATACTAGGAGAGGCACGTGTCATCTTTAAAATAGATCCTCAAGTGGATGCAAAACCTTAAAAAATTAAATTCAATGCCTTTCCGGGTGTGCAACAATAAACAAATTAGGTACATGTCAAAAAATATGACAATAATTACAACAAGGAAAAAAAAACACACATGTCACTTTTCAATCAGCCCACATTTTGCAATGTAACTAATAATCCAAAAGATAATTAATTAAAAAGGAACCGTATACATGATTCTGTAATTAATTGGTTCACTTTTTCACACTCTGACACAATGTGAAATAAAATTATTAGTCAAACGAGGCCACTTGTCAAAAATTTAATGAAAAAAGGCTCGACACTTAGTGGCATTCTGCCAAAGTTTAAAAAAATTCCTTAGGCAAACTTAAGGTCCGTGGAATAGACAAAACTTAAAATAAAGTTTTGGTTTAAAAGAGGTACAAGACATGTGTCACAATTTAAGTGGCTAATCTAAAACAAAGACTGACACCTTGACACTTATGAAGGCTGACACAATTAAAATACATGTCAAAAAAAATTGATTCGTGCTTTGCAAGTCTGACAAAGACTAAGCCAACAAAGAAAGATATGTGGATCTTTTTAAATGGCTAAAACTTTGCAAATGATAGAGGCTAAAAAATGCAAAAAAGAGATGTACGTGTCCAAATACTATTGGTTCGCACTTCATAGTGCAATGAAAATGATTAAAGCAAATTGCGTACATGTAGATCCTTTTAAATGGCTCATTTTTTATAAGTCTAACAAAGACTGACAAATGTGAAAGGTAGTTCATTATTATTGGATAACTACTACCAAAAATTAAATATTGAAAAATGTAAAATATGGAGCATTTCTATTGGTTTAGATTTCACAAATTTGATAGGATGCAAAATAAAAGATACTTGGAGAAATTTTATTAGTTTACCCCAGATGACACCAGATTTAAGTGGAGAAACCCAAAGGCAAAAAATCCATTAGTAAAGCATTATATTTATTAATAATTTACATGAGTTTAATTCATCACTTCCACTTCCAGTTCACACTCTTTTACAATGTCTTAAGAGATGTTTTTCTTGATCAGATCATACAATGATCATTGACTGTATCTTATAATAAAGTACCATTCTTTAAGTCATCATGTAGCATATGTATACATTGTAGACAACCAATCCTAAGAGGGATCAACCAAATCAATGTGGGTGGGTGAATCGGTCGAGCTGCTTCACTCTTAAATGTGAGATACCTTCACAATAAAGTTTGATGAACAAAATTTAATACAATAGTGGGGCATACTACAGTTGTAAATTCCACTTGAAATTATTACCCCAATGATGTGGTGGTGTTGTTTTGGGATGAGGCACAACCATATGAGGGATCTAGTGATGATGATTTTTGGTTAGTTGTGTCCCATGAGGAAACAACGTTAAGATAAAAAGTGATGATGGGGGACAAATATGTGGGTTTAGATGTTTTGGATTCACTGGTAGTGGGATAAAGATGGACTTGTAAGATGACCAACTCATGCTTGGGATCAAAAATCTGGGAGACGTCATAGATAGTGTTGGTGATAGGGTTCATTTTTAGGGTGTGGATTTCTAAGGAAGATCACCCTAGGTAGCTAGTTAAGAATTGAGGGCAATGTGGTTTGAATCCAAGATTTTATTAAAGATGGGATCCCTAATGTAAAGAAACAAGGACTAAGTGGAATGGGAATTTATGATATGGTGGATTGACCGCTATGAGAGTGTGGGGGTTTCTTATCATTTGTGGATGGTGACTGATGTTTACTCATAATATGAGGGATGTCATCTAGACAATATTGTATGATTTCCTAGAATTTTTGTAAGCATTCAACCATGTTTTCAGAGTTTTTTTAGGGGATTTTTGTTTCATTAAGCCTATAAAAAAAACAATCACTAAAAGAGAAAAAATCTAAATATTTGATTATAATAAAGAAAGAAAGGAAAAAAAGATAATTTTTGTTATCTTAATTAGATTAGAAAAGGTGAAATGTGAAAATGGTTTATGAAGTCCTAGGAAATGGAAATATATAGTTGGTTTCAGGTAATGTTAAAGGATGTAGTCCTCGACATACCTGAAGGTACGTGAGGCCTCAATTTATGTTGGTTTCTGTATGAGGCATGGTATTGGGGCCTACCCCCTCACTTCACAGTCCCACAATGATAAGGGTGTCTGGTGCTTAGCCAATATACCACCCACAAAATTATTTATACTTGGCTATAACATCGAGTCAACTTATCCTCTTGGTGATGAAATATAAGTAGGTCCACCTAGATAGGATTATTTTAATGTAGATTATATTGAATTTGGTTTGGTTGTGTGTGAGGGATGTTAAGTAAATGAAACCTTTTAACTGATTAATTTGACTATAAGATCAAGAAGATATGAAGGGTTCATTTTTAATCCTAAAAATAAATGTTAATTTGATGAGGACAACAGAAAAATGCAATGCTAAAGATGAAATTAAAAAAGAAAGATTACCTGGGGTTTGAATTTAATTTTTAATTTTTGATTTTTACCTCTATTGAAATACAGAAATAGGTGCTCTACAGGGGGAACCTGTAATGGTTAGATAGAAACTAAAAACAAAAAAGAAAGCACAATCTTATAGGTATATTAACTAAGTAATTAAGAACAAACCATAGATATTTTCAATGATTTGAAGGAATCATGGGTGATAAACTAAAATCACTGGAAATATAGAGAAAACAACCCAAGAATAATTATAAGTTAATTTTTAATGAAAAAACAAGGGGAACAGGCTCATAGTGTGTGTGTTAGGAATGTATTACGTAGATTTTAGATCTATGTTATCATATATAGAAAGTACCTAAAACTCAAAATATGGTAGGGTTTAGTGATACATGCGCTGAAAGTCACAATGTCAGGAAAGTTAGATGTAAATAGTATACTAGTACTCCTTTTACCAAGTGACGAGACTTGCAAGTAAATACAACTAAACAAGAGATATTAGATAAAATGGGATGACGAGCTTCTCGGAAAAGGATAATTCTAGGAATCCAAAGGGATTTCCTTAGAGGATGTCATCTCTTTTTTATATAATTAAGCAATTGATAATAATGATAAGATAAATATTGATAATGAAAAGGAGAGAAGCTAGAATTTGAGGTGAAAATGAAGATCTTTTTGTACTTCATAAGTGGGCCAGGATAAAGTGGTGAAAATATGGATGGATTCAAAGTAATTGTACTAGTAATCTTCTAGTGTTTTTAGGATTTCATGTAGTACTTCAATATGTTCCTCAATATCCTTGATGTCAAGTGTGAATGCAATGACACACAAAGTAAGGTCATGTACGATATCAAAATGCTCCCACATGAAGGGTTGTTGGATGATTAGAAGATCATAGATGCTTGTGATTGGGTGAGATTGACCTAGAACAACCATCTTCAGTAGGGACATACTTGCAATAGACAAGTTAAATCTAGGGGCACAAAAAATGACTAATAAATATAATTATTTGATAAAGGAAACTAAATGACAAAAATTGTAGATGACTTAAAGGAATCACTGGAGATTTAGGGGAATCATGGGAGGTTCCTATAAAATGATAAATTAATAAAAAAATAGAGATATGAATTGATTATTTGTTTTGAATTATAACTAAAATAGAAATGATAATATATGAAAATAGTAACCTTGAGATGTGGAGATGGTTGCAAGAGTTTCCATAGGGGATGGTTAAGTTAATGACTTTGATTTGTTGATAGTATCGAGAGGTTTCTTGAGGCTTAGATGCACAAGCTTGATGTGTTGTAGCTCCTGGGGGTGGTATAATGTTGTTACTGGACTTGATGATGATTATAATGATAGGGAATTTCTATTTTCAAAGAGTAAGAATTGTCCAAAAGGTCTCAGAAGATCCCTAAAATAGGAGTTCATATAACACCCTTGACAGTTGTTACTTTCCTCCTTTACATTTCAAGTGTTGACATGTGATTTTCCTTATAAATATTTGTTCTTTTGAATTTTGGATATCATGCTTGATATGGATAAATCATCTTCTGTTCTTAAGATACTTTGACTAAATTGGAATGCTTTTCTTAAATCCATTTTTCATTTCTTGTAGGTGGGTTAAAATATGGTTTAAGAATTGTAAATTTTTTCTACTAATCTGACTCATCCTTGGATCAATTTTAGTGATCCAAGGAATGTTTTAAAATCTACTCTGAAGGATGAATGGTAAATCGACATTCTAGGAATTGATAGACATATGACTGAACTTTGACGAATACTAGTTCTTTGATTATTATATGAATGTGTTCAATTCAATGGCACAAACCAACTGCAGGGTTGTACCTTTGAGAATATTAGGATCTTCTTGAGGTTACAGTGATGCAATCGACATGTGGCAATACCCTTCTGCATTGATCATCTAGATCTACACACATTGGACTTGATCTTAGTTTATCTCTAGATCTAAATAGTAGCATGGTTAAGATATGGATTATCCCTCTAAAACTCGGGCTACCTTGGCACACGGGGTTGAATTAGGTCGACCCAGTATGAAAACTTACCCTAATTTTTTGGGATCCCCCCCTTATCATAACATAAGTTGTTAACTAGAACTAGGGTTAAACCTTGGGCAAGTGGACTGACGGAAGTTATTGAAGGACAATCTAGATAGCAATAGAGTGGGGTGAAGGACGTATTCCGGATTGATGAGTATGCTGTCAAGGAATAGTAATACAAACAGTATGTTAGAAATCTTTAGCCAAAGTATCGTAAGCTACTAGTTGCATTGTCCTATGTCACCTAGTATAAGGCTCGTGATGCTTATGAATATTGGTAACAAATATTCAGATAGGATCCTTAGACATATACTCAATACCCTAAATAGGGTAAGAATAACCAAGTATATGTAGTATACATAAAAGTATTCAATACTTGATGTTTAACATGAATAGATCAGTAGTTTACTGAGTCATGAAATGAATAGATTGGTAGTACACCGAGTCATTACAACTGCATATGGTTATCCTTTATATGAATTGTTGATAAAGAATGTGTGATCTAAATTATGAATTTAGATTACAGAACATCATTAAAAAAATTGTTTCCCTTGTTTATAAAATTATTAAAATGGGAATGTTACATCTTAGTATCAGAGCTGAAGGTTGCATCTCTTGGACATATTGTGTACACAATCTGATTAAACATAAATTTTCTTGTAACAAAAAATGGTGAGAACAAGAGGAAATGTTGCAAATAACCCTCCACTTGAAGAAGGAGTGGAAACTACCCGGAAAATTGATGAGATCCTTGCTACCATGTTGGACACAAGAGATCATTTGACTATGCTTGAGCAGAAAGTAATGGGCAATGAGGAGGAAGAAGAAGTTGACAGCAATAATCAGCCACTTCCAGGGGACAATACCAATGTGGGTGTTGATAATAACAATTTAAACATACCTGCTCAACCTGAGAACAAAAAGGCTAGGCTAGTAGTAGAACTCACTAATGACATAAAAAGGATAAGTCCGCCCAAGTTTGATGGCACCACATTAGGAGACGGAGCTGAGAATTGGCTCAGAAAAATTGAGAAGTACTTTACAATAAGGAACTTCTCAGAGGAAACCAAGGCTATATGGAGAGCATATCAACTTTGCCATGAAGCTTCTTCATGGTGGGACAGCTGTAAGGCTGAGTTAAATATTGATGAAATTAACATCACTTGGGATCACTTTAAAAGTTATTTGAGATAGCGATGGCTGCCACAACTCTACTATGATCAGAAAATGACTAAATTTCAAAACTTAGCTCAAGGAAAGCTAACAATAACTAAGTATTGGGAATGGATTACAAAACTCCTCAAGTATGTACCTCAGTATCAAATTGATGAGAAGTTCAGGATACAGAAATTCATTATGGGATTGAATCCCATTATAGGGGAGAAGTTGATGTTCACATCCCAACCACTATGAAAGGGGTTGTTGAAAAATCCATAAGGTAGGAACAAAAATTAAAGGCTATTTTGGCTAAAATATTTGTACATGAAATTTTTAGATTACATGGGGTACCTGAATTAATCATATCTGATAGAGATCCTAGAATGATGTCAAGATTTTGGAAAATGCTTAATGCAGCTCTAGGAACTAAGCTAAATTTCAGTTCTACATACCACCTGGAAATGGATGGATAGACTGAAAGAGTAAATCAAGTTTTAGAAGATATGTTACGAATGTATTGTATGGATCAGTAGTATAGGTGGGAAGAATATCTTCCATTATTTGAATTTGCTTACAACAATACATATCATATTTTTCTTAAGATGGCACCTTTTGAGGCACTTTATGGAAGAAAATGTAGAACCCCTATTAGTTGGGATAGCATAGAGGATAGAGAGGTAATTGGACCTAAAATCCTTACGGAAATGGAACAAAAAGTTAAGTTGATTCGTGAACACTTGAAAGAAGCAACAGATAGGAAAAAGAGTTACGCTGAATTGAAGAGGATTGATAAGAATTTAAAACTTGGTGAGAAAGTCTTTCTCCAGGTTAAATCGAAAAAGAGTTCTATAAATTTTGGCAAGGCTACCAAGTTATCCCCTCATTATGTGGGACCTTTTGAAATAGTTGAAGTAATCAACCCTGTAGCATATCATTTAGCATTACCTCTTGCTTTCTCACGAATGCATGATGTTTTCCATATTTCCTTGCTTAAGAAATATGTTTCAGATTTGTCACACGTGTTAAATTGGAATTCCTTACAGGTTCAAGACCCAGGAATAATCGTGGTTAAACCCATTAAATTGCTATAAACTTAGTAGTTGCATTTAGAAATTGAGAAAAAAGTCAATGTAAAGTCCAATGGGACCAGGTTAACGAAGAGAGTGTAACTTGGGAAAATCTAGAAGATATGAAAATTGTTTTTCCTTTTCTAGTTGAACAAAATTGATTTTGTTGACTGATAAAAATTTATGATTTTATCTTTATATGACATTAAATATATCAGTTTTGGGAAAATATTTATTTGATTTGGATAAATAACTATTAATGTTGATTTCTTGAATTATAAGATTCTAATATATTTAGACTTGTGGTAAAAGAAGTGAAGTGATTGTCCTGATTTATATTGTTAAAAAAAGTGTAATCATCAGGACGATGATTATTTAAGGAGGGGAGCATGTAACACCCTTGACAGTTGTTATTTTCCTCCTTTACATTTCAAGTGTTGACATGTGACTTGTTGAGTTGTGAAGCTTACTTACTTCATTTTAGCATGCAATTAGAACTTGCTGGAAAATACAGTAACCGACATCAGTCAAGGTAGACCAACATCGGTCAAGTAAGTAAGGAACTGGCCACTGTTAGGTAGAACCAACGTCAGTTACCTATGTGATGAATTTTTAATTAACTCTCGGGAATTGTATCTTTTTTAGCATTAAAATAGATTTATTGATTGTAATTGCATGGCTAAGTGCCCTAACTCTATAAACAACTATATAAGCATAAAAGCTAGGGTTTATAAGTATGGATGTATCATAATTACAAGATAATTGTGTGAGAGAGAATTCTTGGTGAAGAATAAAAAATCTTGAAGGAAGAAAGTACTGAACATCTGAGAAGTGTAGAAGATTGTAAATCTTCATTGTATATCTTGTCAAATCTTTGGATAATAGATTGGCTTGTTTATTGGTGGAAGTAGCCCACACTAGATGAACCATGTTAAATATGGTGTTGATTTATGTCTCTTGTTTTGTATAATTATTTTGGTAGAATATATACTTTTTTTTGCATGTATGATTAGATCTAATATATTGTCTATACAACCGGTTTTCTAACCCCAACAACTGGTATTAGAGCTTTGTTTGAGGTTTTTGTGTGTTGACAGATTTACTCATAGAGGTTTTTTTGATTAAGTGGGAGCTATAGCAATGAAATAAGTGTTGTAAATATCTTCCCCCCCAGTAGATATAGACAAACAAAAGAATATGGAAATCAAAGAAACTCAAAGCCCGATTTTCATTGCGTCACCAATAGCGGAAGGCGCAGGTAAGAGGCGCACGATAGAAGGTCTTGACATGAAAATGGATGTGCCCTTGGCGCAGGTAAGAGGCACACGACAGAAGGTGTCAACACAAAAATGGATGCGCCCTTAGTGCAGGTAAGAGGCACACAATAGAAGGTGTCGACATGAAAATGGATGCGCCCTTGGCACAAGTAAGAGGCGCATGACAGAAGGTGTCGACACGAAAATAGATGCACCCTTGGCACAGGTAAGAGGCGCACGATAGAAGGTGTCGACACGAAAAATGGATGTGCCCTTGGCACAGGTAAGAGGTGCACGATAGAAGGTGTCAACATGAAAATGGATGTGCCCTTAGCGTAGGTAAGAGGCGCATGACAGAAGGTGTCAACACGAAAATGGATGCGCCCTTGGCACAGGTAAGAGGCGCACGACAGAAGGTGTCAACACAAAAATGGATGCGCCCTTAGCGCACGTAAAGGGCGCATGACATAGAATGTTGACATGATAGATGTCACACCTTGGTGCATGTAAGGGTATGTCGACATGAATATGGATGCGCCTATGGTGCACCTTCAGGAGGTGCAAAATTATGAGCTCTGAAAGGAAGCAGACCCTGACCCAGATATTCAGACGGCCATAACTTTTCACAGGGAGCTCAGATTCATGCAAGGTTGGAATTTTTGGAAATATTACAAGATCCTCTATCCAACTACGATTGGATATCTTTAATTTGGTGGGAAAAAGTTCTTAAAAATGCAAAATACAGTTTGCCACTTTTTAAGTTTGCTAGGGTTCTCACCTACCACCATAATAAGATAAATTAAATGCAACCTGGAGGTGGTTGGGGTATATTTGAATTTCCTCTCTCTTCCCTCTCTCATTATTCCTATAAATTGTAAGGAGGGGATTCTTTCTAAAGGTTGTACATTCTTTTTTTGCCCCTCCCTTCTTCTCTTTGGCAGGTGAATTTGTGGAGTTCAAACCTCCCATTAAAAACTATTATGCAACTTTGTCTCTTGGCATTTTGTAGTGTGTTGTATCAATATTTGGAGCAAATAATGCATGTATGTGGATGATTCTCAACACTCACTATGTTTAGTTTCATCCTCTTGATCTTTCACTACAAATCTGGTTATCTATGCATGATCTTGCATTGCATTTTTATGGTTTGTGTTTATTGGCAAGACAGGTGTTCTTCATTCCTCGGTGCATCACCTTTGTAGTTTAGGTTTTATTTTATGCATCTTCTTACCTTGTCTCCTTGGAAAGTTAGTTTAGGTTTTGAGTAAACCCTCTGCATTTCTATGTGTGCATCTGAATAGAGGAATAGGAACCGGCCTTCATCCGGAGAGCTTTTCCATTTTTGCAAGATCCCACACTTGGGAAAAGCTCCATGTTATGCAATCACACTGAGAGTCTCAACCCATTGAGTTGTAGACATTCAGGGGTGCTGTGATTTGCCATCAATAGTTTTTGGCATGCCCAATGGGACCAAGAGGTCATTCCACAAGATTTGAAGGAATTTTCAAGAAATTTTGACTAAAAATTACAGGTTTTACGATTTCAGATTTTTTTACCTTCCAGGCTGAACTTTGAAATTGATTTTCAAGAGTTTAACTTGCTCAAAAAAAGTAAAAATTTCACCAGTTGATAGATTGGGGGATAATCTTCAAAAGGGTATTCTTAGATTTTTGAGATTTTGAATTTCAAAATTTCATGGTTTTTGGTATGTCGGGTTTTCCCAATTGCCTTGCATGACCTGAGTTTTTGCCTGTACCTTTCAGAGATTAGTAGCTACAAAATAATACCCCCATAACCAAATTGAAGAGTTGTATCTTCTGGGTCCTTCAAGTTTTAAATTCTATTTTTAATATTGTCAGGTTTGGTGTGTAACTTGGCATAAGCTAGCCTTTTGAGGATCATTATCTAACACATCTGGTGACTCCGAAGGGGTAGAATTCAATGGTATAGTAGCAAAAGTTTCCGAGGCATATGAGAAGAATTCGAACCAGGTCTGATACTTGAGAAGAAGGGCTATTTGTCCACTTGCAACTATCACCAGGAGGAGGAAGGAGAGGAAGAAGACCATGAAGATCACCATCTCCACCTAACCAAACTTTGTCTACACCTCCACCTGGTAGACCTTTTCTCACATCAGCAACGGTTCTCAGGCCAATCAGAATGGCACAACCACTGAATCCCTTTGTCAATTTCACTGGCAGCAGTTCACTTGCCCTCAATTTACAGAATCTAGTTCCAATTGTAGCATTGAAGAACATTCCATTTTTCACTGGAGAAAATTATACCACTCCTGGTGATCATGTCAAATACATTGCTAACGTTTGTGTAATCCATGAGATATATGAATTAGATGTTGCTGTCAAATTGTTGGAATCTTCATTCAAAGGGAGGGCATTGGAATGGTTTAGGAGCCTTGGAGCTGGTACTATCCAAAATTGGAATCAGTTATGCATAGTTCTCCATGAGCAGTTTGGAGAAAAGGGAGACAATTTGTCTCTACTAGAACAGTTGACAACTATCAAGAGAGCTCCCAATGAGTAGTTGATTGACTTTAACTTTAGATTTCAAAGGTCTTGGGATAGGATTCCAGTGGCCGTTAGGCCAACAGCTGAAGGTGCTTTTCTATACTATCTTAAGGCTTTGAATTCTGATATTTCTATGTTAATTCAATCTATGGGAGGAAAAACCTTACCTGTTGCTTATAACATTGCCATTAGGGCTGAAAACTATCTTATTCAAGCTGGTAAGCTGGCTCCTAGGCCTCCCATGCCCTTGTATCCAAACTTAGAAAATCCAAGCACTAGTTAAGCGCCCACTTTGGCTCCTATTCCCACTCCTAGAAATCAAAGTTCAAATGAAACTTCTACTTCATCCTCTAGTGCTTCAAATGAATTCCAGGAGGTTATGAAACAATTACAGAACCTTGGAAATGAGCTGGTGACTATCAAAAGACAACAAGCTCAAAGTGCTAGACTATATCAGGCTCAAGCGCAGTACCAGGCTAGGCCCCCATACCAACAAAATAGGTCACCAGCTCAGGCTGCAAATCAAAATCAAAGCCAAGTAAGGCCTCCCACTAATAGACCATTTCATCCCTATAACCCTAATGTTGCATCTACTTCTAAAGCATTAGTGCCGGTCCAAAACAAAATAGCTCAAGATGATTGGTGTTTCCCATGCAATGAACCTCACAACCAATCTATGTGCTTTAATGGTGCTTTTAACCAAGCCTTGATGGTGACAAATACTGGCATTGAGGGTGAAGTGAGTCAAGAAACAAATCAGCAACAAGGGACATCTCAGCAAAACACAGCTACAAATGATACTACACTTGCGAATTGGTAAGCTGAGGATTTTTGTGGCATGAATTAAACAATTTCTCATAGTGTAGCAGCTAACACAAGATCAAAGAAGAGGAATATTGGTGAAGGGAAGTCATTGGCTCCAAGTGCTCTACAACATTCCATCACTCCACAAGTTGTTGGTAAGAAAAATGCAGCTCCAAACATGTAAGGATAGCCCAAACCACCTTCTAAACCAATTCACATGCCAGCTATTGCTGCCCATGCACAAGAAAAGAATGCACAAACTAAAGGACAAAAAAGAGATGTTTCATCCCCATTTAGCATCATTGATCAAATGAAGAAGATAAATGTGAATATATCAATGTGGGAATCTTTATCCATCCCAGGCCAAAGAGATCTTCTACAAGATGCCATGAAGAATTGGTCAACTTCAAACTAGCAGGTCCATATGTGAGAGAATGTCCTCACAAATGTTGCTTATCCTGAAGGGAATCATGGAGGACAACAAGGTAAATTTTTGAAGCCCCCTCCATTCTATTTTTCATTAATCATTAAGGATAAACTAGTACATAATTGCATGATTGATTCCGGGGCAAGTAGTTCTGTCATGCCTAAGCAAATAGCTGATCAGCTAGGTCTCCAATATGAAGTAATATCAAAGGGGGTAGTGCAATTGGATGGGACAGCAGTAGCAATGGTGGGAGTGATTAAAATTTTGAATCTTACCTTGCATGCATGCCCCAATGTTACCATTTTGCAAGATGTGTCAGTGATAGATTTGCCACCACTATTTGCCCTATGCTTATCAAGGGATTTCACAGTTAGAATTGGAGGCTACTTATCTGCTGATTGGTCACACATGTTGTTCAGAACAAGATATGGTACTAAGGTCATAATCAGATCTGAATCAATTGCAAACTTTCATATTGAGCCTCATACTCCAAGCCAAATCAATGCCAACTGTTCAACATTTGATCAAGAAGATTATCAAAGCACAGATGAAGCTGACACCAAAGTTGGAAGTATCCCAGATTTAACTCTTGACAAATGGGCAAGCAAGGTACATGCTTTTGATCCCTACCAAGAAGTAGAAGAATCTAAGCTAGGAGTCTATTGCATACATGAATAAAACCATCCTATTCCTAGCATCACCAAACAAAACCATAAGGATGACAATGAGGTATGGAAATTATTTTTTGATGGATCAAGGAGTAGGCAAGGTGTAGGAGGAGGAGATATGCTTGTTTCACCTCAAGGCATCAAATATTATTCATCTTTTCATTTCCAATTTTCTTGTTCAAACAACACAGCTGAATATGAGGCCTTGATTCATGGACTTGATTGGGCTAGGAAAAAGGGAATAAAGAACTTACAGGTGTTCGGGGATAGCGAGATGATCGTCAATCAAGTCAGGGGACAACATGCTACAAATAATGAACTGCTAAAGAACTACAAGAACAGGGTATGGGACCTCGTTGAGGATTTCGAAGCTTTCAACATCGTGTCCATACCTAGGAAGAAAAATGAAGTTGCGGATAGGCTCGCAGATGTTGGAGAAATGTTTGATGTGGTTGACAACATCAAAAGGGAAAAAACACAGCCACATATCCATGTGATTGTGAGGCCAGCAGTTCCAGATAATAACACAAGCTGGCAGGTGTTTGAGAATGATCAATAGATTGTCAATTTCTTACAAGAAGAGGCTGAATTCTCAGCTAGGAATCAGGACAAATTAGAGCAGCAGTATGTGGATCAAGTAGTGCAGTTGCGGACAAACAAGCTTCCCAAGGGTTTAGTAACATTGGAGTCTATCTTCAACCCTAACAACCAATTCCGTAAGGAAAAGGCTAACATACAGGTCAAGAGAGAAGATTCAGAGCCAATGCCGATTGGGGAAGGCAAAACACTTCAAATTGGCAAAGTGGCCACTGAGTAGGAGAAATCATATTTCATACAACTTTGCCAAGAATTTCCAGATGCCTTTGCTTGAGCTATAAAGACTTGAGAGGTTTCAATCTGAAGTTGGCACAACATACCATAGAATTGGATCCAGATGCTAAACCCATCAGGCAGAAGCAGAGACCAGTCAACCCTCACATTGAGCCTCTAATGAAGAAAGAGCTAAACAAGTTAATAGGGGCAAGCATTATATTCCCGATCAAGCACTCAAGCTGGGTTACAAACTTGGTTTCGGTTAGGAATAAGAGCGGAGAAATTAGGTTGTGTGTAGACTTCTGAGACCTCAACAGGGCATCTCTTAAAGACCATTACCCACTTCCTTCAATGGAACAAATATTGCAAGTGGTATCCGGTTCGGAGAGATTCTCTCTCTTAGATGGCTACTCAGGGTATAATCAGGTAATGGTGAAGGAAGATGACCAGTTCAAGATGGATTTCACCACCAAATGGGGCACATATGCCCACAAGAAGATGCCATTTGGCCTATCAAATGCTGGAGCCACTTTCTAATGGGCAATGGATATGGCATTCAAGGGGTTGATCAATAAAATAGTTTTGATATATCTTGATGACATCACTGTATTCTCCAAAAATGTAGTGGATCACCTCTTTCATCTGAGGCAGGTATTTCAGAGGTGTAGAAGATTTGGGGTATCATTGAATCCCAAAAAATGCATATTCCTGGCTCATGAAGGAAAATTTCTAGGCCATATTGTTTCAAAGGAGGGATTGATGATTGACCCAGAAAGAGTTGAAGCAATTCGAGTGTTTCCATTGCCAAGTCATAAGAAGGCTCTTCAAAGCTTCTTAGGAAGGATTAATTTTGTCTGTAGGTTTGTTCCAAACTTTGCAGCTCTCATAAAGCCAATAACACTGATGTTGAAGAAGAGCATGGCATTTAAGTGGACATATGAAGGTAAGGAATGTTTTGAGGCAATAAAAGAGGCTATATCTCAAGCTCCAACTCTCGTCAATCCAGACATCTCCAAGGATTTCATGCTATATGCCTTTGGTGGTGGAGACACAATTTCTGCAATCTTGGCACAACAAAACAAAGAAGGATTAGAACAACCAGTTGCTTTCTTCAGTCAAGGCTTGGAGGAATACGAAACTAGGTACACTTTCATTGAAAAGCATGTCCTTGCAGTGATCAGGAGTTTAAAGAAATTCAAGCACCTAGTCTCAAACAACAAGATCCAATTATTGGTATCTCATGTGGGAGTCAAGGACTTCCTTCTAAACAAGGATTTGAATGAGAAATGTGCAGGATGGATAACTTGTGTCATGGAATATGACATCGAGATTAAGGTCACCAAACTAGTACGTGGGAAGGGACTATGTGAACAACTAGCCTTGAGTCAACAAGTTGAAGCAACTGATGAAAAAGAGATTGTCTTGGTATTACAGGGTGGTCAAGAACAGGAAAATGATGATGTGCCTACTCCTTTTTGGACTCAGAGTATGATAAAATTCCTACAGATAGGCCTATCCCCTCCAGAAATGAGCAAAGCAAAGAGGAGATACTTCAGATTACAAGCCATTCAATATGTGCTTGTTGATGGTGTTTTGTTTAAAAAGGACATCAATGGAGTTTTATTAAGGTGCATTGGGACGGGTCAAATTTAGAGGGTGTTACGAGATTTTCATGATGGAGATTCTGGAGGACATTTCACCCCATGAGTAACATCTCTTAAGATAATGAAGGCAGGATATTATTGGCCGACAGTGTTCAGTGACTGCTATACATGGATAAGAAAGTGCAAGAAATGTGCACTCTTCACAGGAAAAGAAAGACTAGCAGCACTTCCATTGCACCCAATTTTGGTTGACCAACCATTTATGCAATGGGGATTGGACTTCATTGGGGTCATAAATCCTAACTCAAGCCAAGGCCACAAGTGGATTCTCATGGCAACGGACTATTTCACCAAGTGGACCGAAGCAGTAGCACTCAAAGAAGCAAATGAGTCTAACATACTAGACTTTTATGAAGGAATAGTGACCAGGTTTGGTGTGCCAGCCACTATCATATCAGATAATGCATTAGCATTCATAGGTTCCAAGGTTATAGAATGGGCTGTCAAGAATGGAATCTATTTGAGCACCTCTTCAAATTATTACCCACAGGGTAATGGACAGGCAAAGTCCACGAACAAGAATTTGCTAAGGATCATCAGAAGGACTCTGGATGAAAACCAAAGGACATGGCTTACCAAGATAAGATCAGTATTGTGGGCTGATAGAATAACACCAAAGAGGTCTACTGGTAATTCTCCCTACAATTTGGTCTATGGGAAAGAGGCAGTATTGCCTATATCATTAGAATTGCTAGCATTGGAGCTCATGAAGCAGTTGGAGTTGTCTGAGTTCAAACCAATGGAGGCCAGGTATGCAGAGTTGATGGAATTGGAGGAAATCAGAGAGCATGCAGTTTAGACAATTGAGAAGGATCAGGCCTTAGTAAAAAGATGGTTTGATAAGAAGGCAAGAGGAAGGACCTTCTAGGAAAGGGACCTAGTCCTGAAATGGGATGCAGATCAGAAAAAATCAGGAAAGTATTCCAAGTTTGATGCCATTTGGAGTGGCCCCTATATGGTCACGGAATGCAAAAGTAGTAATGCCTTCCAATTTTCTACATTGGATGGAGAAGAACTCCCGATTATGGTTAACAGAATCTATCTTAAACATTGCTACTAAAAGGAACAGGTTTACCCTTGTAAATATTAGCCTAGATTTAAAATTCCTCTAAGTGCGTATGCACATCATCTTGTTTTAGTTAGGTTTTAATTTCCCTAAGTGCTCCAGCATAGGTTTTGTTGCTCTAAGGTTAATTTATATAGTTTATCATTCTCTCGAAGAAGGAGTTGTGATACTAGGCTCAGGATCAGAGATCAAGTTGGTTTTAGGTTAGTACTTATGACTCCATGCCCAATGGGTTGCTAAAAGGCCACTCATCTTCTACCTAATAGGCAGGTGATCCCGTTGAGTCACCAAGTTATTGTAAATATCTCCCCCCTGGGTAGATATAGACAAATAGAAGAATATGGAAATCAAAGAAACTCAGAGCCCAATTTTTATTGCATCACCAACAGCCGAAGGCACAGGTAAGAGGCACACGACAGAAGGTGTCGACATGAAAATGGATGTGCCCTTGGCGTAGGTAAGAGGCACATGATAGAAGGTGTCAACACAAAAATGGATGCACCCTTGGCATAGGTAAGAGGCACATGACAGAAGGTGTTGACATGAAAATGGATGTGCCCTTGGCACAAGTAAGAGGTGCACGAAAGAAGGTGTCGACATGAAAATGGATGCGCCCTTAGCATAGGTAAGACGCGCAAGATAGAAGGTGTCGACACAAAAATGGATGTGCCCTTGGCATAGGTAAGAGGCACACGAAAGAAGGTGCGGACATGAAAATGGATGCACCCTTGGCGCAGGTAAGAGGCGTATGACAGAAGGTGTCGACACAAAAATGGATGCGCCCTTGGCACAGGTAAGAGGCGCACGATAGAAGGTGTTGACACGAAAATGGATGCGCCCTTGGCGCACGTAAAGGGTGCATGACATATAATGTCAACATGAAATAATTCATGCCTTGGCACATGTAAGGGTATGCCGACATGAATATGGATGCACCTATGGTGCACCTTCAAGAGGCACAACATTCTGAGCGCTAACAAGAAGTAGACCCTGACCCAGATATTCAGACGGCCATAACTTTTCATAGGGAGCTCAGATTCATGCAAGGTTGGAATTTTTGGAAAGATTACCAGGTCCTCTATTGAACTATGTCTAGATATATTTAATTGGGTGGGAACAATTTGTTAAAAATGCAAAATATAGTTCGCCACTTTTTAAGTTTTCTAGGGTTCTCACCTATCACCATAATGAGATAAATTAAATGCAACCTGGAGGTGGTTGGGGTAGATTTGAATTTCCTCTCTCTTCCCTCTCTCATTCTTCCTATAAATTGTAAGGAGGGGATTCTTTCTAAAGGTTGGACATTCTTGTTTTTCCCCTCCCTTCTTCTCTTTGGCAGGTGAATTTGTGGAGTTTAAACCTCCCATTAAAAACTGTAATGCAACTTTACCTCTTGGAATTTTGTAGTGTGTTGTATCAATCTTTGGAGCAAATAATTCATATCTGTGAATGATTCTCAACCCTCCCTATGTTCATTTACATCCTATTGATCTTTCACTACAAATCTAGTTATCTGTGCATGATCTTGCATTGCATTTTTATGGTTTGTGTTTATTAGAAGACAGGTGTTCTTCATTCCTCGGTGCATCACCTTTGTAGTTTAGGTTTTATTTTATGCATCTTCTTACCCTGTCTCCTTGGAAAGTTAGTTTAGGTTTTGAGTAAACCCTCTGCATTTTTATGTGTGCATCTGAACAGAGGAATAGGAACCGGCCTTCATCTAAAGAGATTTTCCATTTTTGCAAGGTCCCACACTTGGGAAAAGTTCCATGTTATGCAATCACACTGAGAGTCTCAACCCATCGAGTTGCAGACATTTAGGGGTACTGTGATTCGCCATCAACAAGAAGATAATAAATACAAGGTATAGAAGTTTGACGGATGAAATTATCAATTATGGAAGATGCAGATTGAGAATTATGTGTTTGACGGCTGAAATTATCAATTATGGAAGATGCAGATTGAGAATTATGTGTATCAGAGAGATTTGTACTTACCGTTGGATGAGAAGTCTATACCTACAAAGATGATTGATGAAGAATGGAAGATTCTTGACAGAAAGGCTTTGGGATCTATAAGATTGATCCTGGTAGCATTTGTGGCTTCCAATATTATAAAAACGGATTCTACGATAGACTTAATGAAATCTCCTGCTAATTTATATGAAAAACCTAGTGCTTCAAATAAAGTTTATTTGATGAATAAAATTTTTAGTTCTAAGATGCATGAAGGCGAATCTACCTCTAGTCATTTGAATGATTTCCGATTTATTGTAAATTAGTTAAAATTTGTTTTGATACCATTTGATGATGAAGTAAAAGAAATTTTATTCTTATGTTCTTTGCCTGATAGTTGGGAGAACTTGGTAATGGTTGTTAGTAATAAAACATCTACTAATAATATTTTGAAGTTTGATGATCTAGTTAGTATAACCTTGAATGAAGAAATTTACAGGAAAATTACAAAGGAAACATCATCTGGAAATGTTTTGAATGTAGAAATTAGGGGCAAGTAGAAGGAGAGATCCAAGAGTAAGAGTAATGGGAAATAAAACTCAAGGGATAGAAAATCTAAATCCAGAAGTAAGGGAATTACTTGTTGGAAATGTGGAAAGAAAGGACACACAAAGAAAGATTTTTGGTCAAAGAATAAAGAGAACCAACAACTAGAAAAAGGTAAAGAGGTGAATCTTGTTGCATTAGAGGTAATACAAGATGCTCTTATTATTTCTTTAGATAGTAGAATTGAATCGTGGGATTTAGATTCAGGAGGTTCTTTCCATGCAACCCCTAATAAGGGTTATTTTAGAAATTATGTCCAAGGTAATTTTGAACATGTTTATTTGGGTGATGATGAACCTTGAAGCATTACTGGTAAAGGGGAAGTTCATCTAAAATTGCAGAATGGAAATACATGGGTATTGAAGGATGTGAGGTATGTGTCAAGCCTTAGGAGGAATATTATATCTACAGGGAAACTAGGTGAATCTGGTTGATGGTTACTTTTACAAGAGACTCTTGGAAAGTCACCAAGGATGTTTTTTTTTTGGCAAGAGGTAAGAAGGTAGGAACATTATATTTATCTACCTGTATTACAAATTCCTTTTTTGCATTATCTACTTCAGATTCATATGCATGCATGTGGCATAATCGGTCGGGTCATATGAGTCAAAAAAGAATGTAGATCTTAAAGGCTAAGGGTAAGTTATCAGATTTGAAAGATTTAGATCTTGATTTCTATGAACATTGTATCTTTGGAAAGAAAAAGAGAGTGAGATTTCTCAAAGTTGGGGTAACTAAGAAGAAGCATAAACTGGAGCGTGTAAACTCAGATGTGTGTGGACCAGCTCAGGTAGCTTCTCATGGTGGATCCTAGTATTATGTTACTTTCATTGATGATGCTACAAGAAAGGTATAGGTTTATTGTATTAAACACAAATCTAATGTTTTTGAAACTTTTAAAAGATGGAAATCCCTTGTTGAGAATGAATCAAATTCTATGTTAAAGTGCCTTAGATTTGATAATGGTGGTGAATACTGTAGCAAGACTTTAAATGATTATTGTTCAGTGAATGAGATATATAGAGAAAGACGGTTCTAAGAAAACCATAGGAGAATGGTTTTGCAGCGAGAATGAACAGGACAATCATGGAATGTGATATAAGTATGAGGATACATTCTAGATTTCCCTTGCAGTTTTGGGTAGAAGCAGTTGATACAATGATTTATTTGATTAACTGTGGCCCTTCAAGTTCACTAGACGGAGGAATACCAGAGGAAGCATGGACTAGAAAAGAGGTAGATCTTTCTTTTCTTAAAGTTTTTTGTTCAGAAGCTTTTGTGCATATTGATAGAGAAAATAAAAAAAATTTGGATGTAAAATCCAAGAGGTTCACTTTCATTGGTTATGGATCTAGTGATTTTAGTTTTTTTTTTGGGATTTAGAGAATTCTAAAATTGTTAGGAGTCGTGATGTTGAATGGAATGAAAAGAGAATGTACAGGGATCAAATTTTGGTACCCAAGGATGAGAAAATTTATTGATGTAAATGAACTCTTAGGTTTTAAAGAAACACCTTCAAAAATACACAGTAACCGTGGTCGGTTAGGCCTTGACTGACATTGGTTAGATGAACTGCCGATGGTTACAGAGGATCAGAACCAATGTCAATTAGCCGAATTGACATCGGTTAGAGGTGACTGGTGCTGGTCACTGTTAGAAGTTGATACTAATGTCTAAAAGGTCCAGATTGAGCCTCCGGTACCCAAAACTCTTGTGAGAAGGTCACAAAGGGTGAGTAAACTTTTAGAAAGATTTTTACCTTCTCTATTTTATCTATTATTGACTGATACTGGTGAACCAGAAAGATTTGAAGAAGTAATGCAAGATAAAACTCATGTTCAATGGGAGCATGGCATGGATGAGGAGATGAAATATTTAGAACAAAACCAGACTTGGGATTTGGTTAAATTTCCAACAGGAACGAGAACATTGCAAAATAAGTGGGTTTACAGAATTAAGGAAGAAGATGGTGGACAGAAAAGGTAAATGGATTTACACAAAAGGTAGGTATTGACTTTGGTGAAATATTTTCTCATGTTGTTAAGATGACTTCTATTCGTACTATATTGAGTTTATTTACAGTAAAAGATTTGCATATAAAGAAACTAGATGTGAAGATGGATTTCCTTCATGGTGATTTGGATGAAGAGATTTATATGCAACAACCACTTGGGTATGAAGTCAAGGGTAAGGAGAAATTAGTGTGTAGGTTGAAAAAGAGCCTATATGGGCTCAAGCAAGCTCCAAGGCAATGTTACATGAGGTTTGATAGTTTTATGCATGATCATGGCTACTTGAGATGTGAATCTGACCATTGTGTTTATTTCAAGAAGCTTGAAAATGGGAGCTATATTATTTTGTTACTATATGTGGATAATATTCTTATTGTAGGATCTAGTATGCAAGACATTGGTGAGCTTAAGAGAAAGCTAGCTCACAAGTTTGCAATGAAGGATTTTGGAGATACAAAAAGAATCCTTGGCATGCAAATACATAGAGACAGGAAAAACAAGAAATTGTATTTATCTCAGGAGGATTATATCTACAAGGTGTTATAAAGGTTCAATATGCAGAATGCAAAACCTGTTAGCACACCTATGGCTGGACACTTCAAATTGATTAGAGATCAGTGTATTTCATCACAAGAGGAGGTCAAATGCATGACATGAGTGCCATATGCTTCAGCAGTTGGAAGTATCATGTATGTTATGGTTTATACAAGACTAGACATTGCATAGGCAGTGGGAGTTATGAGTAGATACATGGCTAATCTAAGTAAAGATCATTGGAAAGAAGTCCAATGGATAATTAGGTATTTGAAAGGTACATCTAGCATGCCATTATGCTATGGAGGTTTGGATATTTCATTACGTGGCTATGTTGATTCGGATATGGCATGAGATCTGGATGGTAAGAGGAGCACTACTGGATATATTTTCACAGTAGGTGGAACGTCAGTTAGCTGGATTTCAAGATTGCAGAAGGTTGTGGCTTTGTCTACTATAGAGGTAGAGTATGTTGTAGCTACAGAGGCTAGTAAGGAGATGATATGGATGAGTAGGTTCATGGAAGAGTTGGGAAAAGAGCAAAGTAATTGTAAACTATTCAGTGGCAGTCAAAGTACAATTCATTTGGTAAAGAACTCAACATTTCATTCGAGAATGAAACACATTCAGTTGAGGTATCACTTCATACATCAGGTATTGGAGGATGGACAGTTGAATCTGGAAAAGATTCATACGAGCAAGAACCCTGCAGATATGCTAATGAAGCCATTAGGAAAGGAGAAGTTAGAGCTACACTCCACTTCTATTGGTCTTCAAGTTTGAGACTTGAAGAGGAAGAAACAAATCCAAGGAAGGATCTAAGAATGATGTTGTACATGTATGGTGCAGAAATTAAACTCCAAGTGGGAGATTGTTGAGTTGTGGAGCTTAATTACTTCATTTTAGCATGCAATTGGAACTTTCTGGAAAATACAGTAACCGACATCGGTCAAGGCAGACCAACATCAGTTAGGTATGACTGGAATTGGTCAAGTAAGTAAGGAACCAGCCATGGTTAGGTAGAACTAGCGTCAGTTACCTATGTGATGAAGTTTTAATTAAGTCTCAGGAATTATATCTAGTTTTAGCATTAAAATAATTTATTGATTGTAATTGTATGGCTAAGTGCCCTAAGTTTATAAATGACTATATAAGCATAAAAGCTAGGGTTTAGAAGTATGGATGTATTATAATTACAACATAATTATGCGAGAGAGAATTCTTGGTGAAGAATTAAAAAGTTTGAAGGAAGAAAGTATTGAACATCTAAGAAGTGTAGAAGATTGTATATATTTTCAAAGCTTTGGATAATAGATTGACTTATTTCTTGGTGGACGTAGCCCACACTAGGTGAACCACATTAAATATGGTGTTTATTTATGTCTCTTGTTTTTTATAATTCTTCTGGTAGAATATCCGTTTTTATTTTCATGTATGCTTAGATATGATATATTGTCTGTGCAACCAGTGTGCTAACCCCAACATGATTTTCCTTATAAATATGTGTTCTTTTGAATTTTGGAGATCATGCTTGATATGGATAAATCATCTTCTATTATTAAGATCCTTTGACTGAATTGGAATGCTTTTCTTAAATCCATTTTTCATTTCTTATAGGTGGGTTACAATCTGGTTTAAGAATTGTAAATTTTTTCTACTAATCTGACTCATCCTTGGATCAATTTCAGTAATCCAAGGAATGTTTTAAAATCTACTTTGAAGGATGAATGGTAAATCAACATTCCAGGAATTGATAGACATATGATTGAAGTTTGATGGATACTAGTTCTTTGATTATTCTATGAACGTGTTCTATTCAATGGTATGTCATGCTTGGATCTTTTTAGTTCGATTGTACTAAGACAATGTTGATGCAAACTAACTGTAGTTGTTCACGAAATAGGAAAGATCCGAAAACCTAAGATAGGTAAAAATAACTACTACCTAAACTATGTTACGTAAAAAAATTCCTATTCTAACTTAAAGTGTCCTATTCTACTTTGATTCGGTTGATTGGCATCCTAACCTAATAATACCAAGTTATATTATGATCTAAACTAATGCCTAAAAGTATAGTGTTGTAAATTAATCTAACCTAAGTGAAAACTACCTTAGACTATGTGCTAATACCTATTGTGGTAATTATTGTTTGGGTTATAACCTAAGATATATATATATACTAAAAATTACCTAAGGTCTAACCTAAACAATATAATCTACGCTAAACTAATGGGTTGGAATGGGGAATTAAGTGGTCACATACATGGAAGGCGACGGTTCTAAGGCATTAAAAATATTGATAAGGTTTTAAATTCTTGGAGGTACTGAGAATTTAGTAGGCGATGTGGTGAATTTGGCGGAGATTATCATATAGGCTACCACTAAAATGGAATTCTTTGTTACATTTTATTTAGCAATCACTCAAGCATGGGATTACTCTGGAAGAAGATAGTGGGAAAAAGAGTTAAGGGGAATTAATATTATTTGGTCTTCATAGCTCAAACTGACCTTGGAAGCATCAGCTAGGAGGAGTTTGGTATGTGAAACTGTTTCATTTTTGACCATGGTTCAGGAATTTTTCTCTGGACAGTTGAACTAATTTTAGCTCCTAGTTCTGAACTACAATTGATGGCTAATTTTGAGGTCTTGAAATCCCTTTTCCTCCTAAAACTGAATTTTAATTTCTTAAATAAGAAATTGGCATTTTGAGAACTATTTCTTGTGAGATTCAGGAGAAGTTGGAGCTCGGCTGTATGTTTCTCATTAGATTGATATGAAAGAGTGTAGAACATGTTTCCAAGTCAGAACATGAATAATTAGTCTACTTTCAAATAAAATTTCTCATTTAATTCTGTAAATCTTCCCTTCTAGATGTGAATGAGGGGTTTCTAAATGGATTCCATATTTTATCTATTTAAAGGTCTGTAGGGATTTATTGGATCTATGGTTCATGGTTTCTAAAATATTCCATGTAAATAGAGTTCTGCTTAGAAACTTACCTTTTACAGTTCTTAAAAATAATTCCCATCTATGCATGTAAAATGTATTTCTGTAACTTGGCAAAGTTTCATGTTAGGACGAGAATATGGTTAGTATTCTATTTAGTATTAATCTTGTGTCGAACTAATATGGATTTGGTTCAAAGTTTTGAGATATTTGAGTTTTATGTATGAAACTATTAGAATTTGTGAATTATGTTGATCTTGAAATTGAGCTGAAATTTTTTATTAAAATTTTATATTCCCAGCCAAAAAAAATCCTTAGAAAATAGTTCTGGTTTTTATGAAAACTGTATATTTCACACAGATGAAAAATATAAAGTACATCACACCATGTTGGATTTTAAAATATCACAAGACTATTTTTGAAGCATGTATAAAGCTCGGTAGCATATATATCTACTAGTTCAACAAATGAGGTATGCCATCGATGGGGTACTCTGTAACCATATTTATGCCACTATCCAAATTTGGAATAGTCTATATGTAGATCTGGTAACATACAATATGCACCCCGGCCAGTAGAATTTGTTATGCTTTATGTGGAACATCTATACTCTGTGGGAATTCACTAGTCATACTTGATGCTACTGTATTTGGTCTATTCTTGTTTTGCTTAGTAAAACTGTTTTGCAGCTTCTTGGTGTTCTAAACCCTAAAATTTGGAACTTAGGTACCTCATAAACTGTTGTTGAAGTGGGTCCCAATTTTGAGCACATAACCCTAAAACTCTCATAATTTGAACTGTTAAGTTAGAGAGAATTTTGTTCTTAGGGATCATGATATTTCCGACTTGTAAATGACCTAGACTAATTTTTAAAGTTTTTTGTTATTTTTCCTTTATTATATGATTTTTTTACCATTTATAATTTCATGGAAATAGGGGGCAAGATTGTAATGTACATAGAACTGTATTATTGTTATTTAAAATAAGAAACCTAAACTTTGTACCTTGTTGAGTTAAGATATTTGGACTCAACATTTGATGTTAAATGAACATAATTGTAGAATTCACTTGAGTTAATTTTAAACCCATAAGTTTATAGTAAGGGTTAAGAATCAGTTGGTAAACTTGAAAATGTCCAATAGGGTCTTTTTCCTATTTTTATGTAGAGGATTATTAGATTGTTAATGGAAGTTGTATTTTCATTTACATTCACTTTATGTATTTTAGAATTATCTTGAACTTTGTTAGGACCCTTTTGACTTTGGGAAGATAGAACTATGATCATCTAGTGTGACATAAATTTTTTATAAACATTTAAAATAAATTTACAACTCTTTTGTCGAGTTTTTCTCAAGGTAAAATTGGGAGATTAATTGGGTTATTGTGGGGAAAAATCTCCAAGATATTGATGGAAAAACGTTCTTGTTTGATTAATAAAATTTTTAATTTAGTTAACAACTATTTTTTCTTTCCTGAGATGTTGATGCTATTTAAATGGGAGTAGCCCTTTCTCTTAGTCCAAGGAAACTTGTATCTTAGACCTCTTAGAATAGACTCTGAGTTTCTTTTATGAGAATAAATTAGTAGTTTAGTACTGTATAATGTTATGGAGGGATTACTTGAATTTTTTCTTTAGTTTTTGTATTATAATTTGTTGAACTGAGAACTGGTTATTCTTTTTGTAATGTAAAAAATGAAACCTAACCTTGGGATACCAGTATGAGTTATTGGTCTGCCTTTGTAAAATCATTTGTAGAAATTATGTTGGAAGAGATTATATTATTTGGTTTTATTGAACTGTAAATTTCAGTTTGTTGGATGACTGTTGTTTTGTATGACCTTGCTTGTTGGTTTGAGATGAGTAAGTTTTCTCTAGCACTCTATCTTTTTCAAATTTATTTTTGGATGATGAAGAGTAGAGAGTAACCCTGTATGAGTTTTCCTTAATATTAGAATGTTGTTTCAAATCTCCAAAAGTTTAACTTCTATATTAAAATTAGATTTAAAAATTACAGGTAAAACCAATTGATCCTCTAATTCTTCTTGGATTAAATGAAATATTTCTCGGATGAATATCTTAATTTTTAAAATTCTAAGATAATAGTCTTTTAGGAGAAATAGTTGAATCATGTTTTGAATATGTTATTTTCTTGGATGTGTTGTGTTTAGGCATGAATTGTAATGGTTCTCCTTCTTCTTGTGTTTAGGATATAGATCAATCATCTTAATATGAACCATGCTCTAAATTGTCCTTTTTCTTGAAGCAAAGATAAATGTTGTTTTCTTTTACGGTAGATTGGAAATAATGAGATGTTATAATATGTTGTTTGTCTAATGATAATTGATGGAATCAATCAGACTCTATTTGTAGGGTTGAAATGGTAGATAATATTATGTTCCTTTCCATGGAAGTAAAATTAATTGTTTATAGTGTACTTCTTTTTCGTTGCTTTTGATATAATAATTGTCTCATTAAACCAGAGTTGTTTTAATGGAACAATTATTGGAATGCACTTCTTTTTAAGGCTTAGTGCTTATCATGCTTAGTTCATTGAACTTACCCATGTTAGAAATTTTTGCAACTAGACTTCGTAAGTGATAAAGAAGGAAAAACTTACATGATACACTGCCTGATTTAAGTCTATTTCTTGTGATGAACTCTGATTAGTTCTTGAGACTGTATTAGAAAAGAAAAGTAATATTATTTATAATTAATACAGTTGTTATGTAGTTTACCTAAATGCATAAGTTTTGTAAATGTAAAGGTTATGAAGATAAATTGAAAAATGGGAGATTACCAATATTGGTCATGTTAATTACTTTGCATTTGTATGAAAAAGATTGTTCCATCTTGTTGTCAATCTTCATATTATGTATATGTTAAATGCTTAAATTTTAATAAGATTGGATCAAGGGATTAAGCTCAATCTCCCTGCTTATGATGCAACTTGTAAAGTTGTAGAATGTGATTTTCATTATTTAAACTATAAATCATAATAAGGTAAAGTAGGATGAACATACATTAAAAAAAGGGGTGTTCAAGGGTAGAATAGACCCTAATGCTATACATATAATGAAATACTCTTCATCTTTCATAACTATTCATAAATCATATAGATTTTATAACATGAATTCAATTTATCAAACTTCGTTTATTATAAATTCTAATTTATTTTGGATATCTTCTAGTGCCAAACTTTCTAAAAAGATAATGTACTTTTTACATATGAAATATTATAACACTACACAGTTATGCTTAACTGATAGTTTAAATATGTATTCAAAAAGTAAAAGCGGAAATGAATATAACAAAGTTCTTAAAGGGATAAATCAATCAGTTTAGAAAAGAGCTTATGGAATGTTGGATTAGGGATTAGACAGGTGGCTGAAATCTATTTAAATAATCCAGATTAATTAAACAATTAATAAATTCCTTAGGTATGTACATCTCGATGAGACTGTTTTGTAGGATGCTAGCAAATGCCAGTTGTAGGGTTGTACCTTCGAGAAGATTAGGATCTTCTCGAGGTTATAGTGATGTAGTCAACATGTGGCAATACCCTTCTGCATTGATCATCTAGATCTACACACATTGGAATTGATCTTAGTTTATCTCTAGATCTAGATAGTAGCATGGTTAAGATATGGAGTAGCCCTCTAAAACTTGGGGTACCTTGGCACATGGGGTTAACTTAGGTTGACCTAGTATGCCAAATTACCCTAAGTTTTCGGGAGCCTCCCCTTATCATAACATATGTTGTTAACTCAAACTAGGGTTAAACCTTGGGCAAGTGGACTGACAGAAGTTAGTGAAGGAAATTCTAGATAGCAATAGAGTGGGGTGAAGGATGTATTCTGAATTGATGAGTATGTCGTCAAGGAATAGTAATACAAAGAGTATGTTAGAAATCTTTGGCCAAAGTATCGCAAGCTGTTGTTTGCGTTGTCCTATGTCACCTAGTCTAAGGCTCATGATGTTGATGAATATTGGTAACAAATATTCAGATAGGATCCTTAGACAAATCACTCAATACCCTAAACAGGGTAAGAACAACCAAGTATATGTAGTATACAGAAAATTATTCAATACTTGATGTTTAACATGAATATATCGGTAGTTTACTGAGCCATGAAATGAATAGATCAATAGTACACTTAGACATTACAGCTGCATATGGTTATCTGTTATATGAATGGTTGATAAAGAATGTGTGATCTAAATTATGAATTTAGATAAGTGAACATAATTAAAAAAAAAATTCCCTTGTTTTTAAAATTCTTAAAATGGTAATGTTAGAGTTTTAACTCCTATTTATAATCACGGGTGATTTTTTGGAATCTTTTGAAATCCAATAAATTTGGGAGAGAGCATTTGAAGTGGTTTGAAACACTTATAGAATGGGATTTTCAGGTGTGGGATGAGGGATAAAATGTAAACAAAGAGGTTAGGCGAGGTTAGGATAGAAAAATATAGGATATGTTTAAAGATAGTTAGGATGTTTGAGGGGGTTATATTGAATTTGAATTTGTAAATATGATTTATTGAAGATAAATAATAATTTTATAGAGTGGGTTGGGATAGCTTAGGTAGGATTTAAAGTAATTGGTTTTAATTAAATTAATTCACGTATGCAGGTAGTAAGAGAGTGATGAAAACTTCGTGTCTACATTCAACTTCAGGATGAATTGTTTCAAGAAATGTCTTCACAATAGAATCACAAGATCACATGCCTAGATACTTCATGATGGAGTGATAATATATCCAAGAATAGGTTCTAAGATGGAGGCTACAGACACAATCATCCATTCAAAAAAATTTACACATGGGCTGATGACATCTGGGAACAAAATTATAAAATATAAGGGATCATCCATGCAAGTAGGTTTGCACATGGGCCGATGGCATTTGGATATGAGTATACTATAATAGATAGGATTAACCCTGGAAAATAATGTCTATGTAGGTAGGTTTTTGAGGTTTTTCATATTTGTAGATTTGTAGATGAAGTAAAGATTGAATATGGGTGATTTTAATGAGTTGTTCTCGATCAAGAATTTTGTAGGTTTCACATCATATTCATTAGAAATGTATGGCGAGACAAGACCGTGTCTCAATAACTTACACTCTTAAGTCTTCTATTCTAAAATGGTATCAAGGAAATGAGTAGGAGGAACACATGAACCAAAATACAATGGATATATTTAAATGGGATACAATGACTACTAGGTTTTCATATCTAGAGGGTAATAATCCCTACACTTGGTCAACCTAGGGTTTCCAAGCCCCACAGTCAAGATAGAGGAGAGTATCCTACTGAGATATAGCACTAAGATAAGGAAATATAATGATTTGATCAAGTAAGAGCACTATGCTAAATAGAATTAAAATACATATAAAACTAAATTAACATAGAGAAATGGAAAGGGAAATTAATTAATCTATACAAATTAACCAATATGGTTAGAGAAATAACCTGTATTTGTAGGATGGTTGTTGATACATATATCTCTCTAGAGAAGAAACACATCAAGAGAGAATTGCTAGTAGGTGGAGAAGGGGAACATCATTCCTATCTTATACTCATTACAGATTATCCAATAGTGCAAGCAATCCAACCAAGAAGAAGAGTGTCCAATCCAATACAATCCAGGCTAAGTGCAAGATGAACCAATTTGAAAAGTTTGTGCAAAAAATAAAAGAAGGTGGAAGTTCCTAAGATTCAGGATTCCTTCCTTCTTGAATGTCAAGATGTGGTGAGAATATATACAACACAATCACCCATGGTAATTGGCATCAGTGAATAAAAACCTAATAAGGAATCCATTTCCCAGGGGCGATGACATTGTCTAAGGATGATAAATGTCATGAAAAGGGAAAAGAGGAGTCATGGATCTAGTAAATTTTGAGCATTATGTAAGTTTTGTTTTCATTGATGTCAAGTAACATTGATCTTAAAGGGAGTTTTTATTTATCATGATTTTGTCATTATTTCATTGATTTCAAATGAGGTATGTGTCATGATGGGTTGCATTGGTGACTGCGAAGATACATGGTATCTTTGTGCACATGCATGTTCCTTAAGGCATGATCAACCAAGTAGGTTTTGAGTATGGGCTAAAAAGGTTGTGTGAAGGTTGATATAGTGTCTAAAATGCTTTATATGATGAGTTAGAGTTGTTAATGATTCTATAAGATGTTATCAAGGTCAGTTTAGAAGAGTCATGCATTAAAAAAACATTTCTAGGCCAAATTCTTGACCTAGATTAAGCAAATTGAGTGGAGGAATGAAGTATGAAGTAGAGAAGGTTGGTAAAAGCATGCAAATTTTTTTATGATGGTGAATAAAAGGTTTAGAAGGAATATCATGTCACAATTCAGATGTATAATCTAATTTAGAGGTCCTTTGAAGGAAGAATAGTGAAGATAAGCCATGTAAGCATGAGAAATTCATGGTGGTTGGAGAGTTAAAGAGGTAACTAAGAATGAATGAACATTGGGATAGATGAAGGATGTTGAATTTTTTCAATATTCATGTCTAGGTGATGAATATTTTTGAACATATTGCACTTTTACCAAAATCAGGGTTCTAAAGGTGAGTTTTTGAGATAAAAGTTAAATTTTAGATGCTCGTCGGAGAGTTTATACTTTCCATGGGGACATAAAATATTTGGGGTATTTGATTAGGTAATTTATTAAGATGTTCCAAGAATAATGATGTTTTTTGGTCATCATAACTTTATGAACAATCGTTAAGAAGTTAAATTGTTGTTTAACCCTCTTAAAACCCTAGCTTTGGAGTGACTTAAAAAAAATGAGTATAGTGACCCAAAATTGATTCCTTTTTAAAATTTATTGATTTAAGGTAGTATAGGACTCTTTCATATTTACATTTATGTATTTTAGAGGTTGTGATAGTATATGGGACCCTCTAAAAAATACAAGTTTCTAGAAATTTTTAGTTTGCGGAAAAAAATTTCATTAGACCTAATGACTAATTTATCATTTATTGAATCCTATGAGTTTTTTTTTCATGTAGATGATTATTTTAGATCATTTTTTTTATTCTAAGAGGTCAAGTGTTCCCTATATTTGAAGACTATTTTTAGGCAGTTTGGAGCAGTCTAGGGACATATCAGTTTTGGAGGTGCTATAGGTGGTTTTAATTAGGTATTGTGTTTGTTAGTTTTCATTGATGTCAGATTTAACTAATTTAACTAATGGAAAATTGATTTTTATATGGCATAATTATCTCTACGAGGTTTCAATCAAAGTCAATCTTGAAGGTTGATTGGTAGTGTCTAGTTTTGGTATAGTTATTATAATGTCTTGGCATGGTCTAGAGCATGATGTGAGCTAGTATGGTTATGATATGTGATCAAAAGGTTGTATGTGGTCTTTGTGAGGTCCAAAATGGTCAATATGATGAGTCAAACTTTTTACCGAGTCTATAAGATGTCAATAAGGTTAGTTTGTGAGAATTATGTGATAATTCAAGTCATTCTAGGCCTATTCTTAGACCTAGATCAAGAGGAATAGCATGGTAGACTGAAGATTGAATAAAATCATGTCATTAAAAGAATTTGGAATGTATTTTGAGTTTGTAAAACATGTCTAGAAGGTGTGTCATGACATATTTCAGTTGTATAGTGCATGTACAAAGTCATTGTGGAGCAAGACTACAAGACAAGGTAGGGTTTGCATGGATAAGTATTATTGTATTGAGAGATTCAGAGGTTACAAGGCATATATGAGAATTGGTAAGTATGAAGGAGGTTTTCAAAGTTATTTGAGAAAAATTTTAGGTCAAGGAATTGATGAAAAATAAATAAATGTCATTTTTGTCATATCGAGTTCTTAAAAAGGAAAAAACCAGCTCAATTGTGAAATTTGAATGCTCACCCAAACAAGTGAGATCTACATGAGAACCTGAGACTTTGGGGGATATTAAGGAATTTATTTAAGATAATTTTAAAAAATAAAGAATAAATTTGGTCTCTAATTATTTATGAACCATATTTAAGAAGTTTGATAGTTCAATACCCTCCTAAAACCCTAACAACATAGTGATATGAATGAAATGAATTTTTTGGGATCCAAATGACGTGGGAAATAAATTTTTATGCTTCAGAGATGTAGAGGACTCATCAAGGATCCTTTTTGTGGTAATTTCATGTTCCAGTTATTTCAGTAACTTAAAGAAAAACCCTAATTTTGTGGATATTTGTAGATATATAGATGAGATGGAAGTTTCATGATGCAAAACCTATTATCCTAGATACCTTGGGAGGTGTGATAGATGTCCATGATAATTTTAATACATGTACATGAAAAAAAATGAAGACATATCTCTCGCAAGTTACCCTATCAATTCTGGCCTAGAAGGCTAAAACCTAGTCTTGTGGTTTGAAATGAGTTTGATGGATTTGCATGTTAGAGAAGTATGATATGATCTTGGATAACATGTAGTATTCTCATACGATCTGTTTTAGGCCTTGAAGTGATAAGGAAATACATATTTTTTCTTAATCCCTAATGGCCTAATTAGCCCTATTACGCTTGCCAAGATAGGTGACTAAAATAGGTTTTCTTAGTTCATATTATCCATTTGAAATATGCTTATCTTCATTTGGAGAGGTGATTCATTATTTCCTTGATGTTTTCCAAGTTTTGGTTATTCTTGGAAGTGGCTTTAGTGGTGTAAGAGCATGTTTCTATTAAGACTAGTTCTTGAGTCCTTGGAGCAGGTTTGATCAGTTATAGAGATAGGTATATTTGAATGCCTTGTGTCATGATTTAGAGGTTCATATCACAAGAATCAGTTAGTAGACATCATGATATTTCCATTGATGTGTCATTTGTGGCATGATGAATTGATTTAGTGTGCCAAGTTACTTGTTCTTGGTGACCTATTTATGAGGGCTACATGTTGATTTGAGTTACTTGAATTCTTTGTACCATGTTTTGGTGATTATCATTAGTTGTTTCAGATAGAATAGATAAATACATTTATATTTATATTCTTATTATTCCATGAATGGGAGTGGGAGCATGGAACAGGAGTGGCAGCGGGATTTTTCAAAATTTGAAAGTGAGCAGGAATATTTGAAGCCAAATTTGTAGGGAGAATGGGAGAAGAACCTGGCGAAGGATGACATGATCGTGCAGCCCATCGGAAATAGGGAAAATAATGGGAGACCAAGAATGTGGGTGGAAATTTGGGGGGGGGGGGAAATCAGGAGCCAGGTGTCTTAGAGAATCTAGTACCGATTAAAGAAAAAGGTAATCTATCCCTTAAAATTCTTATCTCTTTTTTGGCTAGAACAAAAGTTTCCATGGAAGGGGAACTCTTTGCAAAATGCATGGGCTCTAGCTCAAATATAGATTATTTTACAGGTTGGGAAAAGAGACGTTGGGAGGATAATGGTACCATTGAGGTCTCAGCTTACGCTAATGGGTACTTCTTAGCTATTCAGCCTAGTAAGGATCATGTGGCGAAATTTTTTGAAGAAGGATCATGGTTCATTGGAAAATATCATATAACTATTCAGAAATGGGAGCCGGATTTCAATCCTTATAGGAATCTTGTTACAAATTTTCTGATATGGGTCAACCTGTCAGGCTTACCATTGGAATTCTAGGAACTGGAGGTTCTTTTTGGTATTCCAAAAAGTCTGGGAAAACCTATTTCTCTGGATCTGGTTACTAAAGAAAAAACTAGACTCACTCATGCCAGATTCTATGTGAATATGCATCAAGAGTCACGTTTGGAAAGTAATATTAAGGTTATGACCCCAGATGGTGATTGGGTGTAGCATTTTGATTATGATCCTACCCCCTTTACTTGCAAAAATTGCAAGTTGGTGGGTCATGAACAATGCTCTTGTTCATATCTCAAAAATAAGAAGCTTGGAGTAAAATTCATTCCTCAAAAGATGGTGACTGAAAAAGAGGTGAAGGAATGGAAAAGGATTGGGAAGAATGGAAGGGTTTTGAAATCAAGGAATAAGAGGTTCTTGAGATAAACCCTAAAGTAGAGAAACCCTTGAATCTACTTATCAAAACTAGAGAGGAAGGAGAGGGGACTAGTATTCAAGAACAAAGAAGTACCAATAAAGAAACTAAAGAAAAGGATGATGAGCCTGTACGTCAAGTGTTGGAAGAATAAATCCAAGATTCTGAGGACAGGGAAAGTAAATATATGGAAGGCAACAAACTTTCTCTATAAGTTGTTGATGGATTATCATTGGACAAAGTATCATCTATAGGTCAGAGCTCCTTTGGAAAAAGAAAAGAAGAATATTTAACAATGTCAAATGGGTTTGGGATCCTAAAAGATTTTGTAGCTAACACCTATGAGGTGATAGGATCACCAAAGACACCTGTGAGTAAATACAAACCTGTCACTCAAAGTAGCTCAAGAGCTAACTTCGGTAAAGATTCCAGCCAGAAGGGAAGGAAAATTAATAATAAAGTAAGGGAGAAAAGTTCAAGAAAGGAAGTGGATGCAGGTATTTAGAAAACTCTGGGGAATTTTTTCCCTCATAATAATAAATGTTAAATGATTCTTCTCTCTAGGAACATTAGAGGGTTGAATAACCCCAGCAAACACAGAATAGTGAAGGATCTTAGATTGAAAAATAAATTGCATATTTTCATGATTCAAGAAACTAAAATGATTATGGAAAGATTTAAAGAAGTGGGAAGGTCTATTTGGAAAGATAGCTATTGGGAAGGGTACAGTTCATTGGGAGCCTCTGGAGGAGTAGTCATGCTTTGGTATCCCAACATTGTGTAATGAATTCCTATCCTTGCAGTTCGGGGGCATATGGAAATGTGTTTTACGAATCTAACCTCAAATAAATCTTGGTATGTCTCCAACATATATGCTCCTAATCTAGTAAGTGAGAGAAGAAAATTGTGGCAAGATCTCTCTAATTTCATAAATTTATTCAAAGATGAAGACTGGATTATTGGAGGATATTTCAACTCCCCACTTTCTCCAGGGAAAAAAAGGGGGCATCACATCTTTTACTAAGAGTATGGAGGACCTTATTGATTTCCTTAACAATAATGGTTTGGTGGATTTGGATTTGGAAGGTTCTAAGTTCACCTGGGCTAATAGGAGAGTTGGGATAAAGCTTATCCAAATCAGACTTGATAGGTTTGTTGTAAGTCATCTCTGTATGATCAATTAACTTTACTCTCTAAAGACTCTCCCCATAATTGGCTCTGATCATAACCCTATCCTCCTTAATCTAGGTGTAAATCCGGTCAAGAAAGCTAGACCCTTCAGATTTGAAAAGATTTGGTTAGACCACCCTGACGTCTTCAATAGAATAAAAGAGTGGTGGAATATCAGGGTCTTTAGGGTGGCCAGTTACTAACTCAGTTACAAATTAAAGCATCTCAAATTTTGTCTCAAAAATTTGAACAAAGATGTCTTTTGTAATATTTTCCAGGAAAAAATTAGAGAAGATAAATATTTAAGGAATATTGAGGAACTTATCGATATTGATGGTCTTAATATGGTTCTAAAGGAGAAGGAACAAAATCTATTGGTTGAGTATCATGACATCCTAGCTAAGGAAGAAGTCTACTGGAAGAAGAATTCATGGGTGAAATGGCTTAGGGAGAGGGATAGGAATACCAATTTCTTCCACTTCTCAGCCACCTCACAGAATAACCTCCTCAAGATAAACAAAATTATGAATGAGAATGGTGAGATCATTTTGGAGAGCAAGGAAATAAATCAAGTCATCATAAAATATTTCAAGGATCTTTTTCAACAAGGTCAGGGGATCGAGGAACAGAATCAAAACAATATCCTGAACCTGTTCTAGAAAGTCATCTCCCCTGAAGAGAATCACGATCTCTTAAGGATCCCTTATGAGGAGGAAATCAGATTTGTGGTCTTTGATATGGAACCTGACAAGCTGCCTGGGACTGATGGTTTTAAGGCTTTCTTTTACTAGAAATTTTGGGAGATGATAAAGAAAGAAGTCATTGAAATGATCCAAGATTTCTTCAATAATGGGAAGCTTCTCAGACATCTTAATAATAATTTATTGGTCCTTATTCTAAAAATTATAGGGGCCAATGAAGTCAAATATTTTAGACTGATCAGTCTTTGTAACACGAGTTATAAAATCTTGACTAAAATCATAACTGACAGAATCAAATTAGTTCTCTCCCATTTTATCTCTAAAAATCAAGGTGCTTTTGTCCCGGGTAGGTAGATTATTGACAATATTGTGTTGATTCAGGAATCCATCCAATCCATTATTAATTCTAATAGATCATCTATGTTCCTTAAGTTAGATATGCACAAGGCCTATGATAGGATTACTTGGTCTTTCCTTTGTGCCATCTTGAATAAAGTGGGATTTGGTCAAACTCTGGTCAGAATGATTATGACCTGCATATCTACTACTAGTTATTTAGTCTTGGTTAATGACAGCCTGGAGGGCTTCTTCAAAGATGGTAGAGGCTTGAGACAAGGTGACCCCTTATCTCCTTTCCTCTATGTTATAATAGATGAATATTTGTGTAGAATTTGTAAGAAGACTTTGCTTTCTAGGAGTATTCAGGGAATCAAGATTTCTAATGGTCTCCCCCTGATCTACCTCAACCAATTTTTTGATGATAATTTATTTATGGGAAAGGCCTCTATCCAAGAAGCCACCAACTTCAAAATTGCTCTCAATGACTATGAGTCAGTCTTTGGGTAGATGGTTAATTTTCTCAAAAGTGTTGTTTACTTTATTAATGTGGATAAACAAGTCCAATTAAGGATAACTCACATTTTGCGTTGCAAAAATCAAGTGTTTTCCATAATCTTACTTAAGAATGCCTCTTATCTGAGAAAGTTCTGAAATCTCTATTTAGAATGCCCTGTTGGAAAGAGTTAACAAGAAACTTTCCTCCTGGAAAGGTCTCCTTCTCTCATAAGCTGGAAAGATTCAAATCCTTATGAGATCTCTTCAAGGTGTCCCCATTTACATTATTTATCTCTTTAAACTCCCAGCCAAAATAATTGACACTCTGGAAAAAATTTAGAAGAGATTTCTCTGGGATGGGGCCTCAAAAAGTTTAAATTCCCTCTGATGGCCTAGGAGAAGGTCACTAGGCCAAAGATGTCTAGTGGTCTAGGTTTGAAAAGTATACCTATCATGAAAAAATATTTGGTTGCTAAAGTTGGCTAGATAATTACTAGAGAGGAAGGACTATGGATTGATATAATAAAAAAGAAATACCTATAGAATTTAGGTAGAATTGACTCATTCTTCTTTCACGAAAATATCCCTAGAGGATCCTTCTTTTGGAATTATCTGTTGGAATCAAAATATATACTCTCAAAGGGATCCTTATGGGAGATTTGAAAGGGGAACATGATTATATTTTTGTGGGATAGTTGTATTGAAGATTCCCCTTTAGCAGATCAGGATATATGGAAGGAGGTTGCTCAATTCTATGAGAATAATGGTAAAATATGGATAAGATTTTTCTAGAGTTATGATGATAAGGTTCAATGGGAAAAAATATCCCCTCCTCCTAATTATTATGTTGATATCAAACCTTTTCAAGATCTCAATAAGAAACTCAGGGAATTCCACATCCCCCTCTTCCAAACTAAGGAGGATTCCATCATTTGGAAAGAGGAAGACTATGGAAACTATTCTGTTAAATCTACCTATAGCTTACACTTCAAGAAATATTTTCAAAAATATTATTGGGGTAAGTTATGGATCAAGGACTTGATCCCTAAGATCAATATTTTTTATTGGCTGGCTCTTCAAAATAGAATCCCATCAGTTGAAAATATTATAAAAAGAGGAATGCAGATCCCAAATAGGTTCTCTCTTTATCAGAGAGGTGAAGAGAATTTCAATCATCTTTTTTACATTTCCCTTTCTCTAAAGGTGTCTTCTCACCGATTTCAGAACTTTTGAACATGTAATGGATTATGCTTTCAAATATGGAGGATTTTTGTACTCAATGGGAGAGCCCTTTTAGGTTCCCTTATCTGGCCTGGGCTTGGAAGATTACTTTGCCTCATCTCTTATGGGGTTTGTGAAAAATAAGGAATGATAGTGTTTTTAGAGATCTAAAACCTCTGATTGTGGTGGCTAAAAGGAAAATCCTAGCAGCCATAAAGGAAAATCTCAAATTGTTTAAAGGTAAAACAAAAACTCCTTACCCGAAATGGGAGCAGGAAGTGCTAGATAAGTTTTCCTATAGTCTGGTCAAGATCAAAATCCTTAGTAATAATGTATACTGGATTAGACCTATGGGAAATACGATCAAGATCAATTTTGATGGGGATTCAAAGGGGAATCTTGTTCAAGCTGGGGGAGGGGTATCTTAAGGAATAGTGAGGGTGATTAGTTGTTTGTCTATGTGGGTCCCTTGGGAAAGTAGACTAATAACATGGTTGAAGCTAGAGCCCTCCTATGGGGTATTTTGGTTGCTAAGGAAACATTCCTTGAGGATATCTAGATTGAAGGTGACTCCTTAATTATTCTCTCCTTAAAAGGAGTAAGATCAATTGGTTGTTAAAAAACATCATTCAAGATATCAAGGAATTGCTAAAGTATTTTGATAAGATATCTATCAATCATACCTTGAGGTAGGGAAATAAATGTGCGGACAAGATGGCTAGTGTGAGATTCCTTAGTAATGAGTACAAAATTTGGTGCAAAAGAGAGATTACACTCTAATATTAACAATGAAATCATTAAGGATAGCAAGCGCTAGGATAAATGAAGTCGACATGAGCGGAGGCAAGTATCCCAGGCACCATGCTAGCTTTTACAAAATCATTATTTATGTTCGATATTTGATAGGGTGAACAATTTTTTTGTTGTGGAAAGATTTGACTGGGATGGAAACTTTGTCTACGTGTAGATGGGTGGAGACAGGATTCGATTGGAACCCGCTAGTTAGAACATGGAGGAGAGTAACCAGGATCTTTGGAACAAGCTTAAAGTTGGTGGATTTAGCAATTATATTGCTAAATTGTATGGTCACAACCCATCTCTATCAAATGACTTCAGTAATGCCTAGAAAGAGGGGTTTTTTACTGTTCGGGGTGTGTAGGTTGAGGTCTCGGAGTCTAATATTACTAGGGTGACTGATATGAAGATGGAATGGTTAAAGATCTACAAGGAAAGAACCCATAGAGACCTAAAGATTGATCAATTTTTCATTGGAAAGGATAAATGTTACTTCTTCATGGATGAAATTGTGCATTCATGCATTCCTGGGGTCTGGAAGGATGTTTTCCTTCAAGTTATGAAATATATTACGCAAGAGGGTAAGTATAGAAAAATCTATACCCATCACATGACCTTCCTCAACACGTTCTGTCACAAGTTTATGGATAGTATTCCATTTTTTCTTGCCACCTCTCTTTTGAATTCACTGATGGTTTTCCAAAATGGGAAAGCTAAGCTGACCCTCCATGAGGGCCTGATTCTTCTTCTGGTTGAGAATGGCAAGCCAGTTCTGGATTATCCTTTGACAATGGTCCTGGAGGAGAAAGCTGAGGAAGATGATATTACTCTTGTGGAGTGTCTAACTAAAATGAAACTAGGTAAGGGTATCCTCTAGGGGAATGAGAAAGATAAAGACAAAAATGAGGTTGGTGTTGGGGAAGCTAGCGCTTTGAGGAAGAAGAATGAATGGGTGGGAGACCCCAATGGATTTGAAGAATGGAACTAGAAGATGTTATATTTAGAAGGAATCCTAAAATCCATGGAGGACATGATCAAGGGTCAAAGGGAGTCCATTCTGAACATCATCAACATTTCAAAGAAGATGGTCACAAATCAAGTCTAGATAAAATACAAAATGAAGAAGCTGGAGATTCAGGTTAAAGTTCTACTTGATAGAGTGGAGGGGATTAAAGGGGAAAAGAAAAGGAGGAGATTCAACCTTCACATAAGTAGCTCAGAGGAGGAGTAGGGGATGGATGGTTCTGGAATCCAAGACGGCTGTTGCTGGCATGGGGCCTCCAGTGGGTTTATTGCAAAGGTTTTTTTTGTTGTTCTCTGAACTGTGTGCGGAATGTTGGCGAACTATGGTGTCTTGTTTGTTTTGGTCTTTTTTGTCCTCTCTGGGGTCTAGATCCTGTAATGTAAGAGTTAAGCCTATTTAACTCATTTTTCTAGGACCTCTTTTTGTTTTTTGTTCCTATTTTGTTTCTAGTTGTGTTCCTCTCTTTTGATATGGACCCTGGGAGACGATCACTATTTTTTGCCTCATCTAATAAAAAATATTCTTCTTGTTCCATGAAGAGGTGTTTTGCTATGTGAAGTGGTTCACTTTTCAGGACTGATTTTTGGGTGCTAGAGATCTAGTTGAGATAGCTTGCTTCTTGGTATGCTTCATGAGGATGATGGATGGTGCAGAGGTTCTTAGGTTTGCTAAAGTTTTTTTGATGATGTCCTTAACATATTTGGAGATTTTTTATCTTTTTTGTATCTTTTGTGTTCCCTTGGAGTTCATGGTGCATTCATTGGAAATGAAGGCTTATTTTTAGGCCTAATTGATAGGCTTACTGTTTCTTATGTTTGAATTATTTGAGCTATTTCTAACCTTCAAAATCTCTTGGAGTGATTTTATATGATGTAGTAGAGTTTTTTTCATGGTACCATGACCTTCATTAATGTTTTTGGCTGACTTGTGTTTATTTTTATGATGATTCATGTACATAAGGTAAATGTATTTACTCATTTGAGTGTTTTGACACTATGGTGATGTGAGTAAGGTAGAGAAGGTGAAAGAAGAGAATAGAGGGGTTAAGGGAAGAGCTAAGAATAGGCATGAAGAGATAAGAAGAGTTGAGGAGTAGGTATTAAATTTAAATAGACCTAATTGTATTATGAATAAGAAATAGTGAGGGATGTAGGAGAGAGTTCTATGTGAGAGGGTTTTGAGGTATATGATCTAAACTTGTGATCACAGACATTTTTTGGAGCAATAATTACTTATGTGATATTAATATTCAAGAGGATGAGTTGGGGCTTGGTCATCCTAGAGGGTTGTATCCTCCTTGTAGGGTTGACATCTTGTAAAATAGGGGTTGGTGCTCCTTGTGGGATTAGTGTCTCACTAATTGAAATGTTGTGTGATATGTAATATTCATAAAAGTTCTTTGTTTTGAGTAATATAGGTAGAGGCTCAGTTTTTTTCTTCCATTTGAGGGTTTCCCAAATATATCTGGTGTTCATGTATTCTCTCTTATTTCTTACACTTGAAAATGGTTGATACACAATTAATTGTGCATTTTTAATGGATGATTTTTATAATGAATATATATTATGGTAAATGAAGTTATAGTTTGTGTATGACTGATTCACCCCCCTCTCATTCATTTTGATTTTAACAATTTGTATTAGAGAAAGGTCCTTTTGAATCAAGTTTAATAACTTGGAGGAGATCCTTGAAGTACAAGCAATAGGAAAATCATCTGATGTTGAAGTATTTTTGAGAAAAAAGTATGAAATTAAATATTCATTTATACATGGATTATAAGAAAAAATTAGTTGCATGAAGGTTAAACATGGTCAAGCCATCAAATAGTTATAATTTAAGTTAGGAGTTTGACAGAAACCCTAAGATATAAAGAATAAGATTGCATCAGGTATAAATATGAGTTGAGATCATTAAAATTAGAGTTAACATTATTATATAGTAGGTTGAATAATTATGAGAGGTTATAAAATATATTTGAGGCTCTAGATGATATGTTTAACAATTAGATATCATCTAATGAAAAATAAGGCTTAGGTTTCAAAGGAGATCACATGAAGAGTCATGTAGATGACAAGGAAGGACCTAGTACCCATGACGACATGAAGGAGACCAAAAAGACAAATTCAATAAGGTATAACTTTGTTATACAACTAAATTCAATGAGGTGTGGTCACTATTTCAATGGCTATTGTTATAAATATAATGAATTTGGTCATAGAACTAAAACTTTCAAGAGAATGTTCTCAAGGAATTATTATACATGGGGTTATAAAATTTATTTCAAAGGATACTATTATGAATGCATTGAATATTGTCACAAGGCTATGGATTGTGGTTGAAACCTTAGCTCATATCAGTCAAGAGGAAGGAATAGTTTCGTGTGCTATAACTATCATAAAATAGGTCATATAGAAATATTTTATCATTATGAGTCATCCATACAAAAAAAATATGATGCATCTAAATAGGATAAGAGTGTTCTATACAATAATGTGTTTATCAAGAGGACTTCTAAATAAGGAACAATCACATTCAAGGAAATTAAGAAATTTGATCCTATAGAAACAAGTAAAGAAGAACTAGGTACAACCATGACAATCAAGGATATTGATCATGAAATTGATATCAAGAAGAATGAATCTAAGTCTAATAAGAATATTATAAGATCTAAGGAGTGAAATCATGATATGGAGGTAGAATTTGTAGATGAAAAAGAATAAAAGATAGTTGAGCCAATCAAATAAGAGTCAAGATCAGTCAATTTGTCAAATATCCCTAATTGAAAAAAATTCAGAAAATGAGAATGTTATCATCCTAAAAGGTCATCCAAGAAGTCGAGAAGGAAGGAAGAGGTGGAGTGGTTGGGTTCTTTTGATGATTTCATACTATTCTAGTGCCCTAAGAAGCACAAGTGTCTTCACTAGTCTTCTTGAATACATTATTCTATTAAAGGAAGTATGGGTGTGTTTTTCTTGACTTATAAAGGTACAAGGTATGTATTGTGTGCTTTTAGAAGTTTTTTGAGGTTATTTTGATTCAGTATTGTCAAGATCTATTACTAGGTCTTCATATGTGATGTATTAAAAAGGTTTGAAAGACGGTTTTGGTAAAATAAGTATGATTTTGAAGTCATGAGCATCGTACAGGTCTTTTACAAAGTTTATATCCCCCATTTCAAGACATAGCTATGTGATGATGGTTTAATGGCATCAAGGAGGAGATATTTTTCCCTTGTGTGCTTGATTAAAAAGCTTGAAAATTGAACTCAACAAGATGATTAAGATATATGATGTCCTCTATGTACTGACAATCTTTTGCAAGTACATTGATATTTTTGAGGAAATATGTGTTGTCAAAAATTATAGTAATGTTGTAAGTATTACAAGTGATCCTAGAAGGTTTGTATAAAATTGTATCTTAAAGATATGAAGAACTATCACAGTATCATGAAATCTTAAGGCATGTCACAATATCTTCATTTCATCATGTGTAACAGAGGTGCTATTAGTAATTCTAGAGTGTCTTGCAAAGGTATAAGTATAGAGGTATATGAAGACATGAAATCAGCCTTAGATGACGCAGGTATGACACGATTGGATTAGATTGAAAATTTTGATTTCTAGCTATATAAAACAAAGTATAAACTGAAGTAGAATATTATATAGTTCTAAGTGAAAATTATGGAGGCAAAATGCTCTAAGGATGGTTTGAAAGTTTTTCACAATGAATTTGCTTCAAGGTATGTATGATGACTTATATAACATATGAGCAATATTGAGTTCATGATTAAGGGATTGTTTGATAATTTTAGAGTTATGAAGACTTGAGTATGCATCATGAGAAAATATTTGAAGAGTGTATGCTATCAAGAATATAAGTATGAGGTCGACATGTTAAAGATGTTGAAAAAATTTAAGTATGGCTCAAAACGAGTTCAGGGTTTACGGGCCAAGTACTACTATGTGTGTATAAGAACATTAAGGGAAAATGAAGTTTTTTATGTATGACTAAATCAAGGAGTGAGAGCTATGTAGGGATGATTTTTTCCAAGAAAAAGGTGAATATTTTTTAAGGTTATTTCAAGTTTGAGGATGTGATAAAAGAAGACAAAGTTTGGGTTGGCAGATCACCATCTACGTGAGATATAGTATTTGGAGGTATGTCTTATTCTATTCCATTCATGTCAATCAATTTGGATATAATGAAAATTATAAGGTGTAAATAAGGTTTATTGATTATTAGTCCTAGAGGACAACAATCCATGAAGAGATGAAGAAGCAATGAGGTTTTGACTACTAAATTCAATATCATGGTATAAGTTCTTCAAGAAGGTTGGAAAGTGAGGTTTGTGAAGGTATAAATGAATTAAAGACTAAATTTATACATGGTAACTTGTCTAAGTTATGGATGTGATCTTATTAGGCTCAAGATTATCCAAGTTGCAAAATGTAAACATAATTCGAGGGGGAGTTATGGTGTGACATGAAATCATTCTAAGAAATGATTAGTGAGGATCTAAGGTCTGTAAAATAAGGATATGATGAATACAACAAGGATTAAGATCAATATCGTGAGTGTTTCTCAAGGGGAGAAATGATGATATCAAGATTTAGATGATATCAAGGTATGTTTGTGTCATTCGATTCTATAAGTTATGACTTTACTTTCAGTTCAAGTTGAAGGACATTTTTTTAGGGTAGAATTTAGATATGGTAAATTAGTTAAAGGTATATGGGATTAACCCAGTATGTATGATCTAAGGGGAAGCTAATTTGAACCTAAGAATTTTTTCTCAGCTTGATTCAGCTCAAGAATGGTGTGTGATTGGTTCAAGGTAGATGTATGAAGCTTGTAAAGATATTATAAAGATCCATATGAGAATTAATTGGCATGCTTCTTATAATTTCATACTTAGGAAGATGTCTACATAAATTTACTAAAATCAAATCAGTGTATGATTTATCATGGGGAGAAATGTGCATGTGTAAGGATAGGATCAGGTCCATTAGCTGATGTTGAAGTCAAGAAAGTGAATGAAGAACAAGGAGCTATCAAGTAAGTTGGGTCATTATCATCATTTTTTGTTGTCATTACTTTTCATGTCAATTTGTCACATAATTACTTTTTCATATATGTAAACTGGGGAGAGTATTCTCATAATCATGAAAAGAGAGTCTTATAGGTGCTTATGTGTATGGTTTCCATCAATGTTTATGACGGTGGTTTCAATCAATAACAAAGGGGGAGATTGTTGGGAATTTTTGTGTTTTTTTCATTGATATCTAATGTCATTAATGGAAAAGGGAGTTTTAGGTGGCATAGGTGTCTCCATGAAGTGTCAATCAAAGTCAACTTTGAAGGTTGATTATTAGTGTTTGGTTTTGGTATAGTTGTTATGATGTTTTGGCATGGTCTAGATCATGGTGAAAAATATTATGGTCATGATATGAGCTTGAGATGTTATATGAGGTATTCACGAGGTCTATCATGGTAAATATGACTAGTTAGAGGTGTTAATGAGTCTGTAAGAGGTCAAAAGGGTCATCATCCTAGGCCTATTCCTCAAAATACCTTAAGCATATAACATGGTATACTGAAGAGTGAAGAAAATAAAGTTAGTGATATCATGTTTAATGTATGTTGAGGTTTTAAAACATGTGTATAAAGAGCATCAGGACATATTTTAGTTGTATAGTGCACGTACAAGGTCATTTTGGAGAAATATTACAAGACAATGAATAGGTTGCATGGGTAAGTCTTAGTGTCTGGAGAGATTCATAGGTTGCATGGCATGGATAAGAGTTGGTAATAATGAAAGAAGTTTTCATAGTGATTTGAGAAAAGTTTCAACTCAAGGAATTGAAGAATAACAAAGAAATGTCTTTTTTGGTAATACCGAGATCTAATGAAGGTGTGTTTTCCTAGCTTGAAGGTCATGTTTGAATTCTCTCCCACAAATGTGATCTCTTCATGGGGTATTTAAGGCTTTTGGGACCATAGTTGAGGCATGGAACTAAGAATCATTTTAGAGCCGGAATGAAGTTAAATCATTTGGTCATCAAATATTTATGAACCATTGTTAAGAAGTTAGACATGTAAAAACCATCATAAAACCATAACAATAGAGTGATATGAATGAAATGATATTATATGGTCTCTAAATGAATTCAGAAAGAAATTTTTATGCTTCATGGATGTATAGGACTCTTTAGGGATCTTGTTGGTGGTGATTTCATGTTCCAGGTGTTTTAGCAAGTTGAAGAAAAACCCTAGTTTTATGGATATTTATAGGTACAAAGTTGAGATGAAGGTTTCATGAAGAGAAATTAATTGTTCCAGATACCTTGGGATGTCTGATAAATGGATATGAAATGTTTTAGGTAATTTGTGTGGTGAAAATTTGTTTAATAGGTCTCCAAAGTTTCCCTACAGTTTGAGGGCTAGACTGTGCAAAACCAGTCTTGTGGTTTGAGATGGGTTTGATAGATTTACATGTTGTAGCTGAGTTATTTTGTCATGGATAGCTTGTATACATATAACATGTTATTTTTGATCTCTTGGAATTTTATTAAGAAGTGGTTTCATGTTGAAACCTTGGTGGCCTAATTATCTCTATTAGGATTGCCAAGAAGTTTAGTTGGATCATGGTGTGCTAGTGTGTATTCCTCCTTATGACATTAATTTTAGTGATTGAGAAAGTGTATTAGGGTTTCATTTATGTATTTAAGTGTTTTTTGAGCTTGGAAGATATGGTTGAGGTGTTCGAAGCATGATTCCTCAAGACTGGTTCTTAAGTCATTAAGGTAGGTTTGAGAATTTTTGGAGATGGAGTTGTTTGAGTGAATTATTACTTGATTTAGTGAATGATATGAGTTTTTTTAGTTATAATAATTCATTATATTTCTAGTGATGTACTAATTGTGCCATGAAAAGGAGTTTTTATATGAAATTCTTTGTTTGGTCACTCTTCTAGACTGAATTTTAGGTGTTTAAGACCTAGTTGAAGATGCTTGCCAAATGGAGTGTGTCATGATGATGATGATGGATGGTGCAGAGTTCCTTTGACTTGCTGAAGGTTGTGAAATTATTTCCCTAACTTATTTTTAGGTCTGGATCTGGTGGATCCTTGGTGAAGATTTTAAGTTCTTTTGAACTCTAGGTTCTATTCATTGGAGATAAAGACCTTGTTTTAGGCCTAATTTGGTACACTTAGGGAAATTTGTGTGTTTAGGTTTAAGCTATTTCTAAACTTTAAAGTCTCTTTGAGTGACTTTTTATGATGTAGTAGATTGTTTTTCATGTTGTGAAGACCATACCTTATTGGTCTTGGCTGACCTATGAAGTTGTTTTTATGAGTTGATCTCATAAATATAAGGTGATAGTGTGTTTGCTCATTATGTGTTGTTGTGATGAAGGGGATGTGAGTGAGCTAGAGAAGGTGAAAGAAAAGGCTAAAGAGGTCAAGGGAAGAGTTGATAAGAGGAATGAATAGATAATATGAGTTGAGAAGAAGGAAAAAAAGGTCATTAGACCTAATCAACATGATATGATGAAGTATGAGCGAATAATAAGATAGGACTGTTTGAGAGGGTTTTGAGGTATATGATTTGAAATTGTGATCATAATCAGTTGTTAGATAAACAAGTACATAAGTAATCTTCTTCTTCATGTGGCTGTGTTAGTACTTGGTCATTATATGGGGTTTTATCATTATTATAGGGTTGGTTTCATGCTAAATAGGGGTTGTTTCTTCTTATGGGATTGGGGTTTCCCACATATATCTTGTTCTAATTTATCCTATCTTGTCTATTGCACTTATAAATGGTTGATAGACACTTAATAATATCACAATTTACTATGCATGTTTAATGTATGATTTGAATGATGAATATATGTTATTGTAAATGAAGTTAAATTTTTTACATACATGATTCACCCACCAGTCATTGTGCTTCTCATAGTTTTATGGATTGGTTTTAATTTTTGATGATCTTGACATCAAGAGATTTCAAATGGTATATCACACTTGAGTTTTTTTGCTGTTTTGATCAAGTTATGGTTTGATTACTGAAGACTAATTTTGAGGTTGAGGGTGATTTGTTGTGTATGCTCTCATGAGGGTTTCACGGTGTGATGATTATTCTGAGTTATTTTCATGATTGTTGGAGATTTTTGAGATCTTAGAAAACATTTCTATGTGTGTGGCATGCTTTGGTGATTTTTTTTTCTCTAGAACACTCCATGATTGGAGAGTTTCTCATATTGGTGTTTTAGGGATTGTTATTTCCTAATGTAGGTATAGAAGGTTCTTGGTGATAATGGCAACCTAATTGGTCTTATGGATGATTTTTATAGGATTTAATACTAATGATTTGATTTTTTTACTATATGAATGATGACCTACATGTTTTATGATAAAGAGAATGGTATAAATTCATAGTATAAAGCTCATTTGAGCTAGTTGTGCAAGAGAGGGAAAAGTGTGACCTATAAGGAAGAGAAGAGAAGGTGATGAAGTTCCTTGTGACATTTTTGGGAGATCAACAATTGTTTGATGAAATTTTGGAGAGAGATAAGGTGATACAGAGCTAGGGAAAGTTTTTAAATCATGTGAAGGAAGATATTTTTGGAGAGAAGGCTTGAGATATGTTTTAAAGAATATAAAGAGGAGAGTGAGCTTCAGAGAATCATCACCAGTTGTAAAAAAAATTAGATAAGTAATTCACTTCAGATGGATTCAGTTAGTGTTGAGCCACTTGGGGGTTGGTGTTTCTTTATAAAGATGGTGCTCTGCTAAAATAGGGGTTGGTTCTCCTTGTAGGTTTGGTACCCTACTAAACTATGGGTTTGTGCTCCTTGTGGGGTTGGTGCCTCACCAAAATATTATCTTGTAAAGATTATTATTCATAATAGTTCTTTATATTGATTAATAGATGCATAAGTTCAGTGATTTTTCATCTTTTTGTGGGTTTCCCGCTTAAATATTTTGTTCATGTGTTCTTTTGCTCTCATGGTGGTATGGTCATGTGTTTGATTAATCACTACTTAATTTATAATGATGAATGTTTTATGAATACATTGAATAATTGATGGATGCAAATTTTTAAGGGAATGAATGTTTTAATGGCACACTGATTCATCCCCATTGTTTGTGCTTCTAATAATTGGTATCAAAGTAGGACCTTGGAAGTATTCTTAACAAGCTTAAGGCAATCCTAAAAGCACAAAATGGCTAAGAAATTAAGGAAATAAAACCAAGAGTTGATATTTATGGATAAAAAGGATGAATAAACAATAAAAAAAGTATTAATAATAAGTTGGAGGATACTGTTGCAAGTTTGAGAACAAAGGAATATGAATGTGACAAATTGAAGAATAAGTCATGTGATCTAATTGAAGTTTTGGCCTTCCTACAAGTAGAGGTAGTGTTTCATAGAAAGGAGAGAATCAATTTGAAGTTAAAAATAAATGGATATGAAGATAACATTAAAGAGCATGAGATTCAAGTTGAATCTATGATAGTAGTACTCAAGACCAAGGAAGAAGAGTGTGTCAATCTCATGAAGGAGATAGAAACCCTAAAGGATAAAGAAATTGATTACATCAAATATGAATCATATTTGAGATATTTGAAGGAAGAATTGGAGTAGGTACCCATCAAGGTGAATTTTTATGAGAAGTATGATCTTCCAGGTCAAGATGTTATACCTAATTCATATGGAGATTAAAATAAGGATTCCAGTGTAAGAAAGGTCAAGAAGGTTCAAGCTCCCAAGGTCAAGAAGAAAAATTAAATTAGAAAACCTAATGCCATGAGGTATGCAATTTATTTTCATGGTTATTATTATTCTTGAAATGGTTTTGGTCATAGAGCAAGGGATTGTAGGAGTTTTTTCAATTATGTGTATCCATTGAGCAATGGAACAGGTCACATTATTCATTTGTCAAAAGATATAGAAGATGGTTTTTTCCATAATTGTTACCATGAGCAACATATTGCAAGGTTTGTATTTCATAAATCATCAAGGAAGGTCAATAAGGTTAAATTTACCATGGTTAAGGAGGTATGGATGCAAAGGGTAGTCAAAATAAAATAAATTTCAGTCAAGGATGATAATAATCTTGATAATACAAAAGAGGTTAAGGAAGATGAATTGAAATTAGCCTATCCTAGTTTAGATTTTCAAGAGAGACATTTTTTCCTAACTACTATACACTCAAAGGAGATGGACATGAATCCTAGAATTTATAAAAGAATTAGGATCTTCCATAAGATATCTTGTTGAGATGACAAGGTTATATATCATGATATTCTAAAGATATGAAGAAACATTTATTATTCTTTGGGATATGTATTAGCTCTAGGTCATTATCGAAGAAGATAATTATATTTAAGAAGTTGATTGTAAAGGATTGTGTGTGGAATATAGAGGTATGTTTAATGTGATATCTGAGGTTTAAGTTCAGTTAGGATGTTGAAGTCAAATATTAGTAAATCTTGAAGAAGGTTCATTCATCCATCAAGAAGGTATTCCTAATCTACTTGGTTCATACATGAGATTATATCAATCTTGGTGTCATGAGAAGTCTATGTTTGTGGTTAGGAATGTTTTTCACTTGGTAAGATCTTATGAAGGGTTAAAAAGCAAGTTTAGAGCTTGATAGATGGCTATGAAGTCATTATTTTTGTAAGTAAATATTTAAATCTTGAAGAAGTATCATGAATAAGTGTGAAGGATAATAAATATTTTCTCCAAGAAGGTATGAATGTTAACTAACTATATGTAATCTATTGAGATTCTTAAAGACTTGAATGCATGGTTATAAGATCCTAAATATTTGTATGCATAGTTTGATACTTCCATGGAGATGATCACTAGGTATGTAGTTCTTGATCCACTTGTAGATGTTCTTAAGAGAAGGGGATCATGTGTACATAGTTGTTTCCATAGGTATCTACCTAGGAGAAATATTTGAGAAGATGATTTTATCAGGCATATATTGTACAATCATAGAGGGAGAAACAATAAGGTATGATTCTCATGATGATATTCAAGTAAGAAGTTTATTTGATAGTGATCTATCACAGTGAATTGAGCACAAATAAAGTATTCCTAGTGTATGGAAGATCATGAGGTAAGTATGATAATCTAAAATTTATTCTTGAATTGTTGAGTCTTTCATATACATGAAAATTAATCTTAAGGTCATCATCATATGACAGGTAGTTATGAAATTACTATTGGTAAGTTTTGGTTGACCTAGTGATAATGAAGACTAGATAAGTGATCATGAGGTGTTAAAAGATAGTGAAAGACTTTAAAATTCTATGAATATCTTGAATATAGGTTAAAGAGGTCAAAATATGTTGTGTTCATTGAAGGTAGTGCCTTAACAAGCATCAAATATTTTTAGAAAAGTCTATACTAATGTGGAACAGATTGGTGGCAGGTTTGAAGACCATATTCAAAGTTTTATGAGGATTTAGCAAGTGTTAAAGGACCTAACAAACTTGTAAGCAATTATTGAGGATTTTTTATAGTATATCTAAGGTATGCATGTGGTCTACATATGGTTGTAGTCATTATTTTACCCTCAATACTTCTTTCTAACCCCAAGCGCGCTGACCTATCATCCAACATACATTGGGTGCTCACCTGAGGCATGGGAACTGAGCCCCTCATTTATGTGAGCTTTGCAAGAGATTTCTACCATTAATGGAGGGTTATTTGTAGAAACAAAAGTACATTCATCCACTTTAAAAAGGTAGAAGATACAACTAACATATCTACACATTAATGCATCAAAAAATCTAATAAACATTGTAAGAAGTACAAAAAACCATATCTGAGTCATGATAAGCCAAATAACATGAGATTTTACACCCATAAGAAAGTTATACATAATAGATCCATGTATATTGATTTAACAGAGTTCTGGTAGCCATATTACATTCAAAATGGTCATCTTAGACCATATTCATCAAATGACATAGACTCAAATCCTACAAACCGATCTGATCAGAGATCCTATCTATGATTTTCCCCAGTATATCCCTTGTTACATATCCTAGTACCCATTCATATGATTTATGGAATCCCTTACAACCCTCTAGCACTAAGTACCCTAAACCATAACACCTTGAACTCCAAACCCTTAGCATTTCCTAAAATTTCTGCAGCACTTTATTACTCTCCTTCTCTTTCCTTCCCTTCTATTGTCTCTCTCTTTGTGTCTATGTTCCTGTCCTAAGCACTTCTTTAAATAGGACCATCATCCACCTCCATGAACTCTCTCATGAGAATATTGGGTGCCAAGTGTCGATGTGGTCCTCCATTGGAAAATTCTTATCCTCTTTGAAAAACCTTCCACTAACTGTAATGATGCCTCTTAGAATATTCCCTACATGGAATATCCTTTTTTTTAATTCCAAGGTTCCAAGATGGCACCTTATCCACTTGTCATGCCTAGTCAGGTCCTCACATTCTTCCTCAACTGACTTCAATGATTCCAAATATGACTAAGTCCTTTAAACCCTTTTTCTTCCTCCTGCACGCACCCTGGTTCCACTTAAACCCTTCTTAAACCCTTTTTCTACATGTTTTTCCCTAAGCACCCTTCTATCTACAGATCCTTTATACGTGCCTCTTGGTACTTAGCCAATATTTTAGGGTCTAACAATAAGTTATCATGAGCTATCAAAAGATAGTGAAAGACTTTGAAATTCTATGAATATCTTGAATATAGGTTGAAGAGGTCAAAATATGTTGTGTTCATTGAAGGTAGTTCCTTGAAGAGCATCAAGTATTGTTAGCAAAGTCTATACTACTATGGAACAAATTGCTGGCATTTTTGAAGACCATATTTAAAGGTTTATGATGATCTTGCCAGTGTTAAAGGACCTAACAAGATTTTTAGTAATGCTTGATGATTTTTTATAGTATATATAAGGTATGCATGTGGTTTGAATACTTCATATTCATGCATAGGGTTGGGTTTATTCATTTGGATCTCATGTGATCAGTTAAGAAACAAGGTGAGTAATTTTGGTATATGAGTTTGTTTAAGAAATAAGGCATGACCTCAGAGAATAGATAGTTAGAATTGCATGAAGTCCTTTTGTTATTCCTTTGAATTTCTTATTGTACACCATAATATGGGTTTCTATCAGCATTAATAAGTGATGTCTCTATTTTTTTTAGGGAACACAAGGTATGTTTTTGTTCTTATTTGGTAAAGTCATGATACAATATTGCAAGGATAACACATTGATGAGATAAAGGTGAGAGATATTAATAATGAATAAATAGTTAATGTAAGTTTGCATATAATGGTATTTCTTAGACATCTAGATGGTATGACTGTGATAGTTGAGGATGTATGGAGAAATTATCTATTCTAGGTAATAGTAGGTAAATGTTGTCATTGTTCATTATGGCCATTATTCTGAGTATGCAATGATTGTTAGGCCTTAACATTCTGAGTATATGGATAAAGTTATGTTTAAAGTGGTCCATGAAGTTTCAACTAAGTCAATTGTAGCATCAAGTTTATTCTAAATAACCTTTGAAAGGTAATGTGTGAAGCATAATCTTAAGAAAGTGAGACAAGTTGAAAATATAGTAAAAAGTGTGTGATTAGATGTTTTACTAAGTTTGAGGTCATGAAATGGGCTCTTGATGTTGTGTTCACTCCATAATAGTGATGTAAAGATCTAAGGGGGGCTTTATATATCTCCAAGATCTTAAGTGATAATTATATTGTAAGCATTCATGATTTGAAATACGGGTAGTAAAATGACAAGGCATGGATCATATCTTTATGGAAATGCATCATAGATGATCAAGTATCAAGAAAAATCTATTTCACTTACTAATTTATATCATAGATTTGTGTTCTGAAGCCTGAAGTGTGTATAAGAGTGTAAAAAGAGGATCAATGTATGTTGCAAAGGTTTGAAAACACAAATTTGATAGAGTATGACTGGTTCTAAGTAGGTTTTTTGGAACTTTAAGATAAGTTACAAACTATAAAAAAGTTTTTCTTCAAGTTGGTTTATAGGTTGGGATAATATGATGCAGGAACATCAAAGGGAGAAGCATCGAGTATCAAATTTTCATTATTATCACACTTGTGAGGTAAAAATAGGTGAGGTGAAGTCAAAATGGAAAGTCTTAGATGGTCTAGTTGGTTAAATTTCAAAGTTTTATATTTTCTTCCAATTTGTAAATTTAAATTTCTTATCAAAAATGGAATAAGGTCTTTTGATGGTTTTCAAGTTAATGTGTAAGTGTTTCGATACATGACTATAAATCCTAGGTGAAGGTATGTGTTAATAAAAGTCTAACATGTTATGATATGCATATTTTGAATATGTATGAGGATCATGAGTCAGTGATTTAGTTAGGTTTTCAAAATAAGTTGTGAAAGGGGGAATTCAAGTTAGAGAGTCAGTTAGAGGGAGATAGAAGATCTATCGAGGATAATGGATAAGAAACATATGAGAAGAAGGAAGTGTGAATAAAAATAAGGATTAGTGAAAATAAAACTATAAATTTGGCCAAGAAATAGAGAAAGGTGGACTTCAATAAGAAGTTTATATGTTTCCATGTATAAATATTCCTTATCTCTATGTTATTCAAGTATTTAAGGTTTTGTTAATGGTTTTGCATCATGAAATATTACTGCATGCGAGTATTTTGTTGGTTATACCAAATGTGAAGAGCTCTTACTATGTTTTTAGCATGTTTAAGGATCTCTTAACTTTTATAATGATATGAATGATTGTGGAAAATTATTAATGGCATGTTACTAATTTTATTTGATATTTTCTCTATAAGAGGATAATTAAATTTCTCCTTAAAGATCCTAATACGTATTAGGAGGAACATGCTCTATTTTCTTGTTATAAAATGTTGATGAAGCCTAGAATTTACCAAAAATAACCTAGGTGCATTGGAAAATCACTCAGCCTAGGCTGAGCTCTCACCTAAAGCATGCAAAGGTACCAGGCCCCTCTTTAGGGTTGTTTTTGTAGGATGTTAGAAAGATAAAGAGTTAATGCATTCAAATCAATAATTGGTATAACATTCTACAGAGCATATTCCAAAAATTAATCAAAAGAGTAATGGATTCAAACAATAGCAATAATGAATTCTACCATGCAAGATCTAATTGTAATCATGTTTAACACCTTGAATCAGTCAATACACTCCATTATATTAAACACAGTAAATACAAAGAAGCTTATTACAATAAATAATACCATAAGCTTATGTGAGCATCAGATTTGGTAGCATAACTTCGTAATAACTCATATCCAATCCTACTATACTACACAGCTCACTACATATTTATAAGGGTGGAGAATTTCCCTTCACCACTTACATAATTCCCAAAATAGGTCACATTATGAAAATAGCCATGTGCCTTTACAATAATAGACACACATGCAAATGCGCCAATAATAGATCTTTTTTGGTTAACTGGAACTAATAATTCTATTATTAACTCAACCCCATGCAAAGTGCTTCATAGACACTCTTCTAAAAATAGCATATGTATGTCACATAAGTCTTTATCCAATTTGTGTGCTCTACATTATATCTCCAAAAATGGCTCATAATCATGAAAATGGCTAAGTCCTAAATATTTCCTTGTTTATCACATGTGTTTCCTTCCCTATCCTTCCACACCTTTGAATGCACCCTTTTCTCATGGGTGAACCTTCTATGTGCCTTCTGCTAAGTATCATACTTTGTCTGCTCAACATTACCCCACACAAAATTACATTGCCACCCCGGTAATGATTTCCTTTTGATACTTTTAAAGAATAAAGAATAAGGAATGAAATGAAATTAAAGAATTATTGTAAAAAGAATGACTTTCACACTCCAACATCCTCTGTCTCAACTGGAAGAATTATCTCTGGATAATCCTTTTTTATTTCAACATCTAAGGCTTGAAAATCACTCAGTGTGGTTTCTACCTTTTCTAGAATATCTGTTGAAATAGATTCTAAATATTCTAGTGTAATATATTCCTTCTCATTCTTTAATACGATAACAATACTAGAAATTAAAGTCACCCTTCCTTCTAGAAGATCCATCTTTTGCGTTATAAGTTTTCCAATTTCATCAAGTCTGTATTTATGGGGGTCTTGTACTACTGTAAGGGCGTAGAAATTTTGTTTTACTAGTTCCAATCTCTCCATGTGCCCCAAAGTCTCATCCTTCATGGCCTTTAGGACTTCATTGTCTTCTACTATGGTCCTGATCTTTATTAATAACTCTGGAGCTGCATATATATTCAATGCCTGGTCTTATTTCTTCAGCTCCTCCCATAAGGTTTGGAGTAATGCTTCATAAGATGAAATCCTTCTTACCATAGAATCCCTTGCTCTCTCAGATTCCTACTCTGGGTCCTTTGGTTCTGGCGTTCGAACCAGTCCATTCGTAAGCAAAAAATCAACTAAGGTAGGCACATAATGCATAACCGAAGGGAATTTTTTTAGTACCTTTGGCTCCAAGTGTAGTCTTACTTACAGGACATGATCCTCAATCTCCTCTACTATGTTGATGAGGATCCCATTATTATTTTTCTCTAGTTCTTTTTCTCGTTTCAGACGTGTTATTTCTACATCTTTATCTTTAATATCTTCCCTTAGTGCTTTCATAGTGGTGGATTTATCCACATTCATGTGTGCCACCTCTTTATATATTTTCACTAAGGCATTACTCACCTATTCATCAGTCATAATAGTTGGCTTTATAGTTATGTTCATGTTTTTTGGTGCCTTCCTCATTCTTCGTAACACACATGATTCTTCACATACATCAAAATGAGGTTCGTCCATGTGAGTTTTCATGGACCATGAATTTTTTTTCCTTGCGCATGTGGTTTCCATGTTAGGGTCCATCAATTCCCATCCATACAAGTCCTTGAGGCCCACTGTATTTTGGAATCATGCATGGAAAATTTTACTTGTGTCCTCTTCATATCCCATGACTAGTGCAACATACTCCCCACTTTCCATCTTTGTTCTTATCCCCTTAGGAATTTGAGTGCAAATGTTTGGATTTGGATCCTCTTTGTCCCGAGCAGTATCTTTCTCTATTTCTCCTATATTTTTTAATAATTCTTCTTCATCCTTGGGTTCTTGCACATCCTCTAGTGGTATAGGAGCTCTAGGTGCATTCTCTGTAGACTCCTCTACCTCCTCATGTAGCTGTAACTTTCTCCTTTGTTTCTCAATTGTCTCTTTCTATGGAGAGAGTCATGAAAATCTCCTAACAGACTGAGGGGTCCCTGTGCCTTGTGTTCTTGTTCTTCTTAACACCCTCTCGAAATGAATCTCTGCTTGGAATGCTTCTAAGTCCTCTTCATCTTCTTGTTCCTATGGTGGGGTACATACATGCTTGGTCTCCATTTTTTCTATAGGCTGCCTCCAGCCTCTATGTACCAAGCCACCACTATCTTCATGTCCTTCTTCCTTGTCATCTACCTCTATAGGTTCTATGGGATTTAGATTTGATATGTTCTCCACTGTATCCTTACCCTTAGGTGGCCCTAGGAGTGCAAACTCATTCTCCACATATTTTTTACCCTCCAACTTAGGCTTAAGTTGAAGGTATACAAGTGTGGCTACACTATCCCCAATAGCCAAGCTTACAAGCTTCATGTTTATAACATCAAACATAAGTCTTTCAATATAGCAATCCTTTCCTGGGTATAAACATGTCTTACTCAATGTGTGGTAGTCACAATCTACCTTGTTTGCAAAAAAATTCAGGTGACGTGCATTAGTAAAATGGTGGACTGAATCCTAGAAGTAGTGCATTGTGAAGGCATACGACAATTTGCACCATGGACTCCAAGTCCCATCCTTCATATAAAATTGTGTGATGTAGAAGTTCTAGTACACCGTGAATTATACTACCTTGCCCACCATTGATGGTAACTCCTTAGGAATGTGCCACTCCTGTTCAAATACCACGCAGATCCTATCATACCACATCTTTTCCCTCTATTTAAATGGCTCACTCATTGACCCTTCACATAAATATTTGTCAAACCTTTGTGCAAGGGATTTTTTCTCCATGGGATACTCCCAAATCTTTTCCTTTGGCCCATCAAGCACTCTGATCTCCACAAATACTAGTAACAGTAAGATAGCACCAAAACTGATCCTTTCATAGGTGCGCACATCATTAAAAATGGTCTCCACAATGTAGCATGTAATGTTATAGACTACCCCCTATGATATATTTCTTGTGACATGGAGCCACATTATATTCACCGGTGACCATCTCTCTTGTTCATTCAACTTGGTCACAAGATTCACAACTATTTGTACTACTAGGTACTTCTTTAGTTTATCTATGTCCATTCCGTGTGGAGATTTTTTATACCCAAATTCCTTTTGTGTTTCCATGATTGATTCCTTATCATTTAGGTCACTATCAAGGTCCATCCCTATTCCATTTAACCGTGTTAGTGTTGATATTAGCATTGTTGTAATCCTTATCCTTCTTGTGGAAAAATAGAAGAAGTCCTCATGGAATTTGCTCATTAGCCACTGGTAAAGAGGTTCATACTTTCTAAAGTATGGGAACTCATACAACCAGTACACTCCTACATGTTTTAATAGTTTCTCCCTAGTGTCATCATATACTGGCATATCTTCTATAGTGCACTTGTTGGTATTTATACTCAATAGTGCGTCTAACTCTTTCTTATTATCAGAGGTGTGGTGGTTATAATAACTCAACTTATAACTACGTATGTGGTAATCCCACTCTTTCCCAACTATCACGCCTTCTAGATACTGCATCTCTGAGAAAATACTCTTGAGAGAAATTTCAACTTCTGCCTCCACTTTCTTCTTTTCTTTGGCTCTTGCAGCAGGTGATTTCTTTGGTGCCATCTGAAAATATCACCTTTATATCCTTTTTGGCGTATAAATGTGTCTCCTTCTATCCTATATAGCAAGAAATTCCAAACCCTAGCTTGAATCTACGTGCCCTAGTTGAAATCATGTGCCCTAGCTCTTTTGCAACGCTCTACTTCACTCAAACCCTTCATAAATGGGGATGCAAGCTTTGTCTGCACACAAATCTACTCTCCAAGTCTTGTTTCCCAATATTTGCACATCAACACTCTTCACACATCTTGGTCACACTTATCTCATTCAAATTCATGCAATTAAAATGGTAAAAATGAGCTTGCATCACATCCTTATATAGATTTTCAAAAATTTGGTGCATTTATTACCCCTTCACCTACCAACAATCCTCTCATTAATTGAACATTTTCACAATTTCCGTGTGGTACATCTTCACCCGTCAGCTATAACCTTCTAGTGTTCCTTCCTACCTTCCAGATACAAAATTCTCTTCAGTGTGCTTCCATGCACCTAATTACCTCGCCACTACACCTTCTCCTCGTATTCTCCATGGCCACTGCTTACCTCACATTATAATGTTCCTTTTTTATCTCCATCTATGGTCTGTATTTGGAAGTAATCTTCTTTCTACCAACTCTCCAAACTTAAATATCACTTGTAGCAGTTTGTTCCTTTATGTGTACCCATATTTCAATAACCACCCCACACAAGTGGTATGTGTAGTCATGTGCAGATAAAAATATTGCAAATGGTAGTTAGTTTCTGGCATGTAAACATGTTTATTTCACAAAACACCAACTAAATTGACAAAGCATAGTGATGAATAAGGAAATACATTAAAGGAATACATAATTGAAAACCTAATCTAAATGGAAACACTTATTAAAAAAACCAAGAAGACTTATTTATAGTAGGGGTTCAGCCTACTCCTATTGAAGTAACCGAGTAACTGTATTCCATCAAGCACCTCTAACTGAAAAGTGTCAATTTCAAGTATGTATGTTATAACATATGGTCATAACCAACGTACTTTAAGTTTTCTTAGATGGCGTAGAAACTTAAAATCATAAAGAAGCACCATCTGTCCTATCTCAAGATTTTTGTCCTTAATGTTTGTTTCATGTAATCTTTTCTTTCTTCTGACTCTAGCGTGCTATTGCTGATTTCTCATCCAGCTTAATCAAATTTTCAATTCATTCTTATAATTCTTGTTCATTAGATAAACCTCTAGTATGCGTAATATGTAAAGAAGGTAACATGAATTCCATAGGAATAACTACTTCTACACCAAACATGAATTGAAAGGGTGTGGCCTTGTTTAACCGCTTGTATGTTGTTCTATACGCCCAAAGCACGACATAAAATTTATCATCCCAATCCTTCCTTCCAATATCACCAATTTTTGTCAATGTCTACCTCAAAATCATATTTAAAGCCTCATCAGTCCCATCTTCCTGAGGATGATATGGTGTAGTCTTATGGTGTGTAATCATGAACTCATCGAATAGAATTCTGATTGTCTCATTCAGAAAATGTGTACCCCTATCACTGGTCAAACTCAACGGGCATCCATACCTTATAATAACATTTTCCCATAGAAACCTGGCTATTATAGCTGTTGTACAATCCTTTGTAGGTGTTTCTTCTATCCACCTTGTTAGATAATCTATGCAAGTGATGATATAACATGATATAGTCCTACGTGTGGCTGGTGAAATAGGACCAACAAAATCTATATCCCATTTTTCAAATGGTTCTACACTAGGAATAGGTCTTAAATGTATTTCATCTCTTTGTCTTGGTTTACCAAGGCACTGATAGTGATCAAAGGCCTTGCAATATACCTTACAATCCTTATACAGGGTCTCCCACCATAATCTAGTGAGTAGAATCTTGTGAACAGTGGTATCACCTGCATAGTGCCCACTTGCAATACCACCATGAGCCCCTTCCATGATATATGTGTGCTCATGTTCTAGTACACATCGACGTAATGCTTAATCTCATCCTAACTTGTACAGGTCACTGCTAATCAACATAAATTATGTCGTGTGAATGGAAAGTTGTTTCTTCTCTAAGGGTTTCATTCCTTCTAGCACCATACCTGTACATAGAAAGAAAAATATGTCCTCTAATTCCGATGGTGCACGTTTTAACCTATATAACTGTGTATCAGGCATGATATCTTTAATGGCCTGTGTGTCTTCTCCTGACTATATTCTGGATATGTGATATGGTCCAGAATTACTTTTCCTTGGTTTTACCACAACTATAAAATAAAATTCTTACAATAAGAGTACCCATCAACATATGCACCCCTGTAAAATGGGATTGTTTACCAAATAATTCAATTTCATGTGATCAGTATAGAATACAATTTTTATTACTAGCAGGTAATGTATGAATTTATGTAGCACATAGATTATTGATAAAGCTTTGCACTCTATAGTTTTATAATTCTTCTCTGCAGGAGTCAAGTTTCTACTAGAAAAATAAATATGATGATCTATAATACCTTCTCCATGCTGAGCCAAAACCATGCCAATGGTCATGCTAGAATCATCCACATGTACATGAAACAGTTTGTCCCATGAAGGAAAATTCAAAATAGGCATTGTAGTAATTTTTTCCTTTAATTTTTTGAATGCACGTTGCTACGGTTCCCCCTAGTAAAATGTCCCTTTTCCTTTATGTAACTCCTCCAAGGGTGTGGAAACCTTAGCATACCCTTTAATAAATTTTCTATAATACCCAGTGTGACATAAGAATTCACATACCTCACTTTGACTGGTAGGCTCTTCCAGGCTGATAATGATTGCAACCTTAGCTGGATCAACCAACAAACCTTCCTTGAAAATGATGTGCCCTAACAATGTGTCAAATGGTGTAGCAAATTTGCACTTCTTGATGTTCAAATAGATGCTTAACTACCAACATCTTTCAAATATTAAGCGTAAATTTTCACAATGATCCTTAACAAGTCCATACACTATCTACTCATCTAAATAAACATACAAGAAGTTGTGAATAAAATTTTTGAATGCTTTGATAACTATGCGCGAAAATACAGCAGGCACATTTTTCAAACCAAAGGGCACCACAATATAGGGAAAACTTCCTCATTCAGTGGTAAAAGTTATCTTTTCCTAATCCTACTATGCAATCCTAACCTAATGATACCCATAGAATCCATTTGTAAATTAATAGATTTCGCACCCTACAAGGACTTCTATTATATCCTCTATGAATGGTGTAGGAAAGGGATCAGTCACACATGCAACATTCAGCTCCCTATAGTTCACACAAATCCTAATCCGACCAAATTTATTTTTACTGATCACCATTTGGGTAACCCATTATGATTTGTCTAGGGGCTTGATGATTCCATACTTCAACATTTTATTAATTTCTTCCTTGACCTTTTCACACAAGTTGGGGTTCATCCTGTAGGGTCTCTTCCTGACCGGGCATGCACCTTACTTAAGATTTATCTTCATTTATCCTAATTATTCATCCACACCTTTTATTTCATGGTATCCCCTATGAAATAAGTCCAGATAATCTCATAGTAACTCAATGATTTTTTCCACTTTAGAGTCAGAACAATAATCCCCAATTATGGCTTCCTTAGGCTCAGCATATGATCCAATATTCACTTTCTTTATTTTCATAGGTTCATGATAGGTGTGTGTAGTCTTATCTGCACTATCCAAAACCTCATGCCAACCTATTGAATAGTCTACATCCATAATTTTTAATTCTTCATCATCCACTAAGTAGACCATCTATCCTTTTTATTTCTCAAAGCAAGCATGCTTAAGTAGTGTGGCATTCATCTTTGTTTCTTTGGCAAAACATGCTCTTGAATTATTTCCATAAAATAACTCTTGAATGAGTTCTTCCTCCTTTGCACTATCTCCTATAGATAACCACTTTAGAACCATTAAGCCTCTTCTACTAGAGGTTTAGTAGGAAAGTAGTCAAAAGTATGGATCAATCGTACAATCAAATACTACCAATTTCCAGTCTCTCTATGGAATTTAGCATATACATACCAAGCATGTGTGCATCCTTGTAAAGTAGAATAAAATTTGTGCACCTAGAGTGAAGGAGGTAAATCTTCCCGCCCCTCTATATAGAGTCTCTCACACTGCTAAACATGGTGTTGAATAGGTTGATTACCATGATAAGTGCATATTTGAGTAGGTGTATATCTCGTAGAAAAATGCGTAGAAAGAAAAATCTTGGTTTCATTCCATCATATAAGATTATCCCGGTGAACCACCCACCAGCGTGTTGTTTTCTCATTCAGGGTATATGCTATCATATTCCATCTCTCCAACTAGTTTATCCACTATTCCTCCATAGCACGTAGAAATACCGTACAATCTCCTTCTTCAGTGTATCAAGGTACCAAGTTGTTACCTATTTTCCTGATACAAGGAGGTCTACTATTCCACGCAAATGTGCGTCTTACTTCATGTCCTACCAACTCATAATTACCATGATCCCAATTATCACAAGAAACACATGTAGAATCACTAATAGACTGTGTATATTCCCACTGAAGGATTCCTTCTTTGGATGGCGCATACATAAATCCTATTTAAATCTTCCTCACTCAAAGGCTCAACATAGGGAATATATTTTCCATCTGTTAAAGGGATGATAACTCTTTCCTACTGATTCTGAAAACTAATATAACCCTTCTTGAACCAAAGATCAACATTATTTGCATAACACCAGGGGCACCCAAGTAGAGCTGGGAATTTTTCTACTTATACAAGTGTCAACACCTCAAAGTCCCCTATGAACTTGGCCCCTTGTATAGTAAAGGATGCATCTTTTAAAACTCCAATAGGGGTGTCCTTGGTTCGATTATCCATAAACAACACATTAGAGGATGGTTGTGATGGGTTTCTCCCCATCTACACCCATGCATCTAAAGTAAGGACATTGAATTCCATTCCTGTATCAATTAATAAATTACTCAAAATCCATCCATCCAAAAAAACATTCAGAGTGATTTCCTTTTCATAGTCTAAGCTATGGAGGGGGAATATTTTTAGGTAGGATCTCTTTTCTAGTCTCAGTACTTACACGTGGAGTGTTTCCCTTTAGCCAATTCCCTAACAATGGAATGATATTCTCCTGGTGCAACATTGTGCACGCCTACTTTAAGTCATCAATATCATATTGGACTATCTCTGCTACTTCATTTTTCTCCATCTTTCGTGATTACTACTTTAAACATTATATTTCACCCTAAATATTTATGAGTACCTCCATGGTTTCTTGATAAACCTCCTTCTAATGGATATGATATGGGAAGTGTGCATGTAGAACCTCATCCTTAGTGATGGTAAAATTATATTGTAATGCTTCTTGGGTGTGTGCCACTTTTGCATGGGTAGTGATCTATATAGGAAATACCTTGGATTCTAGATCCAACTTGGGCATCCACTGATTTTCCACAGCGCGTTATATCATAACCATCTATGCACCTTTATTTTCTTGTTTATGTTGCTTACTAAGATGCTCATATAGGTCTAGGAATTCTTCATAGCTATGATTATTTCCAAAAAAATAACAAGTAATATTTAGAGGACATTCGTGTTTATAGTGCTCAGGAGATCTGAGTGTATAACATGTTCTATGAGGAAACTCACCTCATCCACCACCACAGCCTTGGCCTTCGAATCCACCATGGTATCCTCAACCTCTGCCATGACCTCCTTCAAAATATCCTTCATTCCGATCGTAGCACACTTGAATGTGATCCTGATAATGATTCTCATTCTTTCCTTTAGAGTTATCTGATACTCCTGTCTGTCACACACCAATATCTAGAGCATCTTGGATCTTACCATTCATTCGACAATCTTCCGTATCATGAGTCATGGACCTATAAATTTTACAGTAGCAGGATGCATTCTTCCTTATCACGTGTTGCAATAATGGGTAGTGGCTAGCATCATGGTTCAAATGACATATCTCATAGTCCAGTAGCAATGAATGTACTAATCTACGGGGACAACTATCACCTTCTACTTCACAATATATACACAAAATCCATGTGTGCATCTCTTGTGATGAATTTTCTGATAGTTTCTCCAACTGTTTCACCATAGTTGTAATCTGTGCTTATAAAAATGGTCTCTCCCTAATGTATATGCTCCTGACTTCCTCAGCGTGCAGAGATGCCTCAAGTTCTTCACACGGATCAATGTATGTCTTATGTGACAAAGACCTTCTAAAAGGTGTAATCAGACATCCAAAAAACCATTGTGCATGTTTTCTTGTGTGAATACCATAAGAAAGATTAGATAAAATCATTTTTAAATGGTCATCATACTCCTTGACACTCTCAGTAGTTCCTTGCTTTATATCCTTGAGTGCACTTATACTTTTCTACTTAAAATCAAGGATGTGAAACTCTTTAAGGAACACATATTTTAATGTTTCAAAGTCTACGTAGATCTAATCAGGGTCAAAAATTTTGTACTAGTTGTGTGTGCATCCTTGTAACATAGTGGAAAATTGACTTTCCATACACTCAGAAGCCATGATTCCTTTTACATGCCACAGTATTTCACACATTTACACATGTTCAGTAGCATCCTCTATGCCTCTATACTCTATAAGACAAAGATAAATCTCCATGAAAATATTTTGGGGTTAGTGTGAACCTTACCCACCTGATCCAAAACCTCACGTGTTTCCTCGGCCTCAAGAACCACTAGATCCAATAAAAGTAGAATGACATATACCTCCTGATCCTCCACCTATAGCCGGAAGCAGACCAGAAGATGTACTTCCCTGTGTCCTAACAATAGTACTAAACTGCACCCCTACAGTTTGTGAGGTGTTACCACTCCAAGAAGTGAGTCCAAAATTTTGTGCTCTTGAATTCTATGTAGATGATGCACCTGAAAAGGTACCTCCAAACAGCAATGAAGACATTTTCCCAACCGTCGATGTACTTGCTATGTGACCTACTCCTACTCTCCCACTGCCTAAATTAGCTTATTGACTACTTGTCGTACTAGATACTAGAAGACCAAGTGTAAGGGATAGGTTAACAGGTAGATTTAGATGCGCGCCCACAGCCCAGGTTGTCTCTACTGATGCGCTTCTACGTGAGGCTGAGGGGGGTTTCCTGTTATGCTTTCCCTAATGGGGGAGTTCATGATACTTCAGCTCCATGCCTTCTACATGAGCTCTAAATACTTCATGAAGCATCTCTCTCCTCAATGTCATTCACTCTGCAACATCCCACTACTTCTCTATCTCCCTCTTATGCACACCTTATTATACTTAATCCATCTTTCTTATCTCTATCTTTCTGTCACTAAGTCTGCCATCTTTCACCAAACCTACTCCTTCCCCCATGCGTGGTCAGGTTTTAGTTAGCCATCTATTTTGCTTTCCAAGTTCAGGGTTACCATCAATATTTTGATCGCCATTGGAATGCCTTGCAGGTAAGTTCCCTTAGGATATCATAAAAAATTGAATTTTGCTACCTCTAGGAAAGAATAAGTGGAAATCAAGTACTCTAAAATATAGTTGTTCAGAAAAACCACGAAACCAAGTATTCATAGCGCATGTGGTCCAAATCAGATCAACATTAAAAAGGGCCATCAAATTCTTCTTGTATCCAGACAAAGTGCGTGAATACCTAACAATCCCTTTTAGACACATAAGCAACCAGCCACTCATAAAGTTCTATTGGAAAAATAGTGAAGAAGCTCTCATACAAATTGTCATATATATTCTATTCCATCCTCATGCACGTGTGTTAAACTCAGATCTGGTGTTGAACCTCCATGCTTATTCTTCTTCTAGATCATGTATCCACTCCTCAACACTTGTCTAGGGTCAACCAATATGTCTTCATCATGAACCATCCTGAAAACAACTGAAAAAGAGGTCCCGGCAACGGAACCAATGATGAAACCTAGAAATGACCAAAAATAACCCAAGCGTGCTTGCACATCACTCATCCTAGACTGAGTTCTCACCCAAAGCGTGAAAAGGTACTCAGGCCCCTCTTTAGGGTTACATATGTAGGATGTTAGCAAGATGAAGGGTTAATGCATTCATATCCATAATTAGTATAACATTCTATAGAGCATATTCCATATCTAGATCTAAAGAGTAACATATTTAAGTAATGACCATAATGAACTCTTCCATGCAAGATCTAGTTGTAATCATGTTTAACACCTTGAATCATTCAATACACTCCATTATATTAAACACAATAAATACACAAAAGCTTCTTACAATAAATAATACCATAATCTTATGTGTGCATCAGATCTGGTAGGATAACTTCACAGTAACTCATATCCATTCATACTATACCACGGAGATCACTAAATATTTATAAGGGTGGGGAATTTCCCTTCACTACTTACATAATTCCCAAAATAGGTCACATGCTAAAAATAGTCATGCACCTTTACAATAATAGACACACATGCAAGTGTGATAATAATATATCTCTTCTAGTTAACTGGTAGTAATAATTCCATTATTAACTTGCACTCATGCAAAAATCTTAGTAGACACTCTTCCAAAAATAGTCTATGCGTGTCATGCAATTCTTTATCTGGTTTGTGTGCTCTGCACACTATCTCCAAAAATAGTCTTGTACTCCTAAAAATGGCTAAGTCCCAAATCAGTTTCCTTATCCTTCATGCACATTTCCTTCCCTATTCTTCTACACATTTGAATGCACCATGTTCTCACATGTTAACCTTTTGTGTCCCTTCTACTAAGTATCATACTTTGTCTTCTCAACAATTGAGAAACTTGTAATTTAGTTACCTATAATCTGCAAAAGTAGGCATGTGTGAAATTGTATTAAAAGTGTGATGTTATAGTCATATGGGAGCACAAGAATGAGAGTAAGATCTTTTAAAATGGTTTAAGTTTGAAAGAAGTATGATCTAATTGCTTGCATGTGTAAAACCATGTCATGCATAGTCTAGGTAAAAAATATTTAAGCATTTTCCAAAAGTTAACAAGTTAATTTCTTTCTACTATCAAAGAAATCATGTGGAGTAGGTTGAAACAAACCTCCAATTAGGAATTTAGACTTTGAAATTTTATTTGAAGAATTTTATAGCCTTTTGTTTACTACCGGGTTCACATGGGACTATCAAACCCTAAGCTAGGGTTATAAAGGTAAAAATTTGTTCCTTCAAAGTTTTATCCATTCAAAACTGATGAAATTTGATAGATCTCATTCTGATAAGGTGTTCAAATAGAATGTGAATAAATTTGGGGTTAAGAGTTGTGAGCCTTGAGATAATTTTGATTTCCATCAAGGAGGTTACATTCACAGTCTTCGAGGCCTAATTAGAAACTAACAATGTGAGATTTGACCAATCCTTTCCAAAGAAACCTACAATGAATTTTTTTAGAGTAGATTAAAGTCCAAATGGGCATCTTAAGATGTTTTTTTTTTTTTTAAAAACCTCTTAAAAAGAAATGTATGCTAAAAAAATTCCTAAAGCATGGCTAGAAAGAGTTAGTGAACAAGGAAAGTAAAAATTGAGGTTTGAGAGACAAGATGAAGGAGTGAGATAATGAAATTTACACCTCATAATATTGAGCCAAAGGGGTTTTTAAAAATTCTTTGACTTGGTTTTGGGTGTTCATAAATCATTCCAACCATGAACTTTCCTTGAAGCTTGTTTTTAAGGGCTATTTTGGACAATTTTGTCAAAGTGTGGAGTTAATTGAAAATTTCTTAGTCATTGATCATTATGAGTGTATGATACAAGTGGATTGAACTTTATGAAATCATATAATGATTGTTTATGTCAGATGAGTTCAAAATGAAAATATATGTAGGTTGTTTCCTAGTTAAGTTTAGAAGGATGGTTTTGAGAAGAACAAACAAGTAGTGATTTTTCCTTGTAAGTGATCAATTTGTAGGAGGATATAGCCTTGAACTGATTATTAAATAGGGTATAGGGATTTTTGAATACCTCCAAGGTGATAAAGAGCAATTTTTCTTATTTGAGCCATATAGCCTAAGTAAAAAAACTCCAAAATAGATTGTTTATTTGAAGCTATTCATGACATGTTGAATGCAATGAAAGTTATATGAAATCTACATAATATTGGTATCATAGATGAGATAAATCATATGAATAAGTGTTACTTACTCTAATAGTGAAACTGTATAAGTTTTTTGTGAAGTGTGTAACAGGTGATTGAGAAATCAAGAGAGGAAATGGATAAAGAAGATTCAGTAAAAGGGTTAGTGATGTTGCTAAGCCAAAATAAGCAGTAGAGTGAGAGAGATAAAAATAATAAATAAGTAAAGAGAAGGAAGGAGACAATATAATAAGAAATATGGTTTGAAAAAGAGCTAAAAGAGATTAGGAAATATATAAACAAGTTAGAGGATTTGATGAGCATGGAGGAAGAAGAAAACAATGTCATTAGATATGTGATGAGAAGAAAGTTCAAATGGCCTATAGAGCTTCGTTTAAAAAGAAGATAGATAATGAGAACTTTGGAAAGAGGGAAGGTGCATGAATAAGAACTTGAAAATAATATGTGGAGGAAAAGGAAAGTGTCTAGAAGAGGGGCACTCATTGAGACATTTTGGTCTCTTATTTTACTATCTAATATTGTATTTCAGTTCTTGTACATATGTATGATGAATATTGGAGATAAAATCAGAGATAAGGTAATGCAAATTCCAAAAAATGGATCGAGAAAAGTATCCATGGAAGAATATGAGAGTGATGAATAAAGAGTGTAGGTTAAGGAAGAGTTTGATCAGGTTGATAGTGAATAAAATATTGTGTTTCATGAATCCATGGATAACATACTAGTAAATAATGACAAGAAATAATGGGTAAATAAGAAGATTACAAGTAATCAAGGCATGCGATATGATGAGCTCAAGAAGAAAGGAATTGAGAAGGTAAATGTGCCTTTGAATTTTTATTCTAATCAAGCCATTAAGAATGAGGATGTTGATATAAAAATGGATGTAAGGAAGATAATATTTAAGCACACACGCTAAGCAATAGATCATGGATACATGATGCCTAAATGGATCAAGAAATAAGCAGTAGGAAAAGATAATGTCAAGCCTAAGCAAGTAAATGGAGAAATGGAAAAATCAATTCAAGAACAATATGGATCATACTTCATGAAGAAAAAAACAAATTGATAATACAAAGTAAGTGTGGAAAAAAAAATGTGATACAAGAAAGAAAATATTAAAGAACAAAATAAATGAGAGAAAATAAGCATGCAACAACAATAGAGGTTGAGAAGTAGGTATGTGAAGAGATTGTGAAGGCCTCAAGGAAAGAAGAGTCTAAGAGAGATTAAGGTAAGAGTGAAGAAGAACATGATGAAGTCATTTTGGACTAAGAGAAAGGTCTAATGGATAATGAGTCAGTAGATATAGTAAATGGAGATGATGAGAAAAGTAAGAGAGATGAAATATAGTGAAAATACTGCATAAAGAATTCATAAGTGAGGCATTCAAGCAAGAAAATGAGGAATATGGATAATTTTCAGTCGTTTCAAGAAAATTAAATTATGGAAACATGTTGGGAAAAGGCTATACAAAGATGAAGATCCTCATAAATCATTAATAAGAGTATGTTTTTGTTGTATTTTTATTTTTGTGCAAGTATAGTAGGTGGAAGCTTGAAAATGAAAAATATGAAGGTAAAACTTAGGAAGAAAAGAAGCAATATCAAGGAAAATGCAAGCATGAAGAATACTATATGGGTTCCAGGTGGTCATGAGGAAGACAAGGTTAGTGGGAGTGAAGAAAGAAGATCAAGAGCATATAAAAATGATGAAGACTAATTAGAATACAAAGCTATACAAACCAAGAACATGGATTCTTTTCTCCACCTTGGAAGTATTATGTAGGAACATTAAAGGGAGAAGCATCAAGTATAAAATTTTCCTTATTATCACACTTTTGAGGTAAAATTAGGTGAGCTGAAGTCAAAAGGAAAGTCCTAGGTGGTCTAGTTGGTCGAATTTCAAACTTTTGTATTTCCATCCAATTTGTAAATTCAAATTTCTAAGGTTGTAAAATGGAAATATGACTTGTCAAAGATGGAAGAACGTGTTTTGATGGTTTTCAAGTGAATTTTTAAGTGTTTAGATATGTGATTATAAGTCCTAGGTGAAGGCATGATTTAATAAATGACTAAAGTGTTATGATATACCTATTTTGGCCATGTATGAGGATCATGAGTCTTGGTGACTTAGGTTTTCAAAATAAGTTGAAAAAAGGGGTAATTAGAGTTAGAGATTTAGTTAGAGGGAAAGAGAGTGAGTGGAGAGAGAATATATCTTGAGGATAATGGAGAAGAAATAGAGAAGAATAAAGAAGTGTGAAGAAAAATCAGGATGACTGAAAAGAAGACTGTAAATTTGGCTAGGAAAATGAGAAATGTGGACTTGAATAAGAAGTTGATATGTTTACATGTATGAATATTCATTTTCTATCTATGTTCTTCAAGTATTTAAGTTTTGTTAATGTTGTTTCATTATGAAATATCACTACATGTGAGTATTTTTTTGGTTATACCAAATGTAAAGAGCTCTTACTCAGTTTTTAGCATTTTTATGGATCTCTTGACTGTCATAATAACATGAATGATAGTGGAAACCTATTAATGGTGTGATATTGAGATTATTTTAAAGTTTCTCTGTCAGAGGATAGTAAAATTTATCCTTAAAGATCCTAATGCCTATAAGGAGACAAGCTTTATTTTCTTGTTATAAAATGCATTGAGAAACTTGTAATTTAGTCACCTACAATCTGCATAAGTAGGCATGTGTGAACTTGTATTAGAAGTGTGATGTTATAGACATATGAGAGAAAAAGAATGAAATTAATCTCTGTCAACAAGGTTTAAGTGTGAAATTATTGTGATCTAATCTCTTACATGTGTAAAACCTTGTCATGCATAATCTGGGTAAGGGAAATTCAAGAATTTTCCAAGAGTTAACATGTTAATTTATTTCCATTGTCAAGGAAATCATGTGGAGTAGGTTGAAACTAACATCCAATCAGGAATTTGGAATTTGAAATTGTATTTGAAGAATTTTATAGCCTTTTATTCACTATTGGGTTCACACAAGACTACTAAACCTTAAGTTATGGTTTTAGAGGAAAAACTTTGTTCCTTGAGAGTTTTATCCATTTAAAATTGATGAAATTTTATTGATATCATCTTGATAAGGTGTTAAAATAGAATGTGAAGAAATTTTGGGTTTAAGAGTTACGAGTCATGAGATTTTTCTTATAGTCATCAAGGAGGTTGCATACACAGTCTTAGAGGCCTAACTAGAAACTGGAAATGTGAGATTTGACCAATATTTTCCAAAGAAACCTATAATGAAACTTTTTACAATAGAGTACAGCCCAAATCGGTATCTTAATATGTTTAAGTTTGTGTTAGAACCTTTTAAAAATAAATTTATGCTCGAAAAACTCCCGAAGAAGGTATAGAAAGATTTAGTGAATTAGGAAATTAAAAATTGAGGTTTGAGAGAGAAGATGGAGTGAGATCATGAAATTTACACCTCACCATATTGCACCAAAAGGGTGTTTAAACGTTCTTCAACTTGGATAATTTTTTCAAACTGTGGAGTTAAGTGAAATTTTCTTGGTCATTGTTCATTATGAATGTCATGATATTAGTGGATTGAAATTGATGAAATAATACATTGAGTGTGAGTGTCATATGAGGTCAAAATAACAATATTTGTAGGTTGTTTCCTAGTTAAGTTTGGAAGATAAATTTTGAGAAGAACAAAGAAGTTGCAATTTTTCCTTGTAAGTGATCAATTTATAGGATGATATGGCTTTAAATAGAGTATGAAATAGGTTTTATGGAGTAATGAAGACCTCCAAGGTGATAAAGGATAAATTTTATTATTTGAGCCATATAGCCTAAGTATAAGAACTCCAAAACAGGGTGTTTTTTACAGCTATTCATGGCATGTTGAATGTAATGAAAGTGATATGTGTTCTACCTCATAATCAGGGGGAGTCATTTAGGCTCTGAATTCTAAGTTTTAAGTTTAACTAGAATATGTTTTGAAGTTTTCTTATAAAGGAAGTGATTAGAGATCTAAAATGTATAAAGGATAATTTGGAGAGTGTAAGGGATATGAGTCAGAGAGTCTTGTGCTTGAATTATAGATAGGAAGTCTTGGAAATGTTTCAAGATCTTGAAAGGTAATTAATTTGTTTCAATTAAGATAAAAAAATTCCATAAGAAGAATGATGAACAAAATTTGTCTACAATAGCAAGTTGTAAAGATTATGTATGAAAGAGTTGTGTTACCATGAAGTGTTCTGAGATTAAATATTCTTAGCAAGTCTTGAAAAGTCATAAGTAAAATCATTTAATCTAGGGGAGCTAGTTTTTGTTTCTCTTTGAATGATTCATAAAGAAGACATGGTATTGATGTCTTCGGTTCATTAAGGTTCTTAGTATTTACATGAATAATTCATAGAGGTGGAGTTATTGGGTGATTAAAAAGTAAATATTCCTACAATAAGATTGAAGACCAAATCAATATATATTTTCTCAGGGGGCATTGAAGGTGTTTGAATACATGTCCATGGATCATTAGTAGTTATTGAAGGCAAGAAAATAAGTGTAAGATTGTAAGTATGCGTTTTTGGTTTTGTTTGTTGTCATGTTTTCATAATAGCCTTTGTCATTAAATGTCAAAGGGGGGTAGTATGCTCAGAAAAAATAAAAGGGATTCTTTTAGGTGTTTGAATTTGTGGTTACCATTAATTATTCTGAAGGCAGTTTCCATAAATGAAAAATGAGGAGATTGTTGAGAATTGTGTAAGTGTTGTTGTCATTTATTTCAAGTAACATTGATGTCAAAGGGAGTTTTGAGTCAGCATGATTTTGTCATTAGTTCATTGATGTCAAATGAGGTATGTGTCATGATGAGTTATATTGGTGAGTGTGAAGAGTCATGGTATCTTAGTGCACATGCATATTCCTTTAAGGCATGATCAAGAAAGTAGGTGTTTATTATGGGATATAAAATTTGTTTAAAGGTTGATACAGTGTTTAACATGCTTAATATGATGTGTTATAAGTGTTAATGTTTTTTGTAAGATGTTGTCAAGGTCAATTCAAGAGAGTCATACATTGAAACAAGCATTTCTAGGCCAAATCATAGACCTAGAGTAAGTAGATTGAGTTAAGGCATGAAGTATGAATCAGATAAGGTTGGTAAAATCATGTGAAATGTGTTATGAAGATGTATAATATGTGTGGAATTAATATCAGGTCACAATTCTTATTTATAGTGCAAGTTCAAGGTCCTTTAAAGCAAGAACAATGAAGACAATGCATGTAAGCATGGGAAATTCATGGTGGTTAGAGAGTTATATAGGTAAATAAGAATGAATGAGCATTGGGATAGTTGAAGGAGGTTTTTTTAGTGTTTTAGGTCAAGTTTCAAGTCCAGGTGAAGAATATTTTTGAATATATCACACTTTTACCAAAATAGGGTTTCCAAAGGTGATTTTTTAGATAAAAGTTAAATTTCGAATGATTATCGAGGAGTGTATACTTTACATGGGGATCCAAGCTCCTTGGGTTATTTGAGTATGTCATTTATGAATATTTTTCAATAATAATGAGGTTATTTGATTGTCACGTAAGAAGGTACACTACTTTTTAACCCTCTTAAAACTCTAGCTTTGGAGTGACTTGGAAGAAAATGAGTATAGTGACCCAGAATTGATTCGTTTTGAAAATTTTATTATTAGAGGTTGTAAATAACTCTTACATATTTCCATTAATGTATTTTAGATGTTGTGATAGTATCCGGGCCCCACTAAAAAATGTAGGTTGCTGGAAAGTTGCAGTTTTTGGTAAATTTCTTCATTAGAACCAATGAATAATTCATAATTTATCGAATCCTAGGAGTTTTTCTTCATGTACATGATGATTTAAGATTTTTTTTATGATTATAATAGGTTAAGTGTGCCCTATCTTTGAATATTAGTTTTGAGGTAGTTTTCAGGTAGTTTGGAGCAGTCTGGGGAAAGAACAATTTTAGAGGTGCTACAAGTGGTTTTATGGCTTGGTTTGAATTTTTTTAATGATCCTGACATCAAGATATTTCCAATGGTATATCACACTTGAGTTTTTATTGTGTTTGATCAAGTTATGGCTTTATTACTGAAGGCTAATTTTGAGGGTGTTTGGTTTTGCTTGCTCTTATGAGGGTTACATAGTGTGATGATTGTTAAGAGTTATTTTCATGATTTATGGAGATTTTAGAGAGCGTAGAAAACATTTATAGGTTTGCAACATACCTTGGTGAAGTTTTTTTGGTGTAAGACACTCCATGGTTGGTGAGTTTCTTGTATTAGTGTTTTGGGGCTTGGTGTGTCCTAATGGAGGTCTAGAAGGCTCTTGGTGATGGTGGCAACCTAATTAGTATTGTGGATGATTTTTCTAGGATTTTATAAGAATCCTTTAAGTTTTTTACTATATGAAGTTAGACCTACATGTTGTATGATCAAGATAAGGGTATAAATTCATATTAGAAAGTTCATTTGAGCTAGTTGTGTAAGAGAGGGAAAAGTGTGATCTAAAGGGAGGATAAGTGAATGTGATGAAGGTCCTTGTGAAATTTTTGAGAGATAAATGAGTTTGTGATGTTTTTCTAGAGAGATATAATGTGATGGTGAGATAAGGAAAGTGTTTAAATCAACTTAAACGGAGAGGTTTTTGGAAAGAATTGAGATATGTTTTAAAGAAGATAAAGAGAAAAGTGAGATTTAAAGATTCATCATCAGTTGTTAAAAAAAGAGATGACATTAATTTTAGATGGATTTAGTTAGTTATGAGTCATCTAGGGTGTTGGTGCCTCCTTGTAGAGTTAATTCTCTACTAAACTAAGTGTTGTTGCTCCGTATAGGGTTGGTGTCCTCCTAAACTAGGGGTTGGTGCTCCTTATGGGGTTGGTGCCTCACTAAAACAATATCTTGTGATGTGTAATATTCATGAGAGTCCTTTTTATTGAGTAGTATATGTAGATGCTCAGTGGGTTTTCTTCCTCTTGAGGGTTTCCCACTTAATTTTTTTGTTCATGTGTGTTCTTGTACTCTCGTGGTATATGCTCATGTGTTTGATTGATCATTTATTAATCTCTAATGATGAATGTTTGATGAATGCATTTAATAATGATGGATGATAATGTTTAATGGAATGAATATTTTAATGGAACACTAATTCACCCCCCTCTCAGTGTTTATGCTTTCAACAGTAAGTGGATAAACAAGGTACAAAATGGTGAAATGCAAGAAAGTTGTCAATTGTGCAATGTGTATGAGACATAAAGGGAAAAGGATAACGAGTGTAAAGAAAAATAAGGCTAAGACCACATAACTATAATCTATATGTGTACCATATCTAACCCATAATTATTACATGAATAATAATAGCCCATTATTGAGAGATCCCTTAAAGGAACCTACTCAAGAAATAGATGCATCAATGACCCTTATCTACACAAATAAAATGGTTTTAACCAGTATGAAATATGTAAAGTAAAAAATTGCATGTATACATATCTCATAGGAATAATCCACTAAAACCCGTGGAAAACTTATCATACGATGTATAAGGGAGGTGATTAACTAAAAATGAATTACCTATAGAGTATGGGGATAGTAAATCTAAGCTATGAAAAATTATAATAAAGTAAATAAATACAATGAAGAAGTATGCAAGTAAGCTAGACAAATATGAAAAAGAAAATGACAACCCTAATGTGTAAGAAAGAAGGGGAAATAAATTAGCTGAATAACAGATGCTCCTAGGATAGTATCACAATGATGAATAGAAAATACAGAAGAAGGAACAACTATATAGGAATCCTAAAAAGGATGGATCTAGAGAATCTAGCTACAGATGGACATGGCCACCTATGGGTACTCTGGTCTACAATCAAGGAACCTTGATTTGTGTAAAAGCTCTAAAACTAATATCTGTAGGGATGGAAGGTGATCTGGAAACTTTTTTATGTGTTGTATCAAATTCGTCATGCTCCTTCATATGTCTCCAATAATTCAAGATTAATTAAAGACCTACATGACCCCAAAACAAGCATTAAACCCTAAAAAAGAATAATGTGCATATAAAGGGGTTAGACTAACCTTAACTACCATAATTGTGGAATTAATAACTAAGTGTTCCACTACATCTCAGACCCGATGTATATCTATGTGAAAGTGTGTGTGAACATGTCTTAGGTTTCTCTTGTGCGAGTCACACTTTATGATGTAGCGAGCAATAACTACCTATCGAAAATGTAATAGAATGTGTGTATGAAATAGAATAAAATCACTCCCCCTATGAAGTTTGATGCAGATGTCCTAGCCTCGTGCCTTGATGATAGAGCTATGTGGATGAAAATTATCTTCAATACAATAAATGGATGTAACTCTAGATGAGTGATAGTAGTAAGTGATGCTAGGTCCCTCATTATGGTTTGAAAACTTTATATTTTTATGGTTCTCTTGATCTAATTTTTGTAACTAACCCTAAAATGACTGACCACCAAAAAGATAAAGATGTCAAATGGATAGAAAGAGACCAAAAACTAGTAGGAAAGTGTAAAATGAACTAAGGTGCCCTTTGTGGGACCAGGGCACCCACGGGCACCCCAGTCGAGGCTAAAATAACATGGGATGACAAAAGTTGAAGAAATAAAATAAAATAATATGGCCAAAATACAAGGGTTGATTATTACTTTATTCACTCAATAACCTTCTAAATAGTAGTATGATACTGGGTTAAATAATGTCTAAAGTGCATGATTTTGTCAGTACATTTTGCCCCCACTTTATGTTGGTGAGCAGAAAGCTTGGTAACATAAAGTAGATAGAGATGCATACCTGATGTCCATGACGAGTATAGTACAAACACACTCAAGGACTAGACAAAGTATGGAACGAAAAAAATATGGAGGAGTGTGGAAACTAAATATGAAAAATATGCAAAGAAAATGTGATGAGAGTGAACCTAAGGAGGAACACGTGTGTAGCTATTGTGGTGTGTTATGTACCTGTATGGTTAGTAAAGTGTGTATTGTCGCAAAGTGTTGTTGTTGATGCTATTTTTGTTGACTCCCCCATTTCACTGCTTATTTCTAATACAACCAGACCTGCAAGGAGAAAATAATCATGTCGTCAAATATGTATGTATGCATGTGTAAATATGTAATGTGAAAGAAACATGATGAAAGCATGTAAATTTTAAATATGTAAATGTAAATGGAACATGTGCACCTGATCCATGTCGAGAAATATAGTATAGAAGGATATCCTATACTGCGAGTTGTTTTGGTGATCTCATGCCACCCTGACAGAAGAAGTGTAGGGGAAAAGTTGCATTATTCTCCTTCCTGTAACTACTTCCCTAAATTGTGTGTGAAGAGATCTATGTGTGTCCCAATTTTTTTGGTGATCCAACACCACTGGCCAAAGTAGTGTAGAGAGGCACACCCACTCTAACCTCCAAGCCTATAACTACTTCCCAGAATGTTAAGGACACCATATCCTGTAAAATCTACTATGTATGGGGTTCCTAGACTATTCTGAACCCACTCATTGTATATAAATAAACCGAACCGGTGTAGAATCTCTATGTTAGTATGTAAAAACTCCATATGATTCCCCCCTATTTTTGGGTGCGTGTGGCGTCATTGATAAAAGAATGTGACCCCAAAAGAGGACCAACCACATAAACTCTATAACTGTGCCCTGCAGGGGGGAAGGGAATTTTCTTGGTAGAAATAAAGGCTTTCACAAACAAGGATGGCTAGCCAAAACAAGTGTTAGTATGAAAATGCATGCATGTAAGAAGAAAATATGTAATGTATGTAGACAGTTTAAATAATACCAAGAAAATTAGTGTAAACATGCAAGAAGACAAGTAATCCACACAAAGTGGGTTGCAAACATGGGAATTCACTCACGATGTTGCGAGACATGAAAGGCCATCATGGTCACAAGAAAAAAACAAGTTTTCACACCAAACATAGGTAATATCCCACATAAAAGAAGTAAACAAAGCTAAACAATGTGAAAAACAAGAAACAAAATTAGTCATGGTAACATATAATCCTATAATATAAGTACTACACACAGAACACCTGTTATCATGTTAGATAAATAACCAATATGTCAAAGCATAAATAACCAAGTAATGTAAAGTTCTAAGTAAAAAATGAAGTAATAGAACCTGGAAGAAAAAAATGTGGATGCCCTCAGTGACCAGTGTAGGAAGGGTAAAATGAAAACATCCATGTTGTGTGTAAAAGATATGTATCTACGATCACAACTAAACAAATAAGTGAATCAGAATGTGTGGAAGATATAGATAATGAAATAGAATAAAATAATCTAACATTTGTAGTAAATTGATCATGTAACACACTACTACACAAGAGTAACCAAGACAATGCAATATGTTATGGATGGATGGAATGGAATGTAATATGGAAGGATAGGAGCCACGTGCCCCCCAAGTGAATGGAAGTGTATGAAATGAGGTTCATTTTTTTAACCCGCTCACCAGTAAGGAATGAACTGTAAACAAAAGTGTGTCATTGGTAAATGGTTGAGTAGTGTGTGTTGTGTCTAACGTGTTATGATGAATGTGTAGATGTAGTGAGGAGAGGTTACCTATCTAAGATGTGTGTGTGAACCCCTTATCCTAAGCATATATCATGATTAGATGAACGTATTAGTGATGATTTATCCTAAGTGTATATCACTATAAGATGAATGGATGAGTGATGATTAAGCCCTAAGCGTATATCACTACAAGATGTAAGGAAGGAGTGGTGATGTAACCTAAGGTGTATACCACTACAAAATGATAGAATAGGTGATGATTTATCCTAAAGCATATGTCACTAGCATAGGATTGTCACATGCGTTATGAGTGTAAGTTCCATTTGATTTGTAAACCCTTAACAGTCAAGTATAGACCAAGGAAATAAAGTGCGTCATAGTGTAGTGAGTTAAGCACGTAGAATATGATATATTATAGGTGATGGCCATATGATGAGTATAATGTGTAAATACACTATGTAGAATGAAAATGTAATATGCAAGGTGAATAGAACATGTGAATACACTATATGTATAAGGTGAATGCAAAAGGTTTAGAATATGTAAAATGGCATGCATGTAGATGAACTAGAAATGTAGTATGTAAAAATGATGTTATGCTAGACTCATATAGGATGAAGACTAGTATAATATGTAGAATATGTGTGAAAATGCATGGTGTAAAACAAATGGCATGCAAGGTATGTATATAAATGAATAATGTAGTATGTAAGATAAGTAGTATAGGATGTAAGGTGTGTAGCCAATGGTGTAGATATAATGGTGACTAGTATTATGTATGATGTATGATGTATAAATGTCAAAATGTTGTAGAATAAATGTATAATGGATGGTTTATGATGCATAATATGTGTTGAAATGAAATGTGTAATTCCTATAGTGTAGTGTGTGGGGTGTAATTTATTAGTAATCCCTCAATAGTAAAGTTTGAACCAAATCACAAACATGTGTCATCATGTAGTGGCACTAGAATGTATGATGAGTGTGACCATGCTAAGACAATTTGGGGGTAAGATAAGGTATGGATGTGATGTATAACTATGTAAATATGCTAGAACAAGGGGGGGGATTAGATGTTATGCCCCCCAAGTGTGTGTAATAATATCATGTAAATTCATCAAGAAGATCATCATCTTTTAGGGCATAATCAAATGGATAACCATTAGAAAATTGATAATTAATAGTCTATGATTGATCACACAATGAGCTATTGAGGCGTAAGTTGTACATACCCATGGAATATTCTTGGTCAGTAAATGGAGGAAGACAATTGTGCACATACCAATGAGTAATATTTTGTGTATAACCTAGGAAAGAACTATTACAGATGAAAATTTGTCTAAAAGGAATATTGAAAGATATATTTGTGTGATCAGGATCTAGAGTGCCCCAAATATAATCAAGCCATGATTTTCCTAAAGTGAGTGAAGTAGTAGGAGTGCATACAAGAAATACATCAAGGTGAAATACATGAAGACCATAGGCAGCTGTAACATGAACCAAACCATGATAAAAATGAGGTTCATATGGTGGATGATGGATGTCATCAATAGAAAATCCTATTTGATTTAATCCCACATGTGTACATATGGTTTCTGGTGAAGTAGGGTCAAATGGAATGTGTTCCCAATATGAAGAGTGTGCAAGTAAATGGTGGGTGCACTATTATAGGAAATACATGTGAGGGTTTAGGTGATAGAGTGACGTCCATAAGCTGGACAAGTCCTTGATAAGAAATCATAGTAGTAGTAATATGTGGCATATAAGAAACTACATCTATCACACAAATGGTACCGTTAAGACATGGTAAGTGTGGTGGATCTTCCCTAAGTTGGGGCTCATATGTAATGTCTATGTGAGGGATAAGAATATTAGTATTAGGAGCCCAGTCACAATATTGAAATAGATCACGGTCATAAAAAACAGTATACTCCATGCTCTCATACAAAAATTTAACTTAATTATGTACAATAAAGGTGAAATATTTCATGGCATGAAGCCAAGGCCTTCCAAAAATATAATTGTAGGATACTGGAATATCAAGAATGAAAAGGAAAGTGTGGACAGTCTTTGTACCAACAATAATAGGTAATCAATGTGACTGAGGCAAGGACGAACATAACCATTGTAAGCAAGCAATGATATAGAAGGACTAATGTCATGAGCGAAAAAGATGTAAAGTATCAAGGAATGACATAGGACACAAGTTAAGTTCAGATCCATTAGCAATCAAAGTATGCTTATCAATGAAATTATAAATGCAAGAGGTGATATGCAAAGGTGGGTCATTATTGAAAGTGTGAACATCAGAGGGAAGATTGGACTTAAATACTAAGTGTGGAGAAAATGCATCAACAAAGGCTTAATAAACCAAGTCTTAATGTATGTCTGCATGGATACAAGTAGAAGAAATAAAATGTTGGAATTTATGTAGTAAATTAGGATTTATAAGAAAATAATCATTGATTGAGATAGTCATGATGACTCAACCCTACGATGACATGAAATGGATGAAGAATCTAAAAGCGTGAATGATTGAGTTGGGTTAACCAAAATTATTTACTAAAAATGAACTAGATATATAGTCTGGGGATAGTTAATCTAAGCTATAAACAACTATAATAAAGTAAATAAATATAATAAATAAGTATGCAAGTAAGCTAAACAAATATGCAAAATAAAATGCTAACCCTAATGTGCAAGAATGAAGAGGAAAGAACTCAGTTGAATAAAATATGCTTGTAGGATAATATCGCAGTGATGACTAGAAAATAAATAAGCAAAAACGATTGTACAGGAATCCCAAAAAGAATTGATTTGGAGGATCTAGCTGGACTAGAGTGCCTAGAGAGGGACTAGGGCGCCTGTGGGTGCTTTGGTCTATAATTGAGGCACCATGGTCTCTGAAAAATCTCTAAATTTGATCTTTATAGGGTTGGAAGGTGATCTAGAAACTTTTTTGTGTGTCATATTGGATTCATCGTGCTCCTTCAGATGTCACCAATAATCCCATATGAAAGAAAGACCTGCAAGACCCCAAAACAAGCATAAAACCATAAAAAATAATAATGCATATGAAGGTGTTGGATTGACCTCAACTGCCACAATGGTGGACTTACTAACTGAGTGCAGCACTACATCTCATACCTGATATAGTTCTATATGCAAGTGTGTGTGAATATTCCCTAGGTTTCTCTTGTGCTAGTTGCACTTTGTGAAGAAGTGAGAAATAACTATGTGTAGAAAATGAAATAGAATAGAATACCTCCCTTTATTAAGCTTGATGAAGATGTCCTAGCCTTGTACCTTGATGATGGAGCTATGTGGATGCAAATGATCTCCAATGCAATAGATGGATGTAACTCTGGATGAGTGATAGCAGTAAGTGATGTTAGGTCCCTCATTACATGGTCTCATAAATTTATATTTATAGTGTTCTCTTAATCTAATTTCATAATTAACCCCTAAATGGCCAACCACCAAAAAATTAAGATGTAAAACGGCTAGAAAGAGCCTAAAAAGTGGCGAGAAAGTGCAAAAGGGATCGGGGCTCCCTTGGTGGGACTAGGGCACCCATGGGTGCCCAACTACTAATTTGGGTGCCATATTATAGGATAAAATAACATGGGATGACATAAGATGACTGGGCATATGGGTGCAAAAGGTTCGTAATGATGAAATAAAATAAAACTAGATGGCCAAAATACGGGGGTTAATTAGTAATTTCTTGACTCAAGAACCTTCTAAATAGTAGTATGAGACCGAGATAAATAATTTCGAAAGTGCATGATTTTGTGACTACGTGTGGAATTAGTTTGGAGAGAGGTAAATGGGAGTAGGATAAATTGAGAGAGAGGGTTAGTGTCATGAGTAGTAACTAAAAGATTATCACCAATAATAAGTAGAGTAGGTACACATTAAATAGAAGAAGACAACCATGTAAGTAGTAGTAATACTAATAAATTAGAGACAAAAAGTTCTATGAGTTCATCAATCAAAGACACAAAGTTCCTTCTTAATTTGAGAATATTTCAGTACTTGCAAAGTTGGAAAATAGAGAGTATGGAAGAATATAGCCAAGGAGATAGAAAAATATAGCTTTATTACATGAAGTAGTAGTGAAAAAAAATACAATCAACAATTTCCAACCCTCTAGACTAGAGAAGCCATCCCAATTTATAGCTTATAAATGTCTCTTTCTCCCCCCCATGTGAATTTTCACCTTTCCATCACTTGTGACCTTTCACATTCCCTAGGAAAGAAGTTGAGTCCTTTTCTTATTTTTGAAAAGGGAATTTTACAATTTCAAATGAAGTCACTTAAGCGAATAAGACGAAAGAGTGAAAAAGCACATTCCTTACAGAGAAATAGCATGTAAGAGAGAGAGAGGGAAGGGGATAGAGGAGAAGTGAGAGAAGTGAGAATCCAAAGATGGGAAGCTTCTTGTTGATGAAGAATATTCTTCCGATGGATCTTTGAGGAAATGCTTCATGAATGATATTATTGGCCACTGACCTCCTATTGACTTGAATTACAGAGATTACAACCTCCTCATTTTAAGATTTGGACACACTCTAGGTTATTGAATGAATGTTCAAAAACACTACTATGAGACATTACACCATGTGACAGCCTGATCTTGTAAACATGACGATCTTCTCCTATAACCAATAGGATGAAGTAAGCCATCTAGTCTCTTACAAAGGTGAACTTTTCAATTCTGAATAGCTTATTGATATTTTCTTCCACTCTGTATCTTCTCATTTTTCAATCAAAATCCCTATTTTAATGTTTTCCAATTTTACACTTGTTATATCACCATCATTATTTATTAGGATACTCAGTTTTTGAAGTTAAACTCTGAACTTGAGTTTTTGAGCTCCATGGTGAAAAGTACTGGTGAGATGAACTAGAGATGACCAAGTGTGTGAATTTTGACCACAATCCCAACACCTTCTATTTTTAGTAAGTTCAATTCTAGGATGTATATTTTTAGTATCTTAATTTAGCACTTTGGAGTGTTCTTGATATGTAAGGAGTAATGTAAACTCAAAGAATGAACCGTTATGGAACTTACTATTTATATACTGTGAAGCATGGAAATACTTACTATTTTTATAAGTGGATCTTTCAAGTGTTAGAATGAGATGAGAGTGGTCTCAAGAGTTTCATTATTTATCAAGGATGTTCTTCTCTGAATTTTAGATGATTCTCTCATCCAAATTAGTGGGAAAGTGAGAATTTCACCAAATAAGGAAGAACAAAAAGACAAAAATCAATCCTCCATATTTTAAAAAATACTTTACCTCATCATACAAGCAATATCTTGAATAAAATCTGATTTTACAAAGAACATTTTCCCCAAATATTAAGTAATTTGGCTCATTAAATCACCGGGAAAATGTAAATTTTAGAAAAGAGAGAATAGTTTGTCCTTCATATCCATAAAAACCACCACTTCCTCATGCAAGAAATGGATCATATGAAAGTTAATTTTACAAGGACAATCTACTCCAAATTTTAGGCAATTTGGCTCACCAAGTCAGTCAGAAAATGAAAATACATTTTCAACCATTCCAAGAAACAATGGAGTTCATGGATGAAAATACAATTCTAAAATATAAAATGAATCATGTCATGCTAGACTCCAAGTTATAGATCATTTGAAAGCATTTTTCAAGAGGATAATTTTGGAAATCTTTTATGGAGATTGGGTGAATAGGTTTGGAGGTATGAGAAATATTCAATATTTGAGCTTGATGCTCTAAGAGAACCAAAAGCATACATATGAAAAAATGTATTTTAGGGGGGGGGGTCACAACTTTGAAAATTCAAAAAAAATTAAATGTTTGAGTTGTGGATTTTATTCATTCACTTTATAATTTTTAACTCAATTTTGACCCAAAAGGCTAAACTGGGGTTGAATGGAGGTTTACATTTGGTTATGCCCTAAACAATATGGTAAAGGGGTGTAAGGGGATGAGAGGGGAAAGGAAGTTAACTTTTCACCTAATGATGACAAGTGGTAGTGTTTGGTGTGGTGTGAGGGATATGTAGGGGTTGAAAATGGCCTTCGGGGGCTACAATCTAGTCCTTGATATGTTTTACATTGAATAGAAGGAAGAGGAGAGGATTTTCATGTCCTTCATGTCCCTTTTCCATTTTTGAAATGTAGGGGGACACATCATCTGAAAAAATTTCAAAGGTTCATCATCTCATGGGGAGGGGAGAAGTGGTTTGAAAAGTATATAATTTTGATGTTTCCTAGGGGTGAAAGTTATGATATCTAAGTTGTGAGGAGAGGGGCCTCATGGGGAGCACACTTATGTTTCTTTTTATGTTGAGGAAAATAAAAGGACAACATTCTCAAAACTTCACCATTGGGTCTTATGAACATAAGAAGGGGGGAATATTTTAATAGACTTGAACTTGCACCTCTTATACTTGTAACACTTGAAGTTGATGTTTTTAAGTGATGAAAAATTAAAAAAGGAAGGGGGAAAAAAAATTCCCTTGTGTCCCTTTGAACCTTGGGAAAAATACAATGGGTCACTCCATCCTCCAAATTTTTCTCATGATTTTTTTATGTGTTGAAGTCATCCCACTAACTCCATTTTAGAACACTGGGAGGGTTTTTTCTAACCTGAGAGCATGGAATGGTGTTTTGGGGTAAAACTTAAATGATTTTTACTCCAAATCACATGTTGAGATCTTCCAAGCAACTTTATAACTTTATTCAACCCACAATTTAATTTTTTACACAATTCATCCTTTTATCATGAAGAATCAACAATAATGACTTGACCTATCACATGATATCTTGAAGAATTAGAAAAAAAATATTGGTACAATAATGTGCATAATTTCAAATATTTCCATTGAGTATTTTATGATCTACTAAATGCTCATATAACTCCCAAAATATTTTGATCAAGGTGACTTTCGCAGTTGGAGCCTTCATTCCCTATTCCCAAAATGACCCAATTTTTTTTAACTTGTTATCAACATCAATTATCTCCATATATTTTCCCTAAAATCCTTTGGATAACATAATTTATCTCATTCACAACTTCCATATGGGTTGATTCTTCCCTATTAGCTTCTAGAGGATGTCCTTATGCTATAATATGGCTAAAAATATCCAATTTAGTGCTTTGGAGAACACTACTACACATAAAAACTTAGTATAATCATGAAACCATTGTTAGAAGCAATAGGATTGAGATGGGGTTGAATCAGTCTATAAAAACTTTCATTTGATTGTACTTAACATGTGTAAACCATTAACCATTCAATCATGCAACAATGTGAGATTATTAACATGAAAAATCCATCCACAAGAACATGAAATAAGAAAGTCAGCACATAAAAAACATGATATGAACTGGGAAAACCTAAAGGGGAAGAAAACCTACTAAATTTTTTATATATTACACAAGACAAAGGATTTTAGTGAATTTCCAACTTCACAAGGAACACCAACCCTTAGTTTAGTAGGTAAACAACCCTACAAGAAGCACCAATCCCTAGTTTAGTGAGGCACTAAACCCACAAGGAGGCTATAACCCCCTAATATGACCAATCACTAACTGAGCCACCTGAAGATGAAGATCAATTGATTTCTTGTTTCTCCAACAACCAATGGTGAGCAGTAGTTTAGCTTCATGCACTCAATACTCTCTCAAACTTCTCTCTCTTATTCCTCACTCAAACTTGCATCATATCATGTTGATTAGGTCCAATGACCTTGAACCCTTATTCCTCTATCTTTCTCAACTCTTCATACCTCTTCTTATCTCTTCCCTTGACCCCTCATACATCTCTTATACTCTCCTTTAGCTCACTCATACAACTCTCTCCATCACTAGTGATAATGAGAAAATATAACATTCCTTATATACATGAATCATGCTTACACAACCATATAGGTTGGTTATAAAACATTAAAACACACTCCACTCTCTTATATATATCACATGAAGAGACCATATATGTCATAATTTTCTCAAACAATTCAAACTTGCACACAAGGCCTAAAAGGATAATTTAAACTCCAAAACATGATTCTTGAACTTCAAGTACATAAAAAAACTTCACCAAGAATCCAAAGGATCAAGAAACTTCATTAATAACATGTCACAACTCTCAGTAGGTTTAGGAATATCTACACTATCCATCATCATCATGACTCACACCAATTTGCAAGAACATCTCATTAGGTCTCAAGAACCTAAAATTCAGTCCTAAAAAGGAAATTACTTCCCATAGAAAAAATCATCTTCATAAAACAAGTATCATATGAATTGAAATTTCTTGATGTCTACTAGCTCACAAAATTCATTTCAGTCATCAAATCATGGTACAAGTCTCTAAAACAACTCCATATTTCAAACAACTCAAGTTTGGTTCTAGGCTTCAAGAATTAATCTTCTACTCAACATGCTCAAACTATTTCAAGACCACTTCCACACACAACCATTACATGGAACAATTCAAAATTTACCTAACACACCTCCTCATGAACAAACATGCATACTTTCCTTAGAGAATATCTCGCTTGCACATTTGATTCACCAAGATTGTTGACATACTTGATAGGGACATTTGGAACAATAGAGATCAAGCATAAAAATACCTTACCAGATCAAACCAAAGGATCACACACTTCATATCAGACCCCTACCATCTTTCCATGTTAAAATTTCACTATCACATCATGTAAAACACAATCAACACCTTTGGATCACAAGACTAGTTTTAGCTTTCTTTGGCTTCTAATAGTAGGGTCAACTTGTGAGATATGTTTCATAAATTTTCTCAACTAAAATTTCCTGAAACCTATCATGAGAACATAGGAAAAATTCCATACTTTCTCCAATAATTGGATTTTCATCAGTCACCCTTCAACACAGGACTATACTAGAAAATCTCTACAAAACAAAGGTTTTTTTTTTCACTTTAACAATTGACCTAGAACATGTAAATACCACCAAAATAAGCCCTAGAGAATTCTCTACAACCATTAATCATCACATTATCTTTCCCATACTATGCATGTATTTCCTATTGCTCTGTTACTAGGGTTTTGGGGAGGGTTTTTACCAACTTCACTTCTTAAAAATCATTCATAAAGCACAACACATCATTTGATCTCATTCTAAATGCAAAACATTCTTAGTTTCATGCCTCAACTATGGTGAAAGACTCAGTTCCCCATGAAAATATTTTACGAGGAAGAGATCACTTCAAACATGACCTCAAGCTAGGAAAATAATGTTTTAAGGGCTCGGTAGAGCCAAAAACAAGTTTTCTTTCATTATATTCATCCTTTTGACCTCAAACTTGGAAAAAACCACTAACATAACCTTCTTCATGATCTAAAATGCTCAACTAATGTCACATCCCAAAATTTATGTCTTCTTTTGTAAGGGATAAGTTGTGAATGAGGGGTGGGTTATGAGAGCCAGAGGATAAACTTTGTTGCATAGCTATATATGTAGGCACATGTGTGTATTTATATCCTAAAAAATATTTGGACACTCACTTGTAGCTTCATGAACATCCTCGCAAAAAATATTTTCTCTTAGAACTCATAACATACCTTATATTTACAACATATTCTTGTTCACTTTAATGATAAATTCCTTGCTTTGCGAAGTATGTGGATGCAGTGCATAGTTGGACTGGTGGTTGATATATCTTTCCTTAAGACTCTTTCACAGTTCTTCCAAACCTATAAAAGGATGTAATAGTGATAATTTAGACTACCTTGCTTAAAGAATATGAAATATATTACAATATATGATTGGATCTTTATGAAATTGAAATATATTACAAATATATATATATATATATATAGAAGTTATAATTGATTGCTTGATAATTACTTATGCACGGAAGGATAAGTTGTTCTTTACATCAAAGTGTTATGATAGTTTTATCAAAAAATACTATGGATTTAGATATTTCAAACTTGTTGCTATTGCATTTTGTACTATTGTGATATATGATTCCTTTTTCAGAAAATAACGTATAGTTTCTTGAATTGAAAGAAACTAAAAATTCTAACTATATATTTTGATTATTTCTTGACTGATCAATTACATGTCATTTAGGAATGTCCTATGTAATCACCATCAAGTTAATCCCCTCCTCTATAACGTGTACAAATTTGGTTAAATTAATCTCCTTCTTTGATCGATTGATACCTTGGGAACATTGCTTATTTTTGGTGTCGATATAAAACACATGTCAAAACTAAAGGTTTGCTTTATTTGTTTAATTAGGTATAAACCATTCATTATGGAAAATATTGGCATGTTTTCATTGTGCTTATAGGGGATTGAACACCATATGAAAATGGTAATACACATGGTGGCTATATATCATTATTAATAAAGATTTATCACAAAGAGTGGTAACCGACTCTAGCATGCAAAGGCTTACTACTAAATTGTTTAGTCAAGGTCCTTTTGGAAATTACAAAAGGTATATATATGAGGTCTTAGACCTTACATTACATGTTTAAGGATAAGGGACTTAAATATATTTCTGATCGTATGTGATAAAATCATGTTGAATGACCATGATTAATGTACATAGGAACGATTTTATAAATAATGAAGTAGTCGCTTGGTTGATATTTTGAATTCTTCCGCAAACTGCTAAATGGAAGGAATTTATGAGGAAGATTTGTACGCTGATACGTGGAAGCAATGCATTTAGAGGATCATTAAGATCCTCAAAAAATGTGAAGCTTCGACAAGAATCCACTTCCATCAGCTTCAACCCCATTCTTTTACATTGAAAAGTTTTGTAAGCTCTAGAGGGAGTTGTGCATGTGGATTCTCTTTGAGTAAAACCTATTTTAGAAGTGGAGTTTACTACAGTTTTAAGATGATATATATATATATATATATATACCCTACTTAGAGAGGGGATTACAATTTTTACCTTGTGAAATGGGCGGAGCTTGAAATGTTGGGTTTTACAAAGAAAACATTTTGGGTTTTGGAGGCGTTGTTGGTTACTTCTATGGAAAATTTGTATAGAACTTCTCATTCCCCAAGCATGGTTATACAATCCATTATCTAGTTATTTTCTTACCAAATAACGGAATGTTTTTGGGTTGTTAAATTAATTTAAGTGGAATCTGACTATTGTCATTTTTTTACTTGATACTGGAACCTTGGTATTATTTTCTGCTCTGGAAAGTTACTGGATTCACTATAATTTTTTTTGTTTGGATACTTGTGGATATATTCATTTTTGTAAACTATTTTGAATTCTAAGACTTGTATTAAATGGAATACCCAGTAACACTGGGTTTCTAATAATTTTAATGTACTAAATCCTCTGAGATGAGTAGGATTATTTTGATGGCATAACATTTTCTGAAGACATTTTTTTGATACTTATCCTTCATCTGGTATGGGGTCAACCCGTAGTTTGTGTATTGGGGTATTGTTTATTCAGAAAAATCATCTCCATTTACCAGTAAACGTTATGGGTCTATGTGTTTTTATTAAAGGGGAATCCTAGTCTTTGTTGTTGGCAAGATTCAAATAAGATATTACTAGCTTAACTGTTATGGATTCATACATGAATCCTTGGTTTTATGCCGATATAATCTCTTGTCTTTGTTAATTGATTATTGTTATATGTAAGGTAAATTATTGGCACATGGGTCTGGGATCGAATCTCTAGATTAATATTATCCCTTTTTAATTGTTACCTATTATGGTATATGGATGTCTATGGAATGGAAACTCTATTGGGGTTATCGCTTGTCATTATTATGTACCTTGTTTTTCGCAAGAATGGTTGTAGTATTTTTTGTAATCTTGCAAATTGATTAAGATAATTTACTTTTACCTTAATGTTGTTGAATGATGCAATTTGGTTAATTCATTAATTAGCCTCTATTATTATGTTATTTTCAAAGTTTCTATAGAAATAAAGTTGTCTGCTTCCCTGTTATTTTAGTTGTCTACAGATTCATATTAATTAGTTTATATATTTTGAAACTAGTTGAGTTAATGTGGGGGCTATTCATTTCAAGGCTTTGGCTTGCATAGATATGATTTTTTTTATAGTTTTAAATCCAAATGAGTGGTTAAGAATCATTGACTGCCATATGTTTATGCACTTGTTTAATGGCTTGTTAAGATACTTGAAATTTAAGTACTGAAAAGTTTATCTGTAAATTACTTTTGAATTGTCTTATCTTTTTCGCATGCTATAATATTATTAAGAATGTGACCTTAATAAATGTTTGTAAGTAAAAAGGAATAAGTCATGTTATGTAAACTCTATGCTTTGGATTTACTACTTCCTAAGATAAAGACTTGGAAATATGTTGTATTAATGAAATATGAAATGGGATCTAGTTTAATATTCCAGGAAATTGGGCTTAAGTACTTACATTATGAAATTGATACTCAATGGATTATAAATGATCATGATGAATAATATTCCATTACTTTATACTAAAGTAGCAAGACAAGAAATTGTAAAATCCATGCCAGTTTGAATAGAAATGACCATGTACATTTTTTGCATTATTATTTTCAGCTGCAGGTTTGAAAAGATATGTGAAATGAGAAATGCAAATGGGTATCGAGCTATACATGAATATCTAGTGGCAATTACAAGTTAAAATTTTGTAATTGATTGTAATGAAAAGAATATACCAAGTTTGAATGAAAGTTAAGGATTTCAATAAGGTTTATTGTTTCTGAATTACAAATTTAACTATCTTGGATAGTTTTTTATTCAACCTAGTACCAAGTCTTAACCTGGAAGATATCAATTAATAAAATGATAGAAATGATTTTCTTTCTATAGATATCCCTCTATTGTTCGGTAAGATTTGATATTTGAATACCAATGTGGTTGTTATGAAATCTTTGTATACACATGGATTGACGTTATAATTTTTGGATAAGGGAAAAGTCATATTATGTCACTTAGTAACAACAAAAGTGTACAATGTAAAGCATATTATTGTGTAAATATCCTTGAGGGAATATAATAATTCAGAATTAGTGAAAGATATGAAATATTATTGTAGATAATTTGGATTGAGGTCATACTTTGGAATGGTACTAAACCAAAGAGATATAGAGAAGTTTATATACAAGATGACCTTATGTACCTAAGTATGTTATAAAAACAAGGAAATGTTATAAGAAGAGAGAATTGTAAAAATGCTCATCCTCAAAAGATGAGATAGGTTTATCATTTACTCAAATGAAACCAAATTAATGAACTCATCTGCTCATATAAAAATGACATAGACTATTAAATATGGTTGGTGATGTAAACTTATTGTCCCTGATAGGGAAGATAACATAAATAATCTTATGGGTTGAACCTCTTATAGCATATCTGTATAAAAACATATGCAGGAATTAAATTTAATTTGAAAGAATACCAAATAGTACAATATTTGAATATAATGGAATCTGACTAAAACTAGTCAGTAGTGTGCTATGATTAGATACAAATTATGTAAGGATGGATACATACTTGAGCATTGACACATGGAGTTCACTGGGTCCTTATAACATAGTTAGAAATACTTCACAAGACCTAGTTAACCTATCCATGTAGTAAAATTTTACTTTGTCACTTAATGTTACGTAAAATGGTGGATGATGAACTTAATAACTTAATGATGGAAAAACATTTGATTGCATATCCATATAACTGAATAAGTGATTAAGGTGAGATGACATGCTCCCAATGATGAGTGTGATGCCATGGAACTGAGTATGTTGAAAATTTGTGCAAAGTAGTGTAAGCTGTTGATTACACTATCGTGACTTCACCTAGATCTAAGCTGAGAGATTATTTGTGGGATTCCTTAGTAGAACCGAGGTAGACACTTGGATATATTCACTTCATTATCATATCCTGAAAAAGGAAAAACCAAAGGATACATTTAATATATTGGCTCATAAAGAGTGTTGAGGGGGATCGAGTAGGATCTGTATACTCTCATGTAGCTGCACATGGTTTATAACAATTATCGGAAATGGATTACATTAAGGTTTACATTGGATTTAAATATATGGGCATTTAAATTCTGAAGAATAAAGTAAATTTAAAAAAAACAATTTCCATAGATGTGAAGTGACAAAAAGTTGTTACATTTTTGTATCAGAGTTGAAGGTTACAACTCTTGGACTTATTGGGTCCTTACACTTACTGAATTCTGATTTTTATTAACCAGATAAAATGAATGAATGAAATATGTTCCATGTAGAATGAACCAGAAAAAATTATGCTTTAGGTTTTGCGGTAAGTTAGACAATACTTTAACAGTCCTCCATAACACATGAACCTAGAAGGATGCTTGGAGAAATTGGTAAGTGTGAACAAGATAAACCAAGTTAAAATAACTTGAACTAATTAATAACAATCAATAGAGGGTTGCTCGATTTACTGAAATGTCTTAATGGCAGATTTGGAATATAAATCCAATATAAAATGAAACTTTGCATAGGATAAATGAAGTAGATAAAGGAAGGCTATTTGCTGCAACGATAGAGACATGAAAAGTCAAACATGCCAGAATGAAGTCTGTGATAAAATTATAACTTAAAAAAGTATAAGTAAAACAAGAGCATTAGCTCATCTTCACCATTGATTTTTAGGAAGAAAGGTACATGAGAAAGAGCTTGAGATGTTCAAGGGTCTATAATCTTGATTGATGAGCATTGATTTAGACTGTTTGTTTGAATGATCCTTTAATATATACATTCTTGATCATTGTGACATGTGAATTTTGTAATTGCAATGTGTTGTATGAATTTAATGGTGATATACACAGTAGAAAATATGTTGTAATTCCTAATAGAAAGGAACAAAAACATTTTTCTATTTAGTAAAACCAACTTTAGAATGGAATACCACTAGGAGCAATTATAAAAAAATAGTAATTACATTGGGAAAGATCCAGAAAAAAAAGTAACGAAACAAACTAGCCTTGTAAAACTTGGGAAGATAGAAAAGAGACAACATTTTCTTATTGGTTTGAGCCTTATTAATTTTTTTTTTATTGTTATTTTATATACTACATATATCGTATAATATGACTGACAGTAATGATAAAAATGACATCATATAACTTATTGTGTGATAGATTTTTCTAATTGAAAAGTTGTCACAACCAATATGCTTGAGTTTTATATCTGAAAATTACAATTTTTTATGGATAATAATGAATTTTCTCCTTAGTAATGGATATAATTATGTGTTTTATTTTTTCTAATTTTATTTAATAAGTGAAAATCATTAAGATGATGATTCATTAAGGGGGGAAGTATGTCACATCCCGCTATTTATTTCTTCTTTTTGAAAGGGATAAGTGACGAATGAGGGGTGGGTTATGAGATCCAGAGGATGAAATTTGTTGCATAGCTATATATGCAGCCACACGTGTGTATGCATATCCTGAAAAATATTTACAGACTCACTTGTAATTATTTGAAAATCCTTACAACAATGTTTTTCGCTTGGCACTCGTAACATACCTTGTATTTACAACATATTCTTGTTCACCTTAATGATAAATTTCTCTCTTTGCAGAGTATGTTGATGCAATGCATAATTAGACTGGTGGTTGATATATCTTTCCTTATGACTATTTCATAGTTCTTCCAAACCTATACAAGGTTGTAATAGTGACAATTCAGTCTACCTTGCTTAAAGAATTAATGACTTCCAATATATGATTAGATCTTTATGCAATTGAAATATATTACAACAATATATATATATATCGAAGTTATAATTGGTTGTGTCATACTTACTTATGTAGGGAAGGATACGTTTTACTTTATAGAAAAGTGTTATTATAGTTTACCAGAAAATACTATGGATTGAGATATTTTAAACTTGTTGCTATTGCATTTGGTACTATTGTTGATATATGATTCCTTTTTTAGAAAATAAGGTATAGTTCCTTGAATGGAAAGAAAATAATGATTATAAGAATATATTTTGATTATTTCTTAACCGATCAATTACATGTCATTTAGGAATGTCATGTGTAATTAACATAGGGGTAACCCCCTCCCCTGTAGCATGTACAAATTTGGTTAAATTAATCTTCATCTTTGATCGATCAATACCTCGGGAACATTGATGTTTTTTGGTGTCGATATAAGACACGTGTCACAACTAAAGGTTTTGTTTATATGTTTAATTTGGTATAAACCATTAATTATGGAAAATATTGGCATATTGTCATTGTTCTTATAGGGTATTGAACACCATAGGAAAATGGTAATACACATGGTAGCTATATACAATTATTAATAAATATTTATCACAAAGGGTGGTAACTGACTCTAGCATGCAATGGCTTACTACAAAATTGTTTAGTCAAGGTCTTATTGGAAATTAAAACAGGTATATACATGAGGTTTTAGACCTTACATCCCATTTTTAAGGATAAGGGACTTAATTACATTGTTGATTGTATGAGATAAAATCATGTTAACTAACCATGCTTAAGGTTCATAGGAATGGTTTTATAAATAATGAAGTAGTCGCTTGGTTGATATTTCAAATTCTTCCCCAAACTGCCAAATTGAAGGAATTTATGAGGAAGGTTTGTACATTTCTATGTGGTAATACATTTCGAGGATCATTAAGATCCTCGAAAAATGTGAAGCTTTGACAAGAATCCACTGCCATCAACTTCAACCCCATTCTTTTGCATTGCAAAGTTTTGTAAGCTCTAGAGGGAGTTGTGAATGTGGATTCTCTTTGAGTAAAACCTATTTTAGAAGTGGAGTTTACTACGGTTTTAAGATGATATACATATAACCTACTTAGAGAGAGGATTATGATTTTTACCTTTTGAAATAGGCAAAGCTTGAAATGTTGGGTTGTTTTGAAGTGGAGTTGCAAAGAAAATGTTTTGGGTTTCGGAGGTGTTGCTAGTGACTTTGATACAGAAGTTGTAGATACCTTCTCATTCCCCTGACATGGTTATACAATCCCATATCTGGTTATTTTCTTACCAATTAATGGAATGTTTTTTGGGTTTTTAAATTGATTTAAGTGGAATTTGGGTATTGTAATTTTTTTTCTTGATACTAGAACTTTGGTATTAATTTGTGCTCTGGAAAGTTACTGGATTCACTTTAATTGTTGTTGTTTGGATATTTTTGGATATATTCATTTGCATAAAATTTTGTGAATTCTAAGACTTTTATTACATGGAATACCAAGTAACACAGGGTTTCTAATACTTTTAATATACTAAATCCTCTAAGATGAGTAGGATTATTTTATGGCATAATGTTTTGTGAAGGAAATTTTTTACTATTTATCATTCGTCCGGTATAGGGTTGACTCACAGTTTATGTATTGGGGTATTGTTTATTCCAAAAACTCACCTTGGTTTACCAGTCATTGTTATGGGTCTCGATGTTTTTATTAAAGGGTAATCCTAGTCTCTTTTTTTGATGGGTTTTAAATAAGATATTACTAGCTTAACTGTTATGGATTTGTAGATGAATCCTTGGTTTTATGCCGATATAATATCGGGTCTTTGTTAATAGATTACAATTTTTTGTAAGGTAAATTATTAGATAATGGGTCTAGGATCGAATCTATGGATTAATTTTACCCATTTTTAACCGTTACCTATTATGGTATATGGATGTATGTGGAATGGAAACTCCATTTGGGGTTATCGCTTGTCATTATTATGTACCTTGTTTTTCACAAGAATGGTTGTAGTATTTTTTTAAAGCTTGCAAATTGATTAAGATAATTTACTTTTACCTTAATGTTGTCGAATAATGAGATTTGGTTAATTCATTCATTAGCCTCTATTATTATGTTATTGTCAAAGGTTCTATAGAAAGAAATTTGACTGCTTCCCTATTATATCAGTTGTCTGTGGATTCGTATGAAGGATTGGGTAATTCTTGGTTGTATTAATTAGTTTATATATTTTGAAAATAGTTGAGTTAATGTGGGGTCTATTCATTTCAAGGCTTTGGCTTGGATATATATCATTTTTTTTATAGTTTTAAATCCAACTGAGTGGTTAAGAATCATTGACTGCCATATGTTTATGCACTTGTTTAATGGCTTGTTAAGATACTTAAAATTTAAGTGTTGAAAAGTTTATCCGTAAATTACTTTTGAATTTTCTTATCTTTTTCACATGCTATAATATTATTAAGAATGTGACCTTAATAAATGTTGTTAAGTAAAAAGGAATAAGTCATGTTATGTAAACTCTATGCTTTGGATTTACTACTTCCTGAGATAAAGACTTATAAATATGATCGATTAATGAAATATGAAATGGGATCTAGTTTAATATCCCAAGAAATTGTGCTTAAGTACTTATAATATGAAATTGATACTCAATGGATTATCAATGATTGTGATGAATAATATTCCATTACTTTGTATGAATGTAGCAAGACAAGGAATTGTAGAATCCATGCAAGTTCGAGTAGAAATGACCATGTACATTTTTTGCATTAATATTTTTAGCTGCAGGTTTGAAAAGATGTGCGAAATGAGAAATGCAAATGGGCATCGAGCTATACATGAATATCTAGTGGAAATTATAAGTTAAAATTTTGTAATTGATTGTAATGAAAGGAATATACCGAGTTTGAATGAAAGTGAAGGATTTCAATAAATTTTATTGTTTCTAAACTACAAATTTAATTATCCTTGATAGTATTTTATTTAGCCTTGGACAAAGTCTTAACCTAGAAGATATCAATTAATAAAATTATAGAAATGATTGTGTTTCTATATATATCCTTCTGTTTTTCGGTAAGATTTTATATTTAAATAACAGTGTGGTTATTATGAAATATTTGTATAAACATGGAATGTTGTTATAATATTTATATAAGGGAAAAGCCATATTATGTCACTTAGTAACAAAAAAAGTGTACAATGTAGAGTGTGTTATTGTGTCAAAAATCCTTGAGGGAATAGACTACTTCAGAATTAGTGAAATATATGAAATATTACTATAGATGATTTGGGTTGAGGTCATACTTTGGAATGATACTAAAGCAAAGGGATATAGAGAAGTTTATATACAAGATGACCTTATGTATGTAAGTATGTTATCAAAACAAGGAAATTTAATAAGAAGAGCAAGACTTGTACAAAATTCTCATCTTCAAAAGATGAGATATGTTTATCATTTACTCAAATGAAACCAAATTAATGAACTCAGCTGCTACTCATATAAAAATGACATAGAATATTAAATATGGTTGGTGATCTAAACTTATTTTCCCCACTAGGGAAGATAACATAAATAATCTTATGTGTTGAACCTCTTATAGCATATCCGTATAAATACATCCAAGAATTGAATTTAATATGAAAGAATATGAAATTGTACAATATTTGAATATAATGGAATCTGACTAAAACTAGTCAGTAGTGTGCTATGATTAGATACAAATTATGTAAGGATGGATACATACTTGAGCATTGACACATGGAGTTCACTGGGTCCTTATAACATAATTAGAACTACTTCACAAGACCTAGTTAACCTATCCTTCGAATAAAATTTTACTTTTTTACTTAATGTTACGTAAAATGATTAATGATGAACTTAATAAATTAACGACAGAAATAAATTTGATTGTAGATCCATATAATTGAATAAGTGATCAAGGTGAGACGACATGTTCCCAATGGCTAGTGTGCCACAATGGAACTGAGCATGACATACATGAATCTGAAACTTTGCGCAAAGTTGTGTAAGTTGTTGATTACACTATTGTGATTTCACCAAGATCTAAGTTGAGAGATGCTTGGAGGGATTCCTTAGTGGAACCTAGGTAGACACTTAGATATATTCAATTAATTATCATATCCTGAAAAAGGAAAAACCAAAGGATACATTTGATGTATTGGCTCGTAAAGAGTGTTGAGGGGGATCGAATATGATCTTTATACTCTCATGCAGTTACGCATGGTTTATGACAATTATAAAAAATAGATTGCGTTAAGGTTTATGTTGGATTTAAATATATGGGTATTTAAATCATGAAGCATAAATTAAATTAAAACAAATTCCATGGATATGAAGTGACCAAAATTTTTTGTTACAACTAAGCCTGCACATACCTGAAACACTCCAGATATCATGACTTACCCATTTCTTCTACCCTCTTCTTAAATTTTTTCTTCACAAGGGCCTTGTACCTACATTATACACATGTTACATGACCTTAAACACATGTCACACATCATATGCAACCTCAAAACACACATCTCATTCTTTCCCTGACCTTCTCTACTTCATACTTTCAAGCCATCATCTCATCTACTAGCAATGGGTTTAGGACTAGGCCTAGAATGGCTTGTTTCAACCAATGACTCAAGAGAACTGACATGTTCTTCCCTTTACATAATCAATAACACCTTTGACACTTCATTATAAGAATTATAGACACATTTTCACCCTTGGATCACCTTTGGAGCTCATACTCACACTACCTACATTCTTGAACCATGCACAAGACCATGCATGTTGACCAAGAAACCATAACATGACAACAAAACACCATATCATGAAAAACAATTAGGCACTACTAATCAACCTTCAAGCTTGATTATGAATGACACCTTATATAAGAAAACTATGCCACTCAGACTCCCTTTTCCAGCAATGACACTTGACATCAATGAAAAAAAAACTATGACACAATGACCAACAACCATTGTGGATCTACTCCCTTGCACATGAAACACACTTGAAAACCATGTCATCAATTTCCTCTCAACAAGTATGAGGGTAACATATACTTGGAGGTGTTGTGTGAGATATTGTGATGGCTAAAGGAAGGGTTCACAATGACTGGGAGATAGGTTTTCAAATGGTGGGCTTACTTTTAATGGCCCTTTTTTTCAAAATTTCATGATATACATTTATCATGACAACATAAATATAGGCACAAAAAATACTTGCAAAAAAATAACAAGCAATGACTAAAAATTTCACATTTCTAAACTTATTTTTTTTCATAAATATCACATTTTTGAGTGATTCAAGATTAGAAGTGAACCTATATGATCCTACATCACACACCCTAAAAATTGAATAATCTATTGCTTATGGATATATTTATGTTATTCCATTATTTAAATATTTGAATGTAATTATCCAAGTCACATCCAAGGTTATACAAATCAGCTCTTAAACAAATATTTATGGGCATTCAAGGTTAAACAAAGTATAATGATGATTTAAAGTGGTTTTATCCTAAGATTAAAGCCGCACATGCGGGAAATATTATGCCTATAACAACTACTAAATAGTCTTTTACAGATTCTTAAGTCTGTGGTAAGGCTGATGATGATCTGGAGTGGTTTTCAAAGGAGACTGATGCTCGTGCATGTGGGAACTCATAGGGTCATATCAACAATAATGCAGTCATTCGTGGGAAGTGCCACTACAGCAATAGATATACTATGCATTTTTCCCATAGCATGAGAAAAAATAGAGAAAGGCGTAACTGTGGGTTCTGTCGAATTTCTCAAAGGGATTTTGAAGTTTACACTATCATTTATTCAAAATCGGTGAAAATGGGAGGAGCTCCATGTTAGATCGAGCCCAGTGTGGATCCGGAGTGGAAAAATAACGAAGATCTTTGGAATCTTCTAAACAAGGGAGGCATCACTAATTTCATTAAGAAGATAAAGGGTCATGACCAAAACATCTCCATTCAGTTCGTGAAGGACTGGAAAGACCGTAAAGTTGAGTATGGAGGACAGAAAGTTTTGATCAATGAAGAATTAATCGCCAAAGCTACTGGCCTAGGAATGGATGGGTACCAATTTTTCAATAAAAGAATGGATAGGCCGGCTGAGGAGAGGAAATTTGTGGAGGGAAATGAGAAACTGGTTTTTGTCACAGCGGGTCTGTAAGTCAACTCTATCCCTTTGTCTTTAGATGAGGTCACCCGTATGATGGTGAGATACATTTCTCTTGAGGGGAGATTTTTCACAATGCCCTTAAAGCATCTCATGTTTCTCAACCACTTCCGCAATAACTACACGGTATGTTTCCCTCATTATTTACTTAACTCTCTTGAGAGCTCCATCTTGGAGTTTCAAAATCATGCGGAATGGTTCCGTTGCATCAAGGGCTCATTTTCTTGTTGCATAAGTTGTGCCTTCTCAAGCTTCCTGACTTCCCTGTCTCCCCCATCTCTGTTCCTTCTTTCCCCACCATCGCTGCGGATACCACTCCCTCTATACCCTTGACTACAGCTACTTCCCCTCTACCTTCCTTCTCATCTCCCCCTGTCATCTCCCCCACCTCTGCCCCCACCCCTTTCACCTCCACCTCGAACAGGCCTAAAACTAGATCATCTAAAAGGCTGAACCTGGAAACCCCTGTTTTGGGGAATGTGCCTCAGGACTTGGAGGTTTCCCATAATATCCTAGACCTTAGTAGTACGGGCTCTCTGGAGACACATGCTGAGAGCTCCATCAAAAGGCTGGAAGCATTAGAAACTAACATGTTGTTGCTGAAAGAGGAAGTAAAACAATTGTCTAAGCAAAAAGGTATGAGAATGAAGGAGGAGGAGGATGGTATTAACAACAATCAAATGGAAGATATCTACAAAAAACTTTACTCCCTGGACAATAGACTTGGAAAAACTAAGACTCTCCATGACTATAATATGGCTATTTTTAATGCAATTGACGAGTTTATTGAGCAACATGTTCGCTACATCTCTAATCTCAGTGGCATACTAGCTAATCTTTGGGGAACAGAAAAAGAAAGTAAACAAACCATCCAACAGCTGGATACTACTGACCCTGCTCATATGATGACATTGGCTATGTTCACCTCCTGGCAGAATATCAAATCCAAAATTGCCAAAGCCGCCAAGAAATAATTATGGATCTGTGTTGTTTTTGTTGACTTCAGTCGTGGTTTTTGTTGTTTTGTTATTGTTTTTTTGCTGGTCTTTTGCAGTTTTCAAATTGGTTGGCTGTTTTGGGATAACTACTCTTTGGTTACACTGGTTTTTACGTATTATCTAGATCTTGATCCTTCTTGTTATGTTTTTCACTCCTATTCTGGCTTCTAGGCCCCCCTTTTTGTATACAAGGGTATAGTCCCTTTCAAAAAACTATTTACCAACAATAAAAAAATCCAAGTCACATCCCAAATTTATTGACCCTTTTAGTTGAGTAAATATTTTTTTAATTTATTATCCTCTTACTAGTCCCCATATCAATTATCATTTCCACATCTTTACATTTATTCTCTGGAAGATACATTCTCTAATAAAGCTTATAATCTAAACCATTCCTCCCTTATTCATATTACATAGCATGATATATATACATATACGTCACATTCATTATAGGTGAAATTTCTACTCCTTTTGGTAACTCAATTTTATATGTGTTCTTCACAAATTCTTACAATACTTTGCAAATCCTATATTATTTAACTTTAACTTATTGTATGTATCATTTTGGAAATGTTTCCTTATGCACGTGCTGAGAATATACCTCTAAATTTAAATTAAATTTCTCTTTATTTGATATTTCTACACTACATTTATTGTGATGTATGTTTATCCAATTTTCTGGGCACTTTTTCATGCACATCTCTCATATATTGTGTGATTTTACATATGAAATTCTTATTTCTCTGTTCTTTATGTTATGAAACTATGTAATGTATCTTACACTCAAACCATATATAACTTGGGATGTTTATTTTATTTTATTGCTATTAATTTATTTATTATATATAAAAAATAAGGTTGTACTAAAATATTATCCCATATATTGGTTTATCTTTAATTAAAGATCTAAAAAAAAAAAATCGAAACTCTTACAAATTACTTATGTTTGATTATTGGTTTATGGATGATAAATATAGCTAAAACACAAATTTTGTTTAATTTATTCTAAAATGTTCTCCAAAAATGTCTAGCAAATTTCACCCTTGTCTTATACAATAGTTCATGGTAAAACATATAGTCTCACAATTGCTTTGAAAAATAAACTATTTTTGTTACATCAATAACTTTAAGACACAAAATTTTCCATATTCAAAAAATTGTCAACCGAAAATATTGAAGCATTCCCCTTATAAATATTAATGAAATTTTAAAACAAAAATCCATACCGGTATCCTCCTATGGTCTCTCTATGATATGTAATGGCTGATACAATCTTGTATTCTAACTTCTCCCCTTTATGAATTAACAATTTCTACAATCCTAAATAGAGTTGTGATCATCTAAACTCATATGAAACCAAAATTATCTTTCCATAAACTACTGATACATATTTTCATAGAATTAAATTTCTACCAATCCATGAATATGCTTCTCCTTGGCCAAATTTTCATGCATTAAACCTCTAGTTGTACACAAATATGCTTTATGATACAACAATCATTCTTGCAAAAAATTACCTAACCATAGTTTTATATCCACAATCACTAGATTTTATATTATTTACATGCTTCTCTAAAATATTGATGTTTAATATCTTGTGTCTTAATATAATCAAATGCTACTAGTTCAACAATTAACTAATTTAATTAAAAATTATTTTTCTAAACTCATATGCAAATTTGTTTAACTTTCTGCTTCTATGTTGCAAAAACAAAAAAATGTCTATAAGAACTCAACCCACTTCATATGTTTCTAATATAACATACCTTGACTTTTAATAATTGTATTGCTTAATTATTTATATATAATAATATCCTTAATTAGAAAAAATGTCTCTATTTCTTCAATGTTTGCACTATTATGTATAAATATTTCTCATATGTAGAATAATTTCACTTTAAGTAATTGAGATTATCATAGAAAAATGAGATTTACTTCTTGATAGAATATTTCTCCTATTTTTTCTCTACTAACATCAATCCAATTTAAATACTATGTTAAAGTATCAAAATTCCAACACTATCTTTTCTGTCACTTTCTTCTTTAATAACTAGAAAGTATGCTCTATTTATATAATCCATATAAAATCCATTTTTTCCTTGTGAATTAAATTTGTAATCAATGTATATATCCCACTAAAATTCACAATGAACTTCCTTCATTTTTTTTCTATTTAAGGAAAAATTTAAGGAACCCGTGGGAAAAAACTTATAGAAATGGTGGTGAATTTAGCCAGTTTAGAACCATATGGTTGGAAAATTTTCTAAATTTATCGGTCGTGAAATTGGTGAAAAATAATATTATTTTTTAATTAAGTTGTGTATATAATGGTGAATGTACGGTAATTTCCAATAAATTTAGATTTTTTTTGTGAATAGAAATTTTCTTTTACAACTTATGAATCGTAATGTCAGTACATGTAATTTTTGGATAAGAAACTAGAAAGGTGATAATAATGGGCTATAAAATATATTTATATCATCATTAATATTATCTTTTGAATCCATTACTCTGAGAGCTCCAAAATAGAATTTATCCTCCATGACAATGAAATAATGTCAATTTTTCCTTCTTAATCCCTGTCATAGTGAAGAACTCATATTCATCAGTGGCTAGTCCTATCTAATGCATTAATAATACAAGAATGGGTGGATTAGGGGAAAATTTCATCCCATCTCGGGTCATGAGGAAGGTTTAATACCACACTTATAAAACACAAGGTCGTTTGGATCAAACATTTTACCTCCGATAAATGTGGTGTTAATCCAGGTGTTGAGTGGGTCATAGTTCCTTTCACTCCCACATATATCCTTACACCTCACTTAGAATCAATAGATTTTAATTCTCTCATCAACCCTTATGAAGAATTGACATGTCTCCCAAGGTAGCAATGGGGGTGTTGGAAAGGTGCATCTCAAAGTTCAAGTTTTGAGGTTCTTGGTTTGACTAATTTTAAGGTCGATTACAAACTCAAACATCCATGATTTTGGATAATAGTAGGGATGGTGGGGAATTTTAACAATTTTATGGAAATTTATAGGTTTGATTCACTATATTTCTTTATAATCCAAGTTGAAAGTAAAATTTTAAATTCGTAGAAGAAAATCCAAATTTCCAAAATGCATTGAAGAGGCATATTTGAATTGGGTAGTAAGGCATGTATTAGAGGTAATTTGCAATAATTTTTATTTGATTTTTGGAAAGCCATAGAGGAGGAGAGGGGAAGGATACAATGGCTTAGTTATGAAATTATGCAACACCACATAAAAGAAAAAGGCAAATAATAATGTTCTACAAAGTTATTATTTTATTTGTTTGGGAAATTGACTTTAATTATTTTATAAAGTTGCAATTATCTAGATTGAACATTTTAGTTTGTAATACCTTTGAGGTTGAGTGACTTTTTCACATTTATAATACCCTTTTGAGGCTTGACAATAAATAAATAAAAGTATTGTGTGTTGATTTCTAGTTTAAGTTGATATATATATATATATATATATATATATATATATATATATATGTTTTGTTTATTTATGTCGATAAATATTAATGAAAAAGTAGGTTTTATTTATAAATTTTCTACATCGTTCAATATATGAGGATCATTGAAATAAGATCTATTTTGGGATGAAGGTTTGACACACTAAAATTTTGAATGGAAGTTCCTGGGATAGGCCTAGGGAAGTGACAAGTTTCATCCACTAAATGGAATTTGAATAAGTAACTACATTTAACACAACCAATCATGGGCTCCATAATTCATCTTGTATACATAAATTTCTTGTAGATAGGTCAAAATGTATTAAAAAGGGTGTATAATTAACAAAGTTCCACGTGAAATGTTTTTGGGTACCTTTGAAATAAATGTATTTCAGGCATGAAAGGTTTTTAGAACTCTAAAAGTGGTCAAAGGGAATGTGAATTTATCCTCCTACATAACACATATGGAAAAAATGGGATATAGGAATATTGTTTATATGTCTAAAACCCCACTCAAAAATATAGATTTAATGGATAAATTTGTATTTTCATTGTATGAAAAGTTAAAAATAAATAAAAATAAGCCACTTATAGGATAATCTAATATTTAAATAAAGTAGGTTAAGAGATTCAAAAATAAAATTACAAAAAGTAATATAATCACAATAGAAAACAATTCAATAAAAATAAGTCATGGATGAAAAGAAAGGGTTTGCCTCACCATCCTTGGAGAATAGTATAATAATAACTTACCATATGATTTGAACATAAACCCACATAGTGGGTGACACCATATTGACTTATGAATTATTGTGGATTTTGGCCACTTCATCCCTTAATAAATAGTATTTATATAGATATAACATGTTTTTTACACATTGAACACATACATCATATTTATGAATAACAATATAATTTTTTCATATTCCCAATATATAATTTGACAAATTGCAATCTAGAGTCACATTTACAAAACTATGCAATTTATCAAAATTTGATTCAGTGTAATTAATTATATTCCAATAATTCATTTTAATCAATCCAAGTGACCATATGAAAAATGTATATTGTAACATAAAATCATTCAGCTATAAATTTGTCTAACATAATAGTATAATTAATCAACATTAATCTCATTTATTCCTAATGTTAGAAAAATTCAAAACAAAAATACTTATAATTGATTTTAAATTGAGTGACAACACTTCACATATAATTGACATCATTCAAAATCAAAAGAGACTATAACCATGATTGCAACTGTAATTAGTCAATAATTTTATAGTTAGAAAAGATATTATAATTAGTCATAAGAAACTATACTTATAATAATGTTGTAATCTATTAGGAACAAATAGGTTTAGTATTATTAGTATAGAAAATTAGAAACAAACATATCCTTATTTGATTATCATAATATCTAGTGTTATCATCTACACCATGTTCATATTTAACACAAGAAACCATAAATTAACACCAAGGTTATCATAAAATGGATATAACATCTAATCATAATCGCGACATCAATGCACAATGTTATAATACTAACTATAATAATATGTATACTCTGTGACAACACATATATCAATACCATAAGTGTGTTAATAATTAAAACACATTATTCCCTTATGAAAAAAAATTACTATCACAACTAATGGAGATGGTGGGTTAGTCACAACACAATGTAAATTTGTAAGAGATTAACTTTCTCAAATGATCCAAAAAGAAACAAAAAAATCAAATATAATCAAACTAAATCTTGAGTACTCATTTCAATTAAGTAATCTTTCAAGAGCATACGAGTAAAATGGATATTATTATATTCATTTTAAGGACACAAAATAAAAAAATGTAGGTTTACTTCCTTCGTTTCAATTTTACAAGACTCAATATAACAAAATCCAAACAAAACTCTAAGAAACACAACAATATTATTCCCAAAAATCTCCCTAATAAAATCCAAGTCTCACAACTAAATATCCAAATTGTAAAATTAAAATTCTATAATATAAACAACCAAAACATAAATTTCATAACACCCAAATAAAATTTAAACTCCCAATTGAAAAATGATGAACCCATAACCCTTTAACCCTTATGGAGCTTGAAGCGAGTGAGGTTTTTGAGAGTATAGTTTTTGCAGCACTAACTGTGGAATGTCTGTTAACATACAATAAACCTACTGTTGTATCATCACCTTTACATACTGAAACCAACAAAAGTATTGGTATCTAATATGGCGCTTGGGTGAAAATTTTAAAGGTACCTCTTGACAAACATGTGGGTCCACATTCTCCTACATATTTTCAGAATCAATAATTATTCAAAAGCACAAAGGACAAGGAGGGTGTGACTCACATACATGTGCCTGATGGATGTCTGCATCAAGCATTGGGGAAAATAAATCTTTCCCTTATTGGTAATTTCTTGGGTGTTAGGCCCAATATTGATGTCATCAGAAAGTGGGCCATGCATCGCTAGCAACCAAAAGGAGATTTGGTTATTACAACCATGTCTAATGTTTTTTTCCTTGCCAGATTCAATCAGTAGACAAATCTGGAAGCAATATTACTGGGTGGACCCTCATGTATAGGTAACATTGGGATTTTCATAAAAAGATGGTACCCAAGTTTTAACCCTAATAATGAAAATATTCACACTATTCCTGTTTGGTGTAGGTTACCAAGACTACCCGTACATTACTAAGATGATGAGATCTTGCTCCATATTGCAAGATTGATCAGATTTCTAGTTGGATTAGATAGGCTTACTAAAAATAGATCCTGACTAGCCTTTGCTAGATTTTGCATCTCTTCTGAAATGGAGAAAGAACTGTTTGATTACATCATCCTTCAATCAAATTTTGGTACATGGAAAGAAGTGATAGAATATGAAACTTTTCAATTAAGATGCAAAAATGCCATAAGTTAGGACATTTCACCAGGAAATTCCCTATAGACAAGAATAAAAAAAATGAGAGATCTAGAGATTCTTTAAGGGAGAAGGAAAAAAATCTTGAGGATAAAGAGAAAATAAGTGGATCAGATGTTTCAGTGGAAAACATCTCTCGGGGAGGGAGAAAATATGGGAAAAAATCACCTCAAGCAAATAATCTACAAACCCAGAATCAAAATGATAAGGGGATAGATAAAAATTTATCTAATCCGCCAAATCTGAAATATAAAAAGAATAAAAAGGGCTTCAAAACCCCTATAAGGAGACCTCTAGTTTGTAGGAAGCTTTAGAGACCAAAAACTCCCTCAGTTAAAAAGAGAGGAGATGAGTTGAAGGAAAAATAAAAGATCAAAGAAATGGATCTTCAAATGCCTGTAAAGCTAAACATAAAAGTGGATGAAGATAATGAAAGGGTTTCAATTAACCTGATAGTTTCATATCATGAGAGGATGGAGGACTGGACTGTTGATCAACATACTACTTCTTCTCATGATCAACATAAGGAACAAATACAAATTACCATCTTATCAGCATCATAAGGACGGGATATAAATTCTTAGTCAGAAACTGAGGACTTATTAGAATCCATCTTAGAAGATCTGATTGAAGATGAAGAGTAAAAGGAACTGGATGAGGAAAATCCCCCTCAATATCCTATGGTTGAAAAGATTTCATTCAACACCTAATCAATAACTTTAGAACATAAGGATTCAAATTATGGAAAAGAGGAAGGGTAGATTACCGTAGCTCCATTAAAGATACTCATTGAATGTGAAAATGATTTGAATAATGGCTTCATTGAAGTTAAAAAATAGAGAATGAAAGGGTTTGAAGGAATTTTTGAAGCACTATACAATGATAAAAAGAAGAAAATTGGGAATTGGGAAGCCTCTACATCAACGATCACAAGATCATCTGCTAAAAAGGTAGCAGATATTGGAGCTAATAGTAAAAAAGGAAGAACTTCAAAAAAGTAACTAAGAAAGAAAGAGACTAAGAAAGAGATTCCAAATGGAACTCAAAGTTAATTGGGCCATCCGGTAACTACTTCCCCAATTTTTTTAGATGAATATTTTATCTTGGAATGTTAGAGGTATGAATGGAGGTCCTAAATAAAGGATGCTTAAAGATCCTAGAAGATCCAAATAACCTAACATTCTTTTAGTACAAGAAACTAAAATGAAGATTGAAACTTTGAAGGATTATAAAAAGAATTTTTGGGAGGATTCTAATCTTGTTGTTGTTGATTCACAAGGTGCTTCAGGAGGTATATCAATTTTTTGGGACAACAAATATCTCAATGGTAATGTGATTTTAGCTTCTCATAATAATTTAGTTGTTAACTTTCATGCTTCTAAAAATGACCCAATCTCTATCCTTTCAAACATTTATGCTCCCAACACTGTTGTTGGTAGAAGAAAATAATGGTAAGAATTAAAATTCTTTAGAAGTAGTTTTAAGGATTATAATTAGTTGGTCATGGGTGATTTTAACACCCCTTTAAACCCCGGGGAAAAATATGGGGGTAGCCTCGATTTCTCAGCTAGTATGGGTGACTTTGCTAATTTTGTTTCTTCTCTTAATCTCATGGATATTGAGCTTCATGACAACCAATTCACTTGTTCTAATAGAATATTTGGTGAGAATATGATACAGGTAAGATTTGAAAGACCTCTCTTTTCTGCTAATTGGATTTTGAGTCAGTATTTTCACCTCTCTTTGTTACCTAGGATTGGCTCATATCATAATTCTATTCCTCTCAATATTTATAAATGGTCCAAGCCATTACATAACTCTTTCAAATTCAAAAAAAATGTGGCTGGAACATGAAGACATTATGGATATGATCAAATAATGGTGGCATTGGAATGGAGAAGGCATGAAAAAATTCAGATTAATCTAGAAACTAAAAAATGTAAAGAAACAAGTTAGAACCTGGAAAAAAAAGGTATTTGGCAGTATTTTTGAACAGGAAAAAGAGCTAAAACATCAGCTTGAAGAGCTTGAACTGAGAATATCAATTAAAGGTATGAACTATAAAGATCAACAGTTGGAAAAGAAATTGCTTTTTGATTTACATAACGTAAAAAATAGAGAGGAAACCTTTTAAAGAATGAAATCCTGGGCTCTATGGTTAAAATTTGGTGATAAGAACATATTTTTTTCACATGACAACCCTTAAGCACATGGTCAACAATAGAATCACTAGGGTTTCTAAAGGAAATGAAACTGTTACTAAGGATAAAAATGACATAAAATAAAAATCTCTAAAATTTTATGAGAATTTTTTAATGGAAAGTAATATTTGTAATGAGGAAGAAACTTCTTTCCTTCTAGATTCCATCCCAAGTAATAATATCCCTGATGAGAGATTCAAAAGTCTTACAAAACCTGTATCCATTGAGGAGCTGAAGAAGGAAATTTTTACACTTGAAGGAGACAATGCACCAGGACCAGATGGTTTTTCTAGTAATTTCTTTCAAAACTACTAGGATATATGATTGGAAGATTTGTTGAAAGTTGTAAATAAATTATATAGAACAGGAAATCTAATAAATGAGTTTTATGATACTCACATTGTGCTAGCCCCAAAGAAGTTGGATGCTAAAGACTTCAAGGATTTCTGACCCATCGTCCTGGTAAATTTTCTTTGCAGATTTTTTACCAAAATTATTGCTTCTAGATTACAACCTTTACTTGTTGATCTTATCTCCAAACAAAAAAGTGGATTCATAAAAGGAAGGATCATTTAGGATGGGGTAATCATGGTTCATGAAACCATTCACTCCATGGATAAAAGTAAAAAAGATGGTATGGAAATAAAATTGGACATGCATAAGGCCTTTAATAGAGTGTCTTGGAAATTGTTAGATAAGGTCTTGTCAATATTTGGGTTTCAGAGAAAATTTAGAAAAATCATTCAGGCCTGCATTACCACTTCTAGATTTTTAGTGGTTGTTAATGGCACTCCAGTGGGATTATTTTCCAGTAGTAGGGGTATAAGGCAAGGGGATCCCATCTCCCCCTTACTTTTTATAATTATGGATGATACAATGAGTAGATCCATAACTAAGGCTGTGAATAATGGGATGCTAAAAGGATTAAAACCTACTTCCACCAATCATACAACTTCACATCAACAATTTGCTGATGACACAATTTTTATTCTGATGGATTTTATTCTTGAGGAAAAAAATATAAAGACTATTATTAGATTCTATGAAGAAGCTTCTGGTTAGAAAGTAAACTTCGATAAAGCTCGGTGTATTTTTTCAATACTCCTAATGATAGACATAAAAGAATTGCACTCATTTGGGGTGTAAAATCATCTCTTTACCCACTACCTATTAGGGCTACATTTGGGCACAAATATAATCTCTAATGCTTTTTGGAATGCCTTATTAGATAGATTTCACAAAAAAATGGCTGGATGGAAAGGTTTTATTCTCTCTAGTGATGGAAAATGTTTGTTAATTAAAATCACACTTCAGAACTTGCCCATATATATCATTACAATGTACAACATTACAGTAGCAATTGTGGACAACATTGAGAGAATTAAAAAATAATTTTTGTGGCATGGGAATGAAGAAATATTTAGATACCATTTAGTGGCTTGGGATCAGGTTTGTATTCCTAAAATGATTAGTGGACTGGTTATTAAGGATATCAGAAAGATGAATACTGCTTTAATTTCCAAACTTGGTTGGAGACTTCTAAAGGAAAAGCAACCTTGGACTGAACTTTTTAGGATAAAATACTTGGCTCAGAAAAATGTGAATTCATTCCCTTTTGAACAATAAATTCCCACTAGTTCCATTTTCTAGAACAACTTGCTCCAAATCAAACATATTCTTATCAAAGGTTGTAGATGGAAAGTTGGTAATTTTTAGGATATACATTTTTGGCAAGATAACTGGACTAATTTCAAGTTGAGTGATAAATTTGGTTCCCTCAAAGATAGTTTAAGAAAGAAATATGGGAATAAAGTAAAATATTACATTGAATGGGATGGAAACAAGAGAAATTGGAAACAACTCAAAGTGGATAAGGAAAATTTACAAATTATTTTCTCCTCTTTGTAACAACAAATTTATATCATTCCTCTAAATACAAAGGATAACAAGGATGAAATCTTATAGGATGATTATTTTGATGGGGTCTATACTGTCAAATCGAGATACACTGATTTGTTTTATAGTAATCAAAGTGGTATAAACTAGAGTAGAATCTAGATGCCTGAGTTAACCCCAAAATTTAATTTCTTTCTATGGCTTGTTTTAAAAGGAAATATTCTCACTAATGATAATCTAATAAAAAAGGGTTTCATTATGCCAACAAGTGTTGCATGTTAGAAAAAGAGGTTGAAGACATAAAATATCTTTTCTTGCATTGTGAATATACTTCAAAGGTATGGAGTATTATCTTTGCAAATTTCAATCTGTAGTAGACCCTTCTTAATACCTTCTTGCAAACTTGGGAGTAATGGGATCCACCACATAAACATTGCATGATAAGAAGACTATGGAATTTGGTCTCACCTCATACCATATGGAGATTGTGGAAAACCAAAAATGATATAATTTTCAGGAACAATAGATAGGTATGCAATAAGATCTTTAAGGAAATTGTTATTTCTGTTAAGGATAAAATTGAAATTTTTAGGCCCCCAAAGAGTAGACCATACCCCAAGGTAAAAGAACATATACTTGCAGCTTGGAAGATTGATACTGGAAATATACATATGAATTATCAAAATAACATTGATAGATCAACAGTTCATTGGATTCAGCCACCCACATTATGGTATAAGTTGAATTTTGATGGAGCTTCTAAAGGAAATCCTAGGGCATCAGTAGGAGGTGGGGTGATCAGAGATCACAGAGGCTATTTTGTTGTTGCATTTGCAAGAAAAATGGGTTACTAAACAAACCACTTTTCTGAAGCCCTAACAACATTATAGGGGATAAGGCTTGTAAGGGATTACAATATTTCCAATATTGTAATTGAAGGAGTCTCTTTGAACATAATAAGCCTTCTAAATAAATTTCAACCCCCTAGTTGGACTATTAGGGATTTCATTTATGAATCTATTGAGATTTGTAAATCCTTTGGAAACTACCAAATCATACATTCCTATCATGAAGGAAACAAAGTGGCTGATAGTCTTGCTAACTATGGTATTATTAATAATATGCAAAATTGGTTTAGAGATGACATTCTCCCTAGAAAGGTACATAATGACATCATCAAGGATAAATATGATTTTCAAAATCATCATTAAGGAGTCCTCCAAATCTTTGAGAGTGATTATATCCTTTGCACATAGGGTTATTAACATCACTCACACTTCACACTCTTTTTGGGTATGTAAAGGTGTTGTTGAAAAGATTTTTTGGGGAAGAAGCATTCCAGTATGGAACCACATAAATAATAGTAGTAAAATGGGTGAACCTCCATGAAAAATGGAACCCATTTTTGACCCGTCTTGGAAGGATGATGTGATATTATGGACTTATTTGTAAATGGGTGGGGTCTCTAACCTCATTTAAAAAATGTAGGGTCAAGATAAGGACATTTCTATTCAATTCGTAGCTGGGTGGAAGTAAAGGACGGTTGAATATGGGGAGATATACGTTAAAATCACTAAATAAATCATTTTTGAGGTCATAGGGATGAGCTTAGAAGGGGATATATTCTTCAGTAAAAGGGTAAAAAAGAATACTGAAGTCAAGAAATTGATGCAGATGGTGAAAATATTAAATTTTTCATAGCAGGTATTAAAATTGACCTCTATTCTAGAGCCCTTCGACGAAATAACAAGGATGATTGTTAGGTATGTCACTTTGGAAGGAAGATATGTGATGGTTCCTCTCAAACATTTGGTTTTCCTAAATCATTTTCTAAGGAATTTGCATGTTAGATTTCTTCATTATCTCTTGAACTCCTTAGAATGCTATGTTCTTGAGTTTCAAAACCACACCCATGACACCCACCTTCACCAAGGTCTCATCTTTTTGCTTCATCAACATTGTCTTTCCCATCATCGTTCAATCCCAACTACCCTTGCCCCCTTACCCTGACTCCTATTCCACCACCATTTCTTTTGAGCATAGAAAAATTAGAACTAAAAATCCACTTTACCCCATAAATAAATCCTTCCCCTCCCAAAGCGTACTCAAAAAAGAAATTGAATCGGTAAAAAAATTCCTACATATTAGCAATCCTAAGGATACTTATGCTAAGGAAAGGGAGGAAGGAATTCTTAACAAAATTGTTAAGTTGGAGACCTAAAATAAGATTTCAAGAAGATTGGTAAGAGAGAAGGCAAAAGGAAGATACATAATGAACCTAACAAGGAAAATGAGAAGACTTTCCAAATCTACAAGAAGCTCAATTCTATGGACAATAGACTGGGTAATGCAAAAGGTAGGCATGATTTTACCATTTTTGTGCTCAAGGAAATTTACAACTTCATGGAGCAACATGTCAAAAGTGTTTGTATACTCAGCGACATTCCTGCTGCCATCTGGGAGTCAGATTAAAAAAGGGAATTGGTTCTCTCACAACTAGATAAAAAGGAACCCTCCCATGTCACTTCTCTGACATTATTCACCTCTCTGCATAAGATAAATACAAAGATTGATAAAGCAATCAAGTAAAGAGGATTTTTCTTGCTTCCAAATTTTTGTTTTGATGCTAAAAGGATGTTGTTTTCATGTTGTTTTGTTACATATTTGACACTTTTTGGTTCCCTCTTTTTAGTTGTCATTTAAACTATAGTTGGTCCTATTGTATATCTTGGATTTTGATTCTTTTTAATGCTTTTACTGCACTATCTGGATTTTGAGACTTCTTGTAATAGGGTATAGTCCATCCAAAACTATGGACTGCTTTTTGCTTCTGTATTTGGCTTGTGAGATTTTTGTAACAGGGTATAGTCCCTTCAAAACTATTTACCCCTAGTAAAAAAAATGATCAACCCATAATTCATAAAATGGTTAACTCCCAAAGTAACATGAAACTCCACGTAAATATAAAAAACACACACAAATTAAAAAAATAAGATCTTTCCACATGGAAAGATCCATCCCACAAATAACACAAAATTTGCTACATTTAGAATGAATTTCCCTTATATATCACATGGTTCCCTACACTTGTGTAAATAAATAAATAAATTTTCATTTAGTTTCTTACATAATACTTTTCCCCTTTTGTCCCTCACTCAACCTCTTATGAATTGAGGTAGCTTCATACACCATTGACTTGACAATAATAACCACTTCATAATTTTCACAAATAATCTTAAATAGTTATGTATTACACAAGTACCCTTACAAGCAAGTTATTTTACATTCTTATACACAAAAATCCTTCTTAAATGATGATACGTTATGGATTCAAATAATGCAAACTTTCCAAATTTATTATCCCAATAAATTTTACATTCCAAAATATTAATATTATGTTTCTCTTTTTATTCCCCAAAAATCAAATTTTTGAATAGACTTGTAAGTTGCGAAGGTTGATGTTAATGAGTGAGAAATGAAAAATCTTTTAATCTCAATATTTTTTTAAATGCGTTTAAAATTTAAAATTTAAGTGACTTGATAGATCATTCTTTGGAAATTCGTATCATCAATAATTGAATTCATTCACAATTATCCCCCACATTTATGTTTTAGTTTTCTACCACCATTTTTTCAAAATATTATAGTCCAATCATTGTAACTTATCATTCTTTATTGTTATACTCAATCAATTTTTTCTTCCAAAGTTCTAATGGAAACTTCTTGTAGTACATGATATAATAGTACTAACCTCTCCTCTAAATTACTCTAAGGGACGTTAAATTTGGTAAGAGGAAATAAATATTTTATTTGTAAAGTTTTGTAACTCTTAGATCAAGAAAACTTTGAGTGGGTTGAGACATCACTGGTAATCATGGGTTCTTATTTACTGTACTTCTTTTAGTTGAACTTTTATTGTAACTTGTACTCGTGTTTTATAACTTGTAATCATGGGTTCTTATTTACTATACTTCTTTTAGTTATAGTTTTTAAGGACTTCGGATAACAATCTTCTAAGGATTCAGGACTCAAAAGGCCCTTTGTAATTTGTATGTAAATATGTAATTCACATGTTTTTGATCTGTAAGGAAGAAACCCTAATGAAAGCCTCATTATTATATCATTACCAATAAAAATAAATACCATTAGTTGTTTAAATTAATTTAATGAAATTGACTATCACCATTTTTTCCCTTATCATAATATTCCACTCAAAAATCTTCTCAATGTTTTTAATTAATGTATCAATTCCTCTATTTTCAAAGTTCCCCATTTTCTAGAATGGAAATCTTAATTCCACCATTTCTTTCCACTAAGGATTTAACTAGATTATCTTTAATCATCATAGGTTCTTCTTGTTTTATCTTCTTTCTCTTTCTCCATATATAATTTATGTTTCTTCAATCTCTCTTTATTCATTAGTATAACATTTTATATGTATTTCACTTACACTTGTAATAACACCAATAATTTGGTCTAATTTTCTATGTAACTATTACATGTGTCTATTATTCTAAGTGTGGCCTCATATTACTTTTGGAATCTTGGTTAAACACATTCTCCAAAATTTTTTTATCCAAAATAATATTTTCTAATTTAAAAGAAATAAAAAAATAGACTACCTTATTTATTCCAAGATCTAAACTTACAATAACATTAGATGGTGAATCTAGAACTGATGAAAAAAATTAAAAATACATCAAAATGAAATAACCATGCAAATTATAAAAGAGTGAAAGAGACAAGTCTTCATCTTCATTGATCCAAAAAATCCAATAAAAATATTTATGTATTCCTTCGCAAATCTGATGATAATTAAAAATTTCTCTTACAAAGAGCTCTTGCATAGAGATTAATAAAAAAAGGAAAATCTAACTTACTTGCTACTTGTTCCAAAATAGAGAAGGCAAGATATGGCTTATTTACACTATAAATTACAAAATTGGAACTTCTAAAAATAGAGTGAATGCAACTAATGAGAATAAAGATGAGAATATAAGAAGAGGATCCCTAGTTATATTTTTTACATATCTGATAATCTGAGTTAATCCTATTGAATCTATTATAGGAGGAACACAAGAGATCCTCACACTCTCCATACTATAAGTTATGTTATTGATCATTATCTTCAAAAAATCATCTATTACTCGAGCTCTCTCTATCCTTTTGGAGGCATCCAAAATTATCTGATGTGCAACAATGTTTCCTCATCCTTCTTAGGACTTGATTTTTTGTAAGAATATTTTCATGTTTTCTTGTACGATATTGGAGAATTGATCTACTGAGTATAGATTTCCATATTGGTCAACCACTTTAGGAATTACAAATTCATCCAAAATTTGAGTTATTTTAGTATAGAATTCATATAATTGTGTAATATCTATTTTTAGAAGGGATAATGCATCATTTGATTTATTCCTAGACATGTAAATCAAGTCCTCTATCATTATTATCTCAAAAACATTAATCAAATCTACATTTGGTAGGATATTTCTCCTAACCCTACAAATTAATGCATTTACCTTGGAATTTACATTGTCTAAACCATAAATAAAAATTCAAAAAATGTTGGATTTGGTCTCCCTTTGCTCTCATACATGTAACTGTGATGTAGTTATTATATAATTATTCTAAAGTCAATTTAACTTCATTAATCAATGAAAAAGGAATGGTTATTTTTACATATTGTTAGATGGATTCATATTTCATTTGTAGGGAATATGCCTTAGTTGCTTCATGTAAAGTTTCAAAAGTGTTTAGGGTATCTTGTAAGTGATAAACCATGAGATTTATTTTATCTAGCCTTATTGAGAGCAGGTTTTCCTTTATCTGAATAGTATTTGGATGGCTTGTAAACCTAATATGCTGATTTGTCACCTTCTTACACCTTTTACTCTCCTTGTCAAAAGTTTACTTGAATGTGGATGGTTCATATTTAGGATGAGTTGGAAACTTCATTATTTACTTTTAGATAATTACATCTCTTATTGATGGATGACTAACCACAATACCACCATGCGGACAAGCTTGAAGGGGAGTTTGTGAAGTGGGAGAAGAATGATGAGTGGTTGTTTAGAAGAGACTAGTGGAAGTGGAGGAAAAGGAAGGTGGAAGAGGAGTAGAGATTAGGAAAGGGTCGATAGTTTGGGAAGGATATTCCTTTATTATAAGTATTTCAATGAAATATTTAGGCTTATTTCTTTTGGATGAGGATGGTGTTATAAAAAATAGAGGAAGAAGATAAGAAAGGCAATAATTTGATTTAATTTAATTTGAATTAAATCTTTCCATGACACAAGAAAACTAAGATTTATACTACAAAACCACAAGTAAAGAAGAAGGAGAGAGGAATCAAGTGATTTACGCTCGATCCAGAACTAATCTAGACTAGGAAAAGTGTTGAACAGGCTGGGAAGACTATCACAAATGATCATTATAAATTTTGAATTGTAGGAATGAGGTTGGACACAGGCACCTAGATGTTGAAGACCTCTTTTGGGTGCTAGTGACTACACATAAGCTTGGGATATAATTTTTGGTGTATTACAAGGTGTTTTTTTTTTTCTTTGTTAATTTCCTGATCGTCACACAATGATCACTAAGGGTACGTATAACCTACAAATGATATGTTCACCTACACAAGCCCACAAACCATATCAAACCTAAAAAGTAAGATGTAGAATGGGGAGTCAGACTAACCTTAATGGTCACCCTGAGAGTGAACTTACAAATGAGTGATGCACTACATCTTAGACTCTATGTAGTTATTGTGTGTGTGTAGAAATTGTGCCATATGATGCCCTTGTGTAAGTTGCACTTGATAGAAATATGTAGCTAAAATGTATAAATGTAGTAGTATGTGTGGATGGAATATAATAGACTTCCCCTTCCTATACAGTGTATGCAGAGTTGATGCAGCCATTTTCCCTTAAATGGATGTTAGATGGATACTTTAGAGTTCTTTAGGTTCCTTTTTAATGCAATATTAGGTGATAGTAGTAATGTTTAGCGCATGGTCCTTGATTTTGAACAAATAAATATGTATTTATATGATTCACTTATTTTAAATTTGGAATTGAAAACTAGAAGGTCAACCCATAAGTGACAAAGATTCCTAAAAGATAAAAGAGAATAAAAATGAGTGAGTAAGGTGATAAAGGGTCAGTGTCACCTAGAGGGAATAGTAGCACTTGGGTTCTTCTATCCTAGTTGGGTGTTGGTGTTTGAAGCCATGAAAAATAAAGCAGTAAAATCCCAACTAGGTTGTATGGTGTGTAGGAACAAATAGAAAACAAGAAACATAGGAAAGTGGCCAAAGATAGTTTCCAATTACTAGTTTTCTTACTTAGGAATCATATGAATGCTAGTATACTTTTAGGAACTAGAAATATACCAAATTTTATGATTTTGTGCCTACATTATCCCCCAATTTATGTGGTGAGTGAATACTTGATAACATAAAGTAGATAGAAAATGTGTATCTTATGATCCTGTAAAGTGTGTGATGAAATTATGAAATGTGTGCAGAGTGGAGAAGTGAAGCATGGAATGCTGCAAAGTGAAGCATGGATATTAAGAAAGGAAAGTAACCCTAGGGGTGAAGTGTATGTGTTGTACCATGTTGTTGTAGCTTATGGTTGGTGCTTCTTGTAAGGACATACCTACAAAAGAAGATCAAGAATGTAGTCAAAGTCCTATATATGATAAATAAGAGGAAAGTGTGCATAAGTATTGGAAATTATGTAAAAGTTTGTAATGGAAAATATACGCCTGATGTAAAAGAGTGTAAAAAATAGAAAAATGTCTTGAAATACTATGCAGAGTGATTTTTTTGGGTTATGTCATGGTGATAGTGATTTTTTAGGTGATATCACACCAAGTGTAAGTTTTGATGGCAATCTCAAGCCAAAGAGCAAGTATTGGGGAGAGAGGTCTAGTGTTACTCTCCATCCATGACTCTTCTCGATAAGCACCACTACAGATGGTGTATCCTAATTTTTTCCTATTTTCTCAATTTTTTTGAATTAGTTCTGAGTTGTATTGATTGAAGGAGATAGAATGCATTATCTAAATGAAGGATTGTGCCAGTAAGTGTAGGATAAATATGAAGGTTTTTTTGAATTTTCCTGATCTAAGAAGATGCCTATATGTCCCCCCAGGACATTAGCACCCAATAGAGGATACATGTGTCAAGGTTCTACTTTTTGATGGTGGGAATTGGTGTCTATATTGTGTTGAGGACCCAAGTCAGATTTTGGGCCATTTTGTGACTGTGCTCCTATGTTATTCCAATATTGTGCAGATCTATATTGTAGCTCTAACTTATTATGAGGTTAAATTTTTAACCAAATGTATGCCTCCTCATTTGGGGTGCATGTGACAACTATATAAGTGTGTGGACCAAAAGAGAATGCGTGATGTTGATCTGAAGCTGATACATATAGGGTGCAGGGGATGTGTACGGTAAAAACCAAGGCACATGTAAACAAAGATGGTTAGGCATATGTGTTAGTGTAAGAAAAACATGTAATATAAAAACAATGTAACAAGTAAGTTTACATACAATATAGATTATGAAAAATGTGTTTCAAACATAGTATAATGCTCATAATGTCACAAGACAATCAAGGCTAAAACAACCAAAAGAAAGAAAATATTGATCAAATAATACATAGGGAAGAGCTTGCAAATAATAACATATAAGTATAAATTAATAGAAATAAAAATGTATCAAAAAACCATGGTGACATATATTCCTACAAATAAAATGCTACACATGCAGCACGCATTATAATATTAGAAAGATAAAAATTATGTCAAGGCATGTATGTATTAGTGATAAGTATATTTTCTAGAAAGTAGTAGTAAATAATGAAACAATAGAACCTATAATGTGAGAGAGTAGTAAAGGTAAATTCCCATAGGAGCCTTAGTGGGACTGGAAAAGGATACAGTTCTGAGCATCATTGCAGTGTGTGAAAATATGTAAGAGATCTGCATTCACTCCAAAAGACCAAGTGAACATGCATTTTTGTATATAGGAAAATAATGACATACTAAGTATCTGACTAGTATTGTAATAAAAGTGCATCATGTAAGTAGTATAAGCAAGCAAGAGTAAGTGCAACCAAGATATGAAAATTCAGAGTATGAGTGTGATGGAATGATATACAATGTGTGAATATGGAAGAAACAACATGCCTTGTAGTGGATGTGTATGAGATGATGGTCATTTATAAAAGACCCCTCAATAACCAATAATGAACCATACAACAAGTGTGTGTCATTGGGAAATGGTTCCAAAAGGTGTGCTAGAAATATAGATCATAAAACATAGAACATATAAAGTGAATGATGTGAATTTCATTTAATAATTAGACCCTCAACAGTCAAGTATGAACCGTGGAACAAGATTGTGTCATATGGTAATGAATATATAAGGTGTATATGTGTAATGAGAAAGATTAAGTGTGAAGCATGGAGCATGATAGTAGATAATATATAAAATTTATGATGTTAGGAGAGGGGGGGAAGAAAGTGTGATTCCCCCCAAGTGTGAGAAGGATAGAAGTATATCCAAATAAAGTGAAGGAGAAGGACCATCAACCCGATATGCGAAGAGATGAAGGCATGTGACGATGCTCTAAGATTGGTGGAGTATGAGAGTAATTCCATACATGTGTAGGATACCTATGTAGTGAAGAGGGTGGGGAAAACCTATGTGAAGTGGCTTCCTGAGTAGGTGAATTTTTTCATGCAAATGTGCAACAAGAAAATTTCTAATTTTCAAGAACAACAACGATACCCATGTGTCAATTTTTTTTAATTTTACCTTTCCAAGGAACCCTAGGTATACCTGTCCTCAACGTTTTCCTTACCCAATCATTCAAATGGCCTCCTAGTTGATGTCAACTTTTTCCGCTAGGTGAATTAGGAAATTCAAGTCAATCCCCCTAGGTGATTTTAGGAGTTCTCAAAAAATGCTATTTTTGGGCAATGTTGGGAAGGGCTACCACTAGCCTTCCTACGATTGGCACAACCCCTTGGATCAGAATGGAGGATAAAAATCCAACATGGAGATGAATTTAAGGTCTAATAACATCATGGAATTGATTTTTGATGATTCAGGAAATACTGGGAGGATTTGGGGTAGTTTCATCAAAAATAGGGTTCACAAGCCTAGGCAGTGCATAGGGCCAAAAAAGTTGCTGATATTTGGGAGATGATTCCGAGAGCTCTGGATGGAGTTTTAGCTAAAAAATACATTTTTAGAAATGGAACTAAAATATCTACAATATGGTTAAATCATATCTTTCACAACACTTTGGTGTAATAGGTTTATATCTGGTTTTTTCCAGGATTAGTCATGGATCTATATAAAAAATCATACTTTTAAGGGTTTAAATGGAGGAATAAAGAGTACTAACCCAAACCATTTGATTCATAAAGACATTTTCAGTCAAATTAATATAAAATTTCTCTAAAAACCTCGATCAGTAACTCCAGATACGACCTTCACAAGTTCTATCTCAAGGTTCAACACCTAACCAATTTTTCAAGGGGACACGTGTTAGTAGTAGGAGCATGGCAGGATTTCATGTCCCTTTCATCCCTTTAGAAAAATTACATAGGGGAAAAAAAATTTCCTAGCCCTTTTTAAGCCTCCTAGAACCTACTATGACCTCCCGCATTGTCAGTTAAGCCCCGAGAGCTAGTTGGAGCCTTACCTCTCACTGTATGGATGATCACCAAGTGTCGCATGGAGGCGCGATGTGTAAAATGATGTACCCATTTTCCCATTTTCCAAATGTACATGACTGACAAGAAAATTCATCCATCCCCTTGAAGCCCTCATGTCATCCATGTGACCCTCTCCAGTGTAAATTTCCAGCCCCCAGGAACTAGTAGAACCAAATGCTTGACTGCCAGATTTCCACCAAGTGTCGCATGGAGGTGCGTCATGCAAATTGATGTCCCTTTTTCCATTAATTATTAAGGAAAATCATGGACACAAAAATTCACCCCACCCCCTTGTATGTGTTTTTGAATTGCTTTAAATCTGACAATTAGCCATTTTTCCCCCCATTTTTTCCTCATAACTTCACACCCTGTCATAGCTTTGTTCAAGATTTTACACACACAGATTCCAGCATTGCTGCTCTAAAATAGTTATTCCATTTCCACCAAATCTTCCAATCCATGAAAAAACACAGGTCTTAGAGAAAAAATGGATCAAAAAAATAAAAAATGAAGAGAAAATGAAGATGTTTCACTAGATAACCATGAAGTCTTCCCATCGAAAAATATTCATATCTTTCAAATTACAAGTTGGATTGAGATGCCATATTTTGTAGAATTCATAATTTTTCAATTCAATCAAGGTGAAACAAATGGGAGGTTGAATGGTACCCTGAATCATTTATCCTTAAAAAAATTCCATTTCATTCCCTAGCTCACATTCGTCGAATTTCCCATTAATCTGGCGATGGAAACAAGGCAAAAACTTACACATGGAATCCAAATGAAAAACCTATCACAATGGATTCAATTTCATCATGATCCAAGACAAAAACCAAACCTACAAATTTCAAGCTCCATTAATGGCCGCCATGACAACTCTATGCCCAAAGCTAGTGCTAAGAGAAAATTTTAAATTTTATTTCCAAGTGTTCTAGTGGAAAAAATCAAGTGAAATTCAAAGGACGTGACTGTGATGATGAGCCGAGTACAAAAAAAATGTTCCTTTGTAAACAAAGCACCAAAAAGATACTTTTCAAAAATAATAATATTTCCTACACATGCTTGTTATCTTTGGTAAGTCTTCATCAAAAGTGACTGCAACAAAGATAATGTGCACCGAAAGTCACCAGGAAGTCAGAATGATTGTTCAGAGAAAAAAAATGAAAATGAACACTTACTACAAATATTAGTCCCCTATATGGGTGTTTACTAAAAATAGTAAGTCACCCCAAGAAGTGGTCAAGGCGAAGGTAGTGTGTGAAGAAGTGAATGAGGGAGTTCATTGCATCAGGATGGTCAAGAAGAGGTAAAAATCACCTCTTACTAAAAAATAGTAAGTCTTCCATCTGGGCGCTTGCTATTAATAGTATTTTACACTTAGAGGGAAGTTTTGGCACAATGGAACATAAGGGGATCATCATTCAGGGTCATCCATGGGCATTTATCATAGGGTAATTAAGATCCCTCCTAGGAAACCTGATAGTGTCCTTCGATAATGACTACATGGTTCAGGTCACAGGTATATCATACACATGGTGGGAGTTATGGTCATCATTGGAATAGTTCATTCAACTTTGCAAGCATCTATAAGCTAGGATGAAGGATTTTATCAAAGTGTAAAGAGTTTAGATATTCATAGGTTCACTACATTTGGAGTTTTCCATCGACAAAGACCAGCTGACTTCATCAGGAAAGATATCTCCTCTTCTTCTTATCTCTTCTCTTCCTTCCCCCAACTTTATCTCTCCTCCACATTCTAATTATTCGTTGGGGTTGTAATTTTTCATAATTCCTTAAGTAAATAAAAATGACTCTATTTTCAATGTAATAAGTCACCCTTAAGTTATAAAAGGGGACTTAAAGTTTTCCTAAGAATGGGAAAATTGTCAAGGCATATGAAGGGTCAATGGGGGTTATATGAAGAGTCTTTTCTCTTCTGTTAAATTGTAAAGCCATTCCCATTTCAAAGAGTTGGTGATTGATTTTGTAAACTCAAGAGTGCATTTTACTTAGAGAGAATAAAGGAGATAGCCATTTTATTTCATTTTCCCTCTTGCATAATGTTTCCTCCATTTTACCTACTTTGTACAACTTTTCTGAAATGCATCAATACAAGGAAGAAGTTTTTAGCCTTTTCTCAAATGTATGAATGTGTGGATACTTTATTATGTATGGTTTCCTAATCAGTTGTTAGTGTTGAAGTATCATTTTTGTTATCTTCTCATGAATATGTGTGATGGTAACTACTAGTTCTCACTAGTGTGTGTAGGACTCTGATTTTCTACCTAAAATGATAATACCTCTTTTCTTATTCCCCACTCTCTTTCCCCACTCTCCAAGAAAATTATTCTCTTGTGGAAAACTGCAAGCTATTGCCATAGGGTTAGTGGAGTGCCCTAGTTGGATCCCTAGTTAAAAGGCCACCAGAACAACCCATTTCATTATGCATATGAGCATGGAGTTTCATTGTAAAAGTAGAGGGAATTTGATTCCCAAAGTTTTGGAAAGAAACCCATAGATTTTTCCACCTGAAATTTTTTCTCACCAATAGTTTTTAGCACCCACTGTGGGGCAGACTTGGCAGCATATACACCCAAAATATGATCAAAAGATCAATAAAATATTAAAAAAATCACATATCGAAAAAAAAAAAAAAAAAAATTTAGAGTTCATGGAAATCCATTGTTGAAAGACACATGATCAGTTCATGCAAGTGACCTTTCATATTCCAAGTGTTTGTTCATATTCCTATTTCAATATTTTCTAAAAATGGCTAAAGGAAGATATACCGGGTTGAGTAGGTTGAGAGGTGTTGTTGATTCTGACTTTTGAGGCTTTGTAATAATCAGCAAGAATCAAAATAGGGATAAGCCTTACTACTTTTATCAAGCCTCATCGTCATCTAGCTGTATCTTCAAGTAAGTACACCTTGAATAATATTATTCAAACTCATGTTGATACTCTCCCTTTCAAATCCTCCCATATTTCAACCATCATTGAGCATTAGAGTTCCTTGAGTGAAGAAGAATGAGAACCAAAAGAAGAAGTTCTAGAGGAAAGAGATTTTTAAAATCAAGATCAGAATCAGAAACAGAAGGAACAATGGTGGATGAAGTAGAAAAGAACTCAACCCATTGTTCCATAGGGAAGAAATACAGGCCCGCCTTTTTCTTGAACCCCCTCTTTAGAATCTACTAATAGGTTCCCACAAGAAATTTTCCAAAGTTCAAAGGTGACAGACACATAACATTCCTAAAGAACACATCGCCTCTTTGACCACCATCATCTTGCAGAATTCTCAGAGTCAAACATGAAGACATATCCAGTAAAAATTTTCTTGTGGAATATCTCCAAGAAAATGTAGCAGAATGGTTCTACCTCTTTCCTTCTCAGATCCATCACTCATTAGTAATGAAATCAAGACCCTCTTCTAGGAAAAATTCAAATCAACTGAAGTACTGTCAAGACCTCCTTGGATTCAATTTGCACAAATAAAGAAAGGATCAAACAAAATTATGAGAGATGCTTTCTGGCCCATTTCGACTGGTTTATCCGCAAGGTACCATGGAAGAATGATGCACCAGTATGAAAACAATGTTAAAATATTCTTCATTAATGCTCAACCACTAGAGTTAGGATTCTTCCTACAAAGGGTCCAACCAAGAGATCATCACACAAAAACAACAAGATGGCCATTGAAGTTAATGATGATCTCATCTTGGCTGGGAATATTGAGAACCCCTCAAAGGGTAAGGTTCAGTGCATCCTGGAGATGAGAGAACATATCCATGTGCTACTACAAACATTAGAAAATGAAATGGAATCATTGAAGAGGGAAATTTTTTAATGAATGGCTTCTCAAAGAAAAAATAGAAATTATATTACAGGAACACCCCAAAGGATTTCCTTAGAGTCCTCACCTATCAATGCACTGTTGTAGAACTCAAGAAGATGAAGAAGGATATTAAACAAGAAAGTTAAGTGTGGTAGTTTCCTAGTTTTTGATAAAATAAGTGAGTGGTGACACTCAAAATAGCCGCATTAAATGAGTCACTCAGGGAGGTGAATGACGATGATGGTGAAGATGACACCCAAGTTTCTTTTGTGTTATGTATTCACTCACTCCCAGTCTCAGAAAGGGAACACCTCACCTCCACTACTACATAGATTAAAAGAAGATTGAAGATCCTCCTCTGCTAACTCCACAAAAAAAAATAATCAGTCCAGAGGATCTCCACTCCCACCTTGTATGGAGTTTACATTAGAGAAACCTGAATCCTGTGATGATCATGGGAGGTCACCCACTTTTCCAAGTAAGTCTTCTAATGTTTCTTCCATTTCTAAATCTAAATCCACTTCTACAAAATATGGTACTTCAAAAGTTCCTAGTGTACCTTTCAAAATACCCTATCGTTCCCCAAATATTTCCCCCCCTACTTTCAAGCCTATCCCAACTCCAAATAGTAGTCCCGTTCATCCCCCTTGTTTACCTTTTCTCCTTTTGACTTTGTAAAACATGCTGAATAAAACCAAAGTGCATATTTCTGAAACCAAATATTTGTGAACTCATCTTGAGCAATTTGAAGAGATTCATCCAACATATCATGTGTGGTGTTTTAATACCCAATGATGTAACGCCTAACTCTAAAGGGATACTAACAAACCCAACTTGTACCTCCATCACACAACATGATTTATCTGAGTGCATCAAAGGTCATGATCAAGGTTAATACCTTTCTATGTATCCCTTTTTATTGGAGAATATGTATTAAACAATTACATAGTAGATTCAAGGAGCCTCTGACAACATGTAATGTCCATGTAAGGTTCAGCAAAGGTTTTTTAGAACTCCCCATAATTCCACCCATGGTGTCTCTTGTTACTCCATGGATTCTAAATAAATCCCAACTTATAGGGAAGATCAAATATGCACAAGCGGCTCTCGCCAAATTTCCAAACAAGAAAATTTCAATGATGATTTTGGTAGCAGAAGTTCCACCCTCGTTTAGAATGTTGCTGAGTAGAATTTTTTGTCAATAGTTGGGAGGTAAATTCCACCTGAACTAGTCCTCCACAACCATTCCAGTTAAGGGATGCATGGAAATATTGCTTTAGAGAAGAAAATGAGGTACATAGTGTAAAAATTAGGAAATCCTAAAGCTAACATTTTATATCAAGATAACAGGAGGATGAATCTTTTCATAACTACTGAAGAAGAAATGGACATTACCATTTTGATAGGACCAAAAATTAATTCTTAAAGAAGTAGGGATCTTGAAGAATCATTGAGGAAATTGAGTTCTAAGAAGATATACCTGATTTGTTGGATGATGTGAGCCAGAAAGAAGAGGAAATGGTTCTTGATGGTTTAAAAATGGAGAAACCAGTTTTTTACGCTTATCCATGAAGAGGAGATATTATAATTCCCATTTAGATATGAAGATGATCTAAATCATGCTATCCATGTAGGGAAAATATCAGCTTGTGATGAGCCCATGAAAGGTTCGAAAGAACAATTTGTGCAAGGTATCCAATTTTTGCCAAATCACTACACCCTCTGAATGGACAGAATGTGAACAAGATGTTCAGTGTGCTTGGGACACATGGGATCACCTCTAAAGATGTGGGAATTTGGCTTGAGGTGAACCTATTATCCAAATTTCACCTCTAGGGTAAAATTTGATAACGTGCATCAGAATTCTCAAGTCCCAGGAAGATAGATTGATTCAAGGCAAAAAATCATGTTTCTGGGGTCCCCTCGGATTTTTTCTAACTCCCCTGTCCAAGAAGAAAAGAGAAAGTTCTGAAAAGGGGTGAAAAGGTTGCAAAACACAAGCTTGAGCCAGAAAAAAATCATGAAAAATGGCTAAGTCCTAGTCCAGGCAGTCCTTGGGATAGTTGGGACTTCCGGGCCGTGAGGACGTGCGAGACATGGAAAGGTGAAGCGGCTGAAGGTCAGAGCAAAATCGACTAACTGTTGCGCAAATAAGGATGGGACATCTGGGCCGAAAAGACACGAAGGATGTGAAAAGGTGAAGCAGCTACGAAAAGGGACAAGGAAGCCCATTTCGAGTGGTTCATAAGAATATGTCCCGGATAATCCGGGACAAGAGGGCCAGAAGTACGCGGTGGACACGGGGAGCCGAAAGAGCCGAGAGCCAATCAAAACATGCCACGTGTCTTCACCTCAAAGAGGGACAAGGAAGCCCATTTTGGGTGGTTTGGAAGAATCTATCCTAGACAGTTTGGGACAACCTGGTCAAAGGGATGTGAGGGACCTGAAAAGTCGGCCGGCCCGCGGACAAATCAGGAAACGCCACATGTCACCAGGGAAGACGTCCAAAAATTGAAAGGGAAAGGTTTGAAGCGTTGACCCAAGCCAATTAGAAGAGGAAATGTGTCCTAAGGAGAAAGGGAGTGTGGAGCTTGGGAAGGAATTAGAGAATTTGGCAGAAGTTTTGGCAAAAAAGATAAAAGTAAAGGATGACCCCGTGCCCCTGTCCTCTAACCAGATCATGCCACATGTCCCCAGTGGCGGGGACGCGGGGAAAAAATGAAAAATTTTCCAAAATCACAAAAAGTTAAAATTTTCAAGGAAAACCCACGCATAAGGAAAGGAGAGAGAATTTCTCATCCAATCAGCACCTGACATGTGTCGTCCAGGTGGCAGAGTGCGGGAAAAAATTTTAAAACCCATTTTCACCTGTTTTGTGCCCTAAATCTTCAGATCGCCATATCTTTCGATTCAGAGCTCAGATTTGCACGTTCTTTATATCATTGGAAAGATTATAAAATTATCTATATGATTTGATGGTCAATCTTGAATTTTGGTGTAGTTTGGGGAGAGAAAGTTAAGAAACAGCTCTGATGCATGTTCATGGCCAGAAGTGACATTTCAACGGCCAAATTTAATACAGAATGGGTTGCACTCTCCTCCATTTCGGTCAAAAATGACAGGGTATGGGTTTGTAAGGTTTCCCATGCCGATTTAATGCATTTGTAGTCAATGAGGAATGGGCTACCACGTTTTGTATGTTTTCTCTCTCCTGGGCTCGACCCATGCAATGTAAAAAGCCAGATTTGGCTCATTTCTAAGGGGGGATACTTTTTGACATAGCAATCTTCTTCTTTCACCTCCAACAAGTGATTGTTGTAAGAATCAGACCTCTTCAAAGATTGTAATAGTTTTTACCTCTCTGAGGTTGTAATGCAGTGGTTTTGACATTGGAAATGATAATGCAAGCTTTGTGAATGGTTTCAATCCTTTGTTTGTATTATTTGCTTCATTTCAGATCCTAAATTATATCTTGTTAGCCTGTGTATGTTTTATGTTGCAATCCTTGGTTTGTGTCTATTTACATGACAAAAATATTCACCACTCCTTTTGGTGCATCACCATCTTTAGTTAGTTTTAATTTTTTCATTTCTATCCACGTCTCCTTGCAATTTAGAGTAGGATTAGGATCTGAACCTCTGTAGTTGTGCAAAATATAGATCTAAATTAGAGGAGTTTGAGGAACCAGCCTCTAATCTGGAGATTCCTCTCTTAGTTTCACAAGTCCCACACTTGGAGAGAGGTTTCCATGTTGCGCAATCACACTAGATGCTAGAGTGATCAACCTAGAAGCCTGATCTGCATCCAGGGGTGCTATGAGCCTGCAACAACAGTTTTGGCACACCCGGTGGGACCAGAAGTCTTATTTTTATTGCAAAAAAGTTGATGTGCATCTGTTACAATTTTCTTTCTTGAAAAGAGCTATTATTTGCATATCTGGCGACTCTAAGGGGAAGAATCAACTGGTTACAGCAGTGTAGGCCTAAAAACTCATGAGAAGAATCACCACAAGGTCAAGAGTTGGAGAAGAAGAAGTGTTGTTTGAATATCTGAAGTTATCTCCAAGAAGAAGGCAAAGAGGAAGAAGGACTCAAAGGTCTCCATCTCCACCAAACAAAACTCTCTCAACTCCTCTACCTAGTAGGCCTTTCATTCAGTCAACAAGGGTTTTAAGACCAATTAGAATGGCATAAAACAACCCCTATGTCAACTTCACAGGCAGCAGCCCACTTTCCCTCAATGCACAACATCCAATTCCTATTGCAGCCTTGAAGAACATTCCCTACTTCACTGGAGAGAATCAGACTACTCCAGGTGATCATATTAAGGATATTGCTAACCTTTGTGCAATCCATGAAATCAATGAGATGCAAGTGGTTGTCAAGTTACTAGCATCTTCATTCAAGGGTAAAGAGTTACAATGGTTTAGAAGCCTTGGAGCTGGTTCTATCACAAATTGGAATTAGATGTGTATAGCACTTCATGAGAAATTTGGAGAAAAGGGAGACAACTTGTCTCTTTTGGAGTAGCTGACAACCATCAAGAGAGCTCCCAATGAGCAACTGACCGATTTCAACTTTAGATTTCAAAAGACTTGGGAGAGGATTCCAGTGGCAGTCAGGCCAACAGAAGAAGGTGCTTTTCTCTACTATCTCAAAGCTCTAAATTCTGATATTTCTATGTTGATTCAGTCCATGGGAGGCATAACTATCCCTATGGCGTATAGCATTGCCATTAGGGCTGAAAATTGTTTAATCCAAGCTGGCAAAATTGCCCCTAGACCTCCCATGCCATTGTTTCCAAGTTTAGAGAGTCCAAACACCAATCAAACACCTAATTTGGCTCCTTCTCCCACTCCTAGAAATCATAGTTCAAATGAAGCTTCCACTTCATCTCCAAGTGCCCCAAATGAGCTTCAAGAAGTCATGAAGCAATTACAAAACCTAGGCAATGAGCTGGTCACTCTCAAAAGGCAACAAGTTCAAGGTTTTAGACCTTCTTATCAACCCCAAGCTCAACCTAATAGGCAGCCATATCAACCACAAAGGCCACCTAATCCAGTTGTAAATATGAATCAAACAAGACCTCCTGCCAATAGACCATTTCAGCCCTATAATCTAAATGCCATATCTGCCTCCAAGGCATTGGTGCCAACACAAAACAACATTGCCCAGGAGTATGATTGGTGTTTTCCATGCAATGAGCCTCATAACCTATCCATGCACTTCAATGGTGCTTTGAATCAAGCACTAATGGTGACAACTACTGGTGTGGAGGGTGAGGGAAGTCAAGGAAATAACCAACAACAAGAAACATTCCAATAGCAATCAGCCCCAAATGACACCACATTGGTAAATTGGTAAGTAGAGGATTTTTGTGGCATGAACCAGGCAGTGTCTCAAGGTGTTGTAGCCAACACAAGGTCAAAAAGGAGGAATTTGGGTGAAGAACAGCCATTAGCCCCAACCGATCCACAACCTTCCATGGCTCCACAAATGATTGGCAAGAAAAATCTAATTTTAAATGCACAAGGGCAGCCAAGAATAGCCCCTAGGCCAACTCAAATACCAGTTGTTGTTGCCCACATGCAAGCAGTGAATGTGCAAACCAAGGGACAACAAAGAGATCCTTCATCGCCATTCAATATCATTGATCAGATGAAGAAGACAAATGTTAATATATCAATGTGGGAATCCCTATCCATCCCAGGCCAGAGAGATTTACTGCAAGCTGCCATGAAAAACTGGCCAACTTCAAATTAGCAAGTTTATATGTAAGACAAAGTTCTTAAAAATGCTGCCCAGCCTGGGGGAAATCATGGAGGATGGCAAGGTAAGATGTTGAAGCCCCCTCCTTTCTATGTTTCATTAATCATTAAAAATCAGCTAGTGCACAATTGCATGATAGACTCCGGGAAAAGTAGCTCGGTAATGCCTAAACAAATAGCTGATCAGCTAGGGCTCTAGTATGAAACAATATCCAAAGGGGTAGTGCAGATAGATGGGACATCAGTAGCAACAGTTGGAGTGATTAGAAACTTGAGTCTTACCTTGCATGCATGTCTAAATGTTATTATTTTACAAGATGTATCAGTCATAGACCTTCCACCACTCTTCGCCCTATGCTTGTCAAGGGACTTCACAGCCAAGATTGGAGGATATTTTTCTACTGATTGGTCACACATGCTGTTCAAAATGAGGTATGGAACTAAGGCTACAATCAGGTCTAAACCTATTGCAAACTTTCACATTGAGCCTTACACTCTAATTCAGATTAATGCCAATTGCTCAGCATTTGATCAAGAAGATCACCCAAGCACCAATGAGGCTGACACCAAGGTTGGAAGCATCCCGGATCTAACTCTTAATGAGTGGGCAAACAAGATACATGCATTTGATCCTTATCAAGAAGTGGAAGAATCTGAGCTGGGGGTCTATTGCATACATGAAGAAAATCAGCCTATTCCTAGCATAGCCAAGCCAAACCATAAGGATGACAATGAGGTATGGTAGCTGTTTTTTGATGGATCAAGGAGTAGACAAGGTGCAGGAGGTGGAGCTATGCTTGTTTCACCTCAAGGAGTAAAATACTATTCAGCTTTTAGATTTCAGTTTGCATGCTCCAATAACACTGCTGAATATCAAGCCTTAGTGCAAGGGATGCATTGGGCAATCAAGAAGAAGATAAAGAACTTGCAAGTCTTTGGTGATAGTGAATTGATTGTAAATCAAGTCAAGGGATAGCATGCTGCCAAGAATGATCTACTTAGGTTCTACAAGAATAGGGTGTGGGACCTCATGGAAGATTTTGAGGGTTTGGCATCAAATCCATTCCTAGGAAAGAGAATCAGGCTACTGATAGGCTTACAGCAGTAGGGGCAGCCTTTGACATTTTGGAAAGCATTAAAAAAGACAAGGTATATCCAAACATCCATGTGATTATGAGGCCTTCAGTGCCGGATAACAATGTCAGTTGGCAAGTGTTTGAAAATGACTAGCAAATCATCCATTTTATGCAAGAAGAAGCTGAGTTCTTAGCCAAGAGTCAAGAGAGATTAGAATAGTAGTATGGTGACAAGGTAGTACAGCTGAGAACTAACAAGCTGCCCAAAGGACTTATCACTTTGGAGTCCATTTTTAACCCCAATGATCAGTTTAGAAAGGAGAAAGCAAGCATTCAGATCAAGAGAGAGGATTCAGTATCCATCTTGGTAGAAGAGAACAAACCATTGCAAATTGGAAGGATGACGACTGAACAAGAAAGGTATGAGTTCATACAACTGTGTCAAGAGTTCCCTGACGTGTTTTCTTGGAGCTATGAAGATTTTAAAGGTTTCAATCCCAACTTAGCTCAGCATACTATTGAATTGGATCCAAATACTAATCCTGTCAGGTAGAAACAAAGACCAGTCAATCCACACATAGATCCTCTCATGAGGAAAGAATTAGACAAGATGATTGAGTCAAGGATCATATTCCCAATCAAGTATTCTAGTTGGGTTGCCAACTTAGTTCCAGTCAGAAAGAAGAGTGGAGAGATCAGGTTGTGTGTTGACTTCAGAGACTTAAATAGAGCCTCTGTCAAGGACCATTACCCACTCCCTTCCATGGAGCAAATATTGCAAGTTGTAGCTGGTTCAGAAAGTTTTTCACTACTTGATGGCTACTTAGGCTATAATCAGATTATGGTGAAGGAAGAGGACCAGTTCAAGACAACCTTCACAACCAAATGGGGAACTTTTACCTACAGGAAAATGCCATTTGGGCTGTCCAATGCTGGTGCTACCTTCCAAAGGGCAATGGACATGGAATTCAAAGGTTTGATTAACAATGTGGTACTGATTTACCTTGATGATATCACTGTTTTTTCAAAAAATACAGCAGACCACCTCTCCCATTTGAGGCAAGTCTTCACAAGGTGCAGGAGATTTGGAGTGTCTTTGAATCCTAAGAAGTGCATCTTTCTTACACATGAAGGAAAGTTCCTTGGCCATATTGTCTCCAAGGAAGGATTTGCTATTGATCCAGAGAGGGTTGAAGCCATAAGAGCACTACCATTGCCAAGCCACAAGAAGGCCCTTCAGAGTTTCTTGGGAAGGATAAACTTTGTTCAGAGGTTTGTTCCAGATTTTGTAGCCCTTGTCAAGCCCATCACCAAAATGTTAAAGAAGAGCATGGCTTTCAAGTGGATAGCAAAAGGAAAGGAGAGTTTTGAAGCAATCAAAGAAGCCATCTCTCAAGCACCAACTCTCATCAACCCAGACTTATCCAAGGATTTCATCCTCTATACATTTGGAGGTAATGACACTATTTCTACCATTTTGGTACAACAGAACAAGGATAATGATGAGCAGCCAATTGCCTTCTTCAGCCGGAGCCTAGATGACTATGAGGTGAGGTGCTCTTTTATTGAGAGGCATGTACTTGCAATAATAAGAAGCTTGAAGAAATTCAAGCATTTAGTCTCAAACAACAAAGTCCAGTTGCTGGTCTCAATGCTAGAGTTAAGGACTTCCTCCTCAACAAGGATTTGAATGAGAAAAGGGCAGGTTGGATCACCCGTGTCATGGATTATGACATAGAGATCAAGATCACCAAGCTGGTAAGAGGGAAAGGATTGTGTGAGCAGCTAGTTTTGGGGAAACAAAAAGAATTATGCAATGAAGAAGAGGCTGTTTTGACAATCCAAGACAACCATGAGCCAAGTGGTAATTAAGAAGAAGACAATGCTGCCCCCACTCCTTGCTGGACCCAAGGCATTATACACTTCCTAGGCACAAGCCTATGCCCTCCAGAGATGAATAAGACCCAAAGGAGACACTTCAGATTGCAGGTTGTTCTGTATGCCATTGTTGATGGAGTTTTGTTCAAGAAAGATGTGAATGGAGTGCTGCTGAGGTGCATTAGCACAAATCAGATTCAAAGGATGTTGGAAGAGTTTCATGGTGGACCAGCTGGTGGTCATTTTGCACCAAGAGTGATAGCTCTAAAAATCATGAAGGCTGGTTATTATTGGCCTAAAATCTTCAGTGATTGCTATACATGGATCAAGAGGTGTAAGAATTGTGTGTTCTTCACAGGAAAAGAGAGACTTGCTGCCCTCCCATTACATCCAATCTTAGTTGACTAGCCATTCATGCAATGGGGTTTGGACTTCATTGGAGTCATTAATCCCAATTCAAGCCAAGGGCACAAGTGGATTTTGACAGCCACAGACTACTTCACCAAATGGACAGAAGCAGTAGCACTCAAAGAGGAAATTGAGTCTAACATCTTAGACTTTTATGAGGGGATAACAACCAGATTTGGTGTACCTACTACAATAATCTCTGATAATGCATTGGCATTCATTGGATCTAAGGTGACTGAGTGGGCTGTCAAGAATGGTATCTACCTAAGCACTTCATCAAACTATTACCCTCAAGGTAATGGCCAGGCTGAGTCTACAAACAAGAACTTGTTGAGGATCATTAGGAGGACTCTTGATGAGAATCAGAGGTCTTGGCATACCAAACTGAAATCAGCCTTATGGGCTAATAGGATAACTCCCAAAATATCCACAAGTAATTCTCCATTCATGCTTGTCTATGGAAGAGAGGCAATCTTGCCCATGTCACTGGAGTTTCCAACATTGGAACTCATGAAGCAGCTGGAGTTGCTAGAGTTTGAGCCCATGGAGGTGAGGTATGCAGATTTGATGGAGCTGCAAGAGATCAGAAATCAGGCATCCCAAGCAATGGAAAAGGATCAAGCTTTGATCAAGAAGACCTTTGATAAGAAGGCCAAGGATAGATCTTTTCAAGTTGGAGATCTAGTGTTGAAATGGGATGTGGATAGAGCAAGACCGGGAAGGCATTCAAAATTTGATGCCATTTGGAGTGGCCCATACATGGTCATGAAGTGCAAAAATAGAAATGCTTTCCAATTGGCCGCATTGGATGGTGAAGAACTGTAGATTCAAGTCAATGGAATCTATCTCAAGTGTTTCTTCTAGAGGGAGATTCACTACCTTGTAAATATTAGATTAGATTTTCATTCCTCCAAGTGCTTGTGCACATTGTTTTGCTGTAGGTTAGTTTTGTTTTCCCTAAGTGCTTTGGAAAAACTTGATGTCCATGAAGATGTTTTGCAGTCCTTGGTCCCATCAGGTGATTTTTTCCATCTTCCTCCTTACACATTCTGAGTCAGTTGGGGTTCTAAATAGAATATTTGATGACTCCATGCCGAATGGACTGCTTCAGGCAACTGGTATCTTCTACCTAGTAGGCAGGTAACCCCACTAAGTCACCAAATTGTTATCCAAATTTCACCCCCAGGGTAAAATTTGATAACGTGCATCAGAATTCTCAAGTCCCAGGCAGATAGATTGATTCAAGGCAAAAATTCATGTTTCTAGGGTCCCCTCGGATTTTTTCTAACTCCTCTGTCCAAGAAGAAAAGAGAAAGTTCTAAAAAGGGGTGAAAAGGTTGTAAAAAACAAGCTTGAGCCAGAAAAAAATCATGAAAAATGGCTAAGTCCTAGTCCAAGCGGTCCTTGGGACAGTTGGGACATCCGGGCCATGACGATGCGCGGGATGCAGAAAGGCGAAGTGGCCGAGTTCAGAGCAAAATCGACTAACTATTGCGCATATAAGGTTGGGACATCTGGGCCGAAAAGACGTGAAGGACATGAAAAGGTGAAGTGGCTGTGAAGAGGGACAAGGAAGCCCATTTCAAATGGTTCGGAAGAATCTGTCCCGGAGAGTCCGGGACAAGAGGGATAGAAGTACATGGCAGACGTGGGGAGCCGAAAGAGCCGAGAGCCAATCAAAACACACCACGTGTCTTCACCTCAAAGAGGGATAGGGAAGCCCATTTTGGGCGGTTCGGAAGAATCTGTCCCAGACAGTTTGGGATAACCTGGTCAAAGGGACACGAGGGACGCGAAAAGCCGACAGGACCGCAGATGAATCAAGAAACGCCACGTGTCACCAGGGAAGACATCCAAAATTTCAAAGGGCAAGGTTTGAAGTGTTGACCCGAGCCAATCAGAAGAGGACACGTGTCCTAAGGAGAAAGGGAGTGTGGAGTTCTGGGAGGAATTAGAGAATTTGGTAGAAGTTTTAGCAAAAAAGCTAAAAGTAAAGGATGACCCTGCGCCCTTGTCCTCCAACTAGATCATGCCATGTGTCCCTAGTGGTGGGGATGCGGGGAAAAAATGGAAAATGTTCCAAAATCATAAAAAGTTAAAATTTTCAAGGAAAACCCACGTGTAAGGAAAGGAGAGAGAATTTCTCATCCAATCAGCACCCGACACATGTCGTCCAGGTGGCAGAGCGCGGGAAAAAATTTCAAAACCCATTTTCACCTGTTTTGTGCCCTAAATCTTCATATCGCCATATCTTTCGATCCAAAGCTCATATTTTCACGTTCTGTATATCATTGGAAAGCTTATAAAATTCTCTACATGATTCTGGGGTCAATCTTGAATTTTGGTGTAGTTTGGATAGAGAAAGTTAAAAAACAGCTCTAATGCATGTTCATGGCCAGAAGTGACATTTCAATGGCCAAATTTAATATAGAATGGGTCACACTCTCCTCCATTTCGGTCAAAAATGACAGGGTATGGGTTTGTAAGGTTCCCCATGCCGATTTAATGCATTTGCAGTCAATGAGGAATGCGCTCCCATGTTTTGTACATTTTCTCTCTCCTGGGCTCGACCCATGCAATGTAAAAAGCCAAATTTGGCTCATTTCTAAGGGGGGAATACTTTTTGACATAGCAATCTTCTTCTTTCACCTCCAACAAGTGATTGTTGTAAGAATCAGACCTCTTCAAAGATTGTAACAGTTTTTACCTCTCTGAGGTTGTAATGCAGTGGTTTTGACATTGGAAATGATAATGCAAGCTTTGTGAAGGGTTTCAGTCCTTTGTTTGTATTATTTGCTTCATTTCAGATCCTAAATTATATCTTGTCAGCCTGTGTATGTTTTATGTTGCAATCCTTGGTTTGTGTCTATTTGCATGACAAAAATATTCACCACTCCTTTTGTTGCATCACCATCTTTAGTTACTTTCAATTTTTGCATTTCTATCCCCGTCTCCTTGCAATTTAGAGTAGGATTAGGATCTGAACCTCTGTAGTTGTGCAAAATATAGATCTAAATTAGAGGAGTTTGAGGAACCAGCCTCTAATCTGGAGATTCCTCTCTCAGTTTCACAAGTCCCACACTTGGAGAGAGGTTTCCATGTTGTGCAATCACACTAGATGCTAGAGTGATCAACCTAGAAGCCTGATTTGCATCCGGGGGTGTTGTGAGCCTGCAACAACAGAACCTCTGGAGAAGGTCAGCTTCCTCTTCCTAAACTAAGTGCTATACTACTCCTATTGCAATAAAATCATTATCTAGTCCTATGCTAACATTTTCCTGTGTTTTAGGGAAAGAGATTTGTAGAAATAAAAATATACTAGGGATGGTGATGCACAAAATAAAGGGTGTTTCTAGACTTAGGAATGGTTAATTTGAAGAGGGTGTTTGAACCACAAGTCAACTTTACCTATTTCAACTTAGAGAGGGTAACACAATACCACAAACTAGGAAGCATGCATTCCCTTTGTTAAAATCAATCAGACACAACAATCTATTAGTATTCTAGTGAAGAAGGATGAACTTGAGAAGGTTGAATGGGCACCACAACTCAAATTCATGTAATAATCCACCACTTGATAAGAAAAGAACTCCAAGAACCTGCAACAAACTAGGAAGCATGCATTCCCTTTGTTGAAATCAATCAGACACAACAATCTATTAGTATTCTAGTGAAGAAGGATGAACTTGAGAAGGTTAAATGGGCACCACAACTCAACTTCATGTAATAATCCACCACTTGATAAGAAAAGAACTCCAAGAACCTGCAAGCATGAGAAAAGGCACAAAGAAGTATAGAAGGATAAAAGGACTGATATTAGTCACAAAAACACACTTTTATTACTTCAAAAACATGCACAATGCATCATGTATTCAGAATATGCAATGGTTGTCATTAAATTCTTGGAAAGGAGGCTTGAAATTTATCTCAACATATAAGGATAACTTGCAGAAGAGAGAGGAGTCTTGAAAAATTTGCACTTGTCTTAGATATCTAACTTGTCCAACCTGTCTGACTTGTTGAAACCTCCTGGAATGAGTTTCTAACTTACATTTATAGAATAAGTTGAGAAAGAGGAGAGGAATCATGAATTCCCTTCCTAAATTGAAGGTACATGATGGTTCATTTATTACAGTTGGTTGAACCACTTGAGAAGGTTCCATCATGTGTCATTAATGCCCAATTTGACTTATTATTCTCAATTAATTAAAAGAATATTTAAATAATAATAATAAATATTATTATTAAAATATTTAAATAAAAATATTAAATTAATTAAAATATATGGTGGGACCCCTCGTTGACCGGTTAGACTCAAAGAGGGGTTCAATTGAGAAATGGTCAAAAAATAGCCCAACTCAGTGGTTGTTTGCTGAGCCAACCCATCGATTTGGTGTTGAGCTCCTCTAGCCTTCACCAAAACCGAGCTCCCTGGCATTGAGTACCTCTTGACTGAATCGGTACTGTAACATGGATCCTCAACTACTTCCAATACTCATCATCAAGTTTCCAAAATGAGCTATCCACCAATCTCTTCCCATTCTTACTGAGCTTCGTACCCACCCAGATGCTTGGTATTTGCATCGACTCAGAGATTTGAGATATTTTCTCCGTCGGTATTCCTACAACATGAATGATTGATGAAAATTGAGTAATTTCTTTGGCTTTCCATTAAACATCCCAAATTGACTTGCCAACTCATCCCTGAAAGTGATTTTCTTACCAATCTTAGCCACGGAGTTCTCCTTAATGGCTCTGTGCCATTTTTTTCTCACCAGCCTCATGACCATTTCTCTTTCTAAAATCCTCTTGTAGGCCTGGTGAGTTTTATGTTTGGCCTGAGTCACCTATTTGATCCTTCATTATCTCCATCTCAGCACAGACATCATGTTCAATCTTGTATCACGCCACTATAGTGTGCTTTCCCACAACATTAACGAGCTCTCCACTCAACCCCTGGTGGTTTAAGAGTCAAGTGGCTCATTTTCCCATCTGATCTCACTTCAAGATGCTGAATCATTCCTTTCAATATATTTCTAAATCCTAAAGATCTCGATGCATGAATAATTTCATGATTCGCACCATATCCTTATGAATGTCGAGCAATTTATGAGTTCAGACCGTTGAGCTCAACCCTCCTAGGTTGATTGAATCGATATCTCAACAAGTTTCACAATGAAACTATGGCTCACCCCAATGATATCTTCCTTCACTACAAGCTCCATCCTCCTCACATATTGAGGAGGCCCCTTATAAATCTACATGATCAAGCTCACTAAAATTTTTAGTTTCCTAAGTTTGTAGTCTCCAAACTCACCTGACATATCTGAGTTGAGCTTCATTTTCTTTGTGTAACCTTCTACCATTGTAATAACTCCAAAATATGGATTGATGAAATTCCCCAACTTATGACCTACTTAAATCAATGATTCATTCATGCATGGATTTTCTTCATTATGCCAAGATCAATCTAAATGAGCTACTCCTGTATGCAATGAATCACCTCCGTGGCTGATCTCGTATATTTTTTGTCTTCATTCAACCTTGACCGATTAGCCTATCTGGATTCCATGCGTGACGGGCCACTCCCAACTCACACCATTTTGAATCCCTTGCTCACTCTGGATACCTCATCATGTGCCAAGTACTAAGCTCCACTACTGCACCACTCAGCATTTGACTCGGTCCTCTACCTTAACTCAAAAACTGTCTTATTGACTTAAAAACTATCTCATAAAACCCATGTAAGGTTGTTAGCTTGACGACCTCTCCATTTCAGCTCATCATTTTACCTAGAGATCGAGCCCATGATCTACTTGAATTAGTTCTTCCATCTTCAGATTCTGACTACCATCTTGCCATGCATGACATGAATTTTACACTATGTAATTCTGAAGTGGGAAACCTGAGTCTCTAAGGCCATTTTCCCACACTTACTACTTCAAAAAGTTTCCATTTAATGCCCAGTTCTCCACTATGCATCACACTTTGCTGACATGGCAACTTGGAAGACCGGAGCTCTCCACTAGCCTTGGCTTGTTTTCCTTAATTCTCTGTATCATCGATAAACCTTGTGAATGGGCCCAAAACTCCTCATGTTGAGGTTGGTAGCATAGAATCTAAGTACCATTTTCCCACCTGAGTTCTCTTGAAATTGGCCTCTTAAATTATGGGCCCCCCCTAAAATCCCCAACTCATACTTCACGTTGAAATTTTCTAACGATTTGAATTATGAGTCTTAACTAAGCTCACTCCTTAAGCCTTATCTCAACCCTGAGTTCTATCCAATCTACCGTCGGTTTATCCGAGCTCATGAATTATTCAATTCCTTCAATCAATGCACAATCCATACATGGATCACTGAGCTACCACTTTCATAATAGTTTGAACACCAGGTTCCTTTGGTACTCCTAATTTTCATTGACTCGATGAGTCTTTATACCGTCCCCGAGTTACTTTTCCAATGTTCTAAACTCATCTTAGCTCAGTCGCATGAGCTAATTCTGGAGCTCATTCATTTTAGTGAGCCATTGTTGAGTTCACATCCACATCTATGAGGATAATTCCCTGTGAAACACTCAATGGTAATTTTGATGTGCTTGTATGAGCATCGAGATCCTATTACGTCGTTCACACTGCTTGGCCCCAACTTGAAATTTATCTTAGTGGGTCTACAGTGACTTTGAATCCTCCAATGCATGTAAGAAAAATAAAAAACTGATGCAATTGAGCCAAGGGGGTTAAATTTTCAACTGTACAATCCTTAGCTTGGTATATTTCCTAATTTCTAAATGCCTCCTCAGTCAGCAATGACCCACCAAATTCCTTACATAAACATGCCAAGATGTTTGTTTTACTGATTCACTTCTTCCACAGAGTTGGCTCTTCATCCTGCAATCCTTGAGATTCTTACTGATTAACTTTACCTATCGAGATGAGATTGTTTTTGATGTAAATGGGTTCAACTCTCTTCAAGTAAAAATTCACTCACATTCAAACAATACCGATATAGCTTGAATTATCTTCAAAGTTTGGTCTGTCATGATTCTCTAAGAAACTAGTTGTAAATCCCAAGACATCACTTCTGACATGGGTTAGATGCTACATTTGAATCATTTTAGCCTCAAGTTTTCAAATCTCCATGTTTGAGCTCCCAAATATTTCTCTTCCCACATATATCTTTTGATGATTTCACTTTCAGTTTCATCTAGGTTGAATTCAAAAATGAATTCCTTCCACAAATGATGCCGATTCATTCACTCCCGAGCTCACCATGTTTGAAAACCTTTAGTGGCTTGATCCATTGCATGGTCGACTTGTTTATCTCAATTCTAAGCAATGTGTTAGTAGCCAAGTGGGTTAGCCTTTCACAAATGCCTCGAGATCCCATTCATCATTGCACATTGGTTTCATTTGACCAACATCCTATCAGCATCTTTAGACTTGACAATGAGCTCCTGATAATGAGTTCCATATACACTGAACCGAGCTCATGATACGAGCTCTCCCCCCAAAACGACTCAATGCATAACCCTTAGAAAACTTATCTTAGCATGTTAATCAACTCACCAAGCATCCATTTGGGTTCAAAACCCTATTAGATATTTTCACATATGTCTCCATAAAATTTTGAATGTCATTGGATGTGCTTGAACCATAAAGATCATGAAACAAAAAAAGACCCCTTTAAATGTGATTAGTTAATTTTTACCACATGTGCCCTCGTTAGCTAGAAGTGGGTCCGACACATAAAATTATCCATATCGCACAAAACTTCGGTTTTCAATACCCTGGAAAGGGACAAATAACCCATGATGATCCTGAATACTCCCAGAACACTGTGAATGTTCTTAAAATATAAAATTTTGGTTATAGGCCTCCAAGTTCTTAATTGAATCCCTCTTTATTTCCAAGGTAAAATTGTTTCCATTGTTCAATTTTTCTCCAAGGGAAAAAATTGGATAAAATTTTTGGTGACCTCTCAGGGATGATTTCTTGCTAAGCATGATTCTGGTGGCCTTAAGTCATTCATTGGGCATGGAGTCAATGTTGGAATACTGAAAGTGATTTTATCTTTTGTGATACATCCTAGAGACTTCTTGAGCATTTCTGATCTTAGACCTCCTTGTAATGTTAAGCATGAAGTATACTGAATCTGTTTAATGCTTGAAATCTAGAGCATACTTTGGAAATTTGAATGAAGCAACCGAGGAATTGGGGATATCTTGAAACTTTCTTTGAAAATATGAAATTTTCTCTTCCTTAAATAACCTCAAATGATGAAACAATGTGCAGAACAACACAAGAGCGACAACAAAAAAAACACACTAAAATTGAAAACCATACATGCCCCAAGTGGAATATGTAGGGTGTGCACTGCACTTATTCTGTTAAAAGAAAACCTATTCCTACCCTATGCTAACTGGAGGAACATGTGAGTTAAACAAACCCTGTAACTAGTTGTGCAAAAAATCTCCCTTTTCTCACAATGTATTTCCATGCAAATGATTTGACAATGGACATGGCTGAGAATGAGAGTGAAAAACTAAAACAAGCCCAATTATCCACTTGGTCCACTGAGGCATCAACTGGAAAGAGAAAGAGTTCCTTTTTTTGTTGATCTCTATTTTTCCTATAGAGGCATTACAAATGATCCTCATAATTTTGAAACTCATCCTTCCATTCTAGAATGAATGTGACTTGTTCTGACTTCTCTTCTAGCTTCAATGAAGCCAGGTACCTAATAAGACATGGTTTAACTCATTTAATATTCTTTCTTCTCTTAACTTACACTTTAAAAATAAGGTCTAGTTGAAGACATCCTTCAAAATTGTGGTTTTCACAACATGATTTCCCTCTTGTTTCCCATTCACAAATAACCAATTTTACTTATGAATAAATGGTATGAATGTGATGTCTTCTTCATTCCCATTTTTCTCCTTGGCAACAATGAGCTCTTCCACAACATGCAAATCCTTTGGATTGTTTGCGGTTTCTAATGTTGAACCACTACAAATGTTTAAAATGTGTTGCTCATCTAAAAATTCCCCCTTCTTTGATTGACCTTCACCATCAATCTCATCACTCAACATAAAACCTTCCTTCATCATTCGTTCATCGACTACATTAGATTACCCAGTTGAGAGAAAGAAATTCTCAATGACATCATATCCATCAAATTATGAATCTGACTTAGTCTTTCCCATGTGTTCCTCTTTTCCTTCATTCATCAAGTCGCATGGAAGATTCAATTCCTCCACATCTGAAAAATAGCTTGTTTTTCCATTCTCCATTTGTGGAAAATATTTAACTTCTTATACCATGGTACTCTTTGGATTGTAATTTTGTTTGTCCTTATTGTCCTCATCCTCAAACAAGAAATTAGAAAGATCAATTCATCTAGGAGATCAAAATTTTGTAAGAATGAAGAAAGGGAAAGATTTGAAAACCTTTGCATGGTCTCATCTACATTAATGACTATTGAATATACCTTAGTCTCATAAAACTACTTATGGCTGATTGTAACATCTAATGATGACCTTCGAAAGATACTACCACCTTCCAGAAGTGTTGTTATTTCTTGACATGCATGACAATTAGGATCATTGCATTCACTAGAACTATCTTGTACACTTGAGAGTTTTTCTTCTTTGACTTGCACATGCTCTTCTCCTGGTGGATTTGGAGTTGGCTCTTGATTTTCTACAACTAGTTTTTCCACTTGTGGTGATTCAACCTCCTCTAAAGATATGGAGCCAATATGAATGTTGCATTCTAAATATGTAGATTTTTGGTCTTCCTCATTCAGCTCTGGATTTGTTTCTGGTACAAAACTAGTTTTTTTCACTTATTCTTGAGCCTCAACTTCTGTAGGAGGTTTAGTTAGGAACGAAGTTTGCTTGATGTTAAGTTTTGCAGCCCATTTCTTCATATTATCTACATGATCTCCTTTGTTATTCTCCTCAACCATATACTTCTCCCTTTTTCTCATTTCTCGATAATGCTCCTCCCAAAATGGGTTTGGGACTACCAGACGAGGGAAAAATTGGGATTCAACTGATTTACTCACCATTTGAGGAAGTGGAAGAGATTCATCTTCTTGTCTTGGTGGCCTTCGTAGAAAAGAAGGAACTTTAGAAGAATGAGGCATGGAAGATTCATGATGGAATGGAGGAATAGAAGATGAAGTAGTGAATTCCACCATAGGTGTAGCAAATGGAAGGTTAGGATCATAGGGCTCAAGTAAAAAAATGCATGGATGGAAACACGGGAATAGGGTTGTAAGGTGGTAATGCATGGACCTCCCATTGACTGGATTGACTAACATTATATTCATGAACATCCCTCTTCTTGATCCATTCTCCAACTTGAGTCATTGTATTGATTATGAATTGAAGATTTTGTTGAGGATTAAGCTCACATAGTATAGGGCTAGTCCAGGGGTATGGAATGCTGAAGCCAATTTGGGAATAATTTTTCATTTCATTGATCCTTATTTGCACCATGTTATGATCCAACTCTCGAACCTTCTTCTGCAAGTGGTATTCTTTAGGTGTAGGATAGATTTCAAAATCTGCATGTAATTGTTCTTCAGTATTCCCCTAGTCTAATGGGTGACCAAAATAATCAGCATCTTACTCATTTGGTCATGCATGTTGAAACTGATATTTTTCATGAAATTGGTATGGAGGTGGATTATAATAGCCTGAAGATGAAAAGAAACACCACTGCTGCAAGTGGGAATCTCACTCTGGAAATGAATTCATGGTGGCACCGCTTCATGAATGGAAATATGTCAAAAAAAAGATGGAAATGGGTAAAAATGAAAGTCTGCAACACAGAGAGGGGGGGCCTTTGACCAATGGAGTTTCTAGTTGTGCTTAGGTATGTAAGGCTGAAATTTCACTAAGAGCACAACAACTTAATGAAATGAAGTAATGCTGCAATGGGTGATGTTGAGATGCCTCTTCTCCTTCTCCTTGGAGGAGACAAGGATAGTTTGATATGTTGATAATTCCCTTGCTTTGAAGAAGCTCTTGTATGAATTATTCACATCAGTAACACACTGATATTTGAAGTCCAAAGATATAGAGTCGCCAAGTACATTAACTTGTGTAAGTAAGAAGAGAATTACAAACTATGTCCCACCGGTCGTGCCAAAAACTGTTGTCACCAAATCACTACACCATCTGAATGGTCAGAATGTGAACATGACATTTGGTGTGATTGTGACACATGGGATCACATCTCAAGATGTGGGACTTGGGATTGAGGTGAACCTCTGAAGAAGGAAAGCTTCCTCTTCCTAAACTAAGTGTTGTACTACTCCTAGTGTAATAAAATGGTTATCTAGACCTATGCTAACATTTTCATGGGTTTTAGGGAAAGAGATTTGAAGAAATGAAACTATACTAGGGATGGTGATGCACCAAATAAAGGGTGTTTCCAGACTTAGGAAGGGTTGATTCGAAAAGGATGTGTGCACCACAAGTCAACATCACCTACTACAACTTAGAGAGAGTACAAAAATACCACAGACTAGGAAGCATGCGTTCCCTTTGTTAAAATCAATAATTCACAACAATCTATTAGTCTTCCAGTGAAGAAGGATTAACTTGAGAAGGGTGAATGGACACCACAACTCAACTGCATGAAATAATCCACCACTTGATAAGCATAGAACTCTAAGAACCTGTAGTAGAAACGTGAACTTGCACAATGTACCTGTAAGCATGAGAAAAGGAACAAAGAAGTATAGAAGGATGAAAGGACCGAGATTAGTCACGAAACACACACTTTTATTACTTCAACAATGTGAACAATGCATCATGCATTCAAAAGAGGAAATTGTTTCCATTACAGTCTTGAAAAGGAGGCTTGAAATTTCTCTCAACATATAAGGACAACTTGCAGAAGAGAGAGGACTCTTGAAAAATTTCCACTTGTCTTAGATATCTAACTTGTACAACCTGTCTGGCCTATTAGAAACCCTAGAATGAGCTTCCAACTTACATTTATAGAAGTTGAGAGAGAGGAGAGGAGTCATAAATTCCCTTCCTAAATTGAAGGTACATGATGATTCATATATTACAGGTTGTTGAACCACTTGAGAAGGTTCCATCATGTGTCATTAATGCCCAGTTTGAATTATTCTTCTCAAGTAATTAAAAGAATATTTAAATAATAATAATAAATATTATTATTAAATTATTTAAATAAAAATATTAAATTAATTAAAATATATGATGGGACCCCCGTTTACCAGTTTGACTCAACGAGGGGGGTCAATTGAGAAATGGTCAAAAAATAGCCCAACTCGGTGTTTGCTCACCAAGCCAACCCACCAATTTGGCACCAAGCTCCTCCAACCTTCACTATAATAGAGTTCCCTTACATTGAATGCCTCTTGACTGACTTGGTCTTGCAATATGGATCCTCAACCACTTCCAATGCTCATCACCGAGTTTCCAAAATGATCTCTCCACCGAACTCTTCCCATTCTTACTGAGCTTTGTTCCCACAAAGTTGTTTGGTATTTACATTGGATCAAAAAGTTGAGCTCCTTTGTCCGTTGGTAGTATTGTAACATGAATTATTGACACAAATAAAATAATTTATTTTAATTTCCATTAAACATCCTGAATCCACTCGCCAACTCTTCCTTACAAGTGACTTTCTTACCAAGCTGAGCCATCGAGTTCTCCTTAACGACTTTATAGCATTTATTTCTCACCAGCCTCATGACCATTTCTCCTTCTACAATCCTCTTATGGGCGTGGTGAGTTCTATTTTTGGCCCAAGCTACCTGTTTGATCCTTTGTTATCTCCATCTAAGCATAAAAACTAAGTTCAACCTTGTATCACGCAACTATAGTGTTCTTTCCCACAGCATTAATGGGCTCTCCACTAAACCCCTGGTGATTCAAGAGAAAAGTAGATCATTTTCAATCTTCGAGCTCACTTCAAGATGCTAAATCATTCCTTATAATAGATTTATAAATCAAATAAAGATCTCACTACGTGCATGATTTCATGAGTCACACCATATCCTTACAAATGTTGAGGAATTTATGAGTTGAGACCGTCGAGCTCAACCCTCCCAGGTTGATTGACTCGAGATCTCAAAAAGTTTCACAATGAAATTATGGCTTGCCCCAATGATATATTCCTTCACTATGAGCTTCATTCTCCTCACATATTGAGAAGGCCCCTAAGAAATATACATGATCGAGATCGCTAAAACTTTTACTTTCCTAAGTTCGTAGTCTCCAAAATCACCTGACATATCCAAGTTGAGCTTCATTTCTTTCATGTAACCTTATACCATTGTAATAACTCCAAAATATGGACCAATGAAATTCCCCAACTTCTGATGTGGTTCAATCAATGATTTAATAATGCCTGGATTGTCTTCATTATGCCAAGCTTAATCTGAATGAGCTACTCATGTATTTTATGAATCACCTCAGTGGCTGAGCTTGTATCTACTCTGTCTTCATTTGACCTTGACTAAGTAGTGTATCTAACTTCCATGCGTGATGAGCCACTCCCAACTCACACCATTTAGAATCCCTTACTCGCTGAGGATACCTCACCGTGTGCCAAGTACCGAGCTCCACTGTTGTACCACCTGACATTTTACTTGGTCCTCCACCTTAACTCAAAAACCATCATATTGAGTTAACAACTACATTCTTAAAACCATGTAAGGTGGTTATCTTGATGGCATCTCCCTTACATCTCATAATTTTACCCAGACGTCGAGCCCATGATCCACCTGAATTAGTTCTTCCAGCTTCGGATTCCAAATACCATCTTTCCATGAATGACATGACTTTCACACTATGTAAGTCTGAAGTGGGAAACCTTGGTCTCTGAGGCCGTTCTTCTACACTTACTACTTCAAAAATTTGGTGTTTAATGCCTACTTCTCCACTATGCATCGCACTTTTTTGACATGGTGACTTGGTAGACCCGAGCTCTCCACTAACCTTGGCTTGTTTTCATCAATTATCTGCATCATTGGAAAACCTCAGGAATGGGCCCAAAAATCCTCATGTTGAGGTTGATAGTGCAGAATCTAAGTACCATTCTACCCACTGAGTTCTTTGGTAATTTCCCTATTAAATTCTGAGGCCCCCCAAAACTCTCCAACTCATGATTCCCATTGAACTTTCTCGACGATCCGACTCAAGATTTGTAACTGAGCTCACTCTTTCAACCCTAGCTCAGCCCTGAGTTCTATCCACTCTACCATCAGTTTAGCCGAGCTCATGACTTATTCAATTCCTTTGATCAATGCACAATACATATATGGCTCACTGAGCTACCACTAGCAGAACATTTCAAACACCAGGTTCCTTTGGTACTCCTGATTTTCACTGACTTGGCGAGTATTTATGTCGTCCCCAAGTTAATTTTCCAATGTGCTAAAACTCATCTTATCTCAGTCATGTGAGCTAATTATTGAGCTTGTTCATTTTAGCAACCCATTGTTGAGTTTGCATCCACACCCACGATGATATTACCTTTCAAAACACTCGATAGAAATGTTAACATGCTTGTATTGGCATCAAGCTCCTATCACATTATCAACACTGCTTAGACCCAACTCAACATTTATCTCAGCAGGCCTACAATGAATTTGAATCCTCCAACGCATGTAAACAAAATAATGAACCATGATGTAATTGAGTCAACGGGGTCAAACCTTTAACTATGTAATCCTTGGCTTGTTATATTGCTTGATTTATAAATACCTCTTGAATAAAAAATGACCCACTTGATGCCTTGCATAATGATGTTGAGATGTTTATTATACCATTCAATGCTTCCACCAAGTTGGATCTTCATCCTGCAATCTTGGAGACACTTACTGATTCACTTGACCTATTGAGATAAGCTTGTTTTGTATTCAATTGGGTTTAACTCTCTTCAAGCTCTAAAATCACTCACATTGAGACAATGTCAATATAACTCGACTTATCTTCGAATTTCGGTCTGTCATGATTCTCTAAACAACTATCTAGAACTCCAAAGACATTGCTTCCAACATGGGCTAGATGCTACGTTTGAATTAGTTTTGCCCCAAGTTTTCAAATATCCATGTTTTAGCTCTCAAATATTTATCTTACCACATATATCTTCTGATGAGATCACTTTCAATGTCATCTTGCTTTACTTTAGAAATTAATTCCTACCACAAATGATGTCAAGCCATTCACTCCCAAGCTCGCCATGTTTGAAAAACTTCAGTGGTTTGATCCATCGCATGGTAAACTTGTTTATCTCAACACCAAGCAATGTGTTCATAGCTAAGTGGATCATCCATTCAAAAACACCTTGAGCTCCCATTCACTAGTGCATAATTGTTTATTAATCCAATCCTAAGCTCCATTGGTTTCTTTTGCGAGCAACATCCTATCGACCTCTTTAGACTTGACACCGAGCTCTCGATAATGAGTTCCTTCTACACTGATCTGAGCTCATGAAATGAGCTCCCCCCAAACTGAAAATCGATGCATAACCCTTAGAAAAATCCCCGTAACATGTTACTTCACTCACCGAGCATCTCACTGAGCTGCTCGGTGATCGATTTCGGTTCAAAACCCTATTAGATATTTTTACATTTGTCTCCATAAAATTTTGAATATCACTAGATGTGCTTGAACCATGAATATCATGAAATGACAAAAGACCCCTATAAATGTGATTTGTTAATTTTTACCACATGTGCTCTCGTTAGCTAGAAGTGGGTCTGACATAGATAATTTTCCATATTGCACAAAACTTCAGTTTTCAAAACCCCGGAAAGGGAAAAATAACCCATGATCATCCTGAATACTCCCAGAACACTGTGAATGTTCTTAAAATGTAAAATTTTGGTTATAGGCCTTCAAGTTCTTCCATGAATCCCTCTTTGGTTCCAAGGTACAATTGTTTCCATTGTTCAATTTTGCTCCAAGGGACAAAATTGAATAACATTTTTGGTAACCTCTCAGGGATGATTTCCTGCTAAGCATGATTCCAGTAGCCTTAAGTCGTCCATTGGGCATGGAGTTAATGTTCAAATCCTAAAAGTGATTTAATCTTCTATGATACATCCCAAAGTCTTCTTGAGTATTTTCGATCTTAGAACTCCCTGTAATGTTAAGTATGAAGTATACTGAATTTGTTGAATGCTTGGCATCTAGAGCATAATGTGGAACTTTGAATGAAGTAATCAAGAAATTGGTGATATCTTGACACTCTCTTCGAAATTATGAGATTTTCTCTTCCTTTAAAAACCTCCAATGATGAAACAATGTGCAGAAAAACACAAGAGCAAAAAAGGAAAACAAAACACACTAAAATTGAAAACCATACATGCCCCAAGTGGAATGTACAAGGTGTGTAATGCACTTATTTTGCTAAAAGAAAACCTATTCCTACCATATCCTAACTAGAGGAACATGTGAGTTAAACAAACCCTACAACTGGTTATGTAAAATAACTCCCTTTCCTCACAATGTATTTCCATGAAAATGATTTGACAATGGACATGGATGAGAATGCGAGTGAAAAAATGAAACAAGCCCAATTATCCACTTGGTCCACCAAGACATCAACTGGAAAGAGAAAGAGTTTCTCTTTTAGTTGATCTATATTTTTCCTATAAAGGCATTACAAGTGATCCTCAGAATTGTGAAACTCATCCTCACATTATGGAATGAATGTGACTGGTTCTGACTTCTCTTCTAGCTTCAATGAAGTGAGGTACCTGATGGGACATAGGCTAAGCCATTGAATATTCCTTCTGCTCTGAAAGGGTTAATTTGAAGAGGGTGTGTGCACCGCAAGTCAATTTCACCTACTACAACTTAGAGAGGGTAACAAAATACTATAGACTAGGAAGCATGCATTCCCTTTGTTAAACTCAATCATTCAAAACAATCTATCAGTATTCCAGTGAAGAAGGATGAACTTGAGAAGGGTGAATGGGAACCATAACTCAATTGCATGCAATACTCCACCACTTGATAAGCACATAACTCCAAGATCCTGCAAGAGAAACATGAACTTACATAGTGTACCTGCAAGCATGAGAAAAGGCACAAAGAAGGATATAAGGATGAAAGGACCGAGATTAGTCACAAAGCACACACTTTTATTACTTCAACAATGTGAACAATGCATCATTCATTCAAAAGAGGCAATGGGTTCCATTATAGTCTTCAAAAATTTGCACTTGTCTTAGATATCTAACTTCTCCAACCTATCTGACCTGTTGGAACCTCCTAGAATGAGCATCCAACTTACATTTATAGAATAAGTTGAGAGAGAGGAGAGAAGGAATCATAAATTACCTTCCTAAATTGAGGGTACATGATGGTTCATTTATTACAGTTGGTTTAACCACTTGAGAAGGTTTCATCATGTGTCATTAATTCCTAGTTTGAATTATTCTTCCCAATTAATTAAAAGAATATTTAAATAATAATAATAAATATTCTTATTAAAATATTTAAATAAAAATATTAAATTAATGAAAACATATGATGGGAACCCCCATTGACTTGTTTGACTTGAGTAGTGGGGTCATTTGAGAAATGGTCGAAAATAAGCACAACTCACTCGTTGCTCATAGAGCCAACCCACCGAGTTGGTGTCGAGCTCCTCCATCCTTCACCGCAACCAAGCTCCCTTGCATCAAGCACATCTTAACTAGCTCAGTCTTATAACATGGATCCTAATCCACTTTCAATGCTCATCACTGAGTTTCCAAAATGAGCTCTCCACGGAGCTCTTCCCATTCTTATTGAGCTTCATTCCCACCGAGATGCTTGGTATTTGCATTGGCTCAGAGAGTTGACTTATTTTCTCCATCGGTAGTCTTGCAACATTATTTCTTAATGGAAATCGAGTAATTTCTTTGGATTTTCATTAAACATTTTGAATCGAATCGCTAACTCATCCTTGCAAGTGACTTGCTTACCAAGCTGAATCATTGAGTTCTCCTTAATGACACTATGCCATTTATTTCTCATCGGCCTCATGATCATTTCTCCTTATGTAATCCTCTTGCAAGCCTGGTGAGTTATATGTTTGGCCTGAGCCACTTGTTTGATCCTTCATTATCTCCATCTAATCATATACACTAAGTTCAACCTTGTATCACGCCACTGTAGTGTTCTTTCCCACATCATTAACGAGCTCTCCACTCAACCCCTGGTGGTGCAAGAGCCAAGTGGCTCATTTTCCCATCTTAGCTCACTTGAGGATGTTGAATCATTCCTTGCAATAGATTTCTAAATCTTAAAGAGCTCACTGCATGCATGATTTCATGAGTCTCAACATATCCTTATGAATGTTGAGCACTTCGCAAGTTGAGACCATCGAGATCAACCATCCCAGGTTTATCAACTCAACACCTCATCAGGTTTCACAATGAAAGTATGTCTCACCTCAATGATATCTTCCTTCACTACGAGCTTCATCCTCCTAACATATCGAGAAGGACCCTAAGAAATCTACATGATCGAGCTCACTAAAACTTTTACTTACCTGAGTTCATAGTCTCCAAACTCACCTGACATATCCGAGTTGAGCTTCATTTCTTTCGTATAACCTTCTACAATTGTAATAAATCCAAAATATGGATTGATTAAATTCCCCAACTTCTAACCTAGTTCAATCAATGATTCATTCATGCTTGGATTGTCTTTATTATGCCAAGCTCAATCTGAACGAGGTACTCCTATATGTGATGAATCAACTCTATGACCTATATCATATCTTTTATGTCTTCATTAGACCTTGACCGAGTATCCTATTTGGCTTCCATGCGTGATGGGTCACTCCAAAATCACACCATTTTGAATCCCTTACTCATTATGTATACGTCAGCATGTTCCAAGTACTGAGTTCTACCTCCATAAAACCTAAAATTTGACTTGGTCCCCCACCTTAACTCAGAAACCATCTTATTGACTTAACAACTATCTCATAATACCTGTGTAAGGTGGTTATTTCGACAGCCTCTCCCTTTCAGCTCATCATTTTTTCTGAATGTTGAGCCCATGATCCACATGAAATAGTTCTTCCGGTTTTTGATTTTGATTGCCATCTTTCCATACATGGCATGGCTTTCACACTATGTACGTCCAAAGTTGGAAACCCGGGTATGTGAGGCCATTTTTCCACACTTAATACTTCAGAAAGTTGATGTTTAATGCCCTCTTATCCACTATGCATCACAATTTTTTAACATGGTGACTTGGCAGACCTGAGCTCTCCACTAGCCTTGGCTCATTTTACTAATTCTCCGCATCATCGGAAAACCTCATGAATGGGCACAAACTCTTCATGTTGAGGTTGGTAGCGCAAAATCTAAGTACCATTTTTCCCACTAAGTTATTTGGTAACTGGCCTCTTAATTTCTGAGGCTCCCCAAAATTCCCCAACTCATGTTTCCCATTGAAATTTCCCAAAAATCTAACTTATCAGTCGTAACTGATCTCACTCCTTTAGTCTTAGCTTAGCCTTGAGTTCTATCCACTCTACCATCGATTTAGCTAAGTTCATGACTTATTCAATTCCTTTGATTAATTCATAATCTTTGTATGGCTCACTAAGCTACCACTTGCATAACAGTTCAAACACCAAGTTCCTTTGGTACTCCTAATTTTCATTGATTCGGTGAGTCTTTATGCCATCCCCGAGTTACTTTTCCAATGTGCTAAAACATGTCTTAGCTCAATCAAGCAAGATAATTCTTGAGCTCGTTCATTTTAGTGAACCATTTTTGAGTTCACATCCACATCCATGATGAGATTTCCTTGCGAAACACTCGATGGAAATGTTGACGTGCTTGTACTAGCATCAAGCGCTTATCACATCGTCCACACTGCTTGGCCCCAACTTGGAATTTGTCTTGGTGGGCCTATAATGAATTTGAATCCTTAAACACATGCAAAAAAAATAACAAACTATGGTTCAATTGAGCCACGAGGATCACACGTTCAACTGTGAAATCCTTGGCTTGGTATATTGCCTGATTTCTAAATGCCTCCTAAGTTAGTATTAACCCACTCGATCCCTTGCATAATGATGGTGAGATGTTTGTTTAATGGATTCGCTGCTTCCACCGAGTTAGCTCTTCATCCTAAAATCCTAGAGACTCTTACTAATTCACTTGTCCCATCGAGACAAGCATGTTTTTTATTCAATTGGGTTCAAATCTCTTCGAGTTCTGAAATCACTCACATTTAGACAATGCCGATATAACTCGAATTATCTTCAAAGCTTGGTCTATCATGATTCTCTGAAAAACTAGCTGGAACTCCCAAGACATCACTTCCAACATGGGCTAGATGCTACGTTTGAATCAGTTTAGCCTTGAGTTATTAAATCTCCATGTTTGACCTCCCAAATATTGCTCTTCCCATGTATATATTCTAATGAGCTCACTTTCAGTTTCACGTTGGTTGACTTCAAAAATGAATTTATGCTATAAATGATGTTGAGTCATTCACTCCCGAGATCACCGTGTTTAAAAACCTTTAGCGGATTTATCCATCACATGGTCGACTTGTTTATCTCAATGCCAAGCAACGTGTTCATAGCTAAGTAGATCGACCTTTTATAAACAATTTGAGCTCCCATTCACCGGTGCATAGTGGTTTATTAATCCAATCCTAAGCTCCATTGGTTTCATTGTGAGAAACATCCTATCAACCTCTTTAGACTTGACACTGAGCTCCCAATAATGAGTTCCTTCTACATCGATACGAGCTCATGATATGAGATCTCCCTTGAACCGAATTGACACATAATCCTTATAAAAATTCCTGCAATATGTTAATCAACTCACCGAGCAGCTCACTGAGCTACTCGGTGAGCCATTTTGGTTCAAAACCCTATTAGATATTTTCACATTTGTCTCCATAAAATTTTGAATGTCACTGGATGTGCTTGAACCATGAAGATCATGAAATGACAAAAATACCCCTTTAAATGTGATTAGTTAATTTTGACCACTTGTGGCCTCGCTAGCTAGAAGTGGATCCGACACAAAAAATTATCCATATTGCACAAAACTTTGGTTTTCAAAACCTCGGAAAGAGAAAAATAACCCATGATGATCCTAAATACTCCTAGAACACTGTGAATGTTCTTAAAACACAAAATTTTGGTTGTATGCATCCAAGTTGTTCCGTGAATCCCTCTTCAGTTACAAGGTACAATTGTTTCCATTTTTCAATTTTTCTCTAAGGGGAAAAATTAGATAACATATCCTAAGAGCAGCTGAAGAGACAGAAGACCCTTAATTCAGTCTTGAACTCTTGATGTAAGCCATGAATCTGTATGACAAGTGTAAATCTGATTTGGAATATTTAATCAATGTGAAGGTTGGCCGTGTCAAAATAAAGAAAGATGAGAAATCCAATGTCCATCCCGAGACAATAATTTATGGATACAATGAAACAATGAAGGTATTTTCTCTCCCATTTGAAAATAAAAATTCTTTCCATGATGAAAAATCTGAAATAGATGGTGTTGAAGTCATTGAGCGTGAATATCCCCTTGAAAAATAAGTAGCGTAATGTAATAATTTTTAGGTCAATGAATCAATCCATCCAGATAGTTTCCTTGATCTTAAAAATGAATATTATTCAAATACGTACAAAGATTGACCATAAGAAGAAAAAAATTATAAATACATGTAAGAAATCCTTGATGCGATAGAAATTACGGAAGACCCTAAGCTATTTTTTGATGTCTTAGCTCATGTCATCAAGTATGAGGTTACTTATTATCCTCCATTCAATCTTCAATCACCTCATAAAGGAGTACAGAAAAAATATAAGTGTGAGGTTTCTCATGAAAAAGAGTTCAATAACCATAAATTTGGGAAAGAAAAGAACTTGTAATATTCAAGCAATTGGAATGAAAATCAGCCTTGGGGCAGCGATGGGACACTTAATGAAGAATAAAACATGTGGATAAACATAGAATGCAACTGGCACTATGAAATTGATTTCAAAGGGAATGAAGGAAATGGAATTTCTAAGAAAAGGAATGAGCATCAAGAAGCTCATGTAGACTCACTCTTATCAGGAACATAGACAATCATGAAAGCACCCAATTTTCATAAACAGTTAAGGAGAGGAGGCTAATTTATCAAAAAATTCAATGGATTCATAGAAAAAAATCACTTAGTGTTTCCCACTTAGGGGTAACCTTTGAGAAGATGAAAAGTGCTTCAGTTAAAGTAGGTCATCCCCCACCTTGTCCTATAGGTGATTTAGGTGTCTTTTCCTTTTTGTTGTGTGTGCCTTTCCTTTCCATGTGTGTTGTGTGTTTTCTTTCATTGTTTTTGGCGTGTCTATATTCTTCTTGTTATATATCTCTTTTAATTTTTACATGACTCCTCGAGGTGAAATAGATAAGACATTTGTCAGTAAAAGTTGAGATTCTAGGATTCTTCATGTCATGTATTTGCTGCACTTACTCCATACCATGTCCCCAAGCTAGAGCCAACTATTGCTGGGAAAATGTGCAACGATAAAATTTCCGATTTTAAAGCATGGAAACGATACCCATGTGTCAAATTTTTCAAATTTTACCTTTCCAAGGAACCCCAGGTATACCCATCCTCAACACTTGCCTTACCTAGTAAGTCCAATGACTTCCGAGTTGATTTCAACTCAATCAAATGGAAGAATAAAGATCTGATGCCCCCACCATTGGATTCATAAGTCCATTTTCAGTAAAATTCATATTAAATTTCTCTAAAACACTACATCAGGAACTCCAAATATGACCTTCACAAGTTTTCTCTCAAGGTTCAACACTTAGCCAATTTTTCAAGAGGACACATGTTAGCACCAGGAGCCTGGAAGGATTTCATGTCCCTTTCATATCTTTAGAAAAGGTATATAGGGGACACAAAAATGAGCCCAACCCTTTTTAAACCTCATAGACCCTAATATGACCTCCCACATCACAAGTTAAGCTCTCATGAGCTAGTTGGAGCCTTACATATCACTTCACGGATGATCACCAAGTGTCTCATGGAGGTGCAATGTGAAAAATGATGTCCCTTTTATAACATTTTCCAAAGGGACATGAGGGAAAAGAAAATATGCCTATCCCCTTAAATCCCTTAGGTCATCCATGTGACCCTCTCCAGTGTAAATTTCCAGCGCCCAGGAGCTAGTGGAGCCAAATGATTGACTGCCAAATTTCCACCAAGTAACGCATGGAGGTGCATCATGAAAATTGATGTCCCTTTCATCCCTTAATTATTAAGGGACATTAGGGACACAAAATTGTGCCCCACCCCATGGTATGTGTTTTTGAATTACTTTAAAACTGACACTTAGCCCTTTTTTCCCCCAATTTCTTCTTCACAGCTTCACACCCTACCATAACTTTGTTCATGCTTGTCTAGACACCTATTCCACCATTACTACTCCAAACTAGCTCTTTCATGGCCACAAAATACTCCAATACATGAAAATACATAGATCTCAAAGAAAAAATGGATCGAAAAACAACAATGAAGAGAAATTGAAGATCTTTTTCTAGATAACCACGAAGTCTTCCCATCAAAAAATATTCATATCTTTCAAAATATAATTCAAATTGAGATGCCATATTTTCCATACTAATTTTTAAATATGATCAAGATGTAAGAAATGAGAGATCAAATGGTGCCCTGTATCATTTGTTCCAAAAAAATCCCATTTCGTGCCCTAGCTAACATTCATTGGATTTCCCATAAATCCGGTGATGGAAACAAGCCAAAAACCTGCACATGAACTCCAAATGAAAAATATATCAATAAAAAATTGATTTTTTCATGATTGGAGACAAAACCCATACTTGAAAATTTAAATCTCCATTAATGGCTGCCATGACAACTCTGTGTCCGAAGCCACTCCCAGGAAAAAAAATTAAATTTTATTTCTAAGCATTCTAGTCAATGAAATCAACTAAAATTTGGAGGACCTAACCATGATGATGAGCTAAGTCCAAAAAAATATGTTTCATTGTAAACCAAGCACCAAAAACCTACTATCAAAAAATAGTAAGCTTTCGTACATAGGTTTGCTATCTTTGGTAAGTCTTCATCAAAAACGACTGCAACAAAGATAATGTGCACCAAAAGTCACTAGGTAGTTAGAATGAGTGTTCAGAGTAGAAAACAATGAAAATTAACACTTACTAAAACTAGTAAGCCCCTATATGGGTGCTTACTAAACATAGTAAGTCACCCCAATAATTTGTCAAGGTGAAGGCAATGTGTGAAGAAGTGAATGAGGGAGTTCATCACATCAGGATGGTCAAGAAGAGGCAAAAATCACCTCTTACTAAAAATAGTAAGTCTTCTATATGGGAAAATGCTATTAATAGTAAGTTACACTCAAAGGGTAGTTTTGGCATAATGGAACATAAGGGTATCATCATTTAGGATCATCTATGTGAATTTCTCACAAGGAATTCAAGATCCATCCCAAGGAACTTGACAATATCTTTCAACACTCACTACATGGTTTGGGTCACAGGTGTATCATACACAGGGTAGGAGTTACTCTGATTGGAAGAACAATTCATTCAACTTGGAAAGTTCCCATGAGCCAAGATGAAGGAGTTTATTAGGGTTCAAAGAGTTTGGAGATTTAAATTTTCACTACATTTGGAGCTTTCCATCGACAAAGACCAATAGAATTCATCAGGAACAACATCTCTTCATCTTCCCTCTCTTCTCTTCCATCCCCCAAGTTTCTCTCTCCTCCAACTTATAATTATTCATTGGGGTTGTAATTTTTCATAATTCCTTAAGTAATTAAAAATCACTTTATTTTCAATGTAATAAGTCACCCTTAAGTTATAAAAGGGGACTTAAAGTGTTCCTAAGAATGTGAAAATTTTCAAGACATATGAAGGGTCAATGGGGGTTATATGAAGAGTATTTTCTCTTCGTATAAATTGTAAATCCATTCCCATTTCAAAGGGTTGGTGATTGATTTTTTAAACCCAAGAGTGCATTGTACTTAGAGAGAACAAAGGAGATAGACATTTTATTCCATTTCCCCCTAACAATTTTTCCTCCATTCCCACACTATGTAAAAAAATTTGTTTAAGCATCAATATAAGAAAAAATAGTTTTTATCCTTTTTTTGACTGAGGTATTTATTGATACTTTGTGATCATAAATTATAATCAATCTTATTGTTGTTTACAAAGTTATTTCTTCTCATAAATGCATGTACTAAAATTTATAACTAGTGTGTGTAGAACTCTGATTTTATACCTGTAACATTAGTTCTCCTATCTCATTTCTTACTCCCCCTTCCCTCTTTATAGACATGGTCTTCTCTAAAACGAAATTGATAGCTTTGTCGTAGGGTCATTGGAGTGACCCTGTTGGATCCCTGACCGTAAGGTCACTAGGAAAATCCACCTATTCATGTAGATGCAAATACAAAAACTGCATCGTCTAAGTAGAGGGACTTTGATTCACAAAGAATTGTTAAGAAATCAATAGATTTTTCCACCAAAAAAAATTTCTTACCAACACTGAATTATTCTAATGAGATGGGATAGTGGACCTATGAGAATGACAACATCATGAAATAGGACATGTGTGAATAGGAGAGCTAGGTGCTGATGTGCCTTATATTTGAGAGGCTCTAAAGGCCTAGATGTTATATTAAGTGGAAGGATATCATCAAGACTAGGTTTAACCAATGGTGTGCATGGTGGAATGCGTTTAATAGTTATAACATATTTATTGTGAATGAACTTGAGACATAAATGATTCATGAAGGGAATAGCTTGAGTGACGTGGATCGAAGGAAGATCTAAGAGCATGTCACAACCTTATATTGAAGATGCCACAACGTATGGAAAAAGCATGGCAACAGGCCCGACTTTAACATGAAGCCTAATGTAGCCAAAAAAATTAGGAAGTTGATATGTGATATTAGAGATTGGACATTTTATAGCCATAATAAGTGTAATGGAACACACACTAATAGGATCCAATAGATAGATCACAATTTTATTGACCGTATATGAACCAATAGAAGCATTGATGTGTAATGAATAAAAAATGAATGTGGCATGACAATCGTAATCTCAAAATGAAATTTTTGGTAGTGATGCATATGTAGAAGCAACAAGGAAGTAAAGGGGACCTAATGAAGGATGGGGAAAAACTAGATATTCATGATTAACAGAAGAATCAGGACCTTGTGTGTCATGCTTAGGAAAATGGTTATTGAATATTTTTAGGTTTTTATTATTGAATTGACTAGAATAGAATAAAATGGATTAGGGAGATCAAGTGAATTACTGTCAATAAGATCTTATATGAGATGTTTGAGTTTAAAGAAATGATCAGTACAGTGACCAATGCATTGATGATATTCACATTTAGCATTTTAATCATAATTTTGTCCACATGGGTGAGATGGATCAAGATTGAGTGGAAGTGGAAGAGTAATTAGATTATTTTTGAGGATTTGAGGAAATAGAAATTGAGATGCATATGGTAATTTGGTGAAAGTACGCTTTCGAGGTTTCCATTGAATCTTTTCAAGAGGAGATAAAAATTTAACAATTTCCTTTTCTTCAGTGTGCTTAGGAGATGGCTTGAATGTTGATTTAGCTTGAAAATTTTTATAAGAAGATGAAGTATAATCATGATACTTGAGTTTTCCCATAGATATAAGTTTGACTTTGCACACTTTAATCATATGGCATAATTGATCAAATGAAGGAGAGGTATAAAATATAACACTATCCTGACGTGGTGGTAAGAGGATTTGAATAACAAGATCTTGTAATTATGAATCAACAAGTACATTGGTCATATTGGCGAGATTGTTCTTGTAATGTAAAACATAGTCAACTAGATGTTTATTAGATCTTTTTTTTATTTGAGAAAATTGTGCATAAGATATCTTTGTTCATATTGGTTGGAATTTTTTTATTTATACAAAAGCAATAGTTCAGGGGACAAAAATCCCTCCTCTTTGTGGGGAGGTTCCCTTATTCACCAAAAATCTGGGAATCTAATTATTTACAAAGATACAAACTAAATTTTTGAATGAGGATTTTGGTGTAAAGAATGACTCCATATTATGATATTATCAATACATAATATGAAAAGGGAGAAGGTTTTCAGAGGAGGAAAGAATAGATTATATAAGTAAGACAAGTGAAATAGGGACAAAAAGTTCAATCTAATCCACTAGTTGAGAACACAAGTATTCTTCTTGTCTATGAAAAATTTCTTACTATTGTAATGAAAAGAAGTTAAGAAGGTTACACATTCAGATATAGAAACTAAATAATTATATCCTACTAACTCATGCATGAGAATTTAAGAACATATAAATTAGTATATCTAAAAAATATAAAAAATATAGATGCAACCAGACACAAAGTTATTCACACTATAATCAATGGATTGAACACATGGTTTCTAGATTCAAATATACCAAGATTCACATTCATAATTTCAGTGAATAGAAATAGAAAGAACACATATAAGAGGGAAATAAATATAAATATGTATTGATCTCAAAATATTTGGATCGTTACATTCGAAAAAACAAAAATCCAACCCCTTTACAATAAAAAAGAAGCCTTTTATAGGTTGAGGGGGGATTGTAAACAACTTTCTAACTAATTGCTATTTTTTAAGTGCTAACAATTAATTAATCAATTATGTAAGAAATATTTATTTACAATTTTTTAATTTTCAAAATGATAAAGCTCACTCCAAAATATAACAACTAGCTAGAAATATACTAAGTGCTAGAGGAAAGAACATTTAAGAGTGGCACAGATAGGATCTTCATTTTGAGAACACAAACTCTGAACTTAGCAACAACATCATAAATATCCATCTCCTTTGTAATGGTTGTGTTTTCCATGGTAGCTAACTAGATACCCATAGAATAATCCATTTCCCTTGCAATTCCTCCATTTTGCAACAATCCCTTGGTGACTTAACAAAAAAACGTTATATAGCTCAATGATCACCTCCATCGTATCCTTATTTAATTTTTCAGCCTTGAAAATATATTATTTGATAAATGTAGTGAACCTAGCCTTCACTTCATCAACTGAATGCCTATCTACATAATTTTCCTTGTAGAATTGGAATTTAAGGGCTTACAAGTCAGCAAATATTTCAGATTTCAAATACTCTCCTTTCTGCACCATGTTCTCCAGCTCAATGGCTGCTTCTTCAAGAACTCAAATTTTCCACTCAATGTTGTAAACCCACTTATTGGATAGGTTTCTCTTGGAATCATAAAAATTTTTATGAGAAAGAAGAATCTTCTCATCCTTGATGCTCATGATTCTGAAGTCTTGAATTCCCTCCAACCATATCTTGAATTTCTTCTCCACTTCCTTGATAGCTGAATTGAATTGATTATGAGTTGCAGAGATGTTATCATATACTTTTTATGCCTCATCAATGAAATTTATACCATACATTAATAATCCTTCAATCAATGCCTCATCATCCCTACCATATGAATAATGCTTATGAATTTCCTTGATGACCTTAACATCCTCCTCATAAATAATTATTGGAAGAGGAATTAAAGAGAGAGGAGTTAGATCAAGAAATTTATCACTTGAAAGAAAATAATTAATAAAGTTGGAAAGAACTTGAACCTATTATTCTATCTTGTCTTGTGCTTTTTTTTCTTTCTCAACACTTTTAATTACCTTGAAAATAGTCTCCTTTAAATTCTAAACATCCCCTTCAGGAGTAGATTCATTAAGTGGAATTTTGTTTAGCTCCAAGTCTACAAGAGTGATATACTTTTCATATTTCTCTCCTCTTGGTTTTGAAATTTCCAAAAATTGTTGTCTCTTTGAATCAGAAACCAATCGGGAGGTTGTCTTGGGATTATTTGGTGGAGTTGGGGTTGTGCCAAGAAAATCAACCACAACATCAAAATCAAGAGTAACTATCTTGGAAGAATAATTCCTTTCTTACTATCAATCATGGGTTGAACCCATGTGAAATAATCACTTGAAGATGGAGGATGAGGTGGTGTTAATGCCAGAACACTAGTAGGACCAAGAGGCTTAGTAGTAGGAAATTTTAGAGTAGGTACTTCAACAGTGGAGGAAGAATTTTTTTATTGGTAATTTAGGTCTCGAGACACTTACTTTCCCAGTGTTTGGCTCTATGATTTTCACATCATATTCCTCCTCTTAGGCTTCTTCACTTTATTCCTCATCACCACTTTTATCTTGATCATTATTTTGTTTCTCAGGTCATTCTCTCGATTCATTCATTTATTGCTCTGCATTGGCCTTTTCTGTATCATCTTTTCCCTACTTAGTTGTTTTCATTACTTTTCCTAGTGGCTATGAAACTTTCTTAGGAGTAGGGGTAACTTCTTCTAATAATTTTTGAAATTTCTCCTCTTCCACCTTTTTCTTAGGAGTTTCTTTAATTTTATCTATCTCCTTGGCCTTGTATTTCTTTGTATACACCCTGGTTTGAGAGTTCAAAGGTGAGGAGGAAGGAGTTGATTAGGATTGAACCTCTAGAGGAGTGTTGGACCCCTGGAATATTAACAAAGTATGAAAGTGCATAGGCATGCAAGATCCTAGCTATGGAATGGCATGCAAGGAAAAAGTGCACAAGAGAAGAGTTTAAGGAATCTTGTAGAACACACAACACACGAAGGGATTGGGACCTAGTCATTTTGAAAGTCTGGAGTAGAACATGTGAAAAGCTTGACCCAGTTGCATGTGGATAAGATGCCAACCTAGAGACAAGTTGGCCCATGCAGGAGCATGCCTGCGATAGAATCTTCTAGAAGAACTTCATGGAATAAAGTGGAAAGCTTAGACCTGGAGAAGCATGCTCGCATGGAGGACCACATTCAGACACTTGGCACCATATCTGAGGGCACTGGAAGGTGAGTTGGTAGTCTAGGAAAGCTATAAATCTAAGTGCCTACAAAGACAGAAAGAGATCTATAGAGAGTGATCAGAAATCTATAGAAATGCTATAAGGACTCTATCAAGTAGATAGTTGTATTCGGGAGAAGATGCATTAGGCTTGGGGGTTGTAAATTTTCTTTTGGGTAGCTTAGTTACTTTAAGTCTATTGAAATGCATGATATCGGTCTGCTTCTCTACAACCCTCTGTAATGGTTCCATGGATGTAATAAGGTTTCCTGTTATAATATATACATGAATATCAATGATTTTGATGCATATTTCTCTCTTATGATTTCTCTTTCCTTTCATGCTAAGTATTGATGCTTGTATGTTTCTTTCTATCATACTACATGTTATGGATTCTATTAAGTGCTCAATCTAAAATGACTGCAAGGATCTAGAGGCTGTTCTGAGCCCTATGGTTCTTGTATGTCCTAATTTCCCTTCTGAAATATCTTACAAAAATCATAGATGATGTTTCCCACTAAACTCACATAAAAGAGAGACACGGTATCTGTGTGTGCCTCAGGTGAGCGCTTAGCTTTCGTTGGGTGATAGGATGGCATGCATGGGGTTCCTTTATTTTGTGATAGGAGTAAAAATGACTACAAGGAGGAATGGAAACCTTCTTATGTAATGAAGAATCCTCCTGGGAGGAGGCTCGTTTCACCTTTTTATTGTATTCCCTCATCTTCTTATTGAACCAATTTTTTGTTCTTACCAAAATTGGATTGATTATTTTAGAGGGATCACACCTCTCCCTTTGGGACCAACCAATGGTAAGGAGGGGCATATGCTGAATAGTTTTGATGTACTCAATAGAGTAAAAATCCTCATCATCATACTCAAAATCCTCGGGACTTGATATACCTTGAAGTATTTCATCTATTGTAAAGAGAGTCTGCCAAAATATCTTCGTCTCACTTCATATTCATCTGAACAATCTTCCAAATAATTTTCAAGGAACATGGTAATAAGACATTCTTAAATGATTGGAGATAAAAAAATTAATATCAAAAGAAAATATTCTGTGATATGAGTGAATTTTGAAATCAGAAATTTTTCTTTCTACATTTTGAGCATCTAAGGTAGTCTTATAGGTATAATTTCCTAGGGAGATAGGAAATTGGATGCCTGTGATTTTCTTATCTCTACATGTCCTATGTAACATGTATAATTATCTGAAGAATTCCATAAGAACAAACTTATAATTACAATACATGGGTAACTTGGTGGGTCTACCTTCAAAACCAACCAATATAATGTAGGAAAACCTTATAAATTGGATAAAGAGGATGCCATATGTTGAAATCAACTATTTTGCTTCATCAAACACTCTTTCAGTTGTATTTTCTTCCAAGAGCCTTACTATATACATTATGAAAACATCATTAACCCTCCTCTTATGGATGTTTCTATTCTCAAAAGTGAGTTGTGGATAATACTCGTAGAATGGTTCATTTTTCTTGTCATCCTAAGGAGAAAACCCTACCCACACTCTATAGGCTGAAATTTCATACATAAGGTAGGATGTCATGTGAAAGGTTCCATCCTGCTACACATTGACTAGTTGTTCACTTAATTTTTCACAAATCATTTCATCCCATCTTAGGTATTTTTTTCCATCACAAATGATGTTGATGTATACAAAAATCCAAAAATGGAGTTCATTAGTGGAAGGTAGGCACATAAATCTTTCTAACAAGGTGATCATATCAAATAATTATTCCTTGAATTTTGACCTATATAGAACCTTAGGCAATTTTGAAACTCCTCTCTTTGGGGCCTTAAGCCATGATTTGGCTATCATTTCTTTATATCTATTTTTATCTTGTTATAACTAATTTTGATCTTGGGACTTGGTCAAGGTGTTTGAATCTTCAGAAACAAGGATTTTTAGGGTTTTAATTATCTAACTGGCATGAAGCTTGGCTATGAAATGGACTTGAGGGTGTTTAATTTATTTAGTTTCAGGATAAAAAATAGGCACAAGCTAGGACGATATCAGTACATTGGATAAAGAGAGGGAAGCCAACAGCATAATCAATTCCACTGTCTTTAATACATTAGTCCATGACAGCAGGGGTAAATTGAGAGACACAAACCCAAAATTCATTAAGATTCATATGCCTAACTTCAATATCCCCAATGTTAGGTAAAAAGTTTTCTAAGGAAAAAATATGTTTGTACCCCCATATTTGAACTTAATAGTGGCAAGATGAGGAGAGAAAATTAGAAAAACGGGGGCTTCAACAATGGATTCTTGGAAATACTAAAAAGGAGTACACAAAACTAAATTTGACACCAAAAAAAATAATAGGATATGAAATGACTCATCTTAGAAACAGAAAGAATGAAACTTTGATAACAAATCAAATGTAATTTGAATTTTTGAAAATTATTGGGAGATGAACAAGATAAGGTCAAAAACGTCCTCAAGGAACAGGAGCAAGAAAACAACAATCCAAAATGTATTTCATGACTTAGAATGGTGAAAATTAATTACTTTTACCCCCTTTTATAGATTTTTGTTTAAAAACAACACGATAAAATTGCCAATTTCAGGGTTACATTGGAATGTGGGGAACAAATATGTTCAAATAATATTTTTAATCATTTCCCCCATATACTGCGGATAAGATGGGATTTTAGGGAAATAGAGGCCTGAGGGAAAAAAAGGTCACAAGTTCCTAAAAATTTTGAAGTTCCCACAATGCAAAAAAATTCCAATAGAATGTAGAAAGGGGAGGCCTGCGGAGAATAAGGTATCAAGAAGAACAAGGGTCAGGAGTACCTTAAATATCCAAAACCCCTGCAACATGAACAAACCAAGGATAATGTGGATAAATAGATTTTGTAAGTTAAACATGGTCCAAGATAACAAGGGTGACGGGGTCTTGAAACATCCAAAATTTCCGCAACACAAGGAAACACAATGTGAAAAGAAGGAAATTTTTTGCATAAGGGAGGCAAGTGTGGAGAACAAGGAGTTCTGGGGAACAAAGCCTCAGGTGGAAAAGGGTTGGGAGTTATTAAAATGCCTGAAGTATCCACAATACAAAAGAATTGAAAATATATGGGGAAAGAGGATATCCAGGGAACAATGGAACCAAAATCACAACTTCCACTTGTTCCCAAAACTCCCACAAAGCCCATAATATAAATAATTTTCAAAAATTAATGAGTTATGAGAAACAAATGACCCCGTGGAATAGTTCCATGAAGCATAGAAATATTTGCACAAAGTGAAATGAGAGAAATGTAGATAAAAGGGGGATGTGGGGAACATGCGGCCTGAAGGAACTTGTTTCTCATGTTCCTCAAAAACCCCATATTACCGCAATACACACATTTTGACCCCAAAACCTCAAAAATGAATAAATGTTTTGATTTTTTCCATTCCTTAAGACTTCACCATGGTAAAAAAAATTAGGAAAAGGGGTCACTTGACCAAAAATCTCATTTTTTAATTTTTTTTTCACATTTTTAGGTAAGTGACAACAATGTCGATATTGATTACAAAGTGAGAAAGAAAATTATCAAGTAGATGTATAAAAGAAGTCACCAAATGAGCATGTAGATCATAAAACTAATGCATGGTGTAATCTTGAGGGCCCTTATGAAATAGCTTAGCTAGAAATGTATAATTGTCCATATAGTTGAGACATGCCACAAGAAAATCTTGGAGATGCTCTTGAGAGTCACCATGGCCATTGAATGTGGGCAACTTATGGGTGAAAAATATTAGAGGGTGTGAATAAGAAGAATTTGCAGGTGAAAAAGGAGTGTGAAGAATAAAGAGGAATCAACAAATGGCAAGGAACATGAAGTAGCCTATTGTGACTCACATATATGATTTTTTAGGTCCTGATATAAGGAAGCTAGGTCTTGAGTACCAGAAGAAGAGACCTGATGAGTGTGAGAAATGAGAGGTGGAGTGAAATGGTTGGTAGGAGTAGGAACAAAGATGGGAACAATAGAACTTGGTGAAAGGATAAAAGAAGGAGGTTGTGTTGCAATACGAGTGGAAACGGTATTAGAGGTGGGAAGGTTAAGATCAGCTACATTAGTTACCTCCTCATGAGTAGTAAATAAAATCAAATCTAGGTCTTGTACATGTTCAACAAGATGAGCTTTGAGATCATTAAGTTATTCATAAGTAAAAGGAGGGTAAGTTTTAGCCATGTTAAAAATTTGATAAAATTCCCTAAAGTAAGGTTGGATTTGAGTGACAAGTTCACAAAATGATTTAATTTAATTTGAATTAAATATAAATATTGTATATTCACTAGTGAAACAAATAATGTGTTAATTTTGGAATGTAGAAATGATACAAGAAAGCTAAGATTTAGAATATAAATCCCTAAGAAAAGAAAGAGAGATGACTTAGCTAATTTACGCTCAATCCAAAACTAATCTAGACTAGGAAAAGTGTCAAATAGGCTACGAAGAGTGTCGTAAATGCTCAATATAAATTATGAAATGCAAGAATGAGGATGGAAATAAGAACCCATAATAAGGAAAGGGCACCTGTGTGCCAGAGTCTGCTTCTGGGTGCTAGTGACTGTACAGGAGCTCAGGATCTACTTTCTAGTGTCTCACAAGGTCTTTGTTGTTGGTTTTTGTTAATCACATGATAGTTGCACAATGATCACTGAGGGTACCTGTAACTTAAAAAATAGACCTTCACATGCAAAATCTCACAAACCACATCAAACCTAAAAAGGAAAATGTAGAATGGTATTCAAATTAACCCTGGCGGTCACCTCAAGAGTGAACTTACGACCGAGCATTGCACTACATCTTAGACTCTATGTAGTTCTTGTCTGTGTGTGTGTATAAATTATTCCATAAGATTCCATTGTGCAAGTTACACTTGATATTGGGATGTATCTAGAATGAATTAATGTAGTAGTATGTGTGGATGGAATAGAATAGACTTCCCCTTCTTATGCAGTATATGAAAAATTGATGCATCCCTTATCCCTTAAATGGATGGTAGATGGATTATTTAGATTAATTTAGGTGCCTTTTAAATCCAAGATTAACTAAGAGTAGTAATGTTTAGCACTTGGTCCCTGATTTTGAACAAATAAATATGTATTTATATGATTCCCTTGTTTGAATTTCGTAATTGATAACTAGAAGGCTAACCCATAAGTGAAAAAAATGCCCAAAAGATAAAAGATGCCCAAAAGGAGTGAGTAAGGTGAGAAAGAGTCAGGGGAACCCAAAGGGGACATGAGCACTTGGGTCATTTTGTCTTGGTTAGGTGCTAGTGTTTGAAGCCACAATAGAAAAGTCAGTAAAATGTTGACTAGTATGTAGGGTGTGTAATACAAAATAGAAAATTAGAAACATAGAAAAGAGGCCAAAGTTAGTTGTCAGTTACTATTTTTCTTTCTTATGAATCATATGAATGTTAGTATACTTTTAGGACCTATAAATGTACCCAATTGTATGATTTTGTGTCTACACCATAAGTAACCTAAGATATGAGATATATCTAGCTTTGGATCCATAATCATCCGTGTCATTAATGGCATGGGGATAACCTAGGAGAGGCTGACATCCCATATTCTAGACTCTGTGATGGAAATGGTAGAAGAAGGGGAATAATTTGTGAGAAAATTTGTAGAAAAAAGGGAAGAATTTGTGAGGGAAATTGTAGAAGAACATGAAGACTCATCCTCAGGATTAAATGGATAGTCAATTATTCTTGAAGCTTGTATATAAAATTATTACATTGGAATTTATTCATTAGATACTTCAACCATCATGGAAGCATTAAAATAAATAGTCGAAGATCCAAGAATACACAATATTTGTAGATACTGAGAAGAAATATATGGAGGAGTTATAGAGGAAAAAGTTACTTGTGGCATTGGAGTAGTGGTGGAAGATCCAATTAGGGCTTTCTATTTTCCTTATGCTAGAATTTTTCTTTCTTGAGATGATGGATGGGAGGCTTGGATAAAAAAACCAATTGAAACCTCTAATGATGGGCTTGGAAGGAAGGAGGAATACCCCATAAAATATTCCTTTAAAGTTGAGGTGAAGTGGTTTCTTTAAGAACCTTTTCTTTCTATTTTTACTTACATATTAATAATTTCTCTCTTATCTCTTGTTCATCACAAGGGTTTAGGTAGTTATAATCATCCTTATGTTAGAATAAGAATGTATTGAGGGGGTAGGGGTGGGTGAATTAGTCCTTATAAAAATATTAAATTTTATTTCAGATCTAAAGCTCAAAATCTCATAAGTATTCAATCACAATATTCACTTAATCAATACTTAATGTATGCACACCATAAACATAAATGAATCAAGAAACCATGAAACAAATAAAAAACATAAGAACACTAGATATAATTTTGAAACACTGAAGGTGAATATAACCCACTAAAACAAAATCTTTTATTGATATGTTTATGAATTTAGTGAGTCACCAACCCTATAAGGAGCACCAATCCATAGTTTAGTACAACACCAACCCTACAAGGATACCCAACCCCTATTTTTTGAAGCACAAACTGAACTAACTTATGATTTTAAAGTATATGATATTTTTCTTCCAAAATAGATGGATACCTCTTACCCATCTCGTACTTCTTTAATCAAACCCTTGGTGCTCAAACTTCTCAAAACAAGCTCATCAATCACTTGGACAATCATCAAAAAAATTCTCTCATGTCCTATTATTTTTATCAACCTAAATAATGCTTGAATGAGCCTCAAATCATGCTCAAACACCTTCAAATAAATTTCACCTAGGTCGCTCCACTTGCACACACACAACTAGTTCCAAAAAGCACCCAAAAACATCCTTTTATATGCTTCTCCTCATTTCAAACTTATGAAAAAACTTTTCCCTCATCTTGGTTCGATCCATAAATCAAGAAAACATTTAAAATTTTAAGTATAATAGTCACAATTTACCCAATTAGGTCTTCCTATCTCAAACCATGATTTCATGTGTAAAAAATGCTCAAAACCCCATGGGCACAATCTTAAAAAGTTCCCTAACATTAGAAAAATATTTATTTATGACCCAAAACTCATCACACATGATTAAAATATCATTTAAAATTCATAAATGGTCACACATTCGATCAAACAATAAAATTAATTCATTTATTGGGCCCAGATCCCTTTACAATTCTCAAAACAATTGTTTCATGCACCCTTTAGCACCCTAGAAAATTCATTTGATCACCAAATAAATTCAATAAGATAAAACCATGCCATGCAACAACTTTATGGAAATTTGAGATCATGTATAAAAATTATAAAAAAATTATAATCCTTTAATCAAACCCCTGCTCAAACCACAGTTGCTTTTGACTTTAACAAAATAACCTGCTAAAAAGGCTACTTCCAAAGGTTAGATCATAAAATAATTTGAAGAAACATTCAAGACCTCAAAATGGATTAATTTTATGTCTAATTAATCCCTATTTATATTATAGGTGATATAAATCATCTCCTAGTGAATCTCATGCCTCAAATAACATCAAACTTTCATAAGAACACATCTTGTCTTGAATTTCAAAAAATATTCATGTCCAAATAATGACCTGTAAACCCTAAAACATCATATCATCATAATAAAAAAATCATATCAATGTAGTTATCTCTGAATCCTCTTTCCAATTAAACTTGAATCACTTGCAAACTCCACATGTAGCTAAAGTTATGGCCATTTTACTGAACCCTTCTATTTGAGATCCCAAAATTTCCGTTTTCCCAATCAACTTGTTTGGACTTAAAAAATGAAAAACCTGCATGAAGTTTTCCTAAAAACTCTATTTACATAAAAAAAACTACCATAAATCATGAAACATCAATTTTTCATGTTACTCATTTGGACCACCTTTTCCCAAAACCTCCTTCTTCATAAAATTATATTTTTAGGTGGGGTACGCTCGTCACCATGACCTCAACCATACATTTATGGAAATATAAGATATTATTCTACAACACTATATAATAAAATTTTATGAACCAATAGAAACTGGGTCATTATAATTCACTTTCTTCCAACTTCTCCTAGCTAACATTTAACTAGGGTTTTAGACCAGTTTTATCTTCTTAACATTCATTAATAAAATCCTGACAATAAAATTACCTCATTATTTTTGTAAAGCATTATAAAATAACCATATAATATTCCTTGAAATACATAAGATCTCATGCAAATACAAATATTCAGAATAGACATTTGAAGTTCAACTTCAAGCTGGAATTTCACTTGTTTTTCACCCTATCTCACATAAGCTATCATATCTTACCAAATACATATCATGGGAACCTGATTTTTTCTCAAACTACTATGACACATCCCTATTAAATATACAATAATAATAATGTCAATTCCATACCTCAATCTCTCTACTCACTAAGAGTTACCTATACTTACATGCATGTGCCTCACTCTAGAAGCTAGAGTCAATTGAAATAATACACTAAATCATCAAACAACCTCTTAAAATGACCCAAACATACCTGATATTCCATGACATACCTTAATTCATGATTCCATGAGCTCATATAGCTATAAAACACAATTTCACACCTCCAAGTTATCATACTTACTCCTAATGAGCACCTATAACATAGTGAACCATTCGTGCCTACACTATCCCACTATTGTGAGTTCCCAATAACCCTCAAAATATTCTATCCATCATGCCATCATGCTTCCCAAGCATCCAGGAATCTCACACTTTCATGTTGCATCACCTAGGCACATGTATGGGCGTGCTAGAGTAAGCACACCTCACTGAATCCCATTGTATCAACTCAAACACATCTAAAACATCATGTTAGAACTATATACATTATCATAACATCATGATACATCATTAAATTTTTCATTAATGTGTTTTTTTATCAATGAAAACACTTATTATGACCACATGTCAATAATCTCCCCCTTTGTTATTGATGCAAAACACCCTAAACTTATCCCCCTTTTTACATTAATAAAAAATACATACTTGTAGCTCACATTCTTAGCATCCCTCAGCTTCATACCATCATGATTTGGTTAGAAACATCAACCAAAGGTCTTAAACAAGCTTAGATTCTTCATTCTTACACAAAATTGGATTCTTGCCTTAATTTTAAGCATGCAAATACCATGACCCCTTCGGATAATAACATAAATCATCTAAACATCATCATTCAATCATTAAAGAAACATATTCTTACACTTTTTGTAGCTAACACACCTTATTTCACCTCCTATGCATGCAAACCAAGCAATTTTCACTATCACCTCTATTTTTTCCTTCTTGGCAACATTGTAGCAGCCTGAGATCTGATGCATCCACATCTTAAGGATGTCAACAATTTCAGTTAAAATATTATGAAATAATTACTCACGTTTCTAGACCAAAACCCATCATCTCTAGGTTTTAAAACAAGATTTACCAAGCATATTCTTTCTCACCATACCATACTTGAGGTATAAAGCCCTAAACAATCTTCTTAGAGCTTTTAAAGCCAATTTTAGAAAGCAAAATAACACTATTCATTATATGTCTCATCAATCTATCACTCCCCATGAGCTTAAGATAACTATACCTAGCTTCCAAGAAAAATTTTAGCCACCTTATCTTGGATCCTTGACTAGAAATCACTTTGAGTAACTTTTTCCGGTCCTTAACATCTTTTTCAGTCTATAACAATTATATTAGACTAGTATCATGCATTTAAGGAATAAAATATTTATTACACATATGATTTATACCTTAATTATCTTGATAAATTATATATCATCATCTAGAAATATAATTCATTTTCCCCCTTTGATCTCATACACACTTTGAACATCAATTACATACCTGTAGGGTAATTTTAAACATTGTAGCAACACCTGTAAGAGCAATATTTATTGTCATACTTGCAATAGTTGACCTCAAACCTCTCTCGTGCCTTATTACCACTATTTAAACTTTCTAGAGGGAAACAAACATGCTCCTTTATCCTTGATACCCCAACTTGCTTCTTAAAACACCTATATTTATTTTTGAAACACATATTATGCCCTCCATACTGTCATTTAACTGTAGGTGATCAATATTATATTGATAGCCAAGGAGTAAATTTTTGACTTTTTCATCAATTTATTCATAAGAACAATCCATTAAGCAACATGTAATCTTAGAATTTATCTTGTACATTCAACATATAGAGTGAGGAAGACTTTTATACTCTATTTTCATACATACATAGTCATGTAGCTTACCTCACTATCACCATAGCTTGACTTACTCAATAATACCAATCCTTTATCTATGTCATGGGTTATGGATCATTCACTTGCCTCTTTACAAAATCATCTTATTAAAATACATTTGAGATCAATCTCAATCATGGTATGTATCAACACCATGCTACACACGATACCTACAAGTATATAGATTGAATTCTAAGGAACTACGGTAATCTAATGTCCATTCATAGTCACCAGATCCCTTATTTAATTTAAGGAAGTTACATGTCACATGGTACATTGATGCAACCTAGAATTTACCAAAAATAACCCAAGCATGCTGAAACATCACTCAGCCTAAACTGAGCGCTCACCCAAAGTACGCGAAGGTACCATGCCCCTGCCTAGAGTTGTTTGTGTAGGTTGCGAATATGATGAAGGGTTAATGCATTCATATCCATAATTTGTATAAACATTCTACAAAGCATATTCCAGATCTATATCTAAGGAGTAATGTATTCAAGCAATAACCATATGCATTCTACCTTGCAAGATCTAGTTATATTCATGTTTAACGCGTTGAATCAATCAATACACTCCATTATATTAAACACAGTAAATACATAGAAGCTTATTACAATAGGTAGTACCATAAGTTCCTACGTGCATTAGATCTGGAAGAATAAATTCACATTTACAGTCCTCCTGTACTACACAAATCACTACATATCTATAATGGTGTGGACTTTCCCTTCATCGCTTACATAATTCCCAATATAGGTCGCATACTGAAAATAACCATGTGCCTTTACAATAATAGACACAAATTCAAGTTTGCTAATAATAGATCTCTTCTGGTTAAATGGAAGTAATAATTATATTATTAACTCAAACCCATACAAAGAACTTATTAGACACTCTTCCAAAAATATCCCTTGTGTGTCACGCAAGTCTTTATCCGGTTTGTGTGCTCTGCACGCTATCTCCAAAAATATCCTGTAATCCTGAAAATGTCTAAGTCCCGAATCTGTCCTTGTATTTTGCACATATTTCCTTCCTTATCCTTCTGCACCTTTAAACACACCTTATTCCCACTCATAGACCTTATGTGTGCCTTATGATAAGTATCATACTTTTTCTGCTCAACATTACCCCACACAAAACTACATTTCTGCCTCGATACTGGTTACCTCTTTATATATAAAGAATAAAGTATAATAATGGAATGAATGTAAATTGAAGAATTACTATACAAAGAATGAATTTTCACCCTGCAACGTCCTTTATTTCAGCTAGAATAATTAACTTTGGATATTCCTCTTTGATTTCAGCATCTAAGGTTTTTCAATCACTTAGCACAAATTTTGCCTTTTCTAGAATATTTGATGCAATAGAATATAAATCCTCTTGTGCAATCTCTTCCTTCTTGTTCTACAATACTATACAAATTTTGGACATTGCAGTCACCCTTCCTTCTAGTAGATCCATCTTCTGCGTTATAAGATTTCCAATTCCATCCAGCCTTTCTTTATGGGGGTTTTGTATGGCTACAAGGGCCTCGCACTTTTGATTTACTAGTGAAAACCATTCCATGCACCTGAATGTCTCATATTTCATTACCTTAAGGACTTCATTGTCTTCTACCATGGTCCTGATTCTTATTACTACCTCCAGAGCTACACATATATTCAATGCCTGGTCTGATTTCTTTAGCTCCTCCTGCAAGGTCTAGAGAAAGGCTTCATAAGATGAAATATTTCTAACTACTGAGGCCTTTTCTCTCTCCACTTCCTTTTCAGGGTCCTTTGGTGTTGACATTCAAACCATTCCATCCTCAAGCACCAAATCAACTAAGGTACGCACATAATACATAGCCAAAGGGAATTTTTTGCGTACCTTGGACTCTAAGTGTGTTCTTGCTTATAGGAAATGATCATCGATATCCTTTGCCAAGCTGATGAGAACCCCATTCTTATTTTTCTATAGGTTCTTCTCTCCTTTTAGATGCACTATTTTGGCATCTTTAGCTTTGATATCTTCTCTTAGCACTCTAATAGTTGTAGCCTTATCTACATTCCTCTTCGCCACCTCTGTAGATACCTTCACTAAGGTATTACTTACCTATTCATCAGACATAATCGTGGGTTTGAAGGTTATGTGTCTATTATGTGGTGCCTTTCTCATCCTTATTGACACACATGAATATTTACATACATAAAAATTGGGCTTGTCCATGTGAGTTTCCATGGACCATGCCTATTGTTTCCTAATGCAAGTGGTTGCCATGCCAGGGTCCATCAACTCCCATCCATACAAGACCTTGAGGCCTACTATATTTTGGAATTGGGCATGAAAATTTTTATGTGTCCTCATCATAGCCCATGATCAGTGCATCATACTCCCCACTTTCCCTCTTTGTTATTGGCCCCTTAGGAACTTGAGCACCAAGGTTTGGAGTTAGATCATATATGTCCTGAGGAGTATATTGTTCTATTTCTCCTTCCTTCTTTACTCCTTCATCTTCATCCTTCATTTCTTCATCCCTGGGTTCCTTTACATCCTTTGGTGGTATAGGAGTTCTAGGAACACTCTCTACAGACTCCTCCACCTCCTCATTCAACTTCAACTTCCTCCTTTTTGTAATTTCCTCTTTCTGTGGAAAGAGTTGTGGTGATATTCATACTAACTGTGGAGTTCCCATGCTTTGTGTTCTTGTTATTCTAAACATCCTATTGAAATGACACTCTCCTTGGATTGCTTCCAAGTCCTCTTCTTCTTATTGTACCTGTGGTGGGGTACTTGCACGCTCAGTATCCATTTTTTCTATAGGATGCCTACAACCTCTATGTACCAAGACACCACTATCTTCACCCCTTTTTTCCTCTTCATCCACTACTCCGGTTTCTATAGGTTATAGGGCTGGCACGTTCCCCACTATGTGCTTACATTTCTGCAGCCCTGGGAGTGCGAACTCATTTTCTACATACTTGTTACCCTCCAACTTAGGCTTAAGTTGAAGTTATAAAAGTGTGGCTCCACTATCTCCAACAACCAAGCTTACAGGATTCATGTTTATAACGTATAATATGAGCCTTTCAATATATGTTGTCTGGATTGGATGTATATATGTTTTTCTTAAAGTGTGGTAGTTGCAATCTACCTTATCCGCATTAAAACTCAGTTGACATGCATCAGGGAAATGGTGGAATGATTCCTGGAAGTAGCATGTTGTGAAGGCATATGACAGTTTGCACCATGGGCTCCAAGTCCCATCCCTAATAGCAAATTTCAATATGTAGAAGTGATGGTACACTGTGAATTGTACTACCTTTCCCACCACTGATGGTAATTCCTTAGGAATGTGCCACTCCTCTTCAAATTATACATGGATCCTATCATACCACATCTCCGTCCTCTATTTAAATGGCCCACTGATTGACCCTTCAGATAAATACTTCGCAAACCTCTCTGCTAGGGACTTCTTCTCCAAGGGGTACTCAAAATCTTTTATTTTGGCCCATCGGGCACTCCAATCTCCACAGATACTAGTGGTAGCAAGATAGCACCAAAATTGATTCTTTCACAGGTGTGTGTTTCCTTGAAGATGTTCTCTACAATGTATCCTATGATGTTATAGACTACCCCCTGTGACATATTCTTTACAACATAGAGCCACATTGTATTCACCTATGACCATCTCTCTTGATCATTCAACTTGGTCACTAGATGTGCAACTTTTTGTACCACTAGGTACTTATTCATTTTATCAATTTCCATTCCATGCAGATCTTTTATATACCCCAATTCCTCTTTTGTCTCCACAATTTATACCTTATCACTTTGATCACTTTAAAGCTCTGTCCATGTCCCCTTTAACCCTATTAATGTTGAGATCAACGTTGCTGTAATCCTTGTCATTTTTCTAGCTAAATAGAAGAATTCCTCATGGAATCTTCTTATTAGCCACTGGTAAAGAGTTTCATATTTTCCAAAGTATGGGAGCTCATACAATTGGCACACTCCTACTTGTTTTAAAATTTTCTCCCCAACATCATCATATACCGAAATATCCTCCTTCGTGCGCTTGTTGTTCTTTGTAATCAATGACGTGTCTAATTCTTTCTTATTATTAGAGGTGCGGTGGTTGTAATCACTCACCTTGAAACTGTGTATTTTGGAATCCCACTCTTTCCCAATGATCATGTCTTCCACATACTACATCTTTGATAAACTACTCTCAGGAGAAATTTCAACTTCTGCCTCCACTTTCTTCTTTCCCTTAGCTCCTGCAGCAGGTGATTTCTTTCATGCCATCATCAAATCTCAAGTTTCTATCTTCTGTAGTGAACAAATCCAAACCCTAGCTTGATTCTACATGCCCTAGTTTGAAACCATGTGCCCTATCTCTCTTTTAGCACATTTTCTTCACTCAAACCCTTCACCAATGGGGACACACGCTTCTTCTATGCATAACTCTTTTGTCCATGTCTGGTTTCACACTCTTGGCACCTCAATACTCTTTGCTCAGCTCGGTCACCCTTAGCTCAATCAAATTCTTATGATCACAATGGTAAAAATGAACTCACATCATGTCCTTATATATATTTTCAAAAATCTAGTGCATTTATTGCTACTTCACCTACCAAAAATCCTCTCATTAATTGACCATTTTCAAAATTTCCAAATGGTACATCTTTGTGCCTCATTTATAACCTTATAGTGTTCCTTCCTACCTTTTGGACATAGACTTCTCTTCAGTACACTTCCATGCACCTGAGTACCTTGCCAATGCGCCTTCTCTTGGTAGTCTCCATGGTTGCTACTTACCTCTCATTATATTGTTCCTTCATTTATCCCCATCTATGGTCCTTGTTTGGATGCAATATTCTTTCCACCAACTCTCAATACTTGAATAACACCTATAGTAGTTTGTTCTCTTATGTGTACCCATTTTTTAATAGCCACCCCACACAAATTGTATGTGCATTCCTCTGCACATAAAAATTATTCAAATGGTAATTAGCTTCCAGCACGCAAACACGCTTAATACAAAAAACACCAACTAAATTGAAAAATCATAGCGATAAAGAAGGAAATACGTTAAAGGAATACATAATTAAAAACCTAATCTAAATGGAAACACTACCTTATTGCAAACACCAAGAAGACTTATTTATAGTAGGGCTTCATCCTACTCCAGTTAAAGTAACCAGGTAACCATATTCCATCAAGTGCATCTAACCAAAAAGTTCCTATTTCAAGTATGTGAGTGATAACATATTCTCCTAACCAATGTACTTTAAGTTTCCATGGATAGCATAGAAACTTAAAATCATAAAGAAGCACCATCTGTCTGATCTCAAACTTTTTTTCCCTGATGTACCGGTCATGCCATGCTTTCCACCTATTCTTTTCTTGCTTCTGATTCCAGTCATGTTATTGTCTCATCGCTCATCTAGCTTAATCAACTTTTTCAATTCATTAATGTAATGCTTGTTCATCAGCTAGATCTCCAGCATGCACAATACGCAAAGAAGCTAACATGAATTCTATAGGAAGAACTGACTTCTGCGTCAAACACCAATTGAAAGGGTGTGGCCTTGCTTAACCACTGGTAGGTTCTTCTATATGCGCAAAGCATGACATAAACTTTATCATCCCAATATTTTGTTCCAACCTCAAAATTTTTGTTCAATGTCTAGCTCAAAATATTGTTGAAAGTCTTAGTAGTCCCATTTTCCCAAGGATGATATGGTGTAGTCTTATGGTGTGTAATTCATGAACTCATCCAATATAATCTCTAATTGTCTCATTGAAAAAATGTGTGCCCCTATCACTGGTCAAACTCATATGGGCATCCATACCTTAATAATAATATTTTCCCATAGAAACATGGATATTGTAGCTGTTGTACAATCCTTTGTAGATGCTGCTTCTACCCACCTTGTCATATAATATGTGTAAGTGATGATATAACACGATCCAGACCTACGCGTAGTTGGTGAAATAGGATCCACAAAATATATAGCCCATTTCTCAAATGGTTTTTCACTACAAATAGGTTTTAAAGGCATTTCATCTCTGTGTCCTGGTTTACCAAGGTGCTGACAGTGATCACATGCCTTACAATATGCACATTACAATCCTTATACAGGGTCTCCTACCATAATCCAATGAGAACTAGAATCTTGTGCAGCATTAGTGTAATCTCCTGCATAGTGCTCACCTACAATACCACCATGAGCCTCTTCCATGATATCTATGTGCTCATGTTCTAATATGCAATAACGCAATACTTCATCCCGGCCTAACTTGTATAGGTCAAAACTAATCAACATAAATAGTGCCAAATGAATGGAAAGTTGTTTCTTCTCTAAAAAAATTTCATTCCTAATGACGCAATACCTATACATAAAAAGGACAACAATGTCCTCTAATTCTAAAGGCATGCATGTTGTAACCGGTATAAATTTTTATCGAGTTATTGTATCTTCAATTGTCTTGCATGTCTTGTCCCAACTATATTCTGGATAAATGGTCCAGTCCAAAATTAGTTTTCACTTTTTTTACTATAACTGTGAAATCAAATTCTTGGAATATGAGTACCCACTGGCATATGCACCCCTTTAAAAAAGGATTTGTTAGAAAATAATTTAATTCCATGTGATCGGTATAGAATATAAATGGTGTTGCTAGCTAGGTAAGTTCCTAAATTTATGTAGTGCATAAATCATTGAAACAAGCTTTGCACTCTATAGTTTTATAATTCTGCTTTGCATGAGTCAACATTTCTACTAGCAAAATAAGATAGGATGATCTATAATACCTTCTCCAGGCTAAGCCAACACCACATCAATGGTCCATGCTAGAAGCATCTACATGTACATGAAATAGTTGGTCCCACGAAGGAAAACAATAGAATAGGTGTTGTAGTAAATATTCTCCTTCAATGTCTTGAATGCATGCTGCTGTGGTTCCCCCTAATAGAATGTCCCTTTTCCTTTTAGTAACTCCTTCAATGGATGCGGCAAATTTATCATACCCTTTAATATGTTTTGTATAATACCTAGTGTGACCTAAGGATCTGCATGCACCTCATTTTGACCGGTAGGCTCTTCCAGGCCGATAATGACTGCAACCTTAGCTAGGATCAACAAACAAACCTTTCTTGTAGATGATATAACCATACCAATGTGAAAAATGGTGTAGAAAATATACATTTCTTGATGTTCAAAGAGATGTCTTAATTGTCGACATATTTCAAACATTAAGCATAAATTGTCACAATGATCCTTAACAAGTCCATACACCGTCCAATCATCTAAATAAACCTACAAGAATTTATGAATAAAATCCTTGAACGCTTGGAAAAATATGCATGAGAATACATCAGGTGCATTTTTTAGACCAAAAGGCATCACAATATAAGAAAAATTTCCCCATTTAGTGGTAAACAGTAGTCTTTTCTTGATCCTCCTATGTACAAGCCTAACCTGATGATACACAAGAGAATAAATCTGTAAAGGAATATATCTTGTACCATGCAACAACATTTTAATATTTCCTCTATCAATGGCATAGGGAAAGGATCAGTCACACATGGAGACATTCAACTTAATGTAATCAACACAGATCCTAATCCGACCTTATTTCTTTATACTAATCACCATTGGGCTGACCCATTCTGATTCATCAAGGGGCTTGATGATTCCAGACTTCAACATTTTGTCAATTTCTTCCTTGATCTTTTCACACAAGTTGGGGTTCATCCTATAGGGTCTCTTCCTGACCAAGCATGCACCTTCCTTGAGCTTTATCTTCATTTCTCCTAATGATTTATGCATGCCTTTTAGTTCATGGTATCCCCTAGCAAATAAGTCCTGATAATATCGTAGTAACTCAATGATTTTTTCCATTTTAGAGTTAGACCAATAATCCCCAATTATGGACTCCTTAGGCTCATCATCCGATATAATATTCACTTTATTTTTTTACATAGGTTCATTATAGGTGCATGTGGTCTTATCTGCACTGTCCAAAACCTCATGCCTACCTGTTGAATGATATACATCTAGATTTTCTACTTCTTCATCATCTACTAAGTAGAACATATTTCCTTTTGCTTTCATAAAGCAAGCACACTTAAGTAGTGTGGAATCTGTCTCTGTTTCTTCATAAAAACATGCTCCCGAGTCATTTCCATCAAATAAACCATGAATGTGTTATTCTACCTTTGCACTGTCTCCCATAGTTAACTACTTTATAACCCTTAATGCCTCTTCTACTGGAGGTTTAGTAGATAAGTAGTCAAAAGTATGGATCATTCTTGCAATCAAATCCTACCAATTTCTAGTCTCTCTATGGAGTTCTGAATATACATACCAAACATGCACATGGCCTTGTAAAGTGGAATAAAAAAATTTGTAACCAGAGTGAAGGTGGTAAATTTTCTTGCCCCTCTGTCTAGAGTCTCTCACACTATTGAACGTTGTGTTGAAAAGGTTGATTACCATGATAAGTGCAGATTTAAGTAAGTGCATTTCTCCTAGAAAATTGAGAAGAAAGAACAATCCTGATTTCATTCCATCCTACAAGATTATCCCTGTGAACCACCCACCAGTGCGTTATTGTCCCACATAGGTTATATGCTAGCATATTCCATCTCTCCAACTGGTCTATCCACTATTACTCCATGGTGCACAAAAATACCTTAGGATCTCCTTCTCCAGTGTATCGAGATACCGAGTTGTTACCTATTCTCTAGATACAATGAGGTATACTTTTCCATGTAAATGTGCTTCTTAATTCGTGCCCTCCCAACTCATAAGTACAATGAGCCCAATTATCACAAGCAATAATTGCAGTATCACTAATAGACTATGCATCTTCCCACTGAAGGATGCCTTCTTTAGATGGATCGAGCACTTATGGGTCCTAGATGGCACATATATAAATCCTATTCAAATATTCCTCACTCAAAGGATCAACATAGGACATAGATTTCCCATTAGTTAAAGGGATAATAACCCTATCCTCCTTGTTCTCAAAACTGGTATAACCCTTATTGAACCAAAGATTAGCATTATTTTCATAAGACCAAGGGTGCCCAAGTAGAGCTGGGAAGCTGCCTTCTTCTATAATTGCCAAAACCTCAACGTCCCCTATGAAATTGGCCCTTTGTATAGTAATGGATGCATATTTTAAAACTCCGATAGGGGTGGCCTTGGTTCGATTAGCCATAAACAACACATTAGAAGATGGTTGTAATGGGGGTATCCCCATCTGTACCCATGTATCTAAAGTAATAACATTGACTTCTGCATATGTATCAATCAATATATTGTTCAAAATTCACCCATCCAGAGCAACATTCATAGTGATTTCCTTGTCATAGTATAAGCTATGGGGGGGAATATTTTCATGTAGGATCTGTCATCTAGTCTCAAGAATTATGTGTGGAGTGTTTGCCTTTAGCCAATTCCCTAACAATGGAATGATATTCTCCTGGCACAAGATTTTTCACACCTCCTTCAAGTCATCAATATCAAATTGGACCATCTCTACTACTTTCTTTTACTCCATCTTCAATGATTGCTCCTTTAAACATTGTATTTCACCATTAAGATTTATGAGTACCTCCATAGTTTCCTGATAAACCTCCTTCTGATGGGTAGGTTATGGGTATTGTGCATGTAGAACCTCCTCCTTAGTGATGGTAGGATTCTTCTATAACACTTCTTTAGCATGCCCCGCTTCATTATAGCTAGTGATCTTTACAGGAAATACCTTGGATTCCGGTTCCAACTTGGGCATCCACTGATTTTCCATAGCGCATTGTATCCTAACCATCTTCACACATTTTTTTATTATTTATGATGATTACTAAGATGCTCATATAATTCCAGGAATTCCTCATAACTATGATTATTTCCACAAAAAGAACAAGTAATATTATGAGGACATTCACGCATGTAGTGGTCAGGAGATCTGCCTGTATAACATGTTCCACGAGGAAACTCATCTCATCCACAACCATGACCTCGACCTCTGAATCCACCATGGTATCCTTGACCTATGCCATGAAATCCTTCAAAACTTCCTTTATTCTAGTCATATCATGCTTGATTTTGATCCCAATCTTGATGCTCACCCTTACCCTTAGATTTATCTAATACTCCCGTCTGTCGTACACTAATATCTATAGCATCATGGATTTGATTAATCAGCCAACTGTATTCCGTATTATGAGTCGTGAACCTACAAATTTTATAATAGAAAGAGACATTCTTCCTTATTGGACGTTGGAATAATGGGAAGTGGCTAACATCATGGTTCAAATGAAATATCTCATAGTCCAATAATAATGAATGTACCAATCTACGGGGACAACTATCCTTGGTTTGCCTTCCACTTCACAATTTGTAAACCAAATCCCCATGCACATCTCATGTGGTGAATTCACTGATAGTTTCTCCAATTGCTTTTCCATAGCTGCAATATGTGATTCCTAGAATGCGCTGACTCCAATTTCTATACTTTTAAATGCCTTAACATGCAAAGATGCTTCAAGGGGTTCACATGGATCAATGTATGTCTTATGTGATAGCACCCTTCTAAAATGTGTAATAAGATCTCCAACGAACCATTGTGCATGCTTTAAAACTATGTTACAAGGACACACACACAACTATACTAGTGTAAAAATTTTATACTAGTTGTGTGTGTGTCCTTGTTACGTAGTGGAAAATTTACTTAAAATATGCAATTCTGATCAGGGTAAAAATTTATGTACCAGTTGTGTGTGTGTCCTTGTAACATAGTGGAAAATTTACTTTCCCTTCACTCATAAGTCATGATCCCTTTTACGCACCATATTATCTCACACATATTCATGCTTTCAACAACATCTTCTTTACCTCTATACTCTAGAAGACAAAGAGACATCTCCATGTAAATATTCTAGGGTTGGTGTAGACCTTTTCCACCTGATCTAGAACCTCATGTGTTTCCTCTTCATCCAAAACCACAAGATCCACAAGAACTAGAACCACCTATACCTCCTCATCCTCCATCTATAGCTGGAAGCGGACCAGAAGATGTAATTCCTTGTGTACCAATAGTAGTGCTAAACTAAACCCCATACAGTATGTGAACTGTTACCACTCCCAGAAGTGAGTCCAAAATTCTACGTGCTTGAATTATGTGAAGTTGATGCACCTGTAAAGGTACCTCCAAAAAATAATGAAGATGTTTTCCCTACCATCGATGTACTTTCTATGTGACTTACTCTTTCTCTCCCACTACCTAAGTTAGATTACTGACTACTCGTCATACTAGATACTAGAAAACCAAGTGCAAGGGCTATGTTTCCAAGTACATTCAGATACATACCCACGGCCTAGGTTTTCTATGATAGCACACTTCCATGTTAGACTAAGGGGGTTCCTTGTCATTATTGCCCAAATGAGGGAGTTCCTGATGTTATGGCTCCAAACTGTCTGTGTGAGATCTAAATCCTTCATGAGACATCTCTCTCCTCATTGCCATCCATTTTTTAATGTCACATTGTTTCTCTATCTCCCTCTCACACACCTCATTATACTTAAGTTTCCTTTCTTCTCTCTTCCTTTCTGCCACTAGGTCTACCATATTTCACCAAACATACTCCTACCCCCACACGTGGTGGGGTTTAGCTAGCCATCTGATTGCTTTCCAATTTTAGGGTCACCATAAAGAATTTGATCACCATTAGAATGACTTGCAAGTAAGTTCCCCTGAGATACAAAAAAAATGGAATTCTGCTACCTCTAGGTAAGAATAAGTGGAAATTGAGTACTCCAGAATATAACTGTTCAGGACACCACAAAACCAAGTATCCACAGTGTGTTTCCAAATCAGATCAGCATCATAAAGGTCCTAAAATTCTTCATGTGTCCATAAAAGTGCATGATATGTCCAATCCCTTTTATATGCATAAGCAACCAGCCACTCATACAGTTCTACCAGAAAATAGTGAAGAAGCTATCATACAAATTTTCATATAGATTATGATCCACCCAAGCGTGTGCGTTAAACTTAGATCCAGTGCTGAACCTATATGTGTATTATTCTTCTAGATCTTTTATCCACTCCTTAAAACTTTCTATGGTCAATCGGTATGTCTTCATCACAAACCATCCTAAAAACAATTGAAAAAGAGGTCCCCAAAATGAAACCAATGATGCATCCTAGAATTTACCAGAAATAACCCAAGTGCGTTAACACATCACTCAGCCTAGACTGAGCATTCACCTGAAGTGCGCAAAGGTACCAGGCCCCTCCCTAGATTTGATTGTGTAGGATGTGAACATGATGAAGGGTTAATGCATTCACATCCATAATTTGTATAAATATTCTACAAGACATATTCCAGATCTAGATCTAAGGAGTAATGGATTCAAGCAATAACCATATGAATTCTACCATGAAGTATCTAGTTATATTCATGTTTAATGCCTTGAATCAGTCAATACACTCCATTATATTAAACACAATAAATACACAAAAGCTTATTACAATAGGTAGTACGATAAGTCCATGCGTGCATCAGATCTAGCAGCATAACTTCACATTTACAGTCCTCCTATACTAGGTAGATCACTACATATTTATAAGGGTGGGGAATTTCCCTTCACCACTTACATAACTCCCAAAATAGGTCACATGCTGAAAATAGCCATGCAAATTTACAATAATAGACACACATGCAAGTGCGCTAATAATAGATATCTTCTAGTTAACTGGCAGTAATAATTCTATTATTAACTCGAACCCATGTAAAATGCTTAGTAGATTCTCTTCCAAAAATAGCCCTTGCGTGTCATGTAAGTCTTTATCTTGTTTGTGTGCTCGGTAAACTATCTCCAAAAATAGGCCGTAATCTTGAAAATTGCTAAGTCTAGAATTTGTCCTTATCTTTCACACGTGTTTCCTTCCTTATCCTTCTACGCATTTAAACATGACCTATTCCCACATACAAAGATTTTGTGTTCCTTCTGCTAAGTATCATATTTTTTCTTCTCAATATACATCATAAGCGATATAAGAAAAAAATTAAAATATTCCTCCTTTCTTCATTGATCAATCATACTCTACCTTTCATACTTTCATGAGCTTATACCAAGCTAAGGATGCATCAAGTAAACCCTGAGATTGTGTGAGTTATTAGTTAGAAATCCTTATTTTACTAAGATCATGTGACCCAATCCATTCTCTATTGATCCTTGCAAACATTTTTACTATATCAACATATAGATTACCTTGACAAGCATTTTAGGAATCCAGATGTTAGGGTTTTAATAAACAAACCCTTCTCATTGATCATTATGAGAAATTTTTTCAAAACTTTTAGATTCTAGGAAGAACACACATTGTTAAGACCTGAAACTAATTTCATCATTTGTTTATTGCATCCAAGATAATATGTTCCAAATTTTGACTCCTAACCCCACCGTTTGACCCTTTAAAACTGATTTTCCTTGAAGAGTGTCGCTGTCACTATGATAAAACACTACATATAGCATAAATTCTTCAAATTACACCATACATATATTTTGATGACTTCGAAAACTTATTAATCATGTAGAGAAAAATTCTTCAAGCATATGAGCACCTTCATTATGACTATGGAACTTAAAACACTAAAGTCATACCTATAACGACTATCATTTTCTTGGAGATACCTTGATATTGAGCTACTTAGATCATAGAATGCCATTTTATCCATAAACTGATTAAGTTATCACTTGATCACATCCACCATAAACTTAGATATACTTCACCTTATTAAGAGAGAAGTGTAGCTGCTTGTGGAACTCATGACTAGAAACAAGAGACCAATACAAACCAAGATTCAAACACATACTTCAATATATTGAAAACACTCATGAAATGATATGCAAGATAACCTTTTTCAATGTATTGAACATAATTTTTAGCTTCAAACTATAGACACCAAATTTGGGTCACACTCCCCTTAGTCCCCTTTCAATCAATTAACATAATGTGTTCACCTAACCACGACGAATTTACCCCACATTTGTATTAATTTAATTACTGATAATTGAATTAATGCCCATCCCTACATTATTTATCAATTTAATTAATTTAATTAGGTTAATTTACAGCTCACCTAGCCACATCACCTAGACACCTCACCATGGACTTATTCATATCCTATTAATTAACTAAGACTCAGTCGCTACTTATCTTAACCAACTAGGACTTAGTCTAACCCTATTATTAAATTCCTATTCCTTCTCCAACAACACTCCCACTTATCTAAGCACTAACCATCGCTTGAGACCCGAACTGACAAGAAGAGCACACCAAAAATAGCCAATATATGTTATTTTTGGTAGATCTAGGATTTCCTGACCTAAATGATGTTGGTCACCTTTACTGTCATCGGTTATCGTATATACAATTTTACAACCTTTTTCCCATGTTGGTCACTTTGAGTTTTGAGAGAAATATCTACATTCAAGCACAAACTAGAATTTTTCTCAACATCAAGATGATAAAATGTATTTATCTAGAGGCCCAATAAAGTACCTAAGACTGATCCAAAGGCATTGGCATTCATGAGAGCACTTTGGGAAGTACTGTCACAGAACTAGCCACTAAGTTCTTCATGGATTGACCATCACCTTCCTTCACCAACCAGGATTGCAAATACAGGTAAGTGCATTTGAGTTTGCATCATTTATGTACTTACTTAATAGGTTCTTTATATTTTATTATTATATCTTGTTCTTCCCTGCATTAATCCATCCTCACCTTCCTGCTCATCTACCTATCCAACCACCCACAACCTTCTAGATTTCCATACCTAAACTTTATAATTTCTTGAGTTTTCCTCACCTTATTATGAACCCAATCATCCCCCCTTCACTCTCTGTGTAATCACAGAGAATCCCATAATCACATTTTCTCAATTTTCACCAAATTTCCCCTACCAACATCAGTTATCATGACCTTCATCAATTTCCCCTTCACCAGCATCCGTCACCAGACTAACGTCAGTTATTGTGTCTATTGTCATACTTTCACTAAATTTACCTTAACACCCAAAAATCCTCACAAAAACCTCACTCAAGCTTGATACCCTACTTGCAACCTCATCACAAACCTTCTCATCTCTTTGTGAAAACACAGAGAGAGCTTGGACACCTGATTTGACATTTTGCCATTGTCCATAATAACCAACATCAGTCATCCTAAATTTTCATCATTCATACCTTAACTGTCATCATTCATACCCTGACTGGCATCGATCTCTATTTATGGTAAATTTCCTCTTACTAGAAAGATCCCCACTCACCACAAAAACAATCAAACTTTCCAAACCCTACCCAGACCTAACCTGTGACCCTCAAACCACCTACCTAGCCTACAACTTGACCTAGGATCTTCACTATTTTAATTATCAAAGTAGTAAATTGGATTGACGTTGATATTAATTTAAGATACCTAAATCAGAACACTAGCATTAGATTCATTTATTTTCATGTTCAATTATTTTATATTGAATTATCTATCATTGGATTAACAACCATCGAGTAAGTATCACACTTCCTGGATATAGATCACGCTAGGTAATACACTAACCTTTTGCTATTAACTATGTTTTATGGTCTTGCTTTGTATTTCGGGTAGTTCCTTCCAGCCAAAAGGAAGCTCACACAATCAGTTTGGATTGGAAATTAGAACACGTGAACAACCTTCAACTAAAATTAAAACATGTATTCCTCTTTGTCCTATTTACCCTTATAAGTTTCATTAATCTACTAAGAATCTGGTGAAACATTTTGACATTTTTTCATTCCTAGGTAAAAATTGTGTGGTTATTTCCCTTTGAAAAATATTATATTAATTTTCTTCTTTGGAATCTTCTCCTTGTTTCTATTGTCTAAAATAAATCATGTTTTTGGTGCTTTAAAAAGAACTCATATTTCCTTCTACTACATTGCATTAGTGAAAGAGCATTCCTCTTCCTATTCTCCATTTGATACATCGAATGTAATTATGGATTTGGGCTTAAAAATTTTGAATTTCATTTTGATTTGTTGCATTATAGCTCACATTAATTAAGGGAAACCTATACACTAGAAGTCATTCCCAGCTGATGGTTGAATAATCCAGTCATCGTTCAGTTTTCACACTCTCTAAACCAGACCACTTAAATAATGTACACATCTTCTTAAACATCATCCTACCTGGAAGAAGTTGTCTTGACGATCACATAATCAGAGGATTGGAAATGGGCACCCAAATGGTTTCTCTGTCTAATCATTATCTCATAGAAAGGACCGCCCCCGCCAAAAATTTACCTGAAACCATCCTTAGTTCTTTGTGTTTTATAAGGTACCTTATATCAAATCAAAAATTTGTTTTAATCAAAAGTCAGTCTTAAATAACAAAATCTAAAACATTAAATTCATCAATAAGATTTTGTGTTTCTTATTTTTTACTTGATTTGTGTTTTGATTTGAGAGGTCATTTTCTCCATTTATTTTCTTCCTTTCATGCTCCACAATCATAGTTTTTGTATTTTGACTATTTCTAAGTGTGTCAGGGTTCATCATTACAATACTCAGGTTTCTGGGTTGGTATTATATTTGATCTAAGTCACTAAATACCATTTTCCTCATCTTTTCAAATTTCACAGTGACTGGCATCGATTCAATGACTATTACCACTTTACATATCACCGTCATCAGTTTACCTAACTGTTGTTGGTTTCCTATTTTTTTGGGTTATTTCACAAAAAAAACACTCATCAAATTTCTAGCCTTTTGGGGGTTTCTTAGATACATCATCATATCTATGGACCTATGAAATCACTATCAAATCTAGATTTTGTCTCATTTTCATCATTTATTATCACATTTATCAAACTTTTGATTATTCCATAGTCACTGGTATCGGTCACCCTCTATCACCGTCATTGGTTAACCCAATCTTTATCATTTCTTGTGTTTTAAATTTTTAATTAAAACCACATCAGTTTTCACATTTTAGAACTATTTTTATCCATTCCTTATTTTTTATGTCATTTATAGAGAGAATATTTCCAAGCCTATGCTAACTCACATTTTTTTGACTTGTATTCAATCCAACGCCCTTTTATTCCACACAATCATTTAGCCCCTCCCACCTAGCCCATCACCACATTCCATTATGTCACCTATGGATCCTACTTATCCTATTCTCATCAGTATCAGTGATGAGGAGTTCACAAGAAACCTTGACTAAAATTTCTCTTCCTTATAATATTATCTCTCCCATTCATCTGTTTGAGATTCATTAGGACTGCTAGTATACGACATGCCTATGTCTATTCCTCCTACCCTCACACCCGCTTCTATGTCACCTAATACTAGCTCGGCCTTACCTTCATCCACTTTACCACCCGTAGTATCCCAATTTGACCCCACATCATCAATATCTACTACACCTATGACACCGTTTGCAATTTTGATGTTAGTTTCTCCCTTGGTGTCAACCATTCCTTCATCAGCCACTTTGAACATAGTCCCATCTGCACCTACCACCTCATATATACCTATCGCATCGCAGCCACCCATACTCCATTCTAAAACATCATCCTCTCCATCCTATAGTATTTACCTCCAATCACTACAAGGATCACTACATCCACCCCACCTACTTACACATATCACCAATAACCCCCTATCTCGTCAATTACCTATTCGGGATATTTTTTACCTACATCTATTCCCCCCTCCCAGTTCTCATACTCAGAACCACCATATACTGGGATGTCATCCTCATCATACATTCACCATCTACCCCCTTATACTACAAGGGGTGCCCAATCATCACAACCTACCAATGACCTTATTAAAATGATGATGGAAAATATGCAAACATTGGAAGCATCAGTTTTTGTCTCTCGGAACTCTTTGACATACAAAAAAATATGCAATGAGCCCATTCATCCATATATTCCCATTTTTACATACCCTACACATTTGGAAATTCCCAAATTCAACTGGTTCATAAACAAAGATAACATGTAGCAACACTTGCGGTCTTTCAAACATGGGTGTTATCTAATCACTCATGATGACACTCTACTCTTACAAACATTCCTAATGTCCTTAACATGACCTGTGTTGGATTTGTATAGTTGTTTACCTTGACATTCCATTTACTCATTCAACTAAGTGGCTCAAGCCTTCCTGGACCATTTTTTGATCAATATCGTCAAGAAGGTAACCATGAACAACTTGTACTCAACATGACAATATAAAGACAAATCTATCGCAAATTTTGTCACTTGTTAGCAAACGCTCATCAACTAGCTCACATTCCAACTGCCTCAAACCAAGCTTATAGAGTTGTTTACTAGGGCTTGTGCTAGACACATCTAACTAAATATTAAAGTTCAAACATTCTACACATTTTACAAGGTGTTCACCATGGCTAGAAAACTTGAAATCCATGCCATAGAAGAGAAGAAAATTCAATTACGTAACAAAAACACAACTTTCAAGTCAAACGATTCCTCTTCCTCTTCCAAACCCAAAAACAATTATTCCAAAGCCAAAGTATATACCAAAGTGATAGTTTTAAAAGCTAGCCCATATCACCCATCCAATCAATCAAAACCTTCCTCCAAAATTTCTCCCATTCAAGATTTGCAGTTCAAGTGGGAACAATGAAAGTACACTCCCATAGGAGAGCCCTATCCTTCAATTTTAGAAAGACTTCTAGAAACTAGAGCAATTTCTTTTCCATCCATCAAACCACATACTGGTTTTGACCATGCTTTTCCTATGCCTACATGGTACAAGGAATGTGATTATTACAATTATCATTGTGTTAATGGTCATAGCGATGATAATTGTATAACCCTCAAAAACATTGTCTAGGAAATGTTAGACAATGGATATCTCGTCTTGGATAACCTAAATGCACCGACTAATTAAAACTTGCATATCTTCAAGAAGCCATTTCCTAATCACACCCCGTCATCTAATGAACCTTTGGATAATGATAGTAATGTTCGTGAAGTTCATGTTGTTTGCAAATTCATACTATCCCTTCCTCAATTTCCTCCTATCCCCTCTATCAAGGATATTCTTGCACGATATCCCTTATCCATAGAGGAAATTATTTCATCTACTCCACCCATATAGGATTCCCCTTCATCTCACCCTTAACCCATGGAGGAATCCACAATATCATTCGATTTTGTTTCACCACTCACCTCATAACCTAATGAATAATCTGGTGATGTTAACTCTCTTACCCATGGGAGATTCATGCTCACCTTCCTCTCCATCGAAAGAGGAACCTACCTCATCCTACCCATCATCTCCCCTACCCATAGGGGATCCTTTAGAAGAACCATTGCCTATTGGTGACCATTCCCCATTAGCCTTCTAGGACCCTGTTGATTTTCTCTTGGCTCTCTTACTCACAGAGTTTGAAGCCAACTAGTTCCTTGTCTCATAGAAATTTTTCATAGGGATTACCACTGAGTCAAAATAATCTCGTCCTACAACAATTTTGTTTTCATGTCTGGCTGACCACTTGGATTATGTTGATAATTCCATGCTTTGGGGATGCCTTCGGCTACCTTTTTCAACCCAAATTCAAATTTCATCTACTGTTACCTCTACAATTTATCCAAAGGTGTTTTAGATAACCAAACCAACCATGCCCATACCAGTCGTAATGACATCTTCTTCACCACATTCGCCCACACCTAAACCCTTACCAATAATTGAACTTATGCCAATACCTACACCTTTTACATCACCCATACCTTCCCCCATATCAATAATAATTACCACTTTAGGTTTCATGCTGGCATCAAGCCTATTCCATCCTCCTATCAAATTAGATTTATCTAGTCCTCACAAGCCCATGTAAAAAACATTGCTCTACCTAAAAGGAAGACCCAACCTTCTAGGCCGCATACACCAATTTTTCCCATTCCCTCTTTATCACCTTCACCACTTCCGTCCCTCCTGGAACCTCACCCATAGACCTTGGCCAAACAACCGCTTACCCAAGGTAACCTAAAAATACAACCCACATCCTCATACTAAGCCTTTGTTACACCCAACTTACCTACATAGCATACACCTTTTTTGTCACCTACAACCTTTTTACCACTATATGCACACCGATTCTAGTAGCCTTGTCTTTACCTATGGTATTCCCCACTCTTCAACCAATACCCTCCACCTCACCTCTTCCAAAAACATTCACTACACATTTGTTATCACCTTGGCTAACCCATCCTCTTCTGCCATCTTCCTTCCCTTCTACATCAGACACTCCTTAACCTTTACACAGGAAGGTGCAACAAAAATCCAAGAGCCCACTACCCCCCCCAAAGAGGTAGTTAGACCTACAAAACCTTCAACCACTAGCTCATCTGCTACACCTTTACCCAAGAAGGTGAAACCCAAACTTAAAATAGTAAAACCTACCAAACCAGTGGTCAAACCTATTCCACCTCCCATGGTGCTTCTCCCACCAAAATCACTCACACATCCATCTCAACCCACACTTACTTCACATTGTGCTCCATTGGTAGGATATTATGCCAACATATTAGCAAACCTTTTAGAGACCGTTGTCATCACATTGCCTATAAAACCTATGCAAACTGTTAAATTTTCCTCTTTTCCATTACAAGTGTTGATATGTGATTTTTCCTAAGAAGGTGTATTCTTTTGATTGTTAGAAATCATGCTTGCCATGGATAATTTATTTTTGTTCTTGAATTCATTTTTCTGAAATATTGTTGCTTGTAAGGAATCCATTCTGTTGAGATAAGAAAGGTTGTAAAAAGGTAATGTTTTTTTCAAATTATCTCTTTATAATAAAAAAACCCCGATCAATTTAATTGATCTAAGGTATGTTTTAAATTGTTCTTACCTGATCTGTATGGTAAACTGACATTCAAAGGTTGAAGGAAATAAAGGACTAAACTCTTGTATTTATAAAATTTCTTTGATCTTATTGGAAGTTCTTGCTTTGCATTTTGTTGTAAGTAGTGTGCATGGATCTTCTTGCTACTTTCTCTAGGAGGCTAAATGGCGTAAAGAGGATAGAGGTATACTTTAGGACTATTGAGGGAAATAACCTAAGTCCTATATATTTAAGATCTATCATAATGGGATTCTAACCTAAGGTAAACTAGACCTACCTTATGTCTATGTTTACACTAATCTTGTTGCATCCTAACCTAAGTTGTATGTTAACAAAGTGGGGGATTTGGGAAATAACCTAAGGTAACTATAATTTTATTTCTAACCTATCATATAATTCTAAATTGGTATGGGGTATGGTCTATCCTAAGATAACAAATTTACCTAAGGAAATGTTAAAAAAAAAACCTAAGGTAAATACTTTCTAAACTAACCTAAGCTTGGATCCTAAGCTAATGATATATATCCTAAACTAATGCAAGGATAGAAAGGGACCTAACGGGAGTCACATGGCAAGTATGAGGTGGTGGCGATAGTTCCTAAGTCATTTATTTGATTTGATCTAGAATTTAATGTATTGTGGTACTGTCAGTTGGACAGAGGCATGTAAATTAGAGAGGATCCTAGTTGACACCATCTCTACAGTTAATAAATGCATGTTCTCTTTGAATTTGGACTCACCAAATTTATATGGTAGTGGCATGGAGATATAGGCGGGATATTGGAAATTAATGACATTAATCGTCATCATTTTTGGTGAGAAAACTACCTTAGAAACCATGCAAGTGGATTTTTAGGGATTTTTTTGGTCTTTCATGATTTCTGATTTTTTCTCTGCATGGAGCTATCTAGTTCTTTGAACCAGAAGTTCTATTTTCAGTTTGTTACTATTTTTAACTCCCTTAGACTATTTTCAATCCAATGGAAGTATATGAGGCATTTGAGAAGAAAGTTTTTGGTTGTTGATTTCATTTGGAGGAGTTGTGAAGGCTTGGCTGGAAATCTTCTTCGAATCGACAGAAGCACTATCAGGCATGATAGGCTCTATCCATTAAGTTTCTCTCCTTTTCTTTAAGTGTCTTCATTAAAAAAAACTTTGATCTCATGAGATAAATGGGTTTTGATTTCTTTAATGGTTATTTGGTTTCCTTGCTTGAATATTTTATGTATTCTCTGATTGAGGAACCTCTGCTTGGAAAGGTAGTCATTGAGTTGTTTTCTTGTTTTGTTTATATTGAATCATGGTGTGAAACTAATTATGATTTGAGTAATGTTGAAATTTTGTGGATTCGTCTTGTCTGCCCAGGATGGGTTTAGGGAATTATGTTGTAGCTTATATGTGGAATTGGGTTATCATTTTGGTTGGTAGAAGACATGAACATTATTTATATTTATTACTTCTCTGATTTGTTGAAGTAATGTAGCTTTTGTAAAACTACCAGTAAATGGATTCTTTGCTTCATGTTGGGTTAGTTGAGTTTGTATGGAAAATAGTTGATAAGTGTTTTCTTCTTGAACTTACTGTATAATCTAACAGTCCCTCGAATTTGGTATTCGATGGGAGCTGAGTAGTTATTGGGTGTTTGGAATCTCTATTTTTGTGGATTCTCCTTGTATGGAAACAAGAGTGAATGTTTTATTATTCCTCTTATCTTTTCAGTTAAAAAATGAGTTACTCAAATCAATTTCTTTTAAGGAAACTATGTATTAATTGTTTCTTGGACACTTTGATTTTAGGCTATCTTGTTTGGGATACCTATTTTTGAAGTCTTTCTTCTGATCTTCTATTTATACTGTTTCTTCTTAAGTTCTTGAGTATTGAACTAAAGGATATATAGATGATGACCTATTTAGTTGAGGTCATGTTGAGAGTCGTATTTGTTTGAGTCGATACTTGGGTTATTCTCATATAGCTCTATTTACGCTTTCAATATGTTGATCTTGCTATCTAATTCCTTGTTGAAATAGATGTTATTGGTTTTGAATATCTGTTTATGATTTGGGTTAGTATCTTGAGTATCTTTCTTGCGTAAACTTGTTAAATCCTTCCTCCTTGGGATATCGTGACTCTTTAAGGATGGTATTTGGACTTGTGGTTGAAATTTCTTGATTAGAACTAACCAAATTGATTATGTGTAAGGGGTTTCTAGAATCTTCCATTTCTTTGATCTCTGAGTAATATTGGAGGGAATAATTTATCTTGTTGATCTTGTGGAAGTGTGTAGTTGAACCTGTAACACCTTGGATAAAATATTATATTTCTCTTTTGCATTACAAGTGTTGGCATGTGATTTTATTAAATAAGGTGTGTTCCCTTGATTGTTGAAAATCATGCTTGTTATGGATGAATCATTTCTTCTCTTGGATTCATTAGACTAAAATGATATGGCTTGCTAGAATCCATTTTCACCTCTTGTAGGTGAGTTACAATCTTGTTTTGAGAGTCACAAACTTGTCTCTTTTACTGACTCATCCTTGGATCAATTTTAGTGATCCAAGGAATGTTTAAATCTTCTTAATAGACTGAATGGTAAACTGACATTCATTAGTTTGAGAGACATAGCGGACTGAACTTTGTATCTTACAAATTATTTGGTCTTATATGAACGTGTCTTCATTTGGTTGCATGTTGTGCTTGGGCCTTTAGGATTGTTATCCCATAAAATTGGCAAGGGTAATTTTACGAGTAACCATACCCAAATTTTGTTTTGGTCCCTCATCAGGGACCCCTCTGCGTTTGGAACATTACAAAACCCTTTCCCAGGAAATCTGGTTTTCCGAACTTAGCCATTTTTGGTCTTTTTGGATTGGGCGCACCTATTGTCTATGCAACATAGGGTAAGTATGCACCCCCTTTAATTCTTTTGGTGCACGGTTTTAAGTGTCGACACACATTTTGGTGTGCCTCACCATGTTGTGCCTTTCCTTCATGTGCCAAGGCGCATGTTCCTTTGTGTCAATAATATTTTTGTTGCGCCACATTTTGGTGTAACAAAGGCACACGTATTTCCGTGTTAACAGCACTTTTGGTGCACCAAGGGTGCACATAACTTCATGTTAACATGTGTTTTGATGCACCAAAGGGCGCAAGCTTTCCAGTGTCGACAGGTGTTTCGATGCGCCACTTCAAAAAGTGGTTGGCACATTTATTACAACTTTGCCTATATATAGGCGCATCCGCCCTGTCACTTTCACCAGTCAGAAAACACGTGATTATTCTTTTCCCTCTGCACCTATCAGCACGCCTGTCATTCTCATATCACGTCGTGGACCCAGTTTCACCTCTCACATTATATATATTCCTGGTAAATGGTCCTTAATGCTCTTTTGTTTTGTGTTTTGGTTATTGGTTGTTTGTTTGTGGGGTTGGAATAAATAGATCTGTGAAACCATGAAACCTCCCTTTGCTATTTTTGCTGTCCTCCCCCATGCACTTCTCCCTCTTTCTAGATCTACTGGTAAAGAGGACTATGTCTTGGAAAAAATCACTTGGATCTCTTTGTTTTAGCCCGTTCATCATCCAAAGAACCCTGCAGAAGAGGATTAAACACATGTAACCCCTCCAGAGGAAGAAAAAGACTTAAAAATTGATAGAATACTCTTTCTCCTCTTTGGCGCAGTCGCCACCCTTGCAACATGAAGTACAGTCACGCCAACGGCGCATCCACCATGCCTGCTGCATAAAAAAAAGTGCACCCTCAAAAGTGCACTTTCCTTGCTTGTTACACCCACTAACCTTGCACCCTATCGGTGCACCAAACTCATGTGTAACATTACAAAAATTTTTGCCATTGGTGCACCTTGCATCCATGCAACACCAACCTTACTTGCACCAAGTACAAAACTATTAACGGCGTAGGCACATCCCTTATTACAGCAACATCATGTCATGCAGACCTTCCATGCGCCACTCCAAGTTCCCCTGGGGTACATGAAAAAATGATGTTACATGCATTAAACCTGCACCCTTTGGCACATCATGTACCCGTGTAACATGAAAAATATTAGCACCCATTATAAAATGCATATATATGGCACAGGCGCACTTCCTCTTGCAACAACAAAAAATGTCATCTGCAGTGTCCATGTGCCCTGCACCCTTTGGCACTAATTTATCCCTTGCAGCACCCCTTTTCTGTGTGCCATACTATTTAACCCTACAACCTATAGTATTCATGCACCCTGTGCCCTGAGGCCTTAAAATTGCTAACTCTTCCTTCTGTCAATGCTTTAATGGAAGATCAAACAACTAATATGACTTTCTTGCGTTAGGTTTCACTTCTTCTTCTTGTAGATCAACAACTGAGTTTAGAACTACATATGTCAACATAAAGAGACCAACCAAGTCTAAGGGCAAAGCCAAAATCACAGAGGAAGAAATGAAATACAAATATCAGAGGGTCAGGATGCCCGAATCCCAGGCAGAGTATGACCTGGATATAAGAGAGTCAGAACTTGGTCACATTGATATGGAGGATTTCTGGGCCAGAACCTGGAGATTCATAGGAAGTCCCTGGATGGAAAAAATAGTAGGCAGTGGACTGCATTTTGCTGGGGGGATCCCAGTCAGTGCTGTGAATAACGAATTCATGATGGTAGTAGCCTGCTGCTACAACAAAGACACAAGGTGTGTCCAGAATGAAAAAGGTGAGGTCGTGATCAACCTCACTGCCCGAAACTTCAAAATAATGCTTGGCATTCCTCACCATTGGAACTTTGTGGCCGTAAGCCAAGAATATTACACCAAGGCTTGGGAAGATAATGAGGATCAGTGTATGCAATTGATGAATGAGGTATACCTAAAGAACAAGAAGGTGGTGACCAGATGGCCACAAGTCATTCATCGCAGTGATTTCTCAGAGGAACTAAGTGATACAATCAAATTCCTAAGAAGAGTATTTGGGTTTCCTAACACCCACTAATTTCATAAATGGATGCTGAGATACTTGGAGACAATGAACAAAAATGTGCCAGATCAATGCTTCGAGTGGGCGGAGATCATAAGCAGCACCATATCTGAGCAGCTCCAACAACTTACCACAACGGGGAGGTTCTACATGAACTCCTACGTAGTTTATGCTGCGGCCTCAGAAAGAGATTATCCAGCCTTAATGTAGTGCGGGGTTTGGCCCCAAGTCAAAATATATGAATACTATCCAGAACTGAAGCTGGAAAATAGTATCCCCTAGTTTACAAAGATTAACGATGCCTTCTTCTACGACATCATCTGCCTTTTGAGGCCAAACATGACTCATGGTAATACAACCAAGAGAATTGTTGCAGCAACAGAGAAATTGGGGGCCTTGTTCACATAATTCCCCACCTTTACCTATCTAAGGGTAGCCAACTTCTTGGGAGAACCAACCAAATTACCAAGATATACCAGACCCAAACTGATCCTGTTGAAGTTGTCAAGATAGCTCATAACCTATCACGAGAAGTTTCTGAAGAGAAAGAAGGGTGGAACTCCTTTCCCCCTCACAGTGGGCAGGTATACTTGTCTCTCCCACCACAAAGCATGGGATATGTTTGCAAAATTGAAGTTGTTAAATATAAAGCACAACTTTCCAACAAGGCCCACTTTCGACCCAAGGAATTACCTACCCAGAGCCAAACTCGATCTGATCCACGTTTCAAAGATCGAGCTCAGAAGGAAAGACCATTCCCGCTTGGCCTTGGCTGAAATCATCTAGTACAACGTAGGAATCGTCCCAAAAGGTTATCAAATTGTTGATCAAGAGGTCGATCAGGTATATCTTAACACAGGTGGGGACGACTGGCCTTTCGCTATAATTGACAGAACCAAAGTGCCTCAGAAAATAGAGGAAAGGGTTAAATAAACTCTGTGGAGAACAGAGCACTGGTGCAGAATGAATGGCCTCATCTACCTCAGAGTTGATTTCTCCACTTCTCTATTAGGCAACACACCTTCCAAGCCAAAATAGCTGCCAAAGAGCAAAGGGAAAGACAAGGAGGGTGAGTCAAGCTCCACCCAAGAGGAAGCTCCTAAAAGTCCTCCTTCCACTTCACAAGAACAGGTTGTAATCTTGGAAAACCTGGAAAAAGAAGCAGCAAAAGATGTTCCGATAGGCACATCCACTCAGGATGTTGCCACTACTGCAACTATTGAGGTCCCTTCTATCTCTTCTCCCTCTCCTCCTTCCCCTCCTCAAGTGACCCAAGCGACCATTCCTTTGGTCCTGTCCTCTCCCCCATCTTCTGCTATTCCCCCTTCCTTATCGTCCATCTTATCTTCTCTCGCAGAGCTGTCCCCCACCATTTCTTCCCTCATCTCTCAGATCCCTTCCTTTCCCATGTCTACCTCCCCTGTAGTATCTCTTCCCCCTGTGAGGACTTCCTCGGCCTCCCTCTCAATGCTACCTCCAAGTGTCTCCACGCATTTTCCTTCTACTACTGCAGCTACTCCCTTTACTATTTCCGGCCCCTCTCCCATAAGTCCAGCATGGATCTCTCAGCACATGAGCCAACAAAAGAGGAAAGTTCCCATCACACCGATGGACTTCTCTGTCATCCCATCAAAGGGGAACAAGAAGCAAAAGCCTTTAACCCACTTCTCTCAGAGTGTGTCAGGAGAGAGAGTAATGGAGATAACATACCCTAATCCTTTAAAGGATAAAAAGGATCTATCTTCAATAGATTACACAGTGACCCAAGTCATAATGGGGACATCTTCAGAAAGCCTTCAAGGAGAGGCCCTATCTGCAGTTGACGCCCTTTACAAGAAGCTCCAGGAAGTAAAGGAAGAGAAAAGGTTGTTAAAGGAGAAAAATAAACATCTTCTCCATGCTTTGCAGAAAATGGGCAATGCGCCTCCTACAACTGCTGCCAAAACTCCTAAGCCTTTGAGCCAAGATAAGATTAATGAATATGCCAAAATCAGCGAGTAGGGCATGGCAGTTTCCACCTGGAGGAACAAAATCCTCAAATAAAGTGAGGGAGTGATCACCAAGTTCACCGGATTATATCAGAATATCAATCAGGTGAACAGAGAGCTCCAGGTGATAGCAGGACCCATCTCCGAAGAGCTGGACCATGCCAAGATGTAGCATGAGACCTTTCAGAAAATGCTTGACTGTTCAGTTGAAGATCTGGTCAAGTTCAGCGTTTTTGGACATCCCAGAGCCCTCAACAAAATCCTTTCTACTCTGGATTACTAGGTCGATCAGCTGGAGTTTGTCCTACAGAAGATCAAAAAAATAAAGGAGGAATCCCTGGATGCAATGCATCAGATGGAGCAAATTGTCTTGAGAATGTCTCTGGGTTTTCTCACTCCTTTTTCCTTAAGAAAGGTGGATGAAACTATTCAGATCTTCAAGGAGATCGTTTTGTAGGGGCTGTGACTAGAGGTCACTTTCGACGCCAAATCCATCAACAAACTATTGGATTGTCACGACTTCATTGGGTACCTGATAGAGGAAGAAAACCATTATTCCAAACTCCTAGAAAGGCTCACGAATGAGCGGGAGACTTGTGAAGCTATCGGTGATCGACACAAGGATCCTTCCCAGGATCAACTTCAACCCATGATCAGCAAGTTCATAGAATACCGTTCCGAGTTCCACATCTCGTCGCCTGAGCAGCAGCAAAAGTAGGATACCCCCTTTCAGCTGTGAGACGACGATGAATAGTTTCCTTCTTCCCAACTTTCTCCTTGTAATTATCTAAAGTGTGTTGACACAAATGATGACATCATCCATGTTGCACCATGGGATGATGTCATCCACAAAGTTGTCAAAAGTCAACAAATGACTTTGGAATCTCTTATAAGATATTTTTGTATTAAGTGGTTGGTTTGCATTTGTCTTCTTTTCTTCTCTCCTTTTATATATACTTGAATACTTGTTGTATTCAAAGGGTGGATATTTTTTAGATGAAAAATAAAAGTGAGAAGAAAAGGCTTTTGTAATTTTTGTAACAAAAGAAGACTTTAATACAAATATTAAGACTTTGTGCTGAAATATGTGTGTTATGGGCATCTGATCTTTCTTATGTTAGATCTGTGTGATCGTTCTGTTGAATCTACTTCTACTTTGTTGTCATTTATTCATCAGTTTTGCTTTGTTTGTCTATGCAAGTAGGTTCGGCTCTGTTTACTTCTAGCCCAAAACATAGACCCTCTAACCTTTCTACTTTAGAATTCATTTCTTTTCTCTCTTCAGATCCATCTTCCTTTCTTCATTCCTTTTTGTTCTTCATCGGAACTACTCTACTGGGATGAGATCCCAACCCCTGAAGGTAGAATATTGTGAGACTTGCACAAGATTCCTGCTGGTAGAATAACAATAAACCAGTTTCACTTTACTGACTCAAAGAGGGGCTATGCCCTGCACACTGTTGGATCATTTATCCATAGATCTATCCATTCGATAGATTTTCAAACCAGCAAGGATCGATCTCTTCAGGAAATTAATGGCATAAATGAAATATAGTCTACTTTGTGATGAAGAAAGGAATCAGAATCCTAAAACGAAAGGATTATCCTAATGATATCCTAAACTAGGTAAAAGCACCTACTTCCTAGCTATTTCTACTTAATGGGATTATAATCTAACCTAAGCTTCTTATCTATTTTGTTAGGATGGCATACTAACCTAATATCTTGTGCTAAATGAATAAGGGAGAGATTACTAAGGTGATACTAAGCTATTTTAACCTATTACCTAAATACTATATGGTTGTGAATTGATCAAACCTAAGGTGAAAATTACGTATGGCAATGTTTTAAGACCTAAGGTAATTATTGTTAATCTAATCTAAGTTTTGGGAAATCTATCCTAAACTATTAAAAGGGAACCTAAGGGTCACATGGCATTATGGCGATAGTTCCAATGGCATTTAATTGATTTGATTGGGTTAAATGAATGGAGGTACAACTAGTTTGGTAAAGGCTAGTTAACTTTAGTGGAGGCATACATGGAGGATTCACTAAAGATGGAAATGCATGTTAAATTAGAAATGGCATTCACTAGTTTTGGGAGGTGGTGGAAAGGAGAGATAAGCGGGAGATTTGGGAGTAATTGTAGTAATTGACCTTGGTTTTTATGTGCAAAATGTCTTAGAAACAAGGTAGGTGGATTTATGAGAGGTTGTTTGGTCTTGCATGTCTCACAAATTTTTCTTTGCATGGAGCTATTTGGTTCTTTAAACTAGCAATTTGACTTCTCCTTTGTGGCTATTTTTGGTTTCTCAGGTCTATTTTCCATCAAAGGAATGTATATGAGGCATTAGGAGAAATTTTTTTTGGTTGTTGATCTTTCGTGGAGAAGAAAAAGAGTTGGAAGCTCAGATGGAAGTCTCATTCGAATCGACAGAAGCACTATCAGGCATTATAGGCTCTACCCATTAAGATTTCTTGCTTTCTTCTAAATGATTCATTAAAACAATTATGCTCTCATGAGATAAATGTTTGCATGATTTTTATAGTTAATTACTTTCATGCGTTTATGAATCTCTGTGGTTTTTGGGATGTAAATCCATTGCAAAGTAATGTTAGCTTTTGGAAACTTTCTCTGTGCAAGTTTAATGGTGACATGCATGTTAAACTTGTATTCAAAGCTTTGTAATTCATTCTGAACTTGTGTTTAAAGCTGGTGTTGTTCTGAACTGGCATTCGTTGCCTTATGGTTCATTACAAACTTATATTGGAGCCTTGTGTTTTGTTTGAACTTGTATTGGAGCTTCGTGTTTTGTTCTGATCTTGTATTAGAGCTTTGTTTTTTGTTTTAAGCTTGTATTGGAGCTTCGTGTTGTGTTCTAAGCTTGTATCGGAGATTTTTGTTGTTTTGAACTTTTTTTCAAAGCTTCGTGTTTGACACTATACTAGTATTCAATACTTACGTGTTTTAAACTTATAGTTGAGTCGATGTGTTTGGTTCTGTACTTGTATTCTGAGATGGATTTTTACTCATATTCAAGGATTTGAAATGCTTTGAACTCATTAATGGACTGTTTGCTCAAAAAGGATTGAGAGACTAATTTTGGTTTGAAGTTGATTTGGTAATCTCTTTTGAGATATTATCCTTGTAGCTTCTTGTTGGAATGGTTGTGGTACATTTTTTTTTGGAGACTATACCGCCTTCTTTGAACTTGTAAAGGCATGTAAATATGGAGTATAATCTTCTCTCCTTTTCTCTAAGCAAACCCGCGTCTTGTGGAAGGCTTGACTGTTTTGTTTAAAGTGTTAATATACTGGAACTGTATCTTATTATGGGTTTTGTTTGTTATAGAGTTTGTTTGGAATAGTCATTAACAATTTTTGAGGCTTATGGAAATACAATATGCATTCTCCTTCTTGTGATCAATGTTGAAATGAATACCTTCTTTGTCACTATATTTTTAGATGGAACTTGAGAGTCTTTGTTGTGATTCTGTTTTAGTCACATTGGAGGTACGATTGGGACATTACTTGACTTAAACATATATTGATTTTTCTTACTCTCTTCATATTTTTTAATTGATTTCTAGGTTTTATTAAAAAGATGGGTTGGATGCCCTAGTGTATTGAATTTTTTATGGAAGGATACAATATCTCTAGTTCACATTGTTTGTATAATTGTTCTTAATTGGATCATGAACTACTTGCTCTTTTGTATTGAGTTGTTGAAGCCTTGTAAATGGGATTATAGTTTTTACTGAGTTCATCAGTTTTATTGAATCTTGTTTATCTTATACTATTTTTGGGTTTTCTATTCCTTGTTGGATTCATGAATGAATATCTGGGTCCTTAAAAGAGAAATGAATATGTTCTCTTATGGACAGTATACTATTTTTGGGACTATTCTATGTACTTCTTTATGAGAATTGAATTTGAACTTGTGTTTAATGAATTGGAATAGATAAACCAGGCGGTAATGATTTGTAAGGGAAACTAGAAGTGTGTTTTCATCTAACTGTGTGTTTCATTTTGTGTTCTTCCTTGGGAACTAGTAAAATAAATTCTTATTTTGGAAATATAAATGGAATTCATTTGATATTGGAAATGAAATGAATTCTTTATTGAAATTTTTCCTTTTGATATCCTTTAACTTTTGAAAAGATAAGTTCATTTGATAGAACTTCTATGAATCTCGATTCTCTTCTTGGTTGTAGAATGATTGTTCTCTTAGGTCTGGTCAACTTCTTGGGTTTGGATTTTTGTCCTTCTGTCTTGTAGGAAATAGTGGGAAACCACTCTTCTGAGATGGAAATTTCTTTGTGGATTGTTTAGTCTACTTGTACTAATCATTTTTTGTAATGATGTGGAAAGAGAATATTTGAGTTGATCTGTTGAAAATAAAATAATAACATGCTTAGACCAACTGTTTTGTTTCACTGAGTCATACTTCAACTGAGTCATACTTCATTTAGATTTGATATTGGAAGGTTCTCTCTTTTTGCATTCTGTCTTATTGTGAAACCTTCTTGGATGGACTTGAGAAGAGATTAACCATGTGTGAGTCTAGCTTGGATTTTTGGAACGTTTTGTTTTGGATCTTTGGATGATATCTCCTAACATGTAGAAGTTAGCAAGACTTGCAATTAGACTGTTTTGATTTCCTATTCCTTCTTGGATTGATTTAGGACTCTTGTTTAGATGTTATCTCTTTAATATTGAATCCTTATTGTTATCCTTGAACTGAAGCAGTTAGATGAGTTCTAAACTTGTTTCTATCTTTTAGATGATTAGTGTATGGGGAACAATATGTATTGATTCTTCTTCTTTGCTTAAGTTGTAGGATGAATCATCGTAATAGGAGCTATGTTATAAATAACTTATTTTGCTAGATAGTAAAGATAAATGTTGTATTTCTATTCTGATAGGATTACAAAATAATTGGATGACAAGATCTGTTGTTTGTTTAAAAGTAATTGATAGTATCAATTAAACTATATGTCATAATGCAGATGTTGCGTATTGTATTATGCTCTTTTCTTAAAAGTAAACTCAGACTCATTATTGTACTTCTTATTTGGTTGTTATTACTTATGTTTATTTTTATGATATATTAATTGTTTCATTAAAGCAGAGTTATTTTAATGGAACAATTAGTGGAATGCACTTCACTTTAATGCTTAGTGCTTATCATGCTTAGTTCATTGAACTGACTTGTGCTAACAATTTTTACAGATGGACATCATAAGTGATAAAAGAAGGCAAAAAATTTAATGATGCATTGGCTTATTTAATTCTGGATCTTATGTAAAGAATTTCAATTCATTCTTGAGTTATATTGGAAAAGAAAAGTGATGTTCTTTTAAGATCTTAATTCTGATTGACATGCCAAATTTCTGAAATACATAGTCTTGTAAATGTACATTTATCATCATGAATTGAAAGGTTTTGAGTTGGAATTAAATTTGTGGTGTGAATTCTTTTGTACTTGTATGACGGAAATAGTAGCAATATCTTAGTAGTATTATTTATATCTGTTGTGTACTTTTATTTTTATCAATTAATAAGTTAGATAAAGGGGATAGTAAAATTCCCCACTTTTTATAAGGAAACTTGTTAAATTGCAAAAGATGTTGTTCTTTATCTATGCAACTAAAGTTTAATAATGAAATATGCATTGGGCATACAATTAAAATATATGAATAATGAATGATAAAAGGTTATGTTAATCCTAACATATAACCATATAGAGGAAAACTCTTCCTCCCCCAAAAGAATGAAAGATAAAAAGGAATAGTGGTTATGATCTTTAATCTTTATACTTTGTTTATAAAGTAAACACTAGCTAAATCTAGGTGGATGACACACTTGCTTTGGACAACTAGGTTGCATTAAGAATTAACCATTTGATGTTTGTTGTCCTATTTTTTTGGGATAACTGCTTGTTATGCCACATTAATGAACAACAATGTAAACATGAGATAATGAAGTTCTCAATATCTAATCAGGCTAGATATAGATAAAGAACTTAATGAATGTTGGAATTACAGTTAGGCATGGTTGCTGCAATTTGATTCTTAATCCAATATTAATTATGAATTAATGACCACTAAGGCGGTATGTACATCTTGATGAATCAGTTTTGATGAATCAGTTCTAATGAATGTTGGCACATGCCAACTCCAGGACTGTACCCTCGAGAAGTCTTGGGACTTCTTGAGGATATAGTGTTATAGTTGACATGTGGCAACACCCTTCCATATTCTTTCATCTAGATCTACACATGTCTGGACTTGAACTTAGTTTCTCTCTAGGTCAAGTTAGTAGCATGTTTAAGATAGGTAGTATATTTCTATGACTTAGGGTACCTTGGCACATTCGATTGACTTAGGTCAGTCGAGTATGCCCATATACCCTAAGTCATCATGAGTTTCTTCCTATAAAAAATTATGTTGCTAACCTAGGCTAGGGTCAAACATTTGGCAAGTGGACTAATGGTAGTCAGTAAAGACCATTCTAGATAACAATAGAGTGAGGTGAAGGGCGTATTCCGAAATGACGAGTATGCTGTCTAGGAATAGTAACATGAATAGTATGTTGAAAATATTTGGCTAAAGTATCGCAAGCTGTTGGTTGCATTGTCCTATGTCACCTAGTTTAAAACAACGTGATGTCAGATGAATATTGGTAACAAATATTCAGATAGGTTCTTTAAATAGATCACTCAGTACCTAGAATAGGGTAGGAAACCAAGTATACGTAGTATACACAAAGTATAGTATACTTAAGTCAACATGAGAGATTGGTAGCATACCGAGTCATTACAGCTGCATATGGTTATCTGTTATGAGATTGATTGGCATGGAATGAGTGTTCTAAATGATGTTTTATTTAGAACAAAGAACATTATGTTTCAAAAAAAAATCCCTTGTTTCTAAAGTCTTAAAATGGGAATGTTACAGAACCTATCTCTAGAAATGCTATGAAAAGGATTTTATCATTTTTGTTGATAGCTTGTGCACTTGTAGCTAAGCTATTTCAATCTTGGGTTGCAGCTTCTTTGGAATCGAATCGTGATGGAACCTTCTCTGTCCCTTCATAAGATGTATTTATCTTACCTCTGTGAGGATTCGATTGAGAGTCTGTCTAGTTGTTTGTTATACTTTCGTCTTGAAGGAATGGTTAGTATGTGGTTCCTTGACTAAAAATTTGACGTTTTGAATGACTATTGGAGACTATAATTACCCTGTATGGCAATTAGCAACTTTTTTCATTTCATCTCCTTTTGATATGGGTAAAATATTATTATTGTCATTGGTTGTCCATGATGGGAAACCTTACTTAAATATGTTTCAAACACAAAATTTGCACATACTTTTTAATCTCTTCTTATATGTGTTTTATTTTATAAAGGAGTTTGGGGATGTAGTGATAGGGTCTACATTTTTCATTGCAAGCTTCTTCCCGTGTGATAGAATGTAGGAATTCCCTTTTGATCATGACATTTGACTCCTTCTCTTCTAGTCTCTGAGATAAAGTCTGATCACCACCCCTTTGGAAATTATAGGAGGATATGTGTTGTGGTTTCTTTTCTGAAGTTTTGAGGGGGATTCAGGTTAACCAAAGTATAAAGGAAGTTCTGAACTATTTTATCACAGTCGTTCTTCTTCCTTTGGGTAAATCTTGTCATAAGATTTATTTGTTTCAGTTGCACTACTTTCAATAATGCCTTGAGTAGTCGTCATTGCTACATGCTTATTCACTTGACTTGTGTTAAAGGTTTTTAATATTTGAGATAGAAGACTAATGTGAGATGTTGTGTATTGAGTAAATACTATCCTAATGTTAATGTATGGCCTAACTTGAGAAATTAGGATATGTCTTGGATTTGGGGTTAGGATGTCACATCTGATGTGTGAGACTCTTATTTACTTATATTATTAGATGATACATCCTAAATCCTTTTTGAATCTAGAATGAGCTCAACTGTAGCATCCTTTTATGAAATTTTGTAAACCGAATTAGAAGGTTCCTACTTCTGAAGGTAACTTTATTTTGGTTAAATAGTTAAGTTAATTTTTGTATTTCACATTCAGATGAATTTTGAAGGAAATAATTAGAAGGTAATTTTATTTGATAAGGAAAACTGTATTGGATGGAACATTATTTATCTGATATCATGTTGTAGATTGCTGATTACATCATGATATTTCTTTGAATGTTATTCAAATTGATTAATTTTTCTTCTTCTATGGATGTTATTACTTATGATTTATTTGTCTGCTTGACCTCATTTTTTCATAAAAGCAGAGTTGGTTTAATGAAACAATTATTTGAAAGCACTTTGTTTTAATGATTAGTGCTTATCATGCTCATTTTAATTAACTGAACCATGCTAGAAATTTTTGCAGATGGAATTTTTAAGTGATAAAGGAAGGCAATAAAATTTATGATGTATTGGTTGCTTAAAATTCTAGACCATTTATAGAGAATTCTAATTTATTATTAAGATGTATCGAAGGAAAAAAAGTTGTATTCTTAAATGATCTTGATGTTGTTGACATGAAATATGTCAGTAATGCATAGTCTTGTAAAATGTGTATTTATTATGATGAATTGAAAATACTGAAGTTACTTAAATTGATTATGTCAATTCTCTTGTTCATAGTATGAAGGAAATTTGTAATCCTATCTTGATGTTGTCATTCATATCCGATTGGACCCTTATTTTTGTTTTCATTGATTAGGCTGGATAAATGGGAATTATTACAATTTCCCTTACTTGAATGCAAATTACAAAGCTGCATGTATTGATGTTCTTTATCCAATCTTGTATGGTTTATTATGATGTTATGAACGTGTAGTTAAAATATCAGGATGTGTGAATTGCATATGGGTATAATAAATCCTAATACTTAACCATAATGAGGAAGGTTCTCCTCCTCTAAAAAGGATACAAAATAAATGAATGGTATATGAGTTCAATAACCATTTAGACTTCATACCTATGAAGTATACCGTAACATAACCTGTTCTGGTTCTTATACATTCCTTGAATGGTTGAGACACATTATTTAAATCTTATGATGGATGTTGATTCTATTTCGATTAATTGCACATTAAGAAAAATTTAATGAACATAAAATAAATCATAGGTTATGAGGTTTAATATTATTTAATCAACTCAAATACGGATGAAAAACTTAAGGATTGTTGGGATTAGGGTTATGCAAGGTTGTGGTTTGAATCTTAATCCAATGGTAATTAATTGGGTATGACTACTTGAGGTGTGTAAATTGTGATGAAGTAGTTCTGTTAGATGTTGGCACATGCTAGCTGCAAAACTATACCTTCGTGAATCCTTGGGTCTTCACGAGGATACAGTGTTGTAGTTGACATGTTTCAACACCCTTCAGCATTAGTTCATCTAGATCTACTCAAACCTAGAATTGAACTTAGTTTCTCTCTAGATCAGGTTAAGGATATGATTTAGCATAGGAAGTGACTCTCAATGACTTAGGGTAACTTGGCACATTCAATTGAATTAGGTCGAATGAGTATGCCTATATACCCTAGGTCATCGTGAGTGGTTCCCTATACCAAATTATATCAATAACTTGGGTTAGGGTCAAACCTTAGACAAGTGGACTAACAGAAGCTAGTAAAGACCATTCTAGATAATAGATGAGTGGGGTGAATGACATATTACGATTAGATGAGTATGTCGTCTAGGAATAGTAACATGAATAGTATGTGGGAAATCTTTGGCCAAAGTATCACAATATGCTGGTTGTGTTGTCATATGTCACCTAGTTTGAGAAATGTGATTTCAGATAAATATGGTAACAAATATACAGATAGATTTATTTAACAGAACACTCAATACCCAGAACCGGGTAAGGGCATAAAGTATACACAATATACCCATAGTATTCAATACTTAAGTTAACATGAGAGATTGAATGGTAATCGAGTCATGAAATGAGAGATCATTAGTTCACTGAGTCATTTACAACTGCATATGGTTATTTGTTATGAGATTGATTGGCATGGAATATGTATTCTAAATTATGATTATTTAGAACAGAGAACATTATGTATAAAATTTTTTTCCCTTGTTTATAAAGTATTAAAATGGGAATGTTACATTGCCACCACTTAGACCTTACGAACCACTCAAACCTAAACCATAATGGTTTGAGGATACCAAAAATTGCACCTACCATTGTGTGCCTAGGCATGATGTAGAAAACTATAAGGCTCTAAAGGCCATTCTTCTCCAACTATGTCCTCTTGAAGAAAACTTTGACGATGATATTATTTTAGACAAGGACCTTCTTCCACCTTCACCTATCACCACACATCCTCACCCCTTATCTATTCAATGACCTTCATCTCCACCTCCACAACCTTTTTATCTATTTCCAACATTTGAGATCAATATGGTCCACATAAGAGAGATTAAAAAACCTCCACCCAAATGTCAATGTGTTTCCTTCTTTACACAACAATAATATATTCCCTCATTATTCTACTAACCATCTTATCACTACACTTATCATGAATTATTTACTCCCTCACCCCATATTAGTATGGTTAACATTGCCAATTGCGCCTAGAAATACAAAGGGAGAAAACAACCAGCCCATCCACTAATCATGTGCCCAATATACCATCTACACCATCACCAAGAATTAACATTCAGGGAACCACATACCCTATTTCTAACGAGGTGACCCATTGTATAATGATCAAACAATTGCACCAATCTCCTCTCAAAATTTCATTATATGAGCTTGTCCAAACCTCTAAGTCTCACTGACAGGCCCTCATGGATGTTGTGTAATCTATTGAGGTTTTACCTAATGACCCAACTCCTGTGGAATCCATGATAACTCCTCACCATGTGGCATCTCTCACAACTTCAACACCTTCCTTTGCACCCGCTACCACTCATCAAGTAGTCACTCTCAGTTTCTATGATGATGATATTGTACCTCTCCAATCAGATGATCTTTATCCCACCTTATTCATCTCCGTCTTCATTGATAATATACGTGTTTGACACATTATCATTGATTTCAGTGCCAACATCAAAATTATCTCTTCCCATGTGTACAACTAAATGTGCATCCCTTCCAATTACATGGATAATAACCCAGTTATATTTCATTCATTTAATGATGCCATAACTTTGACCCTTGGTACCATCATTCTCCACATTCCCGTGGGTCCTCATACCATTCTAGAACTATTCTACGTCTTAGAGGGGGAATTCCAGTACAACATGTTTCTTGGCCGACCTTGGATCCGCGTCATGGGTTGTGCTCCTTAAACCTTAAATTGCTATGTAAAATTTGAACATGAAGGAAATAATTATACCATTCCAACTAACCCTTCACCATTCAAAACCTATAACATGTTGTATAGACCTAATGATGTCCTTAAACCAATTAAGGCATCTTCCACTGTAGTCACTTGTCATTTACCCATAGCCCCTTCCACCAATGTTGACACTACCTCTCCCAAACCTAAATCCTCTATTCCCATTGCATCCGCAGCCTCTGCGTCTAACCCATCCACTAACCAATATACTTCTTAACTAAAAAATTCTTATTCTTCTTTTTGGTCTAGTAATTCATCCTTTTCCACTACCCACATAATAACTACCAATCCCTTAGAAGGTGTTTTTCAACATCTCACTCTAGGGGAGTACCACTTGTACAACATCAACACATTCCTTACTCCTCAAGAGTATGGTAACCTTCACCAACATCCCCACCATGATCACCGCATAGGCGAGGTTTTCCCATATGGTCCTCTCTACCTTTGCACCAACTTAATGTATGGGGGACTTAATACTTGTACCTACTCTCTTGATCCACCTTCCCAAACATGACCATTTTTATCTTACCTTCAATATCTCACCAACCACTACTTCACCCACACCTTCCTCCATCATTGTGCATGGAAGGGGTTTGGCTTTGGTTTCTATGAACATGGCCACAAAAATGTCATCCTGTGCACCACCCATAAACACAAAGACCATAGTGGTATTGGCCTTGCCAAATAATCTCTCATAAAGGCCATCGTCAAACTCATTAAAGACGACAACCCTACTTCACCCCATTTACCAACTTCACCAAATTCACCTATGGAGTCTATGGATCCAAAATCCATTCCTCATAATTTATTTTTTTCATGAACACCATTTCCCTAACACCTCTCACTTATCAATGATATGACGAAGCTCCCTCTTCTCTTCCCTTCATGTATCCTGACATGATCAATTACAATACATTTTCTATTAACGTCGTTCAATGTCATTACTATGAGTCTATTCTTACCTACCTTGGTACGAAATATTCTTATATTCACCAATCGTTGCCTTCTGAGACTCAAACCATGTTAAATGAATCAACCATTGAAATCAATATTAACACTTTGGATGACCCGCACATTCTAAAGATAGGCCAATATTTAGATGTTACCGAATAGGAAGATTTTACTTCTTTCCTCTGGGATCATAGCAACGATTTTGCTTGGTCTTATATTGATATGCCTGGTATTGACCTAAACATTATGGTCCATAATATCGTAACTATTCTTGAAGCCAAACCCATAAAACAAAAGCTACAAAAAATGCATCCTCACATTTCCTTTCTTGTCAAACAAGAACTCGAGCACCTTCTTTAAATTTCCTTAATCCTACCCATTGATTATCTGCAATGGATATCTAACATCGTTCCTATCACAAAAGTGATAGGGGGACTCCACATTTACATGGATTTCCACAACCTTAACCTAGCTTTTCCCAAAGATGAATTTCCTCTACCTAGTATTGAACAACTAGTCGATCACACCACCGGCCATGAGATTCTATCACTCATGGATGGTTTCTCAGGTTATAACAAAATATTACTTACCCAAGAAGATCAACACAAAACTACCTTTATCACTCCATTGGGGACCTTCTACTATTGAGTCATTCCCTTTGGCCTTAAAACCATTGGTGTTACATATCAGTGGGCTATGGCTTATATATTTCATGATATCATGCATCACATATTAGAATATTATGTTGATAATCTTCTTTCCAAATCCAAAAATCAGGCCGAACACCTTACCGTCCTTAAGGTCATCTTTGACCATCTCATCAAGTATTGTGTTTTCCTTCAACCTAAGAAGTGTCTCTTATTTTTTCTCTCTTGAAAGCTCCTTGGTTTTATTCTTTATTTACATTTCATATAAGTTTATCCAAATAAAATCAAGGCTATTCTCAAAATAACTCCACCTACTAACCTTCGTGAACTGCATAGTTTGTAAGGAAAGTTGTAATTTATTTGTCATTTTATTTCATAGCTTTCCATCCATTGCAACCCATTTCATCATCTCCTCAAAAAGGATGTCTCATTCAAATGGGATGATGAATGCCAAAAATCCTTTGAGGCATTAAAAAAATACCTCCTCCAACCACCTATGCTCATTCCCCCTAAGGATGACCAACCATTTTACCTTTACATTTCTGCTACTGATCATTCCTTGGGTGCCATGCTCACTCATTGCGATGAGAAACATAGGGAGAAATTGATTTATTATATAATTTGTACCCTTTTGGACTATGAAACCATAAACACCCATGCTGAAAAACTCTACTTAGCCTTATATTTTTTCGCCAATAAAATTCGACATTACCTACTTAACCACAAAACCTTTGTTGTCACCAATACTATCCCACTACATTACATGTACGCTAATCCCTACCATCATCAACGTGTTACACGTTGGCTCATGCTTCTTGAAGACCTAGACCTTGAATTCACTCATCAAAAATATGTCAAAGGAAAAACCATCGCTGACTAACTAGTAGACGCACCCCTCTCTGGAAATCAATCCTCTAACTTTGATGTTCAGGATGAATCCATCGCTACCCTCTCTCTAGATGATACCATTTACTAGATGAATTTATTCTTTGACGGTTCCAAATGTCAGCATAGGGGCGGTGTAGGTGTTATCCTCATTCCTCATGATGGTGAGCCTGTGCCATTATCTTTCATACTATATTTTTATTGTACTAACAATATCACCAAATATGAAGCACTTGTATTAGGTCTTCAAGCCACCATCACCTTAGACATTAAATCAATTAATATCTTTGGTGATTCCCAACTAGTTGTAAACCAAGTGAATGGTATATACCAGTGTCATAATGAAATAATTCAAAAGTATAAGCATCATGTGGACATAATTTTGACTACCTTCGATCATTTTGAACTTCAAACTAGACCGTGTTCCACTAAAAAATTTACACCATGGCCCATCTTGCTTCTCAAATCCCCACTTCGCCCTCTGACTCAATAATATTTGTCATAGTACAAAGGTTGCAATCACCTTCTTATCTATTTCGAGATGTCAACCTTTTCGGAACCATTGAAACTGACCCACGTGACCTTTGGTATAAGAAGTTTTTAGATTACCTTTCCCTTTCAATTTTACCTCTAGATCTTACTCACAATGGACAATGAGCCTTTCTAAAAAGTGTCTCTCGTTATGTCACCATGGGTAGTATTATTTATAAACACATATTTTACAGTATCCTCTTACGATGCCTTATAAGCTCTAAAATCCCATATACCATAAAGGAAGTTCACGACAGAATTTTTGGAGGTCACTCCAATGGTTTAGCTATCGCTAAACACATTCTCCTCCTAGGCTATTATTTTCCAACCTTAAACAATGATTGTTTTGACTATGTCAAATATTGTGTAAAATTTTAGCAACATGTTAATCTTCATCACACCCCTATTCATGCCTTACAAGTCACACATGACCTTTGACCTTTCTCTCAATTGGGTTAGATCTTGTCAGAGAGATAAAACCTCATTCTTCACAATATCATCAATGGATTATTACCACTACTGAATATTATACTAAATGGGTGGAAGCCATAACTCTTATTTCTACAAAATATAAGAAAATATGTGAATTCATCAACCATCACATCATTTGTCACTTTGGTGTTCCTCACCATCTCATCACTGATAACGGAAAATAGTTCAAAAACAAAACCCTACGGAAACTCTATGATGCCTTCGGCATTCAACTTAGTTTTTCTTCACCTTACTACCCTTAAATAAATGGACAAGCAGATTCAACCAAAAAAACCTTAAACAAATTTTTTATGAAAGTATTTGACGATACTGGAAAGGATTGGCATATGCACATTCCTTTTACCTTATGGGAATATCACACTAGTATTCATACCTCAACTGTTGCCATGCCTTTCTCTTTGGTCTACGGTACAAAGGTTGTTCTACCTCGTGAAGTCTAGATTTTTTCTCTTCGTATCTCACTCAAATAGATTCTCAATGATGATGAATTTCGCCAAGACCATTTGTCACAACTCAAGTTATTAGACGAACATCATCTCAATGCTCTTGATCACCTCCAAATATACCAAAAATGTATCAAACATCCCTACAAAAAATGTTTCCATGAACGAACCTTCCATGTCAGTGAACTCGTCCTGAAGGAAAATCAACATGTAACAAAAGATGATAAAAGTAAACGGGGAAAATTTGATCCTAATTGGCTTGGACCCTATATTATTAGTCATACCTATGGATCATGTGCTTATCATTTTTCTTCACTCGAAGGTAAACCTAAACCTTATCTCCTTAATTCCTTGCATCTTCAACCATTCTATTATTGAATCAAGTCATATATCACATTTTGTCTAGTTAAAATGCTCATCCCTTGAGCACCATTCACCTTCCATTTTACCTATGTTAAGGATCAATGGCTAAACAAGAATCATGTGATTACCCATCACTTTTCATCCTTATCTTTAATATGAGTACCATGGCACTACTCATAGCATGATTCTCATAGATACTTTTTATCTTTTTCAAGATGTAATCCCATGGTCATTCATCACTTTAACCCTCTCTTTCATAGTTAACATTTGTGTGCTATAGTTTTGTCTTCAACACAAGAGTTTATCATTCTCTATAGTATTTTCCATGACCTAAACTTCCAAATGAAAAACAATTTCAAAAGTGAAATGGGATTCAACTCCTTGAGTCAAAATTCTAGCAAAAATATGACTCCCTCAAAAAGGACATCTACTCTTTCTATCTCGCTGCTCTAAATAAACTTCTCCCTCAAAGGAAAACTATACAAAACTATCCATACAATACATAGTATATCATCTAAAGAAGACTATACTTGTAAACAATAAAAAAAAAATTGAAGCTTCCCACATCGATCAACTTCACAAATACATCAAGGAGATAATATACTCATCCCATATAGACTTACCGCATTGATCAATCTATAAAAACAAAAGAAAAAAGAAAAAAGATAACTTTTTCATCATAGACTTTCCTATTTTGATCTTGTGTCTCTTGCCAAATAGGCATGTTTTCTGACACCAGGTTATGCTAAAACCAAACTATTTTCACCTCATCACCTTTAAACCAAAATTTCCTGCCCACTCAAGGGACATGCTGCAAATGCAACATCTCATGATCATGTGAATTTCTTCACCATTGGAATAGTCAATTATGTAACACCTCTAGGGTCTTACGTTCATAAGTCAATATTTGGTACAATAGACTCATTAGGATTCTTATCAATTAAGCAGACCATTTTTCCACCTCTTACCATACACCTTCTTTATTACTTTTTGATTCTCCTATATAGGACTAGACCATTGACACCTAGATTTTAAATACTTCCTCTTTCACCTAAACTTAACCATGCCTAAAATGACCTAAAATGAACCATACCTAAATGACCTAGACTCAAACATGCCTAAAACCTACCAATCCATCCCTCTACCTTATCATATTCTTCCCTAGCTTATGGGATAACTACATCGGCATGAGGCCCCTTTTTGTCGGGGCTATGTAGGTAGCACTCCTAGGACTTGTGGCCCTTGGAGGTTAGGTTAGAAACTCTTTTCCCTAACTAATTTCCCCCCATTTTTCTATTAACAATTTACCTTACTTAGTTTCCATTTTTTACAACAATTGGAAATTAAACAATCAACCAACATACATACCTACCATTTTATCACATCATCAAAACATATAATAAATCATTTCATATTTCAATGACATAAAATATTTGGAATTTTAAACCATAACATGAATATACATCATCATTTATTTTCCATACTACCAATAACATGGAAATTAAATCAAACCCAACAACATGACCAAATCATACCTAACTTACTTAACTCCACCATGCCTAATTGACCTAACTCAACCATGACTATATGAACTCGATTCAATCATGCATAATTCACCTAGTTTCCATCACACACACAATAACAATGGAAATTAAAAACATAGATACATCATCCATACATAAACATCATCAACTATATATAAATGAAAAACTCTATGTATCAATACATATATACACAAATACAAATAAATAAAAGTATCTCAAATCACTCAGATACAACCTCACTATCTTTGGCACATAGGCCAATATAAAAAAATAAAATCACAAAACTCTCATATCCATTCTCACTATTTTTGGCACGCAGGTTGATATAAATATCAAAAATCAAAACATTGATCATCTCAAGTGGCTAAAAATCACCCCACCTAATATCCTCCAATCCAGACTCACTTGTCTCCCTCTCCCGCCTCTGTCATGTCAAAATCTACCTAAAATTTCTCAGCCAATAAACTCACTCTGCTCGATCTCGCAAACCCACCTACCGACAATCACTCACGTACTCATAGCTAGTCACATCAACTCAACACTATGCAACGTAACTTTCCACAGAAGCACCAACTCTCTATCATTTTCAAAAATGTCAAAAAGTTAAAATGAATTTGTCAAACCAAATATTTTACTTTTTATCCCCAAATCGACCAAAATGACATCGTTCATTTTGTGCCCTACCTAACCAACATCAATTCAGCCCTAACCAGAATCAGTCACCTGCCACTACCTTTTTAACCCACTATATGACCATTTTTCCTCAACACATTAGTAACCTAAAAAATTTACCTTACCAACACCTGTTACACCCTACCCATAAGCCTAAATTACCTATACATTTCCTTAATTGCATTTAGGGACATATTATTTACCTATACCATAGCCTTACCCATGCCATGACCTACATACCTTGACATGAACCACATTTTATGACATTAGAATTTGGGTACTTGATATACCTTGCAATGGCGTTACCCATGTTGTTTAGACTACTGACCTTACCTTACCTATTATCATGTTGTTTATCCCAACAAAACCTTTGGTGTACCGGATCATACCTAAATGATCCTGCACCTAACCTAAGTTGTGTTTCTGGACCATATCATGTACCCTAGATACCTGAATTACTACAACCATGTTTGGATAAACTTATTGACCTTGGAAAACATAGATTTGTTAAGCTCTTCGACCTGGTACCATGTCAGAGTCTAGATGTGTGCATGTTTTCGATTTCCATAACCCAATACCTGATATGACCCTTAAAAATTAACCAGCATGCCCATACCCTTCCCTATAACCCACCTCCCATTACTTTCATCACTTAACCATTTATCAATCCATTCACCAATTCTGTCAAACACCTTGTCAGCTCCTGGTTTGAGGGGGATCACCTCCACCCATACTCAAGGTAACCAATACTTGTTTTTGTCAGCATCACTTACCAATACAAGCTACGCGAAAAAAAGGGGAAAATGTAGACACAAAATTTGGGTCACACTCCCCTTAGTCCCCTTTCAATCATTTAACATAACATGTTCACCTGATAATGACCCCTTTACCCCACATTCATATTAATTTAATTACGTACAATTGAATTAATTCCCATCCTTACATTATTTATTAATTTAATTACATTAATTTACACCTCACCCATTACACCTCACCTAGACACCTCACCATGGATTTATTCTTAGCATATTAATTAAATAAGAATCAGTCTCTACTTATCTTACCAAACTTGGACTTAGTCTAACCCTAAAATTAAATTACTATTCCTTCTCTAACAACACTCAGACGTATCTAAGTGCTAACCATCACTTGAGACCCAGACTGATAAGAAGAGCACACAAAAAATAGCCAAGATATGCTATTTTTGGTAAACCTAAGATTTCCCACCTGGTTAACCCACAACTGACGTTGGTCACCTTGACCATCATTGGTTGCCACATATATAGTTTTGCAACCTTTTTCCTAGGTTGGTCACTTCAAGTTTTGAGAGAGATATCTACATTCAAGCACAAACAAGAGTTTTCTTAGCATCAAGATGACATAATACATTCAGCCATAGGCCCAAACAAGTACCTGATACTAATCCAAAGGCATTGGAATTCACGGGAGCACTCCGGGAAGTACTTCTGTAGCATTGACCACCAAGTTCTTCACAGATCGACCATCACCTTCCTCCACCAACTAGGCTTGCAAATAAAAGTAAGTTCATTTGATTTTGCATCATTTTTGTACTTACTTAATAATTTCTTTATATTTTTTATTAGATCTTGTCCTTCCCTACATTCCCCCATCCCCAACTTCCTTCCCGTCTACCTATCTAGCAACCCACAACCTTTTGGCTCTCCATACCTAACCTTTATACTTTCATGTGTTTTCCTCACCTTATTACGAACCCAATCAGTCCCCCTTCACTCTCTGTGCAATCACAGAGAATCCAAAAATCAACTTTTATCAACTTTCACCAAATTTCCCCTACCGACACTGGTTATCTTGACCATCATCGGTTTCCCCTTCACCAGCATCGGTCACCATACCAACGTTGGTTACTGTGTATCCTGTCATACTTTCACTAAATTGACGTTAACACCCCAAAAGCCTCACAAAATCCTCACCCAAGCCTGATATCATACCTGCAACCTCATCATAGACCTTCCCATCTCTTTGTGTAGATACAGAGAGATCTTGGACACCTGATTTGACATTATTTCATTATCCACAATAAGCGAGATTGGTCATCCTGAACCATCATCGGTCATACCTTAACCATCATCGGTCATACCCTGAATGACATCAGTCTCTGTGTTTGGTAAAATGCCTCCAACTAGTAATATCCCCACTCACACCAAAACCAATCAAAATTTCCCAAACCTTACCCAGACCCAGCCTATGACCCTTAGACCACCTACCTAGCCTACAACCTTACCCGAGACCTTCACTAGTTTAGTCATCAAAGCGTTTAATTGGATTGTCATTGATAGTAATATGAGATACCTAAATCAAAACACTAGCATTAGATTTGTTTATTTGCATGTTTAATTATTTTATATTGAATTATATATCAATGGATTGACAACCATCGAGGAAGTATCACACTTCATGGATCTAGCTCACACTAGGTAATCCACTAACCTTTTTTTATTAACTATGTTTTGTGGTATTTCATATGTATTTTAGGTAGTTCCTCCTACCAAAAGGAATCTCACACAATCAGTTTGGATCAGAAATCAAAAAGTGCACACAACCTTCAACCAACATTACAATAGGTATTCCTCCTTGGCTTGTTTACCCTTATCTATTTCATTAATCTACTAAGAATTTGGTGAAACAAAAACACATAGAAGGTAGTGTGACACACATTTTAAGACCTTATATACTCCATGAAAACTACTTATGACATCATGATATGTTAGCGAAGACACTGCAACCTTCATAATACTTAGTGATGCAATACAAAACAAATTAAGACACATAGAATGAGCATGATTTTTAATACCTTTTAACCTTTTATACACACATTGAAACATATAAAGGAGACAATAAGGAAAAAATTATCAATCACAAATGCGATACACACCATGAGATCACAGGCTCAAACCACATGAGCTTCTTACAAGTATAACTTAGAGACACAAGAGTGATTATCAAAATCATTTCATAAGAACTATCAACATGAACCAAGATAAGACTATGAAGAGCATGTACACACATACCTTGACCTTGTGGAGGAGACATAATATGACTTAGACATCTCCCCCCAACCTAGATGCTTCATATACAATGATATACCTTCAAAAAGCATAGTGAACGCATATAATATCCATAGAGACCTAAAAGAAGATCTTGCAGAGGTCCCAAGGCTTTTTGGGCACCTGCAAAACTCCTTCATCCTCTCTTTTCTGATTTGATTATTATGTAACAGTCCTCTTCTCATTATCATTTTCTCTTGATAGGACAACATTTCCTTTCCTTGGTTCCCATGTTCTTCTAGAGTCATTACCTTTCATTTTAACTCCTTGAAAGTTGTTCTAATACACTCTAAGCCTTTGATTCATCTATTTTTTTCTTGAATAAGCATGAAAAAACACTCTTTGCACATGACCAATCTCATTACAATAGTATCATACAATTTAGTTCTTTTTTTGAGTCATTCATTTTGACTAGGTCTATCATGTAATCGATACCTAGCAGTGTGACCTTGTTCATTGAAATTGTAGTGTATTATTATTTTAGAAAACTCACTTCTATTGTATCTCCAAGGATGATCATCTATAGGGTATATTCTACACTCATTGTCTCTATTACCAAAATCATTACAAGTAAAAGAATGACTGTTGAAAGTTATTTCATACCTTGAAGCATTGGCATATCTAATGGACCTTGATTTTTCGTTGTTCTTGATAGGTGCCACTTTATTTTATTTTTTCATAATAGTTTTATCTTATTCCTTTCTTGAAACACCAACATCTTACTTTAGTTATTTTTCCTTAGAATATTCTCAAAAGCCCAAACCAGTCCTATCATTTGTAGCTATTTTTTTGCAAAGTAGGTCATCTAGATCCTTAACACTCTTTTCAAATTTTTGTAAGGACATAGTCTTCTTGCTGATATCTAATAGCACATCCCTTAAAAACTCTATATCTTGTTCATACTTGGTGCATAAATTCTTCTTATCCTATACGTTAGAGACAAGAAACTTCACCTTTTCTTGTAGCAACTTGTTTCCTTTAATACATTTTATAGACTCAACCATATATTGTTCATCTAACTTATGAAACTAATTTTAATACTCTTTAATATGTAAATTTGGTTACTGATTCTCTTTTTAAGCTTGCTCAAGTTATCTTTTGACACTCTCAAGATCATCTATGTCATCTTCAAATTCCTTACCAGAATAGCTACCATAACCAGAAATAAAGTCCCCTAATAAAGAAGATCCTTAAAATGAAGACCTTATATCTTCTTTAGTCATGAATAAGGCCTCATTTCAAATTCTTTCATATTTAGTTTCAGATTCAAAATCTGATACACCACTACTTGCATCTTAAAATTTATCATCTTGATTTGAATAAAAAATTCTTTTATCCTTTTTATGTTAAACCTTTTAAAGTTTTTCTTACCTTTTACAAACTTGTAGTTATTCTTCTTAGGTTATTCCTCATGATCCTCAACATCATCATTATCCTTCTCATGGCTATGAGTATACTTATTAGAAAAATGTCCTAGTTATTCACAATTAAAACACTTAAATTGAATTTTACCTCTATACTTACTAGATCCTTGCTTCAATATTCTAGCCATCATAGAAATAATCTCTTCATCTTCAATATCTAAAGTAGCATCATCATCCCTTACCTTCTTTTGTTTTGTCTTCATTTCAGATTTGAATGCAATATCCTTATTGATTGGTTTTGAGTCTCCTATCCTCATTTCATAGTAATTCAAAGTACCATGCAACTCATCCAATTTAAAGGTGGCTAGATATGTTTCCTCTTCAATAGTAAAATCTTTAGAATCAAAATTTTAAGTTAATTATCTTAGAATATTTTCAGCCACAACTTCTTATTTTACATCATCTCCTAAACCCTTCATATTATTCAAAACTTTATCAACTCTAAGAAGGTATGCATATATTGACTCATTATCATTCATTTTAAGGCTTTCAAGCTCATTTCTAAAAGTTTGAAGTTTTATAATTTTTAGCTTTCAGTCACCTTCATAGAGAACTTGTAGCTTTTCCCATGCTTCCTTTGCATTATTATAGTGTATTACTTTTCCCATTTCTGATTCTCCAAGTCCACTTATGATTGCATTGGAATATTTTTAGTTATTGGTATAATTAGTCTTTTCTTTTATAGTGTTTGGAGGAGTATTAGGAGAAACATAAAACTTTTCCATAGTATCCCAAACATCAAACCATTGAGCCATAATGAATGTCTTCATCATAATGCTCTAGAAGTTGTAATTTACTCCATCAAACAATGGTGTCTTTCCAGTCACAGTGTTTCTCGCCATATTGTGCTTAAATGATCTCCTTTCAAGCTATCAAACTTTTGCAAAAGGACCTTCTCTGATACCAATTATTAGAAGAAAAATGGACTAAGAGGGGGGGTGAATCATTTCTTATAAAAAAATTAAATTTTATTTCAGATCTGAAACTAAAAATATCATAAGTATTCAATCACAATATCCACTCAATTAATACTTAATGTGTGCACACCATAAACCACCAATGAATCAAGCAACCATGAAACAAATAAGAAACAAAAGAGCACTATATATAAGTAGGAAACCCTTAAGGGGAATAAAAATGACTGAAAAAAAATATTTTATTGATATGTTCTAAATTTAGTGAGGTACCAACCCCACAAGGAACACTGATGCATATTTTAGTAGAGCACCAACCCCTAATTTTGTGAAGCACTAAATCCACAAGCATGATACAAACACTTAAGATGATCAAATTCCAATTCAACCACCTTATGATGTTCATATCTCTAATTTTTTTTCTACCACAACTAATGGATACATCTTATTCAGCTCGCACTTCTTCAATCAAACCCTAGGTGATCAAACTTCTCAAAAAAAGCTCATCAATCACTCAAAAAATCATAAAATTTTTTCTCTCATGTACTCTTATTTTAATCAACCTAAATCACACTTTAATCAGCCTCAAATAATTCTCAAACACCTGAAAATAATTTTCACCTAGGTCACTCAACTTGCAAACACAACTAGTTCCAAAAAAGCACCCAAGAACATCATTTTATAGGCTTCTCCTCATTTAAACTTAGGCACAACATTTTACATCCTTTTAGTTCGACACATAAATAAATTGAATATATAAAATTTAAAATAAAATAGTTATATGTGTCCCAATTAGGTTGTCTTATCTCAAACCATCATTTTATATACCAAAAATGGCTCAAAACCTCATGGGCACAATCTTAAAAATTGCCCTAAAATTAGTACCATAATTTTTAATGACCCAAAACTCATCACACATGATTAAAATATCATTTAAAATTCATAAATTGTCACAAATTTGATCAACCTATCAAATTATTTCATTTATTGGGTCCATTTCCCTTTACAATTCTCAAAATAACTATTTCCCCGCACCCTTCAGCACCATGAAAACTTCATTTGATAACCAAATCACTTCATTAAGAGAAACTCGTTTCATGTAACCACTTCATGTAAATTTCAGAACCTTTAGAACACTTATAAGAAATTTATAAGCCTTGAATCAACCCCCTGCTCAAACCACAACTACTTTTGACTTCAGTAAAATAACCTGCCAAAAATGTTGTTTCCAAAGGATAGATCATAAAATAATTTATACAAAAATTCAAGACATAAAAATGGATTAATTGTATTCCCAATTCATCCCTAGTAATATTATAGGTGATATAAATCATAACGAAATGAATCTCTTGCCTCAAAAAACATCAAATTATCACTAAAACACATGTTGTCTTGAACTACCAAAACTCTTCCTATCAAAATAATACCCTAGAAACCCTACTAAATCACTTTATCATAAGGGAAAAATAATATCACTCGAAACATTTTTGAACCCTATTTCCAATTCAACTTTAATCACTTCAAAACTCTACCTTTAACTCAAGTTATGGCCATTTTACTGAACCCTACTATTTGAGATCCCAAAACTACCCTTTGACCAGTCAATTTGTTTGGACCTCAAAACATAAGAAAATACAAGAAATTTGTCCTGAAACCTCCATCGAAATCAAGAAAAACTCCCATAATTCATGCAACATCAATTTTTCATGCTACTCATTTGGACCACCTTGTCCCAAAACCTTCTTCTTCATAAACTGTTATTTTTAGGTAGGGCCCACTCACCACCATTACCTCAACCATACATTTTTGAAAATATAAGTGAGTCCTAAACAACATAAAATGATCAAATTTTATGATCCAATCAAAAATAGATCACTATACTTCACTTTCTTCCAATTTCTCCTAGCTAGGGTTTAGCTAGGATTCTAGACCACTTTACCTTCTTAACATTCGTTCATAAAATCTTGACTATCAAATGAACTTTTTTTTAAACCTTATAAAATCACCATATAATATTCCCTAAAATCCATAAGGTCCCATGTAAATCACACTATTCACAACGAGCATTTGAAGTTCAACTTTGAGCTAGAATTTCACTTGTTTTTCACCCTATCTCACATAAACTATCATATATTACAAAATAAATATCATGGGAACCTAAATTTTTTCTCAAATCACTATAAAACATCCCGTTAACATATCTGATCATTATAATTGCAATTACATACATAAATATCTCCAGTCACTCATACTTACCTATGTTTACATGTCTATTCCTCACTGTTGAAGCTAGGGTCAACATAAATAACACACTAAATCATCAAAATAACCTCTAAGAAATGATACAAACATATCTAATATGTAATTATATACCTTAATTCATTCTTCTATGAGCTCATATAGCTATAAACCACACAGTCACAACTCCAAGTTGTCATACCTTCTCCCAATGAGTACTTGTAACATAGTGAACCACATGTGCCTACACTATTCCACTACTGTGAGTTCCCAAGAACCCTAAAAAAATTATATCCATCAGTCCATCATGCTTCCCAAGTATCTAGGAATCTCATCTTGTCATGTTGTATTACCTAAGCACACGTATGGGCTTGTTAGAGCAAGCACACCTCACTAAATCCCATTGTATCATATCAAACACATATGAAACATCAGGTTAGCACTATATTCATAATACTAACAACATAATACATCATCTAATTTTTCATTAATTTTGTTTTGCATCAATGACAACACATATTAGGACCACATGCCAAAACCTTATTATATTCATTCTTTGAAGTTTTATTAATTATCCCTCTTAGTGATAATAAATAAGTTGTTACACTGCCATGTTGTAACAACACATGATGAGAAAAGAGAGTTAAATATCTTTTTTTTTTCTTCCAAAACTTGTGAATTAAACAAGTTTCTCCTTATATATAATTCACCATAACTCAAATATCAAAAAACTTGTGCATTTAATTTAAATTCCTACGAACTATGAAAAATATAGAAAAGTGTAATTGAATTTGGTATTGATTTATGAGAAATAAATATTGATAAAATTAGGCTTTGAGTTGTCATGATAAACATTTATATTTGAGCCAATATTTACATCCATAATATACCCCTCAAATATTGTTTCAAACATGATGTGATTTTACATTCATAGGAAGATACATTAATGTATGATGCCACCTTCAATTTATTAACTCACTCTCCATGAATTGAAAATTAAATAAAATATTTGATTTCCCACATGCATCAGAAATGAGTGAGTAATAAAAATATTAAGACACATGGAAACTTTATATATTAAGTCTCCAAGACATGATACTTAGATAAAATGATTATGATGTTGACATTTGACATAATTCCATATGGTTTTGTATGAAATGGTTTCCAAGAATGATATTTGGAATGAATTTATAGGTCATTCATAAATCATAATGATGGTTTTAGAGTAATATTAAAATATTGGAGGATACGAAATAAATAAATAAACATTGATTTTTTAAATGAATTTAATTAACTTTATTACACGTCACTTTCACACCGAAAATTTAATATTAAAAATATTCAATACTTAGTTACATTCTTAACTAATAATCAGTTGATATTTACATATATACCATAGTGTTTATACATTTTCCTTGTGTAAACTATTACATATTCTTCATTATTATCATTTTGATCTTGTATAAGCTTGTATATCCCAACTACAACTAACATCAGCAAGAACTTACAAACAAATAGAAACCACCAAACCAAAGGAAACAAAAGCAGGAGAATAAAGAAGAAAACAAAAAATCCATGGAATAAAGAAGGAATACAAAAGTCATAAAGTAAGGAAGGAAAATAAAACCACATAACAATGGAAAGAGAGGAAAAAAATGTGTTTCAATGAAGAAGAAAGAAATACTATATAATTAAAAAATTGAAATAAAATCCATAGAACAAGGAAGAAAAAGGAAAAAAAAAGTAAGAGGATGAAAAAGAAAATATGTGGAATGAAGGAAAATAGACAACCATGGAGGGGAAGAAAAATGCCAGGGTAAAAAATTAGCTTGATCTCCATGAACCTTAAGGAGCTGCAGGACAAACTGGATAAAATGTCTTCCCTTATCCTCAGCAAAAAACTCAAAAATGCCAATGCTAGAAGTATGGAAATGGAAAGTGAGTTGTTAAAAATGAAAGGTATTATTATGAAAATCAGGGATGCACATATCCTTAATGTGAAAATTATTATTTAGCATCTCAAACTGCTAGCCGAAAGGATGCAGTCCATGGAGTTGGAAAAAGAAAAGGAAAAGGATGGAATAGGGCCGAAGGTGGTGATTCAAGAACCTAACTACAAATACTAGAAGGAGACAATAGCAACATCTGAGTCAATATAATGGAATGGATGCATCGATACGGTGGAAGATCTGGTTGAAAAGAATAAATGAAATGCAATGGTTTTTTAATCTGACTGTTTGTTTACCTTTATGCTGTTAGTTTCATCCTTCGGACTGCTATATATTGTAAATTCTATCTTACATGGATATCATATACTATTGTTTTTGTTTTTGAAATTTTGGATCATGAATGTCCTTTTAAAGGTAAATCCTTTGGCCAATATGTAAGTATGTTGTAACTCTTTGTAAGGGGGTAGGGTCCCCTCAACCCTAACTTTTACCTCTAATAAAAAAAATGCCAGGGTACACTAAAATTATATATGAAAAATAACAATATAAAGTAAGTTTGTGCAAGGAAGAAGGAAGATAACCCATAAAATGAAAAATTTAAAAAAAAAGTAAGATGACATACTCTTGAAAAAAATAATAAATTTTTTAGCTAACAACGTAAGAAAAAAATGATCTAAATAATACCAGAAGAGAGTATTCAATGATAACTTAGTAATTTTTAAAATCAAGAGAAAAGAAGAATGAAATCACACAAGATCGAAAACTAGAGTTGTATACAGGAAAATAAATGGCCACTCCCACATTTGTCTCACAAAATGGCCTACCCCAAATAACACTGAAACAAATGCTACCATATCTAGTGAGATATTTTTCTCATATTCCATTCAAGGTAGCATATTCTCAGAAGATAGAAATATATTCACTCAAATTTGGTGGAGTATGATCACACACAGCTAGAGGTGGACTGAGAAAAATTACTACACATTGAGTAAGTCATAGGAAAATAAGTATACAAGTAGAATACTAAGGTGATTATAAACATGAAGTTGGATGCATGGAGTAAAATTCCATACTTTACTCTGTTGGATAATGGCATTAGGGTTGTGTTGAGTCACCTACATAACGAGATGATATATTTTGACTAAACCTACAAAATAATATCAAAATTATGAAAATGGTCACAAGGTTACTGACAAGAGGGAATTTGGCTCTAAAATTGGAAAATAAAAATACCTCATCACAACACACATCTTGACTAACAGGCATGACAAAAATAATAGGGATTTGGATTGTAGATATTACAATAGTGTGCTTAGATATGTGGAAAAATAATATGTCTAATTTTTTTCAATACAAATAGAGAGGATGACGCAAATACAAAGAACGACCATTTCCCTAGAAATTCTAATGATCAAGTATGAATAGAACTTGTGTGAGGTGTTAAATATATAATTCCATGAAATATAAAGAAAATCAAAGAAGGTAAGAATACATTTTATTGTGGACCTCTACTACTATGTTTAGCCATGTATTTCACATGCACACTTCCACACAAGAAAGGACATGTCACATGGGACAAAGGTACACCCATAACATCCCTAATTTTTGAACACATGAATACCATGCCAATGGTTCAAAATATAACCTAGGGAAAATTTTAAGACCCCTTAAAAAATTCATAGATATTACTTCAACAATATGTGAAAATGAATTTTGAAATTATGGTGAATCTAAAGGAAATAGGTTTCAAATGGTTTGGATGATAATATATGATGTCATCTGACAGTATATGCTAGGTGAATAGATACCTAAAATTAACTTAAGCCAAAATTTTATACCGGCCAACACCATTATCAAAATATTCACCAAACCATTTGAAACTCGTTTCCTTTAGATTCACCATAATTTCAAATTTCATTTTCACATATTCGCTAAGTAATATCTATGATTTTTTTAAGGGGTCTTAAAATTTTCCCTACGTTATCTTAAACCAAAATTTTCTAGCATATATTGGTGTAAATTCTAAGTGAATAGATACCTAAAAGTAACTTAAACCCAGAAAATTAAGCCTACTTAGTCCTATCCTTACACCTAAAATTTCACCAAATGTAAATTTCAAAAACTGGAATATTCATGAATTAACAAAGATTCACCACTAAAATTTACTCTGAGATAACCTAACTTATTTGATAGACAAAAAATATAAGGAAATTAGTAGCATCCAACTCTATTTTTTTATAAAATATAGTGTCTATATACGATAAGAAGGTTGTGTTCATAACAAACATTAATTAGACATTATTGCACTTCTTCATGCCACAGATCACCTGCATCACCCCAATTACATATGAATCCTTAGATGAATTTGAGGAAAATTCAATATAATATCTTCACAATCTGCCTATTGATCTATGAAAACCTATTCCAACAATCATAGATGATATAATAGAATAAACATGGGAGGAATTTAGGGGAAAATATCTTGAAGATTTCACTAAATACCTTGCATAAAAAGTAGGATCATCAAAGCCACTTAAGACCAAATCTCAAGAAAAAAATCAATAATGCAATGGAGGAGAGGCTAAAGAAGGATCCCACATTATATAGGTGAGAAAAAGGTGGCTAAAAAGAGGAGGGAAAAATTGTTATCACAAATGCGAAAGAAACTTAAGATTGACAAAATCTAGTACTACACTACATCTGATTCATGAAGGAGGGGATGAAAAGGAAAGTGGTGAACTAGGGTACCATGAAAGGGACCCCATGAAAATAACAGATTTAGATGACCAAGGAACTCCATCTAAAGAAGAGAAAAATCCAAATTCCCACACAATGGAAGAACCACAAGAAGAATAATACCTAGATGAAGGTGGAAGTGAACTAGGATTTACAAGGGAGATTGAGTCATTAGAACAATCTAAAATCAAAAGGGCCACATATAATTTTTTCAAGGTATGAATTGAATGAGGTGGTGTTAAATGAGTCGAATCACAATATGATAATGACAACAAAAAAAAGTAAATATCCATAATTGAATCATTTCTACACTCTATGAAAATGTTTTTACTTAGTATAAAATATATAGCCCACTTATTGTCAAAGCATCTAGTACAGATAATCAAGACGTAGTTGGAACTGGAGGGGAATATAATCATGGAACAATTTGAAAAAGAGCTCTAGGATCTTCAAAAGAAGAAGAAAAAATCCAAAAAAAAGAAAGTGCATATGGTAGAAATAGACAAAAAATTTGAAATAAAAACCATGAACACTAGTGCCCAAGTAGAAAAAGAATATGATGAGAAGAAAAAGAAGAGAAAAGAGAATGAATAAAATAAGGGAAAATAGGAGAAGGAAAAGAAGAGAAAATAGAAGCAGGAAAAAAAGAGTAAAGAAGAGGAAGAAAATTAAAAACAAAGGAGGGGGAGAAGAAAAAGGAGGAAGGAAAGAAGAAGGAAGAAGAGGAAGGACATGCAAATAAATTAAAGGAGAAAAATAAGGAATAGGAGGAGAAGAAGAATACATAGGAAGAAGAGTAGAGGAAGGAAGAGGAGGATGATAAAAAATAAAAGGAAGAGAATAATAAAGAGAAATAATAGAAGAATAAGAAAGAGGAGGAACAAAATAAAAAAGAGGAGAAGGAATAAAAGTAAGAGGATAAAAAAAGGAGAAAGAGGAGATGGAAAATAATAGAAAAGAGAAGGAAGAAAACAAAAAAGGATGAAAAGAGGAGAAAAAAGGAGGAAGAAATACAAAAAGAGGAAGGAAAGAAGAAGGAAGTAGAGGAGAAAAATAAGGAAGAGGGGTAAAAGCAAAATAAATAGGAAGAAAAGTAGAGGAAATAAGACCAGGAGAATAAAAAATAAGAGGAAGAGAAGAAGAAATATCGGGAATAGAAGAAGAAGAAAGAATATGAAAAAATATAAAAAAGAGGAGTGGGAATAAAATAAGGAGAAAAAATGGATGGAGAGGGAAGAGAAACTAAAGAAAGAGGAGGAGGAGAATATGGTAAGAAAATCAAACACAGGGATAGTAGTAAATATACTGGCTACACAAAAAACTCTAATGCACATGACATGAAAAATTTACGAAGGTTACTCATACATGGATCCTCAAGCTACCCAACTACAAACTTTTCCTCCTCCTACAGATAAAATTAAGCCACCAAGCATGCTTCAAGAGAGAAAAATCTTTTTATCTCACGACCCTAGTTCTTATGAGATACTACAAGATTCCTTGGCTTTAATCAAGAAAAATTTGGCATAAAGGGAACAATCCCAAAGTTACTAGATACAACATGGAGTGGTAGAGAAAAAACATGAGGGATGCACAATGTATTTGAATAAGCTCACACCACTTTAAAACTAAAATTTCAATTCCATAGTGGATGAAAGTTCAAAAATTGATTGGATGTAGATTTGTGAAGTGTTAGAAGACACCATGGAGAGAATGATAAACTCCATCCAACCTTTTAGACCCCAATATGAGGTGGATCCAACATTTCTGATAGAGAAGAGAGTGAAAAACACACAACAATTTTTTTTTTCACACTCTATCTAGGATGATGCACGGGATGACCAAATTTGTGAAGAGGTGGTATAAAAATACAAATCCACTAAGGTTAGTAAGTACATTTCAAATAATAAGGAGATACGAAACAAATTGGAATCAATTATTACATCCTTAGAAATTTCTATTTCAAATGTGGCCACATACAATACATACGCCATGGGTTGGATAGGAGTCATATAACAAGAGAAAGTAGAATTGGATAAAGAAAATAATTATCTTAATAAGTAATTAGTGATGTATGATATTTCAAAATATCCAAATGGAATTGGACAATAAAAATTAGTAGACTTAAAAGCTAAGAATCACTTAAAGCAAGTTGAAAGAGAAGATAAAATAACAGATATTATGGAGGAATATAGAAACAATATGGATAGCTAAACTACAAGTTTACAACATGAATTTTCAAAAGGTAAGAAAAAATATGTAGATATCAAGGTAACTCAATCCCCAATGGATATCCTATGACTTATCCAAGAAAATACAAAATTATAGCTATGACATGAATCCATACACGAGCATATGTCCACATGGAAAATGTTTGAAGGACATATTACTATAAAACATGATAATTACATCCATACAACCACACCATAAACAATACTCAAGATACATGTACTATATTGTATATTATTGTATAAATCATTCACACAACACACTACTTCTCATAAATATAGCTCTAAAAGTTGCAAAAATGAAAATTTCCATAAGCCATATGTATAAGTCCTTGTAGGTTAATACCTTAACATTCCATAGTAAAGGAGTAACGATTTACATATACTATCAATTTTTATGAGGTGATTGGTATTCATAGCAGTATGGAATAGAAAATTAAATGAATTACAGAGAGAAAACAAGTTTTTGATAAGGTATTGCATCTGAGTTGTCTCGAGAATGAGATAGTGTTTTGAAGTTTTGGGACGATGTTGACAGGGTTTTTCATCATTTTTTTAGACTAATGAATTGATAGAGCAAGAGCCACAGGGAACTATGCACTGCAGAAAATAACAAAAGCCATGAACCACTAAAAGTATGCTGACCACTATGAGAAGCTACAAAAAATGGAAAAACCTTCCAAACATTGGATAAATTCATGTATCATTAGGATAAATTCACCAAACGAAGGAAAATTTGTGCAATGATCACAAAGTCTAGAATCAAAGATACAAAGTCACTATCAAAACAAGAGAGATATAAAAAAGAGGTTAGATGATAGAATAAAGAGAGTGTGTCTGAAAATGAAAGACATAAGATAATTTGAATTGTAATGAATTATGAAAGATCAATATAAAGACTATTCTTTTCTCAATTTGTTTGGATTATGTTTCTATGTTTATATTTAGTATTATAATTTATTTTGAATCCTTTTTCTTTAGCATACCCCTTACTAAAGAATGAACTAATTACAAATTAACCCTTGATCGACATTTATGCTTAAGGTGAACATGATTGTACCTTTTCATTTGTTAATAATGTTGAAATATGGTTTTTTAAAATGAAGATGTGTCCATTTTGTATACCATAAAGATAAGTGGTATACCATAAAAAATATTGTGAAACCTTAAACATCACAAGTGGAACACCATAAACACCAATATGACACCCTAAAAACTAATATGACGCTATAAAAAATAATAGATATTAGAAAAAGTTAAAAACCACTATAACACCATAAAAAATCATCAGGTAGATATTACAATTTTGGAAAAAAAAAATCAAAAGGAAGATATTAGGTACACAAACATCTAGAATCACCAAGGATCCATTAGATTGATTTAGATCAATTGTTGAGATTTTATTTTAATAATTGCTTACATTGTACTGTGTACTTGACATGTATCTCAAACTTAATTTTTAGAATGAAAACGAGTCATGAGTCGTGATTCTGTTGAGTTGCAAAACAATGAACGATTATTGATTAAGTTAACGTTTTAATATTTTGATTATGATGCCACCAAGGGTGAATTAAATGAATTTTCATGCCATAAATATAATTTAATTCATGGTAATGTTTCGAATATGTTGGGTTTGGAAAGTAATAGATTTTTAAAAAATGTGAAGTTCATTTACAAGCGAGACTACAAGTGTAAATTTTAAAGTGTTATAACTTGTCTATTGCATTTTGGAAGTTATACTACAATTGAAGGCCGGAAAAGAGTTGTGTGCTATAGGAGAGTCATTATATTAACATTTTTTGGGTAATTCTTAAGGGAAATCCTATTATATTGCATCTTTTATATAAGATCCACAGTATCAGCCATCAATTTTTTTTTTTTCAACAATGGGGTTTATATATTGAATACCATGATATTTATGATTGCATAATCACTAGTAAAATCAACCTAGAGCTTAGATATATGTATTAGAACAAGGAAAATAATACTAGGGTTGGTAATTAAAAAAATGGCTCTATAACATGGGTGGTTGGATTGGGATGCTTGATGTTACATGAAGTTTTCCCTTTCTCATATTTTTTCATGGTCTGTGCCCAAAACTACAATGAAAAAAGAAAAGCTATTATTAGTAAAGATAGTGGCACTAAAGAAAAAATATTTTCATTTACCAAGTAAAATATTGGTGTGGCATTGAGGTCTATAAGTGATTAATTATGAACCATCCACATTAATATAAAAATAATCTCTAATGATTATCATGAGTCCAATCAAAGTGCCAAACCATTTTTTTTTGAAAAAATTAACATTAGATGGCAATGTACCCAAATAAGTAGCTCCTTATCCAATTCGTATCTTTCAACAATGGGTTAAGGATACTATTTCAATTATAGCATTTTACCTTGGATTAGACAATGATGATAAAGTGGATAGAACTCTCATTTAAACAATATACAATATCTATTGCAGTAACCCACCTGTTGCATATAGATTTGTTGAGCACATTGTAGATTCCATACATACACAATTATTAATAATCAAATAAGGTTATGAAACTAAGACCTTTAGGTTCACAACATACTTTTGTTAATTATTCTATTGCATTCTAGTGAATGGTTTAAAGGAAACAAGCTTCAAATTTATCCCTACTATAATTTTTAGGGGACAAATTGTTGGCTCTATTAATTGAGTGGACCCATAAGATAAGTATTCATTATCATAGAAGGAAATACAATCATTTCATGGAATAATTTTTTAATCCACTTTATCACATAATTACAAAAACTCCAATGCATATATTTCCTATGTCTTATAGACCTTACATTAAACTGGGATCAAATATAAAATTGGATGATTGGTACTTCATGGAGGAATAATTTGTTCTAATATTTTATAGATAAGGATTAAATCCCCAAAAAATTTCATTACATGTGTCAGATAGGGGTTTTCCCTTGGAATATATACAAAAAATAAAAAAATGGTTCAACTCTATTTTTTTAGTCCACTAAAGAAGAGCATATTTTCTTCCTTACCTATTTAGTGTGGATGGTTCATGTTCTATAGAAAAGAAGTATTTTTGGTAGTTACTTTTTTTGAAATATTAATCTTGATGTTAACTCTCACTTCTTGTATGACCCATGTGAGGTGATTCAATCAAGAGTAATAGAAAACAATAACTATGTAAGTAAGATTCAAAATGAAAGAAAGTTGTCTTTCTAGTCTATTCTGAAAGACCTATGCGATCTAAAAAATAATTTAGAATTTGAGTGTAATGCCCATAGCTTTTATGGCCCAAAATTAAATCATTTGTTAACTCAATGTCCAAGAAATTTTGGGGAAACCTTTTTAAATGCTAGTTAAAGAGCATACTTGATTAACCTATTACCATGCCTCCTGGATGGTTCTACTAATGGTTTTAATAACTAATACAAGTACCATTTATTATAAGAGGGGATTCTTATAATGTCTCCTAACCCATAGTTTAAAAACTTGGTTATTTAATTAGGTGGTAGGTCATGATTATTGTACATGGAGCTATCTATGTTTTGGCCATGTTTCATTCGCCATGTATTCCTATCAATAGGATTAGAGTTTGGACGATAATTAAATTGATTAAGGTTTGGTTTATATAAGGGTATAGAAGGTGACCACAAGACTTACTTTGTCAACCAAATAATTAATTCTATCATGTTTACCTAAATACAATTTCTTGAAAACAAGGGATGATATCCTAAATTAATAGGGTAAAAACACCATCAAGACTGCATTTACCCCAATCTATGATTACCAAGGTTTATTATAACTTAACTAGGTCATAACTTACTTAGTCAGGTTTAATTTTATGTAAATGGTATCTTACTATTTAATTTGTCCATATCACATAATTTACAAATTTTTATTTTTATTTATCCCAAGATGATATTCACCCCAATAAAAGGAAGAAGGAAAAATAGGCCACCTAAATTAATATAGATAATAATTAAGATTAAAAAAGAGGCCACTTTCCAATTTTTCCATACTAGATCTCATGTGAGCCCTAGGATTAAAAAAATGTGGGGCCTTGATCTAGAAAACCCTAGGTACTATTATGATTTCCTCATTACACACACACACAAACACACATACATATATATAATAATATTTCCTCTATTTGGTTATGCAAGTCTAAAGGGAGATTTCATAGACAGATAATGAATGTACATTGAATGGATTGCTCTTTACAAGTTCTATCTTCATTATCCATGTAAATATGCATTTTATTTGTGCATAACAAGATTTTGGTTTACTCTCAAATACACAGTTGGGTGGATATATATATATATATATATATATATATATATATATATATATATATATATATATATATATATATATATATATATATATATATATATATATATATCCATTGGAAGGTGGAGGGGTCACGACCAAGCTGTAACCCCTCAAATCCACATTCTATTGTTATAATTTTTATTTATATATAAAAAGAAACTTACAAATCATCCTTCACACACACACACACACACACACACACACACACACACACACACACACACACACTCACATTTCAGGCATTATTCAACTCTCAAACTCATATGTAGAGATTTAATAGATTTATCTCTTAGTACCAAAAGTAATAAATCTGATTTCATATTAATATTGCGTGAAAATTTAAGGGTATACATGGTATGTGTATATGTGTGTGTGTGTGTAATAAAAAAATATTTATATAAAAATAGAATTTGGTAATTATTTCAAGCATGACTACCCTCCATTGGGATTTCAAGCACCTAAAATTATCATGAGTAACCATATAAAACTATGTACAAAAATATATGGGTATTACCCTATATTTTTTACACACTTGTGAAGTACCTAATTTATTTTTCATCAATTCTATTGAATTGATGAGGATCTAACTCTTTATATAATTCATTCATAAATAAACAATACCACTTTTACTAAGCCCCTACATCCTAAGGAGTAGGTCCAATTTATTAATTTGATTTACCTCATAAATATGAACACAAATATTTTTTTTAAGTTACAAAACACATTTGAGAATAATTTCAATAACTCAAATATAACTAAACCATACAATATACTATTCCTTTGTGAAAATTAATCACGTTCCTAAAAATGATACAATGAAGTGAAACTTTCTTCATACATCATTTCACATAATTTTTCCTTCTATACCTAAATTGGTAGAAAAGTGAAATAAAAAAAAGACCCGCTTTTCTTTGACATCCCAAAACTAGACTTTTTGTGTGAATCATTATAACAAAGGAGTATCCTCATAATAGCTTAAGAAAACTCATCCCACAATATAAGATGGAAAGCTTTACATTGAACTAAAAATGTAAGATATTTAACTAGTCCCATTACAAATTCTTAAACAATACCCATTTTGTCTCTTACTCTTATAAGCGTAAGATATATAAATAAGATTTAAATCCTTTCCCTAAAAATAAGGATGAGACAAATAAACTCTGTCACCCCCCTGCCGGCTGTCTAAGCTTCTCCTTCCATTCCCCCTGCTGTTGCTCCCGCCACCCACCTCACCTCTACCTCTAAAAGACCGGTTACCAGGGCCTCTAGAAAGCTTAACCTTGAGACTCTTGCTGTGGAGAAGGGGCCTCATGAAATAGAAATTGCACATGAACTTCTGAATATTAGCAGTGCCAGTCCCCAGGATGTGCATATGGAAAGTTCGTCAAAAAGGCTGGATGCCTTAGAGGCTGATATGAAACTGCTGAAGGATGAGGTTAAGAACTTGGCTAAACAGAAAGGAAAGAGAAAAAAGGAGGAGGAGAGGGATATTGATAGTAGCCAGATTGATGATATCTACAAGAAGCTAACCTCCTTAGACTCCCGTTTAGGGAAGGCCAAAACTCAACATGATTATAACATGGCCATCTTTAGGGCGATTGAGGAGTTCATTGAGCAACATGTCAAAAGTGTCTCCAACCTCAGCGGTGTTTCGGCTACACTTTGGGGTAACGAAAAGGAAAGAAAAAGGACCATTGAGCAGCTAGATAATACTGATGTTGCCCACATGACAACTTTCGGTATGTTCCACTCCTGGAAGAATATCAAGACTAGCATTGACAAAGCTGCCAAGAAGTAGTTGTAGTTGCTTTTGTTGTTCTTGTATGTTTTTATGTTGTTTTTTTGCGGTCTCTCTACTGATTTTTTGCAGTAATTTTGTTGTTTTGTCTCGTTTGGGTAGCTGTTTTTGGGCTACTTCGAGCTTCATTATAACACTTGGATTTTGATCCTTTTCTCTCTGGTTCACATTCCTATTCTGGCTCCTAGGCCATATTTTGTTCTCAAGGGTATAGTCCCTTTCAAAAAACTATTTGCCAATAATAAAAAAATAAATAAATAAGGATGAGACAAATAAAATTCTCATTATACATGTAAGAAATATCATTCTTACAAATCCCAAGTGCAAAACAATGAGGCAATAAATCCTTTCCCCCTCCAAAGTGGAGGAATTTGAAGAGGAATCCCAAGGTATCATCACCAATGAAAGGGTGACATGTGTCACCCATATCTTTCTCAAAAAAAGACACCCACATGTTCCCATCGCACAATATATAAAATATTTAATGGACAAAAATCCCACAAAATCAAAATTACACAAAATAAAATATCCTCCAAATCTCAAAGTGGCTCACAATTTTTTTTATAAATTTGGATGTGGAAAAGAAAGGCTCAAATGGGAGGGAAAAGCCTATTTGAACCTTAAAAAAGGTCCCCTACCCATATTTAGAGTCCATTTTTATCTAAATGAGACACCCAATGGGTAAAAAACACCTTAAAATTTCCCCTTTAGCCTAATTTTAGACTTGGAAAAAGTGGAACACTTTGAGAGGTGGTGGGGCCCACCTAACCCCTTTTTAGGTGGTCCCACGCTTCATTAAACATGGTTAAGTAGATAAAAACACCCTTAACACAAGTGGGTACCATCAGTCCCCAAATAAGACTTCAAACAAGGGTTGAATTAATAAACACACAAATGGGTCCAAGGAGGAAATGACTAAATATGTCCAAAAAAATAACACACATACACAAGGAGAGTAGTTTACTCATATCCACTCAAAACCACGAACAAATAAGACTAAAACAAATTAAAAAGGGGAGGGGAAGTTTTCACCTAGATGACTAATTGTGTAATCTTGGAGGTGCAAATTCTGAGTCCCACATTCTCCTATATGAACCTGTAACCTGTATACTTGATTCACACATAATATACCCACTCGATACAATACATCAATTAAAATGATACCACATATATAAATTATTAAATAAATTATGGCTAAAAAATCCATATTAATAAATAAAATAGTATCTGAAATGAGATAGCTATCTAAAATGACATACATCCCTATTATATCAACATATAATCCAAGTTACTTCATAATAGCATCAAAAGAATAATTATCATAGCTAGTAATACAAATATTTAGTTGAAATGGCATACAACCATAATATAAGAATTAAAATCCATCTAATTCACATCCTAGTAGTATCCATAACAACATCAATAAAAATTAGCAATATGAATCACAACACTAGATTGGCACTATGTGCATCAAACACCACCTATGTCATAAAAGTAATCCATGACAAAACCATATAATCTTTGAATAGTATCAATGTCACTAATCTAGTCTATAAGATGAGTTAGCAATAAAATAATGAAGGAAGTTGGTGGGCATTACATCCCCCTCTCCTAGAATTATAATTTCTCATGAAATTAACTAGAAGTGATAGGGATATCAAGTCATCAATGGTGTTGCATCATACCAAGTAGCATTTGTCTCATCATATTTTTCCCACTATAACCTAACTTGGTCCAATTATTTCTCCTAAAGGGATAATATCTGGTGCTCCAAAATATGCATGGGCTCCAGTGTCCACTACCCTTCAGCCTCCACCTACAAGGTTGACCAATCTAAAACATAGAAATATTTGGCTCATACTTCCTAAAAACTGATATATGGAGGACATTGTGGGTGCGGGATACATGTGGTGAAAATTCTACGTGGTAAGAAACTGGCCCAATGACCTATAAAATATCAAAGAGACCCATAGACTAACGGGAAATCTTAGAATAAGTTTTGAAATGGATTTGAATCTTGTGTAGACACACTCTCAAGAATACCATATCACTTACATAGAAGCCATAACCAAACCTATTTGTGTCTGCACACACATCCTAGTATGCTCATGCCTACTCAAGACATTGTCTAATGGTGATATCCTGCTACTCCATATCGTAAAGGAAATATGGGAAAAAAAGTATTATGTCATCTAATCGGTCCAAAATCAAATGTTTCCTGCATGGACTCCCATAAAAAGCATGATAAGGGGCCATGTGAATCGAGATGTGATAGATGTTATTGTAATAAAACTCAATAAGTTATAGGTAATCTTCTAATATCCTCGATTGGTCCATGACGTACATCCTTAACATATCCTCAAGCCCCTGATTCCACCTTTAATTTTATCTATATGTCTCAGAGTGATAAGATAAACTAAAATTAATATATGTATCTAAAGTTGAATGGAATGATGTCAAAAAGTGAGATGTATAAATTGAATCCCAATCACAAATAACTATTTTTGGAATATCATTCAATCTCACAGTATCATCAATAAATACTCAAGAAATGGTGATTACATCATATGTGACCTTAATAGGTGAGAAATGGGTGACCTTGATAATTTTTTCCACTTTCACCATTATGACATCATCGTGATACGATGAAGTGTGGAAACTGACAACAAAATCTATGGAAATCACGCCCCATTTCCACTATGGAATATCATGTGGGTAAATAATACCTATTAAGTGATATTGTTTGTCCTTAACACCCTTGCACTTGAGAAAATAGATTATGAAATATGTAATGCCACAGTACATTCATGGACAATAACATAACTATCTCAAGTCTGCATGTATCTTCTTCACCCATGGATGAGCTGTATTAGGGCTTGATGAGCCTCAGAAAGAACTAACCTACAGAAATACCCTAACTTGGGTACATAAATGCACCTCTGAAGTATCCTTCATCGTAGGCCTAAAAATAGAGTCAATGCAGCCAAATCATGTAGTCATCCACTAAAGGCATCATTGATGATGTTTTCCTTTCCCTTAATATATTGGATATCCATGTCATAATCATAAAGTAAATTCATCCAATTCCTATGATGGATATTAAGATTAGACTATAAGAATATGTGTTGTGGACTCAAATGATCTATCCTTAAAATAAATGGTATACCTAAAAGAAAATTCCTCTAATGGACTAAGGCATGAACTACTACTACAAGCTCAAGGTCATGGGAAACATAGTTAAGCTCATAATACTTTAGATTTCATGACTCAAATGCAATAACTAGTTTCTCCTCTATGAGAAATTCCCCAAGACCATCTAATGAAGCATTTGTACAAACCATAAACTCTCCCAAAGGATATGGAATTGCAAGAATATATTACAAAGTCAAATTTTCATTGAGAAATTAAAACTCATGCTCGTACTTTTCTGACAAGATGAACCACTTTCCTTTTCCCTAGACGTTAAGTGATAGGATATTCAATCCTAGAGAAGTCATGCATAACTATTTGATAATACCATGCCAATTGAATAAATTTCTTAATTTTTAACGTTATGGTGTGTGTTGGATAATCTAAGATAACATGAATCTTTGAGGGATCTACTAAGATACCCTCACCAAAAATAATGTGACCCAAAAATGAATCTCTGACTGAAAGAAGGAAAAATTCTCCAAATTCCCAAAAAACATTTACTCCCTTAGAACCTGTAAAACCTATGTAAAATGATCCTTGTGTTCCTCCTCTAAGTGTGAATATATCAAAATATCATTGAGAAACACTAGGAAAAATAGATCTAAAAATTTCCTATAAACTCCATTCATGAGGCTCATGAAAATTGTATGTGCATTGATCAATCCAAATTGAACTATAGTGATCTCCTAATATTCATAATGAGTTTAAAACATTGTCTTCTAGATATCTTCCTTTATAATCTATAGTTGATAGTATCCTGACTTAATTTAAATATTGAATAACATCATTGTAAAGGGATATTGGTTCTTCACTATCACCTTGATCAGCTACCTAAAATCTACACACAAATGAAGGTATTTTTCCTTATTTTTCACAAAAATCACAGGTGCTCCCCAAGGGGAAAAAATAGGGAAGACAAGGCCCTTCTCTAAAAACTCATCTAATTGAATCTCAATCTCATGAAGCTCAACTGTTGTCACCCTATAGGGTGCTCAAGAAAATAAGGTTGTGCTGGGTACACAATAAATCATGAAATCCACCCCTCTTTCTGGTAGTGAACTAGATACTCCCTCAAAATAGGATACTCATCAAGTAGTGAACTAGATGGAACATCTTCAGACCTATCATTGATCATAATATCATACATTTGACATACCTTACACATTTTTTTCTTTAGTTTCATTACAAAAATTATACAAAAGGAAACAAGTATTTGAACTCTTCTTATCACTGCCGAGCTACCCAAATCATCCTAGAACTTAATGATTTTGTTTTGATAACTAACCTTATCCTAATGAGAATCAAGCCAATCCATAATTAAAAATACCACATATGATCCCAATGATAAGATTTGGATGTCTAAATTTGTGGAAAATACACCAAGATCAAGTATATAATCTCCACTAGGTGTTCACAATGAATTTAGATTGAGTAGCCAACTCTACTTGCCGTTTATCAGACTACCTAGAAGCCATTAACCCATACCAATCCACTTTAGAGGGTAAAATAAATGTATCAGAAGCACCATAATCAAACAATTCTTAAACAAAAATTCCATGATGATACATGTAGTATAAATAAATGTGGCCTGGTGCTTAACAGGTCAGTTCTTTACCATAGCATAGAAATGTTGAGAAAATTCCATGTTACCTATTATATACTTCGACATTGCTGTTTTATCCCTATCAATAAAATATGGTCTCTAAGAGCATAGGTAGGTGTAATGATCCAAATCTCAGTAAATAAAACATTCTCTTACTAGCCTTTGTGTGGGTGTCCCCCATATACTCTGTTTAAAGGATGATGTGGAACCAACTCTTTCTAACTGTTGACTATAACGAGGATGGGCCTATTATCCTCCATACCTCCTATATCTACCAAATCATGGGCCTCCTCATCATTTTCCCCTCTACATATCCTATATTGTTCGTGATCTTTGTTTTAGATTTACCTGATACTGTGAGTGTTTTTGTGGATGTAGTGGAGGCCTCAAAGCTTCCTATACAGGCCTAAATCTCCCTCTCATGGGTGGTGCAGTTCCCTATGATCTCATATCATATAGTGATTTAATATATTCCTATAACCTATTATTTTTCCTATCAAGGAACTCATTTGCATTGCCCCTATTATCCTTAGCTAAAAAGGTCTTCTCCACGTCTTTCTATGAAGTTGGAGGGGATAAAATCCTAACTACACAAGCTACGTCTGCATTTGGACCCTGAATAAACCTATTGAATTTTAATTTATCATCATAAAATAGTGAATATAGTGCAATAAATCTAGAAAAAAACTCTCATACTGTGCCACTGATTCCAAACCATGCCAAAGATAATGAAACTCATATATCTATCATTAAGTAAAAATCTATGACATGTAGTAATTATGGAAGTGCTCATCAAATAATTCCTATGTAACTGTGTCTCATACAAATAGAGATTTTGTTCCTCATTATTCCTCTAGATTCCTTTTGCATTATAGATAAGGTTAATGGATAGTTGGGACTTGACATTTATATCATATGTGTATATCAGAAAATAACTATAAAGACTAAGGAACCATGACTCGGCTCCAAATCTACTGTCATACCTCCATAAGTAGGTGGCTGCAGTAAAATTAGGTTCCTAATGACACTTCCATCACCTTGACCCTATGGACGTGGTTCTTAAGTCCCCTCTTCATGTGATGATGGTGGTACCTTTAGTGGTGGTTGATCCACAATGCTTAGAGAATGGCTACATTACTAGGAAGTGACCCTCTCCACTTATACTGAAGGGATACGATATTTATCTCACAAATTTGAAACATTCTATTTTAACACTTATTTCACTAAATTGGGACTTATTCTAGTCCCAACAACTAAAAAATATACTCTATATCAGAATCTGATATTTCTATTTTCGAATTCCTAAATGTCAAATATTGTAATTATCTGCACTCCAAAATTGAACATATCGGATTCCAAAATCACACATATCAGATTCCAAGATGGCATATATTGGAATTATATGTAATTCAAAGTCCCATAAATTGGAATCTAGAAAATAAAATATTGGAATCCATTAGATGGGCTAGCATCCGCTAGCCATGATTTATGATTTGTTATGTACAAAACATGATTATGTTTTATAAGTGCTAGCAGTCATTGGCCATTATTTATGCTATGTTATGTACATAACATTTTTATGTTTTATAAGGGCTATCGGATGCTAAGAATTTTTTATGGTTTGTCTTAGTAAAGCTCTTAAAAATAAGTTCCCTCGAATTCATTTTTTGATCAAATATCATCCAGAACAACTTCTCTCATCCTTCAATGATTGCAACAAAGGCCACAACATGGTGTTAAATTTGATGTCCATTTAGACGTTTTTTTAATCATTTTTATCTATAAAATAGTTGTAAATATTTAAAATAACCGTCACATATGACGTGCATGTTTTAGATATGATTTCCAATTTTTATAGATTATTTATATATTAATTATATTAAAAAATATTAAAAAACAATCAAGTGTATATAGTATAATTTAATATTTATTTTATGAACACTATAAAAAAATACTAGTTTATGAATTTTCAAGGGAAAGTTTTTCCGATAATTCACCACAGAAGAAGTTATTCAATCATATTGTCATCTTATAATCAATGAAAATATAAATCCTCCCAACTTATATTTCAAAAATCTCAACATTATAATATAGAGTTACACGATACATTCTTAATAACATATGAATGTATATATTATTTGCAATGTTAAGCATTTCAATCATAACAATATTCTAAAAAGATTAATAGTTATTTAGCATTTTCTTGCTCCAATTTATTGATTCCCTCTACCATAGTCAATTCCTGAGACACTATTTGTGATATTTTTTTGGTACAAATCAGCCATCAACCATTTATCTTTTGTATAATATTTGCATCATTTTTTCATACCCAACATAAAAATTTTAGGAGGGTTTCCCTTTGCACCTAATGTAATACATAGAGTATTTTTTGAACTGTATGAAAAAATGTTTCTACTCCAAACCTTTTCTAGGTCTCTTATTGTTATTCCCTAGACTATATTGCAATCTTAATTTCCCTAAGTGATTCTTGGATTCAATATGGTCGATATTTTTTTTATTGAAGCTCATTGATATCTTTTTAACATCAATAGAAATGAGAGTGTCTTACCAGAATCCCAATTCACAGTATGGTGATAATAATTTAATAAATTCTGACAGGCCACCTCACAGGTTGAGAACTTTCATACCAAACTTGAGTGAAATCTTCCTATTGTATGTTTTTTTATCCCATATAGCAGGTCCTCCATATCCAAAATAAGTAAATAAATATTATCACTACCTACAGGGAAGTAAAAAAAAATTATTTTCATTGATCGCATATCAATTACAACCAATTGAAATAAACAACATTTTATCTTACAACTAATAGTTAACAATTGATATTTCTGATTGGATTACACCTCCTTTACACGCTACTAGATCCGTTGATGTAAGAGTTATTTCAAATAAAAAATCATCAATTCATAATCTATTTAATCCTATTGAAAAGGCAAGCATAATGTATTTGAAATAAGCATTAATCAATTCATAATCGATTTCGTTGTGTGGCAAACTTAACTGGATAAACATAATGATTTATGTGGTGATATGGTAAGTACAATATCAATTATTCTTTGTCTTATAATTCAAATTTAGCATCCATTATGCTACGCTTATATCCGTTGAAACACCTTTCGGTGGAGAACACTCCTCAACTATTACTAAGGATTTGCAACTGTTAGGCTATGCAGTCATTGGATGAACTACACTTAGCTATAAAACCTTTAATGAGGCTAGCCAAGTGCTGATTTACATATGTACTAGCTGGATCAAGCATATGTAGCTATTTTTATGATGATTTTGAAGCTAAAACAATGTTAATTCAATGTAACTAGTCAGTATGGAGTAATGAATTGGTGAAACATTATAGATAGTATGCAATTGTAAATCAAAGAGATATTGATGAATGTAAGGTTTTTTAGTCAAACCATTTATTTATTGAACGTGGATGCTTAGATTCCACTAAGATCTATATAGTTCATTTTAAATTGTTATCATAGCTTAAAAATGGATTTCCTTAAAAAAATTCTTTGACCCTAAGCCAAGCATATAAACTAATGTTTTTTAGTTATCTTTTACTATAAATTTGTGGGCCTTATAAATAATTTTGTTGTAAAATACACATGGATATCATATCATTTCCTATAAATTTTTGGGCCTTACTGATTTTTTGCATAATAATTTATTTTCTTCTAAGTTTGTGGGGATTATTAATGGTGTTGTTTGTAAATTAACATATCTAGATCTGATGGCATTTTTGTGGCTATTGTACCTGAGTCCTCCACATATGTCATCTGAACTGTAAAAAACATAACTTTGTTAAAATAACTAAAAACTATGGCAATTGAAGATAGAGCTCATTAAACTTATTTTAAAAATGATTAAAAGTAAATCACCATGTTGAATTGGTGGAATAGCGTTATGCTAAAATGGTTATACATCAAATTTTATAGATTTGTGGTTGTTTGCATAAACAATAATTGTATAAGTAACATATTTAGGTTAAAATCCATTAAAAAAAGCACTTTTTGAATTTTTTTTTGGAGACAAACCTTTCTTCAAATGAGAATAGTAATGTTTCAGAAACATCACTTGAATATGTGTTTTAACAATAAAATTAGTAGATAGTTAGGAATCCACTAATGCATAGAGAGTGAAACTGCCACCACAAAGCACTAGTACTAGATAATTTAAGGAACAACATCGAGTGAACATATCATCCTAAAAATCTTATGATCTTTCACAAAGAAAAGGATGGATGTTTCCTTGTAGGAAAATTTTGCTTGCAATTACCAATTTTTGTGGAAGTTTCTCCATCTAATCCATAGTGACCTCTTCTCTATAATCATCGTTATTGTTGTGGTTATGTACATAAGACACAAAATTTTGAATCTCTTTTCTATCGTAGAGTCTGTAACATCCATCTCGAATTGATAATCCAATGTATTTAACATTTTCCATGTATCTTTGTATAGTGTCACTTAACATTTTTTTAATAACAAGTTGGTACTAGAACAATAATAATACAATCTAGCACATTGTTTCTGATAACTATTAGAAGCTCCATTATGACATCGGAAGAAATATCGCTGGCCATATTACAAAAATAAATGATCACACATTCAACATTGAAAGAATTAATAAAAGGAATAGCTGATAAAGTTGATGGAAGTTGGAATGGATATGCACATTTACAAGAAAAATTATCTGATACTTTCACCCTTGTTGGTATATTTCCTTCCAGTGACATCACATAGTTGTCTAATATTGTCTGAGTTGTGATGGAAAGAAATTCTTCCACCTCATGATATTTTTTCTATTTTGTATTTTTTTCCCCAATATGGGAATCAAATTTTATTTTTCCATTTCTCTCTTCACCTAGCATTACAGACAACTGGTGGTGGTGTGATTCATGCAATTTAAATTTTTTGATTGAATTAGATTCGTTGCAGGATGTCAATACATTATTATCTGGATGCTTATTTCTCAAATAATGTAGATTTTTTTCTCTCATTTTGTTGTCTCCTTTTATTCTTCAGCTGTAAGAATAAAATGTATCTGCTATTACATTATCCTCAAAAGACCAGTTGATTTAGTATTCCTTTTCAACCCCTGTAATTTTTATTTAGAAGGGTCTATCTCTAATTTAGTCAAATATGTTCACCTCAACATAATCAACTTGGCATGTTTTGGAGATGAAAGAAAACATTTTCTATGCAAGAAATGATAAACAGAAGATTTTTTTATCATTTTATACAATTTTCTAAATACTATAAATATACCAATTTGAATTTCTTCTGCATTTGAAAATCTAGTTTTTTCATAATCTGTTAGAATCCCCAAATTCCAACCATATTTTGAATAGGAATATGGTTCGCTTTTTATTGAGGCATGAATTTCCCATTACCTGAACAAATAAACATCCAACTCCATATCTAGAATAAAACACTTATTGTTTTCAAAGTTGAAGCATTCCACCTGAACACGTAGTGTCCCCAAATCAATAAATTTCGATGATAGAACAATACCAACTTCCTCATGATTATCATCTATAAAAAACAACCACACATCAACATGGTATTTTTCAGGTGAATTAACTTCCAAAAACCATTCCTCGTCTCTTTTCTTCCAAAAAATAGTGCCTACGATGAATTGAATTGTTTTGAATGGAGTGCAAACAATGCAAGACATTTTACCTATATGTAGAGTAAAATACATCAATAATTAGATCATTTCCAAACTTTAAATTATTTATCTCACATTGTCTATTAAGTAATTTAAATAGTACTCTAGCGGACACCAAATTATAGAGTTCTTTACTATCTATCATAATAGAGTAATTAACTTAATGGTTAGCGACTGCTAGGTTTCAATATGACATCTTATGTATCATTCAACTAGTTACAATAACTCATATTTTGTGGATCAAATAAATAATAATAGAATTATTCTAAAAATCTGAAATCCAATTATAATGATTTGAAAGATATAAAACCATTTGCACCTTTTTAAATTATTACATATGAGTTGGACAAGCCATAACATTATATAGATGGCATGATAGGACCGTTAAAAAATACACACTTTAGTGGTAGATAGACTTCTATTCAACATATAAAAGAACAACCTAAAACATTTTAAAATCCATTTACACCTTTTTAATGATAAACCATAGAGGACATTAACATGTAATATTTGGTATTTTGAAGAGAGGTTGTGCTAGCTTAGGATTATTTGTTTTATAAGACTATGTGATTTATGTGTATATCGGTCATACTGTAGTAGTGAGGATTAGATGCATGTAACAAGACTAATGAGCATGTTTAAAGGATAACAGTCAGAAGATCTAATATTTGGTATTTTGAGGAGAGTATTTGAGAAACAAATCACATTAACAGAGTTAGTGATATCTCATCTTTTTTTTATATAAGATAATGTGAAATATATGTTTATAAGACATACTTTATTCATTATGTATAAATTTATATAAATACTCTAAGTATGATATTCTAAGCATAGCGCTTAGTGGGAAATTCCACAAAAATATATCAAAAACAAACAAGAAGGATTACACTTTTCCTAAACGTAAGAATGGACCTCTACATAGTAGCCATTTTTGTGGAAACAATGCTCTCTATAAGGTTACAGTAGCTTAAACCTATTTCAGAAAAGATTTGATTATTAACAATGTTTTTTGAGTACCACTACAAAAAGGGTCTATTCTCTCTTACTTTGACTATAAGTTAGATTTAAAATACTAATTCAAGAAATTTATTCCAAATTTTTCGAACTTATGTTAACTTATTTACAATGCTAATATTCTTAGGCTGTAAACATGTATTATTAGTACACTTTTGGCTCGTATCCATGGTGGAAACAAGTGCTACACTATAAATCATTGAATAGGGATCAAGCCATATGTATTGTTCATAAAATATATTTTTTGCAAAAAATAATTCACAACCTTTCATATCGAAAAAATTATTTACCTAATGTTTAGTTTTATTCATTATCGAAAGTAACGGAACAACAGACACTAGTTTCAACAGTTTATTTTATTGAAAATTTTGGTAAAATAATAAATCACAACCTAGTTGAGTGACCGTGAGGCTCCTACCATTATGTTTATCGTAAACACTATTTGTACAACTTCAAATCACTAATTTTTTTCATTAATTATTATAGTCATTTTTATACCCTTAGAACAACAGTCTAATCCCATGTGCGTCGGCCTATCACCCAATGGGAACTGGGTGCTCACCTGAGGCACATGTGGGCACTGAGCCCCCCTTTACATGATTCTTGTGAGAATGCATCCTTATTGATAGATTTAGATGCAGGTAAGAAAATAACCATGCATTCATTCTAAGAACTTAGGATGAGTTATCATATCAATGCATCCATTCAAATAATAAAAGAGAAGTATCAACAGGATACAAAATTTGATTCATAACACAAAGGAAATGTGCTAGGATTTATGCTTATAAAAAACATATATTCTTTAGAATAGAACCTCATATTCATGTTAACAAGTTCAATAACCACATTACATTCATTAAGGTCATAATAGACCAATATGACAATGCAGATCAAAGTCATGCATTAGGAACCTAAGTTATACTTTCCACATTACAAAACTTGTTACAGACCCATCCCTCTAAATATACCATCACTACTAAATTCCTCCTAATCCCAACCTAAAGGATCCTTCATTATTCTTGTAGAGCTTTGCCTATCCAATGCTATATGAGGCTGCTCTTGGTGTGTGTCTCCTTTATGTCTCCTCTTTTCTTCTACCCAAGAATATCCATATATAGCTTTAGTCTCCACTGCCATGACTTCCTGAGATAATAGATTAGTTGCCAAGTGTCCATGTGGTCCTTTAATGGAGCATGTTTCCTTTGATCTGAGCTCTCCACTCTTTGCAATGATGTCTTTCTAGATCCTTGCATCACATGCACGGAATATTCCATTTTTGACCATACAGTTTCCAGGATGGCATCTTATCCACTCCACATGCTAGGTGGGTCACGTGTTTCTCGTGTGCTGCCTAGAATGCTGAATATGGCTAAGTCCCAAAACCCATCTTGTCTTACGCATGTGCGGCATGTGTTCTGCTAAACCTTATTATAACCCTGCCATGTGAGCCTTCACCTTACGCGCCCTTCTTCATATGTGCCCACGTGCCTTATTGCACTTATCCAATATTATGAGACCCAACATCACCCCACACTACGTCTATTCTATGTCCTCATAAACATATCTCTTTAATGAATAAAGAATGGCGGGATTTGAATAGGTAGAAAAACAATGAAGGAATGAAGAATTGGGAGAAAGAATGAAAGAATGGGGAAAATGAAAGAGAAAAATGCTTATTTTTTAAGGAGGAGAGGGAAATATGATGAGGTTCTTCATTCCTCACCATTAATAATGTCAATCTATGTTGGTGTCCAAAGGTTGTATTCATTAAGAGAAAAATATCTTGGAGAGCATAGCTCCCTTAAACACAATCTAAACTTGCAGAAATGGAAAGCATGCATGCAGAAATTTAAATGCACACTTATAGAAATGTAAACATACTTGCATAAAAGAAATCACACTTTCAGGAATAAAACACATTTGCATAAATTGAAATTATTGAATTGGAAATAAGCAAAATTAAATGAAACACTTGTAGGTTTACAACAAACTGAATGTTACAATATAAAGAGAAGAACAACACAACAAGATGATAATTACAAAAAATAAAATAAACACAAATTATTATACAATAAAAACAAAAATATACAGATACATCTTCCTTAGAATGAGTGGTCATCTCATTCCTTGGAAGATGATTTAAACCATGCTTCGAGATCTTAACTCAAAAATGCAGAATATTAGAGAGAAAATAATAGATTCATTTCTTGGTGGTAAAACATTACATATCTAAGTGTGGAAGGTTGCATTTATAATTTATGCGTCCAACCAACTCCTTATTTTGGGGGATACAATTTGGTCTTATCTTTATTCTAATCCTAACAACTAAGATCTCCATCTCCACAAAATATGGAGAGAGAGAGAGAGAGAGAGAGAGAGAGATTATTGGAGTCAAAGTCTTATCTCACTTATTTTAGTAAGATTTGCTCCCAAATATTCTCCTTAATTTTCAGTAACAAGAATCATAATGATTTTATTCTCCTACATTATTTGAAGGAGGTTTTTCCTCTAAATATTATTTTCACTAAATATTTTTCCTAGATTTTCCATTTGACTTTGTTGTTTTTATTGTGGAACTTTTGACGCTTGTTTGATACACTTTTTCTTCGGACTGTAGTTCACTAAAATTTAGATTTTTCTTCATTGATAAAACCTATAAAAAATCTAAATGATTTTTTTTCAAACAAGATTTCTATGAACAAAAACCTCTCTCATATTTTTCATTTGAATTTTTTGTTTTTAGTTTATGGAACTTTTAGTGCTTGTCTGATACACTTTTCCTCAGACTTACAGCTCACTAAAAGTTAGATTTCTCTTCATTGGTAAAACATGTAGTAAATATGAATGGGGTTTTCATTAAACAACATTTCTATGAACAAAAACCTCTCTCATATTTTCCATTTGACTTTTTCTGTTTCTGTTTATGGAACTTTTAGTGCTCATCTGATACACTTTTTCCTCAGACTACAACTCACTAAAAGTTAGATTTCTCTTCATTGGTAAAACCTGTAGAAAATCTAAATGAGGTTTATGTTAAAAACATTTCTATGAACAAAAACCTCTCTCATATTTTCTGTTTGACTTTTCTATTTCTATTTATGGAACTTTTAGTGCTCATCTGATACACTTTTTCCTCAGAACTCCAGCTCACTCAACGTTAGATTTATCTTCATTGGTAAAACCTGTAGTTTCAAATAACTGAATGAGGTTTATGTTAAACACATTGCTATGAACTAAAAACCTCTAACCTCTCTCAAATTTTTCATTTCCAGACTCTGAGTTGATTCCTATTCGAAAATAAATCTACAAGTTCCAGAACTAAATGTATTTGATGAAAGTTCCAGAACTAAATCATATTTGAGTTCTATAAATAAACTATTCAAGTTACGGAACTAACTCTGTGAGTTCCAGAACTAAACATGTGAGTTCCAGAACTAACTCTATGAGTTTCAAAACTAACTCTTCAAGTTTCGGAACTAAATCAGTAAGTTCTGGAGTTAACTTAAAACAACTATAACTTTTGCATACGATCTCGGATTGAGATGATTCTTTTTTTGAACTTGCATATATTTTTTGAGAGGAATATGAATATGAAATCATTTTTGAGTTTAGAAATATACTATTCATGATCAATTCCAATTTTCTCAATACTAGCATTATCTTTCCTTTATGGCCTACATACACAAGACTCCTTTTCATCTTTTCCCAAATAATCAATAGGATTATGTAAACAAAATAGATAACAAAAGATTTCTAAATAATGAATAAGATATATATCCTATATTCTATCTTAAGAAAACTATAAGGATCTCCTAGATTACATTTAAATTCACTTTTAAAGGTAACTTAGAAGGAAAAAATAATGGTAATTTTATAGCCAATTTATGGCCTCATCATTACCCCACACTTAATTTTATGCATGTCCTCATGCATTATATTATTATTTCCTTTTCTTAGAGTCTTCTCCGTATTGAGCTTATGCATGTATGCATTCCATATATAGTTCAAAGACATGTTCTTGTGGATCTCCTTCTGTTGTTTTTAATTTTCTTTCTTTTGCAACAAGTTCTTGTGTGGATCTCCTTCTGATTTTTTTATTTTCTTTCTTGTACAACAGGTTCTTGTGTGGATCTCCTTCTGTTGTTTTTTATTTTATTTCTTGTACAACAGGTTCTTGTGTGGATCTCCTTCTGCTACTTTTGATCTCCTTTCTTTTACAGCAGGTTCTTGTGTGGATCTCCTTCTACTGCTTTTGATCTCCTTTCTTTTACAATAGGTTCTTGTGTGGAGCTCCTTCAACTTCTTTTTATCTTCTTTTTTTGTATAGCAGGTTCTTGTGTAGATCTCATATTGATATATAAATTTTTTTTTCTTAACATTCTTGTGTAGATCTCCCTTCTGTTGTTTTTTTATTTTATTTCTTGTACCTTCTTGTGTGGATCTCCTTCTCTTGCTTTTGATCTCCTTTCTTTTACATCATGTTCTTGTGTGGATCTCTTTCTAGCTCATGCATGTGCTTCTCATGCATGTTGTTTATTCATGGTTTTCCCATAAATTAGACTCTAAAAGTTTTGATTGCAAAGAGGTGCAAATATTTTTCATATAAATAGGGGAGACCTCATGAATTTTATCTTCTCCTTCCTTGGAGATCTTAAAAGTGGATCTAGCTGTAATAAAAAACTTACAAGAAAGCTTAAAAATAAAATAGTAGAACAAAATAACTTGATCATACCTCTAGTTTTCTTTGTCATCCTATTGTTAACATGATCAAATAGTGTCGAGAAGAAATCCACCAGGTAACAGTTGATTGCTTTTGAAGAAGAGTCGTATTTTATTTTTTGTCTTTAATTGGCCAACAAGCTAGTTTTCCTATCAAAGTTTTTTGATTTTTTTTTCTTTTTTTACTTTTGATTGGCTTGCAAGCTTGTTTTCTAATCAATTTTTTTATATTTTTTTTACCTTTGATTGGCCAGTAAGCTAGTTTTCTAATCAAAGTTTTTTGAATTTTTTTTTACCTTTGATTGGCCAGCAAGCTAGTTTTCCAATCAAAGTTTTTTGATTTTTTAATTTTTTAAATTTTTGTTGAAATAATAGCATGAGAAGGATTAGAGAAAAATTTGATCCATCATCAGACTATATTCGTGAAAGTACAACTTGTGTAAAATAGGAAGCAATGTCTGAGATCTCATAAAAACCTTTTTGCATACTTGGTAACTCCAAGAAGATCTCAAAAAATTGTGTAGATAATTTCTACGTCTTCAAAGCCCAACTTGAATCAGAATCAACATAGTAATATTCAAAGCCCAAACTAGTGATCTCAGGAGATGGGTTGTGTTATGTATCTAGTGGGTCCCTCCAAACATTATCCTTGGTTGATATTGTTGGTGCGCAAAAATATGCATGCTGGGTACCAAGAACAACTTTGGAAATTCTTGTGGATGTTAGCACAAAAAAAGTGTTTGTCTTGATATTCACAATAATTGCTTCTTCATGTTATACAAGCATATACAAAAATGAAGAAATCGAAAGACATGAAAATAGATTTTTCTAATGGATATGGTTCAAGGATTGAATTTTATTATGTGATGAAAAATAAATTTGGATGGGTGGATTTATTATGAGTGGGTTTTTATTTTGGCTCTAATGAAATCCCTAAATATGGATGGAGTTAACTAGAAATGCTACCACTTCATTATTACAAACTGAATAAGCCAGTTTTTGACTAAGGTTATGTGTAATAAGATCACTAAGATGTTAGTTGATTCAAAGGGAAATGGTGGTGGTTATCAAGAATGAAATATTATATTTCATCATTTGGATCTACTTCCAGATTCAATATCATATTCTACCATTTCCAGATTTGAATTCTTTGTTCATACTATTATACCTTCTTGATCAAACATCATAGTCATTTTCTTATACACAGTTTGTGGGGAGATAAATATTTACAATATAATATTCTTAATTGCAGAAATGAAATTTTAATCTACTTCTAGGAAATAAAAGTCTAAAGAAACTACATACCAAATATTTCCTGTCATAGAATTTGCTAAAATGTATTCTACTGTCACTAGAATATTCTTTTAGATAACTTTGAATCTCCTAATAACATCATGTCCTCAGAAACAACACCAAAATGATGAGGGTTCGTCAATCCTCGCCATTAATAATGTCAATCTGGGTTGGTGTCTAAAGGTTGTATGCATTAAGAGAAGAAGATCTTGGAAAGAAACTCCCTTAAACACAATCCAAACTTGCATAAATTGAAATCACACATGCGGAAATTTAAATGCACACTTGTAAAAATGTAAACACACTTGCATAAAGGAAATCACACTTGTAGGAAAAAAATACACTTGCATAAATTGAAATTGTTGAATTGGAAATAAGAAAAATTAAATGAAACACCTACAGGTTTACAACTGACTGAATGTTACAATACAAAGAGAAGAACAACACAATAAGATGATAATTACAGAAAAAGAAATAAACACAAATTATTACAAAATAAAAACACAAATATACAGATCCATCTTCCTTAGAATTAGTAGCCAGCTCATTTCTTGGAAGAGGATTTAAACCATGCTTCAGATCTTAACTCAAAATTGCAGAATATTAGAGAGAAAAGAATAGATTCATTTCTTGGTGGTAAAACATTACATATCTGAGTGTGGAAGGTTGCATTTATAATTTATGCATCCAACCAACTCCTTATTTTGGGGGATACAATTTGATCTTATCTTTATTCTAATCCTAACAACTAAGATCTCGATCTCCACAAAATATGGAGAGAGAGATATTATTGGAGTCAAAGTCTTATCTCACTTATTTCAGGAAGATTTTATCCCAAATATTCTCCTTACTTTTAGTAACGATAATCACAATGATTTTATTCTCCTACATTATTGGAAGGGTTTTTTTCCTCAAAAGATGATTTTGACCAAATACTTTTCCCAGATTTTCCATTTGACTTTTCTGTTTTCGATTGTGGAACTTTTGATGCTTGTTTGATACTTTTTTTTCTCAGACTGTAGTTCACTAAAAGTTAGATTTTTATTCATTGATAAAACCTGTAGCAAATTTGAATGAGATTTTGTTAAACACATTACTATGAAAAAAAACCTCTCTCATATTTTCCATTTGACTTTTTTGTTTCTGTTTATGGAACTTTTAGTGCTCATCTGATACACTCACTTTTATATTTATCTTCATTGGTACTGTGGTAAATCTCACATAAAAAAAAAACCTCTTATATTTATCTTCATTGGTAAAAACTTTTTCCTTGAATGTAGCAAATATTTTCTCTTCTTTGGTAATTGTAGGTTTTTTTTAAACACATTTCTATGAACAAAACCCCTCTCAAAATTTCTGTTTCACTTTTCTGTTTCTATTTATGGAACTTTTAGTGCTCATCTGATACACTTTTTCCTCGGACCGCAACTCACTAAAAGCTAGATTTATCTTCATTGGTAAAACTTGTAGAAAATATTAATGAGGTTTATGTTAAACTCATTTCTATGAACAGAAACATCTCTTAGATTTTCTATTTGAATTTGTTGTTTATGTTTATAGAACTTTTAGTGCTCGTATGATATACTTTTTCCTCGGACTGCAGCTCACTAATAGTTAGATTTATCTTCATTGGTAAAACATGTAGCAAATCTGAATGAATTTTATGTTAAACACATTTCTATGAACAAAAACCTCTTTCATATTTTCCATTTGACTCTCTGATTATTCATAGTCCCCATTTGATGTAAGTTCTGGAACTAAATCTGTAAGTTCCGGAACTAAACCTGCAAGTTTTGGAACTAACTTTGTGAGTTCCCGAACTAAACCTGTGAGTTCTAGAACTAACTTTGTGAGTTTCGGAACTAACTCTACAAGTTCCAAAACTAAATTTGTAAGTTCCAGAGCTAACTTAAAACAACTATAACTTTTTCATACAATTTTGGATTAAGATGATCTTTGTTTTGAACTTGCATAATTTTTTGAGATGAATCTGAATATGAAATCAGTTTTGAGTTTAGATATACCATCCATTACCAATTATAATTTTCCCAATACAAGCATTATCTTTCCTTTATGGCCTGCATATACAAGACTTTGCATATTTTCTCAAATAATCAATAGGATTAATCAACAAAATAGATAACAAAATATTTCTATAGAATTAAAAAGATATATATCATATATTCTATCTTAAGAAAAATATAAGTTCCTATATTACATTTAAATCCACTTTCAAAGGTAGCTTAGAATGAAAAAATAATGGTAATTTATGGTCAATTTATGGTCTCATCAAAATCCTTCCCTATTTTTGCCTCTAGCTTTTTTCCAAGCATCAACCTTGCTCTATTCTTGTTGACAGATGTCTCCGAATAGGGGGCTCACCTCCTCAAAACTTAAGTTTCCCCCTTTTTCCTTCATTGTCTCAAAAATACCATCTAATTGTTTACCCAAGTCATCAAGTGCATCCATCCTGCGGGTGATCTAGGGGTATAATTCCTTTAGCCAAATTTTGATAGAGCCTCACAAGGTCTCGATAGATTTTGACTTCTTCTCTACCTCGGATAGGATTTTATCCCTTTCTTATATGTTCCCAATATTATTTTCTTGAAAATAATTGAGTTCCATTTTATATGTAGCGACTAGGATGCTTTCCACTCTATCTCTATCAGCGCAATTGTCATATGCATCTTCAAAAACTTACTCTATGGCCTTTACCACTGTAAGGAGTTTAGTATATTGAGCAACGATCTTGACAACCTTTAACTTCCATTCTTTCTCTTGGCGTGCCAACACTTCTTCTATAGTCTCTAAGTTAAGTGGTTATCTTTCCATTGTGAGCATACGAGTCAAATCCTCTAGACAATGCAAGGCTGATTCATATTTTTTCTCGGGTGGCACTAGGTTAGGATGTTTTAAAACAATGAAATCCATAATCATCTCAACCTTCTTAGATACTTCATGCACCTTTTCCTTCTCTTCCTTTAGTTCGTTCCTTAACTACGTACTGATAATCTCTTCTTTCTTTAAGTATTTTCTCTTCTTAATGAGATCTTCCTTTTTCCTCTCCAATTCCTCCTCCAGGAATCTCACTCTATCATTCCTTCTGAATAGTCTGGCCTCAATCTCAACTGAAAATTTATTGAACGCGTTGTAGACCTGCTCATTTGATAATTTTTAAGCATTCACCAAGGGATTTACTCTTTTTGTCTCTGACACCTTCATTAGTGCTCCCTGACTTACTTCAAACTCAGATTCATCCACTTGGAACTTAAACGCCCAAGATAACATCTTTCTGGTTCGGGGATATGCACCTTCTTCATGAAATGAAATCATATCTAGGAGTTGTTCTATTGGTACAGTACTTTGGAAGTGCACACATAACACCTTTCTTTAATCATTTATGTATACCATTCCATTCCCTTGTTCTACCACTATGCCCTTCCCACCTATTCACGTAGCCTTTGGGAAGTTTAATGCCAAATTGAGATTCCCACCCACGCTACCATATTATTTCCCAACGCTCTCTTCTTCCATTTCCTAAAAAACTTCATTTGCACTCCACTCCAAATTCTTCTACAAAAAATCCTTAATGATTGCCACCACTTCTCTTTCCATAGCATTTTCCACTTGTTCCTTGGTGAGGCTTAGGATTCCCTGATTTTTGGTGCTTACCTCTTTGCTCACCCCCTTGCCTTGATCCTCTGTTTCCCCCTCATCATTCTCCTCTTCATCTTCCTCCTCCTCGAAATCATGTACATTATATACCAAATGGTCTTGACTTCCCTCAGGATTTTCATCATCCCTATCACTAATGTAGGCCTTTAAGCTCTTTGTTTTCTCTAATTCTATCTTTTCTGTTACCTTCTACTTATTCCTAACTGGTGATTCTAGTATAGGATATTCTTCCTTTTTTTCTCCTTAATAGGGGACGTCCTCCTTGATGATTCTTCATGTGTGAGGGTTTTTTCATGCTCTAGCACCTCTTCTTTTAGGGTTTTTTCCTTGACTAGGGAATTCCTCCTGCGCGCGTAAGTGTTAGACTTAGTAATTTCTTCCGGCGCGCCCACCAATTTTGTGGTTTATAAACTTGGTGCCTTCTTCACTTACACCTCTTCTCTTTCCCTCTTCTTTGGCACAACCTTTTTCTGACCTATGGGGTATTCTAGAATGGAGACATCACTCTCTAGGTAGGAAAATTTCTCAAACTTAGGCCTTATGTGTAGATATACCCTTGTTTCATCCCTTCTGATGATCGACAATTTTATCAGCTTCATCATCTTTATTTCATGGGAGACATACTTATCCACGTATGCACACTTCTTAGGGTATACGAGCTTTCGGTGCAGCTTACAGTGGTGTTGGTCTACCTCACTAAGGTCAAACCTTATCCTTTTATCCTCCTTGAACTGGTTAACACCTGCTTGGAAGTATTGCAGGGTGAAGGAGAAGGGTAGCTCGCACCATGGGCTCTTAGTCCCATTTGTCAATATAAACCTACCAATGCAGAAATGTTGATAAACTAGAAATTCTACCTCTCCACCAATGAGCATGGGACACTAATCACAGATCCTCCATTTTTCCCCAAATGCATCACGCATTTTCTCTTACCACTTTTCTAGGTGTGCCTTGTGAGCGACTGTCATGGTCTCACATGTATATTTATCGAAACTTTGTACAGGTGAGGGATTGTCTTCTGGGTACTCCCAAATGAGATTCTCTGGCCCATCAGGCACTCTAGTCTCCAAGAAGATGATGGTGAAGAGAATGTTACCAAATAGTATCTTTTGTCCTTCCTACTTGCTACTTATGATCTCATCCACAATAAAGGTAGATAAGTTATAGATGGTCCCTTCTGAGATCTTTAGGCATATGTTTAACCATGCCTTGTTTACTTGCATCTATCTTTCTTGATCATTAATCTTGGTGACCAAGTTTGTGGTCATCCTCATAACATGGTTTGGGATTTCTATGATGTCAAAGTACCACAAAACCATTTTTTATAGTCATAATACTCCACTATTTCCTTGATGGCCTCGTTATCATCCAATTCATCATCTATGAATTCTCTTTCACAATTCAATCCAGTGAACTTGGATATCAACTGAGGTGTTATGTGTATCTTGTGGCCTGCAAAGTAGAAGTTGTATTTATGTATGTGTGATATCAACCGATGATATAGCTACTTGGGCTTGCCAAAATAAGGAAAATCATATAGTTGCAAAAGCCCTACATTCTCAAACTTCACTTTCACCTCATTGCTATATATTGGCATTCCATCTAGTGTCCTCTTGTTAGTTGGATGAACCAGCTCCAATGCCATTTCTTTCTCTATAGTGCTCGTGTGTTTGTTGTAATCTCTCACAGCCATTTGTCTTAAATGTAACACCCACTCTTTTCCCAGCAATACTCCATATGGGTACTGCATTTATGTGTACCATTCCTCATTAGAGCTAGCAATGACAATGGATTGTTTTCCTTTGCCCTTTCCCTTCTATTTCTTTGGTGAAACAATCACCTTATTTGGTTCCATTATTCTTATGGCTAAAATTTAAAACTCCTTGCTCTTCTCTACTACTATGCTCAATTCTAAGGCTTAACTCCGTGAAGAAATCCTTCTCTTTCCATGCCCTAGCTGCAAAAACCTAACTAAGAAAACCCTTCCAAAAGATGACACACTTAAAAAAAAAATCCTCCCACGCCCGTGTAATCCTTCCACTCTAGTTTGAAAATCCACCCTAGTCACACACTTAGATTTCTATGATTCTTCTTCCTTCACAAAAATTTCTCTGGATTCCCTTGTTCGCAAGAGCACTTCAAATTCATAATATAAAGGTTAAATATTGACTTGTGCGACCTCATATTTATAGTTTTTCTCCTCTCCAGCAATAAATGGTATACCACCAACCAACGTACTTAGCATTAAATGCATATTTTTCCACTAGGTTGACCTTAAGTGCCCTTACCCATGTGCCCAATCCTATGTGAAAAACATTCTACAACCTTATGGCACAAAAACATACAATTTGACTGAAGATTCTTATGTGTGCATCTACAGTGCCGAAGGCACTTCTTCTATCTTTTACCTAATTTTTTCCCTCACCTACCTCATGTTATTCTTGCACTCTTCATTCTTTGTATGTGGTCCTAGTTATAGCCTTCTTGATACCACAATTCATTATCCATCGTTTCCCCACGCGCTTTCTTCTGCTGGTCCACTCAAATTTTACTTTTCACTACTCCACCCCACACTAAAAAATATGTGTGGTCCTATGTGCATACACAACTTTAGAAAATAATGTGGTTACCAGAGCACAAGTCACAAAAAAGGACAAAAAGAAAGGAACAATAACGAGAAAGGGAAACACAAGAAAAGAAAAAGCATAAAGGGAAATCCTAGGCTAACTGACAATACTACCTTATTTACAAACACTAAGAAGACTTATTTATAGTAGGGCTTAAGCCTAATCCCATTGAAATGACCTAGCAATCTCGTCCCATCTAGTGCATGTAACTAGCAAGCCCCTGAATCAAGGATGTACGAGATGATGTAAGGTCCTAGTCAATGGAATTTCAACTTCCCTAGATGGCACAAAAACTTGGAATCATATAATAACACCATCTTCCCAACCTCAAACTACTTGTTTTTTATATGAAGATCATGTCATGCCTATTGCCTTTCCTTTTCTATCCTCTGACTCCATCTAGCAAGTGATCACCTTTCATCTAACTGCATCAACTTATCAATCCTCTCTTCCAACGCTTGTTCATCATCCAACCCTCCTACGTACGCTATATGCAGCGATAAAAACATAAATTAAACTAGAAAAACAGCCTCTGTGCTAAACAAGAATTGAAATGGTTTAGCCTTGTTCAACCTCTTGTAGGTTGTCATGTATGCCCATAGAATGACTGATACTTTTTCATCCCAATCTTGGTCAATGTGTGACTTAGTATTTTTTTAAATACCTCAATAGTTCTATTTTCCTATGGATGATAGGGGTAATCTTCTGATGGGCTACCATAAATTTTGCTAGTAGAATCCTGAATGTTTCAATGAGAAAATGTGTACCACTATCACTAGTCAACCTCAAAGGACAACCGTACCTACTGATTATGTTTTCCCATAAAAATCTAGTAGCTGCCACTATAGTGCAATCCTTCATAGGCACTGCCTCTACCCATCTTATTAGGTAATCAATGTAAGTAATGATATACTATGAACCAGTCCTTCGTGTGGCTAGCAAAATTGGCCCTATAAAGTCGATTGCCCATTTTTAAAATGGTTTAACGCTGGCTATTGGTCGCAAGGGAATTTCATCCCTCTTTCCATTTTTTCCAAGGCACTGGAAATGGTCACATGCCTTGCAAAACTCAATACAATCCTAGTAGATGGTTTCCCACCAAAGCCCTGCTAGTAGAATCTTCCATGCAGTTGCATTTCCTGCATAGTGTCCTCCTGCAATCCCAGCATGCACTTCCTCCATAATTTCCATGCACTCATGTTCCAATATACATCAGTGCAGAACCTCATCACATCCTAACATATATATATCTCCAATAATCAACATGTATGGCACGTTGTGTACTACTAATTGCTTCCTCTCCAGAGCCTTCATTCCATCCGGCACCACACCAATTTTCAAGAATACAACAATATCTTCCAAGTCCGAGGGTGCACGATGTAAACTAAATAGTTGCACATCTAACATGGAATACTCAATGCTTTGTGTGTCCTCTGTTGATTCAATCCTTGATAAGTGGTTATGTCCTAAATTACTCTTCCCTAGTTTTATAACCATCATGAAACCAAACTCTTGAAATAATAGGACCTAGTGAAATATGCGCCCTTGCAAAATGGGCTTGTTCACCAAGTATTTCAACGCCATGTGGTATATATAGAATATAAAGGGTGTTTCCAACAGGGACTATCTGAACTTATATAGCACGTAGATCATTGAAAGTACCTTACACTTAGTAGTTGTGTAATTTTATTCTACTAGTGTTAAATTCTTGCTTGCAAAACACAAGGGGTGATCACTAATCCCCTCACCAAGCTGTGCTAGTAATTCTCTCATGGATGTTCCTAAGGCATCAACATGCACATGGAAAGGCTTATCCAAAGAAGGAAAACATAGTATGGGTGTAATGACAAGCATATCCTTCAAAGTCTCAAATTCCTTTTGTTGCGCCTCTCCCTAATGAAAGGCACTCTTGTGTTTTAGCAATTCCTCCAAGGGTGCAATGATCTTGGCATACCCCTTGATGAATTTTTTGTAGTACCCCATATGTCTAAGGAAACCATGCACTACACTTTGACTAGTAGGCTCCCCCAATCCCACAATAACAATAACTTTGGAAGGATCCACTAGTAAGCCTTCATTACATATAATATGTCCTAAAAGGGTTATAAATGGAGTAGCAAATACACATTTCTTAATGTTGAGGGATATCCTCAATTGTTGACATCTCTCAAACATCAGCCTCAAATTGTCACAATGTTCTTTTACTAGCCCATACACAGTCCAGTCAAATAGGTAAAGTTGAATAAATTTATGAATGAATTCCTAAAATTCTTGTATCATGATACATGAGAACACAAAAAGCATATTCTTCAATGCAAAAGGCATAACCGTGTAGGAAAAAGTTCCCCATTTAGTGGCAAAATTTTTCTTTCTCTGGTATTCCTTTGCAATCATGACTTGGTGATACCCTGAGAACCCATCTGTGAAAGAGTAGACCTCGTGCCCAGCTACTCCCTCCAAAATTTCTTTAGTAAAGGGGGTTGGGAAAGGATCAATGACACAAACTACATTTAGGTCCCTACATTCAACACAAATCCTTATTATTCCATCCTTCTTAATACTAATCACCATTGGGCTTATCCATTCTAATTCCTCCATAACATCAATGATACCAGATGCTATCATCTTTTCTATTTATTCCTTGAAAATTTTGGGTTCATCTGATAAGGCCTCTTTCGAATCGAGTGCACACCTTCCTTAAACTTGATCTTCATCTCCCCTAAGGAATGGTGGACACCTTTGAGTTCATGGTGCCCATGAGGGAACAAATCCCTGGAACTCACATAGATCAATGACCTTTGAAACTTCTTTTTTTGACCAATAGTCCCTAATGATAGCTTCCTTAGGTTCTATCTCTTCCCCAGTGTTAACCTTCTTTGTTTTTAAGGGCTCATGGTAGGCATGTTCATGCTCATCAACACTATCTATGACTTTACATGTACCTTAAGAATGGTTAACATATAAAATTTCCATTTCCTCACCATCTACTACATAGACCATTTTTCCTTTTTCCTTTCCATGCATACGCACTCAAGCTATACTTTCTCTAATTCCTCTTCATCACAACTTGTCTCTAAACTAGGTTCTCCTAATAGATCATGTATTCTATCTTCTGTCATAGCACTATCTCCCATTGTAAGGCACTTGATTACTTGTATCACCTTATCCACTGATGGATTTGTACTCCTATACTCAAAATATTGAATGAGATTATCTTCCAAATCCTGCCAATTACTTGTTTGACGACACATCTCCAAATGAATATACCATGTGTGCCCACAACCTTGTAATGTGGAATACAACTTATGCACCCATAAGGAAGGTGGTAATGCTTATGTGCTTCCCATCTAGGCATTTTCACATGCTTGGACATGAAATGAGGTGGTCTCTTTACCATGGTAGTCTTGGATAATAGTGGTCACGTTGCTCCTAGAGAACCTTACAGAAAATGTGAATCTTACCTCATGCCATTCTAGGAGGCTCTTCTGATGAGTAGCCCACCAGTGTGCTGCAGTTCCAAGTAGGTTATAACTTAGCATTCCCCTTCTCTCGTCCTCATTCTTCTACTGAGAATCCATCTCTTGCTAGCATACTTTAGGGTATGCTCCTCTAGAGTAATTTGGAAACTTCTTCCCTCCCAGGTGCTTGACTGAGCATGCCTTTGTTACCCTCACTATAGATCCTCTTAACTATCACCCAATCAACTCGTAAGTCCCATTCACCAAATTGTTACATGCCATGCTAGTGGTATCACTCAAGGACAAAACATATTCAAATTGGATAACTCCCTCCATGGGATGATTTATCTTAAGATGTTTGATGGAGAACACATAGATTATGTCAAGGACTTGCTCGTCTAAGGGCTTAGTATAGGGTGTTAATTTACCATCTGTTAAAGGGATAAATTACACCAAAATAATGCTAGGAAATTATCCTCCTTGGCGAGTGCCAAGAATTCAAAGTCCCCAGTGAACTTGCCCCCTTGAATAGTGATAAACACATCTTTCAAGACTCCAATGGGAATTAAATTTATCTTGTTCGCCATATACAACACATTCAAAGATGGATGTAATGTGGGCCTTCTCATTTGATTCCATCCATCTAAGGTGAGAATATTAACCTCCGCTCTAGTTTCGATGAGGATATTGCTTAGAAGGTACCCATCAAAAACTACATTTAATGTAATCTCTTTATCATAATAACGGTTGTGAGGAGGAAGGTTTACATATAAAACCTACATTTCGTGCTCTGCTCTGGTGCATGGATCCTTGTCTAGCAGCCATTCTCCTAGCAAGGGAAAACATATCTCTTTCCTTAACATCCTACATAATTCCCTAACTTCATCTAGGTCCTCCTTCAAAGCCTCCACATTCTTATTTTTCTCCAACTACTTTGAGTGCACCTTTAGACATTGGATCTCCCCTTGCAAACTTTGAATCACATCCATAGTTTCTTAATACACTTCCTTCTGATGATTTGGGTCTGGATACTTCCCATGTACCACTTCTTCCCTAATAACCATTTTATATCTTGGCATCTCCCTTACGTGCACAACCTCTTCTTGTGTTGTTACTAGTATAGGTTCTAATCCTGACTCATGCGCCACTCTTAGCATCCACTATGGGTCGGCCTTATTTATACTCACCATCCCAATGCCTTTTTCTTTCTGGTGCTATTAGCTCATGTGTTCAAATAACTCGAGGCACTTCTTGTACTTATGTTTTTTTCTACACCATGAGCACTGCAATAGGTCAAGAAACTCACACTTAAAATGCTCTGTAGAGCCATAGTTATAACAAGTTCCTCATGGGAAATCACTTCTTCCTCCACTGTGATTACTGTGGCCATGAAATCCTTCATGAAATCCTCTTCTGACTGATCCTCCATCTGCGGTCCCCTTATAGTGGTGATCATCATCCTTAGAACTTCTTACAAGGATAGTCTGGTGCACACCAAGATCAATAGAATCATGAATCTGGTCAATTGGCCTAGAATCCTTGGTATCATGGGTCGTAGAGGTATAGATCTTACAATAGCAAGAAACATTCTTACGGATCTCATGTTGTAGTAGAGGACACCTATGTGCATCATGATCCCTATGGGAAATCTTGCAGTCTATCGTTATTGTGTGTACCATATTTTGAGGGAAACTATACTTTACATGCCCTTCTACTTCATAGTTCTTACACCAAATCCCACTACGAACCTCATGCATTGAGTTTGCAGACAACTTATCCAACTACTTGCCCATTACAGAAATTTGAGCTTCCAGAAAAGGGCTAACACCAATATCAATGCTCTCAACAGCCTTAGTGTGCAAGGTAGCTTCCAAGTCCTCACGAGGGTCTGTGAAATTCTCATGTGGTAGTGCCCTTCTAAATGGTGTTATTAATCCTCCAATAAACCATTGATCATGTTTTGAAGGGTGAATGTCATATGATAGTTTTGACAAGAGAGTCTTGAATCGTGCGGCATACTCTTGCACACTCTCTACCATTCCTTATTAGATCTCCTTAAGGGCACTGAGGCTCTTCTATTAAAATTCAAGGATATGGAATTCTATTAGGAAGGAATTCTCCAATGTAGTGTAGTCTACCACCATTTGATGGGGATCATACTTCTTATACCAAATATGTGTGCGCCCTTGTAATGTCATTTCAAAATGAATTGCCTTCCACTTTGGGGTAGTGATCCCTTTCACATGCCATAGTAATTCACACTTGTGGACATGCTTTGTAACATCCTCAATACCCCTTTAGTATGGTAAGTATAAAGACATCTAAAAAAATACTTTTGGAGGTGGTTACGGCCCTTGTCCTCAAAATCTAGAGCCTTGGTTCCCTCAGGTGTTTCCTCCTCCACCAGATCCTCAAAATCCTCTAAGTCCACCAAGTCTTCCAGCCCTTATACCACCAGATCCACCTCCTGTACCAAGAAAATGGCCTAAAGTGGTCATGCCTAGTGTTCCCAATGTCCCACTAAATTGCATGTCGATGGTTTGTGATATTGTCCCACTGCCAGTTGTTTATCCCGTGCTACTTCTAGATGTGATACACAAACCTTGCGTAGTGTCACCTTGTCTAGAAAATCCTCCAAATATAGGAATGGTTTACTCAACCATGGATGTCTCGAATGAGAAATTCTATCTCCTAGGTGCATATCGATTACTCCCACCAATACCAACTGGGTTAACAATACTTATCCCTTGATCTAGAAAAACAAGCACCAGGGGTTGGTCCCCAGGTGGGTTTAGATACGCACCGATGGATCTCCTTTATTCATGTGATGAAATATCATCAAAATCTGAAGGGCTTCCCTCCCGCACTTGCCAAGATGGGGTAGTACAGACAACTCAGGTTCCACATCCTATGTGTGAGCCTCAACTCCTTACAACATCTATGTCCATAGATCCATCACACTTGCAACCTCACATTGTCTAGTCATCTCTCTTTCATGAGCTTAGCTATACTTGAGTCATCTCTCCTCCTTTTCCTTTTTAGCCACAATTTTTGCCATCTTCCTTCACGCTAGCTTCCTCACCTAGTGCTCAAAGATGCTTAGTCATCCACAAGAAATGCCTCTAAACTTAAGGTAATGATCAACATATTCATATCCAAAGGGATAACACATAAAAATGACCCTCTGGGCTCCCTCAGAAACTCAAAATCAGTAACCTCTAGGAAAGAATAAGTAGAAATGGCATATTCTATAGTACAACTGGTTAGCACTCTTTTCCACCAGTGATCAACAACATGCATCCAAGTCAAGTATACATCTTGCAACATCTGGTAATCATGTTGGGTCCATTCATGCAATCTATAGTAATAACTTGATATGGATGTATATACTGAAGGCCATTCATATAGTTCTACTGGAAAACATCAGAATAATGTCTTGTACAACTCATGGTACAGGTTCTCTTCTATCCATCTGCATACATCGAACAAGGGTCTAGTGTTGAATCTTTGAGAAAACTCATTCTCTATGCTCCTGAATCATGCTTCAACACTTTCCAAGGTCAGACATTCGGTCATCACTCATCACAAGGACCAATATGTATGTCATTTCTCACAACAACTTCAAAAAGAGGTCCTAACAACATAACCAAGATGTAGTCATTTTTATACCCTTAGAATAACAATCTAATCCCATGCCCACCGTATTATCACCCAGCAGGTGCTAGGTGCTGACCCAAGACATGCGCGGGAAGTGATCCCCTCCTTTATATGATTCTTGTGAGAATGCATCCTTAATGATAGATTTAGATGTAGGAAATAAAAGAACCATGTGTTCATTCTAAGAGATGTGGATTAGTTATCATATCAATTGATCCATTTAGATAACAAAAGAGAAGTATCAACAAGATACAGGACTAATTCACAACACAAAGGAAATGTGCTAGGATTTATGCTGATGAAAAACATATATTCTTTAGAATAGAACCTCATATTCATGTTAACAAGTTCAATAACCACATTACATTCATTAATGCAATAACAAACCAATATGAAAATGTAGATTAGAGTCATGCTTTAGAAACCTAAGCTATGCTTTCCACATTACAAAATTGGTTATAGACCCATCCCTCTAAATATGCCATCAATCCTATAGTTATCCTAATCCCAACCCAAAGGATCCTTCATTATTCTTGCATAGATTCGCCTATCCATCGCTATATGAGCCTACTCTTGGTGTGTCTCTCCTTTGTGTCTCCTCTTTTATTCTACCTAAGCATGTCCATATATAGCTTTATTTTCCACCACCACGAATTCCTAAGATAATATATCAATTACTAAGTGTCCATGTGGTCCTCCAATGGAGCATGCTTCCTTTGGTCTGAGATATCCACTCTTTGCAATGATGTCTTTATGGATCTTTCCATCACATGCATGGAATATTCCATTCTTGACCATACAACTACCAGGATGATGCCTTATCCACTCTACATGCTAGGTGGGTCATGCATTTCTCACGTGCTTCCTAGAACACCAAATATGGATAAGTCCAAAAACCCATCTTGTCTTATGCATGTGCACCATGTGTTCTGCTAAACCCTGTTAGAACCCTGCCCAGCATACCTTAACCTTGCGCTCTCTTCTTCATATGTGCCCACGCACCGTCTTGCACTTAGCCAATATTATGAGGCCCAACAATTATAATTAGATAATGTTGGTTGGAAGTTACTTAGGGGAGACAATAGCTTCATTGCATAAAATATAGAGGGATCAATCCTTTCATAGTTCCCATAAGGTATATTGTTTGAAACACATAATTCACATATGATCTTATAGGAGAAAATGTTTAGCGAATGCTAAACATTTTTTCCTTATCTAAAGTAAGGCAATAGTCAACACTAGGTTCAACAGTTTAATAATTTGAAAACCACAATAAAATAAAATATCATGCTCTATTTTAGTGATCGCTAGGCTCCCACCATTACTACAAGTCATTATAAATACCATACAATATAGGTTTAGGTCACAACTATTTTTTAATCTATTTTTTATTAAATATTTAAATGATTTTGATAGGAGCTAAGAACCTAGGGATTGGAGGGATCCCTCTAAATTACAACATAGACAAGACCATAAACCATCTAACCCAAAATAAAATAATAAAACACCTACAAGCATGTAGGGAGACTAGAAGCCCAAACAACACACCAGAGACCACTAGAAAAAAAACCTAAGACCAAAAATGGACATAACAAAAAAATTAAACCAGAGAAGCAAGTAAGAAAGGACCAGTCACCTTTGTGCCTCATGAAGTCCCCCCTTCATGAGTCATCTGAATCAAGAAGTTGTAGGTAAAACCAAGGTTATGAAAAATCCCCATGTTGCCCGCAGACTCCGTGAAGACCACGGTCGAGAGACCTGGGAGATCCAATTTCTCAAGATGTTTCTCTTCAAAGAGCGCTTTCACACAAGAAGAATGCACCTCTTCATCAAATTTCATCAAGACCAAAATCCTAGCTGAAAGATCCACTATCACTTGTCATGCATCCTCCAAATATTTTTCCATCCCAAACCAAATTAGGAAAAGGCTGAGCTCTACCAAATTCCTCTAGCACTTCCACCAAGTTATCTCGGTGCATGGGTTTGATGAAATGCATCACTATCACCCTAACCTCCTCAATATTTTTCCTAACTAACAACATCCATGACATGAACTATGAATCCGCCACAAAGTTTACATGAGAATGAGCCAACTCTGCTAGATATTTCACCCCTAAAATTTGAGTAATGACTTCCCTGACATAATCAAACTAGGCATATAAAATAATCTACAGGTGAGCCTACAAAACCTCCCCGTGAAAGGCCATCTCCTCTTCTCTCTATCCAAGAACAATAGTGACAGATCTTGAACTCCCATGGAAAATTGGAATGAAACCACCACCGTCATGGGCCACCAAGAAGAGATGAGATGAAAACAACCCACACCACCTCAAATTAATGAGCCTCAGGGCTCTCTTCCCAATCAATAATTTATTTCAAACCCTCTCATTCACACACATGCTCAGAAATAAGAAATTAAACCCACTATAACCAAATTTGGCATGCTCATTTTTATTCAATGAAATACCCATAAATCCTTAAGCCATTTTCCCCGTTTAAACCTTAAAAACAAAGAAATACCCAATACACTAAAATTCAATAAAACATACCCAAAACAAAATCGATTCATGCCGATCAATCCTCTGGAATCTCCACATCTCCTTCATCAATCTATGATTTTAAATCCTTGGGATCCTTTCCATCGACAATGCACCTGATAGAAACATGCATACCAAAAATCTCCTTCACAATTCCCACAAGATTTTTTCCATGGATCGGGGCTTTGTGACCTTCACAATTTCAAAAACCTTATTAGATGAGATGTTCTTGGTATGTTTAATATTTTTTTCTTATTCCTATCATGTTCATGTTCCTTCAGGGATTTAATCACCAAGGTAGCTGCGCTAGGAAAAACTGTAACTTTTTCCTGATGATTTTGTACAATCAGCTTCACGATAACCCTCAAACCCTTTTAAGCTCTTGCAGTCTCCTTTGCAATTTCTTCTCCTATTTTTTTCAGTGAAATACCCAAAGGTCAAATTTTATGAGCCAATGAAGAGGCCACTCTAACTTTTCCTCCTGTCACATGGATGAACACCTCCATAACCTAATATGGGTCCAACTTTGGCGGCATTTTTCTTCAACCTTTCAAACCATGCCTCTTCCACAAATCCTTTACAACTCCACGGCCTCTTACTAAAAGGGAAGACTAGGAAAAAACCTACATCTTTATTTGTATTTGGACTTAGGGTTGTTCACTTTTGTTTTATTTTTTTAAGTAATATATGTTGTTATTTCTTAGAGTGATTAAGTTACAATATTAACAGTATGTAATGTATGTTTTCCTATTTTTTCCTATGCTATTATCTCTAAGAGTGATTAAGGTACATGAGGTATCAAGCCTTACATAATTCCCATAAGATATATTGTTTGAAACACATAATTCACATCAGATCTTATAGGAGAAAATGCTTAGTGAACACTAATCATTTTTTCCTTATCGAAAGTAAGGGCATAGTGGATGCTAGGTTCAACAGTTTGATAATTTGAAGACAACGATAAAACAAAAGATCATGCTCTAGTTTAGCAGTCGCTAGGCTCCCACCATTACTCACATTCATTATAAATATCATACGTATATAGTTTTGGGTTGCTACTATATTTTCATCTATTATGTAGTAATCAAAAGGCTTATTATTTGTAACATATTATTCACATCTATTTTTACAAGAGAAAATACTTAGTGACTGCTAAGTTTTTATACGTATTGAGTGGAATGCCATAACCTAATGAATTTATTGGTATAGCTTAGTGGTCGCCACATTCCTGCCTTTACCTCTTATCAATATAAACACTATCTTTAAGGTATATTGTTAGAAATGCATAATTCACATTGGATCTTGCGGGAAAAAATTCTTAGCGAATGCTAAGAATTTTTTCCGTGTCGAAAGTAAGTCCACAGTGAACGTTAGGTTTAAAAGTTTAATAATTTGAAAGGAATGATAAAATAAAAGATTATGCTCTAGTTTAGTGGTCGGTATGAATCCACCATTACTACCAGTCATTATAAATACCATACGTATATAGCTTTGGGTTACTACTATGTTTCCATATATTATGCAGTACTCACAAGATTTATTGTTTGTATCATATAATTCACATCTGTTATTACCAGAGAAAATGCTTAGCAACCACTAAGCTTTTGTATGTATTGAGTGAAATGCCATAACCTGTTGAATTGAATGGTATATCTTAGTGGTCGCTAGGCTCCTTACCTTTACCTCATATTAATATATACATTATCTTTATAGTTTTGGATCGCTGGCCTTAATATGTAGTTCCCATAAGATACATAGTTTTCAACTTATATTTTTTCTCGTTTACAATAAAAAAAATTCTTAGCGGAGGCTATGATCCTTTACTTATTGACAGAAATGGCATATTAAACCCTAGGGTCATTTTTTTAAATTTTAAAGTAGAAATAAAATAATAAATCACATTTTAGCTTTAATGACCACTAGTCTCCTACCTTTACCTTTTCTCATTTTAAACATTATCTGTAAAGTTGTGCATTTCTAAGATTAGTATGTAGTCGCCATAAGATACATGGTTTTCAAGACATATTTCACATCATTTCTTAACAAATAAAAATGCTTGGCACCCGCTATGCTCCTTTACTTATTGATAGAAACAACATATTAGACCCTAGGCTCATATGTTTCTTATTTTGAAAATATTCATACAATAAATCTAACCGTACATTCTTGGATCGTTACCCTTATTATGTATCCCTAATAGGTTGTTTCAACTTTCCACATGGCACATTCTCATTGGATAATTAATTTATATTAGCTCCCACTATAGCTAACAATGTAGAAATTGAGTTTGATAACTAATGGAACGTAAATGTGTGTATATTATTCTAATAATATTCAAAACTATGTTTAGGATTTATTTGTTCTATTTTTTATGTTAATATATTTTTTTGGTATGTTTGGTTTATTTATATGTTGTATAATGTATTTGTAATTATGTTTATATTATTATAGGATATAGACTGAAAAATGTTTAGTTTTTAATTTTTAAACCATGGGAAAATAAAAATAGGGAAATACAAATTCCCCAGCATTTTTGGATATTTGAAATTTTAATAGCCTGCCCTTTTGCTTTTAGAGGGGGAAAAGTGAAATTTCAAATTTTAATATCGTGATATTTTTATCTTTTTGAATTTTCTTTTGTGAAATGTGCTAAAAAATTTATTAAATACCTTCAAGAAATATTGAGTAGGGTTTCAGTTTTTTCAATCAATTGGAAAAGCATGTCTTAAAATAAAAAAATACGTGTAGACCGTTGATTATGGGGCTGAGTGTTTGAGTCTAGGTTTTTTTTTGCATGCGATTATAATATTGTTCATAGAGAAAGACACACAAAATAATCATAGAGAGGATGAACACAGAGGATGCACACAAAGGATGATAACAACAGAGGTTGCAAAATGGATGTCGATGATTGTTTGAATGAGATAACAGATGGAGGTTTCACAGACATCATAAAGCATGAAATCATTCCAAATATTAATAAAACATGTATTCATAGTAAAGGTGTACCTTTTTTATTGTGGGATCAATTATTTTCTCTGTATTCATTTGGTCCTTGTGTTTCACACGTCAGTCTAATTGTGATCCACACAAGCCCTGCTTTGCCCTACTTTATCATGCTCCACATTCAAGACTTTGATTTTGATCTCCATGCCAAACTACCTTTTTATTCATGAAAACTCACTTTTTTGTGTGTTAATGAGAGTAATTTCAATCTCTTTTCTACTCTAGTATTTATCTCTATTTAAAACTTTACCATTTCTGCCATTCTATGTATCTCTTTGTATACGAGAACCCAAAATAGTTTAATGTTTTTCATCAAGATAATGCAAACAAACCTCGCTAATTAATGGATATTACATTTTTTACATGGTTGTCGCTTAGATATTTTATGAAAATATATGACATTAAAAAATTAATTAAAAACTATAAAACTATATTAAGAATTAAATTGTATGATAATTATTTAAAACTATTTACGTGTTTCCATGTGTAATAAACCAAATGTAATGTCTTCATCATTTTTATGGTATGTACATTGGAAGTTAAACACATTATATATGCAATAATACTATTAAATCTAATTTTAATCAATATGCATTTTATAATTAATATATTCTTCCTTTTCAGTCCACTAATCTATGCCTAAAATTAAAATAGGTTTGAGGATACCACGATATAATTGGTTGTTTTGACAACATATTGACAAAACCCCAATTCTATTTCAAATTACATACAAGATTTTACTCGTATATTTATATATCCATTATATAAATTATGGATTTATTTGTTATCGTTTGTATCTTTTCAATGTAATTTCTTTGCTATGAATAAAATCTACCATAGGAAAAGTTATCTACCCTAACATCTGCTAGGATATATTTCTAATTCAGAAAAAGAATTCATTTTCCTTGCCACCTCATCGATCAATTTTTGTTATATAGGAAACACAACGTTTTTTGGTCCTAGCGATCACTTTTGTTCTTTGTCAGTTGTTATATTTTTAGAGATTAACAATTTAGATTTATAAAAAAAATTCATTTTGAACATGATATATTTACCTTTAGGAATAGCTTATCGGTCGATAGGGTGCAACGAGCAGATCGTGTTGTATTTAAAAACTTGTAGTATAACTTCTAGGTCGCTAGTCTAGATTTCTTTTCTTGTCTTAAATATAAAAATATTCTACCAAAATATTATAGGAAATATAAAACACTAGATGTATAGTTGTGTAATTCATGAAAAACACGATTCTAAACGTACATAGCTTGATTATGAACATGATATGTTTACCTTTAAGTATAGCTTAGTGGGTGCTAGAGCACACTGAGTCCAAGTATATACATAAAATATTATATAAATATCATATTTATATGTTACTGTTTATATAAATTACATTTCGAATATGATCTAAATGAAAATTTTTGGCTACTCTAGTGACTACTAGGTGATAATTCTTATTTGGATGAAGTTTTCGTTTACATTTGTGGCCTTAAGGATAGGTGGATTTTGATATATGCAACAAAATTTTTTGGGTCAAGTGATCACTTTGTTTTTACTCTCCTCCTAAATATGCTTGGTTATTTTTAGGAAAGACACTTTTTTTGGGTCAAGCCATCTCTTTATTTATGAATAAGAATAGCTTAGTGGCCACTAAGCTTCATCGAGGATATCACATTGTATAGCAGTAAGACATTACGGTGTGTTAGATTAAACAAATTAAATTAAAATATTTTCCGATGAGTGGGTGCTAGGTACTTCAACACTATAATATTTCAAGCTTAGTGGGCATTATAATCTATCTAGTTACCCAATTATATTTTTAGCTTCGTGTCTACTAGATTATGACACAACATAATATTTGGAGCTTAGAAATATCTAGGTTTTAGTAAAATAAAGTAATATATTATAAGGATAGCAGCGGGTAGGTTATGCCAAAACATAATAATATGATCTTAGTGAATACTCATATTAAGAGCCTAGAATCCGCTAGGTTATTCCACAACATATTATTTAGGTATTCAATTCACTAGGTTATGTATCACAAACACAATATGTTATTTTAAATTAAGATATTTCAAGATTAGCACCCACTAGATTATACTACCACATTATCATTAGGAACCTAGCATTAGTTATGATTTAGAAACTAAATTGAGGTATTAAGAGCTTAGTGTTCACTAGGTTATGCACAAAATATAGTATTTGTGTATTCAATTCACAAACATATGTATCGAAAAGAAGTATATATATATATATATTAGTTGAATTCATTCTATGATTTTAAGATATTAACCTAGGATATTTCGATGATGAGTCTTCAAAAAAATAAAATGATGAACCAGTCCATGATAAGTGTTCAAGCAATGGACTCCCATCATGATTACAAGTAACTTATTTTACTAAATATATACCAAAATATGGGGAAGAGCTATAATCAGCTTAACTTCAGCCACAAATACTTTCTATATCGATAAAATTCTCTATACATACAACCATTCTAGCCCTTGATAAAAAAACAAAATACAAATGCTTCCAGGAATGATTAGGTCATTTGGCCTCTCAGCTCCACCTCATTGATGATTCCTACATTCATGCCCCCTTTACTCTGATCAGAGGAGGAGGACGAATCATCACAAGATTATGAAATTTTCACTTTCACGAAAGAAGGGAGTTCTATACCTTGATTTTCCACAACTTCCTCTAGACTACACATAATCACTAGTATCCCCCGCATCAATGCATGGACATGATACTGAAGGCTAACTAGATGCTCTTCCAACTTGTCATTATCTTTATGTAATATAAACTAGCCTGAAGATTTGGACTATGTGTTTTCCATGTTTAACCCTTATGCCATGTTAAAAATGTTCCTCTACCCCTTGGACTAGTTTGGATCAAGAATTAGATTATGCATGATATCACAAATATCATCTTCATCTTATTATTTGAGTCACTTCACAAACAACCAAACCTTATCGAGCCAATTCCGCATAGCTGCGTTCTGAATTTTCCCATCCATCAAAGAAGTAAACAATTCCCCGGAGTCCTTTCCTATCACATCTCTTTACTTGTTCCTGCTAGGACCACACTCTATGTTACCCAAGAAACCACCAACACCCCTATCACTGTCATAGAGAGACAGGAAGCACAATGACCAAATACGAAAAGAGGAAAGGGGTAGTGAAATTTCCAGCTGGCCAGGAGATAATAAAGCCACTAGCACACAACACACGAATAGTGGTAAGTGTGGTATGATAGTATATAAGATCATCGATTAGATATATTTATCATAAATATCATGCTTCCCATTGAAACTATTAAATACCCAGCACCATCTTACATGTTTCATGCTTATAACCCTTAATCAATGTCATGAATGACCATTAATGTTGTAGATTCTATATTCTCTTGTTTCTACCAAAAAAGGTTACCCCTTATAATGATCTAATCATTTTTATTAAAATCTTATAATTCTCTACGTTTTTACAAATTAAAGTAGGTTGTTTTGAACTTATTGACCTCTAACTTAATCAACCACATTAAATTTGGAGAAATGTATAACAATCAAGATCTGTATAAATTATTCAAATTTATTTTATGATTTTAAGATTTCAAATTAATATATTTCGATCATAGCACCCACTAGTTTATGCCACCATGCAATCTTTACATCTTATAGGTAAAAAGGATTTGAAAAATTAAATTAATATATTAACGGTCTCTAGGTTTCAAGAAAAGAAAGTAAAAACTTAAGAATATAAATATTTTGAGCTAAAAAACAATAGTATTTAACAAATAAAAGAAAGAAAATGACTTTGGAAATCTTTATAGCAATCAAGATGAGTATAAATTAGTTTAATTCTTTGTATGCATTTAAGATTTGGAATTAATATATTTCAAGCTTAGTGCCCACTAGGTTATGTTACCACATAATAATTAGATACTACTTGTGGTTTCAGATACTTTGAGCTTAACATCAAGTAGCCTTTGCCACAACATATTATTTGGAGATTGAACTTGCTAGGGTTAAATAATTCATAGTTACGATATTTTACAGAAATTAAAAAATTACAGGAAGATATTTATAACTTAGATGACACTAGTTTAAACAACATAATATATGGAGGTTACAGTCAATAGGATTATACAAATTAAATTAACATATTTTTTACTAAGTGGAGACTAGGTACTTCCACAATATATTATTTTGAGCATAGTGGTTATTATCATTTAACATGTTACTAAATGGTATTTTGAGCTTAGCATCCACTAGATTATGAAACACCATAATATTTGGTGCTTAGCACTCACTATGTTTAAACAAAAGAAATAATATATGATTATCTTGGCTACCAATGGGTTTTGCAAAAACAAAAATATTTGGATCTTAATGGTGACTAATATTTAGCAAATTTGAATCAACATAGTTTGAGCTTAGCGGTCATTAGCTACTTAAACGATATATTATTTTGATCTTCTTGGCCACTAGGTTTTTCCACAACATGTTATTTGGTGATTTCATCACTAGGGTATAATAATTCATAATTAAGATATTTTACAACATCTAGCAAATTAGAGGAAAATATTAATAGCTTTTTTGGTGCTAAAAAAACAATATAATATTTTGAGTTTAGTTTTCACTACCACCTAACTAGTAATAAAATTATATTTTGATATTAGACAATGGTATGTTATGCCACACCATAAATATTTGGATCTTAGCTATCACTAGTTTTTATCAAAATAAAGTAGGATACTCTCATTTGAGAAGCTGCTAGGTTATACCAAGACATAATATTTAAATCATAGTGATCTTAAGGATGTAAGAAAACTCATTAACATATTAGGAGCTTAGCCACGACTATGATATGACAAAACATAAAACAATTTGGAATTGGAGTAAAAGGGGGTTTTCCTAAATGACACGCATACTTGCACAAAAAATTTCTCATGTCTAAGTATTACAGTGAAATACAAAGAGAACAATATCGTATGCAACAAAAAATAAAAAACCAAAAATTTCCAAACTGGATAAAGCCAAATTACATTTTATGGATATTCATGAGAGTAGTTGCTACATCCTTAGCATTGACAATAGGCCTTCCTTGAACCAACACATTCACTAACTTAATGTGTTCTAGGAAGTCTTCATTTATTTTCATCAAGGTCATGACCATATGAATTTTCCATTCCTTGATAGCAGATATTGAGTAAAAAATAATCTTCAATGGCCTCATGCAGATCAGGAGAGGTCTTCTCTCAATGCTCCTTGTGTTTCGAAGATACATTGGGGGAGCACATTTTCTCTGAAAAAGGAGAATCTTGCTAAACCAAGGAGAGATCCCACAACACATCTAGAATTTCTGAGTCCATGTTAACTTCTGTGAAAAAATAAGGGAGGGAAGTCGCACATGCTTCCATGATTAGGTGATTTGAGATGGTTATAACCATTACAATGTCAGTGGAGATGAGAGGAGAAGACAAAGAAGTTTCAGAAAGAGGTGGAGAGGAGGTAGATGTTGGGTCTAAAATCGGTTCAGAGACCTTAGGAGATTTATCTGAGGTGTCTGAATGGTTATGAGATACCAGATAAATGAGGGAGACCTAAGAGTGAAAGAACGGGAGCTAATGATCATGATGTCTGAATCAAAGTCAGAAGGGAGACAAATGTGGCAGCAATGGTGATCGATATAGGGAGCTAGTTGTGGAAGAGGAGGTGGGACATGATGTTGCTCTCCTGGCCTAGTGGGGAAGAACAATATTTCTGTTTGGGAATCTTCCATTTTAAAGAGAAAATACAAAAGGCCTTGGTATAAGAAAGGACCATGATCTTATATAGCCATTTTAAGGAACCTCTCAAGAATTTGAAATAGAAAATCTGTAAATTTTACCTTCTGATCATGTCAAAGATGTGCAAGAAGAAAAATATAAGGTCCATATATCACTTTGTAGTGTCGATGAACCATGAAGTACCTACTCAATTGGTTAGCAACCCTATCCCAAGGTTGTGGAAGTGAGTCTCGTTTATAGCCTGAGTGATACATTGTCAAATTTTCACCAGGATATAGAAAATCATCCATATCCTCCTAAATTGAGCATTGAAAATAAATGTATCCCTCTACAGGGATCCTCGTTGTAGCTACAATGGAATCTTTCAAAATAAGAAATTTAGTCTTTCCCACTTTGACTCTTCCTTTCTTCTAGGTTGCCAGCATACTAGAAGTTACTTTGAAAGTGTGACTAGACAATATTTCCATAAACGAAGTAAAACCACCATCATGCAAAATATTCCATACTACCTGGTCAGCCTTGACCTCTTCACGGGAAGAAGGCTCAATGTATTTGATGGTGCTCCCTTAGTGAATAAGGCTTTTTTGAAAGTGATTGGAAAAGGCCTGATATAGACGATGCTTGAATAGATATGTCGAGCACCTTCATTACAATATTCAAATTTTGTATCCAATATTTCTAATTGAATTATGTCCAAATTAGTAATAGTCATTAATTTATTCCATCCATCACACAAACGTAATCTATGAATGTCATAAATTCCCAAAAATCCACAAATGCCTTATCTTCTTGCCACTGTCAAAAGAGATATTGCCTCAATATAAGCTAACAAATTTTAATCTTAGTTAATGTTCATCCAACCCCAAAATTAATTAGTTTATGTTCTTGTAATTACTACATTTAGTGGTGGTGAAAGGTTTGAATGATAACAATATTATATGTATTTAGTTAATATATATTATAAAGGAAGAATATACAAACAACATGAAGCAAGGTGAAATAAATAACATTGTTAGACATGATTTCATACTGTATAGATTATCAGATAACAAATCATAGAGAAATATCTTATTAGAATTTCTTTACTGACACTTATATTTATTACATTTAGGTTCTCCAAGGTTGTTCATTCTACACATGGAAATGAATTTGGTAAGAACATAGATGTTATAGGGAGCACAAGAAGCACTTGTGATGGGAATTTGTTTGTGATATTTGGTAAGGTGATTTCACAAAACACTTTTTGAATGGAATAATATGGGGATGGTGTTCACTGTAAAAAAATGCATCCCCACGAGTCCTCTCCATCCCAAGGTCTCATTTTTTCAATGGAGAGTAGCATGTTTAGTTCAAACCAAGATAAAATTAAATGTAGATACAATTACATGTATGTGGAAAGAACAATATCCTTATTGGGTTTGTGTTATCTTATAAGTAAAATTGCATTCACAATTGTAGGTATAATTACGGGTACATGACAAGAATAATATATTTTTTCATCTTTTAACTAGCCTTGTGGATGTTAAAATTTCTTCTTATATTGAACCCTTACGTGACTTCAGACTAGTGTGGGTATATATATTAACTTGAATCAATATTGTTTTGTTATAGGTACATTCGATAGTTGGTTGTTTATATTGCTTCAAGTGTAGTGGTCACTTTCATTTAACAAGTTACTAGATGATATTTTAAACTTAGCGTCCGCTAGCTTATGACACAACATATTATTTGGATATTTGTGGCCTCATGGTTTTGAAAAAAATAAAGTGAGATATTATTATGATTTTAGCGGTCACTGGGATTTAACAAATTAAATTAACCTAGTTTGAGCTTAGTGAGAGAATGTATTTAAATAATATAAGATTTCAAGCTAAAGAGTCACTGCCATTTAACAAGCTAAAGAAAGACATATTGAGTTTAGTTTCTACTAGTTTCTCTAGTGTTAATCTCATAATGAACTTCCTCCTAGTTGGAGTATTGAATTGATATAATAAAAAAAAGGTATAGTACTTTGGGATTGAAGAGAAATTTGTAACCAATGTTTTAAATTTGTTACTACTTGAATAGAAGTGTGACTAATGTCGTGGATGTTAGAATTTCTTATTATTCAAAGGATTGAAAGATTTGTTGATTACACAAAATGCCTTTTGTGTTGTACTTATAATATGTTGTTGTTTAAATGAAAAAATATTAAAAATGTTTCTAAAATATTCTAGTGTGTTTTAAATGTCCTAGATCAATTGCTTACATGCATTGATGGAGATCGATGACTAGAATAATTAAGTATAACACATGACATATCAGTTATTGGACCAAACATATTCATTGTGAAAACATATGTTGTCTTGCAAAGGATTTATGGAGGAAAATTTGGACTAAGGATTTACTCCCGAAGGTCATCAACATGAAGACTTCCTACCTTAACTGGAATTAAATTGTAAATATTGGAGGAAAAAAATTGTATTTATTTGAAATATTTGTTACTTACTACAAAATACCTTTTATGTTGTACTTATAATATGTTGTTATTTGAATGAAAAATATTGAATGTGCTTCTAAAATAATTTGATGTCTGTTAAATGTCCTAGATCAATTATTTTCACATAAATGCTTTTCCTACATATGTTTATGGAGATCAATTAATATAATACTTAATTATAACACCTAACATATACGTTCTTGGACTAACCATATTAATTTTCCAAACATATGTTGTCTTGCAAAGGATTTGTAGAGGAAATTTTTTATTAAGGATTTACTCACCAATGTTAACATGTTTTTTGGTTAGTTGTTCAAAATAATATTTTAACACTAGACAATGTGAGAAAGGATACAATCAATAATTGTACCATGTGCAATATCCTTAAAGATACTAAATAAAAGTTTCTAAAAGAGTTTGATAAATGTAATTAATTATTCACACCCTGAGAAAGGGTAATAAATGTGTGGATTATCTTGCCAAATTGGGGGCTAAAGGTAGTGAGTTTAAAGTGTGTGAGAGGGGAGATGATATCACAAATGTTATTAATCTCATTAAGAACATTAAGTAATGATGTGTCGGTGATTTTTTTCCCTCATTGGGATGTTATCCTTGTACTTTTTGTTAACAAGACCCTTCCCACGTGTAGGATATATGGAAATATTTGTATTAATTTTTCTCTTACAATTCATTTTGGCCATTGTTTTATCCATTTTCAATCTCGATCGACTAAAACCATGGGAGGTGGTCATTTGAGAACCAAGTCCACGAGATATGGTTTCCTAAAGGACAAACCCTCTTTGTGGCACATTTTAAAAATTGGGGGGTTTAGGAATTCCATCTCAAAAATCAATGGGTTTGATCCTTATCTTGCGTTGGAGCTTAGTCGGGCATGGAACAATGGCAACATGGTGATCTGTGGCATGGAAATTTAGGTTTCAGAGGATTTGATATCACATGCGACTGGAATGGTGATGGAGGGATTGAATATATTCAAATACCACACCAGACACAAGCATGAAATTGATACTTTCTTCTGCAGTAAAGAAATGGTTTACTTTCTGGTAGATAGTATAACTAGATTCTTCATCCCTGATATTTGGAATATGATCTTCCTTCACCTTATGAGGTACATTACTCTTGAGGTGAATTATAGAAAGATATTTACTCACCATATTACTATGCTTAGTATGTTTAGGCATAAGATTACTACGATCCTTCCCTTTTTCTTTTTTATGTCGCTATCTGCATCGGTACATGATTTTCAACAGGGAAAGATTGATTCCCTGATACACCATATACTAATTATTTTTATTTTTAAGAATGGTAAACTAGTGGTGGTAAATGAATTAGATCTTGAATCCTAGGATTTAGATGAAAATTATACTCTTGCATACCATATGAACAAACTAAGGAGAAAGAATAGAAAGGAACCTTAGAGGAATGAAAATCTTGGTACTGGGGTTGTAGGTTCTCTGATTGATATGAAATAGGAGTTGTCTAAAGGAAAAGAGAGAGTGAAACTTGGTTGGAATGTGGATTTTGAAAAAAAATTATTTTAGAGTGAGTCAAGTGGAAATGGATATGGAGACCTTAGGTGAAGTTGGAATGGATATGAGAAACAATTTCATGCATTGCATCGACGCCTTTAATAAAATTTGCATCACCCAAAAATATACCAAGGCCAATATGGTAGAGATAAAAAGTTTCATTTTTGAGTTATAGGATTATGTGGTCAAGCTAGAACAAGGACAAAAAGTTTACAGGTATAATCTTAACCTCAGTAGTTCTAATGAGGAAGAGTAGGTTAAAGATGACATCGCTATCATGAGTGAGTAGGATGATAATATGAAACATTTGAAAAATAACTAGTCTATTGGTTCTTGGATTTTTTTTTTTGAGTTTTTTTGGAATGTATCATTTGGGATGTTTTCCCCTCCATGTTTTGTGATTTATCCTTGTATTGATCTATTGGAGTGTAGTTTGGGATAAGCTGATTTAGCCCTTTTTGTCTTATTTATTTTTTGTTCACTCTTGGTGATGCTCACAATGCTTTCTATTGGAAGGTTTCTGGGTTCCTTAATCCCTGTATAAAGGAACCAATCATTATGTTAGCATATATTTAATAAACCTTGTTAGTAGTAATTTTTTTAATGACATTTTAAATTAAACAAGAAAGAGAAGCAATTTCATTCCTCACGGATGGGAGATGTGCTAGTTGTGTGATTGTTTTCATATAATTATGATTTTTATTAGATAGAATAAATCAATGTTGTAACAAGGCCTAATATTTTTCTAATCAATACTAACTAGAAAATAAAGAAAAATATAAATAAGTTTCATGGTTTAAAAATTTATTTAAATAAATTACAAACATTAGAAAGTTGAAAAGTTATAGATTTTTTTTACTTTGATTGGTGGATTGAGGAGAAATTTTAAGTAAGATGTTTTCAGCTTAGCACCCGCTAAGGTAACCTGATACTTCTACAACGTAAAATTTTGAGCTTATGGATCTCTAGAATTTAAAAAGTTAAAGACTATTATTTTTACCTTTGTGTCTACTAGCTTATACGACACCATAGTAATTGGATATTATCTATCGAAAGGAATTAACAATATAAAGTAAGATATTGTCATCATATAGTCTTCCACATTATGCCATAACAACATATTTCAATGTACAAAAACTATGTCCATTTTTTTGTATAAGAGTTAATATAGGGATTTTGAAAGTACCCGCATCCTTTTACAAAAATGTCCTTAAGGAAAAATATGACATTGAAGCATTGAAGAGAGAAATCACATAGGCAGTAAAAGACAAAAATCCACATTGCCATGACACAAACAAATTAAATTTATTTTTTTGAAATGTTTTAAGGATAGCTACTTCTTACATAGTAGCATCATCTTAGATTTTCCTTGTCCCTTGAATTCTCCTTTCACAAATTTGTATTCATTATTTTGTTCTCCAAAATTTCTTTGGTTCTCCCACTCTTGCATTACCATGTTTTTTTCACAAATAGGTCACTATAATCCATCACCAACACATTTAATGGAAACTTATTCTTAACATGAATATATTCTAAAATATTGTCATTGAAAATGTAAACGATGTCGTATCCATTTAATTTCACTGAGTATGTGTAGTGGAGGACTATTTGTAGACAAAAATAAGGCCAACAAAATAATATCAATTTTATAAAAAACATTTTTTGTTCTATTCCTACACACCACCATGTCCATAAATCGATTCCTATATTCACTTTTTTAGTGTGTAAATCGATCCACCATCCATACCACTAGGATTATTTTTCAAGACTCAACAAAACAAGTTCTTGATAGGTTTATTTGGTTTTTAAAAATTCTGTAAGTCTTCCTCTCATGCTATTACGTATGAAGTTGCATCGTTTCCCCGTCAACATGTCTTCCATTCCATACTCTTTCACTGAGCTAACAAATGTTTAATATATTATGAAATTATTTCTTTGATAAATAAAACTACCTTATAAAAAATATTGAATAAAGAACTTTCTTTCGTTTAAATATCTCCAAAATCCCTACATGGATATAAACACTAATCAGTTATGGAAAATTTACATGTATATAAGCCCTAATCAGCTATGGAAAATTTTACATTAACAACATTTCGTAATTTTGGAGGGAATGAAGGTGAGAATGCATACGAATTTTTGGAACAAAGAGTAAATCAAAATGTTTCTGGAACTCGAGCACAAATTTTTTTAGCATTGACAAAGAGAATAGAAAGGAAAATTTTAAAAATATAAACACAAAAATTGTCTACTTATAGTGATATATAAAGCAATCCAACCACCAATTTTTTTGGCATGCAAATTTAAGAGGGCACACGTACGATTTTACATTATTTTTCATTAAAGACTTATTAATCGCTGAAAATAGTTACATGCTCCAAAAGGCACACATATTTCAAATGACACATGTAATTTTAAATGGAAAATTTTACATACCTCAAATTAATGGTTTTTTTTTATTAGTGGTAAAAATAGGGTTAAGGGGACCCTACCCTGTACATCAAGAAAGCTCCATGAGAGTAGATAAATCTAATTATAATAACATCAAAAAACCATAGTATAAAATTTCTTAGTAATAAAAACACTTAGTAGCCCATATAGTGATACTAACAACAACAAAAAACCATAGTGAAAATAACAACATCGAAGGAACTAACATCCATAGATAGAGATAGTGAAAAAATAGATCACCCCACACCAAAGTCATTTGTAGGATTTTTCAAACCCTTCTAGCACCTTAGCCCATTCTTTTGCAAGAGCATCAATATTAACAGCCAAAGAGCCTAGGTCTAAACCATTCAGGATCACCTTTCATTTCCTTCCTTGACTATCCGTAGTGTAATAAGTATTGACAAGATTCCCCAGAGTTTGAAGGTGTTACAGGGTTGACTTAATAGTCACGATACTCCATTATATATAGCTATGGACGATATATTTTACCTGATCCATTTTCTTAGTTATGGCCCCAAAGTTGGCCTTTAGGATCTCAATCTCGCCACCTTGCCCATTGCTAACTGTTTCCTATACCTGCTCCTTCATCTTGTGCCAATCTTTAAAAATAAACTAGATGGAGCTCTTAATGAGCCACATGTCCCCCTTGAGCTCATCGATATCAGCCACCATCCAGGCCAAGTGATTTTCCCCTTTGATCGGGCTGACATGACCCATATCCTCATAGTGTTGTTCCAATTGAGCGTTTATAGGAGTTGAGGCACCCTGTTTACTAGACTCGCCCTTAGTGTTTCACTCAGTGCTTGGGATATTCTTAGTTTTAAGATCCTTTAGGTTTTGGGATGTGACCACCTCCACCTCATCCTTTTCCATGCCACCATCTAGAGAATCTTCATCATCGCTCAAATCCTCCTCCTTTGATCAGACCTCAAACTGTCTACACAAGCTTCCAAAGCCAGCTTGAGGGCACCCGTTTTGTCAAGGGACAAAGATCCTACGTGTTTTAAAATATGAAACAGAGGCACATATAGAATGATACAAGAAATAGGGAAAACTAAAAGCCTGCCCCCATCTAAAATGGTTTAGCATTGGGAGGTGGTAAGCGTAAATACATTAATGGCAACCTTCTAGGGTTAAGAATTGAATTAAGGTGAGAGCCACCTTGTCATATGGATTAGGTAAAGACATTATAAGGTAGCCAGAAAAATGGGAGGAGAGATTCTCATTAACTTTAAGAAATATATTTGGTTCTTCAAAGGCTTCCTTCTTCGGTTTGTAAGCCTCCCTCCCCACCACCGGAATGCCCATAACTTTAGCCACTAAATCCACTATGATCTCCAGATTGATCCCCTTCATCTCAACAATAGCACCTATTTTGGTCACTTTCCATGTGCTATTAAAGTCTTTGTTGAGATTCTCGTAGTGCACTTCAAATATTTTCAGAAAGGGGGTAAAACCATTAATACTGCAAATAATTAATGTTGAGGCAAACACAACATTAATTAGCATTTTTTCTTACAAAATGGTTATCATTAATACTGCAAATAATTAAAAATATTTGTAATAAACATCACATGTGAATTTCATATTTAATATTTAACCTTATATTATTAATATAGATTTATATATAAATTATAAAAATTATAAAAATTTCTATAAATATATATTAAAAATAATGAAATTTATTCAAAATAATTAGTATAAATAAACATTGTTTTTTATTTTTAAAGGGAATTTGAAAAATTACTGTTACCCACATATTATTTGAGAGGTGAGTTATCACACTTAGCCATGTGAATCAAGACTCACACTTAGCGGTGTGAATCAAGACTTGCACCTAGAAGTGTGAGTCAAGACCGACACTTAGAAGTGCGAGTGAAGACTGGAAATTAAAAGTGCAAGTCAAGACCAACACTTATAATTGTGAGCGGATACTCGTACTTAGTAGTGTTAGTCGATACTCGCACTTAAAGTGCAGTCACTTGCACTTATACACTACTTACCAAATTTATAAATGACAATTCCAATTTTTTATCTATGCTTAATATATACAAATAAATTATTTATATAAATGTATATAAATATTTATGGTCACCTTTTAAACATGTGAGTCACATGTTTGATTTATATAAAATGTTTGAAATTATGTTAGGTTTAAAATCACAAAAAACGTCTAAATAGCCATCAAATTTAACACCATTCAAGGAAGTGCAGGGAAGGGATTTTCAACGTCAATGTTTATTGATTTGAATAAGGTATGCATTAATAGATGTATATGTATGGTGGTATTAATATTGATATGTGGCATAAATGACAACAATCACTTACGCACTATCTTGAAGTTAGGAGCCACTTGGCTTATATATGTTAGCAGTAACTTGGCTTATGTAAGTTAGAAAACACTTGGCTTATGTAAGTGGGTGGTCTTTTGGTTTATGTGGCGAAAGTTGAATCTAATAATAGCGTTATTGGAATCCAGAAATAGAAAAATTGGAGTTCAATAATAGGGAAATTAGAATCCAATAATAGTGAAACTGGAATCCAATAATAGAGAAAGTGGAACTTGAATAAGTCCAATATTGACAATATTTGAATCCAATATTGCTAATAATGGAATTTGATATTGATATTAATGGAATCCATTATAGGAAAAAATTGAATCCAATATACGCAAAAATGGAGATGGATTTCTTCCAATATTTGAAATATTGGAGTTTCAATTCATTGGAACATGTCCCAATTTAGTTAAATAACAAATTTGTGATTCAGAATGAGATCCCTCTACAAGAGCATCATCCTTAGGAAGTGAAACCTCCAAAAATAGCTTCCATTGTACTGATAAGTGGTCCTATAAAACACCCATCACCTACTACAATACCTCTAAGAATTTTGGCCCAAGTTCCACAACATACTTCTCACAAGTAGGTATTCCCTTCCCGTGGGTCATCATCACTCAATGATTAGCTACACGTCTTAACATCCTACATACATGAAATGAACCAAATTAGTTTTTCTGGAAAAAATTTGGTGTATGTTTAGTTATTCATTTTAATAGTTTAGTTTCCATAGTTTCCCTAGAGTTCCTAGTGTTGAACTCGAGCTTTGATACCATATGTAATACCCATAGCATTGACGGCCCAAAATTAAAACATTTGTTAACTTAATGTCTAAGAAATTTTGGGGTAATTTTTTAAAATGCTAGTTAAATAACTTACTTGATTAATCCATTACCTTTCCTCCTAGATGGTCCTGCCAATGATTTAAATAACTAATACAAGTACCGTTTATGCTGAAAGGGTCTTCTTATAATTTTTGTTAACCCCTAGTTATAAAATTTGGTTACTTAATTATAAGATAGGTCATGATTATTGTACTAAGATCTATCTAGGTTTTGACCATTTTTGTTTTCTATGTAGTCCTATCAAGAGGATCATAGTTTGGATGATAATTCAACTGGTTAAATTTTGGTTTATATAAGTGTATACAAGGTGAACATAAGACTTATTATGTCAACCAGATAATTAATTTTATCATGTTTACTTGAATAAAAGTTCTTGAAAACAAGGTATGATGTCCCTAATTTATAGGGTACAAACATTATCAAGTTTACATTTACCCTAATCTATGATTACCAAGGTTGATTATAACTTAACTATGTCATAAATTACTTAGTTGGGCTTAAGTTGATGTAAATGGTCTCTTACTATATAATTTTTCCCTATCACCCAAATTTACAAATTTTTATTTTTATTTATCCCAAAATGAAATTCATCCCAATAAAAGGGAGAAGGAAAAATAGGTCTCTTAAATTAATATTGACAAGAATTAAGATTCAAAAAGAGGCCACTTTCTAAGTGGAACATCCTAGATCTCATGTGAGCCCTAAGATTAAACAAATTTGGGCCCTTAATCTAGAAAATCTTAGGTCTTCTTATGATTTCCTCATTATATATATTTTCTCTCTCATATTCCCTCCATTTGGTTCTACAAGTATAAAGGGAGATTTCATGGAGGGAATATTATTTTACATTAAATGGATAGTTCTTTCCAAGTTATATCCTCATTATCCATGTATAAATGCAATGCATTTACACGTACCTATATTTTTTCCCTCTCATATACATGGTTGGGTATATCTATAGTTTAATGGTTATATTTTATTGATGCAAAACTAGAGCCCATATTAAGAGTTGTATGTGATTATGTAGGGTTGGAAGCTTATACACACATACATACATACAAATATATATATATATATATATATAGTTGGGAAGTTTTGAAAAATGTGTGAGTTTAAAGGGAGAAGTCACATCTAAGTCACATCCCCTCAAATCCACATACTAAATTGTTATAATATATATATATATATATATATATATATATATTGATTGATTGATTGCAGGCATGATTCAAATCTCAAACTCATACAAAAAGATATAATGGATTTCCCTATTAGTACCAAAAGTGATAAATCCAATTTCATATTAATCTTACATGAAACATTAAGAGTATATTTGGGTATATGTGTACACACACACACACACACACACACACACACACACACACACACACACACACACACACCACACACACACACACACACACACACACACACACACACAATATGGTAATTGTTTCAAACATAACTAGTCTCCATTGGGTTTTCAGGCACCTAAACTTATCATGACTAACCATATAAATCTAATTTAAAAACTATATGGGTATTATCTTATTCTATTTATAGACATGTGGAGTAACTAATTTTTTGTAATTTTTTTCATCCATTCTATTGAAAGGATGAATATCTAACTATGTATATAATTCATTCATAAATAAACAATGTCACTTATACCAAGCCTCTACATCCTAAAGAGTAGATGCAATATATTCATTTTATTTACCCCATAAATAAGAATACAAACAATTTTCTTAAAGTCACAAAAAATAATTGAACATAGTTTCAATAACTAAAATATAACTAAACCATACAAGATATTGTTCCTTTGTGACAATTAACAATGTTCCTCAATCCAATACAATGAAATGAATATTTTTTATACATCATTTCACACAATTTTTCCTTCTCTAACCAAACTCATAGAAAAGTAAAATAAATTAAGATCCTATTTTCTCTTACATCCTAAAAATAGATATTTTTTGTGAATAATTATAACAAGGGAGTATCCTCATAATACATTAATAAAATTCTTCTCACAATATAAAATGAAAAAATTTACATTGAACTAAAAATGCAAGATAAGAAACTAGTCCCATTACAAATTCTTACACAATGTCCCTTTTTTTCTCTTCCTCTTATAAACCTAAGATATATAAATAATATTTAAATCCTTTCCCAAAAATGAAGGAGACAAATAAGCATCTCCTTATACATGTTAGATAAATATCATTATTCTAAAGTAAGTATTGCACAAGTCAATACAATGGAATTTCACTATCTATTGCAAACATTCCATACACCTTCTTTATTTACATTTAAAAGAAAACCCTAATGTAAAATCCAAGTAGAAAATATTCCCCAATAAGGGGAACAACATGTTAAATTTTTCAAGAAATTATTCCTTTTCTCCATATAATGAATGCTTCATCCAATACTCTAAGTTCAATTCTCCACCTTTAAACAATATTTATCAAACACAAGACTGGTGGCTTGGTTGTCCACCTAACCATTTGGAATCATTACATGTCATCTCCACAAATAGAGGAAATTGTAGCATCCCTCCAATCCTATGGAAAATAGATTTTACATGCCTCCAATATGCACAAGAAAGGGGAATACAAACATGGTTTAAACACAAATCTACATCCCATATTAACAGCCAAATGCAAAATATAATTACAAAACTCCTTGTTTCTTCAAGGGGGGAGATGGGAAGAAATAACAAATTAAACCATATTAAATCAATGCATTCATATACTATTAAGAGAACACAAAACTCCTAAACTCCTTATAGCATCCAAATCCAAAAATTATAAGCTCCCTGCTTTTGAAGGTGTTTGAAAGCTTGGAATATCTCCTTGGAAAGGAAGGGAGATGAGTTTCAACCCATATGAAATATCATTTCCTTCATTAACCATATGATGGTAGGAATGAAAATATATAAAAAAACCCCATCATATATTTCCCATCAAGCCATGTTGGTGAAAGAGGGGGTTTTATCCCTCTTCCCCAACACTCCAAATCCATATCAAGTGAGATGGATGGATAAAAAATAAAATGAAAAACATAAACTACCTAACACAACAAACAAAATCACAAATACAAATAAGAAATCCATAAAATTTTCTTTTAAACACTCAAATTATAAAATTAAAGGGGTGAGAGGCCTACTTATCAACCAAAAAAGAAAAATTCCAAGTGAATTCCAAGATCTTCAAGATCCAACTCCTCCCAAGCTCTCCTCCAACTCCCCCACAAGCTCTATTTCAACTCCCAAGTGCCAAAAAATGAGGTAAGAAGTCCTTTCCCCCCTCCAAAGTAGAGGAATAAGAAGAGGAATCCTACAGTATCCTCACTAATGAGAGGGTGACATTTTTCACCCATCTCTTTCTCAAAACATGAAACCCCCATGTCCCCATCACAAAAAAAGACAAAATAATTAATGGAGGAAAAATCCCATAAAATCAAAATTAAAAAATATATATCCTCCAAATTTCAAAGTGGTTCACAAAAAAAGTTCAAAATTTTTGATGTGGATAAGAGAGATTCAAATGGAAGGTAAAATACCATTTAAACCTTGAAAAATGTCCCTTATCCATAGATAGGGTCCAAGGGGTCCATTTTTTATGTAAATGAGACCTGTAATGGGTACAACACCCCTTAAAATTTCCCCTTTTAGCCCAATTTAAGACTTGGAAAAAGTGAAACACTTCAATAGGTGTTTGGGACCACATAAACATTTCTTAAGTGGTCTCACACTTCCTTAAACATGGTTAAATAGCCAAAAAATACATTAACACAAGTGGGTACCATCAGTCTCCTAAAATGACTATAAATAAGGGTTTAATTAATTAACACAAAAATGGGTCAAAGGAGGAACCAACCAAATATGTCCAAAACAATAAAAAAACATACACAAGGAGAGTATTGTAATCATATCCACTTGAAACCAAGAAAAACCAAGAATAAAAATAATCAACAAGTGGGAGGTGAAGTTTCGACCCAGATGACCAATTGTGTAATCTTGGAGGTGCAAACTTTGAGTTCCACATTCTCTTATGTGAACTTGTAATCTACACACTCAAATCACACATCATCATATCCACTCGATACAACAAATAAACTAAAAAAATATGAAATACATTAATAATCAAATAAATTATGACTAAACAATCCAAATTAAGAAAACAACTAGTATATATAATGAGATAGCTATCCAGAATGACCTACATCCATAGTAGATCAAAATAGAATCCATTTCAGTTTCATCATGATAAAATAAAAAGAATCATTATCATAGATATTAATCAAAATATTTATCTGAAATGACATACATCCATTATATACCAAGTAAAATCCATCTAAGTCATATCCTACTACTATCCATAATAACATACCTAAAAAATATCAATATAAGTCACAAGACTAGATTGGCACTGTGTGCCTCAAACACCACTAGTTTCACAAAATTAATCCACAAAAAAACCATATAGTGTCCAAATAGTATTGTATCAATTTCAATAATCTAGTCAATAAGATGAGTCAACAATAAAATAATTCAGGAAGCTCGTGGGCACTACATGGAGGAAATTGATAAAGATCTTGATTTATTTTAGATTTTGGAATTAAGATCATCCCTTCGATAAAATAATTGATGAATCCAATGATGAACATGAGGAATAATTATTCCCTCCCCCTGTAGGTGGATATTACTCCTACAAACCTATTCTTGCAGAAATTATAAAAAGAACATATAGTACATGGGTAGGTATAGCCCAAAAAATGGGTTATGTGGGTGGTGGTTTGGGTTTAAAAACAAGGCATTTCATTAGAACCAAATATTCCACCTAGGCTATCTATGGCTATGTTAAGAATTAGAGATAGGAAAAAAGACCCACTTTATATTAGAAGTTGTAGTCCAATATGAAGTGGTAGAGGAGATGAAACGAATATGGGGACACTAGTAGTGGTGGTTAGGAAGTGAAAAAACAATATAGTATTCAAAAGAGGCCAATATACACATGTAGTACAGCTGAATAAGGCCCTAGTAAGAGGAAATGGACAATTACATATAAAATTAACTTTGTGCATGGTATCTTCACCTCAAAGAAATTATTTGTAACAGGTAGATACACCCCTCGTGCTAGTATAATGACTGGGTCAACTATAGAAATTCCCATTTATCCTTCTCCATTCAAGTAGTGGATTTATTCAACATCATCAGGTTTTGATTACAGAGCTTATTTTTCCCAAAAATTAGAAAGTAATAAAATAAAAATAAACAAATGTACAACTAGATCCTACAACTTCAGAGCCTGCAACCACCAGAGTATTACTTACATATACCTAGATATAAATACCATGGAGTACATATATTTTGTGCCAAAATTTTAAAAAATAGAGGATGAAATGGTTTAAATTGACTATGAAGTAAGCACCATTTCCTTGGATTATAGTGGAATAAAAAATTGTTACAAGATAAATGTATAAAAAAGGAACAATGATGTGGTATACACATCATTGCTAAAGACAAAGAGAGAAAAATAGTTGAATAATAAAATAAAAAATTTAGAGGTAGACATAGAAAATGAGAAAGCAAGCAGGAGTGAGGTAGTTAACAAGACCACTGACTTGAAGAAGAGGATTAAAAAATATACCTTTATATCTATAATTACCATGAATGAACATGCAGGGAACTAGAAAAAGTCAAGAAAAAGTTAAAGAAAACCAAAAAAAAGTATAGTAATTTACAATAGAGGTTGGGTGAGTTGTAAAACAATGTGGAGGAAGAGGAATAAAAAAAACAAACTGGGAACCTAAAATAGAGGAGAAAAACATAATGAAATAGTGTAAAAGGAAAAGAAAGAACATAATGAAAGATTGTAAAGGGAGTTGGCGAAAGTGGGAAAGGAATTACTATTCCAAAACCAAATTATCTGAATATTATAAAAATACAATGATTCATATAAAAGATAATTTTGGGGGGGAATAAACTAGTAAATCGATGTTTTGATTAAACTATTTGAATTCGTGGATAGTCTACAAGATCACTTTATCAAACTATGAAAATACGTAGCTAAAATTCAATAAGTGACTGTTTTACGAAAAAATATAGCAAGGAAATTTTTGGAAACTACATAAAAATATAGTTAAAATGAATTGGCATCCAAAGGAATTCATGACTAGAGTGATGCTTCAATAAAGGTGGCAAATAACATTAGAAATTGTGTGTTACTAGGTGAAGCACAATAATTGTTGAATAATTTTCAAACAATCAGGGTTCATTTTAGGGACAAATATTTGTACATGTACGAATATTAGGATTTTTGAAGTTTAAAATTGGTGGTTTTTTTCACTCCTGTAAGGTAGTAGGTTTGCCAAAATTTAATGGGTCATAAATAAATTCGACCATAATTTTTCCTTACTGTTTTCACTAAGGGCCGAAAATTTTTGGTATATTCACCATTAGTTATAATATACTATTATATATATGATTAATTCACTATAATTTAGTAATAGAATATAATTCCAAATTTCATTAATTTTGAGATCTAGAGTTGAAGCCAAAGGTAAAAGTGAATAATCTTGTGAAAAATCTGAAATTATAAGCCAAAAAGCTAAAGGTATACATGAAAAAGGTAAGCAATAAAGGTTGAATTGTCAAGGCATTATGCAAAACTATTACCTAATGGTAAAATAACTACATGATGTCACTCAGTAAAATGCATGTACATCAGAAAATGGTATCAAAATTCATGTTACCAGATGGTAACCTAAATTTGAATCAAGGAATGGGCCCAATGGTCGAGGATGATAACACTGAACTAGTAACATCTGACAACATGAGAATGATATTGGGTTGAAACACATACGTGGTACTGTGTGGAAATGTAAACAATGTGTTGTTCAATATCATCATTTGTGTTTCCATCCGGTGTCAATATGGAAGCAATGCTCAGGTTCTAGAAATAATGGCATATTTATATTACTAGATGGGAACACATATATGCAGACGTTCAATTTTTTAAAAAAAATGCATTCACTACCATCCTGAAACCCTCCTTTCCTATATTTTCCAAAAATGTAAATACTTTTTTCAGAACATTCGCCACCCATCCTATAATAATTTTTTGGAGGGGGTCTTTAAATGAACCCTGTAAACAATGTTACAAGAGATATATGGAAATGTAGAAGAGATCATAAGGCTTATTTTTCCAATGCCTTTTGAAAAAACAAAGAAAATTATTACAAAGGATTTTTTCTAGAGGAATATGATGGAAAAATGATGTTAGATAAGAACCAATTTCATGAAAAACTAGATGAGGCTAACTTTTTTTGTTATAGAAAACCATTGATAACATTGTTAGTGAGTTTTCATAATACAACAAAGGAAAGCTCCAATCTCAATTATGAATGGTTGAAATAATTATATTTAAGTCACCATGAGTTAAAAAAAATTATAATTCCAATAGATGAAGAGTGGAATATGATACAAATGATGATGGGCAATACTGCCATCCATTGAATAGAGAAAAATGTATAGTTCAAAGTGTAATTTATTATTAAAAATTGTCATATTTTTTATAATTTTCATTTTTTTTTATACATGAGGTGTCTCAAGAAAGATTAATGATGAATAGTGTTATCTTTTATTTCAAGATAATGGTTCACTTAAGTTTCTTTTAATAAATGTATCTCTATATTGGACTATATTATTGGGAGTATGGTATTCTTATGTTAAGCATAATTGTGTCATATGGATAGATACACATCTTGCATGGATAGTTTATTGATAATATAAACATAGTAATATCAAGTTTAATGATTTACTATCAATTTAGAGTTACGCTTGTGAAATATATTATGAAGAAAATATTATTATCAAGGGTTTAAAAGGCATTCTACTATGTGTTTTGAATAAGTATAAATAAAGATTCAAGAAGAAGATATTATCTAAAAAAATTAATTGTTATTTGAATATATTATTTGATCATTTATATCACACATCAATGAATGAAATATTACAAATTGTTGATATTGGAACATCTATATCATTTTATTGACCATTTCTGTGACTTTTTTTACATTCAACTGGTGCAATAGATCCATTCATGTTTCCAATAGGTTCATATGTTGTTTTGGTGGCATTTTTATATGCCCCTCTCCTTTCATTAATGACTTATATATTGTCAAATCCCTATCATATGGAGATTTGTTCACTTCGTACCTTGATGTGTAAATTCTCAAATAGTTTTCTCAAATTTTTTCAAGATTATTTTTTAATTTTGACTTTACAAAGGAAAAGGCACCAAGAAATATCTAATCTTCAATTGAACCTAAACCATTTTTTGAGATAGATCAACTAGTGAAAAAAACTTAGTCATGGATTCCTAATAAATATTATTGAACCCGTTTTTTTCCATAATCGAGTTATTGGTCCACACTCAAAGGAATTATCCAAATATTTTAATTCAAAAATAATTATATATGGAAATTTTTGAGATTGATCATACAGAATATTCTCATTTAAAATACCTACAATATTCATTCCATTGATATCAGTAGGCTTACAAAATTATTGAATCAATGTAGTTAAACATATGTGGTAGTCATCTTGCACATAATTTTCATTTTGAGCTTTATTCTAATAGGGGATATACTATAAGCACTTATTCAATAAAAGTATCCCAAATAAAAAATTCTCTTATTTATCCTAATAGGGAATTCATGATTTATCTTAACCTTATCCTTTTGTATGATACAATCTGATCAAAGAGAATTCATGTGACATTTTACTTCTCAATGTTTCCATTGTCTAATCTTTGAAATAAGTGCATGGGTATCTCACATCCATGTATAGAAGAACATACATATAAATAGTCAAAATGTTACGTAGACTTTGAATTTTTATTAAAATATTTAAACTCTAAAACTTAGGAACCAAAAAACTAGTCTCATTCACAAATAAATTTTCTATAGCTAGAAAAACATGTTTCCTCGAACTTGTAAAATCAACACTATATATATTTCTTTCTTGGTATTGTTTAATTAATAATTTTTTTCATCCAAAATGGGAAGCAAACCACAAAACCTAAAAAAATTCTATATATAATTCAAATGATGTATCAAATCTTGATCCTTGGCCACTTCCATGCAATTTTGTCACATTAACTCAATAAGGATGGATACTCATCATACACCCTATGAACCGGTTGATACAATGAGATCCACCTAGTGTTGAAATATTTTAATATTTTATGATCATTTTTTATTCCTTTTACAAATATTTGGAATTCCATGAACCTTTTAGTAATTCTATAGAAAAAATTATAAATCTCTCAAACAATTTCTTCCACTTTCTCTACATGTTTAAATTTTTTGACTATTTTTGTATACTAGATTCATTCTATTCAGCCATACAATAATTTTTTATCATATATGAGTAATGGTATTTTTGGATTCTTATATATACCATTACAATGACCTTTCATTACATATACCCCATATACCCCAACACATATCATATTTTTTGCAATTGAAGAATCATCCATGCCACCAATATCCTTCAAACTTCTTTTTACAAGTTTACAAACATTCTCAACATTGGATTTTTCCATAATCTTGTGAATGGTAAGTAAGTTAGGTTGTCTCACATGATTTTCAATAGTATAAACATGTATACAGAACCAAGAATTAATATGTACTTCTAAACCTCATTGATAGACAAAGACACATATTGTACATGCTTAAGTTTCTCTTTCAATTCTTTTTTCTTAACCATATTTAGGCATTTCACCTAATCCCAACCACAAATTTCAGACTAGTGAGAATGATGAAAATGTGGGACACCAAGAAAAGAAAGTATTTTTTTATTTTCAGGAAAATATGTTATAGGAAGACCTCTTTTAAGAATGTGAAAATCAACAAATAGATGAACTATTCTACTTAAAATATTATTTTGAATGACCGTGTTAAATTGAGATTTATTTATCCCTCCATTTTTAGAGAGATTTATTTCTCATATATTCGTCATAATATTTTTAATACCTTGTATGTAAAAAATCATCCGTAGTTTTCCATCTCACAATATTCTTCACAACTCCATCGATAGTTTACTTTTCATATATCTTTCCTACATGCTTCTCAATAGTATCCAACTTAAGTTGCATTGTATTGTCCCTATCCAATTTCTAGCTATAAATTATAAATTTTCATTTCTTTAGAGGTTCAAAATTTTTTTCATTTTCAATAGATTCTATAAATTGAAACTTATAAGAACACTCTAACCTAAAATTTCTTCCTAAGTCCCATTTTATTTTCTTACTCTTTCTGATAGAAAGAGGTTTCCTTGGAGTATTTTACACGGTGTAATTTCATTTACCACTAAAATTTTCTCTTTCATCATTCAATTGATTATAAATTGGCATCCCAGGACTATATTTGGAATGTAATGCTTCCAGTGATAAAAGTTCAATTTCATCCAATGGGAAGTCCTCAAGGGGAGGAATTTTATTTTCATCATTAGAAATTATCATGAACTCAATATGAGTTTCATTTCAAGTGCTATCATGATCTATTGAAAATGGTGCATATGGATGAGGTTTTATATATGGTTTCTCAAAATAATATGTGATGTTTCATTTATTAGAACTAGAAGGTGTTGCAGTATCTTTCTTTCCTGAGGTTTCCTTATTAATTGTAATTTTTCTATATAGATGTTTTTTTACTACTATTAGAGAAGATAAAAAGGGGATAACATCACATGGGGAATAGTCAACTAAATAACAATATTAAAAATAATGTCAAAAATAATGGAGCTTTGTATTGTATGGAGGTTTGAAATTGAACATCATCATTAATGGGCATGTAAAATAGTTTTTTACGGTATACAATAGAAATTTGTGACGTGGTTAAGTGATGAGGTTTGATGGAACTCATATTTCATGGTATGAAAAACATAAGAATTGGCCATGATAAATTAAAAATAAATTAATGCATTTCACTGTCATGTGGTATGGACATAATAATGTATGACAAGTTGCATAAGAACATAATTTTATATCACGATACACATAACATAGGAAATGGATATGGAAAACTTAAAAAACAACCAAGGCATTACAATGTCATGCATAATGGAAAGAATAAAGTATGGTGGGATGCATAATAAGGAAATCATATATCATGGCATATGAAACATAGGAAATGGATGCAATAATTTGGAAATTGAATTAGGCAATGTGGTGTTACGAGAGATGGAAAAAATAAATTATAGTAGGCTATGTAAAGACCTTGCTTCAAGTTTTAAATGGACTCTGATCACAAGAGAAAGAATTAACTTTTGGAAAGACATCTAGGTTGAACTCATCATACTCACAAATAATGACCAATTGTAGAAGCTTAAATACAACCTCACTGTAGCCATGGGACAACGAGTCTGCGACTGTATTCAGAACACTGAAGGAAAACTACACTGGAAAAATATTGAGACTATTATCCCTAACACAAAGGATCTTCTTGGGGAACTTTAAACAACCCTGAGTCATACTCCCATTAGTCAAATCTAGACTCAAGATGAATTCAACTGGGTTTCATCTTTTGATGGTAATTATTCAGTGAGATTAGGGTACCAACTATATGCAAATGAACCTATCAGTAGCTTCCCTTGGTTTGTGATAAACAAAGGCATAATTACCATTATAAATCTCATAAAAAGAGAATATACCATGCTGAATAGATGTTATCATTGAAAAAATGATAATAAAACTATCTGAAATCTTCTACTGCACTGTCTGGTTGCTAGCTCTCTATGGAAGCACATTTTCAACAGGATATTATACAATCCTGGTTGCACTGAAAGCCACCTTTTAATCACGATCTTCTTCATAGGATTTGGAAAATCATATTCCCTCACACCATCTGAAGAATATGGAAAGTTCGTAACTTAATCATCTTCATAGATACTAACATGACCATTAAAAGTATCCTAAATGAAATCACTATGGCTGCTAAGGATTTTTTTTTGAAATTTAAACCTCCTAAAAAAATTGTGTATCCTCTAGAGGAAGTTAGATATCCCAAGACCTGGAATATTGATATATAAAAATTCACCACCCCTATTCATAGTATTCATAGGTCTCTTGTGCAATGGATTCCTCCTTCTGAAGGATGGTATAAGATGAAATTTGATGGTTCCTCCAAAGGTAACCTTGGTCTAGCTACTGGTGGTGGTCTAATGAGAAACCATAATGGTAATCTAATTGAAGCATATGTTGGCCCCATGAGAAAGTAAAATAATCACTATTCTAAGGCCCTAGCCATTCTTTAGGGAATCAGACTTGCTAGGAACCTCAACATGGGTAATATAATTGTCGAAGGTGACTCAATGAACATTTTCAATAATCTTTCCAAGTCTCTAACACCTATTTGGACCATTAGAGATTTCATCAATGAATCCCATACTTTATACAATGGTCTAAACATCATTTTCCAACATGTTTATAGGGAGGGGAACAATTCAGAAGATTCGCTAGCAAATATGGGGATTTGTATTAATGATTACAAGGAATCACATGATTTCCATGACACACCCTCCAAATTTATACACATCATCACAAATGAAGTGAACACTCTCGTCAGTACTTCTCATCTGGTGGATCCTGCATGTGTGTAATCCATGATCTAGATCTCTAAGGAAGATTAGGTACACACAAATTTATTCCCCCCTAACTTCAAAAATTGATTTCTTTTTCCATACTAATCAAGTGTGGGAGAAGGAAACATGTTTTATCTCAGCAACTCACAGGAATACATGTTATCAGAGAGTTGTTGAAGGGACTATAGGTTGTTGATTTTAGATCAACCCTTCATATTCATGGGTGGTATTATCAATGAGAGGAACCCCATATAGAGTAGAACCCGTCTTTGAACCACAGTGGTACGATCAAATATAATTATGGGAAACCCTCAACATTGGGGGTTTCATAGATTTCATCCAAAGAATTAAAGGGCACGACTAGTAAATTTGATTATAGTTTGTGGAGAATTGGAAAGACTGAACCATTACTTTTCATATAAATATATTTTAATATCACTGAGGAGTTTATCTTGTTTATAACTAGCTTAAGCATAGATGGATTTTTTTTTTTTGAGGAATAAATTCAAAAAGGAAGCAAATGAAAAGGTATTTCTGGACAAAGGAGAAAGTATTGATATCAAGAAGGAAGACATTATAGTTTAATTTATCCCAAAACCTTTCGATGAGGTCCCTCGAATGATAGTTTTTTATGTCACACTTGAGGGAATATTCTCTACTATTCCACCACATCACTTGGTCCTGCTAAATGATTTAAGGTGCAAGGTGAAGGTGAGTTTATCCTCCTATATTCTGCAATCTATGGGAAAGTCTATTTCGGAAGTTCAAATTCGTAAGAGGTATGTTCCTCTGCACCATGGAGTAATTTTCCTCATAAATCAATACTTTCTAGATGTTGTGGCCCATGACCCCTACCCCAATTTTGTCTCTCCTCCTCCCCAGTAGCCCCAAATTCACTCTAAAAACCCCATGTATTGCGACTTTGCCTCTGAGCCACCTCCTAAAAGGATCCTTTGAAATAGTAGGAAAGATAAGGAAATTCTTGACATTGGCTAGAAGGGTAAATAAATTATTGTTGAAGATATCCCCCCACTATTCTTCCTGCCATGGAACAAGACATCTCCTCTATTTTGAGAAGAAATGTATCATACAAGCTAAGACTATGAAAATCCTCAAGGAAAATGTGGAATTTATTCTTAATTCTTCTATTAAGGAACAAAATCTTAATCCTATCCCCAGTGTCAAAGAGTAAATTTCCACTCTGTAAAATCACAACAACTATCTTATCATGCACATTGCCATTCTAGATCTCATGAAATTCCACATATGTCATATTTGTGAATCCAATGACATTCTAGCCTCTATATAGAAGAATAAAAATACTACCAAAAATTTTAAAGCTTCAAAATGAGATCCCACTATTGCTATTGCACTGAAGCTCCATCATGCCCTCAGAGTTGCTTTAAATTTTTTTAACAAATTTGTTTGTTAGTGTTTTCATCTCTTTGTTCTTAGAGAATATGTTTTTTTGTTGTTGTTTAGCTACAGTTTTGTTGTTGTTGGTTTGTAGTAGGGATCGTTGTAGGAAGATGGCCCCTACCTTAGATTTTTTATTTTTTTATCTTTTTGTCAGGATGTGTCCCCTATGGATCAAAAAGCCACATTGTTATAATTTGAATATCTTGGATTCTAAGCCTTTAGTTGTACTTCTGAGTAAGGTCCCTCCAAAACCCTTTACCTTTGATAAAAAATAGAAGTAGATGAAAAATGAAAATGGTGATGTCACACCTATACTTGTAGTGTAGTAAATTAAAATATACAATTTTAAAAGTATCATAAATTTTAATAGCATCGATAATTCACAAAATATAAGAAGGAAATGTGACACTAAATGATCAAAAACATGTTATCAAATTTAAAATGGATCATTGATCAATTGATGGCTATAGGATACTATGATGTAAGCTTGAATGTGGTATCCTACAAGATATTTCTTTATCTAAATTTTGTAAGCATTAAGCAATATGTTATTTTTGATTCCTTTTCTATTCAAATCATGTATAAACTAACAAATTTACAATTTGAAAAAAGATAGATAAAAGTGTTTACTTTGAACTTTCAAGTAAATGTAATATATATATGCACATGCACAAACATATGGTGAATTAAAATAAATTCAAAATTTTCCCTCTCCAATGTTGGTGATTGTGATCCAAGGGCCCATATAATCTATAGGGATGCAAATTTTTTTTAGAATCCTAGACTATTGATGTGAAGGAGATCCATAAAAAAACCTCATTGATAGTCCAAATCCTTTGGCTATGTGAGTGGGAAATATTAGCAATTGTTATATTTTCTATCAAAGCATGGGGTGGGTATATGATGCCCAAATATCCGAATGGAATTTCAAAAATCTCTATTATTCACCTAACTAAGAATATTTAACACTAAATTTTTCCCTATTTATATTGTATGAAAAAATTGTGTTTTAAAAGTATTATTAGGTAAAAACCAATCAGCTATTGTGCACACCTTTTTTGGACCAATCTTCAAACCTTTGTGAGAAATAATAAATCCCAATTTTACCAAATCTTCTTTTAGAAAGCTACATTCTTCACTTTTATGAGTAACTTATAATCTCATAGTCTCATTAAATTTATGCAAATATTTAAAATGTTCTTCTCTCAACTTACTAAAAATTAAAATATCATCTTGTCAATGGAAAAATTAATTTTCATTGGATAAATATGGTACTTTGATGAAATTGTGTGGAAAATTTTCCCTCCTCCATTGTGAGGGGAGGTACTCTTCACTAAAATACAAAACCAAAAAAGAATGTATATGTTGTAGTCAATTTTCCTAACCCTTTAATTCCCAAGTACATCAACACATCACCTAGGCTAGACTGGATACTTCTGAGGCATGTGAAGTTGTTAGGCCCCTCTTCTATGCGAGCTTTGTCAAGAATGCTACCATGAATGGAATACTAATGCAAGATAGCAAATGCATACATATTATGACAAGAATAAAGAACTAGATCCAAGTATAGATGAACAATATAATGACTATGAACATCAAGAATATAAAGTAGTAATCAGATCTAAACCAAGAACACTATAAAGAACATAGATACTTAGATCCACAAGAATTGATATTCAGAACAAACACTGTTATATTAATCCACCATTGTTATAGTATCCAAATACATCAAAAGATCTGTAAACTGACCAGATACATCAACATAATATCATTATAACCTTACAATCACTCTGCTCAAGAAGCGTTCCCACGTATCTCTCTCTCTCTCTGAGCTCTCTCTGAGCTCTGAGCTCTCCCTTCTCTCTCTACTCTCTCTTCTCGCTTACAGTGAAAATCAATACATATTAAGAGAATTATGTGAATCTTCCCCTCAATTCATATTCATCACCTAAGAGAAATCCCCATTCCAAATATCATCATGCCCTGCAATACTTGAGTACCTTAAACATTTAAATGTCAGATAAACCATAACTAACTCCACTTTACAGCTCTTAATCCTATCATGATAATCATGTCCTAAAGTATTCTTTTCTTAGGTTATCAGTCTCCATGCTTTATCCTTATCCATAATCAATCCTAGCCACATCTCCATGTGTTCCTCATTGAAACTTTGATTGTGGTACAAAATTTGGCTAAGTCCCGAGCTTGTTCTACATAGGCATGAACCTCCACCTCTTCCTCAAGTTTTTGTAGTGTAAGCCTTTGTGCCTTGTTGGGGCTCAACAAAACTCTTTAAACCTCAGGTACTTACTCTTTTTACGGGATTAACATTACCCCAAACTACTTTTATTTCCATCCTTGGTGATTCTCCATGATGGGAGAAAATGCATCGATCTAAAATTGGATAAGCAAAAAATGTTGTAAGTCTCAACAACCTAAATTGTTAACTAGACGAGCTCAAGAAAATTTGCATCTATCTCTCCCTTAAAATTATTCCATGCCTCCAGTTCAGCCTTTGATTTTTCCAGTGCCTCCTCCATTATGTTGGGTACATGGTCAGGTGTAATCTCTTAAACTTTCCCCTTGAGCTCCTCTATGACCACCACTAACTCCGTGAAAACTCTCTCAAACTCATGCATGCATTCTGTGATAGAATCTTAGAATTCAAAATATGAAATTCCATCTCTTACGCCTAGTTTTTATCTTATCCTTCTTCACTCTAGTGTCTATTATCAGCTAAGCATGCTCAATCTTGTGTTTTGGGACCTTCTCCTATAAGGCCTTAAGGACAACCTCTTCATCGGTTACACGTGCATCAATAACGGGCTCACATTTATAACAACTGTTGAATCACCTATCTGCTAATATGTTTTTCCTCCTTGAATTGGGTGAGAAAGTCCTCCAACTCAGTAATCCGGGTCTCAACCACAATCTTTTTATTTTCCTTCTCCTTTGCAGATCCTCTGTTGTGGGTCCTGTGCCATCTTTTATGTTAACCATCAACATACCCACCAATTCTCTAAGTAATCCACATCATTGTTATAATCTATTCTGGCTTGCCTCACCAACGCCAAAACATTTTCCCAAGAATTTCTTAACCAAGGAACAAATCGAGCATATGTTTCATTTGTTCATGTATGTTTCCCTTCAAACCATTGCATAGTATTTATATTTCATTTACCTTACCTTTCTAATCTACAACCAAGGTCCGAACACACATATGAGTCTAAGCTCCATCTTACACTTTCTAAGGACATATTGTGCAGTGGATTACATGTCTTCTCATCTGTAAGGTGGCATGGATCCACCACTTTATAATTCACCCCCTTTATTTTCTTTAAACAGATGGTCTCAATTGCATGATCGGTGACCTCAAAACTTGACATCCTTTTCATGAAAATGAAGATTCTAACTTATCATATTCTTGGTACTCATTACACCCCCATCTTGGTATAAGATATTCCAAGTATGCAACTTCTCTGAGGAAAGGGTGCTCTAGAACTGTGCACACAACACCTTCACGAGATCATCCACGAAGTCCACATGAGGGGACCTAGGCATCCACATTTTCCTCTCCACCTTGCACTTAGAGCGTTGCTTCAGTGGGCTGCTTGTATCTGTAGTAAACCCCTTATCCTCTTTAATAACAAAGGAGTCTCCCTTATCCTTCTCTTATTGTTAGGTGGGTTGGGTAGGTTAACTTTCTTTCAATGAAATCTTCCCAGGTCCCTATGCAGTAGGATTCTTTAACCTTCACGAGCACATCAGCTATTTCCATTGCCATCCACCTTAGTCCTTCTATTCTCTTATTCCTCAATATCTTCCTTGAGTTCTTATTTGAATTTCATGTGGTCATCTTCTGAGCCTTTCTCTATCACAGAGCTGGAAAAATCATCTACCTTAGTCTTTATCTTCTCCGACTCTTCTTCCTTAGTCTTCTTAACTTCTTCGCGCTCCTGGTTATAAAGCCTTGGCACTACCCTATTGTGATGTACACATGACCCCATTGTTGTTCCAACACATTAATCCCTCCTTTTTGTGAAGTGGTCCATTTCCCTTCACTTCCTTCTTCTCCCCTCTCCTTTCTTCTCGGAACCCCTTTCATTGGCGGGTCAATGGTCTCTCGTGGATTTGAATGTGGAGCTGTAACCTCCACTTTAAAATCCCACCCCCCCTTGCATTTTATGATGTAGTTGTATGAACACCAGTGGATGAATCCCTTGATGGTGGCCTTTTATATGCCCTCTCTTCCATTACTGACTTATATATTGTCAAATCCCTATCATAATGGAGATTTGTTCACTTCGTACCTTGATGTGAAATTCTTTCTCAAATAGTTTTCTCAATTTTTTCAAGATTATTTTTTAATTTTGACTGTACACGGAAAAGGCACCAAGAAATATTCGTAATCTTCAAATTGACCTAAACATTTTTTGAGATAGATCAACTAGTGAAAAAACTAGTCATGGATTCCTAATAAATATTATTGAAACCCGTTTTTTTCCATAATCGAGTTAGTGGTCCACCTCAAAGGAATAGCCCAAATATTTTAATTCTCAAATAATTATATATGGAACATTTTTGAGATTGATCATACAGACTATTCTCATTTCAAATACCTACAATATTCATTCCATTGATATCATAGGCTTTACAATTATTTGAATCAATGTAGTTTAAACATATGTGGTAGTCCATTTGCACAATTTTCATTTGAGCTTATTTCTAAGAGGGGATATACTATAAGCACTTATGAAAAAGTATCCCAATAAAAATTCTCTTATTTATCCTAATAGGGAATTCAATGATTTATCTTAACCTTATCCTTTTGTATGATACAATCTGATCAAGAGAATTCATTTGACATTTTACTTCTCATGTTTCCATGTCCTAATCTTTGAAATAGTGCATGGGTTCTCACATCCATGTATAGAAGAACATAATATAATAGTCCAAATGTTTACGTGACTTTGAATTTTATTAAAATATTTAACTCTAAAACTTAGAACCAAAAAACTAGTTCCATTCACAAATAAATTTTCTATAGCTAGAAAAAAAAACATGTTTCCTCCCCTTCCTCCTCGACTTTGTAAAATCAACACTATTATATTTCTTTCTGGTATTGTTTATTAATAATTTTGTTCATCAAATGGGAACAAACCACAAAAACCTAAAAAATTCTATCTCGAATTCAAATGATGTATCAAATCTTCTGTGATCCTTGGCCACTTTCCCAGCAATTTTGTCCACATTAACTCAATAAGGATGGATACTCATCATACAACACCCTATGAAACCGGTTTGAACAATGAGATCCCACCTAGTTTGAATATTTAAATATTTTATGATCTTTTTTATTTCCTTTTTACACATATTTGGATTCATGAACCTTTTAGTAATTCTTAAGAAAAAATTATAAATCTCAGCAAACAATTTCTTCCACTTTTCTCTACATGTTTTTTACATTTTTTGACTATTTTTGTATACTAGATTCATTCTATTCAGCCATACAATAATTTTTATCATATATGAGTAATGGTATTTTGGATTCTTATATTACCATTACAATGACCTTTCATTACATATACCCCATATACCCCAACACATATCATCTTTTTTGCAATTGAAGAATCATCCATGCCACCAATATCCTTCAAACTTCTTTTTACAAGTTTACAAACATTCTCACATTGGATTTTTCCATAATCTTGTGAATGGTAAGTAAAGTTAGGTTGTCTCACATGATTTTCAATAGTATAAACATGATACAGAACCAAGAATTAATATGTACTTCTAAACCTCATTGATAGACAAAGCCCCATATTGTACATGCTTAAGTTTCTCTTTCAATTCTTTTTTTCTTAACCATATTTAGGCCTTTCACCTAATCCCAAACCACAAATTCAGACTAGTGAGACTGATGAAAATGTGGGACACCAGAAAAGAAATATTTTTTTATTTTCAGGAAAATAGGTATAGGAAGACCTCTTTTAAGAATGTGAAATCAACAATAGATGAACTCTTCTACTTAAAAATTATTTTGAATGACCGTGTTAAATTGAGATTTATTATCCCTCCATTTTTAGAGAGATTTATTTCATATATTCGTCATAATATTTTAATACCTTGTATGTAAAAAATCATCCCGTAGTTTTCCATCTCACAATATTCTTCACAACTCCATCGATAGTTTTCTTTTCATACATCTTTCCTACATGCTTCTCAATAGTATCCAACTTAAGTTGCATTGTATGTCCCCTATCCAATTTTCTAGCTAATAATTATAATTTTCATTTCTTCGAGGTTACAAATTTTTTTCATTTTCAATAGATTCTATAAATTGAAACTTATAAGAACACTCTAACCTAAAATTTCTTCCTAAGTCCCATTTTATTTTCTTACTCTTCTGATAGAAAGAGGTTTCCTTGGAGTATTTTACACGGTGTAATTTCATTTACCACTAAAATTTTTTCTCTTTCATCATTCAATTTGATTATAAATTGGCATCCAGGACTATATTTGGAATGTACTGCTTCCAGTGATAAAAGTCAATTTCATCCAATGGGAAGTCCTCAAGGGGAGGAATTTTATTTTCATATTAGAATTTATCATGAACTCAATATGAGGTCTTTACTTTCCAGTGCATATCCTTGATCTATTGAAATGGTGCATATGGATGAGGTTTTATATATGGTTTCTCAAAATAATATGTGATGTTCATTATTAGAACTAGAAGGTGTTGCAGTATCTTTCTTTTCCTGAGGTTTCCTTATTAATTGTAATTTTTCTATAGATGTTTTTTTACTACTATTAGAGAAGATAAAAAGGGGATAACATCACACTGGGGAACTAGTCAACTTAAATAACAATATTAAAAATAATGTCAAAAATAATGGAGCTTTGTATTGTATGGAGGTTTGAAATTGAACATCATCATTCATGGGCATGTAAAATAGTTTTTTACGGTATACAATAGAAATTTGTGACGTGGTTTAAGTGATTGAGGTTTTGATGGAACTCATATTTCATGGTATGAAAAACATAAGAATTGGCCATGATAAATTAAAATAAATTAATGCATTTCACTGTCATGTGGTATGGACATAATAATGTATGACAAGTTGCATAAGAACATTAATTTTATATCACGATACACATAACATAGGAAATGGATATGGAAAACTTAAAAAACAACCAAGGCATTACAATGTCATGCATAATGGAAAGAATAAAGTATGGTGGATGCATACTAAGGAAATCATATATCACTGGCATATGAAAATAGGAAATGGATTGCAATAATTGGAAAATTGAATTAGGCAATGTTGGTGTTACGAGAGATGGAAAAAATAAATTATAGTAGGCTATGTAAAGACCTTGCTTCAAGTTTAAATGGTACTCTGATAACAAGAGAAAGAATTAACTTTTGGAAAGACATCTAGGTTGAACTCATCCTACTCACAAATAATGACCAATTGTAGAAGCTTTAAATACACACCTCACTGTAGCCATGGGACAACGATGTCTGCGACTGTATTCAGAACACTGAAGGAAAACTACACTGGAAAAAATATTGAGATATTATCCCTAACACAAAGGATCTTCTTGGGGAACTTTAAACAACCCCTGAGTCATACTCCCATTAGTCAATCTAGATCAAGATGAATTCAACTGGGGTTTCATCTTTTGATGGTAATTATTCAGTGAGATTAGGGTACCAACTATATGCAAATGAACCTATCAGTAGCTTCCCTTGGTTGTGATAAACAAAGGCCATAATTACCTTATAAACTCTCATAAAAAGAGGAGAGATATACAATGCTGAATAGATGTTATCATTGAAAAAATGATAATAAAACTATCTGAAATCTTCTACTGCACTGTTCTGGTTGCTAGTCCTCTATGGAAGCACATTTTCAACAGGATATTATACAATCCCTGGTTTGCACTGAATAAAGCCACCTTTTATCAACGATCTTCTTCATAGGATTTGGAAAATCATATTTCCCTCACACCATCTGAAGAATATGGAAAGTTCGTAACTTAATCATCTTCATAGATACTAACATGACCATTAAAAAGTATCCTAAATGAAATCACTATGGCTTGGCTAAGGATTTTTTTTTGAAATTTAAACCTCCTAAAAAAATTGTGTATCCCTAGAGGAAGTTTAGATATCCCAAGACCTGGAATATTGATATATAAAAATTCACCCACCCCTATTCATAGTATTCATAGGTCTCTTGTGCAATGGATTCCTCCTTCTGAAGGATGGTAATAAGATGAAATTTGATGGTTCCCTCCAAAGGTAACCTTGGTCTAGCTACTAGGTGGGTGGTCTAATGAGAAACCATAATGGTAATCTACATTGAAGCATATGTTGGCCCCATGAGAAAGTAAATAATCACTATTCTAAGGCCCTAGCCATTCTTTAGGGAATCAGACTTGCTAGGAACCTCAACATGGGTCATATAATTGTCGAAGGTGACTCAATGAACATTTCAATAATCTTTCCAAGTCTCTAACACCTATTTGGACCATTAGAATTTCATCAATGAATCCCATACTTTATACAATGGTCTAAACATCATTTTCCAACATGTTTATAGGGAGGGGAACAATTCAGAAGATTCGCTAGCAAATATGGGGATTTGTATTAATGATTACAAGGAATCACATGATTTCCATGACACACCCTCCAAATTTATACACATCATCACAATGAAGTGAACACTCTCGTCAGTACTTCTCATCTGGTGGATCCTGCATGTGTGTAATCCATATCTAGATCTCTAAGGAAGATTAGGTACACACAAATTTATTCCCCCCTAACTTCAAAAATTGATTTCTTTTTCCATACTAATCAAAGTGTGGGAGAAGGAAACATGTTTTATCTCAGCAACTCCACAGGAATACATGTTATCAGAGAGTTGTTGAAGGGACTATAGGTTGTTGATTTTAGATCAACCCTTCATATTCATGGGTGGTATTATCAATGAGAGGTAACCACATATAGAGTAGAACCCGTCTTTGAACCACAGTGGTACGATCAAATATAATTATGGAAAACCCTCAACATTGGGGGTTTCATAGATTTCATCCAAAGAATTAAAGGGCTACGACTAGTAAATTTGATTATAGTTTGTGGAGGAATTGGAAAGACTGAACCATTACTTTTCATATAATATATTTTAATATCACTGAGGAGTTTATCTTGTTTAGACTAGCTTAAGCATAGATGGATTTTTTTTTTTTTGAGGAATAAATTCAAAAAGGAAGCAAATGAAAAGGTATTTCTGGACAAAGGAGAAAGTATTGATATCAAGAAGGAAGACATTATAGTTTAATTTATCCCAAAACCTTGCGATGAGGTCCTCGAATGATAGTTTTTTAGGTCACACTTGAGGGAATATTCTCTACTATTCCAACCATCACTTGGTCCTGCTAAATGATTTAAGGTGCAAGGTGAAGGTGAGTTTATCCTCCTATATTCTGCAATCTATGGGAAAGTCTATTCGGAAGTTCAAATTCGTAAGAGGTATGTTCCTCTGCACCATGGAGTAATTTTCCTCATAAATCAATACTTTCTAGATGTTGTGGCCCATGACCCCTACCCCAATTTTGTCTCTCTCCTCCCCAGTAGCCCCAAATTCACTCTAAAAACCCCATGTATTGCGACTTTGCCTCTGAGCCACCTCCTAAAAGGATCCTTTGAAATAGTAGGAAAGATAAGGAAATTCTTGACATTGGCTAGAAGGGTAAATAAATTATTGTTGAAGATATCACCCCCACTATTCTTCCTGCCATGGAACAAGACATCTCCTCTATTTTGAGAAGAAATGTATCATACAAGCTAAGACTATGAAAATCCTCAAGGAAAATGTGGAATTTATTCTTAATTCTTCTATTAAGGAACAAAATCTTAATCCTATCCCCCAGTGTCAAAGAGTAAATTTCCACTCTGTAAATCACAACACCTATCTTATCATGCACATTGCCATTCTAGATCTCATGAAATTCCACATATGTCATATTTGTGAATCCAATGACATTCTAGCCTCTATATAGAAGAATAAAAATACTACCAAAAATTTTAAAGCTTCAAATGAGATCCCACTATTTCTATTGCATTAAAGATCCATCAGGCCCTCAGAGTTGCTTTAAATTTTTTTAGCAAATATGTTGGTTAGTGTTTTCATCTCCTTGTTCTTAGAGAATATGTTTTTTGTTGTTGTTTAGCTACAGTTTTGTTGTTGTTGGTTTGTAGTAGGGATCGTTGTAGGAAGATGGCCCCTACCTTAGATTTTTATTTTTTTATCTTTTTGTCAGGATGTGTCCCTATGGATCAAAAAGCCACATGTTATAATTTGAATATCTTGGATTCTAAGCCTTTAGTTGTACTTCTGAGTAAGGTCCCTCCAAAACCCTTTACCTTTGATAAAAAATAGAAGTAGATGAAAAATGAAAATGGTGATGTCACACCCTATACTCTGTAGTGTAGTAAATTAAAATATACAATTTTAAAAGTATCATAAATTTTAATAGCATCGATAATTCACAAAATATAAGAAGGAAATGTGACACTAAATGATCAAAAACATGTTATCAAATTTAAAATGGATCATTGATCAATTGATGGCTATAGGATACTATGATGTAAGCTTGAATTGTGTATCCTACAAGATATTTCTTTATCTAATTTTGTAAGCATTAAGCAATATGTTATTTTTGATTCCTTTTCTATTCAAATCATGTATAACTAACAAATTACAATTTGAAAAAAGATAGATAAAAGTGTTTACTTTGAAACTTTCAAGTAAATGTAATATATATGCACATGCACAAACATATGGTGAATTAAAATAAATTCAAATTTTCCCTCTCCAATGTTGGTGATTGTTGATCCAAGGGCCCATATAATCTATAGGGATGCAAATTTTTTTTTAGAATCCTAGACTATTGATGTGAAGGAGATCCATAAAAAAACCTCATTGATAGTCCAAATCCTTTGGCTATGTGAGTGGGAAATATTAGCAATTGTATATTTTCTATCAAAGCATGGGGTGGGTATATGATGCCCAAATATCCGAATGGAATTCAAAAATCTCTATTATTCACCTAACTAAGAATATTTAACACTAAATTTTTCCCTATTTATATTGTATGAAAAAATTGTGTTTTAAAAGTATTATTAGGTAAAAACCAATCAGCTATTGTGCACACCTTTTTTTGGACCAATCTTCAAACCTTTGTGAGAAATAATAAATCCCAATTTTACCAAATCTTCTTTTAGAAAGCTACATTCTTCACTTTTATGAGTAACTTATAATCTCATAGTCTCATTAAATTTATGCAAATATTTAAAATGTTCTTCTCTCAACTTACTAAAAATTAAAATATCATCTTGTCAATGGAAAAATTAATTTTCATTGGATAAATATGGTACTTTGATGGAAATTGTGTGGAAAATTTTCCCTCCTCCATTGTGAGGGGAGGTACTCTTCACTAAAATACAAAACCAAAAAAGAATGTATATGTTGTAGTCAATTTTCCTAACCCTTTAATTCCCAAGTACATCAACACATCACCTAGGCTAGACCTGGATACTTCTGAGGCATGTGAAGTTGTTAGGCCCCTCTTCTATGCGAGCTTGTCAAGAATGCTACCATGAATGGAATACAATGCAAGATAGCAAATGCATACATATTATGACAAGAAATAAAGAACTAGATCCAAGTATAGATGAACAATTAATGACTATGAACATCAAGAATATAAAGTAGTAATCAGATCTAAACCAAGAACACTATAAAGAACATAGATACTTAGATCCACAAGAATTGATATTCAGAAACAAACACTGTTATATTAATCCACCATTGTTATAGTATCCAATACATCAAAAGATCTGTAAACTGACCAGATACATCAACATAATATCATTATAACCTTACAATCACTCTGCTCAAGAAGCGTTCCCACGTATCTCTCTCTCTCTCTGAGCTCTCTCTGAGCTCTGAGCTCTCCCTTCTCTCTCTACTCTCTCTTCTCGCTTACAGTGAAAATCAATACATATTAAGAGAATTATGTGAATCTTCCCCTCAATTCATATTCATCACCTAAGAGAAATCCCCATTCCAAATATCATCATGCCCTGCAATACTTGAGTACCTTAAACATTTAAATGTCAGATAAACCATAACTAACTCCACTTTACAGCTCTTAATCCTATCATGATAATCATGTCCTAAAGTATTTTTTTCTTAGGTTATAAGTCTCCATGTTTTATCCTTATCCATAATCAATCCTAGCCACATCTCCATGTGTTCCTCATTGAAACTTTGATTGTGGTACAAAATTTGGCTAAGTCCCGAGCTTGTTCTACATAGGCATGAACCTCCACCTCTTCCTCAAGTTTTTGTAGTGTAAGCCTTTGTGCCTTGTTGGGGCTCAACAAAACTCTTTAAACCTCAGAAAAAAATACTTTTATTTCCATCCTTGGTGATTCTCCATGATGGGAGAAAATGCATCGATCTAAAATTGGATAAGCAAAAAATGTTGTAAGTCTCAACAACCTAAATTGTTAACTAGACGAGCTCAAGAAAATTTGCATCTATCTCTCCCTTAAAATTATTCCATGCCTCCAGTTCAGCCTTTGATTTTTCCAGTGCCTCCTCCATTATGTTGGGTACATGGTCAGGTGTAATCTCTTAAACTTTCCCCTTGAGCTCCTCTATGACCACCACTAACTCCGTGAAAACTCTCTCAAACTCATGCATGCATTCTGTGATAGAATCTTAGAATTCAAAAATATGAAATTCCATCTTCTTACGCCTAGTTTTTATCTTATCCTTCTTCACTCTAGTGTCTATTATCAGCTAAGCATGCTCAATCTTGTGTTTTGGGACCTTCTCCTATAAGGCCTTAAGGACAACCTCTTCATCGGTTACACGTGCATCAATAACGGGCTCACATTTATAACAACTGTTGAATCACCTATCTGCTAATATGTTTTCCTCCTTGAATTGGGTGAGAAAGTCCTCCAACTCAGTAATCCGGGTCTCAACCACAATCTTTTTATTTTCCTTCTCCTTTGCCAGATCCTCTGTTGTGGGTCCTGTGCCATCTTTTATGTTAACCATCAACATACCCACCAATTCTTCTAAGTACTCCACATCATTGTTATAATCTATTCTGGCTTGCCTCACCAACGCCAAACATTTTCCCAAGAATTTCTTAACCAAGGAACAAAATCGAGCATATGTTTCATTTGTTCATGTATGTTTTCCCTTCAAACCATTGCATAGTATTTATATTTCATTTACCTTACCTTTCTAATCTACAACCAAGGTCCGAACACACATATGAGTCTAAGCTCCATCTTACACTTTCTAAGGACATATTGTGCAGTGGATTACATGTCTTCTCATCTGTAAGGTGGCATGGATCCACCACTTTATAATTCACCCCTTTATTTTTCTTTAAACAGATGGTCTCAATTGCATGATCGGTGACCTCAAACTTGACATCCTTTTCATGAAAATGAAGATTCTAACTTATCATATTCTTGGTACTCATTACACCCCCATCTTGGTATAAGATATTCCAAGTATGCAACTTCTCTGAGGAAAGGGTGCTCTAGAACTGTGCACACAACACCTTCACGAGATCATCCACGAAGTCCACATGAGGGGACCTAGGCATCCACATTTTCCTCTCCACCTTGCACTTAGAGTGTTGCTTCAGCGGGCTGCTTGTATCTGTAGTAAACCCCTTATCCTCTTTAATAACAAAGGAGTCTCCCTTATCCTTCTCTTATTGTTAGGTGGGTTGGGTAGGTTAACTTTCTTTCAATGAAATCTTCCCAGGTCCCTATGCAGTAGGATTCTTTACCTTCACGAGCACATCAGCTATTTCCATTGCCTCCACCTTAGTCCTTCTATTCTCTTATTCCTCAATATCTTCCTTGAGTTCTTATTTGAATTTCATGTGGTCATCTTCTGAGCCTTTCTCTATCACAGAGCTGGAAAAATCATCTACCTTAGTCTTTATCTTCTCCGACTCTTCTTCCTTAGTCTTCTTAACTTCTTCGCGCTCTGGTTATAAAGCCTTGGCACTACCCTATTGTGATGTACACATGACCCCATTGTTGTTCCAACACATATAATACTTCCTTTTATGGGAAGTGTCCAATTTCCATTCACTTCCTTCTTCCTCCTCCTCTCCTTCTTCTTGGACCACTTTCATTGGCGGGATCAATGTCTCTCTTGGATTTGGAAAGGTGGAGTCTGTAACCTCCACTTTAAATCCCCCTTGCATTTTATGATGTAGTTGTATGAACACCCAGTGGATGAATCCCTTGATGGTGACATTGATCTATGATTGTACATCTCAGAAGACTTGCTCAAAGACTTTGACATACATCAGCCTCGTATCATACTTATAGTTCGCATGAAGGGTGTGAACATCAGATTCCACTTTGTCGACAACAATGGTCATATTTTTTGCATCCTTCAACTGATTGATGGCACACTTCACATATTTAGCAGTAAATTCAAACAAATATTTCACCACGACCCCATTTCTCCATTGGCAATCTTAATGTTTTTCAAGATAAAGTGCTACATAATTATAAAATTCATTTGGTCCCCTATGACTATTGACAACTCATGCGGGATATGTAAATTTTTCTCAAATGCCTCACATAGTCTCTTGTACCATTTTTTCATCCAAGCCTTGTATGCATTCATGATGAAGCCATCACAATTGAATTACTAGAATTACACCATAGGAGATGAGTGCACCAATGGGTGAACCCACGTGTTCCCATCTGGGCCATTGGAGACACCAATTTACCAAAATATAAAATAATAGGATGGAACCCCGTGTGATATTTCCTCTAGCTTCGTTATGCACATGTTTTTCCTATATGATACTCTTTGCAATTAATTGTGCAAACTTATAGTGTGCTCATTTTGATATTCTGTACATAATGTACATGAATCTTCTATTTATATCCATCTACCATTATTAAGTTCCCAATTTATAGCTAATAAGTTGGGTTGTAACCGTTAATGCTGGGTCATCTAGATATGACTTAACATGAGCCCTTCCCCCTTCTCATAATTAAACAGCTTCGTCAATTCTTCAATTTTTCACATTGACACATAGGTCAAGTGCTATATCCTCACTAGTGTTTTATAGACATGTCACTCTCCTTATCAACTATCCCATAATCCTCATTCTTCTCCCCACAAATTATAAAAAGTCCTCTTACACCCATGATATTAACCACATGAAGAGTGGGGTGGGTTTAGTTAAGAAGGGAGGATCCCATAGCTGCAAAACTCCATTTTTATGAAAATCTTATTATATCGATTCATCAAACTTAGGGTTTCTGAGCTCATCTAACCCTAGAACATCTTTGACTAGATATTCCTACATCAATTTATCATTTTCTTCTTTTTTGGGCTTGAAATCACTAATTTTACACCTATATAGCTTCAAATTTCACTTTTCTACTTTAAAATTACCCGGGGGTATTGTTTTTCTGAGTATATCTCAACGTGTTCCTCCTTCTCTACCGCTAGCCTCTTAGTTTATTTCTTCTTTAGTGCCATTATAGTTCCTTCATTGCATGCCCTAGGTGTTCAACTTCTCCTTATCTACCCAAGCTCTCTGATGTTGATAGCTTCACTCCTACACAACTCCCTACTACCTCACTATCTACTCCACTTGTCACTTCACAAGGTCTCATCACAATTTGTAAATCGCCATTGGTTTGCAAATTACTTCACTTCTTTATCAAAACCTTATCACACTTCAATAGCTCGACAGCACAAAAAATTCAAAGTAAATGTATTTATAATGACTACCCTCACCCCCTTTTTTATATTTTTTCTAGTGGTATACTTTGGTTCATTTTCACTTTGATTTGAGGTTAATATTTATTTTTCGGTCTCTACATGTCTCTCTCTTTTTGTCTTATCTGTCTCCTCAGATGCATTTTATTTTCTCTCATTTTCTCTCTGTGATACTCCTCATCATCCTTATCACTTTCCTCTTCCTCTACATCTTATTCTTAGAGAGTCTCTTATACTACCTTAAGTTTATTATGCCTATGAGCCATGCATTTCTTCCTCCCTTTAGTGGGAAATTTTTTATATGTTTATACCATGGTTTTTATTTACAACTTGCAAATTTAATTTTAGACATAGGAAAAAATTTCATGAGAAAATTCAAGAAACAATGTTTCTCAGTGTTGTGTGGAGTTGAGGAACACAATATTTAGTGGGTTCTCCTTGTCTTTTGAAAAAAGGGAGCATCATTTTGGACTTTGGCAGATTTCGGTAGAACTTAGTGTTCTGTGGGTTCTCCTTAATCACAAAACATAGAAGCTTGAACCTAGGATTTAGGAATAAATTTAAAGGGAAGGCATTGGGACATTGAATTGTAGTAATGTGTGGTAATAAAAATATAGTGTTACATGGGTTCTCTTGACCTATGGAAGAAGCAAAATAGTTTAAATGGGACTGAGTTTAAAAGTATCGGAATGCTATCATAGTGTTCTATGGGCTTCTTAAGAATTAGTTTTCCCTAAATTCCAAAAGCCACAGAAGAAAGAGAAATAATGGAAAATTTTAGATGTCGTCAAACAAAGGAAATGGAACATGGGTCTAATTTCCATGGAACAAAGGTTAGACCTTTGTAAGAGTGCAAAGTATAGAAGCTGCATAAAAAATAAATGGACTTTCATGAAATATGGGGAAGGTGCAAGGTTGAATTAGTATTGGAAAGTCACATTACAAAGAAACTTCTCGTGAAGTATTCAAAATACTCTGGAATCCACATAAGAAGGGACCTTTTTTCAGGTATTCAGGTTTGAATTTTTGATGATATATTTCTTTGTAGGGATCCATTTCACCTCAGATTGGATCCACTAACAACATCTTGGAGAGGCATTTAGAAAGAAGGAATCTTTACAAGGAATGGCTAAGTATTTCGGGATATTAAAATTGTAGATTTTTTGCATGTTTCAAGTCATTTTCAAAATTTATAAGATGCCATGTTTGGTTATGAGATGTTTTTTTAATCCTCCCTCTCTTGGAGATCATTTAGATATTTCCAAAATATAATATTCTTCATCTGTAACCAAAATAATGAGGGACAATGATCTATTTAAAAAGAATTAGACAATTGGCAATGTCACATTCCTCCATCTTCTAGATTTCATGGGCATCCATTGATCTACAAGTTGATGCTCATCCACGTAAAATATCTAGAGTTTTCTCACAAGCAAAGGAAACCCAAAAAAATGAATCATCATGAGGTGAAGAGGTTAGCTGCTAGAAGCAATTAAAAGGTTTTTTAAAAAATTAGCAAGTTGAACATCTTCTTCAAAATCTTTTGATCCCCTCTCCTCTCCTCCATTCTATAAAATGTAATGTGTTTCTTCATAGAAAGGATCATGTCTATCTTAGTAATGTTATCATGTCAAAATATTTATAGAGCCAAGGAGTTCCAGACCCATCACATGTGTTTTGTGATGCATATTACCCTCTAAATGGTTGTAGTAGTCTGTCAATACTTACAACAATAATATAATGTCAAATGTGGCTTAAATATGCCCATTGGTTTGCATTATTATCTTCTTACCTTTGCTCCTTCATTTATTATTATGTATCGATTATGTTTTGCAAAGTTTCATGTCATTTGTGTCAATTTAAACAGGGTTTTGAGTTGATTTAGTTATAAATTTGGAAAGTGGCAAGCATATGACCATCTAACCTTGAATCAGGTCTTATTTCTTCTCTCAGAACTCAAAAGAGAGTGATCACCCTTTCTTCTAGTGCTATTACCTCCCCCTTAGCTTAGGATTCCATTTCATGTAATCTCTCTAACTATGGTCTCTTTGAATGACTAGTCTAGGCTTAGATATTTGTGTTTCAATTTGTAGGATTAGTGTTATCATTTTGTTAATTCAGTAGAGGAACCAACCTTCTCTAGAGGTTGATCTCATTTTACAAGTCCCACATTGTTGAGATCATCCAATGTTGTCTAGAATTCTTGATATGTCATGATCAAATCCTTGTGTGCAATTTTGAGCTACAACAATTTTGGCACTCCTAGTGGAACCATTGTTATGATATTTATATCATTTCACTAATATTATTGTGTCTTGGGGATATTCAACCTTTGGAGGTTTCACACCAACACATCTAGAGACTCTCAACAACATATCTACCTATTTTAGTAGTCAAGTGTCTCAATTTCATGAGAAGGATACAAACCAGGAAAAATAAAGAAAGAGCTGAGTATTTTGCATAATTATAGATTTCACCAAGGAAAAGAGTAAAAAAATTTGAAAGGCCCCTATTCCCATCACTGAGAGTTTGTTAAACTCCTTATTTTTCTAGGCCTTCCTCTCCTACTCACAAGAATAACAAACCCACGTCTCCCATGGCCCTCTAAAGGAATCAATGATTTTTTACTTTTAATGGTGGTAGCTACCTAGTTTCAAATGAACATCATGGTATCCCAGTAGCTTCCCTTAAGAGCATCTCATTCTATAGAAGAGATAATTCAACCACTTCCATTGAATATATTTTAGATGTTGTAAATGTCTGTTATGTCCACCTTATTAATGAAGATGATGTAACACAGATTATTAACTTCTGATTTAATATAAATGGGATTAAATATTAATTTAAAAGTAATTACTGTAATGAATGATATACAAGTAATAAAATCCAATATATGGAAAAGAAACAAAAGAATAATAATATGAAACACTAAGAAAATGGGAGAGATAGATGACTTAGCTGATTTCTGGGTGATTTGGAAGTGATATAGGTAGGTGGATAGTTGAAACAGACTGGAAGCAGCATCATCAAGGCTTGCTGGAAATTTGGGAACTCATAAATGTGCAGGATAGAAGTACCCACAGAAGGATAGGAGCACTTGGGCACTAGTGACTATATATGGGCACATGTTTCCACCCAGATGCTCGAATTATGATCTTTTTTGTTCATGAGGAGATTTGTTACCAGTGTCTATTTTTCACTATGGGTTTGTTCCATTGTCATTTTTTACACTTGTAACCTAAAAACTAGATACATAGCTTCACATCCCCACAAACCACATCAAATCTAAAAATAAAGTTGTAGAATGTGGAGTCGTACTGACCCTAGTGATCACCTAAAGAGTGAACTTAGTATCGAGCATTGCACTACGTTTTAGAATCCATGTAGTTATGTGTGAATGTGTGTGTAATTATTCCCTTATACATGTTGCACAATCATAGTGGGCTAGATCTAGAATATAAAAAATGTATAGAATGTGTGGGATGGAATAGAATATACTTCCCCTCTTATGTTGCGTATGTAGAGTGATGCATCCCTTGTCTCTTGTATGGATGTGCTAGATGGAGGATTTGTAATGTTGATTATTTCTATGGATGTAAGCTTAGGTGATAGTTGATATTGTTAGTGCTTGACCCCTTATTTAAGAGCTATAATTATGTATATATATGATTCCCTTGTTTGAATTTTTTAATTGACAACTGGAAGGCCGACCAAAAAGTTTGAAAAATTCCCAAGAAATAAAAGATACCCAAATGAGTGAGAAAGGGATAGAGAGGGTCATGAGTGCCCAGAAGGGACATGAGCACCTGGGAACTTCTGTCCTAAATGGACACTAGTGTCTAAGGCCATAGAAGATAAATCAGTCAATCATCGATAGGGGTGTAGGGTGTGTAAGGTTAATAAAATGATAAGAGAAAAAACAAAAGGCCTAAAAGAGATTATCAATTACTAGTTTTCTTGCTTAGGAATCATGTATATATTAGTATGCTCTAGGACTTAGAAAGGTACCCAAGTGCATAGATTTTGTGTCTACATTTTTCTACCAATTTATGTTGTTGAGTGAATACTCAATAGCATAAAGTAGAAAGAATATGCATACCATTTGATCATGTAGAGAAGAGTGTAGCTGATAGCGTGATGAGTGGACAAGTGAAACGTGAAGTGATCACAATGTGAAGTGTGGAGGATAATAAAGGGAAGTAGAACCTAGGGGTGAAGTCTCAATAAACAAGAGTGTAGTTGATAGTGTGCTAAGTGAAAAAGTGAAGTGTGAAGTGATCACAATGTGAAGTTTGGAGGATAAGAAAGGGAAGTATACCTTAGGGGTGAAGTGTATGCATAGTAGTGTGTTTTGTTCGCTAATGTGAGTTACTTCTTGTTGTGTATTAAGGATAGACCTGCAAAAGAAAAGTGAGAAAGTAGTCACAGTTCCATATATGAAAAATAAGATTAATGCATGTATAGGTAAGTAAAGAGTGTAAAAGTGTGTAATAGGAAAATCTGCACCTGGTATATAAGAGAGTATGAGGTAGAAAATTGTCATGTTTGCTTAGAGTTGCTAAATTTGGATGTCGATAGTGAGTTTTTTTTGTGATATCATGTAGAGAGTGAGTTTTTTTGGTGATCTCATGCCCCAAGCAAGTTTTTTGGGTGATATCACACTAAGAGAAGAGTTTTGGGGAGATAGGTCTAGATTTTATCTCCTTCCATGAAGCTTCTAGAATAAGCACCACTGTAGATAGTATGTCCCTGATTTGTTTTTTATGTTCCAACTGTAACTACAATGTAACTGATAGATTGAATTTTGTTGTTGAAGGAAAGTACTTGTTACTGCAGAAATGATATGAAAACCATTGTGAAATGTGGTGGAGTGAGAAAATGACCATTTCCCCAGGAAATTAGTGCCCAGGGTGGACAAAAGCACCCACTTCTACTATTTAAGACTGGTGATGAGGGATTTTCAATCCCAAACATTAAAGAATGTCAATACAAGGGTGGTGTTCAAAGGTTGTATGAAAAGATATATATATATATATATATATATATATATATATATATATATATATATATATATATCAGTAAATGTTCCCTTCTATCCAAAGTCCACACTTACAAAAATATAAAATCACACTTGCAGGAATTTAAAAAAAATTGCATGAAAGGAAACCCAATTGTAGGAATTGAAACACACTTTGCATGAAATAAAATTCACACTTGTATGAAATTAAAGAACACGTTATAAGAAATGAAATAAAAATTACAAAGAAGGGAAATTGCTAAATTGAAAAGAAAAGTGAAACAAAAATATACACCATCAAATTTTCAACATATTGTACATCAAAAGAATAATTACATGGAAAAAACAAAATAAAAATACAATAAAAATTATTACAGAATAAAAAATAAAAAATAAAGATACATGTCCATCTTCCTTGGAATGAGTGTCCAACTCATTCCTCGGAATAGGATTTTAATCAATACATATTTAATAAATGTATAAAAATGGAATCTTAGATTGAATTGACTAGAAAAATGGTGATTAAATTCTTTGGTGTGTGTTGGTGCTTATTTTGTGCCCTATTCTCAACCTAGTTGAGTTTTCCAAGAATTACCTCATACCATCTAAGGACCCAAATTTGCATGTGTCATCTTGTCATGAATAAATTTTTTAATCTTCGTGATTATCCCTTCCCATGAAATTTAACAAATTAAAGGATTGAAACTACTATCCAATTCTAAGGAAGCCATAATGCATCAGCTCGGTATTTTTTGGAATGGAGAACTTACTATTTTATGGGTGGTTCCAAACTATGAAAGGTTAAAAGATCAGATCATGATCAAGGGAGAATTCCAAAATGACCTTTCCACACAACATGAAAACAAGAAAGGATGTCGCGAATGACTAGTTGTAAGAGATAAGGGAATGCAGTTGTATGAAAAAAACTGCGACACACGGGTTTAAGTGTTTCGTGGGGTTTTTAATGTAGTTAGCACTCTGCAAATTCCAAGAAGTTGCAAGACACTCAAAAATCCACATAAGGGCTACGGAACATCAACAAAATAACTGAAAGACCATGGATAAAATGAAAATGCAAGTAAAATCTGTGAGATTCTTTATCATAAGGGTAAGTAGACTACGGATAAAAGGGAAATATAAGTAAAATCCATGGGATTGTTTATCATAAGGGTCAACACTCCACAAATTTTGAAAGCCAAGAGAAAATCAGAAAAGGAACACCTTCCATCAGTTCCTTTACCATGGGCATCCAAATCATAAAACATGAATTCAAAGACAATTTCTATGCTATCCAAAGGTAAATTCAGTTATGAGAATTAATAGTTCAGTTCACAAGAAAAATAAAGAGAAGTATTTGTATATACTAAGAACAAAATGGGGATTCTCAAGGGGCCCTAACCCTTGAAATCCACATAAATTATAATGTGCATATACAAAAAGGGAGGTTCTTGTAAAAGAGGTACAATTTTAATTGATGATTACACATTCCTCTACATAGGTGAGAATCTGATTCAACAACATCTTCTTCCTAATATCAAAATTTTGTGCAGTCTTAAACCCCATAAAATTTTTGGATATTTCCTATAAGGTCATGAGACATGCCCATTTCCATGAGTTCTGTAATATTTTCCTTGGGACCTTCCAATTTTTTGATCAATTCCAATTTTCTCCTATAAGAGGAAACCCATTCAAGAAGGTTAGACCTACCTTTAAGGTAGGATTTACTAACCCGTTGGGTAACAACTTGAGGTTGAAGATTGAAGAGGGTTGTTAATCCTCACCATTAATAATGTAAATATAGGATTGGTATCTAATGGATATATGCATTAAGAGAAGAAGATCTTTGGAAAATAACTCCTTTAAACACAAACCAAACTAGCATAAAATAAATCACACTTGCAGAAATTTAAAGGCACATTTTCAAAAATAAAGGCACACTTGCAGAAATAAAGTTTGCATGAAATAAATCACACTTGCATGAAAGAAATCACACTTGTAGGAATAAAAACCCACTTGCATAAATTGAAATTATTGAATTAGAAATAAACATAATTAAACAAAACACCTGTAGGTTCATAACAAACTAGATTTTCACAATACAAAGATAAAAACAATACAACAGAATGAATTATAGACAAATGAATAAACATGTTGGGCCCCTGGAATATTGGCCAAGTATGAAGGCACGTGGGCATGCAGGATCCCAGTTATGGAAGGGCATGTAAGCAAAAAGTGCGTAGGAGGAAGAGTTAAGAAGGCACATGGTTTGACCAACACGTGAAAGGAGGTTTAGGACTTAGCTAATTTAAGCATCAAAGGAAGAACACATGAAACGTGTGATCAGTTGTGCATGGATAAGATGCTAGCCTTGTAATAGGTGGCCCAGGAAAGAGCATGCCAGTGATGGGATCTTCTAGAAAATCATCATGAGATGGAGTGGAGAGGTTAGGCCTGAAGTAACATTCTCACTTGGAGGACCACATTCGACACTTGGCGATGGATCTGAGGATGCGGTAAGGTGAGTTGGTAGCACGGGAAGATGATAAATACAAATTCATGTGGAATAGAAAAATAGACGAAGATAACATACAGATGGGGATATAAAGATAGAGGAAGAGATATACACAGAGAGAGAGAGAGAGATAACATGGGTGAAGCTCTGCAGGATTGCTGTGAGTGGAAATTTGATGCAAAAATGAATGTACTAGGCTTAGTATTGTAATTTATTTTATTTTGGCATAGTTATACAATCCTAGTGATGTGCATTACTGCAGTCTACCCTCTATGGCTCTTTGTAATGAAACAGTGAATATAATGAGGTTACCTATTGCAAATAGACATGGATATCAATATATTTAATGTATATTTCATTCATAAGAGTTCTCTTTCCTTGCATGATATGAATGAATGATTGTATTTTTCTTTCTGTTATAATATATGTTATGGAATCTCTTAAAACATATGGTCTGAAGAAGATACAAGGATCTAGAGGCCGTTCTGAGCCCTATGATTCTTGTATGTCTAAATTTCTTTCCTGAATACTATTACATTAATCATAGATAAATTCTTCCCACTAAAACTCACATAAAAGAGAGACTTAGCACCCACGCGTGCCTTGAGTGAGAGCTCATATTCTGCTAAGTGATAGGCCAACACACATGGGATTCCTTCCTTTTATAGTGGGAGTAAAATTAACTACATCTTGGTTCCATTTCTGAGACCTCTTTTCAAATTTGTAGTGGGATATAACATGCATCATGATCTATGTAAAGAGTAATGACTTATCGGTTAACATTGGAAAATATTGAGTCATGGTTCAAGAGAAGGGAAGATGAATTTTCTCAGAGATTCATCACTATACTTAAGTTCAATAAATGTAGATGGGTAGAATAAAATCTCTACCATGATCTGTATGAGACTTTTTTCTGCTGCTTCCCAGTATAGTTATATGGATGGCTTTCAGCCTATGCATCTAGATCAAGTTGGCGTTATGGATGGTGGATATGGACTGAAGAAGACTACCAAAGGTTGTAAGATGCATATCTGATGTGGACCTGTGTTGTAGACCATTGGTGGGGAGGAGTACTAGCTAGCTACACTTTAGAATACACCATTTCCACGTATTCTTTCCCAGAGATTGCTAAGTTTGAGTTTCTACAAGAACCTAGAGGAACATTGCTATGTGCTTTTCCTCTAGCTATGAAGATATTGATGGTTACCATGAGTTTAGAGGCACTCCCAATGGCTGGCTAAACCATTCTGAGTGTTGGGTAAGGAAGCTCGGGTGGAGGAAGATGGAAGATGATACGATAGAAAGGGAGAGGGAAAAAAGACAGCTCAAGTATGGTGAAGTGTGTGAAAGGGAGATTACTAGGCAACACAAGGCTACTAGTGTGATGGATCTATGGAGATAGATGTTACGGAAAGGAGTTGAGGTTCACACGGAAGATGTAGAACCTAAGTAGTCTGTGCTACCCCATCTTGGCAAGTGCATGAGGGAGACCCCTTTAGCTTCTAGTGAGAGTTTATCATATGGAGAAAGGAGAGTTGTTGGAACATGTTTGAACCCACCCAGTGACCAAGCCCTGGCACTTGGTTTTCCTAATTCAGGAGGAAGTATTGACCTAATTGAAACCAGTGGAAGAGATAGATCCATGCCTAGGAGGTATAATTTTTCAGTTCCTTCTTCTATGGCTGCACATATTCTAGTATTTGGAGGAGTTTTCAAACAAGGGGCAAGTGTACAATCTTTTTGTCTCACATCAGGGAGTGGTGCAAGACAAAGTAGTGGTAGTGGGGTGCTATCACAGGCTGTCAGTACATAATTCAGTGGGACCGTGGGGGCACTTGGCACAACTCTTAGAGGCCCTATTGGACCCAGTAGTTCTAGTGGATCTGGTGGCTCTGGAGGTACAGTTCCCGGTGGACTTGGTGGATCAGGCAGTAGATAAAACACCAGAGGGAACCAAGGCTTTGGTTCAGGACAAGGACCCCAGCCACCACCTCAGGTTTTCTTTGAGATGTCTCTACATTTACTAGATTATAGGGGCATTGAGGATGCTACAGAACATGTTCACAAGTGTGAACTGCTATGGTGTGCAAAAGGTATCATAACCCCAGAATGAAAGGCTAGTCAATTTGAAAACACGTTGCAAGGGCATGTGTATAGCTGGTATAGAAAGTATGACCCTCATCAAATGGTGGTGGATTACACTTCCTTAAAGAATGCATTCCTAGAAAAGTTCCACATTCCTAAGTTCAAGCAAAAAAGCATTAGCACTTTGAAGGAGATACAACAAGGAATGACAAAGAGTTTGTGGGAGTATGATGCCCGCTTTAAGACTCTCTTGTCTAAATTATCATATGATATACATCCTTCTTAGCATGCACAGTGGTTTGTTGGAGGATTGTTCACCACTTTTAGAAGGGCATTGTCTCATAAGACTTTTATAGATCCACGTGAAGCATTGGAGGTTACCTTGCACACTGAATCTATTGGTAGTATTGATACTAGTGTTAGCCCATTCTTGGAGGTTGAGATTGTTGCTATGGCTACATAGTTGGAAAAGCTATCTACAAACTCAGTCCATGATACTCACTGTGGTTTTTGGTGCACAAATTGTGAATTAGAGGGGCATGTTAAGGACAATTTCCCCTAGAGAATGGTACGTGTTGTGACATTATATTGTGAAATCTATCATGGGGACCATAATACAAGTAGATGTCCCTTACTGCAGAACGCGATCAGGAAGAATGTATCTTATTATTGCAATAGTTTTACCTCTATGACCCATGATACTAAAGACTGTAGACTCATTGATAAGATACATGAGGCCATTGATCATGGCATACACCAAACCAGCTTTGCCAGTGGTTCTAAAAATGATGATCACTGTTATGAGGAGTGCGCAGATGGAGGCACGCATGGAAGAGGTTTTCGAGGAGGATTTTTTGGATGAGGTAACCATGGAGGAAGGAGTGAGTTCCCACGAGGAACATGTTTTAACTATGGATCTATAGAACATTACAAGTGTGAGTTCCCAGACTTTTTTTAGTGCTCATGGTGTGGAAAGAAGCATAAGTATGAGGAGTGCCCAGAATTATTTGAGCATATGAATCAGTAGCACCAGAAGGAAAAAGGTGATGCAATGGTCATCATAAAGAAGGTAGACATAAAATGGATGCCTTGGGTAACACGAGATGAAGGTTTGGAGCCAATCTTGGTAACAACAAGGTAAGAAGATGCGCACATAAGGGAGATACCAAGATAGAAGAACCTGGTTTCCAGGGAAGAGGTCATTCATGGAAAGTATCCAAACCCTGCGCATCAAACAAAGATATATCAGGACACCATGGATGTTATTCAAACCTTGCAAGGGGAGATCCAATGTTTAAAGGAGAAATCTAGAAAGGAGGAACAAGGAAGGAGAGTTGAGGTGCAAAAGGATAACCTAGATGAGGTCAAAGAGGTGTGTAAAATACTAAGGCAGGAGAACATCATTCCTTTGCTAGGATCCTGGTTGAGAGAGAAGGTACCACATGCTGGAGAAGAGTGTGAGAGATAGGTCTTGTACGTGAACATTCCCCCTCACAGCCTTGACTATAACAAGAATATTACATTGAATGTAGTTGTAGATGGATGGTTCCTCAGCAATATACTCATTGACACTAACATAGAGGTTAATGTTTTGACTTGCTATACTCATTGCAAACTGGTGCGGAGGTTAACGTTTTGACAGTTGGTAGTGCATGGCATCAAATGGGGAGACCTACATTACAGCCATCTTCAAATGTGTTATATATGGCAAAAAATACTAAGGAAATTCCCATCAGTGTCTTGAAGGATGTAGCCATAACTATTTAGGGAACCAAGTTTACTGAGGACTTCAAAGTCTTGGAACTCACCAAGGCAGACAATTTCCCAGCATTACTTAGGCACCCTTGGTGTTACAAGAAAAATGTGGACCTTTGGTTCAGTAAAGGTTACATCATTTTTGAGAGCAAAGAGAAGTGGGTCATTATACCCCTAGTTGATGGGAATTCATTTCCCTACATTGAACCATTGGGACAATAAGTTCTCGAAAATATTTATGTGTGATGAATTAGAGACCCTCAGATGGTACACCTTATTAATGGGGTTATCCATTTTGAAGATGCTAAGACAGTGAGTGATACCACCAGTCTGACATGTGATAATTGGGCACATGGGACTTACAAATTAATGGGATGATAATTGAGAGGATCGGTGACCAAGGTAAAAAAGGCACGCATGGTTCGGCACCTAGGAGGAAAAGAACTACCCAAGTACTCTAGAGGAACCTTCCCTGAGATCTTTCTGCATGAGATAGAAGCTTAGCGGAAGAATGAGAAGGAACAGAGGGAGATGTGAAGGAGTGTAGGATGAGGGTCTGAAAGGAATACACGTGCACCAAATAGCTGCACTTAACCAAGAAAGGAGTTACAAGATAAGGAAAGCAAACTTGTAAGAAGTAATGTGCATGCATAGAAAGCTCAAGATTTGAAAATGGAATGGAATGAAATGCTCTTTGATTTCCATGGACCAAAAAGATGAGGAGTACAAATAGAGGAGTGAAGGTGTAACTCCCATGTAAGAAAATGTTACTCCATAATGGATAAGAGGAGTTACTTTCCCAAATGGGAATGTAACTCCTATGACAAACTTACACATATGATAGATTTTGTAAGAGAATCTGTCATAACTAAAATGACACCTAGATCCATGTCCACCTAAGTGAGATGACTCATATGGTGTAGGTGGAAATAACACTAAATAATTAAATAAAGTGTTAAAAAAACACCTACACCAACAAGATGCTGAGTTATGTCTTACTCGGCACAGCAACTCATTTGTGGGCCATGCATCAGGAGAGCCTTTTAGAGTAGCGCAAGGTAAGAATTGCTCTCTCTATCAGATTTTCTAGAAGTAATATACCCACCATCATCAAGGAGTACTATGGGAAGGATCCCACCTCTTTCCATATCCAGGAATGTGATTGGGCCTAGAGAGAATGCACAGAAGCCTTGCCACCATCCCTCTAGGTGCACAAGTTGTATTATACACTACAGAGCTGTGCATGCACATGATACATTCATTCAGAGACATGCCGCCAGACAAGGAATTGGCAAGAGCTCGTGGCTGATCTTATTCAAGCCTTTGAGTATTGGAGTACTAAACCATCAGTTGATAATGCCTTGTAAGGTATGAAGTGCCTTACTATGGGGGATAGTGCCAGAATGGAAGATAGGATATTGGAATTATTTGGTGAACCAGGATAGGAGCTTCATTTCAAAGAGATTGAAGAAACAAAAGAGTTACAGCTTGACCATGCGTGTTTGGAAAATGAGAAGGGAAAGTTAGTATATGTGATTGATGGAGAGGAATTGGAAAGTTTAGATGTTAACCATTCTGTAGGGACGCGTGAAGTTGTGGATAGTTCAGATGCCCGCACGTGTGCTTACCATAAGCCGTTAAAGACAAAGAAAGTTAACATCAGTCCAGGAGAAGAACCTAAGGAAGCTATTATTGGAGATTATTAGATGGAGAAGGAAGTATCAAATATCATTAATCTATTACACGAATTCAAGGATTTATTCCCATGCAGGTACCATGAGCTAAAAGGCATTCACCATTACTTGGGGGAGATGAGGATAAAACTGAAGGAAGGTGCATGGTCTGTTAGAAAAAGGCCCTACCAGATAAATCCCAAATTACGTGTGAAGGTTAAGGAGTAAATAGACAAGATGATAGCTTATGGGATCATTGAGGCAGTGGAAGAATTAGAAAGGATGATTCTGATGGTAATCAGCATCAAGAAGGATGGGCAAATTAGAATTTGTGTGGATTATATGGAATTGAATGTAGTTTGTTTCATTGATCTATTTCCAATCCCTTTCACTAAATAAATGTTGGAAGGATTCGCTGCGCACGAAATCTATTCCTTTACGGATGAATTTTTAGGATACCACCAAGTCCAAATTGAGATGGAGGACCAAGAGAAGACAACTTTTTCCACCAAGTGGGGAAGTTTTATACATACGGTCATGTCCTTTGGGTTGAAGAATGCGCCTACTATCTTTTCGCACATAGTGGTGCAAGCATTCTAGGACTTCATTCATAAGTTAAGGACCACTGTGACATCTCGAGATTAATGTTTGAAAGGTGTAGAGAGTTGAGGATATCCCTAAACATTAAGAAGTGTGTGTTTGCTACACCCTTTGGGAATTTATTGGGGCATATTATATGTAAGGAGGGGTTTCTGGTAGATCCTGCTAAAGTTATAGTTATTGTGGGGTTAAGGGAGCCTACTAGCCAGAGCGCAGTGGATGGATTCCTTGGGCATACGAGGTATTACAAAAAATTCATTAAGGGGTATGCCAAGGTCATCATGCCCTTAGAATACCTACTTAGACACAAAAGTACCTTCCATTGGGGAAAGGTGCATTAGAGGGCATTTGATACATTAAAAGATAAGCTTATTACCATGCCTATTTTATGATTTACCTCTTTGGACAAGCCCTTCCATGTCCATGAAGATGCCTCAGGAACCGCTATTGGAGCAGTACTTTCACAACCAGGTGAGGGGATTGTTTATCATTCTCTCTATTTTGTGAGCAAGAAGTTAACACCAACAGAGTAAAATTATACCACAACTGAGTATGAGGAATTTTCAATGATCTATGCACTTTTAAAATTTAGACAGTATTTGCTAGCGACACCCTTTGTATTCTACACTGACCATATGGCATTAAAGTATTTAGTGAACAAACTTGTTCTTCAAGGGCGCATATGTCGATGGGTGTTTTTGTTTCAAGAGTTTGAATTCACTGTTGTAGTGAAGCCTGGAAAAAGCAATTGTGGACCTGATCAACTTTCAAGAATTGATTCAGGAGAGGATGTGCAAAGTATTGAGGAAGAAATTTCAGACGCGCAACTGTTTAGATTACGGTGCACGCCCTCAGATTTGGAAGAGATTGATATATTTTCAAAAGAATGTGTGGCACAGGATGTGATGAAGGCATTAGAAAAGAATCAGTTGGCCATACACATCACACCCTACATGTTGATTAGTGGAGACTTATACAAATTGGGACGTGATGAAGTTTTACAGAGATGTGTGTTAGAGCATGAGCACATGGAGGAAGTGCAAGTGGTCATTACACATGTGATGCCACTGTGCGCAAAATTTTAATGGTAGGTTTATGGTGGGAAACCTTGTATAAATATTGTAGGGATTATTGCAAATCACGTGACCAATGTCAGCATATTAGAAAACTAGGAAGGAGGGATGAAATGTCTTTGCATCCTATTCCTAGCGCATAACCTTTTGAAAAGTGGGTGATAGATTTTGTAAGACCTATTGCACTAGTAGCACATAGGAGAGTGTCACATTATGTCATCACTTGCATGGATTATCTCACAAGGTGGGCAGAGGAAGCCCCAACTAAAGATTACATAGTAGCAACAGTGGCAAAGTTCCTATGGGAGAACTTTATCACAAGGTATGGATGCCCTTTGAGTTTGACCAGTGACAGGGGTACACATTTTTTGAATGAGACCATGAGGATCATGCTATTTGAGTTCATGGTGGCTCATCATAAGACTACGCCCTATCACCCATAAGAAAATGGAACTGCAGAAGCATTCAAAAAAATACCGAGTCATACCTTGACCAAAATTTGTGATGTTAGAAGACAGGATTTGGATGACAAGGTATCAATAATTTTATGGGCTTACAGGACTATGTATAAAAGACTAAATAAAGCCACACCTTTTCAATTGGTGTTTGGCGTGGAAGATGTTTTTCCAGTTGAATTTATGTTACCTTCTCTGTGAATAGCGCGCATAGGAGGATTAGCCGATGAACAAGTGCTGGAAGAGAGAATTGATGAGCTAATGAAATTAGATGAGAGACGATCACTTTCCCATTGGAGGCAAACAATGGAAAAGGAAAAGCAAAAGGATTGGCATGATTGCCATATTAGAAACAAGAATTCTGAGGTTGGGTAGATGGTGTTACTATATGATTCCACGTTTCTGTGCCACCCTGGAAAGTTAAAAGTCCATTTGTTGGGTCCCTACACAATCTCGTACATCCTTGATTTGGGTGCGTGAAATTTACAAGTGCTGGATGGAACAAAGTTACTTGGAAACTTCAATGGTAGTAGGTTGAATCCCTACTATAAATAAATCTTCTTGGTGTTTGTAAATAAGGTAGTTTTTCTAGTTAGTGTAGAAGTTTTCCTTTATGCATTTTCCTTTCCTTGTGTTTCCCTTCCACGTTGTTTTTTTGTTTTGCACCTTGAGTACAGGTAACCTTATTGCTATTTTTGGAGAATTTATGAGTGCGTAGAGGACCACACATTTTTTAAGTATGGGGTGGATAAAAGTGAAGGATAAAAGTGAAGAAGCACGTGATTAAAAGTACCAAGGAAGTTGTGTTGAAAATCCTTGTTGAGTAGCCCGGTTAAAAGCGAAATGAAGAGAAAATATAGAATGGTGCCATGATAAAGCTACTTGTAGATCCCATGTACAAAGGAAAAGGAAGTGTAGTTAAAGAAACAAGAGGTAGGAAAAAGAAAGAATCTGGAAAGAAGAAGTGCCTTCGACGCGTGTTGAGCACGCGTAAGAGTCTCATGTTAGGTTGGTTTACATGCCATAAGGTTGGAGGCATTTTCAGGTAGGAAGGGCATGCAAGTTAAAGAGGGTTTTCACGCAGGAAGGGTGTGTGAGTGAAGGTGCTAAAGATGGGCTCTATGTTAAAAATCTGCATTAAATGAACAAAGTACGGGGTAGGTAAAGTAGCCTTTAATGACCAAAAAAAGGAAAAAACTATAAATAGAGGGTTGGGGCACTCTCATTTTACTTTGTGAAAATGAAGAGTTGGAGATATGAGCGAGTGTTATCAGCTATGGTTTTTTAGATTCAATCAAGTTGAAGATCTGTGTGATTAAAAACGTGAAGAGTTAGTTTGAGATTCCAAACTAAAAGGAAGGAATTACACGGGCATGGAAAGAAGTAAAAATACGCTATCTTGTGAAGAATTTATCAAAGTTAGGGTTTAACAAAATAGGGCATGGTTTTAGAAGAATTGTATCACGGATCTGAGATTGAAGGTTGGGAGAAGGAAAGTAGAGTAACAAGGAGAGGATTAGAGTGATAAAGTTACCTTGACCATGGCACCCAAGAAAGGAAAGGGCAAAGCTAAGGCTAAACAACCAGAACCCGAGGTAGATACAAACAAAGAATGGTATACAAAGATGTAGTACCCATACGGAGTGATGATGGGGAAGGAATGGGAATCCCATTTGAGAAGTATACTGGTCAGTGACTATAATCACTACACCAACACTATAGAGAAATAAATGGCATTAGAATTGGTACGGCTAACCAACAAACAAACACCTGAAGGTTTGCCTATCTACAATGATGGCGTAAAGGTTAAGATGGCAAAGGTAGGGTTACTGCAACTCTATGAGTTACCTTATTTTGGGAAGCCAGATCACTTATACCAGTGGTTGACATCTCGGGTGCATGAGGACTACTTCCACTTTGTTGGGTGCAAGATGTGTGTGACTCCCTAGTTGATTTCATAGTTTACATGCCTCATATGCGAGTGAGATATCCTAGAAGATGACCTTGGCGATAAGGAGGCTATTTAAGAGACTGTCACAGAGTATTCCTACAAGAAAAATTTGTGGTACTATGACATCTCAGACATCAAGGACCCCATTATGAAGATGGTCGCACACCTAGTAATAAAGTTGAATGGCCAAGAAATATTGACACAAGTCAACAAGCCATGGCTACATGTCTGCAAGAAGATTGCAGAGGGAACTATTTACAACTTATCAGTGTACATGGCAGAGGAGATAGTTAAATGCTTGAAGTAAGGGGACAAGATCCTCTTTGGAAATGTCCTTCTCACTATAGTGTTCATAGAGATTGGAGTGTTGGATGCACTAGACAAATTTGTGTGGGAGTACCTAGCCGAAGACCCTTCGCCTATGAAAAGGTTTGAAAAATATGTATGTGATAAAATTATGGCTCCACACAAATCATGGATTGAAAAATGGTATACACGCTTGAGAAATGCATTTAGGCCAGAGTGGAGGATCCCTAAATAACTCCCAGCAGCCACACAGGGAGAAGCTGAGTTCATGGTGTACCAGCACTACTGCTTGGGTAGGTTCAAACTTATTGATGAATCATGGATCCCTTGGTGCAAATTTCCTTTCATGTTCACTGCCCAATACTTCCAAGTGGGATTGAACAGATTTAAAGAATCAAAGAAGCTAACGTTGGAGCTAGGAAAGTTAGACTGGGAGCATAGGGATATGAGGAAGAAACTAAACTACCTTGGAGGTAAGTGCATGTACATGGAGATGTATGTATTGCATGAAATCCATATGCCTAGGCCAATAACGCTTCCCATTGTTGGAGGATTCATGACGCGCGTATACATGCGCATAAGGATGAAATTCGAAAAGGGCGTGTACTTAGTGGATGAGATCTCAATACCTGAGGACCTCTTGGGAAAGAAGAAGCCAACATCTAAGAAGAGAGGTAGAGGAGAGGAAGGAGCACCAAGTGTGCCAACTACTCAGACAGTGAGCATGCCTTCTACAAGTGTGAAGCCAAGCACCTATGTTCAGAGAAAGAAGTATCTAGTAAAGGAGAAGATGCCAAAAGTAGAGGAACCCAAACAACCCACCACCATGGAGGAGTCACAAGAGGAAGAAGAGAAGGTAGAATCTCCTGACCAGAAGACACCTCTCATGAAGAAGTAGAGGGTGGATGAAAAAGATGATGTGGAGGTGATCGACAACTTGGAGAGATATCTGGGAGAAGGAGAGGATGAGAGTGAAGGAGGCGGCAATGAGGAGGAAGAGCTAGAGAAAGATAAGGAACCTTTGCAACCTCATATATTTAGTGTCTATGACTCAGAGGAAGAGAGTGGGGATGAAAAGCAAGAGTTCATATTTGTGTGATGAAAGGACACACAAGGTGATGAAGGCACTGAAGATACAAAGACAGATGAGAAGGATGCCATGGAGAAGTAGGGAGACATAAGTTTTGACCAAGGAGAAAATAATCAAAGGAGTAGAGTGAGAAGTGAAGAATATGCTTGAGGCCCTTGTACACCAGGAGTTTGAGTGTAGTGCAGACATAATACTTAAGGAAGGGAAGGAGGAGAGCGTTGAAAAGGGACATGACAACCTAGGAGGCCCCACTCTGATAGTTAGCTTCCCCAAAGGCGCGTGTTTGGGTAGAAGAACTCTAGATGCAGAACATAGGTAGATAATGGGCTATGTGGATGATTCAAGGAAGGTACTATGTGCATGGTTCTAGAGAAAGATACCCACTGAGAGAGTTATAGCCATGGGATCCTTTGAGAAAGAGGGTGCGTACCCCAAGACCAAGAAGATGCTTTCTTGGGCATTTGAGTCCCACATTGATGAGAAAAATTTTGAGGTTTTCCAAAAGGTGGTTATCACATTGCCAGAGTCTAAGGGAGAAAACCCCTTGATAAATGTTCAGGATCTCTCAGATGAGTAAGTGTACAATGATCTAAACAAGGTCACGGTTGAAATAGAGGCGAGGCTATTCACATGGAACAATGGCATAAGGGATTTAGAGGGAAAATTGGATAAGAAGGAAGAATAGTTGGCTAAGGTGGCCAAAAAATTGAAATAGGAGGAATTAATCAGTGTGCAGCTGAAGCACGAAATGAAGGAGGAAAAGGAAAAGGTGTAGGAGGTCTACAAAAAGGTAGAATCGATAAAAATTTCCATCATTTTAAAACACCTAGATCTAATGCCAATCCCATAGAGGTACGCATTGATGTTGGAATGCCTAGAAGACTTAACATGTGTCCTCACCATGGAGAGATGAACCTTGGCCTTGGAATCTACAGAGGAAGTGTCTCCAAACTATGAAAGGGTAAAATATTAGATCATGATAAAGGGAGAATTCCAGAATGATTGATAATCATCCAAAATGACCTTGCCATAAAAGATGAAAACAAGAAAGGATGTCACGGATGACTAGTTGTAAGAGATAGGGAATGCAATTGTATGAAAAATACTGCGACACACAGGTTTAAGTGTTCCATGGGTTTTTCAATGAATTTAGCACTCTGCAAATTCCAAGAAGTTTCAAGACACTAAAAAATCCACATAAGGGCTATGGAACATCAAAAAAATAATTGAAATACCACAGATAAAATGAAAATGTAAGTAAAATCCGTGAGATTGTTTGTCACAAGGGTAAGTAGACTGCAGATAAAAGGGAAATGTATGTAAAATCCATGGGACTGTTTATCATAAGGGTCAACACTCAATGGATTCTAAAAGCCATGAGAAAATTAGAAAAGGAACACTTTCCATTAGTTCCTTTACCATGGGTATCCAAATCATAAAACATGAATTCAAAGACAATTTATACACTATCCAACGGTAAATTCAGTTATGAGAATTAATAGTTCAGTTCACAAGAAAAATAAAGATAAGTATTTGTATATACTAAGAACAAAATGGGGATTCTAAAGGGGTCATAACCCTTGAAATCCTCATAACTTATACTATGCATATAAAAAAAGGGAGGTTCTTGAAAAAGAGGTACAATTATAATTGATGCTTACACATTCCTCTACATAGGTGAGAATCTGATTCAATAACTTCTTCTTCCTAATATCAAAATTTTGTGTAGTCTTGAACCCCATAAACATTTTGGATATTTCCCACAAGGTCATGAGACAAGCCCATTTCCATGAGTTCTATAATATTTTCATTGGGACCTTCCAATTTTTTGATCAATTCTAATTTTCTCTTATAAGGGGAAACCCAATCAAGAAGGTTAGACCTACCTTTAAGGTAGGATTTACTAACCCATTGGGTAACAACTTGAGGTTGAAGATTGATGAGGGTTGTCAATCCTCACCATTAATAATGTAAATCTAGGACTGGTGTCTGAAGGATATATGAGTTAAGAGAAGAAGATATTTGGATAAAAGCACCTTTAAACACAACCAAACTTGCATAAAATAAATCACACTTGCAGAAATTTAAAGGAACACTTGCAAAAATAAAGGCACACTTGCAGAGATAAATTTTTTATGAAATAAATCACATTTACAGGAATAAAAAAACACTTGCATAAATTGAAATTGTTGAATTGGAAATAAACATAATTAAACAAAACACCTTCAAGTTCACAACAGATTGGATTTTCACAATACAAAGATAAAAAAAATACAACAGTATGAATTACAAAAAAATGAATAAACATGTTGGGCCCCTAAAATATTGGCCAAGTATAAAGGTGTGTGGGCACGCGGGATCCCAGTTATAGAAGGGCATTTAAGGTAAAAGCATGTAAGAGGAAGATTTAAGAAGGTAAATGCTTCACAGGGCACGTGAAAGGAGGTTCATGACTTATCCAATTTAAGAATTAAAGGTAGAACACGTGAAAAGTGTGATCGGTTGCACGTAGATAAGATACTAGCCTAGAAACAGGTGGCCCAGGAAAGAGCATGCCAGTGATGGGATATTCTATAATATCATCATGAGATGGAGCGGAGATCTCAAGATTGAAGGAACATGCTCACTTGGAGGACCACATTCTACACTTGGTGACGGATCTGAGGGCGCAACAAGGTGAGTTAGTAGCATGGGAAGATGATAAATACAAGTACCTATAGAAGAGAAAAAGAGATAAATATAACATACAGATGGGGATATAGAGATAGAGGAAGAGATATACACAGAGAGAGAGAGATATAACATGAGTGAAGCTCTGCAAGATTTCTGCAAGTGGAACTTTAATGAAGAAAGGAATGTACTAGGCTTAGTATTGTAATTTCTTTTTCTTTTGGCATAGTTATACAATCCTAGTGATGTGCATGACTGCAGTCTACCATCCATGGCTCTTTGGAATGAAACAGTGAATATAATGAGGTTACTGATTACAAAACAACATGGATATCAGTAGCTTTAATGTATATTTCATTCATAGGAGTTCTCTTTCATTGCATGCTATGAATGAATGCTTGTATTTTTATTTCTGTTATAATATATGTTATGGAGTCTGTTAAAACATCTAGTTTGAAGAAGCTACAAGGATCTGGATGCCGTTCTAAGCCCTATGATTCTTGTATGTCTAAACTTCTTTCCTGAATACTCTTACACTAATCATAGATAAATGCTTCCCACTAAAACTCACATAAAAGAGAGACTTGACACCCACGTGTGCCTTGGGTGAGCTCTTAGCTTATGCTAAGTGATAGGATGACGTGCATGGGATTCCTTCCTTTTATAGTGGGCACACTTGCAGAAATAAAGTTTGCATGAAATAAATCACACTTGCATGAAGGAAATCACACTTGCAGGAATAAAAGAAAACTTGCATAAATTGAAATTGTTGAATTGGAAATAAACATAATTAAATGAAACACCTGCAGGTTCACAACAGACTGAATTTTCACAATACAAAGATAAAAACAATACAACATAATGAATTACAGACAAATGAATAAACATAAACATAAATACACAGATCCATCTTCTTTGAAATGAGTTTCCATTTCATTCCTTGGAAGATGATTTAAATCATACTTCCAAGATCTTAAAACTATATAATGTTTGAAAGGAAAGAATAGATCTTTATTTATTGGGAATAAAGAATTACATATCTTAGTGTGGAAGGTTGCATTTATAATTCATGCATCCAACCAACTCCTTATTTTAGGAAATACAATCTGATCTTATCTTTATTCCAATCCTAACAACTAATATCTCCATCTCCACAAAATATGGAGAGAGATATATTATTGGAGTCAAAATCTTATCTCATTGTTTTAGGAAGATTTGCTTCCAAATATTCTCCTTATTTTTTGGTAACAAGAATCACAATGATTTTATTCTCCTACATTATTGGAAGCATTTTTTTCCTCAAAAGATGATTTTGACCAAATACTTCCTCAGATTTCCATTTGACTTTGTTGTTTTTGATTGTGGAACTTTTAACGCTTGTCTGATACACTTTTTCCTCGGACTGTAGTTCACTAAAAGTTAAATTACTCTTTATTGGTAAAACCTTGTAGAAAATATGAATGAGGATTTTGTTAAAAACATTTCTATTAACAAAAACCTCTCTCATATTTTTCATTTGATTTTCTATTTTTCTTTATGGAACTTTTAGTGCTCGTCTGATACACTTTTTCTCAGAACTACAGCTCACTAAAAGTTAGATTTCCTTCATTGGTAAAACCTTTAGCAAATATGAATGAGTTTTTGTTAAACACATTACTATGAACAAAAATCTCTCTTAGATTTCCCATTTGAATTTTTATGTTTCTGGCTATGGAACTTTTAGTGCTCATCTGATACACTTTTTCCTCATGGACTACAGCTCACTAAAAGTTAGATTTATCTTTATTGGTAAAACCTGTAGCAAATATGAATGAGGTTTTTGTTAAAACATTTACTATGAACAAAAAATCTCTCATATTTCCCATTGGATTCTATGATTATTCACAATTCCTCATTTTATTTAAGTTCTGAAATTAAAACATTCACAAGTTTCAGAACTAAAACTGCAAGTTTCATAGCTAACTCCAATTTTTTGTGAGCTAACTGCAATTTTTTCGGAGCTAACTTCAATTTTTCTGGAACTAACTCCAAGCTATTCTGGAGTAACTTCCAATTGTTCATAGAATTTAATAACTGTCATTCTGTAAGTTTCGGAATAAAACTGCAAGTTGCAGAACTAACTCCAATTGTTCCGAAGCTAACTCCAATTGTTATGGAACTAACTCCAACTATTCTGGAACTAATTCCAAGTTCTAAAACTAAATCTGGAAGTTCCAGAACTAAACCTGGGAGTTTTGGAACTAAATTTGTGAGTTCCAGAACTAAATCTGCGAGTTCTGGAGCTAACTTAAAACAACTATAACTTTTGCATGTGATCTCAGATTGAGATGATTATTTTTTTGAACTTGCATAATTTTTCAAGAGGAATATGAATATGAAATCATATTTGAGTTTAGATATACCATCCATGATCAATTCCACTTTTCCTAATACTAGCATTATCTTTCCTTTATGACTTGCATACACAAGACTTTGCATCTTTTCCCAAATAATCAATAGGATTATTCAACAAAATAGATAAAAAATGCAATATATATATAATATATTCTAAAGAATGAACAAGATATATATCCTATATTCTATCTTAATAAAACTATAAGTTCCTAGATTACATTTAAATCCACTTTCAAAGGTAACTTGGAAGGACAAAATAATGGTAATTTATGGCCAATTTATGGCCTCATCATTTCCCAACACCTAATATGATGTATGTCCTCATGCATTATATTATTATATCCTCTTATTAAAGTATTTTCAGCATTGAGCTTATGCATGTATGAATTTCATCTATAGTTTAAAGACAAGCTCTTGTATGGACCTTCTTCTGCTGTTTTTGATTTTTTTCTTTTACAGCAAGTTCTTGTGTGGATTTTTTTTGTTGTTTTGGATTTTCATTCTTTTACATGTGAAGTTTCTTGTGTGGATTTCCTTCTGTTGTTTTTCATTAATTCTTTATTTTACAGCAGGGTTTTATGTGGATCTCCTTCTGCTATTTCTTTTAAAGTAGTTTCTTGTGTGGATCTCCTTATTTTTGTTTTTTTTTATTGTTCTTGTGTGGATCTATTTCTGTTGTAAAATTTTCATAGCAGGTTCTTGTGTGGATCTCCTTATGTTGTTTATTTCTTTTCAACAGTAGTTTTGTATGGATCTCCTTCTGCTACCTTTACATCTCATATTTAAAATAAAAATGCATACCTCATGCTTCTTCTTCTCTCCCACACCTAAGATCATGCATGTCCTCATGAATTTGTTCATCACATGGTTGCCCATAAATTAGACTCTAAAAGTTTGATTACAAAGAGGTGCATATGTTTTCATATTTGTAAGTAGGGGAGATATGAATTTTATTTTCTCTTCCTTTAAAATATTAAAAGTGGATCTAGTTGTAATAGAAACTTATAAGAAAGCTTAAAATTAAAATAGTAGAATAAAATAACTTGATCATACCTCTAGTTGTCTTTTTCATCCTATTGTTAACATGGTCAAATAGTGTTGAGAAGAAAGCCACCGGGTAATAGTTGATTGCCTTTGAAGAAGAGTCACCCCCCTTTTTGCCTTTGATTAACTAGCAAGATGGTTTTCCAATTATTTTTGTTTTGTCTTTGATTGTCCAGCAAGCTGGTTTTCCAATCAAAGCTATTTTTTTTGCCTTTGATTAGCCAACAAGCTAGTTTTTCGATCAAAGTTTTTTTTTCCTTTGATTAGCTAGCAAGCTAGTTTTTCTAATCAAAGTTTTTTTTTTCCTGAAATGATAGCATGAGAAGGATTAGAGAAAAAAATTGATCCATCATCACACTGTATTCATCAAACTAAATCTTGTGTAAAATAGGAAGCAATGTCTGAGATCTCATAACAACTTTTTTGCATACTTGGTAACTCGAAGAAGATTTCCAAAAATTGTGTAGACAATTTCCAGGTCTTCAAAACCCAACTTGAATTCTGCATTATTGGGATAACCATAGTAATATTCAAATCCCAAACTAGTGATCTCACGGAGATGGATTTTGTTAAAAGAGAGAGTCGAGGTATCCGTGGGTCCCTCCAAAATACATGCTTCTTGGTTGATATTGTTGGTGCTCAAAAATATACATGTTGGTACCAAGAATAACTCTATAAATTCTATAGATGGATTCCTCATGTTAGTATGCAAAAAAAAGTGTTTTCCTTGATATTCACAATAATTTCCTCTTAATGTTATACAAGCATATACTTAAATGAAGAAATTGAAAGACATGAAAATAAATTTTTCTAATGGATATAGTTTAGGGATTGAATTTTTTGATGGGATGAAAAACTAATTTGGATGGGTAGATTTATTATGAATGGGTTTTTATTTTAGCTCTAATGAAAGTCCTTGAATATGGATGGAGTTAATTAGAAATGCTATCACTTCATTATTACAAACTGGATAAACCAATTTTTGACTAAAGTTATGTGTAATAAGATCACTGAGTTATTAGTTGATACAAGGGGAAATGGTGGTGGTTATTAAAAATGACATATGATATTTTATCAACTTGGATCTACTTCCAGATTCAATATCATATTCTACCATGTTCATATCTGAATTCTTCATTCATACCATTATACCTTCTTGATTAAACATCACAGTCATTTTATTATACACAGAGTTAGTTTGTGGGGAGATAAATATTTACAATCTAATATTCCTAATTACATAAATGAAATTTTAATATACTCAAAGAAAATAAAAGTTTAAAGAAATACCTCCAAATACTTCCTGTCATAGAATTTGCTAAAAGGTATTCTACTATCACTACAATATTCTCTTAGAGAACTCTGAATCTCCTAATAACACCATGTCCCCGAAAACGACACCAAAATGATTATGTTCATCAATCCTCACCATTAATAATGTCAATCCAAGGCTAGTTGTCCAATGACTGTATGTATTAAGAAAAGAAGATCTTTGAAAAACAACTCCTTTAAACACAAACCAAACTTACAATAAAATAAATCACACTTGTAGAAATTTAAAGGCACACTTGCATAAATAAAGGCACACTTGTAGAAATAAATCACACTTGCATGAAGGAAATCACACTTTTAGGAATAAAAATACGCATAAATTTAAATTACTGAATTGGAGATAAAAATAATTAAACGAAACACTTGCAGGTTCACAACAAATTGAATTTTTACAATACAAAGATAAAAACAATACAACAAAATGAATTACAAACAAATGAATAAATATAAACATAAATACACATATCCATATTCCTTGAAATTTGTGGCTAGCTCATTCCTTGGAAGAGGATTTAAATCATACTTCTGAGATCTTAAAACTACATAATATTTGGGAGGAAAGAACAACTCTTTATTTCTTAGGAGAAAAGAAATACATCTCTTAGTGTGGAAGGTTGCATTTATAATTCATGCATACAAACAAATCATTATTTTAGGAAATACAATATGATCTTATCTTTATTCCAATCCTAACAACTAAGATCTCCATCTCCACAAAATATGGAGAGAGAGATATTATTGGAGTCAAATTCTTATTTCATTGTTTTAGAAAGATTTTCTCCCAAATCTTCTCCTTTATTTTTAGTAACAAGATTCACAATGATTTTAGTCTCTTACATTATTGGAAGAAGGTTTTTCCTTAAAAGATAATTTTGACCAAATAATTCTCTCATGGATTTTCCATTTGACTTTTTTTTTTGATTGTGGAACTTTTGATGCTTGTCTGATACATTTTTCCTCAGACTACAGTTCACTAAAAGTTAGATATCTCTTCATTAGTAAAATTTATAAAAAATATGAATGAGATTTTTTTTAAACACATTACTATGAACAAAAACCTCTCTCAGACTTTTTGTTTGACTTTTTGGTTTTTGTTTACGGAACTTTTATTTCTTATCTGATACACTTTTTCCTCGGACTGTAGCTCACTAAAATTTAGATTTCTCTTTATTGGTAAAACCTATAGAATATCTGAATAAGTTTTATGTTAAACACATTTCTATGAACAAAACACTCTCTCATACTTTTTATTTGACTTTTTCTATTTCTTTTTATGGAACTTTTAGTGCTCGTATGATACAACTTTTCCTCGGGATGCAACCCACTCGAAGTTAGATTTATCTTTATTGGTAACACCTGTAGTAAATATGAATGAGGTTTTTGTTAGTAATATTTATATGAACAAAATCATCTCTCATATTTTTTATTAGATTCTCTGATTATGCATAGTTCCCATTTTATGCAAGTTTCAAAATTAAAACTGTCATTCATTTGATGCAAGTTCCGGAACTAAAGTTGTCATTCCTTTTATTCAAGTTCTAGACTAAATTTATCATTTCTTTTATGCAAGTTCCAGAACTAAATCTACAAGTTTAGGAACTAAATCTACTTTTTCCTTAAATTTCAAGTTTTGGAACTAACTGTCATTCTATAACTTGCAGCTTTGTCCATTGTTTTAATTGCTTGAAATTATAAATATATGAATTATAAGTTCCAGAACTAAATGTTATTCAATTGATGCAAGTTCTGTAACTAAATCTGAAAGTTCCATAACTAAATCTCTAAGTTTTGGAACTAAATCTGTGAGTTCTAGAACTAAGTCTATGAGTTTTGGAACTAAATCTGTGAGTTCCAGAGCTAACTTAAAAAACTATAAATTTTGCATGCGATATCAGTTTGAGATGATTTATTTTTTGAAATTGTATAATTTTTTGAGAAGAATCCTAATATGAAATCATATTTGATTTTAGATATACCATTCATGATAAATTATACTTTTCCCAATACTAGCATTATTTTTCATTTATGGCCTGCATACACAAGACTTTGCATCTTTTCCTAAATAATCAATAGGATTAGTCAATAAAATAGATGAAAAAAGATTTATAAACAATGAAGAAGATATATATCCTATATTCTATCTTAAAAAAAATATAAGTTCCAAGATTACATTTAAATCCACTTTCAAAGGCAACTTGGAAGGACAAAATAATGGTAATTTATGGCCAATATATGGCATCATCAAAGATGACCTAGGAACATATGTTGGTGTCGTGGGGGAAGTTTTAGGTACATCCATATAAATTGGATGGCTTTTACATGTTGGATCAAGGGTATGACCAATTTGTGTCTCTTCAAGGAATGTGGTGAGACTTCAGGGGCCTTCCTGAAGGAAGATTTTGTATGTGCTTTCTCAAGACAAGTGAGTCTTTTCTCCATCGCGGCTATCCTGCAGGAGATTGATGATATGCCTTGTAAGGGATCATCACCAGTCACTACATAAACATCGTTTGGAGTTTATTTCTTTGATAAATCCTCATTAAAAAATATCAGGGATATGTCAATAATGTTCTTATTAATAGGAGGACAGAAGCAGAGAAAAACATTCTTCATAATTTAGGAGTTTTTTGATTCTCCGCATGGAACAAATGATGATACAAAACATAAAAAATAAAGAATAAATGAATCATATTTAAAATCCTTCATATCAGTGCTACCCAAACCATGCAAGGTGTTAATGGTCCATCAGTCTCCACCTTATCTTAAATATCAAAAATCATCCTTACAAAAGCTTCACCCGAGCCAGAAAGGTTAAAAATTGAGTGCAAAGTCTCTGAAGAAAGTTCATTCAAACTGGTTCCTTATTCCATATCCGCCATTGCTTGAGAAGGATGAATAAAAACTTTCTTTTCAATCAAAATTCTTAAAGGAAGATGTAATATTATGAGAGAACAATGATAATTTATAAGAGGATGAAATTTTGTAGTGATTGTGTTATGTATCATTTCCGAAATGAATGCAAAATCAATTGTGAATACTCGCACGAGTCTAGAGAAAGGGAAAACGGATTGATATATTTTAAAAGGTGATTTTTGGTTTTAAGTGGTAATTTGAACAGAAGAAGCATTAAATACCAAGGAGTATCAATGATTATTTTTTTCCTAAAACATATTCCCCAAAAGATCAGGTGTCAAATCACTTAAGATAACGATATAAGGTAATAGACAATTTGTGACTGGGCGCATGAATGATGGTGACAACATGGATAGGAAAAAAGGTATTAAGAAATAAAAGTAAAAAATATGGCATACATCCATGTCAGCAACTAAAATAAAAATCAAATTAAAGAATAAGGAAGGTATCTTTACATTTGAAAGATATTTTCCAAAAATCGAGCTGGTTTAACACGGATTTTGGGATGGTTCGTTAAATATGTTAGGGGGAAATAAGGTTATAATAAGACATCAAATTGTATACATATGATGTTTGTATTTTTAATTTAAGGATTTAGTTTTGGTATTAAGATAAAAGGAGCTTAGTCTTTCAAATTCTGAAAAGGTTAGAGATACAATTGTGAATATTGTATGTTTCCCTCGTGAAATCCATATTGATCTCAGTGTCCCAAACTTTTTTGTCAAGGTGGTTGAAAGTGTACAACCATTGATAAGATTTGAAATAATTCATTTGATATTCCCTTGTTAATAAATTCAAGAACTGAGTAAATTATGCCCTCTTTTGAGTTTAAATTCTATCTTCTTAGTTCTGTGTTTAGAACTTTCCATTAATGAGTGATATTTGTTGTCATAGTCTTTTGTTTACTATTTCTCTAATTCATACACTATATCTATCCTTGATTGTTTGTCTTTGTTCATTAAGTTTGATAGTTTTTGGTGAGATTTCCCTCTACAATATTGGACTAAACTGTAAAATCCTTAACATAAACATTTTGTACTGATAGATTTACATAAACCTTTGAGTGTACCTTTGGCATATTATGGATGAAGCAACAAACACTTTATTAAAATGCTTATACAAGTTCTTGTGTTACATATTTTAGAGATTTTACTGAATCATTTACATCTATTGATCCTTAATGAATTCAAATAGTTCTTAGTTGATATTTTCACTACTTGATCAATTTTTATGCACTTTCCATGATTACAGATACTCTAAGTGTTAAATGCTATGTCACAATGAACTTCTCTACCTATAATTTCCCTTATGGGAAGCCACAATTGCTATAATTGACCTCATCCCCACATTATTAAATGTCCTTTGTTCTATTTTAGTACCTTGTTGCTCTAAAACATCATGGAAGGTGTCTTTTAGCCTTAATTTCATTACTAAGATAATTAAAGAGAAATTAAACTCAACTGTCCTTAGTAACTTGTTTCCGAAAAAGTAAACATACACAACATATTTTTTGAAAATTGGTGAGATTGTGTTTTGTGTCCATTGGCCATGTTTATCCCAAATTTACCCCCCATTTGAGAATAAAGTTAGGGAACAAAGAATCCATCTCCCCCTCTACATTTCAGGTTACACATCGGGTCCTCTCACCCTGGTTCAAAGAAATACCAAAAGTAGCTTGCAGAGGCCATCTCCTTTGTACTTGCCCCTCAATCATCCTAAGGATTTATCCTATGGAAAGTGCTAGACCCATCCCCAGCTACAAAATTACACACCAATCCAGTCTACAACCATTCCAAGCCCTTTCTCCTACATTTGGGGAGAAATTGTTGTCAGCCCAACATGGGCTATAAATTTTAGGACCAACATGCTTCTGGCGCCATTGCTAAGGATGAAGATAGTTTCAGTTCATTTTTGTGACTGTTGGGGTCTTTAAAAGGTGTCAATTCCAATAGAGGCCCGCCAACATGCTTCTGGCTCCATCACCAGGGACAAAGATAGTTTCAGTTCACTTCTGCGATAATTATTGGGGTATTCAAAAGGTGTCAATTCTAATAGAGGCCTTCCAACATGCTTCTGGTGTCATTTTTGGGGACATTCTTTAAATTCTCCTAGTTATTGCTTTCCTTACTTCTTCTCTTATCTTATCAATTCTTATGTTGGTTCCATTGGAAACTTTTTATGTTTCTTCTAGGTTCATAAGACATATTTATTGGGATTTGGTAAAAAAATTCAAATATAGACCATTTTGCTTGAGTGTTGTTAAAACTTTGTCTCATTAAGAGAATAATTTCCATTAAACCTGCACTTGTTTGATTATATTGCGGTATTATCCAAGATTCATAAAGATCTGCAAAGCTTATCCTCCTTGTTTGTAAAGTTGTCTTTTCAAAGAGTTATTTGAGTTTATCTACACATCTAAGGTGCAAGAACTTACTGACAGATATGTATTTTAAAAGAAAATATGACATATACCAGTGTTAATTATCTACTCATTGTTGATTAACTTTTCAATTTTGTAAAGATGCAAGGAAGGAGATCCTTCTTCAAGTTTGATCCTACTGGAAGGTTTCTCCCAAAAAGAGAAAATACAAATTCAAGAAGGAAGAAGATCTGGAAACCAACGGGTGGTCTAAGATCAGAAGAAAAAATTATTCTAAGTGTTGAATTTAATCAACATTTAGTGGAAGATTATTCTAGTACATGGGACAGTTCTAAATCAGATAGTCCTCAAGCTGATTTACATAATTTTTTTCTAAAATGTCCAACATATACAAGTAGAAAATGTATTCATCATATTCATCCTTTTTTAATTCCTGACAATAAAGTAATTTGTGAAATTGAGTCCTTGAAGGATTCATATTTTGTAGATTATACTCTTTTTCTTCAAATACCCTTAGTTCCCCACCATTTCAATCCTGAAACACCTCCACCAAATAATATGAGACAACCTCTACCAAGTCATCATTTTGTGGTTAATACCTATAGACCGATAAGATTCCATGGGATGGTGGGCTACCCAAATGAAGTACCCAATGAAATTAGAAATAGATTTTCTATATTTCAAGGGAATAATGCCATAAGTTGAGATCAACATCTTAGATTTTTTCAGAATATTATGGATGAATTTGAAATAGAGCATGAATATGTGTATGTCAAGTTATTCATACGTACTTTAAAGGAAGATGCTAGAGAATGGTATAGTTTTCTTCCTAAAAATGTATTGATTCCTAGACAGAAATGAAAAATGCTTTCAAGCTACAATATATTGATAAGACTTATCCTAGGTTTCTCTTGAATGAGTTCGAGAATATAAAGAAAAATCCAAATGAATGTGTGCAAGATTTTAACACTAGGTTTAATAAAACCTTAACTAGATTGCCTATTAATCTAAGACCTAGTGATGATTCTTACTTGATCAATTACTTAGATGCCTTTGAAAAAATGCAGCTTATTATTTAAGGGATAAGAACCCTTGACCTTGATGCATAATTTCTCTATGGCTCTCCAAATTGATAACAATATCAAAGAAATGGGAAAACCTCCAAAGAGGGAGCGTGTTAAGATAATTAATCTAGAAAAGTGATAAGAAAGTAAGGTAGTGAACTTAAAGTAAGTGGTTAAAACTCTGGCTAGAGCAGTCAAAGATAGTTCATACAAGATGGATAGAGAAGAGAAAGGATTGGCTTCAAACTCTCAATTTCAGCATCAATTCCAATGACATAATATACTTTGGAATCATCTCAAATATCATTGGGCTGATGATAGAGGAAGATGATCCATTCCTTCAGGAAATAAGTAGAAGGATTATAAAGAAAGTAAAAAATCTTTGATCCATTAATAACAAGAGTTGCAGTGGTGGAAGAAGATTACATCATTGAATGGTGTGATAAATTTTTACTGCCACATTACCCTTGTAAAACACTTGTTGGAGATGATGATGTTGTTGATGAAGTTGGTCTTGATGACACATGCATGATGGAATGTCCAAAAGACTCAATACTAAGAGCTAATTCAATTGATATCTTATTTATTAGAAATGTGGAGGACTTTTAGGATTGCATAAATTAGGTATTCTCCTTCCCTTCTATTGTCAATGATGATATAGATGTGGACCAGTCATTTAAACTTCCAAATCATGATTTTGAGTATTTAAGAGCCTTAATTATCAAGAAGTATGTTGGTGGATTACCATATGAGGAGGATAGGAAGATATTAATGAATTTTATGGTTTCTCAAGAGAAAGAGTATAACTTTAGCAATAGATAATTCAAATGACCTATCCCTGCTCCTAAACCAAAACTTCCTATCTTGACCAACATCCCCAAGGATGCTCCTAAGAAAACCATTCCTGATAAGGATCTAGTGTATTTTCAATGTCAAGTACCTCTTCCCATTCCAAAACACTAAAATATAGCATTCCATCAGATAAGATTGCTACCCTTTCCCCTAATGAAACCCTACTAAACTATACTATCTATGATATGGCTGAAATTATAAGTGAGATAAAAATTATAGTCCCTATTGTAGAACTGCTTATAATTCCATAACACAGTAAAAATAGCATTTGAATACTTCAGGATGAAAGATTATATAGTTTTTAAAAAAAAGATACAAATAATGTGGTGAAGCTATATGCCATAGTAGAAGTTGAGGTAAATAAAGATCCAGAAAACATGGAAGAACTCATAGAAGTATATTTAGGCACATCCTTAGTTGAATCCCAATTAGATGTGGATCCTTTATTTACTACTCTAATTGTTAATGGGATACTTATTCATAACTACATGTTTGATTCAATAGTTTCATTTAATATCATGCCTTTATAGGTCATGAATGAACTGGATATCAAGATAACAACAACTTTTGGAAGGTGATATGCTATGGATTTAAGAGAAGTACCTATTGTTGGGTATGTTATAGGTCTAGTGGTGCAACTTGCTCCCTATCCAGGAAAATATTTAACCACGAATATGGTTATAGTGTACTTCCCTGTTAAGTGGGGCATGTTACTATCAATAAAATGGGATGTAAGTGTGGGAGGAATTGTTTATATGGACATGTCTTATGCCTCAATACAATTAGAAGCAAAGTTATTAAAGTTTCACAAAGAAGAGAAGATGCTACATCTTATTAAGGATCCTATGAATGCTTCTAATGATTTATTTTTCATTGATATAGATTTAGGTAGCTTCATAGGTTATACAAATGCCAAGGATCATTGCATGGATGCTAATGCACATCTTGAGGAAGAAACTGTTCCCTGGACCATTATTTTTGATGGGGCATGTTATAAATTTGGAAATGGATCTGAAGTTGTTCTAAATTCTTCAAATGGTGAGTCATTTAGATTTTCCTTTAAGTTAAATATTGAGTGTAATAATAATGTAGCAGAATATGAAGCACTCTTGATGGGACTGATAATTTCTTGGAAACATGGGATAAAACATCTCCTTGTAAAGGGAGATTCTAAACTGATAATCAAGAAGGTATGTAAGCAATATGTAATAAAAAGCAAATATTAAAAAATATTAGAAATGTAATATGGGATCTCCTTGAGTGTTTTGACTTTGTTAATATTAAGTATCATAGGAGGATCCAAAATGTGGCAACTAACAGGTTGGCAGTTTTGGCTTCACAATATGACAAAGAGGATTCATCTCTATACTATATATTTGAAGTGGAAGTACTAGTTAGACATTCTGTACCTGATGATATTCAACACTGGAAAATATTTGATGATGATTCACACATTAAAATATTTCTCAACTGTCAAGTTATGATCACTAACCATATTCTTGATTTAAAAACTATGATATAGTTGTATGAAGGGAAGGAAGTTCTATTTGGAAAGGAATTAATTCAACTAAAGACTAATGTAATCCCAAGGGGATTATTCAATTTGGAATTTGGTTTTGACAGTACTAATAGATAAGTTTGTAACTATTCTACCTTGTGAAGAAATGTCGTGGAGTGTAATTTGGGATCCATCCAAGCTCCTAGAAATGTATGGATAGGAGGTAATATAAGTAAAAAGGAAAGAGAGGCTTATGGCCATTTATTAAGAAAATAGAAGGATTTCATTTCTTGGTTGTATTCTGAATTAAAATCCTATAGAGAGGATATGTTTCAGCATGAGATACATGTTATCACCAAATCACTACACCCCTTGAATGGTCAGGATGTGAACATGACGTTTGGTGTAATTGGGTGACTTGGGATCGCCTCTCAAGCTATGACACTTGGGCTTGAGGTGAACCTTCAGAGAAGGTCATCTTCCTCTTCCTAAACTAAGTGTTATACTACTCCTAGTGAAATAAAACAACTAACTAGACCTATAATAACCTATCATCGGATTAGGGAAAGATATTTTCCAAGAAATAAAACCTACACTAAGTATGGTGATGCACCAAAAAAATGGTGCTTCTATAATTTTGAATGGTTGATTTGAAGAGGGTGTTGTGCACCACAAGCCAACTTCACCTATTGCAACTTAGAGAGGGTAACAAAATACCACATTCTAAGAATCATGCGTTACCTTTGTTAAACTCAATCAGAAAAACAATCTTTCAGCCTTCCAATAAAGAATGATGAACATGAGAAGGGTGAAAAAAAACCAAAAATCAACTACATGCAACACTCCACCACCTGATAAGCACACAACTCTAAGAACCTGCAATAGAAACTTGAACTTACACAATGTACCTACAAGCATGAGAAATGCACAAAGAGGTATGTGGAATGATGAAAGGACTAATAGTAGTCACAAAACATACACTTTTTTTACTTCAACAACATGCACAAAACATCATTACATTCATAAGAGGAAATGGATGCGATTACAGTTTTTGAAAAGAGGATTGAAAGTTCCCCAATCCATGAAGATAATTTGCAGAAAGGAGAGGATTTTTGAAAAAATGTGCAAAATGTCTAACTTTTCCAACCAATGTTAACATCTAACTTGTGTAATCCCTTGGAATGAGCTTCCAACTTACATTTATAGAAAAACTCTGTGAGAGAAGAGAGGAGAAGTTAAAAATTCCTCCCTAAAATAAAGGCACATGATGGTGAATATTAATTACAGAGTTAGTTACACCACTTAGAAACATCCCATCATGTCTCATTAATGAAAGGTTTGAACTTATCTACTCATTTAATTAAAATAATGTTATAAATAAAATATTTTAATAATAATAAAAATATCATTTTATTAAAATATTTTAATAAAAATATAATTTAATAATTTTGGTGGGGACCCCACTAAGGTTGGTTTGCATTGAAGGGGGGTCCTTTGAGATAAGGGCCAATTCGGTGGTTAGCTCACCTACCAACTACCTGCATTGTTTGGTGAGTTACTCCCCTTGCATTCCACAACATCAAGCTCAATGAATCCATTTCACAAGCTCGTACTATACTCTGCCATGTTCAATGCCGTTGCATGGACCCACGAACCTACTCCAAGAAACTCCCAATAATCTCCTTTGTATGACTCAACTCCAAGAGCTATTCTTTCAAGTTCACCACTGAGTGACTTGGCCTACAACTCAGTTCATCCTGAGTCACTTATTTTTGTGACAATCGAGATTGCATCTCTATCGACCAGTGACTCGACACAAATTTACCTTGCTAATCTCTCTTTTTGACCCATCCTTGATCCTTTCTGGTGACTTTAACTTCAAGTTCAGCACTAATTCTCAATGAACCAAACAAGGTTAAATGGTATGAGTTACTGAGAAATCTTGTGCTCAAGCTAGATTCACTTGACTTGGTTCCCATGCAAGCTCAGCGTTGACTCAAAAATGACTTGGTTCTATCCAAAATGGCTTGGCCGAGTCACTTTAACTCTTTGGTTTACACCATGCACAACCACTTTCCATACATGATCCATATCGCATTTATGAATCCCTTAAGGACCACCCATAAATCTCACCATGTCGATCGGGTTCCAGATTTCATGCTGACTAAGCATTTCGAGCCTCCACTTGTCTTGTCATGTGCTCCTCAAAATGCTTACCTTTATTGGAGAAATAACATATGACTACAATATAAACGAGTCATCACTACATGTTCCACCACGTCTAACCAATATTCTTGAACCTCGTTCTATTTCCATGTACTCACCGAACGCTTCTTGTGACACATATGCCCACCTTTCTTTGGTTATGGAGCTTATTGGAAGAGATCATTAGTGGGCCTGAGTTACCTTGGATGCTAGAGAACAAATTTCCCTTACCCAGATGTTTCAAATACCCACTATGTCATGCTCTTGTGAATTTCCCATGGTGATGACCAAAATGTGGAATCTCAGCATTATTTTGCCAACTCGACCAATACTAGATCAAAAATTTTATGACTTGGATTCTTACTTAGCTCATTCCCCATGAAACAACTCATGAAGAACATGATCCTCACAAACTCCCAATGCAGTATTTTCCTCATCATGTTCCCCAACTGGCTCTTATGGCCTTTGAAACCAGATCGTTGTTTTTCCATGCCAAACTATAAGTGGGAATTTTATATTTTTGATCCCTCGTGGGAAAAAGATCTCAAATTGGCTCGACTAATTTGCCTTAATTCTCCTATTGGCTGTAGACCCATCAAAATCCCTCAGGTTGATGGTTTTCCACTTTGCACCATGCTTGTTGGCATGGCCTCTCAACCAACCTGATCTCTTCTTGAATTTTCCTGAACACGCTAAATCTCCGTTTATGACCTCAAGGACTTCAGATGTCATTTTATTAACACCCAATATGTTGATCGAGCTATTCCAACTCAACTATCGAGATTTCCATATCCTTTTATAGCTTGGTTCCTTGAGCTAGTTCATCACTTCCATGATCGATCTCTTAACTGAGCAATGTTGATAACTTAGTCTAAGCCGAGTTAGCTCTACGTTGTGAGCTCCCTAATTCATTGTACAAGACCAATGTGACTCGTCCTTCATTTTCGATCATTTGAGCCATCCTACTAGTATTATGTTGAGCTTAGCTCACTCCATTTGTGATCTCTTTGAGCTTCTATCTAGTATCATTTATGCATTCTGACTTAGTCATCACCATTGCTTTTACATAGAGATAATTCACAACTCAATGCCCATTGTGAATAATTTTTCATCTAAGCATGGTTTCATACGAATGAAGCTTTAACGACCCAAAAAATCACTCGAACTTCATATTATTTTACTCGATCAATCAATATATTACATAAATGCTAGGTTGACATCAGTTTTCTATTGCCAACTTGCTCAAAGTTATCAACTTTCTGAATCCATTCGCCATGTACCAAGATCCCTCCACTTTCCTGAGTCACTCATTATTGGGACCATGCCCATGAGTTGATGAATCCTTACTCAAATGACTGAGCTATTGAGTCAAACTCCAAGTCATCCTTACAAGGAATACTCACTCACTAAGCTGGACCACTGAGCTCACTGTGAGTTCATGATGTGTCAAAACATCTCGATATTGACTGGTCCATCAAAACAACTTGAAATTCATTCCTTATCATGCCACTAAATTGAATCAGTTGAGATCCAATAACGACACTTTCCTTGAAGCTTGACCCTATATCTGATCTTAATTTTTCCTTGAATCCATTCAAACCGGGTCTTCATCCCACTAAAAACCTCAACTTGTGTGACTACCATGTCAGTTCACTTAAAAATATTTTACGTTTGGCCATGTGCATGTATCATTAAGCTATGAAAGAGATTGGTCAATTCTACTTTACCTCCATTCAAATCATCTTACATGATCTAGAGCCGAGATCAGTTCCATTTAAACTGACCCCTAACTATTTTTAATCAAAATTTGATTCTCTTTCCTTCTTCTTGGAACTAGGGAGTTATGGGAACATAGTAAAAACCCTCCTTGATTTGATTGATCGATTTCAATCACTTTTACACACATTGACTTAAAGTAGGGTCCCGTGGCTGATTTAGTCACCGAAATAAAAATCTGAGTATGAAGAATATTTAAAAGGAAGAGTAATACAAGAAACCTTGAACCCTTCTAAATAACTGTTAGTACTTCTAAAACACAAAATCTACTCAAAAATATCACAAAATAAATATTTATTTTCACGGTTCAATAAGTGCTCATTCCCTAATTTTGCCAAGTGTGCAAAATTGGATAACATTTTTGGTGACCTCTCGGGGATGCTTGCCTGCTAAGCATTAGTCCATTAGCCTATAACATCCATTGGGAATGGATTCACTCTTAATCCCAAAATTAATCCTGAATTTTAAATTTGATGTTATTAAGTACCAAGCGCATTGGAAATCATGATTTCCTGGAATGCGTGACATACTGTAGAAATTAAAGTTAACATTTTCCAAGTTTGGGGCATCATGGAAATGTATTAAAACTCTAATTTATTCCCTCTTCTAACAGTTTTACCTTCGACGCACTATGCCGGAGAAAAGATGAAAAAACGACACACAAAATAACTAAAAAAGCATGTGTTTAAAATGAAACATGTAGAGTGTGCCAATAATTTATTCTATTAAAATCAAACCTATTCCTACTCTATGATAACTAGAGACACAAGTGAGCTAAATGAACCCTGTAACTAGCTGTGTAAAATAGCTCCCCTTCCTCACAATGGGTAGACATGCAAATGATTTGATAATAGACATGGTTGAGACTGAAAGTGAAAAAATGAGATGATCCCAATTCTCCACCTAATTTGTCAAGGCATCAGTTGGAAAGAGAAAGAATGTTTCTTTTATTTTCTACATTTGTTCTGTAGAGGCATTGCAACTGATCCTTGGGATTTTGAAACTCATCCTCACATTCTAAAATGAATGTGATTGGTTTTGACTTCTCCTCGGGCTTCAACAAATCCAAATACCTTATGGGGCATGGTCTAATTCATTGAATATTCTTTCTACACTGAGTGATGTCCCTTTCATTTTATTTTTCCTTATTGAAAACAAAGAGATCCTCTATAGTATACATTTTTTTTGGATTGTTTGCATCCCCTACTGGAATTATTGGAAAATTACTGCAAGTTTTTGAAATGTTCTACCTATCCAAGAGTTCCTCCTCCTTCATCACCTGTTCATCAACTAAATTGGATTCCCCAATTGAGAGAAAGAAACTCTCAATGATATCATCTCCTTCAAACTCTTTTGAAATTGTGCTAGCTTCTCCCATGTATTCTTTTGAAGAAAAAATCCTTTCGTATTAGAAAAGAGGTAATGGGAAAACTTAATTACCCAGTTCCAGAGTCTTTTGTGCAACTAGACACTCCTCTAAATCTGGAAAATAGTCTACTTCTCCAATGCTTGGCTGTTGCAAGGTTTCAAATTCCCCCTCCAAGATGTTCTCTGTATTGATAATTTGTTCTTCATGACCTTCCTCATCCTCAAATAAAAAATTAGAAAGTTCAAAATCATCAAAAAAATCATAATTTTGAGAAGGTAGAGAGGAGAAAGGATTCAAAACCTTCTGCATATCCTCATCTACATTAATAACCTCTGAATTTTCCTTGTTATTATGAAACTCTTTATGATTGATTGTATCATCTAATGATGGCCTTGGAAAGATACTACAACCTTATAGAAGTGCATCTAGTTCTTGACATGCATGGAAATGAGGATCATTGCATTCCTTAGAATCACCTAGTACACTTGAGATTCTTTCTTCTTCGGCTTGCACGTGTTATTCTCCTAGAATATTTGGAGCCAAATCTAGCTCTTCTATAGTTGGTTTTTCCACTTTTGGTGATTCAAACTCCTCTAATTATATGAAACTAATATGGATACTACATTATGAACCGGTAAACTTTTGTTCTTTATTATTTATCTCTGGATTTGTTTCTGGTATAAAACTAGTGTTTCATGCCTATTTGTGAGCTTCGACCTTGGGTAGAGGCTTCATTAGGAGAGGTACTTTCCTAACGTTTAGTCCTTCATCCCACTCCTTCAGATTATTTACAAGATCTTATTTTCTAGTCTCCCAACCATATCTTCCTCTTCTTTTCTACCATCATATGTTTTGATGATGCTCCTCTCTAAATAGGATCTTGGAACTATAAGATGAGGGAAAATTCAGGTATTCAAATAATTTCCTTCATTGTTTAAGGAAGTGGAAGAGATTCCAGATTCTCATCTTGATGGTCTTTGTAGAAAATAAGGGAACTTTAGAAGAATGAGGCATAAAATATTCATGATAGAGATGGAGGAATAGCATGAGATGAAGAACATGAATTCCACCATAGGGGTTGTAACTAGGAGTTTAGGACTCTGTGTACTCAAGTTGAAACTGCATGGATGGAGACATGGGAAGAGGGTTTGCATAGGTGGTAATGCAAGGGACCTCCCATTGACATGATTGACTAACATTACATTTATGAGCGTCCATATTCTTGATCCATTCTTCAACTTGAGTCATCGTCTTGATTATGAATTTAAGATTTTGTTGAGGATTAAGCCTCATATGGTATAAGGACCAATCTAGGGGTATGGGATGCTGAAGCCAATCTAGGATGCCATTGGCATATCATTAATCCTTATTTGCACCATGTTGTACTCCAAATCCCGAACCTTCTTCTGTAAGTGGTCTTCTTCAGGTGTAGGATGGATTCCAGAAACTACATGTCATTGTTCTTCAGTATTCCCTCCAGTTTGGTTGATGACCAAACTTGATCTACATCATGTTCCCATACAAACATGCATACTCAAACTGATATTCATCATGAAACTAAACTAGAGGTGAACTATATTAGCCTGAAGATGGAAAGAATTGCCATCGTTGCTATCAAGTGGAAATTCCACTGTGGGAATGAATCCAAGATTGAAAATTTCAAGAATGGGAGAAGAATGGAAGATCTGGATGGAAAATAGATGGAAATGGGTAAAAATTGAAAGTCTGTAACATAGAAAGTTGGTTAATTTGACCAATGGAGTTGCAATTTGTGCTTGGGAATATCTCCTATGGCTGAAATTTCACTAAGATCACAAAAAATTAACAAAATGAAGTGAAGACAATCCACACACCTATGAAAGATATCAATCTTGTGGTCTCACCTGGCATGCCAAAAAAATTTATCACCAAATAATTACACCCCCTGAATGGAAAGATTGTGAACAAGATGTTTGTTGAGATTGGGTAGCATGGGATCACCTCTCAAGTTGTGGGACTTGGGCTTGATGTGAACCTCTATAGAAGGCCAACTTCCTCTTCCTAAACTAAATGTTATACTACTCATAGTGAAATAAAACAAATAACTAGACCTATAATAACCTGTCATGGGATTAGGGAAAGAGATTTTGCAAGAAATAAAACCTACAGTAAAGATGATGATGCACCAAGAAAAGGGTGTTGCTAGAATTGGGAAGGGTTTATTTGAAGAGGGTGTTGTTCACCACAAGCCAAATTCACCTACTACAACTTAGATAGGGTAAAAAAATACCACAGAATAAGAAGCATGCATTCCCTTTGTTAAACTCAATTAGACAAAAAATATTTCACTATTCCAGTGAAGAAGTATGAACTCTAGAATGGTGAACAAGCACCATAACTCAACTGCATGCAACACTCCACCACTTGATAAGCACAAAACTCCAAGAACCTACAATAGAAACTTAAACTTTGCACAATGTACCTATAACCATGAGAAAGGATCAAAGAAGTATGTGGAATGATGAAATGACTAATAGTAGTCATAAAACATACACTTTTATTACTTCAACAACGTGCACAATAAATAATTACATTTAGAAGAGGCAATGGTTTCCATTACAGTTTTGGAAAAGATGCTTGAAAGTTACCCAATCCACAAAGATAACTTGCACAAAGGGTAGGATTCTTGAATTTTTTTGCAAAATGTATAACTTATCCAACCAGTGTTCACATCTAACTTGTGTAACCCCTTGGAATGAGCTTCTAACTTACATTTATAGAAAAAATTTGTGAGAGAAGAGACGATAAGTCAAAAATTCCTCCCTAAAATGAAGGCACGTGATGGTGAATATTAATCACAAAGTTGGTTGCACCACTTAGGAACATCTCATCATGTCTCATTAATGAAAGGTTTGAAATTATCTACTCATTTAATTAAAATAATATTTTAAATAAAATATTTTAATAATAACAAAAATATCATTTTATTAAAATATTTTAATAAAAATATAATTTAATAATTTTGGTGGGACCCCCCTAAGGTTGGTTTTCATTGAAGGGAGATCCTTTGAAAGAAGGGCCAACTCGGTGGTTGGCTAGCCTACCAACTCACCGAGTTGGTTGACAAGTTACTCCCCTCGTATTCCACCAAAATGAGGTCAATCAATCCCATTCACGACCTCATACCATACTCCGCCAAGTTCAACACTATCACGTGGACCCACGAACCTACTCCTAGAAACTCCCAGTCATCTCCTCTGTATGGCTCAATTCCAAGAGCTTCACTTGAAAATTTTCCACCAAGTGACTTGGCCTACAACTTGGCTCATCCCTTGTCACTTCTTTTCCTAAAAATTGAGCTCGTATCTCTATTGACTAATGACTCAGCAAAAATTTATCTCACCGAGCTCTCTTTTCAACTCATCCTTAAGCCTTTCTGAAAAGTTGAACTTTGAGTTCAACACTAATGCTCAATGAACCAAATAAGGTTAATCAGTACGAGTTACAAATAAATCCCATGCTCGAGCTAGATTAACTCAACTTAGTTCCCATGAAAGCTCTACGTCAACTTAAAAATGACTCGGTTCTGTCCAAAAAGGCTTGGTTGAGTCACTTTAACTCTTTGGTTTGAATCCCTATGCATGGCCTCTTTCCATACATGATCCATATCGCATTTATGAATCCCTCAAAGATCACCCACAAATATCATCATGTTGATCGGGTTCCATATTTCACGTTGACTGAGCATTTCAGGCCTACAATCACCTTGCCACATGTTCCTTAAAATGGTCACCTTTATTGGCAGAACAACATCTGACTAGAATCTTAGTGAGTCATCACTACACATTCCACCACATCTCACCAATCTCCTTGAACCTCGTTCCATTTCCATACACTAGCCGAATGCTTCTCGTGGCACATATGCCCACCTTGCTTTGGTCATGGAGCTTATTAGCAAAGACACTCGGTGGGCACAATTCCCCTTGGGTCCTAGAGCATGAATTTTCTAGGCCTAGATGTTTCAAATCCCCACTATGTCATGCTCTTGTGGGTTTCCAATGGAGATGACCAAAATTTGGAATCTTGGTGCTATTTTGCTAACTTGGTAGAAACTATATCAAAAAATTTCCAACTTGTATTCTACCCTAGCTCATTCCCCATGACACAACTCATCATGAACATTATCCTCTTGAACTCCCAATGGGGGATTTTCCATATCATGTTCCCCAACTAGATCTTATGGCCCTCAGAACCCGATCGTTTTTTTGTCATGCAAAACTTGAAGTGGGAAATCCATACTTTTGATCCCTCATGGGAAAAATATCTCAACATTCCTTGGCTAATCTTACTTAATTCTTCCATTAGCCACAGGCCCCTTGGAATCCCTTGGGTTTAAAAAATTTCACTTTACACCACACTTGTTGCCATGGCCCCTTAATGGACCTGAACTCTTCTTGACTTATCTTGAACACGATGAATCTTTGTTTATGCGCTCATGGACTTAAAATGCCATTTTACTATTGCCCAATATGTCGACTGAGCTATTCCAACTCAAGTATAAAGCTTTTCATCTCCTTATGTATCTTAGTTCCTTGACCCATTTCATCACTTTCATGACCAATCTCTTAACTGAGAAATGTTGATAACTTAGTCAGAGCCGAGTTGTCTCTATGTTGTGAAATACCTAATTCATTGTACAGGACCAATGTGACCCAACCTTCCTTTTCCATAATTCAATCCATCCTACTTATATCATGTCGAGCTCAGCTCACCTAATCTCTAAGCTCTTTGATCTCTTCTCTAGTGTCATGCATACATTCTGACTCAGCCATCACCTGTGTGTTTACATTGAGCCAATTCATGACTCACCATGCACTGTGAATAATTTTTCATCTAAGAATGTGTGTGTTTTAGATGACTAAGGCTTCAATGACCCAAAAAACTCACTCAAACTTAATATCTCTTTGCTCATTCGATCGAGATATTGTCCAAATTCTAGGTTGACATATTTTATATGTTATGACTCACTCAAAGTGATCAAATTTCTGAATCCATTTTCCATGTACCAAGATATTTCCACTTTCCTAAGTCACTCACTATTAGAGCCGTGGTCATGAGTTGATGACACCCTACTTAAATGACTGAGCTATTGATTCAAACTCCAAGTTGTCCTTACAAGGACTACTCACTCACCAAGTGGGACCGCAGAGCTCACTATGAGATCAGGATGGGTCAAAACATCTTGAGCTTGACTGGTCCATCAAAACAACTCAACGTTAATTCCTTATCATGCCACTAAATTGACTCAGCCGAGATCCAATAATGACACTTTCTTTGAATCTTGTCTCTATCTCTGGTCTTAAATTTTCCTCAACTCCATTCAAACTGGGTCTCCATCCCACCATGAAACTCAACCCATGTGACTCCCATGTCATTTCACTTAAAACTCTTTGACACTTTTCCATGTGCATGGCTCACTGAGCCATGAAATAATGATCAATTCTACTTGACCTCCATTAAAATCATCTTGCACAAGCTATAATTGAGCTTAGTTTTATTTAAAGTGACCCCAACTATTTATTAATCAAAACTTGATTCTCTTGGATTTTTCTTGGAAATAGGGCGTCATGGGATTTGATTTATTGGTTTTGATCACTTTTACACACATTGAATGAAAGTGGATTCCCGTGGCTGATTTAGTCACCAAAAGAAAATTTTGAGTTTAACGAATCTTTAAAAGGAAGAATAATATCAGGCAACCCTGAACCCTTCTGAATAACACTTAGTACTTCTCAAACACAAAATCTACTCGAAATACTCACAAAGGAAATCTTCAGTCTTAGGGTCTAATAAGCCCTCATTATCTAATTTTTCCAAGTGCATAAAATTAGATAGCAATACCATTGACACCTAACTCTAAGCCCTTCAAACATAATAAAATACCAATCAATCCCCTCCTTACAACCAAAATGCAAGAGGAATTGACCAAACTAAGAGATGGTGGGATAATACAACCCACTAGGTATTCTTCTTAGGTAGCTAACTTAGTGTCAGTCTGAAAAAAGAATGGTGATATGATACTTTGTGTCGATTTCTAAAATTTAAACAAAGCTTCACTTCAAGATAATTATCCCTTTCATAATATGGATTATTTTTTAAAGAAGGTAATTGGTTCAAAAAATTTATCTACCTTGGATTCCTTCTCTTGTTACAATCAGGTTGTGGTAAGAGAATCAGAGCAATACAAAATTGTATTCACCTCTCCTTAGGGTACTTATGTTTACATTAGGATGTCATTTGGATTGATGAATGACATGGATAATTTTCAAAGAGAAATGGATGTTTCTTTTATAGGTCTTATAAAAAATTTCATTAGTATATATCACGATAACATCACAATGTTTTGTAAAAGAATAGAAGATCACCTGCTGCACTTAGAAAAAATCTTGATCAGAGGCAAGGAGTATGAAATTTCATTGAACTCCAAGAAATATCATTTTGGTGTGTAAAACGCTAAGTTACTTAGACACATATCTTCTCACCAAGGAGTCATGATTGATCCAAAATGAGTAGATGTTATTGATCAAGTTCCTATCCCCTTCTCAAAAACAAGTATTCAATATTTATTTGTGAGAAGATTCATGTCTAATTTTTCTGAAATTACTTTACCTATAGCTAATATGTTGAAGAAAGATCAAGTGATCAAATGGAAACAAGGGGTTGTTCAAGCATTCAAATGATTAAAATAAGTACTCAAGACTACCCCTATGTTGGCCAGTCCAGACTATAAAAAATATTTTCAAATGTTTGCATTTGCTTTTGAATTTACTATTGCCTCTATTCTATTACAAAATAATGAATAGGTCCATGAAAATCCTATTGCATTTTTTCCAAAGCTTTACAAGGGTCTGAGATGAAAGATGTATGAATATTTTGGTCAAAGAAACCAAAATATCCATACCTTATATTCTAAGTTCAAATATTATAGCATATTTTCCTCACATAATGGTAAAGGATATTTTGTCTTGTATGGAAATATCTAGTAAAAAGGTGCATATGGGTTAACAAGCTTCAAGAACATGACATGGACATACAAACTACCAAGCTTATTCGAGGATTGGGCTTAGCAAGGTTAATGACAGAGAGAAATTTTTAGGTGGTAGAGATCCACAATATTGAAGAAGTTGGGCCACACCCTCATCAAAAAGTTAGAAAATTAGTCTGGTATAAAGATATAGTTTATTATTTGATGAAATTGACTTGTCCTAAGCACCTAGATAAAAATCAAAGGAGAACACTTAATATGGTTTCTCAAAATTATATCTTGACTAATCATGGATTAGATTGGAACAATCCAGAAGGAGTTTTAATTAGATCTATCACTTAAGAGTAGGCCCTTAAAACAATTGTATAATTTCAGGGGGAAATGTGTGGAGGCAATTTTGTTGGAAGAGTGACTGCTCAAAATATTCTAAGGGCAGGATATTGGTGGCCTTCATTATTTAAATATGTTTCTTTACTAGTTCAGAGATGTGAAAGTTTTCAACAATTTTAACAAATCCTAAAATCTTATGGGGTCCTACCATTGTATCTTGTATTAGTAGAAGCTCCAATTAAAAATGGGGATTGAAATTTATTGGTGAAATATCATACCCTTCAAGTTCTTTTCATAGGTGGATATTGGTGGCCACTTAATAATTCACCAAATGGGTTTAAGCCATTCTCACCACAAAAAAAATCATCAGATAGTCATGGATTTGATCCTAAATAACATAATCTACAAATTTGTTGTTCTTGTTGAAATAGTTGTTGACAATTCCATGAGTTTCAGAGCTAAACCATTGTCAAATATGTGCAAAAAACATGGTATAAATTTATCCTATGCATCGAATTATAACCCTCAGGGAAATGGCCAAGAATAATCAAGTAATGAGAATCTGCTAAATATCCTCAAAAGAAATCTACAGACTAATGAATTGGGGTGATCAAATCAAGTTTGCATTATGGGCAGAAAGAGTAACTACTAAGTGGTCTATAGAAAAAATCCATTTTGATATGGCTTATGGAGTTGAAGCCCTTTTCCCCCTGTAATTACAAATTTCCTCATATCATTTTTTGAAACAATTTGAATATGAAGGAAAAGTAAGTCCATAGGAGGAAAGGATAGATCATATAATAGAATTAGATGTAGTCAGAAGAGAGTCCCACCAAAAACATGTTAAACTGAGAGAAAAATTAAAGAAAATATGTGAAAATAATGTCACCCCAAGATCTTTTAAATTTGAATACGTAGTCTTGTTATGGGATAGAAGACACGAAGATAAAGTAAAACATGGAAATTTTGACACCCTTTGGATGGGGCCCTATTTTATTGATATTAGAATTGGGGAACATACTTTCTTTCTTAAGGACTTAGAAGGACATTTTTTGGAGGTTCCTATCAATGGTAGGAACCTCAAACATTTCTTAGATTAAGCCAAGGTATCAGGTATAGATCATTATACAATGTATAGTTGTGTTATTTTCATTTTATTGTGTTGTATTTTCCTTTTATTATGTTGTTGTTTCCCTTTTATGCTATGGTATAAAGTTACCACGTCTCATAACATGGTAGTATTCTGATTTGAATGTAATACATAATTTAATTCGGCCCTCTGTATTTGGTCTCCTTGACTCCTTACCCAATGGATTAGGCATCTAGTATGATCTATACTCTTATGTCACCCATAGGGGTGCCCATCCTCAAGAAAGATCCATTTTTGGTGCTCATTTTGAGCCATGTTATCCACCTAGTTGATTTTTCCAAGAATTACCTCGGAGCGTTTAAGGACCAAAATTTACATATGCCAGCCTATCACTAATATATTTTTGAATGTCCATGATTATCCCTTCCCATGAAATTTAAAAAATTAAAGGATGGACATTACTATCCAATTCTAAGGAATTCATAATGCATCAACTTGGTATTCCGTAGAATGGAGAACTTAGTGTTCTGTGGGTGGCTCCAAAATATGAAAGGGTAAAAGATCATATCATGATCAAGGTAGAATCCTAGAATGATTGATAATCATCCAAATTAACCTTTCCATGAAATATGAAAACAAGAAATAATGTTACAGATGACAGGTTACAAGAGATAAGGGAAGGTGGTTGTATGAAATCATAAACAACACATTGGTTTAAGTGTTCCACACTTTTTTCAAGGAATTCAGCACTTTGCGAATTCCAAGAGGCCACAAGACACTATGAAATCTGAAAAAGAACCACAGAACATCATAAAAATACCTTAAAGACCACAGATAAAAGGGAAATTCAAGTAAAATCCATAGGATGTTTTATCACAAGGGTTAACAAACTGTGGATAAAATGAAAATTCAAGTAAAAGTAGCAAGACATTTTATCACAAGGGTCATCACTTCGTGAATTTTAAAAGTTACAAGATACTCAGAAAAGGACCACCTCCCATCAATTACTTTACCATAGGTGTCCAAATCATAAAACATGAATTCAAAGACAATTGCTATGTTATCCAAAGGTAAATTTAGTTATGATAATTAATAGTTGAGTTAACAAAAAAATAAAGAGAAGCATATGTATATATTGTTGATGATCATCCTTGGCGGATTGGACCGTCAGAGTTATGGGAAACCTTAGGTTAGTGGGACATGTACCCTAAGGTGACCTCTAGATTTTAAAGAAGCTAGTTATTCTCTGTAGTGGGAGATGGGGATTAGAAAAGTGAAACAAAACATAAAATTTAATGGGGGCGATGCGCTGAACTAGCCTTCTAATAAATCAATTGAGAACGCAACTATCTGAAAAAGGGAAATGGTGAACGACTGAAAAGGGTGGAAGAAATTACACCATAGGCCAGAGAAGATCACACAGAACACTACCTCAAATTATTTAATAACAAATTCAAATATATTAACAACATTATAGAGATGCACAATTTCTATATGAAAATAAAGGCGATCAGAGACAACAATGATATGTGAAGGATGGACGAAATACACCACATGGCATATTATATTACTCCAAAAATTATGCACAGTATTACAATAGAATAGAGGAAAGATTGTTATTATAAAACCCAGGAAGAAGGCTAGAGCTCCAGGCCTCTGCCTTTTATAGAAGAGGGACTGAGACAAAGAAGAAAACTAACCAACTCTTTTATTATTTCCTTCCTTTTTTTTCTCTTCTCTTGATTACAATATACATAGGAGGAGGAGGAGGTGATAAGAAGCCATCCTTTACTCATTTCCAACTTATTTTTGATTATGATAAATGGATAAAAGTGACAGGAACATATTTTTCAAGATCCTTCTCACGTTTTCCCATTATTTTCCCTTTCTAAAGAGTGAGAGCCATTCCTATTTAATGCATATTTAACTATCTTGCAACCAAATCTTTGAGATGGACTCATCTTTTGAGGAACATCCCTTCAGCTCTTAATTACATAACTAGATATTTCAATATCATGTGCATTGGTTCTTAGGCTCATGATTTCAAACAGTGCATGTTTTTTCATTCTATTACAATGACCCTCTGAATGTAGGTGAATAACCTGAGTATTATTAGGTTTGCACTCTTCACACAGGAGTAGACATTAACTTTGTTACTGAAGTGACAAGCGAAATTACCCTTTACTTCTGATATTTTGAAAAAAATTTGAGCATTTAAAAATTACAGATAAGTCTCATAATCACTCATACGTGATACATGGTTTTTCACCTTTTTGTGACCTGCTTCAAACCTAGAGTCAATTTTTTTCAAGATCCACATGGAAGGCCCACACATCCTTAAGATTTCTACTTTTCTTAATGGTTTTGGGAATGCATTGTAACAACACTTGACATCATCCGTGAGCACGCCATTTTTTTTCCTTTGGGTAAGCAAAGGAACCTACTACGTATAATGTCAAAAACCCTTTTCAGGTAGGACCTTTATAGTTAGCTCCATGTGGAAACCCGGAGGGATTTTGAGACTTTAGTCCCTCCTTTGAATTTTGAAGTTGCTTCAGTTGGACATTTGGCATCATCCACAAGCCTACTGATTTCTTTGTGATTTGGCTAAGTCTTTTCTATTGGCGAAGACTCAACTCTGAATGGGCATCGAAAATGCAAGAATCCTCCTGGTTGTAGAATTTAGATAATAGTATGGTGACTCATTGGGACCATTATCCTACTAAATGAAAAGAATCCATAATCTCCCACTATTTATTGGCTCTTGAACTGTGCCTTTTGTTTCTCTTAACATGGGTTTGTAGCACTTTTGGATGTTACAGAGCCTCCATTGTTGCTTTTTGATCCTTATGCCTTCCTACTTTCATAATAAAAACTTTGTAATTTATTTTTGTGAGTGTAGAATATTGAAAAAACCAGCCAATAGAATTCCTTGACTGATTTTAGTTTCTCTACATTTGTTTGAAGTGAATCTTGCAACTGTCTCAGACAGCTATGAATTCTCTAGCAAGTCAGAGTCTTCTTATGGAATTTGGTTCCTAATAATGGAGTAATATAAGTGTGAGAATATACAAAAGACAAAACATACATGCCTCAAAATTCATGCGGAGTGTGCACAAGCACTTATTTTGTTGAAAGTAATCTACTCCTACTCCTAATCTAATTGGATTGGTAAAAGCTAAGAAAAACCTGAAACATGCAAGGAAAAATAGCTTCCCTTTGTTATAAAGTGTGGCCATACAATTAATTTAGCTATAAATATGGACTGTAATAAGAGTGAAAATTTACCTTTCACTCTTCCACCCGTGGTATCAGCGAATAGAATGAATACCTCCTCAAGATGTTCATCTTTTGGTTGGAGGTGTTGTAGCTAACACTCGAGGCCTTAAAAATTATCCTCATGCCCTGAAGTGAGCATGACTGGTATTGAAGCATTCCTTGGTCTTGAGGAGGAACATTATCTGGTGGGAGTCGGTCTGACTCTCTGTGCCTTCTCAATTTTCTGGATTGCATCTTTTGGAAAGGGGATTTCTTGTAGGATTTTCTGAAGGATTTCATCCCTATCCTTTCCTCCCTTGTTTTTAGAATCTTTTTCGGTGAATCCAGGCTCTTCAATTGAAAGAAAAAAGCTATCAATGATACTTTTTTCTAGAGCCCTTGGACTAGTCCCAGGGGAGCTTCCGTGAGTGGAAGGTTTCCTTTGTTGTGGGGTTATTGAAGTGGTGAAGGTTGTTATTTCCATAGGCCCTTATTCATCAAGGCATCCCCCCAAATCTAATAAACACTGGAGATCATCTTCTTCCTCCTATGTCAAATATTTACACTTTTGTATGATGGTTTTTGAGTCTACAAATTCTCCATCATGCATGGCTTCATCTTGTAATATGAATCTTGTTGACTAAATTTTTTCTAGGGGAGCTACTTTGTGGGGAGGAAAAATAGAGGCAATGTCTGCAGCCTTTCTAACATTCAGGTTGTGATACAAACCTCCTGAGTTCGTATCACTTATCACCATATGCTCCTCTTCTTTTGGATTTGGAGCCATTTCTTGCTGGTGAGAGGGGTATAGCTACTTGAATAAAGGGGAAGGGTGGAATGGGTGGATTGGAGATGCAGAAAGGGAAAATCCCTTGGTGGTAATGAAGTCATGATTACATGACTCCATAGGATGAAGAGAAATGGAAGATGTGGAAAGAAATATGAGAGGAAATGGATGAGAGGGAGCTCTATGAGATTTTGTAATGATTTTTTTAGACCATGTGGATTCACTAGTTATGCTCTGAAAATATCTTCATTGAAGTTTTAAATTTATCAGGAAAATACTGAGTTGATCCAATGATAAAATACTACTTTGAGTTGTGCCACCGGGCATGCTAGGAAAATTGTTGATGATCATCCTTGCTGGATTGGATCATAAAAGTCATGGGAAACCTTAGCTTAGTGGGACATGTGCCCTAAGGTGACCTCCAGATTTTAAATAAGTTGTTTCTTCTCTGTAGTGCAAGATGAGGGTTAGAAAAGTGAAACAAAACATATAAGTTAATGGGGGTGATGCACCGAACTAGCCTTCTAAGAAATCAATTGAGAACGCAACTTTCTAAAAAAGGGAAATGATGAACGAATGAAAAGGGTGGATGAAATTGCACCACAGGCTAGAGAAGCTCACATAGAACACTACCTCAAACTACTTAAGCATAACTTCAAAGATAGTAACAAACATTGTAGAGATGTATAGTTTCTATATGAAAATAAAGGTGATCAGAGACAACAAATATATGTGAAGGATAGACGAAATGCACCACAGGGAATATTATATTACTCTAAAAATTGTGCACAATATTATAATAGAACAAAGGAAAGATTGGTATTAGAAAACCCATGAAGAAGGCTAAAGCTCCTGGACTCTACCTTTTATAGAAGAGGGACTGAGACAGAGAAGAAAACTGACCAACTCTTTTATTATTTCCTTCCTTTTTTTCTCTTCTCTTGATTACAATATATATGAGGAGGAGATAAGAAGCCATCCTTTACTCCTTTCCAACTAATTTTTAATTATGATAAATGGAGAAAAGTGATAGGAATATATTTTTTGAGATCCTTCTCATGCTTTCCCATTATATTCCCTTTCTAAAGAGTGAGAGCCATGCCTATTTAATCCATATTTAACTATCTTGCAACTGAATATTTGAGATGGACTCACCTTTTGAGGGAAATCCCTTTGGCTCTTAATTACATAACCAGATCTTTAAATCTCCTATGGATTAGTTCTCAAGATCATGATTCAAGTGGCACGTGTTTTGTCATTCTATGTGAATGACCCTCTAAATGTAGGTGAATAACTTGAGTATTTGTAGGTTCACACTCTTCACACGGGACTACACATTAAGTTTGTTACTGAAGTGACAAGCCAAATGACCCTTTACTTCTAATATTTTGAAAAATTCTTGAGCTTTTAAAACTTGCAGATAAGTCTCATAATCACTCATATGTGATACATGGCTTGTCACATTTTTGTGACCTGCTTCGACCTTAGAGTCCATTTGTTACAAGATCCACGTTGAAGGCCCACGCATCCTTAAGATTTCTACTTTTTTTTCATGGTTTTGGGAATGCATTGTGCCAACACTTGGCATCATACATGATCATGTCATTTTGTTCCTTTGGGAAAGTAAAGGACCTATTGGTCCCCAAAATATCATCTAATTACAAGAAAGCGTGCAGGCACATGGGACCTAGTTAAAGAAGGGCATGCGGGGTTGAAGGCATGTAGGTAAGGGTCCTAGTAATAGGTCACAAAACATACTATGCATGTGCAAGGCAAAACTAGCTTCTATACTTAGCTGTATTTGGCATCCCAGGAAACACACAAGAAAATCATGACCCTTATGGATAAGGTGCCAGCTTGATGAATGTGGGATCAAAAAGGGAATATTCTAGGCATCTGATGGAAGGTTCTAGAAGATCATCATCATACAGAGTGGAGAGATCATATCTATGAAGGAATTCTACATGGAGGACCACTTCGACACTTGGCGACTGATCTGTAACTTTTGGAAGTCATGGCAGTGGGTGCTAAGGTTATAAATACAAGCACATGATAGAAGAAATATACAAAGTGTGGAAATCAAGGAGTATGGAGAGGTGAAGCCTTGCAAAAATAGATGGAGGATTTTAAGGGTTAAGGATTAGGATTCTGTAAGTGATGGTGCATTTAAGGGGATGGGTTTCATTATTATTTGTAATATGATGAGCATACTATATCTCTGATGCATGACTTGGCTCTGCATAATTATATGAGGATTTGTTATGACCTCAAGGGATGTAATGTGGATGGCTAGATTTGTTAATATGAATACAATGATCTGTTATAAATCATCTATGTGTTTGGGAGTATACTACTTATGCATTTCCTTTCTATATGAACCATTTCCTTATGATGCTTATTATTTCTCTTGTTTGGATGCAATGGGATAACAACTCATTCTAGGCTCTTAGAATCTTGCATGGTTATTTTCTCTTCTTCTGCCTTTTATTATCTATCATAAGATGGTGCATTCTGGAAAGAATCACATAAAGGAGATACTCGGCACCCACGCGTGTCTCGAGTGAGTGCCCAAGGCCCGCTGAGTGATAGGTCAACGCGCATGGGATTAGACTATTGGTCTAAGGGTATAAAATATGAATACATCTTGGTTATGTTTTTGGGACCTCTTTTCAAAGTTGTTGTGAGAAATGGTATGCATCTTTGTCCCTGTAATGCATGATGAAAGAGTTTATGACCTTAGAAAGTGTTGAAACATGGTTCAAGAGAAGTTCAATACGTGTAGATGGGTAGAAGAGAACCTATACCATGATTTGTATGAGAAATTGTTTTGTTGCTTTCCAGTAGAACTATATGAATGGATTTCATCGTACACATCTAGATCTAGTTGGTATTATAGATCACACATGTGGACCCAAGATGACTATCAGAAGCTACAAGATGCAAATTTAACTTAGATGCATGTTGTTGATCATTGGTGGAAGAGGGTGCTAACCAGTTATACTTTAGAATACACCATTTCAACGTATTGTTTCCTAGAAGTTGCTGAATTTGAGTTTATGAGGGATTCTAGAGGATCATTTTTGTCTGTTATTCCTTTGGCTATGAATATCTTGGTCATTACTTTGATTTTAGAAGCATTTCCCATGGCTAGAAAATCTTCTCTAAACACTGGGAGAGGAAGTTAGGGTGGAGGAAAATGGAGGACACTATGGATGAGAACAAAAGGGAGGATATATGACTAAATTATAACAAATCTCATGAGAGGGAGATGACTAGAAAATGTGAGTTGTAAGTGTGATGGATCTATGGAGGTAGACGTTACGGGAAGGAGTTCAGTTTTATTTAGAGGATGTGGAACTTGAGTAGTCTATGTTACCCCATCTTATAAAGCGTAGGAGAGAATCCCCTTAAGGTTATAATGAGATTTCATTGCATGGAGAGAGAAGAGCTACTGACGTGCATTTGAACCCACCTGGTGACCAACCCCTAATGTTAGGTTTTCCAAATCAAGGGAGAAGTATTGTTAATCTAGTTGGTATCAGTGGGAGTAACTGATCTGTACCCATGAGATATAATTTATCATTTCGAACATCCATGGCTACACAATCCATTCCTATATTTGCAGGAATCTTGGGATAAGGTGCAAATTTGCAAGCTTTGGGCATCACATCTGGAAATGGCACGAGACACACAACTGGTAGTGGGAAAATAACACAGACCATTAGTGCAAAATTTAGTGGGACATTGGCAACCCTTGGAACGACCACTTCAAGCCCTTTACCAACTACAGGGGGTGGATCTAGTGGATCAGGGGGAACATGACCTAGTGGATCTAGTTGATATGGTGGAGGAGGAAACACCGGAGGAAAAAAAGGCTCTGGATTGGGGGGAAAAGGACCCCACCCACCTCCCCAAGTGTTTTTTGAGATTTTTGTGTACTTATCAGACTATAGTGGTATTGAAGATGCTATAGAAAATGTGAAAAAATGTGAGTTACTATGGTACGAAAAGGGGATCGCTACCCTGGAGTGGAAGGAAAATTATTTTGTAACAACGTTGCAAGGGTGTGCACATAGTTGGTATAGGAAGTATGACCCCCATCAGATGGTGGTATACTACACCGCATTGAAGAATGCCTTCCTAGCAGAGTTCCATATCCATGAGTTTAAGAAGAAGAGCATCAATGCTCTAAACAAGATCCAACAGGGGATGATAGAGAGTGTGCGGGAGTATGACGCACATTTTAAGACTATCTTATCAAAACTATCCTATGACATTCATCCTTCTCAACATGATCAATGGTTTTTTGAAGGACTGGTAACACCATTTATAAGGGCTCTATCACACAAGACTTTCACAGAACCACACGAGGAATTGGAAGCTGCTCTGCACACCAAATTTGTTTGGAGAATTGATACTGGTGTTATTCCTTTTTTTAAGGTGTAAATTGCTGTAATGGCCAAGCAATTGGAAAATTTGTCTGCAAACTCTGCACATGAGGTTCGTAGTGGGCTTTGGTGTACAGACTGTGAGGTGGAGGGTCATGTAAAGGATAGTTTCCCTTGGAAGTCAGTGCACTCTATGTCAGCAGACTGTGAGATTTTACATGGGGCTCATGATGCAAGTATATGCCCTCTACTCGAGCATGTAATCCATAAGAATGTTTCTTGTTATTATAATATTTGTACCTCTATGACCCATGATACCAAGGATTGTAGACTAATTGATCAAATCCATGATGTTATTTATCTAGGTGTGTGCAAGAATAGGCTTCCAAGCAGTTCAAAGGATGATTATTATCATTATGAAGGGCACACAGATGGAGGATTGCATGGAAGATGTTTTTGTGGGGGATTTGTGGTCACAGTAACCATGATGGAGGATGAAGTGACTTCCCTTGAGGAATTTGTTATAATTGTGGATCTATAGAGCATTACAAATGTGAGTGTCCTAATCTGTTACAATGCTCATGGTGTGGAAAGAAACACAAGTATGAATAGTATCCAAAACTTGATGAGAATATGAAACAACAGCACTGGAAAGACAAGGGCACTAGAATAGTGAGCATTAAGAAGGCTGATTCACAATGGATGCCAAGAGTGGCACGTGAGTCAGGTCTAGAACTTGTACTAGTGATGAGGCAAGTAGAGGCTACACGTGCCAGGGAGATGCCAAGATAAAGGACACTAGTTTCAAGAGAGGAAGTGGTACATGGAAAGTATATGGACCCTGCTCATCAGAAGGAAGTGTACCAAGATACTACGGACATGATTCAAAGTTTACAAGGGGAGATCCAATGTCTGAAGGAGAAATCAAGGTAGTTGGAGCAAAGGAAGAATGTTGAGGTTACAAAGAATGACCTTTATGAGGTCAAGGAAGTATGTAAAATGTTAAGGCAAGAGAATATTATTCCCTTACTAGGAGAATGGCAGAGAGAGAAGGTACCACAGGCCAGAGTAGAGTGTGAAAGGTAGGTTTTTCATGCAAACCTTCCTCCTCATAGCCTTAACTACGATAAGGAAACTACTTTGAATGTGGTTGTTGATAGATGGATTCTAAGAAATATTCTCATCAACATGGGAGAAAAGGTATATTTTCTTACCTTAGATCCCTAACATCATATGGGAAGTCCTGCATTGCAACCATCTTTGAATGTGTTGTATATGGTAGACTAATTCAATGCCCATTAGAGTCTTGAAGGATGCAGTTATCACCATTCACAGGGCCAAGTTCACTGGAGACTTTGAAGTCTTGGTACTCACCGAGGTAGACAACTTTCCAATGTTTCTTGGGTTCTCATGGTGTTACAAGAACAATTCTGACCTACGGTTTAACAAAGGGTATATAAGCTTTAAAAACAAGGAAGAAAGGGTGATAATTCCTTTGATAGATGGGAAGTCAACACCCTATAATGAGCCCTTAGGAAAATAATTCCTTGACATAATCTATGTGTGCTCCATTAAGGATCTTGAGATAATTCACCCCATGGAGGGAGTTATCCAGTTTGAGGATGCTCAATCCTTGAGTGATACCACTAGTGTGGCATGCGAAAATTGGGTGCATGGGATATATGAGTTAATTGGGTGACATTTGATAGGATCTGTAAAAAGGGTAACAAAGGTGCACTCAATCAAGTACCTAGAAGGAAATAAGTTGCCAAGTTACTCTAGAGGAGAGTATCTTGATATTTTATTACATGAAATGGAAGCTCAGTTGAAAAATGAGGATGAGAGGATGGGAATTCTCAGTTATAACCTACTCAGAACTATAGCACATTGGTGGGCTACACATCAAGAGAACCTATTGAAGTGGCATGATGTGAGGATCACATTTTCTATAAGTTTCTCTAAAAGTAATGCACCCATAGTCATACAAGACTAACATGGCAAAGAGACCACCTCATTTCATATCTAAGTGTGTGAGAAGGCCTAGATGGGGAGTGTAGAAGCATTACCTCCTTCATTATGGGTACATAACTCAAATTCCACATTTAAAGGATGTGTACACACTTGGTACATTCATTCGGAGATGCATCATCAGACGGGTAATTAGAAGGAGTTGGTGTCTAATCTCGTTCAAGCTTTCGAGTATAGGAGTATGAAGCCATCAGTAGATAAGGCGTTACAAGTTATCAAGTGCCTTACGATGGGAGATTGTGCTATGGTAGAGGATAGGCTATTGGAATTACTAAGAGATCCTTACTTAGAGACGTGCCTCAATGAAGAAGAATCAGAGGAAGTATAGTTTGAGCACACGTGCATGGAAAGATAAAAATGAAAAATGGTCTATGTAATAGACCAAGAAGAAATGGAAACTTTGGATATTAAGCATTTAGATGGTACGTGTAAAGTCATAGATAAATTTGATGAGTGAGCATGCATCTACTATGAGCCTTTGAAAACAAAGAAGGTTAACATTGGGATGGATGTAGAACCTAAGGAAGCTATCATCAGAGACTATTGTTCAGAAAAAGAAGTTTCAAAGATCATTGATCTGTTGTGCGAGTTCCAATATTTGTTCCCTCATGGTTACCATGAACTTAAAGGCATTCACTATTTTTTAGGGGAGATAAAGATCAAGTTGAAGGAAGGTGCGTGCCTAATTTAAAAGAGGCCTTATCAAATGAATCCCAATTTGCATGTATGGGTTAAGGAAGAACTAGATAAAATGATAACATCTTATATCATTGAGGCAGTGGAAGAATCAAAATGGATAAGCCCAATGGTTATCATTATCAAGAAGGATGGTAGGATAAGAATCTATGTTAACTACAGGGATTTGAATGTAGTATGTGTCATCGATCCCTTTCCAAACCCATTTACTGAAGAAATTTTAAAGGGAGTAGATAGGCACAAGGTCTACTCTTTCACGGATGGGTTCTTAGGGTATCATCAAGTCATGATTGCCAAGGAAGACTAGAGAAAGACAACTTTTTCCATTGAATGGGGAATTATTCCCTACACAGTTATGCCTTTTGGATTAAAAAATGCACCTATTGTGTTCTCACGCATTGTGGTACAAGCATACCAGGACTTCATCCATAAGTTTCTTCAAGTTTACCTAGATGACTAGAATTTGTATGGGTTGGTGAAGGACCATTGTGACAATTTAAGGTTGATGTTTGAGAGATGTTGGCAATTGAGGATATCCCTCAACATTAAGAAATCTTTGCTACTCCATTGGGAACCTTGTTAGGACACATTATATGAAAAAGTGGCTTACTAGTGGATCCCACCAAAGTTGTAGTTATTTTGGGATTAGGGGAGCCTACTGGTTGAAGCGTAGTGTGTGGATTCCTTGAGCATATACGTTATTACAATAATTTCATCAAGGAGTATGCTAAAATCACCGTGCCCTTGGAGGAATTGTTAAAACAAAAAAGTTCCTTCCATTAGGGATAGGCGTGGTAAAAGGCATTTGACACTTTGAAATATAAGCTTGTCATGAAACCCATATTATGTTTCCCTTCTTGGGATAAGCCTTTCCATGTGCATGTTGATGCCTCAGGGACAACTATGGTAGTAGTACTAGTACAACCTGGTAAGGGAATTGTTGATCATCCCTTGTGCTTTGCAAGTAGAAATCTGACACCAGAAGAGCAGAATTACACAACTACTGAGCACGAAGCATTTTCTATGATCTATGCAATCCATAAGTTCAGGTAGTGTATGTTGGAAACATCATTCATACTCTACACACACCACATGACATTGAAATAATTAGTCAACAAGACTGCTCTGCAAGGGCGCATATGTCGTTGGGTCCTATTATTTCAAGAATTTGAGTTCAGAGTGGTAGTAAAACTAGGCAAGAGAAATTTAGGACATGACCACTTATCAAGGATCAACTCTAGGGAGGACGCACAAAGCATTGAGAATACCATGCTAGATGCATAACTATTTAGGTTGTGGCATGTACCCTTAGACTTGGAAGATATAATAGTGTTCTTAAAAATAGGTGTGGCACTAGAAGGGATGAAGGATCTAGAGAGAAATCAGTTAGCAATACGTGTTGCACCTTACATGTTGATTAGTGGAGACCTGTGTAAGTTAGGTCATGATGAGGTTCCACGTTGATGCATATTGGAAGTTGAGCACATGGAAATTATGGAGGAAGCACATGGTGGGATTACAGGAGGACACTATGCAGGAAATGCTACCATGTGGAAGATTTTATTAGTAGGGATTTGGGGGAAACCATCTATAAGGATTGTCTTGAGTTTTGTAAGGCCTGTGACCATTGTCAGTGCCTTGGAAAACCTAGAAAGATAGATGAAATGCCCTTACTACCAATAGTCAGAGCTAAACTATTTGAAAAATGGACAATTGACTTTGTAGGGCCAATTTTACCAGCCACGTGAAGGAACAGTTCATGGTATATCATCAATTGCACTGATTACTTGACACGGTGGGTAGAGGTAGCACCTATGAAGGATTATACCACAGTGAAATCTATTAGATTTGTATGGGAGAACATAATCAACAAGTATGGTTGTCCTTTAAGTTTAACAAGTAATAGAGGTATAAACTTTCTCAATAAAATGGTCAGTATTTTGTTAGTAGAATTTATGGTGGCCCATCACAAGACTACCCCTTATCACCCTCAGGAAAATGGGACTACTGAGGTATTTAACAAGATACTAAGTTACACATTAACTAAGATTTGTGACGTTGGAAGATAGGATTGGGATGAAAAAGTATCATGTTTTATGGGCATACAGGACAACCTACAAGAGGTTGAAGAAGGCCACACCATTTCAATTGGTGTTTTGTGTTGAGGTTGTTTTACTAGTGGAATTCAGGTTACCATCATTGCGTATAGTGCGTGCAAGAGGTTTAGCTAATGAACAAGCACTCGAAGGAAGAATTTGATAAGTTGATGCAGCTAGATGAAAGGCAATCACTTGCAAGATGGAGTCAAAAGATAGAAAAAGTAAGGCAAAAGGCATAGCATTATCATCATATCAAGAAAAAGAAGTTTATGGTTGGGGTAGATGGTATTGTTGTATGATTCCAAGTATCTGTGCCATCCTAGGAATTTGAATTTACATTGGTTGGTACTTTACATCATCTCATACATTCTTGATTCAGGTGTTTATTAGTTACAAGCACTTGATGGGATGAGGTTACCAAGTCACTTCAATGGGAGTAGATTGAAGCCCTACAGTAAATAAGTCTTCTTGATGTTTGTAATAAGATAGTATTGGTAATTAGCTTATAATTTCCCTTTATGCTTTTCCCTTCTTGTTGTTTGTTCTTTTCTTTTCTTTTCATTTTTCAACTTGTGCGCCAGTAACCACATTATTTTTCAAATTTTTTTATGCACAGAGGATTGCACATCTGTTTTAGTTTGGGGTGGAGTGATGAAAATTATAGGCATGTAATACAAGTTTGAGATGGCATTATAAGTTGTGGTGAATGGCCCGATTGAGGGATAAAAAGTGCATAAGGTTAAGAATCGCATAGAAGAGAGGGTGGAAAATAATGGTTAGTGTCAAAAAGGATTTGCATAAACCATGTACATAGAGGATGAAGAATGTAGGAATAACATGAGGTAGGTGAGGGAAAAAATTAGGTAAAGGATAGAATAAGTGCCTTCGGTGTTGTGGATGCGCATGTAAGAGTCTTCAGTCAGATTGATTTTTTACACACCAGAAGGTTGTAAAGGGTTTTTTTGCACAAGAAGTGGTGCGTGGGTAAGGGTGCTTAAATTTGACATAGTGGAAAAATCCAAATTTAATGTTAACGTACATTGGTAAGTGGTATATCATTTAATGTTGTAAAGAAGCAAAAACTATAAATACAAGGTTGGTAAAGTCATTTGTTACCTTAAGATTACAAAGTGAAAAAATCTCTTGTGAACTAGAGCATCCAGAGAGAAATCTGTGTGAAGAAAAGAGAATCTGAGAAATTTGAGTGTGCATCTAGAGTGGATCTATGAACCAGAAGAAAGGAGTATATGGGTGTGAGGAAAGGTTGTGTGAAGAGTGCCATCTTGTGGAAGGATTTCCTGGTTAGGGTTTGGAAATTATGTCACAGAGAAAGAAGGATTAATTTCAGGAGTTGAAAATTTGGAGTTAGCTTTGGGATTGAGCATAGTAGCAGAGAAGAGAAAGAGAAAAGAGTATTTAATTTCAGTCCAACTAGAAAATATGGCACCTAGGAAACCGACCGTTTCACTGAAGAAAACAAAGGGTAAGGGAAAGGGAAATTAAAATAATTGCCGTCACGAGCACCAATGAAGAATGGTATGTGGAAATGCAGTACCCAGATGGGGTATTGATAGGAAAATAATGGGAGTCACACTTGCGAAATATGGTCATGAGTGATTCTAATCATAACACAAGAACAACTAAGTAAGAAATGGTGTTAGAGTTTGTCCTACCAACTAACAAGAGGATGCTGGATAGAATGCCTATTTACAATGACAAGGTAAAATTCAAATTGGAGAAGGATGGATTATTGAAATTTTACGAGTTTCCCTACTTTGGTAAGCTTGAGTACCTCTACCAATGGTTTATGTCAAACGTACATGAGGATCACTTCTACTTTGTGGGGTGTAAGATGCACTTCACACCACAACTAATATCCAAGTTCATAGGCATCAATCATGAAGGAGATAGCATTGATGATGATCTGAGCAACAAAGAGGAAATAAAGGAGATTGTATCCATGTATGACTACAATAAGGGGTCATGATACTTTGACATATCTGAGATACTAGACCAAGTGATGAGGATATCCACACGGTTGGTCACCAAGCTCAATGATCAAGAACGGTGGACATAAGTGAACAAGGCATGGCTAAATGTATGTTAGAAGATATCAGAAGGAACAATCTACAACTTGTCCACTTTCATCACAGATGAGATTATAAGTAGTGCACAAGAGGGAGAGAAGATACTCTTTGCTAAGGTCCTCCTCACCAATGTATTTTAAGATATTGGAGTGCTTGATGGGCCAGGAAAATTTGTTTGGGAATATCCAGAAGAGGATCCCTCGATCACAAAAAGGTTTACGAAATACACTTGTGAAACCACGACGACTGCTCACAAGGCGTGCCTGAAGAAGTGGCATAAACAAATGATTGATGCATTCAGGGTAGAGTGGAGGTTCCCTGAGTAGTTTCCCATGGTCATGAATGGAGAGGAAATTTTTTTAGTATATCAACACTTTTGCATTGGTAGATTTACATTGACATATGGGAATATGATTCCATGGTGTAAGCTACCCTTCTCCTTCACCGTGAAATACTTACAAGCTGGTGTTAATCTGTTCAAGGAGGCCAAGAGAATAAGGTTAGACCTTAGAGAGGTACATATAGACCACTGAAAGTTATGCCAGAAGCTCACCTACCCAATTAAATGCATGAACATGGAGAGATATGTATCCCATGAGATACAAATGATGAATCCTTTAACATTGCTGATTGTAGGAAGGACTGTAAAAAGGGTGTATCTACACATAAGGCCAAAATTTGAAAAAGGAACTTACTTGGAGAATGATGTATCCATCCTTGAAGACCCTACAGGAAGGAAGAAGGTCTTTCCTAGAAAGAGAGAAAGAGAAGAGCTGTAGAATAAGGTGTTAAAACCATACAAACAGTGAGCGCATCGGAGGCAAGCGATAAGCTTAGTACTTACATGTGGAGCAAGAAGTCTCCTATCAAATAAAAGACCCCAGAAGACAAGGCATCAGAGCATGAAGAGCCCCTAACCCATGAGGAATTACCAATAAAGAGATCACCTATCAATGAGAAATAAAAAGAAGAAACTCCTATACTGGAATCCCCAGTAAGGAAGAAAAAGAAGGTGATGGGTGAGGTAGAATTAGAAGAAACAAAGATCCTAGATTCCTACATCGGCAAGAGAGATGATTATGATAAACTTAGAGGAGAGGACCATCCTGTCTATGAGATACATGATTCTGAGGAAGAAGGAGATGAGGAGTATAATAAAGAAGATGAGGATAAGGAGGACAAAGAAGAAGATGAGACTCAAGGCAAGGGGTTAAGTGGAGAAGAAAATACAAAGGATCAAAGGAACCCAAGCCTAACGAAGGAAAAAGTAGATAAGACCACAGGGAGAGAAGTGGAGAAAATCATCAATGACTTGGTGGAACAAGAAGTTAAACGCAGCACAAATGAGGTGCTGAAGGAAGTTGAGGAAAGCATAGGGAAATAATATGGCCGTAAGCTTTCCAAGGGCTACACGCATGAGGAGGAAGAGAACAGAAGCAACACAAGGCCAAGGAATGAGCTACATTAATGATCCAAATAAATTGTTGCATGCGCACTTCCAGAGCACCGTGCTAATAGAACAACTCTTGGCCATGTCTTCATTTGATGAGGAAGGTGCATACCCTCAGATGAGGAAAATGCTATCATGGGCATTTGAGTCCCACATTGATGAGCCCAAATTTGAAATAAGCTAATGAAAATTGATGAAAGTTCCAAAAACAAAGGGAATAAAAACCTTGGTAAATGCTCAACGATTATCAGATGAGAAAATCTACAATGCACTCAACAAGGTTTTAGTTGAGATTAAAGCCAGACTCTTCAGAAGAAATGATAGGGTGAAGTTCCTAGAGGTAGAGCTAGAGAAAAAGGAGGAAGAGCTCCTTGAGAAAATAAAGTACCTAAAGCAGGAGGAACTAATTAAAGCTTAGTTAAGGCGTGAATTAAAATATGAGAAGGCAAGAGTGTGTGACACATTTAAGAAAATAGAGATGATCACAAATGTCATTGTTTTAAAGCATCCAGACTTAACACCACCTACATAAAAATATGAATCAACCTTAAAATTCCTAGAGGACTTGACCTACATACTCACTATATATAGGAAACCACTTTCCTTAAAATCCATAGAAAAGGTGTTGGTGTGCCAAGAGAAAGAGAATAAGATAAATTTTGTGGAAAATGTTGCTCAGTACAACAAGATCCTCACCAATGTAAAATATGCCACGCAAGTTGTTGAGGCTTCTTATGATAATTGCATGGATAGGGATAATGTGGAAAGTATCTTGGTTTCCACCCATGAAGCAAAACTCAAGGAGTTCTATTAAAATAACAAGGGGAACAAGGATGAGCGAGAAAAAATCCTAGCTAAAGTGGAAAAGAAATCAGAGGCTTTTGAGACATTGTGGGGCTCAATCAAGAACCGACTGAAGGAATTGTACCCCCAAATCACTTGGAGGATGGACGTGCTCAAACATTTGGGGAAAAACTTGGAGGAGATCGTGGATACAATAAGTGTCAAGCGAGAGGAGCTGAGTTTTGAAGAGGTAAGCACCCTGGTGGGGGACCTCTATCAATAAACTCAGAATGAGGTCGACACTTAGGGAAAGTTAGAAGTAGAATTAAGGAATTATTTCCCTCTCCTCCTCAATTAATTAAAAAAATTCCCCATTCTTTCATTCTTTACCCCTTTTCTTCATTCCTTTATTCTTCCATTCTAACCATTTGTAAGGATCTGCCATTATTTATTCTTTGAAGAGTGTTTCTGAGGATGGATAATAGGCATAGTGTGGGGTGATGTTGGGCCCCAAAATATCATCAAAGTACAAGAAGGTGCATGGGCATGCGGGACCTAGTTGAAGAAGGGTGCACAGGGGTGAAGGCGTGCAAGGAAGGGTCCTAACAATAGGTTGCAAAAAATACTGTACACATGCAAGGAAAAATGAGTTTTTGCACTTAGCCATATTTGGCATCCCAAGCAACACACGAGAAAATCATGACCCTTGTGGATAAGGTGCCATCCTGGCAACCATGGGATCAAAAAGGGAATATTTCAAGCATGCAATGGAAGGTTTTAGAAGAACATCATCATAAAGAGTGGAGATATCATATCTGTGAAGGTATGATCCCATGGAGGACCACTTTTACACTTGGTGACCGATCTGTAACATCTGGAAGGCATGGCGGTGGGTGCTAAGGTTATAAATATAAGCACCCAATAAAAGAAATATACAGAGTGTGGAAAGAAAAAAAAGTATGGAAAGGCGAAGCCCCATAGAAATAGATGGAGGATTTTAAGGTTTAGGGATTAGGAGGACTCTGTAAGCGATGACACATTCAGGGGGGTGGGTTTCATTCTTCTTTTTAATATGATGAGCATACTACAACTATGATGCATGACTTGGCTCTACATAATTATATGAGGATCTATTATGACCTCAAGGGATGTAATGTGGATTACTGGATTTGTTAATATGAATACAATGCTCTATTATAAATCATCTATGTGTTCAGGAGTATACTACTTATGAATTTCCTTTATGTATGAACCATTTCTTTATGATTATTGTTATTTCTATTGTCTGGATGCAATGGGATAACAAATCATTCTAGGCTCTTAAAATGTTGCATGGTTATTTTATCATCTTCTACCTTTGATTATCTGTCATAAGATGGTAAATTCTCACAAGACTCACATAAAGGAGAGACTTGGCACCCGCGCGTGCCTCAAGTGAGTTCCCAGCTCCTGCTGGGTGATAGGCTGGTGCGCATGGGATTAGACTATTGTTCTAAGGGTATAAAATATGACTACATGACCTTGTTGTGTATAATGTCAAAACTCATTGTCAAGTGGGAACTTTATAGTTAGCTCCATGTGGAAACCTGGTGGGAGTCTGAGACTTTATTCCCTTCTTTGAATTTTGAAGTTGCACCAGTTGGACACTTGGCATTGTCCTCGATCATGTTGTTTTCTTTGTGATTTGGCGAAGTATTTTCCATTGGTGAAGACTCAAATTTGAATGGGTTTTAAAAATGTAGGAATCCTCCTGGATGTAGAATTTAGATAACATATACTAAGAACAAAACGGGGATTCTATAGGGGCCACATCCCTTGAAATTCACATAAGTTATAGTATGTATATACAAAAATGGGAGATTCTTGCAAAAGAGGTAAAATGTCAATTGATGGTTACACATTCCTCTACAAAGGTGGGAATCTGATTCAACAATTTATTCTTCCTAAAATCAAAATTTTGTGCAGTCTTAAGCCCTATAAACATATTGTATATCTCCTACAAGGTCACGAGACATGGCTATTTCCATGATTTCTATAATATTTTCCTTGGGACCTTCCAATATTTTGATCAATTCCATTTTTATCCTATAAGAGGAAACCCATTCAAGAATTTTAGATCCACCTTTAAGGTAGGATTTAGTACCCCACCTAGTAGCAAATTTTGAGGTTGAAGATGATGTGAGAACATCAATTGGTGCCATGAAGGTAGATTTAGGTTCATCTATATAATTTGGATGGCTTGTACATGTTGTATTGGGTATGCCATGTCCACGTCTCTTTAAGGAGGAGACGACACTTTAGGGGATTTATCAGAGGAATATTTAGTAGGTTCTATCTAAAGATGAGTGAGTCTTTTCTCCATCATAACTATTCTGTAGGAGATTGATGATATGTCTTTTACAGGATCATCTCTAGGAACTACGTAAGCATCAGCCAAAATTTATTTCTTAGCCAAGTCATTAAAAAAATGGGGATATGTCAATAATTTTCTTATTAATAGTAGGTTGCTAATGGAGCCAAAAATTCTTTAGTAATTTAGGAATTTTTTGATCCTCCACATGAAACAAATGATGATACAGAACCTGGAAAATAGAGAAGAAAGGATTCGTCTTGACAAACCTTCATATCAGTGCTACCTAAACCACACAAGGTGTTAATGGTCCATCATTTTCCAGCAGATCTACAATCTCAAAAATCATCCTAAAAAAATCTTCATTTGGGCCAGAAAGGTTACAAATTACATGAAAAGTCTCTGAATAAAGTTACTTCAAACTTTTTCCTAATTCCATATCCACCATTTCTTGAAAAGGATAAACACAAACTTTATTTTCACTCATAATTCTTGAAGGAATATGCAATATTATGAGATAACAATGATAATTTATAAGAGGATGAAGTTTTGGAGTGATTGTGTGAGGTATCATTTAAAAAATGAATGCAAAATAAATTTTTAATACTGACATGAGTTTGGAAAAAGAGAGAATGGATTGATATCTTTCAAAACGTGATTTTCAGATTGAAGAAACAATTCCCACAAAAGAGACATCAAATATAAGGAAGTATAAATGATTATACATTTCCCAAAGAATATTTCCCAAAAGGGTAGGTGTTAAATGAGTTAATATAACGACATAAGGGAATAGATGATTTGTTATTGGGAACATGAATGATGGTGACAACATGGATATGAAAAAAAGGGATGAACTTAAAAAGGTGAAAAATATGACATACATCCATGTCAGCAACTAAAATCATAATCAAATTAAGGGATAAGAAAGGTATCTTTACAGTTGCAAGATATTTTCCAAAACTAGAGATGGTATGCCATGCCTATTGGGATAATTCATTAAAAAAATTTAGGGGAAATAGGGTTGTAAGGAGACATCAAATTGTATAAATATGAGGCTTGTAATCATAATAAAAGGAGCTAGTTTTGGTATTTAGATCAAAGGGGCTTAGTCTTTCAAATTATGAAAGGGTTAGAGTTATAATTGTGAATATTGTATATTTCCCTTGTGAAATGCATACTAATATCATTCTCAAAAATTTATGGGTTGATGTGGTTTCAAGTGTATAGACATTGATAAGATTTGAGAGAATTCATTTGATGTTCCCTTGTTAGGAAATTCAAGAAGTGAATAAATTATGTCCACTTTTGATTTTAAATTTTGTCTTTTAGGTTCTTTATTTAGAACTGTCCATTAATGAGTGATATTTTCTACCACAGTCTTGTGTTTATTATTTATCTTTGTCATACACTAGATATTTCATTGATGTTTTGTGTTGTGGACATTAAGTTTTATATTGTGTGATGAGATTTCTCTTTGCAATATTTGGCTAGATTGTGCAATCCTTATCATAAATATTTTGTACTAGTATATTTAAAGTTTTTCTAATCCTTTGATTTTATATTGGGCGTATGAGGGATGAAGCAGTAAACAATTTATTATAATTCATTCAAAGTTATTTTTGTAGGTATTTTAGAGATTGTATGGAATCCTCTGAATCTATTAAGACTCGATGAATGTAAATAGTTCTTAGTTGATATTGTCACTACTTGATCCAGTTTTATGCAGTTTCCACGATTGCATGATACTCTAAGTATTAAATGTTATGTCCAAATGAACTTATCTTCCTATAATATCCCTTATGTGAAGTCACAATTTCCATAATTGACCTCATCCCCCCTTTATTAAACGTCTTTTATTCTTATTCAGTACCTTGTTGCTGTAAAACATAATGAAAGGTGTCTTTTAGCCTTAATTTCATTACTAAGACAATGCAAGAGAAATTAAACTCACCTACCTTTAGTAACCTATCTGTGGAAAAGTAAACATACACAATTTTTTTTTGAAAACTCGTGAGAGTGATCGTTATGTCCATTGGCCATGTTTATCTAAGATTTACCCACCATTTGATAAGAAAATGAGGTAACAAAGACTCCATCTCCCCCTCTACATTTCAGAGTACAACTCAAGTCCTCTCACCCTGGTTCAAGGTAGGACCAAAAGTAGTAGGAAGATACTATATCCTTTGTATGTGCCCCTCAATCATCCCAAGGAAAGCTCTATATGCATCCCCGGCTATAAAATAACATACCAATCTGGTCTACCACCATTTCAATCCCTTTCCCCCTACCTTTGGGGATAAATTGTTTTCATCCCACTAGGGGGGGCAAATTTAAGGACGAACAATGTGGAAGGTTGCATTTATAATTTCATGCTTCCAAAAAACTCCTTAATTAAAGGCATACATCTGTATCAAATATTATCTATGATTTCAATCTATCCAAAAAGCATCAGTCTCCACAAAATATAGAGAAATCTTATCAAACTCCAACTAAAAATCTAACTCTATTACTTTATTGTTTGAGAATCAAAATGAAAATTGATTCTCTTTATTTTACAAATAATAAAATACTCATAGAAATATCTATTTTTTTAATGAATTCCAAAAATATATCACAATACCACCCTTGGAATTATGCTCATCTCTCCAATTTTAGTATTCATCTTCATAGCTCTAATATACAACTCCGAAGCTATTATAATTAACTCTAAAGCTATCCCAAAGAGACTTGAAGTGAGATGAGATAATATGAAGTGAGTTGAGACACTTCGAAGTGAGTTGAGATACTCTGAAATGAATTAGAGCATTTTAGGAAGACTCTAAAGTGAATTGGAAGACTCTGAAGAAAGTTAGAAGACTATGAAGCAACCTTAATATGGCTATAACTTTTGCATATGAACTCGAATCAAGATGATCTTTGTTTTGGCCTTGCATAATTTTTTGAGAGTAATCTTAAAATGCAATAATATTTGGGTTTAGTTATAATCTTGATGACCATTTTTCACTATTTCCGAAACATATTCTTAAGGAGCCACTCATAGAACTGATGAACATATTTAAATCTCATGAAAGAACCTATGAAGCTAATGTAATGATCAAATAATAATCTATGGAGATGATATGAGATATTTTGAAGATATTATAAGGATGGTTGTAGTTGATGCTTAGTGCTCAAAATTCATTATTCAATGATGATAAAAAGTATCAATTATATATGCAATTGACATATTGTTGTAATAATCATTTGAAATGACTAATAAAAAGATAAAAATGAACCCTAAAAAAATAACCATGATATATAATCTCTATTTGATACTAAATAAACAATAAGTTTGGAAATTACATTTAGATCCATTGTAAATATGCAAGGAAAAAGAACGCCAAATCTTGTATAAAGTGGGCTATTTTTTGGGCTCATCAAATAGGCGCTAGTGTCTTCTCTATGTTATTGGCCCAAGTCTGATTCTAATCCAATCAATAACTTTTTTCATGTGCTTATTCTATATTGTGTTGTGTTGTACTGTATCTCTAAGCTACTGTAGGGGTGACTTGTTCACCCAATAGATGTGCCCCTCATTTGGGTTACATGAGACAATTGTAGAAGAATGTGGTCCAAATGAGAGGACCAAAAAATGATATGCATATCTAAAATTGGATACCTATAGGGGGTAGGGGATGTGCATGGTAGAAACCAAGGTACATAAAAATAAAGTAGGCTAGCAATAAGAGTTAGTAAAAATAAGCTAACATGTAATAGAAGACAATGTCACAAGTAACTAGGAAGACAAGATGGACCACAAAAAGTGGGTTTCATACATGGGACATCATTCAAAATGTCACAAGAAAATTAGGGCCAAAGAAACAAAAATCATATAATGATTAAATAATACATATTACATAACTCACAAACAATAGTAAACAATAAGAAATAATAAGCAATAGATAGCCATGGTTGTAACAATCCCACAAGACAAATGCTACACATGAAGCACTTGTTAGTATGTTAGAAAGATATATATTATTTCAAAGAGTGTATAAATCAGTTATAGATATAGTGATAATGATGAGAAATAGTAAATAATGTGATAATAGAACATTTGATGTATGAAGTATAAGAGTAGCAAAAGTATATTCCCTCAAGAGCCTCGGTAGGACTAGAAAAGAGTTGTGTCAAACATCATGAATCACGTATGAATCTATGAAAGGTCCTACATTCCCCTCAAGATACCAACTGAATGCACATGTATATATAGAAAAATATAATGACATACTAAGAATCCTTCTAGTATAGGAAACAAAGTGTAGCATGTATGTAGAATAAACTAACAAGAGTAGATGCAACAAAGATATGCAAAATGTTGTGCAAGTGTAATGGTTTACTATGATTTGTAAGATGTGAAGATGAGGAGGGTACACATTTCCCCGCAATAGATGTGTATGAGATGATGTTCATTTAGAAATTCTCCCTCAAAAGTTAAGATTGAACCATAGGTCAAGAGTGTGCTATCGGGAAAAGAGTGTATTGTGTGAGAGTAGATACTAGAAAAGATGTATCATGAAGCAAAAATAATAAAGTGTGAATGATGTGAGGTTCATTTAATAATTGGAACCTCAACATTTGATTATGAAATATAGCACTAGAGTGTGTCATCGGGTATTGAATAGAAATTCTATGAACTAATGATGTCGTGATGCTCAGAAAGATAGTCATGAAGCACAAAGAGAGAGAGAGTATTAGACTTAATGAAAGATATATTATGAATTATTAATATTAAATTGTAGCAAGAGTAGAGGATGTGAGGTTCATTGATGAAGTGTACCCTCAATAGTTAAGTGTGAACCAGAGCACTAGAGTGTGTCATCGCGAAATGAAAAATGTTTATGTATAATACCGCTTAAGGTACATCACATTAATAATATTATTGAGTGGTTTTATGAGGAGAGTAGGAATATGATAGACTCTACTCCCAATCTTGGTCATGATGACATATGGACTGAGCCAATTAGGCTTGAATTTTCCTTTTACTTGAGCCTCAACATTAATGTTCTTTTGACTCTATTTTTATAAAATATCATTGATATGAAATTCATGTGGGTGTAATTTATTTTTATAATCATGTGCGATGCAATTTTGATATTCATGGAGATGTTCTAGGTCTTGTACATGGAGAGAGTCAATAATTTCAAGCTCATGAAATCGATTTTCACCATATTCATTATCCTTGAGGATGAATTTGAGTGATACCTGTAAGGAGGGTATTTCAAGTTCTCAAGGAATTACAACCTCAATGTTTTAAACTAATGAAAAAGGTGTAGCATTGGTAGGAGTATGGATGCTAGTGTGGTAATCCCAAAGAGTGTATAAAAGTTGATTGTGTTAATCACTATTGTTGGTATCAATAGTTTTACGTAGTATTTTAACAATGGTTTTATTAGTGGCTTCTGATTGACCATTTCCTTATGGATAGTAAGGAGTAGAACAGGTTTGTTTGATTTTGAAATTCACACAAATCCTTTTGACATCTTTTGTTTTGAAAAAAAATCCATTATATGTGATGATGGCCAAGGGGATGCCGAAGCATGTGACAATGTGAGTAGTAATAAAACAAAAAATGTCAATACTAGTAACAGATTGCAAAGGTGCGACTTCAACCCATTTAGTAAAATACTCAGTAGCAATAATAATATATTTGTGGCCATTAGATGATTCCAGATTGAATTTTCCAATGAGATTGAAGCCACTTAGGGAGAATGGTTGTGATGAGGTAATGGGTTGGAGTGCATATGTAGGAATGCGATGGATTTTTTTGCTTTTGACACTTGTCAAAATATGTGGCATATTCCAAAAAAACATTTTACATGGTGGGCCAATAATACCCTTGTCGTAATTTTTTTGAGAAATTTCTTTTCCTGAGAAGTGACCACTACAGAGGCTATCATGGACCTTGGAAATAGCTAAAATAATATCATTAACACCTAAAAAACATAATAAGTAACCATCGAATGCCCTTTTAAAAAGAGAGGCTCCAATGATTACGTATCATGTGGCTTCCAACCACAGTCAGAGAGCTTCATGAGGATGTAGGTTAACAATAATGGATTATCATTATAAGAAAAAGATCAGCGTGAACTATTTAGGATTTTCATGGCTGCATGTAACAACGCATTCTTCCAAAACTAGAATATAGGTAGAGGTATGGCGTAGATGGTGGATTATAAAATTGGTTTGATCATCAGTGATATCTTGTGGGATGAGAGAGGTGGAACTGGCCATGGCATCAACATAAATATTATCTTTGCAAGGGATGATGGTGAGAGAATAGGAGTCAAAGGTAGCCAATATAGATTTTACAAAGTAATTGTAGGGTATGAGTCACTCTTCTTTGGTTTGGTATTTTTCATTGACTTGATTAAAAATTAGTTGGGAGTTATCATGAATATGGATATTATTAATAAGTAACTTGTAGGTGACAGTGAGGCTAGGGATAAGAGATTCATATTCAAAAAATTTATTTGTATAGGAAAAACCTAAATGGTAGGTAAAGGGGAGATAATCACCATGAGGGGTGATAAATACAATACAAGCTCCAGCACCTGAGGTGCAATGAGATCCATAAAAATACATCATCTATGTATCAGTATCAATTACATAAGTGGTAAAGCCATCACCGAAAGATTCATAGATGAGATAAGGATCATGAAGAGGAGAATTAACTAACTGGTCTGCGATGACTTGGCCCTCGATGGATTTTTTTTTGATAAAATTGAAAATAAATTATGTGAGTAACATGACCCATCGAGAAAGGTGACCAAAGAGATGTGTTTGAGATAATAAATATCGTAAAGGGTAAATTTTTTTTATTATATGGATATCATGATTGAGAAGATAGTGACACAATTTATATTTGAAAAAGACAAGGCAAAGGCATAATTTCTCAACATAATTGTAGTTTCATTCATAAGGGAGTAATGTATGGATAATATAATAGATAGCTCATTCTTGGTGAGCATGATTATGTTGCGCAAGAAGAGCTATAAAGGCATGAAATATAATAGAGATATATAAAAGGAATGGCCAATTAGTCGTGGGAGGCATAAGAAATGCAGGATTTAGTAGATAATTTTTTTTATCCTCAAAAGCATGATGACAATAGATACCCACTACCTAGAATTGATGATCTATTTGATCAGATGCGTGGAGCATCGGTATATTATAAGATAAACCTTTAGTCTGGATATCATCAATTATGAATTAAGGAAGAAGACATTTAGGACAAGGTATGGACATTATGAATTCATAGTTTTACCCTTTGGATTAACGAATGCACCTGCAACTTTTATGAACTTGATGAATAATATCTTTCAAGAATACTTGGACAAGTTTGCGCTTGTATTCTTGGACAACATTCTCATATATTCTAAAAGTGTGGAGGAGCATCATGAACACTTCAAAATAGTTTTGAAAATTCTGAGAAAGAGATAGTTATATGGTAAGTTGTCCAAATGTTCTTTCTATGACACTGAAGTTTACTATTTGGGTCATGTTATAAGGAAAGATGGGATTGTTATAGATCCTTCTAAAATTGTAGCTATAATCGAGTTTCCTACACCAAAGAATGTACATGAAGTTAGAAGCTTCATGGGCCTTACAGGTTATTATAGAAAATTTGTTAAGGATTTTTCTAAGGTGGCTGCACTAATAACTTCATTGTAGAAAAAGGATAAGAAATTTGTTTGGAATGATAAATGTGAAACTACTTTTTTAAATTTGAAAAGTTAGTTGACTTCAGCACCTATTTTAGTTGTACATGATCCTAATGGAGACTTCACAGTTGTAACGGATGCATCTGGGAAAGGCCTTGGGGGTATTTTGTTACAAAATGATCATGTCATAGCTTATGAAACAAGAAAACTTAAGATACATGAGTTGTATTATGCTCCACATGATTTAGAGCTTTCTTCCATAGTTCATGCACTTCATGTTTGGAGGCATTATCTACTTGGTAAACCATTTGAGTTGAAAACTGATCATCTTGGAGTGAAGTATACTTTTACTTAGCCAAATCTAAGTGCAAGACAACAAAGGTGGTTAGAGTTTTTGTCTCAATATGACTTTGACATAAGTTACATTAAAGGAAAGGAGAATAAAGTGGCTAACACTGTAAGTCGTAGGAAGCGCATTTCTTCTCTTATAACACTAAGAACTCAGTTTAAGAATGAATTAAAAAGTGCTATGGAATCTCATTCTTATTTTTAGCAAGTGAAAGAAACTCTTGCTGTAGATCCAAAAGATGAAAAGTACAAAGGTTTTCACTTTGATAATGAGGGAATCTTATGATATGAAAATAGAGTATACGTACCCTTACCTAATGATTGGAGAAAGAAATTGATGATAGAATTTCACAATTCACCTTTCTTTGGGAACCCTGGGATTACAAAGATGTTTACTGATTTAAAACAACAATATTTCTGGAAAGGAATGAAAAAGAATGTTATAGATTTTGTGACTCATTGTCTAGAATGTGTTGGTCTGAAAATCTGTCGCGTGGACAGATCTATGGATAGACAAGCCAACAGTGTTGCAGGGATTAGCCCCTCTTTGAGACAGCAAAGTGAAACTGGTTTATTGCTATTTCTACTAGCAGGAACCTATGCAAGTCTCACAGATTCTGCCTTCGGGGGTTGGGATCTCATCCCAGTAGAGTGTTCCAGGCTATGAAAAGAAAGGAATGAAAGAGGGAGAAGAGAAAGAACAAATCCGAAGGGAGAAAATAAATGAATTCCAAAGCAGAAGGGTCAGAAGATTTATGTTTTTAGTTTGGTAGTAAACAGAGCCAAACCTACTTGCATAAATAAACAAAGCAATACTGATAAACAAATGACGGAAAAGTAGATATGAATCCAACAGATTAAACACATACAGATCTAACGTAAGAAAGATCTAATGTATAACACATCTATTGAGAACAAAGTCTGAATAATTGTATTACTTGTTCTTTTCTATTACAAGAAAGCTCAAAGTCTTTCTCTCCTCACTTCTATTTCTATCTAAAAAATGTTCTTCTTTGAATACAACAAGTATTCTCATATTTATAGAAAATGAGGGAGAGAGAAGGCAAAATGGAGCCAACTACTTATTTACAAAGATATTTACAAAATATCTAAAAGTCATGTTGACTTTGACAACTTGGTGGATGACATCATCCCATGATGCAACATGGATGATGTCATCATTTGTGCCAACACATTTTAGACATTTCGAAAAGAAAGTCGGAGAATAGAGAGAAGAAGAAGAAGAAGAAGAAGCTACTCATCATCATCATCCTACGGCCAAAAAGGGGCTGCATGTTTCTGATGCTACTCAGGTGATGATATGTGGAACTGAGCGCGGTATTCCAAAAACTTGCTAATCATTGGCCCAAATTGATCTTGTGATGGATCCTTGTGCCGTTCACTGATTGCTTCGCAAGTCTCCCGCTCGTCTATGAGCTTTTCTGGGAGTTTGGAATAATCTTTCTCCGCCTCGATAAGGAACCCGATGAAGTCTCTACAGGCTAGTAGGTTGTTGATAGATTCAGTGTCGAACGTGACCTCTGGCCCTGTCCCTTGAGAAGCTATCTCCTTGAAGATCTGGATAGTGTCATCAGCTGATCTCAAGGTAAGGGAAGGAGTGAGCAACCCTGGAGTCATGGCGAGGACAATTTTCTCCATTTGGTGCATTGCATCCAGGGCCTCTTCCTTTACCTTGTCTATCTTTTCTAAAACAAATTCCAGCTGATCTATCTGATAGTCCAGAGTGGACATAGTTTTGTTGAGGGCCCTTGGATGACCGAAGACTCCGAACTTGACCAGATCTTCAACTGAACAGTCGAACATTTGTTGGAAGGTTTCGTGCTGGAGTCTAGCATGTTCTAACTCTTTTGATATCGGACCTGCTAATGCTTGGAGTTCCTTATTCGCCTTCTCGATGTTTAAGTATAAACTGATATACTCGACGATTACTCTTTCACTATCCTTGAGGATCTGGCTCCTCCAAGCAGAAACAACCATACCCTACTCGCCGATCTTTGAATACTCATTGATCTTCTCCTGACTGAGCAGCTCAGGAGTCTCGGCGGCAGTTGTGGGAGGTGCACTCCCCATCTTCTGTAAGGCTTGAAGTAGGTACTTGTTCTGCTCCTTCAGTAGCCTTTTCTCCTCTTTCGTTTCCTGAAGCTTTTTGCAGAGTGCATCAACTGCGGAAAGAGCTTCCCCCTGGAGACTTTCTGAGGATGTCCCCATTGTGACTTGGGTCACGGTGAAATCTGTCAGAGACAGATCTTCTTTCTCTTTGAGGGGGTTGGGGTACGCTATTTCCATGACTCTCTCACCTACAGCGCTCTTTGAGAAGCATGTAACCAGCTTGTGCTTCTTTGCTCCTTTAGTCGGAATGACCGAAAAGTCCATCAGAGTGATGGGGACTTTCCTCTTTTGTTGGCTCAGCTGCTGAGAAATCCAAGCTGGTCCTATAGAAGAAGGACCAGAGACAGAGGGGGAGGCAGCAACGGTAGAAGAGGGGAAAAACGTGGAGACACGCGGCGGTGGCATGGAAACAATAGCCGAAGAAATGTCCACGGGAGGAAGGGGAACCGCAACTGCAGAAGACATAGGAAGGGAAGGGAGCTCAGAGATGAGGGAAGAAATAGAGGAAGACAAATCAGCAAGGGAGGAGAAGATAGATGAATAAGCAGGGGAAAGGGTAGAAGAAGGAGCAGAGGACACGACCAAAGGGATGGTCGTTTGAGTCACTCGAGGAGGGGAAGGAAGAGAAGAAGAAGGGATAGAAGGGACCTCTGAAGTTGTAGCGACGCCGACATCCTGGGTGGATGGGCGTATAGGACTATCCTCTGTCAATTCCTCATCAAGAGTTATGACTTGTTCTGGCTCTGAGGGAAGAGGAATTTCAGGGGCTTCCTCTTGAATGGTGCTAGGTTCACCTTCTGCACCTTTGCCTTTCAGCTGCTTCTTTGACCTTGGAGGTGCGTTGCCCAAAGGGGAAGTTGTGAAATCTACCCCGAGGTAGATTAGTCCGTTCATGCGGCACCAATGCTCTGTTCTTCGCATAGTCTCCTTGACCCTCTCCTCAATTGTTTGAGGAGAATTATTCCTGTCAATGGCCGGGAAGGGCCAATTGTCCCCATCTGTGTCATTATACACCTTATCTACTTCATCTTCCGTAGTCTGGAAGCCTTCGGGGACAATGGCCACTCTATATTGGATGATTTCCTCCAATGCTAAGCGCGAATGATCCTTTCTTCTGAGTTCCACCTCATGGAGAACGTCAATGTAAATATCCTCAATTTGAGGGACATGGATCGGATCGAGCTTCGCTTTTGGCAGGCAGCTTCTTGGGTCGAAGGTAGGCCTAGCTGGAAATTCATGCTTCAAGTTGAGTAGCTCTAGCTCTGCGAACATTTCCTTCACCTTATGGTGGATGGAGCATGTGTATCGGCCCACTTTGAGGGGGAAAGGAGTTCCACCCTTCTTTCTTTTGAGGCACTTCTCATGGTATGTGACCAGCTGTCTTGACAATTCTAGTAGAATCAGCTTAGGCTCATCATACCTTGGTAGCCTGGTTGGCTCTCCCAAAAAGTTGGCAGCCCTTAGATAGGTGAACGTGGGAAATTGGGTGAACAGGGCCCCCCATTTCTCTGTGACTACCACTATGTTCTTGGTCGTCCGGCTATGAGTCATGTTTGGCCTCAGTAGGCAGATGACATGATAGAAGAATGCATCGTTAACTTTTGCAAAATGTTGGATGCTATTCTCCAGCCTCAGCTCTAGATAGTAATCAAATATCTTGGCCTGAGGCCATACTCCACTTCGGTTCAGCCCTGGATAATCCCTTGCTGATGCTGCAGCATAGACTACATAGGAGTTCATATGGAACACTCCTGTTGTGGCGAACTGTTGTAGCTGCTCAGAGATGGTGCTGCTGATTATTTCACCCCAGCAAAAGCGCTGATCGGGAAAATTCTTATTCATTGTCTCTAGGTACCGCAGCATCCACTTATGGAAATAGTGGGCATCTGAAAGCCCGAAGACTCTTCTCAGGAAAGTGATAGTATCACTGAGTTCCTCTGAGAAATCACTTCGGTGGATAGTCTGAGGCCACCGGGTCACCACCTTCTTATTCTTTAGGTAGACCTCATTCATCAACTGCATGCACTGGTCTTCGTTGTCTTCCTAGGCCTTGATGCATTCTCGTTGGCTAACAGCCACGTAGTTCCGGTGATGAGGGATGCCAAGTATCAACTCAAAGTGACGGGCAGTGAGGTTTATGACTGCCTCGCCCTTACTGTTCTCGACACATCTTGTGTCCTTGTTGTAACATTGCGCAATCACCATCATGAATTCGTTGTTTACAGCGCTGACGGGGATTCCTCCGGCGAAGTGCAGGGCACTGCCTATTAACTTGTCCATCCATGGACTTCTTGTAACTTTTTGAGTCCTAACCCAGAACTCATCCATGTCAATGTGACCCAATTCAGAGTCTCTAACATCCATACTGCACTCAGCCTGTGATTCGGGCATCCTGACCCTCTGATATTTGTATTTCATCTCTTCTTCTGTCAGCTTAGCTTTTCCTCTTGGTTTGGTGGGCTTCTTGCTTGACGTAGACATGTGTTCTTTCGAACTCAGTTGCTGATCTGCACGAAGAAGAAGTGAGACCCAATCCAAAAAGGTGGAATTAGTCATTTGATCTTCCATTAGAAAGCTAGCAGAAGAAAGAGTTAGAGATTTTAAGGCTCAGGGCGCAGGAAAAATGCAACTGGCAGGCCAAATAGATAAGGCGCACAGAAAAGGAATCTTGCAGAGGTTATACTGGCGCCAAAGGCGCATGGTGCATGGATGAAGCAGGTTGCATTTTATAGCAGGGCGCACAGGAAATATGTGTTACATTGGGGTTCGGTGTGCCTTTTGGCGCATGGGAAGATTGTGTAACATTAACAAATGGTGCGCCAAAGGCTTTAGCGCGGCGCATGAAGGTTTTACACAACATTATGTTACTGGAATGGAGGGTGCGCCCGTGCCTTTCTAACTTTATACTCGCGTGAATAAGGCTTGTGTTGCATGAAATCTGGGTGCGCCCTTTGGCGCATGAAAACATTATGCAGCATGGATAAAGGGTGTGCCAAAGGCTTTTAAGGAGGAGCGGGATTTAGACTTGTAGCATGCAAAAAGGGCGTGCCATTGAGGGCGCATGAGTTCTAGGTGTAGCATGACAAGAGGGTGCGCCATTGGTGCGGGTTTTGGTCATGTAACATGGCGGGTAAGTGCGCCGAGGGGCGCAACTGTTTTTGTTGCAACAAAAACGCGCCAGTGCGCCACAGAACTACACTAACTGCTCAAATCTTTTATTCTTTTCTTCCACTTCAAAAGTTACTTGGTCACATAAGGTTTTTTACACAAAAGGTTTTTGCAGGCCAAGCCCTTTCAAAACATCTCCCCTTCCAGCAGATCTGGAAAGAGGGAGGGAGAGGAGGAGGAAAAGAAGAAAACGTGATGGAATAGCACAGGGGGGAAAAACTAGCTTCATCATATTCCATTTAAAACTAGCCAGCAAACCAAAACCCCGACCAAGAACACAGACCAAGCACACAATGAAAAAGAAAGGGAGAACCTCTTACCTCGAATATATATCAAAAATTGGAGAGCGGGTCCATAGGGCGATGACAACGACAGAGCAGAGCTGAAAAATCCAGAGCAATCACGTGCCTTGACAAAAAGGAATGAAAATGACATTGGGCGCGCACTGATATTTATAGAAAAACTTGTCATCAATGCGCCAACCACTTTTGAAATGGCGCATGAAAACTACTGTCGACAGGGGAAAGTGTGCGCCCTTTGGCGCACGGAAGTATTCGATAATAGAAGAATGAGCGTGCCTTTGGCGCACCATATGCATTGTCGACATGAAGTTATGTGCGCCCTTTGGCGCACCAAAACTTGGTGTAACACATAGATTATATGCGCCCTTTGGCACACCGAAAGACGTGTTAACATGGAAAACCATGTGCCAAAGGCTTTTAAGGGGGCACACCAAAACTTGGTGTTACAAGGAAAATCCATGCGCCCAGCCAAAAAAGGCTCAAAAAGACTAAGTTTGAAAACTAGATTTCCCGGGAAGGGACTTTACGACGTTTCGCACGCGGGGGATCCCTAACAAGGGATTGAAACAAAATTTTCCATATGGTTATCGGTAAAATTGCCCTTGTCAATTTTACGGGATAACAGAATGTCAATGAGTAAAAGAAGAACGTATGCACCTAGCTAGTTTATTGTATCCTCATAGCATACCATAGTAAAAATGGTAGGTAATAAGCATGGATTTTGTATAAGGATTTCCTATGTCAAAAAATAAGCACGATGTTATTTTGGTGGTAGTTGACAAACTAACTAAAGTAGTTCATTTTATTGTTGGAAATCTAAAGGATGATTCTCCTATTTTGGCTAAAATATTTGTACATGAAATTTTTAGATTACATGGAGTACCTGAATTAATCATATCTGATAGAGATCCTAGAATGATGTTAAGGTTTTGGAATATGCTTAATGCAGCTGTTGGAACTAAATTTAATTTCAGTTCTGCGTATCATCCAGAAATGGATGGACATACTAAAAGATTAAATCAAGTTTTTGAGGATATGTTACGGATGTATTGTATGGATCAGTAGTATAAGTGGGAAGAGTACCTTCCATTAGTTAAATTTTCATATAATAATACATATCATGCTTCTCTTAAGATGGCACCTTTCGAGGTCCTTTACAGAAGGAAATGTAGAACCCCTATTGTTGGGATAACATTGAGGATAGGGAGGTAATTGGACCTGAAATCCTTACAGAAATGGAACAACAAGTTTAAATGATTTGTGAACACTTGAAATAAGTAGCGGATAGGAAAAAGAGTTATGTTGACTTAAAGCGGGTTGACAAGAAATTCAAACTTGGAGAAAAGGTTTTTCTTCGGGTTAAACCAAAAAAGAGTTCCATAACTTTTGGCAAGTCTACCAAGTTATCACCTCGTTATGTGGGACCTTTTGAAATAGTTCAAACAATCAACCTTGTAGCTTATCATTTAGCATTACCATCTACTTTGTCACGAATGCATGATGTTTTCCATATTTCTTTACTTAAGAAATATATTTCAGATTTATCACATGTGTTAAATTAGAATTTTGTACAGGTCCAAGACCCAATAGTAATCATGGTTAAGCCCATTCGAGTGCTTGAAACTCTCTAGTTACATTTAAGAAATGGAGAGATAAGTCAATGTAAGGTCCAGTGGGACTAGTTTAACAAAGAGAGTGCAACTTGGGAAAATCTGGAAGATATGAAAACTATTTTTCCATATCTATTTGAATAGAATTAAATCTATGGACTGATAAATTTTTATGAATTTATCCTTTATGACATAAATAAGTGAGTTTGGGTAGATATTTACTTGAATCGAATAAAAGGTTATTTATTACTGATTCCTGGAACTATAATGTTTTGAAGTACTTGACTTAGGATAAGAGAAGTGAATGAATTGAATTTCCTTGATGTAAATTGTTAAAATAGGTAATCATCGAGATGATGATTATTTTAGGAGGGAAGCATGTAACACCCTTGACTGTTGTTATTTTCCTCCTTTGCATTCAAGTGTTGATATGTGATTTTCCTTATAAGAATATGTTCTTCTGGTTTTCTAAAATCGTGCTTGATATGGATAAGTCTTTTCTTCTCCTAAGATTCCTTGATCAAATTGGTATGACTTCTCTAAATTAATTTTTCACTTCTAGCAAGTGGTTTGCAATCTGGTTTAAGATTTGTAAACTTGTCTTTTATCCAACTCATCCTTGGATCAATTTCAGTGATCCCAGGAATGTTTTGAAACTGTTCTGTTGAATGAATGGTAAAATCAACATTTCATGTGTTAAGCTACATGCGGGACTAAACTTTGTTGCTGCAAGTTCTTTGACTTCTGTGTGAACACACTTCCATTCAGTAGGTTATTTGGCTTGGGTCTTGAAGATCGACCAAGACAGGTCATTGCTAACAAAAAAATAAGCATCTAACCTGAACATGGCATAAGCGATATCTAGGACCCTATCGAGGTTTAATTTATGGAATCCTAAGATGGGTGAAAGTATTTCCTACCTAAGCTATATTACTTGATACAATTCAGTTTCTAACCTAAATTAGTACTAAAGAATTAGAGGGGTTGCTAGGTATGAAAACTAGAACCTAACACTATAAGGTTATTAAGTGATCTAACCTAGTTTCTAAAAGTTGTTGTATTTTCATTACTTACCTATGTGGAGTTATCTAACCTAATTGCTAAGGACCTATGCTAGGGGATTAGTGGCTAGTTTTATATCCTAAGGTATAAACCTTAACCTACTAAGATCTAACCTAAGCCAGTGATCTACCCTAAACTAATGGCTTGAAGGGAAACCTAAAGGGTCACATACACATTAGAAACTGGTTCCAAGGCATCTATGAAGATGATAAGGTTATTAAATCCTATGGACTACCAACTTTGGCAGGGGCTACTTTAGTTTACGGAGGCCTAGGTGGCAACATTGCTAGAGATGGAAACACATGTAATTTTTAATTTGGAACATGCCAGACTTGGCAGGTGATGGAAAGGAATATTGGATGGGAGATATGGAGTTAATGCAATTAATGAGCTTGCTATCATGTTCTTGAACCACTTTGGTAGGCATGCCATCAAATTTTTGTTTGGTTGTTTCATTTTTCATGCTCTTCATTTTTCTCTCTCCATGTGCTCTGGTTTTTCAAACCAGTAGTTTAAACTGCTCTGCATGGCTATTTTGGAGGTTTCAAATCTATTTTTTTTCTTCATGGAGAATATATGAGGGATTGTGGAAGAATTATTTTGTTGTTTGATCTTTTGTGGGGGAAGAAGGGGAGAAGCGAGCTCAGCTAGAAGTCTTCTTCGATTTTTTCGGTGACACTATTAGGCATGATAGGCCCTAACTTTTAAAATCTCTTGCTTTTCTATTAATTTTTTCATTAAAACAACTTTTCTTTGGTGATCTCTGTGCATTCATGCTTTATCTGGTAAAATGACTTATGGGTTTGTAAACTTGTATTTTGGGTTCTGAAACTATGTTTTTTTAATGATTATGTTGGAAGCTTGTTTTGCATGGCCTTTTCCACTAGGAACTGTGCACATCTAAGAAAAAATCGTAACACTGTTTGCTTTTCTAGTGGTTTGAAATTCCTTAATGTGTAAAAAAAACTGGTAACATTGTTATGATTTTCAGTGGTTGAATTTTTTGTTGGCTGCGGCTTTGTTTACGACCCTTAAATGTTACAGAGATCTTTCTATACTAGTTAAGGATTAATGTTGTAAATTTGTTTTGTTTTATTTACCGAACTGGTAAGCAACTCTAGTTCTTATTGATACTTCAAATAGGTTGGAGCTATTTGTTGGAAAAATGTTTTGATGGATAAAATCATTGTAGTAATTCTTGGCTCCATGGTGTTAACATGTTTTTCATAAGTTATATTTACTGTGAATTAATCCATAAATAGCTTGTTTGTATCGCCATGTGGAAACTTTGATTGTTGCAAATTTGCATGCATAGGTAAAATAGTATATGGTTTCGTTTTTGTTTTTATTCTTGCGAGAAACATTGACTGTTATTGAATCAGCATGCACTAGAGAAACTATATATGGTTTAGTTTTTTGTTTTATCCTGCGCACACTTGATTGTCTTAGAACAATATTGAACTAGAAACTTGGGTTTGTTATCTTTGATATTTGGTATTGTAATTTGAAGTCTCTTTCTACACAAAATCATTTCTTCTTACTATGAACTGTATGTAAAAAATTTCATTGCACTCATTCTAGTCTTACGGTGCTAGTGTATTATGTAATTGTGTTTGTGATATTGATATGCATCATTGTGCAAATCATTTAATATTTGGTGTTCTTAAATAAAATAAACACCTGAACATTGTGTTGGTTCAGGTATTATAGTCTTTTGATTATTCAAAAAGAAACTATTAAGGGAACAAGTTGTTATCCTAACTTGGTTACCTATATTTGAATGGTCTTGATCTTTCAATGACATTTATGGTTTGCATTGCATTTGGAATTGTAAATGAGTCCTAGACTGTACATATAATTTTTTATGTTTGATCTTGTCTTTTACTGCAAACCCAATTTGTAGTTTTTGTATTGATGAGTGGCATACCGTTGAGACAGTTCTACCTTGTCTGAACTAATGGGAAGGCTTGAGTGTTAGAAATTACTCAAACTCTTACCTCTTGTTGGGTCTAATAACTTTATGTTATGTCTTGGAAGATTGACTGCGATCTAAACTTGATTGTGATTGTGTCGAAATTCATTATTTTCTCTCAGAGTTTAAAAAGGGAAATTTAATGGTAAGGTTTAATGGAGCTTCATGGTTGATTATATAGGATTCTAAGAATGAGGAATGTTAACAGTTTTCTTCTTATCTGAGGTTTTTATGGTCCAATGAAAGAATGTTAGGTCTTTAAAGAAATAATTTGTAAATCTTTACCGGTCGTGGGATGTGTATGAGTTTCATTGATACATTGACCCTAATGGTAAGTAGAATTCATGTATTATAATGGAAAGGTTTAGAAAGGAAGACACTTTTTAGTATTCTCTTTCTTGAAATTATCATTGTTCTCTTTCCTTGGAACTCTTGAATGAACTTAAACTATATGTACGAGAGGAAGTAAAACTATTTTATTAATTTGTATAGAAATGATTATAAATTGGGATCATTTTTTGTTAAGTCTCCTTTTCTAATTCAGTTAGGTTAAGTTCATTGGTTGGAATCCTACTGATCTTTATTCTTTTGGAAAAGACATTTTGTGTTATTAGTCTTGTATACTTGTCATTTGACTGTAATAAAGTGGAAAGAAATTGAAGTTCGATTGGCAAAAGAAATTTTAGATTGTTGTTGATTACTAATCCATCACTTCTTCTTGGATTCCTTTCATTTTGATCTGTTTGATGAATACCTTAAATTGTTAATTTTAAATTAGAGTTACTTTTAAGGAACAATTTAAATCATGATATATATTGTTTCAGCCTAGATGATGGTTATGTACTTTGGAAAATGAAATGCTTTCTCCTTCTTCTTTGCTAGAAAGTTAGTTGAAGCAACCATGAGGGAATATGTTGTAATTAATTTTGTATCTTATAGTAAGGATATAAGTTATATTATATTTGGTAGGTTAGAAATAGTGATATGTTGTGTTTTGTTGGTTGGTAAAGGTCATTTATGGAATCAATTATATTCTGATTTTTAGGACAGGTTTTATAGATTATATTTTGTTCCTCTTTTTGTTAAACCTTTTTAGTATTGCTCTTCTTTTATTGTTATTACCTATGCTTTGGGAGTATGAATTACTTATTGTTCATTAAAGAAGGGATGTTTTATTAGAATAATTAGTCAAATGTACTTCATTTTAAGGATTAGTACTTATCATGCTCAGTTCATTGAACTGATCCATGCTAGCAATTTTTACAGATGGACTTCATAAGTGTTAAAAGAGGACAAAAACTTATATGGTGCATTGGCTGATCTAAGTTGATTCTTGTGAAGAATTTTGATCTATTCTTAAGTCGTATTGAAAAATAAAAGTTGTTCTCTTTTTAATGAAGGTTGTTGTTATACATTATGTATGAAATGCATAAGTTGTAAATGTATAAATTTTGAAAAGAAATGTAGAATGAGAAATTACTTGCATGGATTATGTAATTTATATTGTACTTTGCAAAAGAAATTGAATCCTATCCTGTCGATATTCTTCATGTTATTTATATGTTTCAATGAGTGTTCTTGGATAAGTAGGAAAAAGGGAATTAACGTATTATCCCTAAATGTGAAGCAACTAAGTTGTGGATAATCAATGTTCTTATCTAAACAACTCAAATTTTTACAGTAATGTGTGATGAATTTACAATTAAAACTATGAAATTTGTAAGTGACATAAAGGGGGTGTTAAACCCTAGAACTTAAGAGGAATTCTCTTCCTCTCTTATTAAAAGTAAGAAAAAAGGGAAATATGAATACAATCATTAGACTACTTTTATTAAATTCTACTATGTTACAACCTTGGTGGTTGTTACACTTCCTTGAATAGTAATTTACATTGAAGGAAACTTAAGATGTTGTTGTCCTTAATTTTGGGTGGATGTTGTTCAACCAACATTGGCAAACATCAAAAGCAACCTTAACAAAAGGAAGTTCTGAAAGGGTTACTAGAACTTGATTGGAAAAGAAATTAGGGAGAGTTGGATTAGAGTCTAGGTAGGGTTGCTTAAATTTGCCTTTAGGGTTCCAAATTAATTAACTTTAATAATCTCCTAAGTGTATGTATATCTTGATGAGGCTATTCTGTAGGATGTTAGTACATGCTGACTACAGGGTTGTACCTTTTAGAAGACTAGGATCTTCTTGAGGATACAACATTATACTTGACATGTGGCAACACCCTTCTGTATTGATCGTATAGATCTACACACTTTTGGACTTGAACTTAGTTTCTCTCCAGGACTGGGTAGTAGTGTAGTTACGATACGAAGTAGCCCTCTAGGACTGAGGATATCTTGGAACACGAGGTTGACCTAGGTTGACCCAGTATGCCAATCTATCCTAAGTCTTTGTGAGCTCCTTCCTATCATAACCTATGATGTTAACCAGAACTAGGGACAAACCTTGGGCAAGAGGACTGACGAAAGTTAGTAAAGGACATTCTATATAACAATAGAGTGGGGTGAAGAATGTATTTTGGATTCATGAATATCTCATCAATGAATAAGTAATACGAAAAGTATGTTAAAAAGCTTTGGCCAAAGTATTGCAAGTTGTTGATTGCATTGTCCTATGTCACCTAGTCTAAGGATCATGATGAAGATGAATATTGGTAACAACTATTCAGTTAGGTTCCTTAGACAGGTCACTCAATACCTAGAACAGGGCAAGAGAACCATATATACGTAGTATACAGAAAATTATTCAGTACTTAGTGTTAAACATGAATAGATCGATAGTTTACCGAGTCATGAAATGAATAGATCGGTAGTTCACTGAGTCATTATAGCTGCATATGGTTATCTATTATAAGAATTATTGTTTTGGAATGTGTGTTCTAAATTACGTATTTAGAACAGGGAACATTACGCCAATTTTTTCCCTTGATTCTAAAGTCTTAAAATGGGAGTGTTACATCTTGGTATTAGAGTTGAAGGTTATAACTCTTGGACCTATTGTGTCCATAATCTGATAAAAACTTGAATTTTTGTTGTAACAGAAAAATGGTTATAACAAGAGGAAATGTTGCGAACAATGCTCCACCTAAGGAAGGAGCAGCAACAACCCAAAAACTTGATGAGATCCTTGCTGCCCTGTTGGACATAATAAATCATTTGACTGTGCTCGAGAAACAAGTGATGGGTAATGAGGAGGAAGAAGAAGCTGGTAATAAAAATCAGCCACCTCTTGAGGACAACCCCAATATGGGTGTTGATAATAACAATGTTAATGTACCTAACCAACCAGAAAACAAAAAGGCTAGGTTGGCTGATGAACTTACTAATGATATAAAAAGGATAAGTCCACCTAAGTTTTATGGCAACACATTATGTGATGGAGCTGAGAAATGGCTTAGTGAGATGGAGAATTATTTTGCAATAAGAAACTTCTCAGAAGAGACCAAAGCTATTTGGGGAGCATATCAGCGTTTCCATGAAGCATTGTCATGGTGGGACAGCCGGAAGGATGAGCTAAGAATTGATGAAACTAACATCACTTGGGATAAATTTAAAGGTTATTTCAGGAAACGATGGCTGCCAAAACTTTATTATGATCAAAAAATGACTGAATTTTAGAACTTAGCTCAAGGGAAGTTAACTGTAACTGAGTATTGGGAACAATTTACGAAACTACTCAAGTATGTGCCTCAGTATCAAATTGATGAGAAGTTTAGGATACGGAAATTATTCATGGGATTGAATCCCATTATTGGGGGAGAGGTTGATGTTCACAGCCCAATCACTATGGAAGGGGTTGTTGAAAAATCCATAAGGCAGGAATAGAAATTAAAGGCTATTTCTACTCACAAAGAAGAAGTACGGAAGAAAGTTTGAAACTCTTCTTTAGCTTCTCTTGCACCTAAGAAAGGACCATGGAAAAAAATTGGTAACAAAAGTAAGTTTCCAACCGATAATAATAAGAAGAGAATAATGAATAAGCCTACTGGAAATGCACAGAACAATTTTACTAGAAATAATAATAATGGATGAAAACCCTATGGAGGTCAGAATGATAACTACAAGGATGGGAATAATTCTGAGCCCAAAAAGGGACTGGTAGGAGGCTGTTATAACTATGAAAAATATCATTACGCAAATCAATGTCCTTTGAAGAAGGATGATCATAATCAACAACACAAGATACATGTTGCAGTAGCTAACAAGCAAGCTAAAAAGTAAGTTACACCTATTGAAGTTCCTAGTAAGTTATTTGGCATACCTATAACTATTCTTTTTGATATGGGAGCTACTGAATGTTTTAATTCTAGTAAACCTGCTTCAAAACTTAAAAGGAAAGATAGAAAAATGGATAAATCATTGACTATACATTATGGTAATAATTATGTTCATACAATTAGTATGTGTCTTTTCAGAGCAGTCCTTGACTTACCTATATTTTCCACAGAAGTTGATCTCTATGTAGCACCTTTGGGATCTTATGATATAGTCATAGGTGTAAATTGGCTAGTAGAGCATAAAGAAAAGGTAGACTGTTTTGAAAAATGTGTTAGTTGTTTAGATGATCTACAGAAAACAACAGAGATTCAAGGTATAAAACGAGAAATTTTAGTTAGGAAATTGTCGGTTATGCAACTTAAAAAGGCCAAAAATAAGGGCTATACCTTATATGCATAAAAATTTATGAATCTGCAGAAGATAACAACGTTTTCTTGAAACATTATCCACTATTACAGAACTACAGTGACGTGTTTCCGAAAGAATTACTGGGACTACCATCCAAAAGGGAGTTTGACTTCACAATTGAAATCAAACTAGGTACTGAACCTATTTCTAAAGCACCTTATCGAATGACTACCAAAGAGTTAGTAGAGCTTAAGGCTCAGTTACAAGAAATTTTTTCTAAGGGTTTGATTAGACCAAGTGTTTTACCTTGGGGAGCACCAGTGATCTTTGTGAAAAAGAAGGATAGAACCCTTAGATTGTGCATTGATTACAAGATGTTAAACAAAGTAACAATCAAGAATATATACCCACTACCTAGAATTAATTATCTATTTGATAAGATGCATGGAGCATTGGTATATTTTAAGATAGACCTTTAGTCTGGATATCATCAATTATGAATTAAGCAAGAAGACATTCATAAGACGACATTTAGGACAAGCTATGGACATTATGAATTCACGGTTTTACCCTTTGGATTAATGAATGAACCTACATCTTTTATGAACTTGATGAATAATATCTTTCAAGAATACTTGGACAATTTTATTCTTGTATTCTTGGAAGACATTCTCATATATTCTAAAAGTGTGGAGGAGCATCATGAACACTTGAAAATAGTTTTGGAAATTCTAAGAAAGAGACAGTTATATGGTAAGTTGTCCAAATGTTCTTTCTATGACACAGAAGTTTACTATTTGGGTCATGTTATAAGCAAAGATGGGATTAATGTAGATCCTTCTAAAATTGTAGCTATAATTGAGTGGCCTGCACCAAATAATGTATATGAAGTTAGAAGCTTCATCGTCCTTGCAGGTTATTATAGAAAATTTGTTAAGGATTTTTCTAAGGTGGCTGCACCAATAACTTCATTGCAGAAAAAGGATAAGAAATTTGTTTGGAATGATAAATGTGAAAATAATTTTTCAAATTTGAAAATTTAGTTGACTTCAGCACATATTTTAGCTGTACCTGATCCTAATGAAGACTTCACAGTTGTAACGGATGCATCTAGGGAAGGCCTTGGGGGTATTTTTCTATAAAATGATCATGTCATAGCTTATAAAAGTAGAAAACTTAAGTTACATGAGTTGAATTATGCTCCACATGATTTAGAGCTTCCTGCCATAGTCCATGCACTTCAAGTTTGGAGGCATTATCTGCTTGGTAAACCATTTGAGTTGAAAACTGATCATCTTGGACTGAAGTATATTTTTACTCAGCCAAATATGAGTGCAAGATAGCGAAGGTTGTTAGAGTTTTTGTCACAATATGACTTTGACATAAGTTACATTAAAGGAAAGGAGAATAGAGTGGCTGATGCTCTAAGTCATAGGAAGCACATTTCTACTCTTATAACACTAAGAACTTGGTTTAAGGGTGAAGTAAAAATTGCTATGGAATCTAATTCTTATTTTTAGCAAGTGAAAACAACTCTTGTTGTAGATCCAAAAGATGAAAAGTACAAAGTTTTTCAATTTGATAATGAGGGAATCTTATGATATGAAAATAGAGTATTCGTACCCTTACCTAATGATTTGAGACAGAAATTGATGATAGAGTTTCATAATTCACCTTTCTCTGGGCACCCTGGCATTACAAAGATGCTTGCTAATATAAAATAGCAATATTTCTGGAAATGAATGAAAAAGGATGTTATAGATTTTTTGACTCATTTTCTAGAATGTCAACGAGTAAAAGCATAACATATGCACCCAAATGGTTTATTGTATCCTCATAGCATACCATACTACAAATGGAAGGTAATAAGCATGGATTTTGTACAAGGATTTCCTATGTCAAAAAATAAGCATGATGTTATTTTGGTAGTAGTTGAAAAACTATTTAAAGTAGCTCATTTTATTGCTGGAAATATAAAGGATGATTCTCCTGTTTTGGCTAAAATATTTGTACATGAAATTTTCAGATTACATGGAGTACATAAATTAATCATATTTCATAGAGATCCTAGAATGATGTCAATGTTTTTGCAAATGCTTAACGTAGCTATTAGAACTAAATTGAATTTTAGTTCTTTGTATCATCTGGAAATGGATTGAAGACTGAAAGATTAAATCAGGTTTTGGGGGATATGTTACAGATGTATTGTATGGATCAGCAGTATAAGTGGGAAGAGTACCTTCTATTAGTTGAATTTGAATATAATAATACATATCATGGTTCTCTTAAGATGCCACCTTTCAAGGTGCTTTAAAGAAGGAAATGCAGAACCCCTATTAGTTGGGATAGCATTGAGGATAGAGAGGTAATTGGACCTAAAATCCTTACGGAAATGGAACAACAAGTTAAAATGATTCGTGAATGCTTAAAAGAAGTAGCAGATAGGCAAAAGAGTTATGCTGACTTAAAGTGGGTTGACAGGAAATTTGAACTTGGAGAAAAGGGTTTTCTTCAGGTTAAACCAAAAAAGAGTTCCATAACATTTGGCAAGTCTCCCAAGTTATTACCTCATTATGTGGGACATTTTAAAATAGTTGAAATAATCAACCTATATCTTATCATTTAGTATTACCACCTGCTTTGTCATGAATGCATGATGTTTTCTATATTTATTTTCTTAAGAAATACGTTTCAAATTTATCACATGTGTTAAATTGGAATTCCTTGTAGGTCCAAGACCTAGGAATAATCGTGGTTAAGCCCATTCGAGTGCTGGAACTTTGGTAGTTGCATTTAAGACATAGAGAGATAATTCAATGTAAGGTCCAGTGGGACGAGTTTAACAAAGAGAGTGCAACTTGAGAAAATCTAGAAGATATGAAAACTAATTTTCCATATCTATTTGAAAATAATTAAATCTGTGGATTGATAAATTTTTATGAATTTATCCTTTATGACATAAATAAGCCAGTTTTGGGTAGATATTTACTTGAATCGAATAAAAGGTTATTTATTACTGATTTCTAGAACTATAAGGTTTTGAAATACTTGACTTAGGATAAGAGAAGAGAAAGAATTGACTTTCATTTATGTAAATTGTTAAAACATGTCATCATTGGGATGATGATTCTTTTAGGAGTGAAGCATGTAACACCCTTGACTGTTGTTATTTTCCTCCTTTGCATTCAAGTGTTGATATGTGATTTTCCTTATAAGAATATGTTCTTCTGGTTTTTGGAAATCATGTTTGATATGAATAAGTCTTTTTTGCTCTTAAGATTCCTTGATCAAATTGGTATGACTTCTTTGAATTCATTTTTCACTTCTGGTAGGTGGTTTGCAATCTGGTTTAAGAGTTGTAAACTTGTCTTTTATCCAACTCATCCTTGGATCAATTTCAGTGATCTGAGGAATGTTTTGAAACTGTTCTATTGAATGAATGGTAAAATCAACATTTCATGTGTTAAGCTATATGCGGGACTAAAATTTGTTGTTGCAAGTTATTTGACTTCTATGTGAACGCACTTCCATTCAATAGGTTGTTTGGCTTGGGTCTTAAAGATTGACCAAGAAAGGTCATTGCTGACAAAAAAATAAGCATGCAGCCTAAACATGGCATAAGGGATATCTAGGACCATATTAAGGTTTGATTTACAGAATCTGAAGATAGATAAAAGTATTTCCTACCTAAGCTATATTACTTGATACAATTCTTTTTCTAACCTAAACTAGTACTAAAGAATTAGAGGGGTTGCTAGGTATGAAAACTAGAACCTAACACTACAAGGTTATTAAGTGATCTAACCTAGTTTCTAAAAGCTATTGTATTTTCATTACTTACCTATGTGGAGTTATCTAACCTAATTTCTAAGGACTTATGTTAGGGGATTAGTGGTTAGTGTTATATCCTAAGGTATAAACCTTAACCTACCTAAGATCTAACCTAAGCCAGTAATCTACCCTAAACTAATGGCATGGAAGGGAACCTAAAGCCTCGCATACACAATGGCGACAGGTTCCAGGTCATTTATGAATATGATAAGTTTATTAAATCCTATGGACTACCAACTTTGGCAGGGGCTAGTTTTGTTTGCAGAGGCCCAGGTGGAAGCATCACTAGAGATGGAATTACATGTAATTTTTAATTTGGAACTCACCAGACTTGGCAGGTGGTGGCAAGGAAGATTGGGTAGGAGATATGGAGTTAATACAATTAATGACCTTGGTTTCATGTGCCCGAACCACTTTGGTAGGCATGCCAACAAATTTTTGTTTGGTTGTTTCATTTTGCATGCTCTTAGTTTTTCTCTCTCCATGTACTCTAGTTTTTCGAACTAACTGTTTAAACTGCACTGCATGGCTATTTTGGAGGTTTCAAATCTATTTTTTTACTTCATCGAGAATATATGAGGCATTTTGGTGAAGTATTTTGTTGTTTTATCTTTCGTGGGGGAAGAAGTGGAGAAGCGAGCTCAGCTAGAAGTCTTCTTCAATTTTTTCGGTGACACTATCAGGCATGATAGGCCCTAAATTTTAAAATCTCTTGCTTTTCTCTAAGTGTTTTCATTAAAACAACTTTTCTCTTGTGAGCTTTTTGCATTCATGCTTTATCTGGTAAATTGACTTACGGTTTTGTAAACTTTTATTTTGGGTTTTGAAACTGTGTTTTTTTAATGATTCTATTGGAAGCTTATTTTATATGGCCTTTTCCACTAGGAATTGTGCATATTTAAGCAAAACTCATAACATTGTTTTCTTTTCTAGTGGTTTTAAATTCCTTAATGCGTAAACAAAATTGGTAGCATTGTTATGATTTCCAGTGGTTGAATTTTTTGTTGGCCAAGACTTTGTTTATGACCCTTGAATGTTACAGATATCTATCTGTACTCGTTAAGGATTAGTGTTGCAAATTTGTTGTGTTTTATTTACCAAACTGGTTAGCAACTCTAGTTCTTATTGATACTTCAAATAGGTTCTAGTTATTTTTTGGAAACATGTTTTGATGGATAGAATCGTTGTAGTAATTCTTGTCTCCATGGTGTTAACGTGTTTTTCATAAGTTATATTTACTGTGAATTAATCCATAAATAGCTTGTTTGTATCACCATGTGGAAAATTTGACTATTGCAAAGTTGCATGCATAGGTTAAACAGTATATGGTTTCATTTTGTTTTTCTTCTTGCGAGAAACATTGATTGTTATTGAAACAACATGCACTGGAGAAACCATAAATGGTTTAGTTTTGTGTTTTATCATGCACACACTTGATTGTCTTGGAACAATATTGAACTAGAAACTTGGATTTGTTATCTTTGATATTTGGTACTATAATTTGAAGTCTCTTTGTCAACAGAAGCATTTATTCTTACTCTGACTTGTATGTAAATAGTTTCATTGCACTCGGTGTAGTCTTACGGTGCTAGTGTATTACGTAATTGTGTTTTCGATACTGATATGCATCATTGTCAAAATTGTTTGATACTTGGTGTTCTTAATTGAGATAAAGACCTTAATGTTGCATTGGTACAGGTATTATAGTCTTTTGATTATTCAAAAATAAACTATTAAGGGAACAAGTTGCTACCCTAACTTGGTTACATATATTTGAATGGTCTTGATATTTTAATGACGTTTATGCTTTGCATTGCGTTCGGAATTGTAAATGATTCCTAGACTGTACGTATAATTATTTATGTTTGATCTTGTCTTTTACTGCAAACCCAATATGTAGTTCTTATATTGATAAGTGGCATACCGTTGAGATGGTTCTACCTTGTCTAAACTAATGGGAAGGCTTGAGCCTTAGCAATTACTTAGACTCTTACCTGTTCTTGGGTCTAATAACTTTATGTTATGTCTTAGAAGATTAACTACGATCTAAACTTGATTTTGATTGTGTCAAAATTCACTGTTTTCTCTCAGAGTTTAAAAAGGGAAAGTGAATGGTAAGGTTTAATGGAGCTTCACTATTAATTGTATAGGATTCTAAGAATGAGCAATGTTAACATGTTTTCTTCTTATCTGAGGCTATTCTAGTCCAATGAAAGAATGTTAGGTCTTTAAAGAAAAAATCCATAAATCTTTACCGGTCATGGGCTGTGTATGAGTTTCATTGATACATTGACCCTAATGGTAAGTAGAATTCATGTATTATAATGGGAAGGTTTAGAAAGGAAGACAATTTTTAGTATTCTCTTTCTTGAAATGTTCATTGTTCTCTTTCCTTGGAACTCTTGAATGAACTTAAACTATATGTAGGAGAGGAAGTAAAACTATTTTATTAAGTTGTAAAGAAATGATTATAAATTGGGATCATTTTTTGTTAAGTATCCTTTTCTAATTCAGTTGGGTTAAGTTCATTGGTTGGAATCCTCCTGATCTTTATTCTTTTGGAAAATACATTCTGTGTTATTAGTCTTTTATACTTGTCATTTGTCTGTAATAAAGTGGAAAGAAATTGAATTTCGATTGGCAAAAGAAATTGTAGATTGTTTTTGACTACTAATCTATCACTTCTTCTTGGATTCCTTTCAATTTGATCTATTTGATGAATACCTTAAATTGTTAATTTTAAAGTAGAGTTACTTTTAAGGAATAGTTTAAATCATGATATATATTGTTTCAACCTAACTGATGGTTATGTACTTTGGCAAATGAAATGCTTTCTCCTTCTTCTTTGCTGGAAAGTTAGTTGAAACAACCATGAGGGAATATGCTGTAATTACTTCTATATCTTATAGTAAGGATATAAGTTATATTATATTTGGTAGGTTATAAATAGTGATATGTTGTGTTTTTTTGGTTGGAAAAGGAAATTGATGGAATCAATTATGTTCTGATTTATAGGATAGGTTTTATAGATTATATTTTGTTCCTCTTTTTGTTAAACTTGTTTAGTACTACTCTTCTTTTATTGTTATTACCTATGCTTGGGGAGTATGAATTACTTGTTCATTAAAGCAAGGATGTTTTATTAGAACAATTAGTGTAATGCACTTCATTTTAAGGATTAGTGCTTATCATGCCCAGTTCACTAAACTGACCCTTGCTAGCAATTTTCACAGATGGACTTTGTATGTGTTAAAAGAAGACAAAAACTTATATGGTGCATTGGCTGATCTAAGTTGATTCTTGTGAAGAATTATGATCTTTTCTTAAGTCATATTGAAAAATAAAAAGTTGTTCTCTTTTTAAAGAAGGTTGTTGTTATGCAGTATGTATGAAATGCATAAGTTGTAAATGTATAAGTTTTGAAAAGCAAATGTAGAATGAGAAATTACTTACATGGATTATGTAATTTATCTTGTACTTTGCAAAAGAAATGGAATCCTATTCTATTGATATTCTTCATGTTATTTATATGTTTCAATGAGTGTTCTTGGATAAGTAGGAAAAAGGGAATTAAAGTATTATCCCTAAACCTGAAGCAACTAAGTAAGTTGTAGATAATCAATGTTCTTATCTAAACAACTCAAATTTTTAAAGTAATGTGTGATGAACTTACAATAAAAACTATGAACTTTGTAAGTGGCATAAAGGGAGTGTTAAACTATAGAACTTAAGAGGAAGTCTCTTCCTCTCTTATGAAAAGTAAGAAAAAAGAGAAATATGAATACAATCATTAGACTACTTTTATTAAAGTCTACTAAGTTACAACCTCGGTGGTTGTTACACTTCCTTGAATAGTAATTTACATTGAAGGAAACTTAAGATGTTGTTGTCCTTAATTTTGGGTAGATATTATTCAGCGAACGTTGGAAAACATCGAAAGCAACCTTAACAAAAGGAAGTTCTGCAAGGGCTATTAGAACCTAATTGGAAAATAACTTAGGGAGAGTTGGATTAGAGTTCGAGAAGGGTTGCTGAAATATGCCTTTAGGGATCTAAATTAATTAACTTTAATAATCTCCTAAGGGTATGTATATCTCGACGAGGATGTTCTATAGGATGCTAGCACACGTTGACTATATGGTTGTAACTTTGAGAAGATTAGGATCTTCTCAAGGATACAGAACTGTAGTTGACATGTGGTAACACCCTTCTGCATTGATCTTCTAGATATACACACTTTTGGACTTGAACTTAGTTTCTCTCCAAGACTGGGTAGTAGTGTAGTTGTGATATGAAGTAGCCCTATAGGACTCAGGATATCTTGGCACACGAGGTTGACCTAGATTGACCCAGTATGCCAATCTATCCTAAGTCTTTGTGAGCTCCTTCCTATGATAACCTATGATTATAGCCAGATCTAGGGAAAAACCTTGGGCAAGAGGACTGACGGAAGTCAGTAAATGACATTCTAGATAACAATAGAGTGGGGTTAAGGATGTATTCTAGATTGATGAATATGCCTTTAAGGAATAAGTAATACGAACAGTATGTTGAAAACCTTTTACCAAAGTATCACAAGCTGCTGATTGTGTTTTCCTATATCACCTAGTCTAAGGATCATGATACAGATGAATATTTGTAACTATTAAGTTAGGTTCCTTAGATAGATCACTAAATACCCAGAATAGGGTAAGAGAACCATGTATACATAAAATTATTCAGTACTTAGTGTTAAACATGAACATATCGGTATTTTACCAAGTCGTGAAATGAATAGATTGGTAGTTCACCGAGTCATTACAGCTGCATATGGTTATCTGTTATAAGAATGATTATTTTGGAATGTGTATTCTAAATTACATATTTAGAACATGCAACATTATACCAAAAAAAAGATTTCCCTTGATTCTAAAGTCTTAAAATGGGAGTGTTAAAGATTCATATTCAGCCATATTATTGGTACATTCAAAGTTAAGCTTATGTGTGATAGGGATAGGTGCACCCTAAGGAGGTATCATGATGAAACCTTCACCTCCCCCTTACTGACACTTAGACCCATCAAAGAAGATGTTTAATTCAAATGGAGACAAAATGAAATCGATGTGTTATATGTACTTGTCTGGGAATTAGGCGAGGGGGACTTGAGTGTCCAAAAGAGGGGCATCATCCAATTGATCAGCGATAACCTGACCCTTGATAAAGTTCTGCGAGATAAACGCAAGGCAAAACTCTGTCATGAGCATGAGCCAACGAGTGATATAATCACTGTGATAGGGTTTCGCATGTATTGTCTTGAGTGGATTGAAATTTGTAACAATGTAAGTTTTATGATTAATGAGGTAATGACGAAGTTTATAGGTCACAAAGAAGAGAGCTCAACACAACTTTTCAGCTTCGGAATAGTGAGTTTCATAATCATGAAGAGTGTAAATGATATAATAGATAGCCCGTTCCTTACCATTATCATCTCGATGCAAGATCATGGCTCCTAGAGCATGGTCAGTCACAAAAATATAAAGATAGAATGGCTCCCCCTCATTTTGAGGTGTAAGCACAGGTGGAGAAAGAAGATAAGCTTTGAGATCATCAAAGGCTTTTTGGAAATGCTCATCCCATTCAAAATGAATGTTTTTATAGAGGATATGATGAAAAGGTTGACAACGGTCTGAAAGTTGCGAGATAAAATTATGCACTAATTGAAGGTGTCCTTGAAGACCATGGAGATGCTTTAAGTTATAAGAAGGCATCTCGATGATAGCCTTTATTTTTGTGGGATCAACCTCAATACCCCTGATAGAAATGATAAAGCCTAAGATTTTACCAATGAGAATGCTAAACATGCATTTAGATGGATTTAGGCAAAGACAAAAATGAATGAGTCTCTCAAAGAGAGGCACAAGAATGAGAAGATGATCCTGACGGTGTTTGAATTTACCAAGGATGTCATTGACGTAATATTCTATAGTTTTGTGTAAGAGGTCATGGAAGATGTAGGTTATTGCGTGTTGATAAGTCACCCATGCGTTCTTAAGATCGAAGGGCATGATGTGATAATAGAAATTCCCCTAAGGAGTGATGAAGGAATTCTTGTGCTGATCCTCTAGTGTGATGAGAATTTGATTATACCCAGAGAAACCATCCATAAGAGAAAGCATCTCGTGACCTACAGTTAAGTCCATGAGTTGGTCAATATTAGGTAGAGGGAAATCATCTTTCAAGCAAGTGAGATTAAGATCCTGAAAGTCAATGCAAATTTGAATTTCTCTAGTAGCTTTGGTTACTAGTACTACATTTTAAACCATTGTGGACAGTCAATGGGTTCGATGAAGTTGGCAGAAAGCAAGTAATACAACTCTTCTTTAACTAGGAGAGCTACACGAGGATACATCTTACATAATTTTTTTTAACTAGTTTGATGTCTGGAAGAGTAACGATATTGTGGACCACTATGTTAGGATCGAGGCCTAGCATATCTTCATATGAACAATAAAATGCTTGGTGATGGTTAGAAATAAAGGTAGTGAAATCTCCTAACTCCTGTGGGTTAAGAGATTAGCCGACCTTAATGATGCTAGGGTCTTCAGAATTCCCTATATTAAGGTCGATAGTGGCTTCGTTGAGAAGCGTAGATGTGTCAAAAGGAATGGTTTTAGGAAGATAAGAATCCTCTGCCCCCAGATAAGTAAGGAAAAAAACATCATCTGAACAGTGGATAGTATTGATAGTAGGAGAATCATCTCTGACTATTTTAGGGAAGACCAATGGTATAGAAGTGGATTTTCCATTAGTCTTATAGTTCAGTGGACCTAAGGAAATAGTATTAACTAAAAAAAAATTAGGTGAGATAGAAATGGTGTCATCCACATCGAGTGATGCTTTAGACCTAATGGGAGAAGATGGTTCCTCAGCGGAAAGAGGCTCAGTGAGAATGGTTTTGGTGGCTTTAGAGAGAGGTTTGAACCCTAAACCAAATTTTTTATGTGGTTTAAGAGTTAGAATGGACATAAGGTCATGCACACCCTGTTCATACTTTCCCAAGCCAAAGCCCTTCCATGCACATCAATATAGATAAGTTTTTGTGAACGCTATATTCTGTAGATAATCAAACCCTATCAAATAGGGTTTGGCCCTAGGAGGAGAATCTAGATGATAGTGAAGTGTATCAAGATCACCATAGATGAATTCATTATGTTCATTGGGTAGACCAATGGTGACAATGCGGCCAAGATTTGGTTGATATTTAGGTTGTTTGTCTGGCCTACTATACTCATTAGGTTTGAGATGGGCCTCAAAAGAGAGAGGGGAAGCTCTCCTAGCGAAAAAAACTGCAACATATCTTCCAAATTTTGTAGATCTCATAGTTTTGTTGCACGTATGGAAGAGGAAGAATCCTTGTCAGGAGAATTAGTGTTCTCCTTTGGAGGGATAGACCTTGTAGTCATGTCACATTATGCGGATGGAAAAGGGTCACCTGGATGAGTATAGATTTTTCTCTCATACTAATATTTTATGCATCGATGGAGGGTTGATGGGATGCAGTGCATTTTATGGATCTAAGAGTGTCCAGGGATCATATTGTAGTGGAATTACCCTTCGAAAATGTAAAAAATCTCGTGAAGAAGTTTCTTGCCTCCCTGAATAGGTAGGACCATAGTTCATAAAGTAACCGCTAGATGATCATTAAATGATCGAAGGGTGAAACGCGGTGGTGACACTACATTCTTTGGTAACTTAAGTTTCTCAAATGTGTGGGAGGAAATGATGTTGAGTGTAGCACCATTATCGATCATAGAGCATTTTAACGTAGTGTTATTGATTTGAACTGTGATAAAGAGAGGATCTTTTAAATCCTCAGAAGCAAGGGGAGGAATTTCAGAATCCTCGAAGGAGATGGTGGTTGATGGTCTATTCAATCTAACAACCATCTCAAAAGGCTGGGGCTCATCTAAATTCACCGTGATATGGCGTAGATTATCAATCAAAGCTTGGAAATGATGGGGAGATGACTGAATGAGGTAAAAAAGAGACATTTTGACCAAAGCATGGGTGAGTTGTTTCATAACACTCTCCTCAACTAACACGGGAATCTGAGCTCGAGGTGAAGCATGAATAGAGACTTGAGGTATTGGGGCTGATGAGGAAGGAGGAACTCCTTCGAGGACAAAAAAAATAATGACTCGTTGTTGAGAGGCTGTAGAAGATGATGGATTATCGTATCGTTGTGTTCTAGTGGCGATACGAATTGAGTGGATTTGAGAAGGTGGAAGATCATCCAAAGTGATATTAGTAGAATTGGGGGCCTGAATAGACCATTCAAGCTCAGATGTAGTTATGATGACAAGAGACACTTGTTCCTCCTCCAATAGGAGATCATTTTCTTCTAAGAGGCTATTAACGACATATTGAAGGGCTTTACATCCCTCATTGTCATGACCTGGAGTGTGATGGTAAGCACAAATCAAATCAGAGTTGAACCATGAAGGTTTTACTCCTTTGGGATTATAGGGTTTGATTAGAGGAAGTGATATAGATTAATATTGGATAATTAAGTGAATGATTTTACTATAGAATCCGGTAGACGAAGATGTGGACAGAGGTGAAGAAGGCACCTCTTTAGTCTTAGCAGACTACCGAGGTAAAAGAGCCTGCATATCTAGTTTGACAGTCTTTTTAGGGACTATTTTTCTCTTCTAAACATTAGGAGAAGTAGCCTTAGGTGCTTGAGATGGAAGTAAGTGAGGAAAGATTGATTTTAGCGGAGGAGGAGCTCCTAAGATAAATGACAAAGACATGACAAGTGTTTTAGTCTTCAGAGATGAAGAAGGCTAGTTGGCCGAAATAGAGGATGATTTAGATAAGACCGATTTAGATGGGGGAGGAGCTCCCAAAATAGATTTGATAGGTGGAAAAGAAGGTGCTTTGGTTTTTGGTGATGAATATGGTGGTTCTGATAAAAGAGGTGACACCTTTCCAGTAGGTAAATCCACTTTACGAGGCACCGATGAAGATGGATTTATAGAAGAAGATGCATTTTCAATGGATAAATCCAATCTTTTATGAGGCACAGAGAGGGATTTTTGAGGAAGGGCACCAAGACTTTGATGGTCCAAAATATCAGTTTTCCCTTTTTAGGGATGGTGACAACTTCGACCGCATAAGGTGATTTTAACCATTTCAGAGGAAGTAAAGGATATGATACCAGTGATGTAATTCTAGGCTTAAACTCCAATTGTTTATGTATGAGTCCAAGAGTTGGAAGTATAGGTGTCAATGCTATCTCTTTAGATGTTTCCTTAATAGGCAAGGAAGCACTGATGGTGGAAGAGGTAGGTAATGAAGAAGTAGCCTCTTGTGAGGAGGGTACTTTAGATGCAATAATTGTGGGTTTAATTGTTGTAGGAAAAGATATAGGAAGAGTTAAGATTAAAGATGCTTCCAATGGCATAGAAGTTGGTATAACTACGGGTACATTAACTAAAGGCATGGTCATGGAAAAAATGGGAGTGATAGAAGTAGAAGTATTTGTAGTGGAAATTTTAAGGGATGTAAATGACTCAAGCACCGAAAGAATATCTAATGAAGAGACAGATGAAGATGACACTGTCTCAGGTATAGGTGGAATATCAGATAGAGAGGTAGAGGGAGATGACTCTATTTCTAACAACAAAGGAAGACTTGAAGATGGACCATTCGAGGATGGTGGAATCTCAGAATTTGAAGGAGTGGAAGGAAGTTCCGATTCAATCGACGTGTTTGTGGATGGTTCAGATTTAGAATCATAACTATCAATAGAAATGGAGCTGATAGTATGCATGTTTTGTTTTTGATACCCCAGAATGATTTGGAAAAGGTTGTTTAAAAATGTCAAGCACCTGATTTGGGGGGGCATTTGGGTTATCTAGAATGAGCTTGCCTTTATCAATGAATTTTTGGACAAGATTTTTGAAGGTCTAACATCATTCAATGTCATGGCCATTACTTCTATGATAACCAAAAAATTCATTTTCACGATACCAAAATGGTCATTCTTGGTTCTCATCAAAATTTCTAATAGGAGGAAGTTTGATCATGTGAACTTCCAACATTTTTTCTAAGATAGAAGCATATTACTCCCCCAACGAAGTAAAAGACTGAGAGGATGGAGGTCCTTTTCAAGAATATGAAGAGTCTCTCCGAGGTGTTTGATTAGAATTTATATCAGATCATGATGTTTTTAACATGATAGGATTTGTGGACCCCTAATTCTTGTCTTGGTTAGAAGCAGAAGGGTTTGATTTTGTAAACTGAGAAAAATCAGGTTTAGACTTAGAAAAAAGTTTTAACTTTCCTTGTTTGATGGCATGAGACTCAAGTTTATGTGCCATCGTAAAGGTTTCTTCAAATGTATAAAAGGTTTGAATCCTTAAAGTGGAAGAAATATTATTAGTGCAAGATCAAGTAAACAAATCGATTTGCTAATATTGAGGGAGGGAGAAGGACAACTAATTTATTATTCCTCTCCAACAAATGAAAAAGTCTACAATAGAGTCATCATCTAATTGATGAATGTTATAAAGATCTGTGATCGAGATCCTATGTGTGATGTTTATTGAGAAGTTTTCAACAAACATATGGGCTAATTGAGAGAAAGAAAACAAAGAATGTTGGGGTATGGTATTGTACCAGTCTAAATCAGGCCCTGCTAAAGACATAGGAAAGGTACGAAGCATAAGCTCCTAGTCTTGGACTATAAGGTAGCAAGCATGCTTAAATGATTGCAAGGGTTATTGAGGATCCTCCCGACTATGAAATTTTGAGAACTTAGGAAGTTTCCATTGGGGAGGATAAGGCTTAAAATCCACTGATGGATGAATCGGTTCATTACATACTTCTTCAAAAGAGTATGAAGGGTGAGCCCCTTTGGTGGAGGCTACGAGGTCTGTGATTTTCTTGAAAAAAAATTGTACGACATCAAATTGAGGCGGGGGCATGGTAACATGTCTCATATGAGAAGCGAATGGCATGTTTTTCTGAGGCATTAATGGGGGATTCATCTACTGATTAATAGGATGATAAGAGGAATAACTAGGTGTTCTGGGTGATGTTTGGTGAGGTATTTGGTGTGAAGGAGCCTGAGTACAAACAGGCTGTGAGATGACGAGTGGTTGAGAGAAAGGTGGTTGAATGAAAGATGGAGCCTGTGATTGGTGGGTTCCTACACTTGCCGACTGAATTGGAATGGGTTGAGGAATGTGAGTGTTGATTTGATTTTATATGGTGGGAAACAAACTCTAAATGAGGATTTTGACTACTGGATTATTTATTAATGGTTATGATGCCAAAAGATGGGTAAAAGTCACTGTTGTTGGAGCATTGGAAGAAAGATCAGTTAGAAGACAAAAAGGAGGAATAGACTGACTCGTATGAGGGGGTTGGATAACAGAGAGATATTGACCCTGAGATGTAATAGATGGCATAGAAGAATTAACTGTAATTTTTGGGAGTGTGGACACACTCATCATATCTAAAGAAAAGGGCCTCTCGAAAGTAGGTTGTGGGGTAGCTGAGGTAACTATGGCACTAGGGATAGATAGGGTCATCTGAGAACCAGTAGACATGGTTAGTGGAAGAGAAAAAGGAGGCATAGATGTGCCACCTTCTTTCGTGCTTTGAGGTGAGAAGAAACATGCTAACTACTCTATGAAAGCCTTGGATGGCTCATGAGAATAATTGTAAACCTGTTGTATGGGTTGTGCCTGATCAGATATTAAAGTAGAATTATGCACTAAGTAGTCCATAAGGGCTACCGAGTTGTGGTCAAGGAGTGCTTGAAATTTAGGATCTCCGTGAGGAACATACTCTATATCAGAAGAAGATGACACCTTTGAAGGACTGGGGGAAGGTGGTCATGATGGGATCACTTTAGGATGATAGAATGGATTATACAACCAATATGGGGAACCAACTAATAGTGGTCCCGAAGAAGACCCGAGGGGTGCCAAAAAATCCAAATTAGTGGGGGTCTCATATGAAGAAGAGGCTAGTTGAGCCATTTTTCTAGATTGCAACTGGGTGATGACTGTCATAAACAAGCACAAACATAGAAAGAGATTAACCTAATTAATGCATAGATAATTCAAGTAGCTTAGGTGATTATCTCTTTTAAATTTTCATGCCTTTTAAGAAAGAAAATTTTAGGGAAAGCTTTTTAGAATGGGGACTGCTCAATTGGCCAAACTAAGGATGGTATGGGGAATGTTTTGGTGAGGAGTCCTACCTGGCTTGATATAGGGGCCTACCCCCGCACTTCACACACTGCTGCAATAAGGGAGTTTGGTGCTTTGCCAATATATACCAGAACTTCCATGAATTTATAGCATGCCCCGAGTATCGTGTAGGCTCTTCCTCTTAGATGTCACTTCCAAGTAGGCGAGGCCACGGAAGGAGTTTTTGTTTAAATGTTTTATACCTAATGATTTTGGCTTTGTGTGCAAGGGTGAAAAATAAAAAATCAAATAGTGTCACTACCAATTTTGATCAATTTTCCAAACTATTTAGAGAACTAAGTGAAGAACATATAGCAGAAATGAAAAAGAAAATGTTCTTTTTAAGCACTAAAACTGAAGTGTTTGATTTTAATGAAGACAATTCAAACAAGTTCTTTCCCAATGCTATTAATTCATTTTAAGGACCAAAACTAAATTTTTTGAGTGTGATAAAAACAAAAAACAAGTTCTTTGTAAGTTTTTACAAAGGAGAAAACACCACAAAAGAGAAATACCTATAGATTTAGCTCTCCAAGTTTTGTGGACTTCAAAAAGCATTTTGTTGAGATCTTCCCCTCAAACAATCCTGTGAACAAGCAAACCACTCTGCAAAATAGGGTTAAGCAGAACACTCAAACAAATCCAACAAGATACTAGTGGAAAGGGAATTTCTATTTTAAGAAACTAGAAAACTTTCAAGGAGATGACAATTTTTCATAAAGAGATGAATCAAACAATGAAGCTTTGAAATCAAATGAAGAATTTACTAATTTTAGAAATAGAAATTAGAACTGAGATTTGCAAAAAATAAGGGACCTAACTTTGCAAATTTAGAAATGAAAGAAGCAAGACTGAAATGATGAAAGGAAATGTTTAAGAGTAACTAATGAAAATTAGTGAAGAAAAAGAACAAAGCTCAAAACTAGAAAAGAGATGAACTTACCAATAAGGGACTTTGGTGGGGTCCCACCAGGTGTGCCAGAATGTAGATCAAGAATTTTTGCACTTGTTACCTGTCTAAGTTAATGCACCAAAATAAACACAGAAAACCCTGAAAAACTCAAATAAAGTCGATACCTGATTAATTGGACAAGATTTGAAGATGTAGATGGAGAGGAATCCTGATGGAATTAAGACAAGCACACACGAGCAATCCTGCATAGTAGATCCAAGAAACCTACGATTCATGAATACTTGATAGAAAAATATGATGTTAAAAGATATAAGTGCGAACTACCCAGAAAGCGGGTTCAGGAAGTAATTAGCTTCCTCAGTGGATGTCAGTTCACATTTTCAATTAAGAATAAAGGCATACATGATAAAAAAAAATTTAAGCAAATGTTTAGATTTTCTGATTTTAAGTTGCAGACAGAATGTAAAAATAGTAGCAGAAACTGAAAGAAAGTAGGAAACTATAAAAACAAAGATGAAATTGTGTCACCTAGATTATGTACCTTTCTACAGACTGATCGGCATCAATCAGACAGTGATTGGATTTGATGTATTAGAATGGTGCCAATTTGGAAAAATCGACGTCGATTGATGTTGGGTCATCATTAACCAAGAAGAAATCACAGACAACTTGATTGGTGATTGATGATGATCAGATTGTGGAGACCCGTAGGAGCTGGAGAGATGTGAAAAAATTCCCACCTTGGCTCGAGGGAGAAATGGAGTCACCTAGAGGTTGAAGAACCTAAGCGATATCAATATTATGCGGGTAGAATAATGGTACATATCTCTGGGATTGATCTGGATAGAATTCACTTTCTCTCAATTGATAGTTTCAATATTCACTCAAGTTTTTTCACTATTTCTCAAGTCTCTACCATCTAACAAGAACTGAGTTTAGGTCATGTATTTATATTCGGCACCGACCGAGGTAAAATCGACGCCGTTCCGAAAAATTGGCATCGATTGAGAAATGGTTGACGCCGATCAGGGAACAGACTCCCAAAGTGGCGAAAAGGGATGAGTTGTGAGGATCAGAATATTATCCCTCTGACTCAAATACGATAATAATCCCATTGCATGGTTCTAAGAGAGGAGAAATAGGTGGGATAGATGGATAATAATAACACAGGAGGTTGGGAAGTGATATAGGGTGAATAAGTAGAAGTAGAATAAATGTAGAAGATAGAATTACAAGGTTAATATTTAATTATCCATGGGTGAAATATAATGGGGTGGAACAAACTTAGGATAGGCATTTTAATTAGATATTTAATTAATACCCTAAGAGATAATTAGTGATATAAAAGTGCACCGGGTTACTCAAGAATAGAACAGGTAAGTGAACACAGAGAACATTAAATTGAGTAACCAATTTTATGTGTCTATAGGTAGCTTTCTCTTTGACATGTGAGCTAGTTTAAAAAGTAGGGAGACTTGAAGTCCACCCATTTGATTGGGTCCCCCAGTAGTTTGGCCTTCCATCCATTTATATGCTCCCTCCCATCACTCCAATTTATAGGACTATCTAGGAGGCTTAGAGGGGCCCTAGAGGGGATCTTGGTTGGATAGTGGTCATTCCAGGGGATCTCATAGGGATTGACAGGCCAGGGGGCCATTTTTATTTCTTTGATGAAATTTTTTCGATCATTTACATGTTTTTTTTTAATGTTTCAGGCTCATTGTGAGCATTTTGACCATGCCTAGTCCATAGTGACATTATATACAAATTGTATTCACCATGATATATAAATACTCTTATTTTTGGTTTGGTATCCCATCGTATCTGAGTTGATTTTATTTTGGTTTATCTCTCATGTGTACTCTAGATATTTAGAAATTCCAATTTTCTATGCTTTTTAGAATGTATGCATTGGATGTGAAATGATAAAAAAATGATTTATTTTTGTATTCATAATGTTGATATATGATAATGTGAACACAATGTGATATTTAACTTTTAGCTTCTTTAAACAACATTTGATACTTCATATTTTCTTGACAAAATGTGATAATAAAATGATATGATAAGAAGATTTACTTGCCCCACTCTTGACCCCACACAACTAGTAGGATGCGAGGGCTCAACACCAAGAGCCAAGAAGGGCACGAGTTATGAAAATTTGTTGAATGTTAATGATGAGGCAAAGATAATGGTTTGATAGGACAAAATTGGGACACTACAACTTCACCCTACTCAAGTTACTTCATATCTTTGAATGTGATTTACTTTATAGTTTATCTAGACTTAGATCTGTAGATGGCTACTTGATTGATAAAATTAGGATTCAAGTTTTTAAACTCTTTTGGAATTTTAAACATCTAACTCACTTTGAATTTTACCTATGATTTCACAACATTTGAATGAATTATTTGTATCTTTCAAGCTTGTCAATGAGACCCCCTACTCCTTGCCCCATGCTACTAAGAGGAAGCATGGGTTCATCACCATAGACAAGGAATAGGTAAGTAAGGGTGTTTCTCTCCTTTCCCAACCCTACATCATCAGTAAGAGATGGAGGCTCAACACCGAATGTTGGTAGGGTAAAGAAATGTGTAAAAAACAATTTTTTTGTGGATTTGCATTTGAATTACTTATCTAGGAAAAATGTTAGTATGTTCTTATTTCCAAATATATTTTTATGGGATAGATGTGACACCATGAAGCTTCTAGAACAGACTATAGGCAAAGACATTGTAATCTAGAAAGAGACTATAAGCATAACCAAGTATGAAATCCTTGGCATGATCATGGTAAAAACTTTGTCTTATCTTTCTTGTACTGATGAAATGATTCAGAAATAATTGATGATACTATGAATATTTGAAGAGATATGATCTGAATTTTTTGCCAATGTTTTCAGAGGTTTTTTAGGAGTTACTATAAGAATAAATCCCTTGATTAAAATTTTTACAAAATGAACTAGCAAATGAAAATTTAATGAAGATGCAGTAATGTACATATGAAAATATTGGTGGATCATGTGTAGTACCTCTTTATGTTAAGAGAGGTCATGGATTCACTAAAATCCTCACCCTCTAGTGTACAAAGGCAAAATGCCCCATTTTTGTAGTCTTCCAGAACTCGATATGGACCTAGCCATCTAGGTCTGAATTTCCTTCCCTCACTGATTTTTTTTTCTATCCGACAATCGATTCTTAATACCAAATATCCTTTGTAGATCTCACATTCATAAACCTTATTATTGTATTACCGAGCCATCCAGTTAGCATAAAATTTGTGTCATTTTTTGGTGTTAAGTATAACCTCATTGAGACTTTCTAATTGGGAGAGTCGTGCTTCTCAATAACCCTCCTCTCCTAGGATCCCGTGTAGTGAAATTCGGAGACTAGGTATTTTGACTTCAAGTGGCAGAACCACCTCAACACCAAACACTAAAGAAAAATGGGTTACCCCCATTGGTGTTCTAACTAAGGTTCGATAGGCCCATAAGGTCGAAAAAATATTTAGGTGCCAATCTCATTTATTCTCCTTAATGGTTTTGAGAAGGATGGCCTTTAACGTTTTGTTCATAACTTCAGCTTGTCCATTAGCCTTAGGATAGTAAAGAGAAGCCGTATGATGATTTTTTTTGAACTTTGTACACAACTCACGTACCTCATCATTTTTGAAAGACGTTCCATTATCTAAAATAATGACCTATGGGATGCCATACCTACAAATGATTTTGTTTAAGATGAACTTAGCAATCACAGACCCAGGTATAGTGGTAAGAGGCATGGCTTCTACCCACTTGGTTAAGTATTTTTTGATCATGATTATGAAGTTATTACCATCCGTTGACGAGGGAGATAATTTCCCTATCAGATCTAGGACCCACATGGAAAAGGGCCATGGGGTTACGATAGGCTATAAAGGTTATGCTGGTATGTTGATCTTGTGGGAGAAATCTTAGCATTTGTGGCATCTGCGTATAAACTCTACTGCGTCATGTTCTAGAGTGGGCTAGAAATATCCCATCCAATGTATCTTCCGAGCAGTGGCATGCCTGCTAAAGTGACCTCCACATACTCCACTATGTGACTCATAAAGAATATTTTTTGGATTTTTTGGCATTAACACATCTTAACAACATTCCGTCAAAGGCTCTACGGTAGAGTACTTGTTCAAAAATAATGTACTTAGTAGAAATGACACGTAACCACCTTCTTTGTTTTGATGTTACTCCTTAAGGGTACATGTGGTCCATGATGAAATTGACAATGTTGGTATACCAAGGACATACAAAGATAGGGGGCCTGGTCTCAACAAAGTACATGCACTCATCAGAAAAGTTTAAATCTACCAGATCACCTCCATCCAATGGATTATCACCCAACCAGTCCACAATGATTTTTCCCTTAATGGATTTCTGATTTACAAATGTTAGTTCAAACTCGCCCATTAAGGTTATGAAATTCCTGACCTTTTTGGACAAGGATCGTTGCGTGAGGAATGTCTGGAAGTGATCTGTCTTAATAATAACCCTTGTTTCTTGATGTAGCATATAATGCCTTAAACACTTTGTTGCAAAGAATATGGCAAGGCATTCCTTTTCTACCTGTGTGTAACGTGTCTCATAATAAAAAAATTTCCAACTAATGAAATAAATTAAACACTCTCATGTATCATCATCCTCTTGAGCCAACATGCAGGCTAGCAAAAAAGTACGTAGCTCGTGAATACAAGATCAAAGGGTGATTTGATCTAGGTGACATTAATGTAGGAGGGGATAAAAAAATGTTTTAACTACCTTGAAGGCCTTATTGCATTCTTCCATCCAATAAATTCTATAATCCTTTTTCAATAAATTGTTAATTGGATGAATAGAAGAGGTCAAGTCAGGGATGAACCTTTGGATTACACCGAGTTTCCCAAGAAATGATCTAATACTAGACTCGTTTGATGGTGGAACCATTTCTAACACATCCTAGATTTTGGCTAGGTTGACATCAATCCCTCATGAATATATAATGTAGCCCATAATAGTGCCTCCTATCACACCAAATACACATTTCTCCAGATTTAATGTGACTCCATACTTGATTAAGCACAAAAGGATGATACGAAAAACCTCTGAGTGATGGGAGCGCTTCCTGGCCTTGGCCAACCGGTCATCCATGTAGGATTCCAAAATCTTATGAATAAGGTCATAAAATATGTATGTCATCGCTCGTTGGTATGTGGCACCAGCATTCTTAAGACTGAATGGCATGAAAACATAATATTAGGTTCCCCAAGGATTTATAAATGTAGGTTTGGCTTGATCCTCCTCGGAAATTTTGATTTTATTATACCCAAAAAACCCATCCATGAGAGATAAAAATTCAAATCCATTTTTTGCATCGACAATAACGTCAATTGATGGTAATGGGAAATCATATTTAGGGAAAGCTTTGTTAATGACCTAGAATTCTATGCAAATATGGATCTTTCCATTATTTTTGAGAACAGGGACAATATTAGATACCCATTGTGAATAATTGACTGGCTTGATGAATTCCACCCAGAGAAATTTCATTACTTCTTCTTTCACCATGAGGGCCACTTTTGGCTTCATGGATCTCAAATTTTGCTTAATCAACTTTGCATTTGGTTTTGTGATGAGATTGTGCACCACGATATGTGGTGCAATTCTCTTAATTTCTTTGTAACTAAACATAAAATCCTTTTGATGTTATTTGATGATCTGGGTATGTATTTCCACCTCCTTTGAAGTTAATGTGGATCCCAGTTTCAAAATATTTGGTTCTTCCTCTGTTCCAATATTTATATCAATCGTTCCCTTGATTAAGGAGGCATTGCTATCCTCAAACTCAAGTGGGGCTGGAGGTAACTCTAAATCCCCTTCTTCTTCTACCTTGTAAATCTCAAGACCCCTTCCTAGAGAGGATTCGATCATGGGATTCACAAAATAAGAAGAGGAACACAAAATTAAGGAAAGGTATATCTTTTGATAGGTAATATGCAGTTAAATAACTTAAAGTTGATTCATCACTATTAATGTGATCTTAGTAATCGGGCTGACTCAATTTCTACATATGTAAACATTGGGGTCATTGGTTCTTTATGAATCAAGGGTTCGGTGCTAACTAAAACCATGAAGTTGGTATCTTCCATGCCACTACTTGGGGTGAAGCGTGAAGAAATTTTTTATATAGAATCTGTGAGAAGGTTTTGTTCACGTGGAACTGATTCATTTGAGATGAAATCGAACCCTTCTGTCAGACCTAGTACTTCTATTTTGTAATGTTGTAGATTTTCAATTCTAGTCTCATATACTTCAGATATCTGATTTGTGACTAGTTGGCAATCACCCAACACCCTAATATTGATGATACCCATTCTCTTATAGCTACAATGAGACCTAATAAGAGAGCCTCATATTCAACCCCATTATTTGTGCATTCAAAATTTAACTTGAAAGCAAAAGGTAGAATCCTTCCTTCAGGAAAATTAAGGATCACGCCTGCCCTGATGCCAAAATGACACTTGCCTCCATCAAAATGGAGACTCCACCAGCTACTCAGAAAGAAGGATGTTGATTCATCCTTTGTACCTTCTCCCTTTACCTCAGTTACTTCAACCATGTAAACCTCATATGCTATAAGGTAACAAAGTCCAAGGGTATGTCCCATACCCATGGAATCAAAGGGGAGGAGAATAGAAAAATCCTTAGCCAATAGCACGACAATTTTTGTTGTGGTTTCTAGTGACATTGTCTCTACCATAATGGTTTTGTCATTGACCGTAGGAACACTCTTAATCAACACCATAACTTATAACTTTGTTGTAGGGACTATATTTTCTTCATGTACCACACTTGCAGGTTTGTTTAACTAATTCATGGGATGTTAAAACTTAGAGTGGACCTCTAGCCTCTTCCTTAAGTTAGAAAAATATATATCAAAGGGGTTTGGATAACCTTGTGCCTCAAAGACTTTCCCTAAATGCAAGAATTAGACCTCCTGGAATAGAATGGAGGGGATTTACTTCATGGGATGGATCCAAGAATGGCCAAGGATCATATTATAGTTTGTTTCCCAGTCTATAATATAAAACAAAGTTAGTACCATCTTGCACCTGAGAGTAACCGATAATACTATGGTTCTGATCGACATTGACTTGAGGCTATTATAGCCTCTCAGTGTGTTTTTTGTTAAGTAACAATTGGTCTCCCCATACCCTAACTTTTGAAGAAAAGAGAAGGGAACTATGGTAACTGATGCCCCACAATCGATCATTACACACTTTACATAAATATTGTAAATCCAAAATTGTAGGAACAAAGTCGGGTCACCCCTATGAGCTATCTCAGTATCCGTGGGCATCTTCCTAATGTCAAACACGAACCCAATATCTCTCTCAGGATGCCTTGGAGGAATAACATCAAATTCTATGTGATTTATCCATGTCTCTGGTGGAGGGGTAAATTTAATCAAATGGCTGAGACCTAGTGCTTCTAATAAAGCAACTCAATCAAAAGGGGAATTATTCAATAGATCCAAGAAGGAAATGTGTGAAAAGGTCTTGGTCGGATCACCGATTAGATCATAAGCCGCTACTATCTTGATTAGCATATCATGAACATTTTTTGACATAACCAGATAAATCAGAATTGGCTATGAATAATAATCCTTGGTTCTTGTGGTAGGGTTGATTTGGGGTTCAATGTCTACTTCTACCAATCCCAAAATCTTCATTTTCTGGTGACCATCCAAAGATGGTGCTACCTGTGGGTTTGATGAATTTGAGGCTTCAAAATCATGATTCCCTATTACAATAACTTCATTCTAACTATTAGTATCTAATCAACTGTCCATTGGACATATGGGGAGAGGATCATTGAAGATCCCTAGTGGTGTGTTTTGTGGAGATACTGGTCCCATGTAGGCATTTTGAGTGGGTGTTGTTGGGTTTGCCAAAAACATGTCAATAAATAATTGTCTTTGGTCTTTTAGAAAACATTGCATAAACTTGTTAAAATCATGGAAAGTTCTTGCGTCATGCCCTCAAACCCTATGGAAACCATAGTATAAGTCAAGATTGTAATCTTGAGGCCTTTGGTTTGTTCCTTATTGTGGTCTGAAACTATGGTTATTGTTTGGTTGTTGATTGTTATAATTAAAATTTTAGAACCCTTGCCCTTGGTTTTGGAATTGGTTACAGTTTTGACTAGGGCTTGGGGTTAGCGTTTATCTCTGTTGTTGAGGTTATTTATGTTGTTGAGGATGATTAAAATCCACAACATTTATCAAGGGTGATAAATTGTTATTTCTCTGATTATTTCCATTATTTCCATTATTGTTGTTATTTTTAGCACATGTACTGATAGGGTTTAAAACATTGGATTTTTAGGCTGGTCAATCACACCATCAGTCATATCTCCATGATTCTTATTAAGGATATTTGGTCCTTGATTATTGTTTTTGTTTTTGGAGTAACTGGTATTATTTTGATTAGGAGTGACTAACTTCCCATTTTCTCCATAAGTCTTATGACCACTGTATATGGCCACTTGGTCAATCCAAAGAGAACCCTCTAACACCTCTTCATAGCTCCGTATCCTCTTCCTTTTCTCTCTCTTGAGAGAGTTATGGAAGAAATAAAAAAGTTCTATTTGATCCATATTTGGAGCGCTCGTAGAGGAGTAGAGAACTTGACGCAACCTTTGAATAAAGTGGGTTGCAGAATCATTGTGTTCTTCCTTAATATGAAGGAATTCCCTAATTCTTGTTCTCAAAATATTCTTCATATCAAAATATTTGATAAAATCTAATATGAGTTTCTTAAACGAGTGTATTGAAGCCTCCAGTAACCTATAGTACCGATCGAGAGCAATACCTTCTAGTGTCTTAGGGAAAATTTTCATAATGACTGCATCCCGGGGGAGCAGATCTCGAATGGCTATTACAAAATTCTTGATGTGGGTGTTAGGATCACCCTCCCCTTTGAACTTGGGAAGGTTAGAAAAGGGTCTCATGAGCATGACTGTCCAAATGGAGAAGTCTAAAGGTTACTTGAGATATTCAGAATAGGTCCCTATTGTGTATGTTTCTGCCATTGAAGATGTTTGTTGGGGAGGTGGGGGTCTCATTGGTTTCTGAAATGGGACAACATAGAAATTTTTTGGGGTGTATGGCATCCCCAGTAGTTGTCCATATGGACCCAGGTAGGTATATATGTCCCCATGTGAAGATTTAAAACACATGTGTACATAGGGGGGTTTATTACCCTGATATAGAATCGAAGGCATGAAGCCAGGGAACGTTTTATTTCCAGTTGGTATCATGTTTGAGAGCACACTTCCATCTAGTGCCTATTGTAGATATCCATATGTGGCTTGGGAGGCCATACCCGAGGTGGTTGTCCCTGTAAGAAAATCTCCAATATTTTTAGTATTCATGTAGACTAGAGGATTCTATTTAGTAGGTATTTACCCATAATTTTGTGGGTAGGAAGGGGTTTGTGCTTTCACTGTGTATGAATTATGTGTATTTTGGGAAAGCTCTAACTCCTTGAATTTTTCTACCAAAGTAGAAATAACATCACCCATTGACGAGGCGGTGCCTTTATTACGTACCTTTTGTTGAACCCTCGGAGGTTGTTGAGGAGTAAGCTATCTTGCTCTGAATTGTTCACGATGTTGCCACCCCTCATTGGTAGTATTTTCAGTTGGTGGTAGGGTAGCATTATTGGTTTGAAGTAGGACACCACCTTGTCCTTTCAACCTATTAAAAGATTGGTTCATGTTCTAGAAGTGTTTTTCACTCCTAGCATATTGTGCTAAATACTCCTCATCTAGATGGGGGAGTTTATCAGATTGTATGCTAATGGGTTTTCGAAACAATACTTGAGGAGATGAAATTGCTTCACCAGTGAAAGTCATGTTATTTGAACTTTATTCTTCAAGAGGATAGGTCTGAGTGACCTGGTCAAGTTCCTCAATATGTATAGAGGAACCAAAATTGGTTCCCTGAAGTAGAAGGTTTTGAGTGGATGAGCAGTTATCCACCCATGTTTAAATTGAAGGTGATTGTTTTGGTATACTTGATTGGTAATGGTACATGTCAGAACCTAGGATGGGCTAACCATACTCATCGTATCCTGACATATTTAGGGGGTATAAGAATACCTGCAAAATAAAGGATGGATGAAGAAAGTGGAAATGTTTAGAGACTAGATCTTCACATAAGGTTCACCAATTTGTAGGATAGAAAATAAACATGTGACCTTCTTCACACCTGACCTTCGAGGTCATGTTGAGATAGTCCATGTAGAATGATTGTGAATGTGAGTGTGGTAATGGGGATAAAGCTAATTGGGAAATCTTATTTCTTCAACACACAATGTCAAGATCTGTGAGTCTAAAGCAAAGAATTCTCTCATAACTTGAAGTGGTGTGATGGTTAGGTTTGATATAATAGCTGATTGTAGACTCCAATCAATGTTGAGCTTGGCTGAGATTCTATTTGCTGGTTTTTGAACACGTCAAAAATGACATGAGGTTGCCTCATATAGATTTTTAGACAAGTTAATGGAAGTAAGAATGAGAGGCACAGTGAATTCACGGGTATTTACAGGTGATTTTTTGGTCTTGTCAAGAAATTCTTTTCCTGGTCGGATGCTATGTTTAGTAAGGAAAGTTGTGAAATAATATTTGGTGGAAGTGGTGAAGATCTGAAAACTAATGTACGTAAACTAGCGTTAATGTCTAACTAACTAGTAAGCCCATTGGATTCTGGGACCCGAGGATTATAACCAAATACTTGTGAAGGTTATGACCCTTGGATGGTCATGTGCATAATCAAACCTTGTTTCCAGGAGCAGTCCAATAGTTATAGGATTGATTAGAAACTAATTTTTCACCTGATTCTAGATCGTTTATTTGAAGTATTGATGAAACAAATATGGTAACGAGCGTAGGAGGAATACTTGTTCAAATGTTAGTTAATGGGTTTTTGCATGCGTATGAATTATGAATACACAGCTAATTGTGAGAGCTTCCTTTTGGCTAGTAGGAACTACCTGTAATGCAAAGCAAGACCACCAAAAAAAGATAAACAATATATGCAGTGAACTGCCTAGCGTATGCTAGATCTGGGAAGTGTGATACTTCCTACATGGTTGCCAGTCCACTATTTTAAACAATTTAATGTGGTAAAATAAGGTAAAACCTATTTTAATTCGAAAATATTTACGTATCTCACTTAAAACACAATAAGAAATAGATATAATCTAACAGGCTAGGTTAGAATAGGGTCCAAAGGTCAAATAATTGGTTCTAGGTATGTGCAAGTCTGACAAAGGTCTCCGCTAGATCACATGTGAATGAAGGTGAAAGGGAATTAGGTGGGTAGGTCACTGTTCTGGGTTGTATGGGAAAATACAGAGACCGATGTCGATTAATGGTGATCAACGGCGGTTGGGTGTAACCGGTGCCAGTTATTATGGAGTTCTAGGAATGCCACAGAATGAGATTCAGGTCTCCTTTTTTATTGCACAAAGGACTTTAGTTGGTCGGGATGAGGTATTGGGTTATTTAGGTAGGATTTGGTAAATTTTTAATGGGTATATGGAGGGGTGAGTGTTGGAGGAGTTCAATGTGTGGCTAGGTAAACAAAATATGATAATATAATGAAGAAATGGAATAAACCAGAGAAGTATAACTATTACTTACTTGGATCCTGGTCTTAGATGTCTGTGAGTGAGGGATGGAGGTGCTAATGAGAGGTTCATGGCTGCAAGTGATCACAAATTAATGGAAAGCTTTTGTATGGGCTGCATGTACATTCCTCTTTGCTTGGTTAGATCAGATCATTGTTGAGATGGCTGTGCAGGAAAAGATGTTTGATCTCCTTCCTTGCATGCATGTTCTCGCTAGAATATCTAATGTTTGCCAACTTTTGCAATATTTTCCCAACCTTCTGTCAACCTTTAGAATAAGGTTGTTTTGGGATTAAAATGATAACCAACGGTGGTTCGAGCTTAACCGGTGATGGTTAGGGGTAACCGGAATCGATCAAGGTGGGATTTCCTAGGTTTACTAAACTAGGGAGACCCTCTTGATTTCCTCAGATCTCGTGTTGTTAACCCACAGATTAGACTAGGAGCTTCTTGTAAGCATGTGGGAATGTGGTTAGAGGGAATGTAGACATTGATTTTTAGGGTTTAGGTAAGTCTCATTTAGTTATGGCAACTTACTAAGAATACGTCTTAGGTTGAATTGGCTTGGTGAGGTGTCTAGGTGAAGTATATGTGTGGATATTATTTAAATTAAGATATTTAAATAATAAATATGGTGAGGATAATGAATTAATTTAATTTAATTAATTAAATTAATATTAGTGGGGTGAAGGGGGTCATGGCTAGGTGAATGTGATGAAGGGTGCTTATTTGTTGAGGGACCAAAGGGGAGTGTGACCTAATTTTAGTGTCTAAATTTTGCCCCTTTTTGTTGTGTAGCTTGTATTGGTAAGCGATGCTAAAAAAAATATGATTTGGTTGCCCCATGTGTGGGTGAAGTTGATCCCCCTCAAACTAGGAAATATCGAGGTGAAAGGTAGAATCGGTGAGTGGTTTGATAAAAAGGTGAATGTGAGGAAAATAAAAGTGGATAATAAGGGAAAAAAAGGAGCAAGGTCTACTCGGGTAAGCTATGTAATGGATCAGGGTCAAAGGTAGTAATATTCAAACACATGCACATGTATAAACTGTAGCATGCTACTAGGTTGAAGAGTAGGAAAACTCTACATTTTCTAAGGTCGAGAGGTTTATCCAAACAAGGTTGAAGTGATTCCGATATCCAAGGTATAAGATATGGTCAGGAAACACAACATAGGTTAGGTGTAGGAATGTTTTGGTATGTTCAGGTACACCAAAGGTAGGGTCAGGATAAACGGTCATGGCAATAGGCTAGGTAAGGTCATTAGGTCAACAACATAGGTAACAGTGCCACAAGGTATAATGAACACATGAGGTCAAAGGTCACTAGTGATGGTCCAGGTATAAATATATAGGTCATAGCATGGGTATGGCCATGGTAGTGGTAAAATAACAAGTCCCAAAAGGAGGAAAAAGGGAGGTAGTAAATGATGATGTCAGGAAAGGTGAGGTAAATGGGTAGGGTAAAGGTGGGGTCAGATAAATGATCAAGCTGAAGGTTTGGTGGGGCAAAAAAATAGGTAGGGGTAGGGTAAATGGGTGAAATTTTGGGCAATGTATAGGGGAGGGTGACCGATTCCAGTCAAGGATAACTAACATCGGTATAGGTCAACTGAAGATGGTTAGGTAGGGCACATGACCAATTCCGGTGAAGGATAACTGACGTCGGTTAGGATGGGTTTGTTATAAAAATAAAAAATCCACATTTTTTGTTATTCATTTGTTATTCTTCGAAGTGAGAAATTTACAAAAAGGAGAAAAAAGTGAGAAAAGTGTCTAGACGGAATGGAACAGTGAGCTGGCAGTGTGATCGATGAGTGATTGGTTGGTGAGCAACGAGTCCATAGGATCATTGTGAGGGATTCTATTAGTGAGAGGTTGCGGCTGGCTATTTGGTGATGGCAGAGGCTAGAGAGGGATCAGGTGGGCCACCGATACAATATCCAGACATGCCACTGAGATGGTGGTAACACAACAACGTAAGTGCCCTACTCTACGTTGTTGATTTGTTAGATTATAGGTTATTTTAGGGGTATATTAGGGTTTTGTTTGTTTTGTGGTTTGGTGGGTAGGCACAACTTAAATTTGGGAATGGGGGGACTATTGGGTAAAAGGAGGAATGGGGAGGGTAATAAAGGGGATAGGGGAAGTGGGTGGAGGTCCAAGTGTAGGTTAGGTCATCGTAGGTGGGGTAAAAGGGGCAGGGGGAGCTTTTTTAGAAAGGAGGTTTGAGGAAGTCGTAGGTTTTTTCGCGATAGTGACCGGCGTCGGTCAAGGTTGGCTGACGTTGGTTAGGTGGAACCGGTATTGGTCACCAAAAAGGTCACTAATGTTGGTTAAGGGGTAACTGGGGTCGATAAAGGTGAACTGGTATCGGTCACCAAATAGGTGACTAATGCCGGTTAAATGGTGACTGGGGTCGATTAGGATGAACTGGTACTGGTCGGAGTGGTGGGTAAAAAGGTCCAAAAGTGGTGTGGGCTAGGTATTTGAGATGGGTAGGGTGAAAATAAGGTATAGGGAAATGATAATGGTTGAAAATGGATTGATATATATAAATTAATGTTGTGCTTGTATTGAATACAAGGGAGAGCACAGTTAGATATGCGGGATAGGGTTCTGCCTCTATTGGTGACAGTACGTGGCATAGTGACCCTAGAGGACCTACAATATGTGGAGATAGTTGGCATAAGTGGGGTTAGGCACTATATACATGTAGTCCAGTATTCTATTTTTATGGTCATGCTCATCGATAAATGGGACTTGGTGACCAACACATTCCACCTGCTGACATGTGAGATGACTATCACCTTGGAGGACATGTTCCAGATTCTTCAGTTACCCATATTGGGTGCCCAAGTTTATTCTATCTCCTCTAAGGCATCATACGAGCTGATTATGACTGGTTTTGGAGAGGGGATGGCCAATCTAAGATTCCATAGTGCCAGTTTGAGCTATGGAGGGATGTACCTAGCTCGTCTGGAGGAGATGAGGCTAGTGGTGTTGTTGATGGAGGTAGTGTGCTGCTATGCACTACCAGATGCAAAGGGTGGATGATTTCCCTGATCACTGATGGGGGTACTCCATAACATGATGGTACATAAGACCTGCTTTTCCTGGGCACCAGGATACTTGGTGTAGCTATAGAGGGAGTTATGGGTATATGGGTGGTTGCGTAGGTTTAGCCTATGTTGTATGTTTTTACTGCATTGTTGGGCATACAAGCACATAGTTTTTTTGCGTCCTATAGGGATTCCCTAAGCAGATGCATTCCCAAACTAATTTTTGTGGGTGGGGTATAGGAGATGGGTGCTAGTGATAGGAGAGTGGAGATCTGATAGGATGACACATGATGTGGCCCATTTCCGGTAGTTACTGGAGGGGTCATCTAGAGTGGAAATTATATGGAGGCCATATGTGGGATTCCCCTCATATAGGCATATGCATGAGGAGCTAGATGAGCTCTAGCTAGAGAGATGGATACAAGGTCTTTCTACTGGGGAGGATGAGATGATCTTAATAGACAGAGTCTGATGACAGTTCGGGCTAGTACAGGACATACCTCTTCCCTTCCCACAGTACCAGAGAGATGATGTGGAGAGGCCCTTACCTCTACCACATTCTACAGTTCCCATAGGGAAGGAGGAGCAGTCAGTAGACTAGCGGATAGATGGCATCAGGTGTATAAATAGGTACAGACAGTGGTGGGTAGCTCTGTTACAAGCCATACCACCCAGACTGAGGTAGCTTAATCTAGCTACCATTATAGTGTAGAGAGATTCCCTACAGGGGCAGGTAGCTATGCTCATTACCTAGTTGGGTATACTATAGACATAGCTAGAGGGTTTGGAGGCAGAGGTAGTAGAGATATGCATATAGGTGGCCAGTATATAGACCAAATTGACTAGTGGAGGAGATAGAGTGGAGGGGGATGGTCAGATGGCAGGCTTACAGGCTAAGGTGGCAGGTTTACAGGGCTAGTTGGCCATATCCTAGGCATATATTGGGGTCTTACAGGCCCAAATATAGGCACAAGGGTAGGGGGTACAACCACAGGAACTGGGACCGAGTCCTAGTTCACAAGAAGGAGCAAGGTAGGATCATGTAGGACATGTACAGGGGCCAAAACCTAATGGGACCACCATAGAATGTGTCTATATCCAGGTTACGGGATGCCCTAGGTGATTCGAGATATTATCAGGACTAGCTGATGGTGGCCGGGATAGACTTCATATCCTATGTCGAGTACCAGGCACAGTAGGCGTCCAGTGAGAGAATGAGATCCCACACTCACAGTATGGAGAGCACAGGGTTCCGGTGAGCTCTGAGGCCTGATTAGGTATAGGCTACTAGCACACGAAGACCAACTCCATATTAGGTGCCAGTAGGGACCTAGGAGGCTAAGGGTATAGGAAATACCAAGATGGAGGAAATCTGCAGAGATGTTTGATATGGTGCTTGGTTTTTTATGTATGTTAGTTTTTGTGTGATATATATTGGCTTGCGTGTTGAGAGATATTTATAGTGTTGATCACATACCAACCTGCGTGCCGATGATAGTGAGGATGTATGACAGATCTTTATATATTTCAAGCATTTACTGGCTCTGAAGAGATTTTTTATTATTCATTATTTTAGTGTATATATGAGACCGACCTACATGCTGATGAAATTTTGTATTGTATATCGGTCTGCATGCCGACAATTTTGAGATGATGGACATGATGAGATAGCCATGTATATTTGAGATACACATTGATTTATATAATGAGATACATGTTATGATTTGATTTGTTGATGTGTTGACAAGATACATGGTATTATTTGATTTTTTGATGTGTTTATGAGATATGAATTTGTTGTGTTGATATGGATGGAAATTAGGTGAGTTAGTCAGGATGGATTCAGGTTAGTATAGGTATGGATCAAATCAAGTTGGTTTAGACATGCATCGAGTCAGGTTGGTTTAGGCATGGTTGAGTCAGGTTGGTTTAGGCATGGTTGAGTCAGGTTATAGGCATAGATTGAGTCAAGTTATAGGCATGGATTGAGTCAAGTTTGTTAGGCATGGTTGAGTTAGGTTTTTTAGGCATGGTTGAGTTAGGTTTGTTTAGGCATGGTTGATTCAAAAGTAAGTGAAGTGGTGATTCATTATTTTATGCAATGAATGATAATATGGGTCGTATGTGAGATGTTGTATAATCTATGCATAGTGATGATAGAGAAATGGTAGGTGTAATAAATGTATGTTGTGATAATGTTTAAAATATGAAACAACTCATTATGGATGTGGTTTAATTTCCAATTTTGGGTATAAAATGGAAATGAAGTTAGGTTTGATGTAATGTGAGGCACATGGAAGATGAATTGCTCAAGGTAGAGGATGGCAGAGCTAACCTCCAAGGGCCCCATGCACTCAAAGTGTTGCCTACATAGTCCCGACAAAAAGGGGCCTTAGGCCAATGTAGTTCTCCCATAAGCTAGGGAAGAATATGAGGAGGTATGAAAATGAGTTGGTAGGTTTTAGGCATGGTGTGGGTTTAGCTTTGTTAGGTGTGGGTTAATTAGAGGTAAAGTGATATAGGTGGGGGCAATTTTGGCAAAAGAAGAAGATTACCCCAAAAGTAAGCATTAAGGACCAAGTCCTGTATAAGGCAATCAAAATGTTAAAAAAGATGGTTCAAAATATAAGAGGGAGTAATAAAGCCACATGGTTTAGTAGGATCATACCAAGTAGATCATACCTTGGCAGAGGTGAGGAATGTAATACCCTAAAGAAATTGTAGGATGTACTGTTCTATAGTAAAAAGTAGTCACATGATCACCAAATGTCTAAGTTCTAAGAAGTCCCTTGAGGCAAAAGGAAATGGGAGTGGGAATTGTAAGAAGGGTGAAAGATAGTTAATTTTTATGTGGTATGAAGTAACATGCACTTTGGGAAAGAGAACCTAAATCAAAATTTGGGCAAGTCCATGACAAAAATTTTGATTTATAGTTTGAGATAGACTGATCAATGTGGGAAGCTTCAATTGCTCTCATTTTTTTAAGAGCTTTACATAGTTGTCCTTCTAGGGAGCAGTCTATTTATAGCAGCAATTGGTCAAGAGGAAGATGTCCATTTGAGGGAGTAATCTTATTATTGGAATTTTGACTCAAGGAGTTGGGTCCCATGTGAGGTCTTGAGGCCATGGACAAGACAAAGGTGGAGAAGAAGAATCTTGTTTAAAAGGCAAGGTGAAATGACCATGGGATCTCATCTAAAGGAAGAAGAAATGTATCCATGGGAATCATGTTATATGCAGTGACATGGTACACATATTTAAGAGAAGATAACAAGTGACGGGTACTCACATGATTCTTGTTTAATCATTGGTGAGGTGTATGGAGTGAATAGCGCTCGAGGGATGAGCATGGAAAGGGACAAAAGGTGAGGGAGGACTACAAGTCAACAATAGAATGGTTGAAGATGCAAGGCGTTAAGGGGCTCAGGTTCGGGTTTAGCATAGAGTGATGATAAATGGTAAGCACCTGATCCATAGCTATGAGTCACAATGTATGGTCCAAGCCAATTAGGAATAAATTTTCCCCATTTACTTTTTTCTGCTTTGGTTATGTGTTGATTTTCTTTCAAGACAAGGTCACCAACTTGGAAGGTTCATGCATGCACACATTTTTCATAGGCATGTTTGATACATTTTTGATAAACTTGAAGGTGATCTAGAGCGTTAAGACGGCATTCGTCTAATAACTTTAGTTGTGCTAAATGGTCCTGATTAAAGTTATTATCATTGAGCATGTCATGGAGAGAAATGTTGAGTGAGGGGATCTAGACTTCGAGAGGTATAACTACCTCTATACCGTAGACCAGATAAAATGGTATGGCCATATTGAAAGTGTGAATACTAGTACGGTATTCCTATAGGGAAAAAGGAATGTGCATATGCCAATCCTTCCCAGTATTTTCAACCACTTTCATGAGAATCTTGTTGAGGGTTTTGTTAGTGGATTCAGCTTGGCCATTGGTTTTTGGGTAATAAGGTGATGAGAAACTAAGCTGAATGTCTAAAGCATCACAAATTTTTTGTAATGTTTTGTTTTTTAATTGTTTTTCATTGTCAGTGATGAGGTGATGTGGAACACCAAAGAGACAAATGATGTGGTGGTTAATGAACTCACATATTTTCTTATCTTTTGTGGAAATGAGTGGTATGGCTTCCACCTATTTTGTATAGTATTCGGTAGTAGTGATGATCCATTAATGGCATTGGGAAGAATGAGGATTGATTTCTCTAACAAGATCCAAACCCCGTTGAGAGAAGGGCCAAAGGTCTCGAGCAACCTGTAAGGCATGACTAAGTGTATGATGAATATTGGAATGTTGTTGGCATTTTACACAATGTTTGACGTAATCTCAACAATCATGGTTAAGGGTCGGCCAATAATATCCCAGGTGAAGAATACACTTAGCAATAGTAAGGCCATTGAAGTGGCCTCCACATATGCCATCATGAACTTCTGTAATGGTATAAGGAATTTCAGAACTTGTGAGGCATCGTAAGAAAATACCATCAAAGCCGTGCTTATAGAGGAGGCCCCCGAGAATGACGTAACGAGATACCTTTTTAAGGAAGGTGCATTGTTTGTTACGGGTGAGATCAGGAGGTAAGATGGAGAGAGAAAGGTAGTCAATGTATTGTTTATACCAAAGGTCACTCAAGTCAGGGGTAGCCATTCTAATCGTGTAAACATCATGAGGTAAATAAGAAAGTGATTGGAGTTGTTTTATGGTGACAAAGATTGTAGAATCGGTGGGTGAAGCGGGTATTTGGGAAGCTAAGCAGGCCATGGTATCTACAAAATTATTGGTTAAATGTGGGATGGTTTGAAGGGTGTAATGATCAAAGGTGGTCAAAATATGTCTACATGATATTTATACTTTTGAAGTATTTCATTACAAAAGTGGTACATACCATTGAATTGGTTTACAACCAATTGAGAATCACCAAAGATGTTGATTGATTTGACATCTAAGGCATAGGTGGCTTGGAGACCTAGTACAAGTGATTCGTATTTGGAAATATTGTTGGTAAATTCAAAATATAATTTGAATGACAAAGGCATGGGTTCACCATCAAGAGGAAATGAGGATAATACCAGCCCCACCACTATGCTGACACTTGGAACCATCGAAGAAGAGTGTCATTTGGTAAGGAGGTTCATCCAAGGAGAGTGTAGCAATCGACTCATCTGGAAAGTAAAAATTAAAGGGTTGATTCCTAGAAATAGGTGCATCAGCCAATTGGTCGGTGATAGCATGGCCTTTAATGGACTTTTGATGAATGAGTTCGAGGTCAAGATCAGCTACAAGCATAAGCCATTATGCGGCACACTGATTTTGATAAATTTTGGCATACATGAAGTGTAAGAGGTCGGTGTTGGTCACAACATAGGTTTTATGGTTGAGTAGGTAATGACGGAGTTTGGTGGCAATGATAACTAAGAATAAGAAAAAAAATTTGGGATGGGTGTATCAGGTTTTGTAGTCCAAAATAGTACGGATGATGTAATAAACCATCTGCTCCCTATGTTGTTCATCACGATGAGAGAGCATGGTTCCCAAGGAATGATCAGTACCTGAGATGTATAGGTAAAAAGGTTTATCATCTTTAGGTGGGATGATTATGGGTGGTTGGAGAAGGTATTGTTTTAAGGCCGCAAAATCTTTGTGACAGTCATCATCCCATTTAAAGGAGACATCCTTTTTATGCACATGATGAAATGATTGACATCAATCAAATAATTGTGAAATAAAATGGTGAGTGGACTGTAACTTACCTTGCAGGCTATAGAGATGTTGAAGGTTATTAGGTGGAGGCATTTCAAGAATGGCCTTGAATTTAGTAGGGTCAACTTCTATACCATGGAGGGAAACGATAAACCCAGGAGATTTCTTGAGAGAATCATGAAGATGCATTTCTTAGGCTAAAGGTGTACGTAATATTTAATGAGGCGATCAAAGATGGTTTTAAGATTGGTTAGGTGCTCAAAGTGGAATTTAGATTTGGCCAAGAGATCATCCATGTAATATTCCAATATGCAATGCATGATGTCATGGAAGATGTAAGTCATAGCCCACTGATATGTGGCACCAACATTTTTAAGGCCAAAAGGCATGACTCGATAGTAGAAGGTCCCCCAAGAGGTGATGAATGAGGTCTTGTGTTGATCCTCTGGGGAAAGAAAAATTTCATTATAACTTGAGAATCCATCCATGAGTGATATCATCTTGTGACCAGCAGTAAGGTCAACCAACTGGTCAATACCGGGTAAGGGAAAGTCATCTTTTAGACATACTAGGTTGAGGTTATGGAATTCCATGTAAATACAGAGTCCCGCTATTACCTTAGTGACAGGGACAATGTTAGAAATCCAACGAGGATAATAAATGGGTAAGATGAAGGAAATAGAAAGAAGGCACTGAAGCTCCTCTTTGTAGAGAAGGGCAATTGGAGGGTACATTTTCCTCATATTTTGTTTAATGGGTTTGGCATCGGGAACTGTTACGATATTGTGGACCACTATGGTGGGGTCAATATCTAGAATCAGGTGACCCCCATCAATCATCACACGGTGTACCCGTATGTCATCGATGTGGACAGTGATAAAGAGGGTTGGGTCTGGGTCATCATTTTGGTGTGGTGAGATCTCTTCCTCTTAGAAGCTAAGGGAGGCCACTTGGTGAATAGGGTGGGGTGAAGATGAAGATTGTAATTTGGTGAGAGAGGATACATGATGGGGTGTGCTAATGGAGGCTACAGGTGTAGGGTCATTGGGTAAAACCTCAATAGATTAAAGAACCTCCATGAGATCCTGAGGTCATATAGGGATATTTTGAGGGGAGACTGGTGTAATTTTTTGAGCATGGTGTGATGTGTAACACCATTATAAATGGGGTACGTGGGGCTGCAGATAGTGATTTTAGGTATGGGTGTAGATGGTATGTTGGGTATAGGATTGGTTGGTGGGTCAGTTTCTTTTTCTTTACCTTTATCCTTCTGAGCATGTGTAGTGATGTGAATCATGTTGATCTGAGGGGATTTGGTAACTGGAGAAGGTGTAGGGTGAGTGGTATAATGACATGATAGGAAAAAACCTACCGGAGGAGAAAAACCCTGTGAGGTGATTTTTGGACAACGAAATTTGGGTGGTGGCATGGCAAGTTATCTGATGCGAACCATGTTAATTTCAAATCTTGGGGGTGGCTCTAGGACCTATGAGGGTGGAAGTTGTGGTTGTTGAATGGGTAGTGTGGAATGGGTGTAGGTGAAGCTAGATCCTCATTGAGAAGGTCATCATTGTCAAAATTGGCTTCTGGGGGACACAACTAGATGAGGACTGTTTTCAACACCTTGCAGTTCTCCACATCCTGCCTTGGCACACGATGGTAGGTGTAAGTTTTAGTATCGTCAAAATATTTTTGCTTGGGTTTGAGGGGGTCATAAGGCCTAAGTGGATGTAATGTGATGACAGAAGTCTCAAGGAGGTTGGTTAAAATTTTGGCATAGGACCCTGCTAGTGGATCATAATGGGAAGTGAATGTGCATTTGGGTGTAGGTGTAGTTGATTATTGGGGAATGATCTTTGGAAGAGGAGGAGTGGGTTGAGCTATGGGTTTGGATGCTGACATGGTTTTTGGTGTTGGTTGTGTTGGTTTAGGTGGGGGTATAGTAGGTGAACGAGTAGGAGGGTGTGTGGTTGTTTTGACTACCTTATTGTGCGGTAGTGGAAATTTATTTTTGGGTTGCACCCTCTTGAGTAAAGGTGATGTGGGTGTATGAGTTCTAGAAGGAAAGGAAGATGGGGGAAGAGGATGAGTTACCCATGGGGATAACGAAGGTGTTTTTAAGGTTAATGATGTGGGTCGTGCTTGGGGTGTGAGAGATAGCGACTGAAGTGTAGTGGGTAGTGAAGCAATAACTAAGGGTATTGGAGGTATGGGTGGTAAAGATGTGGCAAGTGCTGGTGTAAGTTGTGTTGGGTGTATGGGTAGGTTAGAGGTTTGTGAGGAAGGAATGGGTTGTTTTTTTTTTGGTTTATTGGTGGGTGGAGGTTTCTTTACCATGTGAGGAAGCTATGATCATAAGAAGGACGGGATAGGCGCAGGTGTGATTGGTGTAGTCAGGGTATGAGTTCTATGGGTGTGGTGCTTTTATTTAGGTGTTGGAGTAGGTGTGGTGTTGTATTTGGAGGATGTAGCTAAATCTGGTTTGATAGGTGGATGAGTAAGGCTAGTAGTCGAGGTGACCCCTAAAGTCGTAATAGGTTTAGTCGAGGATGATGTCATAGGTGTGGGATTGGGTTTAGATATAAATTGGGATTTGGGTAAGGATGTGGTTTGAGCTATGACAGGTGTCTTGAAGGAGTTATGATAGAGGTGGTTGTGTTTGGTTCGATTAGTCAAAATATTTTTGGGTAGATAGTGGAGGTATTAGCAAGTGACTTCTACATCTATGTTGAGACAGGAAGTAAAAGAAGTCCCCATAGTAAATCTCTATCCACATAATCTAAGTGATCAACCAAATGCAAGAATGGCACATATGTAGGTGGAGTTGATAAGGACCTAATGGCAATTCCCGTAAAATGTGTCTTAGAGATGGGAAATTGGCTAGCTTCAGCTTCCGTGGGTAAGAGAGCCAAAAGTAGTTTTGCAGGATTTTGGGTAGCATATGGAGAATGCTCACCAAGAGGCAACGGTATCTCAATTGGGTCTATGATAGGTGGAGAAGATGATGAGTGTTGTTGGTGCAATTTATGGGTTTGCACACTTTTCTTTGATTTTCCATGCTTCACTTTTGCTCAAAAATGTTTTATTGGCTCGAGCTGGTGATTTGTAACTCTCTTTTTTTTAGTTGGATGCTTTCAAATGCCCTCATTGTTGTTATTCTTCCCTAAATTGAAGTAAAATCCAAGTTCCCCCTGTTTGTGCCCTGATTTATTCATTTTCACGGGATGTGTTTTTTTCTCCTTTGCCAAATCATGAAAGAGCTCGAAATTGATCAAATCCTGAATTCGTGCAAGTGTTTACCCAATCCCAAGGTTGCAAAATATGTCAAGAGATGATTCATTTGGTTTAAAATGAAGAATTCTTCCTTCCCTGTCAAAAAATTCAGTTTCTAGGGCATTCCCTGAATTTTTCACGTTTTTGACAAGCTCTCGGGCCGTCAAATTTATCATTGTAAACTCCATGCTGACATGGTAAGCTCTCATTGGCCAGGTGCGGTCGGAAAAAATGTTATAACTTGTCAAATTTTAAATTTTTGGCGAAGGGAGAATTTGCTCCGTGGCCCCGCATTTTCCTAGTGTGCCTACATGGCATGATTTGATTGGTCAGATGGAGCAGCGAGTGGCAGAGGTCACTTAAAAATTTTGCCTTCATTTTTTGCAAATTTCTCAAAATCAAATTGTTGCCCGAAGACTTGCACCCAATGAAAGGGTGACACATGTCCATGGGAGCAAAGCAAAAGCTGGGTGATGCATGTTTTTTGGATTTTTTCCTTTGAAGGAAAATTTTCAAAGCAACATTTTTGAGCCAGATCTCTGTGTGAATCACAGTGTGACACATAAGCACAGGGATGAAATGGAGAGGCAGAGGCTTGGAGAAATTTGAAATTTTTCTAAACTTTAAAGGGTAAAAGTTAAATTTCGGTTCAAGGTCCCGCCGCTAATGAACAACGGACACATGTCCAACATTTAATGGAAATTTGGAGCACGGAGGAAAGATGGAAAATTTTCCAAATTTTAGCAAAAAATCTCAAAGTGAAAAATAAACCCACGGAAAAATTTGGAGGTTTGGCTATACATCCAATAGGACAATGACACGTGGCATTTTTCAAATGTCAAAAGAGAGAGGTCGGGCCCGCATGGAGTTTTGATGCTTGGGGAGGAATGAACGCAAACTTGATTAGTTGGATCTGCATCAAATGGGAGATCGACAAGTGGAAAAAGAGGTAGCGGGTGTTTGGGCCCATGGGGAATGTTCATAAAATTTTCCTTTTTGTGAAAATGTGGTAAAATTCATCGAATTATCTGGCGGCTTCAGTGGGGGCCCATAGAAGGACACATGGCGCATCCAGGGGGTCACGGGGAAAATTTTCAAAATTTTCCCAAGGGCAGAAAAGGTTCAAAACACATTTTTAAAGTTAGAAGTTTGGTCCAATGGTATTTGGACACGTGTCCCACCCATCCAAAGACAAAGAGGAAAGATATCATCTGACACATGGAGGGCGGAATTTTAAAGTTGATTTTAATCAACGACAGCTGTGCATTTTCATTTTTAGGCACCATTGGAGCTCCAAGAAGTGTGGAATTGTCATTTTTTCACCAAAACACATGAAATTTTATATGAATATGCATCCCTTCGGCATTCTGAACAAAATGACATCATTTATTTGGCTGATTCAGTGCCCTATAGTTTTTTTTGTGAGATATTTTTCTCAGCCCGTGAAAAACACGTGAAAGGTAAAAATGAAAAGTTACAGAGTTAAAAATGGTGAGGGAAAAAGGTGAAAAATGATTGCAAATGCATGCTGGCATGGTGGAATGCCAAAAACATGACCCTAGGATGGATAAGCATCTGAGTTCATGCTATATTTTAAAATATTTGTGCATCTCTAGCATTTGGTGAGCTATTTCACAGTTTTATATCATTTTTCATCAAATGGATAGGGTTTTGTAACAAATTTGATCCCTTTGGCATATTCCTTTCTTGGGATGCAAGGATCCAAGATGGAATATGGTATACCATATAGTTTGGAAGCATTTTGTAGGTCTGTTGAGAATTTTGGAGAAGGAGAGAAGGATTTTCACAGGGAAAACTAGAAGAAGTCCATTTCCTTTTTGGAGAAACTACCTCAGAGCCATTTTTATTCCAGTTTGCATCAAATGTTCATCATGTTGAGTTGGTTTCAGCTGTAAAGCCATCAACAAGCTTTGAGATTATCTAAGTAACATTCCCTTGCTGATATATTTGATCAAATTCTTGGATTAACTGGTTTTATCTCTTGGAAAAGCTTGCATGCACTTATATTTCAGTATGTTTTCAATTTGTGTTTCATGCTCATGTTGCAATCTTGTGTTTGGGATATTTATTTGTCATGCATGGTCTCATTTCTTATAGAGGGTTTGAAGGCATATGCCATCTTCCATTCAGAAGAGCATTCATTTGAGTGGAGATAAATAGATTTAAATTTATCTTACCTTCCTTGTAAATTGAGGGTGTTTGCAAACCTTTGGTTGTACCTTAGGACAAGATCTAACAAGGGGTTCTGAATGCTTTATTGATATTTTGCTTCAAGCCTTTGTGGCAAGCTATCAAATTTTGTATGGAATAGTGCAGATTTGGGCATCCATATGTGCACACATCCTGGTTCAAAGAGCACTTCACATTCATTGAAATATCTCTGTTGTTTAGGTGTTGTAATAATTTTGCAAGGTTTCCCAAATAATGTGATGACTCCTAACTACTCTTGTCCCAATATCTCTCATCAGAATTTAACTTTAAACTAAATCATCCTACCTACAATACCCCTACATCTGCATTATGTGTCCACAAAATAATTCAATCCTTTCACAAAAATGCACAAAGTTGATCAGGGTTTTATCATGTCTTTAGTAGCTCTAGCTTTTTCTTGAGAACATTTCCATCATTTAGTAGTGACAACTCCTTTGAGTTTGGATAATGGATATTTGATCATGTTTTTACAAAGCTTTCTCCACATCATATGCAAAACACAAGGATATCTTCATCTCCTTACTATATAGGGGCTGCAATATAGGTTCTCTTACCTTGGTTGATAGGCACAACCTAGAATAGTGAGGGTTAGATCAAAACCCTTATGAAGGTGTTATCCACTCCCTCAATTCTTGAATGCAAACAAGTAGATAGGTGTGATCCCTAGCTACAAACTACATACAAAACATCTATCTATCCTTGAGTGTCTTGTGTAGATTCATGATTTTGTTCAAGTTGTGAAGGAGATTAAATCTAGATACCAACACCTGAGTGGCGCCGTTTCCAGGGAGTTCTTCCAATTTCTTGGAGGTTTTGAAGTACTTGAAAGGTTTGAGAATTTTTTGGATCAAGTATTTGAGCTGTTATATTATTGAGATATCATTTCATACCTTAGATCTGGATGTGTGGGTAAGAAAAACTTCAAACTCAGCCTGCTCTCCTCATCTACCAGTAGTTTATGTGATTTTGATGCACTATTTTTGGTTGAATTAAGAAGAAGAAAATATGATTTGTAAATCCTTACAAGTTTTTAGTATAGCATGCATTTGACAGAATATTTTTTAGTGCTTTCTTGCACAAATAAGGTGAAAATCCTTGGTGGCGACTCCATGCTATTGGGATATTGAAATGCTAGTTGTCTAACACATTTTGTCATTTGAAATTTGTTTGAAACTTGTTGTTTAAATCTTTCAAACTAAAGGGAAGGAGATCCCTCTTCATCAAGGACTCTTCTAAGAAGTTGCTCACAAAATCAAGAAGCTCAGAACTAGAAGGAAGAAAAGTGTGGAAAGTGGTTGGTGATTTGGTTGTAAGGAAAGGAATCCCCATAGTTGAATTTGAAGGAGAACAACCAGTCATTGAAGATTATAATTCCTCTTCAAGTAGATCTCATTCAAGAAATCTTCTTGCTGATTTTCATTCTCCATCAGGTGTGGGACCTTCTTTTGTATTTAAAGAACTTGCTATTAAATCTTCTCCTGTGGTTTCTAAGTTTGCTAAAGTCTATCAAGAGAGAGAGCCTTTGGGGAATTGTCATTTTAGAGATCATTCATCTATTCCAATCAAACCCATTACTACTCCTCATCAGCTTGTTTCACCTCCAAGATCACCCCCACCAAATAATATGGCTCAACCTAGACCTCCATTTGTTGTAAACACATTTGGTCCTATAAATTTTGGAGGAATGGATGGTTATCCAAATGCTGTCCCACAGGATGTGAGAAATATATTACCAAAATTCTAAGGTAACAATGCCATAACTGGAGATCAACACCTCAAACTCTTTTTTAACATGATGGAAGACTTTGAAATATAATTTGAGGATGTGTATATCAAGTTGTTTATCCATACACTTAAGGAAGATGCAAGAGATTGGTATAAAGCTCTGCCTAATAACTCTATTGATTCATTGACTGAGATGAGTAATACATTGAGATTACAATACGGAAACAAAACAGATCCAAGGTTCCTTCTATCTGAGTTTGAGAACATCAAGAAGAACCCTAATGAGACCGTTCATGATTTCAATACAAGATTTAATAAGAAATTGAGAAGGCTGCCTATAATTTTGAGGCCTTGTGATGAATATTTCTTGATCAAATATGCAGATGCATTTGATAAAAAGGAAGCCTATTACTTGAGAGACAAGAATCCTACAAACTTGAGGCAAGCTTTCACCATGGCACTTCAAATTGAAAATAATATTAAAGCTATTGGTAAACCACTTAAGAGGGATAGTGTGAAGTTGATAAACCCTGAGAAGCCTCAAACTAGTGAGGGTGCTGATTTGGAGGATGTTGTCAAGACTTTGGCAGGGGCTGTCAAAGAAATTTCCTACAAATTAGCCCTGGTTGAGAAAGGAATTGGAAAAAGTTCACAAGCACAAGAAAGAACTCAAAACCATGATATATTTGGCAATCATCCTAGGGGTGATCAAAGACAGGATGAAAGAGTTAAGGGGCTTATTGGATCTGTAAATAGACAACCCCAAGCACGTGAAAATATAGTGGTGCCTGACCCTCTAACTGCAAGAGTTACTGCTGTTCAAGAAGTTGCTGATATGGATTGGTGTGATAGATTTTTTCTTCCTCATCCTCCATGTGAAATGAACCAGCAAGATATTGGTGATGATAATGAGAATGAAATGTATGATGACATTTGTATGATGGGTAGCTCTTCAGGCTCATAGCAAGCAGCAACATCAATAGATGTGATAAGTGCAAGGATTGCTGCAACCTTTTGGGATTGCATAAAGAGGGTGCCATTTCTTTCTCTTCCTCTAACTCATGATGTAGATGTAGTTTAGGCCTTTGAAATTCCTAATAATGACTTTGAATACCTAAGGGCTTTAATGATCAAGAAGTATGATAGTGATATTCCTTCGGAGGAAGATAGACAATTGTTAATGAATGTTGTGGTTGGTCAAGAAAAGGAGTACAATACTAGAAGTAAAGTTGTTAGAGGAGCTAGTCCTCAAGCCAAGCTGAAGACACCCTTGCTCACAAGCATTCCCAAAGATAATCCTAGAAGGGAAACAATTGCTAAGAACCCTGCTGTCCCATGCAAAAATATCAGTCCTCTCCATGCCCAGGATGCCAAGAATACTTCTCCATCTGATGAACCTTCTTGTTTCCCTTCCAATGCTATTTTTCCAAAGAATGTTCCATATGATATAGCCCAGATATTAATCCAAATTAAAGTGAGTGTTCCCATTATTGAATTTATTAGAATCCCTGGACACAAGAAAATATCTTTTGAATACTTGGGATTAAAAGAAGAAAATATTATACCAAGCAGAAATGTGAATGTTGTTGAGAATCCTCCTCAAAGCATTGTTGGCCCTGAAACACCACCACTAATGGAAGATCTTGCAGAGGCACCTGAAGTGTATTTGGGGACATCGTTGGTTTATTCCCAATTGAATGTCGATCCATTCTTCACAACTTTTCTCATAAAAGGTAGGTTGATTTACAATTACATGTTTGATTCTAGTGCATCATGTAATGTTATGCCTCTAGAGTTTATGAACGAGTTGGATATCAAGGTGACAATAGCATATGGGAAGTGTATAGCCATGGATTCAAGGGAAGTGCTAGTTGTTGGTTGTGTGAAGGGTTTAGTGGTGAAACTTGTAGCCTATCTGGGTAAGAATTTAAAACTTGATGTTGTAATTGTTGACTGCCCTGCCAAATGGGGTATGCTTTTGTCAAGGAAATGGGTTGTAAGTGTTGGTGGTAGTGTTCAAATGGAGATTTTCTATCCCACCATTCCCATTGAGGAAATCCTTGTCAAACTCTATGGCGAAAAGAAGATGTTACACTTGATTGAAGATCCCAACAATGATTCTTATGAAGTGTTGTTTGTTGATGTAGATGTTAACAATTTCATTGATTTTGCTAATGGAAAAGACAATAAGATGGAAAAATCAGAGTGCCTTGGTATGGTAGGTTCTCCATGGACATTACTATTTGATGGAGTTTTCTCCAAAGTTGGAAATGGTGCTGGTATAGTGTTGGTTTCCCCTAGTTTAGAGGAGTTTCCTTTTTCCTTCAAGATTAATTTTGAATGCACTAACAACATTGCTAAGTGTGAGGCATTATTATTGGGATTAAGGATTGCATGGAAGTATGGAGTAAAGGATATTGTTGCTAAAGGAGATTCAAAGCTGGTTGTCAAACAAGTAAGAAAGTTATATGCCTAAAAAAATCAACGTATGAAACAATATAAGCATGTTGTTTGGGACTTGATTGAAATGTTTGATTCCTTTAAAATTACTTACCATGATAGAAGTATTAATGTTGTTCCTGATAGTTTGGCTGTTCTGGGCTCTAGATTTGATAATTGCACTGTTTCACCTTTTTGTGAATATGATATTAAAGTGCTAACAAGGCCAGTTGTCCCAGATAATGTGAAACATTGGCAGATTTTTTGTGATGATGCACAAGTGTTGAGGTTCTTACAATGCCAATGAGAGTTTTCTGGTCAGACTATTGATTGGGAACCAATGATGTGCATGAATGAAGGTAGAGAAAATTTGTTTGACAAGGATATTATACAATTGAAAACAAATACCATTCCTAAGGGTCTTGTTGCACTTGAATCCAATTTTAGCAATGTTGATTGCATCATTAATAGAAATATGTTTTCTTGAAGGGATGTGGAAGAGAAAAAATTAGGAACTAAAGACAAACCAAGGAAGATTTGGTTGGGCAGTCATCTCAGCAAAGAAGAAAAATAGGCCTATGTGCAACTTTTAAAGAAATATCAAGACTGCCTTGCTTGGTCTTATTCAAAGCTGAAGGCATATAGAGAAGATTTATTTCAGGATGAGATCCCTCTTGAGAATAAAACCAAACCATTTAGACAAAATAAAAGGCCTATTAACCCACTACTTTCCATGAAAATGCAAGAAGAGTTGAAGAAATTGAGAGATGGTGGCATCATTTAGCCTACTAGATACTCTTCTTGGGTTGCCAACCTTGTGCCAGTTAGAAAGAAGAACAGAGATATCAGACTTTGTGTGGATTTTAGAAATCTAAACAAAGCATCTATGAAGGAAAACTATCCTTTTCCAAACATGGAGAATATGCTATAGCTTGTGACAGGGTCAGAAATTCTTTCTACTCTGGATGGTTTCTCCGGATACAATCAAGTAGTTTTTAAAGAATCAAAAAGATTTAAGACAACCTTCACTACTCCTTGGGGTACTTATGTTTTTGTAAGGATTCCTTTTGGATTGATGAATCTTGGTGCTAATTTTAAAAGGGCAATGGATGTTGCCTTTTCTGGTTATATCAATGAGTTTATTGCAGTTCACCAAGATGATGTGAATATTTTCTCAAGATAGCGAGAAGACCATTTGCAACACCTAGAGAAGATGATGATCAAATGTAGAGAGTATGGCATTTCACTTAATCCAAAGAAGTGTCATTTTAGTGTGCCAAAAGCCAAGCTGTTAGGGCATATTATGTCCAAAGAAGGTGTTATGATATATCCTGAGAGAGTGGAAGCGATCAACAAAGTGCCTATTCCAAGAACCAAGAAGGGTATTCAATATTTCCTTAGCCAAATCAATTTCATTTGAAGATTTGTCTCTAATTTTTCTGAGTTGACTCTTCCAATCACAAGCATGCTAAGAAAGGATCAAGTTATTAAGTGGGAAAAGGCTGCCATCCAAGATTTTGAAGGAATAAAGGATGCACTCAGGCATGCACCTGTTATGGCAGCTCCAAACTATAAGATGCCTTTCCAAATCTTCTCTTTTACATATAAATTTACTGTTGATTCAGTTTTGTTACAAAAGGATGAAAATGGAGCTAAGATGCCTATTGCTTTCTTTAGCAAGGCTTTACAAGAAGCTGAATTAAAGTACACAATTATGGAGAAACATGCATTTGCATTAGTAAAAGCGACAAAGATTTTCAGGCCCTACATTTTGAGTTCAAAGGTTGTTGCTTATGTTCCCCACACCATGGTTAAAGACATCTTATCTGACATGGAGATATCAAACAAGAGATGTAGATGGGTTAACAAATTACAAGAGTATGATATGGATATCCAAACAACAAAGCTGGTAAGAGGTTTAGGTCTTGCCAAACTAATGGTTGAGAGTAATTTGCAGAATGTAGAAGTGAATCAACTAGGGGAAGAAAGGGTAGATCTCCTTGAAAAATTGATTAATTCTGAGTGGTACAAGGATGTGGTATATTACCTCAAGCACTTATGCTATCCCAGTCACTTAAATAAAAATTAGAAAAGATCCCTTAAGATGGCTTCTTATAAATATGTCATAATAGACCTTGGGCTGGCTTGGAAAAACCCTGAAGGTGTCCTCTTGAAATGCATAACTGAAGATGAAGCTCCCAAGTTGATTGCTGATTTCCATGGGGGAGTTTGTGGAGGAAATGTTTTTGGGAGAGTGACAGCGCATAAGATTTTAAGAGTTGGTTATTGGTGGAAACCTCTTTTCAAAGATGCAAACCGGCTAGTTAGAAGATGTGATAAGTGCCAACGTTTTTCAGGAAGATTGAAGGCTTCAGGTTCCCTTCCTTTGCAGCCTGTATCAGTTGAATCTCATTTTAAACAATGGGGAATGGATTTTATTGGTGAGATTTCAGATCCTTCTAGTGCTATTTGCAAGTGGATCCTTGTAGCAACTAATTATTTTACAAAATGGGTTGAAGGAATTCCATCTAGAAAGGCAACACACCAAGTGGTAATGGATTTCTTGCTAAATCATATCATATGCAGATTTGGGGTTCTAGTTAAGATTGTGTCTAATAATGCTATGTTTTTTAGAGCCAATCCTTTGATGGAAATGTGCAAAGAATATGGGATAAAAATAACCTATTCTTCAAACTATAACCCACAAGGGAATAGGTAAGCTGAATCAAGTAACAAAAAATTGCTTAAGATCATTATAAGAACCTTGGAAATCAACAAGAAGAAGTGGGGAGAGCAGTCAAAATTTTCAATTTGGGCTGATAGGATAACTCCAAAAAGAGCAACTGGTAAAAGCCCATTTGAACTGGTGTATGGAACTCAGGCTTTGCTACCATTACACCTGCAATTATCCACTTTTTAGTTTTCCCAGTAGTTGGAAAACCAAGAACATGGCCCATATGAATCAAGAATCAATCAGATCATTAAGTTGGATGAAGAAAGGAGAGATTCTCATCAAAGGCATGTCAGGTTTAGGGAGAAATTGAAGAAGCTATTTGATAAGAAGGTCACCCCTAGAGCTTTCAGTGTTGGAGATCTAGTTTTGTTGTGGGATAGTAAGCATGAAGACAAGGGAAAGCATGGAAATTTTGATGCTCTATGGATAAGCCCTTATGCCATTGATATCAGGATTGGAGAAAATACATTTTTTCTCAAGGATTTAGATGGGGATTTGCTGGAGCTTCCTGTTAGTGGTAGACATTTAAAACACTTTTTGGATTAAATCCCCAAAGGAGGTATGCACAAGTTGTACATTTTGTATAGCCCTTGTTTTTTGTTTTGTCTTTTCCTTGTTCTTTTTGTTTTTGGCTCGTGGTTTGTCCTTTTGTCCTTGGTAACCATTGTTGGTGTGGTTTTCTCGGTCTGTTTTTGGTGGAAATTCTAGATTTTAGGCTGCTCTACATGTTTTCTCCTTGCCCAATGGATTTTTGGCACTTGGTCTACGTCTTGTTCTTGTGGCACTCACTAGGAGTGCCCATCCCTAGGCAAGAGCCAATGTTGGTGCAATTTATGGGTTTGCACACTTTGCTCTAATTTTCCATTCTTCACTTTTGCTCAAAAATGTTTTATTGGATCAAGATGGTGATTTGAAACTCATTTTTTTTAGTTGGATGCTTTCAAATTCCCTCATTGTTGTTATTCTACCCTAAATTGAAGTAAAATCCAAGTTCCCCCCCATTTGTGCCCTTATTTATTCATTTTCACAGACTGTACCGTTTTCTCCTTTACCAAATCATGAAAGAGCTCGAAATTGATCAAATCCCAAATTCGTGCAAGTGTTTCCCAAATCCCAAGGTCACAAATGATGTCAAGAGATGATTCAGTTGATTTAAAATGAAGAATTCTACCTTCTCTGTCAAAAAATTTGGTTTCTAGGGCATTCCCTGAATTTTTCACGTTTTTTACGTGTTCTCGGGCTGTCAAATTTATCATTGTAAACTCCATGCTGACATGGAAGGATCTCATTGCCCAGGTGCAGTCGGAAAAAATGTTATAACTTGTCAAATTTTAAATTTTTAGTGAAGGGAGAATTTTCTCTACGGCCCCACATTTTCCTAGTGTACCTATGTGGCATGATTTGATTAGTCAGATGAAGCAGCGAGTGGCAGAGGTCACTTAAAAATTTTACCTTCATTTTTTATAAATTTCTCAAAATCAAATTGTTTCCCAAAGACCCGCACCAAATGAAAGGGTGACACATATCCATGGGAGGAAAGGAAAAGCAGGGTGATGTGTGTTTTTTGGATTTTTTCCTTTGGAGGCAAAATTTCAAAGCAACATTTTTGAGCCAGATCTCCATGCAAATCACAGTGTGACACGTAAGCACAGGGATGAAATGGAGAGGCAGAGGCTTGGAGGAATTTGAAATTTTTTTAAGCTTCAAAGGGTAAAAGAAAAATTTTCAGTTCAAGGTCCTACCACTAATGAACAATGGACACGTGTCCAACATTTGATGGAAATTTGGAGCACGGAGGAAAGATGGAAATTTTTCCAAATTTTAGCAAAAAATCTCAAAGTGAAAAATAAACCCACGGAAAAATTTAGAGGTTTGGCTCCACATCTAATAGGACAGTGACACGTGGCATTTTTTAAATGTCAAAAGAGAGAGGTCGGGCCCGCATGGAGTTTTGATGCTTGGGGAGGAATGAACACAAACTTGATGAGTCGAATATGCATCAAATGGGAGATCGACACGTGGCAAAAGAGGCATTGGGTGTTCGGGCCCATGGGGAATGTTGAGAAAATTTTCCTTTTTGTGAAAATGTGGTAAAATTCATTGAATTATCTAGAAGCTTCGGTGGGGACCCACAAAAGGACACATGGCGCATCCAGGGGATCGTAGGAAAAATTTTCAAAATTTTCCCAAGGGTAGAAAAGATTCAAAACACATTTTCAAAGTTGGAAGTTTGGTCCAATAGTAATTTGACATGTGTCCCACCCATCCAAAGACAAAGAGGAAAGATATCATCTAACACGTGGAGGGTGGAATTTTTAAGTTGATTTTAATCAATGACAACTATGCATTTTCGTTTTTGGGTGCCATTGGAGCTCCAAGAAGTGTGGAATTGTCATTTCTGCACAAAAACACATGAAATTTTATACGAATCTGCATCCCTTCAGCCTTCTAAACACAATGGCATCATTTATTTGAGCTGATTCAGTGCCCTATAGTGTTTTTCATGAGATATTTTTCTCAGCCCGTGAAAAACACGTGAAAGGTAAAAATGAAAAGTTGCAGAGTTAAAAATGGTGAGGGAAAAAGGTGAAAAATGATTGCAAATGCATGCTGACATGGTGGAATGCCAAAAACATGACCTTAGGATGGATAAGGATCCGAGTTCATGTAATATTTTAAAATATTTGTGCATCTCTGCCATTTGGTGAGCTGTTTCATAGTTTTATATCATTTTTCATCAAATGGATAGGGTTTTGTAACAAATTTGATCCCTTTGGAATATTCCTTGCTTGGGATGCAAGGATCCAATATGGAATATGGTATATCATATAGTTTGGAAGCATTTTGTAGGTTTGTTGAGAATTTTGGAGAAGGAGAGAAGGATTTTCACAGGGAAAACTAGAAGAAGTCCATTTCCTTTTTGGAGAAACTACCTGAAAGCCATTTTTATTCGAGTTTGCATCAAATGTTAATCATGTTGAGTTGGTTTCAGCTATAAAGCCATCAACAAGCTTTGAGATTGTCTAAGGAACATTCCCTTGCTGATATATTTGATTAAATTCTTGGATTAACTAGTTTTATCTCTTGGAAAAGCTTGCATGCACTTGTATTTCAATATGTTTTCAGTTTGTGTTTCATGCTCATGTTGAAATATTGTGTTTGGGATATTTATTGGTCATGCATGGTCTCATTTATTATAGAGGTTTTGAAGGCATCTACCATCTTCCATTAAGAATAGCATTCATTTGAGTGGAGATAAATAGATTTAAATTCATCTTACCTTCCTTGTAAATTGAGGGTGTTTGCAAACCTTTGGGTGTACCTTAGGACAAGATCTAACAAGGGGTTCTGAATGCTTTATTGATATTTTTATTCAAGCCTTTGTGGCAGGCTATCAAATTTTTCATGGAATAGTGTAGATTTGGGCATCCATATGTGCACACATCCTGGTTGAAAGAGCAGTTCACATTTGTTGAAATATCTCTATTGTTTAGGTGTTGTAATAATTTTGCAAGGTTTCCCAAAGAAGGTGATGACTTCTAACTACTCTTGTCCCAATATCTCTCATCAAAATTTAACTTTAAACTAACTCATCCTACCTACAATACCCCTACATCTGCATTGTGTTTCCATAAAAGAATTCAATCCTTTCACAAAAATGCACAAAGTTGATCAGGTTTTATCATGTCTTTAGAAGGTCTTGCTTTATCTTGAGAACATTTCCATCATTTAGTAGTGACAGATCCTTTGAGTTTGGATAATGGATATTTGATCATGTTTTTACAAAGCCTCCTCCACGTCATATGCAAAACACAAGGATATCTTCATCTCCTTACCATATAGGGGCTGCAATATAGGTTCTCTTACCTTGGTTGATAGGCACAACCTAAAATAGTGAGGGCTAGATCAAAACCCTTATGAAGGTGCTATCCACTCCCTCAATTCTTGAATGTAAACAAGTAGATAGGTGTGATCCCCACCTACAAACGACATATAAAACATCTATCTATCCTTGAGTGTCTAGTGTAGATTCATGATGTTGTTCAAGTTATGAAGGAGATTAAATCTGGATACCAGCAGGTGCTCCTCTAAAGGTGGAGGAGATGATTGGATCTCCTTTTTGGCTAGAGGAGATAAATAAATATCTTGCATGGAATGAAGAAGTACTATGTGTATCAATTCTCTAAGTGGATAATCCAAAGGTGAAATGGTCTCGATGTTAGCGGAAGACTCCTCTGTAGGTGATGAAGGAGATGAAATATGTTCCTCTGTGGGTGAAGGAACAAAGGAGGTTGGTTCTAACGCGGAAGGAGGATTTCAGGCTAGGATTTCCTCTATGGAAGGAATGTGAGGTAATTGGGAGGTGACAGTTATGTCATTAAAGATAGTGTGGTCCTCGCGGGTATGAGTATTATGAGTTGAGGTCTCACTGGTTTGATCAGACGAAGGGGCATGTTGGGAAATGGTTTCTTAAAGATGTTTACGTTTTTTTTGGCATGTGTATTAGGATTATCCATGGTTAAATCACCTTTCTCAAGAATTTTATGGACAATATTTTTGAAAGTGATGCAGTTGCCATCACTATGACCCTTTACTCGATGATAGTTATAGAAGTCATGTTCTTTATACCATGTGGGCATGGGGCGAGTAGGGTCAAAACCAGTGTGTGGTTTTATGGGTTGAAGAGTGATGGCTCTAGCTTTGATAAGCTTTTCTAAGACATAAGAGTAAGGTTCCCCAATTGGGGTGTTTTTCCGTTGCTCTCATCTAAATTCAAAAGTTTGGACGGGTGAGAGATTAGATGAGGGGGTAGCCTAATTTGATGGATAATTTGGGCCATCCTTGAGTACCACTACATTAGTGGTGACCTTAACCTTTGAATAATTGTTTTTTGGTTTGGAAGAAGAAGAGGTATCATTCGACTTGAATGTCGAATTCTTATTGTGAAATTAGATTTTCTTCTCTTTGATGGCCCAAATATCTAACTTTTGTGCCATACTAAATGATTCATCAAATGTTTGGAAGGTTTGGACCTGTAAGTTTAGTGAGATATGTCTAGCAAAATCCCGTGTGAAGATCTCGATGAGTTCTACTTGTGGCAATTGGAATGTGAGTTGGTTGATTAAGCTACGCCAGCAAGTGAAAAAATATGTGATAGATTCATCCTAATACTGATGTGTGGAGTATAGGTCAGTCATGGTAACCTTCTTGATGATATTGATAGAGAAATGATCCAAGAAGGCTTGGGCTGCCTGATTGAATGAGAATATGGAGTGTTTAGGTAACCCACTATACCAATCTAATGTAGGTCTAGTCAGAGACATGGGAAAGGTTCTCAAGAGCAAGGCATCATCATGAGCAATTAGATAACACCCATGTTTGAACGACCACAAATTCTTCTATGGGTCTTCTTTGCTATTGAAATTATTTAATTTAGGAATTTCCCAATGCATGGGGTATGGGCAGATAGGAATGGATGGGCTCAGTGTAAATCTCATCGTAGGTGAGAGTGTTGTGGGAGATGAAAACCGATGCCTCTAATGTCTGCATCTTATCCAAAATCAATTTTATTAGTTCATTGGTAGGTTCTGATGATTGGGTTCCTCCTGTAGCATGAGAGGGTTGGTTTTGGGAATATAATGGGGGTGGCACTCCAGTGTATGGTGCTACCATGTAGGTTGATTGGGAAGAAGGTAGTGAAACAAGGGTTACGTACCCTGATTGAATAATGGAGGAAATGGGAGGCTGTTGATAGTATGTATATGGAGGTGGAAGGGTCATGGTAACCCTTGTGGCAATGGGAGTTAATGATTGTGGAATGGAAAGGACCACGTTCTAAAAAGGGGTAGGGGTCACCGACACCGAAGGTGGTAGTGTAGCTACAGGTATGTGCGAGACATTAGGGGCAAATGAGGTTGTGTTTTGGGTAGTTTTCAAAGGTATGGTGGATTTGGATGTCAAAGGTATGATATTTGGTCCTTGATTATTGTTTTTATTGTTGGAGTAACCGGTTTTATTTTGATTGGGAGTGACTAACTTCCCATTTCCTCCATAAGTCTTATGACCAATGTCAATTGCCACTTGATCAATCCAAAGAGCACCCTCTAACAACTCTTCATAGCTCCTTAGTAGGAACTTTTGAACCTATTCCTTTTTCTCTCTATTAAGAGAGTCAAGGAAGAAATCAAAAATTTATATTTGATCCATATTTGGAGCACTTGCAGAGGAGTAGAGAACTTGTCGCAACCTTTGAATAAAGTGGGTTGTAAACTCATTATGTTCTTGCTTAATATGAAGGAATTCCATAATTCCTATTCTCAAAATATTGTTCATATCAAAAGATTTGATAAACTCTTATACGATTTTCCTGAATGAGTGTATTGAATCCTCAGGTATCCTATAGTACCAATCGCGAGAAATACCTTTTAGTGTTTTAGGGGAAATTTTCATAATGACTACATACTATGGGAGTAGATCTCGAATGGCTATTTCATAAGCCTTGATATGGGCATCAGGATCACCCTCCCCTTTGAACTTCAGAAGGTCAGACAAGGGTCTCATGAGCATGACTTCCTAATGGAGAAGTCTAGGGGTTACTTGAGATATTCACGATAGGTCCCCATTGTGTATGTTTCCACCATTTAAGATCCTTGTTGGTGAGGTGGGGGTTGCATCGGTTGCTGAAATGGGACAATAGAGACATTTTTTGGGATGTATGACATTCCTAGTAGTTTTCCATATGGACACGGGTAGGTATGCATGTCTCCATGTGAAGATTTAGAATACATGTGTACATAGGGGGGTTTATTACCCTGATATGGAATCAAAGGTACGAAGCCAGGGAACATTTCATTTCTAGTTGGTATGGTGTTTTAGAACACACTTCCAGCTGGTGCCTATTGTAGATATCCATACGTGGCTTGGGGGGCATACCCAAGGTGCCCATCCCTGTAAGTAGATCTCCAATATTTTTAGTATTCATTTAGACTGGAGGATTCTATGTAGTAGGTATTTGCCCATAATTTTATGGGTAGGAAGGATTTTTTGCTTTCACTGCGTATGAATTCTACATATTTTGGGCAAGCTCTAAATCCTTGAATTTTTCTACCAAAGCTGAAATGACATTATCCATTGACGAGGTGGTGCCTTGGTTAGATACATTTTTTTGAACCCTTGGAGGTTGTTGAGGAGTATGGTATGTTTCTCATAATTGTTCACAATGTTTCCACCCCTCATTGGTAGTATTATTAGTTGGTGGTGGGGTAGTGTTATTGTTTTGAAGTAGGGCATCACCTTTTCCTTGCAACCTATCGAAAGATTGGTTCATGTTCTAGAAGTGTTTTTCACTCCTAGCATAGTGTGCTAAATACTCCTCATCTAGATGGGGGAGTTGATCAGATTGTATACTAATGGGTTGTCAAAATAATACCTAAGGAGATAAACTTGCTTCACTAGTCAAAGTCATGTTATTTTAACTTGATTTTTCAAGGGGATAGGTCTGAGTGACCTGCTCAATTTCCTCAATACGTATAGAGGAACCAACATTGGTTAACAGAAGTAGAAGGTTTTGAGCGGATGAGCAGTTGTCCACCCATGTTGAAAGTGAAGGTTATTTTTGCGGTATACTTGATTGGTAATGGTACATGTCAAAACCTAGGATGGGCCAACCGTACTCATCGTATCTTGACATATTCGGGAGGTATAAGAATACCTGCAAAATAAAGTATGGATGAAGAAAGTGGAAATGTTTAGAGACTAGATCTTCACGTAGGGTTCACCAATTTGTAAGATAGAAAATAAAACTTGACCTTCCTCACACCTGACCTCCCGAGGTCATGTTGAGATAGTTGGTGTAGAATGATTGTGAGTGTGAGTGTGGTAATGAGGATCAATCTAATTGGGCAATCTTATATCTTCAACACATAATGTTGGGATCTAGGAGTATAAAGTAAAGAATTCTCTTATAACTTGAAGTGATGTGATGGTTAGGTCTGAGATAATAGCCACTCATAGACTCCAATCAATGTCGAGCTCAGCTGAGATTTTATTTGTTGGTTGTTGAAAAAGTGGAAAATAACCTGCAGGTGCCTCATATAGATTTCAAGACAAGTTAATGGAAGTAAGAACAAGAGGAAGATGAAGCCATAGGTATTTATGGGTGATTTTCCTGTCTTCTCCATAAATTTTTTTCTTGGTCAGCTGTTATGTTCAGTAAGGAAAGTTGTGCAATAATAGCTGGTGGAAGTGGTGAAGATCTTAATAATAATGTACATAAACTAGAGTCAATGTCTAACTAACTGGCAAACCCGTTGGGTTCTGGGACTCGAGGATCATAACCAAAGACTTGTGAAGGTTATGACCCTTGCATGTTCATGTGTGTAATCAAACCCTATTTCCAAGAGCAGTCTAATAGTTTTAGGCTTGATTAGCAACTACTATTTCACCTAATTCTAGATCGTTTCTTTGAATTATTGACAAAACAAATAGGGTAATGAGTGTAGGAGGAATACCTATTCAAATGTTGGTTAATGGGTTGTTATGTGCATATGAATTCTAAATCCATAACTAATTTTGAGAGCTTCCTTTTGGCTATGAGGAACTACCTGTGATGCAAAGCAAGACCATCAGAAAAAGTTAAACAATATATACAGTGATTTACCTAGCGTATGCTAGATCCGACAAGTGTGATACTTCCTACATGGTTGTCAGTCCACTTTTTAAACCAATTTAATGTGGTAAAATAAGGTAAAACCTATTGTAATTCGAAATGATTTAGGTATCTCAATTAAAACACAGTAAGAAATAGATCTAATCTAACAAGGTAGGTTAGAATAGGGTCTGAAGTTCAAATAACTTGTTCTGGGTCTCTACAGGTTTGATAGAGGTCTCAAGTAGATCACAGGTGAATGAAGGTGAAATGGAATTAGGTGGGTAGGTCATTATTCTAGGTTGTATGGGAAAATATAGAGACCGATGTCAGTTAAGGGTGATCGACAGCAATTGGGTGTAACCGGTGCCAGTTAATGTGGAGTTTTGGGAATGCCACAGAATGAGATTTAGGTCTCCTTTGTGATTGTACAAAGGACTTTGATTGGTGGGGATGAGGTATTGGGTGATTTAGGTAGGATTTGGTGAGGTTTTAATGGGTATATGGAGGGGTTAGTGTTGGAGGATGTTAATGGTTGGCTAGGTAAACAAAAGATGATAATATAATGATGAAATGGAATAAACCAGAGAAGTATAATGTTATCTTACTTAGATCCTAGTCCTGGATGTTTGTGAGTGAGGGATGGAGGTGCCGATTAGAGGTTGAAGGCTGTAGGTGATCACAAATTGAAGGAAAGCCTTTGCATGGGCTACATGTACATTCCTCTTTGCTTGGTCGAATCAGATCATTGTTGGGATGGTTATGCAGGAAAAGATGTTTGATCTCCTTCCTTGCATGCATGTTCTCCCTGGAATATCTGATGTTTTCCAACTTTTCCAATCTTCTGCTAACCTTCAAAATAAGTTTGTTTTGGGATTAAAAGGGTAACCGATGGCGGTTCTGGCTTAACCGGCAATGGTTAGGGGTAACCAGTGTCAGTCAAGGTCGGATTTCCTAGGTTTACTAAACTAGGAAGATCCTCTTCATTTCCTCAGATATCATGCCGTTAACCCACATATTAGACTGGGAGCTTCTTGTAAGCATGCAGGATTTTTTTTAGAGGGAATGTAGGCATTGATTTTTAGGGTTTAGGTAAGTCTCAGTTAGTTACGACAACTTACTAAGAATAGGTCTTAGGTTGAGTTGGCTTAGTGAGGTGTCTAGGTGAAGTGTATGTGTGGATATTATTTAAATTAAGATATTTAAATATTAAATATGGTGAGGATACCGAATTAATTTAATTTAATTAATTAAATTAATATTGGTGGGGTGAAGGGGGCCATGGCTATGTGAATGTGATGAAGGGTGCTTATTTGTCGAGGGACCAAAGGGGAGTGTGACCTAATTTTAGTGTCTATAACTACATTTAGTGTATTGAGTTGTTCTATTTTCTCAGAAAAATTTGCAGGTGTGTGTAAGACTGTCAGACGTAAACTGGTGTCAATTTCAGTTATAATTCTAGCCCATTGGGTTGTGGGACAAATGGATCATAAATGTATGTCTTTTCCTATTGTGGATTGTTGATGGTCATACAAAATAAAATAAAATGAATTTTAATAAGAAAAATAATTACTAAAAGAGATCTAATATATGTTTTTGGTTTTTTCACAATATTTTGGATCAAAGCAATAAAAGAAAACTAACCTATCAAAGGAAATATTTTTGTTCTTTTGTAATCTTTAAGCAATGTGTTCTAGTCTAACAAATAATCTAAATAAAAGTAGTCAACTGGATGTAGCTGGTTACTTGTGAAAATGTATGAATCTAATCTAAATCAAACAACCTAATATGATCAAAATCCCCCAAACCCTACCTCAGAGGTGAAAAAAAAATCACAACCCTCAAAGGGCTATTGTCCCTCACAACTTCCTTGGTAATGTTAAAAAGGAAAACTTACTGAAATGAATGATTCTCTACTCTATTTGATATGAATGATTCTCTATTCTATTTGATATGAACGATTTTCTACTCTATTTGATATGAATGATTTTCTATTCTATTTAATATGAACGATTTTCTACTCTATTTGATATGAAATTGACAGTTCAACACACAAGTCAAACAAACACACAATTCCAACCTAGACAAGCAAGAGCTTTAGAAAATCTAGTTGTGTTTGTATCTATCCCCTTAGTATGTTCCTTTCTTTCTCTGAGTGTTCATGTGAGTCCAACAGATTGGGAATGCAAGAATAGCAATAAGAGGATGGCGCTTGAGCAATGGTAGCTTGATGGCAATCTGGATGTAATGTACGTAGAAGAGAGATAACACAAGAGATTAGAGCTTGGCTATCCAATTCCTATAAAGATTGTAGCAGAAAGACAATGCAAGATACACAAAATTCTTAGGCCTTTTTCTTAAGTACAAGCATGGAATATATAGGAATGGAGGATAGAAGGTGCCTTTGTACACAAGGAAAGAAGGAGAAGTTCCAACTAATTAAATCTATTTAAAACTAGGAGGAAGAAGAACCAAGAAATCAAAGCTAATTTTTGACAATTTGGCTCCCAGATGCATGAAAAAAGTGAAATTAACTGAACCATCACATGTTAAAAAATGCATGAAGAATTTGGAAAAAGAGGGCAGGACCACCGCCCTATCGTGGGCGGTGATTTCAGAACTGCCACCCAGGAAGGGTGGCAGTCCTAGCACTAAAGGCCAAAACTTGCACAAAAAGAGGCAAAAATCTAGAAGGAGTGTGGGAAGGCTAAGTAAAGATGTCTAGGAATCAAATATACACTACGAATGGAAATTGGAGCTTGAACACCTTCTTAAAAGGACCTAAATCATCATTGGGGACTTTTGTAACCATTTTCTGACAATGTAGCGCATGTAATTTTTGCTGCATACATATTACCCCCCTCAAAGAAGCATCTTATCCATGAAAAGGCATAAAACGTAGCGTCCGAGTATGACATTTTTTAAATGGGGAGTTAGAATCTACACCTAACATGCCCGTGTGTTGAAATCACGCTACCCAAACTCCTGCTACCTGCAAGGGAAAAAGAAAACTCACGTGCATATAGATAAAATATTGAAAAATAAACATTAGACCAAAATTACAAGATACTTACCATCTGTGCGGGGATATAGAAATATACCTATGCCAACGCTCCAGTGATATGAATGAAAACACTAAAAATGAGGTTAAAACAACATATATATATATATATATATATATATATATCAAAACAACTCATTTTTCAATTCATTTGTGCTATTTGATTTGGTGAATTTGGAGCTCTAGACCCACAGTGATCATTTTTGATGAGAGTATAGCTGAAATGACTGTGATGAGATCGTGACCATGCCTCCACTTGTGAGAGATTGACCAATGCAGTCAAAGAGTTGGTTATTTTCAATTTTGTCTTTTTATACACTAAATTTAAAAATATTGAAAATTTCACCTAGGAGGGATTATTTAAAAAAAAAAATTATCTTAAATGAGTCTCTAGGGGGCACCCATAGAGCATGCTTTTATTTTTTCAAAAATGGTCTTTTTTTGTCTTTATGAGCATTTTTAGGGTAAAAGTCACTTTTGAAAAATCAGTTTAGGACCACCACCCAAAGTAGGGTGGAAGTCATGGGACCACCACCCTACCTAGGTGGCATTCTTGGAACCGCTGCCCTACACTGGGTGGTGGTTCTGAACAAAATGACTGAAACATTCAATAACTTGATTTTTTTTGGATTTTTAATGTTTTGTGATATTTTTGGTGAGCTTATTATTTGGTATATGTTACTAACTTTCCCTTTTTCCATTTTTTGATGAATGTATAAGGAGTACATCAGATGGATTTAGGAGAGGGAGTGTGATTGGATCCTTGGTATCCTCGATTAGCTGACACAAGATGAGACAAATCTTCTCCAAAGGGCCGGTATTCAAAGGATTGCACAGGTTCCCCATTTTGTTCCTGCTAGCCACATTCTATGTGACTTGTTTTCCTATTGGGATGCAGACCAGAACACTTTCTATTCCCGGGTGTCCAGGATGAGTGGAATATCACCTTGGAGGATGTATACCATATTCTTTGTAACATTCCCATTTTAAGACTTTAGAAACAAGGGAATTTTTTTTTACATAATGTTCTCTGTTCTAAATAATCATTTAAAACACACATTCAATTCCAATCAATCTCATAATATATAACCATATGTAACTTTAAATGACTCGGTGATCCACTGATCTATTCATTTCATAACTTGATGATCTATTGATCTATTTATGTTAACTTTAAGTATTGAATACTTATCATATACTTATTTTACTTGGTTTTCCTACCCAAAACCGGGTACTAAGTGATTTGTTTAAAGAACCTATTTGAATATTTGTTACCAATATTCATCTGACATCACGTTGCTTTAAACTAGGTGACATAGGATGACGCAACCAGTAGCTTGTGATACTTTCACCAAAGATTTTCAACATACTTTTTATGTCACTATTCCTAGATGACATACTCATCATTTGAGAATACATCCTTCACCTCACTCATCTGTTATCTAGAATGGTCCTTACTGACTACCGTTAGTCCACTTGTCCAAGGTTTAACTCTAGATCTAGTTAGAAACATAATTTAGCATAGGAAGACGCTCACAATGTCTTAGGGTATATGGGCATACTCAGTTGACCTAAGTCAACTGCATGTGCTAAGGTACCCTGAGCCATTGAAAGCTACTGCCTATCCTAAACATGCCACTAATTTTACCTAGAGAGAAACTAAGTTCAAGTCCTTATTTGTGTGTAGATCTATATGATCAATGCAGAGGGGTGTTGCCACATGTCAATTGCACCGCGGTATCCTTGAGAAGCTTGTCTTCTCAAAGGTACAATCTTGCATTTGGTGTGTGCCAACATCCTACAGAAACTACCTCATCAAGATGTGCATACCCCAAGGAGGTTATTAATAAATTATTAATATGGATTATTACACTGATTATAACATCCCTGATAAACCTTAATCCAACACTCCATAAGTTCTTTTGTAAATTTTATTCATTTAGTCATTAAAGAACTTCCTTAACTCATGATTGCTTATAATGTTCATTTTACTTGGCTTAACGAATAGATATTAAAAGGATAGGTCAGCAACATTATAAGTTCCATTAAATGTAACTTAACCATTCAAGAAGGTGTAGTAACCACATAGGTCCAACTAAAGTAGACTTCATAAAAAATGAAGTCCTATGATTTACAATCATATCTCCAATCCTTTTTGGTTTACATTCATTTAAGATAGGAAGAGTCTTCCTCTAAATTATTAAGTGTCATGGTTTATCCTTCACATTTTTATAGTTCATACTGCATGTTTTGTTAGTGCAAATCAGCAGCACCCTCTGGATGTTGCTATCAGATTTCTAGTTTGACATCTCAACATCCAGTGTTATTGCACAACATTGAATCTTTTCCCCAAGTGCGGGACTTGTAAAATTGGGAAAATAATCTCCAAGTCAGAGGCTAGTTCCTCAACTCCTCTGATTAGGTGTATTACTTGAAAATTGCAGAGGTTTAAACTTAAAATCCTACTATAAATTCCAAGGGGATAGAGATAGAGAATGTAAAAGAATTAAAACTAATGCTAATAAGGTGATGCACCAAATAAGTGGTAAGAATTTTTTACTTATACAAATTGACACATATTACAAAAATGTAGTAAAACATCATGCACAAACTGATAAAAAGTAATGAAAGATCATGAATGAATCAAACAACACAAGAAGAGGACTGAAACTCATTCGCAGAGCTTGCATTGTCATTTCCAATATCAAAATACATGCATTACATCAACAGAAAGATAGAAAATATGTTACAGTATTGAAAGAGGTTTGGTCTTCCACAAAATGACTTTCTACGGTTAAAGAGGGAGCCCGCAAAACATAAAAATGTCCAACACTTTCAAAATGAGCCAAATCTAGCTTTTAACAATGCCCATTTGAGCTCAAGAGAGAGAAACGTAGGAAAACATGAGAGTAGCTTTAACCACTGACCAAAATGCAATAAAACAACATGGGCATCCTTAAAAGTCCATTCCCTAATGTTTTGACCATGTTGGGAGAGAATGTGATCCATGCTGCATTAAAAATGGTGGTTGAAATGTCATTTTTGTTCATTTCCACGTGCTAGAGGTGTTTTCAAATTTTATCTCTCCAAACACCACCAAACTAAAAAATTGAGCCTAGAATCATGTAAATAATTTCACTAGCTTTCCATTAATATAAAGAACGCAAAAAACTAAGCTTTGGATCAAAAGTTATGCTCATTTTAAAATTTTGGGAAAAACAGGGCCAAAACGGGCTGGCGGGCCAAAAATTTGAAATTTTCCCACTTTTGCATTTGGGAAAATTTCCCCAAAAATCTCCGCACCCCACCATCTTTGTGCCATGTGACATGATTCTATTGGTTGCAGGATCTTTCTGCTTCATTTTCCATCACCTCCACCTTTGGAAAATTTTCCAAAAATTATCTACCGATCGAAGCCCCGAGGACACGTGGCATGATGTGATTCATCACCGGCTCTTACTTTTAACTTTTCTGTTGTTTCAGCCATCTTCCCCATGCTAGACACGTGGCATGACCCGATTGGATGTGGGTCTTTCCTTTTAAAATTCCCTGTGGGCCTGCCTATTGTTTTTTTCCTGATGTGGACATGTGGCATGGTTTCACTGGCTCAGACTTTGGGGGGTGGGTTTTCTTTTTGAAATTTTTCTTTGATTTCATTTTGGGAATAAATGCCAATTCCCCTGCACTCCGTTGGTTTGAGAACATGTGGTGCGATCTTATTTATTGCATGGGCCATCAGGATGAAAAATTCCTTTCTAAATTTTTCCAACACTTGGGAGAAAAGGAAAAGATCCTTTCGCACCTCCGACCTCCAACGCCGCAGTGACACGTGGCCTGATCTGATTGGCCGGTGGTCCTATAGGCCAACATTTCTCCTTTTCTCCCTGCCAAAACACTTCACTAAATTTTCTAAGTCTCCCTCCATAGCCCACCAATTCTTTGCTGACGTGGCATGCTCTGATTGGCTCGGGCCTTCCTTGGAGGATTTTCCATGGCACCAATACTTAGAAAAAAAAATTGAAAAATTTCTCCCAGCTCCGCCACTCCTTCGGCCTAAGGACACATGGCTTCTTCCCATTAGTCAGTGGAACTCCCTTAAAATATTTTTTGATTACACCAAACATTTAGTAAAATTTATAAATTTTTCTCCGCCCTCCACCAATTGATTGCTAACATGGCACTCTCTGATTGGTTGGTGGTCCTGTCCAGGGAAAATTTCCCACAAAAACTCCACCGAGCCATAACTTCAAAAATACATGGATTTAGGAGAAAAATTTTACCTTTCTGGAAAGATGAGAAAGATCTCTATCCAATGGTGCCATTTCTAGAACATTTTGAGTTCCTAAAAAGTAAAAAATTCTGACTAAGGCACAAGGGAGGAAAGAATGAAGGGAGTTAGCTAAAAAATGAGCAAGGGGCTCATTTTGGATAACAATTTTGGTGACTCAGAGGGGTCATCTGCCTACTGGATGAAGTTACCAGATGCCTGAAGCAATCCATTGGGCATGGAGTCATCAAATATCTACTTGGTACCCCAATTTATTAGAACAATGCAAGGAGCAAGATGGAGGGTAGGACACCATCTGATTGGAGCAAGCCCTACAAAACACATTTCCTAGAACAACAAGCTTGTGCCAAAGCACTTAGGGAAAGAAAAGATAATTTACAACAAAACAATGTGCATAAGCACTTGGAAGAATGAAAACCTAATATAATATGTACAAGGTGGAGAATTTCCTTCAGTAGCAATGCTTCAGATGGATTCCATTGACTGGAATCTGTAATTCTTCACCATCCAATAAAGACAATTTAAAGGCATTGTTGTCCTTACACTTTGTGACCATGCAGGGGCCACTCCAAATGCATCAAATTTTGAATTCCTTCCTAGTTTTTCTCTATCTGCATCCCATTTTAACACTAGATCTCTAACTTGGAAAGATTTATCCTTGGCCTTTCTATCAAAGGTCTTCTTGATCACAGCTTGATCCTTCTCCATTGCTCGGGATGCCTGATTTCATATTTCTTGGAGCTCCATCAATTCTGCATACCTAACCTCCATGGGTCCAAACTTCAACAACTCCAACTACTTCATGAGTTCTAATGTTGGCAACTCAAGTGACATGGGAAAATTGCCACTCTTCCATAAACAAGGTTGAATGGAGAGTTACCTATAGATCTCTTGGGAGTTATCCTATCAACCCACAAGGCTGATTTTCAATTTAGTATGCCAAGACCTCTGATTTTCATCAAGAGTCCTCTTAATGATCCTTAACAAGTTCTTTTTTGTAGATTCAGCTTGGCCATTACCTAGAGGATAATAATTTGATGAAGTGATTAGGTAGATCCCATTCTTGACAGCCCATTCAATTACCTTAGACCCAATGAATGCCAATGCATTATCTAATATTATTGTAGCAGGTAAGCCAAATCTAGTTTCTATTCCCTCATATAAGTCCAAGATGCTAGATTCATTTGCTTCTTTGAGTGATACTACCTCAGTCCACTTGGTGAAGTAATTTTTTACTGTTAGAATCCACTTGTGTCCTTGGCTTGAGTTTGGATTAATGACTCCAATGAAGTCCAAACCCCATTGCATGAATGGTTGGTCAACTGAAATTGGATGCAATGAAAGGGCAGCTAGTCTCTCCTTACCTGTGAAGAATGCACAATTCTTGCACCTATTGATCCATGCATAACAATCACTGAAAATCTTGGGCCAATAATAGCCAGCCCTCATGATCTTGAGAGCTATCACTCTTGGTGCAAAATTACCACCAATTGATCCACCATGGAACTCTTCCAACACTTTGTGAATCTAATTTGTACGAATGCATCTCAGCAACACTCCATTCACATCCCTTTTGAATAAAACACCATCGACAAGAGCATATGGGACAGCCTATAATCTGAAGTGTCTTATTTTGGTTTTGTTCATCTCTGGAGGGCATAGGATTGTGTGCAGGAAGTTCATTATGTCTTGGATCTAGTAAGGAGTGAGGACACCATCATTTTCTTCTTGAATGCTTCCTTACTCATTGTTGTTTTGCAACGACAAAACAACCTCTTTCTCATTACATGCTTCCTTTTGTTTGTTCAAGACCAGATTCTCACACAATACTTTTCCTCTGACCAACTTGGTGACTTTTATCTCAATGTCATACTCCATGACACAAGTAATCCACCCTGCTCTCTTTTCATTCAGGTCTTTATTGAGGAGGAAGTCTTTAACTCCAATGTGAGAAACCAGTAGTTGAACCTTGTTGTTTGAAATTAGATGCTTAAATTTCTTCAAGCTCCTAATTACTGCAAGAACATGATTCTCAATGAAAGAATATCTCACCTCATAGTCCTCTATGTTTTGGCTGAAGAATCAATTGGCTACTCATCATTGTCTTTGTTCTACTGTACCAAAATTGCAGAAATAGTATCATCACCTCCAAATGCATAGAGGATGAAATCCTTGGAGAAATCTAGGTTAATGAGAGTTAGGACTTGTGAGATGGCCTCTTTGATTGCTTCGAAACTTTCCTTGCCTTTTTCTATCCATTTGAAAGCTATTATTTTCTTTAACATCTTGGTGATAGGATTGACTAGGACTGCAGAACTTGGGAAAAGCCTCCAAACAAAATTTATCCTTCCCAAGAAACTTTGAAGGGATTTCTTATGACTTGGCAATGGTAGTGCTCTTATGGCTTCAATTATTCTTGGATCAATTGCTAATCCTTCTTTGGAGACAATGTGGCCAAGGATCTTTCCTTCATGAGCTAGAAAAATACACTTTTTGGGATTCAAAGATACCCTAAATCTTTTGTACCTTTGGAATACCTGTCTTAAATGAAAGAGATGGTCTGCTGCATTTTTTGAAAAAACAGTGATATCATCAAGATATATCAACACCATGTTGTTAATCAAATCCTTGAACGCCATTTCCATTTCCCTTTGGAATGTATCCCTAGCGTTGGATAGCCCAAATGGCATTTTTCTATATGCATAAGTTCCCCATTTAGTTGTGAAGGCTATCTTGAACTGATCCTCTTCCTTCAACATGATCTGATTGTACCCTGAATATCCATCAAGCAATGAAAACCTTTTAGAGCCAGTAATAACTTGTAAAATCTGCTCCATAGAAGGAAGTGGGTAATGATCCTTGAGAGATGCTCTATTCAAATCTCTGAAGCCAACACACAATATGATTTCTCCACTCTTTTTTATAACTGGAACCAAATTGGCTACCCAGCTAGAATGCTTGATAGGGAATATGATACTTGACTCTATCAACTTATTCAATTATTTTCTCATGAGAGGCTCTAGGTGCAGATTGACTGGCATTTGTTTTTTCCTGATGGGTTTAGCACTTAGATCCAATTCAATGGTGTGTTGAGCTAACTTTGGATTGAAACCTTTCAAATCTTCATAGCTCCATGCAAACACATTAAGGAATTCTTGACAAAGCTATATGAATTCATACCTTTCTTGCTCAGTTGTCATTTTACCAATTTGGAGTGATTTTCCTTCTTCCACCATGATGGGCACTGAATCTTCTCCCTTGACTTTGATGTTTTCTTTCTCCTTCCTAAACTGATCGTTAGGATTTAAAATAGACTCCAAAATGACAAGTCCCTTTGGTAGTTTGTTGGTTCTCAACTGTACCACTTGATTACCATACTATTGTTCTAACTTTTCCTAATTTTTAGCTGAGAACTCAGCCTCTTATTGTAAGAAATGGATGATTTGTTGATCATTTTCAAAAACTTTACAACTTACATTGTTTTCTAGCACTAAAGGCCTTATAATCACATGAATTCTTGGTTGTACTTTTTCTTTCTTGATGCTTTCAAAAACATCAAAGGCTGCTTCAACTGCTGCAAGCCTGTCAGCAGCTTGGTTCTCTTTCCTAGAGATGGACTTGATGTTAAAGCCCTCAAAATATTCAATGAGGTCCCACACCCTACTTTTGTAGCACTTGATCATATCATTCTTGGCAGCATGCTGCCCCTTAACTTTGTTGACAATCAGCTCATTTTCACCCAAAACTTGCAAGTTCTTTATTCCTCTCTTGATTGACCAATGCAATCATTGTATCAAGGCTTCATATTCAGTAGTGTTATTAGAACATGCAAACTGAAATCTAAAAGCTAAATAATACTTAACTCCTTAAGGTGAAACAAGAATAGCTCCCCCTCCTACACCTTGTCTACTTCCTGATCCATCAAATAAAAATTTCCATACCTCATTGTCATCCTTGTGGTCTGGCTTGGTGATGCTTGGAATAGGCTGATTTTCTTCATGTATGCAATAGCTCTTAGCTCAGATTCTTCTATTTCTTGATAAGGATCAAAATCATGCACCTTGCATGCCCATTCATCAAGAGTCAAATTTTGGATGCTTCCAACCTTGGTGTCAGCTTCGTTAGTGCTTGGATAATCTTTCTGATCAAATGCTGAACAATTGGTATTGATTTGGCTTGGAGTGTGAGGCTCAATGTGAAAGTTTGCAATAGGCTCAGATCTGATTGTAGCCTTAGTTCCATATTTTGTTCTGAACAACATGTGTGACCAATCAATAGATAAGTAACCTCCAATCTTAGCTGTGAAATCCCTTGACAAACATAGGGAAAAGAGTGGTGGAAGGTCTATCACCGAGACATCTTGCAAAACAACAAGGTTGGGGCATGCATGTAAAGTGAGACTCAAGTTTTTAATCACTCCTATTGTTGTCACTGCTGTCCCATCCAATTTCACTACCCCTTTGGATATGATTTAATATTGAAGCCCTAACTGATCAGCTATTTTCTTGGGCATTACTGAACTACTTGCTCTGGAATCAATCATGCAGTTATGTACTAATTGGTTTTTAATGATCAATGAAACATAGAATGGAGGGGGCTTCAACATTTTACCTTGCTATTCTCCATTATTCCTCTCAGGCTGGGTAGCATTTATGAGTACCTTCTCTTGCATTTGGACCTGTTGATTTGAAGTTGACTAGTCCTTCATGGCAGCTTGTAGCAAATCTCTTTGGCCTGGGATGGATAGTGATTCCCACATTGATATGTTTACATTTGTCTTCTTCATCTAATCAATGATGTTGAATGGATATGAATCATATCTCTGCTATCCCTTGGCTTGCACATTCATTCCTTACACATGGGCAGCAACAAATGGCATTTGTGTTGGCTTAGGAGTTGGTTTGGGTGGTCTTTGCATGTTTAGAACTGCATTTTGTTTGCCAACAACTTGTGGAGTGGTAGAAGGTTGTGGATTACTTGGAGCCAATGATTGTCCTTCCCCCAAATTTCTCCTTTTTGACCTTGTGTTGGTTGTAACACTTTGAGAGATTGTTTGATTCATACCACAAAAATCTTCTACCTACCAGTTTACAAGTGTGGTATTTGGGTTGATTATTGCTGGGATGTTTCTTATTGTTGGTTATTTCCTTGACTCCGTTCACCCTCCACACCAATTTTTGTTACCATTAATGTTTGATTTAGAGCACAATTGAAGCACATATATTAGTTGTGAGGTTCATTGCATGGGAAAAACCAATAATACTCTTGAGCTATGTTGTTTTGTACTAGCACTAGTACTTTAGAGGCAGATGTAGCATTGGGATTATAGGGCTAAAATGGTCTGTTGGCAGGAGGCCTTGCTTGATTTTGATTTGCAGCTGGATTGGGTGGTCTTTGAGGCTGATATGGCTTCCTATTAGGCTGAGCTTGAGGTTGATAAGAAGGTCTGAAACTTTGGGCTTACGGCCTCTTGAGTGTAACCAACTCATTACCTAAATTTTACAATTGCTTCATGAATTCTTGAAGTTCATTTGAGGTACTAGAAGATGAAGTATAAGCTTCACTTAAATTCTGATTTATAGGAGTGGGAATAGGAGCTAAAATAGGTGCTTGATTAGTAATTAGACTCTCTAAATTTGGATACAATGGCATTGGAGGCCTGAGAACTAGCTTACCAGCTTGAATCAGACAATTTTCAGCCCTAATGGCAATGCTATAAGCAGCAGGGATAGTTTTTCCTCCCATGGATTGAATTAACATAGAAATATCAAAATTTAAAGCTCCAAGGTAATATAGAAAATCACCTTCTGCTGTTGGCCTTACTACCATTGTAATTCTCTCCCAAGTCCTTTGAAATCTAAAGTTGAAGTCAGTCAGCTGCTCATTGGGAGCTCTCTTGATAGTTGTCAATTGTTCCAAAAGGGACAAGTTATCTCCCTTTTCTCCAAACTACTCATGTAGGGCTATACATAATTGGTTCCAATTTTTGATAGAACCTAAAGCAAGGCTCCTGAACCATTGCAAAGCCTTCCCTGTGAATGAAGACACTAACAATTTGACAGCAACTTGCATCTCATCAATCTCATGGATTGTACAAATATTAGTAATGTCCTTGACATGATCACCAAGAGTGGTCTGATTCTCTCTAGTAAAGTATGGAATGTTCTTCAGTGCTACAACTAGGATTGGATTTTGTGTATTGAGAGAAAGTGGGCTGCTGCCAGTGAAATTGACATAGGGGTTGTGTTGTGCCATTCTGATTGGCCTTAGAACCCTTGTTGATTGGATGAAAGGTCTACCAAGTGGAGGAGTTGATAGAGTTCTTTTTAGTGGAGATGGAGACCTTTGAATTCTCCTCCCTCTTTGTCTTCTTCTTGGAGATAATTATAGATACTCAAAAAATACTTCTTCTTCTCCAACTCTTGACCTTGTGGTGATTCTTCTCATGATTTTTCAAGCTTGTACTGCTAAAACCAGCTGATTCTTCTTCCTTGGAGTCACCAGATGTGTAATTCAGGGCTCTTTTAAGCAAGAAACTTGCAACAAATGCACATAATTTTTTTTGTAATGAAGATGAAGACCTCATATGTCCCACTACTATAGGCATGCCAGAACTATTAGTACAAATCAGTAGTACCCTCTTGATGTTGCTATCAGATTTCTAGTTTGACATCTCAGCGTCTAGTGTGATTGCATAACATTGAATCTTTTCCCCAAGTGTGGGACTTGTAAAATTGGAAAAAGAATCTCCAGGTCAGTGGTTGGTTCCTCAACTCCTCTATTTAGGTGTATTACTTGAAAATTGCAGAGTTTTAAACTCAAAATCCTAATATAAATTCCAAGGGGACAGAGATAGAGAATGTAAAAGAATTAAAACTAATGCTAATAAGGTGATGCACCAAAGGAGTGGTGAGCATTTTTTACTTCTGCAAATTGACACAGATTACAAAAATGTAGCAAAACATCATGCACAAACTGATAAAATGTAATGAAAGATCATGGATGAATCAAACAACACAAGAAGAGGAGTAAAACTCATTCGTAGAGCTTGCATTGTCATTTCCAATATCAAAATACATCCATTACAAATGTAACACCCTGAACTGTTGTTACTTTCTCCTGAGCATACAAGTGTTGATATGTGATTTCTTGTAAAAGGATGTGTTCCTCGATTAAGAAATCATGCTTGATATGTACTGTATTTTCTTTGCAGATCTTTGACTGAGTCAGAATATGATTAGACTCTTTTATTTATTTCATTTTGCATCTGAGTTTAATCTGATCTCGGAATGAATTATAGAGTTATCCATCTATAATACCTAGCCTTGGATCAGTGGAATTGATCCAAGTATTGCTTTAAGTTTGTTCGTGATGAATTAAAAAAATTACAGACCTTGAACAGGTTGCAAGGTCTAGAAGCATTGAATAAGCTAGTCCGGAGTATAACTCAGGTTGAACATGTGAAATGAATTGGTTCCCGATATCGAAGTATATCTGGAAGGTCTCGATCGTGGACCAGGTAATAATTCGGTTTCATACAATTCTGCAGCCTAAGGCAGAACAGGAGCTAACCCTGTTCAAGAATGTATGATGTAGGTCTTTTTCTGAGCATACAGAATGTAGACCTAACTGGAATTATTAATGTTTAGTAACCTAAAACTAAACCTAACCTAGGGGTTAGATTAGTGTTAATCTAACCTAGACCTAGGCTAAGAGCTAATGTCCTAAGTTAGTATCTATGTTTATGGAAGTTAGATTAGGTGTTATCCTAAATTCTAACCTAAGTTACTAACCTATCTATTGAACAAGAATGTATGGGGACCTATGGAGGGGTGCGAACCATGGGCGGCGTTTTCTATGTTATTTAATGCAAAGGATAAGTATGAAGGACAGGCATTGGCGGAGGTTTTAGAAACGGCTAATTGAGCCGACGTGGCAGTTCGCCAAAACTAAAAATGGTCTTGAAATTCTCTTTGTCTATCGCCAACTTTGGCGGTCGGTGGCAGTTGAGTTTAAGCGGGAAAATTGGAGTAAATGCATTCAATGAGCTTGGAAGTCGAGCTCGGAACTCGCGAGAAGGCATGCAAACTGGAAGTTTGTTGGTTTGTTTGGCTTATCGCGAATTTCGGTTTTCCTTCTGCCTGTTCACTGGTTCTTCGCACCAGTCTTCTTGGAGTTGCATGGCGAGTATGAGGGTATCTAGCTCTTTTCTCTGGCAAGGAAAATATATATGTTATGGAGATAGCAAAATTTTGTTGGTCGCTCTAACTTGGAAAAGGAAAAGGAAGTCCGAGCTCTTCCAGTGGTCTGCTTCGGAATTTTGAGCAAAAATCCAGGCATGTTAGGCCCTAACCTTTAAAAATCTTGCTGTCTTTCAAGTGATTTCATTAGAACAACTCTGTTCAAATGTTTTGAGAAAATAGATGATTTTTCCTATGGTTGTCTGGTGTGATTTTTGCACTGTATCTTCTTGCTGGAATGACTTGTCATTTATCCCTTGATGGGTGTTTATTATTTTCGAACTGTGGCTTTGTTTCTTTGTGTTTGCATTCTGGCTTAAATATACGAAATATATGAAAAGTAGGAATGCTCGGCCTGATTCGGCGATAGCTCATAAATTATTCCTGTGAAGGGTATAAGCCACTGTTATGATTGTCGATTTTTAGTCGTCGACGCTTGTTGTTGATACTAGCCGTCAATACTGGTTGTGGGTACTCGCAGAAAGGAATAATGTTGGACTTTTGTTGACTGCTTAGTTTATATTGAACCTTTGTAAGCTCTGTTGTGGTTATTGATGATAGTGGCTATTGATACTTGTTGGGTTTCGTTTCGTCTTTTAAAAAAAAATGTTGGGAAGAGGTATCTTACTGTGTTACAGTAATTCTTTATGACTATGCCGGAGATGTTTTTCCCTTACTTTTTGGTTATGGGTTTATACCCATTAACAGTATGTAATATATATATAGGTTTATATTTTTTATAATCAGTACGACTCTGTGGAGTCGATTGAATGATTTATATATATATTTGAACCACTGTTCAAGTTAAATATAATTGAATATTGGTATTTGATGTGCCAGCGACTTAAGGGAATAACATGTATTTCGTCCTCTGTTATTTTTGTAAGAAAACCTTCGTATCGCAAGGATTTTGTGGTACAGATTCTTTAAGTGTATTTTTACATCGACATTCTGTGTAAATTTGTGTAAAAATAATTGGCAAGGGTTCAGTCGGATTCCTTGTTTTGAATCAGTAATTAGATTTGCTTTGTCTGATTTTTATTATGCACCGTTGATGGGCTCAGATGGAATCATATGCAATTATTTGTCTGGTTACTGTTGTTCGGATTCAGTTGAATTCTTGGAAGGTAACCTGTATTTTAGTCTCATATTGAACCTGATTTTTGGGACACTGTCGTTTTGTCACTGTTTGAGTTCCTTGAGTATGGATAATTATCATGTGTCCTGGCTCTGTTGAAGTGAGTCGCGGATACCATACTTTAAACTTGAATGCGCCCAGGTGAGAATAGATATGCTATATTCCTTTCCGTTTATTCCAGTCCGATTGAGACTGAGTATGTTTCGGAAATTTTGTGTGATTGTCTTGGCATAGTCTTAAGGAAACATCAAATTGCTTAATGCAATGAAGTCTGTTGTTGATCGTGATATACTAGAGGTTCTTTGATTTCGAACTTGGGTCGAAAAGCCTTGCTGTGTATAAAAGGGACTAGCATTGGGCTATAGGTTGATATATGGGATTGTAAGCGTGTTTGTCTTCTGTTGCATAACTATCCTGCCTTGAGCTGGACTGATCTAAAAGCCGTCGACTGCACCTCGACAGGAAATGTGGTGATTTTCATGTTGTTTAACGCTTCTTGTAGAGTCTGTTTGGTTGATAGACTTCACTATTGACGTGTTAGCCACTGTACAGGAGTTTTTGCTGTGTTCGATTTTTATTAAGACAGTGATTCTTCTTGTGGTTTGTCGGACTTGTTCGTATACATACTGGATGAATGCTTTCCATATGTGGAGACGGTACAGTAGTGAACTTGTGTGAAGGGAAGTGTGAATGATTTGTTTCTTTCTCTTCTATTATTTTAATACTTGTTGGTATCTGTCTAACAGTTGGAATTGTTCTTGTATCTTATTAGTGGAATCACGATTTGCTATGATATTCCATTTCCTGATGAAAGTAACGATCTGTCCAATGTTGCTGATCTTGGATTCAAGATAATTGTTTGGATACTTTCGTTCTTTGATTCTTAATATTTGATGAAATATTTGAGAAATGTTTAGGACTATTCTGTAACGATGATAGAGTTACACGTTTGTAGTCATTTTTGTATTACAAAGGCATAGTCTGATTATGTTTACTTGTTTGGATAATTGATCTCATTTAAACAGGGTGTTTAATGAAAACAATTGACGGATTGCAATTGTTTTAAAAGTTAGTGCTTATCATGCTCAGTTCATCGAACTGACTCATGTTGACTATTTTTGCAGATGGTTGCCGTAAGTGGTAAAGCATGCAGATCTGACAGGATGATCAGATTGTTTAATTTGATTTATAATAAATTTCAGCTTGATTTTTCTAAATGTACTAAATGTGGAAAGATGTTCCTTTTCCATTGAGCATTGTATCAAGTATGCTGAATGTCTAAAATGTACATAGATCTGAGAGGAATGGAAATAAGTATTTGTTACTTATGTGTTGTATTCTTAATTCTGATAGTTGACCTTCTTCGGTTTATATATCGGAGTGACAATGTTATCCTTGTGTAATTTGGATGCTTTTGTGATTGTCAATGAAAGCTTATAAGGAAATGTGATTGAATTCTTATGAGTGATTAGTAGTTCTAATTTGATCTATCGAAGCAAAATTGAAATTTAAATCATTGTCTTTTTAAAAGATAGGGTTAAAATGAACCTAAGCAGAACACTAATCAAGCTGAATTAAATTACTAATCCCTAGTCCTGAGCATGACAGGACAACATTAAATTGGATTCTTAATCATTTATATCTTGATGCTAATAAGTATGATATAAATTCAGTTAAGAGAACTGATATAAATCTAATGGGGTTCAGATGGCAATCTCATGTGAAGGTTATGAGATATTGTCCAATTCTGTTGTTTTAGAATCATGTGTATTCTAATAACTCCTTGATGAGACCTTAGCCTTAATATCTCCACCATGCAATGGGTTTTATTGAGGAAGATCATCTTAAGATGATGAATCCAGGGATCGGGAAAGACTAACCCTAGGGGAAAAGTCTTTAATTAATTTAAACTCAAAGTGCGTAACGCATATTTTTATTAAGTAGATCTTTTCGAGGCAGGATTTAAAGGTTGACGACACAAGTCAACTGCAGGGTTGTACCTCCGAGAAGATTAGGATCTTCTCGAAGTTACAACAATGCAGGTGACTTATGACGACACCCTTTACATTGATCGCTAAGATTTACACTTTGATCTCGAACGAGTTACTCAGGGACCGATTAGGAATGTGGTCATGTTATAAGGCTGCCTAGGAGATTCGGGGTATCATGACACACTGGTTTAACTGCAGGGTTAAACCAGTATGTCATCGTATCCCTAACCCTCGTGGGCATCCATATAACATTATCACCTTGTTAATCTTTCTCCGAGTGATTAAGTTGTGATAGGAAGGACTGACAGAAGTCGGTATAAGACATTCTATATAACATAAGAATGGGGTGAAGGGCGTATTCCAGATTGACGAGTATGCCGTTAAGGAATACGAGACATAAACAGTATGTTTCAAATCTTTGGCCAAAGTATCGCAAGTTGCTGATTGCGTTGTCCTAATTCACCTAGTCTAAGGGATGAGATGCCGATGAATAATGGTAACAATTATTCAGTTAGGTTCCTTGGACAGAGCATTCTGAATTCCCAGAATAGGGAAGAGAACCGCAAGAGTAAAGTGTTAAATAAAAACACCAACTCTTATTACTCATGAATAGATCGGTAGATTACCGAGTCATGGAATGAATAGATCGGAGGTACTCCGAGTCATTACAGCTGCATATGGTTGTCTGTTATATGAATGGTTATTTGATTTGTGAGTTCTAAATTATGTATTTAGAACCAGGATGCAATTATCAAAAAAAAAAAATTCACTTGTTCTAAGGTATAAATTGAGGATGTTACATCTTGGTATCAGAGCTGAAGGTTGCAGCTCTTGGACCTATTGTGTCCATAATCTGATAAAAACCTGAATTTTCTTGTAACAGAAAATGGTTAGAACAAGGGGGAACGTTGCGAATAATGCTCCACCTGAAGGAGGAGCGGCAACAACCCAGAAACTTGATGAGATCCTTGCTGCCCTGTTGGACACAAGAGATCGCTTAGCTGTACTTGAACAGCAGGTGATGGGAAATGAGGAGGATGAAGAAGCTGATAATAATAATCAGCAACCTCCTGAGGACAACCCCGACATGGGTGTTGATGTTAATGCTGGGAATGCACCTGTCCAACCAGAAAACAAAAAGGCCAGATTGGCAGCAGAACTCACTAATGATATAAAAAGGATAAGTCCACCTAAGTATGATGGCACCACATTAGGAGATGGAGCTGAGAACTGGCTCAGCGAAATGGAGAAGTACTTTGCAATAAGGAACTTCTCAGAGGAAACCAAAGCTATTTGGGGAGCCTATCAGCTTTCCCACGAAGCATCTTCGTGGTGGGATAGCCGTAAAGCTGAACTAAACATTGATGAGACCAATATTACTTGGGATCAATTTAAAGGCTATTTTAGGCAACGTTGGCTACCACAACTTTTCTACGATCAGAAAATGACAGAATTTCAGAACTTAGCTCAAGGGAAGCTAACGGTAACTGAATACTGGGAGCGGTTTACAAAACTCCTCAAGTATGTACCGCAGTATCAAACTGACGAAAAGTTCAGAATACGGAAATTCATCATGGGATTGAATCCCGTGATAGGGGGAGAGGTCGATGTTCACAGTCCAACCACTATGGAAGGAGTTGTTGAAAAGGCCATAAGGCAAGAACAGAAATTAAAGGCTATTTCTGCTCATAAAGAGGAAGTGCGGAAGAAGACTGCAAACCCTTCTTCAACCTCTCTTGCACCCAGAAAAGGACCATGGAAAAAGTTTGGAAACAAGAGTAAGTTTCCAGGAGATAACAATAAGAAAGCAGTAGTAAATAAGCCTGCTGGAAATGTAAGGGATAATTTTGTTAAAAATTATAACAATGGGCAGAAGCCCTATGGAGGACAGCGTGACAATTACAAAACTGGAGGCAACTTTGAGCCTAAAAAGGGACCTGTAGGAGGCTGCTACAATTGTGGCAAAGATCACTACGCAAATCAGTGCCCTTTGAAGAAGGATGATCGTAATCAGCAGCATAAGATACATGCTGCAGTAGCGGACAAGCAAGCTGAAAAGCAAGTGACACCTATAGAAGTTCCGGGTAAGTTATTCGGCATACCTGTCACTATTCTTTTTGATACAGGAGCTACTGAATGTTTTATATCTAATAAACTTGCTTCTAAACTTAAAAGAAAAGCTGGAAAAATGGATAAATCTTGGACTGTACAGTATGGTAATAATTCTGTTCATACAGTGAGTATGTGTCTTTTTGGGGCAGTCCTTGACTTACCTAACTTTTCCACGGAAGTTGATCTCTATGTCGCACCTTTAGGATCGTATGACATTGTCATCGGTGTCAATTGGTTAGCTGACCATAAAGCAAAGGTAGACTGCTATGAAAAGAACATAAAATGTTTAGACGATCAGCTGGAGTCAGCAGAGATTCAAGGTGTGAAACGGGAAATTTCAGTTAGAAAACTGTCAGCTATGCAGCTTAAAAAGGCTAAAAATAAAGGATGTACCCTTTATGCAGTAAAGATATCTGAATCTTCAGAAGAAAATGATGATTTCATGAAAAGATTCCCTCTTTTACAAAGTTTCAGGGATGTTTTTCCTGAGGAATTACCAGGGTTACCACCCAAGAGAGAATTTGACTTCACCATTGAAATCAAGCCAGGAACAGAACCTATATCCAAAGCGCCTTATCGGATGACTACTACAGAGTTAGTCGAGCTTAAGGCACAGTTGCAAGAACTTTTGTCTAAAGGATTGATTAGACCAAGTGTTTCACCTTGGGGAGCGCCTGTAATATTTGTGAAAAAGAAGGATGGAACACTAAGGCTGTGTATTGATTATCGGATGTTGAACAAAGCAACAGTCAAGAACCGATATCCACTTCCTAGGATCGACGATCTGTTTGATCAGATGCGTGGAGCAGCGGTTTATTCTAAGATAGACCTTCGATCTGGTTACCATCAGTTAAGGATTAGAGAGGAAGACATTCATAAAACAGCTTTCCGAACAAGGTACGGACATTATGAATTCACAGTTCTACCCTTTGGATTAACTAATGCACCCACAGCCTTTATGAATTTAATGAACAATATTTTTCAAGAATACCTGGACAAGTTTGTACTTGTATTCTTGGACGATATTCTCATTTATTCTAAAAGCGTTGAGGAGCACAATGAGCATTTGAAGATAGTTTTGGGAATTTTGAGAAAAAGAAAGTTGTATGGTAAGTTATCCAAATGTTCTTTCTTTGATTCAGAAGTTCACTATTTGGGTCATGTTATAAGTAAAGAAGGAATCGCTGTAGATCCTTCAAAAATAGTGGCAATAACTGAGTGGCCTGCACCAAAGAATGTGCACGAAGTAAGAAGCTTCATGGGTCTTGCTGGTTATTATAGAAAATTTGTAAAGGATTTTTCTAAAGTAGCTGCACCAATAACTTCATTGCAGAAGAAGGATAAGAAATTCATATGGAATGATAAGTGCGAAGCGGCTTTCAAAAGTTTGAAAGACCAGTTGACTTCTGCACCTATACTAGCTGTACCAGACCCTAATGGGAGTTTTACTGTTGTAACGGATGCTTCTGGGGAAGGCCTTGGAGGTGTTTTGCTACAAAATGATCAGGTCATAGCATATGAAAGCAGAAAACTTAAGTTACATGAGCTGAATTATGCCCCTCATGATTTGGAACTTGCTGCCATTGTTCATGCACTTCAAGTCTGGAGACACTACTTACTTGGGAAACCTTTTGAGCTGAAAACTGATCACTTAGGACTGAAATATATTTTTACTCAGCCCAATCTGAATGCCAGACAGAGAAGGTGGTTAGAATTTTTATCACAATATGACCTTGATATTAGCTATATCAAAGGTAAGGAGAATAGAGTAGCTGATGCTCTAAGTCGTAGGAGGCACATTTCTGCTCTTATAACATTAAGAACTCAGTTTAAAGACGAGGTAAAAAGTGCCTCAGAATTAGATGCATACTTTCAGCAAGTAAAAGCAGCGCTTGCTGCAGAACCAAAGGATATAAGGTATAAAGGTTTTCATTTTGATAATGAAGGAATCTTGCGTTATGAAAACAGGGTATATGTACCTATGCTGAACGATTTGAGAAATAAATTGTTAGTTGAATTTCATAATTCACCTTTCTCTGGACACCCAGGTATCACAAAAATGCTTGCTGATTTGAAACAGCAATACTTTTGGAAAGGTATGAAAAAGGATGTAATTAATTTTGTGACTCATTGTCTGGAATGTCAGCGGGTGAAGGCAGAACATATGCACCCTGCTGGACTGCTATATCCTCATAGCATACCGCAGTACAAATGGCAAGTAATAACCATGGATTTTGTACAAGGACTACCTATGTCCAGGAATAAACATGATGTTATCCTGGTAGTTGTTGATAAACTGACCAAGGTAGCTCATTTCATCGCTGGAAATCTAAAGGATGATTCACCAGTGCTGGCCAAAAGATTCGTACACGAAATTTTCAGATTGCATGGTGTACCAGAATTGATTATATCTGACAGGGATCCTAGAATGACGTCAAGGTTTTGGCAAACGCTTAACGCAGCTCTTGGAACGAAACTAAACTTCAGTTCTGCATATCATCCGGAAACGGATGGACAAACTGAGAGGGTAAATCAAGTGTTGGAGGACATGTTGCGTATGTATTGCATGGATCAACAGTATAAATGGGAAGAGTATCTTCCATTAGTTGAGTTCGCATACAACAATACTTATCACTCATCTCTTAAAATGGCACCATTTGAAGCACTTTATGGAAGAAAGTGCAGAACCCCTGTTAGTTGGGACAGTGTTGAGGATAGAGTGGTAATTGGACCAGAGATTCTCACTGAAATGGAACAGCAAGTTAAGCTGATTCGTGAACGACTAAAGGAAGCATCGGATAGACAGAAGAGCTATGCTGACCTTAAGCGGGTTGATAGAAGGTTTGAGCTTGGTGATAAGGTTTTTCTTCGTGTTAAACCCAGAAAGAGTTCTATAACTTTTGGCAAGGCTGCCAAGTTGTCACCTCGATTCGTGGGACCTTTCGAAATTGTCGAAATAATCAATCCTGTAGCTTATCGTTTAGCATTGCCACCTGCTTTATCTCGCATGCATGATGTTTTCCATATTTCTTTGCTTAAGAAATACGTTTCAGATCTGTCACATGTTTTAAATTGGAATTCCTTGCAGGTCCAAGACCCAGGAATAATCGTGGTTAAACCCACACGAGTGCTGGAAACTCGCCAATTGCATTTAAGAAATCGTGAAATACAGCAATGTAAGGTCCAGTGGGACCAGTTTAACGAGGAGAGTGCAACTTGGGAAAATCTAGAAGAGATGAAAATTGCTTTTCCTTCTCTTTTTCAACAGAATGAAATCTGTTGACAAAGCATTCTTTTCAGAACTTACTTTTTTTTTTTTTTTAAGTATTTATGAAAGCCAGATGAAAGCAAACATTATTCAGGTTGAATAAAATGTGTTGTGACATTGATTTCTGGAACTATTCAAATATGAAATAGTCACATTATTTGTGTACTGATAAATTGATTGACCTGAAGGTTAATTTAATATGTAATTCATCGGGACGATGAATCTTTTTAGGAGGGAAGCATGTAACACCCTGAACTGTTGTTACTTTCTCCTGAGCATACAAGTGTTGATATGTGATTTCTTGTAAAAGGATGTGTTCCTCGATTAAGAAATCATGCTTGATATGTACTGTATTTTCTTTGCAGATCTTTGACTGAGTCAGAATATGATTAGACTCTTTTATTTATTTCATTTTGCATCTGAGTTTAATCTGATCTCGGAATGAATTATAGAGTTATCCATCTATAATACCTAGCCTTGGATCAGTGGAATTGATCCAAGTATTGCTTTAAGTTTGTTCGTGATGAATTAAAAAATTACAGACCTTGAACAGGTTGCAAGGTCTAGAAGCATTGAATAAGCTAGTCCGGAGTATAACTCAGGTTGAACATGTGAAATGAATTGGTTCCCGATATCGAAGTATATCTGGAAGGTCTCGATCGTGGACCAGGTAATAATTCGGTTTCATACAATTCTGCAGCCTAAGGCAGAACAGGAGCTAACCCTGTTCAAGAATGTATGATGTAGGTCTTTTTCTGAGCATACAGAATGTAGACCTAACTGGAATTATTAATGTTTAGTAACCTAAAACTAAACCTAACCTAGGGGTTAGATTAGTGTTAATCTAACCTAGACCTAGGCTAAGAGCTAATGTCCTAAGTTAGTATCTATGTTTATGGAAGTTAGATTAGGTGTTATCCTAAATTCTAACCTAAGTTACTAACCTATCTATTGAACAAGAATGTATGGGGACCTATGGAGGGGTGCGAACCATGGGCGGCGTTTTCTATGTTATTTAATGCAAAGGATAAGTATGAAGGACAGGCATTGGCGGAGGTTTTAGAAACGGCTAATTGAGCCGACGTGGCAGTTCGCCAAAACTAAAAATGGTCTTGAAATTCTCTTTGTCTATCGCCAACTTTGGCGGTCGGTGGCAGTTGAGTTTAAGCGGGAAAATTGGAGTAAATGCATTCAATGAGCTTGGAAGTCGAGCTCGGAACTCGCGAGAAGGCATGCAAACTGGAAGTTTGTTGGTTTGTTTGGCTTATCGCGAATTTCGGTTTTCCTTCTGCCTGTTCACTGGTTCTTCGCACCAGTCTTCTTGGAGTTGCATGGCGAGTATGAGGGTATCTAGCTCTTTTCTCTGGCAAGGAAAATATATATGTTATGGAGATAGCAAAATTTTGTTGGTCGCTCTAACTTGGAAAAGGAAAAGGAAGTCCGAGCTCTTCCAGTGGTCTGCTTCGGAATTTTGAGCAAAAATCCAGGCATGTTAGGCCCTAACCTTTAAAAATCTTGTTGTCTTTCAAGTGATTTCATTAGAACAACTCTGTTCAAATGTTTTGAGAAAATAGATGATTTTTCCTATGGTTGTCTGGTGTGATTTTTGCACTGTATCTTCTTGCTGGAATGACTTGTCATTTATCCCTTGATGGGTGTTTATTATTTTCGAACTGTGGCTTTGTTTCTTTGTGTTTGCATTCTGGCTTAAATATACGAAATATATGAAAAGTAGGAATGCTCGGCCTGATTCGGCGATAGCTCATAAATTATTCCTGTGAAGGGTATAAGCCACTGTTATGATTGTCGATTTTTAGTCGTCGACGCTTGTTGTTGATACTAGCCGTCAATACTGGTTGTGGGTACTCGCAGAAAGGAATACTGTTGGACTTTTGTTGACTGCTCAGTTTATATTGAACCTTTGTAAGCTCTGTTGTGGTTATTGATGATAGTGGCTATTGATACTTGTTGGGTTTCGTTTCGTCTTTTAAAAAAAAGTTGGGAAGAGGTATCTTACTGTGTTACAGTAATTCTTTATGACTATGCCGGAGATGTTTTTCCCTTACTTTGTGGTTATGGGTTTATACCCGTTAACAGTATGCAATATATATATATAGGTTTATATTTGTTATAATCAGTACGACTCTGTGGAGTCGATTGAATGATTTATATATATATTTGAACCACTGTTCAAGTTAAATATAATTGAATATTGGTATTTGATGTGCCAGCGACTTAAGGGAATAACATGTATTTCGTCCTCTGTTATTTTTGTAAGAAAACCTTCGTATCGCAAGGATTTTGTGGTACAGATTCTTTAAGTGTATTTTTACATCGACATTCTGTGCAAATTTGTGTAAAAATAATTGGCAAGGGTTCAGTCGGATTCCTTGTTTTGAATCAGTAATTAGATTTGCTTTGTCTGATTTTTATTATGCACCGTTGATGGGCTCAGATGGAATCATATGCAATTATTTGTCTGGTTACTGTTGTTCGGATTCAGTTGAATTCTTGGAAGGTAACCTGTATTTTAGTCTCATATTGAACCTGATTTTTGGGACACTGTCGTTTTGTCACTGTTTGAGTTCCTTGAGTATGGATAATTATCATGTGTCCTGGCTCTGTTGAAGTGAGTCGCGGATACCATACTTTAAACTTGAATGCGCCCAGGTGAGAATAGATATGCTATATTCCTTTCCGTTTATTCCAGTCCGATTGAGACTGAGTATGTTTCGGAAATTTTGTGTGATTGTCTTGGCATAGTCTTAAGGAAACATCAAATTGCTTAATGCAATGAAGTCTGTTGTTGATCGTGATATACTAGAGGTTCTTTGATTTCGAACTTGGGTCGAAAAGCCTTGCTGTGTATAAAAGGGACTAGCATTGGGCTATAGGTTGATATATGGGATTGTAAGCGTATTTGTCTTCTGTTGCATAACTATCCTGCCTTGAGCTGGACTGATCTAAAAGCCGTCGACTGCACCTCGACAGGCAATGTGGTGATTTTCATGTTGTTTAACGCTTCTTGTAGAGTCTGTTTGGTTGATAGACTTCACTATTGATGTGTTAGCCACTGTACAGGAGTTTTTGCTGTGTTCGATTTTTATTAAGACAGTGATTCTTCTTGTGGTTTGTCGGACTTGTTCGTATACATACTGGATGAATGCTTTCCATATGTGGAGACGGTACAGTAGTGAACTTGTGTGAAGGGAAGTGTGAATGATTTGTTTCTTTCTCTTCTATTATTTTAATACTTGTTGGTATCTGTCTAACAGTTGGAATTGTTCTTGTATCTTATTAGTGGAATCACGATTTGCTATGATATTCCATTTCCTGATGAAAGTAACGATCTGTCCAATGTTGCTGATCTTGGATTCAAGATAATTGTTTGGATACTTTCGTTCTTTGATTCTTAATATTTGATGAAATATTTGAGAAATGTTTAGGACTATTCTGTAACGATGATAGAGTTACACGTTTGTAGTCATTTTTGTATTACAAAGGCATAGTCTGATTATGTTTACTTGTTTGGATAATTGATCTCATTTAAACAGGGTGTTTAATGAAAACAATTGACGGATTGCAATTGTTTTAAAAGTTAGTGCTTATCATGCTCAGTTCATCGAACTGACTCATGTTGACTATTTTTGCAGATGGTTGCCGTAAGTGGTAAAGCATGCAGATCTGACAGGATGATCAGATTGTTTAATTTGATTTATAATAAATTTCAGCTTGATTTTTCTAAATGTACTAAATGTGGAAAGATGTTCCTTTTCCATTGAGCATTGTATCAAGTATGCTGAATGTCTAAAATGTACAGATCTGAGAGGAATGGAAATAAGTATTTGTTACTTATGTGTTGTATTCTTAATTCTGATAGTTGACCTTCTTCGGTTTATATATCGGAGTGGCAATGTTATCCTTGTGTAATTTGGATGCTTTTGTGATTGTCAATGAAAGCTTATAAGGAAATGTGATTGAATTCTTATGAGTGATTAGTAGTTCTAATTTGATCTATCGAAGCAAAATTGAAATTTAAATCATTGTCTTTTTAAAAGATAGGGTTAAAATGAACCTAAGCAGAACACTAATCAAGCTGAATTAAATTACTAATCCCTAGTCCTGAGCATGACAGGACAACATTAAATTGGATTCTTAATCATTTATATCTTGATGCTAATAAGTATGATATAAATTCAGTTAAGAGAACTGATATAAATCTAATGGGGTTCAGATGGCAATCTCATGTGAAGGTTATGAGATATTGTCCAATTCTGTTGTTTTAGAATCATGTGTATTCTAATAACTCCTTGATGAGACCTTAGCCTTAATATCTCCACCATGCAATGGGTTTTATTGAGGAAGGTCATCTTAAGACGAAGAATCCAGGGATCGGGAAAGACTAACCCTAGGGGAAAAGTCTTTAAGTAATTTAAACTCAAAGTGCGTAACGCATATTTTTATTAAGTAGATCTTTTCGAGGTGGATTTAAAGGTTGACGACACAAGTCAACTGCAGGGTTGTACCTCCGAGAAGATTAGGATCTTCTCGAAGTTACAACAATGCAGGTGACTTATGACGACACCCTTTGCATTGATCGCTAAGATTTACACTTTGATCTCGAACGAGTTACTCAGGGACCGATTAGGAATGTGGTCATGTTATAAGGCTGCCTAGGAGATTCGGGGTATCATGACACACTGGTTTAACTGCAGGGTTAAACCAGTATGTCATCGTATCCCTAACCCTCGTGGGCATCCATATAACATTATCACCTTGTTAATCTTTCTCCGAGTGATTAAGTTGTGATAGGAAGGACTGACAGAAGTCGGTATAAGACATTCTATATAACATAAGAATGGGGTGAAGGGCGTATTCCAGATTGACGAGTATGCCGTTAAGGAATACGAGACATAAACAGTATGTTTCAAATCTTTGGCCAAAGTATCGCAAGTTGCTGATTGCGTTGTCCTAATTCACCTAGTCTAAGGGATGAGATGCCGATGAATAATGGTAACAATTATTCAGTTAGGTTCCTTGGACAGAGCATTCTGAATTCCCAGAATAGGGAAGAGAACCGCAAGAGTAAAGTGTTAAATAAAAACACCAACTCTTATTACTCATGAATAGATCGGTAGATTACCGAGTCATGGAATGAATAGATCGGAGGTACTCCGAGTCATTACAGCTGCATATGGTTGTCTGTTATATGAATGGTTATTTGATTTGTGAGTTCTAAATTATGTATTTAGAACCAGGATGCAATTATCAAAAAAAAAAAAATTCACTTGTTCTAAGGTATAAATTGAGGATGTTACAACAAAATGGGTTGATGAGCCAAAAATTTGAAATTTTCCCACTTTTTGCATTTCAGAAAATTTCCCAAAAAATCTCCATGCCCCACCATCCTAGTGCCATGTGGCATGATTCTATTTGTCACGGGATCTTTCAGCTTCATTTTCCATCACCTCGGCCTGTCATCACCAATCCGGCACTATGATAATTCTTCACCGGGAACTCCTCATGCTATGATTATTTACTAATGCACAGCCTTTATTTTGGTGGATGTAATCTGGAAACAAAACAACAACCAAACACAAGAATACCATTGACTATGATAAGACAGAATGACGACAAATCTGAAATATCAAAATAAATTATAATATTAACATGAAACTGTTACAATCTCACCCATGAGATACTTCAACAAGACTATGGGATAAACTTTACAATTACACCTCTTGATGGCTTCTTCAACACACCTTTAACTGATGGCTTCCTTCACACACTTCCTACAATATTTCTCACTACTTCTTTCTATGCTAAATGAGGGGGGTGGCCTCTCTATTTATAGAACTTCCAGGCTTATCCATCCTATATCTAAGATAGGATAATAAATCCACTCTGACAAATCATATTCCATACCTTAACTCTTATCTGTACATGTAAGCTTATCTATTAAGCTAAGATAAACCTTATCATTTTACATGGGTTCCACATTTTTAGACTTTTTACAAATAAAATACACAAAATATTTATGACCTCACTCCTTGTCCTTATTACCAATATAATATTTCTAATTCCTAATCATGTAGACCCTACTTCTCTAATTACCCAAACTTTGACATTTTAACATTACCGGACCACTTACGACAAATATTTACTTTTTACAACATTCGTATTGTACTTTGACTGTTACCGTACTCCACATTATTGGCGACACCGTACTGATGGCACCGTTATCTTCTATCAGACGCTACTACTAATTATACTTAACAACATCCTATTCCGAATACATACATTAATGAAATAGAAATTTGGAGGAAAATTTTAGTGTCGACATCTTCCCCTTTCCTAGCTTCTACTCTGTCCTCGGAGTAGACTATTCTGGTGCTTGGAAAATCTTCAACTTGTCGTGGTTGACTCATTTCGTAATGGGAGTGCCATCCAATTCCTCCAGTCGGTACGTACCATTTTCATGCACAGCTACTATTTTGTAGGGCCCCATCCATTTTGGAAGAAATTTTCTCTGTCTTCTTTTTTTGTATCTGGAATCATATACTAGAACCAAGTCATTCACTTGAAATGGAGACCACCAAATATTTTGATCAAAGTACTCCTTCTGCTTCATTTTCTTCTTATGGCTTGTATCCTTCACTATTTCCCTCATTTCTTCTAGCAAATGAAGATGTACCAACCTTTCTTTTACTGAATCATTTTCATCCATCCTTTCATTTTTCATAACTCTCACAGTGGGAATATCAAACTCAATAGGAAGAACTGGATCAATGCCATAGGCCAATTGAAATGGGGAGTATCCTGTTACTGACTTTGATGTTGCCCTATATGCCCACAATGCTGCATGAATCCTCTTATCCCATTTATGTACCTGCAAGGCTGCATCTTTTGCTAGAATTTGACACAGCACAAAATTTGTTCGTTCCACCTGTCCATTTGTGCTTGGCTTGTATGTTCTTGCCTTCCTATGCTTAATAGAAAATTTATTGACTAGGGCTTCTACCACCTCATTAATGAAGTGGCTTCCTTGATCTGTTACAATTTCATATGGAAAACCAAATCTGGTGACAATATGTTCATATATGAACCTTGCCACTTCATCCATAGAAGCTATCTTCAATGGCCTAGCTTCAACCCACTTGGTTAAATAATCTGTGGCAACTGCAATATACTTATTTTTGGCGTGATGTAGTTGGAAATGGACCTACAATGTCTATTCCCCACTTTTCAAAGGGACCAAGGGGAAGAATAGGACATAATGGAGCTGATGAAGTCTTACGGTTACCATGTGTTTGACAAATATCACATGTCTTACAATAATTTATAACAATCTTTAAAAAGAGTGGGCCAGTGATAACCTGCAATCCAAGATCCTTCTTGCTGTAAGTTGTCCAGAGAAGTGCCCTCCACATGTACCATTGTGGAATTCTTCTAGCAGCTCCTTTCCTTGATCACGTCCAACTGCCCTCTTGTACTGTCCATCAGGTCCTATTCGAAATAATGCTCCATGCAGAATAGAATATGGACAACTGGCTTGAGTAATCTTTCTCTTAGTCTTTGCATTGGCACCATCAGGAAACTTAAATTCATTCAGATAATTCCAAATATCTATGTATTCACTAGGGATTGTGTCAAGGGAGAACAATGCTACATCGGGAAAATCATCATCATCACAAGATGATCCTAAACCATCATAGGCTCGAGAGAGTGCATCTGCATTGACATGCTTCTTTCCTGGCCTATCTATAATATCAAATTCAAATTCTTGTAGCAAAATTATCCATCTTGCTATCCTCCCTGATGGGTTAGGCTTATTGATAATATATTTCATAGCCTGGTGATCCGTTACAACTATAAATTTCTACCCTAGCAAGTAATTTCTAAACTTCTTTACAGTAAAAATGATAGCCAGAGCCTCTTTTTCAGTTACAGTATAGTTTACCTCAGCACTGCTCATTTGTCTGCTCCCAAAGTAAATTGGATGTTCATTCCCATTTTCATCCTTTTGGCTCAAAGTACTACCTAGTGCTACATCTGAGGCATCAGTGTACACAATGAATGGCTTGCTCCAATCTGGATTCTTCAAAACAGGTGAAGACACCAGGGCTTCCTTCAGTTGTCCAAAAGCTTCATGCGCCTTGTTTCCTGGTTCATAAGCAACATCCTTCTTCAAGAACTGGGTCAGTGGCTGTGCAATCTTTGAGAAATTCTTGATGAACCTTCTATAGTAACCCACATGGCCTAAAAATGATCTCAACTTACTTCTATTCATAGGAAATGGTAAATCTTTGATTTTTGAAAATTTATCAGGATCAGTACCAATACCATCTCTGGATACAACATGCCCTAACAAAACGCCTTTAGAACATCTAAAGACACACTTTGTAGGGTTTAGTGAGGCTTGTGCTTCATCTAACCTTTGAAATGTTGTCTCCATCTGGTGCAGGTGGTCCAACTTGCTCCCATAGATGCAAAAATCATCCAGAAATACTATGATGAAGGTCCCAATGTAGGGTTCGAACACCCTATTCATCAAACGCTGGAATGTTGCTGGAGCATTACACAACCCAAAAGGCATAACTCTATAAGCAAACGTTCCCCAAGGAGTGGTGAACGTGGTCTTCAGCTGATCTTTTTCTGCTTTATGATGTCGAGGGATCACGTTTATCTTCACCCTCTCTCTACCACGTCCAAGTGTCATGAAACCTTCATTCCAGTAGTTTCTTGCATGAACTCTCCTTAGCCATGGTCTTCCCAGCAGCATTTGGGTACGCAACAGTACCATTTTTCATCACCTGAAAGTCTACCACACATACAACACCCATAACAAATATTGCCACATTTGAAACTACACCTTCTGGTTTAGTTTTTCCCTTATTTAATGACCTTAACATAAGTGTTGAAGGGTGATCAATTTTTAAACCCAACATATTCATTACAGACTCGGTCATTACATTAACTGCAGCACCTCCATCAACTAAGACATCATGAATTGAAATACCATTACATAATACCTCAGCTTGTGGAGCATAGGGATCTGCCTCTGCCTCCAAAACAGGGACCTCAATCTCCTTCCTTCTTTGAGCATTGAGTCCACCTCGCAACTCCCGCCTCTTCTCAGAAGACATAGCCAAGAGTTAACCATATGTAATATTTGCAAGCCTTTTGGACAGATCTTCCAAGATGGAGTATGGTCCTTGCCCCTGTGAAATCAGAAAATCCTGCACACCCAACTTTCTTCTCCTATGTTTCTTACTAGTTTTTTCTCTTATCTTCTTAGGATCATTTCCATCTTGATTATATTTTTCTTTCTTTCTTTTTGTTACAAACACATCTACTTCATTATTTCTACTCTTATCTACTACATCAAGAGAATTCACAGGTGCTTTTCCTTTATCATTATCTCCCTTACCAGATGTAGAAGCTCTATCTGGACAATTATACTTATAATGACCCTTTTTATAACAACCATAACAAAAAACTTCAGAAATATTCCTTTTTGGACCTCTATCTCCTCCCTGAGAACTAAATTCCTTTCCTTGAAGAAGATTAATAGTTAACTAACCCATCTTTTTGAGCAGATCTTCATACTCAGTAGATGTATTAGGAGAAATATTTGTGCTCACCGGGAGTGGTTGTGGATTCAGGACCAAAGGTGCTGGTGTAGGATCTACTTTAGCAACAATTTCTTTGGGCTCCTCTTCCATGCTTTCTTCTTGCCTTCTTGCAATCTCCTTTGCTTGTTCAATGGTAGTTGGGCGGTCATACTTCACTCGTTGTCTGATCTCCAGCTTCATCCCAAGAATGAAGTGCTTACAGAGGAGATTATCCACGCCATTCATCAACCCATCCGCTAGTCCTTCCTTCCGGATCTGGGCATCGAGCTTCCTCCTTAGCTCTAGAACACGAGCATGATAATCCCTTATCTTCTCCTTCTCTCCTTGGGATAGCTTTGTGATCTCGATCATGAGATCTGCATATTTCTATTGTTCACCAAATTCTTCAAGAAAACTTTCAGTTAATAAATCCCATGAATTTTTCACACTATCACCTAGTGTTTCAAACCACCTAAGTGCTGAACCATCCAAAAAGGTAGGAAAAAATTCAGTCCATTGTTCCCTTCTTATAAGGCCATTACAAATACAAGATCGTTTAAACTCTTGAATGAAAGAAGAAGCATCTTCATTAGATTGAGCTGAAAAAATAGGAATCTTTCCCATTTTCAAAAGTAACCACCGTGAAATACCAACCCACAAGTACAATTAACAAGACTTATGTGCACAAATAATTGGAATCACTATACTAGAAAGTGACTTTACACCTTTCTACAGTAAAATAGAAATGACCACGGTAAACTATGGTAAAACTTGACTTACTATGGTAAAAACTGACTTTACTATGGTAAACACTATTCATGGTAAAAAGTGAAGTTACTGCGGTAAATACTATTCACGATAAAAAGTGACTTTACTGCGGTAATTACTATTCCCAGCAAAAAGGACTTTACCAAGGTAACTACTATTCATGACAAAAATGACTTTAACATGGTAACTACTATTCACGGTAAAAATGACTTTACCATGGTAACTACTATGCACAGTAAAAACAAGGTTACCCTCCAATTGATTTTTGACTAAGTGGGAATATCTCTCCAGAAAATCCACCAACGAGGAATGGTCTCGGCAACGGAACCAAAATGTCATCACCAATCCGGCACTATGATAATTCTTCACCGGGAACTCCTCGTGCTATGATTATTTACTAATGCACAGCCTTTATTTTGGTGGATGTAATCTGGAAACAAAACAACAACCGAACACAAGAATACCATTGACTATGATAAGACAGAATGACGAAAAATCTGAAATATCAAAATAAATTATAATATTAACATGAAACTGTTACAATCTCACCCATGAGATACTTCAACAAGACTATGGGAGAAACTTTACAATTACACCTCTTGATGGCTTCTTCAACACACCTTTAACTGATGGCTTCCTTTGCACACTTCCTACAATATTTCTCACTACTTCTTTCTATGCTAAATGAGGGGGGTGGCCTCTCTATTTATAGAACTTCCAGGCTTATCCATCCTATCTCTAAGATAGGATAAGAAATCCACTCTGACGAATCATATTCCATACCTTAACTCTTATCTGTACATGTAAGCTTATCTGTTAAGATAAGATAAACCTTATCATTTTACATGGGTTCCACATTTTTAGACTTTTTACAAATAAAATACACAAAATATTTATGACCTCACTCCTTGTCCTTATTACCAATATAATATTTCTAATTCCTAATCATGTAGACCCTACTTCTCTAATTACCCAAACTTTGACATTTTAACATTACCGGACCACTTACGACAAATATTTACTTTTTACAACATTCCTATTGTACTTTGACTGTTACCGTACTCCACATTATTGGCGACACCGTACTGACGACGTCGTTATCTTCTATCAGACGCTACTACTAATTATACTTAACAACATCCTATTCCTAATACATACATTAATGAAATAGAAATTATGGAGGAAAATTTTAGTGTCGACAGGCCTTTGGAAAATTTTCCAAAAATTCTCCACCGATCGAAGCCCCGAGGACACGTGGCATGATGTGATTCGTCACAAGCTCTTTCTTTCAACTTTTCTGTTATTTCAGCCATCTTGCTTAGGTTGGACACGTGGCATGACCTGATTGTATGTGGGCCTTTCCTTTTAAAATTCCTTACCGGCCTACCTATTGCTTTTCACCTGATGTGGACATGTGGCATGGTTTCACTAGCACAGACTTTGGGGGGTGGGTTTTCTTTTTGAAAATTTTCTTTGATTTCATTTTGGAAAAAAATCCCAATTCCCCCACACTCCATTGGTCCAAGAACATGTGACATGATCTCATTTGTTGCGTGGGCCATCGGGCCAAAAAATTTGTTTCTGAATTTTTCCAACACTTGGGTGAAAAGGAAAAGATCCTTTCACGCCTCCGACCCCCGATGCCACAGTGACATGTGGCCTAATCTAATTGGCTGGTGGGCCTATAGGTCAACATTTCTCCTTTTCTCCCCCCAAAACACTTTTCCAAATTTTCTAAGTCTCCCTCCATGGCCCGCCAATTCTTTGTTGATGTGGCGTGCTCTGATTGGCTCCGGCCTTCCTTGGAGATTTTTCCATGGAACCAATACTTAGAAAAAAAAATTAAAAAATGTCTCCCACCTCCACCACTCCTTCGGCCTAAGGACACATGGCTTCTTCCCATTGTTAGTGGAACTCCCTTAAAAAAAAATTCCATTGTGCTAAACACTTAGTAAAATTTCTAAATTTTTCTCCGCCCTCCACCACTTGATTGCTAACATGGCGCTCTCTAATTGGCTGGTGGGTCTGTCCAGGGAAAATTTCCCACAAAAATTTTTCCGAGCCATAACTTCAAAAATACATGGAGTTAGGAGGAAAAATTTACCTTTCTGGAAAGCTAAGAAAGAGATCTATCTAATGGTGCCATTTCTAGAGCATTTTGAGTGCCTAAAAAGTAAAAAATTATGAATGAGGCACAAGGGAGGAAAGAATGAAGGGAGTTACCTAAAAAATGAGCAAGGGGCTCATTTTGGATAACATGTTCATTACACATCACGTTACTATGTTAAATTGTTTAGATAATAAACATCATCTTATGTAGCTTTACAAGCTACATCTTATAGGGGAAATTGAACTAATTCCCTTTATCCATCTTGTCAAAGGATAACTAGATAAACATATAAATAATCCAAAGAATATCAACAAGATAGAATTTCCATCTCCTTTATAAAAGTATGAGATAATTTACACAACCAATGCAAGTAAATATCAACTCACAATTCATCATTATAAACTTATATATTTACAAGACTATGCACTTTAGGCATACTGCATAACAACAACCTTCATTCTAAAAAGTATACAACTTTTCTTTTTCAATACAACTAAAGAATGAATCAAAATTCTTTACAAAGAATTAGACTTATATCAACTAATGCATCATATAGTTGTTTCCCTTCTTTTATCACTTATGATGTCCATTTATAAAAATTGCTAGCAAAGATCATTTCAATGAATTGAGCATGATAAGCACTAAGCATTAAAACGAAGTGCATTCCACTAATTGTTTCATTAAAACAAATCTTCTTTAATGAGACAATTAATATATCATACAATAAGCATAAGTGATACCAAACAGAAAAAAAGTAAAATAATAAATCTATATCCAATTTTAAGAGAAAAGCATAATATAATCCACAACATTTGTCTCAAAAATTAAATTTTAATTGATCCTATCAATTACCTTTAAACAAACAATAGATCTTGCCATCCCATTATTTCATAATTCTATCCTAATAGAATACAACATTTATCTTTTCTATAAAACAAAAGAAGTGTTTATAGTATGGTTCACTTTAGGATGATTCATTTAAATCTTAAGAAAAGAATAAGAAGAACCATTACATACTATACCAAAACTCATAACATCTAAAAAATAGAATAGGTTTAGAACATGAATTAACTGTTTCATTTCAAGGATAACAATATTGTAAATTTAACATTTAAGATATACATCTAAACAAAATTTCATAATAGTCAAAGAAGGTATAGGAATCAAAACAATCTAATTGCAAATCTAATTCTACTTCTGCATGTTATAAGTTATCATTCATAGATCTGAAACCAACATTCACAAATACAAGTAGTCCCATACAGGAGTTAATCTCTGCTCGAGTTCACCCAAGAAGATAGAGTACAAGAGACAAAACATACTCCTATCCATCCAAATAAAGTAAGGATTTGTCAACAACAGTCAATCAAACAATTTTGCATTCATTTATCAGTAGAAATGACTTAGATACTATCTTTCTACATCATTACAACAAATGATTCGAACAAAGTAGACCAACAAACCATAAAGAAATAACCATCTCATAAGAGAATTGAGTACAAAGGAGTTCAATAAATGAACTTATCCAAACGACGGAGAAAATGGATCTCTATTAGGAAAGGTCCATATAATTATTCATTACATTACTTAACAAATGAATTCTTGTTCAATTCAATTCAGAACGAAAAACACATTACAGCCCCAAAAACAGCATACTTACCCCAAGAGAATATATATTTCCTCTAGATCTTTAAAATACCCAAGAACTCATTCACTTATATCCAACAAGAATATAATCCTAAAACAATAAGCTAACAAGTTCATAAGTATCTACGAAATCAAGGACTGAAGTCTCTTTAAAATGCTTCAACAACTTAGTACAAAGAGTAAGTAGTTTATGATTCAAAAAGAACTATATACAAAACAACTGATTGGAGAAAGTAATCATTCCCTTATAAATTCAATGTATAAGGGAAATAAATCAACCTTCTAATGAGACCTTGTTCACGATAAAATTTGTCAGGTGCACAAACTTGTGGATTTCTTGCCAACGCTCTGGGAATCTAAGTCCCTCTACTTAACCGATGTAGCTACCGTATAGCATGCATGTGAAAAGGTGGATTTTTGTGGTGGCATTTCGATCGGGGATCCAATAGGGGCACTCCACTGACCCTATGGAAAAGCTAGCAATCTCTTACTAGGGAAGTCTTCATCTATAGAGCAGGAAAGGGAAGTGAGAAAAGAGGTAAGAGAACTAATGATGCAAGTAGAAAATTACATTCCTACACACACACTAGTTAGAAACTTCAACACATGCTTTTATGGGAAGAAACAACTCTGCGAATAGCAACAAGACCAAATAGAATTTATTGATCTCCAAGTATCAAGAAATCCCTTAGTCAAAGAAAGCTAGAAACTCCTTCTTATATTGATTGCTCAAATCAAAGTTGTACATAATGTGGGAATGGAAGAAATTTGAGAGGGGAAGAGGGTACAAGAAAATGGCTATCTACTTTGCTTTCTCTAAGTACAATACACTTTTGAGTCTACAAGATCAATTTCCAACCCTTTGAAATGGGAATAGCGTTACAATTTATAGAATAGAATATGACTCTTCATCTACCTCATGGCCTTTCAAATACCTTAATATGACTTAATACTATTCATATTACACTTTAAATATTTAAGTCCCTTTTATAATAATAAGGTGACTTAATTTACATTATATTTCTAAAGTCATTTAAGTCATATTCAAAAGTAAAAACCCTAATGTGAAATTAGAATATTGGAAAGTGAGAGAAAGTTGGGGGGAAGAGGAGAGAGAAAGAGAGGGAGAAGAAGAAGAGGATATGTCATTCCCGATGAAGTCCATTGATCCTCGCTAACGGAAAGCTCTGATGCGATGAAGTTCTGAATGTCCCATTGTGCCAAAGCTACTCTTTGAGTGTGGCATACTATTTTTAGTAAATTCCCAGATGGGGGAATTACTATTTTTAGTAAGTGGCCATTTTCACTATTTCCTGCTTCGGATAATCATTATGACCTTTTGGAGATCTCTAATACCCATTGCCTTTGTCTTAGCTACTTTTAATGAAGACTTACCAAAAACAACAAGCATGTGTAGGAATACTTACTATTTTTAGAAAGGGTTTTTCTAGTACTTGATTTGTGATGGAACATACTTTTTTGGACTCTTCTTTTGGTTATAATCACACCCTTCGAATTTCACATAGTTTTTCCCACGAGAATGCCTAGAAATAAATTTTGAAAATTTGATCTGGCAGTGGCTTTGGGCACAAAGCTGTTGTGGCGGCCATTAATGGAGCTAAAAATTTATAGGTTTGGTTTTTGTCTCCATTTGCAATGAAAAAAACTACATTGTGATAGGTTTTTTATTTGGAGCTCATGTGCAAGTTTTTAGCACGTTTCCATTGCCGGAATGACGAGAAATCCAATGAATGTGAGTCGGTGCACAAAGAGGGGGTTTTATTGGAGAAAATGATTCTAGGCACCATTTTACCTCTTGTTTCTTACATCTTGATCACCTTGAAAAATGAAGAATTCTACAAAAAATGGCATCTCAATCCGACTTGTATCTTGTGAGATATGAAGATTTTTTGATCGGGTGACTTCATGGTTATCTGGCAAAACCCCTTCATTTTCTCTCCGTTCTTCATCATTTCACTCCATTTTTCTCTTATACCTACATATTTCTATGTATTCTTGGTGTGGATATTTTATGTGGCCATGGTGGAGATGGTTCGGAGCAACAATGGTGGACCGGGTGTCTGGACAATCATGCATGGAGCCATGGCAAGCTATGAAGCTCTGAAGGAGAAATGAGGAGGAAGAAATGGCTAAGTGCTGGATTTTAAACTTTCAAAACATGAAAATGGAGGGGCTAGGTTAATTTTTATATCCCTAATGTCCTTGACCTTAGGGATGTGAGGGAAACCAATTTCCATGGTGGTCAAGGCGATGTCATGTGTCCTCAATCCGACGGCAGGGGATTTGCTTGAAAAATGCACCTGGGGGCTGAAAGTTGGTCACGTGGGTGTCCAAATGACTCCCCATAGGGGATCGGTGAATTTTCCATGTCTTATGTCCCCCAAATTAGGTACATAAGGGAAATCAGTTTCCACAGTAGTCCTAGAGGTGACACATGGTGCCCGATCCAACGATAAGGAATGGATGTTCCAAAAATGCACTTGGGGGTTGAAACTCGGTCATGTGCGTGTCCAAATGACTCCCCATAGGGTTTGGGAACATTTTTCAATGTATTATTTCCTCCACCTTAGGTTCATAAGAGACATAAAATTCCACGGTGGTCAAGGAGCTAACACGTGGCACCCAATCCGATGGTAGGGGATGAATGCTTCAAAAAAGTACTTGAGGGCTGAACTGTCAAGTTTGAAGGTCACATGAGGGTTCAAGAGGTCATATGAGGGATAAGATGGATTCAATGGGGCTTGGTACACTTTTCCATCCTTGGTGTCCCTGACCTTGAGGGACATGAGGGACACAAAATCCCGCCAGGCTCCTGGTGTTGACACATGTCCTCCCAAACATTTGGCCAAGTCCTGAACTTGTAATAGTGATAACTTGAGCTCCTGATGGACATTTTGGAAAAAAATTATATGATCTTGACTGGAAATGTCTATATGAATCCCATGGTGTGGGTATAATTTCTTTACTATTCCATTTGATCCCTGAAAAATTATATTTGTGATTTTCTACTCCACTTATGCCTGAGAAAAATTGTTTGTAGACCTAATGTGCCAAAGTGTTGTGAAAAATATTATTCCATTATAATGTAGGTCTTGGAATCCTCTTTCTAGATATATATTTTTTTTCTCCTAACTCCATCCAGAACTCCTAGAATCTTCTTTTAAAGCCCAGTAGCTGTTTTAGGCATGTGTACTGCCTAGGCTTGTGAACCTTGTTTTTACTCAGACTATTCCAAGTCTTGCAAAACTTACCCAAACCTTCAAAAATCATTTCTATTATGTTTTAAGGTATTCATTTCACCTCCATGTTTAATTTTACCCTTTTGTTTCACTCCATGGGGTTGAATCCAATCTTGGGAAGGCCAGTAATAGCCCTTCCCTATACTTCCAGAAGATAGTGTCTTTTTAGAAATCTTTAAAATCACCTAGGTGGAATGAGTGCACTTTACTAAATCACCTAGGGGAAAATTTTGACATCAAATAGGGGCTGATCAAACTGATGGATTTTACCCGGGGTGTCTTGGAATGACGGGACTTGAAAAAATTAACATTGGGGTATCGTTGTCATGCTTGGAAATTGTCAATTTCCATGTTGTACATTTACACGAGAACAGACCCAAAACTTATTTTAAAGTATCTAAAGAGATAGAAATAAACCCAAAAATGTTTAAGTCAAAATATGTCCCATTTTTACCTCTAATGCAACTGAAATAGAAATCCGAAACAAGACTTTCATAACCTCAAAATTGCGACAGAGGAGACTTAGTTTCAAAAAAAATAGTCAACCCAAAATGTGGGTTTCCTCAAAAAAATGGGAAAAGAATACCCCCAAATTTTATGCCATTACCATCTCAGAGAAGATGATACAGTCTTAAAAACATAAATATCACATTCATTTAAACAAAACGTTCCCAGTTCAAGATCCCGAAGGGATTACCAAACAACTCATTCAAACTATCACCCAGTTTTCTTGTGAGTAAGTTACTCAATAAAAGAATTATAAGATTTAAAATTTTAATACAAATAAAACCCAACACAAAAATACCATAATAGAATCAAAGTCACTGATTCAATTAAAATTTCTTAACACTCAAGTACCAAATATGAGTACAGTGTCGAACACGAGCTTCACACAAAATTTTAGAACTTCACAAGTAATAAAATATGAGTAGAGTGCCAAATATGAATTTCAAGCAACAGTTCAGCATTACATAAGTTTCCAAACAGCGGTTCATAACAACACGAAGCTCCAAAACAAGTTTATATCAAAACACGAAGCCCTAATTCATGATAAAATGGAACTCAAGATTCCCTTAAAGTTCAAAACCCTATATTGCAATGAAGTCTATTTCAAAACATAACAACCTCGAATATAAGTTCCAGAATGAAAAAACAAAGCTACAGAAACAATTTTTACATAAAAGCTTCACATGCATGCTATCATTGAACTTCAACAGAGATAAAGTTTCCAAAACAAAATTATTTTTGTCATGGATTCATATCCAAAAATCACAGAGATTCCTACAAAAATGCAAGTAATCAACCAAAAAAGTCATGCAAATATTAATAAGAATAAGAGTAGAGTTATTCTAATGAATCATTTATAAGAAAGCATGAAATCTTAATGGGTAGATCCTATCATGCCTGATAGTGCTTCTGCCAAATCAAAGGATACTTCTAGCCAAGCTTCCAACTCTTTTTCTCCTCCACGAAAGATCAATAATCAAACATCTTTTCTTCCTATGCCTCATATACTTTCCTTCAATCAAAAATAGACCATAGAAACAAAAATTAGCTTTGAAGTGAAGGTAAAACTGCTGGTTTGAAGAACTAGATAGCTCCATGCAGAGAAAAATCCACAATGCATGCAAAACCAAACAACCTCCCACAAACCCACCTTCCAAGTTTCCAAGATAGTTTACACACAAAAAATGAGGTCCATCAATGCCATTAATTCCAAATTTCCTGCTTATCTTTCCTTTCCACCACCTCCTAAAATTGACGAATGCCAATTCCATCCAAACATGCAATTCCATCTTTAGTGGAGCTTCCACGTATGCCTCCACTAAAGTCAACTAGCCCCTGCCAAAACTGGTAATACCACCATCCATTAAACCCTATCAACTCACTTAAATGTCATTGGAACCATCACCTTAGATACATGCGACACTTAGGTTCCCTTTCAATAGTTTTAGCATGGATCCCTTAAAACTTGGGTTAGTCTAGAAATAATCACCTTAGGTCTTAAAACATTACCATTAGTAATTCCACCTTAGGTTAGATTAAATTCATAACCATATAGTATTAGGTATTAGTTAAAATAGCCTAGCATTACTTTAGTAATCTCTCCCATATTCATTTAGCACAAAAGATTAGGTTAGGACGTAAACCCAACAAAATAGAATAAGAGGCTTAGATTAGAATGAAATTCAAATAAGTAGATGTAGCTAGAACATAGGTATTTTTACCTAGTTTAGGATATTGTTAGGATAATCCTTTGGTTTTAGGACTTTGAATTCCTCCTCTATCATGAAATAAATTGAATTTTGTTTACGTTCGTAATGCCCTGCCAAGATTAATCACCAAAGACCCGAGCACAAACATACAACTAAATAAAAACATGTTCACATAATACCAAGGAATTCGTAACATACAAAGTTCAATCCGTTATGTCCCTCAAACTACTGAATGTCAATTTACCATTCAGTCTATGAAGAAGATTTAAAACATTCCTTAGATCACTAAAATTGATCCAAGGATGAGTCAGAAGAAGGGATAAGTCTATAACTCTTAAAGCTAGATTGCAACTCACCTTTCCAAAGTGAAAATGAATTCTTGAAAGCCATACTATTTTAGTCTAGTGATTTTAAGAACAAAAATGATTTATTCATATCAAGCATGATCTTTAAAAGTCAAAAGAACACATCTTTATCAAGAAAATCACATGTTAACACTTGAAATGTAAAAGAGGAATATAACAGTTGTTGAGGGTGTTACATTATTGGGCTCCTGATACTTTGGAGGAGACTAAATTTGGAGACAATATGGTCTAGGGTCGTGATGACATAGTGGGCCACATACATAGGAGATGACATTGTCTCATCTAGATCAAAGAAGGGGATGAAGGTTTTTTCCATTGCCACCACTCCCATTCTTGTCATATGTAGAGCCATCATTGGTATCTTGTCCTCTAGATTGATTGGGGACAAGGGTGGTGATACCCTCTTATATTGTTGGGCTTCTATCATTACGCAGATTGAGGGGAATGGCCACAAATATGCTTGGGGTGCAGATATCTTAGTGACCACCTACCATCATCTATATAGGATGGTTAGATGGTAGGGGTAGTCATTGAGCCACCCCACTCTTGTGATGAGTTGGGTTTATGAGTGTTTCATCCCGTATGGAAGGGGATTACTAGTGTCAGATCTAGGGGTTGTTTGGGTAGCTAGATGGATAGGTATGTCAGTACTTAGGATGCCACATCAGCCCATGTCTTTCGTCACTATGGTAGACATAACTGTCACACCCTATCAGGACATGGAAGGGATATGGGAACTGGAGGTGACCATAATGATAGATTTCTGTTCAAAAGGTCAATTGATTGAAAAAGTAAGGAGAATTGAGGTCCACCCATTTGATTGGGTCCCCCAACAGTTTGGCATTCCATACATTGATATGCTTCCTCCCATCACTCCAGTTTATAGGACTACAGGAGGCTCAGAGGGGCCCTAAAGGGGATCTTGGTTGAATATTGGTCATTCCAAGTGTTCCCATTGTAGTTAGACAAATGGTATGCATTCGTTAGGCATCTAGTGCCCCTCGAGCACCCCTACTTTAGATTTCGGCCACTCATACTCATAGTGGGGAGCAAGATGATCCCATTTATATAGACTTCGACTCTAAGGAGGATGCGGGTGACAATACGGAGGAGGATTCACTTAGAGAGGACATGAAGGATGAGGTAGTTGGTGTTGGGGCTGGAAAGGCATCCCATGCAGAGGAGGAGAGTGACCCTAAGTGGCATGATACTCAGGAGATGCTGAGAGTATCATACAAGGAGGCCAATGTTGAGAGAGAGACCTTAGTCTCAGAGTCGACACTTCCTCACATTGGAGAGGGGGATCATAAATCTGTCGTAGGATAGTGATTTTCTATTGGCATTGGGGAATCCCCACAGCCACTAGTAGGAGTGGCAGTAGTAGTTTCTGATCCTACCTAGATGCTCAGAGACCCGAGTAAGTTTAATACTCTACCTTTTTTTTATTAGGAATGTTGAATTGTATTTATTTCTTTTTGTTGTTTCCCTAACTTATCACTTCTTTATTTCTTCTTGCAATGAAGAAAAAAGAGTGGTGAGAGCTCATTTATCGAGTATGTGAGGATACTCTCTTGATCCCCTTAGGGAAGACCCAAGCTAAGCTGACTGCCTAATCGGGCCATCTATTAGCCACAAGTAGACACAATGACATGTTTTCCCCTATGTGGAAGGTATCAGAGATAGTGACTTCCCTCCATACTCAGGTGGTTGATTATCAAACTATCAAGAACTTGATGAGATGGAGCCATTCTCGTAGCAAGGCCACGGGCAATGGAAATCATTATGAGCACTCACATCATTCTGTTCACTCCCAGTGTCATCGTATCCACAGTAGGAACCCTAGACATAGTCAAGCTTTATCCGAGGGATCTCATAAGGCCTAATAGGCTATGGGGACATTTTTATTACTTTGATGGCATTTTTTTGGTATTTTTTTAGCTCATTGTGAGCATTTTGACCATTCCTAGTTCATGGTGACATTGTATAAAAACTTGATTCACCACGATCTATAGAGAATCTTATTTTTTGTTCAGTATCCCATCATATCTGAGTTGATTTTATTTTATTTTATCTCTCATGCATGCTCTAGATATTTAGAACTTCCACTTTTCTATGCTTTTCAGAATGTATGTAGTGGATGTTAAATTATAACAGAATGATTTCTTTTTATATTTCATAATTTTGATACATGATACTGTAAACATAATGTGATATTTTACTTTTATCTTCTTTAAGAAACCTTTGATACTTCATATTGTCTTGACAAAACGTGATAATAAAATGATATGATAAGAAGATTTACTTTCCCCACTCTTGACCCCATGCAACTAGTAGGATGCAAGGGCTCAACACTAAGAGCTAAGAAGGGCACGAGTTACGAAAAATTGAATGGTAATGATAAGGGAAATACAATGGTTTGACAGGACCAAATTAGGACACGACAACTTCACCCTACTCAAGGTACTTCATAGCTTAGAATGTGATTTACTTTCCAGTTCTTTTGGAATTTTGGACATCTAACTCACTTTGACTTTTACCTATGATTTCACAACATTTGAATGAATTATTTGTAACTTTAAAGCTTGTCAACGGGACCCCCTACTACTTGCCACATGCTACCAAGAGGAAGCATTTGTTCATCACCATAGATAAGGAATAGATGAGTAAGGGAATTTATCTCCTTTCCTAACCCTACATCATCAGTAATAGATGGAGGCTCAACACCAAATGTTGGTAGGGAAAAGAAATGTGTAAAATAAAAATTTTCTATGGATTTACATTTGAATTACTTATCTGGGAAAAAAATTTAGTATGTTCTTATTTCTAAATATATTTTTATGGGATAGATGTGACACCATGAAGCTTCTAGAATAGACTATAGGCAAAATACAATGTAATCTAGAAAGAGACTATAAGTAGAACCAAGTATGTAGGCCTTGACATGATCACGGTAAAAAAATTGTCTTATATTGCTTGAATTGATGAAATGTTTCAGAAATAATTGATGATACTATGAATATTTGAAGAGATATGATCTGAATGTTTTTCCAATGTATTCAGAGTTTTTTAGGAGTTGCTATAAGAATAAATCCCTTGATCACAAATTTTACAAAATGAACTAGAGGATGAAAATGCAATGCATATGTAGTAATGTACATATGAAAATGTTGGTGGATCATGCATAGTACCTCTTTCGGTTAAGAGAGGTCAAGGATTCAATAAAATCCTCAACCTCTAGTTTACACAGGTGAAATTCCCCATTTTTTTAGTCTTCCATTACTCGATACAGACTTAACCACCTAGGTCTGAATTTCCTTCCCTCACCGGTTTTTTTGTCTATCTAGTTGTCGAGTCCTAATACCAAATATCCTTTGTATATCTCATGTTCGTAAACCTTCTTATTGTATTTTCGAGCCATTTGGCCAGCGTAAATACTGTGCCATTATTCATTGTTAAGTCTAGCCTCATCGAGAATTTATAATTGGGAGATTCCTGCTTCTTAATAACCCTCCTCTCTTAGGATCCCGTGTAGTGAAATTCAGAGACTAGGTATTTTGATTTCAAGTGACAGAATCACCTCAGCACCAAACACTAAAGAAAATGGGGTTTCCACCATTGGCATTCTAACTGAGGTTCGATAGGCCCACAAGGCTGAAAAAAGATTTAGGTGCCAATCTTGTTTATTCTCCTTAACGGTTTTGAGAAGGATGGCCTTTAACATTTTATTCGTAGCCTCAAGGTTTCCATTAACCCGAGGATAGTAGAGAGAAGCCATGTGATGAATTTTTTTTAACTTTTTACACAACTCACACACCTCGTCATTTTTGAAAGATGTGACATTATCTGAAATAATGACCTATGGGATGCCATACCTACAAATGATATGGTTTAAGATGAACTTAGTGATCACAGACTTGGGTACACTGGTAAGAGGGATGGCTTCTAACCACTTGGTGAAGTATTCTATGGCCATTATTATGAATTTATGGCCATCCGTTGACGAGGGAGAGAATTTCTCTATAAGATCTAGACCCCAAGTGGAAAAGGGCAATGTCATTACGATCGGTTACAAAGCTTGTGCTAGTATGTGGATCTCGTGAGAGAAATCTTGGAATTTGTTACATCTGCATACAAAATCTACTGTGTCATGTTCTAGAGTGGGCTAGAAATAGCCCATCTAATGTATCTTCCAAGCAGTGGTGTGGCCGCCAAAGTGACCTCCACATACTTTGCTATGTGACTCATAAATAATATTTTTGGATTCTTCGACATCAACACATCTTAACAACATTCTACCAAAGGCTTTGTGGTATAGTAATTGTTCCAAAAGAATGTACTTATCGACAATGACGTGTAAGTTCCTTCCTTGTTGCGATGTTGCACCTTCTGGGTACCTGTATTCCATGACGAAATTGAAAATTTTGGTTTACCAAGGACATACAGAGATAGGGGGTTTGGTCTCAACAAAGTACAAACACTCATCAAGAAATTCTAAATCTACCATATCACCTCCATCCAATGGATTATCAACCAACCAATCCAAAATGATTTTTCCTTTAACAGATTTCTGATTTACAAATTCTAGTTCAAACTCACCCATTAAGGTTATGAAATGCCTGGCCTTTTTAGACAACGATCCTTGTGTAAGGAATATCTGCAAGTGATCTGTCTTAACAATAACCCTTGTTTATTGATTCTGCATATAATTCCTTAAATGCTTTGTTGAAAATACTATGGCAAGGCATTTCTTTTCTACCTATGTGTAACATGTCTCGTAATCAAGCAATGTCTAACTAATGAAATAAAAATCTCTCTCTTGTTTATCATCATCCTCTTGAGCCAACATATAGGCTACTGAAACATCCTTAGCTCATGAATACAAGATCAAAGGATGATTTGATCTAGGTAGCATTAGTGTGGGAGGGTATAACAAAAAAAAATTAACTGCCTCGAAGGCCTCAATACATTCTTTCATCTAATCAATGCTATAATCATTTTTCAACAAATTATTGATTGGATGAATAGCAAAGGTCAAGTTAGGGATGAACCTTCAGATTGCACCGAGTTTCCCAAGAAAATATCTAATACCAAACTCTTCTGATGGTGGAACCATTTCTAACAAAGCTAGGATTTTGGCTGGGTCGACATCAATCCCTTGTGAAGATATAATGTAGCCCAAAATCTTGCCTCCTATCACACTGAATACACATTTATCTAGATTTAATGTAATGTCATACTTGATTAAGTGTGAAAGGATGATACAAAGCACCGTTGGGTGATCACAGCACTTCCTGGCCTTGCCCAATAGGTCATCCACGTATGATTCCACAATCTTATGAATAAGGTCATGGAATATGTATGTCATCACTCATTGGTATGTGGCACCAACATTCTTAAGACAAAACGGCATGTCAACATAATATTAGGTTCCCCAAGGAGTTATAAACATATTTTGTGCTTGATCCTCCTCAAATATCTTGATTTGATTATGCCAAGAAAACCCATCCATGAGAGACAACAATTCAAATCTAGCTGTTGCGTCAACAATACTGTCAATGGATGGTAATGGGAAATCATCTTTGGGGAAAGATTTTTTAATGTCCTAGAAGTCTATGAAAATATGGATCTTTCCATTCTTTTTTATAACATGGATGATATTAAATGCCCATTATGAATAATCGACTAGCTTGATGAATCCCAGATGGAGAAGTTTCATTACTTCTTCTTTCACCATGAGGGCCGCTTTTGGCTTCATGGGTCTCAAATTTTTCTTGATCGGCTTTACATCCGGTTTGGTGAAAAGATTGTGCATTGCAATATATGGTGTAATTCCCTTCATTTATTTATAAGTAAATGCAAAATCTATTTTATGTTCTTTGAGTTTCTAGGTATGTATTTCCACCTCCTCCAGAGTCTCCTCCAGAGTTAAGGAGGATCCCAGTTTCAAAATATTTGGTTCTTCCTCTATTCTAATATTTATATCAATCATACCCTCAATTAAGGAGGCGCTTCCATCCTCAAAATCAGGTGGGGCTAGAGGTAACTCTGAATCCCCTTCTTCTTATACCTTGTAAATATCAAGACCCCTTCCCAGGGAGGATTTAATCATGGGATTCGATTCTATCTCTATCTCCTCCAAAATATAATCTCTCTATACCTCCACCAGGTAGGACCTTCTTACATTCAACTAGAATCCTCCGATCTATCTTAATGGCCCACCTCTAAGCTCAACCTCCAAGATAGTTTGTTTCATGGAATCAAGGTATTCCGCTCATCTTACCAACACCCCCAGCGGTGTCGAATCCTATTCCAGAAAATGCACTATATGTGTTGCCCAAATTTAGTGGAGAAGACTTCAAAACTCCATAGGAACACCTCTAGAAAATCATGGAGATATGTATGGTACATTATATCAGGGAATAGGATGTCACTTTGCAGTTACTAGCTACTTCCATTAAGGGGAAGGCTCTAGATTGGTATTAGTCCCTAACCCCTAATGCTATTAGCACTTAGGAGCAACTAGGAAATGTCTTGGTAGCAAGATTAATGAGAAAGGAGATAGATATTTTCTCCTACAAAATCTCATCAACATCAAGAAGGGTCTAGAAGAACTTATGACTGATTTTAATACTAGATTTCATAAAACGTGACAAAGGATTCTTGTTCTAGTAAAGCCACTTATAGGTATGGCTCTTATTTTTTACTTAAAATCTCTAAATTTGGATATTTCTATGATGATTCAATCGTTAGGAGGGGAATATTTACCATAAGCATATGATATTGTGATCCAAGCCAAGAACAATTTAATAGATGTCGGTAAGCTTCCCCTGAGAGCCCCTTTGCCAATATATCCTGAAATAGCTCCCCTTCCACAAGCATAGGTCCCAAATTCTACCCAATCCCCTACATCCATATATAATTACCCATCCTCGCATCTGATTCCTATCCCCACTACATCGTCATCCTCTTCTTCTCCCAAAATGGAGAAAGTCAAAAATATCATCAGAAACTTATCTAATGAGATAGTAAATATTATAAGGAATAAGAGTGCTTACCCAAGACAAAATTATCAAAGATATCAGGGTGGAAAAATTTCCTATCCCCCACAACATCAGAATACCTAGAGGCCTTCATATTCATAGTCATCTAACCAAATTGTCTAGGTGTCAACACCACTTCAGACTATCCCACCCAATAGTGGAAGGGAAATGGTACCTGGGAAAAACAATTTGGTAGAATACCTAAATGCATGGTGCTTCCCTTGTAATATTCCTCACATGCCAAGAGATTTCCCCCAAGGAAATTTTCAGCAAAAGGTATCCGAACAAATAGCAATGGAAGGCTATGATGTTAACACATTAGGACCTTACTAGTCTGCAGGAGTCCAAAATGTGTCCTTTGTTGCACAGATTCAAGGGATGTCCCTAGAGAAAGAAGCAGAGATCATACCAAAGTGCCTGATTTTCTCATGGGTAGAAGGAGAGGAATTTGTATTTACAAATGAGGCAGTTTCTTCCAACCCAATTCAATTTTATTACAATACTCACTTCAAAAAAAGGATGATAGAGATGCCCGCTCCTATCCCAACTACAAATAGTGGGGCATAAAAATAGCCTCCAAACATTAGAGTATCACTGCTAACAATTGTAAAAGTAGCCCCAAGAACTTTCCAGAATTAGGGCACCCTCCATCCCATAGTTGAAGGAATGAAACACTAGTCACCGTCCAAGACATGATCACTTGGACCAATAAACGTCATCCAACAAATCAAGAAAGCACTAACTAATGCATCCTTGTGGGATCTTCTGGACATTCTAAATAAAAAGGAGTTACTTTAGGAAGCACTGAAGTTAAATGATAACCCAACCTCTGCTAGGAAATAGAATGAAGAGGTAAAAATGATTCAGGCCCCGATAGAGGCAGTGTTGTCAAATCATACGGGAGAAGTAAGTAAACCAAAGCCCAACACCTTTTTAATGACTCTTATAATAGGTAGGAAATTATTTCATAACTCTATGATGGACTTTGGAAAAAGCACTACGGTCATACCCAAAGTAATTATAGACACCTTGGGAATTAATATATGAGACTGTAAGGAAAGGAGTCATGAAACTAGATGGAAAATTAGTCCAAAGCATAGGAGCTATCAAGGGAATCCCGTAAAATGAAACTTGTGGCAACGAGTGATGTTTTGAATTTGAGCAAGAAAGAAACTGATAACAAGGAAATCCCACCAAGACCTGGGGACCAGGCTGCAACTGCAGAAGAAGGGGAGATCTAGGGTTAGGATGAAAGGGACCCAAACAATACTATGGACTCTTGGAAGAACCAAGTAAAAAATAGAAATGCCTCGAAGAACCAAAAATATTTCCTCCAGGTGATCAAGGAAGCATCGGGAATCATTTTTGAAATTCTAGATTCCCTTCTAAAAAGCACTAAAACAAATCTCAACAAAGCTTTGGTGGGGAAACTTGTTGGCTGGAGACCAAATATCGATGTTGTTAGAAGGTGGGCCAATCTGAAGTGGAAACCAAAAGGACACCTAGAGGTAAGTGCTTTGTCAAATGGTTTATTCCTCTTTAAATTCATTATTCAAGAAGATATGTAGAAGGTTTTGGAAGAAGGACCTTGGTTCTGGGGTAAATCTGGATGGTATCTCATGAAATGGGAACCAACTTTCAACCCAGAATTAGAAAATCTGAATCAGTTCCCTATGTGGATTCATCTTCCTAATCTACCTGTTGGAATTTTTACATGAAGATATATTCAAAGGAATAGCAAATTCTTTGGGTTCTATGGTTATAATAGACAATGCAACCCTTCATATGTCCTAACTAGTTTGTGTAATATTTTTCACCTATACGATTGTTGATAGGGATATCCCTAAAATCATCAAGATCAAATCTAGCCTAGGGATATGGGAGAAGAAGATAGAAATGGAGAGTTACCCAGTGAAATGTACCAAATGCAATGGGTGGGGTCACTCGACTCAGAACTATAATTTCAAGATCTCCAAGAGGTACATCGCAATGATGGGGAATGAAGGGAAAGAAGAGAAAGGAAAAGGAATCATGCAAAGTGCAGTAGATCATAGGAAATATTTTTCAAATAACCATACTGAAGGATTCAAGCCCTTGAGAATCCAAGAAAAAGAGTTGTCTGAGAGAACCCCATCTAAAATCCTAGAAACTGATGAGGAGGGATTTACCCTGGTGGTTAATAGAAGGAGATCCAAAAATCTATCATGGTCTGAATCAAAGGTAAAGGAAAAAATGAAGGATCAATCAGCCAAGGATTATCCAAAGGACCGAAAGATGGAGCTATTTGCTTCAAATAAAGAGAAAGGGAGAAAATCTAGTGGTCAGGTAAATTCCCTGCAAAAATTCAAGGAGGATATGTTGTTGCTTTCCTCTTCCCTTGAGGAAAAGGTGTAGGACCAGACCTTAGTCCAGAAGGAACAAGAGATGAATGAAAGTTTGGATAGTCCAAAGGGAGACAGGATGACAATTGGAGATTTGATTAACCTATCCATGAATGAAATAATGAATGGTCATTTCTCTATTCATCAAGAGATGGAAAGCAAAGAAGAGGAGCTAATTCCTGGCAAGAAGGGGGCTTCCCTAGAAAGAAATCCTTCAGGGAAGAGAAAAGGAACTCATACTGCTAAAAAGGGAGTTTCCTTAATGTCCCCTATGGGAAAAGGAGAATTTTTGGAAGGAGATAATCCTATTAATGTGGAAAGTTCCACCAGTAAGCAAGGTAGGCCTAAAAAATTTGAATTAAGGAAAAAATCTACCCAGAAGGAAATAGATTCAGGGAAACAACTATGTTTAGACCAGAAGGTGTTTTAAAAAAAACCCAATCTTAGAAAATTAACTGCATTTCATGGAACATAAGAGGGATCAATAGCCTTGGTGAAGTGGAGGGTTCTTAAAGACTTGATTGAAGGACAAAAAATTGATGTAATGGATTTGCAAGAAACCAAAATGAAAGAAGACTTTTTCCTAAATTCTTGTAAATCCTTTTGGAATAACTCAAAATATTTTGTTGTTAGTTCCAAAGGGGCCTCTGGAGGGTTAGTTATGGTCTGGAATCCAAGACCTTTTGAGGGCACTCTGCTGGTGAAAAGAGACCACCATATGGCTGTTATGATGAGAAATCTGGAAAACAAAAAAAGGATCTTATCCAACATCTATGCTCGTAGTCATTACAAAGAAAGGAATAAATTATGGAAACATATTCAAACTTTCAAATACCATATCATTTGTAATGAATGGATAGTGATGGGTGATTTTAATACCCCTTTGTCTTCGGGGAAAAAAATGTGGCTCCAAGGAGTTTACCACTGGTATGGAGGATTTTAATGACTTCATCTCCAATTCTTACCTCCATGACATTGATCTTAAAGGTAGTAAATATAATTGGTCGAACAGAAGATCTGGTGTTCATCATATTCAAGTGATATTGGACCGTGTCTTGGTTTTGGAAGAATGGTTAAGCCAGGATATTACTCTTTTCTCTCTTCCTAGGATAGGGTCAGATCATAACCCAATTCTGTTGTTGATAAAGAATCCCTCTAGAAGAATAACTCCTTTTTGCTTCAAGAATATGTGGGTCCATAGTGAAGATCTGAAATATCTTATCAGTGAATGGTGGAAGCTGAAGGTGCAGGGAATTGAGATGTTTAGACTAACCAAAAAACTTCAGAATGTCAAAAACAATCTCAAAACTTGGAATAAGAAAAGTTTTGGAAATATTTTTCAGAAGAAAGCTGAAATCAGAAATGAATTAAATAATGTCCAAAGGCAGAATGAAAGGGAGGATAATGAAATGGATATAGAAGACTATGAAAAGGAAAAATCTCTCCTCTCGGAATACCACAACATTCTGGGAAAAGAGGAAATATTCTGAAGATAGAAATCTAGAATTACTTGGCTCAAAGAAGGGGAGAAAAATACTACATTCTTCCATATGTCTACCCTAAAGCGTAGAATTTTTCATAGAATTAGTAGAATTAGGAAAGAAGATGGATCCCTTGTGGAATAAAAAGATGAAATAAATAAAGAGGCTATATCTTTCTTTCAAAACTTTCTCACTAATCACTGTGTCCCTAATCTGGTCAAAGAGCAAGATTTCCTAAATTGCATTCCTTCTTTGGTTTCAGCTAAAGAAAATAAGATGCTCTTAGTTACCCCTTCTTTGGAAGAGGTGGAGTTCATGGTTAAACATCTTAGCCCTGATAAGGCACCTGGAATGGATGGGTTTCAAGCCTTCTTCTTTCAACATTTCTGGGACATAATAAAAAAGGATGTTTATAATGTTGTACAAGAATTTTTCATTCAGAAAAATATGCTAAAGGATATGAATTGTACTTTTCTGGATTTGGTCCCAAAATGTGGTAATGCCATGGAATTAAAATACTTTAGACCTATAAGTTTGTGCAACACTACCTATAAAATATGCATGAAAATCATGGCCCTCCATTTGCAATTGATTCTTCCTTCTATCATTTCTGAACAGCAAGGAGGTTTTGTCCTAGGGCACCAAATTCAAGATGGGATCATCACAATTAAAGAAAAAATTCATTCGAATAAAATTAGCAAGAAGGCTGCTATGTTTTTAAAGTTGGATATGGCTAAAGCTTATGACAAGGCTTCGTGGAGTTTTCTCGACAAAATCCTTGATAGGTTCAGTTTGATGCTGCCTTTCGGAGCTTAGTTAAGGCTTGTATTTCTACTACTTGGTTTTCCATTCTCATTAATGGGACCCCTTGTGGTTTCTTCCCCAACTCCCAAGGTTTAAGGAAAGGGGATCCCCTTTCCCCTTTTCTCTTCATAATTCTAGCTGAAGCTCTAAGTAGAAGACTCAATGTTGAAACTTGGAATGGCTACATAAAAGGGATATCTCCAACGAAGGACATGGAAAATGTGACTCACCAAATTTTTTTATGACACAATCTTAGTGGGAGAAGCATTAATTCCTGAAGCTAATAAGTTCAAAGATGTCTTAGATGACTACATGGAAGTTTCGGGACAGATGGTGAACTATAGAAAAATCTCTCTCTTCTTCCTCAACACCTTGGAAAGTCATTGTAAGAAGATTGCAAAAATTTTGGATTGTGCCTATAAGCCCTTCCCTACCATCTATTTAGGCATTCCACTGGGGGATAAAAGACCTTCTAGTGCAGATTGGAACTTCCTTATTGAAAGATTCAAAAAAAATCTTGCAGGGTGGAAGGCTAATTTTCTATCTCAGGCAGGGAAAATTACCTTACTCAAGAGTTCTCTCCAAAGTCTCCCAGTGTATGTGATGTCTCTCTATAAAATTCATGGGATCATAGCAGAAAAATTGGAAAAGATCCAAAAATGTTTCTTATGGAGTGGTACCAAAAGTAAAGAAAGAATCTCGTTGGTTGCTTGGAATAGAGTATGTAAACCCAAAAAGAAAGGGGGTCTTGGCCTTAGAGACTGGACTAAAATGAAGAAATCCCTTCTAGCTAAAATTGGCTAGAGGCTAACTAAAGAAAATGGGGTGTGGACTAGAATTCTAAGGAAAAAATATTGGATGGATGCAAATGATAAATGGTGGATATTCAAATAGGCATCCTTCAATGGGTCAAGCATATGGAAGGCTATAAATTGGGCCAAGGAAATAGTAGCTAAGGGTAACAGATGGAAAATAGGGAAAGGTAATGAAATTTGTTTTTGGACTGATAAATGGGCTGGAAACTTTACTCTTGAAGACAAATTCCCTCAAATTTCAAGATTTCTTGAAGAGAAATATGGGGGAAAAATACACAATTATATGGGAAATCAAGACAGCTTTCAGACTTGGAAACTCATAGAATTGGATAGGAAGGAATTTAAAGAACACTTGGTCATCCTCAATAATTTTTTAAAATATTATGTGTCTTTTAACAACAAGGATCAAGATAGAGTGGTGTGGCATAGAGAACAAAATGGTATCTTCTCAGTCAAATCAGCCTATTCTTTATTCTTTGAGGGGGAAACTGGTGAAGAAGACCTAATTGTTGGTAAGATATGGAATAAGAACATCACTCCTAAGGTTAATGTTTTCAGTTGGCTTACGGTGATAAATAAGATCCTTACTATGGATAATCTTGCTAAAAGAGGTTTCCATATGGTCAATAGATGTGTTCTTTGTGAAGAGAATCTAGAAATGGTGAATCATATGTTCTTGGAATGCCCTTTTGCTCATGACATATTATCTTCTATTCTGGGTATGTTCTTGGTTAGTTGGGTGAACCCTAAAGAGATCCAATCATCCTGGAATCAATGGAAATTCCCTTTCATCAGTCAAGGGCTGAAAAATATTTGGATAATGAGCCTGGGTCACATATGGTGGGAAATATGGAAAGAAAGAAATAGGAGGATCTTCAATAACAAGAAACTTCCTATTAGGCTGATTTTTAAAAATGTTTACAGGATGTTAGAAATAATTTCTCTATCCTAAAGAATAAAGAAGTGGAAGTCATTGACTGTGAACAACATATCATAAGGAAATGGAATTTAACATGTGACCCTCAACCAAAGAAGAACAACCCTAGAGAAGGGGTTAAGTGGACTCCTCCTTGTGAAGGGGTTATCAAACTCAATTTCGATGGTGCTGCTAAAGGGAACCCGGGGAAAGCAGGAGGAGGAGGAGTTTTTCGTGATGCTGAAGGAAGGTTTCTCCTAGCCTATTTATTTTACTTGGGAATTCAATCTAACAATGTTGTAGAAGCTGCTGTGATGTTCTGGGGGGTGAAGTTAGTAGAAGAGAAAGGCTTCAAACATCTAATTATGGAAGGGGATTCTTTGAACATTATCTCATGTATGAAGGGAAAAAATAATGCCTCCATCTCTATAGAAGACTTCATAAATAACACTAAGTATAAATTTCCTCCTTTGATGAAATATCCTTCCAACATGTGTTCCGGGAAGGAAACAAACTAGTTAACTTGATGGCTAACAAGGGGGTGGAAGCTAAGGATTTAAAGGTGGTCGAGAAACTTACCTATATGGAAGCTAACTTCATAGACATCCTAAATAGGGAATGTGTCCCTAATAGCATACCTTCAAATGAGGATGTAATAATTCCTTCTATATGATGCATCAAGATATTATGAATCCTAGACTCGTGCAAGCCTTCATTTCACATCATCTCAAGGTCTGGGTTGATCTTCTGTTAATTCAGAAGTTTTTTAACAAGTGTGGTAAAGATAACCCAAACAAAGGAAATAATTTTCATCATAGGAATAAGAATCAAACTAGCAGAATGGGAAGAGATTTAGTGAGAACGAAACCTAGCAAGATCTCAATGATGTCAAAAGAGGTAGAGGATCTGCTTGATAAGGTTGGGCTGCTAAAAAAATTCAAAATCTTTGACGAGCATGATGAAAAACTGAGCGAAGCTATGGAAAAAACATGGAAGGAAGGCCATGTGAGGGTTAGGAATTTTTCCTTCACTATCTCTTTGAAGCTTATAGCTAAAGTCTCAGGTCTGTCTCAAGAAGGAAGAAGCACTTTCAAGCCCAAGCTAGAACTACAGTCAGGAGATTGAATGCTTTATGCAAGGTAAGGGTGTTCTTATTTCTCTCCATAATGGTTATGCAAGAGGGAATTTTCCCCATCCTTACAATGAAATAGCTCAGTTAATTATGGCTTATATTACTCTGGAAGGCCATTACAAGGTGATTTATGGGTACCATTTTCCTATGTTGAACCATGTTAGAAACAACAGGCCCTATAATTTCCCCAATTTTCTATACCTCTCCTTGGCTAAATCAATTTCTCAGGTTGAGAAAGGCAACTTTACCCTGCCATTGCTACATCAAGGCCTCATCAAATCCCTACTTAAGTTGGGAACTCCCCTCATTGGTAGAAACAAAAAAATTAAGGGCTTCTGCTTACCTAAATAAACATATTTTAGGGGGGAAATCTGAAGTTACTCCTATCCTGGTGGTTTCAGGGAAGGTAGTGGCAAAAATAACTAGATCCCATCTGGCTAAGGAATTTGTTAAGAAGCAGTGCAAGGAGGGTGGGGCTTCTGAGCCACAAGAGAATTTGGAAGTTATCTTAGACTCGGGGGAGCATCAGGAAGAGGACATTGACCTTCCTAACTTCAGTGATAATCAAGATGAAGAATCTTGCAAAGGGGAAAGCAGTGAGGAGATGGCTAGCGGGAAAGATCCTAAAACATTTAGGAGAAAAAAAGATCTAAAAACTCAGAGGAGGCTATTGAAAACCTACACACCCTTAGAACCGCCGAAAATAAATTGTTTAAAGTCCAGGATTCAACAGTCAAATCCAATTTTTTTATGAGGTAATTTGAGAATTATAGGGTAGACACTGACATAAACAAACACAAGATCAACATGGTGACAATTGACCTAAGGGAGTTGCAAGAAAAAGTGGAAAAGATAACATCTATTATTTTTAGCGAACAATTAAAAAATTCTAATGAAAGATGCCTAGCCATGGAGAATGACATGTTGAAGATGAAGGGGATTATTCTTCAGATCAGAGATGTTCACATACTCAATGTAAAAATCACTATCCACCATCTTAAACTCCTTGCTATGAGATGATCCATTCCATGGAAATAGCTAAGACTAAATAAAAATAAGGAACTGGCCCTAAAGTGGAGATAGCAGAGCCAAATTATAAGTTCTAGAAATCTACTATAGCCAACTTGGTTAAGGAATGGAATGGGTGCATGCATACGGTGGGTGATCTAATAAAATAATAATGAAGGGTACTCCTGTCTGGGATGTTTTCTTTGGTTTTTTTATGTTGTTAGTTCATGGACTTCTACTGTTAGTTTGTTGGACTCCTGCTGTCAATTTTTCTGTCTATTTTTGCTATGGTGGATATTTTGTTTTGTAGTTGGGTTGGTCTTATGTCTCATTATGGGCTTCAATGGATACTCCCTTGGCCCTTTTCTTTAAAAATTTGTAAACTTTGTACGGGGTAGGGTCCCCTCAACCCTCTTTTAATTCAATTGTTTTGGGAACTTACGTCATCTTCGAAAAAGAATCCACAATTCCAAAGGTGGTAAAAGAATAGGATAGAAGAGAAGGGAGTCCCATCAGGGATTCCCAGATATGGACCCTACATTTTGAAGGAGCTAAAATAAAATAAGGCTCAGGATCTGGGATATGCTTGTCGTCCCCAATAAGAAAGAAGATAATTCAAACATTTCACTTCCATTTCACCTGCACTAGCAACAAAGTAGAGTATGAAGCCTTAGTACATGGCTTGGCCATGGCACTAAAGGAGGGCATCAAATAGTTGAGAATATTTGGCGGCTTAGAGTTGGTGGTGACACAAATAAGGAACACCACCACCACAAAGAATCCAAGAATAAGGTCCTATCGATATAGGGTGTGGGATATCATCAAAGATTTCGAAGAATTTAATATCAAGGTTATTTGTCGAGACAAAAATATGGAAGCTAATAGGATGGATTTAATTAGGTCACAATTCAACCTAATTGAGGACTTGATAATGAATGAAAAGTATGATAAAATTTATCATCCGACCATCTCTACCCGATAACATCGATCATTGGTAGGTTTTTAAAAATGATCAAAAGATTGTTCACTTCCTCCAATAGTCTGACCAATTTATGAACCAACTCCAACCAAAAATTGAAGAAGATTATGGAGATCAGATTATTCAGTGTAAGACAAACAAACTTCCAAAAGTTTTAGTAACACTAGAGAGCCTTTTTTACTCTAGAATGATGTTAATTCAAATCAAAGGAGGTTCACAACATCTAAGGAGGATTACATTGAGCTAGAAGTGACTAATAGGAGGAAGCTAAAATTTAGGAGATTGGTCACCCAAAGTGAAAGGGAAAGACTTGTGGATTTATGCTATAAGTATGAAAAAGTGATGGCTTGAACGTATGAGGACCTGCATGGTTATAAGAAGGATATCATCCATCACACCAGTGACCTTGAAGAAGGAACTAAGCCCATACAAAAGAATTAGTGGCCCATGAACCCAAAGATAGAATCCCTCATGACCGAGGAACTAAGAAAGATCATAGAGGCCAAAATAATCTTCCCTATCAAGCACACAACATGGATCTCTAACCTAGTTTCGGTAAGGAATAAAAATTGTGAAATTTGGCTTTATGTAGATTTCAGAGACCTAAACAGAGTGTCCCTTAAGTATGATTATCACTTACCCTTCATGGATAAGATATTACAAATAGTTACAGGCTTAGAGAGATTCTCTTTGTTGGATGGCTTTTCAGGCTATAACTAGATATGGCTCGCAGAAGGAAACCAATATAAGACCATTTTCATGAAAAAGTGGGGAACCTTCACATACGTGAAAATTCCATTTAGAATCACAAAGGATGGAGCTACATTTTAAATATCCATGGATGCCACATTTGGAGCACTGATCAATAAGGTAATCATTATAAACCTAGACAATCTCATGATAATTACCAAGATGGTGTAGGATCATTTTGATGCCTTGGAACCGTATTTAAGAAGTTTCAAGAATTCAGGATCTCTATGAACCCAAGGAAATTTGTTTTTAGAGTACCCCATGGCAAGCTCTTGGGACACATTGTTTCAAAGGAAGGAATCTCTATTGATCTAAAAAGAGTTGAATCCATCCTGGGACTACCCTTACCAGTCAATAAAAAAGAGGTCCAATATTTCTTAGGAAAGATCAATTTTTCAGCAAGTTCATTTTAGACATTTTTGGGACAATCCACCTGATCATGCTAATTCTCAAGAAATACCTTAACATCAAATGGACCGCTAAAGGCTGTCAAGCCTTTGAGGTAATTAAAGGGGCTATTACATCCACCCTGGTACTATAAAACCCTAAATTCTCAAAGGATTTCATCATATATGTAGACATGAGTGAGCATAGCATAACATCCATGTTAACACATAAAGGAGAGTCTCAAGGAGAGGAACATATGGTATCCTTCCTTTCAAAAATTTCCATGACTATGAAACCATGTATAACATTATATAAATACAAGCTTACATTATAGTCAAAGTTTTGAATAAATTTAGGCACCTTTTCACCCATAGCAGAATCAAAGTTATGGTGGCTCACTCTAGCATCAAGGAATATATAACAGATGGTGAGATAACAGATAAAATATTTAACTAGATCACTAAGGTATTCAAATATGACATTGAGATAAAGTCTAAAAAGATAGTGTGATGAAGGGGAATATGCCAATATCTTACACAAGACCCCATGCCCCTGACTAATCATGATCCTAAGAAGATAATATATGTCCAAGAAAGTGACTCTAATAGTTAAGTCTCAGATAGGATCCACTTCATATAGATAGGGAAATACCCAAACCATCTCCTTCTCAAAAAGAGAGGTTATTATAGGTAAAAGGGATCCAAGTTCACCATGATTGATGATTTCCTTTTCAAAATAAACTTTAACGAGATCCAACTCAGGTTCCTGGAGAATGAAGAAGTTAAAAGGGTCTTACATGAGTTGCACCATGGGAGCTCGGGAGGCCATTTTTCTACCCAAACCATAGATATAAAAATCCTACAAGCAGGATGCTTTTGGTCAAGCATGTTTGCTGACTGCTAAGTGGAAACAAATAGATGCATTGTTTGTCAAGCTTATACAGGATTCTAGAGGAATGCGACATTACCTCTTAACCCCATCCTATTCAAGGAAACATTTTCACAATGGGTTCTAGACTTCATCAATATGGTCATCCCAACTTCGAGCACTAGGCACAAATGGATCCTCACCACAACCAATTACTTCACCCGATGGGTAGAAGTAGTTTACCAAAAGAGGCCACCAAGAACATGATCCTAGGAATCCTACAGGATATCACTACCCACTTTGAACCCCCCCACACCATTATATCAGATAACTATAAAGTGTTTTTAGGGGGCTAAAGTATCTAAATTTGCTGTAAGGAATGAGATATATCTAAAAAAATCCTCCAATTATTACCCACAAGGAAATGGTCTGGCAGAATCCACTAACAAAAATCTTATTAGGCTCATAAAAAGGATGGGAAATGAGCATAAGAGGTTGTGGCATGAAAACATCAAAAAAACCTTATGGGCTAATTAAATCACACCTAAAAAGATCATAAAAGCATCACCATATGAGATATTTTATGGGAAAAGCATTGTGATGTTGATTACACTATAAATCCTTGCATTACAAATATTAAAATAAATTGAGATAGAGGAAAACGAAGCAATGAAAGTAAGACTCATCAAGATAGTAGATCTCTAATAGAAGCAGGAGGCTACTCATGAAGCCATGATCAGCCACCAGTAGGTGGTGAAAACTTGGTTTGATCAAAAGACGTCAAAACCAAAATTCCATGTTGGTACTATGGTTTTGAAATGGGATGCAAGGGCTCCCAAGCGTAGAAATCATGGAAAGTTTGACCCCTTATGGACAAGACCCTTTAAAATCAATGCATGTAAGTAGCACAACACTTTCAAACTTGATACCATGGAAGGTGACCCCTTGGTAATTCCTGTAAATGGGATTCACTTAAAGCCTTTCCATTGAGTCTTTATTTTAAAGTATTGTATCATATGTATAGTTTTTTCTTTTCCTCATTATTTTTGCCTTATTTATTTTTCCCCTTTCAATAAGTGTCTCAAACATGTGTCTCTCATAGCACACTCTTTCCTCATTTTAAAGTTTTGGAGGAAGTGCATCTTCCTAATTTTCCCTGAAATTAATGATCAGACGTCTTTCTAAGATATTTGGGGAAAAAGATTGAATAATTAACACAAAATCTCTCAGAAAACATTAAGTTTAGTGCTTAGGGTCATTAAATAAAAAGGTTCATTATATGATGTGAATATATCTACGCGTGATCCATTAATCTACATAAGTTAAGGACGTTATTTAAGACAACTAGGAACATCCAACAAATTCATTTTAAACACTAAGAGTTTTCCAACCAGCCTCTGAGTTTCGAGTAGACAAGAATTAGAGCCTTCTCCTAGTCCTGAAATCTACCATAGTGACTCCCATCTCTACACCACAATAATATTATTATACAAGTAAACTTGTGCCCCCACACACTCTTCAATAAATTTTGAGGTTCCCTGATGGGGGATCATGGTTTAGATTCTCTTTCATGATTTCTGACTTTATCAACAATGTCTTTGACCCTTTTCTTAGCAAGAATCCCAAAGCTCTGAGAGAGATAGCCCATGCTAGGTTTCTTAACTTGGAGAATTCAAAGGATTTTGGTTCAAGAATATGGAGCATGACACTTTCTCAATATATGGTTCCTCTCATGCACCCGTACCTAGAGGTCGTACAGATGTGCCTCAGCTATTTCAACACTGACACCAATGTCATCCAGGGCAGAAATATAAAGGTGGTAATCACACCTCAAGCTATTAGACACATGTTGGCTCTAGTCTACGACCTAGTGGCTAGTTTCTATAACATGGCCAACCTCAAATGTGTTTGGGTTCAATGCTAGAAAAATATCCATTCCTTAGTAGGGAGTTGAGGAAGACAAATTTAGGTGGTTTGAGAACTGCATGATTCCCCATTCCCCTAAAATAAATAATGGTAGATTCTCAAGATTCCTGCTCCATACTAACTTTCATTTTCAGCCAATATTCAGATAGGAATGTCCATGATTGGAAGATGGTGGCCCTGTTCAGAATGAGGTCCATGAAGAAAGAGCATACATACCACTTTGACTTTCCCAAAGTCATTTTGGAGTCTATTTGTAAGCAGCTATCCATTTTCCCAGTAAAATCCACCTTTATATATTGCATGTATTTGTTCTACCTCATTTTATATCAGAACTCCTAGTACCTCAGCCAATACATGACTCTAACACTATGGGATGCAGAGGTAGACCCCAAAAATATCATTCCAGTGTCATCTTGGACTCATGTATTGTCCCACTCATTGGACGTATATTAAATTTTTAACTCTTTTATAGAGACCCTCCCACATGAATCTGACCCAGAAGGGGTCAACAATAGAATGCATAGCTTTGTTCAGTCCATCCTCGCTGATCCCCTTCACCCTTGCGTTTATTTTTTCAAGGAAAGACATTCTATGATTCAGCTGCATGGTTTATTATATTAATATTTTATGCTCATGAGGGTCCTCTCAACATAGTTGGTGGGTCTAGAGATAGCCAGGTAGTAAGTAATCTTAGATGTTAAATTCATCTCCAGTCAAAAAATAAGGCACTCTTTGACCTCCCCTTGAGAAAGGGAGGCATTACTATGATTAAATGCAAGGTGGAGCATATGCTCACACAAAATTTGGCTTCCTATGGCTTCACCCTAATTCAGAACTTGTGGAGGTATGACCAAGACATGACGATGGCCTCGAATTCAATTTAGAACAAAGTTTTGGACTCTTAGAAGAACAAGTCTAGGAAAAAATTTTAAGACAGGTGGTCCTCTCGGGAAGAGTCACCTGACATCTTCATCAATCTCAGTGACATTCTAATTCTAGAATGGGAGTCATTCCGCCCATTCCAGAATAGATATGATCCCACCCTCACAGTGGCACGAGGACTCAAAGTGGACCTATATAATAAGAACTAGAGGACAAAAAAAATTGAAGCCTATTGAAAGTATAGGCAAGAGATCAGATAAACCACCCTCTATTTTGAGGGTGTATCTGGTGAAAAAAAATGGGAGGCATTTTGGCACATAGATCATGGGCTCGATGTGGATACTAAGGAGACAATGACAATAACCAAGGAGCTGCATACGATAACTACTATAGAGTCCTCCAGGACCTCTCAATAGTAATTTCTAGTATAGCCCCTGCCCTCCACTTCTTAGCGATATCCTTTGGTTTAGACACCCACTCTATAGCTCACATCAATTCCCCAAGGTGGGAGACTAGTGGAGGGATCAGTGTCGAGCCCCCCATACAAAATTTTATAGATGGTCAAGACCCCTACATCTCCTCCCCCTCTCCATCCTCTCGAGATTCCCTTTCAATCTCCTCCTCTGCCACCATTTTCCCCTTTAGGGGGTTTCCCCTTATCGGTCACCCGATCTCAGACACTCCCTCCACCTGGAGCCTCTCTTCTTCCTCAACCTCCCTCCACCATCCCAAATTTCTCCCCCCACATGGTGATAGGCCCTTCTTTGGGTCTGGTAACTTCATAGCATCAACCACCTATTACAATCCCATATTGTCTGCCACCCAGTTTCCCATTTACAAGTGGGGTCATCCCTTCTCCCTCAATTTTTTTAAGTCAATCTAAAATGGCTAAGGAATCCTAAGATAACAGAAGGGTGAAACAAAAGAAGAAGGAAATGTCAACAGGAGTGACGAAGTAGATGTGTTCATTATATGACCATCAACAAATCTCCTTAACCATAGCACAGTTACTTCCCCAAGTATCCAAACCCACAGAGCAAATGTAGCCTAATGACTATTTTATCAGCATTGTTACAGTTGACTTTGCAAATTTTTGGCCTTAGAATAAGGTCGAGCTAATGAATGAAATTACATCTGTAGTCATGATGAACTACCTCAAGCTTAGCAACCAGCTCAAAAAGGAACAATCTAGCCTCCGCAGGTCAAAAGGCATCATTGAAAACCAACAATCTAAGATTAAAGGAAAAGGCATGGAGATCAAACGGATCCATAGGGAATTGAAGGAAGCTCCATCTCGAGAAGTCCTTATGGTGTTTTAGGTGAAAGATAAGAATCTAGAAGCTAAACTCACCACATCTAAAGCCTCAGCCAATTTTCTCTCACAAGAGAAAGGATCCCTCCAACAAGAGGTTGATTCAAGAAAGGAAAAGGTGGCCAAGCTCTAGGAAAAGATGTGTTCCATCAAAGTAGTGAATGGAAGCCTCCAGACAAGGTTGAAATCATATAAGGACGTGGTTAAGGACTTCACCCATAATTTAGGACAACAACCATAGAAAGGGGGAATTGTAACATTGATGCAAGAGCTATATGCCTCTTGTTGTAACCAAATTTCCACCATGGAAATGAATCTAGCCCCTACACTTGGATTTATATCTAATGCATAGGGGTTATGCTCAAATGTGGAGACTACAGCCTCCACCATTAGCAAAATCGTATCCACCAAGGTCCCTGGATCACTACTATTGATTCATAAAATTTATGATTCTTCTAACTCCATCCTATAAGGGGAAGGAATCACAGACATGTAGATGATTGTTGTGAAGGTCAAGGATATCCTAAGTTGTAATAAATCATCCATCAAGTTCCTTAATCTCTTGACCCATCTCCAACAGGGGATCAAATATCGGAAGTAGAGTTTCAAAAAATTAGTTCAATTAGGCATCCCCTCCCCCTTCCCCAAAGACTCCACATGCCTATCAAAGGACCAAATTCAACAGCTCTTAATTGCTAAATGACAACATAAGACTATCTTTAAGTCTTTAAAAGAGAGCTCCAGCATCACTGAGGTGGAAGCCATCCTGAACCCAATCGTGCAGTTGAAGTTCCATTTTCACACAATAGTGCAGAGTCTCCCAACTTTTTCTTACAAGGATATAATCGAGTTGCATCGAGATTTCTAGAACTTGCAGCAAAGAACCTATCCTAAAGAGGTGAAATTTCTCAGATATTAGACTACTTTGGTATAGCTCTAAGTGGTGTTTCGTAAGCTAGATTTTTATTTTAAGGTAGAGAGGATTGTCGGATCCTTCCATGGCTAACACAGAGTCCCTTGGTGAGTCATCAATAATTGTATATTTCTTTTTATGTGAGACTCTTTTATCGGCCACTGTCTTTTATCACCTCAGCCCTGGTTCTTTTTGTTTTGTTTTTTTAGCCTGAATTCGGCTAAGTATGGAGTTGAATAAGTAAGATATCCATGTGTCCCTTTGGCATACTCTAGACATGATGTGGAGGATGAAATGTTCTCAAACTTGCATCACACCACCCAAGTTTCTCAGGATCAATAAAGTTACCCAGGAATATTAAAAAGTCAAAGATACAGTAAAAATGCATAGGTTCTTTACATTTCACCTTATCTCAATTTCAAATAAGGAGATAAAAGGAACCTCCTCAAAAAAGCGTGTGACCTCCATGCATCACCTAGGCACATGTTTGGAGACAAATCCCCAAGAAAGGCCCTTAGAACAAGAGCTCAACCTCCATGTGGTAGGTAAAAATTAACACCAACCAGATGAGTGCAAGTTGGATGGATTAAATTCAATCATAAATATCACAGCCAGGAAGTTGAGATCTTACCCAAAAAAAGAAATATTTTATAGAAAAATTGAATTCTGGCAGTGGAAGATCTGATTTCGAACATTAACACGTGAGCTAAGGGGTTTTATATAGGAATTTTTTAATCCAAAAGCAAAAAAGTAAAAAATAGAGGAGAAAATAAAAAGGAGAAACAGACCAGAACTACAAAAAAAGTATTTGAGGCTTAGTTATTGTTTTTTTTAGCCTTAGCAAGTCTCTATTGTAGAAGCAAGTTGTAATTTGTGCCATATCGGCCTTATGTATTATTTTATCTATGAATAAAGGGCTCTTGTTCTATGTATTTTATCTCTCAATAGTCTGCTTCCTTCATCCTTTATTTCTGGTAGTTTTAGATAAATGTTGAATATCTATCATGTTATATGCCCTTGGGTTTTCTATATGTATCTATCATCTACATATTATTATGTTTTACACCTTCTCGGCCTTTGATAATTCAAGATAATTCTTAAATAGTAGACCATGATAAATGCTCTTTGACTATTCTAAATAATTTCTCAGAATATATCTTTGTGCCTTTTAAAATATGTTTCAGTGTATCGCCTTACTTAGTTTTGCATTTTGTTTTATTTTTCTCTAACCCTTACCTTGCACCTAGAGAAGATTCAGCTTCTATAAAACTTAGAGCTTATCTTAGGGGGCATGTCTTAGTTTCCTAAGGTATCCTACAAATTTTATGTTTCATCCACAAATATAATCGTCAATAGTAGTAACAAATGCACATATAAACAAAATGGCTAGTAAAAAGTGTTAGTTCAAATGCGATCAACATGCATATAAAATAAAAAATGTAATTTAGAAATCAATAAGACAATGTATACCATGAAAAGAGGGTTTCAAACATGGTACATCACTCACAATGTCACAAGAAAATCGAGGCAAAGTGGAAAAAATCATGCAGTGTGCATACAAGACAAAGGGCATAACCGACAAACAATGGAAAAAAATGAAAAGCAATGACAAATAATGATAATGAAGATATCAAACAACCATGGTAGCAAAGAGTTATTACAAGATAAATTTTGCACATGAATCACCCGTGAGCATGTTAGAAAGATGGAAAGTACATGTCAAAGCATGTATGATCTGATATAGATTATTGTACTAATAATAGGAAGAAGTATATAACGAAAAAATAACACAGGTGATGTGTATGAAAGTAGATGCCCCTAGGATCTTGTTATGGGACTGGTAATAGGTAGGATTATCCTAAATTCACCTTCCAAAGTTAATTTGGATAACTCATTATAAGTGGACTAAACCATTCAAGATTCAAAGATGCCCAGACAACCATCAAATTTCAGTCTCAGGTATCAAAAGAAAAATGAAGTTTAGAATGGTTTCAAGCACTAGACATGGCTTCATGAAGTGATATGGAAGGATACAACTGATATTTCAAGTTTGAGAAGCATTGAGAGTCATTCAGGGAAGTTTTGGAAGTTTTGGAGTCGATTCATCAAAAGCGTGCTTTCAGGCCTTGGGGAGCATACACCGTGAAATAGGATTTGAGATTAAAAGAAATATTTTGATATCCATGTGAGGAATTATAACCCCAAACAATTGCCTATGGAAATAATTTTCCATGTTCTACATGGTGGAAAATATGGGACATCTTGAAACATCGTACACTTTCCGAGGTAGCTCATTCTTCTGGCACAAAACTGGAAATCCTAATAAATTAGGGTATATTTGGAGGTTTTAAAGTAAAAATTGGATATTGGTACCACCACCATTAGATTCATTAGATTTTTTCAAGCAGAATCAAATAAAATTTCACCTCAAAACTCATCCGGGAGCTCAAGAATTCACCTTTGAAAGTTGGCCCCTAGAGGTTGGACTATTGGGTTGGATAGCCTAGGGGTTTTATGGCCAGGGGGTTGGACGGGTGTTGAAAATCCATCCAAACCAATTTTGATGGTGTATGGTGACCTAGGTTAGATGGATAAGGGTTTTATATGGCCCGATAGTTGCATGGATAAGAGGTTAGATGGGTCGGGAGGTTGGATAGCCTGGTGGTTGTACGGACAGAGGATAGATGACCGTGTAACTCACCAAGTTAGATGGCCCACTCTTTATTTATACAGCTCAATGGTTGGATGTTTTTCTAAACTGGATATAAATTATGGCCCACAATTTGGATAGGCCATCAATAAAAATATCATTTTCTTGTAGAACATTGATGGTAGTAGTTGAGGTAGTTTAACTACCTATCAGGAATTTAATGAGGGTAGGTGAGACAAACTTCTATATATATGTAAAACTCCTCTCATTTGAAGGATCAAGTTTTCTTTGTAATGGCACCATGCCCAAATGGTGACCAATTTCCCACAAGTTCCATACCTCGAATATGGCCTCTGTAATGTAATTTCAGGCCTTTTGCCATGAATATAATGGGATTGTACATATTTCAAGAAATTTAAAGTGTGTTTTGTGGAAATTTTATCTTCCCTAGATAATATTATTTTACAGTCTTTCCTTTCCATTCATTTTTGGCATGTTTTTACATTTCCTACTTAGAGGTTCCATTTTTTTCCAGTGTTTTCAATGTGTGGGAAAGTGGAGGATGCAGAGTTATTGATCTGTGGAACATTTTGTTTTCCCTCTCTCCCTTGTTTTCTCCCCTTTTATTCCCCTTGTGGAGATAGCTCAACCACCCCTTTTTCTGGAGATATCACCACCCTTAGCTTAGGATTTACCATTTTCTCTATCTCCTTCTATCCTTGGTCCCTTGGCATGTTTAGGTTAGGAATTTTTTTCAGTATTAGGAGTAGTGTTAGCATTAGGAATAGGTAGAGGAAGCCAGCCTTCTCCAAAGGTTTGTCTTAGTTTATAGGTCCCATAACTGAGAGATAGTCCCATGTTGACTCAAATATTGAGTTGTCTATGATTCAGGGGTAGGTACACATTTGAGCTCTAATAGGTACTGTGTCAAGCATTTATGTTACATGTAAACATTTCTATAAAGTCTTTAATCAAAACTAGAAGGAAATTAAATGCTAAAATGTGTATAGAAAAGATAATGAATGATTAAGCAAAATATGGATTTAATAGAATGTCTATAATGCCTAATCTGATTGTTATTATATCATTAAATAATAATCAATTATGTACATAAAGTAGTCTAAGAAAACTAAGCTATAAAATGTGAAACCCTAGTTTTAAAGAAGGGATAAAATGACTTAGCTATTTCACAGAGATCCTGAAAGTGCATAGAGATGGAAAACTAGAAAATATGAAATGTGAATTGTCACACTGAAGCTCAGAAAAATGCATATCTGCGGGAATATGTTAGACAGGGGCACCTTCAGGTGCCACATACCTGTAGTAAGTGCATGTGACTGAGTAAATTCTCAAAAAACCATCTTTCACTGGTCACAATGGGGTTTTTGTCCTTCTCATTGTATTAGTAGTATGTTGCACAATGATCGTTGAGGTTGTTGGAAACTTGCAATGGAATAATGACTTGTAAAACCCTTAAAGAGACATCAAATCCTAAAAAAATAAAGATGCATAATGAGGGGTCAAATTTTCCTCAGTTGTTAAATAAGTGATCTTGTAAATGATCATTACATTATATTTCAGACCCAATGTAGTTTTAGGTGTGTATGTATAATCGTGCCTTAGGTGGCTCTTATGCATGTCGCATTGGGTAGCAAGAAAATAGCTAGATGTAAGAGATGTAAATACATGTGTGCATTGAATAGAATACACTTACCCTCCGATGAAGTCTATGCATAATAATGTAGTCCCTTGCCCTTATATGGATGTTATATGAATTTTTGAATGCTCTTGATAATGGCCTTTGGATGCAACCTTGGGTGGTGGTAGCTAATGTTTAGTGCATGGTCCTTTATTATGATCAAATAACTTTATATTTATATGATTTCCTTACTTGAATTTCATGATTAAGCCCGAAAAGATCGACTAACAAAAATAATAGATGCTCAAATGGCTCGAAAGGACGTAAAATATGTGAAAAAATTAAAAAGAGGTCATGGGCACCTAGAGGGGATGGGGGCACCTAGCATTGGCGTCGTGGCTAGGGCTAGTGTCCAGGATGAGAAATGTCAAGGTATGAGAATACAAACTGAGCTAGAAAGACTGTAAGACAAAAAATGGCAACAAAAAGAAAGAAAATATTGTCAAATACATGGGTAAATTAGTACTTTTCTTACTTAGGAATCATATGAATAGTAGTATGCAAGCAAGACTAGATAGATACCCAAAGTGCATGATTTTTGTCTACATTTTCCCCTACTTTATGTTTGTTGAGAGAATGCTAGATAACATGAAGTAGATAGAATATATGTACCTTATAACCATGTATATTGATGGCGAAAAATGTTCCAAGAGATAAAGAAAAGTGTGGAGTGATAAAAATTATGAGTGTGGAGACTAGAGAGGAGAAAGTGTAAAAAGTGATGATGTTGATGATCTTAGGGCAGAAATGCATGTTGTAGATTTTTTTGTTTTGTATGTTGTTAATGTATGATTTTTTGTTTGATGTTGTTGATATAGGATGATTATGACTACTACTTCCCATCAGGATGGACCTGATCCGTGATGAGGAAAGAGTGAAGAAAGGATCCAGAAGATGTTGTAGAAGAATAAGTTTTTTGGGTGATATCACACCAGTTGTGTTGGCTACAAGTTTTTTAGGTGATCTCATGCCAAAAACTAGAACAAGTGTAGGGATAATAGTTTGGTGTGATCCTCCAAAATTTAACTATTTCCTGAAGTATGAAACACCACTTCTGATGATGTGTAAAAAATCAATCTGATTTGACCAATTTAAATCCAATGTTGAAGAATAAAATAATGTATGAAGTGTGTATGATGAGTGATAAGGACTATTTGTTCAGTAAAATGTGTGAAGTGTTTTATACTTTGTTACACTGAAGAATTCTGTGTAACTTCCCTTCGGTCAAAGGTGTCTAGGAAGGGTAGGGGGCACCTAGGAACTACTGTTTGGGTCTAGGTGTTGGTGTCTACATTGTAGGAAGGACCCAAGTTAGGATTTGAGCCCTATCTGATGTTGAATATTGTGTTGTAATGGTACTGAAGTGTGTTGTGTGATGATTGTATACTATTGTATGGGGTGCATGCAATGTCGTTAAGAAATAATGTAGCCCGAAGGAGGACCAACTTTTGTGGTGAAATTGTTCCTTATAGAGGGAGGGAGTGTTATTAGTAGAAACCAAAGAACATGTAAAAACATTAGCTAGGATACAAGTGTTATCACAAGAAAAACATGCATGTAAATGTACACTAGCAAATAATTAGACAATGTGTAATCTAAGACTCAATAAGACAACACACAAGAAGACAATGTAGACAACAAAAAATGGGTTTCAAACATGGGACATCACTCAAAATTTTGTAAGACAATCAAGGCCAACTAAGCCAAAAGAATACAAGTGTGTACACAAGACAAAGGGAAAATCCTACAAACAATGGTAAATAATGACAAGTAATGTAACATACATCCATGGAAGTAAATAGACCTGTAAGAAAAATTCTACACATGAAGCACCCATTAGCATGCTATAAAGATAAAAATTATTTCAAAGCGTGTATAATCTGATATTGTATTTTTATGAAACAAAATGAAATAATATCACATGTATTTTAAGAAAGTAGATGCCCCCAGGAGCCGTTGTGGGACTGGTAATAGGTACTATGCCAAGGATATGTGCTACATGTATAAATTTGTATAATTTACAATCACAAATAGAAATCAAGTGAACGCACATGTGTGTATCAAAAAATATAATGACAAACAAGATATCTATCTAGCATGTGTAATAAAGTGTACATATAGCAAGTAAATGTAAGCATGACTAAGTGTGACCAAGATATGTAGCATGTTGTAGAGTTTCAGATGAAATAGAATGCAAAGTCAGCATGATAACAACCATGTGAACCCAAAGTGAGTGTGGATGTGTATGCATGATATGAGTTTCATTTATAGATGCCCTCTCAGTATTCAAGAATGGACCATAAAAAAAGATTGTGTCATCAGGAAATGGTTTGATTTTGTGAACTAAAAAGATGTGATCGTTAAAGAAAAAAATTTATAGTATAAACATGTGAGTGCTTAAGTGCTTAATTGAACGTGTAAGTGTGATGAGGTCCATTTGATATTTACACCCTCAACAGTCAAGTATGAACCATGGAAATAGAGTGTGTCATAGGGTGGTGTGTCATTTTAATGGTGTTATTTCATTTGATTTTCAATGAAATAGATTGATTGTAAACTTGTTGAGTGTAGGATGTGTATCATTGAATGTGTAATGTGGTATGTTGATTATGTAGGAGAGAGATGTGTCATGTAAGTGCGGGATGTGTGGTATGTTGTGTTGATTACACATAATAAATAGATGTGTCATGACTGTTTTGATCGTAAAGTACGTTACACAAGAGAAATATGTCATGAGAGAGACACATGTGTAGTGTGTTGTAAACATGTAGAGTGTATAAGATGTTTGTGTTGATTTCATGCAAGAAAGATGTTTTATGTGATGTAAGAGAGGTATGTCATGAAAGTGCTAAGTGTGTCATATGTTTTAGATATTTTGAGTGTATTTGTATTGATTTTACACTATAAATAATGTCTTGCAAGAGTGTTGATTGTGTTGTGAGTGCATAGAGCATGTTGTGTTGAGTATGTGTGTAAATTATGTGTTGTGATTGTGTTGATTTTGTACTGATAGAGAAACAAGGAGATTTTATTGTGAGTATGTCAAGTGTGTGTATTGTGTGAGGTTCATGTGTATAGGTTTCCCTCAATAGTAAAGTGTGAACCAAATCATGAGAGTGTGTCATCGGTTAATGATGATACAAGTGTATATCAATAAGTGTATGTTGTATGTGAGTCTATATGTAAGATGCATGTTGATGCTAGAGGGGGGATAAATAAGTGGGATGGCCCCCAATGTGCGATGGTGATTTTGTTATCTAATGAAATTAAAATATGAAGGCCATCCTCCTGATGTTAGTGGAGATGAAGGTGTGTGACAATACTCGAAGAGTTGTGGTATATGAGATAGATGTTGCATAGGTGAATGAATCCTATATGCATGTGACTGATGAGTATACTATGGAGGTGATGGATAGCTATATGAAATCAAATTTGGAGGTGATATACACCTATGTGGAGAAAAGCACGGAGGTGATGAGCATATATGTGAAGTAGAGCATGGAGATTATGAGCACCTATGTGAAGAAAAAAGAGGTTGTGAAGTATGCCTAGATGGAGTTGTCCTAATGGGGGACCGAGACTGATTTGATGGACTAATAGATCAATGGGACCATACAGGCCAAGTGTGAATAGGAGAGCTAGGATCAGATTGTGTTTTATTTTTGATAGGTCGTGGGACCTATTTTCTCTAGCCAATGTAATAGCAACCTCAAGAGGAGGTTGCGGCTATGGAATGGATGGAGGAACACCATTGATAGATATGAATTTATATTTCTGAATGAATTTCAAATGCAAGTGATTCATGGAGATGATAGACTTGGATCTATAAATCTAATTGAGACTTAAGAGCATGTCACACCCTTCATTTTTTTGTGCTACTAGAAAGGGCACAAGAATGGTGAGAGGACCAATAGTGACTGGAATTTTTACAACACCATATGATTTAGGGATTGGATATGAAATTTTTGAGATTGGATAGCTGATAGCAACAAGAAGAGAAATAGAACATGCACTGATGTGTCATAATGGATCAACTCTAGTATTATTAATAGCAGTGGCTATAATAGAAGAACTAATGTGTAAGCATTCAAAATCGAATGTAGCATGATATTCATGATCAGAGAAAGAAATTATCGATGAATATATCTCAGCGTGTGTAATAATAAAATCAAGAGCTCTTGATGCAGGAGGAGGTACTACATGATATGTATGATTAGCCAAGGAATCAACCACTTTTTTATCATGTTTTGGAAGAGGATTTTTGAAGATTTTGATCTTATGATTTTCATTAACAGGTTAAAATTCCGTAGGCTCTATAATCTCAATTGCATCATTATCGATCAAATCTTGAATGAGATTGTGAATTTTCAAAAAAAAAATATTTAGAATCTCCAACACATTAATGATAGTTGCATCTAAGTTTGTCATCGTAATTATGACCTTTAGGATGAGATGGGTCTAAATTTAATTGAGGAAGCTTAATAAGATTTATTTCGACAAGATACAATAGTAGAATGTGTGGAGTTACAGTAAATTTGGTGCATGTGTGCTTAGGCGGCTACAATTGAAGTTCTTTAGTGTTAGATACAGTGTTGACAGTGATTTTTTCTTCTGTAGGTTTAGGTAATGGCTTGAAAGTTGATTTATTTTGAAAGCATGTATTAGATGAAGCTTTCTTTTGATACTTAATATTTCTTATAGATAAGATTTTAGTTTCACTTAGCTTAAGAGTATGACATAGTTGATCAAATTCAAGAGATGTCTCAAAGAGAACACTCTCTTAGAGAGGAAAAAATAGACTTTTATTGAAGAAATATTGAATTTCATAATCCACAAGCACATTAGACATCTTAGCTAAGTTGTTTTTGTACCGTGAGACATAATCTACTAGATGTTCGTTAGATCCTTGTTTGAGTTGTGCAAATTGAGAATATGAGATATTAGAGCTGATAATGATAGAGAAATGAGTGATAAAATCATCAGTTAGATGTGTGAAATATGTTACCAAGTGGAAAGGTATGTCATAAAACCAATGTATTGCATAATCGTGAAGACTGCGAGGGAAGAGCTTAGCTAGAAGAATATGATCATCCAAAAAATATAGACATCCCACATGAAATGCTCATAGATTCTCTTGTGGGTCACCATGACCATTGAAAATGGGAAGCTTGGGGGTGAAAAAAATAGGAGGAATCGGGTAAGTGGAAATAGAGGGTGTGAATGGGGTGTGAAGCAATAAAGTGGAATCCAAAAATGGAGAAGTGCGAGAAGTTTCATGTTGTAATTGGCAGATTTTAAATTAGATATCTTAGTTTAGAAAGGCTAATTCTTGATTTCCAGTGGAAGAAACTTGGCACATGAGAAATAAGATGAAGAGTGAAATGGTTAGTGGGATTAGGGATGGAAATAGGAAAGGAGGAGATGGGTAGAATAGTAGAAGCAAGAGTTTGAGTAGAAATGGAGGTGAGGATATCGACAGAAGCATTAAGCTCTACAAGATTGGTAGTTTCCTCACAAAAAATGAATAAATCAAGTATAAATCTTGTGGATGATCAGTGATATGATCATTAAGGTATTTAAGATAGGATTCAGTGAATTCACCATAAGATTGAGCCATAGTGATAAGAGGATAAGAGCCCTAAAGAGAGGGTGGATGTAAGTGATGGGTTCACCGAAATGATTAAGTAAAATATGGATTTATTAAAATGCCTATAATGTATAATTTTATTTCTATTGTAGAATTAAATAGATAATCAACTAATTACATAAATTAATCCAAGAAAAATAATCTATAAAATGTGAAACCCTAGCTATAAAGAAGGAATAAAATGACTTATCATTTTGTAGAGATCCCAAAGGTGCATAGAGCTGGAAAACTGGAAAATGCAAAGCACTAAATGTCACATTAGAGCTTAGAAAAATGTAGATCTGGAGGAATATGCTACACAAGGGCTCTTTGGAAGGTTCAAGGGTGCTTTTGAATGATACAGACATGTAGCAGGTTCCTATGATTGTGAAAATACTAAAAAAACCATCCTTCACTAGTTACAAGGTGTTCATTGTCCTTCACCTTTGATTACTATTATATTACACAATGGTTGTCGAGGTTGTTGGAAACCTGCAATGCTTTAATGACCTGCAAAACCCTCAAAGAGAATCAAATCCTAAAAAATGAAAGTTTCATAATGAGGGGTCAGACTGTCCTCAGTTGTCAAACAAGTGATCTTATGACTGAGCATTTCACTACATTTCAGAACCAATGTAGTTCTAGGTGTGTGTGTATGGAATTGTGTTCTAGGTGGCTCTTGTGTGTGTCGCACTTGGTAGTGAGAAAATAGATAGATGTAAGAGATGTAAATAGATGTGTGCATGGAATAGAATATACTTCACCTCCTTTTAAGTGTATGCAAAATAATGTAGTCCTTTTCCTTTGAATAAAATTTAGATGAATTCTCGAATGCTCTTGATAATGTCCTTTAGATGCAACCTTAGGTGGTGGTAGCTAATGATTAGTGTTTGGCTCTTTATTATGATCACATAACTTTATATTTATATGATTCCCTTGCTTGAATTTCATAATTAACCCTGAAAAGGTCGAATGCCAAAAATATAAGATGCTCAAATGGCTAGAAAGGACCCAAAAAATATGTGAACAAAGTACAAAGAGGTCAGGGACACCTAGAGGGGATGGGGGGTCTTGATGCTGGCATCTTGGCTGGGTGTTGGTGTCTAGGATGAGAAATGTCGATGTTTGAAAATACATACTGATCTAGAAAGAGTGCAAGACAAAAAGTGGCAACAGTAAGAAAGCAAATATGGTCAAAGACATGGGTTAATTAATAATTATCTTACTTAGGAACCATATGAATAGTAGTATGTAATCAAGAATAAAAAGATACCCAAAGTGCAGTATTTTGTGTCTATAATGACAAACAATATATCTAGCTAACTTAGTAAGCAAACTCTATCATGCGAGTATAAGTAAGCAAGAACAATGTGAAAAAAATATATGAAGTATGATGTGGATGAGAGAGATAAAATGGAATGAAAAATTAATGTGATAGGATTTGCATGCCCCTGAGTGAATTTGAATGAGTATGCATGAGATGAGGTTCATTTATAAATTCCCCCTCAGTAGTCTAGCATGAACCATAGAACAAGAGTGCATCATCAAGAAATGGTTTGAATTGTGTGTTAGAAAATATGATCAACAAAGTGTAGAGCATATAAAGTGTGTAAGTGTGGTGAGGTTCATTTCAGATTTATACCCTCAGAAGTCAAGTATGAACCGTGAAACTAGAGTGCATCATAAGGTAGTGTGTTGTGTTGAATTTTCATGAGAAATATGTGTTGTGAATACATTCAGTGTGAAATGTGTAGCATGATGTGATGTGAGGTTCATGAATGTAGTGATCCCTCAATAATCAAGTGTGAACCATAGCACAAGAGTGTGTCATTTGGTAATGACAATACAAATGTATCAAAGGGTTTAAAATTGCTAAGAAATATGAATCATGAAGCACAAATCATTAATTTTTATAGGACATGCTAGAAACAATTGATAGACCTAGAAGTGGGATACTAAATATGATGCCTCCCAAGTGTGCCAATAATGGATATCTATGTGGTGATGTGAGAGGTACCATGCCATTATGGGAGAGAGACATATATGTCATGATAAGTGATGGGGACAAAAAAATAGTAAGAAAAAGCAGCAGTAGGACCATCGCATGGTGGTGGAGTTTGAAATGGGTCTTGGGGATCAAAATTAGTAATAGTTTCTTTAAAAAATGATTGGTATATGAATTGGTTGATTATTATGTAACGTTGTAGAAAACTTGGTAGGAGGTTGTGTTGAACTAATTTATAGAGGAGGTTTCTTAGGTTGACCTAGTAGTGGCATAGATGACTTGAGAGGAGGTAGAATGAGACTAATTTTGAGATGTGGGTGCTTAGCTTAAGTGGATTGCATACACGGAACATGAGTGGCCGAAGAAGGGAAATTAGAAGTGATAACATGATTCTCATTATACATAGATGAATCTAGTTTAGGAACCCATTTAGATGCAGCATTTGGAGATGAACATGTAGGAGCCTTTTTTGTAGCAAATGAAATGACATCATAGTGTTTAAGGTATCCAATTTGTCATTGTGAATCATAAAAATCATTGTCATTATGTTTATTGATGCGATGATAATTGTAATATGGATGACTATGATATCTAGCAAGCCGATAAGGAGGATAGGCATGAGTATATGGTGATTTTATTAATTGATGAGTTATGATTTGTGGTATAATATCTTGTTGCTTAGCATTCAAATAAAAATTTAGAGGTGTGGGGAGAGGTAAGACTTGGGGTTCATTGATATGAACACTTGTAGAAGACATATAATGAGGATGGGGAGAAGAACTATCATGATTGTGAGAAGCATCCTTGGGATGTTTAATTTCATATTTGAGAGATGTAATTGTGGATTCCATAGCCTTAAATTTATCTTGAAATAAAGAATGTAAATATTCAATGGACTTGCAAATTGATTGATTAGCATTAGAACTAATAAATTCATTAGAGATTTGATTGAAGATGGCACTAACTTGTGAATGCAACATGTTGATAGGGAGATACATAGTGGTTAGGGTTTTGTGGAGAACATCTTTACAAAATGGGTGTATTTGAAGAAATTGAATCAAATATACTTGAGAGACCTTATGAGCCATGAGAAAAGAAAAATGAGGATCCAAGAGTGTCCAAATGAGTCAGGTTCACCAAATTATTAAGAAAATATAGAAAATATAAATGCTAAATATTAATTAACACCATAGATATAAACAATAGAGTACATATTTGACACAAGAAAGTAAGCTAATAAATTTGAAACCCTGAGTGCAAGAGATGGAATAAGAGACTTAGCTGATTTTGCAATGATCCCAAAGATGTACTGAGATGAAAAATTAATAAAATGGAATTACATAATATCGTAATAGTGCTCATAAAATTATGTGAATATCAGATGAGGCTGGACACGAGTGCCTATAGAAGGTCAAGATCACCTAGGCTCTCAGACCAGATTTGGAAACTAGTTTCCTTAAAGGTCCTCAGGTTTTGAATTTTTCTGGGCTACAAAGGTGTCCCAATTATTATCTTTTTATAAATGTATGTCATTTTTAGGGTTCAAATCACACTAGTAACCTACAAAAATATATTCACATGTAAAACCCCAAAACACATCAAATCCTAAAAACAAAAATATGCGAATGGGGATTCATACTAACCCTGGTGGTCACCCGAATGAGTGAACTTATCATCCAGGTGTTACACTACATGTCAGAATCCATGTAGTTTTGTGTGTGTGTGTGTAAAAAATTGTTCTCTAGGTGGATCTTATGTAATTTGCACTTGATAGTGAGTAATAGCTATATGTAATAATGTAAATAGATGTGTGAATGGAAAAATGGACTTCTCATCCTATGAGTGTATGTACAAAATTTAGTCCCTTGTCCCTTAAATGAAGCTAGATGGATGATTTGATTCTCCTAAAATTATTTTGGATGCAACCTTAGGTGATAGTAGTATATGCTTAGAGCTCTCTCCTTTATTATGATCACATAGATTTGTATTTATATGATTCCTGTACGTACCCAAAATTGTAAGGTACTGTACTGCCAAAATAACGTGACATGTGCCCCAATGATTATATAGATCTCCTCGCAAGGTGTTTGGGATCCAGAAAAGATCTCCAAGTGTGCGTTAACATCCCGCATACCCCGCTTAGCCCCCACGTGCTTTGTTTTTCTCTTTTCCCATCTTTTCTTGGCCTTTTTCTCTTCAGTGATGAAACCGCCACCCTGAACAGGGTGGCGGTCCTGTAACTGCTGCCCTACTCAGGACGGAGGTCCTTTACACGTTTTCCAGAAAGCTCTTTTAACACGACTCACATAATTTCAACATTTTACCAGCTTTCTTTCACCACCATAAGCTTGCATTTATGATTCTGGTTCGTTGGAATAGTGTTTTGCCATTGTTTATAGTTTAAGAGTTCTATTTGGTTTTTACCTTGTGTAAATGCAAATGCTATAAATAGATGGCTTATCCTCAAGCAAATGGCCCCTCAAATTTGCCTCTGATTTCTCTTTGCAATAGATTTAGTTTTCATTTTTCTTAGAGTGCTTAGTTTCTTTCATTGCATGCTTAGTTAGCATTTTTTTACTGTTAGTGAGCCACATATCCATCTTGTGCAAGTGCTATTGTTATTTCATCCAATCCATTGGAATAGGATAGTCTGTTTATCAATAGGAAGCCATTAAAGTTACAGGTTTTACTCCTCAAAAAGTATAGTTTCAGTTTCTAGACGTTTCATGTTGCGTGACTCGCAATAAATCCCGCTAGGAATTATATAAGCCAAGCTCTGTACTCTTGCGCTATCCCTCTCCTACTCGCATTGTATTTAGTCTGTATCTTGAGTTTCCTACGTCCCAACATCTACTTTTGTTGATGCTAGCATTACACGCTTTTCTGGATCCATGTGAACACGAAAGAATGAGGAGATCACACTGAGGGGACAAGATCACACACACCGTCAGATTCACCACTGTTCTACAGAATCTAGGTTCTAGCTTTCAAAGTTCTAAATTAGAATCATATCAAATAGAGTAGTTAATTGCTTCATTTCAGTTACTTTTACTTCCGATATTGTCAGGGAAGTTGTGGGGATTGATAGTTTCTGAGAGATTATGATTCATTCCTCACTTCTAAGGTAGGATCAAGAATCTTGCAAATAGATTAGAACAGTTATTTCATTATTTACAATAGATCTACAAATTGCACAGACAAATAGCTATACTCGGTTATCTTGTTTGTTTTAAATTGTTATCTTAGCTGTCAATTTCTAGATGTATTAAATTAGTTGCTAAATTCATTCGAATAGTTCATCGGAAAATAAAAAAAAAATAGAGAAATCATATATGCTATAGATATATTCAAAATAGTTAAATTTCACTTTGCCGTAGTTAATTTGCATTATTACTTTTGTATGACAATCACGGGACTTAGGGAGCCCAGGGAATATGTATTTGAGCCAATCGTGCCCCAACCCAATCTCATCACAATAATAACTGATATAGATCAAAATCTTAGGATCTAAGTCTTCTCAACAATTGTAAGCTTGCAATAAATCAATTCCCAGTTGAGCGGGTTAAACATAGAAGATGACCAAGCGCACACATTTTGGTCGAATCAACCAAACTACAGATTACCCTAGGTAACATCCATATGACTATAGAAAGGCTCGAAAGAGAGCAAAAATTTGGTTGTGATCCTGTGGTCCCACAACCAAATGCAGGAGACATTCTCACAGACATAGATACTAGCCTAAGAATTCAGGTTGCAAGAACGCCTGTGAGGAACTTTGTGAAGATCACATAGCTACTAGTTTTGAATATAGAGGCTGAGAAAGCATACGATTACTGGGTGTTAGGGATTAGGAACTAATTCTACGCATGACCATAGCAGGACCACAACAAACGAGAGTCTACGGTTGTGATCCAAAAATCCTACAACCCAATGAATCCGTAAGTCAATCGGACATAGACATTGGCCTACGCACACTAGTATTCAGATCCACTCCACTTCCACCTATCATTATCAAACAGTTATTCTTACTAGATACAACAACTAACAAAGCTAGAGAGTTCTGGACTAGGCTAGAGAATCATCCATAGAGTCAACTATATCTACCATCCACCATATGACCTTATCTGGAGACATACACGAAACTATCCCAAGTCATTTTCCACGTATTCCACAACCCATAGATTTAATCACGCCAGAGCTCGATATTGATTGGATCCTTCAAGCAGTCATCCTTTCCCGATCGATCTATCGCACCAGTTCATGTTAGAAGGGCCTTATTTGCCTTAGATTCACAAAATCCACTAGTATGTATTAAAGACATTAGATTGCCTACCTAGTCTGTCTGCATCCCATACATATTCCATACCCACCAGCTATCTCGGCACAACCTTGGGAGGTCAGGTGTGAGGAAGAGTTGCTTGTAGATTCCCACACTCTCTTGTCACTTTTCCATCATACAAAATTGGTGAACCCGACGTGAACTTCCTACTTTCTAGTTCGGAGTCGTATTATTTCGTGTTCTTCCAAATTAGTATACTTTTCATCTTTTTCGCCTCATTAGCTTTCACCATCACCTTCGCTCCTTCCCATTATTCTGCGGGTATTCATATACCCCCCGAATATGTCAGGATTTGATGCATATGGCAGGCCCCTCTTGGGCCTTGAGGCATACTACGCCCAAAAAAATAGACAATCATCAACCTCACTCTCAGAATGGGGTGATAACTACTCAACCAACCAGTTGTCAACACAAACTCCAAGGATCAGATATAACTCATCTTTTCAAACTGAGGAGTTATATCATCTCGCTCAAACGTAATAAATAAAGCCTTCGGGCTCGAATAACATGACGTTCACCGGAGAATCTGGTTCATCTCCTTAGGTGCTACTTAGACCAAAAATTAGTAGACAATCAGACTCATACCGAGGTTTAGATGATGAATATTCGGTATGTTATGCCAGGAATGACCAACGTTCTCGAAGTATGTACCCACCTATAGGAGGTTTACAAACACAACCCAAGGTCTCTATTTAAGAAAATACTTCCATCCCACTACATATAGGAAATGCCCTCGGGGAAACTTGGCAGGACAGCGATCAGTTCATAGCGAGATATCACATGCCTATACAACACCATGATATACAACAAACGCCAGCACTGTAAAACACCATGATTTCACCAAATGAAATCATTTCAACGTTAGTAGAAAAAGTGAGAGGGTTAGAACTTGCCCAGGAAAATCACCATTCTCAATTCATACAAACAGGAAATTCTAATCCTCCTAGCCAAATAGACCTCCTCACAGGAGTAGGCACGTTAGGCATGACTCATTATTCACAACAAATCCCAACTAGACCCACCATTTCTAACGTTGTTCTTCCCGGTCTAGTACAAAACAATCCATTCTTGGACAATACCCCGTCATACTTAAACATGTACTCCAAATCACCACAAGGGGATATGTTCTCCTCTCTCAGAATGTTTGGTCAAACACAGGGGTTTCCTTATGCCCCCGCTAATGTATACACTATGCCATATCAACAACCCATTCCACCTCCGCTCCCTCAGCAAGCACCATCAATGGTCGAAACCCATGCAATAGGGACTTACTCAAAATATTTGAAAGAGCCCTTAGATTTCACCATACAAAGCGTCATGCTTCCAAGGCCTCTTCCAAATTTTCCCAAATACAAAGGTGAGGGAGATCCAAACACACATATCAAAGCTTATGCTACAGCCATTCGAGAACTACTCCCATGTGATGGGGTTGTTGCTAAGATATTCCCAAAAACTTTGGAGGGCATCACTCTCGCCTGGTATTATAGAATACCTGAGGCTTCCATCCATTTGTTCAAACAACTCGTTTCAGAGTTCATTAAGGCCTTTGACATGAATAAACTATTAAGGACAGGAATCAGGGAATTCTTTCACATTAAACAAGAACATAATGAATCTATGGCCCATTTCATCCAAAGGTGGCGTACAGTTCTTTATTCTTCGGCAAGTGCTCTGAACATGGATCAGATGGAACTATGCAATTTATTCCTTCATTCTCTTAGCAGAGAGGTGAAGGAAGAAGTCCAGAAGTTCCCATTAAGAACTTACGATGAAGTACTTGAGAGTGCTCTTCGAATAGATCAAGCAGCAATTGATAGTGGTCGCAAAACATATGGAGAAAATGGGAGGTTAGTCACCTCCAACCAGAACACTACAGCTTATCCTACTACCACAAACATCAATCAAGGACCTAAAATCCTTAATAAAAATTGGGGTGTAACAACAGATGGAGTAACCGATCAGCCTAAAAAGGTAAATAATGTGAATACTTCACCACCAATGAACAATCAATGAAACAACAACTTTACCCCAACAATCAATACAGAGGATTTTAACCATCCACAACAACAACAACAACAACGGTGAAATCCCACAGAGGGTCCAAGCCAAAATTCAACTAGATACCAAAACCAGAATTCAAACCAAAGACAACAAACACAAAATTTTAATCCTAGTAGACAACGGTTTGATCAAAAATTTAGACCACAATACGCACCAAACCAACAAACTAGGAATTACAATCCTAATTCATATTGTGGTTTCCACAAAATTTGGGGCCATGACACTAGAACATGCCGTGACTACAACAAATTCATGCAACGCTTGCCAGATGAACAAAGACAACTTTTCATGGATATGTTCTTGGCAGATCCTATATCACCGGCATCAAATACCTTCGCAGGGGCAGTTTCCCCTCAGAATGCTCCCCTCAAGATCTTTAATGATCCACTCCCAAATCATGATAACAATAGGCTAAGTCCAAATGGGACAAACAAAAGCATAATGACGGGAAACAATGATCATGAAGCCTCTACTTCATTAAATCCATCAGTTGCACCACAATTAGGAAGTCAGCCAAGGCCCAAGATAGTCGGTTTAGTAGAATTAGACGCCGAACTACCCATCGAAGCTGTAACAAGGACATGAGAGTATTTCTCTCAGCCAAGTCCAAACCACCTGCCAGAGACGGATAACATCCAACAAATCATAGTGAAACCTGTGGGTGCCTATGACTTAATTAATGACCTAACAAAAACCTTCTCGCACATCTCCTTTTTGGATTTATTAAAAAATTCCCCTGCTCACAGGGCTGCTCTTTTAGAGGCATTAGGTTTGGGCCATTTAATTAACATCACTCCACCTCCTGAGACACAGGTAAATCATATAGACTTCGATGTTCATCCTCTAGGGTAGGTAGATAGGGATGTCGATTTCATATTCGAGATTAAAAAAAAGCCGTTAGATGCTGAGATCGCTCACCGAGGTGATCCAGCCTTACACTTACAAGTATGGGTTTATAATAACTATGTGAAATGAGCAATGGTTGATGATGGGATGGCAGTTAACATAGTTCCCTTCTCTTTCCTTCAAAAACTTGGATATGGGGAAACAAATTGTTCCACGACTCGAAATACATTAAGAGGCTATGATAGTCTTAAAGCCACCTCAGTTGGAACTATAATATTACCGGTCACCTTAGGACCCAAAACCATCTTGACCGAGTTTTATATTATAGATCGAGAAACTAACTATAATATGATCCTCGGCCAACCCTGGATACACCGCATGAAGGCAATCCCTTCTACGCTATTTCAAGAAGTAAGGTTTTTACACTTAGGGAAGATATTTGTAGCCAAAGGTGATCCAAAACCATTCGATGTACACCTAGCTGACTTAAAGAAAAGACCAGGCGTGCACTCGGAGTTTGAACTCCCAACAAACCAACTTAATAAACCTACCGACGCAAAACCAAAAGAAAAGTTAGTACCTATGACAGATCTTGAAGCTATGAGCCCAGCCAAGGCAACCCCAACCCCCAAAGATGAGGCTAACACTGTAGAAATGGTATCATTAGGAACTACTACAAAAATTGTTGAATTGTTAGAACAAGATCTACCAATGTTCTTACCATTTGACTCTGCAGGCATGGGATGTTCCCTAGGTATTGGCTCTCTTCCAGCATAGGATATCTGTATGGTGGAAGTAGAATGCACAAACACAATAGATATCCCAGCATCCATATTCCTAGCTAAATATTGGACACTCCATTTTGATGGAGCTAGATGTCGTTACGGAGCGGGGGTAGGTGTAATCTTTACTTTCCCTGAAGGAAAAGTCTTACCTTTTGCCTTCAAACTAAATTTCGAATGTACAAATAATTGCGTTGAGTACGAAGCCCTCCTCCTTGGCCTCATTTTAGCCAAGAGGATCAGTGTTAATAACATCAGAGTGTTAGGAGACTCACAATTGGTAGCAAACCAAGTCTCTGAGATATATGAAACCAAAGCCGAGCACTTACAGCTTTACAAAATAGCTATGTTAGATTTAAGCAAGGAGTTTGACTTCATATCAATTGAAGCAATCCCGCGAGAACACAATCTTCTCACCAATTCTATAGCAACCTCAGCATCACGCTTTACTCCAAACAGTAAGTTAGAGGATACCCGTTTCATGGTATCCCTTCGTGATGAACCATTGATAAAAACAATGACAAATTCTCTTTTAAACGGAAATGAAAATCTACTATCCTAGACCACATTGATAGTGATATGGCCACTCTGAATTACTTAAACACCTATGTGGCATTACATCTCTCCTATCATATGATAGATTTGTCCTTAATCCCACATTCATCTTCCTACTTCGGAAATCCCATGATGGATCTTCCCTCGGAAATGGAACCTAGCATATACATAGTAGAAAATAGGGACGATTTGGATTTACCTCTAGCCCCACCTGAGTTTGAAGAAGGTAATGCCTCCTTAATCGAAGAGACAATTGATGTTAACATCGGAATGGAGGATGAACCAAAGATATTGAAACTAGGATCCTCGCTAACCCTAGAAGAAGTAGAAATACACACTCGAATCCTCAAGGAACATCAGAAGGATTTCACATTTAATTATAAGGAAATGACAAGAGTTGCACCCCACATTGCGGTGCACAACCTCGTCACTAAATCTGATGCAAAGCCAGTTAAACAAAAATCAAGACCCATGAAACCTAAGGTAGCTCTCATGGTGAAAGAGGAAGTAATAAAACTCCTCCAAGTAGGATTCATCAAACCAGTTGATTACTCTCAATGGGTATCTAATATCGTTCCCGTTCTCAAAAAGAATGGGAAGATACGCATTTGCATAGATTTCCGAGACATTAACAAAGCATGTCCTAAGGACGACTTCCCATTACCATCCATAGATGTCATTGTTGATGCAACAGCTGGGTTTGAACTTTTGTCTCTCATGGATGGATTCTCGGGATACAATCAAATCAGAATATCTGAACAAGACCAAGCTAAAACCACATTTATAACTCCTTGGGGAACCTATTGCTACGTTGTTATGCCATTCGGTCTCAAGAACACTGGTGCTACATACCAGTGAGCTATGACATATATATTTCACGATCTAATTCATAAAATTGTGGAGTCCTATGTAGATGACTTGTTGGCTAAGGCCAAGAAGCGCTATGACCACCCGGAGGTGCTCCACGTCATTCTTTCACGTCTAATAGAATACGGAGTCACACTAAATCTAGATAAATGTGTCTTTGGTGTAACAAGAGGAAAGCTCCTAGGTTACATCATATCATCACGAGGGAAAGATGTTGATCCAACCAAAATTTGACCTGTCCTCAAAATGGTCCCACCTTCGAATGAATCTGGAATCAGGTCATTTCTCAGAAAACTTGGTGCAATCCAGAGATTCATCCTGGACTTAAGTTTTGCCATCCATCCAATCAACAATCTGCTCAAGAAAGATTATAGTATTAATTGGACTGAAGATTGCAATAAAGCTTTTGACGTAGTTAAGCGTTTTGCAATTTCCTTTTATCACCACCTACGCTAATGCCACCTAAGCTAGACCACCCGTTAATTTTATATTCACGAGCTACCGATGTCTCGCTGGCCTGTATGTTGGCCCAAGAGGATGATGACAAGAGAGAAAGTGTGATTTATTTCATTAGCCAAACATTGCTCGACTATGAAACACGTTATACACAAGCAGAACGAGAATGCCTCGCCATAGTCTTTGCAACCAAACGCTTAAGACACTATATGCTGAATCAAGAAACAAGGGTCATGGTAAAAACGGACCATTTACGAACTTTCCTCACACAAGGGTCCTTGTCTAAGAAGGTTGGACATTTTATAACCTTAATGGGGGAATTCAAATTAACATTTGTAAATCAGAAGTCAGTTAAAGGACAAATCATCGCGGATTGGTTAGCTGATAACCCATTAGACAGAGGCGATCTAGTAAATCTAGACTTTCCCGATGAGTGCGTATACTACATTGAAACCAGACCTCCTATCTCTGAGTGTCCCTGGTACACTGATATCATTAATTATATCATGGACCATATGTATTCAGAAATGGCTACACCACAACAAAGAAGGTTGCTACACATTATTGCAGCCAAATACGTCATTATAGAGCAAGTGCTCTATCGAAAAGTGTTCGATGGAATGCTCCTAAGATGTGTCGACACAGAAGAATCCAAGAAGATTCTCCACGAATCTCACAGTGGAATGTGTGGAGGCCACTTCGGTGGCCATGACACCACTCACAAAATACATCAAATGCGCTATTTATGGCCCACTCTAGAACACGACGTAGTAGAGTTTGTACGCAGGTGTCATAAGTGCCAAGAGTTCTCCCATGAGATCCACATGCCAGCACAAGCTCTACAACCAATTGCTACTCCATGGCCCTTTTCTACGTGGGGTCTCGACTTGATAGGGAAATTCTCTCCCTCATCTACAGATGGCCATAATTTTATAATCATGGCCACCGAATATTTCACCAAGTGGGTAGAGGCTATGCCTCTTACTACTGTACCGGGTTCTGTAATCACCAAATTCATTTTGAACCAAATCATTTGTAGGTACGGTGTCCCGCAAGTCATTATCTCAGATAATGGGACTTCTTTTAAGAATGATGAAGTTCACGAATTGTGCAATAAATTTAAAATAAGCCATCATACGGCTTCCTTGTATTACCCACAAGCCAACGGACAGGCTGAAGCAACAAATAAAACACTAAAAGCCATTCTCCTTAAAACGGTGAAAGAAAACAAACGAGATTGGAACTTGAAGTTATATCCGGCCTTATGGGCCCACCGAACCTCAATAAGAACACCAACGGGAGCAACTCCTTTCTCACTAGTATTCGGGGCAGAGGCAGTTCTCCCACTTGAGGTTGAAATACCCAGTCTCCGTATTTCATTACAAGGGATTCTGGATGAAGACACTTACAGGGAAGCACGTCTCTCCCAATTAGAAAGCCTAGATGAAGCTAGGTTAGATGTTGAATAGTGACACAGAGCCTATGCTGACCGGATGTGCCGGCAGTACAACAAGAAAGTCTATGAACGCGACATATATGAAGGTGATCTAGTTCTAAGGCTAGACAGCCGTATCGACAAAAAGACCGGCGAAGGAAGGAAATTCCGGCCTAAATGGTTGGGCCCATACCGAGTCATGAAGGACTATGGAAATGGTGCATACCTCTTATGTACGCTGGAAGGTGAGGAATTTGGTGAAACGGTCAATTCCCTACACCTCAAGTGGTTCTACGCGTAAGCAACTAGCACTATTTATAATTACATTTACATTGCATCTTCATATAGATTAAGATCATTTTATCCGCTTGTTTCGTACACAAATTGTGATCAAGGAATTTTTTTCTCAAAGAAATTCATTACAAACTCATGATGTTGTTGACATAAACTTTCTAATCATACCTCTCCATTTTCATGATATCATCAAATTATTTCGGAATCATGTCATCAAATAAAGCTAGATATGACAAAGTCTTAAACGGTAACCATACCAAGATCTGCGGGCTTGTTCTCACTTTTGGTTTCTTCTTAGGATAGGTGTCTTGCCTATGGTCTGTTCTAGAAGCTTCATGGTGTCACATCTATCCCATATGTATATCTCTTTGGAAATAAGCACATACTGACATTTTACTCAAGAAAACAAGTCAAATATTGATCAAACAGAAAATTTTAATTTTACACATTTCCTTGCCCCACCAACCTTTGGTGATGAGCTTGCGTCTCTTACTAGTGGCGTAGGGTTGGGAAAGGATGGAAATTCCCTTACTCACCTATGCTTTGTCCGCGGTGATAAACCCACGCTTCTTACTGGTAGCATGGGGCAAAGTGTAGGGGGTCCTCTTGACAAACAAATGCAAAAGGTCATAAGCAAACAATTCAAATCTCGAAGTATTTGAGTCAAAAACAAATGAATCAAATGTCCAAAATTCCAAAAGAGTTCAAAATCCTAAAAACCCAGATTTTGTCTACTATGTGGCCATCTAAGGATCTAAGTCTGGATAAACCGCAAAGTAAGTAGCATTCTAAACTATGAAGTCACTCGGGTAGAGTAAGCTTGTAGCTTCCCAATTTGGTTCCACCAAAACTTTGTCTATCTTTCATCACTATCGTTTCAGCATATTTCACAACTTGTGCCCTTTCCAACTCTCGATGATAAGCCCTCGCATCTTACTAGTTGCGTGGAGTTGGGGGTAGGGGCAGGTTTATCTGCTCATCATACCGGTTTATATTCACTACTTTGCCAAAACAAATATGAAGTGTTAAAAATTGCTTACAGAAACTAAGATTCAAAATCACATTATATCTACATCATCATATATCAGCATCATGAAATACAAAAGAAAAATAAACATTTTGCATCATTTGTTCTCCATTGCATACATTCCAAAAAAGCATGTATTCAAACATTATAATTTACATGAGGAAACTAGAAAAGAAGCAAAGCCATAAATGCCAAAGGTTTGATCCAAAAAATTTATATATATATATATATATAAATGATCAACGTTCTGTAAAATGCCATCATGCACTAAGCATGGTCAAAACGCTCAAAGAGCCCGGGATATACAAAAAGAATGTATCATACAAAATCAAGGAGAACCAATGGATTCTCAATCCCTATGAGATCCCTCTGACGGTGCACGCCCATGCCTAGGACTCCAGCTACGCCAGCACTCTGAATGCATGGAGGGCTCTGGATCCCAAGGGGTAGCCGCAGTCTCACCATGAGAATGGCTCCTCATCAAGCGTTCAGCCATCCTATACCCCGTTAGCTCCTTGTGGAGATTCGATACCATCTTGGACACATGCCAGACTGGGGAAAAGATTTCAGTGTGCCTACCAGCTGCTAAGGGCTCTCCAACATCTACAGATAGCTCTTCACGGGTCCTCTCCATGGGGATCATCAGGGTATCAGTACATACCCTGCGAATCAAGTCCCGCCACTCATCGGCAGTCTCTATAAACAAAAGAGAAAACAAATTAGAAATCAAACAAGAGATTAGAAATACAAGATAAATAATAGGAGAGATAGTAAATAAGGAGATTCTAACTAAAAACAAACATTAAAAGGAGAGAGGGTAACTTACTCGGATCACCAGGCCTCCAGGATGGATCTATAGGATCAACACCTGCCACGGATGCCGCTGCCGACTGAGGGGCTGCTCCTGTGGCTGGAGCAACATAGTTCCCCACAACGGACTCATCCTCCCCACCATGGCCCTGGGAGAGTGGCTCCTCTGAAACCAAAGTCACTCTCTCTGCACTCTGCTCGGCCCTCTCTACCTGCATGATATCCTGAGTGTCATGCCACTCAGGATCACTGTCCTCCTCGGTGTCCTCCTCTGTCTCTCCCCCTGTAAACTCCTCAAACTCAGAGTCTATGTCAATGGGGTCATCACTGTTATGGGCAGGACCTGTGGTAATCTGAAGCAAGGGTTCCTGAGGTGCACCAGCTCTCCCTCTAGCACGTACTATCCTCCTGGCCACAATAGGAACGCCAGGAGTAACCACTGTCTAGCCCCGACCTCTAGGCCCCCCTCTGGCCTCTCAGACTGATCTGTATACTGGCGCTACCAAGGGAAGCATACCCATGTATGGTAGGCCAAACTGCTGAGGAACTCAGCCAAAGGGGTGCATCTCCACTCGCCCCACTCTATCAATAAGCTGCCAGTGTAGTGGAGCAGGAGATCAAAGTAAGAGCCTCCTCGCCCCATGTACCTGCCATAGTCTGGTATGGTGTGGCCTCCATGTCGGCAGTAGTCAAAGAAGCAACTGGCTGATGAGGTGCTCGGAGCACCGACATATCTGTCCATCTAGATGCCCTCACAGCTCCGGGATCTGCCACCTCTACACCTCTGCCGTAGGGGATGAAGTGCTCATAGACCCAACTCATGACTAGGGTCGGATGGCTCAAGGACTGCCCCTGTAAATGGACTATCCTATATAGATCATGGTAGGTGGTCCCAAGTATGTCTACTCCCCAGGCATATATCCGGCCATGTCCCTCTATCTGCGCAATAATGGGGGACCAGCAGTATAACAATGTATCTCCTCCCTTGTCCCCGATCAGTCTCGAGGCAAGGATCCCCATGATGGCCTGGCAAAGTAAGGGGATGGGCAAACTAGGAATGGATCAAACTCTAACCCCCTTCTTTGACCCCGTGGAGATGACTGCATCTCCCATGTATGTGGCCCACTGTGCTATCTGGGCCCGCAAACCTGCTGTCTCAAGGGTGAGACGTCTCCCAATAATCGGGACCCCTAGAATACGATAGACATCCTCCAAAGTAATAGTCCACTCACCATGGACCCCTGGAAATTGGAAGGTGTTCCGATCAGCATCCCAATATGAGAACAAGTCACAAAGAATGTGACTGGAAGGAGCAACATGGGGCACGCATGAGATGCGTAGTATCCCAGCCCTCTGAAGAGTGTCCTCCTCATCCTGTGAAAGGGCATCCAATACTCCTGGGAGCCAGTCACACTCCCTCTCTCAGCTCCACCAGATATACTCCTCTCTCACCTACATACACCCAAAAACACAAAAAAAAGAGCAAGTTAGCATCCGAATAATACTGGAAAAATCATGAAAGCACGTAGAAATGCTAAAAATGCAAAAGCAATTTCAAACAGATGATCCTTTTGCATTCTTTGTAAAACTGCCGCCCTGAGCAGGGAGGTGGTTTTGTAACCACCGCCTTAAGGGTGGCGGTCGTGTAACCACTATCCCTGAATAGGGCGGTGGTCGTGTAACCACCACCCTGGGCAGGGCGGTGGTCGTGGCCTGAAAACCCACACGGGTTTTTAAACCTAAAAATCCCAAAAAATGACAAAACAAGACCATTTTAGCTAAAACAAGGCCTACCCAGTAGGCGCCCCCCCTAGATGAACCTTTCAACACTAAAATTTTAAAAAATTACCCCCCCATGACAAAGATTTTAGCATTTCAAAATTAAGGGGGTAAAAGGGATAAATTGAAGAAAACTAACATGTGATCTCACAGGTCGATGTTCCACTCGTGGAGGCATGATCACTATCCCGTCACGGACGTTTTGACTCTACTCATGCAAGAAACCGTCACTGTGGGTTCCAGAGCTCAAAATCAATCGAATCAACTCACGCAAATGAATAGGAAAATGGGCCCACTTTCATATATATAGCACCCTGATTCATTTTAAATGCCTTTTTCACAGGTTTGGAGCGCCGACGAAGGTAAGTTCTTATCCCCACACAAATGGTACGTTCTCATTTCCTATTGTTTTAGCATTTATTTTCCAAAACTATTGTGTCTATCTGCACTTGAGTTCTCTTTTCATTTTGCAGGTAGCGGGAATTTTGGATGGCGTCATTTCAACACACAGACGTATAGGGTATAACTTTTAACTTCCCATTTCGGGACCGCCATACTCGGACCCACCGTTTTACACCTCTTCATGGCTAAAACGCTTCTCCGAGGGGGCAATATGTACGTACCCAAAATTGTAAGGTACTGTACTACCAAAATAACGTGACATGTGCCCCAATGATGATACAGGTCTCCTCGCAAGGTGTTCGGGATCCAGAAAAGATCTCCAAGTGTGCGTTAACATCCTGCATGCCCCGCTTAGCCCCCATGCGCTTTGTTTTTCCCTTTTCCCCTCTTTTCTTAGCATTTTTCTCTTCAGTGATGAAACCGCCACCCTACCTGGGTGGTGGTCTCGTGACCGCCGCCCTGAACAGGGCGGCGACTCCTGTAACCGCCGCCCTGCTCAGGGTGGCGGTCCTTTACGCATTTTCCAGAAATCTCTTTTAACATGACTCACGTAATTTCAATGTTTTACCAGCTTTCTTTCACCGCCATAAGCTTGCATTTATGATTCTGGTTCCCTGGAATAGTGTTTTGCCATTGTTTATAGTTTAAGAGTTCTATTTGGTTTTTACCTTGGGTAAATGCAAATGCTATAAATAGATGGCTTGTGCTCAAGCAAATGGCCCCTCAAATTTTCCTCTGATTTCTCTTTGCAATAGATTTAGTATTTTATTTTGCTTAGGATTTTAGTTTCTTTCATTACATGCTTAGTTAGCATTTTTTTACTGTTAGTAAGCCACATATCCATCTTGTGCAAGTGCTACTGTCATTTCATCTAATCCATTGGAATAGGATAGTATGTTTATCAATAGGAAGCCATTAAAGTTGCAGGTTTTGTTCTTCAAATAGGATAGTTTCAGGTTCTGGACGTTTCATGTTGCATGACTCGCAATAAATCCCGCTAGGAATTGCATAGGCCAAGCTCTGTACTCTTGCGCTATCCCTCTCCTACTCGCATTGTATTCAGTCTGTATCTTGAGCTACCTTTGTCCCAATATCTATTTCTGTTGATGCTAGCATTACAAGCTTTTCTGGATCCACGTGAACATGAAGGAATGAGGAGATCACACTAAGGGGACAAGATCACACACACCATCGGATTCGCCACTATTCTGCAGAATCTAGGTTCTAGCTTTCAAAGTTCTAAATTAGAATCATATCAAATAGAGTAGTTAATTGCTTTATTTCAGTTAATTTTACTTCTCTATATTGCCAAGGAAGTTGTGGGGATTGATAGTTTTCTGAGAGACTATGATTCATTCCTCACTTCTGAGGTAGGATCGAGAGTCTTGCAAATAGATTAGAACAGTTATTTCATTGTTTAGAGTAGATCTACAAATTGCACAGAAAAATAGCTATACTCGGTTATCTTGTTTGTTTTAAATTGTTATCTTAGCTGTCAATTTCTAGATGTATTAAATTAGTTGCTGAATTCATTCAAATAGTTCATCAGAAAATACAAAAAATAGAGAAATCATATATGCTATAGATATATTCAAAATAGTTAAATTTCATTTTGCTGTAGTTTGTATTTATATTGTTGCTTTTGTATGACAATCACGGGACCTAGGGAGCCCAAGGATTACGTATTCGAGCCAATCATGCCTCAGCCCAATCTCATCATGGCAATAAATGATATAGATCTAAAATCTTAGGATCCAAGTCTTCTGAACAACGGTAAGCTTGCAAAAAATCAATTCACAGTTGAGTGGGTTAAACATAGAAGTACGACCAAGAACACACGTTTTGGTCAAATCAACCAAACTACAGATCACCCTACCATCACATCCATATGACTGTAGGAGGGTTTGAAAGTGAACAAACCTTTGGTTGTGATCCTTTGGTTCCATAGCCAGACGCAGGAGATACTCTTATAGATATAGATACCAGCTTAAAAATTCAGGTTACACGAACACCTATGAGATACTTATGAGAAAATCACACAACTATTAGATTCTAAACATAGAAGTTAAGAAAGCATATGATCACTTGATACTAGGGATTAGGAACTTGACTCCAAGCATGACCATAGCAGGATCCACAATAACCACGAGTCTACAGTTGTGATCCACAAATCCCGTACAGCCTAATGAATCCATAGGAGTCAATTAGACATAAACACTGGCGCTATGCACCCTAGTATTCCGATTCACTCCACTTCCACCTATCATCATTGAAAAAGTTATCTTTGCTAGACACAACAGCTAAAAAAGCTAGAGAATTTTGGACTAGGCCAGAGAATCGTCCATAGAGTCAACTATATTTACCATCCACCATATGACCTTATCTGGAGACATACACGAAACTATCCCAGGTCATTTTCCATGTATTCCACAACCCATAGATCGAATCACGCCAGAGCTCGATATTGATTGGAGCCTTCGAGTAGTCACCCTTGTCCAATCGATCTATCACACCAGTTCAGGTTAGAAGGGCCTTCTTTGCCTTAGATTCACAAATTCCACTAGTGCGTATTGAAGACATTAGATTGCCTAACTAGTTTTGTCTGCATCCCATACATATTCCATACCCACCGGCTGTCTCGGCACGACCTCGGGAGGTCGGTGTGTGAGGAATAGTTACTTGTAGATTCCCACGCTCGCATGTCACTTTTCTGTCGTATAGTGCCCCTGTCCTCTCCTTACTTTTCTTGCCATTTGATCATCTTGTATTTTTGAATATTCGGCATTTTAGGGGCCCAATGGCTATGAAATTATACTCAAGGTATGTCATATAAGATATAAAGTTATGTGATCGTAATAGACCAAGCACTAAGCATTAATTATGGGGGCACCTAAGGCATTGGCATCCATGGCAAGGCGTCTAGTGCTCCAGACTTAGAAAAATGCAGTCCATCTAAAGCTCCATCACAAGGGAAACAAGGATGTTTTATGACAAACAATTTATACCAGAAAGAAAAAAAAGAGAATGTATTATAGTGGTCCATGCAGTACATTATTTACATTCTTAGGAATCATAGTTACTAGTCTTATCTAATCACAAATTTAGAAATATGCACGAAGAGTGTGACCTAGGGTCTACAATACCAAAACATTGGGTCTGAAACTGTAGTGCAACCGCTAATTTGTAAGTCCACCCATTGTGGCGGCTTGCATGGACAGTCTGACCCATACTTGCATGAAATGGATATATATTTTTTAGGGTCTTGATACTTTTCTTGCATGAAATTAAAACAGGTGAGTTTTTCATTACAGGAAATACCATCCTTGCAGTAGTCATACTATGACAGTTCAGTCCAATTGAAGAAGTGAACAGGATGCAAACACATATTGTGACACCTCGGAGGAGTTTTATAGATATTTTTTGTAGATCAGGGCACCAAAGGATCTCATATTAGAATCGCCCCAGGAACTCCCATCAAAACAATATAGGAACCCCATTCCAATTAGATAGTTAACATATTTGTACATATCTATGCTTCCTGTGTAAAGTTTTCCTACCTCCTAACCGGTCTCCACTGGGGACATAGATCCCAGGATTACTTCTACGAAGTCAGGATGAAGGCATAACTTCTGAGAACCTCTCTTACACTTAGGGTTTTACATTTTGTATTCTTAATTTCTGTGGGTTAATTTTGGTATTTATAATATTCATTAATTTTCTACCAACTCCTTATTGCAAGGTATGCATCTCAATCTAGAATATTATCAACTAATATTTCAGTTTAATCCAAATAATGTATCACATGATTCATAAGCAAGAAAAATAGTGGTTGATACAACTCTAAGTAACAATCTGACGCATCTTGGTTTAATGTTGATAATCAAAATGCACTATTACTGGGTTTACTTACGTCTTACATGTTGCTAAAACACTTGCCTAGAAATATATAATTTGATGGCCTCAAACACTAGCGAATAGGTAGGACAAAAGTTATCAGGTGCTCACTACTCTCCCTTGGGTGCCCCTTTCCCTCAATCTCTCATTATTTAATTACCTTAATTAAAATAATTTCCACGTCACCTAGACACCTCATCATGGACCTATTCTTAGCATTTTTCCTAACTAACTAGGACTCAACCACTTCATACTCTAATTAACCAAAACTTAGTTAAGCCTAAAATCACATGCATATTATCCCTCTAACAACATGCATGCTTAATCTAAGCACTAAACACCATTTTAGACCCAACACCAACAGGAAGAGATAGAAAAAGATAGTCAGGATCTACTATTTTGGGCAACCAAGGATATCCCACCTTAACTGACGTCGTTCAACCCAAAACTGACGTCGGTCATCCAAAACGGTCATTGGTTATCATATATTCACTTTGGTACCATTTTTGGAGAGGTTGGCCACATTCTCAAGTTTTGGAATGAAGAAGATCTGCATGCAAGAATGCACCAAATCCCTCCTGCACATCTAGACACCCTCAACCAGCAACCAAGCACTAATCTGAAAGGAAATCATTCATGGAAACATCCCAGGAAGCACAACCATGACACTCACCATCAGTTTCAGGGATTAACCATCACCTACATCCAACCACTATGCCTTCAAACACCAATAAGTACCTTTGGATTTACACCTTCTCATATTTATTTCGATTAGTTTCTATATATTTATTTGAGAGTTCTATTCTCTCTTGTATCCCATAATCTCACCCCCTCCTGCTACATCCCTCCACCTAATCACCTATAACCCCCTAGCCTCCCATACCTGACTCTAGATACCTATGACTACCCCCAGAATTATCATCCATCTCCCCATTATATGCCCATTCCCTGGGTAATCCTAGAGGATCACCAAAAACCCACCTTCACCAATTTTCTATCAACTTGACCTTACCGATGCCAGTTAACCAGAATCATCTTCGGTCTCCTCTTAACTCACATTGGTCATACCATACCGACACTGGACTCTGTGTTTGGAAAACCTTCCTATAATAACAACCTCATAAATTTCACCTAAATATTAACCCTGACCTATCCCAACCATTTTATTTACTTGTTCAACTTCCAAATCTGATCATAACCTACCTGTTAGATTAGATTTATTTATTATTCTTTAATGATATACATAAATCATATCAACTACAATAGGACATTATTCGTTCATGTTACTTCTTGCATTAAGTTATTTTAAATAGTGTATTGACAACCATCGAGGAAGTATCACACTTCCTGGATCTATCTCACGCTTGGCAATCCACTAATTTTTTCTATTAAATATGTTTTGTGGTCTTACTTTGTATTTTAGGTAGTTCCTTCTAGCCAAAAGGAAACTTACAAAATCAGCATTGGATCAAACATCAAAATGCGTGCACAACCTCTAACCAACCATCACAATAGGTATTCCTCCTTGTCCCTTCTACCCTTATCTATTTTTTCAAATCCATAAAGAAAACAGTGAAACATTTTGGCATGCCCGGTGGGACCCATCAGGGGTTATTTTTCATTTTATTCATTCCTAGGTGAAAGTTGTGTATTTCTTTCCCTTTTGAAAAGCTTCCGAATTAATTATCTTCTCTAGAATCTTCCCCTGCTTTATATTGTCTAAAATAAATTGTGTTTTTGGTGCTTTAAAAATAATACGTCTTTCTTTCATTAACATTGCATTATTAAAAGAGCATCCCTCTTCATGTTCATCACTTGCTACATTGAATATCACATTTCAATTTGGGTTTAAAATACTTGCATGGCATTCTGATTTGTTGCATTATATCTCACATTAATACCGAGGGCAACCTATATGCTGGAAGTCATGCCTAGCTGATGGTTGACACACCTGAATAGTAGAAAGCACATTCTCTCTTCTCTCTTTGCCAAATTACACAAATTGGAATTTACACATCCTCTTAAACAACATCTTACCTGGAAAAGACTATCAATGATCACATGATCAGAGGATTGATATTGGTCACCCAGATGGTTATCTCTGTCTAATCACCCATCAGAGAAAGGACCACCCCCACCAAAACATAACCTGAAACCTCAAATGTAGAATTTCCCTTTTTGTAGGAAGCCTTCCCAACCAAAAACTTTGTTCTAAATTCACGAGTCTGTCTTTAAATAGCATAAGATAAACACACTAAATTCACTTGTAGGATTACGTGTTTTTATTATCTTTGTTCTTGACTTACGTTTTGAGGTGTGAGGTCATATTCTCCATTTTTCTTTCCTTTCACACTCCATAATCATAGTTGGTGTATTTCAACTATTTCTAAGTGTGTCAAGATTCATTTTTTTACCATATTTAGACTTTTGGGTTGGTGTCTCATTCAAATTTAATTCACAAAAATAAAATTTTCTTCATTCTACATATTTCACAATAACCAGCATCAATCACAAGACCGTTGTTGGTTTACACCTAACGATCATCAGTTTATTTGATCGGTGTCAGTTCCCTGTGATTTTGGTGAGTTTACCCAAAGAGCACTCATCTCATATTTTTCTCTATTTAAAATCTCTGGACATCACCATATCCTTTGCATTCTGATATTATTGACTAAATATAGCTTCCACAATTGACTTTCCACAGTTTTTGTCTCACTTTCTCAAATTGTTACTTTCCCACAGTAACCAGCATTAGTTACTATGACCATCATCGGTCACCCAATAATTGACATTGGTTGGTTTGACCAGTGTCAGTCCTTATATTTTGATTTTTAATCAAATCACATATCAGTTCACCTCACATAATCAATTATTTTCCATCCCTGTTGTTCTCTATGTCACTTACAAAGTACAATACATCTAGTTTATGCTCACTCATATAGTGTTGACTCGTAGTCAAGCCAATGCTCTTATGCTTCATACCAGCCTTCAGCTTCTTCCACCTAGCCTATCTCCCCCTTCTATCTTATCACCCATGGATCCAACTCATCCTATGGCCATTAATACTAGTGACGACAAGCTCACCAAACTTCTTGACCAGAATCTCGTTGCCCTCTAGTACTACCTTGCTCACTCTTCTACTCAGGATTCCTCGGGTTAGTTAGTATAAAAAATTCCCATATCTATACCTCCTGCTCTTGCCCCCACCTCTACGTCAACTAGCACTAGATCAGCACTATCTTTGTACACTTTACCACATGTGGTGTCTCAGCTAGGTCCCACAACCACTATAGCTGTAACATCTACATTATCTATCACACCTGTGATGTCAAATGTTCCTCTGACAGCCACCTTAATTATAGCCCCATCTGCACCCACTACCTCACATATACCTATTGTATCGCAACCACCTTCAGTGTCAATAACTTAAATCCCTTTCAAGAACCTTGTCCTTTCCATCCCACAGTCCTTACCCACAACCACCACTAGAGTTGTTACGAATACCCCACCCACTTACACATACTACCAACAACCCCTGACCTCATTTATCACTTATTATAGCTATATGTCACCTACATATATTACTCCTGTGGAGTTCTAATACTCAGCACCACCATACACTATCATACCACCCACCTCATACATTTAGCATAAACCCCCTTTTTCTGTAGGGGGCACTCATTAATCATAACCTACTAATGACCTTATTAAGATGATGATGGAAAATATGTATACATTAGAAGCATTTGTTTCTAGATCCCGTAATTCTTTAACTTATGATGAAATATATAACGAGCCTATCCATCCATCTATTCCCATTCTTCCCTACCCTGTGCATTGGGAAATGCCTAAATTCAATCACTTCAACAGTAAATAAAACCCACAACAACACTTGTGGTTGTTCAAACATGGGTACTACCTAATCACCCACGATGACACTTTGCTCTTACAAACCTTCCCAATGTCCTTGATAAGACAAACATTGGATTGGTATAATGGACTACCTAGGCATTCCATTTATTCATTTAATCAAGTAGCCCAAGCTTTCTTAAAACCTTTTTCAATCAATGTTATCAAGAAAGTCACCATGAATGATCTCTATTCAACCCGATAGTATGAAGATGAATCTATTGCAAATTTCGTTGTCCTCTGGCGGAGTCTTATCAACCAATTAACGTTCTACCTAGCTTAGACTGAAATTATTGAGTTTTTCACTAGAGCTTGTGCCAGACACATCTCACTAAATCTTTAGGTACAAACATTCCGAACCTTCAACGAAGTGTTCACCATGGCATGAAAGGTGGAAATTCATGCCATTGAAAAAAATAAAATCCAACTATGAAACAAGAATGCCCCATTCAAATCAAATGACTCTTATTCATCTTCAAAACCTCAATATAACTATTCAAAATCCAAAGGATCTGCCAACACGGTATTCCTCAAGGTGGGTCCATCTTATCCTTCTAATCAAGCCAAACCTTCTTCTAATTTTTCCCCTCCTATCCAAGCCTTTCAGTTCCGGTGGGAGTAGTGGAATTATAGTTCAATTGGAGAGCCTGTAGACACCAAATTCGTGTCTTACAACCCCTTGTGACCCGCATCCCATTTCACAACCTAACCTCATTACCTAAACCTTACACAATTATTTATTAATTACCTTGTAATTGATAAATCCCCATCACCTCACCTACCACCTCATTTTGCCACCTCATCATGACCTAGCCCTAATCCTAAAATAACCTAATTAAAACCTAAAACTTGGTCTACACCTACACCCATGACTAAGGACCCCTTTCTCGCACCTAAAACCGACCTTCTAGTCACTTGACCAAGCCCGCAACTAATCTCTCGAGAGAAAAGAAGGGAAGGTGGGCTGTTTTACTGAAAATAGCCTACTTTTTCCTTACCGATGCCGGTTCCTACTCGACCACCGTCGGTTACGTAACCGCCATCGGTTCCCTGTAAATGGCCTCCCCAAACCAAAAACAAAGGATCAGAATTTCATTTTTGGATCAGAGAAAAGGATTCTTTGAATCAAAGAAAGAGCATCAGGAGCGATCGAGAAAACCCTGATCTTTACTTGACTGAGCAAAGACAAGTGAAGAGATAAGGAGAGTTAGCAGCAAGGGAGAGCAAGCCCAGGACTGCAACTGGATACCAGAGCCCTGTGATACTCAGCTGATTTGATTTGCTATGTGTTAGACCATCCTACCTCAGTTCTGCCTTTTCCATCAGAGCTCTTGGACTTGCATCTCCGTGAATAATCAGTAAGCTACTTCTTGCATGTACTCTTTAATAACATTTCTTCGACTTTTTGAATCATAAGTCCTCACAAATCCATTCTTGGATCCACTACCCAACGTGTCATTGCATCTAACTGTCATTCATCTAGATCTCATCACCCTATTTCCTAATATTACCTATATACAGCCCTATAAATAAAACCACCACCCCACAAAACAACTAACCTTCAGATCCTAGACTCTTCCGATATCGGTCATCAGTAACCGCCATCAGTTATCAGTAACCGCCATCGGTTATACTGACTATAACCAATAACCATCCTTTCCCCTACCCAGTTCAACAAAGCAATTTAATTGATATCTTATAGTTTTTTGTGTTAATTCATATTAGCAAGGGAACTGACCACCTTCGAAAGGAAGTTTTATATTTCCTGGGCCCAAGGCAGTTTCCTCATTTATTGTCTAATTAAAATCTTGTGGTCTTGTGTTCTTATTTGCAGGTAGTCCTTCCAAGACAAAAAGGAGTTCTTCGCAGTCAGCCTGATCTTTCTCTACGGTACGCGCACATCATCTCGACATTCTACGGGTATTCCTCCTAGCCCCAACCCTTATCTGTTTCTAAAAGGAAAGAAACATTCCGAGTGAAACATTTTGGCATGCCCGGTGGGACCCATCTTTGGTTTCTGTTTCTCTTGCTTATTTTCATTTTAGGAAGCATACTTGCTGTTGCTACTTTTGTTATATATTTCGTAAAGAATTTGTCTTTCTTTCCTAGTTTCGCATTAGTGAAAGTCATCTCTCTTGCTTCATCGAACATAATTTTTGATTTGGGTTTAAAACACGTGCATTGCATTCGTGCTTTTTTTTTTTCAATTCTAGTGAACGTAGATTAAGTAACAGGTCGTACACGTGGGGGTGATATCCATGGTATTGACATGAAATTAATCTTACATTCACTGCACAACACATACCGAATCACTTCAAAATTAACACAACAGCTCAAACATCCCCCCTTTTTTCCGCGGTATTCCTCCGCCCGATTGAGGTAACCTTATAAGCCAAAACAACTTGACATTTCCCCTAAGTCTCTCGTTTAGGATTCTGACATCATTCTACGTCTAAAGGCATAAGCCCACGATAATTAAAATTAACCCTAGGGTTAATCTCTGGATTTACGTGTGCATCTTGCTTGTTTTTAGTTCTGTTTTCTTTCTCATACTCTATCTTCTGTGATCAATAATTGGACAAGTATACTAAACGTTGTTAAAAATCAAATTAGCAGCCTTTTTATATCTTGTTAGCCTAGACTTCTTACACCGACATCGGTTACCTGACCGACGTCGGCTATAGTATAACCGACATCGGTTACTAGACCGATATCGGTTACTGTCTTTTCCAATTCCTGACAAACCAGCAACCTACCAATTTTACCAGTCTGAGTTTGTTTCTATTCCTGACAGATTGAAACCCTACTATGAACTCCTGTCCATGGTTTTTATCACTCGAAAGCAAGCCACCGCCATGGTTTCACATGCTTTCTCTGTTTCTTTTCCTGAATCACCCCCTTCACATTCTGTGGGGAATCCTACGGATACCAGCGAGGTTCCTAAAATTCCTGTGGGAGATAAGGACTTTGCCAAGTTTCTGGATGCTAATTCTAGCACTGTACAATATTATTTGTCTCATACCCCTGACCGTACGCCTGATGGTCAGCTCCTTGTTGGTATGCCTATTAGTATAGCTGCTCATTTATCTCCCACTCCGCCTGATAATACCGCCTTGCTTCCTGCATCTCTAGCCCCGTCTCCCAATCCGACGGCTTCAGAGGTTCATACGACTCAGATTGGCTTTCCGTTGGTTAACCTCAGACCCCACATATCATTACCGCCGACTGCCCCTACCTCATCTCTCTTGCAGACTGCTCCGTTCATGACTTACTCTCTGCCACCTATCCACACGAGCTTTCCTTCTCAAGCTCCGCCTACCTTTTCATTCCCATACACGTATCCAGTGACCTCAACATCCTATATGGGACATCCCTATTCGGTTGCCTCAACATATTCATCCTCCACACCTTATCAACAATTAACCCCACCAGGGTCTAGCGGTGGTCCTTGGCCCAATTTGCCTCCGTTTACCACAACCACACCATCATCTCATCCAACTACTAATCTAATTAAACAAATGATGGAAAAAATGCAAAACCTGGAGGCTTCTGTTTCAAGAAGTCATAGCGCCTTGACATACGAGCAAGTTTGTCGAGAGCCCATTCACCCTTCTGTCCCCCTTCATTCATATCCTCCTCAATCGGAGTTGGCGAAATTTACTTGTTTTAATAGTAAAGAGGATCCTCAACAACACTTGCAATCATTTAGACATGCTTGTTATTTGATTTCCCATGATGATGCCTTGTTACTCCGCACCTTTCCCATGTCCTTATCAGGACCTACCTTGGAGTGGTACAGTGCTTTAACCCAGCACTCAATCTTCTCTTTTAACCAACTAGCCCAATCTTTCTTGGATCACTTCTCCATTAACATTGCTAAGAAAGTATCCATCACCGACCTTTATGCCATTCGACAATTCGAAGACGAATCTATCGCAGATTTCGTCGGACGATAGCGCGGCCTTATCAACCAACTTACATATGCCTTGCCTCAGACTGAACTTATCGAACTTTTCACGCGGGCATGTGCTAAGCACATTTCTCCTACTCTCAAAATTCAAACTTTCCGTACATTCGATGAAGCCTTTACTATGGCTCGAAAACTAGAAATTCGAGCCTTAGAGGAAGAGAAATTGCGGTTGCGCAACAAAAACCCCAATTTCCGAACTCCTGATTCTACCAATAAACCAAATACCACCACTCCTCACGCGTCCACTTCTTCTAAATCAAAAGGAGCTATCCACGCGGTGATGGTCAAATCTCAAGCGCCATCCAATACTCCACCAAAAACCACCTATAAGTACAAATCCGAGCCCATCAACTACACTCCCTTGGGAGAAACATATGGTGTGATATTGGAAAAAATTTTCAAAGCAGGAGCCATTACATTACCTCCTGTTAAACCTCATTCTAGGTTTGATTCCACTCGTGCCATACCTTCCTGGTACAAAGAAAATGACTTCTGTAACTTCCACCGCGTGAAGGGACACAGTCATGAAAACTGCAAGATGTTGAAAAACATAGTGCAGGAAATGGTTGACGCAGGGGATATAACCCTCGATAATCCTAATGCCCCTACCAACTGAAATTTGAAAATCTTTAACAAACCATTCCCGAATCACTCTTCCAACAGCAATGTAAACTAGGATATCTTAGCCGAGGAGAGTGTTCATGAGATCCATGCAGTCTTTGATACCCAGTCCAAAGCCTCTATCGAGAAAATTTTGAATCAAGCCTCTTCACTAACACAGGAGCCCGAACCTCCTTTACCACCATCGAACCAAAGCGAAATCATTCCTTTACCCATAAAGGAGTTAACTGCCTAGACTTCTCTTCCCATCGATGAGTCTTCTTATACCACATCCCTACAGGATTGCGAACGGATGTCAACCTTTCCATCACCTCCTTAAAAAGGACATTGAATTTCAATGGAGTGAAGAGTGCCACCAAGCCTTTGAAGCTCTCAAAACTTATCTCTTGCAGCCACCCGTGTTTATCCCACCTCAAGCCTCTTCACTAACACAGGAGCCCGAACCTCCTTTACCACCATCGAACCAAAGCGAAATCATTCCTTTACCCATAAAGGAGTTAACTGCCTAGACTTCTCTTCCCATCGATGAGTCTTCTTATACCACATCCCTACAGGATTGCGAACGGATGTTATCTAACCTATCTATTTCCCAGATTTCCCCTTCTACCCCTCTTGCTGCACAAGAGGGAGGTACGCCACTCCTTTTGACATCCTTAGACGAGGAATCTCTTGCACCGACATCACCAAATTCTTTAACCATGACGGATCCTCTCGAACATGCCCTCCTACCTATTAGTCCTTCATCACCTAAATCAAAAGGACATTGAATTTCAATGAAGTGAAGAGTGCCACCAAGCCTTTGAAGCTCTCAAAACTTATCTCTTGCAGCCACCCGTGCTTATGCCACCTCAAGCCTCTTCACTAACACAGGAGCCCGAACCTCCTTTACCACCATCGAACCAAAGCGAAATCATTCCTTTACCCATAAAGGAGTTAACTGCCTAGACTTCTCTATTAGTCCTTCATCACCTATTAGTCCTACCTATTAGTCCTTCATCACCTATTAGTCCTATCGATGTCAACCTTTCCATCACCTCCTTAAAAAGGACATTGAATTTCAATGGAGTGAAGAGTGCCACCAAGCCTTTGAAGCTCTCAAAACTTATCTCTTGCAGCCACCCGTGCTTATCCCACCTCAAGCCTCTTCACTAACACAGGAGCCCGAACCTCCTTTACCACCATTGAACCAAAGCGAAATCATTCCTTTACCCATAAAGGAGTTAACTGCCTAGACTTCTCTTCCCATCGATGAGTCTTCTTATACCACATGCCCTCCTACCTATTAGTCCTTCATCACCTATTAGTCCTATCGATGTCAACCTTTCCATCACCTCCTTAAAAAGGACATTGAATTTCAATGGAGTGAAGAGTGCCACCAAACCTTTGAAGCTCCTCTATTCTCCCACCAAGCCTTTGAAGCTCTCAAAACTTATCTCTTGCAGCCACCCGTGCTTATCCCACCTCAAGCCTCTTCACTAACACAGGAGCCCGAACCTCCTTTACCACCATCGAACCAAAGCGAAATCATTCCTTTACCCATAAAGGAGTTAACTGCCTAGACTTCTCTTCCCATCGATGAGTCTTCTTATACCACATCCCTACAGGATTGCGAACGGATGTTATCTAACCTATCTACTTCCCAGATTTCCCCTTCTATCCCTCTTGCTGCACAAGAGGGAGGTACGCCACTCCTTTTGACATCCTTAAACGAGGAATCTCTTGCACCGACATCACCAAATTCTTTAACCATGACGGATCCTCTCGAACATGCCCTCCTTCATCACCTAAAACTTCTTGGCTTTATCGTCTCTTTGCGTGGCATTGAGGTCGACCCATCTAAAGTCAAAGCTATTCTAGAAATGCCCCCACCTACTAATCTCAAACAATTGCGTAGTTTACAAGGTAAGCTCCAATCTATCCGACGTTTCATCTCCCAACTCTCGGATCGATGTCCACCTTTCCATCACCTCCTTAAAAAGGACATTGAATTTCAATGGAGTGAAGAGTGCCACCAAGCCTTTGAAGCTCTCAAAACTTATCTCTTGCAGCCACCCGTGTTTATCCCACCTCAAGCCTCTTCACTAACACAGGAGCCCGAACCTCCTTTACCACCATCGAACCAAAGCGAAATCATTCCTTTACCCATAAAGGAGTTAACTGCCTAGACTTCTCTTCCCATCGATGAGTCTTCTTATACCACATCCCTACAGGATTGCGAACGGATGTTATCTAACCTATCTATTTCCCAGATTTCCCCTTCTACCCCTCTTGCTGCACAAGAGGGAGGTATGCCACTCCTTTTGACATCCTTAGATGAGGAATCTCTTGCACCGACATCACCAAATTCTTTAACCATGACGGATCCTCTCGAACATGCCCTCCTGCCTATTAGTCCTTCATCACCTAAATCTTTTCAACAACTGGTCGACCTCTTGACATCTATTGATACAGTGCCTCATTTACCCCCTGTATCACACCCACAGTGGACCAGAATCACAACCCACCTTTCTTCCGTACAAAATTTCACATTCACACATGAGGACTGTCATTCCACAGAAGATAGACAGGCCCTATGGGAACGTTTGAGTACACCATATTCTACTCAAATGCAAATGACCGATCCTGAGACCTCCACCATATACCCGAAGTGTTTACAGAAGCTTAAAATGCCCATGTTCTCACCTTCACCCCCCTCACCTCTACTAAATGCCCCGTCCACTTCTATTAACTTAGCCAAATCTTCTCCTACGCTTGGGACCTTACCCATACCCAGTCTAACACACCCACCTAAGCGGCTTGATTTATCTAAAAATAAAGTCGTCTACCCCATTAAGAGACAGACTCAATCTCCTCAACCTATGCCTCTATCACAACTAAAACCATCATCGTCACACCTACCTTCCATATTGGGACCCCATCCCTCTACCTTACATCAATATATCATACCTCCTGCATTTCCTTTAAAGCGACCTACGCCTTCTGCACACATACAGAGATCCCAGGGTATAGCAACACCGTCACTCCGCGTATCCTGTCCACCTATCAACCATAAACAAATTCCATCATCAAAAGATTTGTTTTCAGTCACTCCTATTTGCCTGTGGTTGTTTACTAATACCACACCATCTGTGGCCTCATCATCCAATATAGCTTCTGCGCCAAAGAAACCACGTTTAGTGAAAAACACGTATCAACACCCCTCAGCTAAACCACCACCCATACGAACTAACCACGCCCTAGCATTACCAAAACCCACGTAATCAATACCCTCATCCTCTTTTGATTTTTACCCACTCAAAGGATCTTACGCCAAAATCCTTGCTATGTTAGTAGAGAATGCGACCATTTCCCTACCCCCACTTAGACCTTATGACCCGTCTAAACCTTGACCTATAGGTTATGATGAGTCTAAGATCTGCGCTTATCACCGCACACCAGGACATGATGTGGAGGGATGAAAAACTTTAAAAACCATCCTTCGTCAGTCACCTCTCCTAGATAGAAAGGTTAAGAAAGACAACTTACGAAGGGAGAGACCTTTAGTTTCCATTCCCTCTCATATACCATCTGTCCCCGCCTCACTAAGATCTGTCATTATTACAACCCCACCTCTTGAAGACCATGATTTATCCCAATCATCTTCCTCATCTCAGGTCTACGAAATTAATATGATTAGTGTTGCTACTCGAGCGTAGAAAAACAATGAGAAAGTGAAAGAAAGCACACCTGCGTCCTCTCCTTCTCCGTCCAACATCCCGATTGCACCACCACCCAAAGTGGTTATTCATGGACCTGCTTACCCCGTCTCTAATGGAGCTGCCCATCGAGCCATGATTAAACAGCTTCACCAATCACCCGTAAAAATGACACTATATGATCTCATTCAGACTTCTGAATCTCATCGACAAGCTCTCGTTGAAGTTCTTCAGGGGATCGAGGTCTTACCTAATGAAACCCTTCCCGTTGCCTCCATTCTGACACCTACTCACGTTGCCTCTCTCACCAAACAACCCACCACCCCAACCACTTCTGTCTCTGTACCACAAGCTGCTGCAGTCAGTTTCTCTGAAGATGAAATTGTCAATTTTAGTACAGAAGATCCTGACCCTGCCCTGTTCATCTCAGCTTACGTGCGGGACATTCGTGTACGTCGTGTTATAATTGACGGGGGTGCTAGCCTAAACATCATCTCTTCAAAATCTTTTCAACAAATGAATATCCCTTCTAGCTACATGTGTGCCAACCCCATCATGTTACGGTCATTCAATGACGCTATTACCTCTACCTTAGGCACCGTGATCCTCAACATTCGGGTAGGACCACGTACTTTACTTGAAATCTTCTATGTCCTTGAGGGAGAGTTCCAATATAATATATTGCTGGGTCATATTGGATCCAGGCCATAGGATGTGTTCCCTCAACATTACATAGATGCATAAAATTTGAGTACGAGGGGAAGTCCTACACTGTAAAAGTTGATCCTCCCCCCTTTAAAACCTGCAATATGTTATACCGCCCTAACGATGTGCTTATACCAATCAAGACACCCATACATTCAACCCAACCATCCTCTTCAAATGTACCTCAACCATTCACCTCAACCACACCTACGCCTTCAACTGATGAAACCGCCGTCGCAAAAACCACTTCCCTTCCCGCAGCTAACATCCCAACCTCCGACCCCTTAGTAGATGTTTTTCAACGCCTTACGCTGGGGGAGTACCGCCTATATAACGTTAGTTCTTTCCCTACCCCGCAGGAGTATGGACAATTACATGCACATCCCACCTATGACCGTCACGTGGGGGAGGTAATCTCTTACGGACCACCCCATTTCCGCACCAACCTAACGTATGGGGGTGTTGACGCATCCTCCATTACCCCTGAACCTCCTCTTGGTGTGGTTCCCTTCCAATCTGATTTTCAATACTTGAAAAATCATCGTTTCGCCCTCACCTTCTTGACTCGCTGTGCTTGGAAAGGCTTTGGTTTTGGTCTTTACGAACAAGGCCGACATACACTCATTCCCGTGACTACCTGAAAACACAATGATCGCAATGGTCTCGGTTTTCCTGAAACACCTACATAGGAGACACCTCGTGTCAGCTGTATTCTAGAAGAAGACAAAGTCACCCCTACCAAACCATCATCACCCACTTTGCCATCATCACCCACATAGAATCTATAGACCCTGAATCTATCCCTCCTAACTTTTTTTTTTCATAAATGCTATCTTCATAGGTCCTCTCACTTATCAACGTGATAATGAGGACCCATCTTCTCTTCCCCTTCTGTATCCAGACATGATCGAAGAGGATTCACCTTTGATTAATGTTGTTGAGTGTCAGGATGACGACTCCATCCTCACTTACCTTGGCGCGGATGATTCTTATATTCAACGAGCCTTACCATCTGAAACCCAAACCATGCTGAACGAATCTATTATAGAAATCAACATCCACACGGAGGAGGATCCTCACATTGTGAAGATCGGAAAATCCCTTAACACATCAGAACAAGTCACCTTTACTACTTTCCTCCGTGCTCGCAACCAAGCTTTCGCGTGGTCTTACGCTGACATGCCAAGAATTGATCCTACCATTGCCGTCCATAACATCACTCTAAACCCCGATTCCAAACCAGTCAAACAAAAACTGAGAAAAATGCATCCACGCATTGCCCTCTTGGTCAAAGAAGAGCTTCAACGACTTCTTTCTGTTTCCTTCATCTTGCCTATTGACTATCCTCAATGGATTTCTAACATCGTACCTGTCACTAAAGCGATGGGGGGACTTTGGATATGCACGGATTTCTGGGATCTTAACCTCGCTTGCCCTAAGGATGACTTCCCCCTCCCAAGTATTGATCAACTTGTTAATCTCACTGCGGGTCATGAAATGCTTTCTCTCATGGATGGCTTTTCAGGATACAACCAAATTTTGGTTGCCCTTGCCGATCAACACAAAACTACCTTCATAACTCCTTGGGGAACCTTCTGTTACCGTGTAATGCCATTTGGCCTTAAGAATGCTGGTGCGACCTATCAACGGGCTATGACCTACATTTTTCATGACATTATGCACACTATCCTTGAAGATTATGTTGACGATCTTCTTGGCAAGTCTAAACATCGCAGTGAACATCTCGATGTTTTAACCATTATTTTTGATCGCCTGTTACAATATTCTGTCCATCTTCAACCAAAGAAATGTGTCTTTGGTGTCCTTTCGGGAAAACTTCTTGGCTTTATCGTCTCTTTGCGTGGCATTGAGGTCGATCCATCTAAAGTCAAAGCTATCCTAGAAATGCCCCCACCTACTAATCTCAAACAATTGCGTAGTTTACAAGGTAAGCTCCAATCTATCCGACGTTTCATCTCCCAACTCTCGGATCGATGTCAACCTTTCCATCACCTCCTTAAAAAGGACATTGAATTTCAATGGAGTGAAGAGTGCCACCAAGCCTTTGAGGCTCTCAAAGTCTATCTCTTGCAGCCACCCATGCTTATCCCACCTCAAGATGACCGCCCTTTCTACCTTTACCTTTCCGCCACTGACCACGCTGTAGGGGCCATGCTTGCACATCGTGACTCTGAAAATCAAGAACAAGCCGTTTATTATATAAGTCGTACTTTGGTGGATTATGAGACTAGGTATACACATGTAGAAAAGTTGTGCCTAGCCCTATCATTCGTGGCTACCAAGCTCCGACACTACCTTCTGAATCACAAAACTTTCGTCATCACCAACACAGACCCCATCCATTACATGTATGCCAAACCTCATCTAAACCAACGCATTGCCCGATGGCTCATGCTCCTCGCCGACCTCGACCTTGAGTTCATCCACCAGAAATCAATCAAAGGACAAACCATCGCAGACCAACTTGCGGAAGCCCCTTTACCTGGGGAACAATTTACCAATTTTACATTCCCCGACGAACTCATCGCCACTCTTTCACTCAAGGAGGAGTCGTATCCAATGACCCTCTTCTTCGATGGATCTAAATGCCAGCGCGGTGGAGGAGCCGGCGTTGTTCTCATTCCTCTCGACGCTGAACCTATGCCTCTTTCATTCCGGCTTGATTTCCCCTGCACTAATAATACAGCGGAATACGAGGCCCTTGTTCTGGGTCTCCAAGTTGCGATACACTTAGGTATCAAATCTATCAATATTTTTGGCGACTCTCAATTGGTAGTCAATCAAGTTATGGGCATCTACCAATGTAAAAATGAGGAACTTCAAAAATACAAATACTACATGGACTCACTTCTAGCCTTATTTACTCACTATTCTATCCAAACCATTCCCCGCTCCACTAAAAAATTTGCGGATACTATGGCTTGCTTAGCCTCGCAAATTCCAGCTTCATCAACTGACTCTGAATTATTCGTCATGGTCCAACAACTTTTTGCCCCATCCTATTCAACCCCGGTAGTTTGTATGATAAATATTGTGTCTACTAATTCGCAGGATACTTGGTATCACCAATTTCACGACTATCTTACAATCTCTATTCTCCCACCTGACCTTACTAGTAACGGAAAACGTGTTTTTCTTAAAAGTGTTTCACGTTATGTTGTCATGGGGGGACTCCTCTATAAACGTGGCTTTGATGGTATCCTCCTTCGCTGTCTAACCGGCGCGGAGGTCACCTATACCATCCAACAAGTCCATGATAGGATTTGTGGTGGACATTTTAGTGGCCTTGCCGTGGCTAAACGAATCCTTCGCCTAGGTTATTATTGGCCTACTCTCAATAACGACTGCTACGAATATGTTAAGCGTTGTGTTATGTGTCAGCAACATGCCAACCTTCAACATACTCCTAGCCACCCGCTCCAGGTCGCTCGAGATCTTTGGCCCTTCTCACAATGGGGTTTAGACCTTATTGGTGAGATTCACCCGTCCTCTTCACAACGTCACCGATGGATAATCACAGCCACTGAATATTACACAAAATGGGTGGAGGCTATTCCACTCATTTCAACTAAAAAGGAAAAAATTGTCGAATTCATTAACCATCACATTATCTGTCGTTTTGGTATTCCTCATCGCCTAATAACAGATAATGGTAAATCTTTTAAAAACAAGTTGTTACAAGACCTTTGTGACAAATTTGGTATCAAACTTAGTTTCTCATCGCCTTACTATCCGCAGGCCAATGGTCAGGCTGAATCTTCTAATAAAACCCTAACCAAAATCCTCATGAAAGTTGTCAATGAATCCGGAAGAAATTGGCACGATCACATTCCCTTTGCCCTTTGGGCTTATCGTACTAGCATTCGTACCTCTACTAATGCCACACCTTTTTCTTTGGTATACGGTACCGAGGCTGTTTTGCCTCTCGAAATACAAATACCCTCCCTTAGAATATCTCTTCAGGATATTCTCACCAACGATGATTTCCGCCAAGAGCGGTTAGCCCAATTGGAGCTTCTTGACGAACGTCATCTTACAGCTCTTGATCACCTTCAAATCTATCAAAAACGCATCAAACGTGCTTATGATAAGCGACTTCATGAGCGTACCTTTAAGGTTGGTGATCTTGTCCTCAAAGAGAATCAACATGTCACCAAACTAGAAAAGAGCAAACGTGGAAAATTTGCTCCCAATTGGATTGGGCCTTATATAATCACTCACACCTATGGATCAGGCACTTATCGTTTAGCTTCGCTTAATGGTAAACCTGAGCCTGAACCCCTTAATGCCTTGCATCTTCGACCATTCTACTGTTGAATTTAGTGTTATATCACTTCTTATCTACCTGCCGCTCGTCCCTTGAGCTCACATACCACCACATGCACTTCGTTTCCTACACCTCATAATAAAAATCAAGCTCACATAGTTTGATTCTCACCTCACCTAAACGATGCCTTCCCCTTTTTAGTCTAGTCCATGACTTCAAAGTATTAAAATAAGCCGTATTCTTATGGGATTTTCTTGAGTCAAACTTCCTACCAAACTAGATGCTTCACGCCAAAAGAACATCTAGCTCATCTAAATTATATATAGACTGTTCCCTCGAAGGACAGCTATATGCCAAATTATTGCTGCTATTCTATATAGACTGCTCCCCCGAAGGACAGCTATGCACTAAAATCATATCTGCTACTATAAATAGACTGCTCCCTCGAAGGACAGCTATACACAGTCAGCCTTTATCAGAAGCTTCTCGCATTGATCAGCTTCGTGAAGACCTCAAGAATAGCACAATCAATATCCCTTGTAGACTTCCCGCATCGATCAGTCTATATTCAGTAAAATAAAAGCCTCATTCAAAAGAACTTTTTGGGTCATGGACTTGTCTATTTAGGCTAGGTTCTCTTCCGTCAGAACACTCACTTTGTAATAAGTTCTCCGTACCTCAGCTATATCATCCACCTCACCTCACCATTTGTTTCAACTCAAGGGACGTAATGTACACCTGATATATTGTGATCATACAACTCTTTTCACCTATTGACTTCTCGTCTATGCACGGTACCTAGGGCTTCAAGCTCGTTCTATGTTGTGTGGTTTGTTTAGCTCTTTTCACCTACGGAGCACTCTTTCCGCTTTGCCTCGCATCTAGGATTGTGTGTTGATCTTAATCAGGACATGGTTCCCTTCTACTTGGGTAGGCTAACTTTCGCTTCCCTTATACCTTTTACAACATCACCAATTCATTACCGACACCAACAACCTTACCTTACCAATATTAATATCAATATTCTTACCAACCAACCAATTGCCTAAACCGTACCAAATTGCCTGAATTCGCCTCTCCCTGATCCTAAGGGAGAACTACATCGGTCTGAGGCCCCTCCTTGCTTTGTGCAAAGGGCTATGTAGGCAGCACTTCGGAGACATGGGGTCTCCCAAGGTTAGCTCGACCATCCCCTACCATAACCTATCATGTGTGGTAAATATAAATATTTTTGTGTATTTCTATTTAATCACATTCCTCTTTATCTTTTTTTCAAAACACCGAAAGTCAAAACGAAAACATTCTTATTATTTAGATGTTAAACAAATACATCTTCTCTATCATCGACACGCAGGTCGGTACTCTTATTTATTCTTATACCTTGCTAACATTTACTCAGACCCTCACGCCTCATCCCGAACTAGGTGATGATCGTGATCGTCGACCCCTCTCGCCGGGCCTCTCTATCCTCAAAGGTACCACGGCTATTGGTACTGCCCACTGATCTGCCAATCTCTCCTGTAACATATGAATACGCCCTCTCGCATGGAGGACTCCAGCCTCTAGTCTCTCCGCCCATGACTCCGCAACCACTAACAATCCTCTTGTCTCATTCACCTGCGTTTGGAGCTGCTGAACCAAACGCTGCAGACGATCCCTCTCTGCTGTAATCACCGCTATGTCAGGATGCACTCACGTACACCTCGTAGTTCTGCTACCCACCATAATCTATAGGCCTCTGTCGTTCCTGCATCCATTACCCTGCGATCGGCTGCTACCTCTTCAGGGCCTTCTGGAATCGTTCAAGGCCTCAACCTACCCATTTGGCCTGACCTAAGGCCTCGCCCTACCCATTCGGCCCGACCCAAGGCCTCGCCCTACCCATTCAGCCCGACCCAAGGCCTCAACCTACCTATTTGGCCCGACCCAAGGCCTCAACCCTACCCATTCGGCCCGACCCAAGGCCTCAACCTACCTATTGGCCCGACCCAAGGCCTCAACCTACCCATTTGGCCCGACCCAAGGCCTCGCCCCAACCATTTGGCCCGACCCAAGGCCTCAACCATTTGGCCTGACCCATTTGGCCCGACCCAAGGCCTCAACCTACCCATTTGGCCCGACCCAAGGCCTCACCCTACCCATCCGACCCGACCCAAAGCCACCACCTAACAACTTGGCCCAACCCAAGGCCTCACCCTAACCATCTGGCCCAACCCAAGGCTGTAACCTAACAACTTGGCCCAACTCACAACCATATCACTTCAACACCATACACTTTTATCCACCCATCCTATAGTTTTTTATTCAATCGAGCTCACCTGTTTGTGTTTTAGCATGATTAGGGTCCTTGACTTGATCTGTCAACCAACTTTGCCTAGACCTAGACCGTGACATTTATCTCAACCAAACCAACCATTTGGTACTGCCGAACATGCCTAAACGTTCCTGTACCTTACCTGTTATATACCCTGGAGCTACTTCCTATGCCTTGGATACCAGGATTATATCACCCTTGTTTGGATAAACTATCGACCTTTGCCTATGCATTGCTGGTTTGCTCGTCAAATCATGTACCCTAGTCGTACGATTGCATTTCAACATGCGTCTGCTTCCTTGGACCTACCCCACCACCTTACCATCCCCTCTACAACATTTACCCTTTATCAACCCTATCCCTGATTTCACATTCTCTCAATCTGTGATAGATTTAAGGGGGATTACCTATACCCTTAACAATGGAAACCACTTCATATTATTGTCCGCGCAGCTTTACAACACAAGCTACATGACAATAAGGGGCTAATGTAGACACCAAATTCGTGTCTTACGACCCCTTGTGACCCGCATCCCATTTCGCAACCTAACCTCATTACCTAAACCTTACACAATTATTTATTAATTACCTTGTAATTGATAAATCCCCATCACCTCACCTACCACCTCATTTTGCCACCTCATCATGACCTAGCCCTAATCCTAAACTAACCTAATTAAAACCTAAAACTTGGTCTACACCTACACCCATGACTAAGGACCCCTTTCTCACACCCAAAACCGACCTTCTAGTCACTTGACCAAGCCCGCAACTAATCTCTCAGGAGAAAAGCAGGGAAGGTGGGCTATTTTACTAAAAATAGCCTACTTTTTCCTTACCGATGCCGGTTCCTACTCGACCGACGTCGGTTACGTAACCGCCATCGGTTCCCTGTAAATGGCCTCCCCAAACCAAAAACAAAGGATCGGAATTTCATTTTTGGATCAGAGAAAAGGATTCTTTGAATCAAAGAAAGAGCATCAGGAGCGATCGAGAAAACCCTGATCTTTACTTGACTGAGTAGAGACAAGTGAAGAGACAAGGAGAGTTAGCAGCAAGGGAGAGCAAGCACAGGACTGCAACTAGATACCAGATCCCTGTGATACTCAGCTGATTTGATCTGCTATGTGCCAGACCATCCTACCTCAGTTCTACCTTTGCCATCAGAGCTCTTGGACTTACATCTCCGGCGAATAATCAGTAAGCTACTTCTTGCATGTCCTCTTTAATAACATTTCTTCGACTTTTTGAATCATAAGTCCTCACAAATCCATTCTTGGATCCACTACCCAACGTGTCATTGCATCTAACTATCATTCATCTAGATCTCATCACCCTATTTCCTAATATCACTTATATATAGCCCTACAAATAACACAACTACCAAATAACACCACCACCCCACAAAACAACTAACCTTCAGATCCTAGACTCTTCGGTCATCAGATATCGGTTATCAGTAACCGCCATTGGTTATCAGTAACCGCCATCGGTTATACTGACTATAACCAATAACCAGCCTTTCCCCTACCCAGTTCAACAAAGCAATTTAATTGATATCTTATAGTCTTTTGTGTTAATTCATATTAGCAAGGGAACTGACCACCTTCGAAAGGAAGTTTTATATTTCCTGGGCCCAAGGCAGTTTCCTCATTTATTGTCTAATTAAAATCTTGTGGTCTTGTGTTCTTATTTACAGGTAGTCCTTCCAAGACAAAAAGGAGTTCTTCGCAGTCAGCCTGATCTTTCTCTACGGTACGCGCACATCATCTCGACATTCTATAGGTATTCCTCCTAGCCCCAACCCTTATCTATTTCTAAAAGGAACGAAACATTCCGAGTGAAACAGAGCCCTATCCTTTAGTCCTGGAAAAGATTTTTAAATTTGGAGCCATTACACTTCCTCCCATAAAACCTCATATAGGTTTCGATCCTACCCGTCTTATGCTTGCATGGTATAAAGAACACAACTACAATAATTATCATTGTGTTAAAGGCCATAGTGAAGGTAACTACATAAATTTTAAGAACATTATCAAAGAGATGATAGATAATGGATACCTTATCGTGGACAACCCAAACGAACTAGAAAATCAAAATTTGTAAATATTTAAAAAATCATTCCCTAACCATAAACCATCATCTAATCAAAATAGTGAACCTTCATTTAGCGACAACAATGTCCGTGAAGTCCACATGGTTTTGATATCATGCCAGCCATTCCTCAAATCCCACCTATTTCATCTATTGAGGAAATTTTGGCACAAGATCCTCTACCCATAGAGGAGCATACCTTTTCTACTCCTTCACCCACAAAGGAGCCCCCCTCATCTCCCCCTACTCTCACAGAGGAACCCACAATTTCTACCAATGCCATTTCACCATCTACCTCAAAACCTACCAAACATTTAGCACTTTTAATTCTCTCATCCACTAGAGAATCATCATCTAATTCTCCTCCACTAAGGGATGATTCTACCTTACCCCATTTACCATCTCTCCTACCCATGGGAGATTCTTAAGACATGCCACTACCTATTGGGGGAAGTTATCTCCTAGTATCCCAGCATCCCATCGACATGATCTAAACTTTGTTACCTATAGAGTCTGAGGCTAGCCGATTCCTTGTCTCATAGACATATTTTACAGGGATTGCCACCAAACCAACTCCATATTCTTCTTCAGCAGTCCCATTTTCATGGCAAGCTAATCGCTTAGATTACATTGATAATTCCATTCTCTGGGGACGTCTTCAGCTCCCCTTTTCAACCCAAATTCAAATGGTGCCTAAGAATACTTCCATGATCTACCCAAAGGTATTTTCAGCAACCATATCGACATTGACCATACCGATTGAAATAGATTCTTCTTCATCATCCATACGTACATCCAAACCTCTACCCACAACCGAAACCATTCCCAAACCTTAAAACCTACCCACACCTATCTTCTCACCTGTATTTAGACCCATCACTACTTTGGGTGTCATGCCGACATCAACCCTTACTCACCCACCTATCAAATTTGAATAAGCCTCATCTTCCCAAGCCTACACCAACATTATCCCTCTACCTAAAAGGAAAACCCAACCCTCTAGACCACATACACTGGTCTCACCTACCACACCTTTGTCACCTTCCGCCCTTCCATCCATCCTAGGGCCCCATCCATCAAACTTGATCAGAAAAACATCATACCTAAGTCCAATCAAAAGATAAACAACCTACAACTACATTGCAAGCCTTTCTTACACCTCATTCACCAAAAAACCAAACACCCTCACCCGTGCATTTCTTACCACATATACCTCCGCCAGTTACTATCCTCTCAACTTTACTTATACGACTTCAACCCATACTATCAACCTAACCTCAATCAATCACTTCCACTGAAACACAGTTGTCCTCGTGGGTAACCCTTCCTCTTCCACTATAATTTTTCCCTTCTGCACTCCATACCCCATGTCACATTTACCCAAGAAGGTGCAACCCAAGGATAAAAACCCACTACCCTTTAATAAGTTAGTCAAACCAAAAAAATATCCCAGTCTAGATCTTCTACCAGGATTTTACCTAAATGGATGCCATCAAATCCTAAGACGATACCACTTACTAAACCAGTGCAGCAACCCATTCCCCCTCCTATAAATCCTATTCCCTCACAATCTTCTACAACTTTATCCAAACCCACACTCACTTCCCATTGTGATCCGTTAACGGGATCCTACACCAACATTTTAACCAACCTCTTAGAAACTTCCGTCATCACATAACCACCACTTTGACCTTACAATCCTCTCAAATCTAAACCAAAAGGGTTTAATGAAACTAATTTTTGTGCCTATCATTGTGTGCCAGGACATGATGTAGAAAATTGTAAGGCTCTAAAAACCATTCTTCTCCAACTTTGTCCTCTAGAAATTTTTTTTGACGATGATGACCTTCTTGATGAGGACCATGTTCCACCTTCACCTATCACCACACATCATCGTCCCTTGCTTCTTCAAGGACCTGCATCTCCACCCCCACAACCCTTTTTTCCACCTCCAAAATTTGAGATCAACATGGTTCGTATTAGAGAATTGGCCAAATCACCACCTAAATTCCAATGTACATAACTCACTTCACAAGGATTTTCCCCACCATTAGGTTTTTTCCGATCATGCCATTACACTACTCATCCTACACCTTCTCCATTTACCACCTCCCCTCAGATTAACATGGTGCATGTTACCACCCACACCCAAAAAGATAAAGGTAAAGAAAAATAAATTGGCCCATCAACCAACCATGTGCCCAATATACCATCTGCACCCATGCCCAAAATCACCATTCGAGGACGTACATACCCTATCTCTGATGGGGTAACCCATCACACAATGATAAAACAATTACATCACTCCCCTCTAAAGTTGTCTTTGTACGATCTCATCCAAACTTCTGAATCTTATAGACAAGCCCTTATAGAGGTTTTGTAATCCATTGAATTTTTACCCAATGACCCCACACCATTGGCCTCCATTATTACCCCTTACCACGTGACGTCACTTACCAAATAATCTCCATATTCTACCCCTATGCCCACTCCTCAAGTCACCACCCTCAACTTCTCTGATGAGGAGATTGTACCTCTCCAGTTAGATCAAACTGATCCCACCCTTTTCATTTCCATCTATATCGATAACATATGCGTAGAAAGCATCACGATCAATGGTGGTGCTAGCATTAACATCATATCCTCCCATACATATAATTAAATGCGTATCCCTTCTAACTATATTCATAATAACCCAATTATGTTGTGCTCATTTAACAACGCCATCACCTCCACCCTAGGAACCATTATCCTTCATGTTCACGAAGGCCTTTGCATTGTCCTTGAACTATTCTACATCTTAGAGGAAGATTTCTAATATAACTTATTTCTCAATAGACCCTGGATTCACGTCATGGGTTGTGTCCATTCAAATTTGCACCATTGCATAAAATTTGAACATGAAGGACATAACTATACCATCCCCGCCGACCCATCTCCATTCAAAACTTGTAACATGTTGTACCGACCTAATGATGTACTTGTATTAGTCAAGGAATATTCCACTACCCCTACTTCTCCTTCACCCATGAACCCATCCACCAATGTTGCCACTACCTCTCCCACATCTAACTCTTCTATTCCTATTGTTGGTGTAGCCTCTGCAGGTAACCCATCTAATTTCCAACTGACCAATACCCCTCCTGCCAATCATCTAATGAATCATCTATCCCCAAGACCCACATATCGACTACTGATCCCTTAGAAGGTTTTTTTTAATGCCTCACTGTGGGGAGTACCACCTATACAATATCGACACATTCCTCACTTTCCAAGAGTATGAAAACCTGTGCCATCACCCTTGTTATGACTACTGCATAGGCAAGGTTTTCCATTATGGTCCTCCCCACCTTTGAACTAACCTAATGTATGGGAGACTTGACACTACCACCTATTCACTTGAACCTCCATCCCAAACATGACCATTTTCATCTGCCCCTAATCCCTTACTAACCACTGCTTCACCCACACTTTTCTACATTTCTGTACATAGAAAGGATTTGGAATTGGTTTTTATGAATAAGGCCGCCATACTATCATTTCTTGTACCACCTGAAAGCACAACAATCGTAGTGGCATTGGATTTTCCACACCACCTTCTAAGAAGGCCTGCATTGACCTCATTGAGCAATACAAACCTTCTCCACCTCATTCACCAACATCACCACCTTCACCCACGGATTTCATAGATCCTGAACCTTTTCCTCCTAATTTTTTTTTTCGTAAACACAATTTTCCTGGGAACTCTAACCTATCAATGTGATGGAAAGGTTCCCTCTTCTATTCCCTTCTTGTATCCTGACATGATCAATGATGATACACCTTCTATTATGTCATTCAATGTCAGAATGATGAGTCTATACTCACCTACCTTGTTTTGGAAGATTCTTATATTAACCACTCATTACCTTCTGAGACACAAACCATGTTGAATGAATCAACTATCGAAATCAACATTAATACTCAGGATGACCCGCACATTCTAAAGATAAGCCAATGTTTAGATGCTATTGAACAAGAAGCTTTTACTTCTTTCCTCCAAGACCATAGCAATTATTTTGCTTGGTCCTATGCTGATTTGCCTGGTACTGACCCAAACATTGTGGTCCATAATATCATAACCATTCTTTATGCCAAACCCATAAACAAAAATCCATAGAAAATGCATCCTCGCATTACACTTCTGGTCAAAGAAGAACTTTAGTGCCTTCTCTCAGTTTCCTTCATCCTTCCCATTGACTATCCCTTGTGGATTTCTAATATCATTCCTATCATAAAAGCGACAGGGGTGCTCTGCATTTGCATGGATTTATGTGACCTCAACTTAGCTTGCCCCAAAGATAATTTTCCTCTACCGGGCATTGACCAACTGATTTATCTCATTACCAGCCATGAGATTCTATCACTCATGGATGGTTTCTCAGGTTATAATCAAATATTACTCACTCCAGAAGATCAACACAAAATATCCTTCATCACTCCTTGGGGGACCTTCTTCTTTCGAGTCATGCCTTTTGTCCTTAAAAATGCTAGTGCTACATATCATCGAGCCATGAATTATATCTTCCATGACATCATGCATCGTATATTGGAAGATTACATAGATGACCTTCTTACCAAATCCAAACATCGGGCCAAACACCTAAAAATATTTAAGGTCATATTTTATCACCTCATCTAATATTGTGTTCGCCTTCAACCTAAGAAGTGTGTCTTCACGAGGCTTTCAGGAAAACTCCTTGGTTTCATCATTTATTTGTGTGGCATAGAAGTTGATCCTACTAAAGTAAAGGCTATTCTAGAAATTCCTCTGCCTACTTATCTTTGACAACTTCAAATCTTGCAAGCTAAGTTGTAATCTATTTTCATTTTATCTTATAGCTTTCTAACTGATGCCAACCATTTCATCATCTCCCCAAAAAGGATGTCTCCTTCAAATGGGATGATGAATTTCACAAATCCTTTAATGCCTTAAAACAATACCTTCTTCAACCACCAGTGATCATTCCTCCTAAGGATGACCAACTCTTTCACCTATAAATTTCTGCCATTGACCATTCTTTATGTGTTATGCTCACTCATCGCAACAAGCAACACAAAGAGCAAGTATTTTATTACATAAGCTATACCCTTTTGGACTATGAAACTAGATACACCCATCTCGAAAAACTCTTCTTACCCTTATTTTTTTTCACCACCAAGCTTTGTCATTACCTTCTCAACCAAAAAACCTTTTTTGTCACCAATACTGACCCCTTACATTACATGTACGCCAAACCCTACCAACATTAGCACGTTTTGCATTGGCTCATGATTATAATAGACCTCAAACTTAAATTCATTCATCAAAAATCCATCAAAGGCCAAACCATCACTGACCAACTCGCAGACGCACCCATCTCTAAAAATAAACACTCTAACTTTGATTTTCTGGATGAATCCATAGCTACCCTCTCCTTAGACGATACCACTTACCAAATGACCCTCTTCTTCGATGGCTCCAAGTGTCAGCATGGGGGTAGGGCTGATTTTATCCTCATTCCTCTTGATGGTGAATATATACCTTTATCTTTCAAACTTGATTTTTATTGAACTAACAACATCACCGAATATGAAGCACTCATATTAGGCCTGCAAACCACCATCTCCCTATATGTTAAATTAATTAATATCTTTGGTGATTCACAATTGGTTGTAAACCAATTCAATGGTATATACCAGTGTTATAATGAAATATTGAAAAAGTATGAATGTCATGTCGACACGCTTTTGACTACCTTTTATCATTATGACATTTAAACCACCCCAATTTCTACCAATAAATTTGCGGATACCATGGCCTATCTAGATTCTTAGATCCCCACTTCTCCTGCTGACTCCAAGATCTTTATCACAATACAATGGTTGCAATCACCCTCTTATTTACTCATGAGGTCCACTCCGTCATAACCATTGCACCTGACACACATGACCTTTGGTATAAGTAGTTTGCATTCTACCTTTCTCTTTCTATTCTGCCTTTCTTATAACTATCTCTCACTATGTCATCATGGGTGGTATCCTTTATAAGTACATCTTTGAAAGTATTCTCTTATGATTCCTTAAAAGTTCTAAAATTCCCTACACCAACAAGGAATTTCACGACGGAATTTGTGGAGGCTACTTTAGTGGTTTAGCTGTCACTAAACACATTCTTTGCCTTGGATATTACTGTCCAACCCTAAACAGTGACTATTATGACTATGTCAACTATTGTATGAAATTCCAAAAACATGTTAATCTTCATCACACACCTAGTCATGCCTTACAACTCACATGAGACCTTTGGCCTTTCTCTCAATGGGGTTTGGATCTTGTTGAAGAGATCAATCCTCATTCTTCACAACACCATCAATGGATTATAACCACTACTATATACTACACTAAATGGGTAGAATCCATTCCCCTCATTTCTAAAAAATCTAAGAAAATATGTGAATTCATCAACCATCACATCATTTGTCACTTTGGTGTCCCTCACCATCTCATCACTGATAACAGAAAATAATTCATAAACAAAACCATACGAAAGTTGTACGATGCTTTTAGCATTCAACTCAGTTTCTCGTCAGCTTATTACCTAGAAACAAATGGCCAAGAAGAATCAAACAATAAAACCTTGAAAAAAATTCTTATGAAAGTAGTTGACTATACTGGGAAGGATTGGCATACGCACATTCCCTTTACCTTATGGGCCTATCACACTAGTATTTGCACTTTAACTGCTGCCACACCATTCTCTCTGGTCTACAGTACTGAGGTCGTCTATCCTCTCGAATTCCAGATTCCTTCTCTCCACATCTCACTACAATACATGCTTAATGATGATGATTTTTTCCAGGACCATTTAGCGTAACTTGAGTTGTTAGATGAATGTCATCTCGATGTGCTTGACCATCTCACAATCTAATAAAAACTTATCAAGTGTGCCTACAAAAAACAAGTCCATGAATGAACCTTCCATGTCGGTAACCTCATCCTGAATGGAAATCAACATGTAACCAAAGAAGATAAAAGTAAAAGGGGAAAATCTGCTCCTAATTGGCTTGGACCCTATATCGTTACTCATGCTTATGGATCAGGTGCTTATCATTTGTCTTCACTTGAAGGTAAACTTGAACCTGAGACAATCAATGCCTTACATCTTAGAGCATTTTATTGTTGAAATAAAGTCCTATATCAAATTTTTTCTATTGATCACTCGTCCCTTGAGCGTTGTTCACCTTCCATATTACCCATTTGGAGGATCAATGACTAAACAAGAATCATGTGATTACACGTCAATTTTCAGCCTTATCTTCAATATGACTACCACGGCTCTACTCATAGCATGATTCTCATGAATAATTTTTATATTTTTCAAAGATGGAATCCCATGGTCGTTTATCACTTGAAACTAGCTCTTTCATAGTTAGCCTCTGTGTACTATGGTCTTCTCTTTTAAACAAGAACCTAATCTTCCTCTATAGTCATCTCCATGACATAAAAACATCCAAAAGTAAAATGGGATTCGACTCCTTGAGTCAAAATTCCATAAAACATATGACTCCCTCAAAAGGGACATCTCTTCTCTCCACCTTTTTGTTATAAATAGACTAATCCCTTGAAGGACAACTATATACAATCATTACAAAAATACAATAAAATGTTCATAATCTTCCTGCATTGATCAGTCTATCAAAAATAAAAACAAATGAAGAAAATGATAAATTTTTGCTATGGACTTGCCTATTTTTGATCATGGGTTTCTTGCTAGTTAAACATGTTTTCATACATTAAGTTACACTCAACCACCTATTTTCACATTATTGTCATCTCACCCCACTGTTCTATCTGTTGAAGGAACTTGCCACAATTGAGACATTTTGTGATCATGTGACTTTCTTCACCCTTATAATAGTCCATTATGCAATGCCTTTAAGGTCTTACATTCATAAGCCCATCTTGGGTATGGTAGACTCATTAGGTTTGTTATCAATCAAGTAGCTCTTTTACCACCTCTTACCATTCACCTTCCTCATTACTTATTGATTACGCTATACAGGACCAGACCATCTACACCTACATTTTAAAAAGATTTCCTTGCCTCCACCATGATCCTAGACTAAATGCATGACCTAGACTAAATCATGCCTGAAACCTACCAACCCGTTCCTCTACCTCATCATATTATTCCAGATTATGGGAGAACTACATCGACATGAGGCCCCTTTTCACTGGAGCTATGTAGGTAGAACTCCTAGGAAATGGTGCCCTTAGAGGTTAGCTCAGCCACTCTTTACCCTAACCTATTTTCCCCTATTTTCCTATTCATATTCTATATTAGTTTAAATTTTCTACAACACTTGGAAATTAATACAAACATACATATATACCATGTTACCACATCATAACAACATCCAATTAATCATTTCACCTTTCCATAATATCAAAGGTTTTGGAAATCTATGCCATAACATACATATAACTCATAATTTATTTCCCATATTACCAATAACTTGGACATTAAATAAAAATTAAAAAAAGACTCCATCATGCCTATACCTAAATCCATCATGCCTAACTCACCTAACTCAATCATGCCTATGTGACCTCAATTGCCTAACTGACCTAACTCAACCATGCCTAACTGACCTAACTAAACCATGTCTAACCGACCTGAATCCACCATGCCTAAATGACCTAACTCAAACATGCCTAAATGACCTAACTCAAACATTCCTAAACCATCCTGACACCACCATGCCTAATCCACCTAGTTTCCACCCATATACATATAACAATAGAAATTTTACAACACAAGTGTGTCATCCATAACCATCGATCTCACCATCTATCAATAAAAGTTTGGGTACCCATCAAATATACACTGATACAAAATAATACTAGTCTCTCAAAATCCCTCAAAACTACAGCCTCAGAATCTTTGGCACGCAGGTCGATATATGATCAAAAATCTCAAAACACTCTCATGTACATCCTCACTATCTTCAGCATGCATGCTGGTATAAATCAAAAACATATACAAATATGTATGTTAAACATGTATGGTGACTAATCATCACCCTTCCTGATATCCATATCAGTATCAGTGGTCTCCTCCTCATCTCCTCTAACCCTATGCCCTACCACCATTTCTCCTCTATCCCTTGCCTTTGCATGGCCAACAGCTGGGTCTGGCCTCCGTGAGATGGTAGCCTCTCTTTGAACTTGTCTGTGGGATCTTTGCCCCCCTTTATTCTTTTCATTATGTGTGTGAGATCTAGTCCTCTCACTCGAGTCATGTTGTATCATGTACTCCACATAAGAAGGGACGTCTATCTCGGAAGTAGTCAAAAGATCTTGGTAGTACCTAGCCTCATTCAGGGCATCCCATAATCTGGCCATTGACACTATCTATGGTAGTTCTACAGGTCTTGTAGAAACTTGTGAACCCTTCCCTACTACTGGTGGTCCCAGTCCCTGTACCTGTGAACCCTACCCTCCTCTCTATACCATGGGACCCTGTCCCACTAATGCATGTACCATGGGACCTTACCCCAGAACCTGAGGTGCTTCCTGTGATGTGACCTAGGCATGTAAGGTCATAATTTGTGCATGTGCAGTGGCCAAATGGCCCTATAAACATGCTACTTATGCCTATAAGGCAGCTGCCTTTCCCCCATATCCATCTCCACCATCTGTGGTTGCCTATCCCTAGGCAATCTAAGCCTATAAATCCACCACCTGTGCCTGTAATGTGGGCACCTGTGCTTTGGACCCTATCAACTACCCTTGTAATATTGTGATATGGGCTTGTAAAGTGGTAACCTACCCCTACAAAGTATCCCTCTAAACTATAAGGGTATCCAAGTCTTGCTGCCCTGGCCTAGGTGGTGTTTCTTATAGATGGACTACCCACCACTTCCTATATCTTTTTGTAACTTTGGCATCATCAATCCACTGGTCCATTGCCTGCTCCTCCTACCTAGTCAGCACTCTCGGCTGTGGTAGAGGCATATGCCTCTCCACATCATCTCTCATGTACTGAGGGAATGGTGGTGGAACATCCTGGGGCAGCCCAAACTATCACCTGAACTTATAAATAGGTATCATCTCGTGCTCACTGACACAACGTCCATCTATCCACCTCAGTAGCTGTAAATTTTCTAGCTCCACTACCATCTTCATGTATGAAGGGAAGCCAACATATGGCCTCTAAATGATGTCCAGTCCAGATAAACCCTCTAGCACCCACCTATATTATGCCAGATCGTGAGTATCCATGGTAGCCTCGTGCTCTCAAACAATAGGCACCCAATGCCTATATCCAACTCAAACCAAGTCTACATCAAATGCATCCATTCAGGGCATACTAACTAGATGCAGACATATAATGTGCTCATATATCTAGCTATGGAGAAGAAAGTTATAGCACAAACTGAATCTCTATAACTACCCATCTTCCCATAACTCCCTGTATAACTGCACCAACTATGTTGGTGCCTAAGAAAAATGGTTCCTATCCTCCATCACGTCATGGAGAACCCCCATCATCCCCTATGGGAATCTCCCAACCTCCACATTTGGTAGGGAAAAGCAACATACTTCCTCCGTGATCGGGACCATTAACCTCATCTCCTCACAATGGGCTGCATACATATCACCATAGCTTAGGCTCACACTATGGAACCTCATCTCTGTCATCCCTTCTCCAAACACTATCAACATCATCTCCTTTAATGCCTCTGAAGAAATAGAATAAACATGCATCCCCACTATCGATAACAATAAGATCATGAGTATAGGGTGACTTTTATCTCACCCATCGGCAGATGAAATGTGTTGGTCACTGAATCACATATGTCAATGAGTGTGACCATCAAGCTCAGATCCCAAACTATGTGCTTGTAGCATCTGACCCCAATCAAGCTGACATTTGTAATGCGATTCCACTCCTCAGCCGTCATGCTCCCTCATACCAATAGTAACAAAGGCAGTACTTTGTCTCTCATCCACAACTTATCCCTAGCCTACACCCAACAAACCACGCCATTATTTAATCTTGACCATATCTAATATATCATTTACCTGACTAACCTATTCCCAAAATTCTTATTTCCCTACAACCCTAATGACCTACCCATTTCCCCCATCCCACTTTTACACCCCTCAACTCATATCATATATACCTTTTACCCTACCTATTATCAACACACTTACATTTATACCTCACTACCTCACTTTCTCTTTAACTCCCACCATAATCTTGTCTCCACACATTTTTCCTCAAAATCCAACTAGCATCAGTCACTGGTGACCGGAACTAGTCCATCCTGATTGGCATTGGTCACCTACTATTTGAACGATGTTGGTTATGTCTGATCAACGTCAGCTATCCTTGACCGACGTCGGTCACTATCACACCAACCAAACCCGCAAAACCCTCCCCCATTTTTTCAAAAAAAATACCATACTAACCTATAAAACTACCGTGTCCTACCCAAACCTCCACTATCTTTCTCCCTACCCATATTTAAACCACATTAGACTTCCTACCCTTCCCATTTCATCAATTTTACTTCCACATGTATATTTAATTCCTAACAAAAACCATTTCTACCCAAACCAATTTCTACAAATAATTTCAACTAACAAGCATCAAATAGGATCGAATATTACCTCATATCAGTTCTATTGGCATGGTTGTACATCTGCCCATTGTACCAGTGGCCCACCCAAGCCCTCTCCTGCCTCTGTCATGCCCCAATCCACCCCTCACCTCCAACCAATGACAATCGACCACACCACTCTCGTGGACCCATCTACTAGCTCCTGTCACCACCTCATAATCTCCACCTCAGCCCAGTCCAATGCCTTGTCCTTCTCTCTTGGAAAGGTGTAAGAAGGTCAAATGGCTCTGTCATTTTCTAAAAATTTACAACACAACAATGAGTCTATAAAATAAGCAATTTTTATTTTATAAACCCAAATCAACCTAGCCAATGTTGGTCATATTTTTTCCCTAGTCAATCGACATTGGTCAACCTATAACCGACATCAGTCACCCTTAAAGCTATTTTCCCTTGCTAAGATTCCTTTTTACCTATAACGATTAGTGCCCACACACCTTTCATCAGCTCAAACACCCATTGAACCATACCTACAAGCTTAAACTACCCCTATATTTCCCTCGTTACATCTTGGGATTTGTTATCTTACCCATACCTCAGCCTTACCTGTGCCCTACCCTATCTTCCTGACCCTGACCTACTCGGTGTGACCATTGACCTTATGTATTCGTTATACCTTGTGATGTTGTTACCCACATTTTTTTATCCTAAAAACCATACCTTTCCTATTTCTGTGCCATTTATCCTAACCCAAACCTTTGGTGTACCGGAACATACCTAAATTTTCCTACACCTAACCTACCTTATGTTTCCAAACCATATCCTATACCTTGGATACTTGAATCACTTCACCCTTGTTTAGATAAACCTATCAACCTTAGAAAATGTAGAGTTTGAAAATTCTTCAACATGGTACCACATTACAATCTATACATGTCCATGTGTTTGATTTCCATTACACATACCTAATTTGACCCTCACCTATTACTTATTACCTAAGTTGACCATTACCCTTTCCCATCGTATTCATACCCTTCCCCACCTACCTTCATTTCCACCAACTACACATTTATCGAACCACTCACCAATTCCATATAACACCTCATCAATTCTTGGTTTGAGGGGGATCACCTCCACCCATACATGGGGAAATCACTACCTATTTTTTCAGCGTCACTTACCAATACAAGCTACGCAACAAAAAGGGGGAAAATGTAGACACCAAAATTGGGTCACACTCCCCCTTTACCCCACATGTATATTAATTTAATTACCTACAATTAAAGTAATGCGAATTCTCACAATATTCATTATTTAATTACCTTAATTAAACAAATTTCCACCTCACCAAGACACCTCATCCCACCACCTCACCTAAACACCTCATTATGGACCTAATCTTAGAATGTTTCCTAACTAACTATGACTCAACCTCTTCTTACTCTAATTAACCAAGACTTTTCCTAACCCTAAAATCACATGCCTATTCTTCCTCTAACAACATGCCCTCTTATCTAAGTGCCAAACACCATTTTAGACCTGGAACCAATGGGCAGAGCTGGAAAAATATAGCCACAATCTGTTATTTTGGGTAGCCTAGGATATCCCACCTTAACCGACGATGGTTAACCCAAAACTGATGCCAGTGATACTAAACCATCGTCGGTTACCATATATTCACTTTGGTAACCTTGTTAGATAGGTTGGCAACATTCTCAATTTTTGGAAAAAAGGAGATCTGCATGCAAGCACACACCAGAGTACTCCTGAACATCCAGACACCCTAAACCAGTAACCAAACACTGATACGAAAGGAAAAAATTCATAGAAACATCCCGAGAAGCATAGTCGCGGCACTGACCATCAGTTCCACGGATCAACCATCACCTCCATCTAACCACCAAGCTTATAAACACTAGTAAGTACCTTTGGATCCAAACCTTCTCATATTTATTTTGATTAGTTTCTTCATATTTGTTTGAGAGTTCTATTCTCTCTTGTATCCCATCATCTCACCCCCTCCTTCTAAATCACTCCACCTAATCACCTATAACCCCAAATCCTCCCATACCTGACTCCAAATACCTCTGACTACCCCAACATTATCATCCATCTACCCATTATCTGTCCATTCCCTAGGCCATCCCAAAGAATCACCAAAAACCCACCTTCACCAAGTTTCAATCAGCCCGACCTTATCGACACCAGTTAACTGGAACCTTCATCAATATCCTCTTAATCGACACCAGTCATACCCTAATGATGTCGGTCTTTGTGTCTGAAAAACCTACCTATAATAGCAACCTCACATATTTCACCCAAACAACCCAAATCACCTAAAGCTCTACCCTGACCTATCCCAACCATTTTATTTACCTGTCTGACTTCTAGATCTTATCATAACCTAGCCTATTAAATTAGATTTTTTTATTGTTTTTGAATGAGATACCTAAATCATATCAACTACAGTAGGACTTTATTTTTTCATATTACTTATGACATTAAGTTGTTTTAAATCGTGGATTGACAAGTTTCGAGGAAGTATCACACTTCCTAGATCAAGCTCATGCTGGGCAATCCACTAACCTTTGCTATTAACTATGTTTTGTGGTCTTGATTTTTATTTTAGGTAGTTTCTCCTAGATAAAAGGAATCTCACACAATCAGCATTGGATAAGAGATCATAATGTGTGCACAACCTCTAACTGACCATCGCAAAAAGTATTCCTCCTTGGCCCTTCTACCCTTATCTGTTTCATCAAATCCATAAAGAAAATGGTGAAACAATGACTTCCAAAATTAGATAGCAATATTTTCTCAAATCACCCTTGGATGTATGCTCATCTATGTAACTCTATTATTCATTTGCATAGCTCTAATGTCCAACTCTGAAACTATAATTTTCAACTCTGAAGTTATAATGTTCAACTCTTAAGCTATAATGTTTAACTCCAAAGCTATACTAGTAAACTCTAAAACTAGAATGGTAGGCTCCAAAAAAAATTGTAGACTTTAAATCTAGAATGGTATACTTTGAAGCTATAATGGTAGATTCCGAAGCTATAACGATAGACTCCAAAGCTAAAATGGTAGACTCCGAAGCCAGAATGGTAAACTCTAAAGTTAAACTAAAGCGGCTATAACTTTTACATATGAAATCGAATCAAGATAATTTTTTTTAAAACTTGCATAATTTTTAGAGGGGAAATTTAATATGAAATTAGCTTTGGTTTTTATATATTATTGATAAGTGTTTTTCACTTTTCCCTAAATATGTATTGAGTCGCTTATAGAATTGTTGAACATTTATCGAGCTACTGAAGGAACCTCTGGAGCTAATGCAATGTTTAAATAACAATATTTGGATATGATATGAGATATTTTAAATATTCTCTAAGGTTGATCGTAGTTGGAACTTATTACTCAAAATGCCTTATTCAACAATTATAGCAAAGTATGGATTGTGTATGCACAAATTGACATCTTTTTCCCCATAATCATTCAATATCACTAACAGAAATATAAAAATGACTTATAAATAAATAACCATGATATATACTCTTTATTTTATCCTAAATAAATCATAAGTTCAAAAAATATACTTAGATCCACTTTATGTAATATGTATGCAAGGAAAACGAATGTCAAATCTTGTATAAAATGGTCAATTTTTTGGGCTCATCACCCATCTTTGTTCTTTGTCTATATTTATATGTGGGGTACACTACATAAGTTTCCATTGTGTATTATATGTCATAGGTAATCTTATATCATTTGGTGGATTGATGCCTAAAATCACATTGAATTCTAGGCTAAACATGTGTAGAGACATCTTGAAGTCAGTGTGGGATACGCCTTCATGTATAGAGGGAAAAATTGAGGCATAAATTTCCTGTGTTGAGAGGTTTAGGATAGATCTACAAGAATAAAATTTACTAGAATTTACTTTCATTAAATATTTCGATGAGACAACCATCGCTCACATGCATCCTTGGTTTAGTATTATTATAATAACCCTCTATGATGTGATTCATAGGACATCCATGATAGTGGATTTGAACAACCAAACTGAAGACTACAAGTGTTTAAAATTTCTTGACACCAATTTTGCAAAGAGGAGAGAAATAAAAAAATGGAACCTTCAGGTAAAACACTAATTTATTAATGTGAATGTGACTTTGCAAGAAACTTAATTTTTTTATGCATATACTAACATAATGATCGATGTTTTTTTCTTTTTATGGTTGGTGGCTCAAAAAAGAATGAAAAAAATCCTCATCACATCTTGTCTTTCATCAACATAATGTGCACATAGGGTGGGTGTTGAATGTCCTTAATTACAATACCTTTTTTATTATAAGTAGAGTACAAATTCTTAAATATTTTTTCTAATATTTAATGCCATGTGTTGTATATGCAAAGGATAGATACATCATTAAGAAGATGATTTCTTAGGTCTCAAATCATCTACATTGGTTAATGTGTAAATATGTATTGGAAGTAATATAAAAAATGTAATTGATGTGAATATGTAAATATAAAAAAAGAATTTTTTTTAATGCCCACCATGTTGCCCTTGTGCAGTGGTTGAAGCCATTCATAATGTATAGAAAATTAATAAAATTCTATCAAAAAAAGGGCTTCATTGAAATAACCTTTTTTAAATGCCAAATGTTCTACCAAAATTAATAGATCTGAAACTTTTCAATCTTTCTTAGTGATCGAGTGAACTTGTTTGTTTGGTCTAAAAATGGACCAATTATAAATCTCATGAAATCACTTCTATTATAACAAATACAGAGAGTACAAGATTTTATGTATGTGGAAGCATGCAAGGAAGAATCTAAACTAAACATATCATAAGATGGTTCTTTTTTATGCACGTGTCACATGGAAGACACTTCAATTTTTGTATTCTTTTTTTTCTATGAATTTTTTTGTTATTGCATATTTATGGTTCAAGGCATATGCCTAAATACATATCAAAAAACTTGTTAATACAAAAAACTCATCAATCATCCTTCATTAAATTCATTAGAACTCATCCTATAAGGAAAAATTCTAAACAAAATGATAATTCTTAATAACTTTACAATTTACACCATATAGGAATTTAAGTCAAAATATATATTCATAAAGTTTAACAATTATCAATCTACAACCCTGCTCTTCCCTTCTTACTTCTCAATACATTAGTATCAAGATTCCATATAGAAGGAATACCCTTAAAGAAGACACTCATAACCAACAGAACAGAGGAAGATATATTACAGATGGTACTCAAATCCAATTGAGCCATCAAGCAATTTCAACACATATATCATTTAGATGAAGGTCATCTCCTGGAATATCAAAGGTCTAAATGGGAACTCTAAACAAATAATAATCAAAGAGTTAAGAGTCTCTAGTAGATCTAGCATTCTGCTTCTATAGGAAACCAAGATGAACTCTAACGTACTTGAAAATTGTAAAAATAATTTTTGAGAAAATTCAGACATGGCTGTTGTGGATTCTCAGGGAGCTTCAGGTGGCATGGCTACTTTTTTGGATAAACATCATTATACTGGTATGATTCTATCTAAAATTAGTAACCATCTTGCTATTAAATTCCATGCTATTAAAAATAACTATTCTTGGATTCTTTCTAATATTTATGTGCCTAATACGGTTATTGGAATAAGGAAACTCTAGAATGATATAAAGATTTTCATAAATCGGCATAGTACTGAAAACTGGATTATTATGGGTGACTTCAAATCTCCTTTAAATCCAGGGGAAAAACAAGGGGGAAAATCTTGTTTCTCTACTGGCATGGAAGAATTTTCTGATTTCGTTGCTGATTAAAATCTCATGGATGTGGATCTTCATGGCAATTAGTTTACCTGGACAAACTAAAGGTTGGGTAGGGATATGATTCAAGTCAGACTAGATAGAGCTCTTATCTTTGCTAGTTGGATTCTACACCAAGAATTTCATCTCATCTCTCTGCCCAGAATCGGATCTGATCACAATCTGATAGCTTTACATTTTTATCATTAAGCTAAGCCCACCAGGAGCTCCTTCAAATTCGAAAAGATGTGAATGTAGAAAATGACATATTTAATAAGATTAAGGAATGGTGGAATTGGGTTGGTGAGGTAACTACTCAATTTAGACTTATTCAAAATCTTTAAAAATGTCAAAAATAGGTTAAAATTTGGAATAAAGAAATCTTTGGGTATGTTTTTGTGAGAAAAAAGGAATTAAAATAGAAACTCCAATATTTGGAAATCAAAATAAATTCAAAGGGGAGGTCTTTGGAGGATCATCTAGTAGAAAAAATATTCTTTCAGAGCTATACATTATTTGTAGCGGGGAAGAATCCTTATGGAGACTTAAATCTAGGGCAATTTGGCTAAAAGAGGGTGAAAAAAATATGAAATTCTTCCATATGACCACTTTGAAGCATAGAGCTTGTAATAGGATATTGGAAGTTTCTAAAGGAAACAACATCATCATAAAAGATCTGCAGATCATCAAGGATGAAGCTCTTAGATTCAATGAAAAATTTCTCAATGAGAAGAGTGCTACTAATGATGTGGCTTCCTCTTTTCTGTTAGAGGCTATTCCATAATACAAAATTGAGGAGCAGAGATTTAAAGAAATTACCAAAGTTGTCACTTTGGAGGAGCTTCAAAAATATGTTTTTACTCTTTAAGTAGATAAGGCTTTGGGACCTGACAGCTTCTCTGTCAATTTTTTTCATAAATTTTGGGAAATTTGTTCAGATGATTTCCTTAGGGCTGTAAATGAATTCTTTAGAACTGGTGATTTACTGAAAGAGCTAAATAATACTCACATTGTTCTTGCTCCAAAAAAATGGACGCTAAATATTTCAAATATTTCCGACCCATTAGCCTGGTTAATGTTGTTTATATAATTTTTACTAAGATTATTGCTTCCAGACTCCAGTTCATTTTGAATGATTTAATCTCAAAACAGCATAGTGGGTTCATCAGAGGAAGGATAATTCAAGATGGTGTGATCATGGTTCATGAGATTATACATTCTATGGATAATAATAAAAAATTAAGCATGGTCCTTGAACTTGAGATGAATAAATCCTTTGATAAAGTCTCCTGGTCTTTACTTGACAAGGTTCTGGCCAAATTTGGTTTTCTCAACAAATTCAAAAGAATTATCAAGGCTTACATTTCTACTGCTAGATTCTTTGTGGTGGTTAATGGTGAACCGATGGGATTCTTTATCAGCAGTAGGGGTTTAAGATAGGGGGATCCTATATCCCCTTTGCTCTTCATTATTATGGTAGACAGCCTTAGCAGAACAATTAATAAATCAGTTAAAGTTGGTCTTCTTAAAGGCACTAAACCTACCTCTACAAATCAAACAGCTTCTCATCATCAATTTGCAGATGATAAAATCATGCTTTTAGTGGCCTCTATCCTAGAAGCTAAGGTGATCAAGTCCATTCTAAAATTTTATGAGCCTACTTTTGGGCAAGAGATCAACTTTGATAAAAGTTCAATTTTCTTTTTCAACACTCCTATGGAAAGACAACATAGAATTGCTAAAATAATGGGGTGTAAAATCAATTCACTTCCCACTACTTATTTGGGGCTCCCCCTTGGTACTAAAAAAGTCTCAGTCAAAGTCTGGAATGATCTACTAGAAATATTCCAAAAGAAAATGGCCAGATGGAATGGGGCCATTCTTTCCAGTGCTGGTAAATGTCTTCTTATCAAAATCACTCTTCAAAATCTACCTATATACATTATGTCTCTCTATAATATTCCTTCTGCCTTCAGAGAAAAATTTGAAAAGATCTAGAAGCACTTTTTATGATAGGGAATGGAGGAAAAATTCACATATTACCTGGTTGTTTGGGATCAAGTGTGCACTCCTAAAAGAATTGGGGGACTAGGCATAAAAGATATAAGAAAAATGAATATGGCCTTAATTGTAAAAATGGGCTAGAGAATGCTCTTGGAGGAACAACCATGGATTGATCTAATTAAGGTCAAGTATCTTGAATAACAAACAACTTTCTCTTTCCTTCATGATGAACAACCTCCCCAAGGTTCCATTTTTTGGAATAACTTGATTCAAGTCAAGAATTTCATCAAGCAAGGATGTAGATGGAAAGTGGGAAATGGCAGAGACATCAATTTTTGGGGGGATGATTGGTCTAATTTCAGCCTCAATGACATATTTGGTGCAGTCAAAGATAGTATTGAACATAAGTATGGTACTAAGGTCATTGATTACATGGAATTTGATGGTAACAAGAAGAGATGGAAACAACTCTCGATGGATAGGATTGAAATAAACTCCATGATGTCCTCTCTACAGGAAAAAATTAACCTCATTCCCTTGAATCAATTGGAAGTCAAGGATGAAATTGTCTAGTACAATTCTAGAGATGGAGATTACACGATTAAATCTGGTTATAATTCTTACTTTGAAAATATCTAGAGTGAGTTTAATTGGAGCAATATTTGGATGACTGAACTAACCCCTAAAATTAATTTTTCTTTTGGCTTATTCTCAGAGGTAGAATTCTTACTAATGACAACCTAATGAAGAAAGGATTCATAATGCCAAATAGATGCCACCTTTGCAAAAAAGAGTCTGAAGATATTAAGTACCTTTTTTTCCACTGTGAGTATGCTTCAATGATCTGGAGCTATGCCTTTTCTAAGTTTATTTTTTTCTAGACTGTTCCAAAGAACTTTATCCAGTTTTTAACCTAATGGAATCCTCCTTTTAAGCATTGTGTATCTGGAGGGTATGGAAAGATAGAAATGACATCATTTTCAGAAACAATAAACAACATTGCAAGCTTATCTTTTTTAAGATTGGTCATGATATTAAAGAAAATATTGAGAGATTCAAACCTCCCAAGAATAAGAAATATCCTGAGAATGAAGAATATATTCTTTCCAACTGAAAGATTGGACCTACAAATATCCATATTATGAATACTTCAAACATTGATAGGTCTTTGATTCATTGGCTCCCTCCTGAGATTAACTGGTACAAACTAAACTTTGATGGTACCTCCAAGGGTAATTCTAGAATTGCTGCAGGGAGAGGTGTAATTCACGATCATAAAGGCTTCTTAGTTGTTGCTTATGCTAGAAAAATGGGGATTTAGAAAAATCATTATGTATAAGCCCTTATTGCTCTATGGGGGCTAAGGGTTGCCAAAGATTATAACATACAGAACATAATTCTGGAAGGAGATTCACTAAAAATTATCAATCACCTCAATCATCTTTCTCCTCCTAGTTGAAATATTAAGGACTTTATTATGGAATCCATAAATATTTGTCAAAATTTCATAAATATTATCATTAGGCATACTTATAGAGAGGGGAATAAGCTTGCGGATACCTTGGCCAATTTTTTTTTAATATTGGCAAATAGTTTTTTGAAAGGGACTATACCCTTGAATACAAAATAAGGCCTAAAAGCCAGAATAAGAGAGAGGAGCAGAGTAGCTGTAGCACAGTTCAAGAGTTACAACAAAATCAACGTAGCCCAGAAACAACTACACAGACAAGACTTAACAGTAAAACAACGGCAAAAAAACAGCAAGACGACAGCCAAGAAACAGTAATATTAACAATAAAGAGCAGTAGAAGTATCCAGGACTACTTCTTGGCCGCTTGATCAATACTGATCTTGACTTTTTTCCAAGCTTGAAACATGCCTAACGCGGTCATTTGAGTAGCATCCATCTTATCGAGCTCCTCAATGGTTCTCTTGCTCTCTTTATCATTGCCCCAAAGCGCTGCCGGGACACCGCTTAGATTTGAAACACTCTTGGCATGACCCACGATAAACTCCTCGAAGGCCCTAAAGGCTGAAATATTGTAGTCATGTCTGGTCTTAGCCTTTCTAAGGCGGGAGTCTAAGGAGCTCAGCTTTTTGTATATGTCATCAATCTGACTATTGTCAATGCTCCCTTCCCCCTCCATGCTTTTTTTGCCTTTTTGCTTAGCAAGGTTTTTGACCTCAACCTTCAGCAATTTAATCTCTGCCTCTAAGGCCTCCAATTTCTTAGAAGGGTTATCCATCTGTGCCTCCCAGGGACTGGCACTTCTAATGTTCAGCAGATCACGAGTAATGTCAAGCTCAAGAGGTTCATCCCCCACAGCAGCAGTCTCAAGGTTGAGTCTCCTAGAATCCCTAGTGACTCGTTTAGAGGTAGAGGCAAGGTGGGTGGCAGGGGCAGCAGCAGGAGGAATAGAAGGAGAAGCATGAGCAGCCGGCATGGGGGTAGCAGCACCTAAGGCGGGGGCAGCAGCAGGGGCAGCAGGGGAGACAGGACTGGCGGCAGCAGAGCCCATCAAAGGGGGAGCTGGGCTGGGAGAGGAAGGGAGACCGGGGTACTTAAGAAGGCAGAGTTTGTGGATAAGCAGAATAAGCCCTTGGTGCAAGGGAACTGCCCGGGTATGTTTCTGGAACTCCAAAATGGAGCGCTCAAGAGAGTTTAACAAATAGTGCGGGAAGCAAACCAACCTATTCCTACGGAAGTGGTTCAAAAAGACAAGGTGCTTAGCAGGGACAGTAACAAACCTGCCTTCCAAGGAGATGAATCGAATCATCATGCGGGTGACTTCATCGTACGGAGATGGAATTGAGCTTACAAGCAGACCCGCAGTGCTGAAAATAAGCTTCTCATCCTCCTCCACAAATCTTCTTTCTTCAACCTCTTTGATAACCCTCTTGTTGAAGAAGCGGTACCCTTCCAGGCTGAGGCCAGTCGCTTCAGCTATGAGCTCTTCATTGATAAGAATTTTCTGCCCCCCATAGTCGACTGTCCTCCCATTCCATTCCTTGGCAAAGCAAACAGAGATGCTTTGATCATGCCCCTGCATCCTTTCAACAAAGCTGGTGAAGCCGCCAATGCTAAGAATGTTCCAAAGCTCTGTGTTTTCTTTCCAGTCAGGGTCCACGCACGGCTCAATTTGACAGGGAGGCCCTCCCATCTTCACTGTGATGTGTTGGTTACAGCAATTTCCAGGATACCTTTGAGCGTGAAGAGTATTTCGTTTCTTGCTGTTGAAGGTCACATAAAAATAGGAACTATAGCCGTTTTTCTTCTCACGAACGGCTGTGTCATTGCTGATCTGAGCCTGCGGGAAGTCGCGCGTGAAAACCCTTTCCCTGTCAGCTTTCACCTTGTAGTTATCATCGGTTTTCGTGGAGCTTAGCATCCGGATATCAACAGCTATTGTACCTCCCGCGTGCGTGATTTTTAAATCCAGATATCTCCACTTGAAGTTCCTTAAAAAAATCTTGCTATTATTTGAATTAGATATCATTTGCCACGCCATATACTTTAAAGCAGCACATGTGGAAGAATTTATGGATTTGATTTTCCTCCAAAGATTAAGGCATATCTCTAGAGATTGTTTGCATGTGAAGGTCCGCATGGATGCTGTTGTGGATCTGATTAGGGATACTATCCTTATCCCATGTAGTGAAATTTATGTTAATGCCATAATTGGCCAGTGCATCCGCTAGCTTGTTGCCCTCCCTGTAAGTATGAACGATTCTGATACTGTTGAAGGTATGACTGATGCTTATGGACTCAGAGATAAAATCTTTAATATTCTAGCTAGGAGATGAGGACTGATTCAGAAGTTTAATAATATTAAGGGAGTCCCCTTCAACAATAAGGTTCTGGATATTTTGGGCCCGTGTAACTCTTAAACCCCAGAGAGCAGATAAAGCTTCGGCAAAATGATTGGTTTGAATTCCCATTTTTCCAGCATATGCAGCAATCAGATTGCCTTTGTGGTCCCGTATTGCCCCTCCTCCTGCTGCTGTTCCAGGGTTACGCTTAGAGGCGCCATCAAAGTTCAGCTTGAACCAATTGGAGTCAGGAGGATGCCATTTAATCAAAGATCTATCCACACTATTCCCGGGGTTGCTCCAATTACCAAACTACCAATTAGATAAGATGTGCTCTTCATTCTCAGGATAACAATTGTTTTTGGGAGGTTTAAATCTGGCCATGTCCTCTTTGATGCCTTGGGAAATTTTGCCAATACTGAAATTATAATTCTGTTTCCTATTTCTAAAAATGATATTATTTCTATCCTTCCAGATCCTCCAAATTAAATGAGGGATGGCTAATTTCCAGATTCTTTTGATAGCACAATGTCTAAATGGTGGGTTCAATTGATTCCATAGCTGATTAAGATCCTCTGGCAACACCCAAAGAGCTTCGAATTTGGAAAGGACAAAGTTCCAAATTTTATTGGCATAATCACAATGAATGAGCAGATGACTAATGTCTTCATAATCATTCCTACAAAGGTGACACCAATTGGGAATGATGAATCCTCTTCTCATCAAATTGTCAGTGGTGAGAATTTTACCTCTGATGGCCAGCCAAAGAAAAAATTTTATCTTGGGGGTTAACTCAGGCATCCAGATCAAGTTCCAGTTAAAATTAGATTGGTTACTGTGAAAAAGATTGGTATACCCAGATTTGACTGAGTATTTTCCATCTTGTGAATTACTCCAGACCAGCTCATCCTTGGAATCCAACTGACACAAAGGGAAGAGATCTAGAAGGTCTTGAAGGGAGGAAATAATTTGTTTCAGTTCAATACGCTCCATAGAAAGTCTTTTCCAAGTCTTGTTGGTGCCATTTCCTTCAATGTAGTCCTTGACTTTAGTTCCATACTTGCTTGTAAGGCTGTCCTTAGCCATCCCAAATCTCTCCAAGAGATTATCACTGGACCAGTTATCCTCCCAGAAGTTTATGTCACTGCCATCCCCCACTTTCCATTTGCTGCCCTGCTTTATGAAGTTTCTACTCTTAATCAGATTATTCCAAAAAATGGAACCATTGGGGAGTTGCTCATCATGCAGATAGGAGTAAACAACTTGTTGATTCAAGTATTTTGCTTTAATAACATCAATCCAGGGTTGTTTCTCAGATAGCAATCTCTAGCCCATCTTAGCGATGAGTGCCTCATTCATTTTTTCAATATTTTTTATACCCAGCCCTCCCATAGTCTTTGGGGTGCAGACTTTATCCCAGGCCACTAGGTGAAATCTGAATTTCTCTTCCATGCCTTGCCATAAAATTTTTTTTCTGAATCCTTTCAATTTTCTCTCTGAAGGAAGAAGGAATTTTGAAAAGTGACATGATATAGATGGGCAGACTTTGGAGTGTGCTTTTAATGAGAAGGCACTTACCAGCACTGGAGAGAATGGCCCCTTTCCAACCGGCCATTTTTTTCTGAAATCTCATCAATAAATCATCCCACACCGTGTGAGAGACTTTCTTAGTGCCAAGAGGGAGGCCTAAGTACGTTGCTGGAAGAGCTCCAATTTTACAGCCCAGAATTTTAGCAATCTTGAGCTGTCTTTCCCCAGGGGTGTTAAAGAAAAAAATGATGCTTTTGTCATAGTTAATCTCTTGCCCAGAAGCAGATTCATAGAGCTGTAGTAGAGCCTTAATAGCTTTAGCTTCTACAACTGAGGCCAGAAGAAGAAGGATAGTGTCGTCCGCAAACTGTTGATGAGAGACAGCTTGGCTGAATGAAGTGGGTTTAGAACCATTTAAAAGGCCGTCTTCCACCACTTTGCTAATTGTTCTACTAAGGCTGTCAGCTAAAAGGATGAAGAGCAAGGGGGAGATGGGGTCTCCTTGCCTTAGACCTCTGCTGCTGGTGAAAAATCCCACAGGCTCTCCATTAACAACCACAGAGAACCTGGCTGTAGATATACAAGACTTGATAATTTTTCTAAACTTTTCCGTGAACCCAAATTTGGATAAAATCCTGTCAAGGAAGACCCAAGAAACTTTGTCAAAAGATCTTTATTCATATCAAGTTTAAGGATCATGTTTGCCTTTTTATTATTTTCCATGGAATGTATAGTTTCATGCACCATAATCACACCGTCTTGTATTATCCTGCCTTTAATAAAGCCACTCTGCTGCCTTGAGATGAGATCATTCATTATGAGCTGCAGCCTAGATGTAATGATTTTGGTGAAAATTCTAAAGATAGCATTAACAAGACTGATGGGTCTGAAGTCCTTGAAATCTTTTGCATCCATTTTTTTAGGTGCCAACACAATGTGCATGTTATTGAGCTCTTTTAGAAGATTTCCCGTTCTATAAAATTCATTAACCGCTTTGAGTAGATCCTCCGAGCATATTTCCCAGAACTTCTGAAAAAAAATTAATAGAGAATCCATCCGGCCCAGGAGCCTTATCTCCCTCAAGGGAAAAAATAGCCTTTTTCAGCTCTTCAAGTGTGACAGCTTTAGTAATATCTCTGAATTTCTGGTCCTCAATATTATTCTGAGGGATGGCCTCCAGCATGAAGGAAATAGCTTCCGGATTGCTGACATTTCTCTCTCTAAGAAGATTTTGGTAGAATTCAAGTGCTTGTTTCTTGATGTTGTTTGGATCTTTAGTGATACTTCCGTTGCTTTTAGAAACCTCTAAGATCCTATTACTGGCTCTGTGCTTTAGAGTGGTCATGTGGAAGAACTTTGTGTTCCTGTCACCCTCTTTAAGCCAGATAGCCCTAGATTTAAGGTGCCAAAAGGACTCTTCTCTACTGCAGATCGTATGCAACTCAGAAAGAATTTTCTTTTCATTAACTTCATCTTCAACCGATCTCCCCATAGTATCCATTTTTAACTCAAGATCCTGAAGCTTCTGTTTTAACTCTTTCTTTTTTTCGAAGATATTCCCAAAAACATTTTTGTTCCAGAGTTTGACTTGTTTTTTGACATTTTTGAGTTTTTGAACCAATCTGAACTGAGCAGTGCCTTCCCCATTCCATTCCCACCATTCTTTTATTCTGTCATAGATATCATCATGCTCCATCCACATTTTTTCAAATTTGAACGAGCTTCTTGCAGGTTTGGTCCAATTGAGAAAGCTTAAAGCAATCGGATTATGATCCGATCCAATTCTGGGCAGAGAAGAGAGGTAAAAGTCTTGGCTAAGAATCCAGTTTGCTGAGATTAGTGCCCTGTCCAGTCTCACCTGAATGAACTCCTTTCCCAACCTTCTATTATTCCAAGTATACTTATTACCATGCAGATCCACATCAATGAGGTTATGTTCAGCGATAAAATCAGCAAAATCCTCCATTCCATTAGAGAAGGTGGGGGTTCCCCCAAACTTCTCGCCTGGGTTTAGAGGGGAGTTGAAGTCTCCCATGATAAGCCAGTTAGCAGAGCTGTGCTGGTTTCTAAAGATTTTAAGATCAGCCCATAGTTTTCTTCTACCACTAGCAGAGTTAGGGGCATAAATATTAGACAAGATCCATTCACACTTTTTCTCAATAGTGACAAATTTAATTGCAAGATGATTAATATTATCACTAAGAATCATACCAGTACAGTGCCTTCTATCCCAAAGAGTAGCCAGCCCTCCGGAAGCACCCTGAGAATCAACAGCCGCCATTTCAGAGCTATCCCAAAAAAAAAATTTAATATTATCCATGGTCATTGCTTTCATTTTAGTTTCTTGAAGAATCAAAATGCTGGGGTTACTGGAGTCTCGTAACTCCTTGATGCTTCTTTGCTTAGAGTAACCGTTAAGGCCTCTAATATTCCAAGATATGATCTTCATATGGAATGGTTGGTAGTTGGAATTGCTTGCTGGTTCAGTTGACGCTGAACACCATCTGTAATATCCCTCTCTGTTTTCTTAGCTCTGAGAGTCTTTTTAGAGGGTCTTCCTCTTTTTGAGCTTCCTCCAAAATCAGCTATTCGTCTAACTGAAGATCTGGTTGTTCTGGAAGTAGAGGTGTCCCAATTGTCAATTTCCTTTTTTTTTCACTATATAGTGATTCTGGGATCCTTTCAAAACCTTCCATTCTTTTTTTTTTCTTTTTTGAGATGACCAATGTGAATCCAGAGTCTAGATCTTCCTTTTCCTTGGTAGGCGTAATCTCCCCTTCCTCTTGTTCCTTATGGATACTGTCATGAGTGTGATCAGAAGCTGTTTTGGTGCTGCAACAGACCTGCGCAGACGCTGTTGTAATGCTGAGGTATGGCAGCGGATCCGCATTTCCTTTCTCTCCAGTAGAGAGAATCTCCAGGGGCTCAATCACACTCATATCCTCCTTGTTACAAGCTTCCTCTCTAATGAATGACAGGATTTCTTTCTCTTCTGAACCAGAAGGGATTAAATTGGCCTTCTTTTCCTTAATCTCCCCTTCCTCTTGTTCCTTTTGGATACTGTCAGGAGTATGATCAGAAGCTGTTATGGTGCTGCAACAGACCTGCGCAGTCGCTGTTGTAATGCTGAGGTATGGCAGCGGATCCGCATTTCCTTTCTCTCCAGTAGAGAGAATCTCCAGGGGTTCAATCACACTCATATCCTCCTTGTTACAAGCTTCCTCTGTAATGAATGACAGGATTTCTTTCTCTTCTGAACCAGAAGGGATTAAAATGGCCTTCACTGAACCATCTTGTTCGTTTACTTCCAAGGATACCTTAACAAGGTCTTCATTCACAGAAGTTTCAAAAGGCTTGCCTGGAGATGCCTTCACAGTTTTGTCCACTACTTCTTTGTTGGGGGCTTCAGGCAAAGCTATTGTTGCAGCTTTGGGACGCCAGACAAGATGCTTCTTAATATGAGTTCTAAAACCCCCTTTTTTCTTTTTTTTTCCCTACTATTTAGTTGCACATTCCTCTGGCTGGGACCTTTATCATCAGTTTTCCTTTCCTTGCTTGGATCCCTGCTAACTTTGTTCAGATCTGAGTCTATCCCAGGCTGATCAGAAACCAAAAGAGGGGTCTTCTTCTTGTTGCAGTTTTTGTCAGAGTGACCAATGCTATGGCACAGCTTACATCTTAAGGTCTCAACTTCAATTTTTTGAGTCCAGGATCCAAATCTAGTTTTCAAGATTATGTGCTCCGGAAACTCCTGATCAATGGCTGAGACAATGCAGAACCGAGCAAAAGCAAGCCTGGATCTATTTCTTGTGGGTTCATCTATTCCAATAGGTGCGCCTAGGGATTTTTCAATATTTAGTAGTATTTCATCATCCCATAGATGCAATGGCAGTCCTGGTAGCCTACACTAGATTGGAATGGTGTTTATATTTTCTGTATTTGGATCAAAACCCGGATACCATTTTTTTTAAAAAAGACCCATATTTCCCAGCCACCAGGGGCCTCCCAGTAACACCGAATCTAAATCCTCTTGTTGGTTAAATTTAGCCAAGAAAAAACCTTTTGGCATAATGGTAATGCTTAGGGCTCCCTTAGGATTCCATTTTCTCATAGCCCATTTTCTAATGAAATCTATATTAGGTCTAGAGCCAAGAAACTTACCAACAAGGGAGAGGTTTGTTTTGTTTAAAGCTCTATCAACAAAACCATCTGGGACCCTTAGACAGGTGGCACCCTCTTTGTCCATTTCCCATGTAAACTGTTCAGTGCTTTTCGGAGTGCTTTTCGGACCCACCTTGAGGTTAGGGCTTTGAAAAAGCTTATTCCAGGCCAAAGGTGTGGATCTCAGTATTTCCTCATTTTCTCTGCTAGCCATCTGATTGCAGTCTGAGATCTGCTTTTCCTCAGTAAGTTTTGTCATATTACGCAGACTTTACGCGGCCAGAACTGCAGAGACCGCACTGGCTGTACCTCCCGCTTTTGCGTCGTTCGTACCCATATCAACAAACGTCTGGCTATGGCTATAGATCAGCCTTTCCTCAGCATTTTTAACCGTGGTTGCAGACATTCTGTAGCCAAAACTACGGAAACCGTATCCCCGTAGTTCTCTCCATCACTGGTTCTCTCCATCACTCATCTAAGCTCTTCGCAAATTTTGGCATCAATAATAATCTAACCATTAATGTGGATAAATATGGGATAACATAATAGCATTAATGTGGATAAATATGGGATATAAAGCATGGAGTAGGAATAATAATGAAATGTTGTGGGATTTAGTGGGTGTGAAAGATCACACATGTGAGAAATATCATCCTAACTATGGCCATATTAACACCCATGATCCTCAAACATGTGGCTAGGTTCTCAAAAACTGGGACAGACATAAGGAAAGTAAAGATTCAAATGAGGGTTTTGATTAGAAAAATTGTAGGAGTAGCAGGGAAAAGGAGATGGGAGGTGTCTCATGCCAACTGGAGCCCTGCGGTGATATGGCTTAGAATAAAAATGAGGAGATATGGAACCTCATACAAAAGGGAGGCATTTCTAATTTTATAAAACGCATTCAAGTTCACGACCAAAATATTTCAGTTCATTTTGCAATGGACTGGAAAGATAGAAAGGTGGAGTATGGTGGTCATCAAGTTATTATAAATGAAGAATTGATAGCTGAGGAAATATGCCTTGAGTTGGAGGGATGTTGTTTTTTCAACAAAAGGATTGATAGGACTACCGAGGCTAAGAAATTATCTAAAGAAGGAGAGGAGCTCAAAAAAAAATTTGCGGGTGTTAGGGTAAGTTCTATCCCCAAGCCTTTTTATGAAGTTACAAAAATGATGGTTAGGTACATTTATCTATAAGGGAACTACAAAACTATCCCTATCAAGCACCTGGTCTTTCTTAACCACTTTAGAAGACAATTTACGGTCTACTTCCCACATTACCTACTAAATTCCCTTCAGCACTCCATTTTAGATTTCTAGAAGCACTCTCGTGATATCCCTCTTCACCAGGGCCTTATATTTCTACTTCATAAGCTCTATGTCTTCAAGTTCCTCGTCTTACTGCCCTCTCCCAGCAATCCATACCTCACTACCTCCACTACTCCCACTTCCATCCTGAATACCTCTTCCAAGCCTAAGACTAAGAACCCAAAACTTCCCAAAATTGATATCCCTCACTTTACCCAGGTTCTTAGAAGCACCAAAGGTCTGGAAGTTGTGTATAATTTACTGCATATTAGTAATGCTGGCCAAGATACGACCTTGCAATAGGAGGGGAATAATATACCTCATAGGTTGGAATCTCTGGAGAAAGAGATGATGTAGTTAAAGAAGGACCTGCAGCGTATGGACAAACAGAAAGGAAAAATAAAGATTGATGATGATACTAATAATGGGAATGATCAGATTGCTGTAATTTATAAGAAATTGAACTCATTGCACAACATATTGGGGAGAGCCAAAGATAGGCATGATCATAACATGGCTATCTTCAATTCCATTAGCGACTTCTTAGAACAACATATTTGAAGCATTACCATGCTTAGCGAGGTCCCTGACACTATCTGGGGGACTAATAAGGAGAGAAGTCAGACCATATCGAAGCTGAATGTAAGTGACCCCACAAACATCACCACTATGGCGTTGTTCACTTCACTACAAACAATCAAATCTAGGATCGACAGAGCTTCCAAGAATTAATATCCCTCGGGATGGAGGGCCTCGTTTTATTCATTGCTATATTTCAGTATTTTTGTTGTTTCTCTGATGTTATTCTTTTGTCTTGTTGTAGTTTTTATTCTGTTTAGCTTTCTACTAGTAACTATCTTTTGGTTATTGATGGACATAATGCTTTATCTAGATTTTGATCCTCTTTTTTTGTCCCTCTATATCTTTATTTGGTTGTTGAGCCCTTATTGTAACTGGGTATAGTCCCTTCAAAACTATTTACCAATAATATAAAAAAATATTCCATATAGAATAACATTATTACATGACTAAAATATTCTTGTTAAGTGTGAAACTACATAAACACCCGACATGAATCCAAAATGACATTTGCATAAAATATTGACTTATATTTACATTGGATCTTGGATGCTCCTGCATCAATTAGACTAGAGAATTTTTAAAAATAAATACTTATGTTCATTATACAATAAATAATACTTTACAAATTTTGAATTTCAATGTATTGATGCATAGTCACGCATTCTACTAGATTTTATGAAAATAAATATGTTAAAAATTATAAAAATTACATAGATAAAGTTGAAATGCATATGAAGAGTTGAAAACAATAATGGCTTTAAAGCATTGTGTTTGACATTAAGAGTAAGTTTTCATTTTTAGAAACATTTAATTCCATGGGTGTCATAGAGCATAAATCAAAATCATTCCTAAAAGTAGTTAGTTTGGATTACTAAGAACTCCATTTTGGATACAACCACCACCGTTATCTATTGCCAAGTAATATTTGACTTCTCAAATATTCATAGGAGCATGAACTATTCATTTAGTATGTGATTCAATGTGATATCACAGACTGTCATAGAATTTTGTGGATTTCTTGACTGAGATGTACTAAATTATGACAATATTCACATAATAATGGTATATACAACACTGATGAAGTTTTTATTTACCATTTCAATACTGAAACAAGAAAGAGTACATTGTACTATAAAATGGAGGTTCCTTCATTGGCTATTTACTTCCCGAAATAGGGCATCTCTTTACGAACTTGATTCATTCAACATAATATACACACAATACCAAATAGATAGAAGTAGTTTTTTTATCGACATCATTATCCTGAAACAGGGTTCATTTTAAGAAGACCCCTCTAAAAAATTAGTTTAGAATTTTTGGCGAATCTCAAAAATTGAATTTCGAATCGTTGGAAAATTTCTAAAAAAATGTTTCGTGGAAAAGGTGATTTCACATAGAGAAATTTTCCCTGGTTTTGTAAAGTAGGTCGGGAAGGTTAGCATGCAGGTTGGGTGGGTTGGTCAAGTGGGTTGATCGGGTGGGTTGGACAGTTGAGGGACTGGATAGCTAAGGGTTAGAAGGGTGGCTTGGATGGCTAAGGGTTAGATGGGTGGGTTGGATGGTTAAGGGGTTAGACAGGTGGGTTAGATGGTTAACAGGTTAGATGGGTTGGTTAGACAGTTAATAGGTTGGATGGGTGTGTTAGACAGTTAACAGGTTGGATGGGTGGGTTAGACGGTTAAGGGGTTGGACGATGAAGGGTTGGATGGGTAAGGAGTTGGATGACTAAGGGTTAGATGGATAAGATTTGGATGGGTGGGTTGGATGGTTAAGGGGTTGGATGGCTAAGGGTTAGATGGTGGGTTTGTTGGTTGAGGGGTTGAACGCCTAAGGGTTGGACGGGTGGGTTGGACGATTGAGGGATTAGACAGCTAAGTGTTGGATGGGTTGATTAGCTATAGGTTGGGAGGCTGTCATGGCTAGCCAATACTTTTTTAACATGTGTCCTTTAACCCATTTAGACCCCTATAAATACCCCTACAAGGTTCATTTCTTCACTTTTCTACGAAAATTTCCAGTGCTCTGATCTCTCCAATTTTAAAATTTCTCCCAAATTCCAACAATGGAAAGCACCACATCTACTCCTACAACAAAATTACAATACAAAAACCTCATGTGCCCACAGATTGTATCCCTACTGAAAGACAAAAATGTAAAAAAGGATTGGCTCAAAAAACTAGAATTTACCGAGCTTGTGGACATGCCCCAATTCTATACTGATACTTCAGTACTTTATTACCTTCTTGCCTCTTAAAACAAGAATGATGGAAAAAAATTCGTTCTCTTTGTGCATCTGAGATGTCGTCAAATTCCATTCACAATTGTTCCTGTAGATGTAAATTGGTCAACTGGGATACCATTCAAAAATAAGTCTCCTGTTACTACAAAGGTTGTCCTCATAGATGAAGACAAATTTTTTTTGGAGTCTCATTATATTGTGCAGGTTGATGGTAAGTTTATTATTTTCAAATTATTTTTTATCTTAACATTTTTCCACCATCCAAGCCTCTAACATTTTTTCTGTTATTGCATCTTCTCTTAATCATTCATCATGAGGCCTTCTTGTAAAAGGTATTACAAACCAATTATTTCTTACAGTTTCATCTCTTTTTCGAGAAAGGATTGTATCACAAGGCAGATCTACAGACATTCTATATTGGGTAGTTCAATATTTATTACAAACACTAACAGGTCAATAATTCAATTGGTGTACATATTTGTCTAATCAAATAAAAATAGATGTATCTCATGCCTGCAATGCCAATCATTCTGATAAATCCAAGACTGTATTCTCTTATTACAAATTTATTCTTGCTTTCTATCAAGAAACGTTCTACTAATTTCAGCAAGATAAAAATTCCAACTGTAATTAATGATAAAATGATTGGTCTCAGTCTTGAAGAACAACAAGTAACAGTTAATTTTATAGTTTTCTTGTTATAACGATTTCAAATTCAATATTTTTCAATAAAATAATAATTGTAATATTTTATTTTATAGAGAATAATTATAGCTACAATGTCTCATCAGGAGGAAATTGCTCAAGGTAAATCCCCTGCAGAGGTCTCTACTGATTCTGACATGGATTAAACATAATCAACACCAGTAAGAGCTCCTCATCAAAAGTGACCTAGGGGGTCACTATGTGCATCACCTCTACCATCACATTTAACTACAGGTATGAAGTTTTATTTTTATATAATTAACTAATTGAAAAAACTAAAATAGATTATGTAGATAGTATTGTATTTTAATATTTCTATTGTTCTTTTCTACATTTATTGTATTCAGAAACTACTAAAACTGGTGATAATGATCAAACTCATTCTGATGGTCAAGATAGAAATGTTACGTTTGTGTCTCCAAACGTGCAAGGTAAATTGTAATATTAATTATTTAGCATGTTTTATTTCATTACTATTGTTTAGAATTTACAAGGCCTGACCATATAATGGCTTCTAACAATTTATTGTTTTCTTCTTGTAGGTAATATGGCTTCTGAGCACATTCCACTTGCAGGGAGGCCACCAATACTACCAAAATGTACAATCTAAACAAAAATAATATCTTCACGAAAGAATATAAGGTTTCTTGCAAAATCAGCTGGAACAGTTCATCCTGTAACCACATAATTTATTGGAATCTCACTAGGTGATATTTTAAGTGTAACGTCCTCACAAATTTTCAACAACATCTCCCTTAACGAGGAGTATTTGGGCTTCAATACTGGAAATTATGAAAAGGGTAACTATTTTGACACCCACGATATGATTCAATCTACTCCTCCTCAACCAAAACCAAAACAAAATGTGTATGAAGTACAAAACAATGACTCTCCTCCTCCTCCAAGAAATGTTCCACAAACAGATGATGAAAATACACATTTTATATTAGAAAATATGATATCATATAGTATGGGGGAAAAAATTCAAGAGGTTGTGAAGTATGATGTGGATTTTTTGTGGTCTTGGGAGAGGAGAGCTAAAATTTTGATAAAAGAAATAATTGTTCACAGCCATAGAGAGCCAACTAGCAAGGCTGGACATTTTGCTAAACAAAGCTCAATCTGGGACAATTTCATATACTAATAATTACAATGATGAAATTATAGACATACTATTAAACAGGTTGGAGAATTTGAATGCTGAAGCACATGCTTACTACAACAAATGGGCTAAAGACAAGACAAATATTTTAATAGCAAATACTAAAAAATAAAAATCTATGGTGAGTGAGATTTAATTTTTACATGTAAAATCCTAATATTATAAGCATTGCAATATATATTTTTAACTTATCTAATAAACTAAAAAATTATATTTCTGTTTTGCATGCAAAATATGAAAATTTAAAGAAAGAAGCGGTTGTATTTGAAGCACATTTAAAGAATGTCTGCAAAATCTTGAATTTATTTGTATAGTTTAAGGGAAAACTCAAAGTAATAAATAAAAATAATAATACATTGACAAGGATAATCAAGAAACATAAGATGGATCCAGAAGTCTTACTGAAGGAAAATATAGACACATATGCAACACATTTGTCAGCAAGAGATGTAGAAAGGAAGGAGAAAAATATTCTTGAAAATATAAATACCACAACATGAGATTTGCAAGCATCAGGAGTTATAGTAGATATCTCTTTACAGACACAGCAAATTCCTCCACCTCTAACGTAAGAAAAATATCAAGCTTCTCCTACTACATAAAAAAATTCAATATGTTAGTGAAGTTCAGCATGTGATAGGTGTGTTGTCACAATTCCGACACTATCGTAGGAATTAAAAGATAGTGGTTAGCCATTTTTTTCTTTTTATTTCGTGTGGCAGATGTAAAGGACAACTATAATTTAGAATCATAGGTAGAAAAGAGGATGACCTTGTAATGTTTCCTTATATGACATAACTTGTTTGGAAGCTTTGAAATGTATTGACAAGCCCCTTTCTGGAATTGTATTAGCCAACAATGCTTTATGAATTTTTACTTTTCTTCATAAATTAATCCACCACATGAAAGAATGATTTCAAGAGTACTTTGGAAATTGGAATTGTAACTATATATTGTTATTCAATTTCTACATAATACAAATGATGTTTCTATTTCTTTTTTTATGTAAATGTTGCTTAAATTTACTTGATTTTGTTTGTTTAAAATATGTACATTTATAATTTCTTACAGATGTAAAATAAATCAATTAATAGATATAAAAGACAGATATTTCCTTATTTCAATTTTAAAACCAAATATAAAAAATAAATGGGAGAATTTAAAATGATAGTGACATTGTTCCAATGGTAATGGATCAAATACAGACAAATATAATATTGCATTTATTGAAAGCTATAATCTTTGTATAAAATACATCAATAGTTATAATTTATTACATCAAATTATTGTAATGAAATCTATGTGAATTGGAACAGTATTGGATCAAAACTTTCATTTGTGTCTTGGAAATCAACTGTAGTATGATCTGTGGATTTGTCTTCATCCCCTGGGTCAGGCAGAATATTGCTAAATCCTCTTCTTTCTACTAGTGAATTCCATAATGTGAGTGCTTTATCATAAGGAAAAGACTCCACTGAGTAACATGATACATACAACTTTCTAGATTCATATCCAATTTGTTTCAAACTTTTGAATTCAAAAAGGATAGTGCACTGAAAACCCTCTCATCTTGCATAGAACCCAGAATCATAGTTTGAAAGAGTTCATACAACTTAATATACTCACTCAAATATTCACTTAGAATACTACTGGAACAAATATCCTTCTAAATTGTTTTGATGGCACCATAATCTTGTGGGTTTTTTAGAAGTTGAAATTACCATATCATAGTATTAGCAAAATCCATTGATTGGAAACTAAGTATTTTTCTTTGTAAAATACCTTCTGCAGAAACTTTTGTTTATCTCTTCAGTATTAGAGAAATGGTCAATTAGATCATTCATGTTTTTGACAAATAAAGGATTGATAGATGTATAAGGTTTTCCACTAGAAAAATTCCTAAACAGTAGATTTATAACTCCCAATGCTTCAAGTATTTTATCATTTTTGAATATTTCCCAGATTTCTTTAGCCAATGATTCGGAGATATTTCTCAACTTATTCCTATTTTCCATTAATATTTCATCATATAAATTATGTGTCATTCTTACTTCTTCTATTTAGGAGACAACCATATTAACTCTTTTTTGAAATGTATGAAGTGGAATCTCTTTTCTATGTGTTGTTATACATAGATGATCATGTATATTATATTTTAAGAAGCGCCTGGGATTTTTCAAATATGTCAATGCATTCCAGTTTTCAAAAGAAGCACCCTAAAAACTCCCATCAGAAATATATAAACTTTTGATATTCTAGCACACACATCTTCTTAGTCTTATGAAGTCTGTTATGTAGAAAGAATGATATTTTGCATGCTTCGTTAATATATTAAGCTCCCTCAACATGGGAAAAATAATGCAGAGTGTGAGTAAATTTTCTATGTTTATTAGATGACACAATAGATCTTTTCCTTTATCTACATCCTTGCGGTATTTATACATAAATCCATTCAATGAAGTATATTCATCAAATATTCTACAAGTAGGTTCATACATAGAAATCCATTTGGTATCTACATATTTGAGAAGCTTTTTTTCCCTCTGTCATTCCAATTGTAAATTTCTGAAATTCTAAAAATCTCTTTAGACTGATAGAATAATAAGCATGAAATTCACGTATCAATTCCTCCACTCTAGCTACATTTTAAAATGTGCTCACAATTTTTTAAGTCAGATTCATTCTGTGAGCCATACAATGGACAACAACCATATACTGAGTAACAGTTGTCTAAATTCTAATGTAAAGACCATTTTTGGATCCCTGCATTATAGCTGCATCATTGGTTCTGACACAAAATAATTTTCTTGCAATGGAAAATTCATCCATTATAGTGATATCCTTCAGATTTGAGACCACCAATTTATAAATATTTTCAGAATTACAATTCTCAGTCATTTTATGAATTGTTAAGAGGTGTGGAGTTCTTATTTCATTAGAAAATGTGTAAACATGAATAAAAATCCATGAAGTATTATCCACTACAGTAACCTCATCTATTGAAAGGGAAATATACTTTTCCTTTTGAACACATAGTTTCAGATCCTCCTTTTCTACTAGAGATAGACATTTTACAATTTCTCATCTACTAGTATCTGACCAATGAGATTGAGGAACATTCTTTAGACCAATAACCTGATACAGAATTTTATTTTCTCTAAAATCTAACATCGGTCTTTCCATTTTCAATATATGGAATATGGTAGCAACTGGATACTTTTTGCATGCATTTCTACCTCCATAGCTTTGCTTAATCTTGCTATTATGGTCTAACCTTTTTAATTCACATATTTCATATTTTTTGGTTCCTTTTCATATTCTTCTACGTATATGACATGTAGACACTTGTTTGCATCTTTCCATTTATGTTTTTTGACTATGCTTCCATCCTTTTGGTTTTGGGAAATGTATATTTTCCCACAATGTTTTTCAATTGTGTCCAATTTGAGTTGCATTGTGTGATCCTTACCCTATTTCCAACCACATATTTTACATCGACATTGTGTTGGAACATCATTACCATTTTTAGTGTACACAAGTTCAATGAATGGATATTTTACAGTGCATTCAAACTGGAATTTCCTTCCAATGGTCCAGTTTATCCTCTTTCTTCTTACATTTTTTCTTTTTTTTCTTGGGGTTTAAGTTCTACATCTGGGCTCTCAACAGGAATATCTTAATTCTCATGTCTCTTTTTTCTGGAAATAGACCTTGGAGTAGAAGCTCCCTCTACTAGTGCATCATGAGAATTCGATGAATTTTCTTGTACTTCTATGTCATAAAGGGACATAATGTTTTCCTCAACATGTAATGGATCATGGATATCTTTAAATTGATTATTTTGTGAAGGAATTTTTGAAATGTCTTCTTATAATTCTATAAAATTGTTACATATATAGTATTGATTTTATCTATAGTTAAATTTTTACACAGTACAAATAGTTCCAAGAATAATATGAAAAGCATAATTATTAAATAACCTATAAATAGCACATGCCACATACCGATATTTTTTACTGATGCATAAAACCCCTTCATTTTTTGTGATTTTCCAAAATAGCCAAGAAAAATATTTGCACCCTTTTTTGAACTGGCTGAATTTGTAACCTTCTTACCTTGATTTCTAGTATCCATGACTACTTAGGGATGGATCTTATGTTTTAAGGCTCTGATATTGGATAGTTTAGGGTTAGATGATATTGTTTGGATGGTAAATAGTTGGACAGAAAAGGCTTGGATGGCTATGTGGTTGGACAAAAAAGGTTTGGATGGCTGAGGCATTGGATGGCTCACGGCTAAGAGGTTGGACAACTGAGGGGTTAGACAGTTAAGGAGTTGGAAGGCTGATTGATTATATAGATGATGGGTTAATGGATAACTGCTAAGTAGTTAGATGCCTTATGTTTAGATGGCTAAGGGGTTGGATGGCTCAGGTTTGGATGGCTAAGGGGTTGGACGAGCTAGAGGTTAGACAAGTTAAGGGTTTGATGGTCAAGGGTTAGATGGACCAAGGTTGGACAACTAAAGGGTTGGACAAGTTAGGGGTTTGATGGTTAAGGGTTGGATGGCTTAGGGTTGGATGACTCATTGGTTGGATGACTTAGGGTTAGATGAATATGAGTTAGACGGATGAGAGGTTGCTTATGTTTACTTCTACTAATATGCACATGAAATTATTCGAAATGGTGGCGAATTACATTCATAATATCTTTTATATGTGTAAAATATAGGTGAAATTAATATTATAAAGCACATGTTGGTCAAATGTTTTGGTGAATAAGTCAGATGTGAATCATATAATATTGGCCAATTTGAATTTCCATAATCCTTGATTTTCACAAGATTACAAAAATTCACCACTAAAAATTTCCCTATCCTGAAGGAACTGAATAGTCTTTAAAGGTGTAAATATTTTATAATGAATGTTTGACATACAAGGAGTTATAAAAACTTTCAATTGTTTCCCACCTATAACATATTTGTTAACACTATGATTTGTATATTTGAGATATCATATTTGATAAGAGAGTTTCTCAATCTCTACAGTTAGATTAGAATGGTATTTATATTTGTACACAAGAATTTTGGAATGTAAAGTAAAATCTCTATATTTTAAAATGTTGAAAAACATGTCATGTTTTTCAACATTTAAAAATATAGAGATTCTACTTCACATTCTCAAATAAATATGAACTATAATGAAATGATTCATAACCTTTAAATAAAATATGAATAAATTGTGAACCCATATAGTAAAAAACCATCCATCTTTATAGTAAACAACATTCACATAGTGTAACCAAAATTATTGAAGGTTGGGTACACGATGAGGCTTTCTTTAATGATTACAATATGCCTCACAAAGAATGTTTATTTATTGAGTACAATTTGTACATAGACATATTATTAAAAAAATCTATTAATTTATCAACATTATCTTTGGAGGGAGTGTTTGCTACATTTTATATAGGGAACCCCATGGCCTCCATATACAACTTTTTCCACTCTTACTTGTGATGCTCATGAATGTCAAGAATGGAAGTAAAAAAATTTAGTTTATTTTTATCCATTCTATTGTTTGAGTCATGCATGGTATCCTAATTTTTATTGAGTGGTTACAACCATTGGACATCAACCTCCAACTCCATCTTACTTAAGGAAAGTTTTACAACAATTTCCATCAATTCCTGAACCATTTTCTCTGAGAGGAACTTCTCCCATGGAAGTCTCTCACATTCACTTTTTTACAACTCTACCTTCTTTCTTAGGAGTTGTATGTGTAATTACATTCCTAAGGGCAAGGAAGACGCATCTTTTTCAACACCCGCATCTTCATATGTAGGCCTCCCTACATACTTTTCAAACCCAAATGTTTCACTATTAAACATTTCATGGTGCTTGGGATCATCCATAGTTACAACATTGTGTTTTCCAGTATTTTTTTCTCTATCCATCCAATGAAACCTACAATTATGCACCAAATTTAAATTTGTTAGCATTTTTACATAATTGTAAAGAAAACCATGAACTTAACCATAATCAACCAAATTGAATCATAGATGGAATATGTATGAAATATTATTATACAATTACAACCCAAAAAACATTAATGGAAGAAGCATACAACTATAATATTCACATAACAAGCATAAAAAATCATTTTATTCATTATAAACAAATCATAAATGGATGAAGTTGTATCAAACATTAAAACTATAATATCTCGTTATGTAATATAAACTAAAAGCCATAATCAATATCATCAATCACATAATATTAAACCATAAACCCATTAAATAGTAATGGAATAATCATATATATATCTCAAGTAATTAGTCTCCTCATAATAAGTATCCCGTAAGGGTATAGTTTATAGTTACATATCCAAAATGTACAATTACAAAAATGCAACATAAAAAATATCATCATCTCCTTCATTGCCTATTATAGGAAAGAGAACTCAAAGATTCATAGAATCTATCACATTTATTTGCATTTTTGTGATCAAAAGGAGGGGTGATCTCAAGGGTGGGGGGCATGGGATGCCAACTTCCAAGGAATATGTACTCTCTCAATAGGGCATAGTCTAATAATAACCTACTTTGTATCATCTTGAAAGAAAACCATATATTAATTAAGTCAATGTACAATAATCAATCAATTAAAAACATAAATAAATAATCCAAAACATTTACTTGTCTCTAGTGGAGGAGTGACACGTTTCATCTCTGAAACATCCCATATCATAAACCCTTTGACACACTCCACCAAAGTGTTTGCAAATTTTCTAGGTTAGGGAAATGGATCTTGGGGAAAATGGTCTCGATAATGTTGGATTTTACAATATGCATGTGGAGTCACATGTCGTGACAAAGCACATGAGGGATAATATCACACACAACTCTTCTCCCCATAACTACATCATCAAACATCAGCTGTACTTCGACCCCAAAAAAAAATATTGGAATAACAACAATCTCAGTAGTAAGAAACACTATATCTTAAGTTTACTATCAAAGAAAAATGAAAAACAAATGAGAAACCTAGTAATGAAAATTTAAAAGAAGAAGTTATGAAAAAAAATTAGGTCTTGAGAATTAAATGTTGATCAAGAATTTTGGGGACTTGAGAAGTATTTAGTTAATGGATTAGTAAATTGAGTCTTACTAGCCAAGTAAAGTGATTGAAATCCTTTAAACGGTCTAGGAAGATACGGTGGATATAATCATGTAATCAAGGGAAAGAGATAAGAAGGCTATAAAGTCTATATGAAACCAATAAGATTCTATAAATCCACCGATAAGTCACTAAGTTTAATATGTAATTCTTGTTATTATGTGTTAAGCAACTAATATTTGGTGTTCCTGGTTCTTGATGTAACACCCATATTACGCTTCATCAAACTAAGGGATTTTTTTTTAAAAACCATTAATTAACTTGATGCCTTTAATGATTATCAGCACACATCAAATTAATCCACAATATGAATTAAGTTTTAAAATCCCATAATTATTTGTATGATATAATGACTAACATCATTACTTAGATCAACACGAAGTAATATAGCATAAATTAATATTCATGTATCCAATTGATAACATCATAACCACATGTAGGTATAAATATACATTATATCTACACAATCTCCTTTATCACTCATTTCAGTGTGCATAGTTAATATATCTACCTAATCTCATTAATCGTCACTTTATCCAAGTGTACATAACTTTTATTTAATTGGTTAACCTTTTTATTTAGGTCTATGAACTAATGCAATTCCAATTGTATACCTAAAAATTATTTTACTAAGTTTTATCCAATATTTAACACCTTTATATTGGAACTCGGTGAACTGATAGCATAATCAGCTAGTACACTACTTAGGAAAAAAAATCAAGCTATAATTTATATTCATAGTTTCGTGAACGCACATAAGTCACTCGAAACTTGTCCCATCACCACATCATCATTCCAAATAGTCTTATTTCTTAGTATAAAATTTATAGTTAACCATTTTAATTTATTCATTTCCAAAAGGTATGATTTCATCCTATGCATAGGTTAACTGATTTTCATTATGTTAATCAGTTCATGTTAGAGGTATACTTGTGATCTCATAAAGTCACTAAAGGGGGTGTATACCTCTTATCGCATGATCATCAACTATATCGATCTATGACCATTAATAGGTTTAGTCAAGTATAAGGATTAAACCATTTAATAACATTAATTAAACATTATCAGTGATCATTAATAGACACTTCTAACTTTTAGTTTGTCTAAGTTAGATATAAACATCTGTACTCTTCCATGTATTCAAGTACAAGGATTAAACCATTTAATAACATTAATTAAACATTATCAGTGATCATTAATAGACACTTCTAACTTTTAGTTTGTCTAAGTTAGATATAAACATCTGTACTCTTCCATGTATTCAAAATGTACCTTTATCGTAATTATTTTCAGGCTATAAAATAGAAAAATCATGTATGATCTAACAATGATACGACTTAATCTTTAAAAGTTTATGTTATTGCTAACAAAAGACAACAGTTTGATTCTCAATGATTCAAACATGTAATTTGATTTATATCCTCATAATTATCTATGTTTAATTAGATATATATTCATGTTTAAGAAATCTTTAAAAGTTTATGTTATTGCTAACAAAAGACAACAGTTTGATTCTCAATGATTCAAACATGTAATTTGATTTATATCCTCATAATTATCTATGTTTAATTAGATATATATTCATGTTTAAGAAAGGTGCACTTAACTTGTTATGTGTCATTTATTAATGATTAGAATTAATAACATAGCACTGAGATATCATCCATCGTGATTATCTCATATCACATTATTGCAGCATTAGGTTTTCGTTAACATTTATATGATTAATCATGAAGCTTATGATTAATCAGTGTACTTATATCATTTAAAGCATAATTAAATATTTCTTCATATGAGCAAATAACAATTGTAACTTTTACAATGTTGGGTATTGTAGTTGCATTTTTTGTACTATGTTATCTCATCAATAATCAAAACATAATAAAAGCAAGTCATCATCTTATACTTACAATATTTCATTCATAATCTATCGTAATTTTGGCATTATAACATTTTCATAAAACACAAGTATGTTGTAAAAACAACAACATACATTCATATAATAGAGGTTAAAACCTTGTTATTAAAGTACATAATGATATTGTAATCAATTACAAAATACAACAGGATTTTAAATGCCTTAGTCACTTGTGAAGTAATATGCATTCACCTTTAATAAAATACAAATACATTTAATACATCAAATAAATAAGTACAATTTAAATCAAGTATGTCGTATTCCATTCTTTACCCTTTCATATTACTTTTCAAAAGATGCAATCTGAAAATAATAATTTATACATGGTCAGCTCAAAAGAACTAGCATGAGTTAACATCTCTTTTTCTAGTTACTGTTGTCAAAATTTCACCCCCCAGGGTAAAATTTCGATAACATGCATCAAAGGTTGCAGAAAGGCAAATAGGTCAATCCAGAAAAAATCGCGAAAATCGGCTAAGTCCTAGTCCTAAGTGTTGCTCGGGACAAGCAGGACAAAAATGCCCGAACCGGCCGGTTCGGCCGAAATGAGCACAAGCAGTCCAAAAGAAAATGGGACAAGTGGGACAGAAGTACGCGATGGGCGCGAAAAGCCGATCCAGCCGAGGAAAAAAATTGGCTAACTGCTGAAGAGGATCGCCTTCGGGACAAGCGGGACAAAAATGCGCGAAATGTCCGAACCGGCCGAAATCAGCACAAGGAGCCCAAAAGTAATTGGGACGTGTGGGACAAAAGGACCCGAACCGGCCGAACCGGCCGAAAGGAGTCAAGTCAGTCTGAAAAAAGTGGAACAAGCGGGCCAGAAATACCCAAACCGGCCGAATCGGCCGAAATTGTCCCAAGAGGTCCAAAATCAAAAGGGACGTCCGGGACTGATGGACACGAAGTACGCGGAAGACCCGGCAGGCCCGAGAACCATTGAGAAATTACCATGTGTCCTCATAGGAGTAAAGGCCAGAAAAGTCAAAGGGCGAATTTTCGAGCACCGAGCCGAACAAATAGGATCGTGCCACGTGTCCCATTTAAGAACCCACGAGGAAAATTCAAAGGAAAGCCCGCCGAAAAGTAGAGGAGATAGAATTATTCAGTGAATCAGAGCGCGCCACGTGTCATCCAAATGGCAGAGCGCGGGAAGAAATTCAAAAATCCGTTTTCGCCTGTTCCGTGTCCTAAATCTTCAGATTGACATATCTTTCGATCCAGAGCTCGGATTTACACGTTCTTGATATCAACGGAAAGCTTGTGAGATTCTCTACACGTTTCCAGGGTCAATCTTGCATTTTGGTTCAGTTTGAAGAAAGAAAATCAGAAGATGCCTCTGGCACGAAATAATAAGCAGAAGTGATGCTCAACTAACAACTTTAATGCAGCAGATAACCCGCCGCTTCTGTTAGGCAAACCGCCGCTTTGCCAGAACCCGCCGCTTCTGCCATGATGGACGAATTAAATGCAACCTAGAGGTGGTTGGGGCAGTTCGAATTCCTCTCTCTTTTCTCTCCCATTCTTCCTATATATTGTAAGGAGGGGTTTCTTTCTGGTGTTGGACATTTCTGCTTTGCACCCTCCCTTCTCTCCTATTCATAAGAAGATTTGTGGAGTTTTCAAACCTCCCATATAGACTGTAACACCGTTTCTTGCTTTTGGCCATTGCAATGTATTGAATCGATCCTTGAGCAATATATATGTGTCTGTGGTTGCTTCTAAACCCTCTTACATATTTATTACTGTCATTCTTGATCTTTCATTGCATTTTTGCTATCTGTGCATGGTGTTGTGTTATATCTACATGGTCTGTGTTTAATGTGGCAAAGCATATGTTCTTCATTCCTCGGTGCATCACCTCTATTAGCTTAGATTTATTTTATGCATCTTCTTACCTTGTCTCCTTGGCAGATTAGATTAGATTTTGAGAAAACCCTCTGCATATTTTGTGTGCACCTGAACAGAGGAATAGGAACCAGCCTTTCTCTGGAGATTCCTTTCAAACTCTTCAAGTCCCACACTTGGAGAAAGGATTCAATGTTATGCTATCACACTGGATATTAATATGATCAACCTGGAAAACTAATCAATAGCCAGGGGTGCTGTGATTTTGCATCAACAGTTTTGGCACACCGGGTGGGACCAGAGGTCTCATTTTTTATTGCAGCAGGGTTGATGTGCATCTGCTACAATTTTCTTGCTTAAAAAGAGCTATTATTTGCATATCTAGCAACTCCAGAGGGAAGAATCAACTAAGTTTCAGCAGTCAGGCCTAAAAGCTTATGAGAAGAATCACAAGGTCAAGAGCTGGAGAAGAGGAAGTACCGTTTGAATACCTGCAACTATCTCCAAGAAGAAGGCAAAGAGGAAGAAGGATTCAAAGGTCTCCATCTCCACCAAATAGAACTCTCTCAACTCCTCCACCTGACAGGCCTTTCTTTCAATATACAAGGGTTTTTAAGACCACTCAGAATGGTGCAACCAGTAAACCCCTATGTCAACTTCACAGGCAGCAGCCCACTTGCTCTCAATGCACAAAATCCAATCCCAGTTGCAGCATTGAAGAACATTCCATATTTTACTGGAGAAAATCAGACCACTCCTGGTGATCATGTCAAGGACATTGCTAACATTTGTGCAATCCATGAGATTAATGAGATGCAAGTAGCTGTCAAATTGCTAGCGTCTTCATTCAAGGGAAAAGCATTGCAATGGTTTAGGAGCCTTGAAGCTGCTTCTATCACGAACTGGAATCATTTGTGTATTGCACTTCATAATCAATTTGGAGAGAAGGGAGACAACTTGTCTCTTTTGGAGCAGCTGACAACCATCAAGAGAGCTTCCAATGAGCAGCTAACTGACTTCAACTTCAGATTTCAAAGATATTGGGATAGAATTCCAGTAGCAGTCAGACCAACAGTAGAAGGTGCTTTTCTATACTACCTTAAAGCTTTAAACTCTAATATTTCTATGTTGATTCAATCCATGGGAGGCACAACTATCCCTGCTGCTTATAGTATTGCCATTAGAGCTGAAAATTGTCTGATTCAAGCTGGCAAGCTAGCTCCTAGGCCTCCAATGCCATTATATCCAAGTTTAGAGAGCCCAAGTACTAGTCAGGCACCTGTCTTAGCTCCTTCTCCCACTCCTAGAAATCAAAGTTCAAATGAAGCTTCCACTTCATCTCCAAGTGCCCCAAATGAGCTTCAAGAAGTCATGAAGCAACTGCAAAATTTAGGTAATGAGCTGGTCACACTCAAGAGAAAGCAAACTCAAGGTTTTAGACCTTCGTATCAGCCTCAAGCTCAACCTAATAGGCAGCCATATCAGCCTCAAAGGCCACCTAATCCAGCTGCAAATATGAATCAAACAAGGCCTCCTGTCAATAGACCATTCCAGCCCTATAATCCAAATGCCATATCTGCCTCTAAGGCATTAGTACCAACGCAAAACAATATTGCCCAGGAGTATGAATGGTGTTTTCCATGTAATGAACCCCATAATCAATCCATGTGCTATAATGGTGCTTTAACCCAAGCTTTAATGGTAACAAGTGCTGGTGTGGAGGGTGAAAGTAGTCAAGAAAACAGCCAACAACAAGAAACATTCCAACAGCAACCTGCCCCAAATGACACCACATTGGTAAATTGGCAGGCAGAGGATTTCTGTGGTATGAATCAGGCAGTCTCTCAAGGTGTTGCAGCCAACCCAAGGTCAAAAAGGAGAAATTTGGGTGAGGAACAGCTGTTAGCCCCAGCCAATCCATAACCTTCCACAGCTCCACAAATGATTGGCAAGCAAAACCCAGTTTCAAATGCACGAGGGCAGCCAAGAACAGCCCCTTGGCCAAATCAAATGCCAGCTGTTGCTGCCCATATTCAAGGAGCAAATGTGAAAATCAAGGGACAGCAGAGAGATCCTTCATCACCATTCAGTATCATTGATCAGATGAAGAAAACAAACGTCAATATATCTATGTGGGAATCCCTATCCATCCTAGGCCAAAGAGATCTGCTGCAAGCTGCTATGAAGGACTGGCCAATTTCGAATCAGCAGGTTCAAAGGCAAGACAAAGTGCTTACAAATGTTTCCCAGCCTGAAGGAAATCATGGAGCACAACAAGGTAAAATGCTGAATCCCCCTCCATTTTATGTTTCATTGATCATAGGAGACAAGTTGGTACATAATTGCATGATTGACTCTGGGGCAAGTAGTTCAGTAATGCCTAAACAGATAGCTGATCAGCTAGGGCTCCAGTATGAAATAACAACTAAGGGAGTAGTGCAATTAGATGGGACAGCAGTAGCCACAGTTGGAATTATAAAAAACTTGAGTCTTACCTTGCATGCATGTCCCAACGTGGTTGTTTTGCAAGACGTCTCAGTCATAGACCTTCCACCACTCTTTGCCCTATTCTTGTCAAGGGACTTTACTACCAGGATTGGGGGATATTTGTCCGCTGATTGGTCACACATGCTGTTCAGAACGAGGTATGGAACTAAAGCTACAATTAGGTCAGAACCTATTGCAGACTTCCACATTGAACCCTATACTCCAAGTCATATTAATACCAATTGCTCAGCATTTGATCAAGAAGATCACCTCGGCACTGATGAAGCCGACACTAAGGTTGGAAGTATCCTGGATTTGACTCTTGATGAATGGGCAAGCAAGGTGCATGCTTTTGATCCTTATCAAGAAGTAGAAGAATCTGAGCTGGGGGTCTATTGTATACACGAAGAAAGTCAACCTATTCCTAGCATCACCAAGCCAAACCACAAGGATGAGAACGAGGTATGGCAACTGTTTTTTGATGGATCAAGGAGTAGACAAGGTGCAGGAGGAGGAGCCATGCTTATTTCACCGCAAGGAGTAAAGTATTATTCAGCTTTTAGATTTCAATTTGCATGCTCCAATAACACTGCTAAATATGAAGCCTTGGTGCAGGGGATGCATTGGGCAATAAAAAGAAAAATAAATAACTTGCAAGTTTTTGGGGATAGTGAGCTGATTGTAAATCAGGTCAAGGGACAGCATGCTGCCAAAAATGATCTACTCAGATGCTACAAGAACAGGGTGTGGGACCTCATGGAGGATTTTGAAGGTTTCGGCATCAAGGCCATTCCCAGAAAAGAGAATCAAGCTGCTGACAGGCTTGCAGCAGTAGGGGCAGCCTTTGACATCGTAGAAAACATTCAACAAGACAAGGTACAGCCAAACATCCACGTGATTGTGAGGCCTTCAGTGCCGGATAACGATGTCAGTTGGCAGGTATTTGAGAATGATCAACAAACCATCCGCTTCTTGCAGGAAGAAGCTGAGTTCTCAGCTAAGAATCAAGAGAAGTTGGAACAACAATATGGTGACCAGGTGATACAGCTGAGAACTGACAAGCTACCCAAGGGACTTGTCACCTTGGAGTCCATTTTTAACCCCAATGATTAGTTTAGAAAGGAGAAAGAAAATATTCAGGTCAAGAGGGAAGATTCGGTATCCATCTTGGTAAAAGAGAACAAGCCATTGCAAATTGGAAAAATGACAACTGAGCAAGAGAGATATGAGTTCATACAGCTTTGTCAAGAATTCCCTGACGTGTTTGCTTGGAGCTATGAAGACTTGAAGGGCTTCAATCCTAACTTAGCTCAGCATACCATCGAGTTGGATCCAAATACTAAGCCTGTCAGGCAGAAACAGAGACCAGTCAATCCACACATGGAGCCTCTCATGAGGAAGGAGCTGGACAAGCTGATTGAGTCAGCAATTATATTCCCTATCAAGCACTCAAGCTGGGTTGTGAACTTGGTTCCGGTCAGAAAGAAAAGTGGAGAGATCAGGCTATGTGTTGACTTCCGAGACCTCAATAGGGCATCTCTCAAGGACCATTAGCCACTCCCTTCCATGGAGCAAATATTGCAGGTCGTAGCTATTGGATCATAAAGGTTTTCGCTACTTGATGGTTACTCAGGCTTCAATCAAATTATGGTGAAGGAGGAAGACCAATTCAAGACAGCCTTCACAACCAAATGGGGCACGTATGCTTACAAGAAGATGCCATTTGGACTGTCGAATGCTGGAGCAACATTCCAGTGAGCTATGGATATGGCATTCAAAGGCTTGATCAACAAGGCAGTACTGATATACTTAGATGACATTACTGTCTTCTCAAAAAATGTTGCAGACCATCTCTTTCACCTCAGGCAAGTTTTTCAGAGGTGTAGAAAGTTTGGAGTGTCTTTGAATCCTAAGAAATGCATCTTTCTTGCACATGAAGGGAAACTCCTTGGCCACATTGTCTCCAAGGAAGGATTAGCAATTAATCCAGAGAGGGTTGAAGCCATAAGAGCTCTACCATTGCCAAGTCACAAGAAAGCCCTTCAGAGTTTCCTGGGAAGGATAAACTTTGTTCGAAGGTTTGTCCCAAACTTTGGAGCCCTTGTCAAGCCCATCACCAAAATGTTAAGGAAAAGCATGGTTTTCAAATGGACGGCAGAAGGCAAGGAAAGTTTTGAAGCAATCAAAGAAGCCATCTCTCAGGCACCTACTCTCATCAACCCTGACTTTTCTAAGGATTTCATCCTCTATGCGTTTGGAGGTGATGACACTATTTCTGCTATTCTGGTACAACAGAACAAATATAATGAGGAGCAACTGATTGCTTTCTTCAACCAGAGCCTAAATGACTGCAAATTAAGGTACTCTTTTATTGAAAAGCATGTGCTTACAGTAATCAGAAGCTTGAAGAAATTCAAGCATTTGGTCTCAAATAACAAGGTCCAGTTATTAGTCTCACATGCTGGGGTTAAGGACTTCCTCCTCAACAAAGATTTGAATGAGAAAAGGGCAGGATGGATCACCCATGTCATGGAGTATGACATTGAGATAAGGATCACCAAGCTGGTAAGAGGCAAAGGTCTGTGTGAGCAGCTCGCTTCCAAACAACCAGACAGCCCAAAAGATGAAGAAGACGCTTGTCCTGCTATTACAAGAAGATCAAAAACAGGAAAATGATGATGTGTTCACCCCCTGTTGGACTCAGAATATGATACATTTCCTACAAACAGGCATGTGCCCTCCAGAAATGAGCAAAGCGAAAAGAAGGTACTTCAGATTACAAGCAATTCCTTATGTGCTTGTTGATAATGTTTTGTTTAAAAGGGACATCAACGATGTTCTATTGAGATGCATCGGGACAGGTCAGATCGAGAGGATCTTACAAGAGTTCCATGACGGGGAGGCAGGAGGCCATTTCACCCCACGAGTAACAACTCTCAAAATCATGAAAGCTGGTTACTATTGGCCTACTGTATTCAATGATTGCTAATCATGGGTTAAAAAATGCAAGAAATGTGCATTCTTCACAGGGAAAGGAAGGTTAGCAGCACTTCCCCTTCGTCTAATTTCAGTAGATCATCCATTCATGCAATGGGGATTGGACTTCATTGGAGTCATCAATCCCAATTCGAGTCAAGGCCACAAGTGGATTCTTACAGCAACAGACTATTTCACCAAGTGGACCGAGGCAGTAGCACTCAAAGAGGCAAGTGAGTCTAGCATACTAGAATTTTATGAAGGGATAATAACCAGATTCGGTGTGCTGGCCACCATCATATCAGATAATGCATTAGCATTCATAGGTTCAAAAATTACAGAATGGGCTGTCAAGAATGGAATCTATTTGAGCACCTCCTCAAATTATTACCCGCAGGGTAATGGACAGGCAGAGTCCACAAACAAGAATTTGCTAAAAATCATCAGAAGGACTCTGAATGAAAATCAAAGAACATGGCATACAAGGCTAAAATCAGCATTATGGGCTGACAGAATAACACCAAAGAGGTCTACAGGTAATTCTCCCTACAAGTTGGTCTATGGGAAGGAGGCAGTATTGCCTATATCATTAGAATTGCCAGCCTTGGAGCTCATGAAGCAGCTTGAGTTATCTGAATTCGAACCAATGGAGGCCATGTATGCAGAATTGATGGAATTAGAAGAAATCAGAGAACATGCAGTTCAGATGATTGAAAAGGATCAAGTCGTAGTAAAAAGATGGTTTGATAAGAGAGCTAGGGCAAGGACCTTCCAGGAAGGGGACCTAGTTCTGAAATGGGATGCAGATCGGGCAAAACCAGGAAGGCATTCAAAATTTGATGCCATTTGGAGTGGCCCATATATGGTCACAAAGTGCAAGAACAACAATGCTTTCCAATTGGCCTCATTGGATGGTGAAGAACTACAGATTCCAGTAAATGGAATCTATCTCAAGCGTTGCTTCTAGAGGGAGGTTCACTACATCTGTAAATACTAGTTTAGATTTTCTTTCCTCCAAGTGCTTGTGCACATTGTTTTGCTGTAGATTAGTTTTGTTTTCCCTAAGTGCTTTGGCATAGGTTTTGCTGCTCTCAGGTTGTTTTCTACAGTTCAGAGTGTTGCTGAAGGGGAAGTTACAGTATCAGGCTTGTTTCAGGATAATGCTTAACTCCATGCCCGATGGACCACTAAAAGGCCACTGATCTTCTACCTAACAGGCAGGTAACCCCACTGAGTCGTCAAAATTGTTGTCAAAATTTCACCCCCCAGGGTAAAATTTCGATAACATGCATCAAAGGTTGCAGAAAGGCAAATAGCTCAATCCAGAAAAAATCACGAAAATCGGCTAAGTCCTAGTCCTAAGTGTTGCTCGGGACAAGTGGGACAAAAATGCCTGAACCAGCCGGTTCAGCCGAAATGAGCACAAGCAACCCAAAAGCAAATGGGACAAGTGGGACAGAAGTACGCGACGGGCATGAAAAGCCGATCCAGCCGAGGAAAAAAATTAGCTAACTGCTGAAGAGGATCACCTTCGGGACAAGCGGGACAAAAATGCGCGAAATGTCTGAACCGGCCGAAATCAGCACAAGGATCCCAAAAGCAATTGGGACGCGCGGGACAAAAGGACCTGAACCGGCCGAACCGGCCGAAAGGAGTCAAGTCAGTCCGAAAAAAGTGGAACAAGCGGGCTAGAAATACCCGAACCGGCCGAATCGGCCGAAATTGTCCCAAGAGGTCCAAAATCAAAAGGGACGTCCGGGATGGATGGACGCAAAGTACGCGGAAGACCCGGCAGGCCCGAGAACCATTGAGAAATTGCCACGTGTCCTCATAGGAGTAAAGGCCAGAAAAGTCAAAGGGTGAATTTTCGAGCACCGAGCCGAACAAATAGGATCATGCCACGTGTCCCATTTAAGAACCCACGAGGAAAATTCAAAGAAAATCCTGCTGAAAAGCAGAGGAGAGAGAATTATTCAGTGAATCAGAGCGCGCCATGTGTCATCCAAGTGGCAGAGCGCGGGAAGAAATTCAAAAATCTGTTTTCACCTGTTCCGTGTCCTAAATCTTCAGATTGACATATCTTTCGATCCAGAGCTCGGATTTACACGTTCTTGATATCAACGGAAAGCTTGTGAGATTCTCTACATGTTTCCAGGGTCAATCTTACATTTTGGTTCAGTTTGAAGAAAGAAAATCAGAAGACACCTCTGGCACGAAATAATAAGTAGAAGTGATGCTCAACTAACAACTTTAATGCAGCAGATAACCCGCCGCTTCTGTTAGGCAAACCGCCGCTTTGCCAGAACCCACCACTTCTGCCATGATGGACGAATTAAATGCAACCTAGAGGTGGTTGGGGTAGTTCGAATTCCTCTCTCTTTTCTCTCCCATTCTTCCTATATATTGTAAGGAGGGGTTTCTTTCTGGTGTTGGACATTTCTGCTTTGCACCCTCCCTTCTCTCCTGTTCATAAGAAGATTTGTGGAGTTTTCAAACCTCCCATATAGACTGTAACACCGTTTCTTGCTTTTGGCCATTGCAATGTATTAAATCGATCCTTAAGCAATATATATGTGTCCGTGGTTGCTTCTAAACCCTCTTACATATTTATTACTATCATTCTTGATCTTTCATTGCATTTTTGCTATCTGTGCATGGTGATGTGTTATATCTGCATGGTCTGTGTTTAATGTGGCAAAGAATATGTTCTTCATTCCTTGGTGCATCACCTCTATTAGCTTAGATTTATTTTATGCATCTTCTTACCTTGTCTCCTTGGCAGATTAGATTAGATTTTGAGAAAACCCTCTGCATATTTTGTGTGCACCTGAACAGAGGAATAGGAACCAGCCTTTCTCTGGAGATTCCTTTCTCACTCTTCAAGTCCCACACTTGGAGAAAGGATTCAATGTTATGCTATCACACTGGATATTAATATGATCAACCTGGAAAACTGATCAATATCCAAGGGTACTGTGATTTTGCATCAACAGTTACCTCATTTTGAAATAATGGAATATATACTGTTGGATTTATTGAAATTATATCAGGTATATTGTAATCAATACATGTACACTATAAAAAAATGATCTAATAAAATAAAATAGGTTTCTATCCTTAACAACATTTAACATCATATCTTTTTGAGCCATATTCATGTAGATTTAGCTTTAATCTTAAATCACAATAAACAACACACTTTTATTTTCCAATAAGCAGTGTCGACAAGATAATTTACATCTTGAATTGTATTCATATAAATCATCTTGATTTCCCTTTTAAAATCCAAGAAGGAATATGATTAACTAAAATTAACTAAACTATGTGGTAAGGGAATAGTTAATCTAGGCTATGAACAATTATAAATGAAGTAAATAAATGCAGCAAACAGTATGCTAATGATATAAGAAAATATATAAACTGAAATACTACACCCTAATGTGCAAGAAAGAAGAGGAAAGAACTTAGGTGGATAATAGATGTCTATCAGAATGTGTTACAGTGATGAATATAAAATTAGAAAGAAGGAATAACTATGTAGGAGTGTTGAAAAGGATGAATCTGGAGGATCTAACTAGACTGGGCACCTAGAGGAGGATTGGGGTGCCTATGGGCACTCTAGTCTATAATTTGGGTACCTTAGTCTATGAAAAATATCTATAACTAGTACTCGCAGGGTTAGAAGGTGATCTGAAACCCTAGCTTCTTATCATATCTACTTCGTTGTCTCGTACGAGATGTCATTGATATGAAAGAAATATTTGTAAAAGACCCAAAAGAAGTATCAAAACCCTGAAAAATGAAAGATACAAATGGATGGTTCATATTGACCACAGCTACCACAACAATAGGCTTACTAACTGAGTGTTGCACTACATTTTGAACTCTAATGTAGTTATGTTGAGTATGTACATTTCATGCCCTAGGTGCTCTTGTGCCAGTTGCACTTTGTGAATTAGTGATAAATAGCTAAATGTAGAAAATGTAATAGAATGTGTGCATGGAATAGAATTGAATCCCTCCCCCTATGAAGTGAGATGTAGATGTCTTAGCTTGTGCCTTGATGATGGAGCTAAGTGGATTCCAATGCAATAGATAGATGTAACTCTAGATGAGTGATAGTAGTAGATGATGCTAGGTCCATCATTATTGTCTCAAAACTTTATATCTATAAGGCTCTCTTGATCTAATTTCATAATTAACCTTGAAAAGGTTGACCACAAGAAATATAAAGATGTAAAATGGCTAGAAGAGGTCCAAAACGTGGTAGGAAAGTGCAAAAAGGACCGGGGCACCCTTGGTGGGACCAGGGCACCCATGAGGGACCAGGGCACCCATGGGTGCCCCAGTACTAATCTGGGCACCCCATCCAAGGATAAAATAATGTGGAATGTCATTAAATGGCTAGGCATATGGGTGTAATAGGTCATAAATTATGAAATAAAATATACAAGATGGCCAAAATATGGGGGTTAATTAGTACTTTCTTCACTCAATAACCTTCTAAATAGTAGTATGAGACCCGAATAAATAATGTCTAAATTACATGATTTTGTGACTACATTTTGCCCCCACTTTATGTTGGTGAGTATAAATCTTGGTAACATAAAGTAAATAGAAATACGTACCTGATGTTCATGAAGAGTGTAGTAGAAACATGTCAAAGGAATAGGAAAAAGTGTGGAATAACAAAAAGATGGAGGAGCATGGAAACTAAAGATGAAAAATGTGCAAAGAAAAAGTGACGAGAGTGAACCTAGGGTGGAACGCATGTGTGTATTTTTTTATGTGTGCACCAGCATGGTTAGTAAAGCATTTGTGTTATCATGGAATTTTGTTGTTGTTTTTGTTTTTTTTGCCCCCATTTGACTAATTTTTTCTCATACATCTGGATCCGTAAGGAGAAAATGATCAAGTAGTCAAATATGTATGTATGTAAGTGTAAAAAACCTATGTAAGTGTAAAAAACCTATGTAAAATACACATGTAAATGTAAATGTAAATGGAACATGTGCACCTGATCCATGTCAAGAGATAAAGTGTATACGGATATCATGTACTACAAGTTTTTTGGGCGATCTCACGTCATAGGCCGAACAAGTGTAGGGAGGAAATGCTCTTTTTCCTTCAAGCTCTAACTACTTCCCTAAACTGTGTGTATAGATCTCTGTATTTTCCTGGTTTTTTGGGTGATCCGACACCACTGGTCGAAGTAGTGTAGAGAGGCACACCCACTATAACCTCTAAGCCTGTAACTACTTCTTAGAATGCTAAGGACACCATGTCCTATAAATTATATTTTTATGGGGTTTGTAGACTGGTTTGAACCCACTTGGTGTATGTAACCCATAATGCCAAGGGAAAAAATTACACTGAAATGAACTAGTATAAATACGATGTGTTATTATGTAAAACCCCAAATGATGCCACCTTTTGGGGTCGCATGAGATGTCGTTGATAGGATAATACTGCCTTGAAAGAGGGCCAACCGCATGTACATTGTAATTTTGAAAAGTGCTTGGTAGAAACCAAGGCACAAAAAAATAAGAAAGATATCCAAAAATAAGTGTAAATATCCATACATGTAGAAAACAATGTATAGACTATGCAAACATTTTGTAATCTACTAAGAAAAGTAATGTAAACATGCAAGATGACAAGTAAGACACACAAATTGGGTTGCAAACATGGGAAACCTCTCACAATGTTGCAAGACACACAAGGCCATCATGGCTGCAAAAAATAAAAAAGTGTGCACACCAAACATAGGGAAAGGCTCACAAACAATAGCAATCAATGGAAGATAATATCATACAATGTAATCAAACAAGTATGGAAACCAATATCCTTGCATAAAAAAGTTGCACATGAAGCACCTGTTAGCATGGTAGAAATATAACTAGTTTGTAAAAAGTGTGTATAGTTAAGTAATGTAAAGTTTTAAGTATAAATTACAAAAATAGCACCTGGAAGATAGGAATGTGTAGATGCCCCCAACGACCAGTTCAGGAAGAGTAAAAATGCAAACATCTGTGTTGCGTATAAGATACATGTATCTTTGATCACAACTAGAAGAAGGTGTGAAAGTGCATGTATGGATGGCATAGATAAATTACATACAAGTAATCAAACTATAATGTGTAATAAAGTGATCATGAACAACAAAAGTAAGCAAGAGAATAAGCAACCATAATATGCAGCATGTTGTGGTTGGATAGAATGGAATGAAAAATGGAGTGATAGGATCCATGTGCCCCCTGAGTGGATGGAAATGTATGTAGTGAGGCTCATTTTTTTTACCCCCTCATCATTCAATAATGAACCGTAAACGAGAGTGCATCATCGGGAAATGTTCAAGTAGTGTGTGTTGTGTTGAACGCGTTGTGATGAATATGTAAGTGTAGTGATGAAATGCGACCTAGTGATGATGTGTGTATGAAATGCATAGTCGATGTGTATATCATGACCAAATGAATGTACAAGTGATGATTTAGCATAATCATATATCACTATAAGGTGAATGGATGAGTGATGATTTAGCACTAAGTATATATCATTACAAAATGAATGGAGGGTGTGGTGATGTAACCTAAGGTGTAGACCACGAGAACATGATAGAATAGGTGATGATTTAGCCTAAAGTGTATGTCACTACCAAATGAATGCTAGGGAGTGGTGATGTAACATAAGGTGTATACCACTACAAAATGATGGAATAGGTGATGATTTATCCTAAACTGTATGTCACTAACCTAGGATTTTCACATGGTGAAAGGTCAAGTAGTAAATGTGTAAGGTCCATTTGATTTGTAAACCCTCAGAAGTCGATTATGCACTGATGAACTAAAGTGTGTCATTGGGTAGTGAGTGTAGTGCATAGAATACAATATAGTATATGTAATGAAAACAATTGACCATGTGATGAGTGGAATGTGTAAATACATTATGTGTAGAATGCAATGCTAGGCATATAGAATGTGTAAAAAGGCATGTATGTAGTATGTAAGATGAGTAGTATAGGATATAAGAGGTGTCTGCAATGGTGTATATATAATTCATAAATTTCAAAATTTTGTAGGCTAAATGTAGAATGTATGGTTTATGATGTGTGATAAATAATGAAACAAAATATGTAAAGCCTATTGTGTAGTGTGTGGGGATCATGTGTAGTAAGCCCTCAATATTCAAGTGTGAACCGTAGCACAAGAGTGTGTCATCAGGTAATGAAACTAGAATGTATGATGAATATGTCTAATGTGAGAATATGAATGTATAAGAATGTAAAATATGATGATGATAACTATGTTAAGATGAGCTAGGGAGGATGTGAAGTGTTATGACCCCCAAGTGTGTGTGAATGATAAGAATGTGATGTAGTACTATATAGAATGAAGGGTAGGTATATGATGTTAATGTGATGAAGGGGGGTGTAAGCTATTATGCACCCAAATAAATACATGAAGAAATAGGTTATCACGTAATGCCATCCAAAATATCATTGCTCTTAGGTTCATAGACAAATGAGTAAGCATTAGTAACGTGATAAGCAATAGTATCAGGTGGGTTGCGTAATAAGCCATTAAGGCGTAAGTTATACTTTACGATAACATACTCCTCATTAGTGAATGGAGGAAGTGGACAACTGTGTACATACCAATGAGTAAGATTTTTAGTGTGTCCTAAAAAGAGCTATTATAAATGAAAACACGCCCAAAGGTCATAGGAAATGAAATTTCTATATGATCTGGATCTAGTGTACCGCCAATACAATCAAGCCATGATTTTCCTAATATAAGTGATGATTAGTGAGGAGTACATGATAAATGTACTATAAGATGAAATACACGTAAACCATAGTAGCGGTGATACACACAAATCCATAATAAAGATGAGGAGCACATGATGTAGGATAGAGGTCCTCAAAAGAAAACCCTAAGCGACCTAGAACAACATTGTATGTAGGATAAAATGGAATGTGTTACCAATATGAGTCATTCATGAAAAGTGTACAAGTGAATGGCACGCATGCTAAGGTAGGTGGTATAGGTGAAGGTGGAAATGATAGAGTGATTTCCATAGACTGGAAAGGCCTCTGATACAGAATCATAGCAGTAGTAGAAGCAGGTGGCATATAAGAAATTGCATCTATCATAAAAATAGTATCATCAATTGGTGGTAGGTGAGGTGGTGCTTCGATAGGTTGAGGCTCATCCATAGTGTTAGTGTGTAGAACAGAAATACCAATATGAGGAGTATGGTTACAATATTGGAATGGATCAAAGTCACGAAGGATAGTATGCTTAACATCTTCATGTAAAAACTTAACATAATTATGGAAAGTAGAAGAAAACAACTTGGATAACATGTAGCCATGGCCTACCTAACATAAAATTGTAAGAGATGAGAAGGTCACTGGCAAAAAATATTATGTTGATAGTTTTAGGTCCAATAGTGATGGGTAATGTAATATGACCAAGACATGGGCGAATAGAACCATCAAAATCACATAATGAAATAGAAGATGGACTAATGGCAGAAGTAGAAAAACCTAATGCCTTAAGGAAGGACATGGAGCATAGGTTAATTTCAAATCCATTTTTGATAAAAGTGTGTTTGACAACTATATTATAAATACAACCTATGATGTGCCATGGTGGTTCGTTATCGAAATCATTATCATCGGTAGGAAGAGAAGACTAAAATTTGATATGATTATAGAATGCATCGTCAAAGGTTTGATAAAGAGAGTCAGGGTGGGAGTTAGGAGGAATGAAAGTAGTGGTTAAAAGATGTTGGATTCTAATCCTAAGGTTGGGATGAAGAAGTAAGTAATCAGTAATGGAGATACTCATGATTCCTGAATACAAAGAAAATCCCTAGAAGGTGCAATGAATAAGTATCGGGTTCACAAAAATGATTAAATAGAATTAACTAAACTATGTGATAATTGGATAGTTAATCTAAGCTATGAACAACTATAAATGAAGTAAACAAATGCAGTAAATAGTATGTTAATGATCTAAACAAATATCTAAAATGAAATACTAAACCCTAATGTGCAAGAAAGAAGAGGAAATAACACACCTAAATAATAGATGCATGTCATACTACATCGCAATGATGAATAGAAAATCAAAAAGTAGGAACGAATGTGTGGGAGTGTTGAAAAGGATGAAGCTAGAGGATCTAACTAGACTGGGATGCATGTGGGTGCTCTAGTCTATAATATGGGTGCCCTAATATGTGTAAATGCTTTATAGCTGGTACTCATAGGGTCAGAAGGTGTTCTAAGACCCTATCTTCTTTTCATATCTACTTCGTTGTCATGTGTGATATGTCACTTATATGAAAGAAACACCTGTAAAATATCCAAAAGAAGTATTAAAAACCTATATATATATATATATATATATATATATGTAAATGAATAGGTCGGACTAACCTCATCTGCCACAACAATGGGCTTACTAATTAAGTGTTGCACTACATTTTTGACTTGGATGTAGTTCTGTTGAGTGTGTGCATGTCGTGCCTTAGGTGCTCTTATGACAGTCACACTTTTTGAATTAGTGAAATAGATAAATGTAGAAAATGTAATATAATTTGTGGAAGGAATATAATAGAATCCCTCCCCCTATGAAGTGTGATACCGATTTCCTAGCTTGTGCCTTGATGATGGAGTTGTGTGGATGTTAATGCAATAAATGGATGTAACTCTAGATGAGTGATAGTAGTAGATGATGCTAGGTCCGCCATTATGGTTTCATAACTTTATATTTATAGGGTTCTCTTGATCTAATTTCATAATTAACCCCGAAAAGGATGACCACAAGAAAGATAAGGATGTAAAATGGCTAGAAGAGGCCCAAAAAGTGATGGGAAAGTGCAAAAAGGACTGGAGCACCCCTGGTGGGACCAGGGCACCCATGGGTGCCTCGATGCTAATCTCAGTGCCCTAGTTAAGGCTAAAATAACACGAAATGTCATAAAATGGCTGGGCATATGGGTGCAATGGGTCACAAACTATGAAATAAATTAAACAAGATGGCAAAAATATGGGGGTTAATTAATAATTTCTTCACTCAATACCCTTCTAAATAGTAGTATGAGACTGGGATAAACAAATGTCTAAATTGCATGATTTTGTGACTACATAAGAACAAGTTCTTTTCTCTAGACTCATATTACCTTTTGATATCTTAAAGGTCATCCTCTACTATTGAAAAATTACAATTTCCTTAGAAATAAAATATATATCCATTAATGTCACATGCAACTATACTTAGATTGCAGTAAAATGTTTATTTCTCAATAGCTCTAAATCCTATTTCTAAGAATGTAAGCAGTGATCAAAATATTTACAAACACTATCATCAACTTCACAAATAGAATGCACTCCTTAATTAACCAATTTATTTTAATGTCATGAAACTTAAAACAAGCCATTCATTCATGTATTAACCATACATAATCCTGAGAATGGGTCTGAATCATTCAACTATCAGACAATCATTCACGTAGATATTCAGGGTCATTTTCTTTTTAATAAATCTTCCCAACTAAAATTATTTAGAATGTATTTCCTATGGAAGATTACTTAACCCAAACCCCTTTTTTAATCATTTGAGTGGCCCAAGTATTCTTTCCTTAGAACTTAATAAATCTAAGTTTCTAATAACCACACAGTAAACAAAATAATTCAAACTTCGCCTATTATAAGACAAGTAACCAAAGAGTCGAATTCCTTCGATCGAATTAACGAAGCATAACATAATATGATTATTTCTCCTACCTGAGTGAGCTCCACTTCTACTAAAAACCTATGAAGGTTTTTAAATTATATCGCTATCCCCAACCAAAGTTTAAAGATAATACCCAATTGGGTTTAGATTCCTTAATGGCTTCTATTAAACGAAGGGACAGATCGTAATAAACATATGCCAAGAATAGCTCGAAAGATAACCAACCCAGTCAAACACTGTAAGGATTTCCCAAAAACACACACTGAGAAACTCATTTAAAACAATTTGATAACAATCTCTCTATCCCTAAAATCTCAGCCACAACCAATGAAATACAGCTTAATGAGCCCAATACAAAAAGAAGCAATATCCTATAAATTTTTCACAATAAGAATAAGGAAACACAGTCTTGGGTTCTTAGGAAAGATCACCAATTAAAGACTATATTTTAACACAGATTCAAATACTCAAATGAATGATGAAACCCATTTCACAAATTGATAAGATTGTAAACATGCAATAGGAAAAAATACAAAAATCAATCACTTATCACCTAGTAGATATTTTATCATTTAGAAACAAAGTATCCAAAGAAATGGAAGTAAACCATGCTTGTATATAAGAATATTTTTGTTGTTTCTTTCCACTAAATTTTGTGTAAAATCCTTAGCAGGTTGAGTAAAAAAGCATCCCAATGAAATATTTTCTCCAAGTATTATAACCCCAAAAAGTCCCCTTTCTTACTAATTTAATCCATATTTATAAGCCCTTAATGCCCAAACTAGATGCATAACATTTTAACAAAGGATTTCAAATAGCTAGATTTGTAAAATAGTTTGCCAACCTCCACCAATACTTCATAAAAACTACATGCATTAGCTCAAACCAGAAGGAAGTCTTAAAATAGCCATCAAACATTAAAAATAACTTTGAACAATGCATGAGTGGTAGCTTCTAGAGGAAGATTTGAGTTCTTCAAAAACATTTAATTCTCATTAACTGCATGTAGGTGCCACATCATGGCTATACTTATCCACCTACTTTTCCATCTCCAGTTTCCCACCATAACTGGCAATGTATATAACTCGGGAGGTCCAAAAATATTTTAAACAAATTGGATATAAACCTTTATCCATGCATGGGTCGTTAACCAACCAAATTTAATTATTAATCCATTCACCCAATCTCAAATATGGTCAAAGACTCAAAGAAAACATTATAGTATAAACCAATATGTATGGTGTTTACAACAAAGATTGAATAAGTGAACAATTATCCATCTTGGCATGGTCAGTGATCCCATTAACATTAATCAAAACCATTACATATGGTTATTCCATAATGCTAACTATAATAAAGACATTGCATATGGTCTAAGGCCATAGTATTTAACCTTTTATTAAACCATACAAAATTTCTTTCCAATCATTTGTACCTACCTTTTCCAAGACAAGAAGCATAATAATTCAGTTTTAAGCCAACCATGTGAACAAGATCTTTCACTATAATGGAGTATCGATTGGTTGAAGGTGATTTATCAACCAACAAGTTCTAATTTATCATGTATTTTGATCAATAATTTAGTCATCCATAGAGCATTAAATGTGTTATGATAAAGATATTAAAAAGTAAAGTAGATAATCAAGATCAATAGACCAAATTAATATTTTCTTTCCACACATTGAATTACAATTGACTTGCTGATAAAAATATCATTAAACTAACTTTGAACTTTTTACCTTAACGGTCCCGAATTCTACCTACCCCTTGTTGAGGACCACCATTATGCTTTACAGTATTTGATCATCATGATAATAGAAGAAGATTAGAAATATATAGTCATATCTTTATCTCAATATTGATATAACACTATCAAAGCCATATATGGATTGCCAATCATCAACAACCCCTTAACGCCAGTAGTAATATATGCACATCTCATAAACATGTGTAGCAACAAAGGAATATACCAATACATCAAATCATTACATTCAATAACGTAATTACTCATAAAAAACATCATATAAAGGTGCACTACAATATCCATTATAGGTAAATCAGTCCTAGCTATATCTCCCATCATTGAAATCATCATACTCAGCATGGTAAGTACATTCAACCATCAAAGTAAAATAATAATAATTTATACATGTTAATTACTTTGTGAATGCTTGGTGACAAGTGTTGTTGCATGATTAGGCATGCAACTACGCGTAAGTTTGTATATCATTATCAAGATATACATACACATGTATAGTGCATACTCATCTACACAATAGTGCTTACCTCCCTACCTTCGTAAACCACTCTTCATTTTACAACTTATCCTTTCAACGAAGTAGAATGAAATTTCAGGATGTGACATACTTCCCCCTTTAATGAATCATCATCCCAATGATTTTACTCATTAATTACAATTAGAATAATCAAATATAGGGTTGTATCTTATAGCTAAGGAGAAAATTCAACATTTTAATCCAAAAACTCACAATTTTTTCCCAATTTCTGACTATCTATTTTAAAATTTATTGGTTGTAACAACCTTTCAACCATAAAAATTTTTCACATAGTCAGTGCTATGGAAAAATGTTTTCATTGCAGTCAGTCATAACATACAATATTATTTTGTATACATAACATATATTCAAAAATAAGTTATATATCATTGTAAAAAACAAATAAAACACCTTTTTTCAATTCATCTATGTTTTTCCTAAGTTGTGAGTTTGATACAACACTTGTATTTTCAAAACTTTCCCTGTGCTTTTCCTCTTTTTTTAAATGTACACAACGATATTCTTCTCTCTAGCTGGTCTTACCAAAATAATTCCATGGCTTTTTTCTTTCAAGAATTTACTTACAAGAAACAGGTTTCATCCTAGCACTTCTTTCTACACAAGGATATGAAACAATATGTATTCTAGATAATTTAAGTGAAAAATCTAACCTTACAGGCTATTGGAATTTTTGCTCTAGGATTTTCAAAGGATTACACACATCCAAGTGATAATTTTGGCATCTTTTCCGCATAATTTAGTGTTATTTTTGGGTTTCACCCTCAGAAGACCTTATCCGAAACCCATATTTTCAAAACTTACCTAGTCAGAAGTTTCATTGTTTCCTTTAAGCCTAGAATATGTTGCATAAAGTAGTTCTTTCCAGATTTATATTTTCAGATCCTTTTCTAAAGGTACTTATACTCTTTATGTATAGTAATACTTGTTTTCCTTTTTCACACTTAACCCTTCTATTTTTTTATAACATCAAATATAATTTTTTTGGCAGTCCTTATATGTTGATAACATATACCCATTTTAGTTATTTCTTTACTTCCTACAAGAAAATTTGTATTTTGTAGGTCACTTCAGCAGAAGTATGCTTCTTGTGACTCTGCATATCAATTATTCAATACACTTTTCTTGTAAGTTAACATTATCATCTCATATTTGGATGAATCTCTAGCCATTTATGCTATCTTGTATTAAAATTAGGTTGCGTGAATATATTTTCCAGCCCTAATTTGTTGTTTTCAATTATGAAAGATTTCTCATCAGATTCTGCCTCAAGTCTTGTAAGTCATATGTTATTACAAAAATTTACATGTGGTGGGGAGCATAATTCAGTTCAAGCTCTTTCAATTCTTGTATTTTATAAGCAATAACCAATTTTTTTTGTAGAAGTGTTCCACCCAAACCCCTTTCCTAGGGAGTTCCATTACCCCAATGAAGTTTCTATTGGGACCCAGAACCTTCAAAACAAGTTTTGTTAGTTTATTTTTAGCATAATAAATGAAATTTTTAACTTTCTACTCCATAGTTTTAGAAATAGTGTATCCTCAAAGAAGAATACTCAATTTTTTTAACCACTTATAAGTAGTTTACTCATACCTACTTAAAACAATTATCGTTTTATTTGATAATAAATTAGTGATCAAAAAGATCATGAGGTGATCCTTACTTCCGAACAATTATGGTCATACAGCCCATTACCACTAAGTATTCCATACTTAGTAACATTTTGGGATGGCTACATTTAATTCATACAAAAATCAAATCCTTTTTCAATATATCTCAAAGGATCAAACATCATTACTAATTTGAAATAAATATAGTTCTGAAATCACTTTTCCCAAATAATAATGATCTCATGCAAACATCTTCAATAACAATTTTTTAAGTCACATCTTAAATATTTTATTTAAAGCTTCCTTAAAAACACTTTCTTAGAGAAACTTCCTACCCAACTCAAATGAGCTACCAGAACACTTTGAATCTTCTTGGAGAGCTTGTAAGAGCTCTATACTCTGCAAAACTTAAAATATGTTATTAAAGGAGTATATATTCATATGAAACATTCATCTAAATTGTATATCTCTCCCCCTTTTTTATCAAAACTAGGCTCTACATAAATTTACCTATATATGAAATGATGGATCAGATGGTTATCAATTGTATTAAATTTCCATAGGATATATGCACAGCCATTCGGTTGCAAACAGGTTTTCCATAAATATAGAAGAGTGAATGGTATCAACCTAGGGCTTCTCTAACAGCCATATTTGATATGATATGACTCTTGGAAAATCAAATCACTCTCAAAAACCATACTCCTTCAAAAAGCAGTAGGCTACAGCCCAACCATACTTAACGGTGATTCAACACAATTCTAGACTGAAATGGGGGTTGTTTTATATGAATGTTAAACAATATGTAATAGATCACACATATGGCATGCATTTAAATTACCATACTTGAATTAGCAAGAGAATATTATACCCCTTTTACACTCAGCAAAAATCTAGGTTTTTGTCAAAGTTTGACAAGCATTCAGCCTATTTTAGAACTCATGGCCATATAAACTAGTATTATCATAATGAGGAAAGATGAATTAATTCAAGGATACAACCATATAATTTGCACTCGGTTCACATACCATAAGAGCAATATTAAATCAACAATACCTAAATGATAAATACATTTCCTTCTTTATTTCAGTATCAAATATTTCTGTTTAATTTCTTAAATAACATATTAATACCAGAGATATAAAACCATATTATATTCTATATTCTATAATAATGCAACAGATTTTAGGTTAGATAGTCTATGATAGATAATGATAACATGATCATTAATTTGATCCCTAAAATCTTATAAGACAAGTGTTAACAGCTTAGTTCCAGAATTGGAAATCATTAGTAAAATTAGTCTTACGTTTTTAAGAGGAATTTCCTTTCTATGCCATGTGTGCTTTCTATTTCCTACATACCTCCAAGGAATTTTTATTTTTTTCAAAACATTAAACTGCTTATCAACATTGGGGCACTGAATGAAATTCAAGATTCATAAGCCTCTAAATGAGTTTAAGTATAACTCTAATTCCATAATGAATTTAAATAGTTTCAATGTTGTATTGACAGAAACAGATCTACAATTGTTTTTACAAAAAAATTCTCATGTGAAAAAGAAAATACGAGATTTCTCATTCATTTTTTAGCTAATCACTAGATATAAAGAACTCGGTTGTACTAGTATTATATTAAAATAGCAACAGGAAGTCCTACATAACTTACCTGACATCTAGTTAGGAATAACTTGGTTCCTTTTCTTGGCATTTTAGCGACTGCAACATACACCATCATTTGTTTATTGTTTTTCCCTTGTTCCTTTAGGAAATTTCATTATAATAGTGGCCTCCTTCTCATTTGATACATCTTTCAATAGGTGTTTTTTGACCGCATTACTTTTTACCATATGCAGTGTTGTTCTGTGCATTCTTGCTTTTTATTATAGCATATTTTACTTTTTTATTCCTGGAAATCCACATTTTACTACCATATCTTTCCCATCACTTTTTTCCTAATAGTTAATTGTGAAGAAGAGCTAATGCTCTTTTTATATTCTCTTATTATGATTTGGAATTGATTGTAGATTATGTTCTTTCCTTTTGGAGTTTCTGAGCACTACTTCCACAGTAGACAGTCCACACCTATCTACTTCATCTACCCTTTTTTGGGTTTGATTTCATATTGGATTATAGTTCCAAAACCTACTATCAAAGACTATTCAACAGTCTACTGTTTCCCTCGTTGATTTTCACCAATTAGTTCAATTTGATTGTCTTGACTGATCATTTCCACTCATTCCCAACAGCTCAAAGGTGGTTATCTAGGTTCAAGTATCCTTAAGGATTGTTAGAATTTTTTATCTGACTTCTTAATTGCCGAACCTACAGTATAACCTAGTTCAATTCATTTTCCATGGTGCATCCTTCACATATCCATTTTACTCAATTAACAATGTAACATGTTTGGTTAGTGTAAGGACACATTAATTCCAAGAGATGCAACCTTCATCTCTGATACCAAAATTAAACACCCAAATTATGCTTCAATAAATTAAGGGAAAACAAATTTTAAAAAACCATTTAATTAATTTGATGCCTTCAATGATTATCAGAATCCAATAGATTAATCCAACATACTAATTAAATTTCCAAAATCCCTTAATTATTTTTATGTTGCAATGTTTAACATCATTAATTAATATTCCATAATCCATCTGATAACATCATAACCATGTACAACAATAAATGCCAATTAGATCTACCTAATCCCATTTTTCATCACTCTTTTGAGTGTGCTTAATTATTAGATCTACCTGATCTCCTTAATCACCACTTTATGTAAGTGTACATAGCTTGTGTGTAATTGGTTAACCATTTTATTCATGTCTGTGAACTGGTGAAGTTTCAAGTGTCTACCTGAAAATCAGTTTACTGAGTTTCATCTGGTATCTCACACTATTTTATTGGAACTTGTTGAACTTACAGTATAACCAACTAGTACAGTACTTAGGCCAAATTTTTCAATTTAGGCTTTGCATTCTTAGTTTTTTTACCGTACATAAGTCACTCAAAAATTGTCCCATCACCGCATCATCATTCCACACAGTTATCTGGATTCTTATCCATTGTCTTATTATTAAGTATACAATTAAGCATTTTAATTTATTCAATTCCAATAAGGTATGCTTTCATCCTATGGATAGGTTAACTAAGTTTTATGATGATATCCAAATCATGATATACACATCCAATGATCTCAACAAGTCATTGGATAAAGTATGTACCTTATTTCACATTATCATCAACTATATGAATCTACCATAATTGATTAGGTTTAGTCAAGTATAAGACTTAAACCATTTCATGATATAAATTAAACATCAGTAATGTTCATTATTAGATAGTTATACATTATTTTCCTAAGTCAGCTATGAACATCTTTACTATTTCATGCATTCAAAAATTACCTTCATACTTTATTCCAAATCGTCGTACTACTCTCACTAAAGTACAATAGAATTAGGTATGATCTTATGATGAAAACTTAATATTTTAAAGTGTAATTTGTTGCCAACAAAAGGAAATAGTTTGATTCCCAATGATTCAAACATATAATTTGATTTATGTCCTCATACTTATCTATGTTTAACAGATACATATTCATGTTTAAGAAAGGTGCACTTAACTTGTTACACGTCCTTTATTAATGATTAGAATTCATAACATAGCAGCGAGATATCATTCATTATGATTATCTCCTAGCACGTTATTATTGCATTAGGTTATCGTTAACATTTATATGATTAATCATGAAGCTTATAATTATTCAATTTATTTTTATCATTTAATGCATATTTGAATGTGTCTTCATAGGAACAAATAACAACTATAAATTTTACAGTGTTGGGTATTTTTCTTGTATTTTTCAAATTGTGTTATCTCATCAATAATCAAAACTTAATAGAAGAAAGTCATCATATTATACTTACAATATTTCATTCCTAATCTATCGTAATTTATTCAGACTATATTTTCTATGGAAGATTACTTAACCCATACCCCTTTTTTTAATCATTCGAGTGGCCCAAGTATTCTTTCCTCATAAATTAATAAATCTAAGTTTCCAATAACCACACAATAAATAAAATAATTCAAACTTGTCATATTACAAAACAAGTAGCCAAATATTTGAAGTCCTTCAATCAAATTAGCGAAGCATAACATAATATGAGTATTTCTCCTTCCTAACTAAGTTCTACTTCCACTAGTAACCTGTGAAGGTTTTTAACTTAGCTCGTTTTCCCCAACCTAAGTTAAAAGATGATATCTAGTTGGAATTAGATTCCTCAATAGATTCTATTAAAGGAAAAGATAGATTTTAGTAAACATACGTCAGGAATAGCTCGATAGATAACCAACCCAATCAAACACTGTAAGGATTGCCCAAAAACCCACAACAATCAACTCGTTTAAAATGAACTGATTATTAGTTTGTTAGATTGGATAGTTGTTCATCCATTTGCTAAGATTAGATAATAGTTATCTTATTGTTGAGAATGTATTAATTATTTTCTAATTATTGATTTCCTTTAGTGACACCTTGCAACCAAATTTATTATGGTTGTTCAGTTGTTATGTATCTCAGTCGTCGATTAAGAATCGATCTCAGCCATTGGTGTTCCAATGAGAGTAGTATAAAAAAAATTCATTGGGCATTTGGAGAGTACAAGTTTGGAGAAGCATTTGCAGTGATAGAAAATGAGTTTGTAAGTTTGCAGTGATAGCAAATAGTCTTGTAGTGTTAGCAAGGGCATAATGATAGCATTGGGGATAGTAGTGGGGGAATATCAGCGGGAGAAGTTGGTAGATTTTCGAAGTTCTACTAGTAAGAGGCAAGGAATCTTTGTATCACTTAATTTTCTGAAGTTAATCATTTGTAGAACTAGTTTTCCCTTAGGGTTTTTCCAGGGAAATTTTTTCTAAAAATATTGTGTTCATTGTGTTACGCATTTCTTTCCATATTCCTATTAGTGAAGTTATAGTTGTGTTATTTTTTGATATTATCTGTGAATTAGTTTTCAGCAATTAAATAATATTTTAAGTAGGAGATTAATAATCAGTGACTGCAATAGAATTTTCACATGGTATCAGAGAAGTGTTAAGGGTAGAAAAAGGTTTGTCATAGGAAAGAAATTGAGGGTTTCTATAACCTAGTTTGATCTCTTTAAATTTTTATTACTTTTATCCTTTGAGATGGCTTCAGCTGGTTTGAGAGATCAGGATAGATTATATGGTGCCTCAAATTTTGGTGTCTGAAAAGCCAAACTTTCTTTATTGTTGGAAGAGAATGGTATAAATAATTATATTACCATTGTTGTAGTTATACCTACAGATGCAACACAGCTTGCAACATACAAGAAAGAGGATTCTAAAGTGAGGAGGATTGTCCTTGATGGTGTTAAGGATCATATTGTTCCACACAACTCCAAGTTGGATATGGAGAATAAGATGTGGGATGCCATTCTAAATCTATACCAAAATGTTACCACCAATAGGAAGATGATTCTTAGAGAAAAGTTTAAGAATACCCAGATGAACAAGGGAGAATATGTTACAAGTTACCTCACCAGACTTAGAATTTTCAAGGATAAGTTAATAGTTGTTGGTGATAGCCCTAGCGATGATGAGCTAGTACGGATAGCCCTAAATGGGTTTACTAAACAGTGGGATGTTTTTGTTCAATTTGTTACTGGATGAGACACCTTACTGAGATGGGATTGACTATGGACTGATTTTACTCAGGAGGAGTTTAGACTAAGTCTTTTCAATGGGGCCAACAAGAGTCAGAAAAGTGAGGGAGAACAAGAAAACTTTTCCCTAGTGGGAAAAGGGAAAGAAAAGAAGGGATTAAGAAAAGGATAAAATTATCAAAGTGATAAGAAGAAGAAGGACTTGTTTAAGGTCAAGTGCTTTGGTTTTCACAGGTTTGGCCACTATGTCAGTGATTTCTTGGATAGGAAGAAGGGTAAGAAGCAGGTGGCAACTTCAACAAGTGTGGAAGAACTCTCCAGTAGAATGGAAGATGAGTTTGCACTCATAGCTTGTATGGTCAGCTAAACCTCAGAGTGTGTTTGGTATATAGATAGTGGGGCGTCATTTCATAAGACTAGTTACAATGAGGAGGACACCAATATCTAGATTTCTATGAGGAACTTGTCCAATATTAACCTAGTTGGGAAAGGGACTGTTCAGTTTTAGAGGGACAATGGAAAGATAGTTCCACTTCATGATGTCTTGTATGTGCCAGGATTAGGTATGAATATGATTTATGTATATTTTCTTCAGGATAAAGGGTATAATGTACTTTTTAGAGGGACACATGTGTTGATTAAGTACAATGATTGGAAATCACCCATAACTATTGGATTTAGGAGTGGTCACCTTTATAGGTTATAGTTTGATAATCCTAAGGAACTTATGATTAGTAGTAATCCTACAGATATTTGAGAGCTATAGCATAGGAGGATGGGCCATATTCATCATGGAGCACTTAAATTGCTTCATGAGATAGTGACATGTGAGAACAGAGCATGATGATGTATGTAAGGGATGTTTGTTGGGGAATGTTTTGAAAGAATATTTTCCAAGGAGTGAAAATAGATCTAAGGGTGTTCTTGATCTAGTACATTCAGATGTATGTGGACCAATGTCGATAAAGTATCTCAAAGGATATGAGTACTATGTTACCTTTTTTGATGATTTCTCCAGGAAGACCTAGATATACTTTTTGAAGACCGATGATGAGGTTTGTAGTCGCTTCCAAGATTTCAAGGCTCTTGTGGAGAACTCAACAGGAAGGAAGATAAAGGTTCTTCGGTCAGATAATGGAGGTGAGTACAAAGGAAATGACTTCTAGGATTTCTGTACTAGAGAAGGAATCAAGAGAGAGTGGATGGTTCCTTACAATCTATAACAGAATGGAGTTGCTGAGAGTAATAATCATTCTATATCAGAGGCAGCAAGGTCTATGCTACATGACTATGACATGCCCCGCTACCTATGGGAAAAGGTGTGTAGTACAATAGTTTACATTTAGAATAGGGTTCCACACAAGGTACTAGGGAAGATGACACCAGAGGAAGCTTTCACATGGAAGAATCCAGATGTAAGTCACTTTAGGATATTTGAGAGTTTGGCATATTTTCATATTCCAGAAGATACGTGTACCAAGTTAGATTAGACTATAGAGAAGGGGTACATTGTTGGGTATAGTGAAACTTTAAAGTCATACAGGATTTTTATTCCATGGACCAGAAGAATTATTGTCAGACGTGATTTCAAGTTCATGGAGGACAAAGCATTTAGAAGGTACAGATATTTTCCAGTCGATTATCAAAGTGAGGAGCCAAAAAAATCTCCAAGTCGAAGTCAAGGGTAGAAAATCTTAAGTACAATTACTAGTACAAGCATAGACTCAGGTAGTGAAGATTCATAGAGTATGGAGCAACTAGTGTAGTTTGATATGCATCTAGAAGATATAGAGGTTGATATTTCATCCTCTACAGTTGGCAGCAAGAACCATGAGATTCAAGACACACAAAGGGATACTCAGGAGTTTGTGGGATCTCCTAGGAAGAGTACGAGATAGAGAAGAGAACCAGACAAGTTCAATGGCTATGTGGCATTAGTCATCCAGTTGGTAGATAGTGAACCTTCCAGCTATCAAGAGGCTACAAAACATCAGGTATGGCGAGATGCTATGGTTGAGGAATATACTTCCATAATACAAAATGATGTGTGGGAGGTAGCTCCTATACCAACAGATAGGGAAGTAGTTGGATCACGCTAGATCTTCGAGATAAATCATGGTGCAGATGGTAGCATCAAGAAATACAAGGCAAGGTTTGTAGAAAAGGGGTTCTCTCAGAAGGAGGGAATATACTATGTGGATGCATTTGTTCTAGTGGCCAGGTATACTTCTATACGAGCTGTAATCTCATTTACAACGTAGATGGGATGGCAGATCCATCAAATGGATGTTAAGACAACATTCGTTAATGGTGAATTGAAGGAGGACATATACATAGAACAACCAGAAGGATTTTTAGCACACAACAAAGATACCCATGTGTGTAGCTTGAAGAAAGCCTTATACGGAATCAAGCAAGACCCTAAAGTGTGGTATGAGCACATTGATACATACTTGTAGGAAATGGGCTTTTTGAAGAGTGAGGCAGATGCTAACCTCTACTACTTGGTGGTTGGGTGCGAGGCTCTGATTCTTGTTCTATATGTAGATGAATTTTTTATTATAGGTGCACTAGGGCTCATAGAGGATTGTAAGAGGGACCTTGCAGAAGAGTTCGAGATGAAGGACTTGGGACTCATGCACTATTTTCTAGGCATGGAGATGTGACAGAAAAATGGAGAGATTTTCCTTGGTCAAGGGAAATATGGAAGAGATTCGAGATGGAGGATTGCAAATCCATGTCTACATCTATGATCACTAATTGGAGAAAGGTAGATACATCTAAGCACAAATATGTAGATCCCACCTTATACAGGTAGTTAATTGGTTCACTCATGTATTTGGTCAACACCAGGATGGATATAGCATTTGTAGTAAACTCTCTTAGTCAGTTCATAGTTGAGCCAAAGAGAGTGCATTGGACAGTAGCTAGGCATGTGTTGCATTATTTGCATGGTTGGTGAAGGAATCAAGCTAATAGGCTATACTGACATAGATTGGGCTAGTAGTACAATAGATAAAAGGAGCACTTTAGGGTTAACAAAAAATTTACTATCAATTATTCATCTTCTAGATCACAATCTTAAGATTGACTTTTATATTCATTCCATAAATAAAATGTGTTTAATTCAAGATAAATAATGAGGCTCAAAAATAGTTTCAAAATCCTCCAATGTGGGACATATGTTCCAACTTGATTTTTTCCACAGATATGATCAAGAACTTGCGGCTAATAATTCTACCTCTACATAATTATGGCATTAGAGAGTTGGTCACATTAGTTTCAAGTATCTCAAAACACTTCACTAGTACAATATGGTAAAATGATTTCCATCTCTCTAGAAGGATACAGATAAGTGTCATCACTGTAGTAGGAGAACAACACATAGCTTCATTCCATAAGAGTACTCATCGAGCTCATGGTAAGCTTGATCTGGTTCATGTCGATATTTGCGGTGTGATGTAAATGAGTCATTCTAGATTTCAATACTTCATGCTTTTTGTTGATTATTATTCAAGGAAAATGTGGATATATTGTCTTTGTAAGAAAAGTGAAGATTTTGAGACTTTCAAGAAGTTCTAAGTGGTTGTTGAGAAAGAGACTGGTTGACACATCAGAACTCTCCACTCAAATTGAGGGGGCGAATTCACCAGTAATAATTTCAAATCCTACCTATAAGCTCACATAATTCATCGATAGATACCTCCTCCACACACACCACAGCAAAATCATGTTGTTGAGATAAGAAATCATACTATCATGGAAATGGTGTGTTGTGTGACGCCCGTTAAAAACAACTCACTTGAGACCCAAAAAAAAACCTAGGGTTAGTTAGAAAATTATGGAATAATTTTTTTTATTAGAAGTGTCTACAATCAAGTTGCAAGATAACCGTTGATACATTCAATTTCTGGAACAATTCTACAATTACTAGATCATACTTTTCATTTATTAACAATTATCAGAGGTCACATGGTCCAACTTTTAGGGTTAGAAGTTTTAGTTAGGTTCAGGGAGTAGACTATCATCATACCCACTCTCTAACAGGATCATAATTTGAACTTGATTTTTCTCACTCTTAAGGCTTCCAAAATTTCTCTAAATCATTTCCATTGGATAGGAAATTTTCTCACCTTTCTGGTGATATAAATAATTTCTCCTAACTGCTTCAGAAACTCAAGATATGGGTAGGTAGACTTTAGGGGTCAAATTCTCCCCAAGTGGACACATGGCGAGAGGGGAAGAAAATTCATTTTTGGGTTGGTGGGTTGCAGGGTGGAATTTGGAATTTTTCCTTGCATGGGATAAAATTCAAAATTTATTCCATGCCTCTGCGGGTCCTCTAGGGACACGTGGCAGCCTCTGAGTCATCACCGGGGAAAAAGGGAAGGGAGGGGCGGTGGGAGTCTTGTGGAAAATTTGCCAAGGGGGGAGGAAAATCCAATAAGGTTCCCACACACCCGCGGGTCCATCAGGGACACATGGCATGCAACTAACAATGTGGGGATAGAAATACATAAGGGTGGAGGGGAGGGAGAAGTAGGAGAATTTTGTCGAAGGGGAGAGATAAGGGGAGAGTGGATGCACGGGTCCATGCGCCCGCGGAAGGGATTTCCCAAGGTGAGGGCGAGAGTGTGGGGCCACGAAGCTTTTCATAAAAAATTTCCAAAGGAAAAAGCTTCCAACTAATGAAGTTCTCCCTCCTCCCTTGTCACCCCCCCAAGGTGCCATGTGGCACCCTATGATAGGCCGCAGGCCGGCACGGAGAATTGGAAAATTTTTCCAAAATTTTAAAAAGGTCTAAGGGAAAAAATTATGTTGCACCTCTGCCGCTGCCCCATGAGAACACGTGGCATCCTCTAATTGGCTGTGGGCCAGCGAAGGAAAATTCAAAAAATTTCCCGAACCAAAATTTTTAACAAATTTTTTTCTAAGGATCTTACGGGAATTTTTTGGGCCATGGGCCTACTAGGGAAAATTTGGGAAAATTTTCCCACCAAGGTAGGAAAACTTCAAATTGCCATAAATTTTTCTAGAAATCTCAGTTTTAGGAAAACAAGGACTTTTTGGAAATCTCTCAATGCCCTCTTTGCATAGGAAACATGAATTTTACATTTGATAAAATTTAAGGGGTCAATTTTGCAAAAAATATCTGCAGGATTATAAAAATCCAATTGGTAATTTTTAACTTGTTAATTTGATTCAATTTGGTCTCCTCCTTCACTCAACATGCCAAACAGACATGGAGGATTACTCTAGGAAGGATTTAAAATGTTATAGAAAGGCCAATTTTCTTAATTGATTTCAATTTGTATTTTTCCAACAATTGACATAAAAACGTCTAAGGAAAGGATTGGCTCGATTTTGCAATGTTATAATTAGTTTTCTTAAGTTTTCTTTGTCAATTTGAGTTCCTTGATGTCTTAGCATGCTAAATTATATCCTTTCCACTTTGATTATTAATTGCAGGTCTGAATTGTGCATTTTAATTAAATTTATTACCAGTTTAAAGTTTATAACAGAGATCTATTTCTTTTAAATATGTATTTCACTTTTATCATTCAAGTGTGGCATTTCATTTCTAAACTACTCCAATAAATTCAGTTATTTATAGAAAAAAAATTTCAAACTAACTTTGAAACTCTAATTTCCAAATTTAATATGTTTCCAAGGATACAAAAAATGTAGCATTAATTCCACGTACATTTTTTTAAACAGAGATCTAACTATCTCTTTTTCCATACAATAAGCATTGAATTCAATCCAACAATGCATAGGAGAGAATATCTGTCAATTCTTTATTGATTCCAATTATATACTTTACATACTTCAATGTTTGAAAGCAATAACAACATTCTATTTATTTCTCTCCAATGTACGTAGCAGAATGTAAATGTCTTTCAAAATTCAAATATATATATATATATATATATATATATATAATCAATTACAACATCATTTCTTCACAAGTATACATTACAATTTCATCCAGTTCAAGTGGGAAAGGTTACAAATGAGTATATTTCACAAGGGACTGTCAAACTACATTTTCCTTTGCTCTGGGATAGCAACATGCAAGTTTCCTTTTTCTCCAAATTGATCACAACAAAAGAGGGGGAAAGGCAACGCTCTCCACCCAACCAAGACATCCAATGAAAGGAGAAGCCTTCCTTCATCATTATCCCCCAAGCCCCAACCAAAATACAATAAAAGGTGTGATTCAACCCATGGCAATGACTAGCTTCCACAACACACAACATTCTTTCAACATGCACATTTCAAATTAAAAACACAATTCAACACAAAACAGAACTACATTTGAAGACATTCCAAAACAGAACTCATGCTTGATCATGCAAACCAAAGGAGCAAGGTCTATGGGGGAGGCTACTTATGCCTCCCAATCGGGAATTGGGCATCCACTAGTAACAAATCTCCAAAATAATTCATCACAAACATATCCTTATGCCCACCACAGATTTCCTTATGCCCCCCAAAAAGTAAGAAATGCAAGCTATTTCTTTTCCATGGTGAATCCTAAACCCAAACTCCCTCCACAAAATTCTAATTCCAATGGCATTCCCTTATGCCCCAACCCCACCCCCCCCCCCACATGGATTCCCCATAGCCTTCTCCTACACCATCCCTATGGTAGTCTACCCAACCAACCAATAAATAAAACAAAACATGCACCATTCATCCATACACAAAAGAAAGTGACAACATAAAAGAAGAGTTAATTTCCTGCCTTTCCATGATAGCTTTTTTTTCCAAATAGGAACTTCAAGGCTCAAAACACAGTACAAAACAGCTATCTCCCAAGCATGCAAATCTTTCTCTAAACTTCCTCCAAAAACAAGAGCTCCAACACAAGAAAATGTGCCCCCAAGGAAGTTGCAAAATTATTCAACAACCCAAAACAAACAAAGAGTTTGAATTATATATAAGAGGGGAGAGAAGAGGAGATGTGGATCCATGTAGGATGCCACATCACATATCCTCAAATTCAAACACAAAAGACAAAATTGCATTCTCCCAAGCAAAATAAAGAGGTGGGTGAAAATATGACAAGTTACTTACACACTCCAAAAGGACTGCAAAATAAATAACATGCAAGAGAGTGCAATCCAAAACAAGCAACATGATTTATAAAATACATTATAAAAGTATAAAATCACCATTTAGAGGTATGGGACAAGTTTTACTTGTCCCACAAGCCTCCTAAAACAGCCCCCAAGGACAAATTCGAATTTCCATGGAGGTGGAATATTTCATACTCCAAAATCAGACTTACATAACTCTTACACAACTCACATATCCCTTAGATATTTAATACAATCCCAATTTAATTTATTTAAATTTAACCATATGATTCCCCACATTAATCTATCACAATTTTAATTAATTAAAAGAAAGGAACACATTACTAATAAAATACATACAACAATAATAAAAGGAAAAACATTAATAAAATTACACAACCCCATGGTCACATATAAAGGAAATCCCCCCCATGGGAATCCCTAACAAAAACAACAATGTAACACAATAAAACAAGTTGCCATGGTGACCTTATCGAATTCACCTAGAATTCCATTGTGGTTGGCCTCCAATCCCCCGATGTTTTGTTGTGATATTTTTAACCTGCAAAATATAAATACCTCCTTCAGCCTTGTGGCCATATCAGAACATCCAACATGATATAAATAAAATTATGAAATCATCTAATTATGTGAACCACAAAAATATCAAGGCAATTTATCATTATCACATATATTTTATATCAACTTATGTCATCATCATATAATATCCATTTTCTAGATCTACTCGTAATATCTAAAATCACATGTCTGAACAACATCCATAAAACATCCATGTTAAATAGTATATCATCATCCACATATGACTGTCTCTAATAATCATCATACATCATAACCAAATCAAGATCAACAATAATCCATGATCAAATGTCTAACAACATACTAAATCAAATCCTAACAATGTCCATAATGTGATCAATATATTAGCATAAGCATTAAAAGGTGTCAAAGGGAAGTGGGAACTACATGTTTCATGATCGTTGATTATGGATTAACGAAGAAATTTTGGGTAGAAGCAGTAAATATTGTTGTATATTTGTTGAGAAAAGTGCCCACAATTGCTCTTGATGGAGTAACACCATATGAAGCATGGTCAGAGTGGAAATCATCTATTGCACACCTAGGAGTATTCAGGTGAAAATCAAGTATGCACATACCCAAATAGAATAGAAATAAGTTGGATATGAAATCAAAAAATTCATCTTCATTGGCTATAGTGAAGAGACTCTTGGGTACAGATTGATGGATCCGAAGACCAAGAAAGTCTACACCAGCATAGATGTTGAGTTTTTTAGAAGAAGGAAGTACAGACTCCTCCTCTAGACTCACTTGATGTAGATTTTTCACCTGTTGTAAAAACAAAATATGATGTTCCTGATGATGACAGTGATGATGGGTATGATGGTGAAGATCAGATACAACCACAACCCATGGGAGCAGTTCAACGTATGCCCAAGTGGTATACTAGCATGATACGAGATGAAAAATTGGATGCTCCACTAGATACATCCACCACTAGACCTATGAGTTGCATTAAAGCATGAGAATAAGTAAAATTTTCTTTTATGAGTAGAGTTATTGAATCTAATGATCCATCTAAATTCTAGGAAGACCTACAGTCAAAATATTGGAAAGATGCCATGGACTTTGAGTATCAATCAGTGATGAAAAACAACACTTGGCAGCTTTTCGATCTTTCACCAGGGAAGAAACCCATTGGTTGTAGATGGATATTTACAACAAAGTAAAAAGTATATGGGACCATATACAAATACAAATCAATACTAGTGGCAAAGGGGTTCACACAAAAATAAGGCATAAACTATGAGGAGACATTTTCTCCCATAGCTAAGATCAAATTGATCAGGATGACTTTTTCTCTAGCTGCACATTTTGGTTGGAAAGTCCATCAGATGAATGTAAAAAGTTCCTTTCTAAATGGATATCTATAAGAAAAATTCTACATGAGTCAATTTGAGGGATATGTCATACCTGTTCAAGAAACAAAGGTATGTAGACTCAGAAAATCTCTATATGGCCTGAAACAGGCACCCCGGGCTTGGTACATAAAAATTGATGAGCATCTCGTACAACATGGATTTTTTAGACATCCATATGATCCCAATCTCTACCTCAAAAATCAATGGGGGAGATTGTGATTGTTTTCTTCTATGTCGACGATCTAGTCATCACTGGCAGTTTAGTGAAGATGATCTATGCAATGAAGAAAGATCTTAACTAATCATTTGACATGAAAAATCTCAGGCTGATATACTATTGTATTGGATTGGAAGTATGGAAGAAATAGAATCATATATTTGTTTCTTATTTTAAATATACCAAGACAACGCTTGAGAAATTTAGGATGATGGATTTCACACCTATGGAGAATAGATTGAAGTTATCTCATTTAGACCCATCTCCTGTGGTAAATGTAGCTCTCTATCGGTAGTTGATTGGGAGTATCATTTACCTTACCTACACTAGACCACATATCAGATTTACAATGAGATATCTATCATGGCTCATGCAAGAACCTAGAGTTTTTCATTGGAAGGTAGCAAGGTGGATCTTTAGATATCTCAATGGAATAGTAGATCTAGAGTACAAGAAGAAAGAAAACTTCTTCTTGACTAGATATTTAGATTCATATCATGTAGACAATATTGATGATAGGAAATCCACTTCAGAGTTTTTATTCTTTATGGGATCTAGAACGATATCATGGGGATAAAAGAAACAACACTTTTTTTCTCACTTTTCTACAGAAGTTGAGTATCGTACTATAGGTGAAGCTATCTACGAAGCAATATGGCTATGCTGCATACTTGAAGGACTTGGAATACCACAGGAAAAACCTACCACCATGTATGTATACAATGAAATTTTTTTCAAACTTGTTCACAATCTAATGTTTCATGAAATAACAAAGCACATTGAGGTACATGTACATTTCATATGAGAGCATGTCTTGAAACACAATATACAGCTTCAATTTTTCCCAATAGATGAACAATGAGCAGATATATTTACAAAGTCACTTGCACATGACAAATTTGAGTTTTTTAGAGAGTTCATCTCCTCATCTCTTGAAACAACACAAAATTAAGGGTAGTAATGTTAGGTAAACTTAGTTTAGTGTGGTTAATTTGTGCATTTAATATTGCTTTGGTAAGTTGTTATGGTTTGGTTATCAACCATATATTTGTTTGTAATTGGGAATAGTATTCCCGTATAATATTATTGTCATTATTTGGACTGTTATATGGTTATGTATTATTAAAACAATATCTTTATAATTATTGTACACATGAGTGTTTACTATTGGATTGTTACAACATCATGGTTGTCTGTATATGGCTGTCCAATTTATATAAATATTGCAGCCCTCACCTCTGTGCTGGATTTTCCTGAATATTAATAAATTAATCAAGCTTTCGTCCCTATTCATAAATTTCATTTTCCAAGCCAAGGAGCATAATAATTCAATTTTAATCCAACCAAGGAAACAAGATCTTTCACCATAATGGATTATCAATTGGTTGAAGGAAATTTATCAAACCAATGAGTTACGATATATCACGTATTACGATCAATAATTCAATCATCTATATAACATTAAATGTTCTATGATAAAATCTATTAAACATTCAAGTAGATAATCAATATCAATAGACATAGTTAATATTTTCTTTCCACACACTGAATTTCAATTGACTTGCTGATAAAAATATCATTAAATAAACTTTGAACTTTTTACCTCAACAGTCTCGAATTTTACCTGCCCCCTACTAAGGACCACCATTATGCTTTATGGTCTTTGACCATCATGATAATAAAAGAATATTAGCATTTTACAGTTATATCTTTATCTCAATATTTATATAACACTATCAAATCCATATAAGGATTACCAATCATCAATAACCCCTTAACTTCAGTAGTAAGATATGAAAATCTCATAAACAAGTACAATTATCAAGGAATATACCAATGCATAAAATCATTGCATTCAACAAGGTAAGTAATCATAACACACAGCATAACAAGGTGCACTACAATATCTATTATAGGTACAACATTCCTAGCTATATCTCCCATCATCAAAATCATCATACTCATTATGGTAAGTACATTCAACCATCAGAGAAAAAAAAGAATAATTTATAAATGTTAATTAATTTATGAACACTTAGTGACAATAATTGTTATGTGGTTGGGCATGTAACTATGCATAAGTGTGTATATCCTTTTCAAGATATGCATACGCACGTATAGTTGCATACTCAGTTACGTAATAGTGTTTACCTCCCTGCCTTCGTAAACCACTCTTCATTTTACAACTTATCCCTTCAACAAATAAAAAAAAATTGTGGGATATGAAACTCGATGTTATTGATAACATATATTTCCTCTTGAATATTAAATTTTCTTTTTATTGGTTGATCCACTTTGCATGAAAACTCTATACATATTCAACTGGTTAAGTTCATGTTTGAATTTAGTGTCAATATGATGTTATTATAGATTCATGAACATATATGTGAATTGGAACATACATTTATGATGATAAGTACAGTAAATAAAGAGTTTCAATACAAACTTAGATTTTTAGTGTGTATTCTCAAAACACTCTGCCCATTCAACTAAGAAAATAAGAAAATTACTCGTATTCTAGTAAACTTCCATGTATTCATAGGTAAATATTAGTTTGCAAACCTATGCAAGTGATTTGATTCCTAAATGGTTCGATAATAAATTTTTAGGAGACTCCATTAGAGCTTAATGAATTTATTTTGGGGTTTGAAAAGGAAAACAAAAAAAATAAAATTCAAATCCCTCCTATCAAGTTCATGGAGACCCTAACCTAGGGTTTGGAGAAAAATCATTATATATTTTCTATCACATTAATTTTAAAGCTAGAAATGGGAAGAAACCATCTACAATAATTCCTCATCAATACGTAGAAATATTTATATTGTTTCATGGCTATAGTAGAGAGATATTTATGACAATTTTCTAAGGATTGGGTCAAATCTACCCAAGGCCTAATTAGGACTGGTAAAATATGAACTAGGTAAAATCTACATAGAGATAGGATATGAAACATTATACTTATATTAAACATGATAATAGATACTTATAAAACTTATCAAATATAGAAAATTTTGAGTTTACAAAAAAGCTAGACCTATAATTGTTCAAAAATAGTCCTAGTAGGGCTACAAGGAAAACATAACATTATACAAAGAAGAGAGATCTTATTTAAATTGATTCCAAATTTTTTATACAATAATATGCATGGTGATTTAAATATAATAATTTAACATTCTTTGTTACTTGTTTTTAGTTAATGTTCTAGTGTGATACAAGGTAATTGAGACCTCAAAAGGAGTAAAAGAAAGAAAAGATCTAGCTTAATAGAATGCAACCAAGAGAGAGTTAGGAGATTCAAGAAGATGTAAGGATATTGGAAACTTAATAGGATGTATGAAACATAGATGATACTGTAATACATTAGAAGAATGAGGTGAGTCATGATCAAATAGGACAGTTACATGTGCAACTTATATTTAGACTCTCTCTCAAGAATGAATTATAGTTGTGTACGTGCATACTAATTTTTATAATTTTGTATTGTTGAAAGGTAATTGTGCAAGGTAAAGGACACCAATAAGGTGTAAAATGGAAGCATTTGAGAACAAATAGTGAATGTTAACAGTCTATGCAAGAAAAAAAAGATAAAACAATAGTCAAAGGATCTAGAAGAATAATATCTAGACACCTAAAGGGGAAAGTGTAAATAGGTTTATTTCTTACATTTATTTGATATTTTCCATTTTATTAAAAATGAAATTGAGAAAAAAAACAAGTAACTCAAGCAACAATCAAGAATAAATGTTTATTTTAATAAATTTGGACTTATTCCAGTCCAAGAAGCTAAAAACTATAGACAATATTGGAATCCAATATTACTAATTTTGGATTCCAAAATGTTAAAGATTGGAGTTTACTATACTCCAAAATCACATATCTTGGAATGTAAAATAACATTTATTGGAATCCAAAACCACATGTATTGGAATCTAAAATCACATATATTGGAATTTACTGCACTCTAATATCACACATATGGGAATCTGAAAAATCAAAATAGTGGAACCTGTTATACCTCCTTCCAGAATCCAATTTATCATTTTACTGATTAAATTAATGAATCTGTGATAAATAATTTAATTATTTTAGAAAATCCAACATTGATCTACAAAACAATAAATTGAACATGTTTTTTTTATACGAGCTAACGGCCATCAGGCTTAGTTTTTTCTTTGGAATAAGGTTCTATAAGTTTTAAAATTTCCTTAGGATTAAACTATGCATATCTAGAAAAAAATGGTTAATGATTTCAAGGAATCCAACATTGATTTGTAAATCAATAAACAAAACATGTTTTAGATTTATATGGGCTAGTGACCACCAGGTTTAATTTTTGCTTTGGAATAAGGTTCTTATCAGTTTTTAAATCTCTTTAATATTAAACTACACAAATCTGGGAAAAATCATTTAATGATGTTAGGGAATCCAACATTGATCTACAAAATAATAAGTAGAACATGTTTCTATTTTATATGGGATAACAGCCGCTATGTTTATTTTTATACTTTAGAATAAGGTTCTTATAAGTTTTAAAATTCCTTTAAGATTAAATTATATAGATATGGGAGAATCGTTTAATGATTTCAGGGAATCCAACATTGATATACAAAACAATAAATATAACATGTTTCTGTTTTATATGGGTTAATGGCCCCTAGGCTTAATTTTTTCTTTGGAATAAGGTTATTATATGTTTTAAAATGTATTTAAGATTAAAATATACATATTTTGAATAATTAAAAATGCCTTATGGCATAGACGTTTCTAGGCTAATGGCATTCAAGAGATATGATACACTTTTAGGTTCATTTAGTATGATGTGATTAAAATTCAGGGTAACCATAGAATTAGTGAAGATATTCTGAAGAAATTAGTAGAGGGCGATGATCCAGGCTAGGAGAATGTACTTAATTGTAAAACCATTCCAGATATTTTTTCATATTTAAATATAGATATCAAATTAATTGTAAAACCATTCGAGATATATTTTTATATTTAAATATAGATATCAAATTAACTGTAAAATCATTCCATATATTTTTTCGTATTTAAATATGGATATGAAATTAATTAAAATTAACTATAAAACCATCCCAAATATATTTTCATATTTAATTATAGATATGAAATAAATTAAAATTCCTTTACTAAAGGTAAAATTATAGTAAAACATTTTAAGAATTTTTTTAATTTTATTGTAACACTATTCCCAAAGATGGGCTCCCAAATTTTCAAAAGAAAACATAGAAAATTAAGATTTTTTACACGATACCTATGAATGCATTGATTGTTGAGGTGGTTGGGAATGTGTCGATTCCTTAAATTCTCGACCACTGTTGAAGCTATTTTATATAAACAAAAATAGTTTAGTGGAAGTTGAGATCTAATGTTTCTTATTCTGAATAGAGTGATGGGGATTCTAATCATTTTCATGAAGTTTGTGATCGCTAAGAATTTTCATTTATATAAACTAATGTGAAAATTTTTTGGAGCAGACATTATGAAGTCGAGAGGATTATATGACCTTAACAAATTAAAGTAAAATATTTAAATCTTAGCGGTCATTAGGTAATGCCAATATAGCTTATCTAGGTAAATTAACATTAATCAAATTATAATTCACCATAAATAAAATATTATTTAACCTTTTTATATACTAAAGTATCTGTAGGAGAGATCTTGAGTATGTTCTTCCAGATCAAAAGGATCTTCTAATGGACATGCAAAACATTTTCAGGCATATTCCTATCATTCAAATTCAAGCCAAGGATGAATTTATATGGTCTCATTATTTTGTTGGAAACTACATGGTGAGATCAGGTTATCAATTATATGCTAATGAACCTACTTGAACTTTCATTGGAGCAAAATCTGGTTCAAATAACTCACCCTAAAAATAAATCAATTCCTATCGATGGCTCTAAATAAAGGAATTATAACCATTGATAATATTATCAAAAAGGGGTCCACCATGCCAAATAGATGTTACCATTGTAAAAAATATAATGAAACCATCTAGCATCTCCTTTTGCACTGCCCAGTTGTTGGTTCTCTTTAGAATCTCATCTTCAACAGGTTTGGTATTATTTGGAATTTCCTATATGATATTATACATGCCTAGATTCATTGGTAGCCTCCTTTCAAACATGCTTTTCTTCATAGACTTTGGAGTCTCATCTTCCCCCATACTATTTAGAGAATTTGGAAGGCTTGCAACTCCCTTATATTTAGAAATACCAAAAAAACTATCAAAATCATTTTGAATGAAATTAAATTTGTAGCAAAAGAAAACATCTTGAAGTTTAAACCCCTCAAAAAATCTAGTATCCTAAAGAAGAGGAGAGATACTTAAAGGCCTAGAATATTAATGTTCATTAGATTTCAATTTCCTTACCCAACATTGATAGATCTCTTGTTCAGTAGATTTCCCAAAAATATGGTTGGTATAAGTTAAACTTAAATGGTGCCTCTAAAGGTGACCCAAGGATAGCAGGTGGTGGAGCTCTCATCAGAATCCAACAGGGTCATCTAGTTATTGTTTATGCAGGCCCCATGGGTAAGCAATCTAATTACTTTACTGAGGCCCTAACTTCTCTATGGGGAATCAGAATGGCTAGGATTCTCAAAGTTAACAATATCATTGTGGAGGGGGATTATATGAATATAATAAATAATCTCTCTAGAATCCAAACACCCAATAATACCATTATTTATTTCATTAATGAAGCTACTAAGCTTTATAATGGTCTTAATATTATTTTTCAACATGTGTATAGGGAGGGAAATAATGTCACAGATGTACTTGATGATGTAGGTTCTCATATGAATAATTATAGTGAGTGGCATGATATCAAATAACTCCCTTGCATAGATTATTTTGTAATCATTAATGAAGCTAACGCACATCCCATCATTACTCCTTAAGCAAAGGATTTTACACATATGGAACTCCCCTCCTAGGTTCTTGAAGAAAATTGATTTTATTCATTTTTATGTATTCCACACCTCAAATTTTGAGGGCTTTTATCATAATAAACATGTTTGGAAAAAGGCATCAGGTTTCACCAGGAAATTACTTCAGTATCTAGGTTGTCAAATTGTTGTCAGAAGGCTTACCTACTACTGCCATCGGTCAAAAATTTCTCTACCACTAGCTTCTTTCATGATGGGAAGAGCACCTTGCAGAGTTGAGCCAATTTTTAACCACCAATGGAAAGAAAATGTTGAACTTTTGGAAACCATAAACATTGGAGGCTTCACAAAATTCATTCAATGAATTAGGGGCCCTGATCAGTATGCCTCTCTATAATTTGTGGCAAATTGGAAGGATAGAAATATCAAGTTTTAAGGAAAAGACTTCAACATTTATGAGCAATTTATCTTCTTCATCACGAGTTTGAGTATGGAGGGCAACAATTTCGTAATAAGTTTGACAAGGAGGTAGAGGAAAGGTTGTTCTTAGACAATGGGGGAATAATTGAAATAAAACATGAAGCCATCATCTGCTCCTCTATTCCGCAACCTTTTAATGAAGTTTCTTTCATGATGGTTCGTTACATAATGGTTGAAGGAATGTTCTCCACTCTTCCTTTACATCACTTGGTTCTTCTTAATCACTTCAAGCATAAAGAAAAGGTCATTTTTTCATATTACATTTTTCACTCTTTAGAAAAAAAAAATTTAGAGGTTTAACGCCATAAGAGATTTATACCACTCCATCAAGGAGTCATCTTTCTTATCCATCAGTTTATCCTTGATGTAGTAAAATATGACCTAGTCCCTTATTTATCTCCTCCACCTCCCCAGTAGCCTTGTATTAGATCTAAGAATCCTCTTTTTGGTGGCCCTGTTATTGAACCTCCTCCTAAGCAGATTCTCAGAAGCAGTAATAAATATAAGGATTTAATTGGTGAAGAAATCCTTCCTGCAATCAGCCATGATAATCCTAGTGCTCAACTCACCCCTTCTGTTCTTAAAAATTTTAAACAACAAGCTAATGCTTTGAAGACTATTGAAGATAATGTAGACTTTCTCCTCAAGTCTCATAGCAAGACCACAGACCCAACTTTCATTACTAGCCTTAATTAGGAAGTAAACACACTCTCTAGTCAAGTTAGAGTTCTTGAATAAAAATATAACAATCAATTGGCCATTCACAAAGAAGGTCTTGATCTCCTCTAGGTTCACATTAACCAGATTTGTGATGTTAGTGGGATTCCAGCTTCAGCTTGAAATAATGGGAGGATCACTAAGAAGTTAAAACCATCCAATTGGGACCCTAATATAGGGACATCCATGAATCTTTGTAAGGCACTCATGGTAGTACTTAAGGTGTATAAAAAAATATGTGAATTAGTTCCTTTTTGCCTTTGTGTTCTCTGTGCAGCTGTTGTGGTGTTGTTTTGTTGTTGTCAGTCTGTTGTCAGGATTCTTGTAAGTAGTTGGCCCCTACCTTAGTAATCTTATATTTTTATCTAGATTTTTGGATTTTGGATGGGGTGTTGTCCCCACGTCAAAAAAACACTTTATTATCTCATGTTTATCTTAACTATTGAGCCTTTTTGGTTGTACTTCAAGGTATGGTCCCTTCAAAACCATTTACCTTTACTAAAAAAACATTTCTATTGATAGAAATATGTTTAAATCCTTTATTGTATTATAGCATTACTAAATATAGTCACATACATTATACAGAAAGGTGTTCTCAAATAAATTTAGGGACATATTACATAATTATAATTGGGTTTTTTATTTAATGGCATCATGAATGTCTTACACATCCTTCAATAGTTGCAACATATGCCACAACTCATAATTCAACTAGTTGTCTTATGATTTAGATTATATGTTAAATGTGTGAGTAATTTCATAGTTCCCCACATCAATGAACTTGGTTTTCTCTACAGATTCATCTATAAGCACTGTATTTTTACAATTTTTATATGCATTAAAATTTCAACAAATGGTGCTAGGATTTTTGAGAAATATGTTGGGATTCATGGAACCTTCATAATTGGTGTGTTTGGATATGATGTAATCTTCTTGTGTAAATATAAACTCGAAAATTCCAACCTCAAAGCCAATGTATCAAAGGAATGAAGGCATCATGTCATTAACATTTGAATTTCTTGCCGATGTCCATAATGCTATTTTGAAAATTTTTTAAGACATTGCAATAACTATTTGACATTGCATCTTAGAAAATTATATTTATTTTTAAGGTCAATGCCACAAATTTTTTTAACATCTCATATGATGAATTAACCTTTTGAATGGTGTCTGCCAAAATTCCATTTATATCAATATGTTCTTATCTACAAATGAAGAAAAATATAATCAAATGGTTATGGGTGGTGAATTTTGACAAAAATAAAAGTTGCATTTCTTTTCTCACATTGTACTAGAAATAATATCCAAAATTATAAAATATTTTGGCTAAATATGTGATAATAAAGATTGATTTTCTTACTGATTTGATAGAGTTTCCATCTTCTAGAAAATACAACCAATTTTGAAGGAGATAATAATCCATGTTATTGTTTAGAAACATCAACCAAAGGTATTTAAGACTAAATTCACTTGAATGAATTTGCCAAATCAATTTCAAACTTCTTGTTATAGTTATTCTCATTCAATAAAGGGTCTTGAGATATTTTTTTCTCACAAGATAAATGATATGATATTTTCATTGTATTCGTAGTTTATCAGTCTAAGATTATGGAAGGAATCCAAGTGTTATCTTCTAAATAGAAGTTGGGAAATATAAAAAGAAGAATCCCCTAGTGGAAGGTGAATATAGAGTTAAGATTATATAGAGAAGAAGGTGAATTTATCATGGAAATACAATCTTATATGATAATGAGATATAAAATATCATTTCCAAGGATCATATTTATCTGTAAGGCTATATGAGTGACTTGTAACATGAGATATATTATTTTGAATATTTAAGATGTAGAAAATATTATATAACCTTGAAGGAAGGTGAGAGCACATATATTCTTTAACCTTGAAGGAAGTGAGGTGAGTTTAAATTACTATTTCAGTTACATTCTCACTCCTCTCCTCAGCACCCTCACCCAAGCCCCTTTCCACATCCCCCCTCCTCTCCTCATCACCCTTATCTATGCCCCTATTTACATACTCCCTCATCTCCTCACCACCCTTTCCCATACCCCTCTCATCGGTCCTCTCCTCATCATCATATCCCTCCTCATTTAGCGACAAATTTTCACCTATGCCACTCTCCTGCTTGACCTCTCCTAGCTCTCGTGTAACTATCTCTATGATAAGATTGAGAACTTTGGAAAAAGAAGAAGGAAACTTCTCATCGAAAGGGTGACCTACAACAACTGATATAACCTTTCAAATGGATTATAAAATAAATAAAATAACATATTATTGTGAAACTAATGCCAACTATTCTTTAACTTTTCCTGAGCTTGACCCTCTTTTTTCCTTCTACTGAGTGAATCCATCCATCTCTCTAAAATCTAACTGAAGGGAATATTATCATCCTACATACACTATCAAAGTGGAGAGTTAACATACACACATTTAAACACACATAAAATTAACTATACAAATTAATTTCTGATGAATATGTACAAGCTCCTCTTCAGGGATGTCAACATTGCCACCAGCTACACCATCTCCTTCTTTCTCTTCCTGTTCATGAAATATTTTTAAGTTAGTGACATCCAACCATACATAATAAAAAAATAGCATACTAAATTCTTCTAATCAAAATTCACCTCAGTGTCAGGTTTTAACAAGTCTTTTCTTTCCCTCATCTCAACCACTTCTCGTTTCTCACCTCTCTCCTCTCCTCTGAATCATATGCCATCATTTTTTATCCACCTCTCTCTTCCCATTTCGGATCAACTCCTCATATCAAGTTTTTCCTTCCCTTTGGAAAACTCGATCGAAAACCCTCTTCTATTACAAGTTATATAACTTCCTCATAACATACTCCAAGTTACTCTTTCTTCTCTCCATGTATTTCCTAATTTTATCATTAGAGAGAGGTGGTTGTTTACACATATGCTTATGACCATGCTTATGTGGTTGCACAAATGGTATATTGTGCAACACCATCTGATGGATATTAAGTATTTGGAGCTCCCAAAACTTAACACCCCCACTCATACCACATGGTCCATGGTCATAAAAAATTACATATGAGCACCCACCCATTCCATTTTTTAGTCAAGAGGTGGTTGTTTCAAATAAATAATTGGTTAAACATAATCACTCTCAAGACATGGAATAACAATAATCACTAAGAAACAACATAATAAATTATTTAAATTCCTCACCTCTATCATAGGCTCAAAAAAAAATTGAGGCAACATACTCTAAATAATCACTAGATGAATGAACATGAGGAGAATCACTCCCTTGAGAAGTAGGAGAATCTCCCTGTGACATAAAATTATAACATTTTAATTGACACTTGTTTAAAATAACATTGAAGAAACACATTAAAATTTTACAATACAAACTACTTACTAACAACATGGATTCCTCCACCATGGATTATGTCAACCCACTATGTGTCCTAGAATGGGAAGTGCCATGTTGGAAAAGACAACAAGTTATACAAAACTATTATGGAAACAAAAAATAATGTGTGTGATGATATGAATTACAATAAAAGTTCCCAAATTAGTATCTTATCATCTCAATACTTTTGCTTGCTTACAAGACATAAGAATGGATACTGAAAATGGGTGGGAACTCATCAAACTTCCTTATATCCTATATTACTACATTTCCATACCTTTCACCACAGCTATGCAGACTACTACAATTAAAAATGAAAAATATTGTACACATATACTCTTTGTTTTCATTACTTTCAAATGGAGAGAATTATGTGCAATACAGTTTCTAGTAATTCTCTTGATCAATATTATTTAGCAATCAATTGACTATTGTATTTTCTTTTTAATTATTTTACCTGTTGAAAAACATAGTTTTTTTCAACATTTGTTAATAAACATTATCTTTTCAATATCTTAAGATGCCTTTTGTTATAATTATTATTATTTTAACAAAGGGTGTTAATTTAGGTATAGGGTTTGAACATTAATTTTACAAATAAGACACTCCAAACACTAGTTCGGATGAAAATTTGTATGTCACCATTAAATGGGATATCAAATTTAAATTTCTAATTGATCCCGAGACTGTATCATGTCTATTGAATAAGAATTGGTGTTTTCCTTAGAGAGGGGGATATTTCAAAATTTTATAGGATATTTTTTGCCAAGTGATAGCCCATAGTTGTATTTTGTGCATTGAATAAAGTAGTAGTTTTGCCATAATTAGGGAAATATTTTATGGGATATTTTCACCAATGTAGTGAATTTTCATAATATTTTTTAAAATTAGATTCATGAATGAAACATTATTCTAAAATGGATCAAGTAGATTTGGGAAATTTTATGGGCTATTATTTCCCAATTCTCTAATTTTCCATAAATCCACAATTATTAGACTCTAGTTTTACTAAATTATTTGAAACGTGTTAGCCAAATTTCTATATACAATGTACAAAACTCAGGGTGGGTTAAACTCAGACCACATTATTGTTTTATCTATTCATGGGCCACATTCTTAAGATATGAAAACTACATCGGGTTTGAGTATAACCCTTAATTTTAGGGCCACATTCATAAGATTTTAAACCTAGAGCATGCTTGAATGAACCTCATTAAACATAGGTGTTATTCCTATGATTTTAAACCTTTATCATGTTGAATCGCTCTTTATTAAATTTTTGGCCATGTTCCTCAAATTTTAAACTTGATTCATGTTTGAAGATACCCTAGTAAACCTAGGGCTAGATTCCTAATATTCTACACCTTTATTGTGCTTGAATATACCTTATTAAAATTTGGGATATAATGTTAATATTTTAAACTCACATCATGTTTGAATGTACCCTTCATGATGCACTATACCTCATTAAACCCAGGGTTCCATTCATTTAATCCTACTTCAAGTGAATGTATGTCATTAAACATGCATATACATTCTTAAAATTTTAAACTGAATGCATGCTTGAATATATACCATTAAGCATAGGGATGCATTATTAAAATTTTAAACTAGATTTATTGCTTGAATGTAACCCATAAAACCTAGGACCACATTCTTAATATTTTAAACCTCTTTTATGCTTAAATGTGCCCCATTCATGTAGGGTCACATTTACAAGATTTTAGACTTGCATCATGCTTGACTATAACTCGTTTACTCTAGGACCACATTCTTATTATTCTTAACTTGCACCGTGTTTGAATGTACCAATTTCCCCAAATCATATAACTTCAAATCTAAAAAAAAATCCATTTTATGTGTTACATACAATGAATTCTTAGAGGAAATGCTTTGTTTAGGGTTGCAATCTTACCAATGGTGATGAGGAGAATAATGCTCACCAAGTTAACCATCATGATCTTTATTATGAACTAAATCATCCACCTACTTTCTCCTCATTATGCTATGCAATTTCCATGAACTCTCTACCTTCGAAGCTTGTTTGGATTCATTTGGGCACTGGTTATGTTCTCCCCAAATGGAATCTCTCCTACATGTAGGTTTTCCGAATCATGAATTTTGAGTGATCACAATTATTTTTGAAAATGTGGCACTATTTTCAAATATGGTATCTCCTTTCAATGATGGCGGGTCCCCTCTCCATTTTATGTTCCATCTATGGTTTATGCCACATCATCTTCTAACGAGATTATGGTACATGTTGTCATAGTATAAGGAATAATCTCAGAGGTGTATTATATCGATAAAATAGCCATCAACATGGGGATGTGGAGTTTATGGAAGGAAGCCAATGTGAAGATTGGAATGTTAGGTACCTAGGTATATACCAAAGTATAAAAGTGAGTGGATATTGGAAATGGAAATGGATCTATTTAAGTACCACTCCATCACACAAGTCACAACACAAATCTAAAAGAAAAAATGAAAACCAGACCACGAGGTTAACGTGGGAATAAACCCCTAAAATATATGAATCAACAAAAAAATATTGGAAAATAACATGTGTGACTGGGGAGGAGTAGAGATAATACACTGTTGGCTATACCTACTCTAATTCCCTAGTTCATAATTGAACACCACATACCAGATATCAAAGATCAAGGTTGAAAGAGAAAAGAGAAAAATACAATTGTGGTTGGAGTTTAGATGAAGACCATAATTATTTGACCAAAAGAAAATAGGGAAAGCTTTCAATTATAACCCAATACTTGGAAATATTTCATGTTAGAGGAGAAAAAAATGTATGATTTGGAAACAATATTTCAAGTATAATATTGCATCCATTTACTTGTAGATGTGTTTATTGAGTTAAATAAGTTGAATAGAAATTTACACGAGGATAATGTTGACATTACTTCCATTGGCACTACTTTAGATTTTATAATTGACATGCTTCTCAAGATATTTCATAAAGGCATATATGCGGCAGGTACTATATATTTATCATCTTTTTTAAGCAGAGCACAAAGAGGATCTCTTGATTTTTTAGATGGAATAGGTATGATACATGTACATGCATTGAGATATGGGAGCTTACTAATTCACAAAGATTGAGGACACTAGATGATTGCATTGAATTAGGAAAGGCCTTTATAATTAAGGTCATTGATACTCTTGATACAAGATTCATGTATTTACTTATATTTGATGTTGCTAAATTTTATAGCCCTCGTAATTATTATGAGGAAAAAGATGATAGAGATCGTCAAATAAAAATATGGTTAACACGTTTATGTGAAAAATTTAGTGTTGGAAACTCACCTATTGTGGACACTGGTAAATGTTTGGGTGAGATGGATGAATTTATTTGTACTATATAAAAACCATATCCAAAAAAACATATGTGCGGAGCATGAGATCTATGCCATGGTGAACCTAAATAGTTTTAAGGATTTCCATGTTTGATGCGACTATGATAAGTTATTTTTATTATTCCAGCAAGCACAATAGTTTTCGAAAGAGGGTTTTCAAAGTTAAACAAGATAAAGAATGATGACATATCCAGCATTTTATTAAACACGTTAGATATGCTAATGTTTCTCTTTCTTTCTATACCTCATGCTCTAAATGAGGTAGATTGGAATTCTATTTATGATGCATGGAAATGTATAAAATTTCAAAGCCCTCTTCCATTAGAAAAATAGATGGTGATTTTTTCGATCCTTTATTGCTTTTATATATTTTATATTTAGAAATTTAAATGAATATTTTCAATTTATTGTTATTATTTTATTAAGAACTTGTTATCACTAAAAAGTATCACCCTAAGATTTGGCTATGCATATCTCTACTTTTTGCTAACATGGGTACGACCTCTCAATTTGTGGGACTTTCTTTCCTGAGGTAGACCTCCGGACAAGGTTGGACTCCTCTTCTTAAACCTACTGCTATAACTATTCCTAATGCAAGAAAACACCTAACTATACCTTGTCTAATAATTCCAAGGATACAGGGGAAGAGAGAGAGAGAGAGAGCATGAAAAGGGAAATCCTACACAAGAAAAGGGGTTGCGGGAAAAGCTTGATGCCTGAAAAATAGAGAGAGGTGAGCATGGAGAGGATGGACATGCATCACAGGCCAAGATAATACACACATTGTTCCATTTTCAAGTAAGCACAACCAAATCAAATAATGCAATAAGAACAAGATATGCACAGTCACCTGCAAGCATGAAGAAAGGAAAGAAAGACAATAAAAAATAATGCAAGGACAGAGAAGTAATCACAAACACAAATTTTTATTGCTCCAAAGTATCGACAATGCACCATTATAGTAGAGAGAGGAAAGATTCATCACTCCATTGCTTACAAATGGGATTCTTGAAGCTCCATAACATTCTTGTAGAGAATAAGAAGGGAGGGCAACACAAAAAAATTGTCCAACCCTTTACAATTGTTCCCTACTTTACAATTTATAGAATATGTCATCAGAAGAGAGAGAATGTGTGAGACCATAATGCATGCCTCCATTTTCCCAAAATTGCAACAATTGATGTGAAGTTAGCATGGGTCACCTACAAATCCCATCACTTATGTAATCCTACTTGTAGAAAAAGGAAATGATCACCATGCCTCATTAATGGTGGTAGGTAGTTGTTACTGTCCATTTGAGTGCAGTAAAATTAATGAATTTTTTTTACCCTTTTACACTCACCAAATTTTAAATGTGATGATTTTAGTGCATAGCAAGCTACAATACCTTTCTAGAAAGTCCAAGTTTGCGTGAAATAAAGCTCCGAGATGAAAGTTATGGTGTTTTGAAGTTTTATAGTTTTGTGGGAAAACCAGGGGCCATTACTTCTACTTTTCCTTCATTGTGAGAATCTAACCCCCATTTACTTCCCTTTTCATCAGATTTCTCTATTTGCTTTACTTTTTTTAGTCATAAAATCATGCACTTTAGACATTTATTTATCACAATCTCATACTACTATTTAGAAGGTTCTTGAGTGAAGAAAGTACTAATTAACCACCATCCCTTTGGCCATTTTATTTATTTTATTTCATAATTTGTGACCTATTACGGATACATGCCTAGCCATTTTCACACATCCTCCATAATTTTAGCCATAACTAGGGTTCCCAAATTTAGTACGGGGGCACCCGTAGGTGCCATGGTCCCACATGGGGGTGACCTAATACTTTTAGCACTTTCCTACCAATTTTTGGGCCTCTTCTAGCCATTTTTCATGTTTATCTTTTATGTGGTTAGCATTTTTGGGGTAAATTATGAAATTAGAGCAATAGAACCCTATAAATATAAAGTTATGAGACCATAATGAGGGACCTAATATCATATACTACTATCACTCCATCTAGAGTTACATCCATCTATTGCATTGGCATCCACATAGCTCCATCATCAAGGAAAACGCTACGACATCTACATCACATTTCATAGGGGTGGTTCTATTCTATTACATGCACACATATTATTACATTTTCTACATCTAGTTATTTCTCCTTATTTCACAAAGTACGACTGGCACAAGAGCACCTAGGGCACGACATGCACAAACACACCAGAACTACATCTGGGTCTGAAACATAGTGCAACACTCATTTTAGTAAGCCCATTATTATGATAACTGAGGTCAGTATAGCCCATTCATTTTGCATCATTTTTTAGGGATTTGATATTTCCTTTGTCATTTGCAAGTCTTCAACATCATTTTTGTAACATTTCCATTTTAAGACTTTAGAAACAAGGAATTTTTTATTTCATTTATTTGAAACATAATTTTCTCTATTCTAAATAAAACATCATTTAGAACACACATTCCATGCCAATCAATCTCAGGACAGATAACCGTATGCAGTTGTAATGACTCGATATGCTACCGATCTCTCATTCCATGACTCAGTTACCAACTAATCTCTCATGTTAACTTAAAGTATAGAATAATTTATGTATACTATGTATACTTGGTTCTCCTACCCTATTCTGAGTACTGAGTGATCTGTTTTAAAAAACCTATCTGAATATTTGTTACTAATATTCATCTGACATCACGTTGCTTTAAACTAGGTGACATAGGACAATGTAACCAGTAGCTTGTGATACTTTGGCCAAAGATTTTCAACATATTGTTCATGTTACTATTCCTAGACAACATACTCATGATTCTAGAATATGTCCTTCAACTCACTCTTATGTTATCTAAAAAGGTCTTTACTAACTACCATCAGTCAACTTTCCCAAGGTTTAACCCTAGCCTGGGTTAGAAACATAATTTATTATAGGAAGACACTCACAAAGTCTTAGGGTATATGGGCATACTCAATTGACCTAAGTCAACTGCATGTGCCAAGGTACCCTGAACCATTGAAAGATACTACATATCCTAAACATGCTACTAACTTGATCTAGAGAGAAAATAAGTTCAATTCCATATTTGTGTGTAGATCTAGATGATCAATGCAGAAGGGTGTTGCCACATGTCAACTACAACGATGTATCCTGGAGAAGACCCTTGTCTTCCTGAAGGTATAGTCGTACAATTGGTGTGTGCCAACATCCTACAGAAACTACCTCATCACAATGTACATACCCCAAGGAGGTTATTAATACATTATTAATTTGGATTATTACATAGATTATAGCAACCCTGTTATACCCTAATCCAACACTCCATAAGTTATTTTCTATATTTGATTTAATTAGTCATTAAAGAACTTCCTTAACTCATGATTTCTTTTTATGTTTGTTTTACTTGGCTTAACAAACAGATATCCAAAAACAGGACAGCAACATCATAAGTTCCATTATAATGTAACTTAACCATTCAAAGAATGTGTAGCAACCAAATAGGTTCAACTATAGTAGACTTTATAGGAAATTAAGTCTAATGATTAACAATCATATCACCATTCTTTAGATTACATTCCTTTGAGCGAGGAAGAGTCTTCCTCTACATGATTAAGTGTTAGGGTTTTTCATACCCTTCTTATCTTTCACAATTTCTATAGTTTTACTACATATTCATTACACATTCCATTACTATGTTAGAATTGTTTAGATATAGATTGTTATCTTATGCAACTTAACAAGTTGCATCCTAATAAGGGAAATTGAACTAATTCCCTTTATCCAACTAATCAATTTTATCTGAATTAAGCATATAATAGATATGAAGAATATCATCAAGATAGGATTTCCATCTTCTTCATAAATACAAGATAATTTACACAACCAATAAAATTATATCTCCAACTTTCAATTCATCATTATAAAACTATACATTATAAGACTATGCATTTTAGTCATACTGTATAACAAACAACCTCTATTCCAAAAAGAATACAACTTTTCTTTTTCAATACAACTCAAGAATGAATTGAAACTCTTTACATAAGATCCATAATTAAATAATCCCAATACAACATGAAAGTTATTATCATCTTTTATCACTTATGATGTCCATCTACAAAATTGCTAGCACGGGTCATTTCAATGAATTGAGCATGATAAGCACTAAGTATTAAAGTAAAGTGCATTCCACTAATTTTTTCATTAAACAACTATGTTTTAATGAAACAATTAATATACATCATATAAACAATCATAAGTAATAACATCTAGAAAGAAGTATAATTATGAGAATTTGAATTCACTTTTAAGAAAAGAGCATCATATAATCTGCAACATCAGAATTATATCACAATATTTAATTGATCCTATCAATTACTTTAAAATAGTAAACAAGTCTTTTCATTCAATTATTTCATAATTCCATAAGAATAGAAATACACATTTATCTTTTTCCAAGAGAAAAAGAAGTTAATTACAGTATAGCTCAAATTAGTATGCTTCATCTTTCCATATAAAAAAAATAAGAGAATCAATACATACCTATTCCTCAAACATAGTTCATCTGAAGGAGGAATTTGGTTTAATACACATAATGCTGCCTCAGTCCAAATATAACCAAAGAGGAGTCCATAAATAAAGAGATAACAGCTAAACAAGAATCCCAATTCAATCCAAGAAGATTAGGAAACAAAAAAGTCTAACAGAAATCCTTTCTAACTTCTATCTGTTAGTGGATATAATGCAAATATCTAAAACCAGACTGCCCACAAATCCAAGCTATACTTTAGCAACTAAATCTCTTAACCAATCCACAATAAATTTCCATCTCAGAAGAGAGTCAAATAAACAGAAGTTCAGTCTATGAACTTATACAGTCAACATAAAAAAGATCTCAAATAGAAAAGACCCATTCCATATTTCATTTCATTTATACTATGAAATGAAATCCCTCATCTAATTTATACTTATAAGTTCTTATCTAGTTCCCCAAAAGAGAACACAAAACCGAACATACAATAAAAATAATTCACACTACATTCTTTCATCATAAATCTTACAACTGGTTTCCTATTCCCATTCTCCCAGCTCAAGTACAAATTCAAATCTCAGAAAGAAATACAAAGTACAGTCCCTAACTGTATATTGTCCCCATGGTTCATATTCATTTCTCTTCCTAAAACCCAGAGATTCATTCTATGATCCCCTCAAGGAATAAGAATCCACAAACAGAGAAGATATATAAGTGCAGAAGGAATTGTGAACTCAAGAATTGAATTCTTATTACATGGATTTAATAGATTGATACAAGAAGTATGTAGTTCATGTCCCAAACAAGAATAAATATACAAAATTATCCAAACTGAGATAATATATACTTTAAAATAGATTCAATATTCTAGATTTTGAATTCACTTCCAATAAAACCTAAGAAACCATGTAATGACCCGCCTCAGGACACCGTAACCCACACCTAAGTGTAACCAAAAATTAGGGGAAAAAAAAATTGAAAGTGATTACTAACAATACTAAAACTAATGATACAAAACCGATTCCTGAAATTATTTTCTTTAAACTAAATTGATTTACCAAATTACTCATTCCCTAGCCCAAATCTAATTTTACTTATTTAGTTCTTATCATGGCTACCTTGCTAGACAAATGCTAAGGTAAGAATAAAAGCATACACACCCCTTTTTAATTTACTTGACCTCCACACCCACTCCCTCCTTAAGATTATTTCCTAAAACCCAAAAATTCCCACAGCTTAAAGATAATGTAGGATTTAATGGTAACCCTTGGATTCTTTTATTTTTAACCCTTGGCTATAACAACCCTAAAATTTCTGTATGCTCTTTTCCCTTCTTTCTTTTACCTTATTCTATCCTTTTCATTTTATCTTGCTCTCTTTTTTTTTGCAGGTGGTTTGGAGGAGCTATGGAGTTTCTCTTCCCTTATTTTTTTTTTTTTAACTTATTGTATTTTGATGAGCATTTCATACAAACAAGAAATGTATTCTTTTCCCTTCTCTTTTTTTGATCCACATATATTTTTCTTTGTGAATAGGGGAGGGGGGGCGGATCTAAAGAGAGGGGGTCGCATCAGGGGCAGAAATGGACAGTGGTGGTGTTGGGTTTGGGTTTGGGGACAGGCACGGGGGGGCTACAAGCCACAAGGATGGGGGCAGCGTGGAGGAATCATCCGGGGGAGGGGGACAGGGAGGTGGCGGCGTGCAGGGAGCTTGGTGGGAGCAGGGTGCGGCGGGGAGGCCGTGTAGGGATTGGGTGGGGCAGCGCAGGGGTGGGGAGGGTTCGGCCCTCCCCAACTGAATTTTGTTTTGTCTATATATATTTTTTATTTAAATTTTGTTTTAAGTTTTATTAATATGTAATATATATAATATATACATATACATATTACATATATATATATATATATATATATATATATATGTTATATTTTATATATATATATATTGTTTATTTATATGTGTATATATCTATATATATATTTTTATATATATATAGCTATCTATTATCTATATAGTTTGCTATATATATATTATATATATATATATATAATATATAATGTGATATTATTATATTGATTATTAACCCTCATCATTTTAATATAATATTGCTTTTAGTATGATTATATTATATATTTATCGGTATAATGATTTTAAAATGGACTTCTTACACAAAAATCAAATTCTTAATCTACTACCCTTTTTAAAACAAAGTCAATGAGTAAGTATGTAAAAAAATTTAACTATGGTTCCATAGTGTAAATCATCTCTAAATGAATATATAACAGATCTCTATCATTTTATTTTATATGAATTTGTTCATATACCCTCTTTAATAAACTATCTCCATTTTAATTCCTTTAAGAAATGTTAGGTATTGATATGTAGTCTAAAACTCCATAGTACTTCCCAATACATTCATGTAAAGAAATTTTATATTTTTTTTATAAGTGTTAAAAGGATTTCTAGCCCAAATAATTCAGCCAAGAGGAGACTAAGAAGGTAAATTGAAATTATGCAAGAAGGAATACATTCTCAAATTTGAGTTTCTTAACAAGATCCAACTTTAAGATTCTCATGGAAAAGAGTAAACTACTTTTACTGAAAAGTAACAATAAACTTCCTACAACTTGTAGAAGGAGGATAGAGATAAGTCTAAATCTGGTTTTCTTACACTCCTTCATTTTATAATAATTAGAAATACTAAGTGGTATCCTTTCTCAACTACAAAATTATCATTGTACATAAATATTCCTTTCAAATACAAAAACTAAGTAAGCATTACATGTTTCTAACAAAGAAATGACACATTTTCCTATAGAAAATCTTAATATCCCATTTTATCCTTAGTTTTATTCTTATGGAAAGACATGGTTTTAATAACAACCTTTTCAATTTAAAAAGAAAAGGGCTGCCATCAACTTCCTATTAAATTGATCATTCTTGTTACAACATTTATTTTCAAGGAGTTTGAGATCAAAAATCACACCATAATTTCAAAATGTTTTAAGATACATAAGAGTCCAAAACATTCAAGTTCTCTTTCCAAGAATGAAGAAGCGTCACAACAACATATGTTACTCAAGATTACATGTGAATTACCAATCTCAACAGGGAAAATTTCCAAGACAAGAAGAGAGCCAAAAAAGACCATGCCACCAAAAATATTTGAGTAACCCCAATCATCTCAATACTCAAGCTCCAACTTGAGCTCCAACTTCGTAAGTGCTTTACAAGGAATCTAACTCCAAGGAGAACATGGCTTGTTTTTCCACCCAACCATAGGCATCATTACATGCCTTTCCCAAGGTTAGAATGCATGCTAGCCTCCCCCAATCCCATGGGAAAGAGGACAACTATCCACAACTTTGCACAAGAGTGAGGGTGAACAAACAACATTATATTGACACAAAAATAAGGAAAAGTATCCAAAACAAGACTCCAAATTTGCAAAGGTTAAAAAGGAGGAGAACCCAAGTTCAACCTCTAAAACAAATGGGGAAGAGAGGAGAGAAGTTTTCCTAAAAGTTGTAACCAATCATTAATTGCAAAAAACATAATATCTTCATACCCTCCTTATTTCTCCAAATTCATTCAAGCCCTCCTTATTTTTACACCCTTTCACCAAATCCTTCTTGGAATGATTTTCAAACCCCAAAAGGGGTTTCCTAACCAAGAATGGGGAAGGAGGTTCAAGCCAAATGACCCACCTTCCCCACCTCAAACCATTTGAGGGGAGTAACTAAATCCTACAAGGCTTTCCCATCAAGCCTATAAGGATTGAGAGGGAAAAATCCCTCTCTCTTCGCCCACAAACTCCAAAAACTCCATCATGCCATATGATGGAGGGGAGCAAAAACAAGTAAACCATAAATACAAATCCACATGCAACAAAACCACATTTCCAAGTAAACAAATTTAACATCTAGTATGAATATAACACCACGTATAATAAATCTTAAGAAGCCTACCTCCAAGGAAAGCTTTTCAAAAATATTTCCAACTTCAATCTTCTCCACTTCTTGACCCAAGAAAACTCTAGCTCCAAATCTACACATAGCATCCAAGCAAAAGCTTCTAAAAAGAAGGTCCTCTTCTTTTCCCATGAAGGGAGAATTTGAAGAGGAGAAAGCAAAAATCCTCACAAATGAGGGGGTGAAATGTGTCACCCCTATCTTCCTTCAAGGTCAAATATTCCAAGGATAGATGAGAGAAAGAATAAAATGACTTTTATCCCTCTTCTCCCAAATTACCCACAATTCATAACAAAACAAAACTTTGTGCAACTTTTAACAAAGCACACTTATCCATACCCCTTACATGGATATGATCAAAGGGGAGGTAAAAAGGGAGGGAAAACTCCCTCTATGCCTTGGAATTAAGCCCCCCTACCTATTAGGTAGGGTCCAAGGGCCCATTTTCATGCTAAGGGAACTCCCAAACTAAAAAGGGGTCCCTAAAAATTCCTAAAATAACCCAATTTCGGGTTTGGCACACTTGGGCACAAGGGTAGAGGGTGTGGCTCCCACCCATGGGTTCACATGTGAATCTAATCCCTTTAGATAAGTAATCTTACAAATTCAAAACTTAAAGTAAGTGGGGTCATTAATTCCCCAAAACAAGTTTACAACATAAACTAAACACCCTAAGCAAGATTAATAATTACAAGACATATTACATTACAAATGAGGGTCACACATGGTGCCCAAAACAATAAACTCTGATACTAAGGTCTCATGTAATAAACCTGGATAGGACTTAGCCCTGTGGGCTACTTGTGAAAAGTTGTGTAGCTGGCCTGAATCCCATGTTCTCCTGTGACCTGTCACCTGCACACTCATTGCACACATTAAATGCACCTGTCTGATAAAATGTCAATTAACTACTAAATAAGATATCAACGAATTCTAAACTAACATATAATCTTTCTGGAATCGAAAGTGCGACAACGTGCACAATTATACACAATTCACCATAAGTTAGTCATAATGATAAAGTGACATGTATCCATAGAATCCCATCATGCAACAAACTGAGTATCCATCAATATAATCACGTTCCAAAACAACATCATACCAAGTAGTATCCGTGACATCATAAGATAATGCAAACAACATAGTAATTCAAGCTAAATTAGCATTATACGCCTAAATCTTCATACATGTCTAATAAGATCAAATCTCCTAATGTAATGTCCAAAATACAACAGATTCCTGCTGAAACATGTCTATGAGTAAATGAGCAATAAGTAACTGAGCTATAAAAATGTGGGCACTATATCCCCCTCTACTAAAATTAGAATTCCTCCTAGAAGTCACTGAAAGAGATAGGGATATCTAGCCCTCAAAGGTGTCACATCCTCCTAGGTAGCTGTTGTCTCATCGTATCAATCCCACTACACTCTAACCTGGTCTAAGTATTAACCCCGAAGGGCCAAGTGCTCCAGTATGCATATGAGCTCCAGTCTCCACTATCCTTCATCCTCTACCTATAATGCCGACCAATGCAAGACATGAGAAACATCTTGCACATATTTACGTAGTACAGAAACATGAAAAACATCGTGGGCCTGTGAAAGGCGTGGTGGCAAAGCTAGGCAGTAGGAAACTAGACCGATGACCTCCAAAATGTCAAAAGGCCCCACAAAATGAGGCGATAGCTTAGAACCCTTTCCATAGAAAATTGGGCTCTTATGCAGATGAAATTTCAAGAAGAATTTGTCACCCATTGAGAAGTGACGATCAATCCTCTTGGTGTCTGCATATGCCTTCTGGCATGCTCTAGCCTACTAAAGTCACTGTCTAATCAGAACAACCTGCTGCTCTAAATCTTGAAGATAAACTGGCCGCAAAATAATCTCTGTCATCTAGTCTGTCCCAACTCAAAGGTGTCCTGCAAGATCGTCCATTACAAATCCTTGTAAGGAGCCATACCAATGGAACTATGATAGTTGTTGTTGTAGGAAAACTCAACTAAATGTAAATAATCTTCCCACTTCTTCTACTGATCCATCACATACATCCTCAATATGTCCTCCAGTACCTGATTAACTCTCTCTGTCTATCCGTCTGTCCATCTAAATTTGGATGATAAGCTGAGCTAAAATTAATCTGAGTACCTAGAGCGGTCTGAAAGGAATTCCAAAAAATTGAAGTGTAGATGGTATCCCTATCATTAATGATGGTCTTCGGAATCCCATACAACCTAATAATGTCCTCCATAAATACTTTGGCGATGGCCTGTGCATTATAGGTGACCTCGGTTGGCGAGAAGTGTGCACCACCTTGGTCAACTTATCCATGGTGACCATAATGGCATCATGATGATAAGAAGACATAGGGGAGTCTTGACTATGAAATCCAAGGAGATCAAATCCCATTTCCACTCGGGAATATCATGAGGATGTAAGAGTCCTACAGAATGGAGAATGTTCTTCCTTGATCCTTCTGACACTTAAGGAAATATGCAACAAAATTTGCTATGTCTCCGTCGAAGACCTGGCCAATAATATGACTCCCTTAGATCAACTTACATTTTCTTCACTGCCTGGGGTGTGTTGCATATGGGGCTCGATGAGCCTCTGTAAGGATGAATCTATGAAGATCACCTGACTTAGGCACGTAGATGTGCCTATGGAACCAAAGTAAACCATCTATCTCTAAAATACACCATGAATATCTACCCTCTAATGAATCCTATGACTCTAACATCTATCTAGCTCCCTCATAAAACCTATCCTCTTGGAAGATGCTCAAGAATCCTACCTCTCAAATCTGACTAAAGTGTCAATGAAGCAAGCACATGTTGTCATCGTCTACTAAGTGCATCCGCAATAACATTTTCCTTTCCTTTGATATACTGTACCTCCATATCATACTCACATAGGAACTCCATCCAATGCCGTTGACGAGTGTTGAGGATCGGCTATGGGAAGATATGCTATAAGCTAAGATGATTTGTTCTCAAAATGAAAGGTCTACCCAAATGAAAATGTCACCAACGCACAAGTGCATGAACAACTGCTGCAAGATCCAAGTCATGAGTAGGGTAATTCAGCTCTTAGTCCTTGAGCTTACGAGACTCAAAGGTAATAACCCAATGCTCTTGCATAAGAATTGCTCCCAAACCCTCTAGTGATGCATCAGTACAAACAAAAAAATCCTCTGTCAGGTCTAGAACTGCTAAGATGGGTGCTGTGGTTAACCTTTCCTTAAGCAACTGAAAGGCTTGCTCACACTTTTCTAACCAATCAAACTTCTTCCCTTTTCTCTGAAGGGAAGTGATAGGGTGAGCAGTCCTAGAAAAGTCTGGTATGAACCTGTGGTAATACCCTTCTAAACCCATGAAACTCCTCACCTTAGTAACTGATGTGGGTGATGGCTAGTCCATGATAGCCTGTATCTTAGAGGGATCTACTGAGATACCCTCACCTAATATGATATGACCCAAGTACTGAATCTCTGTTTGAAAGAAGCTACATTTTTCCAAGTTCCCATACAACTTCTGATCTCTCAAAACCTAAAGTACCTGTCTCAAATGCTCCTCGTGTTCCTCCTCAGAATGAGAATAAATCAATATGTCATCAAGGAACACTAAGACAAAGTGATCCATAAATGTCTTGAATACTCCATTAATGAGGCTCATGAAGATAGATGGGGCATTAGTCAAACCAAATGGAACAACTATGAACTAATAATGCCCATAACATGTGTGAAACGTTGTCTTATGAATGTCTACATCTGATATACACAACTGATGGTACCCTGACTTGAGATCGATTTTGGAGAATACTCTCACTCCCCACATTTGATCAAATAAGTCATCAATCCTAAGAAGCGGGTAATGGTTCTTTATTGTGACTTTGTTGAGCTGTCTAAAGTCATCACAAAGCCTGAGAGAACCATCCTTCTTCTTCACAAATATGACAGGCACTCCCCAAGGATATACACTAGGGAAAATGATACCCTTATCTAATAACTCCTCTGATTGAATCTTGAGCTCATGAAGCTCTGGAGTCGTTATCTGATAAGGTTCCCTAGAAACTGGTGCAGATCCAAGTACTAAGTTAATGGTGAAATCCACCTCTCTACGGGGTGGTAACCCTAGAAGTTCACCTAGAAACACATCTACATACTCCCTCAAAATTACATGATCATCTAAGGGTGAGTGCTCTATAGTGCTCTCTGATCTGTCACTGATTGTGATAGAAAACAACTGACATCCCTTACACATGCTCCGCTTGAGTTGCTTAGCCGAAATCATGCACAAGGAGATAGGTCTCTTCATCCCTGAAATCACAACTACACTCCCAAGATCATCCTGACACTCAATGACCTTATTTCTGCAATCCACCTTAGCTCAATGATCCTCGAGCCAATCCATACCCAACACTACCTCATAGGATCCTAGAGGAATAACTTAGAGGTCAAGTGTAGTGGAGAAGGCTCCTGAATCAAGTATGTAATTCTCCACATACGAGTCCATAGCAAGTTTGGCCCCAGAGGCCAACTCAACCTACCAACTATCTGGTTTCCTAACCACCACTAGCCCACACTGGTCCACTATAAAAGGTGATATAAAAGAATCAGAAGCACCTGAATCAAAAATTACTGAGACAGAAATACCCCTGATAGTACCTATCATCTCAATGATTGTGGCCTAATGCCCAGCCTAGCGGTTGTTAACCACTTTATATACACGATGGGCATGTCCCACATCACCCATCATATTCTCAAATCTAGTAGCTCTCTATGCATCCATGGTATTGGGTTTGTGTGGGCACATACGCACATAGTGATCAAGAGATCCACAAATGAAACATCCTCCTGTACTCTAGTGTACTGATCCTACCAGTCCAACCCTAGTAGATTGCTATGTGTGAGCTAGCTATACCTACTAAGTACCCTACCTCTTATCCCTATCTCCACCAAAACCTCCCCTAGAACCACCTCTCTGAAAACCATGTGTCTGTCTAACCCCCTACTGCGGGTGGCCCTACTACTGTGTCTATTATTGCGGGTTAGGTGGAGCCCTCATGGTTGTTGGAGGAGGACAGAATCCTCCTCTATGGGTGGTGTTGTACCCCATGACCTCTAACTCTAGAAGGCTTGTATCCTCTTCTGAAACTTGCTCTTGTTTCTATCCTGGTGCTCCTGTGCTTTGGTCCTATTCTCCTATGCTAAGTAGGCCTTCTCAACAACCTTCTCAAGTGTGGGAGGAGATAACATCCTAACTGCTCCTGCTATATCTGCATTAAGGCCTCGAATAAACCTGTTAACCTGTAATTTCTCATCTTGTAAGTAATCCACATACTAAAGAGGATCCAGAAACCTACTCTCATATTGTGCTATTGTGTCAGATCCCTGTCGTAAGTCATGAAACTCATCGATCCTCTTCTACATGAAATGCTCTGACATATAACGAGCTTGAAATCACTCCTCGAAAAACTCCTAGGTCACCTTATCTTGAGTCAGATGGAGCTTCCACTCCTCATTCCTTCACCAAATGTTTGATGCATCTTGGAGGAGGTGTATGGTGAATCTTGCCTTGACATTGCTCTCGTAAGAGTGCAAGCCAAAGTAACTATCCAAGCTAAGGAGCCATGACTCAGCCCTAAAGCCATCTGTAGAGCCAGTGTAGGTAGGTAGCTGCAAGTGAAGAAGATCCCTGATCACATTGCTTGTATCCTGATCCTAGCGATGCAAACCAATAGGTGAGTGGGGTTTCCTATCCCCGAATGGTCCCTCAAGACTATGTGAGTGGCTACAATAGTACAAGGCTACCCTCTTGTGATGAATGGAAGGGCTATGTGACCTCTCCTGCCTCGGTGTATCGGGCTCTAGCAGCTTTGAATGTGTATCCTCTCCTATCAGCTCCTCATCTCCCAACTAAATGTTCTCCTCTCTCACCTCCTGAGGTGGTGGGAGACGCTGCTGCACAACACCAATTAATTGCTGGAGAGCCTCTAAGATCTAAGGCCCTAACTTCGGGTGCCGGTGGTTCCCAGGTGTAGGTGAACCATGTCCCAAACCTCTAACTGAGTGTCATCCCCCTCATTGGGTGCCATCCTGTGCACGAGGTGAGTGAAGAGGTTATTAAATTGTAATTAATGGTTGCGGAAAATTTTTTAACCAATTATTTTATTTATTTATTTACTTTTTAATGTTATTACCAATGTTGTTAACCAGTTGATTTATTATCCAGAGTGTCCACATGTGTGAACCTCACACTCTGATACCAAATGTCATGCCCTGCCTCGGGACACCGTAACACACACCCAAGTGTAACCAAAAATTAGGAAAAAAAAAATTGAAAGTGATGACTAACTAATGTTTCACCTAACTGTTAAAAAACCGATTCCCGATAATTAATTTGTATTAATCTAATTTGATTTACCGAATTACTAAAACATTCCCCAGCTCTAATTCCAATTCTATTTATTTAGCTTCTATTAATTTACTAGAGCTACCTTGCTAGGAAAAGACTACCCCTATTTTAAGAATTTAAATCCTAGATTTCTCCTTTTTTATTTTATTTAACCTCCACACCCACTACACCTCCTTAAAATTATTTTCTATTCACATTTAAAATGCCCATGACTTAAAAGTGAATGTAGGATTTATTTGTGAGCCCTTGGATGCAAATCTGATCTTGAACCCTTGGTTTTGAGAATACCCTAAAGTTTCCCTAACCATTTCTATATCCTTTCTTTTCCATCCATTTTCTCTTACCTTATTCTCTTCTTCTCATTTTTTCTTGCTCTCTGTCATTTTTGTAGGTGGTTTGGAGGAGCTATGGAGTTTCTGATTCTCTTGGAATTTTCTTTAGAGAAGAAGACTCATTGTATGGTAATGAGCATTACATACAAACAAGTTTTGTATTGTTTTCTCTTTTTTATTTTGTAGAGCCATGGCCAAAGAGATTTCTTGTGGTGGTTTGGGACAGGCGGTTTGCTGCAGGGGGGATTTTGGGGAAAGGAGGTCACTGTATGGAGGTTTTATTAAATGGCTGTGTGGTAGTGGGTTTGGGTTTAGGGAAAGGCATGGGGGGCCTACAAGCCACAAGAATTGTTTCGGGTCCCCCTTTTTTTGTTTGCACATATTTCTTTTATTTTTATTTTTTGTAAGAAGGGGAGTGGCGGGATCTGAAGAGGAAGGTGGCGGTGTGCAGGAGGTAGCGACTATGGTTGGTGGGCAAGGTTTGGCCATGAGTGGCAGGGGGGACAGTGATAGGGTGAGGGCAACGCACATGTGGGGCAGGGGGAGCAACGTGGTCAGCCAGGGAAAACACGGGGCAGGTTTTGTCGGATATAGGGTTATTTGTATTTAGATAGTGTTTTAAGTGGGGTGGAACAGCGGGTGACATATGGATAATATATGGAGGGAAAGGGGTGGATAGGGATAGGTGGCACGTAGGGATATTTATAAGGGTTTCATACCCTCCCTGCACAGTTGCATATACATATACACATATGATATTATATATTGCCCTAGGTGAACCCTATTCTGATTTCATATAATATTCCTTTATTATTATGTATTATTTATTTTTGATTAAAAATTTAATAGATTTTTAGGTATATTTATTTATTTTTATTTTGGATTTATTAGTAATCAATATTCTATAGATATACTACCCTTTTTAATATAAAGTAAATGAGTATTTATGTACTAAAATCTTAACCATGGTTCCACTAGTGTAAATCATCTCTATATGAATATATAAGACATCACTATCATTTTCATTTATATGAATTTGTTCACATACCCTCTCTAATAAACTGTTTCCATTTGTTTTAGTTCCTTTAAGGTAATTTTAGACATTGATATGTAGGTATGAAAAATTCATTGTACTTCCCTTTTAATATATCCATATTAAGAATAATTTCCTTGATTTTATAAGTGTTAAGAAGGATTACTAGCTAAAATGATTCAACTAAGAGGAGACTAAGAAGGTAACTAGAAATTATGCAAGAAGGAATACATTCTCAAATTTGAGTTTCTTAACAAGATTCCAAACTTTAAGATTCTCATGGAAAAGAGTAAACCACTTTTACTGAAAGTAACAATAAACTTCCTACAACTTGTAAGAAGGAGGAGAGATAAGTCTAAATCTGGTTTTCTTACACCCTTCAAATTATAATAATTGGAAATACTAAGTAGTATCCTTTCTCAACTACAAACTTCTCATTGTACATAAATATTCCTTTCAAATACAACAACTAACTAAGCATTACATGTTTCTAACAAATAAATGACACATTTTCCTATAGAAATCTTAATATCCCATTTTCATTAGTTTTATTCTTGTGGAAAAACATGGTCTTAATAACAACCTTTCTACCTAAAAAGAAAAGGGTTGCCATCAACTTCCTATTAAATGGATCACTCTTGTTACAACATTGCTTTACAAGGAGTTTGAGATTAAAATCACACCATAACTTCAAAATTATTAAAATACATAAGAGCCCAGACATTCAAGTTCTCTTTCCAAGAATGAAGAAGTGTCACAACAACACATGTAACTCAAGATTACATGTGAATTACCAATCTCAACAGGGAAATTTCCAAGACAAGAAGAGATTCATAAAACACCATGCCACAAGAATATTCCAGTAACCCCAATCATCTCAATACTCAATCTCTGACTTGAGAACCAACTTTAAGTACCTTCAAGGAATCCAAACAAGGAGAAGAAGCTTGTTTTTCCACCCAACCATAGGCATCATTACATTCCTTTCCCAAGGTTGGGATGCATGCTAGCCTCCCCCAAGCCCATGGGAAAGAGGAAAACTATCCACAAGTTTGCACAAGAATGAGGGTGAACACACAACAATATATCCACAAAAAAATAAGACAAGTATCCAAAACAAGACTCCAAATTTGAAAAGGTAAAAAGGAGGAGAACCCAAGTTCTACCTCTAAAACAAATGGGGAAGAGAGGAGAGAAGTTCTCCTAATTTTTAGTCAACAATAGTTGTATTAAAACAAGATCTCCATGCCCTCCTTATTTCTCCTAATTCATTCAAGCCCTCCTTATTTCTCCTCCCTTTCACCAAATACTTCACTGAAGGATTTTCAAACCCCAAAGGGGTTTCCTTACCAATAATAGGGAAGGAGGTTCAAGCCAAATGAACCAACTTCCCCACCTCAAACCAATTTGAGGGGAATAACCAAATCGTACAAGGCTTTCCCATCAATCCTATGAGGATTGAGAGGGAAAAATCCCTCTCTCTTCCCCCACAACTCCAAAACTCCATCATGCCATATGATGGAGGAAGCAAAAACAAGTAACAATAAATAAAAATCCTCATGCAATAACCACATTTCCAAGTAAACAATCTAACAACTAGCATGAATATGACACATACAATAAATCTTAAGAGCCTACCTCAAGGAAAACTCTCCAAAAATATTTCCAACTTCAATCTTCTCCACTTCTTGAACCAAGCAAACTCTAACTCCAAATAACACAAGCATCTAAGCAAAATCTCCAAAAATAAGTTCTCTTCTTTTTCCATGAAAGGAAATTTGAAGAGGAGCAAGCAAAAATCCTCACAAATGAGGGGGTGACATGTGTCACCCCTCTCTTCCTTCAAGGTCAAAGATGCAAAAACAAAAGAGAGAAAGGGTAAAATGTCTTTTAACCCTCTTCTCCCAAATTACCTAAATTCATAACAAAACAATCTTTGTGCAACTTTTAACAAGCACACTAATCCATACCCCATACATAGATGTGACCAAAAAAGAGGCAAAAAGGGAGGGAAAACTCCCTCTAGCCTTGGAAATAAGCCCCCCTACCTATTAGGTAGGGTCTAAGAGCTCATTTTTATGTTAAGGGAACTCCCAAACTAAAAATGGTTCCTAAAAATGCCCAAAATAACTCGATTTCGGGTTTGGAAAAATTGGCACAATGGTAGAGGGTGTGGGGACCACCCATGGGTTCACATGTGACCCTAAACCCTCTAGATTAAGTACATCATTAATCTAATTCAAAACTTAATGCAATTGGGGTCATTAATTCCCCAAAACAAGTTTACAATGCAACTAGACACCCTAAGCAAAATTAATAGTTACAAGACATAATTCATTACAAATGAGGGTCACCCATGGTGTCGAAAACAATAATTCTAATGCTAAGGCCTCAAATAATAAACATTGCTAGGGCTTAGCATGTGGGCTGCTTGTGTAAAGTTGCGTAGCTAGCCTGACCTGTTACCTGCACACTCATTGCACACATTAGACGTAGCTATCTGATAAAATATAAATCAACTACTAAATAAGATAGCAATGAATTCTAGACTAACATTTCATCTTTTTGGAATCAGAAGTGCGACAACATGCACAACCTTACATAATTCACCATAAGTTAGTCACAATGATAAAATGACATGTATCCATAGAATCCCAACATGCAACAAACTAAGTATCCATCAATATAACTACGTTCCAAAACAACATCATATCAATTAGTATCCATGACATCATAAGATAATGCAAACAACATAGTAATCAAGCTAAATCGATGTTATACGCCTAAATTTCCATACATGCCTAATCAGATCAAATCTCCTAATGTAATGTTCAAAACATATCAAGTCTCTGTCAAAACATGTCTATGAGTAAATGAGCAACAAGTAACTGAGCTATAAAAATGTGGGCACTACAAACGTTCGAAGAGATTAATACATCATTCCCGTAACTTCAAGACTTTACTTGACTATTCCAAATGATCAAAAGACCAACCAAACCCATTACAAGACATAATTCCCAGTCCTTATAATATTTAGAAAAAAATAAGTCAAGCTTTTCACAAGACGCGGGTTCACTCAGAACAGAGAAGGATAGGTTAAACTTCAATTTCTCTCACCCTGTTGAATTCAAAGAAGGTTGTACAATCTCAGGGACAAAAGCACAAAAACCAATCACACTCAAGGAGTGGCATGAAGGAGATTATAACGAGATTACCAAATCGGCTTCAAACCGAAACTAAACTCTCAAGCCCCTATCGAGCAGACAGTCGTAAGAGAGTATAAATCTTTTCAAAACCAAAAACCAACCAAACCCAACTCACAATACAGGTAAACACATCGATTCCATCATAAATCCAAAACACACAATAATGGGATACCTATATAGTGTTGAATATGAGCTTTGAACATAAGTTCAAACTTTATAAGGCTCTAACACTGACTCATACAAACATAAGATCAAATACGAGCCTATAAGAAACATGAAGCCCTAAATACAAGTTCAAAACCAAAAAACCAATGCTCTAAAATGAGTCCAAGTATTCTCAAATCCTTAAATGAGAATAAAATTATATTTCAGGACGTACATACAAAAAAAAATCTATCACTCAAATGTAAGTTCAGTATTCGTAAGAACTATATATGAGTACAGTTGTTGAATACAAAGATTCAACCAAAGGTTTAGAACTACTCTTAGTTCCAACACAGTCCAAAACAAACACAAAGTCCCAATAAAAACTCATAACAAATCCCGAAGCTTCAATACAAACTTAGAACAACTATGGAGCTCCACTTTGAGCTCAAGAAACACAAGACTAAACAGAGATTCAAAACCATACAAGCAACAAGCCAGTTCATTCAACATCAGTCTCGAATGCTTGAAACAAAGCTTCAAATAGAAGCTACAAAGCTTCAATACAAATTTTAGAACTTCAAGTACAAGTTACAGAGCTTCAATAGAAATTCGTATGAGCACCTCTAATAACTAATACAGAGAAAGTTCTCAAAACCTACCATTAACAGCAATGGATTCACATTCTAAAAACCACATAGATTTCATAAAGCGTGCAAGTAAATAACCAAACATATCATGCAAAAATATATCTCCAGTGAGAAAAGTTATTTTAATGAATCATTTAGAAGAAAGCAAGAAATCTTAATGGGTAGAGCCTATCATGCCTGATAGTTTCTAACACCTCTTCTTCTCCAAGAAAGATCAACCAACCATAATATTTTTCCACAATGCCTCATATACTTTCCTCGAATCAAAAATAGATCAAAGAAATCAAAAATAGCCACAAAGTGTAGATCAAACTACTGGTTTGAAGAACCAGATAGCTCCATGCAGAGTAAAAATCATGAAGCATGAAAAACAAAACAACCCCAAAAAAATCCGTCAGCATGCCTTCCAAGATGATTTTCTCACCAAAACTGAGGTGAATTAATGACACTAAATTGCATATTCCCACTTATCTCTCCTTTCTACCACCATATAAATTTGGTGAGACCAAATTGAACTTCCACATGTATTTCCAAACTTAGTGATGCCTCCACGTAGGTTCCACTAAATTTTAACTAGCCCTTACTAAACTAGTAGTACTTCCATGCCTTAATACCATATCAATTAAAAATCACATCTCATTAAAAGTTTAGGAACTTCCGCTTAGCTCCCACTTACCAATCAACCCTTAGGTTCCCTTTCATACCCATTATTTTAAGATAGATTCAATTTTCTTAGGTTAGATCTTAGGTTAATTTCAAAGTATAACCTTAGGATATAACCTTCAATCAAATAGATTTCCACCTTAGGTTAGGACATAGCTTAACCAAACAGTATTAGGCAATAGGTTAGAAATAACTTAGCATCCCTTAGGTTATTTCCCTACATACTAACTTAGTATTAATAACTTAGGTTAGGATGTCATCCCATGTAGAGTAGCGTAGAATGGGTTAGGAAAATTTACCTGAGTCTCGAATCCCATTAGGATAGACTTTATTAGATATAGGACACGTTATATTATTTCTTTCTCAAGAATCCTAAAGTAGGTTTTTATTTCCCTTAATGCCATTAAGTGCCCTGCAAAGGTCAATCAAGCAGAGCTAAGCACAACACACAACAGATTGCAGGCACGGTCTTTCAAGATAATAAAAAATTTACAACAAACACAAGTTCACTCCATTAGGTATTTTAACCGATGAATGTTAGTTTACCATTTAGTCTGTTAAGAAGATTTAAAGCATTCCTTGGATCGCTGAAATTGATCCAAGGATGAGTCATTCAAAAGAGATAAGTTTGCAACTCTAGAAATTCAATTACAGCTTATCAACAAGAAGTGAAAATGGTTTCCTAAAAGCCATATAATTTCAGTCCAATGAATCCAAGAGCAGAGATGATTTATCCATAACAAGCATGATTTTCAACCATCAAGGAAACACACCTAATTTAAGAAAATCACATGCCAACGCTTGTAATGCAAAGAGAAACATAACAGTTTGTTCAAGGTGTTACAATTTTGCTTCATTTGGTACATTAATCATGATTCAGCAAATCCAGTGTGACAAACCGATAGGGTTAGAGGTCTTTTTTTTACCTTGAAAAGACCAACTATGGAGCTTTCTCAGAGACCAAGGAACCTATTTCCATAAACCATGTCACCCCAGGGTGCCCCAATACCTTCCTGGGTGCTCCAGTCTGTTCAGATCTTCTAGATCCACTCTTTTCGGGACCTCTGTATAGTTGATCCTACTTCTCGAATTTCCTATCATACCTGCGACACTCTGCGATAGTCATCTGCAATAAATTAAGTTCCTTCCTCACTTTTCTCCTACACATTAGGGTTTCATTTCTATTAGTTTAATTATTTAGCCAATTTATATTGTTTTAGGGTATTTATTTTATAGCATTTATTGTCCTCCTAGATTAGATTAACTAGTTCTTAGCTAACTTAGTTATTAGTTAATTTCAGTTAATCATTTTTGAGAACCTGACGATTTCAACATTCCCCTTTTGCCAATGTCATCCCCCATTAATGATATTTATCAATTTTCTTATCCCACCTTTACACCAACTAAGGTCACAAGCATAGTTACTACTACTGCTAATTTCATGGGGGTACGTACTCAATATCCCCTCATTTTATCACACCTAAGGTTGACTCATCCATTAATGTTATTACTACTTGTCATACTTGTCTCAATCCACCTATAGCTCCACCCACGTCTATTCCCACACCCATTACTTTTTTACCTCATCTTACTACTTCTAAGGGCTATGACATCGTTGACCAACTTAAAAATACACCCGTTAAGATCTCCCTTTACGATTTATTGCATAATGCACCAAATTGTTGCAATACATTATAAGCTTCCCTTCGTGCCATTCATATTAAAACTAATAATTCTATGAAATCTTTTGCACATCTCATATAATCCCTTCATAACCTACCACATGCCATATCTTTCATCGATGACGATACCTCACCTTTTGCTAAAAATAACCCATGTGCTCCTTTACTCATTACTATTGTTGTTAGCACAACTTGCATTAAGTGAGTTCTCATCTATAATGGCCTAGTTGTTAGTTTATGTATGCATTCCCTTTTAAAGAAATTAGGTATTAGCGTAAATTTCATTACTAAAAATTTATACCATTATTCATGGTTATGAATCTACCACTCGTACCTTCCTAGGAACTATCTCTTTACATGTATCTAGGTTAGACCTAAAACCATTTTCACCAAATTATATATAATTTATGGGTCTTTCTAGTTTAATCTCTTGTTAAGTAGACCTTGGATTCACATAATGCATGCAATCCATCTACTATCCACCCATGTGTCAAGTTATTACATGATGGATATGACCACATCATTATTGCTGACCCAGAACCCTTAAAATATTGTCACATAGACCCCATTACCTCTATGTACATACCACCTCCACAACACATTCCATAAAGCAGAGTTGATACATATGACATTGGTCAATCCAGTGCTCCAACATCACCCTCTACTACTTTCAGTACCCCAACTATTTCCACTCACACAACCCATATTATTACACCTATGGTATCTGCTCCTATTTTTATCCCTCCTTCATCTGTCGTGACACCCGCAACTTTATCACCTACAAAGCTAGTTCCTCCTAATGTATCTCCTTCACCAGTTCCAATAACCCTTACTACTCCACTTACGGTATCCTCTACCAACATCCTTGATAATTCCATATCACATGATAATGTTCACATTGCTGACTCTAAGGATTTTGTTGACGAATTTGACACTATTGAACTTACTGATGAAACATTAAGATAACTTGACTTTACCCCTTTAGGTGTAGAAAATTCTTATTTCAAAGAAACCTTTGTGGCTGATGGCCTGGGTGAATATAAGTTTAAAAACCCCCCATCTACTAATGTTATGGTATTATACAAGGGATTTGTTCACAGTTTTGATGGTCTATCCTCCTCTCCCCTATGAATTCCCATTCCATTACCTCCTTTTACATGTATGTTATTCATCAATAGGACCTTTTGGAAACATATCTCAGTTGACTCCACATGTTTAAAAACTATTTGTACCCACGATATTTTTGCTAGGTCCGACATAACGCTTAATGACATTTTACCACCTTCTCACTCACCACATCTCTATCATGCCTATTTTTATGCTACGGAATCTTATGCATTACGCATTTTTCACTTGATATTTTTTTTACACACTCCCCTCGTAACTCTCCCCTCATGTTTGGATATTCATGTCTTGATTATAATCATGGCAAAATATATTCTTATCACTCCCTGCTCACATTTCCCGTGCCTTTTGGCAACATCTTTATTCCTAGTAATTCTTCTCTTGCTTACATTCTAAATATCTCTCACTGGCACATACATGGTTGCCCAACGATCTCCTTTACTGATGAATATTATGAAATGACCATCTATACACTCTTCTGCAAAAGGTCCCTCTATGATCATCCTCATTCTATATCCTATCAAGTTTCTGATGCAGGACCAACATGTTTCGATCATAATAACAATGATCTTCTTGACATTGGACTCGGTATTATTTCATGTTGTACCTATTTCTTGTACACTTTGGTGAACATTTCACCTAATTACAAATACATTAACACTTATTCTATCAAATCTAAAAAATTATACATATAATTAAAAAGAACAAAATCAAGACATGTCACACTTAGCATTGAGTTATCATCAGCATCTTTACATTAAAAAATGTTATTTTTCACATATGGCATTTGATAGTATATCTATACATCATTTACTCGATCACACACATGTTATGCTTCAATATCATACTTGAGCTTGATGTAAGGACACAAAAATATTTGTACACGATGACAGGTGCTAGCACACTACCCTTTATCCACTACTTTTTATACATTTGGGGGCACACATCGTGCATTATACACTGTCCATACTACACTTAGTTTATTATTCTACGTTATAATTCCTCTTCATACTTGGATATATTATCTCATGTGCATGTTATTTTTTGAGCTAAATGCCACTAACACATATTTCAAATGTGCACATGTTATAAATCAGCTATTACTTCAACATACTAGGTTCATTCTACATCATCTAGTTGTTGCCTATCACTTACATTTCATGTTATAACACTCTTACATTTTCATACATATTTTATTTTTGTGTGTGTTACTACTTACTTTTGTCACTAATTTTAGGCTGAGTGCCTTTCTTATCTTGTGATACTATGTGTGTTCCATGTTAGTGGATCTATTCCTATATTGTGTGATCTTGTTTGAAGGATTACCGACCTTTATTTTCTATGACACCATGGGTGTCCCATGTTTGTAGGATCTACACCTTTTTTGTGATAGTGTTTATAAACTATTTACTCTAATTTAATTGTTTCTGCACTTGCTTTCTTATACATACCTTATTACTATTGTTATTATTGTCTATACTGTTTATGTTGATTACTATTATTTCTCTTGTTGAGTGACATGATTTACACCATACGAAAAACATTCATTATTTTAGTCATATCATATTGATATATGTGTAGTGCTAAATCATCACTCATCCACTCATCCCATAGTGATATACGCATAGTGTTAAATCATCACTCATTCACTCATCTCATAGTGATATATGTTTAGGGATAAATCATCACTCCATACTTCATCTCGTAGTGGTATACGCTTAGGCTATAAGTTCCACACACATTTATTTTATATGTCGCATATCATCAACATTACACATACACATTCATCATAACACATTAGACATGATATACACTACTCAACTATTTCCCGATGACGCACTCTCAGTTATGGTTCATTCTTGACTACTAAAGGGGAAAACAAAATGAACCTCACTGCATACATTTCCATCCAATCGGGGGGCATGTGGCTCCTATCATTCCATATTGCATTCCATTCCATCCATCCACAACATACTACATATATGGTTGCTTCTATTCTTTCTTACTTTGGCTTGTTTGTGCTCACTTTATTACACATGTTAGTTTGATTGCTTGTATCCTTAACATTATCAAAAATTATGGTTCAAGAAACCCTAAACCTTGTTGACATATCCTCAAAGAATTATAGGATGGTCGATTTAGTTTCATTTTTGAGTGCCACAACCTTTGTCTACCTAGTGAAGTAATAAGTTGTGGTACAAAATGCATTTGTGACCAAAAATTGACATTGGTTCTAATCATGTCAATGAAGTTAAGATACCCACCAAGAGAAATTATATAATTCTGACATGAATTGGAGGAAGTGGAATAACCACTGTGTTATATTTGTTCTAGTAGGGATATTTGTATATTCCATACTTCATTTGCTACATTATCTATTATTGTTGTGCTATTATATAGAGGTCTTACTCTCTTTTTTGGCTAAAAGTATCACTACTTGTCAATGCTTGTATAGTTGTAGCCATGATGGTCTTATGTGACTACATGCAGAAGACAATATGAGTTATGTCTGCAAGAACCTTATATAACCTTTTCAATATTCAATGGCTTCCTTAATAACACTCCATCTAGATTATTCCTAAAAATAAATCCACCTGATCAATGTAGCTATTTACACTTGATTTGCATAGCTTGGACATTTGACCCCTCTATATACATGCATGTTTACCAAAAGGATATTCAACTAGCCTGGATAAGAATTTGTGCCATGCCTTGTTATCTGTAGTACTAAGCACTTTCTAGGGTTACAACGTACATGCGGTTGGTACCTCTTAATAGGGTTGTATTCTAACTCCTAAGCAAAGATGTCACATATCACGTAGCAAATGAGGAAGGAGCATCATTTGGGGGTTTTTACATGGACTAACACATAGATTTTACATGGTTTGGTTAAGTTATATGCAAGTGGGTTCAGACCATTAATGGACGGACTCCATACATAGCAGATTTTATAGAGTACATGGTGTCCTCTAGCATTCTAGGAAGGAAGTTACATGATTTGAGGTTACAGTGGGTGTGCCTCTCTACACTACTCAATGGCTAGTGGCTTCAAATCTCCCAAATAAACATAGGACGAAGCACAAAGATATCTTCACATCTATAGTTTAGGGAAGTAGTAAGATCCTAAAGGACACATGAGCATTTCCTCACATACACTTATTTGGCCTATGGAATGAGATCCATGCATATTGATTTAAACCCGTAGTTTCAAGATATCCACACTACACTCAAAAGGGTCTTTCTCAGACCATGGATCAGGTACATATGTTCTATTTATTTTTCCACCCTCCAAACTAATATAATTTAGAGACCTTACACGTGTCTATTTACCTATTGTAACCCTTGTTATACATGCCAGATACCCATACATATTTGACTACTTAATTTTTTTCTCTTTGCAAGTCTGGTCGTATGAGAAACAAGTAGTCAAATGTGGAAAAAAACTAACAAGAATGTCAGCAACAACACTGCGTGATAAAATACACTTTACTAAGCATGTAGTTACATGTAGCACACTGCATAAGATACACATGTGTTCCACCCTTAGCACTCTCCATACCCTTTAGTGCCTTTGCACAATACCTTCTCATCTTTATGTCTTCCATGCTCCTCCATATTTTCCTTTCATTAGGATCAACTTTTTCTAGTCCTTCGGCATGCCTTATCTCATCACTCTACATTAACATGCCAAGTGTTAATGTATCTCTATCTACTAGGTGAATTATTATCGAGTCTTTACAAAACGCTTACCAACATAAAGTGGGGGAAAAATGCCTAGTTACAAAATCATGCACTATGTAGACATATATTTATTTTGAGTCTCCACAATTCCAGGTTGACACCTTATCCAATGTATCTTGCCTATTGAAGTCCTCACATTTATCCTCAATTAAATCCCATGATTTTGGAAATTTGGATAAGTCCTTTATTTCGTTGTTACTAAACTCTTACACCCATATGCCTAGTTAGATTATGTCATCTTGTGTCATTTTAGCCTTGATTGGGGCACCCATATTAGTATTGGGGTGCCTGTGGGTGCCATGGTCCCACCAGGGGTGCCCCGGTCCTTTTTTCACTTTCCTGCCACTTTTTGGGGTCTTTCTAGCCATTTGAGGAATTTATCGTTCTTACGGTCACCCTTTTCAGGGTTATTTACAAAATTAGACCAAGAGAACCCTATAAATATAAAGTTATGAGACCATAATGAGGGACCAAGCATCACTTATTACTATCACTCCATCTAGAGTTGCATCCATCTATTACATTAGAGATCACTTACATCCACATAGTTCCATCATCAAGGCAAAAATCTAGGACATCTACATCACACTTAATAGGGGGAGAGATTCCATTCTATTCTATGAAAACATACTATTACATTCTCTACATTTAGTTATTTCTCGTTGTTTAACACCTAGCGCATCCATCCTGCGAGTGACTTGGGGTATAGTTCCTTTTTCTTATTCTTAATTGAACCCTGCAAGGTTTCAATTTCTTCCATCTTCTTCTCAACTTTGGTTAGGATCTTGTTGCAATTAGCCCTATTGCCTTTTTGTTTTTCCTGAAATTCTTATAGATCTACCACATGTGTAGTAACTAATATGTTTTCTACCCTATCTTTGTTTGCACAAATTTCATACACAGCTTCGGCCATCTGTACATTGGTCTTTACTATGGCAAGGAGCTCATAGTACCAAGTCATTTTCTCCCCAATATTCCTCTTTTCCTCCTCCTAATGGCATTCCATCACCTCCTCTTTTGATTTTAATTCAAGTGGTTGCCTTTCCATGGTGAGGATGTGGGTTAAGTCTTCCAAGAAGTGCATGGTTGAATTGTATTTCTACTTCGGCAGAGCTAGGTCTGGGTGTTTCAAGATATTGGTGTCTAAAATTGCCTCTATATTCTTATGGAGTTCATGTACCTTTTCCTTTTCATCCCTCATCTCACACCTTAACTATGCACTAATCAATTCCTTTTGTTTTATCTCTTCATCCCACTCAATGATCTCCTCATTCTTTTTCTCAAGCTCTTCCTCCAAGACCCTTATTTTGTCATTTCTGCCAAAGAGTCTTGCCTCCACCTCCACCGATGCTTTGTTGAGCATGTTGCAAAATTTCTCATCAGACAGTTGTTAGGCATTTACCAGAGGGTTTACTCCCTTAGCATCTGGTATCTTCATCAATGCATCTCTTTTAGCTCAAACTTGGGTTCATCAAGGTGGGACTCAAAATCCCAAGATAGCTTTTTCCTTGTTCATGGGTATGCACCTTCTTCATCAAAATAATACCAAGCGAGGAGTTTTTTTATCAACACAGTACTTTGGAAGTGCACATAGTACCTTGTTCGGGTCATTAATGTAAGTCATTTTTTATTCCTGCACTGCTACTATGCCCTTTCCACCTCTATGTGCTACCTTAGGAAAACTTACTGCCAATTTGGGGTCTCCACCAATGCTTCCATACTCCTTTCCCACACTTACACTTTCCTCAGTTTCATTTATAACTTCTTTGGCGCTTCGCTCAGCTTCATGCTCCACTAACTATTGGATAATTCCTGTAATTTCCCTCTCTATGGTGTTATCCATTTGCTCCTTGGTTGGGGTTAGGGTCTTCTGATCCTTCATGTTTACTTCCTCACTCCCCCTTTGTCATGAGAGACTTCCTAATTCTCATCCTTCTCTTCATTTCCTTCTTCATCTTACTCATGTACATCATACACAGGATGACTTTGAGCCTTGTCGCACTCTTCATCATCTTCATCACCATTTTCATCCTCCATGTTTTCTATTTCACTTGAGTCCAACCATTTTTTCACCCTCTTCTCCTTCCTTACAAGTGACTCCAATTCAGGGGACTTCTCTTTTTCTTCTTTCTCGGGTGACCCTCACCTTACCGATGACTCTTCCTTATGTGGAGAATCTTCCTTCTGTGGTGACTCTTCCTTATGTGGTGATTCCTCCTTTTACAACGACTCTTTTCTCATGTTATACCTCTTCCAGAAGACATAAGTAATTATTCCCCCACCTGACTCTTTTGCCCTTATTTTTAGTACTATCTACGCACTTGGCACCTTTTTCTCAAGAGCCTCTCCTCTGTCTCTTTTCCTTAACATAGTATTTTTCCACATGGTGGGGTCCTTGGGAATGGAAACATCATCTTCAACATAATTTCCCTTTTCATACATAGGCCTTATCCACAAATACACCATCGTTGTTGTTGTTGGGCCCCTAAAATATTGACGAAGTGCACAAAGGCACATCGGCGCGCAAGGTCTAGGTTGAAGGATGTGCACAAAAGAAGAAGGCATGCAAGGAATGGTTTGAGAAGGGCCGTGTTGCATGCCTGTAGGACAAGGTTTCGAGACATAATCGTATTTGGCGTATCATGCAGGACACGTGAAAAGCATAACCCAACTACACATGCAGAGTGGATAAGGTGCCATCCTGGTGACAAGTTGGCCTATGAAGGAATATGCCTTGTGCTGGAAGCTTCTAGAATACCATCATGGAAAAAAGTGGAGATCTTAGGCTTGGAGGATCATGCTCCCATGGAGGACCACATTCAGACACTTGACAATGGATCTGAGGCTATATAAGGATGAGTTGGCACTTCAGGATGCCTATATATACGAGTGCCCGCAGAAGAAAATGGGAGAATCAGATGGATAGAGAGGGAAATAGATTATCAGAAAAGAGATGATGGTTAGAGAGATCAAGAGAGAGTGGAGCTCTACAGAAATGCCACAAGGAACTTTGTTTGGGTTGGGTAGATAAGATATAGGAAAAGGATGTATCAAGGGATTGGGTTATAAAATTTATTTTGAGAGCTAAATGATATGGATCTTGTTATGATGCATGACTTCGGTCTACCTTTCTGTAATGCTCTGTAATGAATCTAATGAATGTAATGAGGTTACTAGTTTATATGTATATGATCAGTAATGATTCTAGTGTATTTACATATCTTCATGGTTCTGTTTTATACATGTTTATGGAATGAGTATGAATCCTTGTGCATTTCCTTTCTATTTTGATTCAGTTCTTAATCTGTTAAGTACTTTTCTATTTGGAATGACTGCATTGATCTAGAAGCCATTCTAAGCTCTATAATGATTGCATGTCTCATTTCCACTTACTTCCTTTAAGTTTGGATCATATATGATGTTTTCCCACTCAACTCACATAAAGGAGAGACTCGGAACCCTTGCATGCCTTAGGTGAGCACCCATCTTCCACTGGGTAATAGGTCGGCACGCATGGGATTCCCTTGTTCTTTGGTGGGTGCAAAAATGACTACATCTTAGTTCCATTTCTGGGACCTCTTTTCAAATTTGTAGGGGGAAATGGCATACATCATGATCTATACAATGATTGATGACATAGCATTTAACCTTTCAAAGCATTGAAACATGGTTTAAAAGCACGAAGGACAAGTTTTCTTAGAGATTCAGCACTGGACCTGATTTTGATGAACATAGATGGGTAGAAGAGAACCTCTACCATGATTTATATGAAATGTTTTTCTATTGCTTCCTAGTAGAGCTGTATGAATGGCTCTTGGTATATGCATCTAGATCAATCTAGTATTATAGATCATGTGCATGGACCTAAGAACAGTACTAGAGGCTGCAAGATATAGATCTGATGTGGACTCGTGCTCTGGATCATTGGTGGAAAGGAGTATTGGCTAGCTACACTTTGGAGTACACTATTTCTACATATTATTGTCTAGAAGTCACTAAGTTCAAGTTTATTTGGGATCCTAGAGGATCATTTCTATGTTTCATCCCTCTGGAAATGAAGATATTGATTATTACCTTGAGTTTAGAGGCATTTCCATTGGTTAGCTAAACCATGTTGAGCGTTGGATGAGGAAGCTAGGGTGGAGGAAGATGGTAGATATTGCAACAGAGAAGGAAAGGGAGGACATACAACTCAAGTATTGTGAAGTGCATGAAAGGGAGATTGACTAGACAATGCAAGGTTATAGGTGTGATGGATCTATGGAGGTAGATGTTGTGGGAAGGATTTGAGATTCACGTAGAGGACGTGGAACTTAAGCTGTCTATGCTACCTCAATCTTGGCAAACGCACGTACAGAGAGACCCTTTCAACTTCTGATGAGAGTTCGTTATCATGTGGAGAGAGAAGAGTCGTTGGTGCACGCATCTGATCCCACCTAGTAACCAAACCCTGGTGCTTGGTTTTCCAGATCAAGGGGACGAGTATCACTATTAACCTAGTTGGTATCAGTGGACAGTGACAGATTTACACCCAGGAGATACAATTTCTCACTTCCCACTTCTATGGCTATTCATACTATTTCAGTATTCAGGAGGAATTTTTAAGACAAGGAGAAAGATACACAAGCCTTCGGTCTCGCATCTGGGAGTGGTGCGGGGTACACTATTGGTAGTGCGGCATTATCACTAGACCATCGGCACACAGTTTAGTGGAACTTTGGGGACCCTTGACACGACCACTACAGGACCTGATGGATCTAGTTGATCCGGTGGATCTGGTTGGTTAAGAGGAATAAGACATGGTGGATCTGGTGGGTCAAGAGGAATAGGACCTAGTGGATCTGGGGGGTCAGGAGGAATAGGACCTAGTGGATCTAGTGGATCTGGTGGGTTAGGAGGCACATGACTTGGTGGATCTGGTGGATTGTGTGAAGTGGAGGAAACACTAGAGGAAACCAAGGCTCTAGCTCAGGAGGAAAAACAGGCCCCATCCACCTCCTCAAGTTTTCTTTGAGATGTCTTTACATTTTCTATATTATAGAGGTATTGAAGATGTTGCAGAACATGTTCACAAGTGTGAGCAACTATGGCGCGTGAAAGGGATCACTAGCCCAGAGTGGAAAGCAAGACTAGTTTTTAATAACGTTGGAAGGGCACACGCATAGCTGGTATAGGAAATATGAACCTCATTAAACAGTGGTGGATTATATTGCTTTAAATAATGCCTTCTTAGTCAGAATTCTACATCCCTAAGTTTGAACAAAATAGCATCAAAACCCTAAAGGAGATTCAACAGGGAATGGCAGAGAGTGTGCGAGAATATGATGCATGGGGTTCAAAACCCCCCTATAAAAATTATCATATGACATTCACCCTTCACAACATGATCAATGGTTTTTTAGGAGGGTTGATAACACCTTTTATAAGATATTTATCTCATAATACTTTCATAGACCCACGTGAGGCGTTAGAAGCTTCTCTATGCACCAAAGATGTTGGAAGTGTTGATACTGGTGTTAGCACATTTTTGGAGGCTCAAATCACTGCTATGGCTAATGAAGCTGGAGACGTTGTCTACAAAATCAACCCATGAGACTCATAGTGGTATATAGTATATAGATTGTGAAGTAGAGGGGCATGTCAAGGATAGTTTCCCCAGAGGATAGTACGCGTCGTAGCAGTAGATTATGAGATTTTTCATGGGGACCATGATGTAAGTGTTGGTTGGATATTTTGTCGATCCAAAATATGAGGTTCAACCACAGTACTTGGGATTAAATCCCTCCTCAAAGACAGGTGAGGCTGCCTATTTATTTCTAATCTAAAACATAGCAGAAATGATATATACAATATTCACACTAATCTAACCATTGGGGTTGGGATAGAATCCTGAAATCCATATCCACACGTTAGGAAGATGTCATTTTTCTAAATGAACAGGATCAAGAATTATTACAATAGAAGAGTCATAATGGAAAGGAAATGAGAGAAATGTATTTTCTTTCGAGTAAACATAGAGCACGAAATAATCATACGAGCTTTAGATCATAAATATAATGTCTGAAATGATTAGAAACACCAAGATGATAAACAAAGAATAGCTTAAGATTATGAACATAAGAACAATATCTTAAGAAAGATATATCTCACAACACAAAGTTTACAAAATAGTATCAACTCCTATTCCTCAAAATGATTAAAAGAAAACACAAAGTTTTTCTTCTTCCCAATAGCTCCCAATATTTCAAAAATCTTGACCCTTTAGAGTGTACACACATCCCTAATTTATAATAGAAAAGAGTAGAGAGAAAATAGGATGAATCCTAGAAAATAGTCTTTTAACGAGAGTCCTATTTTGCTTGACTCTCGCACAGGAGACCAAGTCAAAATTTGCTTCCTATGTGACGAAACAGAAATGAAAAAGACATGTCAATTTCAAGATTAAAATGACATGAAACATCAAAACTTAGTTTGAATCATCATCTTTTTCTTCCACATCTTTTCCTTCCTCCAACTGAGCTTGTTTGTTCTGAAATTCTTGGAACTTTCAGATTATGCCTTACATTTCATTTTCGTCAGGTGCAGTGGAATGATCACTCAAAACTTCGCAGGTTTCATGAGTGTCACTGGCACTACCAGGAAGTTTCCTCAATCTTTTGCTGAGTCTTCTCAAGGCCTCCAAAGAATGTTCAATCTTCACAAACTTGTCGATGATTTCAATACCAATCCGTGAGTTGGTTCATGCTGAACAGACTCTTGGAATTGTTTGAAAATATCGTCAGCTTATAGCATGCCCGAATCTCCAACTGACACTTTTGCACAAATTTTCAGCAATTCTTCTTCCAGATCACTTTTTCCATCAATCAATTGATCCCTTGATTCTCTCAATTTACCATAGGATTCGTTGAGAATCTTTACCCTGAATCTGATGGTTTTGGTCAGCTGGAAATGCTTATCCACATGTGGGATGATGCCTTCTTCTACCAAGAGGCGTGATTGCATTTTCTTTAACACCTGGAGAGCTTCGAAATTCAAAGCAAGATGTCTAATTTCTTGGGATAAATCATCGTCCATATTTTCTCCATCACTCTGAATATTTCCCAAATATTGATAGACTTCCACGGTATCTTGAATTACTTCCTTCCCCTACTAGAGCAGCATTTGGATCCATTCATTGACCACCCTTCCTTTTTTATTAATCTTCTCAATTATAGGCACTGATGAGAAATCAAATCCGACAGGGACAGAGGAAGATGGTATGTATTCAAGGGGTTTTGAGAGCTTACGCAATACCTCAGTCAACTGCTCCACCTTTCTTTTAAGCTCATCTATGTTGTCTTTTGTTTCCTTTCATTTTTGACACAGCACATTTGTGGCATCCCGTGCATCCTGTTGTGCTCCTTCTGTTGTCACCTCTCCTAGAGCCACTTTGGTTATCTGATAGTCAGAGGCTGTTATGTCCTCTTTGGTTTTTTCATTCGCAGGAGTGGCGATCTCTGCAAAATTATGCCCCGAAGCATCCACCAAAACCCTTGAAACGATTTTGGGTTTCTTGGCTGATTTAGCAGTAGAAGCCTTGAGTGAGCTAAAATCAAAGGCTGGTATGGGTACAATCACCTTCCTCTTCCTTGGAGTTTGCTCAAGTAGCCATTGAGGTGTATCAGAGGGAGTTTCCACTATTGTAGAAGTTGGTATCATACTTTCAGGAGGAGAGGGATCTAATGGAAAAGTGGGGAAAGTTACCAATGTGGCAGGAGATTCAATAAAAAAAGGCACAGGAGGGGGTGTGCTGGTTATTACTTTGGTACCAGCAGAGAGGGGTGAGAGTCTAGAGAAAATTCTGGCCATGATTGAAGAAGTCGATGGGGAATGAGGAGGTAGAAGTGGTTGTGAGGGAGGAAGCGCAGATCCAGACTCCAGGGCCTGGGATGCAAGAGATAAGGTCTCTTCAGTTGGGCAGTCAACAAATGGTGAAACCAGAGGCTGGCTTCCTTCTCCTTCCAAATAAATTTCTCCTATTTCTGGTGGTGTTGGTGACTCTACTACATTCACCGTTTCAACAGGAGAAATAATTGAAGAGATTTCTCATTCTCTTCTCTTCTTGACAAACTTGACCTTTATAGGCCCCTTAGAAGATCTTTTGTCTTTTCCCTTTTTGGAGGGACCCGCCTCTGAAGCAACCAACTTTGAAAAATTATCATCTTTAAAACTCATTCCCCAAGAGGCAAGCCATGCTTTGGTGCGTGCAAGAATTAGGGCTGACCTATCTGTAATGGAGGATTTTTCACTGATAGACCAATCAATAGGTGGGAAAACATATTGATCTTCATTCAGTCCATCATAGGAAGGGTCCAGAACACTTTCATTATCGCTAGTACCTTCTGGTAAGTTAGCGAGCTCAAGTGTTTGAATCTCAGCAAGTGTCAATCTACTATGATCTTTTCTTCAGACAGCAACCTCATCACGTAAATCAATCCAAACATCTTCTATGCTTGGCACATGCGGGTAGAGAGTTTCATATGCCCTGAGGACTCCTCGAATATCAAACCTGTCTCGGGGATTCATGTGCTTCTTCAATTTATCTTGAAGCTCATGGACAATGTTCTTGGCTTTCACCACCATTCAACAAGTATACCTTCCAATAGAAATTGGGAAAGATACAGCGGCCTTGTGTTTACTCTGTTGGAATTTGTGAAAATCCAACAATTGCCTGACCAACTCCATCAAGATTAATTTGTCCCCTGGATATCTGAGCAAATGGAAAGGATCCCCTGGGTACATGACTACTTAAAGATATGTGAACTTCTTAAATTGCAAGAAGACACAACCCCATTTTGAAACTTCAGCCCATGCTTCATCAGATACTCTCATTTTCCTCAGTTTGGGACTTAACCTGCAAATGTTCTCATAAAAGAAGGCATCATTTACCCTTCTGAATTGGTCTTCAGACCCTTTTTTTGTCACCTGAGGGAAATACTGATAAACATGTTCCACTGTCTTGTTCCCCTTGGTGTCCAACCCTTGATAATTCCTCATACCGGCCACTGCATAGGTGACATACGAGGACATGTAAAACTTTCCCGTAGACAGGACTGTTGTCATTTGAGAATCTATCTCGTTACTGATAAGAGTACCCCAATCAATTCCGTATTGATTCTTCTTAATAGTGATCATGAACTGGTACATCCATCCTTGGAAAACATTTGATTCGGGGAAACCAAAAACTTGACTCAATAGAGTAATGATATCGTTGATTTCCTGAATGAAATCGCTTCTAGGAACGAGTCTTGGGAACTTGGAAACAGCCTGTTTGGCTTTGATTAGAAACTTCTTATTCACATGCTTGATGCAATCCTCCTTATCATTATCCCAAGCTTTTTGGGCTGACTTGAGATCCATATCTCCATATTCCTCAGAATTAGGTAGCTTGATAAGGTCATCAAAGTAACCTCTGTCCAATTTGATTACAACTTCTCCCGCCTGGTTTTTCACAGAACGAGAAGCAGAGTCATAATTTGAAGCACAGGACAAGATGAACTTGAGGCATTGAGTGGACATAGGGAAGCCTACCACAAGAGGTAGGCCACTACTGACTATTGATTTCATCCATGGAGTTTGAGAAGGGCTCTTGACCCTATTCTAGAAATCCTCCATGTCTACGTTTCTGAGCTCTGTATCTCAGATGTCAAAATTACAGTCAATATAGGATGGAGACTCCACCTTCCTAAATTTTTATTTCATTCTCCCTGACTTTTCAGTCTTTTCTTGTGATGGACTAGGGTCTGACATGAGGAATTTCTAAGGAGGTGAGTGTCGGAGATCAGGAGATGTTGAACACTACGAAAAACCCGACACACTGAGGAGGATTTCAGGGAATTTGGAAAACCCGACACACTGAAAAAGATACCGGAGAGTTTGGAAAACTCGACACACTGAAGAGGATGCCAGAGAGCTCGGAAAACCCATCACTTTGAGCTTTTCTGATATACTGCGGTTTTGAACACTGCAAAGCACCCTACGAAACCTGAGAAGAGGGAATAGGGTAATTGTTGAGTTGAAACATGCGGGTTTCCTTCACCATTTATATCCCAAACATATTTTTAATTATAACAACATTCTGAGGAATAACACAAAGTGATAATTCCAAAGGGGTAAACCCTAAAACATAAACCTGATTTAGAAAACAACCCCTAAAATGGAAAAGATAAAATCCCAAAACAACCTTGATAAGAAACTTGGAAGAATTCCTTACATAATTAATCCACAAAAACCACAAACAAAGAATGAATAAAAAACCTTCAACCAGGACAAGGAATGATCAAAAATGAGCAATGCAATCAGGCACAAAGGTGAGTTTCAGGTTTTAGGGTCGAAGATGCATGCGTGAAAATCCACGAGGTAAAAAGTACGTCTGGTAAAAATGACGTGGAAATCTGAATATATATAAGAAAATTTGCATTTAATACACTTTAGTTGACATGTGCCAACCACCCGAAAACTCAGCATTAATGCCATGTCAGCATGCTTAAGATATCTGGAAACCTGAAACAAAGGTTTTTAGAGTAATTCAGGTTACAGGTTGCGGGAAACAATCGACATGAAGCATGATGCTTGATGGCCCCGGAAACCCGAAACAAAGGAGTAAATCGGGCTTCGGGGATCGGAAGATAGGCAACATAGAGCATGTTTTGACTAAGGCATGTTCCGATGCTCGGAAGGTTTGCAAACCTGACTTACCTTACTTGATGCGGGTTTCGGGTTTCGGGGAACACATGACATAAAGCACCCAAAACACATGTTGTCCTGCTTGTGAAACCCAAAAACCTGATTATCTCTCTGAAAGGTAATTTAGAAAACCAACTCGAAAATTTCTTAGGGTTATATGATTTTTTATTTATTTTGGCGTAAACTCAAAAAGGAGATAACAATTGGCTTTAGTTGGGGACTTTCTTTGTGATATCAAAGGAAGAGAACTTAGAATCTCTGGCATTATCCATTGGGCTACGGAGTCAAAAAAGAAGAAAACTAAAAAACAAAACAAGGAAAGAAAGAAGACTAAAAGCAAACACATGACATAAAACAAAGTATGTACAATGCAAAAGAGCGTCTTGCATTAATGATGGAACAACTTCAGATGTTGACCACTGAAATGAAAAGGGAGTAACTCTCCATCAAGGTATGATATATGGAAACTATTTTCACCACTCAGCTAATGAATCTTAAAAGGTCCTTTCCATAAAGAGTCAAACTTTCCATGCATTCCTTTCTGCTCTCTCCTCTTATCCCAAAGCAACACCAGGTCTCTAATTTCTTTACTTTACTTTGCTTTGATGGTCTACAATGCGATCAACCACCTTGCTCCGTTCCTCCTCTAGCCTAGCTAGGTACATAACCCTTTTCTCTATAGAATTTTGAAAAGTCACATCTTTGACTGCTTTGGCCAACTGTAAGGCTAGAAATTCTACAGAGATAGGAATCTTAGCATCAATCCCATACAACACTTTGAAAGGAGATATTCCTATAGCTCACTTTGGGGTAATCCGATCAGCCCACAATGCATCATACAATGTTTTGTGCCATGTCCTCTGGTTTTCATCTACTAGCTTCCTAATTATGGTAACCAGATTCTTGTTGTTGGATTCAGCTTGCCCATTTCGTTGGGGATATTAATCAAATGAGTGAGCTAGAGTGATGCCGAATCCATAGTAAAAAAATTTCAACTCATGCGATGAGAAATTGGAGGCATTATCAGCCATAATCTTGTGAGGCACACCGAATCTGACAATTATATTTTCTTTAAGGAACTTGCACGCAGCTTCTGAGGTTGCTTGCTTGATTGGTGCGGCTTCCACCCACTTGGTAAAATAGTTTGTAGCAGTCAGCACGTAATTATGTCTGGCATTGGAGGTAGGATTCAACATTCCAATGAAGTCAATTCCCCACTGGTGAAAAGGTTCTTCAATCACTACGGGCTTCAAGGGAAGAGCTGCTAGCTTGGGACGACCAACGAAATGTTGACAAGCTTCACACTTGGACACCCACTCAGCTGAATCCTGGAAAAGAGTAGGCCAATATTACCTAACCCGTAGGATCTTATAAGTTGTTACAGAGGATGAGAAATGTCCTCTGCATGCTAGGCTATGAAAGGATTCTAACAACTTTAACTGTTGTGATTTATCAACACAGCGCAGGAATACACCATCAATACCTTTCTTATATATCCCATTATCCCATAGGAGGTATCTCGCAGATCTTAACTTGACCGTCCTCTTCTCCTTTTGGCTTAAATGTGGGGGGCATTCACCATAAGTTATAAAGAAAGCAATATCCATGTACCATTCATCAGTTGTACTCACGAAAAGCACCATGGGTAACTTGGAAGATGTGTCTTCGGTATTTTCACATTCTACTTCCACATGGTTTTCCAAAATCAATTGGCACAGGCCCCTTCCTCGTACCAACTTGGTAGGTCTAATGTCCAATTCATACTCCTAAAATTTAGCTATCTAGTTACCTCGTTGACTACCCAGCTCTTGTTGAGTCAAAATGGATTTAACGGCAGTGTCAGGAATGAGAACGAGGGTATGGGAGTTCAGCACATAGTACCTGAAATGTTTCACCACTCGTACCACTGCATAAGCATGCTTTTCAATTTGTGACATATTTAACTCATGTTCCTTCAATGGACAGCTCATAAACGTGATGAGAGCTTCAATGCCCTCCCCGTTCTCCTACATCAGGATGGCTAACACTTTGTGAGTAGAGGTATAGCTGTACATGATGAAATATTTTTTGAAGTCTAGACATACTAGGACAGGAGCACAAGCAAGTACCCTTTTGATTTCATCGAATGTAAGCTTCCCTTCAGTACTCCATCAAAATGGAATTTTTCTTTTCATCATCCCAAGGATATCCTTGGTTTTATCAGCAAAATCAGGTACGAACCTTCTTAGGAAATTGACCTTTCCAAAGAAGGAATGAACTCCAGTTTTAATTGTGGGTAGGATAAGGCTCTGAATGGCCTTTACCCTTTCTAGGTCAATTTTGGTTCCTTCTCTAGTCATGATATGACCCAGCAACTTTCCTTTAGTCACTCCAAACATGGACTTCTTGGGATTTAATGAAATCCCATGACGCCTGCATCTCAAAAGTACTTGCTCTAAATTATCATAATGATCACTTCATTTTTTGGAGAAAACGGTCAAGTCATCCAAATATACTACTATGACTTTGCCCATCAGGTCTCTGAATGCCAAGTCCATAGCTCTCTGAAAAGTGGCTCCAGCATTGATCAAGCCGAAAGGCATCCTCCTGTAAGAAAAAGTACCCCATGGGGTTGTGAAGGTCGTCTTGTGTTGATCCTTTGTAGTTACCTCAACTTGATTATATCCTGAAAATCCGTCGAGCATGGATAGCATTTATGATCCAGTAACAGTCTATAACACCTAATCCATGATAGGCAAGGGATAGTTGTCCTTCAACGAAGACTGATTCAGGTTCTGAAAGTCAACACAAATTCGGATTTCACCATTCTTCTTCCTGACAAGGACGATGTTAGCAATCCAGGTGGAGTGATGGATTGGAAAAATAATTCTAACATCTAACATTTTTTGGATTTCCGCAAGGATAGTCCCTAAGATCTTGGGGTTGTAATGTCTTTTCTTCTACCTGTATGGTTTCACATCAGGCTTCAAAGGGATACTGTGTTGTACGTCTTTGGGCTGGAAGGATTTTAAATCTACATAAGACCAGGCTAACACATCCATGTATCTCTTCAGGAGTGAAGTGAATTTTGTTTTCTCCTCGGGGGAACAACATTTCCCAATATTCACCATCCGAGGTTGATTAGACAAACCTAGATTGACTTGATCTACTTCTTAAGAAGAAGCTCCTTCAACTTGTCTCTTGTTTTGAATAAAACGATCATGCTTGTCAAACAGACCCTCCAGAGAAACCAGACCTTTGGGTATCTTGTTTCCTTTAAGCTGAATAAACTCACCATCAACCTCTTGATATGGATCAAAGATAGATTCACGGAATGTTGATTCTGAACCTTCAAAGTACAGCTCACTAAAATTATCAGCCTTTTCTAGAAAAGCCAACACCTGTTGATCGTCATTGAACACTTGCAAGTGAGTCGCATTATCTGGGATACTGGGATGGTACACAATCTCAATGGTGTACGTATCTTATTTGAACTAGGGATGAGGGAGAAGGAGGGATGTAGACACGGCCAAAGAATCAGCCTTGTCGTTATAATCCCTCAAAACTACCTTAATGGAGAATGCATCAAAGCATTCTATATTATCCCAAACTTTGTTCCTGTAATGTCTCAAGCGATCATTTTTTACCTGATAGATTCCCTTGACCTGGTTGACAATCAGCTCTGCATCCCCCTAAACCTTAAGATTTTGAGTTCCCATCTGTCTGGCCATTTCTAATCCTAGTAACAGAGCTTCATATTCAGCCATGTTATTAGTATTATCAAATTACAATTTGTAAGCTGATGGGAAAATCTCAGAATTAGGACATATAAGAACTACACTAGCGCCCGATCCAGTGGTTGAGCAGATACCATCGAATTATAGGGTCCAAATAGCATTAGGATCTTCTTCCTCGACATCCACAGCCGGTATCTCTGAAGTCAAGAAATAATTTCCGAAGCTAGCATCTTCGAAAAGAATTTGAGCTTTAGGGTCATCTGATTTAGTTACCAAATACCTCACCTGAGGTTCGGGATGGAGAACATGATAAACCCCATTGACTGGAATCCTAGCCTTAGTCCAATCCATATTAATCTCTCCCCCGACATCTGTACAAAAACCTCTACCCAAGAGGATACCGTAAGCTGCAGGGATGTCAGCAACTAGAATGGTCATTTTCACTCTCTTCTCTGGGAAGGCAATGAATGCAAACTGTGCATCTTTGATTTGACCAATCAAGGGAACTTGTTTAGTTTCCATGGAGTAACACCGTCCATATGACTTAGTTAGAGTAAGCCCAAGGGCATGGGCTACTTTTACAGGCATAACATTGTCGGAGGCCCCTGAGTCAATGATGCAATTACTGATTTTAAACCCATTTATAAGTAAAGACAAATAAAATGGTTCAATCTTTCCTGAAGAAGAAGCAGAGGTCAGATTGTTCTAATGTGGGGGTTGAGTAGGATTTGGAAGGAGACATTTTGAAGATGGGGGAACAGCGGCTTTACTTCTAATGAATTTGGCAAGTTTTTCGAAATGTTCAGGATTTGACTTAAGGCATTCTTCTTCCGACATTTGGATTTTAGTTCTCTTTGCATGATTGATAATGTCAAAAGTAGTATAAGAAGGGGTGATGGTAGGCTCAGTTCTAATCACATGAGCTTGAGCTGGGGCACTGACCTTAGGAGAAAGAGAATGAGGAGAAGTTGCCTTTTTGGCGAATTCTCTTTCAGTTTGTGCTAAAATAGGAGTACCTCTCTTAACTATGGCTATGGGAGGTTCCTTATTCTTCTCCTTGGGGTTTTCAGGAGGTTTTCTTGGATTCTCATATTGGGATTGAGTGAAGACATAAAATGACTGACCATCTGGCGTACATTCATCTTCTTCATATTCCAAATACCCAATGTTGGAGTCACCAGCCGAATCGTCATAAGACTCATCAGCATATCCTGAAGCTTCAAAAGCCTCGGGGGAATCTTGTTCTTCTGGTTCGTCCTCTTCTTCAACTATTTCTACTACCACGTTAACAGGAGGAGCTTCGATTGCTAGCCTCGGTTGAGCAAGAGTTAACCGTGGCCTATCTCTGGCAGGCACACCATTTTTTTTATTGAAATTCCATCTAGGGATATCCCGATACGGAACATTTCTCACCTGCTGAGACGTTTGCTTTTTTAAAGTAATCAAATCATTAGCTATTTTTTGAATCATAGGATCAGTATTACCTTGGGAAGAACCTAGATTTTTAGGTTTGGGTACATCTTTTCTGATCCTTTCGGCCAAAATGAGATCATCTTCTATTTCAATAGCTATTGACTGAGCGATAGCCAAATCTGGGATAGCCAACCTTCTTAATAAAAATCTCACATTGGGAGGCTAAGCATTAATGAAGAAGCATTTCTGGTTTTCAGGAGTAGGTACAGCTATTTTTGGAATCTTTCATATTAACTTGTTAAACTTTGCCACGAAGTCCCGCATGGGTTCATGTGATTCCTTCTTCATATGGGTAAGTTGTGCTAACAAAGCATGAAAATATTTTGCTGGTTTGAAACGTGCTTCGAATCTGGTCCTCATGGTAGCCCAATTTGTGATGCATGCATTCAGAAGGTGGTAAAACCATTCGGCTGCTGCACCGTGTAATGTTTCAACAAAAAGTTGAATAGAGAGATCTTCGTGAGCTACTCCAAGGACGCCGCATGCTACAAATAAAGATGCAATGTTTTCATCAAGATGCTGCTTCCCATCCCCATTGAACTTGGGAATGTTTTTACGTGATCCATGTGGTAACTCATGTAATGGTGGAGTTAAAGAAAGAGGGCCAATAGCTGTGCCCCAAGGCATAGGTTGTGCTATCATCCTTCTGACAAGAGTGCGTAGGGGGATCCGAGTGTCAGACAAGAATAATGTGTGAAAAGTTGCAGACACGTCTCGTTCTATGGGGATCTGATTTCTCTGAATAGGTGAACAAATTCTGGTTCAATTGGAAATAACGATGTTGGGGGAAAGACTAAAATTGTGCCTTTGTAGTAACTCAAAAAGTGGATCAATTTCACCCCGGGCTTGGCAGGACCGAGTGAAGATCTTTCCGGCCAGCTTGAACCGGGAAAGAGATTTTGTTGAAAATAAGGAAAATACAGAGTCACCAGACACCAAGAGGATAAGCTCTACACTATAAATCCGTATTCCCTAGCAGAGTTGCCAAAAACTGTTGGTTGGATATTTTGTCGATCCAAAATATGAGGTTCAACCACAGTACTTGGGATTAAATCCCTCCTCAAAGACAGGTGAGGCTGCCTATTTATTTCTAATCTAAAACATAGCAGAAATGATATATACAATATTCACACTAATCTAACCATTGGGGTTGGGATAGAATCCTGAAATCCATATCCACACGTTAGGAAGATGTCATTTTTCTAAATGAACAGGGTCAAGAATTATTACAATAGAAGAGTCATAATGGAAAGGAAATGAGAGAAATGTATTTTCTTTCGAGTAAACATAGAGCAGGAAATAATCATACGAGCTTTAGATCATAAAATCATAATGTCTGAAATGATTAGAAACACCAAGATGATAAACAAAGAATAGCTTAATATTATGAACATAAGAACAATATCTTAAGAAAGATATATCTCACAACACAAAGTTTGTAAAATAGTATCAACTCCTATTCCTCAAAATGATTAAAAGAAAACACAAAAATTTTCTTCTTCCCAATAGCTCCCAATATTTCAAAAATATTGACCCTTTAGAGTGTACACACATCCCTAATTTATAATAGAAAATATTAGAGAGAAAATAGGATGAATCCTAGAAAATAGTCTTTTAACAAGATTCCTATTTTGCTTGACTCTCGCGCAAGAGACCAAGTCAAAAATTGCTTCCTATGTGATGAAACAGAAACGAAAAAAGACATGTAAATTTCAAGATTGAAATGACATGAAACATCAAAACTTAGTCTGAATCGTCATCTTTTTCTTCCTCATCTTTTCCTTCCTCCAACTGAGCTTGTTTGTTCTGAAATTCTTGGAACTTTCGGATTATGCCTTGCATTTCATTTTCGTCAGGTGCAGTGGAATGATCACTCAAAACTTCAAAGGTTTCATGAGTGTCACTGGCACTACCGGGAAGTTTCCTCAATCTTTTGCTGAGTCTTCTCAAGGCCTCCAAAGAATGTTCAATCTTCACAAACCTTTCGATGATTTCAATACCAAATCCGTGAGTTGGTTCATGTTGAACAGACTCTTGGACTTTTTTGAAAAGATCATCAGCTGATAGGATGCCCGAATTTCCAACTAAAACTTTTGCACAAATTTTCAGAAATTCTTCTTCCAGATCACTTTTGCCATCAATCAATTAATACCTTGATTCTCTCAATTTACCACAGGATTCATTGAGAAGCTTTACCCTGAATCTGATGGCTTTGGTCAGCTAGAAATGCTTATCCACATGTGGGTGATGCCTTCTTCTACCAAGAGGCGTGATGGCATTTTCTTTAACACCTGGAGAGCTTCGAAATTCAAATCAAGATGTCCAATTTCTAGGGAGAAATCATCGTCCATATTTTTTCCATCACTCTAAATATTCCCGAAATATTGATAGACTTCCATGGTATATTGAATTACTTCCTTCCCCTGCTGGAGCAGCCTTTGGATCCATTCATCGACCACCCTTCCTTTTTTATTAATCTTCTCAATTGTAGGCACTGATGAGAAATCGAATCCAACAGGGACAGAGGAAGATGGTATGGATTCAAGGGGTTTTGATAGCTTAAGAAATACCTCAGTCAACTGCTCCACCTTTCTTTTAAGCTCATCTATGCTCTCTTTTTTTTCCTTCAATTTCTGACACAACACATTTGTGGATCCTATGCATCCTGTTGTGCTCCTTCTGTTGTCACCTCTCCTAGAGCCACTCTGGTTATCTGATAGTCAAAGGCTGTTATGTCCTCTTTGGTTTTTTTAGTCGCAGGAGTGGCGATCTCTGCAAACTTATGCCCCGAAGCATCCACCAAAACCCTTGAAACCATTTTGGGTTTCTTGGCTGATTTAGCAGTAGAAGCCTTGAGTGAGCTAAAATCAAAGGCTGGTATGGGTACAATCACCTTCCTCTTCCTTGGAGTTTGCTCAAGTAGCCATTGAGGTGTATCAAAGGGAGTTGCCACTATTGTAGAAGTTGGTATCATACTTTCAGGAGGAGAGGGATCTAATGGAAAAGTGGGGAAAGTTACCAATGTGGCAGTAGATTCAATAAAAAGAGGCACAGGAGGGGGTGTGTTGGTTATTACTTTGGTACTAGTAGAGAGGGGTGAGATTCTAGAGAAAATTCTGGCCATGATTGAAGAAGTCGATGGGGAATGAGGAGGTAGAAGTGGTTGTGAGGGAGGAAGCGCAGATCTAGACTCCAGGGCCTGGGATGCAAGAGATAAGGTCTCTTCAGTTGGGTAGTCAACAAATGGTGAAACCAGAGGCTGGCTTCCTTCTCCTTCCAAATAAATTTCTCCTATTTCTGGTGGTGTTGGTGACTCTGCTACATTCACTGTTTCAACTGGAGAAATAATTGAAGAGATTTCTCATTCTCTTCTCTTCTTGACAAACTTGACCTTTATAGGCCCCTTAGAAGATCTTTTGTCTTTTCCCTTTTTGGAGGGACCCGCCTCTGAAGCAACCAACTTTGAAAAATTATCATCTTTAAAACTCATTCCCCAAGAGGCGAGCCATGCTTTGGTACGTGCAATAATTAGGGCTGACCTATTTGTAATGGAGGTTTTTTCACTGATAGACCCATCAATAGGTGGGAAAACATATTGATCTTCATTCAGTCCATCATAAGAAGGGTCCAAAACACTTTCATTATCACTAGTACCTTCTAGTAAGTTATCGAGCTCAAGTGTTTGAATCTCAGCAAGTTTCAATCTACTATGATCTTTTCTTCGGATAGCAACCTCATCACGTAAATCAATCCAAACATCTTCTACGCTTGGCACATGCGGGTAGAGAGTTCCATACGCCCTGAGGACTCCTTGAATATCAAACCCGTCTCAGGGCTTCATGTGCTTCTTCTATTTATCTTGAATCTCATGGACAATGTTCTTGGCTTTCACCACCGTTGAACAAGTATTCCTTCCAATAGAAATTGGGAAAGATACAGCAGCCTTGTGTTTACTCTGTTGAAATTTGTGAAAATCCAACAATTGCCTGACCAACTCCATCAAGATTAATTTTTCCCCTGGATATCTGGGAAAATGGAAAGGATCCCCTAGGTACATGACTACTCGAAGATATGTGAACTTCTTAAATTGTAAGAAGACACAACCCCATTTTAAAACTTCAGCCCATGCTTCATCAGATACTCTCATTTTCCTCTGTTCGGGACTTAACCTGCAGATGTTCTCATAAAAGAAGGCATCATTCACCCTTTTGAATTGGTCTTCAGACCTTTTTTTTGTCACCTGAGGGAAATACTGATAAACATGTTCCACTGTCTTGTTCCCCTTGGTGTCCAACCTAGGATAATTCCTCATACCGCCTGTTGCATAGGTGACATACGAGGACATGTAAAACTTTCCCGTAGACAGGACTGTTATCATTTGAGAATCTATCTCGTTACTGATAAGAGTACCCCAATCAATTCCCTATTGATTCTTCTTAATAGTGATCATGAACTGGTACATCCATCCTTGGAAAACATTTGATTCAGGGAAACCAAAAACTTGACTCAACAGAGTAATGATATAGTTCATTTCCTGAATGAAATCACTTCTGGGAACAAGTCTTGGGAACTTGGAAACAGCCCGTTTGGCTTTGATTAGAAACTTCTTATTCACGTGCTTAATGCAATCCTCCTGATCATTATCCCAAGCTTTTTGGGCTGACTTGAGATCCGTATCTCCATATTTCTCAGAATTAGGCAGCTTGAGAAAGTCATCAGAGTAACCTCCATCCAATTTGATTACAACTTCTCCCGCATGGTTTTTCATAGAACGAGAAGCGGAGAAATAATTTGAAGCACAGGCTAAGATGAACTCGAGGCACTGAACAGACATAGGGAATCCTACCGCAAGAGGTAGGCCACTACCGAATATTGATTTCATCCATGGAGTTTGATAAGGGCTCTCGACCCTATTCCAGAAATCCTCCATGTCTACATTTCTGAGCTCTGTATCTCGGATGTCGAAAATACAGTCAATATAGGATGGATACTCCACCTTCCTGAATTTGTATTTCATCCTCCCTGACTTTTCAGTCTTTTCTTGTGATGGACCAGGGTCTGACATGAGGAATTTCGAAGGAGGTGAGTGTAATGGGCGGTGGTAGATGGATAAGCTAATTTTGGAGGAGGGTAATGGGCGGTGGTAGATGGATAAGCTACTGGTGTAGCACTTCTGCATTGAATGTCATTAAAATTTGCATTTAATATTTTTGAAATTTCTAAAGCCTCAAATGAGGCGAGTTGCATGCAACCACTGCTTCATTTAGTTTATTGGTAAGTTTGGAAAAAACTCTAGTTTGGGTATCCTTGCATGGTGAATTTCTTGGGGGAGAAGACTATAAAGCTTTTTGATTTCTAAATTAGTTGCTATACTAAAATGTGTCACTGAGCAAGGGAGGCTGGAAATGTGATCTAGTTGATTCGAATTGTGTATGGTTGGGGGCTGTGAAGGAAGCACGAAGAAAAGAATACGGCCTGCCATTTTACGAGGCAAGAAACATTCTTTATCCCTTTTATCCTTCTAAATCATCTGAAGTTATAATGAATACATATTTACAATTTGGTTTGTGTTAAGAGAAAAATGAGTATGTATAGTTCAAGGTTGCTGTTTGTTATACTCTGTTTGTATGCGAGTAGAAGTGGGAATTGATATGACTGTAACCCTGGGAGAACTATTATCCATTTATCTTTCCGCTTGTATCATGCTCGGAAATAACATCTGTATTTACTGTATTTTGTTTGCATTGTTGATTGGGGTTGACCCAAATAATAATAGATATTTGTGCAAATGATATAATGTTTTACAAAAATTATAATTTGGGAACAAGGGTTTCCTTTATACCTGACTCAAATCAGGGTATATTTATTTAAGCAGTTAAACCTAGTCTGGATATCGGTGTATATTACTTCACTTCTATCCTGTGCTTATCACCGTAGGAAAAGAAAGTGTTTTTGGGCATGATCTCGGGTAGATTTAGGGATAACCTGTTCATACTTATATCGCATAATATATATTATAGACTACTTTTATCTCCATCGGGTTGACTATTAATGAGCCACGAGTCCACTGGGCTGAAGACTTGTTGGTTTGTCAATGTAATCCATTTACCCTTGTTGGGTCTGCAAGCAAATATAGGTATTAACCTTTTAAGGCTTGGCTCAGTTTGACAGGTGTTTTGTGAGCTAATAACACTTCACATTATTCTACCATTATTTGCTGAACCATGTAGTTCTTCGAAAGGTTAATGGGAAGAAGCAGGGATTATTGTTGGTTTTGTTACAGATGAGTGACAACAGAGGCTGTGTTGCAGGATATTTGTATCATAATCCATCACCATCCAGCCATGTGTTGGTTGCAACCTCATCTTAAATATTCCCTTTCTTAGGATTTTCGAAGTACCTACAGTTGGTATAAATAATTGCTGAGTTGTAGAGCCTTCGGCTCACTCCATTATAAGGAGTCTCGTTATTTACTACCTTCCTCAGAAGTCATCTAAGCTAGTTTTGATCTGATACTAGAGATCAAAAGATGAATTAGGGAATCGGTGTTTGAAGGGCTGAACCTAACTGTTCTTCTACCGAGTGCGGAAAACCATTCTTCTCTCTTCAGGAAGAAATTATGTTCTGATGTTATATTACTTCTATAATCAGACACTTACTTAAGGAAGCTCAATTGAAGCTGGGACTTTGATGGATAAGGATTAAATGAGTTGGTTTTTTTATGCTTCCTTGAGGAAACTAGAAAGTCTTACTTGGAACCAAGGGGAGGGGTCTTGGTGGATTACACTATGGATATGTTTGATAAGTTTTGCTGGTCCATATATAAGGTGCAATAATGGAAAGGAAACTTAGTGTCTCCATTCTTAAAATCGATCCTTACTGAGGATTTTAATATTAATATTATGTAAAGTTATGTACAGATTAATCTCTGTAGGATGATTAAATCAAGGAAAACATATCTTTATTACTGAAGAGTAATATGTATTAACCATTGAGATAAACTCGGGGAGTTTAGCCCCTAAACGCAAGCATAAATAAGCTTTTGAATGGTTGTGTCTTCAGATTCTTATTGCAGTAGAATGTGGTAAAATATGATTTGAAAAGATGAGTTTTGTTTAAGAAGGTACAATAAGAAATTAATAGGCAACTGAGTCTATATTGCCTTGATTTCTCTATGTTACTATGATAAGTAACTTCAGTGGTGTATATATATATATATATATATATATATATATGTATGTATATATATGTATGTATGTATGTATGTATGTATGTATGTATGTATGTATGTATATATCCTTCTTAGGATGTTATGGATAATGTAGAATATGTCATGTTCTGTAGCTATGACATATAATACGTCATGAGTATTAACTGGATCTATCTTGATGGGTGTGTTGATGTTGATGAAACTGGTTAGTTTCATTTTCGTAGCGTGGATCACCTTGTGTGTCCAAGAACTATATTGTTTGTATTTTTGGAGAAGCTAACATTAGTTGCAGCAATTTATATTTATTAATGGGATGACATAGATTCATACTGTGATTGATAGAAGTCAGATTACTCCATCTAACTTTATGTGATATAAGCATATTTTTAATAACTTGTGTTATTGATTATTTGATGGTCATTCTTGGGTATGAATATCTTTTATCCGGTTTTGCTTTAACTTATTTTGTGAAGTAATACCTAGAACTTGTCCTTGCGGAGTACGTAAAGAGGTAAAGGAGTTGTTCTTAATGTTTGCAAAGCGGGTTACTTAAGAATGATTTTGTGGAATTATATGATTAAAATGTTAGATTGAGATTATTGCAGTATTTATTCATTCTAATATTTAATGACATAAATTGATAAATGGGATAAAGGACTTTTCTTTCTCAGTTCAGTCGAACTGACCTTGCCTAACCATTGCAGGAAATTGAGCGAAGGTAACTGGCATGAAGGAAAGAAATGTCTTGGTTATCTAATTATATCACATGCTTACTTTAAAAATATAAAGTTGCAGCCAATTGTTGATTTGAGACTTTCTTATTTATGTAAAGGAAGTTATTTATTGACTTCAAGTTAAGATTCTCTTGTGAAAATATACTGAGTACATTTACGATTTATTGCAACATGGAAAAGATTCCATATTCTGTTCAATAAATACTCACTTCGTATTATCGAAGAATGTTAATGCCTCTCTAAAATTTCTATAATGAAAACCATTATGTTGCAGCAATGTTGGTATAAGAATGGCTTTAAACTTATGATCTCTTATGAAAATTGGATCATTGGATGATTGCAATAGAGGGCTGTTATAACTCTTTCTATTTTATAATATTACAACTGTCTTATGGGCTAGGTGAGCCTAGAAGGTTCAATGGGCGAGTTGTGAAGTTATATATCAGTAACATAAGGGATAGGTTAATGGAATACACTACAAAGTAGTGTTGTCGAATTCTGTAATCTAGATTGATTAACTTATGGGAAATCAGTATTGTTGTTTGCTAGAGGTAATGATTCCTCACAAGACCGGTAAAGGTTAAATGCATGGTAGATGAGAAATCATCTAGTTGTGAATCTTGATGTGTTTGCTTATGTGAGCATACTGAAGGAAGATTCCTCTGATAGAGTTTGAATAACTATATTAGACATAGATTGTGATGCTGAAATTTATGGATGAAATGTTAATATTCATCATATAAAGATTAAGTCCCAAAAACTTGCTGAAGTTCCTTTTGGGCAGCACTTAAACCTTTTAAGGAAACTAAGTTGAAATAATTTGTAAAACTAACCCAACTCCCTTAACATGAAGGAGATTTCAAATTTAATTCCTCAAAGTGAAATAATAAACGAGAATAGATCATTTCTTGTGGCTTAAGCAAATTGTCCTTCCATAAAATGGGTAAACAAAGGATATATATCTATCAGATTGCTATTGTATAAAATATGATGTGTTGAATGTTTATGTTGGAGCTATTTCAGCTAACAAGATGTATTAAAGATGAATCATTAATAATCAAATTGAACCTAAATGCAAGAAGGGCCCATAAGATATGGGATACAGTTGGCATAAAATTGTTGGGAAATGATTAATTCCTAGAATACTAAACCTCCAAGAAACCATGGGTTTACTACCCAATGAAAATGAATAGAGTATTGATGGGAGCATTCAGATTGTGCTCAACATGAGTACTCGCCATCTCACTCACTATGGAAGTTTGGTGTTTAAGTTCCTGAAAATAAAATAAAATTGTGAGCTGAAACCAACCATGATTAGGATATGACGGTGTAGTCATATAAATGATAACAATGATCCGATAGCTGGAATTAGTGGAAAGTATTTGGATGCCAAGGAAATTGGTACACGAATCCAGGGAAAATGAATACTCTGCCAAGGTGGTAGTAGCCATTAAATTAAACCTAAGTTGAGGTTTGGAAATGGTTATAGAGGTTTTCAAGAGAATTGGGAATCCTACTAAATCAAGAACCGTATAATGGATAAGATTTATATCTATCGATAAATCAAACCTGGTAAGAATAAATGCCGAGGTAAACCTGAGAAACACGATTCAAATAATATAGCTTAAGTGTTATTGAAAAGAGGGTAACGGGAACGACTCCGTATGTACCCAATAATTAGTAATTGCATAGTTGCATGATTACTAATGGGAGTAAGAATAACATTAGTAGTTATTACTCCATGATAATGTAAGGTATTATTCTGATATGGTGGAAATTGAATCATTAACAAACCGTAGGATTGGGAATTTAGGTCTAAAGATTGATCTATCTTATATCTGAAACAGATAGGAAGAAATGAGTAGTTTTGGAACTACATTTAACCTATCATGATTCTAGGGGACAGGACTCTAGATACTCTTCACTAAGTGATGAAGACACTGGAACTAGAACATTGTGTCATGCTTAATTTATTAAGATACCAAGTTTCATTTTAGGACTCCTGACAGGTTGACTCACTACCGTTGTTACGTGGACGTATCCGTTTAATGACAGTTGTCGTTAATTGAATACTGCCACATAACAGCTATATTGAGTTCCCTTTTCAAGACCTTAAAATGTAGAGTGGTATTGCTTAAGTACAAGCTTGTTATAGTTACAAGGGTGGATGGAACCCCATGGGTTGGTACCCCGATGACAACATATGATGGCTACGGGAAGGGAAGAAGTCTAGCAATGATGAGAATCATTATAAAGACACTTGCTCTCCCATAGGCATCATAGGTTGACTTTGAGGTAATGCTTCGTATAGGTTAATCTGGGCTTGTACCTTGTATAAGACTTGTAGCTGTTTACAACATCATTGACTACAAATCCTTATAACCGAAAAAGTGATTAAGGTGAAACGAAAATTTCCTAATGACGAGTGTGCCGTCATGGAATTGAGTCTGGTATACATGACTCAGAAACCTTGCGCAAGGTAGTGTAACTACTGATTATACTATCGAGATTTCACCATTATCTAAGCTGTGAGATGCCTATGGATTTCATAGGTGGAACCCAGGTACACACTTAGGGTTATCACTTATATATCATATCCTGTTAAAGGAGAACCAAAGGGATACATTTGTATGTATGGCTCATAAGAGCATTGAGGGAGAACTTGTAAGTTCGGTATTCTCTCATACAGCTGCACATGGTTCATGATAGTTATTAAAAAGGAGGTTGCATTAAGACTTATGTTGGATTTAAATATATGGGTATTTGAATCAGCTACATAAGGTAAGACAAAAAAAAAAAAATCTCTAAGATTGAAGTGACAAAAAGTGGTTGTTACATTTTGGTATCAGAGCTGAAGGTTGCAGCTCTTGGGCCTAATGAGCCCTTACGCTTAGAAAATTCTTATTTATAAATAAAATAAGGATGATGAAGGATGTACCGTGGATGACGAGCCTGATCAAACTAAGATTTGGGTTCGATGGTAAAAGAGTTAAATAATACTCTAAGATTCCTTCATGGCACACTATACTGGATAGATGCAGGGAGCAGCTGGTAAGTGTGAATAAGAGAAGCCAAGAAAAAAAACTTGGGCTGAATGATGATGATCAATAAAGTGTTACTTGATTAATCAAACTGCATTATGATAAAAAAAATTGGAGTATAAATCCAATATTAAAAGAAATCCACATAGGATAAAGGCGGTATTTAGAGGAAGGCTAACTGTTGCAAGGGCAGTGCCTTGAAAGGCCATTTAGGTCATAATGAAATCCATATTAAAATGCTAGTTTTATATGGTAAAAACATGTAAGAGCATTAGCTCTTCTTTACTTCTAATTTTAGAAGAGAGATAAAGGATGAGAAAGAGTTTGAAAGTGGGACCTTTCAGAGTAAAAACTTAGCAGTAAAGCCTACCATAAGTTTCATGGAAAAAGAAAACAAGTCATCCTAACATAATAATGAGAAAGTTAAATAAAAAATTCTCGATGCTAATCAAATGCCAGATTAATATAGTTGAGTTCTTAGTGAGAATTGACTAACGGGAAACTGAAATGTAATTCAGAAATTCTTAATGACAATAATAAGCAAAATTGCAGGAACCATAACTAGGTATTAGTTATCATGACTTAGTCATTGATTGAACTCATTTCAGAAAAAAGGAAATCTTTCAATAAGGTTGACTTGCATGTATCTGGACTACAGTGGAGTTGCATGAGATTGTTTGTATAACAAGATGCAATAATGAAGTGATTAAAAGATAGATTCAGGTGAATGCATCCTTATGATATCCTTTCCTATAGAAGTAAATCTATGTAAGATTCTTATATGTTATGGATGGTACAACCTTGATTGGTTGTGACCAAATAAGATTTCTAGGGATCTGGAACTAGAATTTAGTAGAAGTAAAGGATGTTTACAAGGCTAAATACAGATGTAGGAGGCCTGTTTTTAACTTGTACTGTAAATGTATGAAACTTTTACCCTCAAAATTGGATTGTATACCTTGTTAAGGTATAGAGGGACAATTTTACATTTTACTGTATTATGACCTTAATTCTTAAAGCTTCTTAAGGGCTGAAGTAATAGGCATAGATATTGATATGACTATTTAAATGTATTATCATTATCTTGATATTACCCTTGTGGTAGCTTGTGATTATTTGTATAATCATTATCTTAATGTACTACTGGGATTGTTATGGTCAAATATGTTTGACTGATTTACATAAGTGTTATTGAGTAGACACTAATCTGGAATATTGAATGATAACTACATTGTTTACTTGGTCTGAGATGCTAAGTAATCCTGAAATATCATATATGGACATGGAACTCATTGCTATTGCAGACTTGTCTGTAAAACTTGATACCTTGAGTTGAATTTAAAGTGTGAAGGGTCCAATAATATTTCACGAGCTGATACAACATTGTGAGGGTGGTAAAATTTTACACCTAGTAAGAATCTAGAGATTGAAAAGTGTAATGAATAAATTTAGGTATGTAACTTGATATTCATGATTTCATGGGAATATGTAGACTAACCTTCAAGGTTTTAAAGTCAAAAGTGTCCTTAAATTTAATATTGTTATCGACATTATGTGCCAAAGATGGTAAATACAGCAAATTTGGTTGTAAAAGACTGGTAATTTAAAGCTGGCAGGAGTTACATGATTGCTAAAGTAAAGGCTATTTAACTCCAATCATAGATTTTTGAACTGCAAATTTGGGAATCGTTGAATTGAGGTGCCACATGCTGGAATGTTTCATAAGGTTCTGCTGATATGACTGTAACATTATTAATCTAGCATTATTTGAGCAGTTATGTTGTTTGATTACTTATGTTTAACATGAGTAAATGCTAGTTTTTAAGCTTGTCAAAATATGAGTTTGGATTTATTTGAGGAAGAGTCTGATTAATATGACCTTAAAAACAATCCTCCTGACTAACTTCAAGTGTTGTAATACCTTGATGTGAGATAGTTGTGACTGGACTTGTCTGGGTTAACTCAGTAGCGTCATGTTGCATTACTTGGTAAAGTAGAATTCTGAGAATACCTTTTGTAAGTAATACATAAGGTTGCATAAATCAAAATGTTGAAGAGATAGATCTATGACATGTTGCTTATAATATAATGGTTTACTAGTTGACAAGTAATGATGTCCAGTAAATGTGAACTTATGAGATGTGAATCACAATTTCCGGTGAAGGCAATGATTAAAAACTTAAAATTAAAAAGTGTGAAATTTGTATATGAATGAATTGGCTATGAGAGATGATATGAAATCATCGGGACGATGATTCATTATGGGGGGAAGAATGTAACACTCCTCAAATTTAGTTCAGGATCATAAAGGAGTTGAAATTATCCATGGAATGATAAAACCAAGTCGAAGGATTTAATGCAGTGACTCCTAGATTCTAACGTTCATCTTCACTTTCCACAACATGTTTGCCATAACAGGTTGTGCGGATAGCGCTAGCCATGCATTTAATAAGGGTAGGAAGTGATATGTTGCTCCTACTAAAGTGATGGGAATTGGGTATTTTTAAATAATGTTCACTTTAAAACCCTGATTTTGTATTTAAATATTAAGATTGCATTGCGAAGAACATTCTTGTAATCAAGATAATTTGCTGGTAACTGAGAATTGAAGTATTGTAATCATGTACAATTGGTTACGATAAAAAAATGTGTAATAACTATCGACGACATGACTTAATATGTCGTACCGACGGCGTTGGGTCATGATATCACAATGGGAAGAATTAAAGTTTTCTAAGGATAATATGATACCTGTGAAATAGTATATTTCATTGTTTCATTCCTAGAAGGTAACACGTTTTGGACAAGGGAACGTGGTTTCGAGATTTATCTAACGAACCTTCTAATGATCGACCACTGTGGTCAGTGGACTCCGGCTTGTGAATCATGGGCCATGACACTTACATTGGATTATGAAATTATTATAGCTGATTTCACTTTGTAATATGTATCTTTATAAGAGTTATGGGACATATAAATAATAACAAAAAGGGTTATGCATGTACAATAGCATTGGTCCTATTGTTTATACTATATAATAACCTATGTTTTTGAAAGGTTAATCGATGTAAGTTATGAAGAGTAATTAAGTTATTATTATTTAGCAATTTCGGGGGAAAAGGTAACTAAAGTTTTAAACTGGAATAACCCCGCCAATTTTGGAGGAGGGTAATGGGCGGTGGTAGATGGATAAGCTACTGGTGTAGCACTTCTGCATTGAATGTCATTAAAATTTGCATTTAATATTTTGGAAATTCGTAAAGCCTCGAATGAGGCGAGTTGCATGCAACCACTGCTTCATTTAGTTTGTTGGTAAGTTTGGAAAAAACTCCAGTTTGGGTATCCTTGCATGGTGAATTTCTTGGGGCAGAAGACTGTAAAGCTTTGTGATTTCTAAATCAGTTGCTATATTAAAATGTTTCACTGAGCAAGGGAGGCTGGAAATGTGATCTAGTTGATTCGAATTGTGTATGGTTTGGGGCTGCGAAGGAAGCAGGAAGAAAAGAATACGGCCTGCCATTTTACCAGGAAAGAAACATTCTTTATCCCTTTTATCCTTTTAAATCATCTGAGGTTATAATGAATACATATTTGCAATTTGGTTTGTGTTAAGAGAAAAATGGGTATGTATAGTTCGGGGTTGCTGTTTGTTATACTCTGTTTGTATGCGAGTAGAAGTGGGAATTGATATGACTGTAACCCTGGGAGAACTATTATCCATTTATCTTTCCGCTTGTATCATGCTCGGCAATGACGTCTGTATTTACTGTATTTTGTTTGCATTGTCGATTGGGGTTGACCCAAATAATAACGGGTATTTGTGCAAATGATATAATGTTTTGCAAAAATTATAATTTGGGAACATGGGTTTCCTTTATACCTGACTCAAATCAGGGTATATTTATTTAAGCAGTTAAACCTAGTCTGGATATCGGTGTATATTACTTCACTTCTGTCCTGTGCTTATCACCGTAGGAAAAGAAAGTGTTTTTGGGCATGATCTCGGGTAGATTTGGGGATAACCTGTTCGTACTTATATCACGCATAATATATATTATAGACTACTTTTATCTCCATCGGGTTGACTATTAATGAGCCACGAGTCCGCTGGGCTGAAGACTTGTTGGTTTGTCAATGTAATCCATTTACCCTTGTTGGGTCTGCAAGCAAATATAGGTATTAACCTTTTAAGGCTTGGCTCAGTTTGACAGGTGTTTTGTGAGCTAATAACACTTCACATTATTCTAGCATTATTTGCTGAACCATGTAGTTCTTCGAAAGGTTAATGGGAAGAAGCAGGGATTATTGTTGGTTTTGTTGCAGATGAGTGACAACAGAGGCTGAGTTGCAGGATATTTGTATCATAATCCATCACCATCCAGCCGCGTGTTGGTTGCAACCTCATCTTAAATATTCCCTTTCTTAGGATTTTTGAAGTACCTACAGTTGGTATAAATAATTGCTGAGTTGTAGAGCCTTCGGCTCACTCCATTATAAGGAGTCTCGTTATTTACTACCTTCCTCAGAAGTCATCTAAGCTAGTTTTGATCTGATACTGGAGATCAAAAGATGAATTAGGAAATCAGTTTTTGAAGGGCTGAACCTAACTGTTCTTCTACCGAGTGCGGAAAACCATTCTTCTCTCTTCAGGAAGAAATTATGTTCTGATGTTATATTACTTCTATAATCAGACACTTACTTAAGGAAGCTCAATTGAAGCTGGGACTTTGATGGATAAGGATTAAATGAGTTGGTTGTTTTATGCTTCCTTGAGGAAACTAGAAAGTCTTACTTGGAACCAAGGGGAGGGGTCTTGGTGGATTACACTATGGATATGTTTGATAAGTTTTGCTGGTCCATATATAAGGTGCAATAATGGAAAGGAAATTTAGTGTCTCCATTCTTAAAATCAATCCTTACTGAGGATTTTAATATTAATATTATGTAAAGTTATGTACGGATTAATCTCTGTAGGATGATTAAATCAAGGAAAACATATCTTTATTACTGAAGAGTAATATGTATTAACCATTGAGATAAACTCGGGGAGTTTAGCCCCTAAACGCAAGCATAAATAAGCTTTTGAATGGTTGTGTCTTCAGATTCTTATTGCAGTAGAATGTGGTAAAATATGATTTGAAAAGATGAGTTTTGTTTAAGAAGGTACAATAAGAAATTAATAGGCAACTGAGTCTATATTGCCTTGATTTCTCTATGTTACTATGATAAGTAACTTGAGTGGTATATATATATATATATATATATATATATATATATCCTTCTTAGGATGTTATGGATAATGTAGAATATGTCATGTTCTATAGCTATGACATATAAAACGTCATGAGTATTAACTGGATCTATCTTGATGGGTGTGTTGATGTTGATGAAACTGGTTAGTTTCATTTTCGTAGCGTGGATCACCTTGTGTGTCCAAGAACTATACTGTTTGTATTGCTGGAGAAGCTAACATTAGTTGCAGCAATTTATATTTATTAATGGGATGACATAGATTCATACTGTGATTGATAGAAGTCAGATTACTCCATCTAACTTTATGTGATATAAGCGTATTTTTAATAACTTGTGTTATTGATTATTTGATGGTCATTCTTGGGTATGAATATCTTTTATCCGGTTTTGCTTTAACTTATTTTGTGAAGTAATACCTAGAACTTGTCCTTGCGGAGTACTGAAAGAGGTAAAGGAGCTGTTCTTAATGTTTGCAAAGCGGGTTACTTAAGAATGATTTTGTGGAATTATATGATTAAAATGTTAGATTGAGATTATTGCAGTATTTATTCATTCTAACATTTAATGACATAAATTGATAAATGGGATAAAGGACTTTTCTTGCTCAGTTCAGTCGAACTGACCTTGCCTAACCATTGCAGGAAATTGAGCGAAGGTAACTGGCGTGAAGGAAAGAAATGTCTTGGTTATCTAATTATATCACATGCTTACTTTAAAAAGATAAAGTTGCAGCCAATTGTTGATTTGAGACATTCTTATTTATGTAAAGGAAGTTATTTATTGACTTCGAGTTAAGATTCTCTTGTGAAAATATACTGTGTACATTTACGATTTATTGCAACATGGAAAAGATTCCATATTCTGTTCAATAAATACTCACTTCGTATTATCGAAGAATGTTAATGCCTCTCTGAAATTTCTGTAATGAAACCCATTATGTTGCAGCAATGTTGGTATAAGAATGGCTTTATACTTATGATCTCTTATGAAAATTGGATCATTGGACGATTGCAATAGAGGGCTGTTGTAACTCTTTCTATTTTATAATATAACAACTGTCTTATGGGCTAGGTGAGCCTAGAAGGTTCAATGGGCGAGTTGTGAAGTTATATATCAGTAACATAAGGGATAGGTTAATGGAATACACTACAAAGTAGTGTTGTTGAATTTTGTAATCTAGATTGATTAACTTATGGGAAATCAGTATTGTTGTTTGCTAGAGGTAATGATTCCTCACAAGACCGGTAAAGGTTAAATGCATGGTAGATGAGAAATCAACTAGTTGTGAATCTTGATGTGTTTGCTTATGTGAGCATACTGAAGGAAGATTCCTCTGATAGAGTTTGAGTAACTATATTAGACATAGATTGTGATGCTGAAATTTATGGATGAAATGTTAATATTCATCATATAAAGATTAAGTCCCAAAAACTTGCTGAAGTTCCTTTTGGGCAGCACTTAAACCTTTTAAGGAAACTAAGTTGAAATAATTGATAAAACTAACCCAACTCCCTTAACATGAAGGAGAGTTCAAATTTAATTCCTCAAAGTGAAATAATAAACGAGAATAGATCATTTCTTGTGGCTTAAGCAAACTGTCCTTCCATAAAATGGGTAAACAAAGGATATGATCTATCAGATTGCTATTGTATAAAATATGATGTGTTGAATGTTTATGTTGGAGCTATTTCAGCTAACAAGATGTATTAAAGATGAATCATTAATAATCAGATTGAACCTAAATGCAAAAAGGGCCCATAGGATATGGGATACAGTTGGCATAAAATTGTTGGGAAATGATTAATTCCTAGAATACTAAACCTCCAAGAAACCATGGGTTTACTACCCAATGAAAATGAATAGAGTATTGATGGGAGCATTTAGATTGTGCTCAACATGAGTACTCGCCATCTCACTCACTATGGAAGTTTGGTGTTTAAGTTCCTGAAAATAAAATAAAATTGTGAGCTGAAACCAACCATGATTAGGATATGACGGTGTAGTCATATAAATGATAACAACGATCCGATAGCTGGAATTAGTGGAAAGTATTTGGATGCCAAGGAAATTGGTACACAAATCCAGGGAAAATGAATACTCTGCCAAGGTGGTAGTAGCCATTAAATTAAACCTAAGTTGAGGTTTGGAAATGGTTATAGAGGTTTTCAAGAGAATTGGGAATCCTACTAAATCAAGAACCGTAAAATGGATAAGATTTATATCTATCGATAAATCAAACCTGGCAAGAATAAATGCCGAGGTAAACCTGAGAAACACGATTCGAATAATATAGCTTAAGTGTTATTGAAAAGAGGGTAACGGGAACGACTCCGTATGTACCCAATAATTAGTAATTGCATAGTTGCATGATTACTAATGGGAGTAAGAATAACATTAGTAGTTATTACTCCATGATAATGTAAGGTATTATTCTGATACGGTGGAAATTGAATCATTAACAAACCATAGGATTGGGAATTTAGGTCTAAAGATTGATCTATCTTATATCTGAAACAGATAGGAAGAAATGAGTAGTTTTGGAACTACATTTAACCTATCATGATTCTAGGGGACAGGACTCTAGATACTCTTCACTAAGTGATGAAGACACTGGAACTAGAACATTGTGTCATGCTTAATTTATTAAGATACCAAGTTTCATTTTAGGACTCCTGACAGGTTGACTCACTACCGTTGTTACGTGGACGTATCCGTTTAATGACAGTTGTCGTTAATTGAATACTGCCACATAACAGCTATATTGAGTTCCCTTTTCAAGACCTTAAAATGTAGAGTGGTATTGCTTAAGTACAAGCTTGTTATAGTTACAAGGGTGGATGGAACCCCATGGGTTGGTACCCCGATGACAACATATGATGGCTACGGGAAGGGAAGAAGTCTAGCAATGATGAGAATCATTATAAAGACACTTGCTCTCCCATAGGCATCATAGGTTGACTTTGAGGTAATGCTTCGTATAGGTTAATCCGGGCTTGTACCTTGTATAAGACTTGTAGCTGTTTACAGCATCATTGACTGCAAATCCTTATAACCGAAAAAGTGATTAAGGTGAAACGAAAATTTCCTAATGACGAGTGTGCCGTCATGGAATTGAGTATGGTATACATGACTCAGAAACCTTGCGCAAGGTAGTGTAACTGCTGATTATACTGTCGAGATTTCACCATTATCTAAGCTGTGAGATGCCTGTGGATTTCATAGGTGGAACCCAGGTACACACTTAGGGTTATCACTTATATATCATATCCTGTTAAAGGAGAACCAAAGGGATACATTTGTATGTATGGCTCGTAAGAGCATTGAGGGAGAACTTGTAAGTTCGGTATTCTCTCATACAGCTGCACATGGTTCATGATAGTTATTAAAAAGGAGGTTGCATTAAGACTTATGTTGGATTTAAATATATGGGTATTTGAATCAGCTACATAAGGTAAGACAAAAAAAAAAAATTCTCTAAGATTGAAGTGACAAAAAGTGGTTGTAGGCATGCACAGAAGGGGATTTTGCGGAGGATTCCATGGTCATGGTAACTGTAGAGGAGGAAGGATTAAGTTCCTATGTGGAACCTATTTTAATAGTGGGTCTACAAACCACTACAAACATGAGTGCCCAGACTTACTGCAGTGCTCATTATGCGGGAAGAAGCACAAGTATGAGGAGTGCCCTGAGTTGTTTGAACACATGAATTAGTTGCACTAGAAAGACAAGGGCACTGCAATGGTAAGCATTAAGAAGGCTGACACACATTGGATGCCACGGGTGACACATGATGTAGGCTTGGAACCTGTTATGGTAACAACAAGAGCAGAGGCCACGTGCATAAATAAAATACCAAGGAAGAAGAACCTAGTTTCAAGGGAAGAAGTGGTACATGGGAAGTACCTAGACCCTACACCTCAAAAGGAGGTATATCAAGAGACCATGGATGTCATTCAAAGTTTAGAGGGATAAATCCATTGTCTAAAGGCACAGTCCAGGAGGGAGGAGCAAGGAAGGAAGGTCGAGGCACAAAATGATGACCTAGAGGAGGTCAAGGAAGTATGTAAAATGCTTAGGCAAGAGAATATTATTCCCTTTCTAGGAGCATGATTAAGAGAGAAGGTACCACGTACCGGAGGAGAGCACAAGAGGTAGGTCTTGCATGCAAATCTTCCCCCTCACATCCTTGACTATGATAAGGAGATCACATTAGATGCAGTCGTGGATGGATGGCTCCTTAGTAATATCCTCATTGACATAGGAACAGAGGTCAATGTTCTTACCTTAGATGCATGGCATCAGATGGAAAGACTTGCATTACAACCATCTTCAAATGTGATGTATATGCTAAATAAAATGAAGGTAATTCCCATTGGTGTCTTAAAGGATGCAGCCATCACCATTTAGGGAGCTAAGTTTACTAAGCACTCATCGAGGAAGATAATTTCCCAACATTACTTAGGCGCCCATGGTGTTATAACAATAATACAGATCTTTGATTCAACATGGCCTCTTGATCTTCAGTGACGAAACCGCCGCCCTACAGGGTGGTGGTCTCATGACCGCCACCCTGATCAAGGCGACGATCCTGTAACTGCCACCCCTGCTCAGAGCGGCGGTCCTGTGTGCATTTTCCAAAATGTTCTTTGACACGACTCGCGTGAAATATCACGATTCACCAGCTTTCTTTGCCGACTTGAGCATGCATTTATGTTTTTTGGTCCCCTGGAATAGTGTTTTTCCTTTGTTTATTGTTTAGGAGTTCCATTTGGTTTTGGTTTTTGGGTGATTGAATTCTTATAAATGGCATTTCGCTCTTTAGTGATGACAACCGCCGCCCTGAACAGAGAAGCGGTCCTGTAACCGCCGCCCTGCTTAGAGCGACAATCCTTTACGCTAGATTTCCAGAAGACTGATCTTTGCTAACTCGACTCACGTAAATTCAGTATTTTACCAGCTTTCTTTCACCGCCATAAGCTTGCATTTAGAAGCCATAGCTCCCTGGAATAGTCACTTGCCATTGTTTATAGTTTAAGAGTTGCTCAGCTGGCTGATAAGCCTTGGGTACATACCCATGCTATGTGTAGGCAGTGCTTGTTACTTCATCCAAATGGCCAGTCTAAATCTTTGCCCCTGAGTTCCTCTCTACTGTAGACTTAATCTTTATTGTGTCTTAGAATTCTTAGTTTCAGTTCATTATATGCCTTAGTTAGCATTGTATTCAGCTGTTGGTAAGCCACGTATCCAGCTTGTGCAAATAGTGCTATGTATTTCATCCAATCCATTGGAGTAGAGTAGCTTAGGAAACCATAAAATTTGCAGGTTTTGCTCTTCGTATAGGATAGTTACAGGTTCTGGTCGCTTCATGTTGCATGACTCACAGTAGAATCCCGCTAGGAATCGCATAAGCCAAGCTCTATACTCTTGCGATATCCCTCTCCTACTCACATTTTATTCAGTCAGTGCATTCTGAGCTGCCTTTATCCCAAAATCTAATCCTAATCGGTGCTAGCATCACACACTTTTCTGGATCCACGTGAACATGAAAGAACGAGGAGATCATACTGAGGGGACAAGATCACACATACCATCGGATTCGCCACTGTTCTGCGGAATCCAGGTTTTAAACTTTCAAAGTTCTAGTTAGAATCATATCAAATAGAGTAGATAATTGCCTCATTTCAGTTAATTCTACTTCTCGATATTGCCAGGGAAGCTATGAGGATTGATAGTTTCTGAGAAACTATGATTCACCTCCTCACTTTTGAGGTAGGATCAAGAATCTTGCAGATAGATTAGACGAGCTATTTCATTGTTTAGAATAGATTCTACAAATCACACAGGTAAATAACTACACTCGGTTATTTTGTCTGTTGTAAAATGATTGTTTTAGTTGTCATTCCTAGATACGTTTAAAATAGCTTGCTTTCCTTAAAATTCGTTAAAAGATTTATTAGAAAACGCAAAAAAATAGAGAAGTTATATATGCTATAGATTTACTTTCACATAGTTAGAATTTGCTTCGTTACTGTAGCTAGATTTGCTTTGTTGCTTTCGTATGACAATCACAGGACCTCAGAGATCCCATGGGAATATATATTTGAGCCAATCGTACCCTCAACCAAATCTTGTTACAACAATAGTTGACATAGACCAAAATCTCAGAATACAAGTATTTCGAACAACGGTACAGATTTACAACTGATCAGTTCCTCAGTTGAAAGGGTTAAACATAGAAGACGACCAAGCACACACATGTCTTGGTCAAACCAACCGAACTACAGATTACCTTAGATAAACATTCACATGACTGTAGAGGGGTTCGAAAGAGAAAAAACCTTTGGTTGTGATCCCCTTGGTCCCACAACCAGGTGCAGGAGACACTCTTCGTAGATATAGATACCAGCTTAAGAATCCAGGTTGTGACGAACACCTGTTAGGGTATTCTGAGAAGATCACGCAGTTGTTGGTTCTAAACATAGAAGCTGAGAAATCATATGATTACAGGATACTGGGGATTAGGAACTTGATCTCGCGTGCATGACCATAATAGGTCTGCAATAACTAAGAATCTATGGTTGTGACCCACAGATCCCGCAACCCAACGAGTCCACAGGAGTCAATTAGATATAGACACTAGCCTACGTACACTTGGTATTCAGGTCTACCCCACTTCCACCTGTCATTATCGAACAACTATCCTTGCTAGACATAGTGGCTAACAGAGCTAGGGAATTCTGGACTACGCTAGAGAATTGTCCATAGAGTTGATTGTACTTCACCATCCACCATATGACCCTGTCCGGGGAAATACACGAAACTATCTCCAGAGTCATTTTCCACGTATTCCGCAACCTATAGATTGAATCATGCCAGAGCTCGATATTTATTGGAGCCTTCGAGCAGTCATCCCTTGCTAATCTGATCTATCACACCCAATCCAAGTTAGGAGGGCCTTCTTTGCCTTAGACTCACAAATTCCGCTAGTGCGTGTTTGAAGACATTAGACTACCTAACTAGTTTGTCTGCATCTCACGCATATTCCACCCCCCATCGACTGTCTCAGCACAACCTCAGGAGGTCAGGTATGCAAGGAAGAGTAACTTGTAGATTCTCACGCTCGCCTGTCACTTTTCCATTGTACAGAAACCTTAGGTTGGATTAGATTAAAGCCAAAATATAATATGAAACTTACGTTTATATTCCTGAAATCTTAGTAGTTAGAACTTCCATACTACTCTCAGAACAGATTTTCATAATATCACGTTTCCTTTCACAATCCACCTTCCCATTATTTCTACGGGTATCCATATACCCCCCCGAATATGTCGAGATTCGATGCAGTATGGTAGACCCCTCTTGGGTCTTGAGGCATACTACACCCAACCAGATAGGTAATCATCACCCTCGCTCTCAGTATGGGGCGACAACTGCTTCAACTAATCAATTGTCAACACAAACCCCAAGAATCAGATATGGTACTCATCTTTTCAAAACTGAGGAGTTAGATCAACCCTCGATCAAACGCAACAAACAGGAGCCTTCAGGCTCAAACAATATGATGTTCACCAGAGAATCTAGTTCATCCCCTCAAATGCTACTTAGATCCACAAATTAGTATGGCAATCACATCCCATACCTGGTTTAGATGATGGAACAGTCAATGTGTCATTATCCCTCAGAGAATGAAGTGATATGCTGTGGAAGTATGTACCCACCTATAGGAGAGTTTACCTAAATACAACCTGAGGCCTCTTTTCAAGAAAATACCTCTATACCACTGCATATGGGAAATACTCTCGTGAAGAAACTTGGCAAGAAAATGCGATTAGTTTATGACAGGGTATCATCACAAATACCTATACAACACCAAAATATACAACAAACGCCGCTCAAGGCAAAACATCGTTGGATCTTCACCAAATGAAGTCATTTGAACTTTAGTAGAAAGAGTGAGACATGGATTAGAACTTGCCCAAGCAAGTAAAAATTCTCAATTCATGCAAGCAAGGAAGTTCCAATCCCCCATACCAGTGCTAGCCAAGTATACCTCCTCATAGGAGTAGGAACATTAGGCATGTCTCCTCAGTATTCACAACAAATGCCAACAAGACCTATCATCTCTAACACAAATGTTCCTCCTGGTCTAGTGTCAAAACAATCCATTCCTGGACAATACCCACGTAATACTTAAACATGTACTCTAAATCACCACAAGGGATATTTTCTCCTCTCCTGGCATGTTTGCTCAAAGCGCAGGTCCACTCCTTATGCCCCTGCCAATGCATACGCTATGCTCATATCAACAACTCTATGTCCACCACCACTCTCTCAGCAAGCACCATCAATGGTTGAAATTCTCTATGCGATAAGGACTTATTCAGAATATATGAAAGGAGCCCTTATGACTATCACCATATGAAGTATCATGCTTCCAAGACTCTTCCTGATTTACCCAAGTGAGGCAAAGATGAGGAGATCCAAACAGCACATATCAAATCTTACGCTACAGCCATACACTGAGAATTACTCCCTTGGGATGGGGTTGTTGCTAAAGAAATATTTCCCAAAAAATTTGGAAGGACATCACTCTCGATTGGTATTATAGAATACCTGAGGCTTCCATACATTCATTTAAACAACTCGTTATCAGAGTTCATATCAAGATCATTTCGACATGAACAAACTATTGAGAATAGGAATCAGAGAATTCTTGCACATCAATGCAGAGAACGTAACGAATCTGTCACTCATTTCATCTAGAGATGGTGTACATTTCTTTATTCATCAAACAAATGCTCCAAATGTATGGATCAGATGGAACTATGTGATTTATTCCTTCATTCTCTCAGCAGAGAAGTGAAGGAAGAAGTCCAGAAGTTCCCACTAAGGACTTATGATGAAGTACTTGAGAGCGCTCTCCGAATAGATCAAGCAGCGCAATTGATAGTGGTCGCAAAGACATATGGAACAAATGGGAGGTTAATCACCTCCAACTCATTGAACACTAGTCAACTTGATCTACTGCCATGTGCATGTCAATCAAGGACCAAAAATCCTTAACAAAAATTGCATGGTGTAACAACGGATGGAGTAATCGCTTTCCAGCCTAAAATTAGGTAAATATTGCAAATACTTTCCCACCAATGAACAATCAATGAAACGACAAGGCTTTAGCCCAACATGTATCAATACAATGGATTTTAACCATCCACAACAACAACAACAACAACAATGCAACGGCAAAATCTTTCCCATATTAGGGTCTAAGCCAAAACTCAATTCAGTTATCAAAACCAGAATTCAAAACCAGAAACAACAAATTCCAAAACTTTAATCCTAATAGGCAACAGTTTTGATCAGAGTTTTAGGCCACAATACACACCAAACCAACAAACCACGGAATTACAATCCATACACATTATAGGGTTGTGGTTACATACCACAAAATTCAAGGGACATGATGATAGGGTACATATCGTGACTACATCATGAATTCATGCAAATTTCGCCAGAGGAACATAATACAACTTGTAGTGGATTTTGAATCTTTGCAGATATGTGATGTCACTCACCACCAAATCCATGACTTCAAATTGGATATTAAGGTATGAATCATAGATATTTATCTCCAATCTCCAAAATATTCTAATGATCCACTACCATTTCATGTAAATAATTATGGCAAGTTTAGCTATGGGATTAAACAAAAGCATTCAATGACTTGGTTTTATTGATCGATGAAGCACTCCGATTCATATATGATGTATAAAAACCTTGTGCCCACAATTTAGATGTATTCCAAAAATCCTGATATCCTATGATAGTTCCTTTAGTGAGAAGTTAGACATGCGAACTACTTGTATCTTGTACACAAGGATATTGATCCACGTTTTATTTACTTCTAGGGGCACAAATTTTCTGAGTACACAAAGTGTACCATGTGATGGGTTTACTATGGCCATTTTTTATCCACACATAGTGAAAAACCCATAGGTGCCTATGAAATCTAGTGCACACTAACAGAAAACAGACGCACATTTCATTTGCCCGCCATGACTTATCAAGAAGAATTCTCCTGGTACATCAAATCTGTTAGATTGAATTTGGTTTAACATGTATCTAATTTATCATCACTTGCTTCACAGTTCCGAAACTTTATGGAACATTTTCATATAGACCTTTTCAAACATATCATCATTCTATGGGGCAGCCATGATAGTGAATATGTTGAATTTTGCAGTCTTCAAAATAAATAAAACCTGATTGTATGTTGAGATTGACAAGAGGTGCATCCAACCTTAAGTAGTGCCTACCTATTTGAGGGGAAAACTAACTATGATAAATGCTTGATACAAAATGATTCAACGAATGTTATCCTTCTTACATAGTTCTCTTTATTCAAATCAACTATTTATGGGGAAACTAATTGTTCCACAACTCCCAACATGCTGGGGCTATGATAGTTTTATAGTAGCCACTTTGACTTGAACTATACATATTACCGGTCACCTTAGGACCCTAAACAATCTTGACTGATAGTTTTATATTATAGATCCTAAGAAACTTAACTATAATATGATCCTCAAAGATTTGATGACCACTGGATACACCTAGTAACTGAAGGCAATTCCCTTCTACGTTATTCCAATTCTTATTGTAAGGTTTCCATGACACTTAGGGAAGATGATTTGTAGCCAAAGTGATCCACAATCATTTGATTACACCTAGCTGACTTAAAGAAAAGACCAGGTCAGTGCACTCAGAAGTTTGAACTCCCAACAAACCAACATAATAAACCTACGCAGATGCAAAACCAAAATGAAAATGAGTACCTATGAATGGATCTTGAAGCTATCTAGCTCCAACAAGGCATCATGATGAACCTCAAAAGATGAGGCTAACATTGTAGAAACGGTATCATTAGGAACTATCTTGTTGCAAAAATTGTTGAATTTTCAGAACCCCTAGATCTACGAAGGTTGTTAGGAGACTTACTCATGTCTTTGATTGAAAGAACATGGAAATTTTCCCACAGTATGGGATTGCTCTTCCATTCAGACGGAAGATAGCTCTAGTGTTGCAAGTAGAATTAATTTCTCTATTCAGATATGCAGGAGCATCCAGATTTCAGCTAAATACCTAACACTAATTTTGATGGAGACAGGTCGTCTAGAAGTGGGGGCATAAAATCTTTACTGATGCCCGGAAGGAATGAAGTTACCATCTTGCCAGATAAACCTAAATTTCAAATGTCAGCAAACAATGCAATGAAAGTATCTGATTTTCCCTCCAAAACCAGTGCCTTCATGATTTGAATTTGTATAAATTGATGTTAATAACATCAGGGTTTTAGGAGACTCACAATTAGTAGAAAACCAAGTCTTTGAGATATATGAAACTCCAAATCCGAGCACTTACAGCATTTACAAAATAGGTTGTATTAGATTTAACATGCAAGGAGTTTGACTTCAAGATCAATTGAAGCAATCCCGTGAGAACACAATCCACCTCACCGATTCTATACCCATGACAAGGGAACCTCGAGGATTCACGCTTTACTCCAAACAGTAAGTTAGAGGATTCCCATTTCATGGTATCCCTTCGTGATGAACCCTAGGTGATAAAAACAATGACAAATTCTCTTTTAAACGGAAATGAATCTACTATCCTAGACCACATTGATAGTGATATGGCCACTCTGAATTACTTAAACACTTATGTAGCATTACATCTCTCCTATCATATGATAGATTTGTCCTTAATCCCACATTCGTCTCCACTACTTCGGAAATCCCATTAAGATGGATCTTCCCTCGGAAATGGAACCTAGCTTATACACAGTAGAAAATAGGGACGATTTGCCGATTTACCTCCAGGTGCCCACCTGAGTTTGACCATGAAGGTAATGCCTCCTTAATCGAAGAAACAATTGATGTTAACATCGGAACGGAAGATGAACCAAGGATATTGAAGTTAGGATCCTCGTTAACTCCAGAAGAAGTAGAAATAAGGTTTTTACACTTAGGGAAGATATTTGTAGCCAAAGGTGATCCAAAACCATTCGATGTACACCTAGCTGACTTAAAGAAAAGACCAGGTGTGCACTCGGAGTTTGAACTCCCAACAAACCAACATAATAAACCTACCGACGCAAAACCAAAAGAAAAGTTAGTACCTATGATAGATATTGAAGCTATTAGCCCAACCAAGGCAACCCTAACCCCCAAAGATGAGGCTAACACTGTAGAAACGGTATCATTAGGAACTACTGCAAAAATCATTGAATTGCTAGAACAAGATCTACCAATGTTCTTACCATTTGATTCTGTAGGCATGGGATGTTCCCTAGGTATTGGCTCTCTTCCAGCAGAGGATCTCTATATGGTGGAAGTAGAATGTGCAAACACAACAGATATCCCAGCATCCATATTCCCAGCTAAATATTGGACACTCCATTTTGATGGAGCTAGATGTCGTTATGGAGTGGGGGCAGGTATAATCTTTACTTCCCCGGAAGGGAGAGTCCTACCATTTTCCTTTAAACTAAATTTCAAATGCACAAACAACGGTGCTGAGTACGAAGCCCTCCTCCTTGGCCTCATCTTAGCTAAAAGAAATTGTGTTAATAACATCAGGGTTTTAGGAGACTCACAATTGGTAGCAAACCAAGTCTTTGAGATATATGAAACCAAAGCCGAGCACTTACAGCTTTACAAAATAGTTGTATTAGATTTAAGCAAGGAGTTTGACTTCATATCAATTGAAGCAATCCCGCGAGAACACAATCTTCTCACCAATTCTATAGCAACCTCGGCATCACGCTTTACTCCAAACAGTAAGTTAGAGGATACCCATTTCATGGTATCCCTTCATGATGAACCATTGATAAAAACAATGACAAATTCTCTTTTAAGATGGAAATGAATCTACTATCCCTAGACCACATTGATAGTGATATGGCCACTCTGAATTACTTAAACACTTATGTAGCATTACATCTCTCCTATCATATGATAGATTTTTCCTTAATCCCACATTCGTCTTCCTACTTCGGAAATCCCATGATGGATCTTCCCTCGGAAATGGAACCTAGCGTATACACAGTAGAAAATGGGGACGATTTGGATTTACCTCCAGCCCCACCTGAGTTTGAAGAAGGTAATGCCTCTTTGATCTAAGAAACAATTGATGTTAACATCGGAACGGAAGATGAACCAAGGATATTGAAGTTAGGATCCTTGTTAACTCCAGAAGAAGTAGAAATACACACTCGAATCCTCAAGGAACATTAGAAGGCTTTCGCATTTAATTATAAAGAAATGACAGGAGTTACATCCCACATTGCGGTGCACAACCTCGTCACTAAATTTGATACAAAGCTAGTTAAACAAAAATCAAGACCCATGAAACCTAAGGTAGCTCTCATGGTGAAGGAGGAAGTAATAAAACTCCTCCAAGTAGGATTCATCAAACCAGTTGATTACTCTCAATGGGTATCTAATATCGTTCCCGTTCTCAAAAAGAATGGGAAGATACGCATCTGCATAGATTTCCGAGACATTAACAAAGCATGTCCTAAGGACGACTTCCCATTACCATCCATAGATGTCATTGTTGATGCAACAGCTGGGTTTTAAATTTTGTCTCTCATGGATGGATTTTCAAGATACAATCAAATCAAAATATCTAAACAAGACCAAGCTAAAACCACATTTATAACTCCTTGGGGAACCTATTGCTATGTTGTTATGCCATTCGGTCTCAAGAACGTTGGTGCTACATACCAGCAAGCTATGACATATATATTTCATGATCTAATTCATAAAATTGTGGATTCCTACATAGATGACTTGTTGGCTAAGGCCAAGAAGTGTTGTGACCACCCAGAGGTGCTCTGCGTCATTCTTTCATGTCTAATAGAATACGGAGTCACACTGAATCTAGAGAAATGCGTCTTTGGTGTAATAGGAGGAAAGCTCCTAGGTTACATCATATCATCATGAGGGATAGATGTTAATCCAACCAAAAATCAGGTTGTCCTCGAAATGGTCCCACCTTCGAATGAATCTGGAATCAGGTCATTTCTTGGAAAACTTGGTGCAATCCGGAGATTCATCCCAGACTTAAGTTTCACCATCCATCCAATCAACAATCTGCTCAAGAAATATTATAGTATTGATTGGACTAAAGATTGCAATGAATCTTTTGACGCAATTAAGTGTTTCTTGTTATCACCACCTACGCTAATGCCACCTAAGCTAGATCGCCCGTTAATTTTATATTCACTAGCTACCGATGTCTCGTCGGCCTGTATGTTGGCCCAAGAGGACGATGACAAGAGAGAGCGCGTGATTTATTTCATTAGCCAAATGTTGCTCGACTATGAAACACGTTATACATAAGCAGAACGAGAATGCCTCACCATAGTCTTTGCAACCAAACGCTTAAGACACTATATGTTGAATCAAGAAACAAGGGTCATGGTAAAAATGGACCATTTACAAACTTTCCTCACACAAGGGTCCTTGTCTAAGAAGGCTGGACATTTTATAATCTTAATGGGGGAATTCGAATTAACATTTGTAAATAAGAAGTCGATTAAAGGACAAATCATCATGGATTGGTTAGCTGATAACCCATTAGACGGAAGTGATCTAGTAAATCTAGACTTTCCCGATGAGTGCATATAATACATTGAAACCAGACCTCCTATCTTTGAGTGTCCCTGGTACACTGATATCATTAATTATATCATGGACCATACGTATCCAGAAAGGGCTACACCACAAAGAAGAAGGCAGTTACACATTATTGCAGCCAAATACGTCATTGTAGAGCAAGTGCTCTATCGAAAATCATTCGATGGAATGCTCCTAAGATGTGTCGACATAGAAGAATCCAAGAAGATTCTCCATGAATCTCACAGTGGAATGTATGGAGGCCACTTTAGTGGCCATGCCACCGCTCGCAAAATACATCGAATGGGGTATTTCTGGCCCACTCTAGAACACGACGCAGTAGAATTTGTACGCAGGTGTCATAAGTGCCAAGAGTTCTCCCATGAGATCCACATGCCAACACAAGTTCTACAACCAATTGCTACTCCATGGGCCCTTTTCTACGTGGGGTCTCGACTTGATAGGGAAATTCTCTCCCTCATCTACAGATGGCCATAATTTTATAATCACGGCCATCGAATATTTCACCAAGTGGGTAGAGGCTATGCCTCTTACTACTGTACTAGGTTCTGTAATCGCCAAATTCATTTTGAACTAAATCATTTGTAGGTACGGTGTCCTGCAAGTCATTATCTCAGATAATGGGACTTCTTTTAAGAATGATGAAGTTCACAAATTGTGCAATAAATTTAAAATAAGCCATCATACGGCTTCCTTGTATTACCCACAAGCCAACGGACAAGCTGAAGCAACAAATAAAACACTAAAATCCATTCTCCTTAAAACGGTGAAAGAAAAAAAATGAGATTGGCACTTGAAGTTATATCTGGCCTTACGGGCCCACCAAACCTCAATAAGAACACCAACGGGAGCAACTCCTTTCTCACTAGTATTCGGGGTAGAGGCAGTTCTCCCACTTGAGGTTGAAATACCCAGTCTCCGTATTTCATTACAAGGGATTCTGGATGAAGACGCTTACAAGGAAGAACGTCTCTCCCAATTAGAAAGCCTAGATGAAGCTAGGTTAGATGCTAAACAGTGACACAAAGCCTATGCTGACCAGATGTGCTGGCAATACAACAAGAAAGTCTATGAACGTGACATATATGAAGGTGATCTAGTTCTAAGGCGAGACAGCCATATCAACAAAAAGACCGGCAAAGGAATTAAATTCTGGCCTAAATGGTTGGGCCCATACCAAGTCATGAAGGATTATGGAAATGGTGCATACCTCTTATGTACGCTGGAAGGTGAGGAATTTAGCAAAATAGTCAATTCCCTACACCTCAAGTGGTTCTACGCGTAAGCAACTAGCACTATTTATAATTATATTTACATTGCATCTTCATATAGATTAAGATCACTTTGTCCGCTTGTTTCGTACACAAATTGTGATCAAGGAATTTTGTTCTCAAAGAAATTCATTACAAACTCATGATGTTGTTGGCATAAGATTTCTAATCATACCTCTCTATTTTCATGATATCATCAAATTATCTTGGAATCATGTCATCAAATAAAGCTAGATATGACAAAGTCTTAAATGGTAACCATACCAAGATCTACGGGCTTTTTCTCACTTTTGGTTTCTTCTTAGGATAGGTGTCTTGCCTATGGTCTGTTCCAAAAGCTTCATGGTGTCACATCTATCCCATATGTATATCTCTTTGAAAATAAGCACATACTGACATTTTACTCAAGAAAACAAGTCAAATATTATTCAAAACAGAAAATTTTAATTTTACACATTTCCTTGCCCCACCAACCTTTGGTGATGAGCTTACATCTCTTACTAGTGGCGTTATTAGGGGTTGGGAAAGGATGGAAATGCCCTTACTCACCTATGCTTTGTCCGCGGTGATAAAACCCACGCTTCTTACTGGTAGCATGGGGCAAAGTATAGGGGGTCCTCTTGACGAACAAATGCAAAAGGTCATAAGCAAACAATTCAAATCTCGAAGTCTTTGAGTCAAAAACAAATGAATCAGATGTCTAAAATTCCAAGAGAGTTCAAAATCCTAAAAACCCAGATTTTTTCTACTATGTGGCCATCTAAGGATCTAAGTCTGGATAAACCGCAAAGTAAGTAGCATTCTAAACTATGAAGTCACTCGGGTAGAGTAAGCTTGTAGCTTCCCAATTTGGTTCCACCAAAACTTTGTCTATCTTTCATCACTATCGTTTCAGCACATCTCATAACTTGCGCCCTTCCCAACTCTCAGCGATGAGCCTTCGCATCTTACTAGTTGCATGGAGTTGGGGGTAGGGGAAGGTTTATCTGTTCATCATATCAGTTTATTTTCATCACTTTGCCAAAACAAATATGAAGTATCCAAAATTGCTTACAGAAACTAAGATTCAAAATCACATTATATCTACATTATCATATATCAGCATCATGAAATACAAAAGGAAAATAAACATTTTGCATCATTTGTTCTCCATTGTATACATTCCAAAAAAGCATGCATTAAAACATCATAATCTACATGAGGAAACTAGAAAAGAGGCAGAGCTATAAAAGCTAAAGGTTTGATCCAAAAAGAATATATATACATATGAATGATCAACATTTCTGTACAAAGCCATCATGCACTAGGCATGGTCAAAACGCTCAAAGAGCCCGGGATATACAAAAGAATGTATCATGTAAAATCTAGGAGAGCCAATTGGCTTCTCAATCCCTACGAGACCCCTCTGAAGGTGCACGCCCATGCCTAGGACTCAGGCTACGCCAGCACTCTGAGTGCACGGAGGGCTCAGGATCCTGAGGGGCAGCCGCAGTCTCACCACGAGAGTGGCTCCTCATCAAGCACTCAGCCGTCCTATACCCCGCTAGCTCCATGCAGAGAGTCGACGGCATCCTGGCCACATGCCAGACTGGGGAAAAGATGTCAGTGTGCCTACCAGTTGCTGAGGGCTCCTCAGCATCTACAGACAAATTTACGCGGGTCCTCTCCATGGGGATTATCAAAGTATCAGTACATACCCTGTGAATCAAGTCCCACCACTCATCAGAAGTCTCTGCAAACAAAGGAGAAAACAAATTAGAAACCAAACAAGAGATTAGAAATACAAGATAAATAAAAGGAGAGATAGTAACTAAGGAGATCCTAACTAAAAACAAACATTAAAAGGAGAGAGGGTAACTTACTCGGATCACCAGGCCTCTAGGATGGATCTATAGGATCAGCACCTGCCACTGATGCCGCTGGCGACTGAGGGGCTACTCCTGTGGCTAGAGCAACATAGCACCCCGCAACGGACTCATCCTCCCCACCATGGCCTTGGGAGAGTGGCTCCTCTGAAACCAGAGTCACTCTCTCTGCACTCTTCTCAGCCTTCTCTTCCTGCATGATATCCTGAGTGTCATGCCACTCAGGATCACTGTCCTCCTTGGTGTCCTCCTCTGTCTCCCCCCTATAAACTCCTCAAACTCACATTCTATGTCAATGGGATCATTGCTGCTATGGGCAGGACCCATGGCAATCTGAAGCAAGGGTGCCTGAGGCGCACCGGCTCTCCCTCTGGCATGTACTACCCTCCTGGATGCAATAGGAATGCCAGTAGTAACCACTGTCCAACCCTGGCCTCTAGGCCCCCCTCTGGCTTCTCAGACTGATCTTTATACTGGCGCTACTGGGGGAAACATACCCACGTATGGTAGGCCAAAATGCTGAGGAACTCGGACAAAAGGGTGCATCTCCACTCACCCCACTCTATCAATAAGCTTCCCTGTAGTGGAGGAGGAGATCAAAGTAAGAGCCTCCTCGCCCCATATACCTGCCATAGTCTGGTATGGTGTGGCCTCTTTGTTGGCAGTAGTCAGAGAAGAACCTGGTTGTTGAGGTGCTCAGAGCACCGACATATCTATCCATATGGCTTCCCTCACATCTCCGGGATCTACCACCTCTACACCTCTACCATAGGGGATGAAGTGCTCATAGACCCAACTCATGACTAGGGTCGGATGGCACAAGGACTACCCCTATAAACAGACTACCCTTTATAGGTCATGGTAGGTGGTCCCAAGTATGTCTACTCCCCAGGCATATATCCAGCCATGTCCCTCTATCTGCGCAATAATGGGAGACCAACAGTATAACAATGTATCTCCTCCCTTGTCCCTGATCAGTCTCGAGGCAAGGATCCCCATGATGGCTTGGAGAAGTAAGGGGATGGGAAAACTAGGAATGGATCAAACTCTAACCCCCTTCTTCGACCCCGTGGAGATGACTACATCTCCCATGTATGTGGCCCACTGTGCTATCTGGGCCTGCGAACCTGCTGTCTCAAGGTTGAGACGTCTCCCAATAATCAGGACCCCCAGAATGTGATAGACATCCTCCAAAGTAATAGTCCACTCACCACAGACCCCTGGCAATCGGAATGTGTTCCGATCTGCATCCCAATATGAGAACAAGTCACAAAGAATGTGACTAGAAGGAGTAACGTTCGGCACGCGTGAGATGCGTAGTATCCCGGCCCTCTGAAGAGTGTCCTCCTCATCCTGTGAAAGGGCATCCAATACTCCTGGGAGCTAGTCACACTCCCTCTCTCTGCTCCACTGGATATACTCCTCTCTCACCTACATACACCCAAAAACAAACAAAAAAAGAGCAAGTTAGCATCTGAATAATACTAGAAAAATCATGAAAGCACACAGAAATGCTAAAAATGCAAAAAAAAAATCGAACAGATGATCCTTTTGCATTATGTGCAAAACCACCACCATGAGCAGGGAGGCAGTTTTGTAACCGCCGCCTTAAGGGTGGCGGTCGTGTAATCGCTGCCCTGAACATGGCGGCGGTTGTGCCCTGAAAACCCACGCGGGTTTTTAAACCTAAAAATCCAAAAAAATGACAAAACAAGACCATTTCAACTAAAACAAGGCCTACCCAGTAGGTGCCCCCCCTAAATGAACCTTTTAACACTAACATTTTCAAAAATTACCCCCCCACGACAAAGATTTTAGCATTTCAAAATTAAGCGGGTAAAAGGGATAAATTGAAGAAAGCTAACATATGATCTCGTAGGTCGATGTTCTGCTCATGGAGGCATGATCACTATCCCGTCGTGGATGTTTTGACTCTACTCACGCATGAAACCGTTACCATAGCTTCCAGAGCTCAAAATCAATCGAATCAACTCGTGCAAATGAATAGGAAAATGGGCCCACTTTCATATATATAGCACCCTGATTCATTTTAAATGCCTTTTTCATAGGTTTAGATTGCCGACGAAGGTAAGTTCTTATCCCCACACAAATGGTACATTCTCATTTCCTATTGTTTTAACATTTATTTTCCAAACTATTGTGTCTATCTGCACTTGAGTTCTATTTTCATTTTGCAGGTAGCAGGAATTTTGGACGGCATCATTTCAATGCACAGACGTATCAGGTATAAATTTTAACTTCCCATTTTAGGACCGCCATACTCGGACCCACCGTTTTATGCCTCTTCATGGCTAAAATGCTTCTCCGAGGGGGTAATATGTACGTACCCAAAATTGTAAGGTACTGTTCTGCCAAAATGAGGTGACATGTGCCTCAATGATGATACAGGTCTCCTCGCAAGGTGTTCGGGATCTAGAAAAGATCTCCAAGTGTGAGTTAACATCCCACATGCCCTGCTTAGCCCCCACGTGCTTTATTTTTCCCTTTTCCCCTCTTTTCTTGGCCTTTTTCTCTTCAGTGACGAAACCGTCGTCCTACCTGGGCGGCGGTCCTGTAACCGCCACCCTGCTCAGGGCGGTGATCCTTTACGCATTTTCCATAAATCTCTTTTAACATGACTCACGTAATTTCAACATTTTACCATCTTTCTTTCACCGCCATAAGCTTGCATTTATGATTCTGGTTCCCTGGAATAGTGTTTTGACATTATTTATAGTTTAAGAGTTCTATTTGGTTTTTACCTTGGGTAAATGCAAATGCTATAAATAGATGGCTTGTGCTCAAGCAAATGGCCCCTCAAATTTTCCTCTGATTTCTCTTTGCAATAGATTTAGTTTTCATTTTTCTTAGAGTGCTTAGTTTCTTTCATTGTATGATTAGTTAGCATTGTTTTACTGTTAGTAAGCCACATATCCATCTTGTGCAAGTGTTACTGTTATTTCATCCAATCCATTGGAATAGGATAGTCTGTTTATCAATAGGAAGCCATTAAAGTTACAGGTTTTGCTCCTCAAATAGGATAGTTTCAGGTTCTAGACGTTTCATGTTTCATGACTCGCAATAAATCCCACTAGGAATTGCATAAGCCAAGCTCTGTACTCTTACGCTATCCCTCTCCTACTCGCATTGTATTCAGTCTGTATCTTGAGCTGCCTACGTCCCAATATCTACTTCTGTTGATGCTAGCATTACATGCTTTTCTGGATCCACGTGAACATTAAGGAACGAGGAGATCACACTGAGGGGACAAGATCACACACACCGTCAGATTCACCACTATTCTGTAGAATCCAGGTTCTAGCTTTCAAAGTTCTAAATTAGAATCATATCAAATAGAGTAGTTAATTGCTTTATTTCAGTTAATTTTACTTCCGATATTGCCAGGGAAGTTGTGGGGATTGATAGTTTCTGAGAGACTATGATTCATTCCTCACTTTTGAGGTAGGATCGAAAGTCTTGCAAATAGATTAGAATAGTTATTTCATTGTTTAGAGTAGATCTACAAATTACACAGACAAATAGCTATACTCGGTTATCTTGTTTGTTTTAAATTGTTATCTTAGCTGTTAATTTCTAGATGTATTAAATTATTTGCTAAATCCATTCGAATAGTTCATCAAAAAATACAAAAATAGAGAAATCATATATGCTATAGATATATTCAACGTAGTTAAATTTTACTTTTTCTACAGTTCGTTTTACATTGTTACTTTTGTATGACAATCACGGGACCTAGGGAGCCCAGGGAATACGTATTCGAGACAATCATGCCTAGCCCAATCTCATCACAGCAATAACTGATATAGATCAAAATCTTAGGATCCAAGTCTTCCGAACAATGGTAAGCTTGCAACAAATCAATTCCCAGTTGAGTGGATTAAACATAGAAGATGACCAAGCGCACACATTTTGGTCGAATCAACCAAACTACAGATTACCCTAGGTAACATTCATATGACGGTAGAATGGGTTGAAAGAGAACAAACCTTTGGTTGCAATCCTTTGGTCCCACAGCCAGACGCAGGAGACACTCTTATAGATATAGATACCATCCTAAGAATTCAGGTTGCAAGAACGCTTGTGAGGCACTCTGAGAAGATCGCACAGCTACTAGTTTTGAATATAGAGGCTGAGAAAGCATATGATTACTGGGTGTTAGGGATTAGGAACTAATTCTACACATGACCAAGCCAGGACTGCAACAAACAAGAGTCTACGACTGCGATCCACGAATCCCGTAACCCAACGAATCAATAAGTCAATCAGACATAGACATTGGCCTACGCATAGTAGTATTCAGATCCACTCCACTTCCACCTATCATCATCGAACAGTTATCCTTACTAGATACAATAGCTAACAAAGCTAGAGAGTTCTGGACTAGGCCAGAGAATCATCCATAGGGTCAACTATATTTACCATCCACCGTATGACCTTATCCGGAGACGTACACGAAACTATCCCAGGTCATTTTCCACGTATCCCACAACCCATAGATCGAATCACACCAGAGCTCAATATTGATTGGAGCCTTTGAGCAGTCATCCTTACCGATCGATCTATCACACCAATTTAGGTTAGAAGGGCCTTCTTTGCCTTAGATTCACAAATTCCACTAGTATGTATTGAAGACATTAGATTGCCTAACTAGTTTTTTTACATCCCATACATATTGCAAGGAAGAGTTGCTTGTAGATTCCCACGCTCGCTTTTCACTTTTTTGTTGTATAGTGACACCACTTGTATAGAGGATCGATGAAAAAGGTGACAAAGGTGCATACAGTCTGGCACCTAGGAGGAAAGGAGCTACCTAAGTATTTAAAAGGAGCCTTCCCTGAGGTTTTTTTGTAGGAGATGGAAGCTCACTAGAAGGAGGAAAATAAACAAAGAGGGGTGTTTGTTTATGTCTTGCTCAGCACTATTGCACACTTATGGGATACACATCAGGAGAACCTCTTGGAATGGCACAAGGTGAGAATCGCCCTCTTTGTCTGATTCTCTAAAAGAAACATGCCCACCCCCATCAAAGATTATCATGGTAAGGAACCCACCTCTTTCCATATCCAGGATTGTGAGAAGGTCTAGAGAGAAGGCACGGATGCTTTACCACCATCCCTGTGGGTACACAAACTATATTATACATTGTAAGGTTATGTGCATGCATGGTACATTCATTTTGAGACATTCCGCCAGATAGGGAATTAGCAAGATTTAGCGGCTGATCTCATTCAAACATTTGAGTACCAGAGTACAAAACCCTTGTTGGATGAGGCATTGCAAGTTATCAAGCACCTTACCATTGGGGACATTGCCATGACAGAAGATAGGCTATTGGACTTGCTAGGTGCACCTGGCCTGGAGGCGTGCTTTGAGAAACAAGAAACAGAAGAAATAGAGTTTGAGTGCGCATGTATGGAAAAGGAAAAATGGAATTTGGTGTATGTTATTGATGGGGAAGAAGTGGAAAACTTGGATTTTGACCATTTAATAGGGATGTGTAAGGTGGTATTCAGTGCTAATGAATGGGCATGTGCCTATCATGAGCCTTTAAATAAAAATAAGGTTAACATTGACTCAGAAGAAGAGCCTAAAGAGGCTATCATCGGAGACTATTGGTCACAGAAGGAAGTCTCTAAGATCATTGATATTTTACGTGAGTTTTATTCCCACGCAGGTATCATGAGCTCAAAGGTGTTCACCATTTCTTGGGGGAAATGAAAATTAAGTTGAAGGAGGGTGCACACCTGGTCCATAAGAGACCATATTGAATGAATCCCAGCCTGCGCGTGAAGGTTAAGGAAGAAATATATAATATGATAGCGTCGGGCATTATTAAAATTCTTAAAGATTCAGAGTGGATAAGTCTAATGGTAATTAGCATCAAGAAGGACGGAAGGATAAAGATCTATGTTGATTAGAGGGAGTTGAATGTAATGTGTATCATTGATCCTTTCCTGACTCCTTTTACTGAAGAAATCTTAGAGGGAGTGGCAGGATGCGAGGTCTATTCTTTCACAGATGGATTCTCGAGCTATCACCAGGTAAGGATCACAAAGGAAGACCAAAGGAAGACAAATTTTACCACTGAGTGGGGAAGTTTTTCCTATACAGTCATGCCTTTTGGGTTGAAGAATGCACCTTCTCTGTTCTCATGCATTGTGGTACAAGCTTTCCAAGACTTTATCCATAAGTTCCTTCAGGTCTACCTGGATTATTAGACAGTATATGGGTTAGTGAAGTACCATTGTGACAACTTAAGGCTAATGTTTGAAAGGTGTCGGCAGTTGAGGATATCCCTCAACATTAAGAAATGTGTATTTTCTACCCCGTTTGGAACATTATTGGGGCACATCATATGTAAGGAGGGCCTACTAGTAGATCCCATAAAATTTGTAGGAATTGTGGAATTAAGGGAGCCTACTAGTCAAACCATAGTGTTTGGATTTCTTGGGATACGGAGTACTACAGGAAGTTCATCAAGTGATATGCCAAGATATCCACACCTTTAGAAGAGTTACTTAGACATAAGAGTGCCTTTCACTAGGGAGAGGCACGACAGAAGGAATTTGACACTTTAAAGGATAGGCTTGTCACCGTGCCCATCCTATATTTCCCTTCTTGGGATAATCCTTTCCATGTTCATGTGGATGCCTTAGGAAATTCCATTGGAGAAGTACTTGCACATCCTAGTGAAGGGATTTTTTATTATCCTTTGTGCTTTGCAAGAAGGAAATTGACACTAGGAGAACACAATTACACTATGACTGAGTGTGAGGCATTGTCAATGATTTACGTGCTTCATAAATTTAGAAAGTATTTGTTGGCAACCCCTTTTATATTTTACACTAACCATATGGCATTGAAATACTTGGTGAACAAGCCCATTCTACAAGGGCGTATACGTTGGTGGGTACTATTATTCCAATAATTCGAGTTTGCAATGGTTGTTAAACTAGGTAAAAGTAATTTCAGACTTAATCATTTTTCTAGGATTGATTCAGGGTAGGACGTTGAGAGCATTGAAGATATTATGCCAAATGCACAACTGTTTAGGTTGCAGCGCGTGCCCTTAGATTCGGAGGACATTTTGGTATTCCTTAAGACAGGTGTGGTGCCAGATGGAATGAAGGCCTTAGAGAAGAAGAAGTTAGCCATACGCATTGTGCCCTACATGCTAATTAGTGGAGATCTGTACAAAATGGGTCCTGATGAGGTTTTACATTGTTGCGTGTTAGAACATGAGTGTGTTGCAATTATGGAAGAGGTGTATGGTGGGATTGTAGGAGGATACTATGTGGGAAATGTCACCGCATAGAAGATTCTACTTAGAGGGCTTTGATGGGAGACCATTTATCAATATTGCATTGAGTTTTGCAAGGCCTGTGACCATTGCCAGCGCCTTGGCAAACCTGTAAAAGGGGTGAAATTCCCTTGTGACCAATAGCCAGCACGAAAACATTTGAGAAGTAGGATATTAAATTTTTCAAACCAATCTCGCCAATGGCGTGAAGGACTGGTTCATGGTATATCCTCACTTGCAATGATTATTTGATGAGGTGGGTAGAGGCAGTGCCTACAAAGGAATGTACAGTGGCTACCACTGCTAGATTTTTATGGGAAAACATAATCAACACATATGGATGCCCATTGATTTTAACAAGTGACAGATGTACGCACTTCCTCAATGAAATGGTCAAGATTCTATTAGCAAAATTCATGGTGGCCCATCACAAAACTACTCCCTATCACCCTCAGGAAAATGGAACTACTGAGGCGTTTAACAAAATACTTAGCCACACGTTGACTAAGATTTGTGATGTTGGTAGAAAGGATTGGGATGAAAAAGTATCAGTCATTATTTGGGTGTATAGGACAACCTCCAAAAGGTTGAATAAGTCTGCACCATTTAAGTTAGTGTTTGGCATAGAGGCTGTCCTACCAATTGAATTCATGTTACCCTCTCTGCATATAACACACATAGGAGGATCAGCCAATGAACAAGCACTAGAAGAGAGAATTGACAAGTTAATGCAATTGGATGAGAGATGATCATTAGCCAGGTAGAGCCAAAAAAATGAGAAAACAAAACAAAAGGCATGGCATGATCGTCACATTAAGAATAAGAAGTTTGAGGTTGAGCAGATGGTCTTACTATATGATTCAAAGTTTCTACACCATCCTGGGAAGTTGACAGTGTATTGGTTGGGTCCCTAGATCATCTCGTACATCCTTGATTCAAACATGTGCAAGTTATAAGCACTAGATGGGACGAGATTTCCAAGACAGTTCAATGGGAGTAGACTGAAGCCCTACTATAAATAAGTCTTCTTGGTGTTTGTAAATAAGGTAGTATTTCCAGTTAGATTAGGATTTCCCTTAATGAATTTTCCTTTTCTTGTGTTTCCCTTTCTCATTGTTGTTTTTTGTTTCACCTTGTGCACTAGTAATCTCATTACTTTTTGAAGGTTGTAACTGCACAGAGGACCGTACATCATTTTAGTGTGGGATGGAGTAAAGTGGAAGAAATTGAAGTGTGAAGTGCCAGGAAGGATTGCATTGGAAATCCTAGTTGAATGGCCCTATGAAGGAAGTGCATGAGAGGAAAGGTGAAAAAGGATGGTTGGTGCTAGGGTAAGGATACATTGTGGATCCATGTACAAGAGAGAAAGAAGTGCAAATGCAACACGAGGTAGGTGAGAGAAAAAATCATGAAAGAAGAAGTGCTTTCGGCACTGGTTATGTGTGCGTAAGAGTCTCCTCTCAAGATGGATTGGTTACATGCCAGAAGGTTGGATAATTTTCTACACAAGGTAGGGCACATGAGTTAAGGCACTAAAGATGGGTTTGTTTGAAAATGTAGCATTAAGTGTTAAAGTACAGTGTTAGGTGAAGTGGCATTTAATGCTAAAATCAGGAAAAACTATAAATAGAAGGTTGGGTACTTCATTATTTACTTTGATATTACAAAGAAGGAAGAGCTTTTACTAACTAGGGTTTCCAGAATTGATCCGTGTGAAGAAAAATTGGAGAAATTTAATCGTGAGTGACCAATTTAGATCTACAAACTAGGAGGGAAAAATTTCACAAGTGTAAAGAGAGTTATGGAGAAACATGGTCTTGTGAAGGAGATATTCTAGTTAGGGTTTGGCAGCTAGGGCATGGATTGGAAAGGAGTTTCTTCACAAGTTCGAGATCTAAACTTGGAAAGGATAGAAGAGCAAAGTTAGGAAGATAAGTTGAAGTGATAACCTACATAATGACACCCAAGAAACCAACAGTAACACCTAAAAAGGAGAAGGGAAAGGGCAAGAGCAAACAACAAGGAACCACCGAAGGTACCAATCAGGAATGGTATGCAAAAATGTAGTACCCAGATGGGGTTTTACTCGGGCTGGAATGGGATTCCCACTTAAGGAAAATGATAGTAAGTGACTACAATCATCACATGAACACGATTGAAAAGGAAATGGAGCTATATTTAGTGCACCCGACAAACAAGAGGACACCAGAGGGGTTACCAATTTATAGTAACGAAGTAAAAGTGAAGTTGGAGAAGGCGGGTTTATTGCAACTCTATGAGTTTCCCTACTTTAGAAATCTAGAGTGCCTCTATCAGTGGCTGATGTCACACGTACGTGAAGACCACTTTCATTTTATGGGGTACAAAATGCGCATAACCCCTCAGCTAATTTCAAGATTCACAAGCCTTATCTGAGAAGGATATAGTATAGAGGATGACCTATGCAACAAGGAAGAAATTAAGGATACAGTGGCCACGTATGCATACAAGAAGGGGTCATGGTACTTTGATATCGGGGATATCCAAGACCCAGTGATGAGAATGGATACGTGCCTGGTAACAAAACTCAATGACCAAGAAAGATGGACGCAAGTAAAAAAGTCCTTGTTGAATGTTTGTAGAATAATATCAGAGGGCACCATCTACAATCTATCCACATACATTGCAAATGAAATTATCACCAACACACACGAAGGAGACAAGATTCTCTTTGGTAATGTCCTCTTAACCATTGTATTCTCAGAGATCGGAGTACCAGATGCATCAGACAAGTTCATTTGGGAGTACCCATAGGAAGACCCCTCACCTGTAAAAATATTTGAGAAATACAATTGTGATAGCATGACACCCGTCCACAAGGAACGTCTTTAAAAATGGTATACATGTTTAAGGAATGTGTTCGAGGCAGAATGGAAAATACCAGAACAACTGTTAGCACTTACAGTAGGAGAAGTTGAGTTCACTATATACCAACACTTTTGTATAGTTAGGTTCAATTTGACTGATGAAACCATGAGCCCATGGTGCAAGCTCCCATTCACCTTCATAGCTCAATACTTCCAGGCAGGAGTTAACAGGTTCAAGGAGTCCAAAAATTTAAATTTTGACCTGGGAAGTTTGGGCCGGGACCACAAGGAGATGCGCAAGATGTTGGTCTACCCCAACAAGTGCATGTACATGGAGAAGTATGTGTCACATGGAGTCCAAATGGTGAAACACCTAACTCTGAATATTTCAGAGAAGGCCATTGCACGTGTATAACTTCATATAAGGCCTAAGTTTTATAAGGGTGCTTACCTTGAAAATAAGATAGCTATACCTAAGGACCTAATAGGTAGGAAGAAGATCGCAGCCAAGAAGAAGGAAATGGAGTTAATAAAGAAAAAGGCACCAAGTGCCCAAGATACACAGGCAATAGGTGCCATAGGAATAAGCACTAGGAAAAGTACTTACACGTGTAGGAAGAGGTCCCTAGTAAAAGAGAAGGTGTCAGAACAGGAAAAGCTTATTGTAAAGGAGAAATCACTGGAGAAGAAAGAGAAACTAGAATCTCCTATACTGGAATCCCTAGTTATGAAGAAATAGAAGGTGATGGAGGAAGTTTATTTAGAGGAAATAGAGATCTTGGAGAAATACATAGGAGAGAGGGATGACAATGAAGAAACTGATCCTAAAGGAAACCAAGGACCACTTGTTTTCAGTGTGCACGGTTTGGAAGAAGAGGGTGGAGAACAAGAACATGAGTTCCTTTTCATGTGGCGCAAGGGTAGATGGGAGGGGGAAGGCACCCAGGACATGGGAAGAAGTGAAGAGGTTAGCACACATGATCAGAAAACTCCAATCCTTATGAAGGATCAAATAAACAAGGTGGCAAAAAGACAAGAAACAGAAATCATCAAGGCCTTGGTAGAACAAGAACTAGAGTGCAGTACTGATATAGTGATGGAAGAAGACAAGGAAGAAAGTGTAGGGAAATATCATGGTAGTGTGGGAGCTCCCAGTCTTTTGGTAATTATTCCTAAGGGCACGCACATAAGGGGAAATTGCATGGAGATCTAGAGGCAAGGAATGAGCTATATTGATGATCTCAGCTAGGTGTTGCATGTGCGCTTCCAAAGCACACTCCCAATAGATCAACTCATGGCAATGAAGTTGTTCGATGAAGAAGGTGTATACCCTCAGATGAGGAAGATGCTCTCTTGGGAAATTGAGTCCCACATCGATGAGCTAGAGTTTGAGGTAAGCCATGGGGAACTAATGAAAAACCCTGAGTCAAAAGGAGACAACCCCTTGGTAAATGCTTAGCAGCTTTCAGATGAGAATTTATACAACGCACTCAACAAGGACTCAGTTCAGGTTGAATTTAGGCTCTTTGGATGAAATGACAGGATAAGATTTCTAGAATTAGAACTAGAAAAGAAGGAGGCAGAACTAGAAAAGGAGGAAGAGCTTGAAAAGAAGGCCAAGGATTTAAAGCGTGAGGATTTAATTAGTATGCAGCTAAAGCATGAACTTAGGGAAGAAAAGGAAAGGGTGCGTAGAGTACATAAGAAAGTATAATCCATCATAGATGTCATTTTTTTGAAGCATCCGAACCTTACACCGTCTGTGCAAAAGTATCGATCTTCCCTTGAGTGCCTTGAAGATTTAACATGCATCCTCGCCATGGAGAGGAAACCTCTAGATTTAGAATCCACGGAAGAAGTAGCAGCATGCCTAGAGAAGGAGGATAAATTTAAGGTAGTAGCAATCATGGCTGAATACAGAAAAGTCCTTGTTGATGTAAAGATTTCTCCCCATACCGTTGAGGCCGCATATGACAACTAGGCAGACAGAGATAAACTAGTGGGTATTCTGGTCACCAACTATGAAGCAGAGCTTAAAGAGTTACAAGAAAAGAACAAAGGGAACATAGCAGAATTGGATAGAATACTGGCTGAGGTTGAAAGGAATTCAAAATCTATTGAGGCCCTAGGGGTATAATCAAGACCCAGCTAAAGGCATTATACCCACAGATTACTAGAAGGATGGGTGCGCTTGAGGACATGGGCAAGGAGTTGGAAAAAATTGTTGACACCATAGACACTCAAGAACATGGACTAAGTTTTGAGGAGGTAAGCACCCTGGTCAGTGACCTCTACCAAAGAGCGCAAAATGAATTTGATGCTTGGAACAAGTTAGAGGCCGACTTGCAGAAAGAATTTCCTAACTTGTTGCAATAATGCCATCACATCCCCATTCTTTCTTCTTTCCCAAATTGTTCATCCCCTTATTCTTTTCCCAAGATGTTAAGTTTGTTGTGTTTCTTTATTCATTGGAAAAGTGTTCCCACATACAGAGAATAGGTGAAGTGTGGGTGATGTTGGGCCCCTAAAATATTGACTAAGTGCACCAAGGTGCATGGGTGCGCAAGGCCTAGGTTGAAGGATGTGCACACTAGAAGAAGGCATGCAAGGAAGGGTTTGAGAAGGGCCATGTTGTGCTCCTGTAGGACAAGGTCTCGAGACGTAATCGTATTTGGTGTATCATGCAGGACACGTGAAAAGCATAACCCAACTAAGCATTGCAGAGTGGATAAGGTGCCATCCTGGTGACGGGTTGGCCTATGAAGGAATATGCCTTGTGTTGGAAGTTTCTAGAAGACCATCATGGAAAAAAGTGGATATCTTAGGCTTGGAGGAGCATGCTCCCATGGAGGACCACATTCAGACACTTGGCAATGGATCTGAGGCTGTAGAAGGATGAGTTGGCACTTCAGGATGCCTACATTTACGAGCGCCTGTAGAAGAAAATGGGAGGATCGGATGGATAGAGAGGGAAATAGATTATCATAAAAGAAATAATGGTTAGAGAGATCAAGAGAGAGCGAAGCTCTACAGAAATTCCGCAAGGAACTCTATTTGGATTGGGTAGATAAGATATAGGAAAAGGATGTATCAAGGGCTTAGATCATAAAATTTATTTTGAGAGCTAAATGATATGGATCTTGTTATGATGCATGACTTCATTCTACCTTTTTGCAATTATTTGTAATGAATATAATGAATGTAATGAGGTTATCAGTTTATATGAATATGATCAATAATGATTCTAGTGCATTTACATATCTTCATGGTTCTGTTTTATGCATGTTTATGGAATGATTCTAAATCCTTATGCATTTCCTTTCATTTTTGATTCGGTTCTTAATTTGTTAAGTAATTTTCTATCTGGAATGACTGCATTGATCTAGAATCCATTCTGAGCTCTATGATGCTTGCATGTCTCATTTACACTCACTTCCTTCAATTTTTTATCATAGATGATGTTTTCCCATTCAACACACATTCAAGAGATACTCGGCCCCCTCGTGTGCCTCGGGTGAGCGCCCAGCTTCCACTAGGTGATAGGTCAGCACGCATGGGATTCTCTTGTTCTTTCGTGGGTGTAAAAATCACTACAGTTATCCTCCCTACAACAAGTAATGTTACTAGTTTTAGCATGTGCGCATCATGGGAGACATATTTCTCCACATAGGCACACTTCTTGGGGTATATTATTCTCTTATGCAGCTCACGCTAGTCTTGATATACTATACTTAGATCAAATCTGAGTTTCTTCATCTCTTTGAATCAATTAACCTTGGCTTGGAAGTACTACTTTGTGAAGGAGAAAGGAAATTTACACCAAGGACTCTTAGTGCCATCTACAAAAGTAAAGCTACTGAAACAAAAAATTTGGTATACAGAGAACTCAACCTCTCTTTATTCTAATGAGGGTAACTGCTTGGGTATTCTCCATTCAATCCTGAATGCATCACGCATCTGCTTATACCATTTTTCTAGGCACACCTTATGAGAGGATGTCATTATGTCATAGGTATACTATTCAAACCTCTTGGCGAGGGAGGGGTTCTCATCTGGGTATTCTCAAACACACTTATCTGGCCCTAAAAGGAACGATAACCAGATTGTACCAAGCCAAGAACACAGATGCTAATTAAACACCATGATCAATAAGATAAAAGTAATTTTTCAGAATAACTTTACATAAACCTTTGCAAATAAATGAGCAACAATATCATATATTATTATGGAACTCAATGCAATACAATGATAATGGGCCTTCCTTAAATAGGTAAGGAATAACAATCTAAGAACTAGTCAAGGTCGTAGATCAAGCCATAAATCAAGGAAATAACTAGTCATCAAAGAACTAGTCAAGACCATAGATTTAGGAGAGAACTAGACATCAAGGATCTAGTCAATACCATAGATCAAGGAAAGAACTATTCAATACCATAGATCAAGGAAAGAACTATACCTAACAACTAGATAATATCTCCTAATATCTAAATACGATAAAAGAAATATCCACACACATAAGTGGGTGAGGATAAATACAATAAAGGTAAATAAAGTACCTAGGTGAACATGAGCTAAGGTAAATACCTACTCTAACAGGCCCATCAGGCACTATAATCTCTAAAAATACAATGGTGAGGAGTACATTACCAAACATTATATTCTCTCCATCGCATGTGGTGTTTATAATATCCTCTACAATAAAATTTGAGAGGTTATAGATGATTCCCTCTGAGATATTGTGGCACACATTCAACCAGGCCTTGTTGATCTATGTCCATCTCTCTTTCCCATTCAGCTTTGTAATCAAGCACGCAGCCATCCTCATCAACGGGTCGGTAAATGTAGAAATGTCAAAGTAGCACAAACCCTTCTTGTAGTCATAAGCCTCAATGGTCTTTTTAATGGATTCATTTTCTTCCAAATCATCGTCCAATGAATCTCCTTCACAGATAAGACCGGTGAACTTATAAATTAGTTGGGGGGTTATGCACATCCTCCAACTTGTAAAATATAAGCAGTCTTCATACACATGCAACATCAATCATTACTATAGTCGCTCAAGCTTGTCGAAATAGGGAAAATTATTGAGTTGCAACAACCCATCCTTCTCCATTTTCACCTTTACCTCATCATCATAGATGGGAATTACATCTAGTGTCCTCTTCTCTGTAGTGTGAACCAGTTCTAGTATCATTTCATTTTCTGTGGTGCTCATTCAATGGTTGTAGTCACTGATGGCCATCTTTCTAGCATGAGATACCCATTCTTTACCAAGTAATATGTCATCCAGGTACTACATTTTCAAGTACCATTTTTCATTGAAACTGGTAGAAACAGCCTATTTTCCCTTTCCCTTTCCCTTCTTCAGTGAAAATTTTACTACTTTCCTTGGTGTCATTCCTTCATCAAGTCCTTAAAACTTCTTCCTCTTTCCTGGATCTGGCTCTGCTCAACTTCACGGCTCCACTCCTTTGCAAAAATTCCTTCAAACCTCGTGCCCTAGTTATGCAACCCTAACCTAGAAAACCATTTTTCCACAAGATGGCATAACACCCATGGGATTCTTCCACACAACCTTCTCCACTTATGCCCTTGTACTCCTTTCCACTCTAGTTCCCTGATCAAAACTAGTTATGGATGAAAATATGTATAACTCTTCTCAAACTTTCTTTGTAAGGATGCCCTAGTTCGTAAGAGCTCTTTGATAACTTAAAATGTAAGGTAGAAAATAACACACCCCCGATATTTTATTTATAACTTTTTCTCTTCTCTGTAATATATTCCATACCACCTAAAAATGTACTTTTGCAATAAAGGCATTTTTTTCCAACACCAACCTTTAGCATTTTTCCTCTATGCGAACACTTTCACAACCTTCTGGCATGCAACTGCCTCAACCATAGAATTCTTTACGCTTTCTCCCACGCCGAAGTCAATTCTTCCTCTATGTCTTGGACTAATTTCTTTTTGTTTCCTAGCTCATGTTGCTCCTATGTTTTTTACCCTTGTACGTGGTTTCTCAAAGCCTTTTGACACCATTCTTCCCTTATGTTCACCTTTTCCATGCGTGATCTTCTAATCCACTTGTTTTTTATTTTTCGACCCAGGTCATCCACAACCATAGCTTCCAGCACTTTTAACATCACTCCACCCCATACAAAAATGGATGTGTGGTCCTCTTTGCATAGAAAATTTTTTAAAATAATAAGTGGCTACCAGCACACAAACGTGCAAAAAACAAAGCAACAAGAAATGGAAACATAAATAGAGGAAACTACATCAAAGCAAAACCTACGCTAACTGGCAATATTGAATTATTTACAAACACAAAGAATATTTATTTATAGTAGGGCTTCAGCCTACTTCCATTGAAATGGCCTAGAAATCATGTCCCATCCAGCGCTTGTAACTGGCAAGTGCCTAAATCAAGTATATAGGATACAATGTATGGGCCCATCTAATGGACTTTGAATTTCCCATAATGGCGTAGAAACTTAAAATCATATAATATAACCATCTACCCAACCTCAAATTTCTTATTCTTGATGTGTATATCATGTCATGCCTTCTTCCTAGATTTTTCTATTTTCTGACTCCAACGAGAAATAGCCCGCCTCTCTTCAACTACATCAACTTATAAATCCTCTCCTCAAGGAATTTTTTATCATCTAACCCTCCTGCACACACTATATGTAGTGATGGTAACATGAATTCAATAGGTAACACAGATTTCATGCCAAACACCAATTGAAAAGGTGTGGCCTTGTTCAATCTCTTATAAGTATTTTGATATGACCATAACACAATATAAACTTTATCATCCTAGTCCTTTCTTCCCACATCACAAATATTAGTTAACATGTGATACATAATTTTGTTAAATGCCTCAGTAATCCCATTAGCTTGTGGGAGATAAGGGGAAGTATTATGATGGGCTACCATGAATTATTCCAATAAGATTATAACTGTCTCATTTAAGAAATGAGTACACATATCACTTGTTAAGCTCAACGGGCATCCATATCTACTGATTATATTTTCCCACAAGAACCTATATGTTGTTGTTGTACAATCCCTTGTAGGTGCTACTTCTACCCACTTTGTAAGGTAATCTATGCATGTAATGATATAATGTGAACCTATCCTTCATGTAGCTAGGTAAATAGGGCCTTTGAAGTCAATTTCCCACTTCTCTAATGATTATACACTTGTAATCAATCTTAATGGAATTTCATCTCTTTTTCCTAGTTTACCAAGGCAATGGCAATGGTCACAGGAATTACAATACTCGATACAATATTTTTAATTTTTTTCCCACCAAAATCCTGCTAGAAGGATCTTGTGTGTGGTTGCATTCCTTGCAAAGTGTCCTCCTACAATTCCACCATGTGCTTCCTCCATGATTGCAGCACGCTTATGCTCTAACACGCACCAGTGCAAAACCTCGTCACTTCCTATCTTGTATAAGTCTCCTCTAATTATCATGTAGGACACGGACCATATGGATAAATACTTCCTTTCCAAATTCTTCATTCCTTCCGATGCCAAAACTATTTTTAGAAACATAAAAATATCTTCCAAGTCATAGGGCGTGTGCTGCAATCTAAACATTTTTTCATCTGGCATTGTTTCCTCGATATTATGTGCATCCTCTCCTTATTAAATCCTTGATAGATGGTCATGCCCCAAATTACTGTTACATAGTTTTACAATAATAGTAAACTCAAACTCTTAAAATAGTAGGACCCATCGGCATATGCACCCTTGTAGAACATGCTTGTTTACCAAGTAATTCAATGTCATGTGGTCCATGTAGAATATAAAGGGTGTTTCCAATAGATAATACTTGAATTTGTGTAGTGCATAGATCATTGACAATGCCTCACACTCAGTAGTAGTATAGTTCTATTTTTTTGGGGTTAGCTTCCTATCAACAAAGCACAAGGGGTTGTCAATAATTCCCTCTCCAAGTTGTCCTAAGATTTCTCCAATCACCATCCCTGAAGCATCAACATGTACATGGAATGGCTTATCCAAAGAGGGAAATCATAATATGAGTGCAGTGATAAGAATATTCTTTAATGTGACAAAATTCCATTATTTGTGGATCTCCCCAATGAAATTTACTTTTTTTCTTCAGAAAATTTTCTAATGGTGCAATGATCTTGGCATACCCCTTACTAAATTTCTGGTAATACCTCGTATACCTAAGGAATCCACGCACCGTGCTCTAGCCGGTAGGTTCCCCCAATCCAACAATAATGGTAACTTTGGTACGATCCACCAACAAGCCTTCCTTACATATGATATGCCTCAACAGGGGCCAAATGGAGTAGTAAAAACACATTTCTTAATGTTGAGGGATATACTCAACTATCATCACCTCTCAAACATTAGCCTCGGATTGTCACAATGGTTTTTTACTAGTCTATAAACCATCCAATCATCAAGGTATACTTGAAGAAACTTATGGATGAAGTCCTGAAATGCCTGAACCACAATGCGTGAAAAAATAGCAAGCGTGTTCTTTAGTCCAAAAGGCATGACCATGTAGGAAAAACTTCCCCATTCAGTGGAGAAAGTTATCTTTTCTTGGTCCTCCTTTACAATTCTAACTTGATGATATCCTGAGATTCCATCTTTGAAAGAATAGATCTCACGCCCATCTACTCCTTCCGGGATCTCCTCAGTGAAGGGGTTTGGAAAAGGGTCAATGACACATACTGCATTCAAATCCCTGTAATCAACACAAATTCTTATCCTTTCATCCTTCTTAATGTTGATTACCATCAGACTTATCCATTCTGATTCTTCAACAGCCTCAATGATGCCTGATGCAATCATCTTATCAATCTCCTCCTTGACTTTGACACGTAGATTCAGAGTCATTTGATAAGGTCTCTTTCGAATTGGGTGCGCACCTTCCTTTAACTTGATTTTAATTTCTCCGAAGGAGTGGTGAACTCCTTTAAGATCATGTACCCATGTGGAAACAAATCCTGAAATTCACGCAATAGATTGATGATCTTCGAAACCTCCTTTTTTTTCTAATAATCTCCAATAGTAGCCTCCTTAGGTTCTTCCTTTGAACCAATGTTAACTTTCTTGGTTTTCAATGGTTCATGGTAGGCACACGATTTTTCATCAACACTATCCATAACCTCGTGCATACCAAAAGTATGGTTAACATCAAGTTTTCCACTTCTTTACCATCTATTACGTAGACCAATTTTCCTTTCTCTTTTTCCATGCATGTGCACTCAAGTTGTACCTCCTCTAATTATTCCTCATCAAAGTGCACTTCCAACCCAGGTTCTCCTAACAATTCTAGTATTATATCCTATGTTGTCGAACTATCTCCCATATTTAGGTGCTTAACAACTTGTATTACCTCATTCGCTAATGGTTTAGTACATCGGTACTCAAAATATTGAAGGAGATTAGTTGTAAACTCCTGCTAATTTCCTATCTAACAGCGCAGCTTTGAGCCAATGTACCATGCGTGCATAAAGCCTTGTAAGGTGGAGTAAAGCTTATGCACCCATAAAGATGGAGGAAATGCTTCCATACCTAGCATCCAAGCCTTCTCACATACCTGGACGTGAAACGAGGTGGGTTGTTTCCCATGATAATCTTGTATAACAGTAGGTGCATTACTTCAGAGAAACCTAATAGAGAATGTGATACTCACCTTGCGCAACTCTAGAAGTTTATTGTGATGGGTCGCCCACCAACATGTTTTGGTCTCGAGAAAATTATAGCTAAGCATCCTTCTCTTTTCAATCTCACATCTCCACTTAGTCTCCATTACTCGCAGGAAAACATTAGGGTCGGATCCCCTAGTATAGTTTGGAAAAAAAATTCCTCTCATGTGCTTAACTGATCATGCCCTTTTTAATATCGTTACAGAGCATCTTAACTACCTTCTGACGAACTTATATGTCTCATGCACCCAATTTTCACATGATTTCACATGCCACACTAGTTATATCACTTATAGATTAAGCATCTTCCTACTGAATAACGCCTTCTTTTTTTGGTTGCATAACCTCAAGGTCCCTGATAGTGCACACATAAATTTTGTCTAGGTATTCTTCTCCCAAGGGCTCAGTATAGGGCACTAACTTCCCATCCATCAAAATAATGATAACATGTTCATCCTTATTCTCAAAACTTATATACCCCTTATTAAAACATAAGTCAACATTGTTCTTATAGCACAAGGGGCGCCCAAGTAACACCAGAAAGTTATCTGCCTCAGCAAGCACTAAGACTTCAAAGTCTCCAGTGAATTTCTTCCTTTGTATGGTGATAGTAGCATCCTTTAAAACACCAATGGGAATTTCCTTTGTCTTATTATACATATACAACACCTTTGATGATGGATGTAATGGTGGCCTTCCCATTTGATTCCATGTGTCTAAAGTGATAACATTAACTTCTACACATGTGTCAATCATAAAATTACTTAGGAACCATCCATCAACAACTTCATTCAAGGAAATCTCCTTATCATAGTCAAGGATGTGAGGAGGAAGGTTAGCATGAAAAACCTACCTCTCACGCTCTCCTTCAATGCTTGGTACTTTACCTCTCAATTATTCTCCTAACAGATGAATGATATTCACTTGGTGCATCATCATACACACCTCTATGACATCATCTATATCTGACTGAGGGACCTCAGTGCTCTTCTTCTGCTCTAACTTCTTGTATTTCTCTTTTAGACCCTAGATTTTCCCTTGAAGACTTTTTATTATGTCTATGGTCTGTTGATAAACTTCCTTCTCATGTGTAGGGTCCGGATACTTCCCATGTACCATCTCTTCTCTTATAATCAGCGGCCTTTGCTTTGGTATCTTCCTGGCATACACAACCTTAGCTCGCACCATCACCAGTACATATTCTAACTCTGACTCATGCACCATTCTAGGTATCCATTGTTGATCATCACACTTTACACTCACCATCTCAGTGCCCTTATCCTTCCTCTACTTCTAGCTCATGTGTTCAAATAATTTTGGGCACTCCTCATACTTGTGCTTCTTTCCACACTAAGAGAATTGTAGAAAATCAGGGCATTCGCGCTTATAGTGTTTTGTAGACCCACATTTGTAACAAGTTCCACATGAGAACTCACTTCTTCTACCTCCACGGTTGTCACAACCTCTAAATCCTCCAAAAAATCCTTTTCTATGATTCCCTACATCCATATGCCCTTCATAATGATGACCCTCATCCTTGGAATTGTTTATAATACTAGTCTAGCGCACACCATTATCAATTTCATCATGTATTTGGTCAATCAATCTACAATCCTTGGTGTCATGAGTAGTAGAGGTGTAAATTCTTAAGGATCGCATGCTGCAGTAATGAAAACCTACTTTAACCATGATCTCCATGGAAAATCTCAGATTCTACTATCATCATGCATACCAATCTTCAAGGATGAATTTCCTTCATATGCCCTTCTACCTCACAATCCATACACCATAACCTGATGTGAGTCTCATGAGCCGAGTTTGCAGACAATTTCTCCAGATGGTTTACCATTGTAGCAATTTGGAATTTTAGGAATGGACTAACTCCTGTATCAATGCTTCCTACTACCTTATCACACAAGAAAGACTCCAAGGCCTCACATGGATCTGTGCAAGTTCCCTCTTGAACGATGTGATCAATCCTCTGACAAACCACTGAGAATGCTATGAAGGATGAATGCCATAAGATAACTTAGATAGGAGAATCTTGAAACACATTTCATACTCCTGCACACTCTCTACCATTCGTTGTTGAATATCCTTCAACACTCTGATGCTTTTCTAATTAAACGTAGGTATGTGGAACTCTGTCAAAAAATCATTACACAGTGCAATGTAATCCACCAATGTCTAGTGTGGGTCATACTTCCTATTCCAGATATGCGTGCGTCCTTGCAACATGGTTACAAACTGAATTTCTTTTAGCTCCAGGGTAGAAATCCCCTTCACATGCCATAGTAACTCACACTTGTGTACATGTTCTGCAGAATCCTCAATGCCCTTAAAACTAGGTAAGTGGAGTGATATCTCATAAAACACATGTTGATGGTGTTATAGACCTTGTCCACCAGATATAAGAATTTGATTCACTTTAATGTTACCTCCACCACTAGACCAACTAGATCCACTAGTCTCAATGCCTCTAGATCCACCAGATCCTTCTCCTGTCATAGGTAAGGGGCCTAACATAGTTTCACCCTGTGAACCCACCGTTGTGCTAAACTGTGTGCCGACATTCTGTGATACTAAACCATTCCCAGATGTGTTTCCCACACCACTCCTAGACATAATACTCAAACCTTGTGATCCCACATCTTGCCCAAATGTTGTGCCATAAAAAATACCCCCAAACACAGGAAATTTTTGTGCAGCCATAGATGTCCCAAATGAAAAATTATAGCTCCTAGGTGTCGCTTAACTACGAATATCGATACCAACTAGATTATCAACACTTATCTCAGGAAATAGAAAACTAAGTGCTAGGGTCTAGTCACCATGTGGGTTGAGATGTGTGCCTATGACTCTTCTCCTTTATTCATATGACAAACTCTCTCTAGAAGATGAGGGGGTTTCTCTTCCATGCTTTCCAAGATGGGGTAGCTAAGACTGCTTAGGTTCCACGTCCTTCACATGAACCTCAAATTCTTCTCGAAACATCTGCCTCCATAAATCCATCACTCCTGAAACTTTGCACTATCTTGCCAACTCCCTCTCCTGAGATTCATTATACTTGATATGTCTCTCCTCTCTCTCCATTTTTGTCACAAGGTTTGTCATCATCTACCGTGCCAAATTCCACACCCCGCACCTAACAGAGTTTTAGCCAGTCATGGGAAAGGCTTCCAAACTCAAAGTAATGACCAATATCTTGATAGCTAGTGGAATAGCATGTGAGACTTATCCTTTAGGCTCCCTTAAGAACTCAACCTCAGAAATCTCTGGGAAAGAATACGTAGAAATATCGAATTCCAAGGTATAACTAGTTAGCACTCTACTCCACCAGTGATCAAATACACATGTCCATGTCAGATCAGCATCATGCAACCACTTATATTCCTTCTGGGTCTAAACATGAGGTTTATAGTACCAACTCATCCTTGAGGCATATTTTGATATCCATTCATATAACTCTACTAGGAAACAATAGAAGAATGTCTCATAGAGTTCGTGATACAGGTTCCCCTCCACCCATTTTCATGCATCAAACTCAGATCCAGTACTAAATATTTGAGAAAACTCATCCTTCATGATTTTAAGCCAAGTCTCGATGTTTTCCAAGGCACTCCGTCATTACACATTTCTCTCACAATATCTTCAAAAGAGGTCCTAGAAATGGAACCAAGATGTACTCATTATTTTACCCTCAATAATTCTTTTTAACCCCAAGTGTGTTAGCCTATCATCCAGCATACACTAGGTGCTCACCCAAGGCACGTGTAGGCACCAAGCCCCTCCTTTATGTGAGATTTACAAGATATTTCTGCCATTAATGGAGGATTATTTGTAGTAACAGAAGTATATTCATCTACTTTAAAATTCAAAAGATATAACTAACAGATCTACACATTAATGCATCACAAAAGCTAAATAACATTGTAAGAAGTACAAGAAACCATATTTGAGTCATGATAAGCCAAATTACATGGGTGCTTATACCCATAAGCAATTTGTACAAAATAAATCCATGTATATTGATTTAACAAAGTTTTGGTAGCCATATTACATTCAAAAGGGTCATCTCAGACCATATACATCAAATGATAGAGATTCAACTCATACAAATCTATATGATCAGAGAACCTAACTATGTTTTTCATCATTATATCCCTTGTTATAGATCCCAGTACCCATACATATGCTTAATGGTATCCCTTACAATCCTCTATCATTAAGTACTCTAAACCCTAGCATCATGAACTCCAAACTCTTAGCATTTCCTAACAGTTATGTAGCACTTTGTTACTCTCCTTCTCTTTCTTTTCTCCCCTTTTCACTCTACACCCGTATATCTCTCTCTCTATTCTATATTCCTATCCCAAGCACTTCTTTAAATAGTACCATTAACCACCACCATGACTTCTCTCCTAAGCAGATCGCGTGACAAGTGTCGATGTGGTCCTCCATTGGCGAAAGCTTATCCTCTTTACAAACCTTCCACTAACTGTAATGATGCCTCTGAGAATATTTCCTATGTGGAATATATTTTTCTTAACCTCCAAGGTTCCAGGCTATAACCTTATCCACTTATCACACCTAGTCGGGTCCTCACATATTTCCTCAATTGACTCCATGATGCCAAATATAGCTAAGTCCTTTAAACTCGTGTTCTTCCTCCCACACATGCCTTGGTTTCACTTAAACCCTTCTTAAACCCCTTTTTCTTGCATGAATTTCCCTTAGCACCCTTCCATTTACTGATCATGTCTGCACGCACCTCTTGGTACTTGGCCAATATTTTAGGGTCCAATAAGCGTACATGTGGTTGGCCCTCTTTTGAGGCCAGATGTCTTCTATCAATGATGTCGCATGCACCCTCAAATGGGGGGGCATCATTTGGGGATTTCTACATACTAACACAAAGATTCTACACCAGTTTGGTTGAGTTATATTTAGTGAGTGGGTTCATACCATTCTATGAACCCCATACACAGCAGATTTTACAGGACATGGTGTCCTTAGCATTTCTAAGAAGTAGTTAGAGCTTATAGGAAATAGAGCATTTCCTCCCTACAATTATTTTTCTAGTGGCTTCGGATCACCCAAAAACCAGGATAGTACAGATATCTATACACATATTTCAGCAGAAGTAGTTAGAGCTTAGAGGACACAGAGCATTTCCTCCCTAGACTTCCTCATCCTGGGGTATGTGAGACCACCCAAAAAACTTGCAATACAAGATATCCTTGAACACTCTTTCTCGACATGGATCGGGTGCACATTTTCCATTTACACTTACATTTACATTTTCCTTTTACATTAGTGTACTTTATATGTGTCTTTTACATAGTGTTTTTACACTTACATACATACATATTTGACTACTTGATCGTTTTCTCCTTGCAGGTCTAGTTGTATGAGAAACAAGCAATCAAATGGGGGAATAACAAGTGACAACAACAAAAACAACATTCTGTGACAATATTTCGGCAGCTACACACACATGTTCTTCCCTAGGTTCATTCTCATCACTTTTTCTTTACACATTTTTCATCTATAGTTTATATGCTCCTCCATCTTTTTATCATTCCACACTTTTTCTAGTCCTTTGGCACATTTCTACTACACTCTTCATGGACATCAGGTACGCATATTTATCTACTTTATGTTACCAATCTTTCCACTCACCAACATAAAGTGGGGATAAAATGTAGTCACAAAAGCATGCACTTTAGACATTTATTTATCCTAGTCTCATACTACTATTTAGAAGGTTCTTGAGAAAAGAAATTACTAATTAACCCCCATCCCATTGGCCAATTTATTTATTTTATTTCATTATTTATGATCTATTACAGCTACATGCCTAGCCATTTTTGCACATCCCTCGTAATTTTAGTCGTAACCGGGGCACCTAAATTTAGTATTGAGGCACCCGTAAGCACCCTAGTCCCACCTGGGGGTGCCCCGATCCTTCTAGCACTTTCCCACAACTTTTTTGGCCTCTTCTATATTTTTTCATGTTTATCTTTTCTGTGGTCGGCCTTTATGGGGTTAATAATGAAATTAGAATAAGAAAACCCTATACATACAAAGTTATGAGACCATAATGAGGGACCTAGCATCATACACTACTATCACCCCATCTAGAGTTACATCCATATATTGCATTGGCATCCACATAGCTTCATCATCAAGGAACAAGCTAGGACATTTACATCACACTTCATAGGGGGAGGGATTTTATTCTATTCCATGCACACATACTATTACATTTTCTACATCTAGCTATGGCTCACTATTTCACAAAGTACAACTAGCACAAGAACACATAGGGCATGACATGCATACACACACACACACCAAAACTACATCTTGGTCCTAAATGTAGTGCAAAGCTCAGTTTATTAAGCCCACTATTTTGGTAGCTAAGGTCAGTCTGACCCTTTCATTTTGCATCTTTTTTTAGGTATTTAATACTTCTTTTGTCTTTTACAGGTCTTCAACATAATTTTTCTTCATTTGGTACATTTGGTGCAGTTCAGGAAATCCAGTGCAATAAATGGCTAGGGTTAAAGGTCATCTTCTAACCCTAAAAAGAACAGTTGTGGAGCTTTTTCAGAGACCAGGGCACCTATTTCAAAAAAATAGGGCACCACTAGGCACCCCAGTTTCTTCTTGAGAACTCCCGTCTATTCAGATCTTCCAGATCCACTCTTTTCGAGACCTCTATGAAGTCGTTCTTGCTTTTGGAATTTCCTGTCATACCTGCGACACTCTATGATAGTCATCTATAATCAACTGAGTTCCTTTCTCACTTTACTCTTACACATTAGGCTTTTGATTCTATTAGTTTAATTATTTAGCCAATTTATATTTCTTTATGGTATTTATTTTACAGCGTTTATTGTCCTCCTAGATTAGATTAACTAGTTCTTAGCTAACTTAGATATTAGTTAATTTCACTTAATCACTTTTCTTATTTTTAGGGAAGTAAAGTAATTCCAATTCACCAATTACTTTACTTTTATCTCCCCCTTAGTTCTGCGGATTTTTCACATTGCTTTACTTGGCTTATTTTTAGGGAAGTGAAGTAATTCCTATTCACCGCATACTTCAATTTTTAGTTGGCCTTTTTTGTAAGAAACTGAGGGCTAATTACTTCTACTTTCCATCAGTTTTCTCTAACAACTTTACTTTTCTTATTTTTTAGGGAGGTAAAAAATTTCACATTCACCGCATAACTCCTCTTTACATTGGCCTTTTCTGTGGGGGTTAGGATGTGCATTACTTGCCTCGGGTGGCAAGCCATCTCACCACCCAACTCTTATTTTATCTTAACTCATGGCTCACTTTGCATCTCGTAACGTTTTAGACAGCTTGGTTTATGGCTTTATGGGAGGCTCGATGTTAGCACTTACTTTTACTTGCATTGTAGTTCTTTGTAATGTAAGAATTCATCATCTAAACACTGCTTTACATTCCAAGTGGCTCGCCCTAGTTCATTGGTCCTTTTGCATTGCTTTTCTTAGTGATGCATCACCCTTATAAGACTTGGCCACCCAAATTACTGCTCTCACACCTTTTTCTAACTAACCGGTTTACTTCATTGCAGCTTTTAACATTACTTTCACTTCTTTTGTGGTGAATGAGTTGTTCAAGGCTCATATGAATTGAACACCGCATGACTCATTCTGTGGTATTACTCATTTATTGTGGCATTTGTATTGACTTTAGCTCAATGATTTAGGGGGGCCCTTACCTGCCAAGTCGTCGCCATCAAAAACACCTCCAAATATTAAATCACCAGCTCTCCTTCTTATCGGTGATTCACATTGCTCTTGTTCCCTTCATGTCAAATGGGGGAGGCATTATTATAAGTAATGTCTATCGAGAACACCTCTTTAAATTGTGACATCGAGTGCATGTTCAACTCACATTGTGTTTCACCTTGTCAAGATCATCAATGAGCTCGGTTCTAATAATTCATTCTTCACCCTTCTATGACTTGGTCGATCCTCATCATGGCTCGCCCTACAAAAAGGAACCCCCAATTACTCTTCTTATTTCCTGAGCCCATATCTCTATGACCTGTGTTAGCTCATCGGCTGATATATTCATAATGGCTCAGCCCTGATCAGTGGCCCAAATCATTCCCCCTAGTGAGCTCACCTTCAAACTTAGCTCCTTACTAGAATTTCCTCGGTGTGATCTCCATCCCAATATAAAATATAAATGATTTTTACATAGATAAAACATATAACAATAATGTAATTCTTCTAATCAGCACATCCTTAGGAATATTACACTCGCTATTATATATCCATAGGAATAGGTAAACAACTTCCTATAAAATAGGAATTAACAATAAAAAATTTCCTAGTATAGATACGTGGGTGCAACAATTAAATATATTGTCGTGAAAACAATATATTCAATCAACTACATAATAACCATAAGTAAATAATAATTAACTTTACGGTAAAACCCATATGCCAATATAAAAAATAAAATTCCTAACATTCCCCCCCTTAGTTTTTACATGGTAAAACATATCTCGTTCTTTGATTGTAGTGTGCCACCTCTATATGCTCTTGATCACTGTTCAATTGTGCAGCATCAGGCGTGCACATAAATTTCACTTGTGCCACCACACATTTTTTCCTCCACTGATGGTTTTCTCCGGCTTCTACTAACAACCCTACCCAATTGGTTTTGCATGTGTACCAATAACCTTTCACAATTGATTTTACATGTTCACCAGAAACCTTACAAAATTGGTTTTCCTGGTTTACCAATAACCTTCACAATTGGTTTTACTGGTTTACCAAAAAGCTTCACATCATGATTGTTACAATACATTTTGATCAATATTCTACAATGTTTCTACAAAAGGGGTTACATGGGGAATACTCACAAGTGAACAGGAATTTTCATCATCTGTTCTTATTTTTCACGCCACACTGAAAAACACAACTAAAATAAATGTCATCATACCAAAATGGCGGCCCCGTCGTTGATGACTAACAAGAGGTCATTATCTAACCTCCTTCCTCCCTTTCCTTCTTCCTCCAATATATGTGTTGTTAACTCAGCTAGATAAATATGTGATTCTCAACTGTTTCCACATTGTTTATTATATAGTATCTCTCCCGCAATTTGAAACAATTTAGTTTCCAGACGTCAGGTAACACCGAAAATACATCCGCGAGGTAATTTTTTTATTTTGATCCTATATGATGTAAGACACAAAATAAATCTTGACTCAGTTTTTATTTTGACACTAACACAACTATACTACAACATATAATTATGACGACTAAAAAATATGTGACTGGACAAAAAACTAATTGACACAAACATTATCTTTGAACAATAGATAACATTAAATACTTTTTGATGATGACTATACATTTTTAATGAATGACATGGTTATTCATGAATAATTGACTCATTAAAAAAATGCTCAAACTTCTAAAACTATATTGTAAACCAACTATAACCAACTATTATTATTGGGTACATTGAAGACACTAGACTAACTATATTTTAAAAAACGTATCGTTATACTAGACTACGAGAGACAATTCAACAATAGACATGAATAAATTAATGCTAATAAAAATAATCCCTCAACTAGACTCAGGATACACACATTTTCAAAATGCATATAAAATTGATGCTAAGTCAAGATGAGGCAGATCTATTAGGAGTTTGTATATTTTCTTATTCATGAGGATCGTCAGGCCGTATGGACAGCTAATACTCACATATAAGGATAGATTAGGAGCTTGTGTTAAGTGCCCAAAATGCAATGCTTCTCTACCAAAAATGTGTGTCTACACGCAGAGTGGGAGATGGGGATGCGTGGCTTTTACTTTGATTTCTAAAATCTTGTGATTAATGAAAATGTTTCATGTACATCCAGAAATTATGTTTGATCTTGATGAAACTGAACACAATTATCTTCCAAGAGTGATGGTACTCTACCTACTGGAACTTGTAAAAACTTGCTCTTTTTCTTTTCCCAGTCATATATTCCCCACACAAGAAGCTATGTATCTTCTCCTAATGACACAAGAACATTTAAAACTTCATGAAAATGAAATCCCGATTATTCTCTTTTGATGGCCCTTGATTTTGGTTTTTACCTCATCAACGATAGAGTCTCAATGATTACAAAATTTCTAGATCATTGAATGGGATTCAATGAAAAATGAAAAAACTATGTGTGTAAGAGTATTTCCAAGTTCTGTATAGGCATGCACTGAAATCAAATGTATGAGGATGCAATACATGCATTTAATACGTGCTCATAGGATTGACAGAGAGTTCGGGAGGAATTGTAAAATGTGTCAATGCATTGAATGTTGGCTTGATGATATATAACATTTAGGACCGTGATTTTAAATAAATCAATCCCAAACTTTCACAACATACACAAAACACTATATATGGCATTCAAAAGATGTTATAATTAGTTATATATGTGAATGGGTCCGTAAAATTTCACTAATAAAGGGAATGACTAGGCACACAAATCTGATATCTAGAATCTCTCTAATGGTTATCACTTAGAGTTTGAGACCATCAAATTGGCACTAAGCATGTACAAGGATCTGAGGATGTAACAATAAAATCCACGTCTAAATTAAAACACATAAAGCTTCACATAAAACCATGCACAATATTGATAAAGAACACATATATACGCAATGGTTATGTGTTGATCAAAAATCTATTTTAACCTTGGAGTTGGTTAAATACCATCACTATCAAACTAAATTAAAAAAACAAACCTTGGGCATTGAGTTATGTAGATCTTGCCAAAAAAAATCTCCAGAGAATATGGGATACGAGTTGACAGAGAACTGCACTCAGAGTTAACACAAGACTAAGAAGTGTACATCATATTATTTCAACTATGGATTTCATCACTCAGGTAGAAAATCATAGGGCTGCCCTTCCACCAGTCAACAAACCATATTGCAATGATCCTGACACACTCTGATATCAAATCTAAAATATAAATGAGTTTTACACAGATAAAACACCGAACAATAATATAATTATTATATTCACCACATCCTCAAAAATATCACACTGGCTATTATATAGCCATAAGAATAAGTAAACAAATTCCTATAAAATAATAAGTGATAATAACAAATTTTCTGGTATACATACGCGAGTGCAACAATTAAATATATTGTCATTATAACAAAATATTAAATCAACTACATAATAACCGTAAGTAAATAATAATTCACTTTACGATAAAACCCATATGCCAATGTAAAAAATAAAATTCCTAACACCCAACTAATCCCGATTCTTCAATTCCAAGCTCAACTTCCATCACCCATTCATTACTTCTGCATGGCCAAGCTTAGGGAGCTCAACCCTAACCCATTCAACTTACGAGCTCCGCAGGGAGCTCACCTTTCCTCTGCCTCATAATTACCTTCTCATAGCTTGATTCACCACTTCATGGGAGCTCAGGCCTTGCTTTAATGCACCACCTAACTTGATGGGTGAGCTCAACACTCAACGTTACTGAGGACCTCTCATTGTATGTTCCCATCTCACCCAAGTAGCTCAACAAACTACTCAGGGAGCTTACCATATGTCCTCGCATTAACATAGCTCAGTGATCTATGAATCAATTTGTTCTCATTCACCCAGTAACCAGCTTGACCTAAAAATCCAACCAGCTTGGCGAGCTATTGGGGACTCTGAAGCACTTTGACCCCCCTCCCTTCAATTTTGCTAATATTTTGGATTTTCTGGGGAACCAAACAGACATGGAGGATCATGAAGGTGGTGGTGGGCCACTTAGGGGGTATTTTTTTAGTTTAACCCATCGTGGCTACCTATGGGGCTGGACAGTAATTACTCCTCTTATCAACTGAGCTCCTCAACCTCGAAAACCCAGAAGAGGAAAAAATCCTCTTATGACCCCAACACTCCAAAAAATACTGAATATGCTCTCAAAATGATAGGAAACTTCCTATAATCTAGGTAAATGCACTTAATGGCCTTACAAGTGCTCCAACTTAGGCCTCCTACTTGTCCATTTCACCCTAGGGGTGAAAATAGATTTTAAAAAAATTAGTGACTCACGGGGCCATCTGCCTGCTAAATGGGATAGACCGGCTGCCTTGAAGCATCTATTGGGTATGGAGTCCTTTGTAGCAATCATGATCTGATCTGAAAACCTTTGAATTCTTGCCTCATAATTTTTTTGGAACACTATCACACCTATGTTGATTTGATTACACTTGCATTTCCCAATTTTTAGAAGAAAATCTTATGATTTGCATGAGTGGAAAATTGTTTTGATTTTGAAGATTTCTTTTTTCTTCATTCTTGGTAAACCTTATCAACACTTGTAACTGCCCCAACATTTGATTATTTTCCAAGTCTGAAGCACAACTAAATTGATTTCTTGACAAGATAACACATTGTAGGACTTTTGGGCATATGTTAGTTTGGGAAGAAACTTGGGTCTGTTATAAATATGGGTCCTTTGATCACTTTGGACAGTGTTGGAAGTAGGGGATACACTATACTAAATTTGGGAAGGCTACCATGTACCAATTTTCTAATTTCTTTGTAAGGGCACAAGGAGCTTAGTTGTAGCTATTTTTTAAGGATAAGAAACTAAAAACATTGAAATTTTCCCTCAACTGATTTTTAGTTTCTCTACATTTGGATGTTCTTGAGGATTACAACTAATTCCGGGGATCACGATGCTTTGTGCTTGGAGAAACCATGAAAAAAATATATGCACAAAGAGACAAATAATACTTGACTTATTCTATTGAAATTAAACCTACTCCTACCTTATATTAACCAGAGAAACTCCTACCCTACATTAACTAGAGAAATGAGTAACTCAAACAAACCCTAAAACTAGAAAGGTAAAGTAGTTTCCTTTTCTCACAACCCGCAGCCATGTGGATGATTTGTAACTAAACAAAGCTATGGTTAAGAGTGAAAAAATGACTACAATCTAATATTCCACTCCATTGGCCAAAGTATAAACATCAAAAAAATAAAATACCTCCTCTATTTACTTATTGTTTTGATAATGGAGGCTCTGATGTTAATATTTAGTGCTATGAAGCTCATCCTCATGCTTAGAAGAAAACATGACTAGTTTTGGCTCCAATGAATCCAAGTACCTACTTGGGCAATGTCTGATCCATTATATTTTCCTGTTGATTTAAATTCCAACTTCAATAAGGAAGTCTTATTACAAGCCTCCTTGGAAAAGATGACTTTATGTGATCTAATCTTCTCCTTTCTGCTCATCTACAGACAATTGATCTTCTACCTTGATAATTGTTATGAAAATGATGTCATCCTTTGTTTTCCCTTCCTCCTCATCTAGTGTAAAACTTGGAAGATTTAATTCCTCCAACGTTGATTTAATAGGTTTGTTATGAAATGCATCCTACTCGTGTATGCTTTCTCCCATGGCAGCAGGCTCTTGTTGTTGGAGCATAAATGATGGAGCAAAAAATGTTGTGAACTCCATGGGCTCTTCTCCATCAAAGAAATCCTCCAAGTTAGATAAGCATTAAAGATCATCATTTTCCTGTTGTGCCAAGGCTTCTCCCTCTTATATGATGACCTTCAGATTTGTAACTTGTTCATCATGTGTAGCTTCATCATCAAACATGAAGCTTGTGAGCTCAAAATCATCCAAAAAATTAGATTTTTGGAGAGATGAAGTGGGAGAGAGATCTGAAATATCTTGTGAAACCTTCTCATGATTCATGACATCTAAATTTGTCTTGCTCACTTTTATATGCTCCTCTCCCTCTGGATTTGGAGCTTCTTTTCCCTCTTACTTATTTTATTTTACAGTTAGAGGTGGATCAACAACCTGTTCAAATATAGTGTCATTGTGGGCACTACATCTAGAGCACACTAACTATTTATCCTCATCAACTTTCTCTTGCTCTTGTTTTGTTGCTACCTCATATTCTACCACTGGTTCTTCAACATTGACCTCCTTTTAAGGCTTAATCATCAAGGGGATTCTGTCAATTCCAAATCTTAAAGCCCAATTTCTCAAGTTTTTTTATCATTTCTTCTCTATTGAGCTCCTCTCCTTGCTTCCCTTGGATGGTTTTATGATTTTCATCTTCAAAATATGAGTTTGGGGATGTGAGAGGAGGGGTGGGTTGGGTCACAACTGATTTCTACATTTCTTGTAATGGAGGAAGGGGTTTTACATTCTGCTCTTGTGGAGGGGACTTGTGTTTGGAAGGGAAAATGGAAGAAGAATTAAGGTGGGATGGGAGACTAGAAAATGGAGAAGGGGATTCCAAATTAGGGGCAGCATGCAAGAAACTAGGCTCGTGTTACTGCTGAAATGATATAGATTGGGAAGGAGAAAAAGAAATAATATGAGGTGGTGGGTAAGTGCACCAAGTTGGGGGGCCAAAAAGTGGCAAAAAAACTGAAAATGAATAAAACACATACGTGTTCTTTAATAACATGATCGTGTTATATTTTCCTTAGTTTGGTAATTCACAAACCTATAATGCGTATGCGTTATGTTAAGTTATAAACAAACCAAAAAAACCCGAGCCCTATTCATTTTCATTTCCCCCAAACATGAGTTTTATAGTAAAACCCTACCATCGCGTTTCAAATTCAGTTAGATCTTACTCAAATGATTGTAAAAGAATCACCATGAAGATCAAAATCGACAATGGCGCCATGGAGAAGAGGTAGGCACAATTATTTTCTCAAAATTACATTGAAATTTGATCTTATAGAATATAATTTGAATTGAATACATATTTTTTATTTTTACAACTCCACATCAATGCAATCAACCACAACCAAACCTTGCAATTCCTGTGATCCCTCCTACAGTTTCTCAACATCCCCTAGGCAGTCCAAAGATTTAGTAGCCCATATATTATAAAACAAGATTGAAAGTGAGGATTTAATCAAAATAATGAGGGATTCACATTCTATAAACCCCCACCACACCTCTCTTACAAACACATTGGAGGCATTAGTGTCTCAAGTTGACATGGAAATGGGTCAAATTGATCATTGGACATATTATAGAGAGCATTGTAGGGTTTATTATTCCAAAATATTGTCATATGTGGGATGTAAAGAAAACATAAATTACAAAAAACCTCATATGTGCCTTATTCACTGACCCCTGAACCAATTTTCCTATTTCGTTGTCATGCAAATAGTTTCCCATCCAATGGTGCAATAATGATTTGATTAAAAATAATTTTTGGGATCGGATGGTGTTTTATTTTCCACCTTTCAATAACAACGAGGTGCCACTATAATTTTTGAGGAAACTCTATTACGATTTTATCCTCAACGAGATCCTGAACTATTATTTTTGGGATTTCCATGGCCAAGGAAAAGGCTCTACATAGGATCAACCAAGTGCATAATGTGCACCTATTCAGTAGGTTAGAGTCCCCACAAAGAAATCCCCTCACCCTAAGACTTTCCCTCCAATAGTGAAGGAGACAATAGAGATTAATACACTCCATGCACTTTAGGGGCTATCTAATACCGTTGTTCGACATACGAGGGAGATTTCTGATCTAGATGTTCATGGAGGTACACAGAGTGTTCCCTCGGGGATTACTAGCATGAGGCCACATATTTGTTTAACATGTGGTAGCATATGTTTGGGGCCCAAGGAGGATGATAATTTCATGCATACTAGTTTTGGTGGAGTTAGCATTGGTGGTGCACACGATAATGCCACTATGTCATATGCCTTTTTTAGTGATACATTTAGATTACAGTCATCAGCGTCATCTTCGCAGGTATTTTTTATGTTTTATTATGTGTGTTACAAAAATATTGGAGTACTGTATTTACTTGTATATGTTAAATTTTTTAAATAATTGTGTTTGTACATGTATGCATTGATATTACAGTGCGCGGGAGGGGCCTCATCATCCCGACCACAGGCTGCAAGCTCCATGCCTACACATACATTCACAGAGGTAATTTAGAATGTTAATTGTGTAAAATTTTCCACGTATGAAAATATATATAACTTTTGAACTCAAATATATGTATGTTCTTGTATGTTCAACTAACTTGATGTGATATATGTTTGAGAAAGTTGATGAATTCACTAGACACCCCACCATATCTGCGATGAGTAGAGAAAGGTGTTGTCGTTGAGATTTCATCTGTGCAGTAACTCACCTAGGTATTCAAACAACATGTATTTTCATTAAATTTCTCATGTAATTCATATTATGTTAAATTACATGTTAATAATGTCCTTCATTGTGGATACACAGGAGTTACCTGCAACAGGTAGTAGCCCAGTTCATTTGATTCACAGGCGTGGCACGGTAAAAAAATAGTTTTATATTGACAAAATTAGTTAAATTATTTTCATTACACATACATGTACTTAGTTGGCGTAATATTTTTTGTCTGCATTCAAAAAAATATTGTTAACATAGTTCTATTTGGCTAATTTTTATGTTTGATTTTGTGATCTTATGTGTATGTAGGGAACTTCAACCCCTTCCATTTTGACTTCAAGGGCACAAAATCCTCGATCTCATCATTTTTATACCCCCATCTATGCTTCAGGATCTCTTGATGGCTCATTTGAGTGTGAGATGCAGATTCAGCGTGACCGAGAGCTTGCGGTAAGTGTGTGTATTTATGTAAATACTTTCATTAGCATGGTCTTAAATACATGTTGAAAACATATATAAATTAAGTTTTGACAAAAAAAAATTACATTTACAGGTTAAACTATAAGCAAGTCTTCAGTGGAAGAGGACTCATAGCATGGGAATAGATGATCCAAAGTCATCTCACAGATCTCCATCTTCGTCTAAGGGAGGGTCTTCTTTGAGCAAGGCCAAAAGAGGGATAGATTTTGATGATTAGGATGTGTGTGTGTGTGTGTGTGTGTGTGTGTGTGTGTGTGTGTGTGTGTGTGTGTGTGTGTGTGTGTGTGTGTGTGTGTGTGTGTGTGTGTGTGTGTGTCTTACATGACATTTTTTTGTATTTTTATGTGCATGGAATTGTACGTACACCTATATGGCATTTAAAATTGATGTTATATGAACTATTCGTGCATTTTTATATTTGTTGTGCACGTTAATACTATTTGTAACTCAATTTTTTTGTATGAGACCTTGCATTTCTGAGATTATTTTTGTATGAAACTAATATGATGTGCACTTGACAATATTTAAGACATTATGGATTATTTTTTCATTTATTGGTGATTTATGTACTAGCATTTTCAATTTATAATATGCATAAAACTTTGAAAAATATTTATATAAAGTATGTATATAAAGAGTTACCTAATCTAAGTAATTATTCATTCAATTTATAAACGTGTATATGTGTATTTACTTTAGCTGCACTTCTTCTTGCTCATGGTCTCTTTGTACTAGTTCCTATCTTATCATGCATCTACTACATTCTTCAATGCTTCTCATTCTTCTCCCCTATTAAATCACTTAGTAACAACTAACAAGAACATGGTGAGATCAATACATTGTGGAGGTCGGGAACATGTGTCACAAGGTGTCAAACATGTGGTTTTTTTTCAGCTTCCAATGGGTCATCCTGGATTGCATATTACCATACATGGAAATATGAGAAATTTGAAATTTGTTTCAGAAAGGAAAAGAGAGTGAGAGTGTGGTTGAGATTGTCAGAGAGAGAGATAAAAATAAAACATGAGAGGGAGAGAGAGGGAGAGGTTGTCCAATCCATTATTTTACAAACAGGAGCTCGTGGCATCGAACCAACTATGTCAACACATCTAGGTGGCCAAATAAACACTATTGGAGGATTTTTTTTGGTGCAGGATGGTGTTGTTGCTTCTGGGCTATTTCGCCCGGGTGTAGTCCCTTAAGAGCCCTTAAACCAAAAAAGGTTATAACTTCGTCAAGTGATTTCTCAGACTCTGTGGAACCTAGAGACATCTCGTTAGATCCTACACCTATGTGTAGGGACCCTCTAAAAAATCCTATCTTGGATATTTCCATCTTGATTCAGTGCTCTCGTTGTCCTATTGTTTGTAAAAGCATCGAATAGTGTAGTTTGAGTCAGTGTAAGGCTGCTAAAGGCTATAGTTTTGCAAATGGTAGCTCATTGGACCCAACCAATTATACCAAATGTCTGGATGGCCTATTGAATGCTATTGTAGGCTTCATTTTCATTTGGGAAGGGGTCGTTGCTTCTGGGCTACTTCATTCAGGTGTAGTCTCTTAAGAGCCCTGAGACCAAAAAAGAATATAAGTTTGTCAAGTGATTTCTTGGACTCCGTCAAACTTAGATATGTATCGTTAGATCCTACACCTCCATGTAGGGACTCTATAAAAATTTCCTATCTCAGTTTTTTCCATCTCATTTTGGTTCTCTCAGTGTCCTATTGTTTGCAAAAATGTCGAATCGTGCAGTTTGAGTTAATGTAAGGTTGTCAGAGACTATATTTTGCAAACGGTATCTCATGGGACCGAACTGACTACGCTAACATGTTCAAATGGCCTAGTGAATGCTAGTAAAGGATTCATTTATGTGTGGGATAATGTCATTGCTTCTGGGCTACTTTGTTTGGGCGTAGTCCCTTAAAAGCCCTAAGACCAAAAAAGGCTAAAACTTCACTGGGTGATTTCTCAAACTTCATGTCACCTAGAGACATCTTGTTAGATCCTAAACCTCTGCATAGGGACCCTATAAAAAATCATATCTTGGTTTTTTCCATGTCATTTCGGTGCTTTCGCTATACTATTGTTTGCAAAAGCACTGAATAGTGTAGTTTGAGTAAGTATAAGGCTGCCAGAGGCTATATTTTGCAAACAGTAGCTCGTGGGACCAAACCAACTGTGCCAACACATTCAGATGGTCTATTTAACACTAGTGGAGGCTTCTTTTTGGTGTGGGACGATGACATTGCTTCCAGGATACTTCATTCAAGTGTAGTCCCTTAAGATCCCTGAGACAAAAAAGGCTATGAGTTCGGTGGGTGATTTCTCGGACTCCGTGGCACCTAGAGACGTCTCATCAGATCCTACAGCTCCATGTAGGGACCCTCTACAAAATCTATCTCATTTTTTTTCATCTCATTCTGGTGCTCTCATTGTCCTATTGTTTGAAAAAATGTCAAATAGTATAGTTTGAGTCAGTGTAAGGCTATTAGATGCTATACTTTACAAATGGTAGTTGTTATCCAAAATGTACCCCTTGCTCATTTTGTGGCTAACTCTTTTCATCCTTCCCTCTCTTGTGCCTCAGTCATAATTTTTTTCTTTTCAGGGACTCAAAACCTTCTGGAAATGGCACCATTAGATAGAGCTCTTTCTCAGCTTTCCAGAAAGGTAAAGTTTTCCTCCTAACTCCATGTATTTTTGAAGTTATGGCTCGGCAGAGTTTTTGTGGGAAATTTTCCCCTGAAATGCCCGCAGCCAATGAGATGCTGCCACGTGTCCAAGGAATCATTGGGGGTCGGAGGAAAACTTGGAATTTTCACCAAGTTTTTGGTAAAAGTTTTCAAAAGGAAGGTTTTCCCTGCAGGCCCGCCAACGAATCAGATTACGCCACGTGTCGAGGGGAAAAATTTAAAAAAATGACTAAGTGTTGGCGCAGGTAGAATTTTAATGAAGGAGGCCCACACCCAATCATATTGTGCCATGTGCACTATGGCACCAGACCGGCGGAGCACGGAAGAAAGGTTAAAATTTTGGCGAAGTGTTTTGCCAAATTTCGAAAAGGGAATTTTTGGTCCGCTTCCCCGTCGACCAAACAGCGAAGGCCATATGTCCTCAATCACCGGACCGGCAGAGCATGGGGGAAGCTTGGGAAATTTTCCCAAAGTGTTGGCACAAAAGTAAAAATTTTTGCGGAGGGCCCGGAGATAATCAAATTATGCCACATGTCTCGGACCGGCGAGAGGCAGGGAGAAATTGAAAAAAAATTCCAAAGGGAAAAGCAATAGAAAATTGAAGTAGGATGGACCTGCATCCAATCAGAACATGCCATTTGTCCCAGAATGGCGAAACGTGGGGATTTTTTGGGAAATTTTCCCAAATGCAAAAAAAGTGAAAAAATTCAAATTTTCGCCCACCAATCCGATTTGGCCCTGTTTTGCCCTAAAAACTTCAAACGGCCATATCTTTCGATCCACAGCTCAGATTTTCATGTTCTTTATATCAATGGAAAGCTGGTAAAATTCTATACAAGATTTTGGAGTTATTATTGTATTTTAATGGATTTTAGAGAGAGAAAATTAGAAAACACCTCCGGCACGTGGTCATGGACAGAAATGATGTTTCAACCACCGTTTTTAATGAAGAATGGCTCACATTCTCTCCCAGCATGGCTAAAAATGTTAGGGGATGGGCCTGTAAGGATGCCCATGCTGTTTTGATTTTTTTTTGGTCAATGGTTGAATCTTCCCCATGTTTTCCCATGTTTCTCTCTCCTGGGGTCGTGGCTTGCACTGTAAAAGCCAGAATGGGTTCATTTTTACAAGAGGAGACACTTTTTCAGCTCTGTAACTTTCCTTTTTCTTCCTCTTTGGCAGAATTTGTGAAAAATTTTACCTTTCCATGTAATACAACATCCCCTTTTTCCTTTTGATCACTCTAATGCATTGTATTAGATCTAAAATGTTAATATATGTTCTGTGATTAAAATCCCTTAATCTTTTCATATATCTATCATTGTTTTCCTAATATTTCATTACATTTTGAACAATTTGTGCATGTTTTGTGTTGTGTTCTCTTATGGATTGTGTACATATTACAGTATCAGGTGTCTACAACTCCTTTGGTGCATCACTTCATTAGCATTAGCTTCATTTTCTTGCATTCTCCATCTCTGCCCACTTTGGAATTTAGAGTAGGATTTTGAGTTTGAAACCTCTGTATAACTTGCAAGTAATACATATGGTCAGAGGAGTTGAGGAACTAGCCTCTAATCTGGAGATTCCTTTCCCATTTTACAAGTCCCACACTTGGGGAAAGGATTCAATGTTGGGCAATCACACTGGATGTCCAAGATGTCAAACTAGAAGTCTGAAAAACATCCAGGGGTGCTGCTAATTTGCAACAATAGTTTTGGCATGCCCGGTGGGACCCTAAGAGGTTTTCATCTTCGTTGCAACAAAATTGATGTGCATTTGTTGCAAGTTTCTTTCTTAAAATATCCCTAAATTGGACATCTGGTGACTCCAAGGAAGAAGAATCATCTGGTTTTAGCAGTGCAGGCCTGAAAACTCATGAGAAGAATCACCACAAGGTCAAGAGTTAGAGAAGAAGGAAGTGTTGTTTGAGTATCTGCAGTTATCTCCAAGAAGAAGGCAAAGAGGGAGGAGAATTCAAAGGTCTCCATCTCCACCAAACAGAACTCTCTCAACTCCACCTGGTAGGCCTTTCATTCAATCAACAAGGGTTCTAAGGCCAATCAGAATGGCACAAAACAACCCCTATGTCAATTTCATTGGCAGCAGCCCACTTGCTCTCAATGCACAAAATCCAATCCCAGTTGTAGCATTGAAGAACATTCCATACTTTACTGGAGAGAATCAGACTACTCCTGGTGATCATGTTAAGGATATTGCTAACATTTGTGCAATCCATGAGATCAATGAGATGCAAGTTGCTGTCAAACTGCTGGCATCTTCATTCAAAGGGAAAGCTTTGTAATGGTTCAGGAGTCTTGCCTCAGGTTCTATTCAAAATTGGAACCAGTTATGTATAGCCCTCCATGATCAGTTTGGAGAAAAGGGAGATAACTTGTCCCTTTTGGAGCAGTTGACAACCATCAAGAGAGCTCCCAATGAGCAGTTGACTGATTTTAATTTCAGATTTCAAAGGACTTGGGAGAGAATTCCAGTGGCAGTCAAGCCAACAGTAGAAGGTTCTTTCCTTTATTACCTTAAAGCTTTAAATTCTGATATTTCTATGTTAATTCAATCCATGGGAGGCACAACTATCCCCATTGCTTATAGCATTGCTATTAGAGCTGAAAATTGTTTGATTCAAGCTGGCAAGCTAGCTCTTAGGCCTCCAATGCCATTATTTCCATGTTTAGAGACCCGAAGTTCTAGCCAAGTGCCTATTTTAGCTCCTATTCCCACTCCAAGAAATTAGAATTCGACTAAAGCTTCTACTTCATCTTCTAGTGCCTCAAATGAACTTCAAGAAGTCATGAAGCAATTGCAAAATTTAGGTAATGAGCTGGTTACACTCAAGAGGCAGCAAGCCCAAGGTTTTAGACCTCCCTTCCAGCCTCAAGCTCAGCCTAACAAGTAGCCATACCAACCTCAAAGACCACCCAATCCAACTACAAATCTAAATCAAGCAAGGCCTCCTTCCAACAAACCATTTCAGCCCTATAATCCCAATGCTACATCTTCCTCTAAAGTATTAGTGCCAGTACAAAACAATATAGCTCAAGAGTATGATTGGTGTTTCCCATGCAATGAACCTCATAACCAGTCCATGTGCTTCAATGGTGCCTTGAATCAAGCATTAATGGTGACAACTACTAGTGTGGAAGGTGAAGGTAGCCAAGGAAGTAACCAACAATGAGAAACATTCCAACAGCAATCAGCTCCAAATGATGCCACATTTGTAAACTAGCAGGCAAAAGATTTTTGTCGCATGAATCAAACAATTCCCCAAAGTGTTGCAGCCAACACAAGGTCAAAGAGGAGAAACCTGGGTGAAGAACAGCCATTAACCCCAAGCAATCCACAATCTTCTATCACTCCACAAACTGTTCGCAAAAAAAATTTAATCCCAAACACGCAAGGACTGCCTAAAACAACTCCTAAGCCAACTCAAATACCAGTTGTTGCTACCCATGTGCAAGGAATGAATGTGCAGGCCAGGGGACAACAGAGAGATGCTTCATCTCCATTCAACATCATTGATCAGATGAAGAAGACAAATGTAAACATATCAATGTGGGAATCACTATCTATCCCAGGCCAAAGAGATTTGCTACAAGCTGCCATGAAGGACTGGTCAACTTCAAATCAGCAAGTCCAAATGCAAGAGAAAGTGCTCACAAATGTTTCCCAGCCTGAGGGGAATCATGGAGGACAGCAAGGTAAAGTGTTGAAGCCCCCTCCATTCTATGTTTCATTGATCATTGGAAATCAATTAGTACACAATTACATGATTGATTCCGGGAAAGTAGTTCAGTAATGCCCAAGCAAATAGCTGATCAGTTGGGAATTCAGTATGAAGTCATATCCAAAGGGGTAGTGCAATTGGATGGGACAGTAGTAACAATAGTTGGAGTGATAAAAAACTTAAGTCTTACCTTGCATGCATGTCCCAACGTTGATGTTTTACAATATGTCTCGGTAAGAGACCTTCCACCACTCTTTGCCCTATGTCTATCAAGGGATTTCATAGCCAAGATTGGAGGTTACTTATCTGTTGATTGGTCACACATGTTGTTCAGAATGAGATATGGAACCAAGGCCACAATCAGATCTGAACCTATTGCAAACTTTCACATTGAGCCTTACACTCCAAGCCAAATCAATACCAATTGTTCAGCGTTTGATCAAGAAGATTATCCAAGCACTGATGAAGCTGACACCAAGGTTGGAATCATCCCAGATCTAACTCTTGATGAATGGGAAAACAAGGTACATGCTTTTGATCCTTATCAAGAAATAGAAGAATATAAGTTAGGAGTCTATTGCATGCATGAAGAAAATCAGCCTATTCCTAGCATCACCAAGCCAGACCACAAGGATGACAATGAGGTATGGCAGTTGTTTTTTGATGGATCAAGGAGTAGACAAGGTGTAGGAGGGGGAGCTATGCTTGTTTCACCACAAGGAGTTAAGTATTATTCAGCTTTTAGATTTCAGTTTGCATGCTCTAATAACACTGCTGAATATGAAGCCTTGATACAAGGATTGCATTGGTCAATCAAGAGAGGGATAAAGAACTTGCAAGTATTTGGTGACAGTGAGTTGATTGTCAACCAAGTTAAGGGGCAGCATGCTGTCAAGAATGATCTACTCAAGTGCTACAAAAATAGGGTGTGGGACCTCATCGAAGATTTTGAGGGTTTTGGCATAAAGTCCATTCCTAGAAAAGAGAACCAAGCTACTGACATGATTGCAGCAGTTGGGGCAGCCTTTGACGTTGTTGAAAGCATTCAAAAAGACAAGGTACAACTAAACATCCACGTCATTATGAGGCCTTCAGTACCAGAAAATAATGTAAGTTGGCAAGTGTTTGAAAATGATCAGCAAATCATTCATTTCTTGCAAGAAGAGGCTGAGTTCTCAGCCAAAAATTAGGAAAAGTTGGAGCAGCAGTATGGTGACCAAGTGGTACAGCTGAGAACCAACAAACTACCAAAGGGACTTATTACTTTGGAGTCCATTTTCAATCCTAATGATCAGTTTAGGAAGGAGAAAGCAAACATCCAAGTTAAGGGAGAAGATTCAGTGTCCATCTCGGTGGAAGAAGGAAAATCACTTCAAATTGGTAAAGATGACAACTGAACAAGAAAGGTATGAGTTCATACAACTTTGTCAAGAGTTTCCTGATGTGTTTTCTTGGAGCTATGAAGATTTGAAAGGTTTCAATCCTTCAAGTTAGCTCAACACACCATTGAATTGGATCCAAGTACTAAACCCATCAGGTAAAAACAAAGGCCAGTCAATCCCCACATGGAGCCTCTCATGAGGAAAGAATTGAATAAGTTGATAGAATCAAAAATCATATTCCCTATCAAGCATTCTAGTTGGATAGCCAACTTGGTTCCAGTAAGAAAGAAGAGTGGGGAAATCAGATTGTGTGTTGACTTCAAAGATCTGAATAGGGCATCTCTTAAGGATGATTATCCACTTCCTTCTATGGAGCAAATTTTACAAGTTGTTGTTGGCTCCCAGAGGTTTTCATTACTTGATGGTTATTTGGGGTACAATCAGATTATGGTGAAAGAAGAGGATCAGTTCAAGACAGCCTTTACAACCAAATGGGGAACTTATGCATACAGGAAAATGCCATTTGGGTTGTCCAACACTGGAGCTACTTTCCAAAGAGTAATGGACATGGCATTCAAGGATTTGATTAACAACATAGTGCTGATATATCTTGATGATATCACTATTTTTTCAAAAAATGCAGCAGACCACCTCTTTCATTTGAGACAAGTGTTCCAAAGGTGCAGAAGGTTTGGAGTATCCTTGAATCCTAAAAAGTGTATTTTTCTAGCCCATGAAGGAAAACTCCTTGGCCACATTGTCTCCAAAGAAGGATTAGCAATTGATCTAGAAAGAGTTGAAGCCATAAGAGCACTACCATTACCAAGCCACAAGAAGGCCCTCCAAAGTTTCTTGGGGAGAATAAATTTTGTTCGGAGATTTGTCCCAAATTTTGTAGCCCTTGTCAAGCCTATCACCAAGATGTTAAAGAAAAGCATGGCTTCCAAATGGATAGCAGAAGGCAAGGAAATTTTTGAAGCAATCAAAGAAGCCATCTCTCAAGCCCCAACTCTCATCAACCCGGATTTCTCCAAGGATTTCATCCTCTATGCATTTGGGGGTGATGATACTATTTCTGCAATTTTGGTACAGCAGAACAAAGACAATGATGAGCAGCCAATTACTTTCTTCAGCCAAATCCTAGAGGACTATGAGGTGAAGTATTCCGTCATTGAGAAGCATGTTCTTGCAGTAATCAGGAGCTTGAAGAAATTTAAGCATTTAGTTTCAAACAACAAGGTTCAGTTGTTGGTTTCTCATGCAGGAGTTAAAGACTTCCTCCTCAACAAAGACTTGAATGAAAAAAGGGTAGGTTGGATTACTCATGTCATGGAGTATGACATAGAGATCAAATTCACCAAGTTGGTCAGAGGAAAAGGATTATGTGAGCAGCTGATTTTGAGTAAACAAAAGAAAGCATGCAATGAGAAGAAGGTTGTTTTGGCGTTGCAAGATAGTCATGAGCAAGGAAGCACTCAAGAGGAAAATAATGGTGTTCCCATTCCTTGCTGGACCCAAGACATAATGCACTTCCTAAGCATAGGTCTATGCCCTCCAGAGATGAACAAGACCAAAAGAAGACACTTCAGATTGCAGGCTGTCCCATATGCCTTTGTTGATGGTGTTTTGTTCAAAAGGGATGTGAATGGAGTATTGCTGAGATGCGTTGGTACAAGTCAGGTTCTTAGGGTGTTGGAAGAGTTCTATGGTGGACCAGCTGGTGGTCATTTTGCATCAAGAGTGACAGCCCTAAAGATCATGAGGGCTGGCTATTATTGGCCCAAGATTTTCAATGATTGTTATGCATGGATCAAGAGGTGCAAGAATTGTGCATTCTTCACAGGTAAAGAGAGGCTAGCTTCCCTTCCATTGCATCCAATTTCAGTTGACCAACCATTCATGCAATGGGGTTTAGACTTCATTAGATTCATTAATCCCAATTCAAGCCAAGGGCACAAATGGATTTTAACAGCCACAGATTATTTCACCAAATGGACTGAAGCAGTAGCACTCAAGGAAGCAAATGAATCTAGCATCCTAGATTTCTATGAGGGAATAGCAACCAGATTTGGCATACCTGCTACAATAATATCAGATAATGCATTGGCATTCATTGGGTCCAAGGTGACTGAATGGGCTGTCAAGAATGGGATCTACCTAAGCACTTCATCAAACTATTACCCTCAGGGTAATGGCCAGGCTGAAGTCTACAAACAAGAACTTGTTGAGGATCATTAGGAGGACTCTTGATGAAAATCAGAGGTCTTGGCATACTAAATTGAAATCAGCCTTATGGGCTGATAGGATAACTCCCAAGAGATCTATATGTAACTCTCCATTTAAGCTTGTTTATGGGAGAGAGGCAATTTTTCCTATGTCACTTGAGTTGCCAACATTAGAACTCATGAAATAGTTGGAGTTATTGGAGTTTGAGCCCATGGAAGTCAGATATGCAGAATTGATGGAGCTCCAAGAAATCAGAAATCAAGCATCCCGAGCAATGGAGAAGGATCAAGCTTTGATCCAGAAGACCTTTGATAAGAAGGCCAAGGATAGATGTTTCCAAGTTGGAGATCTAGTGTTAAAGTGGGATGCAGATAGAGCAAAACCAAGAAGGAATTCAAAATTTGATGCCATTTGGAGTGGACCATACATGGTCACAAAGTGTAAGGACAACAATACTTTCCAATTGTCTTCACTGGATGGCGAAGAACTATAAATTCCAGTCAATGGAATCCATCTAAAGCATTACTATTGAAAGGAACTCTCCACCTTGTACATATTAGCTTAGGTTTTCATTCCTCCAAGTGCTTGTGCAAATTGTTTTTTTGTAGTTTAGTTTTTCTTTCCCTAAGTGCTTTGGCACAAGCTTGTCATTCCTGAGAAAGTGTTTGCAGGCCTTGCTCCATCAGATGATATTCCATCTTCCTCCTTGCAGTGTTCTAGTTAGTTGGGGTATCAAACAGATAATTTGATGACTCCATGCCCAATAGATTGCTTCAGGTAACTGGTAACTTCATCCAGCAGGCAGATGACCCCTCTGAGTCACCAAAATTGTTATCCAAAATGTACCCCTTACTCATTTTGTGGCTAATTCTTTTCATTCTTCCCTCTCTTGTGCCTCAGTTAGAAATTTTTTCTTTTCAGGGACTTGAAACCTTATGGAAATGGCACCATTAGATAGAGCTATTTCTCAGCTTTCCAGAAAGGTAAATTTTTCCTCCTAACTCCATGTGTTTTTGAAGTTATGGCTCAACGGAGTTTTTGTGAGAAATTTTCCCCTGAAAGGCCCGCAGCCAATGAGATGCCGCCTTGTGTCCAAGGAAGCGGTGGGGGTTGGAGGAAAACTTGGAATTTTCACCAAGTGTTTGGAAAAAGTTTTCAAAAGGAAGGTTTTCCCAGCAGGCCCGCCGATGAATCAGATTATGCCACGTGTCTAGGGGAAAAATTTGAAAAAATGACTAAGTGTTGGCGCAGGTAGAATTTTAATGAAGGAGGCCCTCGCCCAATCATATTGTGCCACGTGTGCTATGGCACCGGACCAGCAGAGCATGGAAGAAAGGTTAAAAATTTGGCGAAGTGTTTTACCAAATTTCAGAAAGGGAATTTTCGGTCCGCTTCCCCGTCGACCAAATAGTAAAGGCCACGTGTCCTCAATCACTAGACCGGTGGAGTGCAGAGGAAGCTTGGGAAATTTTCCCAAAGTGTTCGCGCAAAAGTAAAAATGTTTATGGAGGGCTCATGGTTAATCAAATTATGCCACATGTCTCAGACCGGCGGGAGGTAGGGAGAAATTGAGAAAATTTTCTGAAGGGAAAACAAAGGAAAAAGCCCGCCCCCCAATATGTGAGCCAATGGAATTATGCCACATGTCCATGTGGCGGTGAAAAATAGAGGACAGGCCCGCAAGGAAAATTCAAAGGGGCAATCCCACATCTAATGGGGTTATGCCACATGTCCAGGTTGAAAATGGTCAAAACCACCCGTGGAAAATTCAGGAAGGAAAGGTCCACGACTAATTACCACATGCCACGTGCCCTCAACTCATCGGCTCGGCGGAGTTTTTTGGGAAATTTTTCCAAAGGGTAAAGCAATAGAAAAATGAAGCAGGATGGACCCACATCCAATCAGAACATGCCACGTGTCCTCGAATGGTGGAGCATGGGGAATTTTTTGGAAATTTTCCCAAATGCAAAAAAGGTGAAAAAATTCAAATTTTCACCCGTCAATCCGATTTGGCCCTATTTTGCCCTAAAAACTTCAAACAGCCATATCTTTTGATCCAGAGCTCATTTTTTCACGTTCTTTATATCAATGGAAAGATGGTGGAATTCTCTACAAGATTCTGGGGTCATTTTTGTATTTTGATGGATTTTGGAGAGAGAAAATTGGAAAACGCCTCTGGCACATGGTCATGGACAGAAATGATGTTTCAACCACCGTTTTTAATAAAGAATGGCTCGCATTCTCTCCCAGCATGGCTAAAGATGTCAGGGGATGGGCCTGTAAGGATGCCCATGCTATTTTTATTGCATTTTGGTCAATTGTTGAATCTTCCCCATGTTTTCCCACGTTTCTCTCTCCTGGGGTCGTGGCTTGCACTGTAAAAGCTAGAATGGGTTCATTTTTGTAAGAGGAGACACTTTTTCAGCTCTGCAACTTTCCTTTTTCTTCCTCTTTGGCAGAATTTGTGAAAAATTTTACCTCTCCATGTAATACAGCACCCCCTTTTTCCTTTTTATCACTCTAATGCATTGTATTAGATCTAAAATGTTAATATATGTTCTGTGATTAAAATCCCTCAATCCTTTCATATATCTATCATTGTTTTCCTGATCTTTCATTAAATTTTGAACAATTTGTGCATGCTTTGTGATGTGTTCTCTTGTGGATTGTGTATGTATTGCAGTATCAAGTGTCTACAACTCCTTTGGTGCATCACTTCATTAGCATTAGCTTCATTTTCTTGCATTCTCCATCTCTGCCCACTTTGGAATTTAGAGTAGGATTTTGAGTTTGAAACCTCTGTATAACTTGCAAGTAATACATCTGATCAGAGGAGTTAAGGAACCAACCTCTAATCTGGAGATTCCTTTCCCATTTTACAAGTCCCATGCTTGGGGAAAGGATTAAATGTTGTGTAATCACACTGGATGTCCAAGATGTCAAACTAGAAGTCTGAAAAACATCTAGGGGTGTTGCTGATTTCCAACAACAGTAGCTTGTGGGACCAAACCAACTATGCCAACATGTCTAGATGACCTAATGAATGTTATTGGAGGATTATTTTTGGTGCGGGATGGTGTCATTGCTTTCAGGCTACTTCATCTGGGTGTAGTCCCTTAAGAGCCCTGAGACCAAAAAATTCTATAAATTCGTCGGGATGACACCTAGAGATGTCTCATCAGATCATACACCTCCATGTAGGGACCCTCTACAAAATCCTATCTCAGTTTTTCCCATCTCATTTTAGTGATCTCGTTTCCCTATTGTTTGCAAAATCATCAAATAGTGTAGTTTGAGTCAATGTAAGGCTGTCAGAGGCTATATTTTACAAACGATAGCTCGTGGGACTGAACCAAATGCGCCATCATGTCCAAATGGCCTGGTGAAATCTATTATAGGCTTCATTTTTGGTGCAAGAAGGTGTTGTTGCTTTTGGGCTACTTTTTATGGGCGTACTCCCTTACGAGCCCTTAGATTAAAAAAATGCTATAAGTTCATCGGGTGATTTCTCAGACTCTGTGGCACCTAGACATCTCGTAATATCCTACACCTCCACATAGGGACCCTCTAAAAAATACTATCTCAATTTTTTCCATCTCATTTTGGTGTTGTCGTTGTCTTATTTTTTGCAAAAGTGTCAAATAGTGTAGTTTGAGTCAGTGTAAGGCTATCAGAGGCTATATTTTGCAAATTCTAGCTCATGGGACCAAACTGAATGCATCAAGACGTCTGGATGACCTAGTGAATGCTAGTGGAGGATTTGTTTCAGTATGGGATGGTGTTTTTGCTTCCAGGCTACTTCGTCCAGGTGTAATACCTTAAGATCCTTAAGACCAAAAAAGGTTATAACTTCGCCAAGTGATTTCTCGAACTTTGTAGAACCTAGATACATCTCATTAGATCATACACCTCTGTGTAGGAACCCTCTACGAAATCCTATCTTGTTTTTTCCATCTCATTTTTTTGTTCTCGTTGTCCTATTTTTAACAAAAGCACTGAATAATGTAATTTGAGTCAGTGTAAGGATTTTAGAGGCTATATTTTGCAAACGGTATCTCGTGGGACCAAAATGACTGCACCTGTTGACTCTCATTCAAAACTAAACAAGAAATATTTACTAGGTGATTGATAACCCTTGTGTGTTCTTAGCAATTCCCCAATTGTTATGCTTATTTTATATAAACAAACTCAATGGTGGTTCTAGGCACAAGTATTATGAAGGCCATTGTTATGTTATGTTCATCTTCCACATCGTTTTTTAGGCCAACACTCCTGGTGTTTCCGGGCTACTTCGTCCGAGCATAGTCCCTTAAGGGCCTCGAGACCAAAAAACACTATAACTTTTCTAGCTGATATCTCAGACTTTGTGGCACCTAGAAAGGTCTTGTCAGATCCTAAACCTTAACATCGAGACCATATACAAAATCATGTCTCGGTTTTCTCCATCTCCATTCAATTATCTTTCTGTGTTATTGTTTACAATCATGCAAAATAATGTACTTTGAGTCAGTGTAAGATTTTTCAACGCAATATTTTGCTAACGGAAGCTATTAGAACTAAACCAACAGAGCCAAAATGTCTAGATGACCAAGTAAACACTAGTGGAGGCATATTTTTGGAGTCTGATGCTCTTGGTACTTCCAGGCTACTTTGTCCAGGTGTAGTCCCTTAAGAGCCCTTATACCAAAAAAGGATATAACTTTTTCGAGTGATTTCTTGGACTTCATGGAACCTAGAAACATCTCATCAAATCCTACACCTCCACGTAAGGACCCTTTATAAAATCCTATCTCAGTTTTTTCCATCTCGTTTTGGTGCTCTCGTTGTCCTATTGTTTGCAAAAGCACCAAATAGTGTAGTTTGAGTCAGTATAAAGCAGTCAGATGCTAAATTTTGCAAATGAAATCTCATGGGACCAAATAAACTGTGCACACCCATTGGGATGGCCTATTAAATTCTTGCGGAGGTGTCATTTCAGTTCCCTGTACTCCCGGTGGTTCCGGACTACTTTGTCCGGGTGTAGTCCCTTAAGATCCCTAAGACCAAAAAAGGCTATAAATTTTCCAGGTGATATCTCAGATTCCATGGCACCTAGAGAGGTCTCATTAGATCCTACACCTTCACATTGGTACCCTCTACAAAATCTCATCTCGGTTTTTTCCATTTCAATTCGGTCCTCTCATTTTCCTATTGTTTGAAAAAGCACCGAATTTTGCAGTCTGAGTCAGTGTAAGGCTATCCATTGCCAACCACGTGAATAATATAGGTGGTTCGTACAATATAGGTGGTGAACTGAGAATTTATTTTTATTGTTCCTTTCTAATATTTAATTTCCCTTTGCTTCACTGGGCTTCAAGAATAATAAATTCTCTACTAATAATGCTAACCACGTGAAGGTGGAATCTTTTTTGGCGCCACTAACCTACATAAACATATTAGTAAGGAATTAAATAGAAGTTTAAATCCTACATAATTTTAACAAAAATCATTAAAGTGAATATTCAAATTAAATTCATGAAGAACATACCTTTGCAAATTCAATCTAATGAACCATCGGGATCAACTCTACTATTGATAGTAGAAAAAATTGCTTCGTGATCTGATTCACTAACCTTCCACAGATTCTTGTTTAATGCCCTACCTCGATATTTGATCAATTGAATATTTGTTGCAAGAACCAATTGTGATTAGTGAAGTATCTTTTGATGTACTTCATAGTCTTCAAACAACCAAGTATTTGATTTTTTTATAGTATATCATCAAAGCCAAGTTCCAGTTAATACCACTAACCCAGTAGGATACTCAAGGCCTTCACCATCAATGACTGTGGAAGTCAAAAAAAAATTCCCCTCTACACACCAAGACAATAAGTAGTATGTTCCCTCTTCATTAAATTATGTCACAATAACTGTAAAAATGTGCCCTACATCACAAAGTAAAACACAAGTCAAATTTAAAATACATTAAGAGTTGATCATTTAATAATTTATAAATATAAAACATGACATACATATATATACCTTATTGCACTAAATTAGAGACTTGGTCAGATTCAGGTGATGTTATCATATGATTTGAAGACACTGCAAGTTGTAATGCTCATGGAACAGGATATGTGTCGAGTGGAACTAGAGCTTTGAAATTCCATTCGTCCACCCACTGCTATGACTCACTTTCATTCAACGCAAAATCAATGCATGATATACAAAAACATGTCATGCACTTAGTATAAATAGTCCAAGTATTTTCATTTGAACTACATAATGAGTGCATATCACTTGATCTTGTAACTGTCGTACAATATTCATAGCTTGCCAAATCTTGTTCCTTTATCAATAAGAAATATCTAAAAACCGTTGATCTCTCTTGAGATTCATGGACCATGTTCTTGACAAACCAATCAAAAAAAAATTTTGCATCTATAATTTCAGCATCGTCCTTAAACTTTAACTCTTCTCTTGCAAGTGCTTTTTTCACACATGCTCTTACACCATCATGCTCTCCTTTTCCATGTCCTGCCTCAATAAAACTTCAGATATGTTGTACACATGTTTATTTGTGCATCCTAATTAGCCAATAAAACATCTGTGCATTCTTTAATTATGATGTGCAGTTGTCCGACCAAATGTAATGTTGATTGAAAATAATATTCCTCTCATTCAAGTGCACATAAAACACCTGGAAACACCCTGGCACATATTCTGTAGAATGTGTCCAATCATCACTGATGTAGAAATGATAATCTCTTAATATTTTTTGATCTTTCTCAGTACTTTCTAAATAGTGTATGAATGTTATATGCATAAAAATAGTAACTTGCACTGAGTTATAATATTGAGACTGAACCTCCATTTGTGGTTGCAATGCGTAATTCTCTCTGAAGTTAACAACTAAAATAATAGTACCAAGTGGGAATGTGTCCTTTTTTAACCTGAATTGTTCATTCAACCATTGAGCTCTATGTGTGTTCCTTGCATATTCATAAACAATTTCCTCCCTGAATTTGACCATATATTCTGATACAGGTAATTGTTTTGTAAGAAGCTCACACCTCTTAGATTATTTTCCATCTTTTAATTTATATTCCACTTATTTATATTTGTTGAAACTAACTAATTATTTTCCTATTGAATCTGTAGTCTCCTTATGGATACAAATTTTCAATTTTGGCAAGCCACCATATACGTTGCACATTCCATCCAAACATGCTTTGTTATAAAAAAAATTGTCCAATTGATTTCTCACAAAATACCGTAGAAATAAATTCCCTTACATATTTTGGTGGGACATTTAATCCATGCTTCTACAACATGATGTCAGTATGCAAAACACAACGTATTTGACAAAAAACATCATAATGCATTAAAAATTCAACATCATGCCTGCAGCAACAAGTGGTACATGAGTGATTGATTCTCACATAAAATGGTTTGTTCATTTCAAAGAATTTTTGGATTTTCATTCTTAAACTTAGAGAAAAAATGTGTTTGAGTCATATCCAAGAAATGTTTTGCACACAATTCATGATTACGACAACTTATTCTTATTTTTACTATATATCTTCTATTCGGTGACACCCTTGTGTTCTCATTCAAATATTTTACGAGTAATTATTTTATAGTATTAGACATATTATTGTCTTTTCATGGGATTCTACTAGAGAATGCCCAATAGTTAGTGTTATTGACTGACTCAAGACTGTTTACGTCTCCTCTATTGCTTTCATTAGTGTTTTTTCTGTTTAGCTTCAAAGCACTGCTTGTTTTTCTAATCAAGCATTTATTAACTATTTTATCACTTACTATACAATTAGTTAGTGCACATGTCGTGTAACATTACTATCTTTGGTGCATCTTTTGCCACCTACAGTTTGGTATGCTTTATGTATGTTTTCAACAATTGACACATTTTGATCAACAACATTAGATGTTCTTAACCCAGGGTCTTCATTATAGGTCTCATCTTAATTAATTTCATCAATGAAACAAATAATTGACATCTTTGTGTGTCATTTAAATTCTCAAAGTAATTATCCCAAATTCCACTAGCTTTTCTTCTCGCATTTCTTTCAAACATTTTTTAGGCATTGGTTTTATAATGTTTTCATCAATTTCAATTAAGTGAAATTATTTTCTTCACAAAATGGAAGGAGGTTTTCTTAGAGGTGAAGATTCGTTAACAAGGTTACTTTATTCATTCAATGTTTCCATAGAAATTCAAGGATTAACATTTGGATTCTCTAGTAAAGGTTCAACATTTAGATTTCTATCAATTTCTTCATCCATACCAACATTATCATTCAATTCAATATCAATATTCATTGTAAAATCATTATTCTCTACATTTTCATTATGTATTTCATCCCAATTTTCTAATACATTAGCTACATTTGATATAGCAGATGTACCTTGCCCTGCTCGAAGTTTTTGCATTCTCTTCAATTTCTTTATTCTTTTCTCTTCCAATTGCTCTGGTGTCTTATTCTTGACTTTCCTCTTGTCCTTAGCTTGACATTTATCACCCATGATTAGAAAAAATTCAACTAGTGGGGTATGGGACAAAATGAAATACTAAAAAATCATGCAAGAATGTAGAGAATATTGCCAGACAAAATAGAATGTTTGCAGAATTCCCATGAAAGAGATGAAAGGGGACGTTGGGGGCCACAATATATAAAGAAAAACAAGTAACGAAACCCGTATGTGTTATAATGCATACGCATTTTTTGTTTTCTCTTTTCCCAAGCCATGCCTCAAGGCTTGGGATCCGGTTTGGATCCCCAAGCCTGAGGCATGGACCTGTGCACAAACACAACAAACAACAAGTTTTTACAAGAAAATGATAAAAATTACACTTCCTCTATGATAAATCAAAATAAAACAATCGATCCATTTTTAAAAAAATTATACCATGACGTAGAGCAGAGTTTCTTCTTTCTAAAAATATAATTTTCCAATTTTTCTGACTAATATAAGGTTTCCATATTATTTATTTTCTAACTATGCCTTTTTATAGCTATTTTTTGAAGTGTAAATATGTCTATCTTTCATGGTGTATATTTTTTTTGGGTCGATCGAAATTAAAAAAAATATATACTAGCCCAAACTAGGCATAATTCTATACACATATTTAAAAAAAAATCTAATTTTTGATCTTTTTTGTGGTAGTTAGGGGGGGGGCATGTCGGAGCTCCATTATTTTTCAAAACTTAAAATTTTTGAACTATTGAAAAATCATAAATAAAAAAATACTCGCTATAAAAATGTCAAAAAAAATCTAGCATCAAACTAGATGCTCCCTAGCTATCTTTCTACCAAAGGGTTTTCAAAAATACTAAATGGTGCTTCAAAAAATGTGGGGGGGAACAAAAGTCACTCTATTATATTTTTTAACAAAAATAGGAGCACCTAAGCAGTTGGTATTTTAGTTGTTTGACCCACTTAAACTTATCTATTTTCAATAAAATTTAGTATCTTAGAAACTAGACTCAAAATTCTACGATTCATGTTTGAATCTAACATCTTCCAATTTTGTACTGTAATTAGTCCCACAAATTGCACCAAGATGTAAGTTTTCCCTAAATTTCAGAAAACTATGTCCACTTAAGACCCCCCTTATGACCTTCCAACTTGGTACACGTATGCTTGGTGGATTTGCATCTCATATAAGAATATATGATCTTATATCCAAACTCATAAGCCTCTATCATAAAGTCTTCACATGGGGTTAGTAGATGGGCAACATCTCAAAATGACCTTGTAGTCCATCTTGGAGAGGCTCGTTGTCACCTTGTCTTGAAGTAGGGCCAACCCATGGACCAATTTGATTTCCCTCTTAGCCAATCTTGAATGCTTAGGTCATTTGTTAGTTGTAGCAATTCAATATATTAGTAGGCATGATTAGCCTAGATCTTTTGAATTGTATTCATGTTAGTTAACGTTCCATTAAGCATTTTCCATCTTTAGTGTTACCATTCATATGCACTTAAAGCCTACTGGCTATAGATGGCAATGGTGTTAACCATAGCCTTAATTAGGCATGTTGATATTGCTCATAGGGATAGAGTTTAGTGGTTCTGAATATGATCATACAACTGATCTGAAGCCATTTGAGTCACACACTTTGGCAGGTAAATTTGCACCTGGTGCAAGTGTGAATCCCATGGACACAAAATGCTAGTCATGCTAGGTTACAATCCACAACAATGGAAGAAAGTCAAAAGATTTACTGACCAACATAAAAAATGCACACCCAACAACAATAGGACTGGAATCTCCTACATGTCAAGAATAGACGGGTTTCATGTCTCCAATCATAGTAGGAATCATTTACATATGAGAAAAACATTTATACACAACAAAGGAGTTAATCAAGTCTTCAACACAAATCAAGTGAATGCTAAAATCATTGCATCTTCCAATTGCAAGTAATGAAACACTATGACCAGTAATACAGACATGGAGTGCTATCAAATCTCAAAGACACTAAGTTAGAGCCTACATAACTCTGCATTACAAAGGAAAAGAGGTCATGTTGACATCAAAAATTATGGGTCAAATATGAATTGGTTAATGGGGCGCTACAGGTATGCTATGGAGCTTCGTCTATCAATCTTTAGAGATGCACTTACTTCTTCTTCTTATGAAACTGTTGTAAGGGCAATTACAAAAAATATTGCCCCCTCTGAAGTACATCCTCTTACTTGAAGTAGTGCAACTTATAGGTCCAACTGCCTAAGTCTGTCACCTTTGGAAATCATTGAAAGATCCCACTTAGAATAAACATGGGGCCTCACCATTCATAAGGTGCAATTGTATGACACTTGAAGTAAGGCAGACAATGGAACCCCAATCTACTGGTTTGGCATATTTTATTCACAATACCTCATTCTCACTGCCCATAGTCTACATCTAATTGGATGTTATCTGATTGTACAATTGACTTACATGATTCACCTCCCATTGTTTTGTTTGTAATGATTACTTTTTGATAGAGGGAAAGGTGATATAAATGAGAGTCAAAAGGAGGGTACTCCTTGTCTACAAAATGAGAGTTGCATGAAGTGGGGCATTACTTTAAGGACACGTCTACTGTAAAGCTTCAAAAATTGTAACTCGTCTTCCAAGAACTTCATCAACTCCATCAAAACTAGCCATATTATTCAACCGATACAACTCCATTTATAATAAAATTGACTTCAACTCTTGTCCCACCAGGCGTGCTAGAACTGTTATCACAAAAAATTACCACCCTGATGCATTATGCACTATGGTAATTTCTATTTGTTATTATTAAAATGTGGCATAAAGTCTGAAGTTGATGGGGATTTACATAATTGACATGGATTTTTCAAGGAATATGTATGTGGGATTTCCTCAGTGCTTACGCTACTATCAATAGATAGAGCTAATTCAAGAAAAACACATATTTACATTTTTTCTAACGATTCATCACAGGATTTGAGGAGAGAGAGAGCATGAGAAGGGAAAGTCCTCGCATCTAGAAACATAGGTAAGGGAAAGCACCAAGATCAATGGGTTTTCATTTCTAGGAAAAGTTTGATGCTTCACATCAACATTTTTAGAGGTGAGCTACTGTAGATCTTTGCCAAGGACATTTTTTGGCAAAGCTACTACACTACAGTACACTATTCTTCTTGGTGAGCATGATCAAATCGTGGGATTTTGAATGGAAGATACTGACATAATGCATAGTCATCTTTATTCATCCATTTTTAGGAAAGTTTTATAATATAAATAATGTAAGGACCTTATAGAAGTACTCATTGAACACATGATTTTTACTACTGGAAAGTATGCACAATGTACCATCAGATACAATACATGAGTGAGGGGTACTATTTTTGACTACATTTCTTACAAATGGGATTGATAATGTAGCTCTTCAAAAGATTGAATGTTTTGATCCCATACTAAGGGAGTGGAAGCACCAAAAACATTGTGATATGAGTCATTTTTAATGGTTTTTTTCCTAAAAAATTTATAGATTATGACATCGATCCAAGTGCACGGTGCATGTGTGAGATCCGAATGCATAGCCTACAATTTTTGGTATTTTAAGAAGTCAGACTGATTACTTGAAGGCAACATAAGGGCCACCTTCAAGGAGACAATGTAATAAAGAGAAACTCCTACTATATTTTGAACTGTAGGAAATAGAAACCAGTGTCTCATTACACAACGGTAGGAAGTTATCAACCTGTGCATTTGAGTATAGAATAAATTCTAAAAACATTTACACCTTCTAGTTGCAATAACTCAAATTTGCAAACCATGAATAATTCTGGTATGTAGAGTGCTTCAAGACCTTTCCAGAAAGTTCAATTGGTTGGAACCTGACAACGGAGCTCCTTTGCTAAAAGACAAGAGCGTCATGTTGATATTTCAAAATTATGGGTTGGAATACTTGGGGCCATTGGTTCTACTAGGGCACTTCAGGTATGGTCATCCGAGCACCATTTACAATCTAGAATCCATTAGACTTCTCCAATTGACTTGTACATCTCTTTATTTTTAGTCAAATTCAAGTAATTCATAATGTGGCCCCCCTAGGATTAGTCCTCTACCCAATGCATTTACCCCTTACCTTCTTCACCTATATAAATCATCGACTTTACTCCCACTTATAATGTTAGTGGAAGCCTCAAGTAATTCCATAAGGTGCAAGGTACGACACTTAATAATGTGAAAATAGTTTTCCTTCTGTTGCGGGAAATTAAGGGCATGATTTTACTTCATAATACCTCATTAGTCTAGTGTCCATGGATAGCTGTTAAGGATGTTATATATTTTAGGGAACTGATACATTTGATTCACCTTCACCACATAACTCCTCTTTGTTTTTCTGATGCTTGTTGATAGAGGGTTAGGATGTGCATTACTAACCTGAAGTGGCAAGGGAGAGTCGCCACCCAACTGCACCTTTTAGTTTGAGTCATGGCTCACTTTGAAGCTGGGATAAACAAGTTGGACAGCATGGTCTTATGGCTAAAACTTACAGGCGGCTCGGTCTTTGCTACATGCAAAGTATCAATGCCATATTTTGCAACTGAGGAAACTTCATCATATAAGGAAATTGAGGCACTTGATAACTAGCAAGCATCTAGTTCAAAAGGTCCTTTTCCATTACTTTTGGCAATGCATCGCCCTCATAAGACTTGGCCACCAAAACTACCACTCCACACATCTTTTTTGTAACTCACTGGTTCACTTTATTATGGATTTTAACATTACTTTTGCTTCATTTGCGGTGAATGAGTTATTCAAGTCTCGCATGCATTGAACACCACATGACTCGATCTGTGATCTTACCCATTCATTGTGGTGTTTGTATTGAATTTAGCTCGGTGATTTAGGGGACCATTAGTTTTCAAGTCATTTCCCTCACAAACATCACCCCATATTAACTCATCAGCGCTCCTTCTTTTCGATGATTCGTATTGCTCTTGCTCCCTTTATGTCGAATTAGGGAAGAATTACTTGAAATAATGCCTCCTGAGAACACCGCTTTGCATTACAACACCAAGTGCATGTTTGGCTCAGCCAACTCGTCATGTGTTTCACCTCACCAAGCTCATCTATGAGCTCGACTCTAACCCTACGTTCTTCACCATTCTACGACTTCACTAATCCTCACAATGGCTTGCCCTACGAAAACGAACCCCCAATTACTCTACCTAATTCCCAAGCCCATATCTATGCGGCCTATGTTAGCTCATTGGATGAGCTATTCACGTTGACTCATCCTTGTTCAATGGCCCGACTCAATCCTATGGTGAGCTCACCTTCAAACTTATCTCCTCACCAATATTTCCTCAGCACGAGCTCCATCCTAACCGATCCCAATTCTTTATTGTTGAGTGTTGATTTGTGGAGATTAATTACTTTAGTTTAACATGTTATATCAACTTTCTAGAAAACACAATAACTGACATCGATTATGAAGGGACCAACAACGGTCAGGCAAGTAGGAACCGACATTGGTTAGGGCTAACCGGAGTCGGTTACCTGTGTGTAGGTGTTTTATTTAACTCACGGGAATTAGATCTAATTTTATTATTAAAGTAGATCTATTGATTGTAATTTCATGGCTAAGTTTCCTAAGTTTTTATATACCTGTATAAGCATAAAAGCTAGGGTTTAGATGTAAAATATTGAGAGAATTAATGACTATTGTGAAAATAATTATGAGAGAGAGAATTCTTTGAGAAGAAGGAGAAGCTTGAGAGAAAGAAAGTAATGTACATCATGAGAGGTATGGGTGACTGTAAATATTTATTGTATATCTTCGCAAAGCTTTAGATAATAGATTGGCTTGTTTCTTGGTGGATGTAGCCCACACTGGGTGAACCATGTTAAATATGGTGTTGATTTATATCTCTTGTTTTGTATATTTCTTCTCGTAGAATATCTATTTTTATTACATGTATGCTTAGATCTAATATATTATCTATACAACCTTGTGCTAACCCCAAAAAATGGTATTAGAGCTTTGTTTGAGGTTTTTATGTGTTGACATATTTACTCATAGAGGGTTTTTTGGTTGAGTGGGAGCTGTTGGTACCCAAATTTGTTCTCCTTTTCAGTCTGAGCGGCATCAGAAATGTGGAATGAAGTTTGAAGGTAGATAGATCTTGATATATGTCGTTTTGTAGCTGGGGATGTGATCTAACTAGCACTCAAATTTGTGGAGAGATGGATAGCACTTTGAAAGGATTTGATCTAACCCTCACTATTTTAGGTTGTGCCTTTTCAACCAAGGTAAGATAACCTATATTGCAGCCTCTGTTTTGTGAAGGAGGTGGAGATATCCTTATACTATGCATATTGTATGGAGATGGCCTTGGGAAAACATGATCAATTTTCCATTATTCAAACTCAACAGAGTTGTCACTACTAAATGATGGAAATGCTTTCAAGACAAGGCTGAGGCTGTTAGAGACATTCTATGATCCTGATTTGCTTTATGCATTTTTTTAGATGGGTTAGATTCTTTTGTTAACACATAATGTAATGCAAGGGTAGTATGGGTAGGATTAGTTATTCAAATGATTTTTTGGTGGGGTATTGACAAGACAAACTTGGATATATCAAATCTTTGACAACCTCTACAATACTTGAACAACTATCAGATAAAATGCTTCAAATAATCAGGATGTTTTTTTTACCAGAAGATGCATAAATGGAAGCCCAGGTTGCACTCTTCACACAACCTTTGAGAACTCACCACAAAAAATTGAAGTAAATAACTCAATTAAACACAAAAATCCTTGATCAAACCACGCCTAAGGTACCCCCAAAGGATTACAAGCAATCCCAATCAACAAATGAAGGTGGAGTGATTTTAAACTGTTTATGTTCAATGCCAGATGAAAGATCTTCTGACAAACAAAACTGCAAGTGCCACTAAACTATCAATAAGGATGAGATTCTGTGTGATTTATAAATACTTTCAATGCAAGATTGCAACAAGAACCATGAAAACTATTTGTAGGTATTTAAAATGATAACAGACATCATATTGCCCAGAAAAACATAGATTTAACTCAAAAGCTTGTTAGATTCATCAGTAGGGGACAGTTTCATGAATAATCTCATAGTTGTGTGATGGCTATACACTTATAACCAGCTCACATATATGAAAATCCAACATAGAAGAAATTAACCTAGTTCTCTAGTGGGTTTCTTAGAAAAAATGAGCTTTCTCTCAAAGTTTGCTCGTGATTTTCAACTTCCTGACCATTTGCATTTTTCCAAAATGCATTACATACCTCTTACCACATTGGAGCCTTCTTTTCCAAGAAAAGCATATGCCAAGGGATTAAGTTTGTTATAACCATTTCTCATGATTCATTGAAAATGACATTTAACAAATTTGCAACGAGAGTTGCCAGGTGCTTTTAAAAAGACTAAATCATTACAAATATTTGGATCATTATCTTTTCTGGAGGCACATTTTTCATCATCAAGGCATGCAGATGCCTTTCCTCTAATCATTTCACCTTTTCACCTTTTAAAATTACCTCTGCAACTTTCAAATTTGACATGTCACATGTCTGGACGGATTAGGAAAAAACTTTGTTTCAAAAACACCTCAAATTTGCAAATTGAGTCATGAAACTTATTCCAATGATCCTAAAAGGCCAAAACGACATGGAATCACCAAAAATGTGATGAAATTTGATGCAAAATTCACAATTCCAAGCTTCCTAGAGAAAAATGGTGATCGAAAATGAAGATGTACAGTTACCATTGATATGCTCTTTCTCCTTCAATATGGGCCCTCCACGTGTTAAAATATGATTGAAAATCAATTCAGGCTCACCTTTTGTCTTTTTGACATTTTTGGAAAAAAGGAAAATTTTGACTTTTTTCTCCACCCCTCCGCCCTTGAATTTTGGTGATGACATGTGGCACAAGGTGGGTCCCATTAGGATCGTGCTCCAATTATACGCATTTTGACCCTTTTTAAATTTTGGAAAATTTTCACCTTTTGCCCCTCGGGCCCGCGCCTCCGATTTTCTCCCTTACCACATGTCACTTTCTCTATCACTAAAATCCGCAAGCTCAATTCTCATGTTAACTCCCTTTTTTAGCCAAAGAAAAATTTTCTCTTTTTCTTCCGCCGACCCTCTCTTCCCTCCACGTGTCTCCCTATGGCTCATTCACGGGCCTGTCGACACTAAAATTTTCCTCCATAATTTCTATTTCATTAATGTATGTATTAGGAATAGGATGTTGTTAAGTATAATTAGTAGTAGCGTTTGATAGAAGATAACGGCGCCCTCAGTACAGTGCCGCCAATAATGTGGAGTACGGTAACAGTCAAAGTACAATAGGAATGTTGTAAAAATTAAATATTTGTCGTAAGTGGTCCGGTAATGTTAAAATGTCAAAGTTTAGGTAATTAGAGAAGTAGGGTCTACATGATTAGGAATTAGAAATATTATATTGGTAATAAGGACAAGGAGTGAGGTCATAAATATTTTGTGTATTTTATTTGTAAAAAGTCTAAAAATGTGGAACCCATGTAAAATGATAAGGTTTATCTTATCTTAAAAGATAAGCTTACATGTACAGATAAGAGTTAAGGTATGGAATATGATTCGTCAGAGTGGATTTTCTTATCCTATCTTAGAGATAAGATGGATAAGTCTGGAAGTTCTATAAATAGAGAGGCCACCCCCCTCATTTAGCATAGAAGGAAGTAGTGAGAAATATTGTAGGAAGTGTGCGAAGGAAGCCATCAGTTTAAAGGTGTGTTGAAGAAGCCATTAAGAGGTGTAATTGTAAAGTTTCTCCCATAGTCTTGGTGAAAGGCAAGTGAAGTCAATAACACGTGAAGTACCTCATGGGTGAGATTGTAACAATTTCATGTTAATATTATAATTTACTTTGATATTTCAGATTTGTCATCATTCCGTCTTATCATAGTCGATGGTATTCTTGTGTTATGTTTGTTGTTGTGTTTCCAGATTACATCCACCAAACTAAAGGCTGTGCATTAGTAAATAATCATAGCACGAGGAGTTCCCGGTGAAGAATTATCATAGTGCCGAATTGGTGATGACATTTTGGTTCCGTTGCCAGGACCATTCCTCGTTGGTGGATTTTCTGGAGAGATATTCCCACTTAGTCAAAAATCAATTGGAGGGTAACCTTGTTTTTACTGTGCATAGTAGTTACCATGGTAAAGTCATTTTTGCCATGAATAGTAGTTACCATGGTAAAGTCATTTTTGCTGGGAATAGTATTTACCACAGTAAAGTCACTTTTTACTGTGAATAGTATTTACCGCAGTAACTTCACTTTTTATCGTGAATAGTGTTTACCACAGTAAAGTCAGTTTTTACCGCAGTAAGTCAAGTTTTACCATAGTTTACCGTGGTCATTTCTATTTTACTGGAGAAAGGTGTAAAGTCACTTTCTAGTATAGTGATTCCAATTATTTGTGCACATAAGTCTTGTTGATTGTACTTGTGGGTTGGTATTTCACGGTGGTTACTTTTGAAAATGGGAAAGATTCCTATTTTTTCAGTTCAATCTAATGAAGATGCTTCTTCTTTCATTCAAGAGTTTAAACGATCTTGTATTTGTAATGGCCTCATAAGAAGGGAACAATGGACTGAATTTTTTCCTACCTTTTTGGATGGTTCAGCACTTAGGTGGTTTGAAACACTAGGTGATAATGTGAAAAATTCATGGGATTTATTAACTGAAAGTTTTCTTGAAGAATTTGGTGAACAACAGAAATATGCAGATCTCATGATCGAGATCACAAAGCTATCCCAAGGAGAGAAGGAGAAGATAAGGGATTATCATGCTCGTGTTCTAGAGCTAAGGAGAAAGCTCGATGCCCAGATCCAGAAGGAAGGATTAGCGGATGGGTTGATGAATGGCGTGGATAATATCCTCTGTAAGCACTTCATTCTTGAGATGAAGCCAGAGATCAGACAACGAGTGAAGTATGACCGCCCGGCTACCATTGAATAAGCAAAGGAGATTGCAAGAAGGCAAGAAGAAAGCATGGAAGAGGAGCCCAAAGAAATTGTTGCTAAAGTAGAGCCTACACCAGCACCTTTGGTCCAGAATCCACAACCACTCCCGGTGAGCACAAATATTTCTCCTAGTACATCTATTGAGTATGAATATCTGCTCAAAAAGATGGGTCAGTTAACTATTAATCTTCTTCAAGGAAAAGAATTTAGTTCTCAAGGAGGAGATAGAGGTCCAAAAAGAAATATTTCTGAAGTTGTATGTTATGATTGTTATAAAAAGGGTCATTATAAGTATAATTGTCCAGATAGAGCTTCTACATCTGGTAAAGGAGATAATGATAAAGGAAAAGCACCTGTGAATTCTTTTGATGTAGTAGATAAGAGCAGAAATAATGAAGTAGATGTGTTTGTAACAAAAAGAAAGAAAGAAAAAGATAATCAAGATGGAAATGATCCTAAGAAGATGAAAGGAGAAACTAGTAAGAAACATAGGAGAAGAAAGCTGGGTGTGCAGGATTTTCTAATTTCACAGGGGCAAGGACCATACTCCATCTTGGAAGATCTGTCCAAAAGGCCTGCAAATATTACATATGGTCAACTCTTGGCTATGTCTTCTGAGAAGAGGCGGGAGCTGCGAAGTGGACTCAATGCTCGACGAAGAAAGGAGGTTGAGGTCCCTGTTTTGGAGGCAGAGGCGGATCCCTATGCTCCACAAGCTGAGGTATTATGTAATAGTATTTCAATTCATGATGTCTTAGTTGATGGAGGTGCTGCAGTTAATGTAATGACCGAGTCTATAATGAATATGTTGGGTTTAAAAATTGATCACCCTTCAACACTTATGTTAAGGTCATTAAATAAAGGAAAAACTAAACCAGAAGGTGTAGTTTCAAATGTGGCAATATCTGTTATGGGTGTTGTATGTGTGGTAGACTTTCAGGTGATGAAAAATGGTACTGTTGTGTACCCAATGTTGCTGGGAAGACTATGGCTAAGGAGAGTTCATGCAAGAAACTACTAGAATGAAGGTTTCATGACACTTGGATGTGGTAGAGAGAGGGTGAAGATAAATGTGATCCCTCGACATCATAAGGCAGAACCTGTGGATTCAAGTGATGAAACTGATGATTGGACATCCTCTTATTACTCTAGTACCAGTGAAGTGGACACTGAAGATGAAGAAAGTGAGGTTGATGTTTCAGTCATGGATATCCTTCCAATCACACCAACTCATGACCCCATAAAATTATCTAAAGAAGAAGTTGATGATCGTCTCCAACAAATAAAGATTGGTGATGTTGTGATGGAGAGTGAGAAGGAATCCTACCTCCAGCTCTTTCGAAGGTACATACACATATTCACTTTTGATTACAAGGAACTTCGTCAAGTAAGTTGGGTAGAACATTTTATTGAGCTGGTAGATGGTGTTAAGCCTATAAAGCAAATGCCATATAGAATGAATCCTAATTTTTCCGAGACTGTAAAAGAAGAAATAGATAAGTTACTTGATGCAGGATTCATATTTGTTGTGGAGAATTCAGAATGGGTTTCTCCCATTGTGATCTCAATAAAAAAAAATGGGAAGCTACGCATTTTTGTTGATTACAGGAAGCTCAATAAGGCAACAAAGAAGGATCATTACCCTCTTCCATTTTCAGATTAGATCTTGGATGAAGTAGCTGGCCAGGAGTGCTATAGTTTTGCTGATGGATATAGCGGCTACAACCAAGTTCATATAGCAGAAAAAGATCAGCTGAAGACCATGTTCACCACTCCTTGGGGAACGTTTGCTTATAGAGTTATGCCTTTTGGGTTGTGTAATGCTCCAGCAACATTCCAGCGTTTGATGAATAGGGTGTTCGAACCCTACATTGGGACCTTCATCAAAGTATTTCTGGATGATTTTTGCATCTATGGGAGTAAGTTGGACCACCTGCACCAGATGGAGACAGCATTTCAAAGGTTAGATGAAGCACAAGCCTCACTAAACCCTACAAAGTGTGTCTTTGGATGTTCTAAAGGTGTTTAGTTATGGCATGTTGTATCCAGAGATGGTATTGGTACTGATCCTGATAAAGTTTCAAAAATCAAAGATTTACCATTTCCTATGAATAGAAGTAAGTTGAGATCATTTTTAGGCCATGTGGGTTACTATAGAAGGTTCATCAAGAATTTCTCAAAGATTACACAGCCACTAACCCAGTTCTTGAAGAAGGATGTTACTTATGAACCAGGAAATAAGGCGCATGAAGCTTTTGGACAGCTGAAGGAAGCCCTGGTGTCTTCACCTGTTTTGAAGAAACCAGATTAGAGTGTAACACTCTGATTTTTGTATGTTATCTTGGTGAATGTTTTTCATACTATTATAATTGCTAGAATGAAGGCAAACATGTTAAGATAAACTCTGATCTTAAAGGAATGTGTTGCTAACTTGGATTCTTGCATGCTATGATTTATTGTATAGGACAGCAGTTATTGTACTTGCGTGTTTGCTAATGTGACGACAAATTGTCGTGTACTTGCTAAACTCTCGTTGCTGATTGACAGCACACCTTGAATCAATTTCATTGATCCAAAGTATGCTAAGGGCTTCTGGTGATTTCCGTGTCGATTTACTCTGAAACCGAACCTGAGATTGTTATGAACGTGCAGCGCCTGATTTCAGGTATGAGCAGCTGGCACGTAAATGCCAACGACAGGGGTTCGATTCTTGAACCCTGTACTGTCGAATTAAAAACCTCGTGAGGTAAGAAATACCTGGACACGGGTGGCCTTGACACGTGATCCAAAGGACGGAACGTCCTGCCCGGCATTAACGTGATTGTCAGTTGGAAGACTGGATGGAGGTTGTTTGGTGTTAGTGGTTAGTGGGAATTAAAATCCTAAGCTAATCCTAAGTCCTAACATGCATCCTAAACTACTACCCAAAGTGGATTTTTTAAATTACAAAAAAAAAAAGGAAAAATAAACCTAAGTCCTAATAACCTAAGGCTAAACTATGACCTAGGTTAAACACTATTATGTAACCTAAACTAATCCTAATCTAAAGGGGCGCGCAGACCCTTGGAGGGAAAGGATAAGGATGGAGGGGAGTATTCATTAGCATTTATTGGAAATTCCATACGTGGACAGCGCCAGTTTTGGTGGGGCAGGTAAGAAATGAAGGTATCTATTTAGAGATAGAGCTAAATTCGGTTTTGCATGGGAAATTTGAAAATTGAGTTCGCCAACTCAAGTTGGCAGTGGCGTGGGAAGCTAGGAAAAGGCAGAGCCTTTAATGCATTGATTATTCTTGGTCCTCACGACCGGTTCGCCTTGGAAAGTGTATGAGGGAATTTTGATTTTCATTTTTGTCGATTCGGGCCTTTGCAAAATTGCTCTGCATTTGGTTTTTCTAGTCTGGTACAGTCGAACCAGCTCTTGGGATTTATCACTGTTCTTGGAGGTTTTGAGGCAATTGCTAAGCCTGAAGAAGAAAGGAGTGTTGGGAAGTTTTTGTTGTCACTGAGGAAGGAAATAACTCGGCAAACAAAGCTTTCTTCGAGTTCTGGAAAAGAGATCAAAGGCATGTTAAGCCCTTCTCTTTAAAAATTCTTGCTTTGTTTAAGTGTCTCATTAAAACAACCCTGCTCTTGGGTTTTGGTTTGGTTTCTGTGATTGTTGTCGAGTCGATATGATTCGGATTTTGTTGGTTCTTGCTTTTTTTCTTTGGCAAATGTTAAGAAGAATCGCTTTGGTTGCTAGGCTTTGATTCGTCTTTGCACGAATCGAGTTGGAACATGAATTATTGTATTGGTTGTTGACAGTATGGTGGATTGAAATAGATATTTTCTTTCTCTGTTCATGTTGTATGAAATAGGAACAGGCTTTGTGAGATGTTCTCCTTTCTGTGAGATCGTTTTATTGCTGTTGTGATTGATCTGTCCTTGCATTTTAATTGAGTGGAAACACCTCCATGTTGTGCTGGGTTGTTTGACAGTAATGGGGAATTCATCATGTGTATCATGGGACTGTACATGTTATATGAGTTGTTTCACTATTGAAACAATCATTCTTTTGCTAACGAACTGGAATGAAAGAAGCAATAGTTGTTTGAAGTTGTTTCTTATTGAATTTTTTAAGGAAATAGATCCTTTTCCTTCTACTGTCGTGGATTTTGATGGAAATGGCATTTGGGTTTTCTATGAGTATTTGAACTCAATTTGAATGAAGTAATAGCAATATTTTCATTGTTGTGCCTTTTCTTGTATAAGAAATGAACAAATACATATTGGGTATTCGTGAAAGTAGGAAAAGTTAATTGTTTTTCCTTCTGAACTTATTAATAAATTGTGTTTCTCCTTGCTGTGAGGATAGGATGGTTTTATTATGTTTTATTGATGTTGTTCGGACTATAGACACGATTACAAATTGGTTTTGTATTCTGTGCAATGAATGATTATATTTTCTTCTTGCTGCGATGGAAAGTTGATTCCATTGTGTCTTGTAGTTGTGGTTTGACTTTCTGATTTGAACTGTCTTGTGAATGCGAACTTGACTTGGATTCTATGTAAATAAATGGAAAATATGGGAATTAGCTTGTTTTCTGAGTCTGTCCTGACTGTACCAAGCTTACGCAAGTAACACCCTATGCGGGTTTGCCTTTATAGAGGTATTGATATATGAATATTTTATTTTGAGTTATGTACCTCATTAAGAAAATGGAGAATGTTGTTGTTGGAGTTAACGGTTGATCGAGATAGAACTCGAATTAGATATTCATTGTTTGTGGTATATTGGATTGAAACTGTACAGGCTATGTGAGTTGCTTTTCAATGAGAATGATTGTTCTGTTATCTTTATAAGTTGGGCTGTCATGCTAAGATAAACACGATTTGGGTTTTTTTTTTATTTCATTCAGAACAAAATGATTGTTTCTTAATGAAATTATAGGGAAATGAATTCTTCTTCTTCTGTTGTTTTCAATTTGATAGAAACAATCATTGGGCTTATTGAACTTTATAAGTTCAGATTGTTGGAAGAGACATTGGCATTTAAACTGTTTCCTGAATGCTGTGTTTTTCTGTACAAACGGAATATTTAAATGTTTCTTGCGGTCTCTGAATTTGCACAGTCATTTAAAATAAATGAAATCGACCTGAATAATTCTTGTGGAGTTTGAAGAAAGTGGTTGTTTTCTTATTTGAATAGTTTAAGGAATGAATTCTTCTCTTTTTGCTATTTTGGACTCTGAAAATAACATTGGAGCTTTACTGTGCATATGAATTGGTCTTGCTGTAGGTAATAGCAATGTGCAAATTGTTATTATGAACTGTATGCGTTCATGGATATAAAAGGTCATATGAATAAGTGATTGCGTGATTGTATAACTGTTTATTTGGTTAACAATACAGTGAAAGAAGTAGGGGATCTTCTAGTACAACAAGTACATAGTATGCATCTTGATATTGCTTGTTCTATGATGAATACGATGTCTTACTAACCTATTTTTGGTATTCGTATGAACCGGAATTAAATGAAGTATTGATAAGGACGATAAGTTCTTCCTTGTTTTCATTTAAAGCTGATTATGAATGAAATTACTCTTACTGCTGGAAAGTGAATTCTGAATGGATTTTGTAAGTTTCACTCTGAACTGTTATCTTGAATTGTGTCTCGTTTGGATTCCATTTTTCAGAACATCCATTTGGAAAGAAATAGGGACATGGATGAATGACTTAGAAAAATGATATGTTCTTCTTTCATTCAGTTGGAAATCTATAATTTGTTGGTAACGAATCTTGTAGTGCTTAGATATGAGCGACTATATGCATTGCTGTTCACTTTCTTGTCTGTGCTTGATTGCTTGGAACCTAATATGATGTATGAACTGAAAGGAAGGTAATGGGTTTACATTTCAGTTTTTTTCATCCTTGCATTTATTATTAATAAAAGGCATGGAAAGGATAACAGTATATCATATCAGCAGTAAGCTATTTGTATTTCTAACTTTACAAATATTGTGAATCAAGACTTGTAACGGTTATGTGGAAACGGGACAGCAATTCTTTGGCTGATCGTGATGATATTTTGATAGTTCAATTGTTATGTTGATCTTTCTTTTGTACCTATTTCGTGATTGATGTCTTACTGTCATTTCATAAAAGCAAGGTTCTTTTATTGAGATAGTTAGTTGAAGCACCTCATTTTAAGGATAAGTGCTTAATATGCTCAGGTCATTGAACTGACCCGTGTAAATCATTTTGCAGATGGAATTTGATTAGAATGAAGACATGGCTGTTTTATGATTCTTCTTGATTAGTTGAAGATAAATTGTAATTGTTGCTTTTATTCCTCTTCGAGGAATTGTGAAGAGAAGAAAGTATATTCTTCTATCTATGAATTGTATTGATGTTTTATGTAAACCTTGTCCATTCAGTTGGATTGGCAAAGGTATGGATTATGACATGAAATGATGAATACAATTACAAGTGTGATATTTTAATAATTATATCAGTTTGATATTGTTGACTAAATTGGAAATATAACGTTATTTCTTGATTTGGATTTGTTTAATTGTCCTTGGATGGATGTTAAATGGGAACTGATATCTACTCTTATCTAAATGCAACTTTTAAGTTGAAATATGCAATTAGTTCATACTTGGGTAAAGATGAATTTTTAATTGACATTAAAAAGGGTTAGGAAGAATATGATTCCATAACCGACAGGTATTCAGGACTATCTTAGGAGCTAAGGAATATCAATTAACTTCGGAGTAATCCAACTTTGCTTTCGAACTCCATTAATGATCTCGTATGCTGAATTCAGAATAAAGGATATAGGATAAGTATATCCATAACTAATGGACCTTAACTATGTAACGTTAAGGAGAACAAATGAATACATTTCTTAGGAATTAGACCTCATTTGAATGACGTCTAAATAAGTTAGAATTCTGAATTTAGTTACAGTTGGGAAAATCTTGGCTAAGTTTAATAGGTTAAACTTATCACGTCCGTCAGTACGGACTACTTAATCCAATGATTAAGAAGAGAACCAAGTAGGGAAATGCAGCCCTTCGACACGAAGGAGAAGATGCATAGCAAGCTAATGGACGGATTTAGTCCCTCTTAGCTATATACAACTGTAATGGAAACGAGGATCAAGGAATCAGCTTGGATGCTGAAAGTTGATTCTTAATTGTCAAATCGTAACCAAATCACTTGAGTAGGATGTGTATTCTCGATGGGAGTGGATTCTGTAGGACATTAGCATACGCCAGCTGCAGCAAGGTGTCTCCATGAAGACGGGGTCTTCATGACGACACAATGTTGCAGCTGACATATTGTAATGCCCTCCCGAATTAAAACATCAAGAATACATAGGCTGAATGGGTAGCTCTTAGCAGGGGATAGAGTATGATCTGGTATACGGGAGTGACTCCGGAATACTAAAGATAACTAGACACATGGAGTCATGGGGAAACAACACCGTATGTCTGCGTATCTTTAGTTACCAGGAGTGCCTTCCTATATTCGTTCATATTACTAGTTGGAAATTGGAAGTTTAAAACTAACCTTAAACGAAGAGGACTGGTAGGAACCAGGAAAGACCATTCTAGATAACAGGTGAAGTGAAGTGAAGGACGTATTTCATTGATGTGTATCACATCCAGGAATATGATCATGCAAAGCATGTGAAAATCTTTGGCCAAAGTATCGCAATTGCTGGTTGCATTGTCCTTATCACTTAATTTAAGATGCAGGATGTCAGATGAATATCAGTAATAGATATTCAGATAGGCTTCTTAAATGGATCACTTCGATAACTTGAAATGGTTATGAGAATAGGTATATATAATATACTATGCATAAACGAACATGAAGGATCGGTTGTTGCCGAGTCATGAAATGAAGGATCATTAAAACTCCGAGCAATGAAAATGGAAGATTGGCAGTTCCTCGAGTCATTTACAGTAGCATATAGAATCTGTTATAAGATTGAATGGCATTGAATGTGTGTTCCATATTGTAAATATGTGAACAGGGAACATTAGTTTTAAAAAGAAATTGTGTGATCCAAACTGTGTTGTTTGGGCAGAGAACAATTATTAAAACTTGAACGTGTGTTTGAATTTTATAATTCATAATAGAGAACGTTATCCAAAAAAAAAAAAATTCCCCTTGTTTTGGTATCTTAAAATGGGGATGTTACATGGAGCAAGCCATTCATTGTGTACACTGATGCCTCAGATGTAGCACTAGGAAGTACTTTGAGCCAAAAGGATGAAAATGGGAATGAACATCCAATTTACTTTGGGAGCAGACAAATGAGCAATGCTGAGGTAAATTATACTATAACTGAAAAAGAGGCTCTGGCTATCATTTTTGCTGTAAAGAAGTTTAGAAATTACTTGCTAGGGTAAAAATTTCTAGTTGTAACAGATCATCAGGCTCTAAAATATATTGTAAATAAGCCTAACCCATCAGGGAGGATAGCAAGATGGATAATTTTGCTACAAGAATTTGAATTTGATATTATAGATAGGCCAGGAAAAAAACATGTTAATGCAGATGCACTCTCTCGAGCCTATGATGGTTTAGGATCATCTTGTGATGATGATGATTTCCCCGATGCAACCTTGTTATCCCTTGACACAATCCCTAGTGAATACATAGATATTTGGAATTATCTGAATGAATTCAAGTTTCCTGATGGTGCCAATGCAAAGACTAAGAGAAAGATTACTTAAGCCAATCATCCATATTCTATTTTGCATGGAGTATTATTTCGAATAGGACCTGATGGACAGTACAAGAGGGCAGTTGGACGTGATCAAGGAAAGGAACTGCTAGAAGAATTCCACAATGGTACATGTGGAGGGCACTTCTCTGGACAACTTACAGCAAGAAGGATCTTGGATGCAGGTTATCACTGGCCCACTCTTTTTAAAGATTGTTATAATTATTGTAAGACATGTGATATTTGTCAAACACATGGTAACCGTAAGACTTCATCAGCTCCATTATGCCCTATTCTTCCACTTAGTCCCTTTGAAAAGTGGGGAATATACATTGTAGGTCCACTTCCAACTACCTCACGCCAAAATAAGTATATTGTAGTTGCCACAGATTATTTAACCAAGTGGGTTAAAGCTAGGCATTTGAAAATAGCTTCCATGGATGAAGTGGCAAGGCTCATATATGAATGCATTGTCACCAAATTTGGTTGTCCATTAAAAATTGTAACAGATCAAGGAAGCCACTTCATTAATGAGGTGGTAGAAGCCCTAGTCAATAAGTTTTCTATTAAGCACAGGAAGGCAACAACATACAAGCCAAGCACAAATGGATAGGTGGAATGAACAAATTTTGTGTTGTGTCAAATTCTAGCAAAAGATGCAGCCTTGCAGGTACATAAGTGGGATAAAAGGATTCATGCAGCATTGTGGGCATATAGGGCAACATCAAAATCAGCAACAGGATACTCCCCATTTCAGTTGGCCTATGGCATTGATCCGGTTCTTCCTATTGAGTTTGATATTCCCGCTGTGAGAGTTATGAAAAATGAAAGGATGGATGAAAGTGATTCAGTAAAAGAAAGGTTGGTACATCTTCATTTGCTAGAGGAAATGAGGGAAATAGCAAAGGATACAAGCCATAAGAAGAAAATGAAGCAGAAGGAATACTTTGATCAAAAGATCCGGTGGTCTCCATTTTCATGTGAATGACTGGGTTCTAGTATATGATTCCAGATACAAAAAAAGAAGACAGAGAAAATTTCTTCCAAAATGGATGGGGCCCTACAAAATAGCAGCTGTGCATGAAAATGGTACGTACCGACTGGAGGAATTGGATGGCACTCCCATTACGAAATGGGTCAACCACGACAAGTTGAAGATTTTCCAAGCACCAGAATAGTCTACTCCGAGGACGGAGTAGAAGCTAGAAAGGGGGAAGATGTCGACACTAAAATTTTCCTCCATAATTTCTATTTCATTAATGTATGCATTAGGAATAGGATGTTGTTAAGTATAATTAGTAGTAGCGTCTGATAGAAGATAACGACGCCATCAGTACGGTGCCACCAATAATGTGGAGTACGGTAACAGTCAAAGTACAATAGGATTGTTGTAAAAAGTAAATATTTGTCGTAAGTGGTCCGGTAATGTTAAAATGTCAAAATTTGGGTAATTAGAGAAGTAGGGTCTATATGATTAGGAATTAGAAATATTATATTGGGAATAAGGACAAGGAGTGAGGTCATAAATATTTTGTGTATTTTATTTGTAAAAAGTCTAAAAATATGGAACCCATGTAAAATGATAAGGTTTATCTTATCTTAAAAGATAAGCTTACATGTACAGATAAGAGTTAAGGTATGGAATATGATTCATCAGAGTGGATTTCTTATCCTATCTTAGAGATAAGATGGATAAGCCTAGAAGTTCTATAAATAGAGATGCCACCCCCCTCATTTGGCATAGAAGGAAGTAGTGAGAAATATTGTAGGAAGTGTGCGAAGGAAGCCATCAGTTTAAAGGTGTGTTGAAGAAGCCATTAAGAGGTGTAATTGTAAAGTTTCTCCCATAGTCTTGGTGAAAGGCAAGTGAAGTCAATAACACTTGAAGTACCTCATGGCTGAGATTGTAACAATTTCATGTTAATATTATAATTTACTTTGATATTTCAGATTTGTCATCATTCTGTCTTATCATAGTCGATGGTATTATTGTGTTATGTTTGTTGTTGTGTTTCCAGATTACATCCACCAAACTAAAGGTTGTGCATTAGTAAATAATCATAGCACGAGGAGTTCCCGGTGAAGAATTATCATAGTGCTGAATTGGTGATGACAGGCCTGCGGCTTAATTCTTTGTCTTAACTCTTTTTGCTAAAAAGGGAAAATTTTCCCATTTTTTCGTCAGCCTGCACTTCCCTCTAACCTTTTTATGGACATGCGTCCACCTGAGATTGGCCATAGGGCCGCACTTCAAAATTTCACCTTAGGCCTTTTTGACCAAAAGAGAAAAAGTTCCCTTTTCCTTCCATGGCCCACACTTCCCCACTTTGCCACCACGCCACCACGTGTCCACCTCCTTGCTCCAATTCAGACCTGCAGGATTTTCCTCATCTTTATTCCCCTTCACCAAAAAGGAAAAAAATGCCTAAGTTCCCCACTGGATTCCCACTCCACCTTCGCATAAGAACATGACACGTGTCCTCCCGCGGAGTTGCGGGGGGAATTTTGAAATTTTTTTCAAAGCCCAAAAATGACTAAGTTTTTCAGAGAAACCCATTGATCCTTGTCCAACCAAAAGTAGCCACGTATGAGGAGAATTTTGAGCTTAATTTTTGCGTTCAAATGACACCCGTACAACCGTCAAAAAACACAAAGTTTGCCAGTGACCTCTAAAATTGATTTTTTCTTCGTGGGTGAAGGATTTTTTGCTCAAAAAATAAGGGGAAGTTGATTTTATGCAAGTTTTGACCATGGGGAAGGGTTTTTGAAGGAATATATGTATGAAATGAACAAATTTGATTTCTCACAATCAGACAAGAGGGAAAACATGACATAGCCTGCAAACTTAGAAAAATTAGGGCACAAACAAGGCATGCATGGGTGTTTCTTCATAAATGAGGCATGGAAAATGATTTTTCAAATCAATTAAGGCATGGGAGCAGAGGCAACAACTTAATTTCACCCATTAAAACTATAGAAAATGTTTCAAGAAGTGCATAGTGAAAGGAAAATTAGGGCAAAAGCATAGAGGATCAAAATGGACACTAACATCGGCTCCTGCTTGGGGATGGGCACTCCCAGTGAGTGCCACAAGAACACATAGACCGAGTGCCAAAATAATCCATTGGGAAAACGGAGTCATGAGCCAAAAATCACCAAAAACCAGCCGAGAACCCGACAAAAAATGGCTGCCACACAACAAGGCAAACCACAAACTGACAAAACTTCAAAAAACAGAGTGAAAAACCAAACACTATACATTGTACAAGCTGGTGCATACCTCAAATCTGGGGATTAATCCAAGAAATGCCTTAGATGCCTACCATTAACAGGAAGTTCAAGCAATTCCCCATCTAAATCTTTGAGAAAAAAGTTATTCTCACCAATTCTAATATCAATGGAGTAAGGGCCCATCCACAATGCATCAAATTTTCCATGTTTTCCCTTATCCTCATTTTTGTTGTCCCATAACAAAACCAGATCTCCAATATTGAAGGACCTAGGAATGACCTTCTTATCAAACAATCTTTTCAACTTCTCTCTAAATATGATATGCCTCTGGTGGGATACTCTTCTCTCTTCATCTAATTCCATAATCTGATTAATCCTTGCTTCATATGGACTGACCTATTGATCTTCCAACTATTGAACAAACTGAAATGAAGATAATTGAAGATGTAAGGGTAGCAGAGCTTGAGTTCCATGCACCAACTCAAATGGGCTCTTACCAGTATCTCTCTTGGCGGTGATCCTATCAACCCAAACTATAAATTTTAGTTGTTCACCCCATTGTTTCTTGTTTAAATCCAAGGTCCTTCTAATGATCTTTAACAAATTCTTATTGCTGGACTCAGCTTGTCCATTTCCTTGGGGATTATAGTTGGAATTATAAGTTAAATTGGTTCCATGCTCCTTGCACATTGCCATCAAAGGTTTAGCTCTGAAACACATGGCATTATCAACCATAATTTTGACCGGCACACTAAACCTGTATATGATATTGTCCAACAAGAAGTCCATAACAACTTGGTGTGTTGCTTTCTTGGTGGGGATTGCCTCTACCCACTTGGTGAAGTAATATGTGGCTACAAGAATCCACTTATGGCCAGTACTAGAAGGATCTGAAATCTCACCAATGAAATCCATCCCCCATTGCTTGAAAGGAGCTTTAATTGATACATGCTGCAAAGGAAGGGATCCTGAAGCTTTCATTCTTCCAGAGAAACGTTGGCAATTTTCACATTTTCTAATCAGCATGGTTGCATCTTTAAAGAGAGTAGGCCACCAATAACTAGCTCTCAAAACTTTGTGTGTTGTAACCCTTCCAGAAAAATTTCCTCCACAAACTCCCCCGTGGAAATCAGCAATTACTTTGGGAGCTTCATCTTCAGTTATAAATTTCAAGAGGACACCTTCAGGGTTCTTCCAAGCCATCCCAAAGTCAGTGATGATGTATTTTTGAGAGGCTAGCTTGAGGGCTCTTTTCTAATTTCTATTTAAATGATCAGAATATCAAAGGTGTCTGAGGTAAAAGATTATGTCCTTGTACCACTCAGAACTTACCAATTTCCTAAAAACATCTACCCTTTCTTCCTCTACCTCATTCACTTCCACAGTCTACAAGTTGCTCTCAACCATGAGCTTAGCAAGACCCAAACCTCTTACCAAATTTTTGGTTTGGATGTCCATATCATACTCCTATAGTTTGTTCACCCATCTACATATTTTACTTGAGATCTCCATCTCTGATAAGATGTCCTTTTACCATGGTGTGGGGAACATAAGCAACAACTTTTGAACTTAAAATATAAGGCCTGAAAACCTTTGTTGCTTTCACCAAGGCAAATGCTTGTTTTTCCATGATTGTGTATTTTAACTCAGCAGCTTGTAAAGCCTTGCTAAAGAAAGCAATAGGCCTCTCAGCCCCATCTTCATCCTTTTGGAGCAAAACAGATGCAATAGTATTTTCAGAGGCAAAGGAGAAGATTTGGAAAGGCTTCTTGTAATTCGGAGCTGCCAAGACATGTGCATGTTTAAGTGCTTCCTTGATCCCTTCAAAATCCTGAATAGCAGCCTCCTCCCATTTGATAACTTGATCTTTCTTTAACATGCATGTGATAGGAAGAGTCAACTCAACAAAATTGGACACAAACCTTCTAATGAAATTGATTTTCCCAAAGAAAGATTGGATGCCCTTCTTCATTCTTGGAATTGGCACCCTGTTGATTGCTTCTATTCTCTCATGATCAATCATGACACTAGCCTTTGAAACAATATGACTAAGCAGCTTGGCCTTTTACACCCCAAAGTGACACTTCTTTGGATTGAGAGAGATTCCAAATTCTCTACATCTGATCACCAGTGTTTCCAAATGTTGCAAGTGATCTTTTATGCTCTTTGAAAATATAGTCACATCATCCTGATAAACTACAATGAAGTCATTTATATAACCAGCAAAAACAACATCAATTTCTCTTTGGAAGGTAGCCCCAGCATTCATGAGACCAAAAGGCATTCTCACATAAACATATGTTCCCCAAGGAGTGGTAAAGGCAGTTTTAAATCTTTCTGACTCGTTGACAACAACCTGATTGTAGCTAGAGAAACCATCCAAGGTGGACAACAATCTAGATCCAGTCACTAACTACAACATGTTATCCATGTTTGGTAAAGTATAATTTTCTTTCAATGAAGCTCTATTCAAATTTCTGAAGTCTACACAAAGTCTGATATCTCCATTCTTCTTTCTAACTGGCACAAGGTTTGCAACCCAAGATGAATACCTTGTGGGCTGAATGATCCCTCCCTCCTTCAGTTTCTTCAATTCATCTTGCATGTTCATGGAGAGGAGTGGATTAATTGGCCTTTTCTTCTATCTGAATGGTTTGGCCTTTGTTTCAAGAGGGATCTCATGCTGAAACAAGTCTTCTCTATATGTTTTCAGCTCTGAATATGACCAGGCAAGGTAGTCTTGATATTGTTTCAACAATTGGAGGTAGGATTGTTTTTCTTCCTTGTTTAAACTGCTGCCCAACCAAACTTTTCTTGGTTTTTCCTTTGTTCCCAAGTCATGCTCTTCCACATCCCTTGAGGTAGACATGTTTCTATTGATGATGCAATCAATATTGTTAAAATTAGACTCAAGAGCAATAAGGCCTCTAGGAATGGTGTTAGTTTTCAATTGGATAATATCTTTTCCAAACAAAGTCTCTCTTCCTTCAGTCATACACACCATTGGTTCCCAATCAATATGCTGATCTAAAAACTCACCTTGATTTTGTAAGAACCTTTGCACTTGAGCATCATCATCAAACACTTGCCAATGCTTGATGTTGTCAGGGACAGCTGGCCTAGTTAACACTTCAACATTGTACTCACAATAAGGTGAAATGGTGCAATCTCCAAATCTTAACCCCATCACTACCAACTTGTCAGCAGTAGCATTCAAACTTCTGTCATGGTGCACAATATTGAAAGAATCAAACATCTCAATTAGATCCCAAACTGCATGCTTATACTGCTTCATCCGCTGATTTTTTGTAGCATACAGTTTCCTTATTTGTTTGACAACTAGCTCTGAATCTCCCCTTGCAATGATGCCCTTGACACCATACTTCCATGTAATTCTCAGACCCAACAACAAGGCTTCATACTCAGCAATGTTTTTAGTACATTCAAAATTAAGCTTGAAGGAAAAAACAAATTCTTCCAAGCTAGGAGAAATCAGAATTACACCAGCACCATTTCCAAATTTGGAGCAAGCTCCATCAAATAACAAGGTCCAAGGAGAACATACCTTCTCAAGGCACTTTGACTAATCCATTTTGTGTTCTTTTCCATCAGCAAAGCCAATAAAATTATTAGCATCAACATCAACAAATAATACTTCATAAGAAGCATTGTTTAGGTCCTCAATTAGATGCAACATTTTCTTTTCTCTATAGAGCTTGAAAAGGCTACCCTCAATAGGAATGGTGGAAAAATACATATCCATTTGGACACTCCCTCCAACACTTGCAGCCCACTTTCTTGACAATAACATACCCCATTTGGCAGGGCAATCAACAATCACAACATCCAATTTTAAATTCCTCCCGGGATAAGATGCAAGTTGTACTACCAAACCCTTCACACAACCAACAACTGGCACTTCTCTTGAGTCCATGGCAGTACATTTTCCATAGGCTATTTTCACTTTGATATCCAACTCATTCATGACTTCAAGAGGCATGACATTACATGATGCACCAGAATCAAACATATAATTGTGAAGTAGCCTATCCTTTATGATCAAAGTTTTGAAGAATGGATCAACATTCAATTGGGAATCAACCAAGGATGTCCCCAAATATACCTCAGGTGTCTCTCCAAGATCTTCTACTGCTGGTGGTGTTTCAAGGTCAGCAATGATTTGAGGAGTCTCAACAACATTTATATTTCTGCCTGGAGTAGTCTTCTCCTCTTTCAACCCCAAGTACTCAAATGCTCTCTTATTATGCTAGGGAATCCTAAGCAACTCAATGATTGGAACACTCACTTTGATTTGGATCAATACTTGGGCTATGTCATAGGGAACACTCTTTGGAAAAGAAACATTGGAAGGGAGACAAGAAGATTCATTTGATGGCAAGGGATTCTTGGCAGCTTGGGCATGAGGAGGACTGTAATTTTTTCTTGGGACAACAGAGCTTTTGGAAAGTGTTTCTCTCCTAGGAACTTCTTTTGGAATGCTTGTGAGCAAGGGTGTTTTAGGTTTGGCTTGAGGCCCAACTCCTTTAACAACTTTTCTTCTAGTGTTATAATATTTCTCTTGAGCTACAACAACATTCATCAACAATTGTCTATCTTCCTCCGAAGGAATACCACCATCATACTTCTTAATCATCAAAGCTCTTAAGTATTCAAAGTCATTGTTAGGAATTTCAAAAGCTTGCACTACATCAACTTCAAGAGTATGAGGGGGAGGAAAACTTGTACCTGTTTGATGCAATCCCAAAAATTTGTAGTTGTCCTAGCACTTATTACTTCAGTATATGTTGCTCCTCCTTGTGAACTTGAAGAACAACCCATCATGCAAATATCATCATCAGTACCATCATCATTATTAGCTTCACATTCTTGTTGGTCCACTTCACATGGAGGATGGGGTAAAAAACACCTATCACACCAATCAATATCAGCAACTTCTTCAACAACAGCAACCCTAGCAGTTAAGGGATCAGGTAACACTCTCCCTTCACGTGCTTGAGGATGTCTATTTGTAGACCCCATGGGTCCTTTCCCTCTATCATCTGCCCTTTGATCACCTCTAGGATGATTGGAAAATCTATCATGGTTTTGTGCTCTTGGCTGACCTTGTGAAGTCTTCCCAATTCCCTTCTTAGATCTTGCCAACTTATATGAGATTTCTTTGACAGCCCCTACCAAAGTTTTCACAACCTCCTCTAAATCAGCACCCTTGCTAGCTTGAGGTTTTTCAGGGTTTATCAATTTTACACCATCTCTCTTGAGAGGTTTCCCAACAACCTTGATATTGTTTTCAATTTGAAGTGCCATGGTGAAATCTTGTCTCAGATTGGTAGGGTTCTTGTCTCTTAAGTAATAGGTTTCCTTCTTATCAAATGCATCTGCATATTTGATTAAACAAGACTCATCACAAGGCCTCAGATTAACAGGCAGCCTTCTCAAAGTTTTGTTAAACCTTGTGTTGAAGTCATGGACTGATTCATTGGGGTTCTTCTTGATATTCTCAAATTCAGACAAGAGAAATCTAGGATCAGTCTTATCACCATATTGTAATCTAAATGCATTCTTCATTTTAGTCCATGAATCAATAGAATTATCAGGCAGAGCCTTGTACCAATCCCTAGCATCCTCTTCTAGTGTATGAATGAAAAATTTAATATACACATCTTCAAACTCTATCTCAAAATCTTCCATCATGTTAACAAAAATTTTGAGATGTTGATCACCAGTTATTGCATTGTTACCTTGGAATTTTGGCAATCTATTTCTGACATCTTGTGGGACAACATTTGGGTAACCATCCATTCCTCTAAAGTCTATAGGACCAAAGGTGTTGTAGTAATTTTTGAACCCACCAAGAACAAGGGAACCTCATGCGCGTCGGCCTATCACCCAGCGGGCGCCAGGCGCTCACCCAAGGCGCGTGAGAGGGAGCCGAGTCTCTCTTTTATGTGAGTTTAGTGGAAGGCATCATTCATGATCTTGAATTAGTGATTCACAAGGACATGGTAAAGCTATAGAGATGCTGAATTTCTTGGAATTCTTTACCCTTTCATTGAAATCAAAAGTGAAAGCGCAGATTGGAGACAGGAACTTACCCAGTATAGAACTAGGAAGTTGTAAATCCACAAATAGACTTAACATTCAAACCAAGGTTCATGATTATACAAGAACAAAAACATAATAGAAATATGCAGATAATACAGAGAGAAGATCTTAATACAATTTTCATGGTAACCTTATCATATTCATCCATAGCATTACTTATAGAATATCACAGAAGGGGAGACAGTAGTCATGCGCCATATTTGGATCCATACATGAAGACTTTCGAAACAAAATTTACATTCCCCATTCCCTTATTACATCCTTCTTATAATCATCTACCCCTTTTATCCCATAGTTCTTGCAGTTATTCTGCAGAGCTCCGCTTCCTTCCTCTGGTTCTCTCTCCTCTTTTTCTTTGCTAAGGGCGCACGTATAAATAGGCATCTGAGCTCCAACAAACTCCTCTGTAACCTCAAATCTGGCTCCAAGTTTCAAGGTGTGGATCACCTCAGGTGCATGCCTCTCCATGTCATGATTATCTTTTTGGATCTTCTTATTGCAAGGTATATTCCTTCCAGGACACCCTATTGCCAGGCTGGAACCTTATCCAAACGGAACATGTTCTTCATGTGTTATATCCAAAATGTTGAAAATAGCTAAGTCCCAAATTGTGTTTTATGGGCACGCGTCCTTGGTTCTCCAAGAACCCTTTTTGAATCCTACCTTGCGTGCCTTAAATTGCATGCTTCCTCCGGCCATACAAGCCTACTCGCTTGTAAGATTTGGAAGCTACAATAGGGTCCCAACAGGTGTTAACAACAAATGGAGGTCTAGGCTAAGCCATATTGTTTGTTGGAGGTGATCTTGGAGGTGAAATAAGCTGATGAGGAGTGCAAGATCCTCAAGGCTCAAGAATGTGATTCAAAAGACTGGTATTCTCTAAATGTTGATTTTCTTGGAAAGTTTTATTAGGATTGAAACACACAGGTGCAGATTGAAGAAGAAACTTACCAGGTACAACAGAAGGATCTTCACTAGCTGAGTCAAACAAGTTTATGAGAGGACTGCTTGAATCAGAATCACTTGAAGAAGAGTGATAATCCTCTACCAAAGGCTGATCTCTCTCACCTATGTATATATCTTTGCCTAATGTCTGACCTTTAACAACTTTCCAAACTCTTCTCCTTTCCAACTCTGAGTTTCTTGAATCTATAAACAACTTCTTAGCAGAGTATTTAAGGAAGAGAGATCTTCTTCCTTCCAGTTTTGTAGAGATTAGCAACACAAAAGTAAATGACATAAAGGTCAAGACACTAGTACTTTATCAATATCATAACAACATGGAGTCACCACTAATGACTTTCACCCTAGTTGTGCAAATGTACTAAATACTCTATCAAATATCTACCAGCACTGAAAATATTTCCAAAATTTACATATCAGACATTCTTTCTTCTTTAATCTATCAACCACAAATGCTAATGAAGTGCAACAACTGCTGGAAACTGATAAAAATGTAAACAAAACTTATATCTTCACTTAATCCTTACAAATCTGATTATAAAATGATGCTTCAAAAATTTATTTGCATGTAGAATTTTTAAGGGACTTTACCAGGGTTTGGTATGCATTCAAATATCTCAAATATGTATGCACATGGATCAGATTGAACTAAGAAAATATCAAACCTAGAACTCTACTCTTCATTCCAATCTTATAAATCTGATCAGAAGATGATACTTAGATTTGTAATTGCACATAAATCACACAAGAAGTATTACCAGGGATCTGAAATATTGAAATACTGAATAATGTCCGTGGTAACGGTGCCAGAAATATGTTGGTTAATCAAATTTGTAGTCTCCTTTTTCAATCAGAACAAGCATCATAAACCATGTGGCATTGAAGCTTGAAGTAGCATAGATAGATCTTGATATATGTCATTTTGTAGTCCAGGGATGTGATCTAACTAGAACTCGGATTTGTGAAGACATGTATAGCACTTTGAAAGGATTTTGATCTAATCCTCACTATTTTAGGTTGTGCCTTTCAACCAAGGTAAGAGAACCTATATTGCAGCCTTTGTTTTGTGAAGGAGGTGGAGATATCCTTATACTATGCATATTGTATGGAGATGGCCTTGGGAAAACATGATCAATTTTCCATTATTCAAACTCAACAGAGCTGTCACTACTAAATGATGGAAATGATTTCAAGACAAGGCTGAGGCTGCTAGAGACATTGTATGATCCTGATTTGCTTTGTGCATTTTTGTAGATGGGTTAGATTCTTTTGTTGACACACAATGCAATGCAGGGGTAGTATGGATAGGATTAGTTATTCAGATGATTTTTTGGTGGGGTATTGACAAGAAAAACTTGGATATATCAAATCTTTGACAACCTCTACAATACTTGAACAACTATCAGATAAAATGCTTCAAATAATCAGGATGTTCTTTCAACTAGAAGATGCATAAATGGAAGCCCAGGTTACACTCTTCACACAATCTTTGAGAACTCACCACAAAATCTTGAAGTAAAGAACTCAATTAAACACAAAAATCCTTGATCAAACCACGCCTAAGGTACCCCCAAAGGCTTACAAGCAATCCCAATCAACAAATGAAGGTGGAGTGATTTTAAACTACTTATTTTCAATGCCAGATGAAATCTCTTCTGACAAACAAAACTGCAAGTGCCACTAAACTATCAATAAGGATGAGATTCTGTGTGATTTCTAAAGACTTTCAATGCAAGATTGCAACAAGAACCATGAAAACTATTTGCAAGTATTTAAAATGATAACAGACATCATATTCCCTAGAAAAACACAGATTAACTCAAAAGCTTGTTAGATTCATCAGCAGGGGAGAGTTTCATGAACAATCTCAGAGCTGTGTGATGGTTATACACTTGTAACCAACTCACATACATGAAGATCCAACACAGAATAAATTAACCTGGTTCTTTGGTGGGTTTCTCAGAAAAAATGAGCTTTCTCTCAGAATTTTCTCGTGATTTTCAACTTCCTGACCATTTGCATTTCTCCAAAATGCATTATATACCTCTTGCCACATTAGAGCCTTCTTTTCCAAGAAAAGCATATGCCAAGGGATCAAGTTTGTTACAACAATTTCTCATGATTCACTGAAAATGACATTTAACAAATTTGCAATGAGAGTTGACATGTGTTTAAAAGACTAGATCATTACAAATATTCAAATCATTGTCTTTCCTAGAGGCACATTTTTCATCATCAAGGCACTCAGATGCCTTTCCTCTCATCATTTCACCTTTTCACCTTTTAAAACTACCTCTGCAACTTTCAAATTTGACATTTCACATGTTTTTAGACGAATTAGGGAAAAACTTTGTTTCAAAAACACCTCAAACCTACAAATTAATCCCTAAAACCACTTGCATTGATCTTTGCAGGCACAAAGGACATGGAATTCATCAAAAATTTGATTAAAAATGATGCAAAATTCACATTCCAAGCTTCCTGGAGCAAAATGGTGGCCAAAAATGAAAATGTACAGTTACCCTTGATCTACTCTTTCTCCTTCAATATGGGCCCTCCACGTGTCAAAATATGATTGGGAATCAATTCAGGCTCACCTTTTGTATTTTTGACATTTTTGAAAAAATGGAAAAAATTGACTTTTTTCTCCATCCCTCCACCCTTGAATTTTGGTGATGACACATGGCACATGGTGGGTCCCATTGGGATCGCGCTTCAATTCTATGCATTTTGACCCTTTTTGAAAATTGGAAAATTTTCACCCTTTTGCCCGCGGGCCCGTACACCCGATTTCTCCCTTGCCACGTGTCGCTCGATGATTCTAAAATCACAGGCCACTGCTCAAATTTCATACTAAGTCTTTTTTAGCAAAAGGAAAAAATTTCCCTTTTGCCTCCGCCACCCCATGACCCTGCTCTGCCTTCACCATGTGTCTCCCTGTGGCTCATTCGCGGGCCCATGGCTTAATTCTTTGTCTTAACTCCTTTTGCCAAAAAGGGAAAAAATCCCCATTTTTTTCCGCAGCCCGCACTTCCCTCTGACCTTTTCATGGACACGTGTCCACCTATGATTGGCCATGGGGCCGCCCTCCAAAATTTTACCTTAGGTCCTTTTTGGAAAAGGGAAACAATTCCGTTCTGCCTCCACTTCCCCGCTCTTGCCCCTCTGCCACCACGTGTCCATCCCCTGCTCCAATTCGGACCTGCGGGCTTTTCCTTCATCTTTTTTCCCCTTTGCCAAAAAGGCAAAAAATGCCTAAGTTCCCCGTCGACTTCCCACTCTGCCTTTGCATAAGAACATAACACGTGTCCCTCCCGGGAAGGGGTTGCGGGGGAATTTTGAATTTTTTCCCAAAGGCCAAAAAAATGATTAAGTCTTTCAGAGAAACCCGCCGATCCTTGTCCAACCAGAAGCGGCCACGTATGAGGAGAATTTTGAGATTAATTTTGATGGTCAAATGACACTTGTACGATCGTCAAAAAACATAGAGTTTTCCAGTAACCTCTAAATTGATTTTTTCTTCGTGGGTGAAGGATTTTTTTCTCAAAAAACAAGGGGAAGTTGATTTTATGCAAGTTTCAACCATGGGGAAGGGTTTTTGAAGGCATATATGTGAAAACGAACAAATTTGAGCTTTTATGATCTAGGAAAGATGGAAAAAATGGCATAGCCCATGTATTTGGAAAAATTAGGGCAAAAAATAGGGAAAACTCGAGCATTCTTACAAAATGGGGCATGTCAAATGATTTTTCAAATGAAGTAAGGCATGGGAACAAAGGAAACAACTTCATTTTACCCATTAAAACTATAAAAATGTTTCAGGAAATGTAGAGTGAAAGGAAAATTAGGGAAAAAGTAAATAGGATCAAAATGGACACTAATAGGAGCTACAACAATGGCAAAAGAAAAAAAATACAAGGTAGAGAATTTTGATAGCCGAAATTATCAATTATGGAAGATGCAAATTGAGGATTATCTGTATCAAAGAGATTTGTACTTACCATTGGATGAAAATTCTAGACCTACGAAGATGATTGATGAAGAATGGAATATTCTTGATAGAAAGGCTTTGGGATCTATAAGATTAAGTCTTGCAACATCTGTGGCTTCTAATATTACAGAAGCGACATTTACGATAGAGTTAATGAAATCTCTTGATAATTTATATGAAAAACCTAGTGTTTCAAATAAAATTTATTTGATTAAGAAACTATTTAGTTCTAAGATGCATGAAGGTGGATCTACATCTAGTCATTTGAATGATTTCCAATCTATTGTAAGTCAGTTAAAATCAAACGACATTCCATTTGATGATGAAGTGAAATCACTCTTATTCTTATGTTATCTACCTAATAGTTGGGATAACTTGGTAATGGTTGTTAGTAATACATCATCTGTTAATAATATTTTGAAGTTTGATGATGTGGTTAGTATAATCTTGAATGAAAAAATTCACACAAAAAGTACAAAGGAATCATCATCTAGGAATGCTTTGAATGTAGAAAGTAGAGGACAGGCAGAAGGAGAGATTCAAGGGTAAGAATAATGGGAAATCAAAGTCAAGAAATGGCAGATCTAAATCCATAGGTAAGGGAATTACCTATTGGAATTGTGGAAAGAAAGGACATGTAAAGAAATATTGTTGGTCAAAAGATAAAGAGAACCAACACCCAAACAAAGGTAAAGAGGCAAATATTGCAGTAGAGGTAATGCAAGATGCTTTTATTCTTTTTTTGGATAATAGAATAGAATCATGGATTTTAGATTCAGGAGCTTCTTTCCATGTAACCCCTAATAAGGGTTATTTTAGAAATTATGTCAAGGGAAATTTTGTGCATGTTTATTTGGGTGATGATGAACCTTGCAGTATTACTGGTAAAGGGGAAGTTCATCTAAAATTATAGAATGGAAATACATGGGTATTGAAAGATGTGAGGCATGTGCCAAGCCTCAAGAGGAATCTTATTTCTGTAGGGACAACTAGGTGAATCTGGTTGCATGGTTACATTCACAGCAGACTCTTGGAAAGTCACCAAGGGTGCCTTTGTTGTGGCAAGAGGCAAGAAGGTAGGAACATTATATTTATCTACCTATGTATTACTGATTCTTTTTCTGTGTTATCTACTTCAGATTCATATGCATGCATGTGGCATAATCGGTTGGGCCATATGAGTCAAAAAAGAATGTAGATCTTAAAGGCTAAGGGTAAGTTATCATATTTGAAATATTTAGATCTTGATTTTTGTGAGCATTGTGTCTTTGGAAAGCAAAAGAGAGTGAGATTTCTCAAAGTTGGGGAAACTAAGAAGGAGAAAAAATTAGAGTTTTTACACTCAAATGTGTGGGGATCAACCCAGGTATCTTCTCATGGAGGATCTCAGTATTATGTTACTTTCATTGATGATGCTACAAGAAAGGTATGGGTTTATTGTATTAAACATAAATCTGATGTTTTTGAGACTTTTAAAAGATGGAAATCCCTTGTTGAGAATGAATCAAATTCTAAGTTAAAGTTCCTTAGATCTGACAATGGTGGTGAATATTGTAGAAAAGATTTCAATGATTATTGTTCAGTGAATGGAATACGTAGAGAAAGGATGGTTCCAATAACACCACAAGAGAATGGTGTTGTAGAAAGAATGAATGGGAAAATCATGGAACATGCTAGAAGTATGAGGATACATGTTGATTGCCTTTGTAGTTTTGGGCAGAAGAATTTGATACAACAATTTATTTGATTAACTGTGGGCCTTCAAGTTCACTAGATGGAGGAATAGCAGAGGAAGCTTGGACTGAAAAAAGGTAGATCTTTCTTTTCTTAAAGTTTTTGGTTAAGAAGCTTTTGTACATATTGATAAGGAAAATAGAAAAAAGTTGGATGCAAAATCTAAGAGATGCACTTTCATTGGTTATGGATCTGGTGATTTCGGATTCATTTTTCGGGATTTAGAGAATTCTAAAAATTTTAGAAGTCGTGATATTGAATGAAATGAAAAGAGAATGTACAAAAATCAAATTTTGGTACCCAAGGATGAACCGGTTGAGAAGTTTGTGAATGAAAATGAACTCTTGAATTTAAAAGTAATACTAACAGGGCAACACAGTAACCCGTGTCAGTTGACCCCTGACTGAAATCGGTCAGAAGAACCGGTATCGGTTATATAAGAGCCAAATTGACATCGCTTAGTTGAACCGACGTCGGTTATAGGTGACCGGCGTCGGTCACTGTCAGAATTGGAAACAAATGTCCAAGAGATCTAGAATGAGCCTCCGGTATCCCAAACTTTTGTGAGAAGGTCACAAAGGGTAAGTAAACCTCCATAAACATTTACACCTTCTCTATCTTATTTATTATTGACTGATAATGGTGAACCATAAAGTTTTGAAGAAGCAATGCAGATTGAGACCCACGTTTGATGGATTCCTTGGAACAAAACCAGACTTGGGATTTGGTTAAGTTGACAGTAGGTAAGAGGACATTGCAGAACAAGTGGGTTTACAAGATCAAGGAAGAAGAGGGTGGATAGAAAAGGTACAAGGCAAGACTTGTAGTAAAAGGATTTACATAGAAAGAAGATATTGACTTTGGTGAAATATTTTCTCCTGTTGTAAAGATGAATTCTATTCGTACTGTATTGATTATAGTTGCAATAGAGGATTTTCATTTAGAGAAACTAGATGTGAAGATGACTTTCCTTCATGGTGATTTGGATGAAGAGATTTATATGCAGTAGCCGCTTGGGTATGAAGTCAAGGGTAAGGAGAAATTAGTGTGCATGTTGAAAAAGAGCCTATATGGGCTCAAGCAAGCTCCAAGGAAATGGTACATGAAGTTTGATAGTTTCATGCATGAGCATGGTTACTTGAGATGTGAATCTGATCATTGTGTTTATTTCAAGAAGCTTGAAAATGGGAGCTATATTATTTTGTTAATGTATGTGGATGATATGCTTATTGTAGGATCTAGTATGCATGACATTGGTGAGATTAAGGGAAAACTAGCTCACACATTTACTATGAAGGATTTAGGTGTTGTAAAAAGAATCCTTGGCATGCAAATACACAGAGATATGAAAAAAAAAAAATTGTATTTATCTCAGGAGGATTATATCCACAGGGTGTTAGAAAGGTTCAACATGCAGAATGAAAAACCTATTAGTACACCTATGGCTGGACACTTAAAATTGAGAAAAGATGAATGTCCATCATCACATGAGAAGGTCAAATACATGACCATATGCTTCAGTGGGAGTACTCATGTATGTTATGGTTTGTACCAGACTAGAAATTACAGCAAGTTGGGTAGATCTATGGCCAATCTAGGTAAAGAGCATTGGGAAAGCAATCCAATGGATACTCAGGTATTTGAAAGGGACATCTAACATGCGATTATGCTATGGAGGTTCAGATATTTCATTATGTGGCTATGTTGATTCAGATATGGCTGAAGATTTGGATGGTAGGAGGAGCACTACTAGATATATTTTCATAGTAGGTGGGACGACAAGTTAGCTAGATTTTAAGATTGCAATAAGGTTGTGGCTTTGTCTACTACAAAGGTAGAGTATGTTCCAGCTACAGAGGTTAGTAAGGAGGTGATATGGATGAGTAGGTTCATGGAAGAGTTGGGAAAGGAGCAAGATGATTGTAAATTGTTTCAATGAAAGTCAAAGTGTAATTCATTTGACAAAGAACTCAACATTTCATTCGAGAACGAAAAACATTTAGTTGAGGTATCACTTCATACGACAGGTATTGGAGGATGGACAATTGAATCTGGAAAAGATTCATACAAGCGAGAACCCTGTAGATATGCTAACGAAACTATTAGCAAAGGAGAAGTTGGAACTACACTCCACTTCTGTTGGTCTTCGAGTTTGAGACTTGAAGAGGAAGAAACAAAGCTAAGGAAAAATCCAAGAATGATGATGTACAGGTATGGTATAATAGTTAATCTTCAAGTGGGAGATTGTTGAGTTGTGGAGCTCAATTACTTCAGATTAACATGCAATATGAAAATTGCTGGAAAACACAGTAATTGACATCATGAAGGGATTAAGGTTATGAAGGGACTGGCATCAGTCACCTATGACCGACATTAGTCAGGTAAGGAGGAACTGAAATCGGTTAGGGCTAACCGACATCGGTTACCTGTGCATGAATATTTTAATTAACTCTTAGGAATTAGATCTATTTTTAGCATTAAAGCAGATCTATTGATTGTAATTGCATGGCTAAGTGCCCTAAGTTTATATACGCCTATATAAGTATGAAAGCTAGGGTTTAGAAGTAAGAATTAAAAATAAATTGTAAAAGTTGATGAATTATTGTGAGTGAGAGAATTCTTGGAGAAGAAACAAAAACTTGAGTGAAAGAAAGTACTACAGTATATCTGAGAGGTGTGGAAGATTGTAAATCTTCAATTGTATATCTTGTCAAAGATTTGGATAATAGATTGAGTTGTTTCTTGGTGGACATAGCCCACACTGGGTGAACCACACTAAATCTGGTGTTGATTTATATCTCTTGTTATCTATATTTCTTCCGGTAGAATATCCAGTTTTATTTGCATATAAGCTTAAATATGATATATTATCTGTACAACCGGTGTGCTAACCCCAACACAATAATCAAAATGTCTAAGCATCAATCCAACAGTAATAACATCATAATGAAATATTGTCTAAGAGGAGTTGACACTACAGTTAATGTCTATTCTAGGCGTTGGTGTCTACATGATAGTTGTGATCCTATTTCTTTATGTGTCACTTGTTGTCACTTCTTATTCACTATAGGTCGTATCAAGTTCGTTGCACTTCTTCTTTGTCGCACTTGTACTTACAAAAGAAACCCCAACTACCTGCACAATACTCACGTGCACATTAGATGAATGAAAATATGCATATGCTTGAGTAGGACTGACCTCAGTGGTCACCCCAATGTGATTGTCACCGAGCATTGCACTACATTTCATACTCAATGTAGTTTTGATGTGTGTGTGTGTGTGTGTGTGTGTGTGTGTGTGTGTGTGTGTGTGTGTGTGTGTCTATTGAGTTAGGTTGCGCTAATGCTAGTGACACAAAGAATAGGCTACAAATAATTTGTCCCAATGCAAAATGTGTGGTATAGAATTCATAATAGACCCTCCTATGCAGTGAAGTATATGGTCCGCCAAAATGTAGTCCTTGATGTTGTAGATAGAAAATTTTAGCTTCTTGTAGATTTATATGCCTCATGAATGCTTTCCCTCATAATGAGGTAAAATAAGACATGTATATATATATATGATTCCTTCATTTAAGTTTCGTCATAAACAAGTGAGAGATCGACCTAGGGTAGTAAATAAAGCTATTAAAGATGTAACATCCAAGAATTTAGAAAAAGGGAGGAGGACAAAAGTGACCAGAGGGGATAGTAGCACCCAGGTGCTCCTGTCCCTAATGGGCAGTCCTGTACAGAGCGCTCAAAAGGTAAAACAATAAAATCATAGCTAAGAAAGATGTCGGCTAGTATGTAAAATTGTAAGGTGTAAGTCTAGAAACAACAAACAATAAAGATAAAAAACAATGTTAAAGAAAAACAATTTTTGTTAATGACTAGTTCTCTTGCTTGGGAACCATGCATATAAATGAAGTATTTAGAGGCTAGATGTACATAGTAAGTGTGTGATTAAGTGACTAAACGAAAAAAGGCCTACCTAGAGGGAGTAAAAGACCCAACAAAAAATATGAAACTAAAATAAAAGTTGGAGGACATGTCAGTTCAAAACCGTACAAGTCGGTTAGAATTGCATATGCAATCCTAACCAAACTATACAACCTTCCCCAGGGACTGAAAACATGCAATCTGAAGTTTGCACCTTGTCAATTGATGTTTTCCTATCAATTTATGCATTGTACTATAAGAATTTGACGACATGTTAGTGTGTAAGGATAAACAAGTTAGCCAAGAGACCTCAGAATGTGCTAAGCGGGAATGGAAAGATTGTATTTATCTTAGTAAGAGTTCATTGTCAAAAACCAACAATGTCAAATAGTGAATTGCAAAATTTGAGTGTCTAGAGGAGCATCTCACTAAGCTTAAATAAATCATATCCTTACACACTAGTCCCTTCTCTTACATATCTTGCACCACCTTATAACTTATGACATGCGTGCTATATTATGCTTCATTCAAGGATCACATTACTTACTTTTATGTACTGATTTGCATACTCTATACCTACTTGTTGATAATTTACTTTACTACTTCTTAGCGTAGACTACTATCCTTAATTGACTACTATTGACATTGGGCTTCTTTTTTAAACTATTTCATATTACTTGGTAAATCTCTTGCTTTAGAGTATTTACGAAGGTACAAACCCTAAGAAATTAAGCATACAACTTTAGAAGTCGTTAAGGAGAGTGGTACTGGTGGGGGGACAAAAGAAACCAAAGAAGAAAGAGGAGGATAAACTTGATGAAGAATGAGAGGGAGTGATTCAAAACACGTTGATAAAGAAAGTTGTTTCCAAAAAACTTCAGACTCTCATGGACTTCGAAAACATAAAAATTCTTATAGAGGGAGCGAGTCTCGTCCATGAAATATGCTTACCAAGATTATGATGGCTTTGGCCACCTTGAACCATTGCTGTAAGTATTCATTTTGGTTTATAAATGTAAATGTTGGACGTGAAATGGATGAGATTCATTCCTTTTCCTGTCAGACAATGTTCCTCTCGCGGAAAGTTCACCATGATAAACACTGCTCACACACATTTGGATGGCAATATTATTGTAATTAGTAATTACACTCATGTATGTATGTGGAACTCCAGAACCCATTACGTGTTTATTACTTGTTATCTTTTACATGTACTTGCATCATTGATCCTAAAACTTGTAGTTTTTCCATGGAATATTTTATTTTGTGCAAAATCAAAGAAAACTTTTTTTTGCAGGTACTCCATAGTTTTTACAAGCAATTCTTTTTATTCCGTGCAAAATTTAAGAAAACTCCTTTTCAGGTATGCTGAGTTAAGGAGGCGTCTTCTTGTTGACCCACATATTATGGACGAAAGCCAGAAGGGTGCTGATCTGAGTATGGACAACCCTTTATCACAAAATCCCGGTAAGTCCGTATATATTAAATGGTTATGAGAATCCACATAATTCAATATTGTTTTTTCCAATAATTGATTGGAAAGCATTTAAATGCAGAGAGTGTGTGGGGTCGCTTCTTTCGGAATGCTGAACTTGAAAGGACCATAGACAATGATTTGTCGCGTCTATATCCTGAACATGGCAGCTATTTTCAAACCGCTTCATGTCAGGCTATTCTGAGACGCATTTTGCTACTAAGAGCATTGAGGTATCCAGAGTATGGCTATCGACAAGGTATGATGCCATTAACAAGACCAAAAATGTCCTTACATTGGTTGTTTTGTACATGTGATGGCATTGTTGCCTACTTTATTCGCCAAAGGATTACAGTTACTTGTGAAGTTCAACACACCCTAACAACATTTTGATGTTGGTTTCTTTCAGGAATGCATGAACTGCTTGCCCCTCTTTTGTATGTTCTTCATGTTGATGTTGTGCATCTATCCCAAGTTAAGCGTCTGTATGGAGAACTTTTTGATGACAGGTTTGAGGATCTTTCATATCTAGAAAACAATCCAAGTTTGAGCAAGAATTTCCAGAAACAAAAAAACATATCAATCTTTGATAGAACTGTGATGAAAGTGGAAGATGAGGACAAAGCAATGGATGGCATTTTAATCCTTGACGGCCTTTGTAGTGAATCAAATTTAGGCAAACTTGGAACCAGTGAGGACCTTGATACAGATATCATGTCTATCATTTTGAGCAATGATGCTTATGGGGTTGAGGGGGAGCTTGGGGCTCTCTCGTCTGCACGATTTATGGAACATGATGCATACTGCATGTTTGATGCATTATTAAGTGGAGAAGGTGGGGCGGTTTCTATGGCAGACTATTTCATAAACATCCCCGCAGTCAGCTCTGTAGCAGAGTTGCCTCCTGTTATTGAAGCATCTGCTGACTTATATAATTTACTTGCAGTTGCTGACTTTTCCTTGTACAGTCATCTTGTCCAGCTTGGTGTTGAGCCTCAATATTTTGCTTTGCGTTGGCTGCGTGTTCTGTTTGGTCGAGAGTTTGGGTTCGAGGACCTGTTACATGTTTGGGATGCTATTTTTGAAGCATCTAATAATCCCCTATCATCTTATGGAGATGATGTCCCTGGAAATAGTATTCCATACTCTCCTCGCAGCGCATTCATTTCAGCTGTAGCAGTTTCATTGCTTTTGCACCTGCGATCTTCATTGCTTGCCACACCAAATGCAACGACCTGTCTCCAAAAATTGCTTAATTTTCCAAAGAATGCAAATGTGAAGAAGCTAATTAATAAGGCAAAGTTACTTCAAGCTCTGGCTCTGGATACAAATGCAAGTACTGCACCCCTAGGCCGAAAATTTGAAAATAGAAGGATAAGTAAACTCGTTAGGTGTTCAAGTGTTTCTTCTTCATGTCAGGTACCCGAGTTGTCGTATAAAGCTGCGGCTATTCAACATCAAAAGTCAAGTTCATGTTCACCAGATAAATTGAGAGTTCCAGTGCCAGAGAGCTATTGGGAACAGAAATGGAGGAATTCTATGTTACAAAAAGTGGCGCTTGAAGAATCCTTTGGTCAAGGCAAAGAATGGCTAGGAAAGGCTATACCTGGGCAAGCTGATGGAAAGAATTCCACTAATGCTTCATGTCAAAAACATGTTGTTTCCAACTCTGTTAATGGTTTGGAGTCATGTGAAATAGGAAATGAGAACTTTTTTACTCAGTTAAATGCCGGACAAGATTCTTTGTCAAATAACATGGATAGCAAACACAAAAGTGGAACTTCTTGTATCAGTTCAACTAGAAGAAAATTACTAGATGATAAGGTTGAGAGTTTGGATTTACAGACGGAGTCTAATGTAATAAACAGATTCTGCTTGATTGAGGGAAATGATGCCAATAACACAGATAAAAATATTCGTGATGGAAATTATTTTGATCATGAACGGAATTCGGTGGATAGCATAGATGACAAAGGCACAAATGGAAATCTATTTCTGGAAGGACATAAAACAGATACCGTGACATGTAGTGATCCTGTCAAAAATCTCAACTCTGACACTGTTCCAGATGTTCCAGACAAAAGAAGTGAGAGTCTGAGTAAATTGCCCTCTGACAAAGACAATAAAGAGGAGGTCAATGCATTAGCTTCAGATCTGCATGAACATATGACAACTGGGCTGGAAGTGGCTAGAATTTCTGCCTTTGATAAGGATAGACTGAATCGGGCAAACACGGCAGCTAAAGAAGAATTTTTAGAAGTTTCTGACGGTGGACATAGTCAATCATGTCCACAGAGTCCCAGTCAGGTTTCCATTAAATCCAAGGAGCCATCAGGGAAGGTTGTTGCAAGTGTTTTTTCACAAATAGGAGGGAATTCAGATGTTAAAAGAAAACAGAACCCCTCAACAGCAGCTCATTCTGGGAAGTTCCGTTGGATTTGGAATTTCATCAGGAATACTAGTGTTGAAAAGAGTAATCATGAACTTTCAAGAACCAAAGAAGAAGAAAATGTTGGTTCTGATGACAAGAAGGGATTGTCTGAGAACAGTAGCATCTCTCAAGATAAACTAGGTAATGCAGTTTTATCTTCTTCGCTTATAGTTCATGAGAACAATAGAGATAACTCCCCTCATTCTTGTGAGGATGAAAGAGATTATCCTTCACAACTTTGTGAGGACGATGGGGATCAGGCCTCACTCATCTGGGAAAATGATGGAGATCAGTCCTTGGCTGTTTGTGAGGATGTTGGAGATCATCATTCACATGTTTGTGAGAATGGCAGGAATCAGTCCTTACACATTTATGAGTACGGTGGTGATCAGCCATTACACATTTGTGAGGATAGTGATCAGCTCTCGTGTATTTGTGAGAACGTCGGAGATAATCTGTTTTGTGATCATGAGAATTGTGGAGATCAGCTCTCATGTAATTCAGTTGTTCATAGTGCAAAGGCAGCAAACTGTAGTATTTCACAGCCCCCCCTTGACCTGAATGTTTCAGTACCATCTAAAAACAAGAACCCATCAGTTAATTTGCAAATTTTGGGTCAATCTATGCTTGAGAATATTCAGGTATGCTCGTCAATTTTGCAAATGATGTTTTTCTTGTTGTGGCAGGTTCCAAAGGGTTCCATGTTGTTTACTGTGTATTTCTTGTATGATTTGGCTTTACTAATTTGGTTGCTTTTTCCATACTTATCAGGTCATTGAATCAACTTTTTTGCAAGCTTGTATGACAAAGAACAAGGGTGAAACCCATTTTGCTTCAACAGAAAGGTTGGAGCATTCATCTATGAACTTTCTTGCAGGGAAAGGACAGGCTGCAGCTTTGGTTGCTCTTACGAAGCTACGGAAAATCAGCAATGTTTTATCACAAATGTGATCCCAATGTATGTGTAATGCATTCTTCTATTGTTGTTTGACGAAAATGTGGGTTTTTACTACATTAAATCAATAATGCAATTCCAGTTTTTCAATTGGAATTCATAGAAGCTCCTCCTTTGCATACATATAAATGCAGTGTATAGTAGGAACTGTGGAGACTTTCCTTTCATTGCAATTCTGTAAGAGTCTTGATCAGATCAAGAAAACAATTTCTGGTGCTAAATAATGACTTGATGTAAACTTCATGTACAAAATATTTTTCCCCCTTTACCAATAAACCAAGCCAAGATATCTTGGTGTTCTCACAATTCCCCCATGCCATACCTTGTTTTCTTTCTTCTTTTAGTCCCTAGCTGTGTTCTTTGAAATACGTTAAGCATAGCCAAGTTGGTATATAATTTCACTTTGGTAGCTTTTGACACTCTAGGCAGCTTCAAGTTATGTCGCGAGCCAGACTTCATGTTGCCAAGCTGCATGGTCTTAAGCACCAAGTTTCACGATCTTCGAATTTTGTGGTGTCACATATTAACACTTCAATACACCTCTCCTCATAATGTCCAACTTGATTGGAGCACCTTGAGTTGCCACGTAACGATGAATCATAGTAAACGGGTCAGGTTTAGCTCTGAACTTTCGTGCCATGCGGAACCTTCATCCCATCCCATGTTAATGTAATATTATTATACATATTCTTAGCAGTAGGCATTTGTCTTCTCGTGGAATGTCAAGGGACATCTAAAGGTGAACTGAACAGTCATCTTGGCGATGAACTGAAGGGTCATTTTCATTGTAATAAATATATATGTATTTGCATCTCTTCTTTGAGCTAATGAAATTCAAATTTGATTTGCAGGAATTTAGTTTCCTACATTCTTAACCCATTTTCATGCCCTGACATAAGTTTTTTGAGCACGTGGTCGTTCATTCATCTTTTTAATTCTCCAGTGTACTCCTTACACTGTAATTTTGTTTTAAGCTGTACAACATAGCCAAGGAACAAATTATTGGTTGGCGTCCACCTCAGCAAGCAGTCCCATCACTAATTTTCTTTGCAATATAATGCATTGGCTGCACGATTAGAAATGGCGTTGCATAGTAGTAGGTCTGTAGGAATTTTTTGGATTTTGAACCCAACACTTGACACTGCCAAAGTCGGCGGAGGCTATTCTCCCAATAGAATGCATTGGCATACATAAATACAGCCATGTGTTCATCTATGTCCATCCGCTGCCACATGGCAGGCAATTCAATAGTTAGTTTTTTTTTTTGCAAAATTTGGTGTTAAAAAACACAGTGTGAACTCACGACCTTTTTAGAGTTTATGGAACTCTGATGAAAAACAAATGCACAAGTAATTGCAAAAATCAAAATAATTAACAATAAGATGCAATATGATCAAGAATTCACAAGGCAAGAATGGCTCCAAATCAACTCGATGCTCCATAGGTAGGCGGATGCAAGTTATGTACATGTAGAAGGTGAATGCGTAACCTCCTCCAAGATCAACGGTGAATAACTCTCACTAACTGATTGTGGAAGTAGAATTGACTCCACACAACTAGTAAACTAACCTAACACAACTGGTAAGCTAACTCGACACAACTGGTACACCTAAGCAAGCATGTTCTATGAGTGTAGGAAAGCTCCAAGTAAATAAACAAAAACAAATACAAGGAAAATAAATATCCTACACTAACACCGCCCCCACCCATCAACACAATTCAGGTGGGCAGTGAAAAAAGAAAGTGGGACTTGACAACAAGGCTTGATGAGTTGCCCACGTACAATGCAAATCTCTCATAAAGTGGAGAAAAGGAGAAAATCCAGTGGGAACCCCTCCCCCAAAGAGAGAAACGAAGAAGTGAAGAAGGATAGAAGCTTCGCCCCCCCTTCCCGAAGATGATGAAGTTGTTGATGTGGATAGAAGAATTGGGTCCTAGAAACAAGGCAATGTTAGGTACTGAAGTACATAAATCGATGAAATGGGAATAAATAAGACAACCCAATAGGAATCCAAAATTGGGTGAGGCACTGATAAAAAATCTCCAACAAGTAGATCTTGCCCCAAAGATAACCCTCCAATAAGCATAATTGGCCTTAACAAATATGTCCAATATTGTTTTTAAAAACCATCGGTTGGCCAAGCGAGCACATAAAAAACAGAGGACAAAGTCGACACTGCAAAAGAATGGAGAAGTTGTGTGAACATGCCATGCTCAAATAGTACGACGAGAATTCACAACTGCCACAAGGAAGACATAGTGCTCCTCAATATGGGTTCTAGCAATAGGTGCCTTTTTAGATACCCCTATACAATGCATGTACAAAATTCTTCTCAAGAGAAACACATACACTAAATGTGCTTATTGCAGAAAAAAGAAATGAAACGAACAAGTTATAATGGGGGAGTTTGGTCTCCTACCAAACTGGGCCCCACCCTCTAGTCTTCAAAATAGATTTCCGGAAATGAACCAAGTGATCATCGTCTTCTTCATCAACCATTACAAAAATCCTCCCAAAATGAGGCACTTTATAAGTTAGCGCATTCAAGTACAAGTACCCAATGAGTTTTGTAAGAACCCTCCCAGAATGTGACACTTTATAAAGTAATGCATTTACAAAAATAAAGTAAGCCATCATGTAGAGAAGGAGAAAAGATTCACTTATGACCAAAATAGTGCTCAAATCCGAGCCACTGATCAAAAGTTATAGCAAATATAATTTCCCGTAAATTATGGCTTATTTAATTAAAATTTTGCAAAGTGATTATAAAATGCTAGAAATGAGAGGAAAGGGGGTCATGTGTATACTTGTTGGATTTAGAAAAGAATGAAGAACACAATGGTTTACCTTGTGAGGGGGAATAGGTCTCCTACCAACCCGGGCCTCACCATTCATCTTCGTCGAGCAAAGATATAAGGTTTACAAACAAGCAAAACAATAATAGTGCCTTTTACAATGCCAATGATGTTGTTTTAATACAAAAACAATAACAATGAGCACGCCCCCTGCCCTCTCCTCCCCAACCACTTTTACATCAACTCCAAGCACCATACCTATGTTACCAAACCTATTACACCGTCACATTTGCTAAAGTAAAACCAATCCACATTTAACCCTTTACAAAAAAAATCAAAGAATGGATTGAAGTGCGAAAATAGGGAAAGTGTTTGACCGAGAAAATAGGTTAGAAGACCGAAGGAGTCGGTCAAGCTAGGGCTTATTGGAATGTGAGGTTGGCGTGTGAGTTGGAGACCAAACACGGAGAAACCAAGCCGTCGGTAGTTTGCTTGGAGGTCTGCATGCAAATGGAGGAGACGTAGCTCCAAAAAATCAGATCCATGTACAGGGAGATGTTGCGAGTGAACAAGGGGGATGGGCGAGTTAACAAGAGACAACCGAGCTAGGGCATATCCTGCGAGTGGAGGTACAGACCGCCGTCGAGGCTGTGAAGGAGGTAGAGGTCGAAGCCTAGAGGGTTGTCCAACATCACACGGATTTGAGCACGCAGGCAACAGAAAATAGAGATGCTGGGCCGTGCACAGAACAAGGTTCGATGCTTTGGTCAGGTATGAATGGTTGATGTGTTGTCGACCTGAGCAGCCGTCGAGCAAAGTCGTGTGAGCTGTAGGCAGAACCAGAGCATGCACCGGTCAAGGAGGCATAGGTTACTAGGGCATGAGCTCGTCCAACAGGCAAGGCACAGGTTCGAACGAGCGTATAGATCTCAAACCAAAGAGGAGCTGAGGTAGTGCCGATGCTGAGATGGTTCACCACAATCTTGTAGGGCAGGGACGATCCCACTAAGACCACCACGAAGGCAAGATCCACATAAACCACGCAATAACCCTTAAAACTGGTAAATCCGCCATGTAGTCTGCTAAAAATAGCGGTTCCCCCAGATTTAGCCACAAATAACTACATTAGTTGGAAAACTCCTACAGAGGTCCTCACAATGTTTTTTGCAAATTTTGTGATTTTGGTACCCCCAAATTTGTAAACCCTCAACTTATCAATTTGCAAACACCAAAACTCGCAATCTAATTAAACCAAAACAGAGTCAAATCTATTTGCACATGAACTATTAGTTTCACAAATGAAGTATTCAAAAACTACAAATAACTCAGTAATGACAAATATATCACTAGAATTGTTCTGATACCATATTAGAGTTTTTGGATTTCTGATGAAAAATAAATGCACAAGTAATTGCAGAAATCAAAATAACTAACAATAAGGTGCAATATGATCAAGAACTCACAAGGCAAGAATGACTCCCAATCAACTCAATGCTCCATAGGATAGACTGATGCAAGTCATGTACACATAGGAAGTGAATGTGTAACTTTTTCTAAGATAAGTGGTGAATAACTCTCACTAACTAATAGTGGAAGTAGAGTGGACTCCACACAACTAGTAAGCTAACTTAACACAACTAATAAGCTAACTCGACATAACTGGTACACCTATGCAAGTATATCTCATGAGTGTAAGAAATATCTAAGTAAATAAACAAATACAAGGAAAATGAATATCCTACACTAACAGAACCTCTGCTTGCTAATGCACATGCCCACTAACCTGACTAGAGTTTACCAAATGCAACTATTGGTTTTCAAACTAATATATTAACAAATAATATAATTGTGATTTGACCGCTACCTGCGGGACCCAACCATGCATGGGCATGCATGTCATGTATGGTGCATTTTATGGGGCATCAATGTTAGGAGGTGCATTTTATCGGGAGAATAGCCTCCGCCACCAAAGTTTGGGTCATTTCACCTGTTTACCTACATGGTTCCTAGAGAATGTAAAAATAGTAAAAATAGTGTTGGAATATACCAAATAGATAATTTCAACCGTTCCAAAGACTGGTGCATTGTTGTTTCGCTCTGATTTAAAATGTTTTCAATCATTGTTCCAAACTTCTGTAGACACTAAATCACACACTTCGGGTATATTTGTAGTCCTGATCACTTACCACTATTCATATGATTCCTAAGTAAGAAAATTACTAACTCACCCCTATCTTTGGCCATATTTTCTTTGCTTTCTGTTTGCCACTTTTGATCTTACACTCCTTGATTTCCCAATATTTATTTTTATACTTTGGAACTTTTCTCACCCTAGATAATAATGCCTAGCCATGATGCCAAATCCTAGGAATCCCCGTCCCCTCTGGGTGCCCCCGAACCTCTTTATACTTTGTCTCACATCTTTTTTGGGTCCTTTCTAGCTGTTTAGGACATCTTATATTTCTTGACTAGTAATCATTTTTCGTGGTTAATTACAAAATTCAAGTAAGATGAATCATATAAATATAAATTTATGTGACCATAATAAAGGACCAAGTACTAAGAATTAACTATCATCACCTAAGGTTTCATTCAAAGGAAATTTTAAGATAATTCAAGCACCCGTCTAGCTTTACATTTAAGAGAATAAGGGAATGTCATTCTTCTGCATACAATGCATAGGAGGGGAAGTTCAGTCTTTGATGCACACATCTATCTACATTTTATACATCTAGCTACTTACTCACTATCAAGTGTGACATGCACAAGAGCCACCTAGGGAAACGATTTAGACACACACACACACAAAGAACTACATTGGGCCTGAGATGTAGTGTAGTGATTAGTCATAATTTCACTTTGTTTGAAAATTGAGGATAGTCCAACCCCTCATTCTACATTATTTTAATTTTTGGGGTTTGATACACTTTTTGGGGTTTTGCAGGTGCATCTTATTCATTATAGGGTTACAGTGTGATATCTAAAAACTTGGTGTGCAACAATATACATAGTGATCAGGAAGTGACAGGACAATGAACATCTCATGTAACCCTGTCCAAACTGAATGTTTTATGCAGGTTTCGTTTAGTCAGTCAGATGCGCCCAGAGACAGGTCTACTGGCACTGACAAGACACTCCTTTACCTAGTCCAAATGTACCCTAGTCCTAGACAGATCTACGACACTCACTATAATTTTGTAAGATTTGATTGTGACACTCTTGAGTCTATAATCATGGCAGTTAGTCATTTTAGTATACATTCGGAAATTTAATTACGAATCAACTAAGTAATTCTATTCCTCTCATTTACAACTAGGGTTTCATAATTTCTATTGCTTATCTTTCTTGGGCTAGATCATGTATTTAATCACACTTATCCATTTTTATTCAACGCTGATACATATTATAGAATTAGACATATATTCCTTTTTCAATATTTTCTTAATCACTATGCATGTTTCTTTTTCATCACTTAAAACCTTGTGACTTGAGTATGTTTTCATGTGAGCTCAATGTAAAGGATCAATCCCCTTATCCTCATGTTGTAGCCTCCCCTTGGTGAATTTTTTTAGGATCACATATCCCATTTATTGTTGCCTAAAAAATAAAATGGACACGAGTTCGATAAAAAAGTGTGACATCCTCCTTCGCATTTTTAAGTTTATGGCTGATCACATAAAAACTATCAATTTAGCAAGTGTTTGGAGTACTTAGGAGTAAAAAATCAAACTCAAACTCTGCCTATTTCTATCCCACTGCCTCATGACTGCTATGGCACCCCCTAACTGCATTTTACGAGATATTTTTTCCCCTTGAGCAACTTAAGAATACACCAAGGTTAAAATAGGACTATGAGGGATTGCACAAAAGTGCATGATTGTCATCATGCATTAGAGGTTGCCCTTTTTTCTATTCACATTGAAAAACCTCAGTTGAACCCCAAGTTCTTCGGTGGCATTCACAGACCTTGCATCTCAATCTCTCATGAAATCTGCAACATCGCTATATCATTTAGTAATGAGGACATATGGCCCTCTACCTCTTGTCCCATCTATGTCCCCTTTTCCCTTATTTTTGAGGGTATAAATGACACCATTTGTACCGAGCATGTCAATCATTGGATAATCCGGTTTGAGTCAAACACGAGTTAAGGTGTGCAAGTAATTCCCTTTTAAAACAAATTGGCTTCACAGTTCAAACTGACTTACTGAAAATTCCACTTTTTTTGAGTTTCAAATAATTTTTTTCCCTCCCACATGCTGTCTCCCCTATGCTGTTATATTGCCTAAAAATATGTTAGAAACATCATATAGACTAAAAATGGAAAGTATTCTTCGTCTCTCCCAAACCCCTTGTCCAGTTTAATCTTTTGCTAGGTAGACCTTGGAATCATACAATGCATGCAGTCCCATCCATTGTTCATCAATGCATCAAATTCCAACTTGATGACTATGAACATACCATTACTACATTATTTTTAATGTCCATAAAAAGTTTATCATTATAAATAACTTGTTACTACTATTCTCATTCCTCCGTCGCAACCTATTCCATATAGCAATATTGATACATATGATATCAGTCAATCTAGTGCTTCACAATTTTCCTCCACTGCTCCAAGCACTCCACCGATTTCCACTCACACTATTGCTATCATTTCACCTGCAGTGTCTGCTCCTATCACCACTACTGCTCTGAGTGTTAGAGAGTATCATCATGATTTCTAGAACGGGAAGTGCACCTCCTACCAATTTCACATGGTGAAAGTAACTTATCCAGCATTATTTTGCCAACACTGATGATTCTAATGACTTTGAGAGTCGATGTCGTATGATCTCACAAAAGAAGGAGATTGTGCAATCTTACAGTGTTTCAATACAACTATTGAGGTCAAAGGAAAGAAATTTCATCATAGAGAACTCTCGTTGTTGATGGCCATGGTGAAGTAGGTTAATTCAAAACAGTGGGAGCTTCTACTAATGCTCTAGATCACAAATTATCTCTTCTATCTCTCATATCTCTGGACATTATATTTACCTCCTCATTGGGCAATGAACATTTTTCACACTTTTGTCTTGTTCACTAGACTGCCCTTATTTTACATTATAAAAGTCCCTTATTGGCAAAATATACAAAAAGGATCTTAATTTCATTCCTGAGTGACTATGTGAAAGGTCAGAAGTGATGGCTGAGGTGAAAATTCAGCATGAGAGGGAGACTGAAGAGATATTTTTGTGGCACACGCTCCTAAATTGGTACTTCCTCTGACACTTCCAAAGGGTTATCATTGAGTTGGTTTTTATTGAGGGAACTGTTGGACCTTTATATCATGCTACTATCTACAAGAAATAAGCTAAATTCTTCCGAAACTCATCATCTTGGCTATGTTCTTATACTCTCTCTAATTGGTATGCAAATGGATGTCCACCAAGCACCTTGAACCGATGATTAGTACACAACTAGAATAGGAACAATTTACGTTGTCTTTGCTCATTATATGAATCCACATACACTTTTTGTCTCTTATTTAGGTATTCTTGACGCATTTCTTACATGATTGATTTCTTCAATATTGGAAAATGATGTACCTACTATGGCTAATGTCATGTGAAATCTATAAGTCTACTCATATTAAACCCCCCCTCAATCTATTTCCTCGTATCCTCTATTACATCTCTTTAAATAAAATTCCTCCCTTGTACATTGTACAATTACTTTATCACAAGTTTAGTGGAGTATCATATGTGATCCCACGACACATAATGACACACCCAAAATATCTTGATTTAGTCTTTGCATTATCAATAAATGATGACGTACTCCCGTGCATTGGTTCACACTTGACTGTTGAGGGGCCTAGCCCCATGACCATTAGTAAATACTCACTTCTATGTCGCACAACAAATTCACACTTCACCAAGTAAAGGGCAACTTCATATATACATGAATCTACTCACTGCACATTTTAGGCACTCATGAACAACTTGGGGCTAATTCTTACATATACTACTACATGTATGCAAAGAAAAACATATCACAGGATTGCTATTTCCACGGTTCATTATTGACTACCTAGTTGAGGGGATCAACCTGAAATGAACCTCACCATCATCACTCATTCACTCTTGGGGGGGAAATCTAGCTTTGTATCATGTCACATTTTGGTGTGAATGGCACACAGGTTCAAACCATATTCTTATAATGTACTCATAATTCAATCAAATACAATCTAGAAGTATATAGAGTTTGAATATGTAAGTGCAACGCTCAGTGAGAATGCATATTATAGTCCATCGTTGAGGGTTACGTTTGACTCCTATCAGACTCATATTGAAATCCATTCCATCTCATCCATAACAGTAGTTGCATATCTTGTTCGCACTTAGTATAGGTAGTTATGTTACTCGTTACATGTAGAGGTTTATATATGACATGATAAACAAATATAGTGAAGTGCCATGTGACAGAGAGTGATATAGGACAGGAGACAAGTTCAGACCTTGAAAAGATAAGAAGTAAAGTTGTTAGGATGCAGCTAACACCTAGTTTAGATACACGCAACACACAAATGGTCCTGTCATCATCTGGGTGGTACCTGTGTAAAGAAGTTTCGGATTCAATGTTTCTCATAGAGAGAAAAAACATTTCGTACATCTATCAAGTGCTCATTTGTTTCCTAGCCTAGAATAAACCCAAATCTTCACATATAAGCTGTCATTATTATCTCATTATTTCTTACATACTTTCTATGTTTCTTACATGATAGTTATTTAGGTGCTTCACTAGTATATTCAATTGATCTGCAGTCCTCTTATTAAGATTTACAATGGCTATTTAAATCAGATTTACGTATACCTTATTTTTCATCTCTTTATCTTGTATATGCTAGCTTATCTCCACAAGTTATTATGATTGGGACCATGAGGAAAATTCAGGGGTATTATCATTATCATCTTATTATAATGTGTTGATTTTTGATCTTGAAGGATTTTTAGAGTAACATGTATCTTGTAATAGATATTGAAATGTTCCATGGATGATTATCATGATTTATAACATCTTGTATGATGGGAAAATGAATCTTTAACTATTTGGTTAATTATGTATGTATGGTTTGATTACTTGAGATGCATGTGATTATTTCATTTAACATATTTTATTAAGTAGGTATGATGCTTGTAATTGAGTGTGTAGGTGACATGTTTACATTGCAGGGGGAAATTAGGAATTAGGGGTTGCACCTCCATATTGCAAAATAGTTCGTTTAAGCTAAATCTATCCCCCTTGCTTGTTTTGGCCTTGTTTTACTATGTTGTAGACTATGGTTGAAAATATGGAATTCAACTTCTTAGCATGTGTTATTAGATTAATTGGGAACATTTATTTCACTTTTTATCTACTTAAATTTAGTTGGTATAATCTATATTTATTTGCTTGTTTTAAGTTACTTGTATGAGTTAGTTGCTTCCCACTTGTTTGAGATGGCTTGATTTAGTTTATTATTGATTAATTAGGTTTAGGGTCACCTAATAATTGATTAGGTGGGCCCACTACCCCCCATTTAAAGGGACACTCTTCCCCAAATCTTGAATTTGGGAAAAAAAGTGATTTTTTTGGAGTGTTTAGAAATTTGGGGGCTATTGTTTCCTTAGAATGAGCACCAAGGACCATACATATGGGTAGGGGGATCTTCCCAAGGCTCAAAAATTATTTTCCCTCCCTTTTGAAACCTTTCTTGTCTCCATAAACATTTATGATTGTGTCTTGTGTAATGCTTGGGATTTGTGGATGCATGATTTTTTTCACTTTCCTTTTTATTTATTATATACTTTTACACACTTTTTACACGTTTTGATCATGTATACATGTATTTGACTACTTGTTCATTCTTCTCTTTTGCAGGTATGTCCTTATGGGAAGCGTAGTCACACATGTGGAGACCGACAAAGAAAAATCATCCCCAAATCAAAGTGAAAATTAACCAAAGTATACCAATGGTATTGAGTCACTCAAGATGGGGTAGCAAAGACTACTTAGGTTCCACATCCTCCGCATGAACCTAAAATATTTCCTGCAATGTCTGCCTCTATACATCCATCACTCCTGCAATCTTGCGTCATTTCGCCAATTCCCTCTCCAACGCTTCATTATACTTGAGCCGCCTTTCCTCTCTCTTCGATTCTGCTATAGGATCTGCCATTTCTTGCCACACCCGCTTCAGTGCCCCGCGCCTAGTGGGAGTTTAAATAGCAATTGGAAACGCTTCTAAACTTAGAGTGATGATCAAGATCTTAATGGCTAACGCTAAACCACGCAAGAAATATCCTCTCGGTTCTCGCAAGAACTCGAACTTAGCAACCTCTGGGAAAGAATAAGTAGAAACTGCGTTCTCCAACGTGTAGCTAGTCAACACACCACTCCACCAACGATCAACATCACAAGTCCATATCAGATCAACATCATGAAGCCTCTGATAATCGTGTTGGGTCCAAAAACGAGGTCGATAATACCAACTCTTCCTCGATGTATACACGGACAACCATTCATATAATTCTACTAGAAAAAAATAAAATAACGTCTCATAGAGCTCATGATACAGATGCTCGTCTAAACATGTACGTGCATCAAACTCAGGTTAAGTGTTGAATCTCTGTGCAAACTCATCCTCTGTGTTCTTAAGCCAAGTCTCCACGTTGACAAGGGTCAAACGTTTTGCCATTTCACACCATTCTTGCAACATCATCAAAAGAGGTATCGACAACAGAACCAAGCTGTAGTCACTTTTCCTAACCCTTTAATTCCCAGGCATGTCAGAACATCACCCATCCTAGATTGATGCTCACCCAAGGCATGCGAAGGCACCAGATCCCTCTTCTATGTGAGATTTGTCAAGAATGTTACCATGAATGGCAGAGTAATGCACGATAGTAGATGCATAAATCCTATAACAAGAATAAAGAACTAGATCCAAGCATAGATGGACAATATTATGACTATGAACATCAAAAACATCAAGTAGTAATCATATCTAAACCAAGATCACTATAAAAAACACAGATATTCAGATCCATAAGAACTAATATTCATAACAAACACCATTATATTAATCCACCATTATTATAGTAGTCAAATACATCACAAGATCCATAAACGGACCAGATACATCAACATAATAGCATTATAACCCTACAATCACTCTGCTCAAGAAGCATTCCCACACATCTCTCTCTCTCTGAGATCTCTCTTCTCTCCCTTCTCTCTCTACTCTCTCTTCTCACTTGTTGTGCAAATCAATACATATCAAGAGAACTATGGGAATCTTCCCCTCACCGCCTATTCATCACCTAAGAGTAGGTCACATGCTAAATGTCATCATGCCCCACTATACTCGAGTACTCTAAACATGAAAATTCTAGCTAAACAATAACTAACTCCACTTTACAACTCTTAATCCTATCATGATAATCATATCCTTAAGTATTATTTTCTTGGGCTACAAGTATCCATGCTTTAACCTTATCCATAATCAAGCCTGACTCCATCTCCAAGTGTTCCTCATTGCAACTATGACTATGGTCCAAAATGTGGCTAAGTCCCGAGCTTATTATGCCTGGGTGCAAACCTCTATGCTTGTCCTAAAGTTACTTTGGCGCGAGCCCTTGCGCTTTGCTGACACGCAACAAAACCCTTTGCGCCTCAAGTACTTAGTCTTTTTAGGGGCTCAACATATGTATAATATCTACACTAAGTAACTTGTGGGAGTGGTATTTTACTCCTAGAGAAAAGAATATAAACTGAAAAGTGAGAAGAAAATAATGGATAATGAGAGAGATAGAGAGAAGGAGAAGAAAACTTGCATTTCAAATAATTAAAATAGGATTTGATTCTAGTTTGTAAGGAGATCATTTAATAATATAAATACTTCTCATTATAATCTTAAATACATGAAAATAATAAATAAAACCAAATACTTGACATAAGAACACACAATACCACCAAGGCTACCATTACACAAAGCTCAAAATATATCATCGTATTTCTTCATAAGAATGAGTACAAAGCTTGATACACTCTTTTTTCTCATAGTTACTCTTGTAAAAAAATTATTCAACATAAAGTCTATCTAAAAAATCCCTCCATGTCTTTAACAATTCAAATTTCCTCAAGAAATGTTAAAATAACCTTTTATAATATCATAAATATAAGAAATTAACTCCAAATATCCTTGAAGAACTCCCCTCAAGAATTCTTTCAAGTTATTCCCTCCAATTAGTAAAATAATTTAGGTGTGTAAAATTTCACATCAAATGGATTACCTACACATATTCATAGCAAAGAATACCCTATTTTTTAGCTGCATAGGATATCAACTAAGTCATTATACTAAAAATATAACCAACATTAATGTGAATTTTTTATAAAATAAAATGACATTTAAAAAATATATAAGTTCACAAGTTATAAATTAAAAAAAGTGATTGGCCGATATGAAGTCACATTTTCTTATTGAATCATGTCTTCAAATTTATTAAATTTTATACTGATATGGTTTTCTTGAATTATTATATTTAGGGGTGTGTCTAACCTTAGGCAACCTAGGCAGTTGCCTAGGGCGCACAAAAAGGAGGGCGCCAAAATTTCTAAAAAAATTTCCAGGTGGCACTGGCAGGTCAGCTAGGCAGTCTGAGTTGGCTCGGGGTTTTTTAAAATTTTACAAAAAATAATTGATATCAAACCGAATTTAAACGTCCAGTTTGTCACTACACTGTACAGACTACAGTTTCAAATTAGTGAATCCTAATATGGTGATTTCTCAAGCCTCAGCTGACAGCGCTGTTACAGTTAAATGTTTACAAATTACAGTCAAATTGTAGACCTGTGTATTTTTCAGTGAATCAGTGATCTATCATCTTCATCTATGCCGTTGCTTTATCATTGAAATCTTCAAATTTCAATACTTATAAGTTATAAGCCTCACTGAAGCCTGAGCGGCTGAATGAGGCTAGGAGCCTCGGCCCTCACTGCAGACTGCAGTCTAGCATTTGCAGCTGCTCACTTGCTCAGGCCGCTGCCCGCCTGACTTTGGATTGGAGTCTTGACTCTTGGATAGTTGGACTCTGCCATCTGGTCCGGCCTATCCTCTGGAGAAGATTGAACATCGTGATTCTCATTTGTGCTCACAGTCTATCATAGATAGTAGACTACAGTCACATGACACGGTTGTATCCATCTTTTATTTTTGCAAATTACAATCCATGATTTTACAGAAATATTACTTTAACCGCTGAGTTTCAACTTTTAACCTCGATAGAAATTTGAGCTTTCAAGCCATGTAAATGTTGTAACTTGTTGCCTTGTAAATTTGTATCCGGTCCTTCGGACTTCAGTTGGTTTGGACCGCCTGGCCACCACTTGCTGGTGGGAGGAAGATTTCAAAATTCAATAGGTGCGAACGACATATAGGTGGGTTGTTGGTCCTGGGTGGGAGGGGGATGCACGATCCGAGTACTGCCTAGGGTGCTCGGAAACCTTAATTCGGCCCTGATTATATTATTCATTTTGGTTTAAGGAGTGAGAATATGGAGTTATTAGTCCCTAGTGGCGTTGAGAAGCAACACCCCCACATAGTCTGGGGGTAGCACCCCTAGTGCGTTCCTTCTCACGATATTGGGATGGGTTGAGGGGTTTGAGCTTCAAAGTGAAACATAATTTAAGATTATGGTGTCCTTTGGAACATACTAGGTTTTTTCATCTCCATACCAGAAAAAATTCATTTTAGGATTCAAGGATCGGGGTATAATTTACATGTCAAAAATGTATGTTACAGGAATTTGAAGTTATTTGTACACTTAAAATATCTTTTACGGAAAAGACATATTTTTTATATTATAATTTTAATCTTGGGGATTGGGATTTTCTTGGTAGTAAAAAAATATGCTTAAGGGATTATGACTACTTTTGTAGTCCAAAAAATTGATTTAGGGATTTAGGTTGCTTTAATATTCTAAAAAAATTGATTTAGGGTTTTAGGTCGCTTTTGAAATCTAAAAATATAAATCACAATTTCAAGCTATTTTGAAAGTCCAAAACTCTAAGGTGAGGGTTTAAGCTACTTTCAAAGTCTAAAAATATGATGTGGTGTTTCAGGATGCTTTCATAGTCTAAAACTTTGATGCAAGGTTTTTGGTTGCTTTTGGAGTCCAAAAATTTGATGTGGTGTTTTTGGATACTTTCATAGTTGAAAAGTATTCTTTTCTACATATCGATTCTGAAATTCCACCTTCTCTTATTTCCTTAAACCCTTAGCCATTTTTAAAATTTCTTGATCCCTATAGGATTTTCAGATTCATTTCATGATTTCAAATTTAATACATTTTTTTGAATGTGACCATATTTTCTTGATGGACTCAAATTTTCACCCAATATCAATTTTGGGAGACAAGAGTTGGCTCTAGCTTGGGGACATAGTTTGGGTTGGATTTTCAATAGGATTGAAATAAAAATAAGCTATGAATCACCTTAGAATATAAATTTTTCATACTAGCTCCTTATCTATTAGGGTGCGGAACTACTAACATAAACATATCACTCAAAATTTACATAACTTAAACTACATACGAGACCCACAAATAACAAAGAGGGAAAAAAGGAAATGAAAACACACCAAAAATAAAAGAAAAAACACTCACATAGGAAATAGAAACAAACCAAAATACTAAACACCTACAACATGTAGGGGATGACATGATTTCAATGCTTGTTCAACTTTAGATGTTACCTATGTAGGGAAACACAAGATGGAAATGATCCATAGACCCATTGATGGGTTCAATAATGTAGTATCCCTTCCTCAACTGCTTTGGAGAAACAAGTGAGGAAAAGGATCCCCACATGTTAAGGAAAGTGAATGATGCATGTATTTCCCTGATTCAACCTATATGATTCCAATTAGAAGTGAAGATATTTTCAAATGTATCATCATTCTTGTTATCTTAAATCACTTCATCCTTTTTCCCTACTATTTTCAAATTTTAACCTTTCCTATTATTTTATGTCTCTAACATTGCTATCCTCCAAACTATTTCCCTTTCTCACACACAACACATTAAAGCAATGGCTCCTCTTGTATAAGTATTCTTTGAAAAAATTATTCCCTATATGTAATTCCTTCTTCGATAGTTGATTTTTTAATCATTCTATGGTAGGTTTCCACACTGCTTAAGACCACTAAAGACATTGTGTTGATCAACAATTGGAATTATATCAAAACAACCCTATTCCAAATAAACCACTCCATTTTCACCTCATGTATAATATTATGATCGTGGTATTTCTCACATTGTGTCTCATCCTCTTGAAAGAAGATTGAAAAAAAGTACAAGGAAAAAATAGGAAATCAATTAATTTCTTGGTAACCATTATGGTCCATAATACCTTTATCTATTTCAAAGTCCTCTTTCTCTTGAATTGCATCATCTATGTATAACTCTTACTTTTTTCCATTTTTAATTCATCATCAAAGAGGTGTATTTCAACAAAAGGAAAAGAAAATATCTCATATTCACTTAACATGTCCTTATTATACATATTAAATAAATTGTTTGAAACAAGAACTATTTTTTCAAAGATTCATTGGGTGTCCCTCCTTTCTCACAGCTACTATCTTTAATCACTTTCTCATTCACAAGAATCTATGCCCATGATTTAGTCTAACTTCCTATGCAGAAACTACATCTAGAACCAAAGACAAAATATTTCCAACCTTAGGAGCCCACATGGAATCTTGATGTTCATACACTAGTTATGGTGCATTCAAATATTCCTTTTTCATAAACATATGAGATCCATAGTTTGTTCTTACATATAAGTACTAGATATAGAATCTTTATCTATCAACACTATGTACTTGGCCTTTAGATGAAGTTCCAATATTTGTTTCACTCATTTCATTAGGTTCATTACATATGACCAATGTAGTTTGATTTCTCCTTGAATATCTTATAATAATATTCTACTTAATAACATCCTGTATGTTGCTAGAATATCAACTATGAGGATAGTTGTTTTCAATTTTTTCTCTAGATAGAAAACTTGAACACATTTGATTTAACCAATCAAATGGACTTATTTGGTTTCCATTGAGAAAAATATTATATCTATCTTAGTAAGTGATTTCACTTTTTTGGGAAGTTAATCTCACCCTTTTTTATTTAATAATGTTATAACTAACATACATAAAAAGGATGAATAATGTTACAAGTGGATATTCTGATTTAATTAACTTATAACATTAATTGCACATATAAGAATAACACTTTTCAAAGTGAAGATTGATTTAGAAAATATTAAAATAAAAGGGAAAGAGTACACTTAGTTGATTATGTGTCGATTTGGAAGATTCTGGGTGGTCTAAGTGTAAGAATAGGTTGATATGGAATTGGAAATGCTTCGTTGTTGAAACTATAATGTGAAACTGAGCCTGGTCAAAATCATACAAATCATTCCAAAGTGTTTTTATAGTTCTGACCCTTCTGTATAGTTTTGTATGTGCTTATAATTTGGGTATGAAAACTCCTAAGTTCCTTTCCTTCCCGAAAATGTGGGTCACTATGTGTCGGTCTTCTTCGCTCAACTTTAGGATGGATATGTAAAATCTACTCAAACACTACAAACCTTATAGTGTAAGAATTTCCTAAAAAATAAAGTTAGGTGGGTTATGGGAACACATATGCACCACCAACATCACCACTACTATAAAGAGGGACCAAACCACACATCATTATCCTATCATGTGATATCTACCATAGTACAATCAATCTTGCCAATCATGCTTTGAAAATGCTTCACTTGAGTTTCACACATGCTCAAATAATTGGGAAGGGTCACTTTTCTTTCTTGTAAAATGAATATGGATACCCCTAAACCTATAAGGAGGCTTTAAATTAGTAGATTATGATTCCCTAATATATGTGCATGAGTTATTTTATAGTTTAGGGAGCTTTGAGTTACTTTAGTACTTACTTTTACATGAGTTCTTAAAGTGCCAAGTTACCAAATGCGGTATGATTTACTTGATTATATATAATTTGAAGGTTGTTATGCCGTGAAAGGACAACCAAGGGGGTATATTTTTTTCATAAAAATGTTATATAATTGAAATAATTATTCAAAACATGCTAGTCCAAAACCATACAATAGGGTCGGTATTGACATTTTACAAAATTGACCAAAATTGACATTTTTAGACTAGAGAGAAAATTGTGTTTTTACTTCATAGGCATAAGCATGGATGTTTTTATATGTAATTTATGTAGTTAAAATTAAAATAATAATGACAGAGAGGTGTTAAAAGATAAACATGTCCTTAGGATGACTAGGTAGAGGTGTCCCCCTATGGATGATGACTAGTGTTGTTTTGGGATCACATTTCTCTTTTTCTTCCTCCTTATCTTTCTTCCAATTTTGAGCTATCATGAATAAATAATTATAGTGACTATTGATTTCTACCACTTCTTCATCATGATCTCCACCACTTGATTTATATTCCAAATACCCAATATTGTATTCACCATCTAGTTTTTCAACCTCAAGTTCTAAAAAATATGAAGTTTCCATATCATCACATTCTTGAACTTAAAAGGAGGAATTTTGGGAACAACCTCATGGTGAGGAGATTAAAGTGCCAAGTGTTTTTGTAGTGTTGGCAAGTGGTTGCAATTATTATTGTCATTGCAAATAGTTCTTCTTGGAACATCTTCTTATAGGGAAGCTAGTGCAATTTTAAATAATTACTTCAAGTCAAGGAGATTATTTTCCAAATTTTCTACAATAAGTTATGTAGTACCTTGATTTCATATTTTATTTTTCATTCTTTATAGGATGCATATTTATCTTTCCAACCAATTATTGTATATATCTTCCCCCTGGGTAGATATAGACAAGCGGAAGAATATGGAAATCAAAGAAACTCGGACCCCGACATTTATTGAGTTTCCCGCAGATGAAAATGGATGTCGACATGAAAATATATGCGCCAAGGCGCAGGTTAAGGGCGCATGAAAATGGATGTCGACATGAAAATATATGCGCCAAGGCGCAGGTTAAAGGGCGCATGAAAATGGATGTCGACGTGAAAAAATGTGTGCCTTGGTGCAGATAAGGGTATGTCGACATAAGGATGGACGCGCCAAGGCGCACCTTCAGGAGGCGCAACATTTTGAGCGCTGACATGAAGCAGACCCTGGTGTAGATATTCAGATGGCCATAACTTTTGACAGGGAGCTCGGATTCATGCAAGGTTGGACTTTTTGGAAAGATTACAAGGTCCTCTATCCAACTAAGACTGGATATATTTAATTGGGTGGGAAAACGTTCTTAAAAGTGCAAAATACAGTTCGCCACTTTTTAGTTTTGTTAGGGTCCTCACCTACCACCATAATGAGATGAATTAAATGCAACCTGGAGGTGGTTGGGGTAGATTTGGATTTCCTCTCTCTTCCCTCTCTCATTATTCCTATAAATTGTAAGGAGGGGCTTCTTTCTAAAGGTTGGACATTCTTGTTTTGCCCCTCCCTTCTTCTCTTTGACATGTGAATTTGTGGAAGTTCAAACCTCCCATTTAAAACTGTAATGCAAATTTGCCTCTTGGCATTCTGTAGCATATTGTATCAATCTTTGGAGCAAATAATGCATGTCTGTGGATGATTCTCAACCCTCTCTGTGTTTATTTGCGTCCTCCTGATCTTTCACTGCAAACCCAGTTATTTGTGCATGATCTTGCATTACATTTTAATGGTCTGTGTTTATTGGCAAGATAGGTGTTCTTCATTCCTCGGTGCATCACCTTTGTTAGTTTAGGTTTATTTTTATGCAGTCTTCTTACCCTGTCTCCTTGGCAAGTTAGGTTAGGTTTTGAGCAAACCCTCTGCATTTTTTACGTGAGCATCTGAATAGAGGAATAGGAACCGACCTTCCTCCGGAGAGCTTTTCCGATTTCGCAAGGTCCCACACTTGGGAAAAACTCCATGTTATGCAATCGCACTGAGAGTCTCAACCCATCGTGTTGTAGACATTCAGGGGTGCTGTGATTCGCCTTCAACACCAATATTAGATCATCTTCAACTTTAATGGCCAAACATTAGGAAATATTTAAGTAAGGCAATTGAGATATTATTAGGGTAAACCCAACCTTAGGAAGATTATAATTGATGAAGAAAACCTTTTTATTTAATCCATTGGGTATGGATGATTGAGGTATATTGTTGTAAAATTTTAAAAAAATTCTCCCATAGGTTAATGTGCATGTTTCTTCATTTATCTAATCCAAGTGGGCATGAACATCTTCTTTTTCTTAAGTATTTATTCAAACTACATCCTCATTGTAGCCTAGTTGGTGATGTAATGAGATATCAGAAGATAAAAAACTCATCTAATGCATATTTTAGTGTTTCCATAAAAAACTTTAGACACATCATCAAGTTCAACACCTAAAATCCATATAAAAAACAAGGCTACAATTGTTCATCAGGGTAATATTTTCCATCACCTCTATACTTGGGAAACAATTTCCTTGAACCCACAAGAAGTGAATGTAAGGGTCTAGTTAGAGACAATGGATTGATGGTTGGTTCCTAAGGTAATACTATTATATTTTGAAAATCAACTGAAAACATAAATATTATCTCAAAAAGGACAAGATCTTGCTGACTAGTAGTACAACTTCAAGTTCTCTTTCCTCAAGTCTTGATGAAGTGCTTACATACTTTTTATTTTTGTTGAAAACGAAAAAATATCTTTATTCACCTACATAAGTTTTATCCCCTTCAACAATATTGGAGAACTAAAAATTCTTGTAAATAATAACTATGAATCCTAGAGTTCTAAAGATTCATTTTTCGATTATGTGTAAGACATAAATGTTCAGTATGGGAGTCACCAAAATCTATTGGAAAAAAAATTATCACAAAAAAATATAGTACTTTGATAATAGTGTGTGGGAAAAATTCCCTCATCGATTTTGAGGGGAGGTGCCATTTATTGAAATCAAAAACCAAAAAAGAAATAGTATGTACAATATATACATAAACTAATTTGTAGGGGTCAAATTTTATTCTCGAAGAAAGGAATATAAATTGATAAGAAATAAGAAATGAATGGAGAAATGAGTGAGATAAAGAGGGTAGTTGAAATATTACATTTCATATAATTAAACTCATAACTTATTATTTTTTCAAGGAGATTAGTTAATATAATAAACACTTCTCATTGGAATCTTGCATGTGTGTGAAAATAATAAAGAAAAACAAACATATGAAATACAAACACATGCTATCAAAAAGGATACCATAACACAAAGTTTCAGAATAACTCATTGTATTTCTTCATAACAATGAATTCAAAGATTCATAAAATATTTTATTTTCAAACAAGATCTTGTACATAATTATGGAAAGCACAAATTCTATCCAAAAATTACTCCAAGTCCGCAGTAGTTCAATTGCATAAGAAAATGTTAAAATGTCCTTTAATGTAATATAATAGACAACATAAAGTCTCTCCAAATATCCATAAAGAAATAAATTCAAGAAATATCTCAAAGTAGTCCCTCGAATTAGAAAAAAGCTTTAGCTATGTATTTGTTCCCATCAAATGAATTGCATACACTTGTTCATAACAAAAATACCCTATTTTTCACTTATATGGGATTTTTACCAAGTCATTTTACTAAAAATAAAACCAACATTAATGTGCACTTTTTTATAAAATAAGTCACATTTAAAAAAATATAAAATTACACAAGTTAAAAATGTAAAAGTGACTCGGTGTATAAACAAGTACAAGTTAGGGATTTTCTTCCCTCATGTTTTTCTTTTGGTCTCATGTCTTCAAATTTATGACCTTTATACTAGCACAGTTTCCCAAATATATTTTGTTTTTAGTTATGGGAATAGGGGTCTAGGGGTGGAATCCCCCCACAAGGTCAACCCTATCATAGAACATATCAAGGTCAAGGGGAAATACTATGAAAGCCGTGCCCAATTTGAGATTTTCACAACCTTTGAAACATATTGATTTTATGCATCTCCATGTTAAAAATGTTCATTTCAAGATTCAAGGATAAAGGTATAATTTGCATGCCAAAATATTTATTACAAGAATTTGAAGCTATTTTTACACCTAAAATACTCCTTGGGTAAATGCCTAATTTTTCTATGAAAATTCTATTTGAGGGATTCAGAATCCTCTAGAATTATAAAAATATACTTTAGGGATTATGATTTATTTGGGAGTATAAAACTATTCTTCATGGATTGGAAATGCTTTAGCAGTCTAGAAATTGATTTAGGGTTATGGTCTATTTTTTTAGTTCAAAAATATGACTCTAGGTTTCGGTATGCTTTTGCAGTCCAAAACTTTGACGTGGGGTTTAGGGCTACTTTGAAAATCCAAAAATATAATAAAGGGTTTTTTGATACTTTCATAATCTAAAAATATGACTTGGGGTTTATTTTTGCAATCCAAAAACTCTGATGCAGGGTTTTGGGCTATTTTCACAGTTGAAAAGTCCACTTTTCTACATGTAGCTTATGATATTCTACCTTTTCTTATTTCTTCAAACCTTAGTATTTTTTTTTAATTTCTTGATATTTGTATACGTATAATATTCATTTCACAACTTTGAATATATTGAATTGGATGGATTATGGCCAAATTTTCTTAGTGGAATCAAATTTTCACCAATGTTCAAGTTTACATGACATCATATCTAAATAGATAATATAAATTTATCCAAATATTAATGTAGAGCTTCATTCATCAAGCACATGAATGTAATTAGTGCATTTTTCAACCCAAGGCATAATAGACCATTCACAAAGTACCTCTTATGTTTTTAATGTTATTTATTTGTTCATCACCTTCTCTTATGTGAATCTAGTGATATTATCTCTTCAAGCCAATCTTTGAGAAATACTTCACACTAATCATGCAGTACATCATATCATTGCTCCATATAAATGAAAACTTACACTTATTTATCTTGTTATCACTCACTATCTATGCACATTATCCATTCATCATTTTTCTTTGAGGCTTCTATTTATGGTTTCACATATGGAATCAAAATCTCATGGTCAATCCTTTGTCTAATAATATTGAACTTACATTTTGCATCTCTACATTGTCTTATGGTATCAACATGTGTGTTTTTTTGTTTGGTAGAATCAATACTACGATTAAATCCATTTGATGATTTATGATTCTCGTTGGTGGTAATTCATCTCTTATATCATTAAAATAATATTTGTAAATTCATCAACCAATTATTTCACTTCATGTGGAGGTGTCTCTTCCTCACCTTTAACTTTTATGCCCAAAATTTGTGTAGGTTTTTCTACAAGTATAAGATAATTACACTTATTCACCTCAATAAGGAATTTGTTTCCTAAAACAATAATCATTAGTACTATTTTCTACTTCTTCACACCTATCCTTAGTGGATTCAATTTTTTATCTCTATATTTCTCCACCAAAATGTATCTATTTATATAACCATCATGATTTACCTTGTGTTCAAACTGCTAAGGTCTTTGATGAAAAATATGGCAAGAACCTATAGACATTATATCATACATATATTTATCTCTATGTAAATTTTTTTAAAAATTCACTAAGTATTTATCATTCACCAAAAACTAATGATATTTAAATAACTAATAAAAATTATTTTTACTATGATGTTCTAACCTCTTTAATCAATTTATTTATTTCATGTAAAACATGTTATTTGTAATGTCACTATCTATTATTAACTTGCAAAGTTATCTCTGCACTTACAAATTGTTTTGATTTTTTCCTAGGTATAAGACTATGTTCCTCTTTCATATGTTTCAACAACAACCTCTTCTTCATGAGTGGTTATCCATATTTTAGGTTTATTAGTGTGAAGCACTCATGCAATTCTTTCTTCATCTTTTTGTGCAATATTCACACGCACACTTTAACTAGTATCCACATGTGTATCCAGACACTCAAATTTTATATGTTCATCTTGTCTACAATTGAAACATGTGTTGGTGAATCCAAGTCCAAATATTTAACCTGTTCTTTTGAAAAAATTTCTACATTTTTGTGCACCATCATCATGCTATGTAGTAATTACCTCTCCTTGTACATAATTTCCTCCATCACTAACTTTTGCACAACCATGCATGAAATTTACCTTTCCTCATGATATGTTTTTTTATTATGTTCCAATTCATATTCTACCTTTAGTGAACAATGATAAGATTACTTAGCATAATGTACTTTAACTCATATTGAATTTCCATGCGTAATATATTCATATAATATGAAATATTTTAAGAATCATGTTCAAAATAACCAAATAAAATGGGTAGCTTGTAAAAGTATTACATTTAGTTAGATTATTTTTTAAAAAATTGTATATTTGTGAACAAAAACATGTGATATTTTTTCAGAAAGAAAATTTCCTTCAATTTCACCAAAATTTCATTCCAAGTATTGATATTTTCTTCATCTGTTCTCAATTAATCAGCTTATACATGTTCCCAGCATGTAGATGTTTGATTTCTCAAAATTTTAGAAGATTTAACTCACCTTAGATCCTCCAAGACTTCATACTCAAAGCCTTTTTCTAAATAAATTATCCATTCAATGAGATCATTAGGAATCGATCCTATGGAGTAGTTAGAAACATCAACATTAGGCTTACTTTTCACTCTTGTGACATTTTTTATAAATTTGTCTTCATGTTCTTTAAATTTTTCTTCCTCTTCAAATATTTCAAGTGAATCATAAATGAATTCCATATTACTTACATCATATATCACTATAACATTACGACATTTTGTTTTCTTTGTATCTTCTAGAAAAACTTGCATGTCTCTCATAAAAACTTCTAGATTTATATGTTTTAGTGTCTATTGATCGACTAAAATAATGGATTTTAGAAGTTAATCTAAACAATACAACAATGAAATAACTAGTATAAAATGAAATATAAATGTTAACTAATTTTATTTTATATTTGAAATAAAATGAAATAATTGAAATAGGAGGGAAAAGGTACTAACCTGAAATGAACTTACCTCGCAGTGATTTGTAACTAGACTGGATAATGCATAGGAGGAATAGAGTATGACAGTACACCTCAGAAAGTTGCAGCAAATGAAGATTTGGCCAGATTGGGACGCCTGGGGAGGATTAAGGTGCTTGCAAGCGCCTTGGTTTGTAGAACAACTCACAACTTGAGTCTGAGTTGGTTGCTAGGTCTTTGCAATAACTCACCTCTTGTTGTGTGGATATCGCACTAGCTTCCTTGATGTCACTATATATCTTTAATGAATAATATCCTACAAATCCCACACAAAAGCATCAAACCCTAAAAAAAAGATGCAAATGAATGGGTCAAACTATCCTCAGATGCCAAATGGATGGAATAACAATTGAACGATGTACTACATCTCAGACCTGATGTAGTTATTTGTGCATCTGTGTGAAATCATGTGCCTATGTTTCTCTAGTTCCAATCAAACCAAAGTAGTGAGCAATAACTAGATGTAAGATGCAAATGGTGGATGGAATACAATGAATACAACCCTTCTTCTGCAGTATGTGATGCAGAATAATGTCCAAATGTAGTCCCTTACCTTCGTAGATAGTCAGCCCTTAGTAGAAATAGTCCCCACTTAAGATAGTGTGTATGTTGTGTTTATATAGGGATATATTGCTCAATTTTGGAAACTAATGACCCGACATGCCGAATAATACCTAGGGGAATGAGAGGGAAAACTACCAATACTGATCTCAAAACTCTAAATGAGAACCAAGTGCAACTGGGACCATGGCACCTAAAAATGAGGATCAGAGTGTTGAATGGCGCCCCAATCCCTTCCTAGGTGCCCTAGTAAAATAATAGAGACACCAAATGAGTAAATAACGATAGTTGAGACTCCATGAGAGATAACCAGAACTGTGTAAGTAACTGACAACTATGTAAAACAATCAATGACAATGATTGACTAAAATGATGGTAGGACTAGGGGATAAACCATTAGTGAATATTTTTCTTATACAATATCCATATATAAAACAACATACTTGGTAGTATAATCATAGCAGTAAGTACGTGATTTTGTGACTACATTTCCCCCCACTTTATGTTGTTGAGTTGAAAGCTTGGTAACATAAAATAGATAGAAATGAGTACTTGAGAGAAATCTAGTGAGTCCCATGTTGTAGTAGATTGCAAAAATGTGGTAGTAAAAATATTCCGAAAGAACCATATAACGTGTCGAACCATGGATCAACGCATCGATCCATGCAAAAATAAAATAAAAACTATAGTATCATGGTGAAGTGGACTAAAATAAGAGTGATGATTGTAATGTTAGATGTTTGATGATTTTGAATGCGTATGATGATGATAAGATGGGGTAGGGAGTGATCAATTCCCAACTTGATTGTGTGTATATGAATAATTGACTTGAAGATTTGGGCATCCTACCGCCAGAGGAAGAGTGTAGGGAGAAAGGTGTGTTATTATCCAACATGTAACTACATCCTCAAGATCTAGCAACTGCAGATGGACTCAGATCAAACATTTGTGGTTTTTGGATCCAGATAATTTTGATCATACATTTGATCCATATAGGAGTGGTATAGGAAAGGAACTCTTTCCCCCACTCCATGGGTGTCACCGCAATGTGATGGCTTCTAAGCTAGGTCATCCAAGAGAAAACATGAAATGTATGATGGCTTCCAAGTTAGGTCATTCAGAGGAAAACACGAAATGTACGATGGCTTCCAAGTTAGGTCATCTGGAAATATAGAATAACTTCCTAGGTTAGGTCATCTGGGTAAGTAATGAATGTAACTCCAAAGTTAGGTCATCTGGGAGGCTGTATATGTTATATTGTTTTGATTGAATGATGGTTGTTAGAGTTTTGAACACATTTGATTGATTGATTGTCTTGATTGGTTGCTTGTAGAGAGATTTTATGCTAGTTGCCGCCATTCTATGTCATTAGGGGGAATTGATAGAAATTGATGAGTGATCACATGGAAATATTCTGTATTTTTTGTCTCTGGGTTAGGTCATTAGGGGGAAGTGATGAAATTTCACATATAGAAATTGTACGTTTGTTGCCCCAAGTTAGGTCATTAGGGGGAATTGATGGTGAAATGTTACATGATAAATTAGTAAATGTTTGAAAATGATGAATTGGTAGTGTTGATTGATCACATGGTGATGTAAGGGGGATTATGACCCCAATGATATGACCCCCTTTCAGCGAAAGGGGAAGTGATGATAATAATGAATGCTAAGCCAAAAGTAAGCACGAGATAGAGAGGAAGTGATAGAAATTTCCAAAATGTGTTCAAATTGAATGAAAGACAATGTTAAGAAGATATAACACACGTGTAATGTGTATGGTAATATGATAGGTGAAATTCTAAAAATAACACCGCAAATAGTGTGCACATCAGAGTAGAAATTCTCAAGATATGATAAAAGCATAGTAATATGTACTAATTGGGAGAATAAGCATGAAATAATGACCATAGTAAAGTAGGTGAAGAAAAGTAACTATAAGTAGTGAAATGAATAAGTGAGTAGTCACTTCATTTTTCTTTGATGTGATTTTGAGATTGAGTGCTAAGTAAGCAACAATGCTATAAGTGAGAGCAACTTGTCCTAGCCGGTTTGAGAGGGTGGTGACCGATGTAGCATCACAGACGACGAAAAAATTGGTAAGTAAGATGTTTTTTAAAAAAATGTGTGTAGTACTTAGTTTTATCATATTTTTGCAAATTTGAGATTATGAAGTTTCTCAGAGTTTTATACCTAGACAAGAGTGGTGAGGGCATTAGTGACCCTTGGGACAGGAGCGCCCGGACCTGGGCACTAGTGTCCTGCTCCTGGGAACCCCAGTACTACATCTGGGCACCCTGGTCCAGAATGTGTATATTTGATCTATAATGGTGCAATTGAGATTTCTAGTGTATAGTAATGTGATAAGTGAATGTATTTGGACTTGTATAGTGTTCTAACATGTGTTTGTTGTCATTTTGTGGTGTGCAGAGGGATATTCACTCAAGGGAGTTCTGCGTGGGTCATCATTTGAGTACTTTTCTTGGGCTGGGCTTGTCAGATGATGAGTGGGATGTTATGGACCGTGCTGACCTGCGGCACATAGCATGGATGGGGGATGTACCCCATAATATGCCTATGTTGACAGCATTATGAGAGAGGTGGTGTGTGGATACGTGTACATTTTGGTTTCCTACGGGTGAGATGACAATTACTTTGGAGGATGTGTATCGTATAATGTGATTTATGATTGTTGGGGAGAGAGTACAGGTTATGCCATTGGAGGATATGGAGAGACAAATGTGAGCTGCTAGACGGTATTTTGTGGGGACTCAAGTACCTTCCAAGGCCCATATCAATTTGGATGCTATCTTGAGGTCAGGGGTTCCACGCTTGCGGAAGTTCATCACCATTGTGATTACTTCATCTATAGCAGTAGAGGGAGGAGGTGTAGGCATCTTGTATAAGATGCACGATATATGTCAGTGGATAGAGGAGGAGAGCACTAGATATGTGTGGGCATGGTGTGTGTTGGCCCACCTATACAGGGATCTATATAGGTTTACTCATGATGAGCATGGTGGTGGGATAGGAGCCACCACACTATTACATGTATGGGCGTATGAGCATATAGCCATGTTGAGGCCAGTTGGAGGTCCACGAGGAGAGTGGGCTAGGCCAGAGATATATGTGAGGAGGTGGATTAATGTATGTGGGAATAAGATGGACACTAATACTTACAGGGCATTGATAGATAGGATGGGGCCCAAGGTAGTTGTATGGAGGCCATACCACAATTATGGAGGATGGCCAGAGGATGCTTGTAGAGTTGCAGTGTATATGTAGGACTATGTGGTTAGAGGATCGATTTCCAGGAGTGGCCAAGCTATTCCAGGTGGAGAGAGTATCGTGATAGTTTGGCATGGCTCAAGATGTGCCCCAAGAGCTATATATATGGTTGAAAACTATTAGAGCACCTAGGAGAGCCAAAGCTAGACAAGGGCCCACATGAGAGTAACTAGTACCTCTTGGGCTAGATGAGGTAGACATGGTGATAGAGCTGATAGAATCAGATGATGCGGGGTGTACAAAGGAGTACCACACATGATGGGTGACACATAAATGGGTACTCTTGTTTCCCTTGTTTGAAAATGTAGCAAGGTTACCACAGGGAGGAGGAGGAGAGGGGGAATCCCATGCCCCCGATAATGTAGCAACAACTATAGCTGAGTGTAAGTATTTATATAGTTTTGTTGTGTACTTTTTTATTTTCCTATGTTATAACGATGGTTATCTAAGTTGTTGTGTTATTTGTTTTTTAGGTGACACGTATTGGTCCTTGATAGTAAACACATCCATCTACACATTGACATGGAATGTGCCATACTGATGTACTTGGTGGAGGGATAGTGGAGCAAGTGGACAATATCGTGGGTGAGTATGCCCATTTATTTGAGCCACTGGCCATAGCAGTGGTGAGATGTACTGTGTTGCTAGGCGAGAGGGATGAGGCATGTGAGGAGACTTGACGAGCCAGAGAGGTGGTGGGTGGTGGTCCCTTAGCGCAAGATGTATTTACATGATACGTGGATTTACAGTGTCAGTTTTCATAGAAGTCTATAGAGGTTACCTTATTACGGAGGCAAGTTGAGAGGTATCGAGGCCGCTAACAATGGCACAAAGTTAGTGGCGAGGCATCTAGTTCTAGGGCTCTCGTAGTACCTAAGAGCGATAGTGATGATGAGATTTGATTTGTATTATTGTATATGATGTGGGGGAGTTTCCCCCCCAGTGATGAATTTTTTTTGTAATGATGAGTTTATTTGATATATATATATATATATATATGGATAGATGTTATTGATATATGATGAGTTTATTTCGTTGTTTATCAATGTTGACACAATATGACTCAATGTTTGTTGTTGTTAATGTGTTGTATATCATTCTTGCGTATTGATGTAGACTCGCACTATAATGTTGATAATGATAGACAAAATGTGTAATGTGAATGATGATAGATAACATATGTAATTTGATTGATGAGTTAAATGAAATGTTTGTTGAATGGAATTTGTAATGCGTGGTTAGTGTAATAGATAATGTATGATTGCAAAACTAATGTGTCGTGATTAATGATAATGTAATGAATATGATCATAATATGTTAGTATGATGAAAATAGGAGAGGGGGTAAATTAGTGATGCCCCATTGAGAAATATGTGAATGAATAGGAAGTCATTTAGTTAAGAAAAACCCTCAAATAGTCAAGAATGAGCCGCATAAGAACAAGAGTGCATCATCGGGAAATGATTGAGTGTGTTGGATGGATCGATGAAGTGCATGATAAAAGGTTCTTAGAAAAAAACCCTCAAAATTCATGTAAGAACCATAAGAACACAAGTGCGTCATTGGGGGATAAGGTGATAGTAATCACCTACCAGAGACCAAAGTGGCATGAAGCAACGGAAACATGTGGTAAAGAAGCAGTGTGAACATATGAACCGAACTGAATATCATGTGAAGCAAGTGGTGGGATGGGTGAATGTGGAGGGTTGTGGAAGCCAGTGTGACACAGTAAAATGATTGTGGTGGATGAGATGGATAGTGGATGTGATATATGTGATGGTGTAGCAATGTATAGATGGGGTGGAGAGTGCACATGAGTGGAAAGATACAACAGTGGATGTATAATAACCTTAGCACTAGATGGAGGAGACAACTCAACCCGATTAGAAATGTGTAGATGAGGTAGAGGAGAGATGGACCACTCACATGAGCGAGAGCCAAAGGAAATGATTCCCTTATCCTCTAATTAATGTAATATTTCATGAAGGGCGAAGTAATCATTGTCCATATGGCCATTGATGCGATGATAATTACAATAGGGTTAATCATGCTGATGTTGTAGACAATGTTGTGGATGATGTTGATTAGAGGGAAAGTGAATTAATCACTTAGTAAGTAAAACACGCAACACATCATGTGGTCAAGCATGATGAGAAAAGTACAATGGTTCATGTGAAATAGATGGAGTAGATGGAGAAGTATCCTATCACGGAGGAGGAGAAGAAGTATGCTTCGGTGATGGAGTAGGTTGAGCTTGCTTGCTAGGTCGAGGTGGAGACTATTGTAGGACGCTCAATTGATGTCAATGGAGGAGCACTAGATGATACAATAGTAGTGAAGGTATGTGGAGGAGTAATGACATGTGTCAAAATAATATATTATTCTAGGTCTATGACTCTATAGGACATAAGAGTGAATTACTCACATGCATGATATTGCAATCATTTTAAAGCATGGGAATCAAACCACAAAATAAAATGAATTACTTCTCTAAATCAATAGGAATACTAGTTGATGCATACAAGCATTGAACCTTAAGATATAATCCTTGATAGATTATGATGAGCCCTGATGTAACATAGGTAGGTGGTCATAAGTAACTCTAGGGCCATTATTGGTGATAAAATGATGGAGGAAAGTGTCCTCCATGTCATAGTAAGTACTAATGGACCCAAATGGAAGATGAGTGTACCATTGTAAAGCCTCATCAATAAGACTATGTCGAAAGGCCTTAAGAAATAACCTATCATTAGAATAGGGGTCCATAGCCATGTGGTAATGTTGGAGATGTAAATGAGGGTCACCAGTACCATCAAAACATGTGAATGTAGGCATGATAAATTCCTTAGGAAATGCAGAGTTATGAATCTTCTTGGGAATAGGGTTACCATGTAATGAGTTGTTGTCAATAGAAGCATAGTAAGCCCTACTTTCTAAAGTGAGAGATTGAACCTAAGATTTTAATTGACCTATGACATGCATGAGGGATAGTATATCCTATGAAAGAATAATAGAAGATGGCAATAATGTATTGAGTAATTATAATTTACCATTGCGAGCGATCATGGGAATATCAAGAGAAGATAAAGGAGATTCTGATTCTAAAGGCACACTAGGAGTAGGTTACGAAGAATCTATAGTCGATCATATAGATGGAATACACATAGTCGTTGGTAGGAGTAGCATCAAAACATCCTGGAGGAGGTGAAGCAACTAATGGAGACACAATAAAGGGAGAAGATGAAGTAATAGGTGTAGATGATGTGATAAAAGGAGATGAAATGGTAGAAGAAGAAGAACCAACAGATGGAGATGACTCATGCACTATGCTAGATGTAACCTCAGGAGAAAGTGGTAATGGAGATTCACACTCAGCAAATTGAAAAGTAGGAGAATAATGGCTATCAACCGTGTCATCAACATCTTCTAAAGGCTCAGATATGAGAATGTCATTAAGCATTACTATCAATAGGGTCATCAACATAATATGAAGGTGTATGAGAACTAGTATGTGATGAATGATGAGAAGCAATATTAGAAGTAGAAGAATCATGAGATGGAACTATAACAGTGGTTTGAATAGGAGAATAATTGGTATGCACATGTGAGCGATTGTCAATACCAAGCATGTAATCGATAAGAGAGTCATCTAGAATTTCCTTAGAAAGATCAGAAGGAGGATCACTAGTAGCCATATAGCATGGTGTACAATGAGTAAAGGCTACCGGGTCCTCAACAATACTAATGCCAATAGGAGAATTTTCAAAACTAGTAGGCACATATTGTTGACCATCTAAGAGTTGTTTTTGATGTCATCTGGCATAGTAGGATTACTATAGAGAGCCATGAGCTCAGCAATGGTAGTGTCATCATAGATAGGATTGATGCACTAAAATGAGACATGATGGGCTGAGAAGAAGATGAACTATGCTTAGCCATTAGGGTTTGAAGAGGATCCTAGGGAAAAAATGTTCTAAAGTACGGGTTCACCAAAATGATTAACTAAAATAATGGATTTTAGAAGTTAATCTAAACAATACAACAATGAAATAACTGATATAATTAACTAATTTTATTTGATATTTTAAATAAAATGAAATAATTGAAATAGGAGGGGAAAAGGTACTAACCTGAAATGAACTTACCTCACAGTGATCTATAACTGGACTGGATGATGCAAAAGCAAAATAAAGTATGAAAAAGATATCTCAGGAAGTTGCAACAGATGAATTTGGCTAGACTAGGGCACCTAGGGGAGGATTAGGGAACCTGTGGGTGCCCTGGTCTGCCGTATGGGCACCCTGACCTACAAAACAACTCATAACTTGAGTCTGAGGTGTTCACTAGGTCTTCGCAATAACTCACCTTTTTCCGCATGGATGTCACACTAGCTTCACCGATGTTGTTGTAGATATTTAATGAATAATCTCCTATAAAACCCCACACAAAAGCATCAACCCTAAAAAAGAAAGATGTAAATGATTGGGTCAAACTGTCTTGATCTGCCAAATGGATGGACTTACGATTGAGCACTGCACTACATCTGAGACCTAACATAATTCCATGTGCTTGTGTGTGCAATGATTTTCCTAGGGTGCCCTAACACCAATGACACCAAAGTAGTGGGCAATAGCTAGATGTAAGATGTAAATGGTGGATGGAATAGAATGAAAAAAACCCTTCCTATGCAGTGTGATATAGAATAGTGCCCAAATGCAGTCCCTTGCCTTAGTAGGTAGCTAGCCCTTACTAGAATATTCCTCCCTTAAGATAGTGTGTATGTTGTGTTTGTACAGGGATATCTTGCTCAAATTTCGAGACTAATGACCCAACATACCAATTAGTACCTAGGGGTATGAGAGGGAAAACCAAAAAGAGTGACCTTGAAACTATAAATGAGAACCACTTACAACTGGGAGCAAGGCACCTAAAAATGAGGACTGGGGTGCCGACGGGAGCCCCAACCCCTTCCTAGGTGCCCTAGTTAAAGACTAGAGATGACGAGTGAGTAAATAATGATACCTAAGACTCCAAGAGAGATGACCAGAACCATGTGAATAACTGATGACCATGTAAAACAATCAATGACAATGGCTGACTAAACTACCGATAGGACTAAGGAATGAGCCATTAGTGAATACTTTTCTTACGCAGGATCCATATATAAAACAACATACTCGGCGGTATAATCATAGTAGAGAACACAACACATTTGAAATAGAAACTTGAAATTAAATTACTTTAATAAAAAGGAAAATATGATTAAAAAAACTCACAAAATGTAAAAAATTAATATTCTTTGCGTCAAAATAGATTATTGGATCTATTATTTCTAACCCAATGTCTCTGAAAGTATAGCTAGACAACAATACATTAATACCGATTATTCTAGAGAGCTCATGACACTCGACTTGCTGCTGATTGTTGAATACATGCATATGGGAATTCTTATTTGGATAAAACCCACTTACATTACATAAAATACACAAGTAACCATATGACATTCGAAACATCTCAATGTTCTACGTAAGATGGGTTCCAAATTATATTACAACTAAATACAATTGAGTTATCTTAAGTTTTATAATTGTGAGTTATGTGCACTCATGCCATCTCCTCAGATAATATTAATGATTTGAAATTCTAAAATTTATTCTCCACTACACATTCATGCAAAATACTACATGATAATTCTAATGAAATTGTGAATTTAATGGTAGATGTGTTCCAGTAATATGAACCCATATTAGTAACATAGGTTAATGAAAGTTATCCTTGTGATGTCATGCACAAAATAATGTTGATCCTTTTTTACATACTATTTATTCTAGAAACATACTTTTGTACTATATTACTAAAATACATTCTTATGCTATCTCTTGAAATATTTTCAATAATCTAGAAGATACCAGAGACCTTTCTTATCTCCTTTGGATATGTTTCAAATATAAATAAATAATGAAATTTTACATAACACTTATGTATGTATATAAACTACATATAATTGTTATAAACATAGGCACACTACCAAGGTAGGTGAATAATAAAAGAAAAATATTTGTGTACTAATCAAATGGTGAAAATCATTATAAATAATAGTTCATGATTATAGGATACAAACTCATTTATAAAGATAGGTGTATAACTAGACTATCATGAAAAAAATAAAAATGACATGATAAAAAATTGCACAATGTTAAACTTAGATTATTTTCCTAACTATCATGGTTTGGGTGATGCATGATTATAAGTGAAACAAAATTTTTCATGATTAAATTCCCTAATAATCAACCCCATCCTTCCCAAAGTATACTACAAAACCCTATAACTAACCAACCCCAACTAGTTGGAACCCATGATGCTAAAGCCTGGTCATATGATAATCCTAATGTTTCGCAAGAAAATTATAATCCTAATCCTGATGTTTCCCTTTTAAGTGACTCGAGGAAATTTTTTTTGAAAATATAACCAAAATGGTTGAAGAGAAAGTGTGATAGTAGTAATAACTTCCACAAAGTATACAACTGAAACCATGAAAATGTTATAGAGTGATAAGCCTCTTTCTCTCCCCTTTGACCCACATAGGGTTGGAACTTATAGTCCCATAGGTTTGGCATCTCTTCCCATAGAAGAGGTCATTATAATTTCATGGTGTGAGTCTCAAATATTAAAAAGGCATCATATAGAACCAATTGGTCCTCTCTCTTGAGACAATATATCGGTTATCCTTTATGATGGGTAAATTACCTATTGGAAAAATTATTTGAGGGCTCTATCATGTCGACATTTTCTTAATCTTAATTATTTGTGATTAAAATAAATTCATTTATTTTAATTAAATATAAAATCTATTTTAATATTTAAAATCTAAAAAGGGATGAGGTTAAAAGGAATATAATATTTATTTTATAAAGCTTATTTAAAAAGGTAAAAGCTACACATATATGTTAAATATTTGTACTTTATGGTGAAATTCCCAAAGCTATTAAATAAGATCAAAAAGAAAAAATATAGCCAAAGCCTTTATTAAAAGGTAAATTTGCATGCATAATGAGAAAAATATGTTTGGAAAAGTATAGGCAATAGTTAAAAGGGGAACAAACAACTACCAAATAAAAATAAATTGATTTAAAAATCTATTAATTTTCCTAAAGCTGCATCGAGAAGCTAGAATTAATTTATTTTCCCTCTCCTCTCTTCATTGTCATTCTATGAAAGATTAGAGGCTCCATTGTAATTGAAAATTTGGATCTTTAGAGTGCTACCACATTATCTATGTGCTTAATCTTAACGTTTTAGTTAAAAATATAAGATGATTGAATTTATAACAGAAGTCTGATAGGACTATCCATGTTAGTAGTTCAACCCTATGGTCTCATCATACTAATCCACAAGATGGATATAAAATTATTTTGTTTGTTTAAATAATTATATTGGTTGACATTTTTAATAACAATTCTAGGGTTAATCTAATATAGGTATTACTTACTCATATTAAGGTAATTTTTGAGCAACACATATATAAATCACAATCACAAACTATGTAATGATAATTAGATTTCTCTGAAAACTTATAAAAAGGAAAATACAATAGAATTAGGGTCAGGTTTGTATAAAATATTCACCCGAATTTAGACTCATACTATGTGATAGTGGAATAAAACTAACTAAAAGTTCTATGCAGTGTTATAAACATATCTAGAAAATTTGGGGATCTAGAATGAAGGGCAAAACAATTATCTTAGTAGGGGATTGGCTAAATAGGTAAATCCATATTTTCCTTGATGAATGTTTCCTTCGAGGTTTGAATCTACACGGTAACTCTAACATCTACTTTTGAGATTTATTTTGATCTATTTATTTATCTAAGTCTCTATGACGATTATTTTTTATTTGTATATTGTTATCAAATTTTCCCCTAGGGGTATAATTGGACAACGGGGGTACATAGGACCTTGGAAATGGGAAGGGCTTCATGGAAGAACTTGTGGCCTACATGCAAAATTTTATGCTTTGAAGAACAATTATAGTGTTCTGGGAAGGTTCATGATCATTTTTAATCATCTTTAGTTATTTTTCCCTCTTATGTGTCTCGCAGGCTCAAAGCTTGCTTAGAGTATGAAAAATGCCCATAAAATTTAAAATTGAGATAAAATCAGTTTGTAAGGCTCAAGTAAACACTGAGATAGAAATAGCTTGCCAAGCAGTTTGACGAGCTTCTCGGCGAGCTAACGTGAGTGAATGAGCATGGGAGGCCCTATAATCTCTGGCAAGTTAATGTTTTCTTGTGGTTTTGAGTTAATGATTAGCGGCTCAAGTGTAAACGTGAAGGCATTGACAAACTACAATATTGGGTGAGGTTTTAAGACAAATGTAACTTGGCCAAGTAATGTTGATAGCTCAATATGAGCTCATTTTACTATCTAGTGAGGTGCTCTGAACTTAATGTGTGGTATCAGGAGCTAGGTGTTTAAATTGGTGAGAGCTCCTGATATGACTCAGGAGGCAAAAATATAAACAAAGATCTCAACATTTAAGATGTTGACTCGACATTAGGTTATGGCAGAAATCAAGAAATCATGATAGAGAGGAATGATCAAAGGCATGGATAGTGTGACCGATTCAAACATGCCACGTCAAATTGAATCAGGCTAAGGGCTCTTGGAGAGTATTACATCTGGGAGAAGCTTGGATGAATTGTCGAAACAAAGTGATTCTTTGGAAAGGTGTAACTTGACTTAGTTAGAGATTGGGGAGAGATTCAAGAAAACATCTCAAGCATTGGCTTGTTGAGTCGGGTACCTCGGTATATTGAGTAATGCATAAGAAGCTCACAATCATGTTAAAAAAAACTCGATCGACAGATGAGTAAAATGACATTGAGTTTTGAATCTCATGTCACGAGCTTGCTCAGTGAGAAGAAAAATCAGTGAGGTTCATGTCATGGAAAATGGATAGCTCAGTTTGAGCTTGCTAGTGCAAAATGAATGAACCGAGTCCGGATCATTGAGGTTGATGGTGAAGCTTGAAAGCAGGGTGACTCATCCACAAAAATGCAAAGAGATATGAAATATGGAGAAACTTGCAAGATTTATAGCTTGACAAGATGGAATGTGATAGATGTGAATCGAATAACAGATAAGGTTGGTTAGCCAAATGAAATATGATTAAATCTAGATCGGGCTTGCTCAGTGGCATGTAGAGTTTGGTGTATGTAATATCTGTGTAAGAATAGCAAGGGGCTTGTCAAGTGACCTAAATTCAAGCCAAAGAAAGGTCAATTGAGCATCTCAGTATGAAAATCAGGCATCAACACAGGATAGAATGGTGAGTATCTTGAGTCAATGTGTCAAAGCATCGACATGTTGGGTGATAAAGGCAAGTAACTAACTCGGCGATGTAAGGCGAGCTCAGTGGTTAAGTTTGGTGAGTGAGTTGTTTGAAGATGAAGTTAGCCAACTCATGTATACTCAAAGGAAATTAAAATACTTAGTGTTGGCTTTATAGTTAGGAACGTAAATGCATGGCTAAACAATTTTTTTGGAGATTAAAAAATATCATTGCATAGCTCAGTCATAAGAATTGTAAGGTCAAACGAACTGTTTCATAGGATTGAGTCATCAAGGACTCAGGCTTGTAGAAGATCATGATCTCCTTACCAAAGGAATTTAGCTTAGTACCTGGAGCCAAAAAATGTCCAACGCCATCACATGAAGGAGCTCTAGCATCGAGCTAATTCATTGCTTTGAGGATATCGCTCATAGAAGGGAAAAAAAATTGGCCTTGACATAAATGAGTTGAAAATGAAATGAGTTAGTCAAGTCGAGATTTACAAGGAAATGAAGGATTGTTTTGAATGAAAAACTCATAAACGAAAGGTTGTGAGATTATAAAGCACGAGTTTAATTTGTTTGGAGTTTAAATGTATCAAGGAAGAATAACTCATGTTTGAGCTAAGGAACTTTTGAAGTAACATTACAGAGAAGTCCATTTTCTAAGTCATGGCCAATCCACGTGACAACAAAAATGAGCTAGCTCGGAATCAATAGTTTAAAGAACAGCTCATGGAGATGAATGTGAGCTTGACAAAATAGTTGAGAGAATTCACGAGGAGATCAAATGATGAGCTCACATAGAGATATCCGGACTTCACGAATGAGTTTCTCACGATGAAATGAGAAGATCAGGGTCAAGCTCGACATGACGAGGGAATGCTTAGTGTTAACTTGGGCATGGAAAATTTTTAACAAATTCCGAGTTGTGGTATCATGGCAGAAGTGGGTTTCAAGAAATTTTGGGCCTGTAGCCTAGTTGAGTGGGCCAAAATGGTGCCGAAATCCTGCACTCCTTTCTCTTCTATGGGTAATTAATAGGAGCATGACATGGTGGAGGTTTGAAATGAAAGGGCCAATGATTTTTTTCCTAAAGGAGATCAGAATCACCATGAAAATGTGGGATAAGTGGGTGATACAATGTAAATCTCTAAGTGAGTCATTTTGGATCACCGAGGGGTAAAGTTTGAGTTGGGATTGCAGGGATTGAGAGCTAACTTGACAACATTATTGCATCATCAAAATAGTGTTTAGATTCCCTGCCCCGAGTTGGAATGTCAAAATTGTGGTAAGTTTCCAAGAGCTCGAGGAGCCAATACATAGATATATGCATGGAAAAAAATGAGTTGACCTCCAAGTTGGTCGAGCCAACGTTTTAGGTCCACCGTGGATATTTTCCAACAAGGGGGAAATACAATGGACCTCACTTAGCGAACCATATTGGGGAGAAAGAAATGGTCAGGGTGTTTTTCGAGTTGGATGTTGAACCACATGTAGTGATGGCTTACTGAGATTGTAGTGTAATGTTTTTCCACCAATAAAGGTAAGGCCCGAGTCATAGGGAGCACATGCATTAGTAGTTTCTGACTTACATTTATTTCAGACAATGCAGTGGATTTTATTGGTCTAAAGTTGAGTGAATGGGTTATTAAGAATGGGGTCTACCTTAAGACTTGTCTAATTACTATCTATAAGGAAACATATTGGGTGAGTCTAGAAATAAAAAACCTCACAAGGGTTATCAAGCGCACAATGGAGACTAATAGGAGGACTTGGCACACACAACTTAAAACTTATTTATGGGTAGATCAAAGCACACCGTAAAGGGCCATCGGAAATTATCCTTTCATGCTTATAAATGGAAGAGAATAAAAAATTTTGCTCTCCTTGGAGTTACCTTACTTGGAGTTAGCTCATCAGCTTGAGGTTATGGAGAATTATCTTCTGATAGTCATGTTTTCTAAACTCATGGAGTTATAATAAGTATGAAACAAGGCTATGAAGACCTTAGAGTAACATCAGGCTCAGGTTAAGAAATATTTTGATAAGAAGGCATACGACATGAATTTTCAAGAGGGAGATTTAGTTCTCAAATGGGATGAATATAGAGCCAAACCAGGAAAGCACGCCAAGTTTGACACTCTCTAGAGTGGGCCATACATCATCACGAGCTGTAAAGAGGTAAATTCATTTAATCTATCTAGGCTCAATGGAGAAGAGATGCCCATTCATGTGAATGGGATACATCTCAAAGCTTAATTTTGAGATCATTCCAACGCCTGTATAGTTTAGTTAGGTGTTTTCCTCCAAGTGCTTTTTGCACATTGTTGTGTGCTGTTATTGGTTTTGATTTCCTCATTGTTGTGTTTTGTGTTGTTTTTCACACTATATCATCATTAGATGTTTTCATAGAGAAGAAGTTTCAAGTTTCAAAAGAGTTTCAGATATACAAGGTTCCTCAAAAGCTTCATCCAAAATTTCACAGTGTTAAGCATTCGTTAGTGTTAGTATATTTCCTACCTAACATTACTAGAGAGTTCAAGATCATGTATCATAGAAAGTAAGATCACTTTAGGATTCCAAAATTGACTCCATTTCTAATGGATGACTAAAGGCTACTGGAATTATGCTTAGTAGGCAATCATCCTTGAGAGCTCGCCAAAAATGTTATCCAATTTTTCCCTTGGGGTAAAATTGGACATCGTGGGTACATAGGACCTTGGGATTGGGAAGGGTTTTATGGAAAAAATTCGGGCCTACATGCTAAATTTTATTATTTGAAGAATAGTTACGGTGTTCTAGGAAGGTTTAGGATCATTTTTAATCATCTTTAGTTATTTTTCCCTCTTATCTATCTTGGAGGATCAAAGCTTTCTCAGAGTACAAAAAGGGCCTGTAAAATTCAAAATTCAGATAAAGTCAATTTTGTAAAGCTCAAGTAACACTGAGCTAGAAATAGCTCACCGAGTAGTTCGGTGAGTTGTTCAGAAAGATAATGTGAGTGAATGAGCATGGGAGGCCCTATAAGCTCTAGCGAGTTAATGTTTTCTTGTAGTTTCAAGTTAATAATTAGCGGCTCGAGTGTAAACATGAAGGCATTGACAAGACACAATATTAGGTGAGGTTGTAAGACAACTGTAACTTGGCCAAGTTAAGTTGATAGATTAATATGAGCTCATTTTGCTATTTGACGAGGTGCTTTGAACTTAATGTGTGTTATCAGGATCTCAACATTTGAATCTTTGAGAGCTCCTGATATGACTCAGGAGGCCAAAATATAAACAAGGATTTCGACATTAGGTCATGGCAGAAATCAGGAAATCATGAAAGAGAGGAATGATCGAAGGCATGGATAACATGACCAATTCAAACATGCCATGTAAAATTGAATCAAGAAAAGGGCTCATGGAGAGTGTTGCATCTGGGTGAAGATTGGATGAATTGTCGACACAACGTGATTCTTTGGAAAGGTGTAACTCAGCTTGGTTGGAAATCTGGGGGAGATTTAGGAAAAAATCTCAAGCATTGGCTCATTGAGTTAGGTACCTCAGTATATTAAGCCATGCATAAGAATCTCACAATCATGTTAAAAAAGAATCTTGGTCGACAAATGAGTAAAATGACATTGGAGTTTTGAATCTCATGTCGTGAGCTTGTTCAGTGAGAAGAAAAATCAGTGAGGTTCATGTCATGGAAAAGGGATAGCTCAGTTTTGAGCTTTCCAGTGCAAAATGAATGAAGCGAGTCTGGATCATTGAGGTTGATGGTGAAGCTTGAAAGTAGGGAGACTCATCCACAAAAATTCAGAGAGCTATAATAGACCAATAAAATTGCAAGAGTTGTATCTTGACAAGATGAAACATGATAGAGGTGAATCAGCTGGCAGAGAAGGTTAGTTGGTCGAATGAAATACGCTTAAATATGGATTTGGCTTACTTGGTGGCATGTAGAGTTTGGTGTATGAAAGCTTTGTGTAAAAATGACAAGGGGATCATCAAGTGATCTAAATGCAAGACAAGGAAATGTCAATTGAGCATCTCACTATAAAACTCATGCATCAATGTAGGACATAATGGTGAGTGTCTTGACTCAATGTGTCAGAGCATCCATATGTTGGGTGATAAAGGAAAGCAACCAACTAGGTGGTGTAAGGAGAGCTTGGTGGTTAAGCTCTGCGAGTGATTCATTTGAATATGAAGTCAGCGAGTGCGTGTATACTAAAAGGAACTTAAACCACTTAGTGTTGGATCTGTAGTTAGGAACGCAAACACATGGCCAAAGAAAAAATTTAGAGATTAAAAAATATTGTCGCATAGCTCGGTCATAAGAATTTTAAGCTCAAATGAATAATTTCATAGGATTGAGTCATCAAGGACTCAGGCTTGTAGAATATCATGATCTCCTCGCCAAAGGAATTTATCTTGGTCCTTAGAGCCATTGAATGTTCAACACCATCATAGGAAGGAGGTCTGACATTGAGCTAAGTCATTGGTTCAAGGAGATCACTTGCAGAAGGGAAAAATAACTTGGCCTTGCCACAAATGAGTTGAAAATGAAACGAGTCGGTCAAGTCGAGATCTACATGGAAAGGAAGGATTGTTTTGAATGAGAAACTCATGACTGAAAGGTCGTGAGATTATAAATCTTGAGTTGAATTCATTTGGAGTTCAAACGTATCAAGGAATAATAGCTCATGTTTGAGATCAAGAAGTTTGGAAGTAACATTGCAAAGAAGTCCATTTTCTGAGTCATGACCAATCTACCTAATAGTGAAAATGAGCTAGCTCAGCATCAATAGTTCAAAGCATGGCTCTTGGAGATGAACATGAGATCAGAAAAAGGTTGAAAGAATTCACAAGGAGATCAAGTGATGAGCTCACATAGAGATATCTCAGATTCATGAATGAGTTGCTCACAATGAAAGGAGAAGATCAGGGTCAAGCTCGAAACAACGAGGGAATGCTTGGTGTTAACTCAGGCATGGAAAATGTTTGGAAAATTTTGAGTTGTGGTATCATGGCAGAAGCAGGCTTCGGGAAATTTTGGGCTCGTAGCCTGGCCGAGTCAGCTAAAATGGCACAAAAATCCTGCACTCCTTTCTCTTCTATGGTAAATTCATAGGAACATGACATGGTGGAGGTTTGAAATGGAAGGGCCAATGATTTTTTTCCCGAAGGATATCAGAATCACCGTGAAAATGTGGGAGATGTAGGTGATACAATGTAACTCTCTAGGTGAGTCATTTTGAGTCATCGAGGGGTAAATTCTGAGCTGGGATTATGGGGATTGAGAGCCAACTTGCCAAGATTGTTGCATTGTAAAAATAGTGTTCAGATTCCCCACCCCAAGTTGGCATGTCAAAATTATGGTTGGGTTCTGAGAGCTAGAGGATCTAATACATAGAGATATGCATGAAAAAAAATGATTTGAACTCAGAGTTGGTCGAGCCAACGTATCAGGTCCACCAAGTAGTTTTTCCAACAAACAAGAAATACAATGGACCTCGCTCGGTGAGAAAGAAATGGTCGGGTTGATTTATGAGTTAGATGCCAAAGCACATGTAGTGATTGTAGTCTAATGTTTTTCCACCAATAAAGGTAAGGCTTGAGTCACAAGGAGCACGTGCATTAACAGTTTCTGATGCCGAGTTTGTAGGAGTAAAAATATACATGTCAAATAACTAATGGCTCGCTGTGGGAGGTGAATGTGAGGAAATTTTGTCAACGGTTTCAATGGTAAGCCAATTCATAGCTCGACATAAGTGGGTCTGACAAGGAAGTGTGGCATGTCACTCAACTCAAGCAGGATATAAGTGGGCTTAACGATTTGAGGAACAACTATGCAAAAGATGGCATTTAAAACTAGAACCGACTTAAGTGACTGTGTTAGAGTGAAAAGGTAATTAGTGTAAAGCAGCGATTGGTGCAACATTATTGGGAACCTGCCAATGTAAAAAATGAATGTGGAGAGTTTTTTTAACCAAGTGCAAGGTGGCTCGCTAGTCATCTCGGTGAGTTGGCTGGCGAGCCATTTAAAAGTCATTATATAAAATCCCCACAATGTGAATTTTAACCAAGTAGACCACCAAAATAAAATAATATTTTAATAAAATATTATTTTTATTCTTAAAATATTTTATTAAAAATATTCTTTTAATTAAGTGGAGAATTGAATTCAAAATTTTGAATTTATGAAGTAATGGTGGAATGTTCTTGTGGATTCAATTAATGATTTAATTAAGTGTGAAGGCCATCATGTGCCATTATTCATGCCCCATAATTTAGGATTTCTTCATCCTGTCTCTTCAGGTGGATTTTTCTATAAATGTAAAGGGGGAACTCATTCCAAAGGGTTGGACAAGTTAGACATCTTAGATAAGTGTATATTTATCAAGAATCCTCTCTCTTTAGAAAGTTATCTTTTTGGATTGGGGAACTTTCACGCCTCCTTTCCAAGACTGTAATGACAACCATTGCCTCTTCTAAATGTAATGATGCATTGTGCATGTTGTTGAAGTAATAAAAGTGTATGTTTTGTGACTACCATTATTCCTCTTCATCTTTCCGCATACTTCTTTGTGCCTTTCTCATGTTTACAGATACACCGTGTAAGTTTAAGTTTCTATTATAGGTTTTTAGAGTTCTGTGCTTATCAAGTTGTGGAGTTCTGCATGCAGTTGAGTTGTGGTGCTTGTTCTCCCTTCTTAGTTTCATGCTTCTTCATTGACAGACCAAAAGATTGTTTGTCTAGTTGAATTTAACAAAGGGAACACACACTTCTTAGTTTATGGTATTTTGTTTACCCTTTCCAAGTTGTAGTAGGTGAAGTTGATTTTTTGTGCACAACACCCTCTTCAAAAAAACCTTCCCAAAGTCTAGCAATACCCTTCATTTGGTGCATCACCATCCATAGTATAGATTTAGTTTTTACAAATCTCTTTCCATGAAGCGCATGAAAATGTTAGTATAGGTCTAGATAACCATTTTATTACACTAGGATTAGTATAAAACTTAGTTTAGGAAGAGGAAGACGGCCTTCTCCGGTGGTTCACCTCGAGCCCAAGTCCCACAGCTTGAGAGATGGTCCCATGTTACCCAATCACATCAAATGTCCTATTCACATTCTGACCATTCACAAGGTGCAGTGATTTGGTGATAACATATATGTCATCTCTTTGTCTTAGACCTTTTAATATACTCATTTTTACCTAAAAAGGGTTAATAATGTTTAACATAGACTAACCTATTCATACCACCATTGTTGCAGTCATAATTACACTGCATAAGAATACTCCAAAGAGGGATCAAACTACACATAGTGTTCCAAATCCTATGATGATATGAAAGAGAAAAAATAAATAATATGGGACCCTTAATTAAACACTCAATAATTGGCAATTGTCACTTGGCTTGATTTTAATGCATAGATGTGTGATGTAGGGAAATAATATAGATGTTTTTATATTTAAGTAGTTTTTTTATGGTAAGAAATAAGGCATAGATTAGTCAATGAATGCACTTAGTGACCTTCATAGAGTGTGCATTTTATATTAGATCCTTAGATTCCCCTAATAGGTAAGTATACATGTGTTTAGGTGAATCATTTTAATGATTATCTACTCAACTTGACTTAGGTAACTTATGTATTTGATAAGATGACCATTGTAAGTACAAGGGAAATGTTGATCAGCCATGCGATAGTTTTTCAGTCAAACCTATCCTAGGCCAATGAAACCATATAGGATAAAAAAATATGAGATAAAATATGGTTTGTGAGAGTCTAAAGATATATTATTTTATAAAGTAAATTATTTCTTGAAGTGTTAAGTTAAAGAAAAAGTCATGAACTAGTGGAATCAAAGTCTATAATAGAGTAAAAAGATTTAAGTTTAGTTAATAGATAGGTAAATGGGATAATATCAAGATAAATTCCAAATTTATATTTCTAAGTTCCACATGAACAAATTTTAGGTACTACAATTTTTCCCATTTCATATAGTAATGAAAGTTTTGGATTGGAAGTAAAAAAGAGCATGTGAATATAAACCTCACATCCTAATCATAAGAGGATGATGTTTGAAACTAATTTTTTTTTCCCCCATACCAATTTAATGTAAATTATGCATTCACATGGAAAATACGTGTGTTAATTCTCAATAAAGATATAAAATTAGTATATGAAAAAGTGATATGTGTAAAAAATGACATAAAGCATAAAATGAATATAATTGATTACCTTAAGTAAGTTATATGGAAAATGTATAAACATACTATGTGATAACTAGAATTGGGATGATTTCAACATTAGCAATAAAATATAACCATTGGTGAACCACTTCCCTTGGTGTGCTATCTTCCTTTCCTTCACTACTTGATAGGGTGTGATTTGTTTTTGCTTCATGTGGATGACAACCCTATCAATGATAGAGTTCACTTATTTTATAAAGGATGAGTTTAGCTATGTACTCTGTAACTATTCAAAAATGTTTGATGTATCCATGAGAGGATGAAAATTTTGGTGGAGCATCTCAACATTGAAAACTAGATGCAATCTGAAGTAGGGTGGAAGATTAAGTTCAGATGAATTCTAAAAAATTATTTTGGTGATGGTGTATGGCCCATATTGTAGAGGCATGATTTTCTTGTATGGAACTTGGAGTCTCTCTTTTTTCAAATTAATCCATACCTTATCCCCTAGTTAGAATTGATGATGAGCTTGATGGGCATCATAACACTGATTTTACTTTTGGATGGATTGTTCCATAATACCATGAAACCTAGTTCTAGATGTAACACATTATTTCCAAAAAAATTGTTTCCTTATTCACTTTTTTCTACATATGGACAAATACTTATTCTAGAATAAAATACAATTCCATATTAATGGGATCCAATGGATGAAATCATAAACATACATGAAATGGGTTATGCCATGTGGACTTATGAATAACTCAATTGTAATTATGCTGGACATACACAAGACTTTCATATAATATACGTCGATGTTTAGAGTGATATATTTGAATAAGAAACACAATCATGTTCTTGATTGCCTCTATTTTCCCATCACTCTAAGGGTGGAATATAGTCAATTTTTTAATCTTTGTGTCCATTACATACTATAGTATAGAAAAAAATAATAATCATGATTCTATAATTGTTATATGACACACTGATGTTTGGAAGGCCAAAATAATCTCAAACATGCTCCAAGAATAGTTTTTTACTCTCCTATACTAATATTGTATTCTTACAAGGTGTTAAGATTGCCATTTTTGAGAACCTTTCAACCATCATAAAACATAGTCAGGGTCATGCTTTGTGGAAAGAATGCCTAACATGAAACCCGTTGGGATAGAATCCCACAATGTTACTAGAATAGAAGATGTGTATAGATTTGTTTTATTTTGGTTGTTTTGGAAATCATGTAAGTTGTGCAGGAATTGATGTATTTGGTGACATGATGAAAAAATTTGGCTAATAAATGTTCTTCTGGGAGAATGACACTATTTTTCTACTCCAAAGTGACCTGCAACCTTAATGTAGTGGGCCTCCCAAATCAATTTTTGACACTCCCCTATAGGAACACCATGGTGTTACATGTGGTATAAAAATCCCTTATGCAAATGATATTCTAAAGCATTTGTCTAGTCCTTAGCCATGGATATATGTTAGAAAATTTAGGGTAATTTTCATACATTTAAGGCCTCTTTGATGACTCATGTCCACACGAGTCATGAATTATTGTCATGGAGGTAATTAGGGGTAGAATCAAACAATCAAAAACTCATTTGGAACTTACCTTGTTATACAGAATGTTGATATGGAACTGATGTAGATAGGTGGAACACCTCTAGTTATAATCATTCTAAAACATCCCTTGGGTTTGTATAAACTAAAAATATTATGATCTATGTGTATGATAATCTATTTTCCTAGAATCTATTACTTTCACTATTTACAAGATTTCGCAATAGCATATAACTCCTTGTCATATGTCAAGTACAAGTTGATAGGGTTCTTCATCAATTTCTTATACCAAGGATTTGAAAAAGTGGAAGTCATGGGAAATTGTGAACTATAATGTTGTCATGTTAAATGTCTAGCATGCAAAATTAAAAATTTTGGCCATGAAAACTAAGCCACCACTTGAAAATTTCCCATCTTGATCACTGTAAATCCTTCCTTTAGCCAACCTATCCTTAGTATCACCATCATTCTAGCTAAGAGGAATGTGATAATTTTTTTAAATTTTGTTTAAATGTGCATGGATGAATTCATGAGGTTCTTTAATAATTCACTAAGAATTAATGGAAAACAACTTCCTCCAGAGGCCTAAAAAGGGTCATTTTCGACCATTTTGTAGTTGGTAAACACTCTCCGGAAGCCTACAAAGAAGATTAAAAACATTTTAGTCTGGTGTCAGAAAAATTGGAATATGTACAAGGAATTTTAGGAAAATTTTGTGAGAAATATTAATAATAGGAACAACTTGAATAAGACTGGGTCATTTTTGGCACATGGAATGAAGGCTCCAACGATGAAAGCTATCATGTGCAGATGATTTTAGGAGTTAAAGGAGTTAGGAGGTGAAAAAAGAATAAATGGAAATATCTTGGAACCCTCTACATGATGGAAACATCATTGCATTCCAAAACTCAAATATTTTCTATGATAATCCAAGACACAACAATTACCCCTTCTATTCAAGAATGAAATAGGCCAAAAAAATTAAATTGCAGATAGAATTGGCTATTGATAATGGATGGAATGATCACAATAGATTATTTGGATTCAAAATCATGTAATATTTTACCCCAAAACATTCCTCCATGCTCTTAAGGTGGAAAAGCACTCCCGGTGTCACAATTTTGACTTGGCTAGTGATTGGTGGGTGACATCATCATCTTAAAGTTACATGAGCAGGGTTTTAAGCATTAGTTTCCCCCTTGGGTGAAAATGGGACAAGGGGGACACAAAATTGTGCCCCCCTTCTTGGCTAACTCTTTGTAACTCACCATTCACCACTTTTACACTTAGGTCCTTCAAACTTATACTCTAGTTTTTCCCCCTCTCATGAAATAAAACCCATGGCATGTTAGTTATCTCCTAAGGTATAAGAGCTAAAAAGGGGAAAAATGGGAAAACATTGTACCCCCCATCTAGTCATTTATCCAGTTAATCTCCCGGTCACATTAAAACCAACTGTTTAGCCCTCAGAAGCCATTTCTTAGTCCCTGCATCTCATTATCAATAAACCACATGATGCCACTTATAACCATCTAGTGTAAACTATAATTTTTTGTCCCTTTTGTCCCCTTTTTTCCTATTACGCCGATGCAAATCAATATCAACCACACTCCAACCCCGGTCAAGCTCCATGGTAAAAAAATGAGTTAAAACTTGTAAGAAACATGACTAACTCCTCCTCTCGAGAAATTGGCCATTTTCAAACATTCAAAGAGTTATTTTTTCCTCCATAACTCCATTATTTCATAGGTATTTTTCTAAACTTTTCCTAGAACATCAAACTCCCAAAATTGAAAAATGCTCCTATCTCCAAAACAGTGCACCTGAATTCCATCAAATTTTGTCAGTGCATTCCTCTAAAAAATGCCTTCAAGTTAGCTATAAGAACATTTTCATTGATTTTCTACGTAATTTACAACATAAAGTTGATATTTCCATCCTGGGAAGTTTCCTTTTTAGATTTATGGAGTTCCGATGGAAGAAAACCCTAAAAAAATGGAGTAGAAGGTGTTGAAGTGAAACCTAAACTTTTAAAACGAAATTCATTGTAATCCAACATACAAAAGACACCATTATAAAAATAGTAAGTGTGTAAGGATTCACATGTCCAAATATAGTAAGTTTCCAAAAATGGTAAATTCTCAACATCCATGAACTGTAAACAAGAAAAACCCATATGAAGGTGAAAATTGTGAAAACTTACTAAAAATAGTTGTTCTAGATAGGAATTATTAAAAATAATAAGTATTGCAATCGGGCTCAGATCACTTGTATTACATAAAATTCCATCCATCTCATTTTTTTTGTCATAATTGCAAGGTCAGAAAGTTATCTTGTGATTCAAATAGGAGAGAAATCCCTCACAGGATCCCAAAACATAATTCTTAAGGTGAATTCTGTATGGAACACTCTCACGTAAGAAACTAGATGATTCAATTCATCCTAGATTGATGTGGACCATGAAAGGAAAGTGATAAAAAACAAAGTCTGTAAAGGTGATCCCTGATTCTCAATCATCTCCTCAAAATCTAGCATGACAATATGTTCGATGAGTATGATGGTGAATGTGGAGTCTCTTCTTTCCTCATGTTTAGCAAAAGACATTTTTGATGTGGAACAAATGAACAAAAAGGTACTAGGATCTCCTATGATTGATTCAATCCAAGAAGGATATATCCTTGTCAAATAAGTAAATTATGAAGCTTTAGGAAGTCACGAGGAGAAAGGATACTGAGGTGCCCAAGGCCATCAAATAAGTTGTCAAAATTTCAATAAGTGAAATGTCTCGCAACAATGTTTCTAAACACTCATTCAGTAGTCCAGAGTGTGCTTACATTTCAAAAAAGCAGGATATTATAACTACATGTTTCTATCTAATAAAAGGTCAAAGGAATAGATAGATAATACTTCTTACATCTTGAGAAGGACCTATTTAAGTGAAGAAAAAATGAGAAAGAATGTGTTTGAGCATCTTAAATATGATTAAATTAAAAAAGGAAACATATTTATCATGGAGGTGAATATCAAGGTCAAGAGGAGTAAGTGTCTTGGAAGGTATCCTAGATCTAATAGAAGAAACAAGCTACAACCATAATATTTTGGTTCAACAGGTGGTCATAATACAAGAACTTGATCATGATTACAATCCTCCTACCTGTAGGTGAAGACCAATTTTAATGAGGAGTAGATGAGAAAAAGGGTGTCTAGATATTCTCATTATGTTTCCATACAAAAAGGATATACCTTTTTCATGAAGTTGAATTTTGGAGCTAGGAATAATAAGGGGATGATCTCCATGTCCTATCTCCGCCTTTATAGTTCACATGGTGCAATTCACCTAGTAGTGTTTTTGAACACATTCAATTCCTTGTAATGATTTTACTTATCATAGGAAGAAACATCTACAACCAATAGTGTTTCAGTTTAAACAAGAGGTTTGAGAAAAATAATATCATTCATGAAGCATTTCCTCAAAGATCCATTGAATGCAGGCTCTTCATCGACGAAATATTTCCCATCTCCAAATCATCACTTCTCTGTTTATTTATCTCTCCTCACACTCTCTCAATCATTATATTCTTTCATTGAGAATGTACTTTTTTATTCTTTTGTCTTATTCACTTAAGTGACTTAAATTTGTACTGTAAAAAAATGAGAAAAGGACTTAGTTTTATTTTTAGGGAATTTGAAAATTCACATGGTGGTGAAAAGAAAAGTCACATTTGGAAAGGATTCTCCATTCTAAAGGGTTGACAATTGTTGATTATTGTAATTTTTTCTATTTCACTACTACATCAAGCAATAAAAACTACATTTCCTCCATATCCTTATCTATGTTCCTCTATACTCTCGACTCTTTAACTTTGCAATCATTGTGATATTATATAACCAAGAAGGAAGTTTGTTTCCTTGATTAATTGATTTGTAGAAATTTGTGTCTTTATTTTATTACTCTTGTGTATTACTTACATTTTTGTGTCTTTATAATTAAATGTGGACCTACTATAGTTACTATTGGTCAGAATTTGATAGTTCCTAATAACAACATTAACCCTCTCTCCAAGTTAATTCATCCCTAGTACATTTTATAAGCACTTTGCCATAGGTTTAGTGGATTATTCCTATGTGATCCTCAGTGTAATGGCCACCCCATATTTTTAGTTAGTTTACATTCAATAATGAGATCCTTCCCATATCTAATAAGGAGGGACTTAGCCCCATGATTGTTTATGAAAACCAATAATCTACACTACAACAAATTATTTCAACAATAATATTTTGCGATTGTTTTGGGGAATATATTCCCTTTGTTCACCCTTAATAGATCTTTGAAAATGCAAAAAATCCATATATTTGAAAATATCAAAACAAAAAAAATCATAAACTTGGAAAATCGTTGCTTAAAATTCAGTGTTTATTTCTACTATAAAACTATCATTTACATGATGCAAATTTCTATTTACATGTTGGAAAATATTTTACAAACTAGTAGAAGAAAGATTCACTAGAGAAGACAAAAAAAGCAATACTTTGGTATTTCACAATCCTGTATTTGATTTTTAGGAATAAGATCATTTCATACTTGCTCCCATACAGATTCCAATGAAAGCACTTGAGTCTTCACCTCTTGGATTGGTTACATCTCCACTCTCTCCTCAACCATTGAAAACTCTTCCTCCATAGATGGCTGCACCTGTACCATGGGGACACAACACCTATCCATTAGTGTTGGCTCCACCACTTCATGAATTACCAAAAGGATTAAGAAATAACTTTCCCAAATTCTATGAAGATGGAAAATAACATCTAGATGATCACATTATAGCTTTCATCACAACATGTGGAATTTATGGAGTGGGACATGAAGATGTTTTCATTTGACTATTCATGAATTCATTGCAAGATGTCACTATGGAATGGTTTTAATACTTACCATCACGTTCAATTACTGATTCAGATGACATGAAAACCAAGTTGGAAACAAGATTCAAGACTGCAGATGATGCACATGATCTCCTTTATAAATTTTATCATATGAATAAATAACCACAAGATCTCACGAGAGAATTAGTAGAAAAGTTAAACAATTTGATAAAAAATACTCCTACTTGTTCTCATCCTACTACAAAATATCAAAAAAGGTTCTTCGCAAATTATCAATTTCCTGAAGGTGGTTTCATGCTACAAAGAATTCAACAAAATACTCTAGACAATGCTTGAAATAACTTTCCATTGAAGTAGAAGATGATATTATCATGTTAGGGAAGATCAAGAACTATTCAGTGAGGAATAAGCACCAGAGTTCTAAAGATGAAAGAGTTTATCCATTGTTGTAAAGATTGGTCAATTATTTGACTTCATTAAAGAAGGAAATTTCTCAACATGCCTCATACCAAAACCAAAGAAGGAATCATATTACATGAGCACACTGAAGGCTTTCCTTGGAAGATCCATCAGTTAATGCAATATGTGGAACATTTGAAGATAAAGGAGAATAAATTATTAAATCAAAAATTGAAGAAGAAGATGGATGGGACAGGGTTAGGTATTTTAAATACTCATCAGATGAAGATTCTAAATAATCCATGATTGATAGGAATAACTACTCTTTTATAGTTTTCACCCTTTCGAAAATAGAGAAATAATCCTTTTCTTCCATTTACCAAGATAAGAATTTGAATCCTTAAATGGAGAATTTATGAAAAATAACAACAAAAGGAGGATCATCATTTTCCACTTCCATGGGGTTAGCCAAGAAGAATCTCAAGAATACGTTAGTGAAGAATCCATCTACCTCTTCAAGTAAGTCTGTTTCATATATTCTTGATAAATTAGTTTCTTTTTATATTGACCCTAAGAATGTAAAACCTACTCTTTTCAATACTATCATAGTTCCCGATGTACATAATACTTCTCCACCTATTAACATCATTGACCATGTTAACAAAGCCAAAATTTAGATTTCTGAATCTGGGTGTTTAAAAACCCATCCCAAGTAATTTGATAGTCTTATCTAGTTTATCAAAATAAGGAGTTCAAATTCATGTTTTGAAAATTCCACTTCCAAAGAACCACTTCCCACTTCTCATACCACTCAAAACCTTCTTGCTTCCATACCCTCCACTTCTTAGAGGGTAGAATCTTTCTATCTATACTTTCTTGTCAATGGATATAAATTGATTGATTATATTATTGACTTCGGTGCCTCTGATAATATAATGCCTACAAATTTTTCTAAATCTCTTGCTCTTACTCTCAATCCCTCTATTGGCCATTTTTATTCCATGGATCTTTCCAGTGAATTTTGGTTAGTCAATAATATGATAAAACACCAAAACTAAGAAAACAATAGGGTTTAATGATACCTACCTTGACAACATAATGCTAGAATGAATGGATGACAAAGACGAGAGGGAATCCTCTTTCCAGCAGATGAGAGAACCTACATGCAAATAAAACTAAACAAGATAGATATTTGGTAGATATTTGACGAGTTGCTTGGTAAAGGAAGATCCTAGGAACCAATGGGATTCCTTGAAAAGTGTCAACTCGTTTTTGTAATTAACAAATATGATATGACAATAATAAATAATATAAGGAATGAATAAAATTCCAGGGGATAGAAATATCATGTTTTGCATGATAGGTGGCCCACACAAGGGCTACAAAGAGCTTGAAGTCCAGGAAGGACTCAAAATAGAACTATTCAGTAGTGTCCCATTATTCTTGTATGATTTTAAGTTGGTATTCGATGTCTTCAATCTCATGTATCAATGTAATGGTACAAAGGTTGAGTTCATATGCAATGTCAAAATTTTATGAAACAAATGGTTGTTACGTGATCAGGAGATTGTAAATGTTGGTAATAGGATGTGATTCACGTGGTACTATCATCTAAAGAGTGAAAAATCTTGAAAAGAGGAAGATTAAATAAAAATAAAATGATGAAATGACTAAAAGTATACAAAATGTGATAAATGACAATAATATTTGGTGATTCAAGTATAATTACTAGAAATTTAGATAGAATCATTGGATATTACTGAAAAAAGATTAATTCTTTGATACAACGTTGTTTAGATGCAACATAGTTGCTTTAATGGTTGTTTTAGATTTATAAGTGTTACTTAAAGAACTTGGTAATGTAAATGACTAGAGATACCCAGTTGTTGTGTAAACAAATGGATAGAGCTGGAGAATACTTATAGAGATTTGTGGATGCTCCAAGGGCTTAAAAAATTTGTCGAGGATTTAAAAAAATGGTGTTTATTTCTTCAAGGTATGGAGTGGAACAGATCTTCATTGAAAATGCTCCAGGATCCTCAAACAAAGAGTTTGATGATTATTTTATAATCATTGGTGATTCGGTTAGAAATCCAGTAAAAATGGAGAAACCCTTTTGGAAAAAGTTTCAACAACTTCTAAAATAGGATTTTTGGGTGTGAGGATGAGAGAAGATAGTTAAGGAGGTCTTGGGAGAGTTAGGAAGTCAGGATGTTAGGGTTAAAATGGGATATGATGGGTTATATGTAGTTACGAAGGTTTAGGATAGTTAAATAGAGTTTACAAGGAAGAGAAACATGATTTTAATGAAGGTGAGACAATGAATTAGGATAATGACATATGTTTTAGGATGTGAGGGCATAATTGAACAATGTAGAGTACCGAAATCATGTGTAATTTGTTCCCCATTTTTGTCAAGTGGTTTGTGATAAATGAACCACTGAAGAAAAACAAATGAAGGATGATTGATTTACATTGGATAGGTGGCACCCCCTCAAATTGGGGGTGGTCATTTCAATGAAGTGCAATGATCAAAAGTTTGAATAGGTTGCTAGATGAATGGACGAGTTTGAGTGATGAGTGTTTTGATTTAATATTCCCAAAGACTGGGTATGGAAAGAAATTACCACAAAGGTTGAATTGTGTGACCAGGGAACCAAATGATAGGGGAACCAACAATTTCTCAACCTATAGATGTACGATTCATAGGAAGAAGTTATGGGAAAAGGTTCCCAAAAGTGTATAGTATCTATTAGAAACATAAGATTGATAAATGATGTTGCCACTGTAACGCCTTGAATTTTTGTAAGCTAGCATAGTACTAATTTTTCATGATGTTGTAACTGCAGAAATGAAGATAAATATGTTAAGAGACATCTTTTGATCTTAAAGGAATGTGTTGCTAATATGGACCCTTGTTTGCTGTAATTTGTTTACTTGGGACAAAAGTTATTATTGCTTGTGTGATTGATAATGAGACAACAGACTTGTCGTATGCTTGATGAACTCTATTCGCTGATTGACAACACACCTTGAATCAATTTCATTGATCCAAGATATGCTGTGGCCTTCTTATGACCGCCTTGTCGATTTACTTCTAAACCTGAATGAAGTCTGAAACCAGACTGAAGGTTGATATAAAGGTTGCAGCACCTGATTACAGGTATGAATATCTGGTACGTAGATGCCAATGAAAAAGGTTCGATTCTTGAGCCACACACCGTTGTAATGCTAGATAGTGTAAGATGATAAGGGCTTGGATGCGAGGGGCACAAGTTTGTGGAACATAGGATGAAACGTATTGCATTGTGTTGAATACGACTGTCAGGTGGAAAGACTTGATTGGAAACTAATTAATTAAAAACTATGGGATTAAACCCTAACCTACCCCTAAGTTTTATCTTATAGCCTAACTACTATCCTATACGGATTTTAAATTTTATAAGGGTGAAAATAGATGTAAATTTTATTAACCTATGAACTAGGCGAATGACCTAGATATGGACTATTAAAAAAAATAAAATCCTAAACTATTCCTAACCTAAGGAAGGGGACGTATGGACTCATGTGGATAGAAAGGATAAGGAGGGAAGGTTAGAAATTTAATCGGATAGTAAATGGACGTCCTTATAGGTTGCAGTGCCAAGTTTGGCGGGAACATGGAAAAGTTGGAGGCGTCCAACTAGCTATGAAGCTAAACTATGATTACATGCAAAAATTTGAAAAAGAAGACTCACAAACCTGAGTCGGCGGTGGCATGAGGAATGAGGAAAGGTAATGCATTCAATGCATTCAATTACCTTGGTCTTAGCGACCAGCTCGCCTTGGAAAGAGGATAGAGGAAAAATAAAATTTGTTTGTTGTTGTATGCATTGGGTTTTTAGTTGCTCTGCATTTTGTTCTTCCATGGTTCTATCGAACCTGCTATATTTTGGTTATTGTCCTATGCTTTGGATAAACAAAGGGCTATTCTTGAGCCTGTGTAAGTTAGTGATTGTTTGGAAAGCCTGGTTGAAGACATCGTGGAGAGAAACAACTCCAGGGGACGTGGTTTTCTTCGAACCACAAAAGAAATTCAGGCATGTTAAGCCCTTCTCCTTAAACCACTTGCTTTTGTTTAATCGTCTCATTAAAACAACCTTGCTCTTATAATGGGGGTTTTGGTTATTTGATTTGGCTGTTATGTTGAGATGATTTTGGGTTGAGTCATTTTCTTTTGCTGTATGTGACTTAAGCATTCTTTGCATAATTATTGAGTTGAATATATAGCCCATGCTGTGTGGATTCATTTCGACAGTATTGGGGATTCATTCTTTATTTTATGAGTTGTGCTTATGAATCCTTTAGCTGTGCATGTAGCAATTCTAAGTTCTGCACATCCTTGTGAAAATAGGATGATGAGATGATTTTTTTTGTATGTCTAGTTGAATAGTCATTATATGGGTGAATACGACTTGAGTATTCTTGTGCATTTTGAAGAAAATGAGTGTTTTTCTTACTAAAAATATTAATGAACTAGTTTTCTCTTTTGCTGTTGGAAATCTGAAGCTAATGGTAAGTGAATTTTATTGTGTATTATGGATTCGGTCTTATGTAAACAATACTGATAAGGAGATTGTTTTTTTGAATGCTGTACGTGAACGGTTTTTGAAGAACTGTGAGAATAATAGATGGAACTATTGGGTGAGTTATTTTCTTGAGGGTATACAGTGCATAGAATATAAATACTTGGAACAGTGGGCTTGTTTCATCGTTTTACTCTCACTTCCTTTTTAAAATGATTAAAAAGCATCTGTGTTTGGTTGAATTCCATGAAAGACTTTGTTTAAAAAAATTAATTCTTGATTATGAAACCGAGTATCTGGATATTTACCAGATAGATTAGAGTTCACTATTTTAGTCTTCTTTGGATTGGATGATTAATTATTTGCATAAATATGTGAATGTATACCTATACAAATTGCCCTTTAGATTTCTTGGTGTTTCATCAAGGATGAACTGAAGTGGAATTCTTACTTTGAATGTTTGGAAAACGATTCTTTTTTTTTATTATGAGGAAGCTAATAATTTTGTAGCTGGCTGTACATTCATGTTGTTCAGGTCTAGCTGAAATGTTGGTTTTGATGAAACGATAGATGATAAAACTAGATGTGCATTCTTGCTTGTCTATATCTAGACGTGAATGTCTGTAGAGTGAAATGTTTAAAAGGAAATGATTGCGTTTATAGGTTCTTTTGGTACTAATGTTTACGGACTAGTTGCAATGAAATCTAGTCAACATTTTGGAAAGGTAATAGTAGATTTTGAATACTGAAATATACTATTCTGAATGAATTTAATTATTGGAATATGTCTGTTCTAAATAATGGGTATTTGGATAGACAATGAGAATAGGTGATATGATCTTTCTCCCTTTTATTCGATTATTGATTTTTGTTCATTTCTCTTTGGACTGTTATCATTGATTGATATCACGTTTGGATTAAAATTTCCAGTACAGCTATGAGGAAAGGAAAGAGAGTGCGGATGGATAAATTGAATTTAATGATCATTTTTCTCTCATACAGTTAGAAATCTATAACTTGTTATAGAACAAATTTCGTACTACTTGGGTTAGGTATTTGCATTTAATTGTTGTTTGCTTTTCTCTTCAGTGTTTGATTGCTTGGAATCAGATGAGTTGTATGAAAGAAGGGTCAATAATTCGGTTTAGATTTTAGTTAAGATCTATCTTTTGAATTCACAACTATTGTAAAGGAATGGAAATTACAACATTTATATTGGGACAACAGTTTGCATAATTGTGTTTTTAGTTCTTACAGATGTTTGTAATATGGAATTATTTGAAGGAAATTACTCCTTGTAATAATTATTTGGGAAAGAGGGTGGTAATCCTTTGTCTGATTGGGATGGTAATTAGATGATTGAGTTGTTATGCTGTTCATCCTTTTCAGTACTTAATTCTTGGATGATGTTCATTTTAACATTTCATAAAAGTAGGGTTCTTTTATTGAGATAGTTAATTAGAAGCACCTCATTTTAATGACAAGTGCTTAATATGCTCAGTTCAATGAACTGACCAGTGCAAGTAATTTTGCAGATAGAACTTGAGTATAAACGAAGACATGGTTGTTTTCTGATACTTCTTTTGATTAACTGAAGATGGATTGTATTGATAGCTATTATTCCTCTACGAGGAAATGAGAAAGGAAGAAATTACATTCTTCTATCTTTATGAGTTATAATGTTGTTTGATATAAACAAAGTCCAGTCATTTGGACTGGAAAATGTATAAATTGTAAAACTGATGGACGAGTACAAGGAAAAGTGTGATATTTTTAATGACTGTATCAGTTTGATATTGTTGAATAAGTTTGAGAATATAACATTATTCCTTGATTTGGAATTATTTAAATGTTAATGGATGGATTTAAAAGGAAATAACATCTATTCTTTACCTGAATGCAACTTTTACATTGAAATGTGCAATTAGTTCATACTTGGGTTAAGATGAATTTTAAATTGACATTAAAAAGGATTTAGGTAAACATGATCTCTTAATTGAAAGGTATTCGGGATTAGCTTGAAAGCTAAGGAATATCAAATAACTTAGGAGCAGCCGAACCTTGTATTCAGACTCCGTTAATAGCCTCGAATGTTTAAATTCAATAAATATAGATATGGGAAAACATATCTATTGTTAACAAACCTTAACAGAAGTAAGGTTAAGGAGAATAAATGAATAGGTTCATTTAGAATTATACCTCGTTTAAATGATGTCTAATAAGATGGAATTCTAAATTTGTTTACAGTTGTGGAAAAACTTGGTTAAGTTTAATAGGTTAGATTTATTAAGTTTATCGGTAATGGACTGATTAGTCTGAAGATTAAAGAAAGGAACCAAGAAGAGAATATGTAATCCTTCAGTATGAAGAAGGAGATGTATATTAAGCTAGAAGAAAAATTAAGTCTCTGTTAGCTACATACAACTGTAACAAGAACGAGGATAAAGGATCAGCATGGCTGCTGAAAGTTGATCTTAAATATTAAGATTACAACCAAATCACACTTGAGTTGGATGTGTACTCTCGATGAGAGGATTCCATAGGATATTGACATACGCCAGCTACAATATGGTGTCTTCATGAAGGCGGGACCTTCATGATGACACAATGTTATAGCTGACATATTACAATGCCCTCCTGAATTAAATCATCAAGTTTACATAAGCTGGATACTAAGTTCTTAGATGGGGATAGGAATGTGATCACGTATACGGAGTAACCTTGAAGGACTAAAGGTAACTAGACAGACGGAGTTGTCTAAGGATGACACTGCATGTCTGCGTACCTTTAGTTACCATGAGTAACTTCCTATACTCGTTCATATTGCTAGTTGGGGATAGAGCTTGACCATAACGGAAGGACTGGTAAGGACCAGGAAAGACCATTCTAGATAACAGACGAAGTGAGGTGAAGGATGTATTCCAATGATGTGTATCACATCTAGGAATATGATCATGCAAAGCATGTGAAAATATTTTGCCAAAGTATCGCAAGTGCTGGTTGCGTTGTCCTAATCACCTAGTTTAAGATGCAGGATGTCAGATGAATATCAGTAAAAAATATTCAGATAGGATTCTTAAATGGATCACTTCGATAACTGGAAATGGTAAGAGAACCCTGTATATTCATTATATAATGCATGAATTAACATGAAGGATCGGTAAGTCGTTGAGTCATGAAATGAAAGATTGTTGAAACTCCGAGCCATAAAATGGGAGATCGGTAGTTCTTTAAGTCATTTACAACAACATATGGTATCTGTTATATGATTGAATGTCACTGAATGTGTGTTCCATATTGCAATTATGTGAACAGAGAACATTGGTTTTAAAAAGAAACTGTGTGATCCAAATTGCATTAATTGGACAGAGAACAATTATTAAAACCTGAACGTATGTTTGAATTATATAATTCATAACAGGGAACGTTGTATAATTTTTTTTTTTCCCTTGTTTTAGTATCTTAAAATGGGGATGTTACATCTTGGTATTAGAGCTGAAGGTTACAGCTCTTGGACCTAATGAGTCCACAATTTAATAAGGTTTACATTTTCTTATTGAACAAAAAATGGTCAGAACAAGAGGAAATGCTGCGAACAACCCGTTACCAGGTGGAGAAGAAGCTATTGCTCAAAAGTTGGATGAAATCCTTGCTTCCCTACTAGATACGAGAGATCGTTTGACTGTTTTGGAACAACAATAAATGGGTAATGAAGAGGAGGAAGAAGAATCTGATATAAATGATCAGCCACCTCTTGTGGACAACACCAATGGAGGGAATCTAGGTGTTGATAATAGTAATGTGAATGCTCCTAATCATCCTGAAAATAAAAGGGCAAGATTAGCAGCTGAACTTACAAATGACATAAAGAGAATAAGTCCTCCAAAGTTTGATGGAACAACACTTGGGGATGGAGCTGAGAATTGGCTCAGTGAAATGGAGAAGTACTTTGCAATAATAAACTTCTTCAAGGAGACCAAAGCGATATGGGGAGCATATCAACTTTCTCATGAAGCATCATCATGGTGGACAACCGTAAGGTTGAGCTGAATATTATCGAATTAGACATAACTTGGTATCAATTTAAGGGTTACTTTAGGCAATGGTGGCTGCCTCAACTCTATTTTGATAGGAAAATGATTGAATTTCAGAACTGGTCGCAAGAAAGGCTGACGGTGACAGAATACTGGGAAGGGTTTACTAAAATCCTTAATTATGTGCCGCAGTACCAAGTTGATGAGAAGTTCAGAATATGAAAGTTCATAATGGGACTGAATCCCATCATTGGTGGTGACATGGATGTCCACGGTCCAACCACCATGGAAGGAGTTGTCGAAAAGGCAATAAAACAGGAACAGAAATTGAGAGCAATTTCTGCTCATAAGGAAGAGATAAGGAAGAAGATTCCCAACTCTTCTTCATCTCTCACACCCAAAAGGGGGCCTTGGAAAAGGTTTTGTGTGAAAAACAAAATTGTTGTGGATAACAACAAGAAATCTATAATGAACAAACCTGTAAATAGTGTGCGGAAAAGCTTCACAAAAGTTAGTGGCAATGGACAAAAGTCCTATGGAATCCAGAGTGATAACTTTAAAGCTAGTAACAAATTTGAGCCTAGGAAAGGGCTAGTTGGAGGATGCTTCAAATGTGGAAAGGACCATTATGTGAGTCACTGTCCTCTGAAAAAGGATGATCGCGATCAACAAAATAGGATACACGCTGCGGTGGCTAACAGACAAGCTGAAAAGCAAGTTACACCCATAGAAGTTCTGAGTAAGTTATTCGGTACACCTGTAGTCATACTTTTTGATACTGGAGCTACTGAATGCTTTATTTCTACTAAACTTGTAATGAAATTAAAAAGGAAAGCTGAACAAATGGATAAGACATGGACAGTGCATTATGGGAATAATGTTGTCCATACAGTTGAAATGTGTCTTTTTGGGGCAATTCTTGACTTGCCCAGTTTCTCCACCGAAGTTGACCTGTATGTCACTCCTTTAGGATCATATGACATCATTATTGGAGTTAATTGGTTGGCAGAACATAAGGAAAGGGTCGACTGTTATGAAATTTTTTTTTGTTGTTTTGATGACCTGCAGAAAGCAGCAGTCATTCAAGGTGTAAGGCATGAGGTTGCAGTTAGGAAACTAACAGCCATGTAACTAAAAAGGGCTAAAAATAGAGGCTGCACCTTGTATGCAGTAAAAATGACAGAAAATGCTGAGGAAGATAATGATTTCATGGAAAGATATCCATTGTTAAGGGATTTCAGAGATGTATTTTCGGAGGAATTACTAGATCTTCCACCCAAACGAGAGTTTGAATTTGCAATAGAGATCAAGCCAGGAACTGAACCCATATCTAAGGCACCTTATATAATGAATACCCTTGAGTTGGTGGAGTTGAAGGCTCAATTACAGGAAATTTTGGCTAAGGGGTTGATAAGACCGAGCATCTCACCATGGGGAGTGCCGGTAATTTTTGTAAAGAAAAAGGATGGCACATTGAGACTGTGCATTGATTACAGAATGTTGAATAAGGCAACTATTAAGAATCGATACCCACTTCCTAGGATTGATGATCTGTTTGACCAGATGCATGGAGCATCAGTCTATTCAAAAATAGATCTTCGATCTGGGTATCATCAGCTGAGAATAAAGGAAGAATATATTCATAAAACAACTTTTAGAACAAGGTATGGGCATTATGAATTCACGGTGTTACCTTTTGGGTTGACTAATGCACCTGCCGCCTTTATGAATTTGATGAACAATATTTTTCAAGAATATCTAGACAAGTTTGTGCTTGTATTCTTGGAAAACATTCTTATATACTCTAAAAATGTCGAAGAGCACCAAGAACATTTAAGGATAGTGCTAGAAGTTTTAAGAAAGAGGAAGTTGTATGGTAAACTGTCTAAATGTTCCTTTTATGATGCAGAGGTGCATTATTTGGGACATGTTATAAGAAAGAATGGAATAGCTGTAGACCCTTCAAAGATCGCAACTATAACTAAGTGGCCTGAGCCTAAGAACGTGCATGAAGTAAGAAGATTCATGGGCTTGACAGGATATTATAGAAATTTTGTTAAGGACTTTTCAAAAATTGCTGCCCCAATCACTTCACTACAAAAGAAGGATAAGAAATTTGTCTGGACTGACAAATGTGAATCTTCCTTTAAAAATTTAAAGGATTAGTTAACCACAAAACCTATTTTAACTGTACCAGACCCAAATGGAAATTTTATGGTTGTAACGGATGCATCGGGAGAAGGCCTTGGAGGCATTTGGTTACAGAATACCATGTCATAGCTTATGAAAGTAGAAAGCTTAAGTTACATGAACAGAATTATGATCCACACGACCAAGAGCTCACTGCCATTGTACATGCACTTCAAATGTGGAGGCATTACCTTTTAGGCAAACCTTTTGAGTTAAAAACTGACCATCTGGGGTTGAAGTATATTTTTACTCAGCCCAATCTGAATGCAAGACAATGAAGATGGTTAGAATTTCTGTCTCAGTATGATTTTGATATAAGCTACATCAAAGGCAAGGAAAATAGAGTGGTAGATGCTCTGAGTCGAAGGAAGCACATATCTGCTCTTATAACGTTAAGAACTCAGTTTAAGGATGAGGTGAAAGATGTCTTAGAATCTGACTCTTATTTCTAGCAAGTTAAAACAACACTTGCTGCAGATCCAAAGGATGTGAGGTATAAAGGATTTTAGTTTGATAGCGAAGGAATTATGAGGTTCGAAAACAGGGTATATATACCCTTAGCAAATGATTTAAGAAGGAAATTGTTAACTGAATTTCATAATTCACCTTTTTCTGGACACCCTGGCATTACGAAAATGCTTGCTGATCTTAAGCAGCAATACTTCTGGAAGGGGATGAAAAAGGATGTGGTGGAATTTGTAACACACTGCTTAGAATGTCAACGTGTTAAGGTGGAACATATGCATCCCACTGGATTATTGTATCCCCACAACGTTCCATAGTGCAAATGCCAAGTGATAACGATGGATTTTGTTCAAGGATTGCCTATGTCAAGGAATAAGCATGATATCATCCTTGTTTTTGTCGACAAATTAACCAAAGTGGCACACTTCATTGCTGGTAATTTGAAAGACGATGCACCAGTGTTAGTAAGAAGATTTGTACATGAAATTTTCAGATTGCATGGAATACCCGAATTGATCATATCGGTCAGAGATCTGAGGATGACATCCAGGTTTTGGCAAACGCTTAATGCAGCCTTGGGAACTAAATTAAACTTCAACTCTGCATATCATCCGAAGATGGATGGACAGACTGAGAGAGTCAACCAAGTTTTAGAGGATATGTTAAAAATGTATTGCATGGACCAGCAGTATAAATGGGAGGAATACCTTCCGCTAGTTGAATTTGCCTACAATAATATATACCACGCCTCTTTAAAAATGGTGCCTTTTGAAGCATTGTATGGAAGAAAATTCAGAACCCCTATTAGCTGGGACAACGTATAGGACAGAGAGATAATTGGGCCAGAAATCCTCACGGAAATGGAACAACAAATCAAAATGATTCGGGAAAATCTAAAGGAGGTTGCCAATAGGAAAAAGAGTTATGCAGACTTAAAGCGGGTTGATAAGAACTATAAACTTGGTGAGAAGGTCTTTCTTCGGGTTAAGCCGAAAAAGAGCTCAATAACTTTTGGCAAGGCTTCCAAGTTTTCACCATGTTACGTGGGACCTTTTGAAATTGTTGAAATAATCAACCCTGTAGCTTATCGTCTAGCATTACCTCCTGCTTTATCACAAATGCATGATGTTTTTCATATTTCTTTGCTTAATAAATACGTAACATATTTATCACATGTGTTGAATTGGAATTCCTTGCAGGTCCAAGACCCAGGAATAATCATGGTTAAGCCCATTCGAGTGTTGGGAACTTGCCAGTTGTACTTAAGAAATTGCGAAGTGAATCAATGTAAAGTCCAGTGGGAGCATTTTAGCGAGGAAAGTGCAACTTGGGAAAATCTTGAAGAAATGAGATCTACTTTTCCATACTTGTTTGATCGAAATTGAAATTCAAAAAACTGATAATTCTACCAAATTTAGACAATTATTGGTCTATATTACAGTTATCTTAAAACACTATTTTAAAGAGTGAATCTGTTTTTGGTTAATTTGATCATCGAGACGATGATTCTTTAAGAAGGGAGGAATGTAACGCCTTGAATTTTTGTAAGCTAGCATAGTAATCATTTTTCATGATGTTGTAACTGCAGAAATGAAGATAAATATGTTAAGAGACATCTTTTGATCTTAAAGGAATGTGTTGCTAATCTGGACCCTTATTTGCTGTAATTTTTTTACTTGGGACAAAAGTTATTATTGCTTGTGTGATTGATAATGAGACAACAAACTTATCGTATGCTTGATGAACTCTATTAGCTAATTGACAACACACCTTGAATCAATTTCATTGATCCAAGGTATGCTATGGCCTTCTTGTGACCGCCTTGTCGATTTACTTCTAAACCTGAATGAAGTCTGAAACCAGACTGGAGGTTGATATAAAGGTTGCAGCACCTGATTACAGGTATGAATATCTGGTACGTAGATGCCAATGAAAAAGGTTCAATTCTTGAACCACACACCGTTGTAATGCTAGATAGCGTAAGATGATAAGGGCTTGGATGCAAGGGGCACATGTATGTGGAACATAGGACAAAACATCTTGCATTGTGTTGAATATGACTGTCAGGTGGAAAGACTTGATTGGAAACTAATTAATTAAAAACTATGGGATTAAACCCTAACCTACCCTTAAGTTTTATCTTATACCCTAACTACTATCCTATATGGATTTTAAATTTCATAAGGGTGAAAATAGATGTAAATTCTATTAACCTATGAACTAGGTGAATGACCTAGATATGGACTATTAAAAAAAATAAAATCCTAAACTATTCCTAACCTAAGGAAGGGGACATATGGACCCATGTGGATGGAAAGGATAAGGAGGGAAGGTTAGAAATTTAATGGGACAGTAAATGGACATCCTTATAGGTTGCAGTGCCAAGTTTGGCGGGAACATGGAAAAGTTGGAGGTGTCTAACTAGCTATGAAGTTAAACCATGACTACATGCAAAAATTTGAAAAAGAAGACTCACAAACCTGAGTCGGCAGTGGCGTGAGGAATGAGGAAAGGTAATGCATTCAATGCATTCAATTACCTTGGTCTTAGTGACCAGGTCGCCTTGGAAAGAGGATAGAGGAAAAATAAAATTTGTTAGTTGTTGTATGCTTTGAGTTTTTAGTTGCTCTGCATTTTGTTCTTCCATGGTTCTGTCGAACCTGCTGTATTTTGGTTATTGTCCTGTGCTTTGGATAAACAAAGGGCTATTCTTGAGTCTGTGTAAGTTAGTGACTGTTTGGAAAGCCTGGTTGAAGATGTCGTGGAGAGAAACAACTCCAGGGGACGTGGTTTTCTTCGAACCACAAAAGAAATTCAGGCATGTTAAGTCCTTCTCCTTAAACCACTTGCTTTTGTTTAATCATCTCATTAAAACAACCCTTCTCTTATAATGGGGGTTTTGGTTATTTGATTTGGCTGTTATGTTGAGATGATTTTGGGTTGAGTCATTTTCTTTTGCTGTATACGACTTAAGCATTCTTTGCATAATTATTGAGTTAAATATACAACACATGCTGTGTGGATTCGTTTCGACAGTATTGGGGATTCGTTCTTTATTTTATGAGTTGTGCTTATGAATCCTTTAGTTGTGCATGTAGAAATTCTGAGTTCTGTGCATCCTTGTGAAAATAGGAGGATGAGATGATTTTTTTGTATGTCTGGTTGTACAATCATTATATGGGTGAATACGACTTGAGTATTCTTGTGCGTTTTTGAAGAAAATGAGTGTTTTTCTTACTAAAACTATTAATGAACTAGTTTTCTCTTTTGCTGTTGGAAATCTGAAGCTAATGGTAAGTGGATTTTATTGTGTATTATGGATTCGGTCTTATGTAAACAATACTGATAAGGAGATTATTTTTCTGAATCTTATACGTGAATGGTTTTTGAAGAACCGTGAGAATAATAGATGGAACTATTGGGTGAGTTATTTTCTTGAGGGTATACAACGCATAGAATATAAATACTTGGAACAGTGGGCTTGTTTCATCATTTTACTCTCACTTCCTTTTTAAAACGATTAAAAAGCATCCGTGTTTGGTTGAATTCCATGAAATACTTTTTTTAAAAGAATTAATTCTTGATTCTGGAACCGAATATTTGGATATTTACCAGATAGATTAGAGTTCACTATTTTAGTCTTCTTTGGATTGGATGATGAATTATTTGCATAAATATGTGAATGTATACCTATACAAACTTCCCTTTATATTTCTTGTTGTTTCATCCAGGCTGAACTGAAGTGGACTTCTTACTTTGAATGTTTGGAAAATGATTCTTTTTTTTTTTTTTATTATGAGGAAGCTCATAATTTTGTAGCTGGCTGTACATTCATGTTGTTCAAATCTAGCTGAAATGCTGGTTTTGATGAAACGATAGCTGATAAAACTAGATGTGCATTCTTGCTTGTCTATATCTAGATGTGAATGTCTGTAGAGTGAAATGTTTAAAAGGAAATGATTCTGTTTATAGGTTATTTTGGTACTAATGTTTATGGACTAGTTGTAATGAACTCTAGTCAACATTTTGGAAAGGTAATAGTAGATTTTGAATACTGAAATATACTATTCTGAATGAATTATACTATTGGAATATGTCTGTTCTAAATAATGGGTATTTGGATAGACAGTGAGAAGAGGTGATATGATCTTTCTCCCTTTTATTCGATTATTGATTTTCATTCATTTCTCTTTGGACTGTTATCATTGATTGATATCACGTTTGGATTAAAATTTCCAGTACAGCTATGAGGAAAGGAATGAGAGTGTAGATGGATAAATTGAATTTAATGATCATTTTTCTCTCATACAGTTGGAAATCTATAAATAGTTATGGAACGAATTTCGTACTACTTGGGTTAGGTATTTGCATTTAATTGCTGTTTGCTTTTCTCTTCAGTGTTGATTGCTTGGAATCAGATGAGTTGTATGAAAGAAGGGTCAATAATTCGGTTTAGATTTTAGTTAAGATCTATCTTTTGAATTCACAACTATTGTAAAGGAATGGAAATTACAGCATTTATATTGGGACAACAGTTTGCATAATTGTGTTTTTAGTTCTTACAGATGTTTGTAATCTGGAACTGTTTGAAGGAAATTACTCCTTGTAATAATTATTTGGGAAAGAGGGTAGTAATCCTTTATCTGATTGGGATGGTAATTAGATGATTGAGTTGTTATGTTGTTCATCCTTTTCGGTACTTAATTCTTGGATGATGTTCATTTTAACGTTTCATAAAAGCAGGGTTCTTTTATTGAGACAGTTAATTAGAAGCACCTCATTTTAATGACAAGTGCTTAATATGCTCAGTTCAATGAACTAACCCGTGCAAGTAATTTTACCGATGGAACTTGAGTATAAACGAAGACATGGTTGTTTTGTGATACTTCTTTTGATTAATTGAAGATGGATTGTATTGATAGCTATATTCCTCTACGAGGAAATGAGAAAGGAATAAATTACATTCTTCTATCTTTATGAGTTGTAATGTTGTTTGATATAAACAAAGTCCAGTCATTTGGACTGGCAAATGTATAGATTATAAAACTGATGGATGAATACAAGGAAAAGTGTGATATTTTTAATGACTGTATCAGTTTGATATTGTTGAATAAGTTTGAGAATATAACATTATTCCTTGATTTGGAATTATTCAAATGTTAATGGATGGATTTAAAAGGAAATAACATCTATTCTTTACCTGAATGCAACTTTTACATTGAAATGTGCAATTAGTTCATACTTGGGTTAAGATGAATTTTAAATTGACATTAAAAAGGATTTAGGTAAACATGATCTCTTAATTGAAAGGTATTCAGGATTAGCTTGAAAGCTAAGGAATATCAAATAACTTAGGAGCAGCTGAACCTTGTATTCGGACTCCGTTAATAGCCTCGAATGTTTAAATTCAATAAATATAGATATGGGAAAACATATCTATTGTTAACAGACCTTAACAGAAGTAAGTTTAAGGAGAATAAATGAATAGGTTCATTTAGAATTAGACCTCATTTAAATGATGTCTAATAAAATGGAATTCTAAATTTGTTTATAGTTGTGGAAAAACCTGGTTAAGTTTAATAGGTTAAACTTATTAAGTTTATCGGTAATGGACTGATTAGTCCGAAGATTAAAGAAAGGAACCAAGAAGAGAATATGAAATCCTTTGGTATGAAGAAGGAGATGTATATTAAGCTAGAAGAAAAATTAAGTTTCTGTTAGCTACATACAACTGTAACAAGATTGAGGATAAAGGATCATCATGGCTGCTAAAAGTTGATCTTAAATATTAAGATTACAACCAAATCACGCTTAAGCTGGATGTGTACTCTTGATGAGAGGATTCCGTAGGATATTGACATACGCCAGCTATAATATGGTGTCTTCATGAAGGCAGGACCTTCATGATGACACAATGTTATAGCTGACATATTACAATGCCCTCCCTCCCAAATTAAATCATCAAGTTTACATAAGCTGGATACTAAGTTATTAGATGGGGATAGGAATCTGATCACGTATACGGAGTAACTCCGGAGGACTAAAGGTAACTAGACACATGGATTTGTCTAGGGACGAAACTGCATGTCTGCATACCTTTAGTTACCATGTGTAACTTCCTATACTCGTTCATATTGCTAGTTGGGGATAGAGCTTGACCATAACGGAAGGACTGGTAAGGACCAGGAAATACCATTCTAGATAACAGACGAAGTGAGGTGAAGGATGTATTCCAATGATGTGTATGACATCTAGGAATATGATCATGCAAAGCATGTGAAAATATTTTGCCAAAGTATCGCAAGTGCTGGTTACGTTGTCCTAATCACCTAGTTTAAGATGCAGGATGTCAGATGAATATCAGTAACAAATATTCATATAGGCTTCTTAAATGGATCACTTCGATAACCGGAAACGGTAAGAGAACCCTGTATATTCATTATACAATGCATGAATTAACATGATGGATTGGTAAGTCGCCGAGTCATGAAATGAGAGATTGTTGAAACTCCGAGCCATAAAATGGGAGATCGGTAGTTCTTCGAGTCATTTACAGCAACATATGGTATCTGTTATATGATTGAATGGCACTGAATGTGTGTTCCATATTGTAATTATGTGAACAGAGAACATTGGTTTTAAAAAGAAATTGTGTGATCCAAATTGCATTAATTGGACAGAGAACAATTATTAAAACCTGAACGTATGTTTGAATTATATAATTCATAACAGGGAACGTTGTATAATTTTTTTTTCCCTTGTTCTAGTATCTTAAAATAGTGATGTTACATGCCACAATGGTGGGTGTACGGGACCATGAGTTCAAGTGATAGGTGAACTAGTGGGTTTGTGACTTGTAGACATATGAATTAATAGCAGAAAGGGAGAATACTCCAAAAAATCATGTAAAATACAAAATATATTTAATGAGGAAAATATTTATAGAGATTGATTGAATTTTGGATTTTAAAAGGGTCTTAGGGTCATATAAAAGAAGCACATCCTAGAAAATGTGCAATTTTTATGTGGGATGATTAAATTATTTATTTGATAAGGTCAAGGGACTGAAAATTTATGTTTTGGATAAGTTGAGGTAATCGTTGGTGATTACCCTTGGGTTTCTGGTGATTTAGACATAATGATCGGCGATTAGCTTAGCTAGATCATTGGTGATGAAATCATTGAAAACTTATTATAAAATTGAAAAAATTCTAGGAATTAGAGTTGATTCACTAAAATCACCAGTGATTCAGAAAAATCATTTACATTTTGATTGTGTAGATAGTTTTTTGATTTCATTATGTTTTGATTATGAGATCTGATGTTTGATTGTTGTTTTCATGTATGCAGGGAAATGATCGAATGGTGAAACAAGATAGGATCATGAAGATATTGGATGATTTTCATTCATTGTTTTTTGATGAATATTAGGGTCAATTAGAGGAGGTTTTATTGGGTGGTATGTGTCATTATAGATGCATTAATAATGATATGGGTTTATATTGAGCATTTAATCTATGTTGTTTTCATTGATGTTACGTGTCATTGATGGAAAAGGGTGTCAAGGTGGCATATGTGTTTTGTATGAGGTGTCATTCATAATCAATATTGAAGGTTCATTGGTAGTGTCTAATCTTGTTATCATGATATGGTGTTTTAGTATCTTGGTGTCTTGGTCAACATGCATGGTTGAGTGCATGGTTCTAGCTTGTATGGTTATGATATGAGCTCCAAAGGTTATTATGGTGTCTTGAATGTCCACAATGATGTGCCATATGTATATTGAGGTCTTCATGATGGTAAACAAGTTAGTCCATGAAATTCATGAGGTGATATAAGTCTAACTAGGCCTAGTCCTAGACCTAGGTCAAGCAAGATGAGTTGATAACTTAAGATAGATAAGACAATGTTAGAATAAGTATGTGGAAGGTATTGTTATATTGCATGATAGGTTTATAAGGCATATAAAGTCATATTTCAAAGGTATAGTGCATGTACAAGGTCATTTTAAATCAAGATCATGAAGACAATACTAATATGTATGGGAAAACCATGGTGTTTGGAGATATTTAGAGGTGTAAATGGATAAATGAGATTTTGGATAGTTTAAGAAGGTCATTGCAAAGGTGTGGAACAAGTTTTATATTAATAAGATGAAGAAAAAGAAAGAAAACTTATTTTTGGCTCTATCAAGATCTTAAAACCTTGTTTTCCCATCTCAAGGTCATGTTTGGAATGCTCATTTGCTTGTAAAATATTTACATGGGGTCCTAATATTTTCACCATAGTTCACACATAGAACTAAGAGTGTTTTATTGTTGGAATGGAGTTAAATGATGCTTTATCATTTATGAATGATTGTTTCTAGGCCTATGCCGACCTAATGGGTTATTGGAATGAAATTTAAAAGGATCTGTAGATGTGATTTTAAGTTTTCATTATTTACCTCAATGGTATTATCCAACCTATGGTTGTGTTTATGACGAGTCATGTATAAAAGTATTTTATATTTGCTCATTATGACTAATTGAAGGTAGGGAAGTGTGAGAAATATAAAGAGAAGAGTGTGGAGTGTTGTGAGGGGTCATAAATAGGTCAGAGAATAGGATGAAAATATGAAGAGGGAAGAGAAGAATGTATTTAATTTCATTAGACCTAATCAACATGATATGATGTAAGTTTAAGCTTAGTAGGAGAAGAGCTTGTTTGAGAGGGTTTTGAGTGCATGGAGTTAAACTAGTGATCACAATCAGTTGTTGGAGAAACAAGTATTCAAGTGATCTTCATCTTTAGTTGGCTGTGTGGGTTCTTGGTAATTTTATAGGGTTTTATCCTCCTTGTGGGGTTGGTGCATCACTAAACTAGGGGTTGGTGCTCCTTTTCTGGTTAGTGCCCTACTAAAATAAGGGTTGATGCTCCTTGTGAAGTAGGTGCTTCACTATATTCCTTTTTTTTGAGTAATATATGAAAAGGTTAAGTGGGTTTTATTCCCCTTGATGGTTTCCCACTTTATATCTGATGTTATTGTGTAATCTCTTGTTCTTGTGTATAGTTGTTTATGCTTACTATACTCACATTGATTAATGTATGCTAAATGGATGCTTTGAATGATGTATATAACTTAAGAAAACTAAAGTAAAAGTTTGTAAATACTAATTCAATCCCCTCTTAGTCATTATGCTTCCAATAGTTTATTATTGGAATTATTCGAGAGGTGGGATGATGTGACTAGGACTTTTTGGTTACCGAAAGGGGTGATGATGGTGACTTTGGAGGATGTACATGGATTTTAGGCTTGCTAGTTTAGGGGAAGTAGGTCTACATTATTGATGAGGAAGATAGGGGTGACATGATGCGGTGTTTATATAGAGTAATGTTGATGTCATTATATATACATATGGGGGATTTTAATATGGATCCATGTTCAGTGATGATGAGGAGGATAGGGAATTGTTGACTATGATGATGGTGGGTATCAACTAGTACGCCCTACCAGATTCTGCCAGGGGTGAATTTTCATGGATGTTGAAAAGGGTTGCGGGGGACATGTTAGATTATATGAATTTTTTTATTTGGGCCTCTTCCCTATTGGCATAGGTATATATGGAGTTGTGGTAGTGGAGTACATGATGCAAATTTGATGTAGATGTATCATTTTTAATAGAGTGTTGGGCATATGAGCACATTACGGTGGCTCAGACGTGTTGAGTACCATGGTTGAGGTGGGTGTAACTATATTTTCTAGTGGGTTTCATGAGATGGTGGTGTAATTTTGTGGCCATTGGGACTATCAGAGGTGAGGAGTGCTATAGGAATCTCTTGGCTAGATTGTAGGGTGGTGATGTCATTTGGAGGTTTCATATAGATTTCATAGTATGTCCTGGTACAAATGGGGAGTTGGTGGCCATGTAAGAAGATAGGTAGGTGTGGGGCTAAAGGGAGGGTGAGTAGGAGATGATCTATTCCAACCATGTTAGATGCCAATTTATATTGGTACAATATTTTCCTGAGGGGAAGTAGTCTACAAGAGAGATGACACAAAGACATATGTGCCACTGGATGTTGTTTGGGAGGAATTTACTATAGTGGGTGAGGAGGGGGTGGGAGTTAGGGTGGATGTGTAGGGGGTGGTGACCAATTATGACTATGAAGGTGTGATAGAGGCTTATGTTACATGGTGGCAGGGGAAGATGTATGGTTTTGATAGGTAGGTGTGGTCTCATGTGGAGGAGGAACCTTAGAAGGGTGGTTGTGATGGTGAGGGTGGGGATGAGGAGTATTGAGTAGTGGTATTGGAGGCCACTATAGAGTGTTTAGAGGCTAGGAAGGATTCATTGTTGGCTGAGTAGGCTAATATAAAAGGTGAAATAGATACAGTGATTGGGAAGTGTGATGGGCTCCTTCAGTAGCTCACCACTATACAAACAAAGCTTACCCAGGTGAGAGATGACAGGAATAGGTACCAATGGGACAGAGAGGCCTTCTAAAAGGCATTCAACATGAAAGTCCATCGATATTAGGGTATGAGATACAGGCTATTTAGGATCAAACTAGCTAATAGATGGGACCTCTTGGTAGTGTGGATATGGTCAACTACCAAGCACTATGCAAGAAGTTACACTACTATAAGGATATAGTTCGACAGAGGCTTCCAGGAGAGCTTGGTTATAATTTGTTTTTAGTATAGAGATAGGAAGCTTCTTTGGGTAGTGTTGTGAGTGTGTACCAGCCACTAAAAGGTCTAAAGGGTTGACCAGATAGAGGGTCATGGTGAGCTCAGGGGAACATCGTAGGAGGGAGTGTTCTTATGAATAACATTCAGTTCACCCATTAGTTTTTATACATATGATTTTAATGTATGAGGCTCTTTTAAATACCTTATTGATTTATAGATGTTTATTTTTGATATAAGGGGTCCTCATGCCCCTTTATGATGTACAAACATTTTTTCGATTTTTGTGTGTGTGATTTTTTCATTGAATTATGTTTTGTGTTATGATTATGATTGCGATGTGATGGATGTAGATGTGATTGATTGGGATTATTATGATATGATGTTTTTTATTTGAGATGTATGATTTAGTTTTATAGATGCAGGTGTTATGATATAGTTTTTATGATTTTAGAAAATTTCATGACAAATGGTAATCTTGTTGTATAATTTACGCACTTATACAATATATAAGAGCTTATTGTGGACTGATTTATTATTTATTTTTTAGACACATATATTTTATGATGGTAAAATTATTTATGTAATGTATTGGAAATATATATTTTCACTAGATGTTAATTCATGATCCATAATGGTTAGTCACATTAGGATTATGGATAAATGTGAGGTAGTTAGATATAATCCTTCTTTCGACACATGAAAGGATTTATGTGTAGAAAGCACAGGTAAATGGGATCTTCTTGATAGTTCCCATCATTTTTCTCTAGATTTATTATATTTTCTACCAAATGATCGATGTGAGAAGCTTGTATTTGGGAAATCTGATCATTGTGAGAAGATTTCCTAGGATTGTTACTTTTTAAATGTTTTTTACAGGCCTTGATCGATGTAGGAAGCAATTTTTTTATGTGATGGCCGATCAATATGGGAATTAGTATTTTGTATTTTTATTGGGTAGCCATCCTTCAAGGTAGTAGTCTACGATTTAAATTTTGATTTTATGGTAGCCATCCTTTGAGGGAGTGGTCTATAACTTTATTTTACATGATTTCCTTTTGATAGTCGTCCTTTGAGGAATGGGTATATATTTTGATTGTATCCATACCATATATGTTTTTATTTTGAGCTAAAGGCTACCTTGGGTAACCACGTAGAAGAGGATAAGATATGAGTGTAAGATACACTTATGTCATTGTCGTGTTGATCAGGATGAGATAAGGGGATGGCGAGAGAAATGATTGTGGGGTTCCCTAAGTGTGAGCAGGGAACTAGGTTTGTGATTGCAAAAAGGGATAAGTCGTAAACGGATAAATTCAATGCTTTTCCATACTTGGGAAACTAATGATCAAGGTACTAATGCATTTTCAGTTTGGAATAATTATATAAAATTGGTTCAGTATAAGATTATGATGATTACTGTGAGATCTTACTGTAAATATTTTCTTTTGGTAGGAGCATAAATATTAATTGGGTCGGTCTTATACATACCTCATTTCATATTATTGAATGATTATGTTAAGGAATTATGACTATACTCTTTATCTGATGGTATACAATTAAAATTGTGTAAGACCTGCAAGAAAGACTTTGAGAATTTAATAGTTTGCTACCTAATCAGTGCTTTAGCCCATAACTTGGGGAAATGCAATAAGGGAGTAGCGAGAGATAATATCTTGATTACATTCCAATGGACCTAGTATGCTATGTATAGGGTGGGTAAGTATTATATTATGTGAAGTGTTAGGTACAATTGTTGACATCGACTAAATCAACCACAAAGATGCTATTTTGAGTTACGATATGTATTAAAGCTAACCTTATTAAATATTAATACATGGACCTAACATACAGTTTGGCTAATTTTTCATTAAGGAGACCTAAGTGGTTATAAGGTTATTCTAAATAATAGTGTTAAAAAATTTGTTGATGGGGCATGAGGTTGACCCACCTTGCATGTTGTATAAATGTCTTCATATTAATGATCCTTTAATAAGGCACCACCAACCATTTTGGAAGAGTAGATAAGTTAGATAAAAATCATGCTACTTTTGGACTAACTAAAAGTTAGAGTGATGGTTTTCAAATAAAATACCTTGCTAAATTCGAATAGCCAATAGGTAAGTTTGGAAACACAACTATTTTTATGACCAACTAAAATTGGAAACCTATTTTGATGGGTAACACTTCACCACTAAAAGAATATGACGGTTAAAGCCAAGTTTTAGGAGGGAAGACTGTATGGATAATTAATGAATTAGTGGAAATCAATCCTTACCCATGGACCTCGGGCCATGCAATAGGTGGTTTGGAAGAAAATGGGAGTCGATAGCAGCTTGGTGGTTTTGTTTTTCACTCTTTGAGCTCTATGGGGGTTCTGCATGAGATTGAAGGTTTTAAATGGTGTGGTTGAAACCATGATAATAATAGAGTTATTAATTTATGTAAATAAGATCGAGTTCACATCACAAAACTCGGCATGCCTACCAATCTTGTTGAATCTATTAATAGGTTCATCGGTTAGTGATTTAAGAGTCTTTGTTCTATATTTTTTATGATATTCTGGTAAAGGATAACAAGTAAGTTAATGAGGAGTTGGGTAATCGAAAAGTTCGAAGGGAAACAAAAAGACGTCCTACCAGACATGATATGTTCCTTTTCTTCCCTTATACATTGCTCTATTTATTATTCGTATGAATAAATCTATGCATTTAAATATTATTCATTAGTTGTAATGTGGATTATTTTTATTAAGGTTATATTCTCTTGATTATTGTCGATTCTCTTAGATATGGGTTTGAAATGAAACTACGAAAAGAAAATTTATGGTCTATTTCTATGTGGAATGCTTTGTGGGTGTATTTGCATGTTTAAACTTGCTGATATAACTAGAGTGTATTTGATAAAAACCCAGTAGTTAAGGCATGCTTATATATATATATATATAGACACACACACACACACACACACACACACACACACACACACACACACACACACACACACACACACACACACACACACACACACTTATGTGAGTGATTTGAATCCATAGATTCCAGGGTGGTTACCTTAGCAATCTACTGATGGGTTTTGAATTTGGGTTAGTAGTTGAGTAACCCATTTTTAGTTTGATGAGAAGATTTCCTAGTATTTATATCGATTATGGAAAGTTTTTCTTAGGTTTAGAGATGTAGTCTCTTTCTCCTTTGTTGGCGAGAAATTTTGTATTTCCTTGTTCATTTACGGGTATGTAATTCTGTGGGTGGATTTTAAGTGTTTGTTGTTTTTTATTTTTTTTAAAATACGTTGATGATATTGGTTGGATTAGGTGTCTTCTTTTGAATATTATTTCAAGTATTATGTATACCATGAATTTCAGTCTCTAATTTTTAGAGTGTTCCAATGAGATCACTTATTGAATTATCTTACTGAGTTGCAAAGTGTGAATGCAATTACCATCTATGAGGTTTCCATTTGGTTAATACTGCAAACTTATGTTTGGCTTCCTGTGAAAATTTTGGCAAGGGATGGTTAGTTAGACCATCTAGAGCAGAGTAGGTAGATTGATAAGAATACGTAAATCCTTGACAGTAATCCTTATAAATCCAACATGGATACTGTGAAACCAGGAAGGTATAATATTTCCCTCTGGGGTTGTACTTTACAAGTTACAATGTAACTCTTGTGATGGTTAGGGCATGCTTTATGAGCCTTGAGTATAATAGTATATACTAATTCATGATCAATGTGCCCAATTGAGAACTTGCAGTAAAAATGTAACTATGGGAAATGCTTGCGGTGGGTGTGTCGTTTAGGCTCTTGGTAGCTGAAGGTTACTAACTTAACTTGTTTGGAAAAAAATAAAAAAAAATATAATATTCTCTGTTCCTTCAAAGTTCTGTAATATGATATTAACATCTAATAACTATGGATTACCATGGTGACGTCGACCTAGTTATTAATTTAACCTTAGAGATTTTGATATTATTAAGGCACCCATTAGTTACCTAGGAATAGTTGTGAAATATTATTATTTAGCTATGTCAAATATGTTCAAATACACGCAATCCTTTTTTAAAAATAAGTATGATATTGATTATGGGATTATATAAGATCCTTTACTTTCAATTAATGGATTATGAGACTTTCTGCACTTGAATGCTGAGAATGAAACTTCTGTCAGTTTGAATAGGATACTATAACAATTGGTATACCTGGTGATTGATTGTTTTCAACTATTAGAAAATAAGTAATCCCATAATAAGCATAACATTCTATCTAGGGAAAGAATATGTACCCTAATTATTAGTGCACTTGATGCTTTATTATGCACGAATTACAAATGAGGAAATATTGTCTATTGGAGTATTGAGGGTTGTTTTGATTGAAAATTAAGATCGTTACTGCTTGTTCTATAATTAATCTTTCAATATGGTATTGCCATTAAGGTATTAATACAAAATATTATGGGATGTTTTTATGAATGCAAATTGAATGACCTTTGCTAATTTCATTGGATTTTGTGAGTATTATATTTGTATTAATTACAGTGTTTTATTCTTACAAATACTAAATAACACAAGCTATTAAGTGAGAAATGGGTCATATCATGCCAATTTGTATAAAGTTGACCATGTTCTAAACATGGAGGTAAAAAGGAACATCGAGCTAGTAATAAAGAAATGGATGGCTTGATTTGATTTGCTTCTCCGTCTTTGTTAATAAAAATATTATAATATTAATGATCTATGTGAAAGAAATATCTTGAATTTAGGATTAGATCAGGAAAAATGAAATGAAAATATGGCTTAGAAGAATTCTGAGATAAAGTAAGTGAGCCCTATTCGATATGGCACCTTGTACTTCAGTAGAGGATTGTTGATGATGTAAATAAAATGTAAGACTTGTCCAGTTTGTATATGAACATGAATTGACTAGATCATTTGTTCTATATGAATGAGTACTTGAGAAAATTTTGTTGTGGAATCAATAATGTATCTATGGATAAATAATAATCTATGAGATCTACTAATACTATGATTACTGTGAAGTATTTATCAAGGCTGTAACTTACGTATAAATGTTTATATATTCATATAAATTATAATAATTCAATTCTTAATGAAACTGTTATGAGATTGAGATGATGATAAAATATTCATAGTTATGAGATGTTCTCAAGTATCAAAATAGACCTACTTAGGAAATAGGGACCAAGGTGAGTAATTGAGAAATAAATATTATTATGGTGCTCCATATAAACTTATAAAAAAGGAATATAAATATGAATATACATCTCCTGGTAAGTGAACATAAGTTGTGAATTGTTTATATTATTGGGTAACTAAAGCTGAATTGATCAATGAATTATAAGGCACCACTAAAATACCATGTTTAGGAGAATAAAATGAGTTTAATCAAATAGAAGGAAAACAATTTGTAGATTTACAACTGCAACTAGCACTTAAAATAATTATTATGTTCTATTCTTAATTAGTACCAATTAAGAATGTGCTTACTTAAGAATGGTTAATAAGTATTAATATTTTGTCATTATTAGCAGCATTATATCCTTCTAAGGATATGATGTTATCAATGTAGTGGATTACTTGGTTCTCCTATAATAGAAAATAGTGCTTTGATACTGAATAAGTATGATAGGATATTAAAAGAGAAGATAAAATTATTTTCATAATTGGCTAAGAAGATTTAAGCATATTTTAAAATTGACTTGTAATCTCATTTAACAGTGAAGATAAGAAATCAGGGAATGAAAAACAAGTTGATGAAATCTTTTTCGAACCAAATTGGGGACAACTATGATAAGGGATTCGTACGCATAATGACGCAAGTAATTACATGACCGAAAAACTTTTCATACCTATTCCTAGGTGGTACCAACAAGATTTGAGGAACTCATTTTCTCAGCCATGATGCTCGCCTCTTCAGTAATCAATTTTGTTTAATGCATGTTTACCTATGAAATCCAACAATGAACTTAATAAATCAAGTTAGTGGGGATGGAATTAGGTGAACACTTAATTTATTAACTATGAACTTAACAACTTAAGAAAGGGGAAGGAATCCATACAATTGAAAAATTTATTTGGTGATTTGACAAGTTCCTAATGACGAGTGTCCCATCACGGAAATGATCATGTCATACATGTCTTTGAAAATTTATGCAAAGTAGTGTAAGATTCTACTTAAATTGTCCACATTTCACCAAAAATATAAGTTGTGAGATACTAGATGGATTTCATGGAGGAACCCATGTAGATACTTAGAAAGCATCACCTAATTATTAATGCTTGATAAAGGAAAAACCAAAGGATACACTTGATGTATTGGCTCGTAAAGAGGGTTGAGGGGAATAAATTAGGATATGTATACTCTCATGCAGCTACACATGGTTTATGACAGTTATCGGAATGGATTGAATTTAAGATTATGCTAGATTTAAATATATGGGTATTTAAATTAGTAAAGCATAAAGTTAAAAAAAAAAACACCTAGATTTTAAGTGAAAAAAGTTGTTGTTACAGTTCCTTAATTTTGAGGAGGGAAATTTTCCATGAGGAATTTTCTATGAGCATATCTGTGGTGTCCATATTCAAGGTCATGGAAGGTATGATGTCGGGAAATATCACATGATTCCAAATCATTACAAGAGTGATAAGATGTGTGGGTTAATGGATGGAGATCATAGTTTGAATAAGATATCTTGAGTTGATAATTTAACAAGAGAATGAACTCAAGTGTAATGCATTAAGAGGATCCTTTTTAGGTTTACCATTAAGGGAGGATAAACGATAATCGCTAGACCCATATTTATGAGTGATAATATATGGTCTAAGATATTTCAGAGTAAAATTTCAACATTTTCTCTTTTCCATGTTAGTGATATGTTGGTTTTATTTGAGAACAAGATCACCAATTTTAAAGTCACATTTTTTGAGATGTTTGTTATAGGCGTGTTTGATTCATTTTTGATATATGTTTGTATTCAAGACTGGTTAAATGATGTTCGTATAATAGTTTAAGTTGTGATAAAAATGATTGATGATAGTCCTCATTGGAGAGGAAATATCTGAGAGGCACACGTAATAATGGAATTTGAAATTCAAGGGGAAGAAAATATTTAATGTCATATACTAAAGAGAAATGTGTAGCACCTGTAGGAGTCTGAAATCTGGTATAATAGTCCCACAATGTAAAGGGAATTTATAAATGCCAATCCCTCCTAGCTTGATCAATAGTTTTCGTGAGGATTTTGTTAAGTGTTTTGTTAGATGCTTCTATTTGATGATTTTATTGAGAATTTTGAGGTGTAGAAATGCTAAGTTTGATGTCATAGTCATCGTAAATTTTTTAAACTTTTTTGTTTTTTAATGATTTTTTGTGATCTATGATGAGATTATGAGGAATACCAAAGTTATACATATTGTGATGATGGATGAAGTCAACGATTTTTTCTATTTTAGTAGAAATGAGGGGGATTACTTCAAACCACTTTTTAAAATATTATGTTGTTGTAATAATGGAGTTGTGTTGTTGTGATGAGTGAGCTGGCTGAAGAGCTTGATTAGGAACATGTATGAGTTTGGCATGTTGCTGACATTTAATGCATCTCTTGATGTAGTCACAAAAAACTTGATTGAGTGTAGGATAATAATATCCCATGCGTAAAATTCATTTGGTGACATCCAAACGGTTGAATTTTCCACAGAATATGCCTTCATGCACCTCTTGGGTAGCTATACAAGCCTCAAAAGTGTTAATACAGTGAAGGAGGAGGTAGTAAAATCCTCTTTTGTAAATGATACCTCCTATGATGACATAATGAAATACAAGTTGTTAAAAGGACCTCTTTCCATTTTTGGATAGATCCAGAGGTATTTTTCTAGTGGAAATATTATCATATTTCTGATTATACCAAGTATCAGATGGGATATCTTCTATATGATTGATGGTTGGAAGATTGATGCTATTTTAATATGGTTGATCAAGTTTGTGTATGATGACAAATTTTTTGGAATCATCTGGTGATAACATGATGAAGGACGCAAGTGATGCCATAGTTTCTATAATTTTTTTGGATGAGCCAGGGGTTGTTTTGATTTCATAATGGTCAAAGAGTTGTAGGATACCTTTGAAAATGGTTTTTTATATTTTAAGGATCCCATATTTACATTGATAGATTCCTTTGATTTAATTGATGATAATTGTGAGTCACCATAGTTGTTAATAATTTATACACCAAGAAAGGCGGAAGCCTAAATTCCCATAATAAGAGATTCATAGTCTATCATTTTGTTAGTGTATTTAAAATTTAGTTTAAAGGATAAAGAGATTGGATTGCCCCAAGGGGAAATTATGACTATTTCGACACCTCCCTTTGCCTACATCTAAACATATCGAAGAAAAAATTCATTTTAAGAGGATCATTGTCTTGATTAAGAGCATTGATTGATTCATCATGGAAGTGTTAATAGGGTAATTTATTAGATGGAATGGGAGCTTCTGCGAGATGATAAAAAATGACCTATCCCTTAATGGATTTATGAGATATGAACTCAAGATCAAATTAAGTCATGAACATAAGCCATTTAGTGATGCAATCATTGTGATATGGTGTGGAATGTATAGATTTTATTGGATTGAATTTTGTGAGTACATATGTTTAATGATTAAGTAAATAGTGACAAAGTTTATAATTTGAGAATTATAAGGCACAACACAAATTTTTGAATTTTGAATAGCACATTTCATACAAATGATGTGTGCAATTTATGTAATAGATAGCTTAGTCCTTACCTTATTCATCTCGATGAAAAATCATGGCTCCCAAGACATGGTATGTTATGGGTATATATAGATAGAAAGGCTCCCCCTCACATGGAGGTTTGAACATGGGTGGTGATAAGAGATATTTCTTGAGGGCATCGAAATCTTGTTGACAATTATCTTCCAATTTAAAGTGGATTTATTTTCTTAGAAGGTGATGGAAAGGTTGACAATGGTCTAATGATTACAAGATGAAATAAAATATAGATAAAGTTTTCCTTGAATACTGTGAATTTGCTTAAGATTAGATGGTGGAGGCATTTAGAGAATGGATCTGACTTTAATGGAGTCAATTTTGATACCCCTAATAGAAACTATGAAATAAAGAAAATTTCCAGTGAGAACTCCAAATACAGATTTTACGGGATTAAGGTGAAGAAATAACTATAGAAGACGTGAAAATATAGTGTTGATAATGAGTATATGGTCTCTTTAGAGTTTGGATTTACCTAATAGATTGTCAACTTAGTCTTTTATGGTTTTATGAATGATTTCCTAGAAGATGTAGGTCATAGTGCACTGATATGTAGCTCATGTATTTTTAGGACAAAGGGAATTACCCTAAATAAGAAGGTTCCCCATGGGGTGATAAAAGAGGAATTATGTTGATCCTCTAATGTGATTATGATTTGATTGTAACCAGAAAAACCATCCATAAGAGATAACATCTTGTGGCCTACTGTTAAATCGACAAGCTATTTGTTGTTTGGTAGAGGGAAATCATGTTTGGGGTAAGAGAGGTTTAAGTCTTGGAAGTCTGTGCATATGTACAATTTTTTAGTGGATTTAGTGATGGGTACGATGTTAGAAACACATTTTGGATAATCAATGGGTAGTGTGAATTTGGATGAAAGAATACCCTTAAGTTCTTCTTTGATTAGAAGTGTGACACGAGGATATATCCTACGAAGTTTTTTCTTTATGATTTTGGAACTCAAGATGGTCATGATGTTATGGATAATGATGTTAGGGTATATACCCGGTATGTCACTATAAGACCACATAAGGGCTTGACTATGTTTGGATAGGAAAGTTGTGAATTATTTGAATTCACATGAATCTAAGGCTTAGCCAATATTTACAATATTCAACTCTTGTAGTGTGCCAATGTTAACGATGAAAGTGGATTCATTAAGAAGGGTAAATGTATCAGATGGAAGGGTTTTATGAAGATAATGATCTTCAACACCCATATAGGTTATGATAGTATCATCATCATGACAGTGGATATCATCGATGGTAGGAGAATCTTCTTCTATCATGTGAGGTAAGTTCAAGGGGATGAATTTAGTTTTTTTTCAACTTGATAAGTTAATGGTCCTAGTGAAATAATATTGATTTAAAAAATGTTAGGAGGGATAAACATGAAATCATCAGATTCTAAAGAGGAGTCAGATGTGGGAAATGACAGGGTTGATTAGGATGCCAAAATTGATGAGGATGAGTCATAGGAGAATGGTTTGAATCTAAGGCCATACTTCTCATAATAATTGCATAAGTCCTCAAAGGGGAAGTCATGGAGATCTTGTCCATAAATACCAAGTTCAAATGCATTCCAGGAACAATGATGGAGATAAGTCTGGGAGAACCAGAGCTTATCCAATAATGAGAAAATTTAGGAGAAAGGTTTAACGTGTAGTTGACTATCAAGGTGGGATGAGGGGAAATCGTACTTCCATACACTATGTATGAAGGAATGGAGGGCTAAAGGAAATGATGTTTTCTAATTTGGGCTCATAAAGTGGTTGTTTTTTGGGCCTCCAATACATTTTAAGTGTGGGAAGTATGTTAAGGGACAGGAGGCAGTACTCCCCCATAAAAAGGTGTTGCATGATGTCATCAGGAGAGTCATAGTTTGGTATTTTGGGTGCTAGGATTGAAGAACTTATGAAATTTTCATTTGAAGATGCAGGATCTTGTAAATGAAGAAAGACATTGTTAGGCATGTATGTCATGTGGCAGGATTTAAATGGATTTGGATCAGCAAAGACCATGATGGTATTACCTTTGTGTTCATATTTTAGACATCGATATAGAGTGGAAAACATACATGTCACGTATCTAGGGGTGACAGAGAAGCATGTTATACTAGAACTCTCCTTATATGAGATATAATAGTTTGTGGAGGTTTTTTGGACCTACTTTGATGGGTAGGATGACTATGCCCAAATTAGGAGTAAAAGTATCATTGAATGCACATAAGATGACATGTGATTGGGTGACAATGGTTTTGGGTAGTTGGAGTTTTTTGAAGGCATGATATGATATGATGTTTATGCTAGTGCCATTAGTAATCATAAATATTTTAACAAGAGTATCATTGAGTTGAGAAGTGAAGAAAAATAGGAAGATCATGGTCGTCTTATTAGAGTGAAAAAATATCATACTCATCGAATGCAATGGTATCCAACATCTTCAAGGCACATATAAATTTTGTATAAGGTCGAGGATTGTTAAAAGGAACTAAGATTGATTGGAGGGCTTCAATCATGGCTTGGTGATTTCGGGGATAGTTCTGAATGAGATCGTAAAGGGAAATTTTAATTAGAGGTTGGCACAGTTGTTTGAGAATGGTATTTTAAAAATATGTTGTTGACTGATTTTGAGGGGTTGCGAGTATGGAAAATTTAGCTTTAGATTATGAAGGATTAGGTGAATCAGAAGGATCCACAGAGATAGAGATCTTAGGCATGTCTATATTTTTATTGTCTAATTCAAGCGCATGATATTTGGTGGTTATGTGAACATAATCAATATGAAAATGTGATAGTTTACAAGAGGAGGCCATAGTGTTTTCTAAGGGGATTTCAGATTATTTCTTTGGATTATTTAATTTAGGAACCTTAGGAGCAGGTAGGATGTGATGTCTTTATTTCATTAATTTGATGGGTGGACTAGGATGGTATATATTGGTAGTGAGGAGTCCTTTATTAAAAAGGAATTAAATGATGACATGAAAGGCTTTGCAATATTCAACATAATTCCCTATTATTTGATGATAAACACAAAACACCTGGTAAGTGTACCAGGAGGGTTTCCATCCTAGTGGGTTAGATATTATAATAGGTGGTAGTATGATGATTGATGATTACATGAGTTGTTCAAGGGTTTTAGTGTAATACAATTTCATACCTTGTTGTGATGATGTCAAGGGTGTATAATTTTGATTGTCATTGGGTGGATCAGGAGAAAGAGGCATACAATGTATATCTGTGTTGGTATGTCTAGATATTGTTTTAGAGGTTGGTTTAGATTCTCTGATGCTGATTTTAAACTAGGAGGATGGATGCATCCCCAAGATAGAGGGCAAGGGGATTTTGTTGGTTTGAAGATGGTCCTACAAGTGTTACAAATTTATATACAAGAAGGTGATTGGTTTTGACATGGGATTTTTGAGGTTTTTGATTTGATTTAATATGACATGGTCATTGAAGGAGCTATTCAAAATTTCAACAATGGGATTATTTTCTTATGATGTCGAAGGGACAATATCAGATATATCTATGGAAGTGGATGTGATGGATTTTGAATGTTGAGACCCTGATGAGCTTGATATTTTCAGATTGGAGTATGAGGATCAAATCAGAAATCTATGCACATCAATCACAATCACACTTCAATGGAGTCATGAATGCTTCACGCAATAAGTAAGAAATCAAATCAAAGGATGAATCTAGTAGAAAAAAGACAACATAGTGTCTGGCATACTCATAAATAAAAAAGAAAGGGTACATATAGGAGTGTTTTGTAACTCCTGTGCATGATACGTGTAAACAACCCTATTGACCTATTCAACATATGACATTTTCAAACTATGACCTATTATCACTAAGTGAGATGACTAACCAACTAGGTGGAAAATGCGTCTAATGATGAAAAGTATATTCATATACACCAATATTCCCTCTTCATTGAAGCTGAGGTAGAGGTCATGGAAAGTATAAAATTAAGGAAAAAATAGCCTATAAAACTAAGAAATATATTTTAATGGGGCCCGAATACTAATCCTGGTAAGGTACCGATGTACTATAGGGATCTCAAGTAATGGAATAAAAAAACCTAAGCAAAAACATCCACTTACAAGGGATAAAAGACATCCCTAAAAAACTTAATAAAGATGTGTCAAATGATTCTTGACTATTAAAGGCCTAATAATGTACTCATGTACAAACACAATATATCTAAGAGAAGAGAAGAGATGAAGAATGCTATCTAGCCTCCCAAGATGAAGAACATGTTGAAGACCACCCTGTATCAAGTGAATAAGAAGATCCTCAAAGTGACAAGGTGCGGTTTCTATCCAAGGAACAATGCTCCATATGTGAGGTGGAAGTGTTAACTAGTCCATGAAGGGATGGTGAATCTGAAGCATTGATGAAGAAGGAAGGTGGAATATCTTGTAACTATATAGAAGAGTGCTCAGTATCTGATGAGCCCTGAATGAAAGTACCTCCTCCCTAAAAATTCTATAGAGAACTAGAAGTAGGTGGATCAAGATATAAATCCTCAATATATGGTAGATGATAAGTGTATAATGGAGGTGGGTCCCCATCACTATGGTAATCAAATAATCTAGAAGAGAAGTCATAATCAAGTCTAGGTGAATTCGCTGAAGAATCCAAAGGAGGTGAAAAGTGAAAAAAAGAGTAAAGTCGAGTATGATGATCCAATGTACCAACTGTAATAATATTGTATGTGTGAAGCTCCTTAATATTAAAAAAATATAGAGTGAACTCAACTCACATGCCATGATTGAGGTGAGTGATCTGAAAAATGGAAAGGAGATTAGTTGAAATTGAAGGAACACTAAGAACATTGTTGAAAGTTCCACCATTCACTTCAACAAACCCTCTCTCGAAAACCAGTGTATAAGTGTTGTCACAAAGCTTAATAGAAGACATATCACATGGATCTAATGAAGTAAATTCAATGTCAAATGAGGCCATATGATGAGATGAACCTGAATCAATCACCCATGTAAGAGTAGGTGACACAACTAAAAATAAAGCTCTTACTTTTGTTCTTTCCTTAGTTGATTCTTTTTATTTCTCTATCTCCTTTCCATTATCTTTTTCCTTAGAAATTTCATTAGTTGATGATGAAGATGTCTTGAGAGAATTGAGAAATCCTATGCTGTTATTCTCTAGAAGACTTGTGAGGAGGTCAATCTTCTTCTTGAAACATATTTTTTCTTCATGTCTACCACTTTAGTACCCACATTTGATTTGTTATTTATAATTTTTAGAACTATAAGAGGAAGTGGAAAATTTTTATTTTGTAGTGGATTGGTACTTTATATTCTCATTCTCCTTATTGTTCTGCTTCTTCTCTTTTGAAACCTTAGGTTTTTCATGACCAACAATGAGAGCATGGCATTTTGTGGATCTAAGAGTACCCATATGAGTTAGATTATCTTGTTCTCTAGTAAAATCAACAACAAACTCATCAAAGGAGGGCATAATCCAACTTGAATGAAGTTATATTTTTATAACATGAAAGGTAGATATGAAAATTGAATAGTTTGGACCAAGTTTTGTAAGGATGGGAAGTATGAGATGTGAGTCCTTCTTGTAAATTATACAATTTTTAAGTTACAATATTAGAGATTTGAGTTTAGTGAAAAAGTCTTGGAGAGTGTCAAAAATGCTAGGGCTGAGACTAATCAACTCATTTTCCATTTCATTCCCTTTCTTTTCATCGTGTTTCCAAATTTTTTTAATCTAAGGAATCCCATAATTCCTTGGGAGATTTGATAGTATTTATATGAAAGCATAGTTCTGGTGATGCAAAAAGACAACAGTCTAAAGGATTCATCAAATTTTTCAAACCACTTTTCTTTCTCTGCATCTTCTTTAGGTTCAATTTGTAATCCCATAGTTATTCAAAATAGTTTTTGTTTTCTCAAAGCAAGAGACATGGCATATTTCCATTCATGATAGTTAAATGAGGTAAGAAAAGAAACAATATTAGGATCCATAGTAGATAAAAGTGAGAAAAGGAAAATAGTGAAAAGTAAGGAATCACACACAATGAACACCCACCTGATTGCGGCAGTTTATAAGTAGTGCATTGACTACACCCAAGTTTTCATGCGACGTGAGGTGATCGGTAACTCAACTTGTAATTAGTGAAATATTGCAAAAATGTGGAGACCACAATATGCTCAATCGTGTGCAATGAAACAAGTGAACAAGAAATACAAGAAAACAAGAAGGAAGGGGGAATCTCTCTTGCCACAAGCTTGTGGTGGATGCGCTCACTAACCCATAACGTGAAGAAGGGAGATTACAATGCGGAAAAGGATAAAAATTGAATCCAAGTGGCTTCCATGACGTTATAAAGGATAAAAAAAGGTGTAAGAATGATAAGAGGGATACTACACAATCAGAAAAATGGATTAGAGGAAAAAATAACCAATAACGCTTAAACATGACTTTTGTAACATCCATTTAGCTTAATTTTAAGAGTAAAAAAGGAATAAAATAGAAAAAAATGCTAAATTAATGACTATTTTAGTCACTAATCACATTAATAAAGAGCTTCAATTTTAATTTAGATGAAAAAAAATAAAGCTCCTAAATTAAGTTAATTTATTTAACCACCACTTTAAAAAATGGATTAAATCCTAATACTAAAGATTAAGATCTAACTATTAAATAAACCACTTAATTTTTTTAGATCATATATATATAAAGACCTAACTTAATAAAGTTATAAAATCCCCTTGATAAAATAAATTCCTTAACTTTTAAATGTATTAAATCCTAATGTAAAACACTAATATTTTAATAAATTAAAGGAACCTTACTTTAAAAAACATTCACTGCAATTATAAACCATCCCACCTTATAAATATTAAAAAGCACCAACGTATCATAAAAGCACTACACCCACTTTTTAATTTATGATGACCACATATATAAGCCAAGGTTTGATTAAAAAAAATGACTCACTGACAAAATTGACCCCTTAATAATTAAGACTACCCACTGTGTTCAATGAAAAGTTACAAAAGCCACGAACATGGGGTAAGAATATCTAAAAAAAACCCAAAGGCTTTTAAAAAACTGGTCAATGGACCATTAGATAATAAATAAACAAGGATTCATCACTTTTCATGTATTAAAATTGAAACAAACAAACAAACAAACATATTTAGCAATACCCTATTCTTGAAAGCTTTAACAAATGAACCTAGTAAGGATTCTAAGCAATCAGTTTGCGATTATGAGAATGGGAGCTCACCACTAATAAATTCAAGGCCAATGGTTCTTCCCATTTACTTAATGCTTGTGTGTAGTGTCGATGGGGTGATGGAAGAACTCAATCGACGATCAAAAAGAGAATAGAAGAAATAAAATTTTGATGAGAAGATGAGAAAACAAAAAGGAAAGGGGATATTGAGCTATCCACAAACCAGTGCTTATAGAAAAAATTGTAATCATCATTATGCTTAGAATCCTCATCATCGGCCCTTATTAAAATGTAAGCATATGATGGGAGCATAAAATGACATGAAAAGCCAAGATATAAATAATTTTTCATTACTAAAATAGTAATTCCATGCAACATACAAACATGCAATACAATATGAGAATTAAACAAACTCACCTAACAGGGAAATAAGTACAATCACACACACTCAAACCAACAACGTTCAAGATAGTTACACAAATAATTTGTTATCGAGATGCAATCTGAAAATGTTTTCATAAATGGAAAGTGTTTTAAATGATGCCCCAAGAAATTGGTATATGTAAGGGAAATGATGGAGGACACTTAGGTCCAATGGAAAAGCAATGTGCACAACAAAAACATTACCAGGACAATTAATACTACCTTAGAGTATCGACGAAGTAAGAAATGTAGCTTTTGTAAATGGTTATAGACTTAGGTGATCCACGAGTCGTCATTTCAAAACATGTGAAAATTTCAGCAAGATACAAGATGAATGCCATGTGAGAGACACATATTTCAGCTCCAAATGAGGTTTTTTACCAATTTTAGTCCGTTTTTTCAAAGTTTTACGATGTTTTTGACTTTTTGAATGGTTTTATAATTTTTAAATTTTTGATCGGTCATAAGAGTTTAGTAAATGGAAGGTCACCTAAAAGCATGTGAAAATTCCCCAAGGCAAAGAGAACGGGCATCAGGTAGAAATAAAATGCCCCGGCGAGAAGAAAAATAGGCCAATAATAATTATTTAAAAATAATCCTATCGCTAGATAAAAATAAAAGACAAGAAGCACCTGGAAATATATAAAAATTCCCCAAGGTGAAGAGATAAGCGCTAGGTGGAAAATACTACCCGATGGTGGTTGACATGATATCACATGTTTTGTACATGAGATGTTTTGGTAGATGCTAGCACTTGAGATTATATTAGATGATATTGGTGTGGGGGTGGGATAGATTTATGATCATGTAGCAACCCCTCTTGCCCCCATTGATGATAGGATATGTGATGATTATCTTAGTATAAATGTATGATGTAAAACTTAGCATTTTGTATATATGATGTATTAGATGATCTTATATGTGATGAATGATGGATGATAGATGTGATAACAACAGATGTGAAGTAAACAATCACACAAGAAAAAGCTAACAAAAATAAATAAATATATAACAAAAAACTATACAAACTGAAAACTAAAAGCAATTTAATCATTACCTTGTTTTTGCAGGATAACATTGATATATTTTCTGATGTTTTTAGGTTATCTTGAAAGATAAGTTTTCAAGGATACTATTCACATTATTTTTGAGGTTCCTTAAGACAATGTTGGGAAGGTGGTGTAGCTTCGTTCTAAGGGGAAATTTTTTGAATGTTTATATTTTTGTGTATCTTTTTATGAATTTTTTTATATTTTCTAAGATCATGTTCTAAAAGAAATGTACAAGGAAAAAGAAGCGTGGATACCCCCAGTGTGATGTGGGAACATAAAAATGGTAGAATTCCATGTGCACATGTTTCAAGAAGGATAAATGTGAAGGTGCCCTCAGTATTAGATGGAAATATTCAAAGCCACATACTTTATGCAGATATAAGAGTAAATAATCTAAATCATAGCCCATCGAAGATGGATTCGGTAGGGTTGCTAGACCTAGTGGGGAAATCTATTTCTAACAAGCGGTGAGAGTTACCTATCCAGCTGTAAGAGTAGCTTATGACCAATGAATCTTCCTTGATCGTTGGAAACCAGTTTTCACCCAAAGACTTGCCCAGTGCACCACAATTGTGTGGTTTTCACATGTAAATGACCTGTTTTTTCTTTACTATTTTCTCAATTTTCCCTTGTTTTGTTTGTTTTTTCTTTGTTTTTATACTTTTTAGTTCTTTTTTGATATCTACACCATGTTTAAGCATAGAACCACTTGAGATGCATGGCATTCATAGGTTATGGAAGCTCTTCACCATCTGAATATGGTATTTTATAACCTCTTGACCCATATTTAGCAACCACCACATAAGGTCCTAGCCCTTTGGCCTCAAAATTACCTTTATTTTCTATCTTTGATGATGTTCTTTTCATTTTATTTCAATACTAGATCACCTACATCAAATTCAAAATGAATGATCCATGGTTATATCCTCTTGATAATTTTTTCTGGTAGACCTTGAGGTGATTAAGTGCTCTTATACTCTTTTCATCCAATAGCTCTAGCTCTTCTAGCTGAGATACTCTATAGTATTCTTCTTTATCAAGATAATCCCAGAGAGAAATTCTTAGGGAGGGAAGCTCCACTTCCAAGGGTATGATGGCTTCAGTGCCATAAACTAGGGAATATGGGGTCGCACCAGTAGGAGTGTGGATGGAGGTTCAATAGGCCTAGAGGGTGGGATATATCTGTAAGTTCCAATTACGACCAGTATTACTTACCATTTTCTCCATGATTCGTACAAGGGTTTTAATGGTAGCTTCAGCTTGTCCATTACCTTAGGGGTAATAGGGGGTAGACCACTTGAGTTGAATATGGAATCATTGACATAATGTCTTGACCATTTTGTTCTTGAAGGATTTACCATTATTAGTGACAATGGAGGAAGGGATACCATAACGTCATATGAGGTGATTCACGATGAATTTGGAAATTTGTGCACCAGTGACATCAATAAGAGGCACATCCTCTATTCATTTGGTAAAATAATCGATGGTTGTGATAATGTGGGTGTGGCCATCTGAAGAAGGATGGAGCTTCCCTATGATATCTAGACCCCATTTAGATAATGGCGAAGGTATTGCACTAGGCTACAAAGCATGTGCTAGTGCATGTATCAAGTTGTCATATTTTTGGCATAGCTCACATTTCTTGATGAAATTACAACAGTCTGTTCTTCCATGGTGGGCCAATAATAACCTACCCTTAAGATCTTCTTAGCTAAGAGAATACCTCTAGTGTGTGCTCCATAAATACCACCATATACTTCCTTAATAGCATGGATTGAGTTAGTAACATCCAAACAATGAAGGAAATTCCTGTCATAGCCACAATCAATAAAGTGTGCGTCCTAGAAGGGTATAACAGGATATACGGTTGGATAAGGGATTTCTTCTCCGAATGGGTAATGTCTTGGGGAAATGTGCCATCTTGTAGGTATCTAAATATAGGGTCATACCAAGGGGAGGATGGACCAACAATCTTACATGCCAAACAAGATTCTGACATGTTATATGCGGGTATTTGTAAATGCTCTACGAAGAAGGGAATTTTTCTCTCCTAAGGTGGAATGTGTACGAGAGATCCAATTATAGAAATAACATCTTCTGATCTATTATGTGACCTTGATTTTTACTTAAAGATAATGTGTGATAAAATACTTCCTTCAAGGTTTCAACCAATTTCTTGTATGGAACAAGTTTTCTCATCTTTAACTTTATACTCATCATTAACTAGCTTAATAATGAGTTAGGAGTCCCCAATGACTCATAGCTATCTAATATTCCAAATGATAGCAAACTTTAGGCTAGAAATGATTGCATCATACTCTACAATGTTATTAGTGCAAGGGAATCCCAAATGGAATGCTCTTGGAATAACCTCACATGTGGGAGTGATGAGCACTACCCCTATCCCCGATGTATGGAAGGTGAATGACCCATAAAAATGGACTTTCCACTCCATTTATTTTTCAACATACATCACGGATGCATCTGGAAGGTCCAAACACAAAGGTTCTATTCCTGGTAGAGGATCTTCTGCCAACTGATCAGCTAATACTTTTCCTTTCAACGACTTCTAGTTTACAAACTCAATGTCAAATTCAATTAGGAGAATGATCCAATTAGCCATTCATCCTGTAAGGGTGGGTTTGGATAAAATTTATTTGAGATATTTAACTTTGGATATTAGATTGGTTTTGTTATTAAGGAGATAATGATGAATTTTTTGAAAGGTGAAGACGATTGCTAAGCAAGCCTTTTCAATCTACGGGTAATTTAGTTCATAGGCCATCAAGGTGTGACTAAGGTAATAAACTAACCCTTTCTCTATGGTCTGGGTCATACTGGGTAAGTAGTGCACCAATATCAAATTGGGTAGTCTGATATGTACAAGAGGAGAGGTTCACCTAGGGTAAGTGGCATGAGTACAGGTGGGTTGACAAGGTACTGTTTTAGTAGTGCAAATGCCATTTGACAGTATGGTCCCCAATTGAATGCAACATCCTTTTTGAGGATATGTTTAAATGGGTGGCACTTATCCGTAAGATGTGAAATAAAATGATGGATTGCCTTAATTTTTCCTTGTAAAATTCTTAGTTGTTTGAGATTTGTAGGTGGAGGAATTTCTGTGAATAGTTTTAACCTATGGCAAGATCTACCTTTATACCTCTCTATGAAACAATGAAACCTGGGAGTTTTCCTAACAAAACACCAAAGACACACTTCTTGGGGTTCAAGCATACTTTGTAATCCCAGATACCATAGAATATATGTCTAATCAATTCAGGGTGCTCTCCTCTACTTTTAGACTTTGTTAGAATATCATCAATGTAATCCTCCATGATGTCATTCATCATGTCATGGAAGATGACAGTATTTGCACGTTGATAGGTGGCCCCAACATTCTTGAGTCCGAAAGGCATGACCTCATAACAAAATGTTCCCCAAGGGGTGATGAAAGTTTTCTTGTGTTGATCCTCCTCTATAATCTTGATTTGGTTATAACCTGAAAAACCATCCATTAAGGAAAACATTTCATAACCGGAGATGGAATAAACGATCATATCAATGTTAGGCAAGGGGAAGTAATATTTGGGACATGCCTTATTATTGTCATAGAATTTGGTGTAGATCCTTATACCAACATGTTTCTTCTAAATAGAGACTATGTTAGATATCCAATTTGAATAGTTAATGGGATTAATGAAGTCATAAGATAATAATTTTTCATGTTCTTATTTGACAAGGAATGTAATTTTAGGGTGCATCTTCCTCAACTTCTGCTTGATGGGTTGGGCATCTAGGTGCACAACAAGGTTGTGCACGACCAATTCTGGGTCTAAACCAGGCATATCAGAATATGACCATGCAAATATATCTCCATATTCTCTTAAAATATCCATAAAAACCTTTTGTTCTTGAGCTGAGAGTGAAGCTCCTAACTTTATCATTCTAGTTTCCTCTTCTGATCCAATGTTGACACTGATGGTTTCTTCCACAAGCATCTTAGAGGTATCTTCCATCCATGTAGGATCAGGGGGAAGAGTAAGGTCAACCACCCTAGGTAGGTCATCATCATCCTTGAATGGATAGATCATTTTGTCCATAGGTTCTTTGTTGTGTTTGTCTACAAGTGCTTTAAAATTTTTGTCACTGTGAGACTTGCATTTATTATTTGCACAAGGTTTCTTTGAAGTATTCTTAATCTTTTTTGCGACCTTCTTATTCAAGCATCCACACATCTCTGTTTCTTCTCCAAAGTATGCACATGTGTCTAGTTGAAAGTTTAAGGAGTGACTTGCATGACATGGATCCATGGAAATCCTAAGAGCATGTTGTATGGTAGATCCAAGTCAAGGACATGGAATGTTGTATCATGGAAAGTCGGCCATAATTCCATTGGAATCACTATAGTGCCTACTGACTCTCGCTCGTCATTATCATAGGCCGTGATTGTAATAGTTTTGGCACCTAAATCCATTTCTGAGTGGCCTAGCTACTTAACCAGCTTCAAAGTACATATGTTTATATTAGATCCAACATCCACAAGTACTCTCTTGATCTTACGATGGGTAACAAATACTTCTAGATATAATGGTAAGTTGTGTTTTGGGTCATTATATGGGATTGCAAAATGATCAAAAGTGATATGATCATTGGAGTCAATGTGTGTAATCATGGCTTGGAGGTGTATGGGATCTACATTGGTGGAGACTCCTAAACTCTGCAGTGTTTTATACAATATGTTTTTATGGGTAGTAGAGATTTTGAGGAGATCTAAGATTGATATCCTAGCAGGCGTCTTCTCTAACTGTTCTATTATATTATACTGAATTTCTTGAGGAATAGGTATGGGATCTGGTATGATCAAATGAGTGCATCATTTCCCTACTGCACAACTCTTTTCTAAGATCCTAATAGTATTGACCTATTCATAAAAAAAATGGATACATCCTATGAGAGAATAAAAGGGAATATCATTGGTGGGGTAAGTATAGGAAAAAGTCCTATAATCATTAGAAGTTTGTCCGTGATCTGGCTTCCTTTTCCTTTTATCTACATGGTTAGGAAAGGGATCCTTAAAGATACCCATTTTCTCATTTGGCCCTTGTAATAGGTTAGGGGGAGAGTCTATGGTGATTTTTCCCTCTTCAATGAGGTCTTGTATGTAATGGCGTAGTCTCAAGCATCTATCTATTTTGTGCCCTTTAACACGGTGGAAGTCACAATACTCATGCTCTTTGAACCAAATGGGTTTTGGAGAATTTTATGGGTAGGGTACCGTCACGGTTGGGTATTCCACCATTTTTACATTATCTATCTATTTTAGTATTATAGATAGGGATTATTTTAATGGCATGAATGTACATTTTGTGGGTGCCTTGGGACGAGGTCCTTATGAGATATTTTAAAGCAGATTAGTCTACACAGTTTGGACTCTTTTGGAGTCTGTAATGCCATCTCCAATGAATTTTTTATGTTTGTTGAATAACTTTAGTTTATCTAAGGATTTTGCTCCATGTTTGTCTTTGACAACCATTTTAAGCACTCCCTTTGTGATGACAGCCTTTTCAATTTGACTTCCCTTCTCTATAACTTCTTTGAAGTTAGAGCAACAATGCATTTGTAAATGGAAGGCTATCTATGGTTTCATGTTAGGCACAAATATGCTTACTATTTGTTTTTCTTACAAGGCACAAGGGAAAAAACTTGCCAACCCTTGCCATCATTGCAAAAAGCTCGCAAATGTCTCATTGGGCTTATGTTTTGAATTGCAGAGGTCGTTCATTGTGATATCAATTTCCATGCTGTAGGAATAATGTTGTAACAAATGTTTTTGCTAATGTGGGACATGTTATAATGAATCCCTTTGGTATGCTAAAGAACCATTCCAATCCCAGTACCCCTAGGCTACAAGGGAAGTGTTGTATTAAGAATTTATCGTTGTATGTGACCTCTTGGAAAGCCATATAAAAGGCTATGTTGTGATCATGAGGATCATCTTTTATTTTATATTTATCAAATTTAGGAATGGTAAAATATTTTTGGAAGGGTTTCCGTAACATTTCCTTATCAAAGGGGTAAGGGCATAGCTCTTCATACAAATATTTCTTACTATGTCCTACATTTCCCTTTTGTAGCGTAGTAAGCATGTATTTCATTGATTGTAATTCCTGTTCAATGAGTTGCTCTTTGGTAGGCAATATTATTATTTTTTCCTTAGCCACTTTAAAGGTTGCGTCATTATACGGATCGAAGTGGAACTCACTAGATTTCATTTTGAGTTTTTCTTTGTATACGTTCCTACTTGAAGAGCCTAAGTTTGCTAATTTTTGGCTCAGTTTTAAAATCTATTTTTGAAGGATCTCTTCCTCAACTAAAGGATCCTCATCCTCATCTAACTTGGGAGGCATTGAGGCTTTGTGCTCAATCTTCACTTTACATGAATCTTTGTAATAAGGTCGGCATGGATCACCAAGTGTCTTGGATGGGTCCCCTACAATGGTATTGTGATTTTTCTTAAAATTAGAAGCATACCATGCGTCAAAGGGGTTATCCATGTCTAAGAGGGACATTTTTTCTTCTGTTTTATGATTAATGACCTTAGTTTCCACTTCACATTCTTGTGGAATCTTGGCTCCTAACTCTAAGACTCTCGTAGGTACTTGATCTCTGTTATAATAATGAAGCTTGTTAAACTGACGTAGGTCTAATTGATGTTGTTCTTTAGAAGAACCAGATTCTTCTCTGCTATAATCAATCAACAGCTCTGTGTCTTTAACCTACAAAAAGAGAGGTGCTAAGTTGTTTCCACTAAATGGGAATGATTCAAAATAATTTTCTCCTAAGTCACGCTCGTTTGGTTTGGATTTCATCTTCATGATTCTAGGCATCACTAGTCAAAGTGATACTAGGTTTTGTCTAAATGTGCTTTGTAGTTTGCATGAAAACTAGGTGTATGTCTGTGTAATTCAATCGATGTGATGCTGAAATAACCTAGTGTGCTCTAGATGTAATATTATAAAATTATTTTTATGATTCAAAGAACACTCATATGAACACTCAAATGCAACGATCACATGAATTATCATTCTGCCAAGCTTATACCCTAACTATGATTCTGATGAAGGGTCCAAAGCAGATAGTGACAACATCATATCAATACATAGGTCAAGTTAGAATTATAACAATGCCTAAATATTAAAGTGGTACTGACACAATCTCTCGATGAGGTATACTACAACTAGTTCGAATGCCAATGAAAGCTAAGTTTTCTAAAAAATGGAAGCTGCGAGTATGTATAACATAAAAACACTATCCTGATACATTAACCAAGCAAGCAAGGTGTTAGTATCAAGATGATGTTATTTTAGTATATATAAGGAAATATCAAAACTCTAAAAAAATACTTAGATGACGTCAGAACTAAAATGAAGTATGAGTATAACAATAAGTTTTTAGTTGCGCGAGCAACATAACCACACAATAAAGGGACTTATATCAAGTTCTCAAGAAATTGAAAACATGACTTAAGTACCAAAATTGTGTGACTAGAATGTGAGAAAAAAACTACAAACCTAAGGAGAGATAAATAATGAAAAAAAATTGTAGTAGTGAAGACGATCCTAAAATCAAGATTAAAGAACTATCAAAGACATGAAAACATACTTGTGAACTTTAGATGTTTAACAACCCAACCACAAACATGGATGGGTGTAAACAAAAAAAAAGTGGCGAGTACTATCTTTGATAAAACGCGTGAGGTATGCCTCCTTCTCACTCCAAATGGGAAGCGAGAATGCAAGGGTATAGATAAAAATATGAAAAATAAACTAAGCGCCCCTTGGGTAGAGTTTCACCTCGTCCGAAGGTGAAACAAAAATTGAGCTAAGTGAGACGTTGTTTAATTCCATGATGAAAGAAAATTATATCTAACTTACATGGGCTCTTTTCCTTGTTTGAGAATCAAGGTTTAGACTCCAAGTGATTTGTCACTTCATGATGGCTTGACGCGGAAATGGCCTAGAAAAGTGGGCTCCAAGACAGAATGGCTTCCCTAATAAGATCTCTCAACTAGGTGTCATACATTGTCTACAAGCGAGCTCGATTTACCCAAAGAGTTACATTGACTGATTTGGGAGTATCTTGGCTTTAATTTACCCCCTTCTAATACAATGAGAAACTAGTTCATTCAGTTGTACCATCACTAGGGTTACGATATGGACAACTTCGATTCTAACTTACAATGTGAAATCTAGTCAAGTGGGTAAGTGAAGTGCTCCATGTTTCATCCAAGAGCTTACTCAGCGGTGGATTACTGTAGGTTTCTTGGAACCACCCCCATTGTTGTAGCTTAAGGCATTATGTCAAAGGGGTTCTGTTCTAGCTGAGTGGATAGGGATGTACCCTTTTCTGAAACCTGCAATACAATGTGAAGTGAAATGGCATGTTTTTTATCTTACTTAACTTAATGTGGTTTTAAGTAGCACATTGTTTGGAAACCTATATGAAAAAACATGTATTAGAAGGTTTTTGTTCTATCTTGACTCCTTTCTTTGACAAGTGTTAGGCCCTACATGTAAGGAGTTAGTAATTTTCCATCAAATAAGAAAGATAATTTGCATGTTGTTTTTGATTCCTAAGGTCACCAAAAAGGTGTGAAGGAAGAGAATACACAACGTGAAAACCCTACTAAAATAAGCCTTTGTGAAAAATACTTCAAAAGGTATAATTTTTTTTGCCAACTTTGAAAGATTAATCCAATTATTTAAACATAAAGTAAGTGTTTTTAAAAGTGACAAGGTGTTTTTGATTCCCAAGATCACCTATAAGGTGTGAGGGAAGAACATACACACTTCGAAAATCCCCTTTTAACTGAGAAAATGAAACACTTAAAACAATTTATTCAAATAAAACCAAAAACAAACCTAGAATTACTTGTTAGAACCTACAAACAAGTTAGAAAACCAAGAACAATTAGGAAGTTCTAGAAATCTATTTTTAGCAATTTTTCAACAGTTTTTAGTATTTTACATTTTTGGAGGTCTCTAGGGTACTTTGGGATTTTGATGATAGAATTAATGAGACCAAAGTTATACTAATTTTTGAAATTCCCTCATAAATTTCACTTCATTCTCTTTCTGACACCTATTCAAACTTTGAAAATGAGTCAACGGGTCAAAAGATATGACCCAAACTAGGAGCACTAAAAATTATATGAACAAATCCAGATTAAATAGATATACATGTGCACCCTTCAAGGTGTATGCACACTATTTTGGGTATGTGTGTGTGGTTTATGGATCCTACGCCCCTATGTGTAAACCTAGCAGGTCTATAGGGTGCCTACACTACTTGAGAGATGCCTGCGGTAGCGTAAGTGTGCCTGCGCCAGAGAATAGGTGCATGCACTAGGGGTGCAAAAAAATGGTAAAAGATATGATAGTGCATGTGCACTGACAGAGGGGTGCTTGCACTAGAAAAAGGGTGTACGCACCATGGTTTGGGAATATGCGCACCTGGTAAAATTTTTATTGACAGAGGGCCAAGAATACACAGGGTGTTTGCATGCCTAATAAAAAAGACAGGTTACAGGGTGTCTTTACTGGTAGAAGGGTATGTGTGCCATGATTTGGGTGTGTGCACCTGATTTTGGGTACATGAACATGGTTTTGGGTGCCTGCACACCTATGCTAAAAATGATAGTCTGAAGGCACCTGCATTGGCAGAAAGGTGTATGCGTGCTTGCTTAAAAAACCACCAAAAACACGGAAAATGAAAATTTAAAAGTGTCAACAGGTTAGAATTTAGCCATTAAAAGCATTTTCTAGCATAAAATTAACAAAGAGGCATGAAAATGAAGGTTAACTACATAAAACCTAGCTAAAAAGCCTAAGGCAAAATATTTAACCCTACAAAATAGTAAAAAGTTAGAAACTAATATAAAAGCTTCAAAATGACTCCTTTAATGGAGGATAGACTTCATGTCGCACTAGGCATGCCAAATGTGTTCAATGAAAAGTTGCAAAAGCCATGGACATGGGGTAAGAATCTCTAAAGAAACCCTAAAGGCTTTTAACACACTAGTCAATGGACCATCATATAAGAAATAAACAAGGATTCATCACTTTGCATACATTAAACTTGAAATAAATAAGCAAACTAACATATTTAATAATCCCATATTCTTGAAAGCTTTAAAAAATGAACCTAGTAAGGATTCTAAGAAATTAGTTTGTGATTATGAGAATGGGATCTCACCATTAATGGATTCAAGGGCAATGATTCTTCCTATTTACTCAATGCTTGTGTGTAGTGAAATGGAAAAAAACAATAGCTCAAAAAAAGAAATGAAATAAGATCTAAACCCTAAGAAAAATGGTATAGTTTATGTTAGGAAGAAGGAGAGTTCTTAGAAATTGTCTAGGGGTAGTGGGATATTTATAGTTTTCCATTTGGGAAAGTGGGGGAGTTTTGGTGCATGTGGGACTAAAAGGTAGTCAACAAGTTGATTAGTGAGTCAAAGTAAGTTTTGACTAGGTTTAGAAGAAGTTAATCATGGTTTAGGGTAACTAACCTAGGTCTACACTAGTTAATCCTTCTTAGAGAGGAATTAGGGTTTCAAGAGGATTTTGAGAGGTCTAATCAATCTAATGAAATGGATTAATAGTCTAGGAAGATAGTAGAAGTAGTCTAGAAGGGAATGAGAAGATGGTTTAGTCAATAAGAGGCTATATTAGCCAGTTTAATTGATTTACAAGAGATGACCAAAAGAGTGTTGTAATAGGGGAGTTAGATAGGTCTAACTGATTTTATGTCATCAATTTTCTAGGAGTGAGAATAGTTAGTGCAATATTAAGAATAATATTTCTTTGATCAAACTACAAGTGTCTACACCCACTTTATATTAAATCAAAATGATGGTCAAATGGTGAGTTGAAAACTGGTTAAGAAGGAGAGTGACCCCAGCTCCCAAATCAACAACAAGGAATAGGTAATGAGATGTAGAGCATGAGAAAGTGAAAGTGAGTCCTAACACATTAGGGACACAAAAATGACATGAGAAGTGCTCAAACAGAAGGATAGAGTGCAGAATAGGTCAACAAGTAGATCGTCTAGAACGACTAAGAGAGGTAGAGCCATTACACGGTAAAAAAAGTTCCAATTGGAGAGATGCAGGGGACAAGACAAAGTGAAAACACAAAGAAGCATAAAAAATCAGGTCTAAGACCCTAAACAAAATCCAAATAGTTCTTTATGTAGAAAAAAATGACTTGAGGCTAAGTAAAACGTAGATTTAATAACAACGAGCCGTAGAAAAAAAAGGTCACAAAATCTATGAGGAGGATTGAAAGGTGAGAGATCAAGAATCTAACTGGTAAAACGTAGGTAATAAAATACATCAAACCAAAAAAATATGGAAAAAGAAAAATGGAGGGAAAATCCTCACAACTCGACACACTAGAATAGGTAAAACCTACACGAAATCCATAATGCCAGTAATGGAAAAAACCGATCGGATATAAATGCAAGGAAAATAAAAACACAACAAAGCCAACAAACATGACCTAATGCAAAGGGAAAATGTAACTCGACCCAACAATGCAGAGGAAAAAAAATCCAAACCAAGGTAAGGAGAGTAAGATAGGAAAGAAATTTAGATTTCCTATAAAAAATTCACTTGCAAACAAGCAAAAAAACAAATATCTAAAAAAAATTCACTTGTAATTTCAATACAAAAAACTAGATATGAAGATGCAACCTCTAAATTTAGCATTGTCTCCAACTGTAGCTGTAGCCATCCAGATTTAGTGGGAAAACCACTAAAAACTCCAAAAAATCCCTTTCACACGCACCAAAAAGACACGAAAACCAGAAAAAAACTCCACAAACCAAAAGGTTAGATTTGTTAACAAGACTCAAAAATTTGAAATATTCCTAAAGAAGCATGAAAAATAAGAAAATGAAGTGAAAACAGCCAGATTCAGACGAGTGCATAGTTACCAAACCCAAGTTCTGATACCATGTCAGATTGGAGTATGAGGATCAACTTAGAAATCTATGCACATCGATCACAGTCGCACTTCAATGGATTCATGAATGCTTCATGCAATAAGCAAGAAATCAAATCAAAGTGAGAATCTAGTAGAGAAAAGACAGTGAAGTGTCTGAGATACTCATAAATCAAAAAGAAAAGGTACATATAAGAGTGATGTGTAAATCTTGTGCATGACATGTGTACACAACCCTATTGACCTATTTAACCTATGACATTTTCAAACTATGACCTATTCTCAATAAGTCATATGACTAACCAACTAGGTGGACAAGGCATTGAATGATGACAAGTCTAGTCATATACACCAATAGAAATATGTATAGTAACATCATCTGTAGAGATTTATCATTCATTTGAGGTGTCATTCATAGATACTAATGATGTGTTGGGTGTGGGTGAGAGATCATTAACAAACTTGATGATGTGATGAGATCTTATTACATTGGTTAGAGGTTGGTTACTAGTTGGGGGATGATTCAGAAAAGGTTGTTTAAACGCATCCAAATTTTTATTAGGAGGTATGTTTATATTATGTAGTTTTAACTCACATTGATCAATGTGATCTTGAAGGACATTTCTAAATGATCGTCACCTTTCGATGGCATGTCCTTAGACTTAGTGATATTTGTAATAATCATTTTTTCTATACCAAGAAGTTTTTGACGTGGAAACTTTCACAGGATGGATAAGAGGAAGTGTAACCATGAAAGTGACAAATATTTAGTCAAATACAAAACTATATGAGTCCCCTAGGAGAGTATTATTTTCATTTTGGTTGGGATTTATCAGATTCCAAATGGATTTTATATATAGTTACACTTGTGGATCCTTTAGACTTGTTTATGCTAGAAGAAGCCTTGAAGGAGGGGTCAAGTTTTGGTTTCTTAGATCTTAATTTTACCTTACTTTCCTCGAGGAATCAAATATCTAATTTTTGGGATATGGTAAAGGATTCATAAAATGTTTGGAATGATTGGATTCATAATGTGGATGATATGTGTTTAGCGCAAGATTAAGTCAACAATTCAATTAACTTAGCCTGCAGGAGAGAGAAGGAGATTTGGTTGATAATCCCTCACTGTATGGAAAATAAATTAGTGATAGCATCATCTTCAAATTACTTGATAGCATACTTACTGGTGATAGGGATATTACGGGCTGTGTTAATAGAGAAATGTTCTAAAAGTAAATATGCAAGTTGTGTGAATGATAAAAGGGAATGTTAGGGAATACTATAATAACAGTCGAGGGATAGCTCAGACAACAACATGGGAAATGTCCTCAGCATCAAATCTTGATCATGGGTGATGAGGTAGTAAGCATGAAAAAATTCCCTGATGTGTTATTATAGATCCTCCTTACTGTAAAATTTGATAAATTTAGGTAGTTTGCAATAATAAGGATAGGCTTTGAATGGTGTGGATGGACTGATAGGTTCATTACAAACATATTCATAAGAAAGAGTTATATTAGGTCCCATGGTAGCGACTTCAAGGATCTTGATTCTACTTAATAATGCATGCATGGGATCATTTTGAAGAGGCTGTTAGATATTTGAAGAGGATGGGTTGGAGTAATTATGGATAAGGGGGGTTGAATGTTGACATAAATTATGTGGCAGTTTATGATGCTAAAAATGAGGTATCCCCTTGGGATGTTATGAAAATTATAGGAGACCAAAGGTTGTGAAGAGGATTGAATATATTGATAAGGTATAGGGATAAACATGTTGATGAAAGGATGTGTTTGTTTTGGTATGTATTGAGAGGATTAATAACCATATTATGGTATGATGGTAGTGGATTCCTATTTTTAGAATGGGAGAGTACTAACAATGGAACTCGTGTTGATAGGAAATGTAGATGTATGGATGGATAGGACTATATTTTGAATTGAAGACGTAGGTTGTTATAATGAATTAGGTTGAGACATGATCAATGGATTTGTAGAGATATGGTCAAAAACATTTCTCACATGAAGAGGAGGAGCAATGGAGATGGTAAGAATATATGTGGATGATGAGGTAGTAGTATGAGTTTGTGTAACCTGCGAGATAGGTGAAGGAGTCGATGATGTAGGTGCTTATTGGTTATTTGTGTTCTATGAGGATATGACATTAAGCTCAAAAATAGAAATAGGAGTGAACGAAACATGCATTGACACTCTTGTATCACTAGTAGGTTGAAAGGAGATATTTTTTTGATAATGGGTTGATAATTGAGGTCATAAAGTTTAGAGTATTTGTAAGTGGTGACTTCTAAAGTTAGACAATGTGTTGGATAATTAGTAGTGTATATGATATGAACACTTTTAGTAGAAAGATAACCACTAAGGGTGACATGATTAGTGTCTAAGATCTCTGCAAAGACTTAGTCACCACTCTAGAAGAATTGAGGAAGGTCAAGGAAAGGTGTTTTTGACATTTCATATTGAGTGTTAGGGGAAAGTTACGGTTTTAGATTTTTTTAAAGAATTTTTATAAATGATTGGATGTGTTTGGGATGTTTTCCATATGATAATGGGTTGATTCTAAGGATTTATAAAGTGAATATTCCATATTGTAGAGGTTTTGAGGTGATCCTGTAGTCTAGTCAGAACCATGGACTAATCAAACAATCAAGGAAAAAATGAAATATGGCTGTTTAAAAATAATGAAAACAACACATACAAAAAGAAATATTTAGATTATCATGATTAATTGAAAGAATGTGGAAAAATAAAATATGGCTAACAAAGGTACTATAGAAGAGGCTAGCTAAGGATGGTTTCAAGTAAGTTTAAGGTTGAAGTCCTTAATATACTTGAAGGTACGAGAGGCCCAAATTTGTATTGGTGTCGGTACGAGGCATGATATTGGGGCCTACACCCTCACTTCACGGCCCTACAACGATAAGGGTGTTAAGTTCTTAGCTAATTTACCACCAACCAAATTGTTTATACTCAGATAGAATGTCAAGTCATCTTCCCTCTTGGTGATGAAATCCAAGTAGGTAGATGTACGTACCCAAAATTGTAGGGTATTGCGTTGCAAGAACGATGTTACACATGCCCCAATGATGATACAGGTCTTCTCACAAGGTGTTCAGGATCTGGAAAATATCTCCATGTGTAAGTTAACATCCCGCATGCCCCGCTTAGCCTCTGCGTGCTCTATTTTACTCTTTCCCCCTCTTTTCCTTTGCATTTTGGCCTTCAGTGATAAAACCGCTACCCTACCTGGGAGGCGGTCTTGTGACCGCCACCCAGGCAGGGTGGCGGTCATGTAACCGCTGCCCTACTCAGGGTGGCGGTCCTTCACGCATTTTCCAGCAGGCTTCTTTTAACACGACTCACAAAAATTTTCAACTTTTACCAACTTTCTCATCCGTTTTTGCTTGTATTTATGATTTTGGTTCCCTGGAATAATTTTTCTTCATTGTTTATAGTAAAAGAGTCCTAGTTGGAGTTACCTTTGGGTGAATGGGAATTCTATAAATAGCTGGTTTGATTACAAGTAAATGGACCCTCAAAATTTCCTCTCATCCTCTCATTTCAATAGTTTAGTCTTTCAGTTATTGTTTAGGAATTCAATAGTTTTCATTTGTTACATGCATAGTTAGTCTTATTCTACTGTTTAGAAGCCACATGATCTTCTTGTTCTAGTGTTATTACTATTTCATACAATCAATTGAGGTAGGATTGTTTCATTTTCAGTTTAAAGCCATTAGAGTTGCATGTTTTGTTCATCAAGAAGGATAGTTTCAAGTTCTAGATGTTTTGTGTTGCATGAATCGTAATAAATCCTACTAGGAATTGCATAAGCAAAGCCCTGTTCTCTTGCGCTATCCCTCTCCTACTCACATTGTATTCAATCTACATCCAAAGCTGCCATTGTTCCAATACCTACTCCTGTTGATGCTAGCATTACACACTTTTCTGGATTCACATGAGCATGAAGGAATGAGGAGACCACACTGAGGGGATAAAGCCACACACAATCAGATTCGCCATTGTTTTGCAAATTCCAAATTCAATCTTTCAAAGTTCTAGTTAAAACATATCAAATAGAGTAGTGAATCATTTCATTTCAATTAATCTCACTTTCGATATTACCGGGGAAGCTGTGGAGATTGATAGTTTCAGAGAAACTATGATTCATTCCTCACTTTTGAGGTAAGATCGGGGGTCTTTCAAATAGAATAGATCAATTTTTTAGTTATTCAGAACAGATTCACAACTACACAGGCATGTAGCTATACTCAGGTACTTTGCTTGTTTTAAATTCAGTTATTAGCTTAGTTTTCATTTACTAGATATTAAATAATTACTCTTTCAATTCCATTAAATAGTTGTTATCTTAATTCTATTAAATACTCTATCAAAAATACAGAAATAGAGAATTTATATATGTTGTGGATATACTTTACATAATTAGTTTACTTTGCTTTAGTTAGATTTATATTGTTTCTTTTGTATGACAATCACGGGACATAGGGAGCCTAGAGAATACCTATTCGAGCCAATTGTGACTCAACCCAATCTTGTTGTAGCACTAACTAACATAGACCAAAATCTCAGAACTCAGGTCTTTCAAACAACAACGGACCTACAAGAAATCAGCTCACAGTTAAGAGGATTAAACATAGAACACGATAAAGAGCATACATTTTGGTCAAACCAGCCAAACCAAAAATTACCCTAAATAAATATCCACATGACTATAGAAGGGCTTGAAAGAGATAAAACATTTGGTTGTGATCCTTTAGTCCCACAGCCAAACATGGGAGACATCCTCATTGACATAAACACTAGCTTAAGAATTTAAATTTCCAGACCACCTATAAGGTACTCTGAGAAGATTGCACAAATTTTTGTTCTAAACATAGAGGCCAAAAAGGCCTATGACTATTGGATTTTAGGGATTAGGGATTGATTCTGCACATGACCATAGGAGGCCCACAACGACCACGAACCTACGATTGTGATCTACAAGTCCCACAACCCAACGGGCCCACATGTCAATCAGACGTTGATGATAGTTTACGCACATTAGTATTTAGATCCTCTCCACTTCGACCAATCATTATCACACAATTATCCTCACTAGACATAGCAGCTAATCAAGCTAAGGGTTTCTGGACTAGACCAGAGAATTTCCCATAGAATCCACCATACATCCATTATCCATTATTCATGACCCTGTCGGGGGATATCTACGAAGCACCCATAGGTTATATTCCACGTATTCCACAACCTATAGATCAGATCACGCCAGAGCTCGATATTGATTAGATCCTTCGAGTAGTCATCCTTGCCGAACAATCTATCATGCCATTTCAGGTTAGAAGGGCCTTCTTTGCCTTAGATTCATAGATTCCATTAGTGCGCATTGAAGACATAAGATTTCCTAACTAGTTTTTCTGCGCCCCATGTATATTCCATCCCCACTGGCTGTCTCAGCACGACCTCAGGAGGTCGGGTGCGAGGAAGAGTTACATGTAGATTCCCATGCTTGCTTGTCACTTTTCCATCGTACAAAATTGGTGAACCTGACGTGAACCTTCCTACCTTCTGTTTCGAAGTATTATTTCTACTTGTTCTTTCAATTAGTATACTTTTTATCTTTTCCACCTCATTAGCCTTTCACATCAGCTTTACCAAACAAAATTGGTGAACCTGACATGAAAGGAACAGTTGCTTCACTTTCAGCTTTCCCCTTTTAGTGTTTCATTTTTTTTCATCCATCTTCGCTTCTTCCCATTATTCTACGGGTATTCATATACCCCCTAAATATGTTGGGATTCGATGCATATGTCAGACCTCTCCTAGGTCTCGAAGCATACTATGATCAACTGAATAGACAACCATCACTCTCACTCTCAGCATGGGGTGAAAACTATTCAATCAACTGGTTTTCAACACAAAATCCACCTCAAAGGACTAGATATAGTTCTTCTTTCTAAATAGAGGAGTTGGATCAGCTCACTCAAACGCAACTACCAGAACTTTAGGCTCGAATAACATGACATTCACTGAAGAATCTGGTTCATCTCCTTAGGTGTTGCTTAGACTGCAATTTAGTAGACAATTAGATCCATATCTATTTTTAGATGATGAACATTTAGCATGTTATGCTAGGAGTGAACAATGCTCTCAAAGTATGTACCCACCTATAAGAGGTTTTCAAACACAACCCGAGGTCTCTTTTCAAGAAAATGCCTCCATTCCTCCACCTATAGGAAATGCCCTTGGTGAAACTTGGTAGGGCACTGATCAATTCATAGCTGGGTACCATATGCCTATACAACCTCAACAAACACCACTAAGGAAAAATACCGTATCTTCACCAAACGAGGTCATCTCAGCCTTAGTTGAGAAGGTTAGAGGGTTTGAACTTGCTCAAACAAGTCAAAATTTACAATTTACGCAGGTAGGAAATTCCAATTCTCCACATCATCCTAGCCAAGAAGACCTCCTCATAGGAATAGGAACGTTGGGCATGCCTCCTCAATATTCACAAAAAATTCCAATTAGAACTGTGTTCTCTATCGCCACTCTAATGGAAAATATGATACCTCCCGGTTTAGTACAAAACAATCCATTTCTAAACAATGTTCCTCCATATTTAAACATGTATTCCAAGTCACCACAGGGAGATATGTTCTCTTCTCCTGGCATTTTCTCTCAACCTCAAGGATTTCCTTATGCCCCTGCAAATGCATACGCTATGCCATATCAACAACCCATTCCACCTCCCCCCCTCAGTAAACACCATCAATGGTCAAAACCTATGCGATAGGAACTTATTCAGAATATTTGAAAGAGCCCTTAGACTTCACTATATGAAGCGTCATGCTTCCAGGACCTCTTCCTGATTTTCCCAAGTATAAAGGGAAGGGAGATCTAAATGCACATATTAAGGCCTATGCCACAACCATTTGAGAACTACTCTGCTGGGATGGAGTTGTTGCTAAAATATTCCCCAAAAATTTAGAGGGCATTTCCCTTGATTGGTATTACAGAATACCTAAAGCCTCCATCCATTCTTTTAAACAACTCATTTCATAATTCATCAAGGCATTCAACATGAACAAATTGTTGAGAACATGAATCAGGGAATTCTTGCATATTAAGCAAGAACACAATGAATCTGTTGCTCATTTCATCCAGAGATGGTGTACAGTCCTCTATTCTTCAGCAAGTGCTCCAAACATGGATCAGATGGAACTATGTGGATTTATTCCTTCATTCTCTCAGCAGAGAGATAAAGGAAGAAGTATAGAAGTTCCCACTAAGAACTTACGATGAAGTGCTTGAGAGTGCCCTCCAAATAGATCAATCTGCAATAGATAGCAGTCGTAAGGCTTATGGAACAAATTGGAGGTTAATTATCCCCAACAAAAATACTACGACTTATCCTACTACCAAAAACACCAATCAAGGACCTTTAATCCTTAACAAAAACCGTGGGGCCACAACAGATGGAGTAACTGACCAAGAAAAAAAGAAAAATGTTGTAAATGCTCCACCATTGATTAACAATTAATGAAACAAAAATTTTACCCCAACAATCAACGCGGTGGATTTTAATTGTCCCCAACAACAACAACAACAACAGAAGATCCAGACACAGGGTCTGAGTCAAAATTCAATGGGATCTCAAAACCAATGGCAACAAATGAAAAAATTTAATCCTAATAGTCAATGATTTAATCAGAGTTTTGGACCACAACACGTGCCAAACCAACAACCTAGGAATTACAATCCCAACTCGTATTGTGGTTTCCAAAAAATTCGAGGCCATGACACTAGGACTTGCCGTGACTACAATAAATTCATGCAATGTTTGCCAGAGGAACAAAGACAACTTTTCATAGATATGTTCTTAGCAGATCCTACGTCACCTGCACCAAGTACTTTCACAGGGGCAGTCTCCCCTCAAAACACACCCTTTAGGAGCTTCAATGATCCACTCCCAAACCACAATAACAAATTAAATCCAAATTGTATAAACAAGGGTGTAATGACAGGAAACAATGATCATGAAGCCTCGACTTCACTAAATCCACCTGTCACACCACAATTAGGAAATCAGCCACGAACCAAGATAGTCAGTTTAGTGGAATTAGACACTAAGCTACACGTGGAAGCCATAACAAGGACACGAGAGTATTCCTCTCAGCCAAATCCAAGTTACCCACTAGAGCTAGATAACATTCAACAAACATTAGTAAAACCTGTAGGTGCCTATGATTTAATTAATGACTTAACAAAGACCTTTTCTCACATCTCCTTTTTGGACTTTCTGAAGAACTCTCCTACCCATAGGGCTGCCCTTTTAGAAGCATTAGGTTTAGGTCATTTAATTAACATCACTCCTCCTCCTGAAACAAAGGCAAACCATATAGACTTTGATATGCACCCTCTATGGCAGCCAGATAAGGATATCGAGTTTATATTTGACATAAGCAAAATGCCAACAGACGCTGAGATTGCACGTAGAGGTGATCCAACCTTACATTTACAAGTGTGGGTTTATAACAATTACGTTAAACGTGTAATGGTTAACGATGGGGCAACAATTAACATAGTCCCCTTCTCTTTCCTTCAAAAGCTAGGGTATGGAGAGAAAAATTGTTCCACAACTCGGAATACACTAAGAGGCTATGATAGCCTTAAAGCCACTTCGATTGGAACTATAATACTACCTGTCACATTAGGACCTAAAACAATCCTCACTGAGTTTTATATTATAGATCAGGAAACCAACTATAATATGATCCTCAGCTGACCATGGATACACCATATGAAGGCAATCCCTTCTACGTTATTTCAGGAAATAATATTCTTACACTTAGGAAAGGTATTCATAGTAAAAGGTGATCTGAAACCATTCGATATACACCTAGCAGACCTGAAGAAAAGGCTAGGCGTTCACTCTAAATTTGAACTCCCAATAAACCAACTTAACAAACCAACCAACTCAAAACCAGAAGAAAAATTAATACCTACAATAAAACTAGAGATTACGAACTTAGTTAAGAGCATACCAGCCCTCAAGGATGAAGCTAATGTTGTAGAAATAGTTTCATTAGGAACTACTGCAAAAATCATTGAGTTGCTAGAACAAGATCTACCAATTTTCCAACCGTTTGATTCCACAGGTATGGGATGTACCTTAGGAGTTGGTTCTCTTCCAGTAGAGGAACTCATCATGGTAGAAGTAACCGAAGCAGAAGAAATAGATGTAATGAATGTCCCAACATCCATCTTCCCAAATAAACATTGGAATATCCACTTTGATGGAGCTAGATGTCGTTATGGGGTTGGGGTAGGTGTGATCTTTACTTCTCCTGAGGGAAAGATCCTACCATTTGCCTTTAAATTAAATTTTGAATGTACAAAAAATGGCGTTGAGTACGAAGCCCTCCTCCTTGGTATTATCATAGCTAAAATGCTCGGTGTTAATGACATCAGAGTGTTAGGAGACTCTCAATTAGTAGAAAACCAAGTCTCTGAGGTGTATGAGACTAGAGATGAACATTTAACAACTCTACAAAACCACAATATTAGATTTGAGTAAAGGATTTAAAATCATATCAATTGAATCAATCCCATTAGAAAAAAAACCTTCTTGATAGATTCAATAGCAACCTCAGATTCACGTTTCACTCCAAATAGTGAGTTGGAGGACACCCATTTCATGGTATCCCTTCATATTGAACCGTTAGTAAAGAAAACATCAACAAACCCTCTTCTAATGCACATAGCTGAGAATATATATACTATCTTAGGTCACATTGATAGTGATATAGCCACTCTTGATTACCTAAATGCCTATGCAAAGTTACATCACACCCATCACATGGTAGATTTGTCCTTAATCCCACATTCATCTTCTTACTTTGGAAATTCCATGGTAGAGTTTCCCCCACAAAAGTAACTTGACATATACGTTGTAGAGAATGGAGAAGATCTAGAACTACCTCCAGCCCCGCCTGAGTTTGAAGAAGGTAACGCTTCTTTAATCGAAGAAATGATTGATATTAACATTGGAACATGGAGGTAGAAACGAAAGATCTTGAAACTAGGATCTTTGTTGACTTCAGAAGAAATAGAAATACACACTCGAATACTTCAAATAACATCAAAAAGATTTTGCATTTAATTATATAGAAATGATGGGAATTACACCACACATCGCAGTACATAACCTCGTCACCAAATCTGATGCAAATCCAATTAAACAAAAATTGAGACCAATAAAACCCAAGGTAGCTCTCATGGTGAAGGAAGAAGTAATGAAGCTTCTCTATGTAGGGTTCATCCAACCGGTCAACTACATCTCAGTGGGTATCTAATATCATCCTCATTATCAAAAATAATGGGAAGATACGCATCTGCATAGACTTCTGAGACATTAACAAGGCTGTGCCCTAAGGATGACTTCCCGTTACCATCCATTGATGTCATCGTTGATGCAACAACTAGTTGGATTTGAGCTTTTGTCCCTCATGGATGGGTTCTTGGGATACAATCAAATCAGAATATCTAAACAAGACCAAGTCAAAACCACGTTTATAACTTCTTGGGGAACTTATTGCTACGATTTTTATGCCATTCAGTCTCAAAAACGCTAGCACTACATACCAGCATGTAATGACATACATATTTCATGATCTTATTCATAAAATCATGGAATCCTATGTAGACAACTTGTTGACCAAGGCCAGGAAGCTCCGTGATCACCTGGAAGTGCTCCGCATCATTATTTCACGTTTGATCGAATATGGAGTCACGCTAAAACCATAAAAATGTGTATTTGGTGTGACAGGAGGAAAACTCCTAGGTTACATTATATCATCATGAGGGATTGATGTAGACCCCAGCCAAAATATGGGTTGTTCTTGAGATGTTCCCCACCATAAGATGACTCTGGCATTAGACTTATTTCTTGGAAAGCTCAGTTGCAATCTAGAGATTCATTCCGGACTTAAGTTTTGTTGTAAATCCGTTCAAAAATTTTTTGAAAAAGGATTGCTGAATTCATTTGGATAGAGGAATTCCATAAGGCCTTCAAAGTAGTTAAATGCTTTCTTACTATCTCCCTCCTATGTTAATGCCACCTAGACTAGATCATCCCTTTGATATTATATTCACGAGCTATAGATGTCTCGCTACGCCTGTATGTTGGCTCAAGAAGGCGACGATAAATGAGAACATGTGTGATCTATTTTATTAGCTGAACGTTTCTCGATTATGAAACACATTATACGCAGGAAAAATGAGAATGCCTTGCCATACGTATTTGCAACTAAATGCTTAAGACATTACATACTAAATCAAGAAACAAGGGTCATTGTGAAAACAGACCATTTATGAAACTTTCCTCATGCAAGAGTCCTTTTTCTAAAAAGGTTGGACACTTTTATAACCTTAATGCGTGAATTCAAATTAACCTTTATAAACCAGTAGTCCATTAAGGGACAAATCATTACAAGATTGGTTATCTGAACCAACCCATTAGATGGAGGTGATCTAGTAGATCTGGACTTTCCCAATGAATGCATATATTACATTGAAACCAGACCTCCTATCTTTGAATGTCCTTGGTATACTAACAATTATCAGTTTTATCATGGACCATACATATCCAGAGGGTGCTACACCACAAAAAAGAATGTAGTTACGTATTTATCGTAGCTAAATATGCTATTATAGAACAAGTTCTCTATCATAAGGCTTTTGATGGAATGCTTCTAAGGTGTGTTGACACAGAGAGAATCCAAGAATATTATTTATGAATCTTACAGTGGAATATGTGGAGGCCACTTCTGTGTCATGCCACCACTTGCAAAAATACATTGAATGATCTATTTTTTGGCCCACTCTTGAACATGATGCATAGTAGATTTTTTATGCAGATGTCATAAATGCCAAGAATTTTCCCACGAGATTCACATGTCGGCAGAAGCTCTACAACCAATTGTGACTCCATGGCCCTTTTGCACATGGGGCCTAGACTTGATAGGGAAATTATCTCCCTCATCAATGGATGGCCATAACTTCATAATCATGGCCACTGAATATTTTACCAAATGGGTAGAGGCTATGCCTCTTACCACTATACCAGGTGTCATGATCGCCAAGTTCATTTTGAACTAGATCATTTACAGGTATGGTGTCCCACAAATCATTATCTTAGATAATGGCACATCCTTTAAGAATGATGAGGTCCGTGAGCTATGCAGTAAATTTAAAATAAACCATCATACGGTCTCCCTGTATTACCCTCAAGCCAATGGGCTAGGCTGAAGCAACAAACAAGACATTGAAAGCTATTCTACTCAAAATGGTAAAAGAAAACAAACAAGATTGAATTTAAAGTTATATCCAGCCTTGTGGGCCCACCAAACCTCAATAAGAACACCAATAGGAGCAACTCCTTTCTCATTGGTATTCGGAGCAGAAGCAGTTCTCCCACTTGAGGTTGAAATACCTAGTCTCCGCATCTCACTACAAGGGATTCTAGATGAGGAAGCTTATAGAGAGGCATGCCTCTCCTAACTAGAAAGCCTAGATGAGGCCAGGTTAAATGCTTGAACAGATGGCATAGAGTCTATGCTGACCGGATGTGCTGGTAGTATAACAAAATAGGTCTATGAATGAGAAATATATGAAGGAGATCTAGTTCTAAGACTAGACATCCATGATCGATAAGAAAATAAGTGAAGGAAGAAAGTTCTAGCCCAAGTGGTTAGGCCCATATCAAGTCATGAAGGACTAAAGAAATGGTGTGTATCTCTTGTGCACACTAGAAGGTGAGGAATTTGGTGAAACTGTCAATTCCTTGCACCTTAAATGGTTTTACACATGAAGCGTCGGCACTATTTGTATAATTATATCTACATTGCATCTTCATTTAGATAGGTTCATTTTGTTCACTTGTTTTCGTAAAATTTGGTGATCAAGGGACTTATTCTTAAGCAATTCATTACAAACTTCTGATGATATTGGTAGAAGCATTCAAATCATACTTCTTCATTTTCATAACATCATCAACTATTTCAGAATCATGTCATCAATTAAAGCTAGATATGACAAAGTCTTAACGGTAGCCATACCAAGGCCTGCATGCTTTTTCTCACTTTTGTTTCTTCCTAGGATAGGTGTCTTGCCTATGGTCCTATTCTAGAAGCTTCATGGTGTCACATCTATCTCGTATATAGATCTCTTTGGAAATAAGAACATACTGACATTTTTCTCAAATAAATAAGTTGATTAATAGATCAAACAGAAAATTTTACTTTTACACATTTCCTTGCCCTACCAACCTTCGGTGATGAACTTGTGTCTCTTACTAGTGACGTAGGGTTGGGAAAGGATGGGAATGCCCTTACTCACCTGTACCTTGTCCATGGTGATAAGCCCATGCTTCTTACTAGTAAGCATGGGGTAAGGTGCAGGGGGTTCTCTTGACAGTAACGTTGAAGGTCATAAGCAAATAGTTCAAATAAACCTTTGAAATCTTGAGTCAAAAACAAATGAATCAGATGTCCAAAATTCCAAGAGAGTCAAAACCTTGAAAACTAGATTTTTTCAACCAAGTGGCCATCTACAGATCTAAGTATAGATAAACTACAAAGCAAGTCGCATTCTAAACTATGGAGTCACTTGAGTAGGGTAGGTTTGTAGTGTCCTAATTTGGTTCCACCAACTCTTTGTCTATCTCCCATCATTATCATTTCAACACTCCTCATAGCTTGTGCCCTTTCTAGCTCTCGGTGGTGAGCCCTCACATCTTACTAGTTGTGTGGAGTTAGGAGTGCGGTAAGTTCATCTACTCATCATATCAATTTATCATCAGATTTTGTTAAAAAAAATATGAAGTACCAGAAAATTGCTTATAGAAACTAAAGTTCAAGATCACATTGTGTCTTTGCATTATCATACATCAGCATCACAAAATACAAAAAGGAAGAAAGCATTTGCATCATTTGTTCTCCATTGCATACATTCTGAAAAGCATATAAAAAACAAGAATTCTAATAAGCATCTAATATACATGTGGAAATAAATCACAAAATCCTAGACACCAAGAGTCTGATCCAAATAGAGAAGTATATATATATATATATATATATATTATCAAGTTTTATGTACAATGCCATCATGCACTAGCATGGTCAAAATGCTCAATGAGCCCAGAAAATACAAAATGATCGTATAAACAATCTAACAAGAGTCACTACAAAAAGAGCCAAGTAGCCTCTCAACCCCTATGAGATCCCTCTGAAGGTGCATGACCATGTCTAGGACTCCGGCTATGCCAGCGCTCTTAGTGCACTGAAGGCTCACGGTCCCCAGAACAGTAGCTGTAGCCTCACTATGAGAGCAACTCCTCATCAGGTGATCTACAGTCCTATACCCAGCTAACTTGGTACGGAGGGAAGTCACCATCTTGGCCACATGCCAGACAAGGGAAAAGACATCACTATGCCTACCAGCTCTTGAAGGCTCCCCTGCATCCACTAACAGCTCAGCGTGAGTCTTCTCCATGGGGAGCATCAGGGTATCAGTACATACCCGGTGAATCAAGTCTCACCACTCATCAATAGTCTCTGCAAGCAAAGGAGAAGACAAAATTAGAAATAATCAAAAGATAAAAACAAAAATGAACAAAAGGAGAGATAACAACTAAGGCAATCCTAGCTAAAAACAAATATTAAAAGAAGAGTGACAACTCACTCAGATCTCTGGGCCTCCAAGAGGGATCCCTAGGATCAACGCCTACCACGGATGTTGCCACCTGACTGATGTCCTCCTCCTATGTCTGGGGCAACATAGCATCCTACTATGGACTCATCCTCCCCACCTAGGTCCTGAGAGGGCAAATCCTCTAAGACTAGAGTCACCCTCTCTGCACTCTGCTCTGCCCTCTCGGCCTATAGGATATCCTGAGTGTCATGCCACTCGGGATCACTATCATCCTCTCCACTTGGACTTGCTGACCTCCATGTCCTTGGTCTCCTCCTCCATCTCTCCCCCTGTGAACTCCTCAGACTCGGAGTCTATATCAATAGGGTCATCACTGCTATGGGCAGGACCGGTAGCAATCTGAAGTAAAGGTGCCTGAGGAGCACTAACTCTCTCTCGAGCATGTACCACCCACCTAGCTGTAATAGGGATGCTCAGGAGTAACAATAGTCCAACCCCGGCCTCTAGGACCTCCCCTAGCCTCCCGAACTGATCTGAACACTGGCACCACTAGGGGAAGCATACCAATGTAGGCAAGGCCAAACTGCTGAGGCACTCGATCAAAAGGGTGTGTCTCTACCTTCCCCATCCTGTCCATAAGCTGCCCTATAGTAGAGCAGGAAATCAAAGTGAGGGTCTCCTCACCCCATAACCCTACCATAGCCTGATAAGGTGTGGCCTCCATATCATCAGTGGTCAGGGAAGCAACTGGCTGGTGGGGTTCTCTAAGCACTGACATCTCTATCCATCTGGCTGCCCTCATGGCTCTGGGATCCGCCACCTCTACGCCTCTCCCATAGGGGATGATGCACTCATAGACCTAGCTCATAACTAAGGTCAGATGGCTCAAAGACTGTCCCTATAAGTGGACCACCCTGTATAGGTTGTGGTAGGTGGTCCCAAGTATATCCAGCTCCCCAGGCATAAATCCAGCCATGTGCCTCAATCTGTGTAATAATAGGGGACCAACAATAGAGTAAGGTGTCCCATCCCTTGTCCCCGATCAGTCTCGAGGAAAGGATCCCTATAATGGCCTGATAAATCAAAGGGATAGGAAAGCTAGGAATGGAATGGACCCTCACCCCCTTCTTTAAACCAGTGGAGACAACTATGTCTCCCATATATGTATCCCACTGAGCTATCTGAGCCCACGACCCCGCTGTCTCAAGTGTAAGCCATCTCCTAATGATTGGGACTCCCAAGATGTGGTAGACATCCTCCAGGGTGATATTCCACTCACCCTTGACTCCTAGAAATTAGAAAGTGTTCCAATCAGCATCCCAATACGAAAACATGTCACACAATATGTGACTAGAAGGTGCAACATGAGGAACCCGTGATATACGTAATATGTCCAGCCCTCTAAAGAGTATCCTACTTTGCCTGAGAAAGTGCATCCAACACTGCTGGAAGCCAATCACACTCTCTCTCATGGCTCCATCTGATGTACTATTCCTTCTTCTACAAAACACACAAAAACACGAAAAAAAGAGTAAGTTAGTATCAAAATCACATTGGGAAAAATCATTAAAATATATAAGAATACTAAAAATGCAAAAATGGGTTCAAAACAATGTTATTTTAGCATTCTGTAAAGGACCACCGCCCTGAGCAGGGCAGCGGTTCCGTAACCACCACTTTAAAGGGTGGCAGTCGTGTAACCGCTACCCTGCTCAGGGTGGCGGTCGTGTCCCACATTTTCAAACGGGTCACGTGCCCTAAAAAATGCTCAAAAACACAAAAAATGACCATTTTGACTAAAATGAGAGCCTACCCATTAGGCGTCCCCCCTAAGGACACATTTAAAACTAAAAATTTCAAAAATTACCCCCCATGGCGAAGATTTCATCATTTTTACATTTTAGGTATAAAAATGGTAAATTGAGAAGAACTAACCTGAGATCTCATGGGTCGATGTTCCACTCACAGAGGCATGATCACTATCTTGTCACAAACGTTTTGACTATACTCTCGTCAAAAACTATCACCGTGGGTCCCAGAGCTCAAAATCAATCAAATCAACATGCACAAATGAATAGGAAAATGGGCCCATATTTTATATATATAGCATTTTGACTCATCTTGGATGCCCCTTTTCACAGGTTTGGAGCGCTGACGGAGGTAATTTCTTATCCCCGTGACAAATGGTAAGTCCTCACTTCATATTATTTTAGTATTTATTTTTCGGCTTATTTATCTATCTGCACTTGAGTCTTCTTTTCATTTTGCAGGTAGTGAAGAATTTTGGATGGCATCATTTCGACACACAGGACGTGTCAGGTATAATTTCTAATTTCCCATTTCGGGACCACCATACTCAGATACCCACCATTTTACACCTCTTCATGGCTAAAACGCTTCTCCGAGGGGGCAATATGTACGTACCTAAAATTGTAGGGTACAGTACCGCCGGAATGATGTTACACATGCCCCAATGATGATACAGGTCTCCTCGCAAGGTGTTCGGGATCCAGAAAAATCTCTCCAAGTGTACGTTAACATCCTGCATGCCCTGTTTAGCCTCCACATGCTTTGTTTTTCTCTTTCCCCCTCTTTTCCTTTGCATTTTGGTCTTCAGTGACGAAATCACCGCCTTGCCTAGGTGGTGGTCTTGTGACCGCCGCCCAGGCAGGGCGGCGGTCCTGTAACCGGCCCCCTACTCAGGGCGGCAGTCCTTCATGCATTTTCTAGCGCACTTCTTTTAACACGACTTGTGTAAATTTTCAACTTTTACCAGCTTTCTCATCCATTTTTTCTTGTATTTATGATTTTGGTTCCCTGGAATAGTGTTTCTTCATTGTTTATAGTAAAAGAGTCCTAGTTGGAGTTACCTTTGGGTGAATGGGAATTCTATAAATAGCTGGTTTGATTACAAGAAAATGGCCCCTCAAAATTGCCTCTCATCCTCTCATTTCAATAGTTTAGTCTTTCAGTTCTTGTTTAGGAATTCAATAGTTTTCATTTGTTACATGCATAATTAGTCTTATTTTGCTGTTTAGAAGCCACATGATCTTCTTGTTCTAGTGTTGTTACTGTTTCATACAATCAATTGAGATATGATAGTTTCATTTTTAGTCTGAAGCCATTAGAGTTACAGGTTTTGTTCATCAAAAAGGATAGTTTTAGGTTCTGGATGTTTTGTGTTGTATGACTCACAATAAATCCCGCTAGGAATTACATAAGCCAAGCTCTATTCTCTTGCGCTATCCCTCTCCTACTCGCATTGTATTCAGTTTACATCCAAAGCTGCCATTGTTCCAATACCTACTTCTATTGATGCTAGCATTACATGCTTTTCTGGATTCACGTGAGCATGAAGGAACGAGGAGACCACAGTGAGGGGACAAAGCCACACACAATCAGATTTGCCAATGTTCTACAAAATCTAGGTTCAAGCTATCAAAGTTCTAGTTAAAAACATATCAAATAGAGTAGTGAATCATTTCATTTCAGTTAATCTCACTTTCGATATTGCCGGGGAAGCTATGGGGATTGATATTTTTTGAGAAACTATGATTCATTCCTCACTTCTGAGGTAGAATCGAGGGTCTTTCAAATAGATTAGATCAGTTATTTAGTTATTCATAATAGATTCACAACTACACAGGCAGGTAGCTATACTTGGCTACTTTGCTTGTTTTAAATTCAGTTATTAGCTTAGTTGTCATTTTCTAGATATTAAATAATTGCTCTTTCAATTCTATTAAATAGTTGTTATCTTAATTCTGTTAAATACTCTGTCAAAAATACAAAAATAGAGAATTTATATATGTTGTGGATATACTTTACATAATTAGTTTACTTTTCTTTAGTTAGATTTATATTGTTTCTTTTGTATGACAATCATGGGACCTAGGGAGCCCAGAGAATACATATTCGAGCCAATCGTGCCTCAACCCAATCTTGTTGCAGCAATAACTGACATAGACCAAAATCTCAGAATTCAGGTCTTCTGAACAATAATAGACCTACAAGAAATCAGCTCATAGTTAAGAGGATTAAACATAGAAGACGACAAAGTGCATACGTTTTGGTCAAACTAGCCAAACTATAAATTGCCCTAAATAAATATCTGCATGACTGTAGAAGGGCTTGAAAGAGAGATAAAATTCTGGTTGTGATCCTTTGGTCCCACAGCCAGATACATAGGAGACATCCTCATTGACATAGACACTAGCTTAAGAATTCAAGTTGCCAGAATGCTTGTAAGGTACTCTGAGAAGATTGCACAACTTTTAGTTCTAAACATAGAGGCCAAAAAGGCATACGACTACTGGATATTAGGGATTAGGGATTGATTCTACACATGACCATAGGAGGCCCACAATGACCATGAACCTATGGTTGTGATCCACAGGTCCCACAACCCAACGGGCCCATAGGTCAATCAGACGTTGATGCTGGTTTACGCACATTAGTATTTAGATCCTCTCCACTTCCACCAATCATTATCACACAACTATCCTCACTAGACATAGCAACTAATCAAGCTAAGGATTTCTGGACTAGACCAGAGAATCACCCATAGAATCCACCATATATCCATCATTCATTTTTCATGACCCTGTCAGGGGATATCTACAAAGCACCCATAGGTTATCTTCCACATATTCCACAACCTATAGACCGGATCATGCCAGAGCTCGATATTGATTGGAGCCTTCGAGTAGTCATCCTTGCTGAATGATCTATCATGCCAATTTAGGTTAGGAGGGCCTTCTTTGCCTTAGATTCGTAGATTCCATTAGTGTGCGTCAAAGACATAAGATTCCCTAACTAGTTTGTCTATGCCCCACGTATATTCCATCCCCACCAGCTGTCTTGGCATGACCTCAGGAGGTTGGGTGCGAGGAAGAGTTACTTGTAGATTCCCATGCTCGCTTGTCGCTTTTCCATCGTATAGTAGACTTGGAAGGAATTTCTTAGATGCAGGTTTGATTTGCGATGTGGTTTTGTTATGTGTGTGGTAATATTATTAATGAAATCATTTAATCTATTAATTAAACTATATTATCAAGTAGATATGAAGCTTTTTTATATGACCGAAAAGGAAATTTTAATTTTGATGAAGACAAGCATATAAAATGTAGTATTGAAAAAGGAATAAAAAAGAGAGAAAAAGGTGTACCTTTAATCACTTTGATTTTTTGATTTTATGAATTTTTGAAGAAGTGAGAGAAAATAATCCAAGATGAAAAGTTAGGTAATTCAACAAGAAAAGAAAACAAGAAGATATATAAAATGAAAAAAAGGGACTATGCTCCCACCAGGCATGCTAGAATGTTTGTGGTAAAATTTAGCTAGTCAATAATATGATAAAACAAAAAAATTTAGAAGACAACATGGTTTAATAATATGTGCACTAGTAGAACAATGTCGAGATGAATATATGCCAAAGAAGGGAGGTAATCCTAACAGATGAGAAAAATTGCATGCAAAGACATTTAAATAAGTAAAATATTAGATAAAGATTTTATGAGTTTCTTGGTAAAGGCCGATCCTAGGAACTAATGGGATTCCTCGAAGAGTGTCCACTTTTTTTTATAATTAAGTGTTATGATATTATAAAAATAACCAATACAGGGAATGAATAGAATTTTATGGGGATAGAAATATGTTGAGCCAAGACAAATGACTAAGTCTTGGAGTAAAGAATTAGTGAGAGGGGAAGACAGTGTAGAAAGAAGGTGCATGAGGAAGCACATGCATGATAACTAATTCAAGTGCAAATAACTTGAATAATTAACCAGTTTTGGAATGAAGGGATAGAGGTAGACATGGAGTGTGTGGAGGTTTATGCGCGGGAGTAGAAAAGGGTTTGAGACTCAGCCAAATTTTGGGTTATGGTGTTACATGGAAAACATGTGAGGATACAAGAAAGTGAAATAGTGGATAATGTTAGAACATGGAGACTTATAGCCCAATGAAATAATATTATAGGATATGGATATCATAATGGGATTAAGATTTGTAAAGTAGAGTTAGTTAAGGATTAGCTAACACTTGCATGTCTAGGGTACTTGAGTATGGCGGGGTATGATGAAATTTGACATGTGGTTTACTCTTGAGTGATGTTGAGGCGGTAAAGGAGAGATCCTACTCTATTTAAGAATGTGTTTGGATCTAAAATAGAGGATACGAAGAAGATGTGTGATGCCAGGCAAGAGATAGAAGAGAGACTTTAGATGCACATGAGAGAGCATGTCTAGAACTCTTTGAGTAGAGTCATTTAATAGGGTTAGAATGTTATTTCTTGATGTATTCAGTCTCCTATTACCCATTTTGATGTAATATGGCTATTGTAAACAATTGTGAATCAATATATGAGGTGGATTGTTCTAAATATATATGTCTATGGGTCTAAACACTTGTGTTCTTCATATTGCTCATAGTTCATATATGATTCCTCTGTGTTTTTATAATGATTACATTTATATTATGGTGCATCTGTGCTTGGATATAGTTTCTTTACCTCTATGCTAGGATGAATGTATGTATTTTTGATTCTTTAATATTCCTCCATTAATGGTGAACATTATTACAAAGATCCCATAAAAGAGGGGCTTGACACCTTCACGTGCCTCGGGTGAGCACCAAGTTCAGGTTGGGTGATGTGCCAACACACCTGGGGGTTAAAAAGGAGTAGGTAAAGGTGACTACATTTTGGTTCCATTTATGGGACTTCTTTTGAAGATGTTTTAAGAATGGTGTGTGATGGCAGAGTGCTTGACTTTGGCCAACATAGAGACTTGGCTTAAGAACACGGAGGATTAGTTTACAAAGAGATTCAACACTGGACCTGATTTTGATGCACATACATGGGTAGAGGAGAATCTGTATTATGGGCTCTATGAAACATTCTTTTATTGTTTTATAAGAGAACTATATGAATGGTTGTCGACATATGCATAGAGGAGGAGTTGGTACTATTGAAATCATCTTTGGACCCCAAAATATTATCAACGGCTTCATGATGCCGATCTAATTTGGACTTGTGTTATCGATCATTAATGGAGTGGTGTGTTGACTAGCTACATGTTGGAGTACCTAGTTTCTAATTATTATTTCCTAGAGGTTGCTAAGTTTGATTTCTTATGAGAAAAAAGAGGATATTTATTGTGTGTTATACCATTAGCCTTCAATATCCTAATCATCACTTTGATTTTATAAGCATTTCCTATGGCTAGCTAAACTCCCAATAGTCACGGGGCGTGGAAGTAATTATGGTGCAAAATGGCAGATCCTATGATAGAAGTTGAGAGAAAATATAGGTGGTTTAATTATAATGAATCTCGAGAGAGGGAATTGATGAGACAACGTGAGATTACAGGAGCAATGGATGTTTGGATACATACGTTGCAGGAAAGTTTTGAGGTTCACGTGGAGGACATGGAACTTGAGAAGTCTGTGTTACCTCATCTTGGAAAACATGGAAGGAGAACCCCCTCAGATTTTGATGAGATCCTGTCATATGGAGAAAGGAGATAGGCCGCAGGTGCAAATTTAAACCCACATGGAGAGCAAGCCCTTCCACTTAGTTTTCTAATTTCTGAGACAAGTATTGTTAGTTTGGTTAAAATTGGTAAGCAAAAAGCATCAGATAGATATCATTTTACATTACAAATATTTATGGCTGCACAAACATTTTATGTGTTTTGTGGTATTTTGTCAGGAATTTCATTTGGAAAAAGTGTGGGCTTACAAAATGTGGGTATCCTGTCTAGAAGTAGTTCAACTTCATAGACTATCTGAGATTAGTTTAACATAATAGTAGGAATGTAAAGTAACACTACTTCAGGCCATGTACCTACTACAGGAGGAGGATCTAGAGGATCTGGTGGATCTGGGGGGTCAAGAGTTAGTGGATCTAGTGGTGGAGGAAACACAAGAGGGAATAAGGATTCTAGATCTAGTGGACAAGGACCACAACCCCATCAACAGGTATTTTATGAGATGTCTCTTCATTTTCCTGATTATAAAGGTGTTGAGGATGTTGCAGAGCATGTACACAAGTGTGAATTGCTATGGCAATCTAAGGGGATCATTACCCTAGATCAGAAGGCAAGCTAGTTTGTGACTACATTATAGGGGCACATGCATAGCTAGTACCAAAAATATATCCCACATCAGATGGCAATGGATTATATTGCATTGCCTAATGCCTTCTTGGCAGAATTTTATATTCTTGATTTTGAGCAAAAGAGAATCAGTGCACTCAAGGAGATTCAACAAGGTGTGATAGAGAGTGTGTGGGAGTATGATGCATGTTTTAAGAATCTCTTATAAAAGTTATCTTATGATATCCATCCCTATTAGCATGCTTAGTGGTTTGTTGGAGGTTTGATAACACTTTTTAGATGAGTTCTTTTGCATAATACTTTCACGTATCCGCGCAAGGCCTTGGAGGATGCTCTGCATGCTGAGGCTATTGGAAGCATTGATACTAGGGTGAATCCCTTTTTGGAGGCACATATTACTTCCATGGAAAAGAAAATTGAGAAATTATCTACGAATTCAACACATGAGACTTGAAGCATACTTTGGTGTATAGATTGTGAAATAGAAGGAAACATCAAGGATAGTTTCCATTGAAATTTGGTGCACGCCATATCGTTAGACTATGAAATCTATCATGGGGACCATGATCCAAATAGATTCTTTTTTTTACAATGCACACTTTATAAGAGTGTATCTTGTTATTGTAATATTTTTACATCTACTACTCATGACACGAAGGATTGTCGGTTGATACACCAGGTCCATGATGTAATTGATACTGGTGTGCACCACGCTAACATTGTGAATAATTATAAAAATGATGGGTATCATCATGAATATGGTGGAGAAAGAGGATTAAGCTTTCATGGAGGAATCAGGGGCCATGGTGGTCACATTAGAGGAAGGAGTGAATTTCCCAATGGAACTTGTTTTAATTGTGTATCTACGAATCACTACAAGCATGAGTGCCCAAAATTAATGGAATTCTCATGGTGTGGAAATAAACATAATTATAAGGAGTTCCCTGACTTGTATTATCAAATGAGCTAGAATCAGAAGAAGGAAAAGGGTGGGGGAATATTAGTGTGAAATGTGCCGAACCTTTGTTCATGCCTACGGTAGCATCTAACCTTGAGTTAGATCTTGTATTAGTAACTACAAGTGCTGAAGCTGAACATGCTAGATAAATACCAAAGTAGAGGCCTCTTATTACAAGAGAAGAGGTATTTTATGGGAAGTACCATGATCCAACTTATCAGAAGGAGGTTTACTAGGAAATTATGGAGGTGACTAAGAGTTTGCAAGGAGAGATTCAGTGCTTGAAAGAGAATTTGTGGAAGTTAGAACATGCAAAGAATTTTGAGACCCCTCAGAAGGATATAGATGATGTCAAAGAAGTATGTAAGATGATCCACAAGAAGAATAGAATTCCCCTATTGGGAGAATGGTTAAGAGGAAAGGTACCACATGCTGGGAATGAGCATGAGAGGCAGATGTTACATGTTAGTTTTCCCCCTCACAGTCTTTTTTATGACAAAGAAATCAGATTTAATGTAGTAATTGATGGATGGATTTCGGGCAAAATACTAATTAAAATAGGTGAAAAATTTAATGATCTTAATTTGGATGCGTGGAATCAGATGGGGATACCGCCATTGCATCCATCTTGAAATGTGTTGTACATGGTGAATAGAACTACAGATACACCCATCGAAGTTTTGAAGAATGCTTCCATAACCATTCAAGAGGCCGAGTTCATTGGGGACTTCGAATTCTTAATGTTTTATGAGGTAGATAGTTTTCCAGCCTTATTTGGACTCCCTTGGTGTTATGCGAATAATGATGATTTACGCTTCAATAAGGGATACATAAGCTTTGAGAATATGTAATTATTCCACTAACAAATGGAAGGTATGCACCTTATGTCAATCCTTTGGGGGAAGAAGAAATCAATATAATTTATGTACGCACCATCAGAGACCAAGAGGTTATTGAGCCATCAAGTGAAGGAGTCATTCAATGGGATGCTGCTCAGTCCTCGAGTGATACGACTAGAATTACATGTGATAATTGGGTGCATGGGACTTATGAGTTGGTCAGGAGAGAACTGAAGGGCATTATGACTCGTGTTATCAAGGCACATTCGGTTAGGCATATGGGAGGAATACAGTTACCAAGTTACACTAGAGAATGTCATCTTGATGTCTATTTGTATGCCATGGAAGTCCAGTGGACATGTGAAGTAGAATGAAGGAATATGCTTATTTATACCTTGTATGGGACAACTGCACATTGGTGTATGAATCATCAGGATAATATTATAGAGTGATGTGAAATAAGAATCATTTTCTCTATTAGATTTCTATAGACCAATGCACCTTCAAAGATATACGACTATCATGGGAAGGAATCAGCCTTGTACCACGTTCAAGAATGTGAGAAATCCTGGACAGAATTGCCAAAATATTTACCTCCTTCACTCTAGGTGAATAAGTTCTATTCCACCTTCCATGGTTGTGCACATGCATGGTAGGTCTCTTCAGAGTTACATCGTAAAATAGGAAATTGGAAAGAGTTTACAACAAGTCTTATTCAGACTTTTGAGTATCTATCTTCTAAACCATCAGTGAATGAGGCTTTGTAGGTAGTCAAGTGCCCTACTCTAGGAGATAGTGGAAAAGTTGAGGACCTCATCCTTTATTTTCTAGGTGAGCCTAAATTGGAGGCATGCTTCAAGGAAGGAGAATAAATAGATGAAGTACAGTTTGAGCACGGATACCTAGAAAAAGAGAAAGGAAACATGGTGTACCTGATAGAGGATGAAGAGATAGAGAACCTCGATGTTGATCATATAGAGGGTATGCATGGTGTCTTAGATAGTCTAGATGAGAAGGTGTGAACCTACCATGAACTATTGAAAATGAATAATGTCAACATTGGTAGAGAAGAAGAACTAAAGGAAGTAATAATTGGTGATTACTGGATAGATTAGGAGGTTTCAAAGATAATTAAACTGCTACGGGAAATCCAAGATTTGTTCCACATGGATTTCATGAATTGAAATGATTTCATTACTTGTTGGGAGAGATGTAGATTAAGTTGAAGGAAGGTGCGTGCCTAATTATGAAAAGGGCTTAAAGGATGAATCCTAATCTGTGCATTAAGGTGAAAGAAGAAATTGACAAGATGCTGGAATCTGGGATCATTGAAGCTATTGAAGAATCTGAGTGGGTTAGCCTAATGGTGATTAATATCAAGAAGGATGGGAGAATAAGGATATGTGTAGACTACAAATATTTGAATACGGCATATGTTATAGATCCTTTTCCAACTCCTTTTACTGAGAAAATATTGGATGGTTTAGCCAAACATGAAATCTACTCTTTTACAAACAGATTCTCAAGGTATCACTAGGTAAGGATTACAAAAGAAGACCATGAGAAGAATACTTTCACCATTGAATGGGGAATTTTTTCTTACATGATTATGCCATTCAGGCTTAAGAATGTGCTTGTTGTATTTTTACACATTACGGTATAAGCATTCCAAGACTTTATTCATAAGTTTCGACAAGTCTATTTGGATGATTAGAAAGTGTATGGATTAGTAAAAGATCATCATGAAAACTTGAGATTGATGTTTGAGAGGTGCAGATAGGTATCTCTCTAAAAATTAAGAAGTGTGTCTTTACTACTTCTTTTCACACATTGCTAGGTCATATTATTTACAAGGAAGGTTTATTGGTGGACCTTACCAGTTATTATTTTGGGTTTGGAGGAGCCTACCAATCAAAGTACAGTGTGTGGATTTCTAGGGAATATGGGTTAATACAAAAAGTTCATCAAAGGTTATGCTAGGATCAGCATGCCCTTGGAAGAAATATTAAGGCATAAGGGAATATTTCACTAGGATGAGGTGCAACAAGTGGATTTTGATACGTTGAACGAGAATCTTTCTACTATGCTCATTTTACACTTTCCATCATGTGAAAAACCCTTTCATGTGCATGTGGATGTGCTAGGGATAAAAATTAGAGTAGTTATAAAACATCTTGGAGAAGGGATTATTGATCACCCTTTATGTTTTGTAAGCATGAAGTTAACTCCAGCTAAGAAGAATTACACAACAATGGAGTGCAAAGCATTGTCTATGATTTATGTGTTGCATAAGTTTAGGTAGTACTATTTGGCCACTCAATTTATCTTTTACACATATCACATGGCACTTTACTATTTGGTAAACATGGCTATTTTTCAAGGGTGCATATGCCGATGGATCTTGTTATTTCAAGAATTTGACTTTTCAGTCGTAGTAAAACTAGGAAAGTGCAATTCAAGACCTAACCATTTTTCAAGAATTGATTCAGGTGAGGATGCACAGAGCATAGAAGACATGATGGTAGATGCTGATTTGTTTACATTAAAATGAGAACCCTATGATTTGGAGGATATTTCTATCTTTTTACGAATAGGCATGACGCCTGATGGATTGAAGAATATAGAAAAGAAACAACTTGCCATTCACACCATGCCTTATATGTTGATTGGTGGAGATCTATAAAAACTTGACCGGGATGAGGTTTTACACTGGTGTGTACTAGAGCATGAACACATGGGTATTATGGAGGAATCTCATAGAGGGATTGTTGATAGACACTATGCAGGTCGAGCCATTGTGTACAATATTTTGATGGTTAGTTTGTGGTGGGAGAAATTGTATAAGGATTGCCAAGAATATGCCAGGGGATGTGATCATTTCCAATACCTTGGGAAGCCTGGACATAGAGATGAAATTCCATTGAGGTCTATAGAAAGTGTGGAACCCTTTGAAAAATGGGAAATTGACTTTATGAGCCCTAGTTTCCCCCCACGCACAAGATAGGTTCACGTTACATCATTATGTGTACATACTATCTTACACAGTGGGCAGAAGTAACACCTATGAAGGATTGCATTGCAGCTATTACAACAAGGTTCCTTTGGGAGAATATCATAAGTAGGTATGGATGTCCATTGAGTTTAATAAGTGATAGGGGTACTTACTTCTTGAATGATACTGTTAGGATATTATTGGCAGAATTTATGGTATCCCATCATAAGACTACACCCTATCACTGACAAGCTAATGGAATTTCTGAAGCTTTCCACATGATTTTGAGCCACACATTTACAAATATCTGTGATGTTGGAAGGAAGGATTGGGATGATAAAGTCTCTACTATTCTTTGGTCTTATAGAACAACCTACAAGATACTAAACAAAGCAAAACCCTTTCAGTTGGTGTTTAGCACCGAGGCTATTTTACCATTTGAATTTATGTTACCATCCCTGCATATTATGCATGTAGGAGGATTGGATGATGAGAAATAATTTAAAGAGCACATAGATAAACTGATGTTGTTGGATGAGAGGTGTGTCATAGCCCGATTGAGCTAGAAGACAAAGAAAGTAAGATAAAAGGCTTGACATGATCGACACATTAAAAATAAGAAGTTGGAGGTTGGACAGATGGTTCTTTTGTATGATTCCAAGTTTTTGTGCCACCCTGGGAAGTTCCAAGTGCATTGGTTAGGACCATATGTCGTGACCTATATACTTGAATTAGGTGATTTCCAGTTAGAAGATTTGGATGGCACATGGTTTCCCAATTTCTTTAACGGGAGTAGGTTGAAGCCCTACTATAAATAAGTCTTCTTGGTGTTTTTAATAAGGTAGTGTTTCCATTTATCTTAGGTTTCCCTTTAATGCATTTCCTTTATATGTGTTTCCTTTCATCGTTACTATGCTTTGATTGTCGATGTGGTGTGTTGTGTAATAAGTGTGTTTGCGTGCCAGTAGCCAATTAATTTCTAAGAGGTTTCATGTATAGAGGACCGCACATACTTTTAGTGTGGGGTGGAGAGCACAGTAAGAGGCACACATTTGGATTGATGATGTTGGTGGTCTAAGAGAGAAAAAAAATCATGTGGTATCATAGGAATGCACGTAGTAGAGGTGATAATGGTCAGAGATAAAATGGTGTCAAGAAATAGTTTTATGAAATCCACCTACAATGATGAACGCACGGACCAACATGAGGTAGGAAGTGGAAGGAAGAACTACTTGGTATAAGACATAGAGGTAGATGTACTTTGGCACTGAGAGTGTACATAAGGGAGTCTACGGTCGATGTAGTTTTGAACGCTAGAAGGTTGAGGAGGTTGAGTGCGAGTTAGCACACAAAGGAAACATGCCAGATAAAATTTGCAACAAGAAACACGTTAGAAAAATACAAATTTAATGTGGTATACGGTGGTAGGTGGAATGGAAATTAATGTGGTTAAAACTGGAAAACTATAAATAGGGTGTTAGGGTAAGTTATTTTCACCTTACGTTTACTTCTAGAAGATCTCTTATGAACTAGGGCATCCTTACAAGAAATTTGTGAAAATCATTGGGAAGTGAAGGATTTAAGAACCAGATTGAAATGGAGTACATGGGCATGCACATAAGTGGTTGTTTAGATTTCTACTTTTTTTAACATTTTTTTATGGAAGAAAGGGTTTCCAGGTTAGGGTTTGAGAAACTAGGGCACAGTTTTGAAGAATTTGTGCAGAAGGATTAGAGCCAAGGGTTTGAGCAGTAAGAAAGAAAAATACAAGGAAGGATTAACAAGGACCTAATAGGGAAAATAACACTAAGGAAAGGATCAAATGTTTCACCCAAGAAGAAGGGAAAGGGAAAGAGAAAACTAGTTGCGTTGACAAGTTTCAATGAAGAATGGTATGTGGAGATGCAATACCCAGATGGGGTATTATTGGGGATGGATTGGGTATCTCACGTGTGAAAAATGGTTATAAGTGACTATAACCATATGATAGATACAATTGAGAAAGAGATGACATTAAAACTTGTTCCCCCTCTAAGAGAAAGAATAGAAGATGATAGACTAGTGTATGATGACTCCATGAAGAGGACATTGGAGAAGGTTGGTATTTTGCAACTCTATGATTTGTAATTTTTTGGTAAGCCTGAGAGATTATACCTATGGCTTATGTCACATGTGCATGAATATTACTTTTACCTCACAAGAAGGAGGATGTACATAACGACACAGTTGATCCCTATGTACACTAAACTTATCTATGCAGGAGAGTCATTAGATGATGACTTGGGAGAAAATGAAGCTGACAAGGAAACAAAAAAGGCATATGAATACAAGAAGGGTTGTCACACTTTTGATATTTCCAAGATCATTGACCCAGTCATGAAGATGGATGTGTGCCTATTCACCAAGTTGAATGGACAAGAATTATGGACACAAGTGAACAAGAGATGGTTGAACATTTGTAGGAAAGGTTTCAGATGGGACCATCTACAACATCTCAACCTTCATTGTAGAGGATATCATTGATGCCATGTGAGATGGAGATAAAATTACGTATGGTAATATTATTCTTACCATTGTGTTTTCAGAGATTGGAGTGCCTGATGGGCCAAATAACAACATTTGGGAGTACCTTGATGAGAACCCCTCCCTAGCTAAGAGGTTTGAAGCATATACTTGTGATACAATGACACATGCATACAAGGTGTACTTGGATAATTTGTACAAGTAGATGCATGATGCATTTGGAGAAGAGTGGAGGATTCTAGAGCAACTGCTAGCCTTGGTGAAGGATGAGGCTGAATTTGCACTATACCAGTAGTTATGTATTGGTAGGTTCACATTGACTGATGGCACCAAGAGCCCATGGTGTAGATTACCTTTTTCCTTCACAAGCAGTATTTTTAGAGTGTGGTTAACAAGTTTAAGGAGGATAAGAAACTGAGGTTTGATCTAAGTGAAGTAGATCAGGAACACCATGCACTGTGCACGACACTTGTATATCTTTAGAAGAGAGTGTATGTGGAGAAGTATGTCTCTCATGACATACATATGCTAATGTCATGACATTACCACTTATAGGAACAATGGTGACAAGGGTGTACATACACCTAAGGCTTAAGTTTGAGAAAGGTGAATATGTTGAGGATGATGTATCCATCCCTGAAGACCATGCTGGAAGGAAGAAGATAGTGACAAAGAAGAGAGATAGGGATGAAACTCTAGGAAGAAGGGCACCGAGCATGCGTGTGGTTCAGACCATAGGGGCATAAGAGTCAGGCACGGGCATGAGCACTTATGATCGTAGGAAGATGTCCCTAGTGAAGGAGAAGTACCCAATGATGGATAAGTCTCTAGTGAAGAAGAAGCAAAGGGTAGTGTAGAGTTCAGAATATGAGATAATGAAGAGCAAGAAGGGTGATGAAACTAGAGAGGAGAACAAGGAGCATGAGTAAGAGAAAAACCACCTTGTGTATAATGTACATAAATCTGATGAGAGCGGATTGAATCTTCAGAGGGAATTCAAGAGGGAGAAAGAAGTGAAGACTAAGTGGGGACGAAAGTGCATGAGACCCCACACCTATCTGGTGAATAGTTAGAGGACATGGTGGAGAAGGAGGTGGTGGGTATCATCAATGACTTGGTAGAGCACGAGGTGGAGCATAGCGTGGGAGAAATGGAGAAAGAGAAGTATGGAAGAATAGGTGGGGAGACAATTTTAGAAATTAGTTTCTCGAAGGGAATGCACACAGGTGGAAAGGGCACGTTGACATCACATGGACCCATAATGACTTATGATTATGATCTAAAAAAGGTCCTAAATGTGCATTTCTAGAACACAACACCTAAAAACCACCTCTTATGTTGGTCTTAATTTGATAATATGGTGCATACCTACGCAAAAGGAAGATGTTGTCATGGGATTTTGAGTCCCATGTTGATGAGCCAAAATTTGAAGTTAATGCAAGTGCATTTCTAGACACACAAAGCTCCAAGGAGGTAAATCCTATTGTGGATTCTTAGTAGTTGATTGATGAGAAGGCATGTAATGCACTAAAAAATGTGTCAGTGGAGGTCAAAGAAAGGTTATTCAAGAGGAATAATAGGATTAAAGCATTGGAGAAAATGTTGGAGGAAAAGAACAAAGAGATTATAGAGAGAGAAAAGGGGATAAAGGGAAAGGAGTTGATAATTGTGCAGTTGAGGACTGAGTTGAGAGAAGAGAAGGGGAAGGTGCACAAAGATTACAAGAAAGTGGAGGTTATCTCAGACTCCATTATTTTAGTGCACAGGGATTTAGCCCCCCTGCACAAAAGTATGAGTCAGCCTTCCACTTCCTAGAGGATTTGATGCACATCATCATGATGGAGAAATAACCACTTGCATTGGAGTTAGCGGAAGAAGTTATGGTGTGGTAGAAAGAGTATAATAGATTAAAAATTTTGGATACCATAACTCGGTACACTAAGATTCTTCCTTTAGTGAAAATTGTAGCTCACATGGCCGAAGTTGTCTATGACAACTGTGAAGATAAAGACATAGTGGCTAGTGTGATGGTTGTTACACATGAGGAAAATTTGAAGGAGTTCCAGGCCAAAAACAAAGGAAATCAGGCGGAACGTGACAAGATCCTGGCAGAGGTTGAGAAGAAATCTAAGGCAATTGAAATTTTAAGGGCCTCTATTAAGAATAAAGTAAAGGAATTATATCCCCAGGTGACACATAGGATGAATGTGTTGACCGACCTTAGCAAGAAAATGGAGAATATTATTGACACATTGAAGGCTAAGGGTGAAGATATGACATTCGATGAGGTCAATGCACTGATAGGGGATTTATTTAAATAGGTAGTGAGGTGGATGCTTGGAATGAGATTGAAGCATCCTTGAATAAAAATTTCCCAATCCTTGTGGAATAGTAGCAAAATTCTTTTGTTCTTTGGCTTAATATGGATATAGGTCATTTTATTCTTCCATTATTTACTCTTTGTTGTAGATCAAATTTTTTCTGAGGAAGGACAACATATTTAGTGTGGGGTAATGTTGATCCTAGAAAAATGACTAAGTCCCAGAGCAGAGATCAGTGCACAGGGAAGACAATGTAGGAAGAAGGTGCATGAGGAAGCACACACAGGATAACTAATTTACATGTGAAAAACTTGAACAGTTAATCAGTTCTAGAATGAAGGGATAGAGTTTGACATGGAGCATGTGGAGGTTTATGCACGAGAGTAGAAAAGTGTTTGAGACTTAGACACATTTTGGGTTATGGTGTTGCATGGAAAACATGTGAGGATATAGGTAGGCATGATAGTGGATAAGGTTAGAACATGGAGACTTACAGCCCAAGGAAAGAATATTCTAGGATATGGTTATCATGATGGGATTAAGAGCTGTAAAGTAGAGTTAGTTATGGCTTAGCTGGCACTTGCATGTTTAGGGTACTCGAGTATGGCGGGGTATGATGACATTTGGCATGTGGTTTTCTTTTGAGTGATGTTGAAGTGAGTAAAGGAGAGCTCCCACTCTATTTAAGAATGTGTTTGGATCTAAAATGGAGGTTGGATGGTGAAGAATATGTGTGATGCAAGGGGCAAGAGATGCAAGAGGAAACTTTAGATGCATAAGAGAGAGACATGGCTAGAACTCTTCGAGTAGAGTCATTTTGTAGGGTTAGGATGTTATTTCTTGATGTATTTGGTCTGCTATGACCCTTTTTGATGTAATCTGGATACTGTAAATAATTGTGAATCAATATATGAGGTGGATTGTCATGAATATCTATGTTTATGGGTCCAAACCCTTGTGTTCTTCATATTGCTCATGGTTCAGATCTGATTCCCTTCTATGTTTTGTTATAATGATTACATTCATATTATGGTGCATCTGTGCTTGGATCTAGTTTCTTTACCTCTATGCTAGAATGAATGTATGTATTTTTGTTTCTTTAATATTCCTCCATTAATGGTGAATATTCTTACAAGGATCACATAAAAGAGGGGCTTAACGCCTTCTCATGCCTCAGGTGAGTGCCCAATTTAGGATGGGTGATGTGCCAAAGTGCCTAGGGTTTAAAATTTTCAACAATGTATTCTTATTCTTATATGATTTTGAGTTGGTCTTCAATCTCAGGTGTCAATGAAATGACACAAAGATTGATTTCATGCACGATGTCCAACTATTCCCAAATTAAGGGCTACTGAAAAATCAAGAGATTGTAAATTCTAGTAATGAGATGTGATTCACCTAGTACTATCACCTATAGATAGACATATCTTGAAATTTGAAAAATTAGACGTAACCAAAATCATGAAATGACTAAAATTATATAGAATTTGATAAAATGATAGTAATTGCTAAACATTATAGTAGAATCCCTAACGATTCAAAAAAAAATCATTGGCAATTACTAATAAATCTTTAAGTGATTTTCTTAGTAATGCTTACAAATCTAAAACAACAAGTTGATTCAATGGTTATTTAAGATTTGTAAGTGATGCTTAAAGAACTTGGTAATTTAAATTATTTGAGATAACGTAGTGTTATTGTATAAACAAATGGACAAAGCTAGATAAGCCTTACAAATATTTTTGGATGCTCCAAGGGATTACCATAGTTGCTAAGGATGTAAAAATGTTGGTGTTGATGTCATCTAGGTCAACAACGGAACATAGATTCAATGTAAACACTTTAGGATCCTTATAAAGGAGTTTGATGATTCTTTTATAATTTGTAGTGATTTAACTAGAATCACTGGTGATCTAAGAAAAGTGGAGAAACCCATTTGGAATTGGTTTCAACCACTTACAAAACATGATTTTTAGGTGTAAGGATAAGGGAAGATGGTTAAGGAGGTTTTGGGAGAGTTGGGAGGTTATGATGTTAGGGTTAAAATGGGATAGGATGGGTTATAGGTGGTTAGGGAGGTTTAGGATAGGTAAATAGGTTTTATGAGGAGTAGAAATGTGATTTTAATGGAGGTGAGGCAAAGACTTAGGATAGTGACCTAGGTTTTAGGATATGAGGTCATAGTTGAACAATGTAGCTGACTAAGATTGGGTGTATACAATGGAAACAAAATAAGTACCTCTTTTTGGGCATGTCAAGGATTCTCAAGTAGTATTTACATATTTCCCTAACAAGAAGATCACGATGAAAATACCTGTAGCAGGTATGCCAACATTATATGGTATGTTGTTTAGCTGAAGTTTCTATCGAGATGTTGGTTGGGATATATAGATGCATTGGTCGCATACCACCATTCAAATCAATGGTAAAATGAAGAAGCTCCTTCCAATTAAGAAAATAAAATGCACTGTTCAAAAACTAGATGACCCAAGGGAGGACAACCTATTTCAATATTTGAGGTATGAAAAATTGTTCATAGCTTTAGAGGAAGTTTCAAAGTTCCCATGTTAATAGAGGATTACCCAGGTGTGACAAAGGCAGATGAGAAACACCATGATGAGTTGATGGATCTGAAATTTGATAGTATGTACTTCTTGTTGAGCTTAGATATAAATTACCTACTTGATTGTGATGAAGGTAATGGAAATATTGTCTTAAAAAATGTAATCTTAAGGTTTTGAGAAATGTACACCATGATGAAAGAGTGATATAAGATGGCCTCTTGACATATAATTCTTATTTTTCCAATCATGTTTTGGAGGTTTACCATGAAGAATTGTTCAATTACTATGATTGTAAATATGAATCTTTCTCTTTCCCATTGGGAGTGAATGACTCTTTTAAGAAGGAATGTATAAATGACAAGATGTTTGGTACTCTTGAAGTTGAATCTACTCAGGAAGAATATGAATCCATCATGGAGATGAATTTCCAAGTTCATGATGGTCAATATTGGGAAAATGATTATATTGATATTTCAGCCCTAACCTTGTGCCCATTCTTATTGATTAAGGTAAATGTGAATAGTATATGCCTAAATATGATTTCTATTTCAGTAGTAAATAAATATGAAATTAAGTACAAAAAGTAGAACCAAGAAAATTAAGCTAGTAAATATGAAACCCTAAGTGAAAAGATATGGGAAAAATCCTCAGTTGATTTGTAGAAATCTTGTAGGTGTACAGATTTGGAAAACTGGAAAATATAAATCACTGACCGTGGCACTGAATCTTTGAAAAATGTATATATGGAAGAATAAGTTGGATCGGGGTTCTTAGAGAGGGACAAGGGTTCCTACGGGTGCCTTAGTCCTATTTCTGGGTGCTTGAGTCTATGGAAATACTCACAAAACCCCCTTTGGGTGGTCGCGAGGTATTAGATATTGTTTTCCTTTGTTCGCTATGAGTTATCACCAAGATCATCGAGGTCGTTAGAAACATGCAATGAAATATGAACCTGTAAAACCCTCAAATAGACATCAAATCCTAAAAAAGAAATATGCACAATGAGGGGTCAGATTGTCCTCAACGGTCACAATGGTGATCTTAGGACTGAGCATTGCACTACATCTTAGACCCAATGTAGTTTTGTGTATGTGTGTGTGGAATCATGCCCTAGGTGGCTCTTTTGTGTTTCACACTTGATAGCAAGAAAGCAAGATAGATGTAAAGAAATGTAATAGATGTGTGCATTGAATAAAATTAACTTCCATCCTATGAAGTGTATATAGAATAACTATCCCTTGTTCCCTTGGATGGTGCTAGATAGATGCAATGAAGCTCTTAGATGCTTGATGGATGTAACCTTAGGTGGTGATAGCTAATGATTAGTTTTTTATCCCTTATTATGATCACATAACTTTATAGTTATATGATTCCTTTTATTTAATTTTGTAATTAACCACGAAAAGGCCAACTACTAATAAGATAAGATGCTAAAATGGATAGAAAGGACCCAAAATATGTGAAAATAGTACAAAGGAGTCAGGGGCACCCAGAGGGGATGAGGGCGCTTGGTGCTAGAGTCCTAGCTGAGTGCTGGTGTCTAGGATGATAAATTCCAAAGTATAAAAAGGTATATTGAGCAAGTAAGTGTATAAGACCAAAAGTGGAAATGAGAAACAAATAAAGTTGGCAAAAGACATGGGTTAAATAGTACTTTCCTTATTTAGGAATCATATGAATAGTAATATGTAATCAAGACTAGAAAATTACCCAAAGTGCATGATTTTGTGTCTACATTTTCCCCCACTCTATGTTGGTGAGCTGAAATCTCGGTAACATAAAGTAGATAGAGATTCATACCTGATAACCATGTAGATCGATGTAGAAAGAGCATGCCAAGGGAAAATACAAAACATGGAGTGATAAAAGTGTGAAGCGTGGATATTAAGGAGGAGAAAGTGTAAAAAGAGATGATGAAAATGAGCCTAAGGCAGAATTTCATGTGTAGATGTTGTGATGTACCTATTTTTGATGTCGATGTTGATGTTGTTGATGTTGTGAAGTGATGTTGACTACCGCTTCCCATACGAATAGTCCTGAAAAAGAGAATAACAAAAAATTAGTCAAATACACATGTATATGTGTAAAAATAATGTAATGAAGTATGTAAAAAATGTTGAAAATGTGAAAAAGGAACATGTGCACCTAATTTGTGACGAGGAAAAGAGTGTAGAAAGGATCTTGTAGGGAAGAACAAGTTTTTTGGGCGATCTCACGCTAGTTGTGTCGGCCACGATTTTTTGGGATGATCTCACACAAATGATATGGAAGAAGTGTAGGGATAAAAGTACAGTGTTATCCTCCAACCTTTAATTTCTTCCCATAATGTGGGAAACCACTACAGATGGTGTGTATAATTTGATCAAACGTCAGTGCTAAGGATTGTGTGCATTGTAATATTAGTTGTGTGGATTTCTGTAAACTATTTTAAACTACCAATTGCTATGTAACTGCCCCTTTTCTACATGCATCCAAGAAGGTATCTGGTGGTTGTGTTAAGGACCCAAGTCTGATTTTGACCCTAAAACTAAAAATTGTATTGTACTGGTACTATGTTGTGTTATGTGATGATTATATACTACTGTATGGCATGAGTGATTCACCCAAATGATGCCCCCCTTTTTTGGGTGCATGTGACGTCGTTGAAGGAGTATGTGGCCCCAAAGAGGACCAACCACTTCCATGAAATTGATGACCTAGACAAGAAAGGGAATGTTGTTGGTAGAAACCAAGGCACACAAAAACAAAGTGGATAGGAAACAAGTGTTAGTACAAGAAAATATAAACATGCATGTAGAATAAAAATGTATGCTAAGAAGACAATATGTAAGATAAGACACAAAAGATAATGTGTACATGTAAGAAGACAATGTAGAATGTAAAAAGTAGGTTGCAAACATGGGACACCACTCACAATTTTGTAAGATAATCAAGGCCGATGAAGCCAAAATCAGATAAGTGTGTAAACAAGACAAAGGGAAAATCCTACAAACAGTGGTAAACAATGACAAGAAAAAATAATCAACGTAATAGACAAGCATGGTGGCGAATAGATGTACACAACAAATTTTGCACAAGAAGAACCCATTATCATGTTAGAAAGATAAAAAGTATGTTAAAGCATGAATAATCTGATAAAATAGTGTGATATGAAATAAAATGAAATCATATCACCTGTAGTGTACAAAATTGGATTCCTCTAGGAGCTTCTATGGGACTGGTAAGAGGTATTGTTCCAAAAATATGTGCTTCATGTATAGATATGTAGAATATGTGATCACAAATATAAAGTAAGTGAACACGCATGTGTGTATGGAAAAATAAAATGACATACAAGATATATCTAGCATGTGTAGTAAAGCCTGCATGTAATAAGTAAATGTAAGAAAGACTAAATGTGACCAAGATATGCAACATGTTGTGGAGTGTTAAAGGAATGGATTATAGAGTGAGTGTGATAGCAGTTGCATACCCCTCAAGTGAATGTGAATGGATGTTGATGCAGCGAGGTTCATTTGTTTATACCCCCTCAGCAGTCAAGAATGAACCATAAACAAGAGTGTGTCATCGAGAAATGGTATGAAATGTGTTTACTAGAAATATGTGATCATCAAATCCAAAAGTGTGGAGTGTATAATCAGGAGTGAATGAGCAAGTTGATTAAACGTGTGAGTGTGGTGAGGTCCATTTGATATGTATACCCTAAACAGTTGGGTATAGACCATGGAAAAGTGTGTCATAGGTTAGTGTGTCATGTTGATTGTGTAAGGGATATGTAATGTTTTTTATTGTTTTTGTTTGTGTAGTATGTCATATTGATTATGTACGAAAAGGATTGAATGTATAAACGTTGTGTGTGTGATGTAGATTTTCGATATGTGTAAGTATTGTACATGTTATGTGTTTTGTTGCTTGTACATAAGAAAGAAAGGTGTTGTCAATGTGTTGATTGCATAGTAAGATGTGTGAGACAAATATGTCATGAGTGCACCGAATTTGTAGTGTGTTGTAGATGTGTATATTGTGTAAGATGTTTGTGTCGATTAAACATAAGATAGATGTATTAGATGATGTAAAAGATGTATATCACAAAAGTGCTAAGTGTGAAGTATTTTGTAGATATGTATGTTATGTTGAAGACGCACATATAAATTGTGTTGTTTGTTGTTATTTTGAGGTGACATTGAGGATTAGGTGTGAGGGATATGTATTGTTTGGGTGTTGAATACATGTGGTAGAAAAAAAAAGTTGCAAGGATGTTGGTTGTGTAGTGATGAATACATGTAAGAAATACATGATAGAAGTGTGTCTAGTGTGTCATGTGTAATATGATGTGTAGTGTGTGTGAGGTTCATATATAAATGATGCCCTCAATAGTCAAGTGTGAACAAAAATACAAGAGTGTGTCATCAAGTAATGTATGTGAAGATGTACATGCAAAAATCTAGGTGTGAACTTATGTGAATATAAGACATGTGTCGATGCTAGGGGGGAAGAAATAGGTGTGATGCCCCCTAAGAGTATGGTGGTGAGTGTGATTAGGTAATGTCATCTAAGATATCATCATTGTCATGATCAAAACCAAATGGTGAAGCATCCAAAACTTGATAAGTGATAGTGTCGGGTTGATCAAGTAAGGAGTCCTTGAGGCATAAATGATACATGCCCATATAATTTTCTTCATAAGTGAAAGGTGGTAATGGGAATCCTTGTGCATACAAGCGAGTGATATTTAGTGAATAGCCAAGAAATGAATCATTTCAAATGAAGATGTGGATAAATGACATGGTAAATGATATATCAATATGATAAGGATCTAATGTGCCCCTAATGTAAGCAAGTTAAGATTACTTGAGCGTAAGTGGAGAAGCATGGGGAGCAAGTGTAAGAAATAGTGTGAGATAAAAGACTCAAAGACCATAAGAAGTGATAATGTGAACAAAACTATGATAGAGATGATGATCATAAGGTAGAGGAAATATTTCGTCAACTGTAAAGCCTAGCGGTAATGTGTGCATATAGTATCTGAGCAGGTATGTTCGAATGGAATGTGTTCCCAATACGAATCATTCATGAAAAATGTGCATTTAAATGGAGGTAGCATTCATTAAGGATGCTCGTTAGAAGATGAAGGGGATGAAATGACATCCAATGTCTAGATAGGCCCCCGATAAAGAATCATAGCAGTAATAGAAGCATGAGGAGGTGGTGTTGTAGATGAGTCAGTATCTAGCATGAAAATAACACCTTTAAGTGGTGGTAAATGATCCGAAGTATCCATGGGCTGTGGTTCATTAGTAGTATCAGAGCGTGGAGTAGGAATTGTAGTATTGTGATTATGATCATAGTATTTGAATGGGTCATGATCACTAGCAACTATATATTCTATGCCGTCATGTATGAATTTGACACAGTGATGTACTATAGACAGAACTACTTGCATGGTATTAAGCTATGGATGAATGAGTACATAGTTATACAAAACCAAAAAGTCTATGATAAAGAAAAATATGTTAAGGTATTTTTTCCCTACACCAATAAATATAGTAATGTGACCTACACATAGAAAAATAGAACCATCATATGAACAAAGAGAAACACATGATGGACTAAGAATAGCAGTAAAAAGACAAATATTTTCAAGGAATGGCATAAGAGAAAGATTAAGTTCATATCCATTATTGATTAAAGTGTGCTTGACACCCATAGTGTAGATGCGATTCATGATATGAAAGGGTGGATCATTGTCAAAAATAGTAGGATCAACATTAATATTGGATGGGAAAGAAATATGCTGAGAAAATGCATCGAAAAATGTTTGGTATACTGAATCTAGGTGCATATTAGCATGAATGTGAGTGGTAGAGAGGAGAGTTTTGATTCTATCTCTTAATTCAGGATTGATAAGCATGAAATCACTAATAGAGATACTCATAATGAAGAGACCCTAGAATGATAGAAGTAATGAAAGGATGAGGATCATAAGAGTTTTCAGATTGATTTCAGGTTAACCAAAATGATTAAGCTAAATGTGAATAATATATGTCTAAATATGATTTCTATTACAATAGTAAATAAATATGTAATTAATTACAAAAAGTAGACCCAAGATAATTAATATAGTAAATACGAAAATCTAAGTGGAAAGAGAGGGTAAAAATCCTTAGCTGATTCACAAAAATACTGGAGGTCTACAAAGATAGAAAAATGGAAAATATGAAAAAGTGAGTGTCGCACCGAAGCTCAGAAAAATGCAGATCTAGAAGAATAAGTTGGGTGGGGGAACCTCAAGAGGGACAGGGAAACCTACGGGAACCCTAGTCCTATTTCTAGGCTCCTGGGTCTATGGAAATGCTCAGAAAACCCACTCTAAGTGGTCACAAGGTATTAGATATTATTTTCCTTTTGTTTCTATGAGGTCGTACCAAGATCACCGAGGTTGTTGGAAAATTACAATGAAATATGAACTTGATAAAACCCTCAAATAGACATTATATCATAAAATATAAATATGCAGAATGAGGGGTCAAATTTTTCTCATTTTTCACAATGGTGATCTTATGATTGAGAGTTTCACTACATCTGAGACCCAATGTAGTTGTGTTTGTTTGTGTGGGGAATCATGACCTAGGTGGCTCTTGTGCATGTCACACTTGATAACGAGTAAACAAGCTAGATGTCAAGAACTATAATATATGTGTGCATGGAATAGAATTAACTTCCCTCCTATGAAGTGTATGTATAATAAAAATCCCTCATGTTCCTTGGATGGTTATAGATGGATGTAATTAAGCTCTTAAATGCTTTATGGATCTAACCTTAGGTGGTGATAGATAATGCTTAGTGCTTGGTCCCTTATTATGATCACATAACTTTATATTTATATGATTCCTTTGCTTGAACTTTGTAATAAACCCTAAAAAGCCTGAATACCAAAAAGATAAGATACTCTAATGGATAGAAAGGACCCAAAATATTTGAACAAAGTATAAAGGGGTCAGAAGTGCCTGACACTGGTGTCCTAGCTGGGCACTGGTGTCCAAGATGATAAATGCCGAAGTATAAAAAGGAATACTTAGAAAGTAAGGGTGTAAGACCAAAAGTGGTAACAAAATAAAAATAATGGTGGCCAAATACATGGGTTAATTAGTTATTTTCTTACTTAGGAATCATATGAATAGTAGTATGTAATCAGGACTAGATAATTACCCAAAGTGCATGCTTTTTTGTCTATAATTATTTCAAGAAAAAGAAGACCTTCTTGATGAAGAAGAAATAGATCGAATGGTGCTTGAATCTACCAAGGTTGATTCAATTCATTATAAATACCTTAAAAATGAGGAATGTATGAATAAAAAGATGCTTTAATATATCAAGGTTGAATCCACTCAAGGAAAGGATAATTTTATCACGAAGATGGATTTTGAGGATCAAAATGGGCAAGATGGAGAAGATAATAGTTTTCATTTTCAGCCATTTTGTAGTTGGTAAACACCCTTTATAATCCTACAAGGAAAATTCAAATCATATGAGGGTGGTGTTAGAGAATAATGAGGATGACCAAGGTAGTTTAGGGAATTTATGTGGAAAAACTTGATAACATAAACAACCTAAACAAGATCCGGTCATTTTGGGCACATGGAATGAAGGCTCCAACGGTGAAATCTAACTTGGATAGATAATTTTAGGAGTTATGGAAGGAATTAGGGGGTGAAAAAATAATAAATGGAAATATATTATAACCCTATACATGATGGATATATCATTTTTGTTCCAAAACTCAAATATTGTCTATGATAATCCAAGGCACATCAGTTGTCCCTTTTAGTTAAGAATGGAATAATCTCAAAACATGAAATTTTATGATGAATTTGCTCTAGATATATGTTTTAATGATCTCAATCGGTGATTTGGAGTCAAAATCATATAATTTTTGACCCCAAAACATTCCTCCATACTCCCGAGGAGGAAAACTAACTCTTGATGTCTCAATTTGGACTTGGTGGGTGACATCAACATCCTAAAAGTGGCATGCATGGGGTTTTAAGCCTTATTTTTCCCCTTGGGTGTAGAGAGGACAAGGGGTACACAATAGTTTACCCTCGACCAACTCTTTGTAACTCACCCCTCAGCACTTTTTCACATAGTTCCTTCAAACTTACACTACAGCTTATCCCACTCTAATGAAATCAAATATATGGTGCATTTTAGAGCATCACTTGTCCCCTAAGGTGCAATATGTGTAAAGGGGAGACAAAATTTCACCCCCATCTAACCATTTATATAGTTAAGCTCTCAGTCACATAAAAACCCAATGTTTAGGCCTCCAGAAGCCATTTTCCATCCCCTGCATCTCATTCTCACTAAACCACACGATTCCACTTGTCATAATCTATTGAAAATAATAATTTGTCCATTATGTCCAAATTTTCCCTCTTGTACCAGTGTAACTCAAGACCAACCACACTCCAACCCTGATCAAACTCTATGGTCAAAAGATGAGTTAAAACTTGCAAGAAACATGACTAACTCTTTCTCTCAAGCACTTGCATTTTTCAAACATTCAAAGAGTTGTTTTTTTCCCTCCATGACTCCATTATTGCATAGTTACGTTGTTTTAATTTTCCCAAAACATCAAACTTCCAAAAATAAAAAATGCTCATATCTCCAAAATGGTGCACCCGAATTCCATCAAACTTTGTCAAGTATTCCTCTCAAAAGAACCTTCAAGCTGGTTATAAGACAATTTCAATTGATGCTCTATGTAATTTATGGAAACAAATTGAAATTTCCATCCTGAGAAGTTGCTATTTTCGTATCTATGAATTTCTAGAGGAAGAAAAACTTCAAAAACTAGAGCATAAGGTTTGAAAGTGAAACCTAAACTTTTAAAAGAAACTTCATTAAAATATGGCATCCAAAGTACACATTTATAAAAATAGTAAGTGTGTAAGACTTCACATGTCCAAATTTAGTAAGTTTCCAAAAATGAAAAATTCTTAGCATCCGTGTACTCCAAATAAGAAAGTCCCATCTGAAGGAAAAAATTATGAAAACTTACTAAAAATAGTTGTCCTAGATTGGACTTGATAAAATTAAGTAGTACAATCTTACTTAGATCACTTGTATCAACTCACATTCTACCCATATCATTACTTTTTGTTACAATTTCAAGGTTGGGAAGATATCTTATGATTCAAACAGGAGAGAAAGACCTCACAGTCTCCAAAAACATCAATCTTGAAGAGAATTTTGTATGACACAATTTCATGTAAGAAAATGGATGATTTAATTAATCCTAATAGTCAAAACATGGGTCATCATGTTTAGAGTGATGCAGAACATGAAAGGAAAGTGATAAAAAATAGGGTCTGTAAAGGTGAGCCCCAATTCTCAATCATCTCCTCATAATTTTGCATGAAAATATGTTTAATGAATATGATGGTGAATGTAGAGTCTCTTCTTTCCTCATTTGTAGCTTAAGACATTTTCAATGGGGAAAAAATGAATAAAAAAGGTATTAGGATCTTCTGTAATTGATTCAATCCAAGAAGGAGATATCCTTGTCATAGAAGTAAATTTTGAAGCTTTAGGAAGTCACGAGGAGAAATTCTAACAAGGTTCCCAAGGCCATTAGATAATTTATGAAAAATTCACTTAGTGCAATGTCTCCTACCATTGTTTCTAAACACTCATTTAGACTTTGGAGTGTGCCTGCATCTCAGAAAATTAGGATATTGTAACCACATTTTTCTATCAAATAAGAGGTCAAAGGCATGGACAGGGAGTACTTCTTTCATCTTAAGAAGGACCTCTTTTAGTGAAAAACAAATGAACAAGAATGTGTTTGATCATCTTAAAGATGATTACATTGAAAAAGGACACATATTTGACACGGAGCTAAATTTAGAGGTTGAGAGGAGAAAGTTCCTTGGAAGGTACCTGCATCTCATAGAAGAAAAAAATGCAGCCACAACATTTTTGTTCAATGGGTATTCGTAGGACAAAATTTCATCTAGAGATAAATCCTCTTAACTAGAGGATAATACCTATTTCAATTAAGAGTAGATGATAAAAAGGGTGTCTAGGTATCCTCAGTATGTTTCCATTAAAAAAGGATACACCTTTGTCATGAAGATGAATTTTGGATCCAAGAAGGATAAGAGGATGATCTCCATGTACTAACTCCAACTTTGTAGCTCACATGGTGTTATTCACCAAGTAGTGTTTTTCAAAAATCTTTCAATTCCATGGAACGAGGCTACAGATTATAGGAAAATACATCTACAACCATCAATGTTTCAGTTCAACAAGAGGTCAGACACAAGGAATATCATTCATGAAGAATTTACTCATAGATCCATTGGATATAGGCTCTTCATCAATGGAATTTTCCCCGTCTATGAATCATCAATTCTCTCTTTCTCTCTCTTTCCTCCCTCTCTTTCTCTATCATTCTATTATTTCATTGAGAATGTAATTTTTCATTCTTTTGTCTTATTCACTTAAGCGACTTAAATTGTTATTGTAAAATTCCCTTTTCAAAAATGAAAGAAGGAATTAGTTTCATTCTTAGGAAATTTGAACATTCACATGGCGATGAGATGAAAATTCACATGGGGGAGAGGTGTATGAAGAGAAAAACTACCTGAGAATGGAAGACAAAATAAATAAAATGCAAACCTCTCTGTAATCCTTCAGTGCAAACCTTAGTAAGATTGTAGATACTTCATTTGTGAACCTTGTAAATGGATGTGGCTGCTCTTGAATGTTCTCCAAATGTGAGTACAAATGCTACAAACACAAATACTTTTGCCCTGGAAATTTAACAGAGTTATTTTAATTAAATCCAAGAGGATTTGTAAGAGAGTAAGCCTAGAATTTATAAAGGCATAAGTAGTTGGAAATTAGTTATACATGGTTGAATTTACATGCTAAAAATAACATTGGAGGAGGTTACAATAGTGCCATGGAATTTAGGGGAAATAAATGAATTAATTTCAGAAGTTACATCTAGGAAGGTGGCTATATGTGCAATTAAATTTCCCCCACCTTTCTAGGATTCTAGAAGTGTAGTTAACTAGGATGAGGATATGGAGTCCAAGTGGATTCTAAGTGGATGTTGACCAAGTGGAAGTACTAGGATGTGCACACACTTAATTAATTAATCATTTAATTAATAAATGATAATTAACCTAGCACAAAAGGGTACTAGGGGTACATGAGATTAATTTAATTAATCCAAAGGGTACAATGTTTATGAATTAATCAATTTAATCAATTAATCACAAATGGGTGAATAACATGGTGTATTAGAATAACATTGGGAACATGTGGAAAAAAGTGTGTAATTTTGGGGTGTCTACATTTTCCCCCTCTTTGAAGTGCTATTACAAAGTAATAACGCTTTAAAAATAGTAGACACATGCAGATCAACGAGTGGAAAATTGTGAAGAATTGGGATGCCTCAACAAGTAGATTGAATTGAAGCATTGGGATGCCCCAAAAAGTAGAATGGTAGAAAAATTCCCCCTCAAGTGTGTGGATTCCATTGAAAGGAGGTGGAAAATTGAATGAAAGGAAATAAAACAAGGGATTGGAACAAGGATGGAAAAAGGATTGTGCTCGTAGCATGAGATTCATTTGGAGAATAATTTTTAGAGCAACCTTATTTTTTCTATTGCACAATAAAGTTGTCACCATGATTATAAAATAATCGAGATGGTTAACCCAGATGCGCATAAAAAAATACACACAACAAAGAAAATATAAAAATGAAAACAAACCCAATATACTAAGGAGGTTCCAACATTAGGGTTATAAAGGAACCAAGATGTAGTCACACTACTTGTAAGTGATATAAAAAAATAAAAATCAACAATGCAACACAAAGTTGAAAAATAAGACAATTAACTATGCCCCTAATGTGTGCCACAATAATGGTTAAGTAGATAAAAATTCTCCCTAGTGGGAATAAGATCAAACTAGAAGAGAATAGTTAAAGTGACTCCTCATGACACTCTTGCTGAATCCCTTGTGTAAATAATTGAATTTGAAATTACCCCAGATGAAGTTATATCGTGAAGGAAAAAAAAGTTTGTGACTTTTCCCAAGCAGAGTTAGCATTTCATACAAAGGGAAGAAACTGATAGTTGTAATATTAGCACTATCACTAGGGTAATAGATAAAGGTATGATGTTTATCAAGATTGTATTGATATGTTAAATGATTCACTTTAAGGGTTTTCCAATTGTAGGATTTCTATGATAAATGAATGTTTATTCAATTTTTGTAATGTTTTTAATTTTTTTAATCTTGAAATATATGATTTTTTTGGATTTTGAAATATATATATATATAAATTTTGTGAATTTTAGAAGGAATTTAAAAGAAAAATGAAAATAAAACGCAAGCAAACATGAATACACAGCAAAAAGGAAAATTATTCGTGGCTTAAATAAACCAAGAGAAAAACAAAACACATGCAAATGACAAAAAGATACAAAACAAGAAATAGAAACAAACCCAATATGAACAAGAAGGATCCACACCAAAGTTATATGTGAACTAAGATGTAAATAAATTTCCTGCAATTGGCTCATAAGTGCATTCCAGATACACAAAGTATTGCTTATTGTAACTAACAAACATAAGAAACTAAGCCAAGAATATACACGACAACATTCCATATGTACAAGTGATTACAACAAAAAAGCTAGTGAACAAAGAACACCAATGTCAAATACTAACAAGCAATCTATAACATAACACAACTCACAACAATAATGTCCAAATACTTTCCGAGTGTTTTATACAATGAATAAATGAACAGATTTCAATTTTCCTCCAAGACAAAGCCAAATCAAAGTGATGTCCTTAAGCAAAGTTAAATTGCAAAGAATGGCTTGATAAATTGGAAAAGATAATCGGGAATAATCAGATGAAGAAATGGCAAATGAAATTCATAGTCGCAAGTGTTTTTTTTGGAAAGCATTTTTGAAACATTTTGTATGTTTTTTTTGTATTTTTTGAACAATTTTTATATTGTTATTGGGATTTTGAACAATTTTATATTATTTTTGAGGTTTTGTGAAACATTTTTTTGAATGTTTTTGGTATTTTTGGAATTTTAAACCACACACCAAAGAAGAGGGAAAAGGAAATTCCCAAGCCAAAACGAACACGCTACGTATGAAGGAAGTGAACGAAATCATAATGGAAGGTGAACAATAGTGGTAGACAATGGGCATGACAACCTAACAAGGATAACATGTGACACATGACAAGGTAAAAATTCATAAGCATGAAACAAAGTGGAATGATGAAACATGTGGATGTACTAATATGCCTCCAACACATGGGTTACTCTAAAATGTATGTAGAGAAAAATTACCTGAGAATGGAAGATAAACAAAATACAATGCAAACCTCCCTATAATCCTTCAGTGAAAACCTCAGTAAGGTTGGAGAGAATTTGTTTATGAACCTTGTAAATGGATGTGGCTCCTCTTGAATTTTATCCAAATGTGAGTGCAAATGCTACAAACATAGATACTTTTTGCCAAGAATTTTAGAAGAATTATTGTACTTAAATCCAAGAGGATTTGTAAGAGAGTAATCTTGCAATTTATAGAGGTAGAAGTAGTTGTAAATTAGTTATACATGGTTGAATTCACATGCTAAAAATAACATTGAATGAGGTTACAATAGTGTCAGGAAATTCAGGGGAAATAAATGAATTAATTGCAGAAGTTACATCTAGGAATGTGGTTGTACATGCAATTCAATTGCCCCCACCTTTCTAGGATTCTAGAAGTGTAGTTAACTAGGATGAGGATATAGAGTCCAATTGGAGTCTAAGTGGATGTTTGCCAAGTGGTAGTTTACTAGGAAGTGCACACACTTAATTAATTAATCAATCATTTGATTAATAAATGATAATTAACTTAACACAAAGAGGTACTAGGGGTACATGAGATTAATTTAATTAATCGAAAGGGTAAACTATGTATGAATTAATAAATTAATAAAAAATGGGTGAATAACATGGTGTATTAGGATAACACTGGGAACAGGTGGAAACAAGTGTGAAATTTTAGGGTGTCTACAGGAGGAAGAGACATTTGTAAGCTATAAATTGGAATGGCTTCTTCATTCCTAAGGGTTGGAAATTGTTGTTTTTTGATTTTTTTTGGATTTCACTACTACATCAGGCAATAAAAGTTACATTTCCTCCATGTCCTTGTATATGTTCCTCTATACTCTATACTCTTCAAATTTTTAACCATTATAATATTGTAATACCAAGAAGGGACTTTGTATACTTAATTAATGGATCTATAGAACTTTGTGTCTTTGTTTTATTAGTCTTGTTGATTTCTTACATTTTTTTGTTCTTATAATTAAATGTGGATCTACATGGTTACTATTGGTGAGAATATACTAGTTCCTAATTATAGTATTAAACCTCACTTCCTATTTCTCTTACTCCCCTTTATCTCTCTCTAAGATAATTCCTCCATTATACATTCTACAAGCACTGTGCCACATATTTAGTGGAGTATTTATGTGTGATACCAAGAATAGCTTCCACCCCAAATTTTTAGTTAGTTAATATTAAATAATGGGATCCTCCTCATACCCAAGAATGAGGGGATTAGCCCTGTGACCATTGGTGAATACCAATAATATTCAATGCAAACAATTATTTCACCAACACATAAAAAAGTGATGAACTACTTACTAAGGAATCAACTACTTAACCTCAAAACCACATGGATGTTTAAGATTAATAGTGGTGTTTGGGCCTAGGTCTTTGGTTAAGAAGATGTCCAAATAAATAACACCATTGTAATATTGGAAAACTACTCTGACTAGGATTGAACACTGATAGGAGATTAAGATTAATAATTTTGTGCAAGAAGAATCCCAACAAGTTGAAAATACTTATAATAAGGACAAAAAAGACTACTTTGGAAACTTTGGGGAAGATTATGGTCACTTTTTCCACACTGTGGCCTTGAATTCTTAAATTTTTTGAATGGACCGAGTGGGTGTGGCTCTAACTGAGAAAACTAATTAAGTGGACAATAGATAACTTGGAAACTATTGAAGAATTAGATGGGTCATGGACTTAGGAACTTGATTAATGGTTTGAGACAATAATAGACTCATTAATTATCACTTCAAAAATATAAGGTTGGACCAAAATTGATCATAAGAAGGTTAATTTATATGAATGAGCCTAAAGGAAATTTCTTAAAAAGGTTCCATTTTTGATTCATATCCTTCTGATAGAGTTGGGGATAATTAAAGTTTGAAATAGTTCATTTAGGGGAAGGCACCACAAGCTAATGAGAGGTAATAAGGGTGATCCAAGAGATGTAATAATTATAATTTAATGGGTTAATGGTTGGGGTAGAAGAAAAAGTAGGGAGTGAAAAATGGAAAATCAAAGAGAAAATATTACATGGACAGTTAAGAGAATTAGAGAGATTAGTAATAGAAGTAAAAGTATAGTAAAGAAAATGAGGATGACACAACATAAATCTAGGTTAGGTAAAGAAAGAAGGGAATTCGAGGGAAATATGGAAAGAAAAATATTGGAATGAGAAGAAAGGAATAAGAAGTTAAATGAAAGGAAGGGAAAAGATAAATTAGCAAAGAATCAACAATTAAAGAAAGAAAATAAACCCACTTCAAGTGGAGACCAGTGAATAGTTTACCCATAAAGGGAGGACATCATAAAAATTCATGCAATAAATTTTGCATTAAACGAAGACCAAAAATCATTGGTTACTCTACAAATGGAAATTAACATGAGAAAATGTTTGGTAAACAATAAAATACAACAATCACTATTTGAACATGCTAGGTTAATTAGGGAGTTAAAAGGAATAGTGGTTACAATGGAAACTAGTACAATAAATATTATCAAGAGAAAAAGAATATGATAATTATCAGTCTAATGCTAGGATTAGAATAAAATATGGGATAAGGAGATCTAAATTATATATAAAATAACATAATTACGAAGAAAGAATAAAAGGATAGTTTAGGAGAAGGATTAGAGGAATTTGTAGTTAGAATCACAAGGAAAAAATTAAAAATAATATGAATCCAAAGTTATATTCTAATTGAGAGAATACAAGATAGTAACAAAAGAAGAAAATAATAAAGAGATAGAAATATTAAAACTTAATAAGAAAATAAGTGGAGAAGGCTTCTTGAAATGGAATTAGAAGAAGGAAATACCTGAAGAAATATTAAGGGTAGGAAATTGTTTATAAATGAAGATGGTTATGAAAAGGTTACATGAAAATATGCATACCTCAATCATCTAATACCCCCAATGAAAATTAACTTCTCAGAATGGTCATCATCCTCTATGCCTCAATACAAAACTTTTGAAAAAGAAGACGTGGAAAAAATATACAATCAATTGAGAGAATAAAGTAAAGAGAGAGATGAAGTATTAAGAGGATTTAAGAAGATTTTAGGATCCCTATACTTTGATAAGAAATTAGAGAGAGATAAATTAAGGAAATTATTTACTTAGAGAATTCATAACCAGAAAAAGAAGGAAAAGTCGTAGAGTATATCATAGAGAGATTAGACTACAAACTATTGGAATGAGTGAGTTAGATTCTTGTAATTGATGTAAAATATCATTAATGAAAAAGAGGATGATCTATGAGTGCTAGAATATCATTTTTGTGATGATGACATGGGAAATCAATCTTTGGAATGGCTAAAAGAATAGACATAGTAAGAATGGTTTGGCCTAGTAGGCCTAATTATGAGGCCTATTCAAAAATATGACTTGGAATGATGAAATGAAGACATAATGTGGCTTGAGGAGCATGGTAGAATCATTGATGACATGGTTAGAGTGTGTGGAGACACTCATATGATTCTCAGAGTGTAGGTTCAAGCTGGAAATAGTTGCAGGTGCTCATCTAGACCTAGTCTAGAAACTTGGAGGCCTAATGAGGCATGGTAATTAGTTCTATAGTTTTGTGAGATCATGACCTCATGAATATGTGTGATACATGTTTTATAAAAATTTTAGGTCCTTTTGTAGAGCTTGGAATTAGAGGTATGGTGTTTTTCTAATTAGTATAGGTCTAAACTAGACCTAATCTTAGTGATTAGAGGCCTATTAATGTATGATAGTCACTTTCAGAAGTGTGTGAGATCTTAGAAAAAATTATTAAGTTATTTAATATTATATTAATAATGTATAGGTAGTGTGCAGTTGTTTTATGCATGGTTATTGTGTTAGACACTTGGTTATGACCTGAACTAGAAAAAATTCCTAGGCCTGGTCATACAAGTCCTAGTGGTTAAGAAGATGCATACCTATTTATGAATAAGTGAGAATTGGAAATTTATTAGAGGGTGTCATGGTGTTGTGTGTAAAATTTTAGGGTTTCATGATGAATATTTTTCCAGATATGATGTTTTTGGTCCTATTGAGTTCTAGAAAGCATTTTTTCCATCTCAATGTGAGATAAATCTACTTAGATGACACATGTAAATTCTACATGTGCCCCTGAGTATTTCCTATATTTTTAATCATGGAACTAATAATATCTTAGAGTTTGAATGAGATCAAATGAGGCTCTATCTTTTATGAATAATCCTTAAGAAGGTAAGAATGTTAAAAACCTCCAAAAACCCTAGTTTTCTAGCGATGGAAGAAATCTTGATGGTATGAGCCAAAAATGGATTTGATCATTAAATGTGATGATAAAATGATGGATAGGACTCCCAAATTTTATATGGTGGTGGTTTCAGGTCATAACATGTAGTGGAGCCCACTCAAAAGTCTTTGTTTTCAAGAAATAAGGTTTTACTCTCAGGTTTTCCATTAGAACTTATGAATAAATTAGTATTCTAAGGATTATGGGAGCTATGATAGATTTTTTAAGTCATTTAAAATCTTGTTAAGGCCATTTGATGATGTACATAGGTCAAAATAGGTTAATTGGTTTTTGGGCCTAAAAGAGAAATTTTGCAGTCATGGTGAATGGAAGTGCTTGAGAACTTGTGTGCATGGTTATGAAGTTTGATGGGATAGGAGGTGTTGTATACATATCATGTGAAGTGTTGGATGCATTTTTTATCTCTATAACTTAGATGAGGTGGCATGAATAAGGTCACAAGTTGACCTAGTTTGATTGGCTCAAGACAACAAGGGTTTAGTCTGAGGATTTGTCTAAAAGACCAATATCTTGGAATATTTGATGGTGGATATCCACTTGAGATTTAATAGGGATTTATTTATATTATATTTAATTTATTTATAGAGATTTAAAGTTTCATCAAGGGTGCAAGAAGGTCTCATTTCCAAAATTGGATTCTAGGAATTTTAATTTGTTGAAGAGGAGAAGCAATTCTATTTGATTTGTTGGTTGTTTCATGAAGTATAACTTTCTTATAAGTTTTCTACATGTCATTGGATTTATAATGAGTGGTTAAATGGAATATTTTAGTTGTTTTGGTGTTATATTAGACTTCATTGTCGACGAATGGTTCTTGGAGGTGCTTGATTTGAGTAGGAAACAATCTTACTTGAAAGTGATATGAAGAAAATGAATGAAGAAGAGTTATATGAGTTAATGAATGATGTTTATATGTTGTGTTTGACATGTATGGAGCCTTTGGAGGAATTAAATATCTATATTAACTGATTGGAATCCATGGTGTGCTCAGTGATGGTTTTTTAATCTTCTTGGGCTAGTGAGAGCTTGTTGGATGTCTTACCACATTTATGACCCATATGGGTATTTCATGTTGATTTATTAAAGTTATTATATTTATTTTTTGAGTTGGTATGCTAAAAATTTAATATTTATGTCCGACATTTTTATTTTTTGATATGAGTCATGTATTAAAGTGCATGAAATTGTTTGTTTTGAACTAGGTGTGTGAGTTTAAAAAAGTGTAAGCTAGGTGTGAGTGTGAAAGTGATATGAGGGAATCAAGACAGATCTGAGAGAGAGTGTGAATGTCTAAGGAGTGTTTAAGATATATTGTGTAAGGGAATTTGTCAAAATTATCCCATGAAATTGCAATATTGAGTGAAGTAGGATAAGGTGAATTCGAAGAGGGTTTTGAGGTTTATGAGCTAATGTTTTTATCACTATCAGTTGTGTGAGAAGCATATCAACAATGACCATCCATTTCCAGGTGGTTAATTTGGTGCTTTATCACCTTAGGGAGTTTAATCCTTCCTCTAGGGTTGGTTCCTTACTAAATAGGGGTTAGTGCTCCTTGTGGGGTCGGTGCATCACTAAACAAATATTATGTGATGTGTCATATCCATAAAAGTATTTTGGTTTGTGTAATAAAATAAAAATTTTCAGTGGGTTTTCTTCCCCTTGAGGGTTTCCCAACTACATCTTGTGTTCTTGTGTACTCTCTCATGGATATGATCTTGTGAATGGTTGTTATATTTTTTTAAGTTCACATTAATGCATGGTTGATTGGTAAATGGTTAATGAAAGTTAACATGAATTGGATAAGGGGTTTTAAGGATTGATTCACCCACCCCCTCTCTTAGTACATTATGCTTCCAACAATTGATATTAGAGCAGGTCCTTTTGGATAAGTTTAATCACTTGAAAGGAGATCCTTTGAAGCACTAAAATAATGAGTCAATAGAGTGGCACTTTTTTTAGTAATGATCCCTTGTGTTGATGGAATCGACTATGCTTATTGGAGTCTTGGGATGAAGAATCACATCAAGTCCTTATGGTTTGAAATTTGGAAATCTAAGTTAGATGGATATAAAAATGTTCAAACTCCCCCAACAACTGTTGTACACAAAAATCTTAGTAGTGAAAACTTCAAGGATATGAATGAAATCATGTGTGGTCTTGATGAACTAGAACATGTTAAGGTCATGCATTGCACATCAACAAAAGCAATGTAGGAGAAAATTCATGTCATTTATGAATGTGATTCCAAGGTAAGAATAACTAAACCCCAAACTTTCAAAAATTAGTTTAAAGGCATAAATATTAGTGAATAGGATTCCATTGCCGCATATTTTCTTAGAGTTGATAAGATTGTCAACAATATGAAGGGATTGGGGGAAGAAGTGAAGGAATAAGTTGTGGTACCAAAACTATTAGGTCTCTAACTCCTAATTTTTATCTCTAAATTTTATACCATAGAGGAATCCAAGGATTTGAAACACTTGACAGTGGATGAGTTGTATGGAACCTTGAATACATATGAGATGAGGGTAATTATATCTAAACTAATTAAGAAGGAGATTAATTTCAAAACTAAAATGAAGAAAAAGGGAAAATAGGTTAAATATGATGGTGCTACACTTGAGATTGATGATAAAAAATATTTTCAAATATTGTTAGAATATTGAATGTTGGATCAGGTAAGTACAATGAGATTTTTCTTTTAAAATGCTTTGACTATGGTAAAATACGTCACTTTTCTAACGAATTCCCTCACAAGCACAAGGATGAATATGATAATCGACATGAGCATGATGAATACCATGACAAGAAGACTCACATGTTTAACAAAGGAAAGAATAATTTAAAAAGGTTTGACAATAACAAGAAGTTCAAGAAAATTTTATACTCAAAGGAAGAAGATTTTTCATTTGAAGCAGGCAGTTGTGATAGTGTCTTTGATTTTAATTCTGAATTTGAGAATAATGATGTTGGTGATGAGGTTATTTCATGGCCAAAGATGTTATAATTTATATGAGTGATAGTTCCATACTATTTGGTGACAACATACAATCTGAGAATGAAGGAGAAGGAGATGAATTGAGACTGAATTAGAGTGTGTTAAGACCAAGTTAAAGAATTCTAATAAAAAAACAAGTCGAGATATCAAGTCAAGGAGTATGAAGCAAAGATTATTTATCTAAAGGAGAAATATTGGGATTTGATTAACTAAAATATATTTATTATACTATAATCTAATAGTATAGGAGTAGCAAAATAACTAAATAAAAGAAGTAATAAAATACTGAAATAATACCAAAGAAATCTAAGCAATGAAATGTGAAACCATAATGTGCAAAGAGGGTTAAGAAGACCTTAGCTAATTCACAGATGTCACTGGACTTTGTTGCAGTGGAGACCAAATTCTCAAGAGGAGGAAAAATTCTCATAAGATCCTAGAAAACTACATATCTAGACTATCTGGATAAATCGGGGTGCCTGGAGATGAATATGGGCATCCGTGAACACCCTAGTCTGAGATCTCAACACCCTGGTCTATGGAAATGGATAAAAACCCTCCTCTAGAGTGTCACTAGATGTTTTCCTGTGTTCTCTCCCTATCACATGAATGTTGTTATATGATCTCTGAAGCACTGGTAAACCTACAATGGAAGAATCACCTATAAAACCCTAGATAAAGCATAAAAACCCTAAAAATGAAAGATTCATATGAAGGGTTAGGAATGTCCCCATCTTCCAAATTGATGAACTTATCATTGAGAATTGCACTACATATCAGAACCAATGTATTTATAGGTGTGTGTGTGTGTGTGTTGTTCCCTAGGTGTTCTTGTGTTAGTCACACTTTGTGAAGTAACAAACAAATAACTAGATGCAGAATCTAGTAAATGTGTGCATGGAAATAATAGAATCCCCTTCTATGAAGTTTGATCGAGATGAACTATACTTGTGTGCCTTGTGATGGAGCTATATGGATGCAAATTTATATTTAGATTTATTTGATGGATGTAACCTTCGGTGTTGATAGTAATTTCTTAGTGTTTGGCCCCTCATTATGGTCACATAACTTTATATTTATATGGTTCTCTTTTGTTAATTTCATAATTAAACCTAAAAAGGCCGACCACCAAAGATATAAAAAGCTCAAATGGATAGAAAGTTTGCAAAAAGTGAGAGGAAAGTGTAAAGAGGATCAGGGCACATAGTGGGTACCAGGGTGCCTAGGGCACCCTAGTCTTGGCTGGGTGCCCTAATCAAAAATAGGGAAAACATAGTATGAAAATACAAACTATGCAAGTATGGGTATAAGATCTCAAATAACGATAGAGAACATTGTAAAATGGACAAATACATGGGTTAACTATTACTATTTTCACTTGAGAACCATATGAATAGTAGTATGAAGCTAGGACTAAATAATTCAAAATGTGTGATTTTGTGTCTACAAGATGTAACAAAGAACCTTGATGAGACATTCAAAAGGATAGAGATGTAAAAGTGTTCCATGAATCTAATATTGCAATCCTAAGAATAATAAGTGATCCGTCTTAAGGGAGAATTATCTAATGCAGTTAGTAGATCTATGTCCTTTCAGAAGTTTGACAAAAGTAATAGAATTTTGATTATCTTGTTGGCAGTTAAAGGTCTGTAAGTGATAAGACACATTGGCCATTGTTTTTTGTTGTTGTCATTGATATAAAGAAAATTGATGGAAAAGGGTATTGTGGTGTTGTATGAGTATCCATGAGGTGTTATTCAGATGTCAAATATGAAGTTTGATAATAGTGTCATGATTGGTGGTGTTCTATGAGGTCCTTGTGTATGGTCTAGTGAGTTGAGTAATTGTTTGATTATTACCAATATGATTAAAGGTTTTAATAAGGTCATTAATGTTCCATAGAGTGTTTTAAATGTGTACATAAGTCTTCATGAGGTCAAAAAGGTCAGTACATGTGAAGTCATGGTTGAGTCAGGTCATTCCATGCATATTCGTAGCTCTTGTGCATGCAAAATGGTATAGATGTATGAGATTTAGAGATGAACAGTCTAATATAATTATGGTAATGGTTTTGTGACATGCTATATTTTGTGTATACTGAGTTTCAGGTCATTACTCAGAGGTACAGTGTATATTTTAGGTCCTTAGGAAGCAAGTAGGTGAGAACAAGAAGTTTGACATAGGTAAGTCTTAATGGATGGAGAATGTTAGGAATATTTTAGATATATGGTGAGTATTTAAATTTATAGGATGCTTTCGTGATTATTTATGACAAGTTTCAAGTCATTGTGAAGAAGGAATTGTAAGATATGTCATTTTGTGTAAAATCGAGTGTTTTATAGTGTGTTTTTAAGGAAAAAGTGGACCTTTTGATGCTCATTGTGAGATTTTTTTTTTGCATTGGGAAATAAGATCTTTGGCATAAATTCTTAGGTCAATTATGAAATATTAAAAAAATAATGATGTGGTTTTATTGGCATGTTTTTACAAATGATTGTTAAGAAGGTAAGGTTATTTGAAACCCTAGCTAAAAGTGACTTAGAGAAAATTAAGTATAGTGATCCTATCTTGATTTATTTTTCTAAAGTGATTATTTGATGTTGTAGAGGAATATTCTATATTTCCATAAAGATAAGATAGTTCTTGTGACAATATGTGGGCCCTACTTGAAAATGCTTATTTTTGAAGAAGTTCAGTTTAAAGAGAAGTTATCCAAAGAAGGTAAAGAATAAATTGACATTATTTTAATCCCATGAGTTTTTGTACATGTCCATTATAGTTTCAGATTATGGTTGCAGTGAAAAATTTCAAAGTGTTTTGTATTTATGAAGTCTAGTTTTTGGGAATGTTTGGAGCATCTTGTAGTAAAAGTGGAATTGTAAGATCTATAGGATGAATTAGGACTCCATTTCAAGTATTGTTGTGTTCTTGGTTCAAATATATTTCCATTGGTATTCCAAACTTGTGTTTTTTATATGGTATGAATAAATTATGATCTGTTTGTTGAGGATCAAATATGGAGGATGTTTGATCTAGCAAGGTGCTAAGTGACTTCACAAGGTAAGATCATGTTTTTGAGTATTTTATTATTTATGAAGGTTTATAAGTGCTTAGAAATAATTTATAATGGTTTTATATGCTCAATTTAAGTTTTGAAGTGTGTTTTTGAGGTGATGGAGCAAGTTGAGCTCAAGGTTAGTTCTTGAGTCCTAGAAGGCTTAAAAAGTAGTTTGTAGAGATTGTCCTGGTTGAAGGTACTCCATTTAGATTTGGAAGTAGTTATAATATATTATGGAAAAAAGTATTTAGATTTATTTATATTTGTATAAGTTTTGTCTCATGGTTATTTTATTTGATGGGACTATCATGTCATTTTGTGAAGAAGTTTATTTGGTTTTCATGACATATTTGCTCAGGCTGACATATTTAGGTGAATGAGGAATGATATGGATTAGTTAATGATTTATATCAGTTATAAATTAAATAGGGATGAATATTATTAATATTTAAGGCCTTCTTATGTATTTCAAGTGGAATAAATGGTAAAAACTAGTTAGATTTGTGAAACTGCTTTCTAGGCAACTTGATTTAGAGACGAGTAAAGTTGTTGTGGTTTGAACATATGGATGATTATTGAGCTATAAAATGCATGGATGTGTTATAAAAGGCATGAGGATTCCATATAGTTGTTACATGCCATATTTTAGTTTATCTTTGGTAGTTTTAATGCCTAAAGGTAAAGACATGATTCTGGAAACATATATTTGGTGACGGTTTTGAGCCTTTTGAGTTGTGCTATGAATTTTTTGATTGGTGAAAGAAAATTAAAGACCATGGTTGATTTTTTTATGTCATATTACAAATTTATGGTGAATTTGGGAGCTTTAATAATCATGGTTTTGGAATTTGTGGTTTTAGCTCATCCAGGTGATGGGGTTTTGAGCCTGTTGTGTGCAAGTATAATGGTTTTGGGCATGGATGAACTATATGGGTCATATGTAAACATTGAAACTAATTTATTAAGATTTTTTTGTGAAATTATTGATTAAGGAAAAACCTCCCTTATTTTTGTGATAAGAAAAGGATATACAAGTGAAGTTTGAGTTGATTTTTTGAACTAGTGCTCTTGGAGGGAAAAGTGTGACCCATATGTGAGAGTGAAATAGGTTTAAATGTATGATTTTAAGGTTGAGGAAGTGTTTTATAGGTTGAGGAATTATTGTAGACACTAAAATTAGGCCACACTCCCCTTTGGTCCCTCGAAAAATAAGCACCCTTTATCACATTCACCTAGCCATGACCCCCTTCACCCCACTAATATTAATTTAATTAACTAAATTAAATTAATTCATTATCCTCACCATATTTATTATTTAAATATATTAATTTAAATAATATCCACACATACACTTCACCTAGACACCTCACCAAGCCAACTCATCATAAAACCTATTCTTAGAAAGTTGCCATAACTAATTGAGACTTACCTAAACCCTAAAAATCAATGCCTACATTATCTCTAACCACATTCCCACATGATTAAAAGAAGCTCCTAGTCTAATGCATGGGTTAACAACACAAGATCTGAGGAAATCAAGAGGATCTCCCTAGTTTATTAAACCTAGGAAATCCCACCTTGACAGACGCCGGTTACCCCTAACCGTCACCAGTTAAGGAAGTACCACTATCGGTTACCCTTTTAACCCCAAAACAACCTTATTCTCAAGGTTGGCAGAAGGTTGGAAAATATTTAGAAAATTTGGTGAACATTAGCATATTCCAGAGAGATATCATATTTTCTAAGAGTGAATTCCAACGAGAACACATGTGCAAGGAAAGAGATCAAGTGTTTTTCCCCTACACAACCATCCCAGCAATGATCTGATCTAGCCAAGCAAAGAGGAACGTACACGCAGCCCATACAGAAGATTTCATTCAGTTGGTGATCACCTAGAGCCTTCAAACCTCTCATTAGCACCTCCATCCCGCACTCACAGGAATCCAGAACAAGAATCCAAGTAAGTAAATGTTATACTTCTCTGGTTCATTCCATTTCATCATTATATTATCATCTATTGTTTACCTAGCCACCTATTGTCCTCCTCCTACACTCACCCATCCATATACACATTAAAACCTCACAAAATCCTACCTAAATCACCCAATACCTCATCCTGACCAACTAAAGTCCTTTGTGCAATCACCAAGGAGACCTAAATCTCATTCTGTGGCATTCCTAGTTTTCCACATTAACTAGTACTTTACACCTAACTGCCTATGGTCACCCTTAACTGATATCGGTCTCTGTATTTTCCCATACAACCTAGAATAGTGACCTACCCACCTAATTCCACCTCACCCTTATTCACCTGTGATCTTCTTAAGACCTCTATCAGACCTGCAGAGAACCAAAAGTAGTTACTTGACCTTCAGATCCTATTCTAACCTATCATGCTAGATTAGATCTATTTATTATTGTGTTTTAAGTGAGATACCTAAATCATTTCGAATTAAAATAGGTTTTACCTTATTTACCACATTAAATTGTTTAAAATAGTGGACCGACGGCCATCTAGGAAGTATCACACTTCAAGGATCGAGCACACGCTAGGAAGTTCACTACACATATTGTTTAATTCCTTCTGGTGGTATTTATTTAAATTATAGGTAGTTCCTCCTAGCCAAAAGGAAGCTCTCACAATAAGATGTGGATTTGGAAGTCAGTCACATCCAACAACCCATCAACTAACATTTGAACAGATATTCCTCCTACGCCCGTTACACTATCTATTTCATCAATACTTCAAAGAAACTATCTAGAATCATGTGAAACATTTTGGCATGCCCAATGGGACCCATCCAGGGTTTCTTGCATTTCATTCATTCCTAGGAAATTTTTTGTGTTTTTTTCCCTTTTGAAAAGCATACACATTAATTTTCTTCCTTGGTAACCCACCTTTTCTTTCTATTTGCTCTAAAGGAAACTTTTCTTTCAGTGTAATTAAAAAGAACCATTTTCTTCATGTTTTCTGCATTGTAGTGAAAGATCATCCCTCTTCCTCTTCATCTTATTGTTTCATTCAAATTCACACTTTGATTTGGGCTTAAAAATAAGTGCGTTCCATTCTAATTTATCGCATTAGCTCACAGTAATTAAGGGCAACGTATATGCTAGAAGTCATGACCAGATGATGGTTGAAAAATGAATCGTAGAAATCACATCTCTCTCTCTCTTTGTGAGTCTTTCCAAATTACAAAAATTCAAAACAAACACATATTCTTAAAAAAAATCTTTCATGGGAATGCCTGTCAATGATCACACTGTTATAAGGATTGGTAGGTACTCCCTAGCTCGCTACTCTTTCGAGTCATACTTTAGAGCAAAGCTCGCCCCCACCATAACATACCTAAAACCTCACCTTTTAGATCTCCTTCTTTGTAGGAAGCCATCATCACCAAAAAAATCTATTTCATAGTTCATGTGTTAGTCCTTAAATAGTATAAGCTAAACAAACATAATAGAAAAGGCACACCCAGGATCACATTTTTCTTAGTGTTTCTTCTTGTCTTGAATTTTGAGGTGAGAGACCACGTTCTTAATTTTTATTGTTCATCCTTACACACTCCTCATCATAGCTGGTGTATTCCAGCTTCACCTAAGTGTGCCAGGAGAAAACTATCATCATTCTAAAAATTCTAGGTCTGATTCCACACCAAATTTTAATTCACAACCACTTTTCTTTCATCACTGTTTCAATTACACAGTAACTGTCATCGGTTACCCTCTGACCATCATCGGTTATACCCAACTGACGTTAGTTCCAGGTCCTTTTGTTAACGTACCCAAAATGACATTTTATTCATTTTCTTCCACTTTTCATAGTCCCTATCACTACCATCATTCCCTTTGACATTGTAAAATACCATCAGATTTGGCATACCTATCAAATTTGACCTTCTACTTGGTTTTTCACTCACTGACCATTTTCTACAGTGACCGGAAACAGTTACCCCTAACCGGCTTCAGTTTTCCTTAACTAGCATCAATTAGCCTATTTTACTTTCCAACCACCATTTGGTACCCTCCACTTTTGGCTTGTTTCACCTGTTCCTACTATTTTTTGTGTCATTTACAGAGAAGCAAACCTACCTAATCAGTACTGGTTCACATGGTGCTAACCCGAAATCAAGCAAACACACTTGTATTTCATGCCAGTTGTCAACCACTCCCACCTAGTCCTTCACCACCTTCAATTTTATCACTAGCCATGGATCCCATCCAGCCTATCACTATCGCCACCAGAGATGAGGAGTTCACACGAATCCTTGACCAAAACCCTGTCACTTTGCAGTTTTACCTTTCCCACTTGTCCACTCGGGATGCCTTGGGTCAGTTGATATATGGCATGCCGTATCCATCCCCCTGACTCTCACTTTTACTTCTGCATCAGCCCCATCTGGCACTGTGCTGCCTGAATTTACCTTACCCTCATTTGTTTCGCAGCTAGGTCCTATACCCACTATGACTGTCACATCTGCCACCTCCATGGCACCCGCCACATCCACCATACCCTCGAAAACTACCCAAAATGCAACCTCATCCACCCCTAATGTCTGACACATACCCGTAGCTATACTACCATCTTTCGTATCGGTGACCCCTACCCCTTTTCAGAATGTTGTCCTTTCCATTCCATAATCACTACCCCTATTGCCACTAGGGTTACCAGGACCCTTCCACCTCCATATACATACTATCAGCTGCCTCATGTTTCATCTATTATTCACTCAGGGTACGTACACCCTGTTTCACTACCTTCTTCCCAATCAACCTACATGGCATTATCATACACTAGAGTGTCACCCCCATTATATGTCCGAAACCAACCCTCTCACACTACATGAGGCACCCAATCATCACAAGCTACTAATGACCTAATCAAATTGATGTTTGAAAATATGCAAACATCAGAGGCATCAATTTTTGGCTCCTACAACACTCTCACCTAAGACGAGTTTTGTAACGAGCCCATCCACCCATCCATTCCTATTCACCCATACCCCGTGAATTGGGAAATGCCTAAATTCAATCATTTCAATAGAAAATAAGACCTACAGTAGCATTTGTGGTTTTTCAAACATGGGTGTTATCTAATCACTCACGATGATGCCTTACTCTTGAGAACCTTTCCCATGTCCCTCACTAGACCTGCATTATATTGGTATAATGGGTTACTGAGATACTCTATATTCTCATTCGATCAGGTAACCCAAGCCTTCTTGGATAATTTATCCATTAATATTTTCAATAAGGTTACCATGACCGATTTATACTCTACTCATCAGTATGAGGAAAAATCTATCATAGATTTTGTCGCTCGCTGGCGTAGCTTGATCAACCAACTCACCTTCCAACTGCCACAAATGGAACTTATCAATCTCTTCACATGGGCTTGTGCTAGACATATCTCACCAACCTTACAGGTCCAAACATTTTGAACATTCAATGAAGCATTCACTATGGCACAAAAGTTAGAGATTTAGGCCATCGAAGAGAAGAAAATCCAATTACGCAATCAGAATTCAACATTTAAGTCGAATGATACCTCTTCTTCTTCCAAACCAAAAAACAATTATTCAAAGGCTAAGGGCACCGCTAATGTAGTGGTACTCAAGGTCAACCTAGCTCATCCATCAAATCAGGATACCCCCTCATCTAATCTCTCACCCATCCAGACTTTTCAATTCAAATGAGAGCAATAGAAATACACCCCAATTGTGGAACCTTACTCTTCTATCTTAGAAAAGCTTATCAAATCTAGAGCCATCACTCTTCCACCCCTAAAACCACACACTGGTTTTGACCCTGCTCACCCCATTCCCATATGGTATAAAAAACATGACTTTTGTAACTATCATCGAGTAAAGGGTCATAGTGGCACCAACTGCATCACTTTCAAAAATATTGTCCAAGAAATGCTCGAGAAAGGTGAGTTAACTGTGGATAATCCTAACACACCTGCCAACCAAAACCTACACATCTTCAAGAAACCATTTCCCAACCATGCCCCTTTGATTGATCAAACTGGTGAGACCTAAACTTATTATACCCATACCTGTGAGGTCCACGCTATCTTTAATGACATACCTTTCACCTCCTAATTACCTCACATTCCTTCCATAGAGGAAATCCTAGCCCGAACTCCTCCTTTTGCGTTAGAACCCTTGGTAACATGCTCCTCCACCCACAGAGGATCACCTTTCATCTCCTTCATCACCTATAGAGGAGTCTTTCACTAACATCGAGACCATCTCACCCCTGGATTCTCCAATTAGAGAACCTTTACCCACAGTACCTCCTCAACCCATAGAGGAGCACCCATTACCTCCTCCACCCACAGAGGAGCACCTATCCATTCCTCCACTTGAAAAGGAGCTTCCATCACCTTCTACACCTACCATAGACCTAGTTAAGATACCTTTGCCTCTTGGTGAGCATTCTCCATCCGCTACCCAAAATCTTGCAAACCTACTTTCGGCTCCCTTACCCATGAAAGCTGAAGCTAGCCAATTTATCATCTCTAAGACACATTTAATGGGAATTGCCATTAGGTACTCATCAACCCCACCTACAGAAGTGTCATTCTCACATTTTTCCAATCACTTAGATTATGTGGATAGATCCTTACTATGGGGATGTCTTCTGCTTCCGGTCTCAACACAAATGTAAATGTCACTTACTGATACTTGCACTATCTACCAAAAAGTATTCTGATCAATCGAACCGAGAAAAAATACGTTTATAAAAAATACTTCCATGATAACTGTCATAGCTCAAACCACACCTTTACCCATAGCCGAATCCATATCTAAACCCAAACCCACACCTATGACATCATCCTTGACTAAGCCTATTACCACTTTAGGGGTCACCTCGACTACCAACCTTAGACATCCACCTATCAAATTAGATTTAGCTACATCCTCCAAAGACAACACCACATCTACTCCGACACCCAAACAGAAGCACCAAACCCATAGAACTCATACCCCAACTGCACTAATCACACCTGCACCTGTCCCATCCGTCTTAGGATCTCAGCTTCCTAACATGGTCAAGAAACCTCCACCCATCAATAAACCAAAAACAAAACATCCCATTCCTTCCTCACAAACCTCTATCCTACCCAGATGCCCAACATGACTTACACCCACACCTACAACATCTTTACCACCCATACCTCCAATACCCTTAACTATTGCTTCACTACCCACTACACTTCAGTCACTGTCTCTCACACCCCAAGCATGACCTGCATCATCTACCTTCACAGCACCCCCATTATCCCCATGGGTAACTCACCCTCTTCCCCCATCTATATTTCCTTTTATACCTCGTACACCCATATCACCTTTACCTAAGAAGGTGCAATCCAAAAACAAAATTCCACTACCCCATGATAAGGTAGTCAAAACAACCACACACCCTCCTACTCGTTCACCTACTATAACCTTACTTAAACCAACACGACCGACACCAAAAATCATGCCAACACCCAAACCCATAGCTCAACCTACTCCTCCTCTTCCAAAGACGGTTCCTTAACAATCAACTACACCTACACCCAAACCCATGTTCACTTCCCATTGTGATCCACTAGCAGGGTCCTATGCCAAAATTCTAACCAACCTCCTTGAGACTTGTGTCATCATGTTACTACCACTCAGATCTTATGACCCCCTCAAACCCAAGCCAAAAGGGTTTGATGAAACCAAAATTTGTGCATACAAATGTGTGCTAGGGCAGAATGTGGAAAACTGCAAGGCCTTGAAAACTATCCTTATCCAGTTGTGTCCTCCAGAAGCCAATTTTGATGATGACGACCTTCTCGATGAGGACCCTACTTCACCGAAACCCCTTCCCACACTGCCCACTCAACAACCACAACCTCCATCCTCATATATCCTAGATCCACCACAGGATTATAAATTAACATGGTTCACATCAGAGAACTTTCCACGCCATCACCCAAATGTCATTGCACCCAACTCACATCACAGGGTTTTTCTCCTTTGGTAGGTTTTTTCCCATCGTGTCATTATACCACTCACCCTACACCTTCTCCATTTTCCAAATCACCTAAGATGAACATGATACATGTCACTACATGTGTTCAAAAGGATAAGGGTAAAGAAAAGGCAACTGACCCATCAATCAATATTATACCCAACATACCATCTACACCCATACCTAAAAGCACTATCTGTGGCCCCACATACCCCATTTCTAATGGCGTCACACATCACACCATGCTCAAATAATTACACCAGTATCCCCTCAAAATGTCCCTAGATGACCTCATCTAAACCTCAGAATCCCATCATCAAGCTCTTATGGAGGTTCTTCAAGCTATTGAGGTTTTAGACAATGACCCTACACCTGTGTCCTCCATTAACACACCTCATCATGTTACCTCCCTCACCAAATTACCACCTTCATCTTTACCTTGCCCCATTCACCAAGTAGCCTCCCTTAGCTTCTCAGAGGAAGAGATCGTGCCACACCAAAATGATGACCCAGACCCAGCCCTCTTTATCTTTGTCCACATTGATGACATACGGGTATGCCATGTGATGATTGATGGGGGCGCTAGCATTAACATCATTTCATACCATGCATTCCCTCAAATGCACATACCTGACAATTTCATGCATAAAAATCTGGTCATGTTGCGTTCATTTAATGATGCTATCACTTCTACACTAGGCACCATCATCCTCCATGTTCGTGTGGGCCCCCGCACTATTCCAAAATTGTTTTACATTTTGGAAGGGAAATTCCAATATAACCTGTTGCTTGGTAGACCCTAGATTCGTGTCATGGGTTACGTTCCTTCCACTTTGCATCATTGTGTAAAGTTTTAACATAAAGGACACACTTATACCATTGCAACTGACCCCTCACCTTTCAAAACATGCAACATGCTTTACTGACCCAATGATGTGCTCATACCTATTAAGTCCTCTACCTCCATAACCGCTACCTCTTCACCTACACCTCCACTTACCAGTACACCCACTGCTTCTACCACACATATCACATCCATTCCTACCGCTACCATAACCTCCATGGCTGGCCCGTCAGCTTCCCAATTTGTTAACTCCACCTCCACATCAAACTCTGACACATTATCCATTCCAGCTACCTACATACCAAACACAGATACCTTGGAAGGTGTTTTTCAATGCCTCACTCTGAGGGAGTACTGCCTAAATAGTTTCAACACATTCCTTACTCCACAAGACTATGGAAGTCTTCATCAACACCCTCTCTATGATCACCACATTGGAGAATGCCTCCTCTATGGTCATCCTCACCTTCATACTAGTCTCACCTATGGGGGACTTGATACTACCACTTACACACCCGAACCACCACCACAAACTTGCCCCTTTTCCACGGACTTCCAATTACTTACAAATTGTTGTTTCGACCAAAACTTCCTACATCGATGTGCATGGAAGGGTTTTGGTTTTGGATTTTATGAGCAAGGCCACCATACCATTATTCTATGTACCACCCACAAACATAATGACTATATTGGTATTGGTTTTCCCGAACAACCTATAAAACAAGCCCAAATTGAACTCATTAAGGACACTAGCTCCTCTCCATCTTCTTCACCCACTCCACCTTCATCACCACCCTCACCGACAGAGTCGATGGATCCTGAATCTATCCCTCCTATTTTTTTTTTTTTTCATAAACACCATTTCCTTAGGGCCTTTGACTTATCAATGTGAGAGCGAGGCCCCTTCCACTCTCCCCTTCTTATATCCTGTAATGATTGATGATGATACACCTTCAATTAAAATCATTGAATGTTAGGATGATGAATCTACACTCACCTAACTTGGTGCGGAAGAATCATATATTCATCAGTCGTTACCCTCTGAGACATAAACTATGTTGAATGAATTGACCATCAAGATCAACATTCTTACTTAGAATGACCCACACATCCTAAAGATCGGGAAATCTTTAGATGCTGATGAACAAGAAGCCATCACTTATTTTCTCAAACATCATAACCATGCATTCACTTGGTCTTATGCAGACATGCCCGGTATTGACCCCACCATAGTTGTCCACAATATCGTAACCGTTCCCGATGCCAAACCCATAAAACAAAAGCTAAGGAAAATACACTCTCACATTGCTCTTCTCGTCTAAGAACTTCAGTGCCTTCTTTTTGTTTCCTTTATCTTACCCATTGATTATCTGCATTGGATTTATAACATTTTCCTTGTCACTAAGGTGACAGGGGGACTCTGCATTTGCAAGGACTTCCATGACCTCAACCTAGCCTACCCGAAGGATGACTTTCCTTTAGCTGGTATTGATCAACTGGTTGACCTTACCACTGGTCATGAGATGTTATCTCTCATGGATGGTTTCTAGGGTTATAACAAAAATTTGCTTACCCTAGAAGATCAACACAAGACCTCATTCATAACCCCTTGGGGGACCTTCTGCTATCGATTCATGTATTTTGGCCTTTAAAACGTTGGTGCCACATATCATCGGGCTATGAATAACATATTCCATGACATTATTCATTCCATATTGGAAGATTACATAGATGATCTCTTGGCCAAATCTAAATGCCACTCCGAGAACCTAACCATCCTCAAAACCATCTTTGACCATCTCATTAAGTATTACGTCCACCTTCAGCCTAAGAAGTGTGTCTTTACAGTTCTCTCAGGAAAGCTCCTAGGATTTACTATTTCCCTCCATGGTATAGAGGTTGACCCTACTAAATTAAATGCCATTCTCAATATGCCTCCGCCTACTAACCTTCAAAAACTCCATAGCCTACAAGGCAAGTTGCATTCTATTCGCCGTTTGATTTCACAATTATCTGATCAAAGTCAACCATTTCATCATCTACTAAAAATGATGTCTTCTTTAAATGGGATGATGACTATCGCAAGGATTTTAAGGCCTTAAAACAATACCTTCTCCAACCACCCATACTCATCCCACCTAAATACGATCAACCTTTCTACCTATACATATCAGCTACCGATCATTCCTTGGGAGCCATGCTCGCTCATCGCGATGAAGAAGATAGGGAGCATGTGGTTTATTACATAAGTCATACTCTTTTGGACTATGAAACCTGATACACCCATCCCAATTTTTTTTTCTTAGCCTTAGTTTTTCTTGCCACCAAACTCTATCATTACCTACTCAACCACAAAACCTATGTTGTAACCAACACTGACCCCTTACACTTCATGTACACCAAACCTTATCAAAATCAGCATGCTGCACGATGGTTTATGCTTTTATCTGATCTTTACCTCGAATTCATTCATCAAAATTCCATCAAGGGCCAACCTATTTCTGACCAATTGGTCGATGCACCTATTTCCGGGGATGAACCCTCTAATTTTCACTTTCTAGATGAGTCAATTGCTACCCTTTCCTTGGATGAACCTCTTTACCAAATGACACTCTTCTTCGATGGTTGCAAGTGTTAGCATGGGGGTGGGGTTGGTATTATCCTCATTCCTCTTGATGGTGAACCCATGCCTTTTTTGTTGAAATTATATTTTGAATGTACCAACAATATTGTCGAATACAAAGTGTTCATACTAGGTCTCCAAGCCGCCTATGCCCTAGATGTCAAATCAATCAACATCTTTGGTGATTCTCAATTGGTCATAAACCAAGTCAATGGTATGTGCCAATGTTGTAAAGAGATACTTCAAAAGTATAAACATCATGTAGACATACTTTTGACCACATTTGATTGTTACACCCTTCAAACCATCCCACGTTCAACCAACAATTTTACAAATACCATGGCCTTTTTAGCTTCCCAAATACCCGCTTCACCCGCTGATTCTACAATATTTGTCACTATACAATGACTCCAATCACCTTCTTATTTAATTCATGATGTTTACTCGATCAGAACTGCTACCCCTGACCTGAGTGACCTTTTGTATAAACAATACTTCGACTAACTTTCTCTTTCCATCTTACCTCCGGATCTCACCCGTAATGGAGATCACGCCTTCCTTAAAAAGGTCTCTCATTACGTCATCATGGGGGGCATCCTCTATAAGCAGAGCTTTGATGGTATTATCTTACGATGCCTCACAAGTTCTGAAATTCCTTATACCATTAAGGAGGTTCATGATGGCATATGTGGAGGTCACTTCAATGGCCTTGTTGTTGCTAAGTGTATTCTTTTCCTGGGCTATTATTGGCCGACCCTTAACTATGATTGTTGCGACTACCTCAAACATTGTGTAAAATTCCAACGACATGCCAATCTTCATCATACACCCAGTCACGCCTTACAGGTTTCTCGTGACCTTTGGCTAGTATCTCAATGGAGTTTGAATCTTGTCAGAGAAATCAATCCCCATTCTTCCCAGCGCCATCAATGGATCATCACTGCTACCAAATACTATACAAAATGGGTTAAATCCATACCAATCATCTCCATGAAAGCTGAGAAAATATGTGAGTTCATTAATCATCACATCATTTATCGCTTTGGTGTTCCTCATCGCCTCATCACTGATAATGGAAAACAATTCAAAAACATAACCCTGCAAAAACTTTGCGACGCCTTCAGTTTTCAGCTCATTTTCTCATTACCTTATTACCCAAAAACTAACGGCCAAGCTGAATCCACTAAAAAAACCTTAAATAAAATTCTTATGAAAGTGGTTAATGATACTGGGAAGGATTGGCATACACACATTTCTTTTTCCCTGTGGGTATACTGCACTAGTATTTGCACTTCCACTACTGCCACACCATTTTCTTTGGTCTATGGTACCAATGTGGTTTTACCTCTCGAAGTCTAGATTACCTCACTCTACATTTCTCTCCATGACATGCTCAATGATGATGAACTTTTTTAGGACCGTTTAGAACAACTAGAGTTATTAGATGAACATCGTCTTAACGTTTTGGATCACCTTCATGTTTACCAAAAACATATCAAACGTTCCTATGACAAGTGTGTCCATGAACGAACCTTCCAATTTGGTGACCTCATCTTGAAAGAAAATCAACACGTAACCAAAGTAGAAAAAAGTAAATGGGGAAAATTTACTCCTAATTGGCTTGGACCATACATCATGACTCATACTTATGGATCAAGTGCTTATCGTTTATCTTCAATCGATGGTAAACCCGAACCTAAGCCCCTTAACGCCTTGCATCTTCGATCATTCTATTGTTGAATTTTATTCCTACCTCACCTTTTGTCTCTTTCTTGCTCATCCCTTGAGCGTTATCCACTTCATACACCTTATTAATGATTAAACAAGCATCATGTGAGTACCTGTCACTTGTTATCTTCTCTTGAATATGTGTACCACGACGCTACAACATAGCATGATTCTCATGGACCCTTTTTGTCTACCTTTCGATGAGATCTCATGGTCGCTTTCACCCTACCTTTTCAAACAAGAATCTTATTCTTCACCTTGGTCTTGTCATTGACTTCAAAGCCCTCACATGGGACCCAACTCCTTGAGTCAAACTTCTAATATAAAATATGACTCCCTCAAAATGACATCTTCCTCTCGATAATTGCTGCTATAAATAGAATGCTCCCTCAAAGGACAACTATGTAAAGCCCAAAAACAAAACACAAAAAAAAGAAAGAAGAAAAGCGAGAGAATTTGAAGCTTCCCGCATCGATTAGCTTCGTGAAGACCTCAAGAAGTTAAATTCCTCTTCCCATATAGACTTCCCACATTGACCAGTCTATCTCAAATATAAGTCAAAACAACAAACTTTTTAGTCATTGACTTGCCCATTGTGACCTCAGATCTCTTTCCCGAAGAGTGCATGTTACCTCATACCACATAACAAATCACCGACTTTTCACCATTCAAACCATTCCCACTCCCATTTCCTACTACCTCAAGGGACCTCTCGGAAACAACAATATTTTGTGATCATGTGACTACTTTTCCCTATAGAAAAATCAATCATTTAATGTCTTTAGGGTCTTATGTTCATCACCTACTCTAAGGTATGATCTACTCAGTATGATCCTAACCAATCAGGTGGCTTTATTGCCCCCTCTTATCTTTTAACCATCTTTATTATGTTTTGATTTCCTTATACATGACTTGGTCCTCGACACTTACTTTTGCGGTAATCTCCTTCTTCTTTCGCTACAACCGACCCTCACCTACATCACTTTACCTATAACCCACCCACACGTAATAAGACCTGAACCCACACCATTCTTACAAACATACTAATTCATTTTTATACCTCCTTATAGTCTTCCCTAGCTTATGGGGAAAACTATATCAGCGTGAGGTCCCTTTTTCGATGGGACTATGTAGGCAACACTCTCAAGGGTACAGGGCCCTTGGAGGTTAGCTCAGGCCACTCCTCTACCCTAAGCAGTTCATCTTTCATCTGCCTCACATTACAGCATACCCTACTCCAGTTTCCCTTGTTATATCCAAAATATGAAAATTAAACCACATACATAACATGTTGCTTCATATTTTAATCCTCATCACAACACACATTGATTGTGCGTACTATTTCACTATCATCATTATGCATAGATTATACCACATCTCACTTATAACCCATATTATCATTCATTGCACAAAATAATAACTCACAACTTCACCTACTTTCGACTCAACCATGCCTAAACAAACCTGACTTGATCCATGCCTAAATCGACCTGACTTGATCCATGCCTAAACCAAGTTGACTCAACCATGCCTAAACCAACTTGACTCGATCCATGCCTAAATCTAGACCTAACTCGATCCATGCCTAAACCAACATTACTGAACCATGCCTAATCCAACCTGACTCGATCCATGCCTAAATCGACCTAACTCGATCCATTCCTAAGACTTGACCTCGACTCAACCATGCCTAAACCAACCTGACTCCATCATGCCTAACTCACCTAACTCCATCCATGCCTAACCAACCTGACTTGATTCATGCCTAAACCAACCTGATTCAATCATGCCTAATCTCACCTAGTTTTCATCCATATCAACACCAATAAATTGAAAGTCTCATCAAACACATCAAAAAATCAATAATCATAGCATGTACCTCATCATATAAATCAATGTCTATCTCAATACAATATGTATGGCTATCGCATCATGTCCATCATCTCAAAATCATTAGCACGCAAGCCGATACTACAATACAAAAATGTCCTCGGCACGCAAGGCTAGTCTTAAATACACAATAAAATAATGAAACAATACAAAAATCTCTTAGGCGTGTAGGCTTGTATATGCTTGAAATATACAAAACCTCTCATTACATCCTCACTGTCTTTGGCACGCAAGCCAGTATGTGATCAACACCATAAAAATCTCTCGGCACGTAGGCCAGTATGTGATAAAAAATACAACTATCTCTCGGCACATAGGCTAGTATATATCATAAACATGACTATCATACATCAAATATCAAAATCCCCATATCAAGCACCTCAGCAGATGTCCTCCATCTTTGTATCACATGTACCCCACCCACACAAATATCGGTGGGAATGCATCAACTTGGGGCATCCCTACTGGCCGCACACAAGCTATGTGCTCATAAGCACAACAATGTAGTAAGAAGGTACAACATAGGTTGAACCTGCGCAGCCACCCATATGCCCATAACTCTATGTATAGCTACACACAGTGAATGCTGGTGCCCAGGTAAAACAGGTCATCCTCTCACTCATCACACCATGGAGTACCCCATACTTGACAATCGGATGAAAACAGTCTACCCTCTGCCATCATTAGCTAGTGCTGATAGTCTCACACTAGCTTCCATCAAAAGCATCCCACTAGCTTCGTCTCCTCCAGGCATGGGCTGTGGTACATCTCTCCATATCGAATGCTAGGCACCTGTGGATCTGTCATCTGCAGAGACCATATCCCGCTCCAAACCTGTCGTCATTGGGGACATCCGGTCCCGGTGCCTGCACTGGTGGTGCTTGTGAGTGAGATAGCCCCCTGCCCTATGTACCTGTATATGGGCCTAGTCATAGAATCCTGAATCATATCCTCTAGGGTGACAGTGATCTCACCTGTTGGCATGGTGGAATGTGCCACTTGAGCCTGTAGGGCTGCCACCTGACCATCCCCATCTATCGATGAGCACGACCATTAAACTAGGCTACCAGACTAAATGATGTTATTGTTGCAATCCACTCAAGCCAACCGCCTCCACGCGTAGCTGCAACTCCTTCGGGGTCGCTGCGCCATGCACTGTTACGAGTAGGGGTGGAACCCTGTCCCATATGAGTGTAGCTAATCTCTCCCCCTGCATCCAATACAAACAAAACATTAATATACATTTATCGTACCCATACTTACCTAGTATCGTTTTCCCGCGGTCTGGGTGGTCACCCTACCCATCGTCAACTGACCTTGCCCACATCACTGTTTGGACCCTTGTTCCCTTGTACACCCGATCGGTGTGGGTTCCCTTTCCACCAGACCCCTAGCTCACCCCTCCTACTGGCTATCAGTCACCTGTTTGGTTGACTGATACCAGTTCAAGGGCCTCTACTGACGTCGGCCACTCTTGATACTATGCCAGTCACTGTCGCATGTAAAAACCTATGCTAGCCCGACACCCCCCTTGGACTCTGTCTACCTCCCCCATCTCGCCCCTTTCACCCGGCATAGAAATTACCCTATATCCATCCCTCTGACCTCATTAGTATCAGCTAGCCCTACCTCACCATGGTCGGTTTCCCTATACTGGTGTCAGAATACCCTTGACTGGCTATCGGTCACCCTCTCATATGCCCCAATGTCAACATCAGGACCCTATTACCCCACCTAGTAACTGTCTTTTTTTTTCCACACCTCCTCTTTCGGCCTTTACCCTAACCAGATCTACCGCACCTACCCTTATCACCAGACTATTTACCTCACCCTCATGTGAACTCACTCGTTTACTACCTACCTTTGCATCTTCCTTTGAGGCATCCATATTTTAGGATGCACACAAACTATGTGCTCTTAGGCCCAGTAGTGCTGTGACCTAGATTTTTTTCCCTGGCTAATCGCTAGTGCACCTTTGACCTCATGTGTTTGCACATACTCCCCTGCGACAGCTGTTACCAAGAATGTTGATTGACCTAAGTAAAGAGGGATGTACATGCTAGCCTATTTTCGTAACCGTTTATCTTGACCCTACAGTTTAGTATACCAGAACCATACCTAAACATTCTTGCACCTAACCTACGTTATGCAGCACCTGACCATATCCTACACCTTGGATACCAGGCATCCATGACTTCACCCTCCAAGTTTGGATAAACGTATCGACCTTATACTTCTCTAGAGTTTTCCTGCTCTTCAGCCTAGTAGCATGCTACAATTTATACTTGTGCGTGCATTTGAATGTTACTACCTTTGACCCTGATCCCATTGAACCTCCCCCAACCCGTGTACTCCTCCATATACCCTTTTTCCCCTCGCATTAATCCCACCCAAGCTACCAAATACTCACATTCTGACCTTTTATCCAAAATCACTTTGTGCGAATCATAAAGCCTTCGACCTTAATCTCAGTTCTGTGGCATTGAGGGGGATCACCATAGTCACCGTCACACATGGGGGCAACCACAACCGCCATTTTTCACCCTTAAGCGACAACGCTTACCAATATTTTCCCACGCAACCCAGAAAAGGGGCCTATCCAATGTAGATAGTAAAATTAGGTCACCCTCATCCACCTTTGGTCCCTCTGACAAATAAACACCTCTCATCACATTCACCTAGCCATAGAGAGCCAGAACCTCACTAATATTAATTTAATTAATATAATCCTAAATTAATTCATTATCCTCACCCTATTTATTATTTAGAATATCTTTCTTTATTGATAATTTTAACACAGACACCTCACCTAGACACCTCATCAAGCCAACTCATCCTAAGAGGATATTACTTAGTAAGTGGTCATAACGCAACTAAGATTTACCCAAACCCAAAGTGGAATGCCTACATTCTCTCTAACCAAGCATTCCTGCATGCTTACAAGATGCTTCCAGTCTAATCATATGCTAGTTATACGACACGAGATCATAGAAAATAAATTGAGGATTTAACCCTAGTTTTGGTAAACCTAGGAAATCTCACCGTTGACTGACGTCAGTTACCTCCTTAGCTAAAAGGAAGCTCTCACAATCAAGCTATGAATTCAGAAGTCATACATCAGCACAACCTTTTAATCCCATCAAAACAACCTTATTTTGAACAGGTATTCCTCCTAGGCCCGTAAACAATCCCTATTTGTTTTCCTAAGAGATATCACATCTTCTGAGAATGAATTTGAGTGAGAACACACATGCAAGGAACGGAGATCAAGAATTTTATCCATAAAGTAACGTCATCCAACAATTGTATTCCAACAAGAAATTTGTAAATATTTTTTAAAGAAGGAGAGCACATGCAGCCCATACAGGAGCTTTCTAAAGTTTCGGTGATACTCGACGTCCAACAATAAAACCCTTACAAGCACCTTCACTTATCACACACAGGCACCTATGACCAGATATCCAAGTAAATGGAACGTTGTGGACTCAATTGAGTTCGATTTCATGTTCATCATTTACTGATTGTCACCCTTTATTCTCTTGGCCATCCACAGACCTCTGTTAACACTCACCCCTCCATATACCCATTAAAACCTGGAGATCAAATCCCTCCCAAACCACCTCGTCATGTAACACCCCGATGACGGTTGTTACTTTCGCACAGAGCATTCAAGTGTTGATATATTATTTCTTCTGTATAAGGACATGTTCCTTTGGTTTTGGGAAGTCATGCTTGATATGGATTGTATCCTCTTTTCTCTTGAAGATCTTGACTGAGCCGGAATATGCTTGGACTCTTTTGTTTCTTTCATTCTTCGCACTTGAGTTCAATTTGATTTCTGGATGAATTGTGGATTTATCCACCTTTATGACTCAGCCTTGGATCAGTTACATTGATCCAAGGAATGTTTTAAGTTTATTCAGGATGAAAAAAATTTATTGACCTTACGAAAGTTTCAGGGTCTGATTGAGTTTTGAATGATCAATCCCAGAGTTTAACTCAGGCTGATCATGATAAATGGGATGTGGTTCCAGATATCATAATATCTGGAAAGGCCTGGACCTTAAGCTAGGTAAGATGTTTTTGTTATACCAAAAGATTAATTTAGTGATGCCAAATATAATCCTTTACAAGAATGTTTCACCTTGTATGGAATCTAACACTGATTGGTCCTATTTTGGAGACCTAGACTAGATTCGTTAAGGTTAATAATATTAACCTAAACTATAACCTATTGGTTAAAATAATTACTAATCTAACCTAGCCCTAAACTATAAGCTTAATGCTCCTAAGAGTTAACTACACCTAGCGCTATGGAAGTGAGACTAATGTCTTACCCTATGATCTAACCTATGTTTCTAACCTATCTTAACTAATGATAAGAATGGAGGGGGACCTAAGAAGGGTCGCGAATCATGGGCGGTGGTTTCCATGGCATTTATGAGGGGGATAAGGTTGAAGGACTTGGAATGCTGTCAGGTTTGGTGGAGGTTGCAAATGGCTAATGTAACCTGACGTGGCTAGTATCACCAAGTATGGGAATGTTTGTTTGTTTTCTTTTGGTGATCACCAATTTTGGTGGTCAGTGGCAATGGAAAATAGGTGGGAGGATGGAATTAAATGTAATTACTGAACTTTGGTTCCCGAGTGTGATTGCTTGGGAAGGCATGCAAGTGGATTATAATTGTTTGGCTGTTTTGGTTTTCCATGCATTACCATTTTTCACTCTGTTTGAGCACTGGTTCTTTGAACCAACATCTACTCTGTGTTGCATGGCAACTTTGAGAGTTTCTAGCTTCCTTCTCTATCGGGGAAAGTATATAAGGCATGGAGGGTAACAATATTTTGTTGTTTAATCTTTCGTGGAAGAAGAAGAGAAGGTGCGAGCACATTCAAAGGTCTTCTTCAAATTTTTAAGCGACACTATCAGGCATGATAGGCCCTAACTTTTAAAAATCTTGCTTTCCTTTAAATGCTTTCATTAGAACAACTCTGTTTAGATGATTTTTGTACAGTCGGCCTAACTGGTAGAAATGTATTGGTTTTCTTCTTTCTTGATGATTTGGGAATCCCTGGTTATACGTAGACCCTGTTGAAATCTACTTCTTTTATCTTCTCTCCTTGAATTGTGATTACATTATGGGTTTGACTTCTGTAGAAGTGTTTGCTGTGATTACATATGGGTTCTCGTTGGAACTTTTGTATATGTTGTTCAATGGGAGATAAATCCTTGTTTCACTTGTTCGACTGAGGTAATGAGTTTCCTAACTGTACCATGTTAGACATTGTGTTGGATGATTTCATGTTTGAAGAATGACACGGAAAGAATTGTTGTGTCTAATTTGGTTGGTTTATTGATTATTGCTTGGTCGTATGAGCTCTTTTATTGCTTGACAGCTTCAGGTGAATATATAGTTGGATTGTGATGAAACTATAGTTCCTTCTATTGAGCTCGACTGGTTTAGTCGCATGCATAAGAAATATGTTGAATACAAGCCTATACCTCTGTTGAAAAGGGTCTAGATGGTCAATGATTATGGGTTCTGTATGTGATGAAATATTAGTGAAGCTATTGTTTTCTTTACGAATTTACTCGGTTAATGGGAACACAACCTGACCGAGAGAAATCTTGCCTTGAGGAACTCTGTTCCCTAGCAATGTGTGGGTAATCCTAGATCTGCATGGATGGAAATTAGGTTTTGTATTTGGAAGGGATGGGATTGTGTTGATGTCACCTATAGTGACCTTGAAATCTATCATTAGAAATCATCTAGTAGCACTAACTGAGCTATTTGTTTGGTATCCTTGAACACAATAACAAATTATCCACTGTAATGGCTAGAAATAGTTAGTGTTACCTATCGGTAAGTAATGATAGCAGTTACCCTAATTCGTAGTCTAAAATTATTCGAGTCCTAGGTGAAGGGTAGACTGTTTTATTTGGATCAGGATTGTGGGCTGATATTTGAACGTATATGTATTTCATTTATAGCATTCTGTGGCTTTTGTTAATGTGCAATTGCAAGACCCTTGGGATCTTAGGGTGACCTTTTAAACAGTTCTACCAGATTGGAGCTAATGGTAAACTTGGGTGTTGATTTTCTTGCTTTCTCTTCTTCTCTAATTGAATTCCAGATTGATTGTATATGCATTACTCCTAGAAAGTTGGTACAGTCCTGAACTTGTTTGGAATGGAGATCTGAATGCCTCTGTTTCTTTCTCTTAAATTGTAAAGTATATGTTGATATAGGAATTTTGGAATACGAAAGTATTCTCTCCCTTTCTAGAAATTATGAGTCCTTCCTTCTTTTGTATTTCCATAAGAACTCTACGATAGGGGTATAAGATGATTAGACTGTTAAATTTATGAGGAAAGAGTGGTAAGTGCTTAGTCTTGACTGAAGTTTCCTTTCCTTATCTACAGTTATATTAATACCTTGTTTGAGTTATTCAGTTATCTACTTTTATAAAAGTAGTATTGTAGTAGAAGTTGGTATACTTATCAATGTCATTGAAATAATGCAATGAGTATAAAGGAATTCCATCAGTTTAACTTGTTAGAGGCTATAATCTGTCTTGCTTAAATTGTTAAATACACATCCGTTGGATACACGTACTGGTAAGAATTCATTATTGAATGGAGTAATTTTTATTGGATTGTTACTGTCCTAGGTCTTCAGATGGATGGATATTTTAGATTCATTTTGTTTCTTCTTAGTCTCTAACATAAGATGAATCATCCGAAAAGATTAAAGTTGATATGGTAGTTATATTACGAAATTATGTTATAAAGTCATGTATGGTAGAAAGATAATTAGTGTGATTCATGTTTATAGGTTTGATGAAATGATTTCATTTAAACAGGTTGTTTAATGGAAACAATTGGTGGAATGCAATTGTTTTAAGAATTAGTGCTTATCATGCTCAGTTCACTGAACTGACCTATTCTAGCAATTTTTGCAAATGGTCATCAAAAGTGGTAAAGGCACGCATATCTGATATGATGCTCAGATTGTTTAATCTAGTTTTTATGATGAATTCCAACTTGATTTCTCTAATTGTACTATAGGAAGAAAGTTATTCTTTTGCTGTTGATTATTGTATCAAATATGTTGAAGTGCATAAGTTGTAATTGTATGGCTTGGAAATAAAAAGGGGAAATTGTTACTTATGTGGCTGCATTTTTATTTGTTGAATTGAACTTCTTATGTCGCAATGAATGAGGGTGCATTTTTATTATTATGCCATGGGAGCTACTTGGATTCCCTAAGTAAGCCTTGTAAAAATTATGTGACTGAATACTTCATGAATGAATAGTAAATTCCTTTATATTATGAATAAGGCTAAATTGGAAATTAGTCCACTGCCTTTTTGGGAAGTTAAGGTTAAACTATGCCCTGATATGTAGCTATAAAAGGAAGAGTAATCTATTACTCCCTAACAATGATCGAAGTCAAGGCAACGTAATTGATGGTTTTAAATCACCATGTCTTAATAACAATAAGTCAGATATATTTCAGTCTTCGAGATGATATAAACCCTTACGGGTTTAGTTAGCTTCCTTATGAGAGAACTTAGGGCTATTGCCTAATTTTGAGGAATAAGATTATTAGGAACCGATGGACACCTTGACGAGGTCTCAAATCTTATTAAACTTCTCTTTGTGAAATTGAAATTAACTACGTAAGGAAACTCAATGGTATGAAATTCTGGGTTGGGAAAAGGACTATCCAGTTAGGAGAGCCTTTAATACAAATTCAACTCAACTTAAATAACTTTTTGAAGTTATGTAAATATTTTTGAGGTAGTTTTGTAGGATGTTGACACATGTCAACTATAGGGTTGTACCTTTGAGAAGATTAGGATCTTCTCGAGGATACAACAATGCAGGTGACATATGGCAACACCCTTTTGCATTGATCGTTAAGATTTACACCTGAAACTTGAACAAGATTTTCCTTTGGGACCGGTTAGGACCATAGACATGCTATGAGGCAGCCCTTTGAGACTTGGGGTACCTTGACACACGGGGTTAATAGTGGTTGACCCAGTATGTCAGCTTATCCCTAGTCTTCAAGAGCATCCTTATAACGTGTGTTATGATATTAACCCGTTCCCGAGTGAATAACTTGGGACAGTGGGAGGCTGACAGAAGTCAGTATAAGACATTCTATATAACATCAGAGTGGGGTGAATGACGTATTCAAGATTGACGAGTATGCTGTCAAGGAATATGAGACATGAATAGTATGTTTCAAATCTTTGGCCAAAGTATCGCAAGCTGCTGATTGCGTTGTCCTATGTCACCTAGTCTAAGGGACGTGATGCCGATGAATGATGGTAACAATTATTCAGATAGGTTCCTTGGATAGAGCATTCTGAAATCCTAGATTAGGGAAGAGAACCACAAGAGTGAAGTGTTTAGATAAAAATGCCAACTCTATGATACCCATGAATAGATTAGTAGTTCACCAAGTCATGGAATGAATAGATCGGTGGTACACCGAGTCATTATAGCTGCATATGGTTATATCTATTATAAGAATGATTGTTATGATCTGTGAGTTCTAAATTATGTATTTAGAACTAGAAATCACTTATCAAAAATAAAAAATAAAAAAATTCTTGTTCTAATGTTCTAAAATGAGGATGTTACATCTTGGTATCAAAGCTGAAGGTTGCAGCTCTTAGACCTATTGTGTCCATAATCTGATAAAAACCTAAATTTTCTTGTAACAGAAAATGGTTAGAACAAGGGGGAATGTTGCGAATAATGCTCCACCAGAGGGAGAGGCGGAAACAACCCAAAAACTTGATGAGATCCTTACTGCCCTATTGGACACAAGAGATCGTTTGGCTGTACTTGAACAATAGGTAATGGGAAATGAGGAGGATGATGAAGCTGGTAACAACAATCAGCTACCTCCTGAGGACAACCCCGATATGGGTGTTGGTAATAACACTGGAAATGTACCTGTCTAACCAGAAAACAAAAAGGCCAGGTTGGCAGCGGAACTCACTAATGATATAAAAAGGATAAGTCCACCTAAATATGATGGCACCACATTAGGAGATGGAGCTGAGAACTGGCTTAGCGAGATGGAGAAGTACTTTGCAATAAGAAACTTCTCGGAGGAAACCAAAGCTATTTGGGGAGCCTATCAGCTTTCCCACGAAGCATCTTCATGGTGGGACAGCCGTAAAGCTGAGCTAAATATTGATGAGACCAATATTACTTGGGATCAATTTAAAGGCTATTTTAGGCAACGTTGGCTGCCACAACTTTTCTATGATAAAAAAATGACAGAATTCCAGAACTTAGTTCAAGGAAAGCTAATGGTAACTGAATAATGGGAGCAGTTTACGAAACTCCTCAAGTACGTACCATCAGTATCAAACTGACGAGAAGTTCAACATATGAAAATTCATCATGGGACTAAATCCCATGATAGGAGGAGAGGTCGATGTTCATAGCCCAACCACTATGGAAGGGGTTGTTGAAAAATCCATAAGGCAAGAACAGAAATTAAAGGCTATTTCTGCTCATAAAGAGGAAGTGCGGAAGAAGATTGCAAACCCTTCTTCAACTTCACTTGCACCCAAGAAGGGGCCATGGAAAAAGTTTGGAAACAGAAGTAAGTTTCCAATGGATAATAATAAGAAAACGACAGCGAATAAACCTGCTGGAAATGTAAGGGATAGTTTTGCCAAGAATTATAACAATGGGCAGAAGCCCCATGGAGGACAATGTGATAATTTTAAGGCTGGAAGTAATTTTGAGCCTAAAAAGGGACCTGTAGGAGGCTGCTATAATTGTGGCAAAGACCACTACGCAAATCAGTTCCCTTTGAAGAAGGATGATCGTAATCAGCAGCATAAGATACATGCTGCAGTAGCAGACAAGCAAGCTGAAAAGCAAGTGACACCTATAGAAGTTCCGGGTAAGTTATTTGGCATACCTGTCACTATTATTTTTGATACAGGAGCTACTGAATGTTTTATTTCTAGTAAACTCACTTCTAAACTTAAAAGAAAAGTTGGAAAAATGGATAAATCTTGGACTGTACAGTATGGTAATAACTCTGTTCATACAGTGAGTATGTGTCTTTTTGGGGCAGTCCTTGACTTACCTAACTTTTCCATGGAAGTTGACCTCTATGTTGCACCTTTGGGATCCTATGACGTTGTCATCAGTGTCAATTGGTTAGCTGACCATAAAGCAAAAGTAGACTGCTTTGAAAAGAATATAAGATGTTTAGATGATCGGCTGAAAACAACAGAGATTCAAAGTGTGAAATGGGAAATTTCAGTTAGGAAACTGTCAGCTATGTAACTTAAAAAGGCTAAGAATAAAGGATGTACCCTATATGTAGTAAAGATATCTGAATTTGCAGAAGAAGACAGTGATTCCATGAAACGATACCCATTTTTGCAAAGTTTCAAGGATGTATTTCCAGGAGGAATTACCAGGTTTACCACCCAAAAGGGAATTTGACTTCACCATTGAAATCAAACCAGGGATGGAACCTATTTCTAAAGCACCTTATCGGATGACTACTATAGAGTTAGTCGAGCTTAAGGCACAATTGCAAGAAATTTTGTCTAAGGGTTTGATTAGACCAAGTGTTTCACCTTGGGGAGCACCAGTAATATTTGTAAAAAAGAAAGATGGAACACTTAGACTTTGTATTGATTATCGGATGTTAAATAAAGCAACAATTAAGAATAGATACCCACTTCCAAGAATTGAAGATCTATTTGATCAGATGCGTGGAGCAGCGGTTTATTCCAAGATAGATCTTCAATTTGGTTATCATCAATTAAGGATTAAAGAAGAAGATATTCATAAAACAGCTTTCCGAACCAGGTACGGACATTATGAATTCACGGTTCTACCCTTTGGATTAACTAATGCACCCGCAGCTTTTATGAACTTAATGAATAATATCTTTCAAGAATATTTGGACAAGTTTGTGCTTGTATTCTTGGATGATATTCTCATATATTCTAAAAGTGTTGAAGAGCACAATGAGCATTTGAAGGTAGTTTTGGAAATTTTGAGAAAAATAAAGTTATACGGTAAGTTATCCAAATGTTATTTCTTTGATACTGGAAGTTCACTATTTGGGTCATGTCATTAGTAAAGAAGGAATTGCAGTAGATCCTTCAAAATTAGTGGCAATAACTGAGTGGCCTGCACCAAAGAATGTACACAAAGTAAGAAGCTTCATGGGCCTTGCTGGTTATTATAGAAAATTTGTTAAGGATTTTTCTAAAGTGGCTACACCAATAACTTCATTACAGAAGAAGGATAGGAAATTTATTTGGAATGATAAGTGTGAAACTGTTTTTAAAATTTTAAAAATTCAGTTGACTTCAGCACTTATATTAGCTATATCAGACCCTAATGTGAACTTTATTGTTGTAACGGATGCTTCTGGGGAAGGCCTTGTAGGTTTTTTGTTACAAAATGATCATGTCAAGGCTTATGAAAGTAGAAAACTGAAGTTACATGAGCTGAATTATGCCCCTCATGATTTAGAGCTTGCTACAATTGTTCATGCGCTTCAAGTTTGGAGACACTATTTACTTGGGAAGCCTTTTGAGTTGAAAACTGATCATTTAGGGCTGAAATATATTTTCACTCAGCCTAATCTAAATGCAAGACAACGAAGGTGGTTAGAGTTTTTGTCTCAATATGATTTCGATATTAGCTACATCAAAGGAAAAGAGAATAGAGTAGCAGATGCTCTAAGTCATAGGAAGCACATTTCTACTCTTATAACATTAAGAACTCAGTTTAAATATGAGGTAAAAAGTGCCTCAGAATCTGATATATACTTTTAGCAAGTAAAAGCAGCACTTGTTGCGGAACCAAAAGATGAAAGGTATAAAGGTTTTCATTTTGATAATGAAGGAATCTTACGTTATGAAAATAGAGTATATGTACCTTTGCTGAATGATTTGAGAAAGAAATTGTTAGTTGAATTTCATATTTCTCCCTTATCTGGACAACAGCAATACTTCTGGAAAGGAATGAAAAAGGATGTTATAGATTTTGTGACTCATTTTCTAGAATGTCAGTGGGTTAAGGTAGAACACATGCACCCTGCTGGTCTATTATATCCCCATAGCATACTGCAATATAAATGGAAAGTAATAAGCATGGATTTTATACAAGGGCTGCCTATGTCGAAAAATAAACATGATGTTATCTTGGTAGTTGTAGACAAACTAACAAAGGTAGCTCATTTCATCGCTGGAAATCTAAAGGATGATTCTCCAGTGTTAGCCAAAAGATTTGTGCACGAAATTTTCAGGTTACATGGAGTACCAGAATTGATTATATCTGACAGGGATCCTAGAATGACTTCAAGATTTTGGGAAACGCTTAATGCAGCTCTTGGAACTAAACTAAACTTCAGTTCTGCATATCATCTAGAAACGGATGGACAAACTGAGAGAGTAAATCAAGTGTTGGAAAATATGTTACGAATGTATTGCATGGATCAATAGTATAAATGGGAAGAGTATCTCCCATTAGTTGAGTTTGTATACAACAACACATATCACTCTTCTCTTAAAATGGCACCTTTTGAGGCACTTTATGGAAGAAAGTGCAGAACCCCTGTTAGTTGGGACCGTATTGAGGATAGAGTGGTAATTGGACCAGAAATCCTTACTGAAATGGAACAACAAGTTAAAATGATACGTGAACGATTGAAAGAAGCAGCAGATAGGTAGAAGAGCTATGTTGACCTAAAGCGGGTTGATCAAAAGTTTGAGCTTGGTGAAAAGGTTTTTCTTCATGTTAAACCCAGAAAGAGTTATATAACTTTTGGAAAGGCTGCCAAGTTGTCACCTCGTTATGTGGGACCTTTCGAAATTGTCAAAATAATCAATCTTGTAGCTTATCGATTAGCATTACCACCTGCTTTGTCTCGCATGCATAATGTTTTCCATATTTCTTTGCTTAAGAAATACATTTCAGACTTGTCACATGTTTTAAATTGGAATTCCTTGCAGGTCCAAGACCCAGGGATAATCATGGTTAAACCCACACGAGTGCTGGAAACTCGCCAATTGCATTTGAGAAATCATGAAATACAGCAATGTAAGGTCCAGTGGGACCAGTTTAACGAAGAAAGTGCAACTTGGGAAAATTTGGAAGAGATGAAAATTGCTTTTCCCTTTCTTTTTGAACAGAATGGAATCTGTTGACTGAAAAAAAATAAAAAAAATATTTATTATGAATTTATATTTTTCATATCTTTGTGTAAGCTAGCTTTGAGGCAAACATTATTCAGGTTGAATAAATTGTATCATGACATTGATTTCTGGAAATATTCAAGTTGGAAATAGTCGTTTGTTTTGTGAACTAATAAATTGATTGACCTGAAGATAAATCAAAGGATGTAATCATCGGGACAATGAATATTTTAGGAGGGAAACATGTAACACCCTGAACTGTTGTTACTTTCTCCTGAGCATTCAAGTGTTGATATATGATTTCTTCTATATAAGGACATGTTCCTTTGGTTTTGGGAAGTCATGCTTGATATGGATTGTATCCTCTTTGCTCTTGAAGATCTTGACTGAGCTGGAATATGCTTGGACTCTTTTGTTTCTTTCATTCTTCGCACTTGAGTTCAATTTGATTTCTGTATGAATTGTGGATTTATCCACCTTTATGACTCAGCCTTGGATCAGTTACATTGATCCAAGGAATGTTTTAAGTTTATTCAGGATGAAAAAAAATTATTGACCTTACGAAAGTTTCAGGGTCTGATTGAGTTTTGAATGATCAATCCCGGAGTTTAACTCAGGCTGATCATGATAAATGGGATGTGGTTCCAGGTATCGTAACATCTGGAAAGGCCTGGACCTTAAGCCAGGTAAGATGTTTATGTTATACCAAAAGCTTAATTTAGTGATGCCAAATAGAATCCTTTACAGGAATGTTTTACCCTGTATGGACTCTAACACTGATTGGTCCTATTTTGGAGACCTAGACTAGATTCGTTAAGGTTAATAATCTTAACCTAAACTATAACCTATTGGTTAAAATAATTACTAATCTAACCTAGCCCTAAACTATAAGCTTAATGCTCCTAAGAGTTAACTACACCTAGTGCTATGGAAGTGAGACTAATGTCTTACCCTATGATCTAACCTATGTTTCTAACCTATCTTAACTAATGATAAGAATGGAGGGGGACCTAAGAAGGGTCATGAGTCATGGGCGGTGGTTTCCATGGAATTTATGAGGGGGATAAGGTTGAAGGACTTGGAATGTTGTCAGGTTTGGCAGAGGTTGCAAACGGCTAATGTAACCTGACGTGGCAGTATCACCAAGTATGGGAATGTTTGTTTGTTTTCTTTTGGCGATCACCAATTTTGGCGGTCGGTGGCAATGGAAAATAGGTGGGAGGATGGAAGTAAATGCAATTAATGAACTTTGGTTCCTGAGCGTGGATTGCTTGGGAAGGCATGCAAGTGGAGAATTGTTTGGCTGTTTTGTTTTCCATGCATTCCATTTTTCACTCTGCTTGAGCACTGGTTCTTCAAACCAGTCGTCTACTCTGTGTTGCATGGCAACTTTGAGAGTTTCTAGCTTCCTTCTCTATCGGGGAAAGTATATAAGGCATGGAGGTAACAATATTTTGTTGTTTAATCTTTCGTGGAAGAAGAAGAGAAGGTGCGAGCACATACAAAGGTCTTCTTCAAATTTTTAAGCGACACTATCAGGCATGATAGGCCCTAACTTTTAAAAATCTTGCTTTCCTTTAAATGCTTTCATTAGAACAACTCTGTTCAGATGATTTTTGTATAGTCAGCCTGGCTGGTAGCAATGTATTGGTTTTCTTCTTTCTTGATGATTTGGGAATCCCTGGTTATACGTAGACCCTGTTGAAATCTACTTCTTTTATCTTCTCTCCTTGTTGTGATTACATTATGGGTTCGACTTCTGTAGAAGTGTTTGCTGTGATTACATTATGGGTTCGACTTCTGTAGAATTGTTTGTTGTGATTACATTATGGGTTTGAATTCTGTAGAAGTGTTTGCTGTGATTATTTTGTAGATGTATGTTGTTTCCTTGTCTCTTGTTTGACTGAGGTAATGAGTTTCCTAACTATACCATGTTAGACATTGTGTTGGATGATTTCATGTTTGAAGAATGACACGGAAAGAATTGTTGTGTCTTATTTGGTTGGTTTATTTATTATTGCTTGGTCGTATGAGCTCTTTTATTGCTTGACAGCTTCAGGTGAATATATAGTTGGATTGTGATGAAACTGTAGTTCCTTCTATTGAGCTCGACTGGTTTAGTCGCATGCGTAAGAAATATGTTGAATACAAGCCTGTACCTCTGTTGAAAAGGGTCTGGATGGTCAATGATTATGGGTTATGTATGTGATGAAATATTAGTGAAGCTGTTGTTTTCTTTACGAATTTACTTGGTTAATGGGAACACAGCCTGACCGAGAGAAATCTTGCCTTGAGGAACTCTGTTCCCTAGCAACGTGTGGGTAATCCTAGATCTGCATGGATGGAAATTAGGTTTTGTATTTGGAAGGGATGGGATTGTGTTGATGTCGCCTGTAGTGACCTTGAAATCTATCATTAGAAATCATCTAGTAGCACTAACTGAGCTATTTGTTTGGTATCCTTGAACACAATAACAATTATCCACTATAATGGCTGGAAATAGTTAGTGTTACCTATCGGTAAGTAATGATAGTAGTTACCCTAACTCGTAGTCTAAAATGATTCAAGTCCTCGGTGAAGGGTAGACTGTTTTATTTGGATCAGGATTGTGGACTGATATTTGAACGTATATGTATTTCATTTATAGCAATCTGTGGCTTTTGTTAATGTGCAATTGTAAGACCCTTGGGATCTTAGGGTGACCTTTTAAACAATTCTACCAGATTGGAGCTAATGGTAAACTTGGGTGTTAATTTTCTTGCTTTCTCTTCTTCTCTAATTGAATTCCAGATTGATTGTATATGCATTACTCCTGGAAAGTTGGTACAGTCCTGAACTTGTTTGGAATGGAGATCTGAATGCCTCTATTTCTTTCTCTTAAATTGTAAAGTATATGTTGATATAGGAATTTTGGAATACGAAAGTATTCTCTCCCTTTCCGGAAATTATGAGTGCACCCTTATTTTGTATTTCCATAAGAACTCTACGATAGGGGTATACGATGATTAGACTGTTAAATTTATGAGGAAAGAGTTGTAAGTGCTTAGTCTTGACTGAAGTTTCCTTTCCTTATCTACAGTTATATTAATACCTTGTTTGAGTTATTCAATTATCTACTTTTATAAAAGTAGTATTGTAGTAGAAGTTGGTATACTTATCAATGTCATTGAAATAATGCAATGAGTATAAATGAATTCCATCAGTTAAACTTGCTAGAGCCTATAATATGTCTTTCCTTAAATTGTTAAATGCACATCTTTGGATACACGTACTGGTAAGAATTCATTCTTGAATGGAGTAATTTAATTGGATTGTTACTATCCTAGGTCTTCAGATGGATGGATATTTTAGATTCATTTTGTTTCCTCTTAGTCTCTAACATAAGATGAATCATCCAAAAAGATTAAAGTTGATATGGTAGTTATATTACGATATTATGTTATAAAGTCATGTATTCTGAAAGATAATGAGTGTGATTCATGTTTATATGTTGATGAAATGGTTTCATTTAAACAGGTTGTATAATGGAAACAATTGGTGAAATGCAATTGTTTTAAGAATTAGTGCTTATCATGCTCAGTTCACTGAACTAACCTATGCTAGAAATTTTTGTAGATGGTCCTCGTAAGTGGTAAAGGCACACAGATCTGATATGATGCTTAGATTGTTTAATCTAGTTTTTATGATGAATTCCAACTTGATTTCTCTAATTATACTATAGGAAGAAAGTTATTCTTTTGTTGTTTATTATTGTATCAAATATGCCGAAGTGCATAAGTTGTAATTGTATGGCTTGGAAATAAAAAGGGGAAATTGTTACTTATGTGGCTACATTTTTATTTGTTGAATTGAACTTCTTATGTCAGAATGAATGAGAGTGCATTTTTATTATTATGCCATGGGAGCTAGTTGGATTCCTTAAGTAAGCCTTGTAAAAATTGTGTGACTGAATACTTCATGAATGAATAGTAAATTCCTTTATATTATGAATAAGGCTAAATTGGAAATTAGTCCACTACCTTTTTGGAAAGTTAAGGTTAAACTACTCCATGATATGTAGCTATAAAAGGAAGAGTAATCTATTACTCCCTAACAATGATCAAAGTCAAGGAAATGTAATTGATGGTTTTAAATCACCATGTCTTAATAACAATAAGTCAGATATATTTTAGTCTTTGGAGATGATATAAACCCTTATGGGTTTAGTTAGCTTCCTTATGAGAGAACTTAGGGCTATTGCCCGATTTTAAGGAATAAGATTATTAGGAACCGATGGACACATTGACGAGGTCTCAAATCTTATTAAACTTCTCTCTGTGAAATTGAACTTAACTACATAAAGCAACTAAATGGTATGAAATCTAGGTGGAAAAAGGACTATCTAGTCAAGAGAGCCTTTAATACAAATTCAACTCAACTTAAATAACTTTTTGAAGTTATGTAAATATTTTTGAGGTAGTTTTGTAGGATGTTGACACATGTCAACTACAGGGTTATACCTTCGAGAAGATTAGGATCTTCTCGAGGATACAACAATGCAGGTGACATATGGCAACACCCTTTTGCATTGATCGTTAATATTTACACCTAAAACTCGAACAAGATTTTCCTTTGGGACCGGTTAGGTCCATAGACATGCTATGAGGCAGCCCTTTGAGACTCGGGGTACCTTGACACACGGGGTTAACAATGGTTGACCTAGTATGTCAGCTTATCCCTAGTATTCAAGAACATCTTTGTAACGTGTGTTATGATATTAACCCATTCCTGAGTGAATAACTTGGGACAGTGGAGGCTGACAGAAGTCAGTATAAGACATTCTATATAACATCGGAGTGGGGTGAAGGATGTATTCTAGATTGACGAGTATGTCGTCAAGGAATATGAGACATGAACAGTATGTTTCAAATCTTTGGCCAAAGTATTGCAAGCTGTTGATTGCGTTGTCCTATGTCACCTAGTCTAAGGGACGTGATGCCAATGAATGATGGTAACAATTATTCAGATAGGTTCCTTGGACAGAGCATTCTGAAATCCCAGATTTGGGAAGAGAACTGCAAGAGTGAAGTGTTCAGATAAAAATGCCAACTCTATGATACCCATGAATAGATCGGTAGTTTACTGAGTCATGGAATGAATAGATCAGTGGTACACCAAGTCATTATAGCTGCATATGGTTATCTGTTATAAGAATGATTGTTATGATCTGTGAGTTCTAAATTATGTATTTAGAACTAGAAAGCACTTATCAATAATAAAGTAAATAATTTTTTTTCTTATTCTAATGTTCTAAAATGAGGATGTTACATGGCATGTTTGGCTGCTATACCGGTGGCCTACCTAATTCCTATCCGGTCTCCACCATCAATGAATATCTACCAACAACCTCTCACCAATCGAATCCCTCACAATGATCCTGTGGACCCATTGCTCACCAACCAATCACTCGTCAATCACACTGCCAACTCACTGTTTTGTTTCATTTGGACACTTTTCTCTTTTTTCTCTCTTTTTTATCATTTTCTCACTTCACAAAATAAAAAATGAATAACAAAAAATGTGGATTTTTTATTTTTATAACAAACCCAACCTAGCTGATGTTTGTTACCCTTGACCGTTATTGATCGCGTTCCCTACCTAACCATCATTGGTTAACCTATGCCGACGTCGATTCTCCTTGACTGGAATCAGTCACCCTCACCTGCACATTGCCCTATGTTTTACCCCTTTACCCTACCCCTACCTCCTTTTTTACCCCACCCAACCTTCACCCTGATCATTTACCCCACTCCACCTTTACCCTAAACATTTACCTCACCTTTCCTGACCTCATCATTAACTAACTCCCTTTTTCCTCCTTTGGGGACTCGTTATTTTACCCCTACCTTGGCCTTACTCATGCTGTGACCTAGATATTTAGACTTAGACCATCGCTAACAACCTTTGACCTCATGTGTTCACTATACCTTGCAGATCTGTTACCTGTGTTGTTGACCTAATGACCTTACGTAGCCTATGGCCGTGACTGTTTATCATGACCCTACCTTTGGTGTATTAGAACATACCTAAACATTCCTGCACCTAACCTACGTTGTGTTTCCTGACCATATCCTATACCCTGGATACCATAATCACTTCCACCTTGCTTGGATAAACCTATCGACTTTAGCCAATGTAGAGTTTACCTTCTCTTCAACCTGGTAGTATGCTACAATTTATACATGTGCGTGTGTTTGAATGTTGCCACCTTTGACCCTGAAACATTACCTAGATTACCTGAGTATACCTTTAACTCTTTTTCCCCTACTCCTCACCTTCCCCTTTCTCACATTCACCTTTTATCAAACCACTCACTAATTTTTCCTTCGGCCAAATCAGTTCCTTGTTTGAGGGGAATCACCTTCACCCACACATGGGGCAACCATATCTTATTTTTGTTAGCGTCGCTTACTAATACAAGCTACGTAACAAAAAGGGGAAAAATGTAGACCCTAAAATTAGGTCATAGTCCCCTTTGGTCCCTTGACAAATAAGCACCCTTCATCACATTCACCTAGCCATGGCCCCCTTCACCCTACTAATATTAATTTAATTAATTCATTATCCTCACCATATTTGTTATTTAAATATATTAATTTAAATAATATCCACACATACACTTCACCTAGACACCTCACCAAGCCAACTCAATCTAAAATCTATTCTTAGTAAGTTGCCATAACTAACTGAGACTTACCTAAACCCTAAAAATCAATGCCTACATTCTCTCTAACCACATTCCCACATGCTTACAAGAATATCCAAGTCTAATCTATAGGTTAATGGCACAAGATCAGAGGAAATCAAGAGGATCTCCCTAGTTTAGTAAACCTAGGAAATCCCACCTTGATCGACGCTGGTTACCCCTAACTATCACAGGTTAAGGTGGAACCACTGTCAGTTACCCTTTTAACCCCAAAACAACGTTATTCTCAAGGTTGGCAGAAGGTTGGAAAATATCAGAAAATTTGGTGAACATTAGCACATTTCAGAGAGATATCACATCTTCTGAGATAAAATTCTAGTGAGAACACACGTGCAAGGAAAGAGATCAAGTGTTTTTCTGCTACAAAACCATCCCAACAATGATCTGATCTAACTAAGCAAAGAGGAATGTACATGCAGCCCATGAAGAAGATTTCCTTTAGTTGGTGATCACCTGTAGCCTTCAAACCTCTCATCAACACCTCCATCCATCACTCACAGTCATCCAGAACCAGAATCCAAGTAAGTAAACATTATACTTCTCTGGTTCATTCCATTTCATCATTATATTATCATATATTGTTTACCTAGCCACCTATTGACCTCATCCTACACTCACCCCTCCATATACCCATTAAAACCTCACCAAATCCTACCTAAATCACCCAATACCTCATCCCGACCAACCAAATTCCTTTGTGTAATCATAAAGGAGACCTAAAGCTCATTCTGTGTTATTCCCATTTTTTCACAGTAATCAGCACCAGTTACACCTAACCACCTTCAGTCACCCTTAACTGACATTGGTCTCTGTATTTTCTGATACAACCCAGAATAGTGACCTACCCACCTAATTCCACCTCACCCTTCATTCACCTGTGATTTGCCTGAGACCTCTGTCAGACCTGCAAAGACCCAAAACCAGTTACTTGACCTTCAGATCCTATTCTAACCTTACCTATTAGATTAGATCTATTTCTTATTATGTTTTAAGTGAGATACCTAAATCATTTTGAATTACAATAGGTTTTACCTTATTTATCGCATTAAATTGTTTAAAAAAATGGACTGACAACCATCTAGGAAGTATCACACTTCCAGGATATAGCACACGCTAGGCAGTTCATTGCACATATTGTTTAATTTCTTCTAGTGGTCTTTCTTTGCATTAAGGTAGTTCCTCCTAGCCAAAAGGAAGAGCTCACAATCAGTTGTGGATTTAGAATTCATACGCGCGCAACAACCCATCAACCAACATTTGAATAGGTATTCCTCCTACACCCGTTACCCTATCTGTTTCATCTATACTTCAAAGAAACGATCTAGAATCAGGTGAAACAATTATGTAGAGAATGTGAGTAAGAGTTAATAGCTAAGATAAGTCCAAGAAGAAGGAGATTGATAAATTTATGTGAATGAGGGTTTGATGGTATTTGTGTGAGCTGAAATTGTGATCTTCATTAGTTGTGGTAGAAAAAAAATTTAGATATCATTATTATTTGGTGACTAAGTTGGTCCTTAGTCATCTTAGGTGTTTGTAGCCTCTTTGTGTATTAGGTACATCACTAAATTAAGGGTTGGTGCTCCTTGTAGGGTTGGTGCTAAACTAAAATATGAGTTCATGCTCTTTGTGAAGTTGGTGCTTCACTAAATATTTTTTCTTTGAGTAATATAAGAAGAGTTCAGTGGGTTTTTCTTCCCCATGATGGTTTTCCACTTACATATGGTTTATATGTATTGTTCATATTGCTTTATGTTATTGTGATTGAATTTTTAATATCTTAATAAGCAAACATAGCTATGGATGATGTATTTTTTTGGTGAGAAAATTTTTCGGGTGGAAAAATTTGTGGGTTCTTTGCCAACTCTCTGGGAATTGAAGTCCCTCTAATTAGATGGCGCAACTTCCATATTTTCATGCATGAGTAAGGGTGTATTTTTTTGGTGGCCTCACAGCTAGGGATCCAACATGGGAAATCCACTGTCACTACGAAAAAGCTACCAATCACTTGCTAGAGAACATTATTTGTTGAGAGTGGGAAAGTGAGTGGGAATATGAGGTAGGATATCTAATGCTACGTGTAGAAAATTAGATTCCTACATATATCAATTAGAAGTTTCATCACATACACTAAAATTAAGAAGAAACAATTTTTCAAATAACAACAAGACCAATTAGAATTTAATGAACACAAAGTATCAATAAATACCTTAGTGAAAAAAGGCTAGAAAATCCTTCTTCTTGTATTGATTCTTAAATAGAAATTGTACATAGTATGAGAATGGAATACATTTGAGAATAGGGGAGAATGGAAGATTTTTCTATCTCTTTTCTCTTTTCAAAAGGATATCTTTCTCATGAATTCACAAAAATAGCTAAGAAGAACCTCAAATGAGGAGTGCATTACAATTTATAAGAGAAGAATAACTCTTCATGTATCCCCCAATGAATCTTCCTGTGTCTTGACCTGACTTATGACTCTTCACCTTCTTAGGAAAACATTAAGTCCTTTTTTATAACATAAAGGTAACTTATTAAATTAGAAACCTTAAGACATACGAAAAAGTGCAACCCCAACACAAAATTAGAACATGGAGGAGAGATAAAGTTGAGGGGAAGAGGAGAGAAAGAGAGAAAGAAAGATGAATCACGCTGATGAATAATATGATACTATTGACTTCTGGAAAGCTCAATCATATTGAACCTGATACATTTGAACCCTTTGCGGTGAATGATTTTCTCGGGTTGCTGTGGATGGGTTGCTGTGAGAAAGTTCTTCGGATTTAGGTAGGAAACCGCCTCTGAATGACCCATAAACACCATGAACTAAGTGTTTACAAAAAATGTTGAATGATTCCATTGGTTACCATGAGAATCACTCATGAAGATCCCCTCTGAAGAGAGTGAAGCTTCAGAAAAAATCCTTCCCTGACTTCTTGCAACACTACGACATTGATAAGTTGATTTGGACACGATCCCAATGAAACACACTATGAACAGTATGACTGTGTTGACTATATATCCCACCTCAACATATTGATTGAAGCATTAAATGAGTGTCAAAAGACACTGTTGAGATATATGTAAGTGACCTCACTATCATCTACTCCCGCATACTCTGATGATAGAGAATGCATTGGTTTCCACCTTATGAATATGAACTTCATTATTTATTGACACTTACTATATTTGGAAAGGGAAACTATTATTTTGTAAGTGTCAATATTTTATCTCTCTGGTCCCCAAATGGTGATGCCAACTTGGATGTTTAACTCCCAGCATGTTCCCTTTGTGCAATCTACCTTTAGGAACAACTTGCTATTTTTAGTAAGTTCTAATGAGACAACTTACTAATTTTATTAAGTGTGAAAATCCAACTCTGTCAAACCTTGACTATTTGTGAAAACTTGAATTCCTTTTTCTCCCTACATTCCTCTCACCTTTGGGAATATTTTTCTATTTTTAGTAGGTTCTCATGAGACCACTTAATATTTTTATTAAGTGTTAATTTTTGACCAAGATGACCATTTCAATGATTTTCGCCTGTGATACTTCCTCTGTGTTTACCGCCTCCTTCGTAGCTTCTTCAGATGGTGGCTTACCTGAAATAACAATATCCTATGTAGAAGACATTCTATTTTTAGTAAGTATGTTGTTGGTGTCTAGATCATGGTGGAACAAATTTTTCTGATATGGGTTTTTTTTCCCAATATCACCCCTCTAAAATTTTAGGCTTACCCGATAACTAGTTTGTGAGATTTTAAAATTTCAAAATTTTCACCTGGTAGTAGCTATAAACATGATAGCCATTAACAGAGCTTGAAAATTGAAGGTTTGGTTTTCTCATCTGATTGTGATGAAAATTATATTTTTGATATGGCTTTTTATTTCTCGTTCCACTGGTGAATTTTATTTTCAAACTAATTGTTGGTTTGACGGGAAATCTAACCTTTTTCCTCATTGTGACAAGAGGGAGATTTATTCACTGTAAAAAAATTGTGTTGCAAAAGGGAGATATAATATTGATGTTTTTGTGGCCTCTGAAAATGAATAATGTAGTAAAAAATGTTCTTCAATTCATGCACTGGTTTGCAAGATATATCAAATTTGTTGTCTCATGACAATGAGGGTTTTAAGATGAATCTCTTCGTTCTTGTTCTTTGTTCTTCATTTCTTTAACTTTTTCAATCAGTACCTCCTCTAGAGTATGTGTATTTTCATGGAGTGGAAAATTTGGTGACCATGGCAGAGCTGGTTTATTGCATCAATGGTGGACTAGGTGTCTGGACAAACATGAATAGAGCTATGATAGGGTGTGAAGTTGTGGAGAAGAAATGGAGGGAAAAATAACTAAGTGCCATATTTAAATCATTTAAATATATATATATATATATATATATATATATATAATTGGAAGAAATTTTATGTCCCTAATGTATCTTTAGCTAAAGGGATGAAAGGGTCATCAAATTTCACATCATCAAATTTCACATCGCGCCTCCATGCAAAACTTGTCAATCCTCCTACGGTTGAGCATTAGGGCCAAAATGTTTGAAAAAATCACCTAGGGGCTGAAAATAAGTTGTATGAAGGACCAGGAGGCATACCTGGGGCTGGGTGCATTCTCATGTCCCCTATGTTCCTTAAGATTAAGGGATGAAAGGGTCATCATTTTTCACATTACGCCTAGAGATGACATTTGGTGGGTGTAGTGCCCATTCAAACAACCACTTGAGACCCAAGAAACAACCTAGTGTTAGCTAGAAAATTATGGGATATATTTTTTTGATTTGAAGTGTCTACAACTAAGTTGTAAGACATCAGCTTTCACTAATAGGTTTTGAAACAAAACTTGCTTACCAAAACACAAGTTTCATTTATGAACTTATAACACATTTTCAAGGTTTAAATTTTAGGGTTAGATGTTCTAGTTAGATTCAGGGAGTAATCTTACCCCATACTTGCTCTCTAACAGACTCAGAAATTTAACTAGCTTTTTCTCATATTCAACACTTTAAAATTTTTCCTAAACCATTCCCAATGGATAGGAAATTTTCTCACCTTTCTGGTGATATAAAGAAGTCCTCCTAACTCAAAGTAGAACTCAAGTTATGAGTGTGCGGAGTTCTGGGGTCAAATTTTTCCAGTGGGAAACGTGGCAAGAGGAGGAGGAGTGTACCTTGGGCAGGTTGGTGGGTTACGGGGAAAAATTGGGAAATTTTCCCAATGCACGGGTGAAAATTCACTTTTTCTTCCGTGCCCCCGTGGGTTTTCCAGGGACACGTGGCGACCGCGGAGACAATGTTGGAGCGGCGGGAGGAATTGGTGGTCTACGCCCGAGGAGGAAAAAAAGACAAAAGGGTGCACGGGTCCGCCCGTCCATGGGAAGATAAAGGATAAAAGGGGAAGTGGAGTTGTAGGTAGTGGAAGAAAAATTGGAAATCTTCTAAAGCCCAAACACAAAACAAAAGGGAGAAAGAAGGTCTGCCCTCCCACTTTCACCCCCAATGTGCCACGTGGCACGCTATCATTGGCCGTGGGTTGGCAGGGCCAACACGTAAATTTTTCCCAATTTTTTTATAAAAAATAAGGGTTTATAAGAACCCGCACCTCTACCATATCCTCAAGGGGACATGTGGTACTCTTTGATTGGCTACAGGCTAGTGGAGGGAAAAGTGAAAATTTTCTAAAAAAATTCAAGAAGTTAAAGGGGTAAAATTCATCCGTGCCTCTGCATCAGCCCCTGGAGGACATGTGGCAGCCTTTGATTGGCTGTGGGAAATGAAGGGAAAAGTGAAAATTTTCCCGAGCCAAAAATTTCAAAAAAATTTCTAGGGCAATTTTGATGGGAAACTTTTGGGTTGTGGGCTTGCTAGGGAAAATTTTCCCAAATTTTCCCGCCAAGGCACAAAAACTTCAAAGTGTCATAACTTGAGCTAGAATGCTCGGTTTTAGGCAAATGAGGAATTTTTGGAAATATCTCAAAGCCCTCTTTGCATAGGGAACATAAAAATTTATTTTTAATGAAGTTTTAAGGGTCAATTTTGTAAAAAAATCTGCAAGGCTTTATTTGGTAAACTGGCAATTTCCAACTTATAATTTTGATAAAATTAGAACTCCTCCTTCGCTCAACGTGTCAAACAGACATGGAGGATCAATATAGGAAGGGTTTAGAGTGTTTTTGGGAAGTCAATTTATCTAATATATTCAAGGTTACATTTTTCTAGCAATAGACGGAAAAATGACTGTGTAACCCCTGAATTGAAATTCATTAAGTTTTGGAGATTCATTCTTGACTGTTATAGTGAATTTGAGTTCGTTAGGTAGTACTAAGTCTAATTTTCAATGTTTCATAGCTTATTGATTAGTGAAAGTATGAATTTCTCATTTTTTTTAAAAATGTGAATTGCCAAGATGAAGTATATTACAGTGAAATGTTTCTTTAAATTGAAATCTCCATTTTGTCATTTAAATGTGCATATGATTCCTAACTTAGTCAAATAAATTGCTTATTAAATCATCCATCTAATTCTAAATGAAACTACATTTCTGATTTTAGTTTTAATATACATTTTGCTAGGAAAATAACATTTAATTTCATTCCATATGCATTCTTCTTTCAACATTCCAAACAGAGGTGTCCATTGCAAGTAAAACTCAGATTTCCAATGGAAAAAATAACATATGAACAAGGTAAAACACTTTTGATAAAGGAATGCAATCCTTCATGGATCATCAATACAATTTTTCCACTTTCCTTTCTATTTAATTTCGAAATACAGTACATACAATAACAACACTATTTTTTATTCCTTTTCAAAACAGAGATACCATTCTTGGACAACAAAACAATTCCAGTATATAATCCAATTTTGAAGCTACTTCAATTTTATATTCATAATTCTACAACACTTTTACAACTTGTCACTTTTCCAATTTGAATTGGTTTCAAATTACAAAATACAAAGTATGAAACATCATTCATATTTTCTTTCCAAAGTAAAATAGAGAAGTTTAATTCTTCTTGTGAATTTCTTAATTCAATTACAACTTACATTAACAATGTAATGCTTCACACTACAACATTTATACATTCATCCACTCAAAGTGGGAAAAAGTTATATTGAATTACTCAAAGGGAAATGACTATCAAATTGTGGAATTATTTCTCCAAATAGTAGCATGCTTGTTTATTCTTCTTTGCAACTTTTATCAAAACAAGGAAGGGGGAAAGACAATGCTCTCCACCCAACCAAGACATCCAATGAGAAAGGAGAAACCATCCTTCCCCATTGGCCCCCGAGCCCCAACCATATTGAAATGGAGCATGAATATCAACACATGGCAACAAAGGATTCTATCACATACAAGAAACATTAACATTGCATACAATTAAAAAAAATCATAGTTCAAAATAAGACAGTAGTTCCCAACTGCATTTGAAACAATTCATACAACACATAGGCTTGATCAAGCAAGCCAACAAGAGCAAGAACTATGGGAAACTCCTTATCCCTCCCAATTTGGAATTGGCCATCCACCAAAATACATACTGCCAATAATTATATCAACCCCATAAACCTTATATCTCCCAAACCCTCCTTATGGCTCCCCCAAGTTTATCCCTTATGTCCCCACCATAGTAAGAAATGCAAGCATTTTTTTTCCAAGGTGGATCCCAAACCAAAACTCCCTCAACAATAAAACTGTTGCATTGGAAATCCCTTATTCCCCCCATATGAAATCCTCATATCCTTCTCCTACACCATGCCCTAAGAATTCTACCCAACTAGCCAAGAATGCAAACATAAACACTATTCAAGCATGCATGTAAGGGAAGGAAAAAACAATTGAAACAAAACTGAAGATCCTACCTCTCAATACTAAATTTTGTTCCAAGCTCACTGTTGGTATCCAATTTTACTCTCCTTCACAACTTGAACAACATCATAAATTTGCACAAGACACTCAATGATAGATAGATGTTTTACATGTAGTTTTTAGCTGGGGAAGCACACCTATCTGCTTATTTACATTCAAGAATTGAGGGAGTTGATATCACCTTCAAGAGGGTTTTGATCTAACCCTCACTATTTTAGGTTGTTCCTATCAACCAAGGCAAGAGAACCTATATTGTAGCCCTTATGTGGTAAGGAGATGGAGATATCCTTGTGTTTTTCATATGATATAGAAGAGGCTTTGTGAAAACATGATCAAGTATCCATTATCAAAAATCAAAGGAGTTGTCACTACTAAATGATGGAAATGTTTTCAAAACAAAGCCAGAGCTGCTAAAGACATGATAAAACCCTGATCAATTTTGTGCATTTTAATGAAAGGATTGAATTCTTTTGTGGACACATAATGCAAATGCAAGGGTATTGTAGGTAGGATGAGTTATTTTTCAAATGAAATTTTGATGAGAGATGATGGGACAAGAGTAGCTAGGAATCATCACCTTCTTTGGGAAGCTTTGTAAATGAATTACAACACCTAAACAACAGAAATGTTTTAATGAATTTGAAGTGCTCTTTCAACTAGGATGTGTGCACAAATGGAGGCCCAAATTTACACTATTCCACACAAACTTTGATAACTTGCCACAAAATATTGAAGAAAAATACCAATGAAGCATCTAGAAACTCTTATTTGATCATGACTTGAGGTACACCAAAAGGTTTACAAACACCCTCAATATTCAAGGAAAGTAAGATGAATTTAAATCTGTTTATCTTCACTCAAATGAATGCTCTTCTGAATGAAAGATTACAGATGCCTTCAAACTCTCTACAAGAAATGAGACCATGTATTATTAAAAGAGATCCCAAACACAAGATTGCAACATGAGCATGAAACATAAATTGAAAACATACTGAAATACAAGTGTATGCAAGCTTTGCCAAGAGATAAAACCAGTTAGTTCAAAAATTTGATCAAATATATCAGTAAGGGAATGTTATTTAGACAATCTCAAAGCCTGTTGATGGATTTACAGCTGAAACAAACTCAACATGATGAACATTTGATGTAAACAGGAATAAAAAATGGCTCTCAGGTAGTTTCTCCAAAAGAAAATGAACTTCTTCCAGTTTTCCTTGTGAAAATTCTTCTCTCTTTCTCAAAAATTTTTAACAGACCTTACCAAATGCCACAAAAATACATAATATACCCTATGCCAACTTAGATCCTTGCATCCCAAGTAAAGAATATTCCAAAGGGATCAAATTTGTTACAAGACCCTATCCATCTGATGAAAAATGATATTAAACTGTGAAACAGCTCGCAAAAATGCCAGGGATGCACAAAAATAATAAAACATTACATGATCTTGGATCCTTATCCATCCCAGGGTCATGTTTTTGTCATTCCACCATGCCAGCATGCATTTGCAATCATTTTCCACCTTTTACCTCATCATTTTTTAGCTCTGCAACTTTAAATTTTTACCTTTCACGTTTTCACATGGGCCAAGAAAAATATTTCATTAAAATCACTATATGGCACCGAAATGTATCAAATAAATGATGCCATTACACTTAGAAGGCCAAGGGGATGTGGATTCATATAAAATTTCATGTGATTCGGTGTAGAAATGGTGAATCCAAACTCCCTGGAGCTTCCATGGCACCCATAAAACAAAACAAAATTACACAGTTACCATCAATTTTGGATAAAAGAAACATCAACTGTCCATGTGTCAGATTCAAATCCCCTTCAAAAATGCAAAAATTACCTTTTTACCATAAGGATAGGGTGAGACACGTGTCGAAACATGATTGAGGCAGGCCCCCAAACCTTAAAACACATCTTAAACCCTTTTGAACTTTGGGAAAATTTTGAAAATTTTCTTTGTGAGCCCCCTAGACATGCCATGTGTCCTCCTGTGGGCCCTACTAAAAACCGTGAGCCAAAATGATGAATTTTTCTCCTTTTTTGAGAAAAGTAAAATTTTCTCAAAAACCTCTGTGGGCCCGAACACCCGCTGCCTATTCTGCCATATGTCTCCATCTCATTGGATGCAGAGCTGACCCTCCAAAATTGCCTTTAAACCTCTGGGAGCACAAAAACCTTTGCGAGCCTGTGCTCTCCATCTCCACTCTTTGAAATGTGCCACGTGTTTCCCCCTAATTGGATACAGGGGGACACATTCACCTTTTCCCATCAGAGCCATGGACAAGTTTTTTGGTTTTGAGATTTTTCACCAAAATTTATAAATTTTTCAACATTTCTTCTACCAAATCCATGACATGTGTCCATTTTTCATTGGAGGCAGGACTTTCGAGCCTAATTTTTTTTTTTACCTTTTGAAGTTAAAAAACTTCAAATTCCTCCAAAGCTCCGCCCCTCAATTTTATCCCCTGCATACGTGTCACTTTCCTATTCGTTGTGGGCCTTTGGGCAGAAAATTGACCTTGAGAAATTTACAAAAATGAAGGCAAAATTTTTAAGTGACCTCCGCCACCCACCTGACCTTCCTGGAAATGTGTCCACTTCTTATTGGTCGTGGGCTTTAGGGCCAAATTTTCACTTTGAAATTTTGAGATTAAAACTTCAAAATTTTCCCAAGTCCTTCACCATCAGCCTAACCTTCTTGCGCCATGTGTCATCATACCATTCACCGCGGCCCTTTAGGAAAAAATTGATTTTAAAAAATTTTCCAAAATGGAAGAAAAATTCCTAAGTGTAGCCCGCCACCCACCGATCCTTCAACCAATCAAATTGTGCTACGTAGGCACATTACTGTAGCACTGCGGGGACACAGAAAAAACTTTTCCTTTCACCAAAATTTCAAAAAGTGACAAGTTATAACATTTTTTCGACCACCCCTAGCTAATAGGAGCCTGCCACATTAGCATAAAGGTTATAATGATAAATTTGACGGGCCGGTGACACCCGTTTACCCATCAAAACATAAAAATTACATGGGTGGGCCCTTAAAATCAAATTTTTTCACAAGGAAGGCAGAATTCATGGTCTCAACCAACTGAATCATTTTTTGACATCATTTACGACCTTGGGATTGGAGAAATACTTGCTCAAATTCAGGATTTGATCAATTTCAAGTTCATTCACAATTTGACCAAAGAGAAATGACACAACCCGTAAAAAATGAGGAAACTAGGGTAGATTTGGGGGAAAAAATGGATTTTGTTTCAATTTAGGGAAAAATCATGACAATTTGAGTAATTTCAAAGGCATTGAATTGGAAAATGTGAACTGTAGATCATGAAATAAAAAAATGAAACATTTATGAGCACATTTTGTCATGAAAAAACAAGGCACATTATGCAAACTCAATAATGGGACCGACATTCACAAGCTTTCCAAGATACCAAACTGTAGTCTAAAACCAGTAGGGTATAAGCATGCAAAAATACTCCAGGATTCCTCCACAACAAGCTCTAAAATAGTAACAAAAAAATGTGCCCCCAAGAGGAAATAACAAAGTTTCAACAACCATAAACAAGCAAGGAGTTTCACTTAAATAGGAGAGGGAAGAGAAGAGGATGATGTGGATCCATGTGGGATGCCACATCATTCTTTCTCAACCCCAAGAGGAAAGTCAACATCCTTCACCAAATCGTAATAAATAAAAAATTACAAAATCACTTACATACTCCAAAAATGCCCATACTCCAAAAGGACCAAATTAAAAACATGTAAGGGAAGTGCAATTAAAACTTACAAATTGTCACTTCAAAATGCATTAAAAATGCCTAAATTTAACCTCCAAAGCATAGGCATGGTTGGTGGATCATTTTAAGAGGTGTGGGACAAGTTTAACTTGTCCCACAAGCCTCCAAATTTGGCCTCCAAGGTCAAATTCGAATTCCATAAAAGATGGAGTGCTAGACCTTCCAAAATCTGCCTTACATACTCTTACATGTTTCTTACACATCCTTTCAACATTAACTTACACACTCTTCCAACATTAATATCTAAGACAAAAACTTTAATAATTACATTCCACATCCCAATTTAATTTAAATAAAATTTAACTATATGAGTATCACATTGATCTACAACATTTAAATTAATTAAAAGAAAGAACACATTACAAAATAAAGTACATACAACAATAATCAAAATGGAACACAAATAAAACACTTATCCCATGGTCAGATATAATGGAAATCCCCCCCCCCATGGAAATTCCTAACATAACACAACACACAAACTCATAACACTATTGCCATGGTGACTTTGTTGAATTCACCCAAAATTTTAATATGGTTAGTCTCTAGTCCCCGGACATTGTTGTGATTTTTAACCTGCAAAATGTAAATACATCCTTTGGCCTTTTGACCATATCAGAACATCAAAAATGATATAACAACATCTCAAGATCATATAAGCATAAGAATCACAACAACATCGTGAATTCAACATTACCATTTTAATTAAATAAATCAGCTATATCATCATAAAAATCTACCATACTGGATCTACTAAAAATATTGAAATGTCATAAGTCCAAATCAATATCCATAATATTGTCCCTATCAAACAATATATCATCAACCACATATAGAAAATGTCTCTGGTAACCATCATGCATAATAACCGAATCCAAATCAATAATAATCCATGATCTAACATCTAAACATCATACTAAAAAAAAACATAGTAGTCCATAATATGATCAATAGTGTCAAAATCAGTATATGAAGTGTCAAAGGGAAGTGGGAACTACATCCCCCTCCCTTAGACTTGAATTCCTCTTAGAAGTCACTAGAACAAGTGTGGATTCTACACTCATAATACTATGGCATCCTCCCAAGTGGTTGTAGTCTCATCTTATTTGTCCCACTGCACCCGTACCTGATCGATCTCTCTTCCTCGAAGGCCCAGGGTCCTATGATCTATGATACAGATGGGATCCACCGTCACTTGCCCCTGATCTTGCACCTGAAATGATGTCCAGTCCAACACATGAGAAGGATTTGCAATGTGCCTCCTAAGGATAGAAACATGAAACACATCATTTACGCAAGATAAGTCGGGTGGAAATGCTAGATGGTAGGCCAAAGGGCCGATACACTCCAAGATCTCATTAGACCAATGAATCTAGGAGCTAACTTAGAACATTTTCCATAGTGGATAGGGCTCTTGTGTGGCCTAAAATGAAGGAAAACATTCGTGCCCACATCAAAGCTAAGATCAATCCTATATTGATCCGCATACTTCTTCTGCCTTTCCTGTGCCTCTTGTAATTTCTACCTAATCAACACTACCTGCTTCTCCATGTCTTACAAAAGAGATGGTCCAAGAGATAATTTGTTCTGTAACCTTTCCCAGCTAAGGGGTGTCCTACATTCTCTACTATATAATTCTTGAAAAGGATCCATGCCTATAGAACTCTGAAAACTATTATTGTAGGCAAACTTCACTAAGTATAGGTACTCCTCCCACTTAGAATGCTGATCCATCACATACATCCTGAGCATATCCTCCAAAATCTGATTTATTCACTTGGTCTGTACATCTGTCTTAGGGTGATATGTTGTGCTGAAGTTAATCCTCATCCCGAGGACATACTGCATGGTAGTCTAGAAGTGTGAAGTGTACAAAGGATAGCGGTCACAAATGATCTTCGACAGAATCCCGTGCAACCTGACAATCTCATCCAAATATACTCGTGCCACTGCTCTAGCTATATAAGTGGTCTTCATCAGAGAAAAGTGAGCCAATTTTTTCAATTTATCAACCGTGACCATAATGGCGTGGTGGTGATATCTTGACATAGGTAGCCCAGTAATGAAATCCATGGAAATGGTGTCCCACTTCCATTCCGATATGGCATGAGGATAAAGAAGACATGATGGATGTTGATGTTTGGCCTTAACCCTCTAGAACTCTAAATACCATGACATAAACTGAGCCACATCTCGATGAAGTCCTCTCCAGTGGTACAATAGTCTCAAGGTAGCATGCATCTTCTTCACCCCAGGATGAGCTGAATAGGGAACATGATGTGCCTCTACCAAGATATTCTACCTCAAGCCTCCATCTCTGGGAACATATATTCTTCCTCTATGTCTGAGAAGAGAATCTAAATCTAAGGAAAAGCCATCAAAATTCCCCTCAAGGGGTCTTTGTGACTTGATATTTGCTCGTACTGCCATCTAGAAGATGTCAAGAGGAAGCTTCTGAAGAATCCTGCTCCACAAATCTACACTCACTGAGGTAGCCATAGTCACATGTCTCCATCTGATGAGAGCATCTGCTACCACATTCTCCTTCCTCTTCACATGCTCTATCACCATGTCATACTCACAAAGCAACTCCATCCAATGCTGTTGACTAGTGTTTAGATTGGGTTGCATGAAGTGGCGACGAAGACTCAAATGATCTATCATGAGTGTGAATCTCCGACCAAGAAGAAAATTCCTCCATCTAACCAAAGCATGCACAACTACCAAAAGCTCAAGATCATAGGTAGGATAATTAAGCTTGTGATTCTTGATTTTATGAGACTCAAAAGCTACAACCCTACCATCCTGCATCAACACACCTCCAAGCTCTGCTAAAGAAGCATCTGTACAAATAAAGAACTCACATTGTGGATCCGACACTGCAAGAATAGGTGCTATAGTGAGGAACTCATTTAGTGTCCTGAAGGCCTACTCACATATATTTGAACAAACAAACTTCTTCCCTTTCCTCTGAAGGGAAGTGATAGGGTACATAATATGAGAGAAGTCCTGAACAAATCTCTGGTAGTACCCTGCTAAACCCATGAAGCTGCGCACCTCAGTCACTGTAGTGGGTGATGGCCAATCCATAATGGCTCTAATATTGGGAGGATCGACTATGATACCTTCCCTAGAAATAATATGACCCAAGTACTACAACTCTGTCTGGAAGAAAGCACACATCTCCAAGTTCCCATAAATTTGCTGCACACAAAGACACTGGAGAACCTATCAAAGGTGCCCCTCGTGCTCCTCACATGTATGTGAGTATATCAAGATGTCATCAAGGAAGACAAGCACAAAGTGATCTAAAAAGGTTATGAATACCCCATTCACCAAACTCATAAACATTGTAGGGTCATTTTTCAAATGAAAAGGCACCACTGTGAACTCATAGTGCCCATATCTTGTGCGAAAGGTGGTCTTATGAATGTCCACCTCTAAAATCCTCAACTGATGGTAGGCTAACTTGAGATCAATCTTAGAGAACACAGTGGCTCCCTTCATCTGATCAAACAAGTCATCAATACGAGGAAGAGGATAACAATTCTTGATCGTCACTTTTTTCAAAGGGAGGTAATCAATACACAACTGCAATGATCCATCCTTATAGTTCAAAAAATCATAGGTGCACCCCAAGGGGATACACTAGGATGGATAAGGCTCTTCTCCAAAAGGCCCTTAAGCTGTAACTTGAACTCACAGAGCTCTAGGGTGGTCATCCGATAAGGTTCCCATGAGATAGGATCTTCTCCAGAAACTAGGTCTATATGGAAATAAATCTCATGTGGGGGTGGTAACCCCAGTAGCTCCCCTAGAAATACATCAAAAAAATATCTCAAGATGGGATGATCTTCTAGCAATGGCTCACTAGACCCATCCTCTGATCTTTCACTAACTATAACAACATACATCTGACAACCCCATCACACACACTGCTTAAGCTGCATAGTGGAAATGGTATGAATAGAAACGAGTCTCTTGACCCCTGAGATCACTGAATCAACTCCCAAATCATCTACATAAGCAATCGTATTATGATAACAATCCATCCTGGCTCTATGTGTAGATAGCCAATCCATACCTAAGATAACTCCATACAAGCCCAAAGGAAGAATACAGAGATCTGAGGTGGTGGTGAAAGGTCCCAAATCTACAACACACTCCTTAACTAAGGAGTCTATGAAGATATTAGCTCTAGAAGACATCTCGACATCCCAAATGAGACCCTACCTAACTACCACAAACCTACATCACTCTACTAAAGATGGTGTAATGAAAGAATTATAAGAACCAGAATCAAACAGTACAGGGGTAGGAATACCACCAATGGTACCTGTGGTCTTGTTATCTTATAAAATTGGCAAGGGAAATTTTAGAGATAACCATACCAAAATTCCGTTTTGGTCCCCTGATAAGGTTTATTAACGTTAAAAATGGCCTAAAAATTCCCTTCCAAAAATCAAGTTTTAAAGAACTTAGCCATTTTCAGCCTTTTTGAACTAGGTGCAAGAATTGACATGTCGACACATCAAAATGTGCGCCCATTTTTCCCTTTGGTTTTGAAATCCTTATGTTGACATCTCCAAATGTGCACTTAAGGCACTAAAACTTTTATGTCAATGCTAACCTACTTGCGCCAAGGCGCATCCAAACCCATGTCGACATTATAAAAACCACGCCAAAGAAAAGTGGGTGGGGTAATAAATGCAAAATTTTCTATATATAGGCGATCAACACCTGTCATTTTCACGATTTGAAAATAGTGAGAAATATTCCTCTTCACCTGTCAGCTATCCTTGTCGTGACCAAATTTCACTTTTCAAGTTTGTGGACCCCAAGGTCATTCTTTGTTCTTTATCAAACCGGGTAAGTGGATTTTATCACTATTATTGTTGTTTGTGGTTTTGTTTCTTGGTTTTCGGTGGTTTTAGGATTGTTATAAAAATTTAAATCTAAAAATGAATAAACTAACACTCCATAACCATCAGGAAAACTACCTTATCTCTTCTTCTAGATCTGCAAATCTGGAAGCTTTGCCTCTAAATAAACCATTCTTTGTATCTACTTAATGCCTTGCTACAAATTCCACAAACCATCTCTTTGTTATTTAACAAAATCAAAAAGAGAGAAATCTGTGAAGTCATAAAGAAAATCCAAAAATCATTTATCCTTTGGCGCACTACTTTTACATGTTGCACTCCCCACAGTCACGCCTTGGCGCACTATCCCTGCATGCAACATGTCCCTCCCCCACACCCAGTATAACACTTAACAAATCTCATAGAGGTGCAGGTGCATCCTGACCAACATCAACATTTGATGTTGTTTCCTCCAAATCTACGCCCAACTATTTTCCTTTGGCGTGTAAAGCTCATTTACAACACACTCCAAAATTATGCCTTGGGCGCACTGAAAAGCCATGCAACACCATATTTTGCAGCACTGAGTTGAAGAAATTTCCTAAGGCACTAGCGCATGAACCTTAACACCAACATTGCATGTTGTGTGTCACAAACTAGCGCCCCTTTCCTTTCTCCTTGACACTAAAACCTTTTATTCAACACTCTCCAAAAGTGTGCCCCTCTATAACCCTTTGGTGTGGCATTTCCTTTGTCAACACAGGTGCACATTTTTGCATGTTGACATCCCTAAAAGTGTGCCCAGCCTTTTTAAGCCTTTGCAACATGATATGAACTTACGCCTTGCGTCCTAAGCCTCATATTTGATCTTTCTTCTTTCTACACTCTTTCATTATGGATAACTTGACGGTTGACATTGCTCTTCTATGTTGGACCTCTTTGATTCTCCTTGTAGAACAACAACAGCTATCCTCGAGTCCACATATGTCTTCATCAAGCAAAAATTCAACCAAGTATAAAGGTAAAGCTAAGTTGATAGAACAAGAGATGAAGTATAGATACCAAAAGGTCAAGATGCCTGACTCGTACGTAGAGAGTGATCTCGACATCAGAGACTCCAAGCTCAGGCACATCGATATGGAAGAATTCTAGGCAAGAACCAACCAGGCCACTAGTGGTCCTTGGATGAACAAACTAATATGCAGTGGATTGCACTTTGCAGCTGGGCTGCTAGTAAGTGCTATTAATAATGAGTTCATCATGTCGGTGGCTTGATGCTATAACAAGGACATAAGATGTGTTGAGGATAAAGAAGGAAATATGGTCATTGACCTAACTACTCATCACTTTGAAATAACCCTGGGCATCCCTCATCACAGGAAGTACATCACCATTAGCCTAGAAGACTGCTATAAGGCATGGGATGAAAATGAGGACAAATGTATGCAAATGATGAATGAACTATATCTTAAGAACAAAAAGCTAGTGAGCTGATGGCCACAGACCATCCACCGCAGTGACTTCAATGAGGAACTAAGTGAAACAATCACCTTCCTGAGCAGAGTATATGGGCTTCTTGATGCCCATAATTTCCATAAATGGATGCTGAGGTACTTAGAGACAATGAGTAAGAATGTGCCTGAGTAGCATTTTGACAGAGGGGAAATCATTAGCGACACCATCTCCCATCAGCTTCAACAGGTCATGACAACTAGGAAGTTCTATATGAATTCCTATGTTGTGTAAGTTTTAGCATCAGCAAGAGATTTTGTAGGCCTTGCATGCAATGGGGTATGGCCTTAGGTAAAAATATATGACTACTACCCAGAGCTAAGGCTCGAGAAGAGCATCCCTAAGTTCTCAAAAATCAATGACACCTTCTTCTATGAGGCGATCTACCTATTAAGGCAAAATATGAGGCATGGTCGAACTAGCTCGAGTGTGGTCACTGCCACAAAGAAGTGGGGAGCGTTATTCAAGTAGTTTCCCATATTCACCTATCTCAGGGAGGTGAATTTTGAAGGAAAACTAACCAAGCTACCAAGGTATGCAGGACCCAAGCTGATTCTCTTAGATTTGTCAAGGAAAATAATCACATATCATGAGAGATACATGAAGAGAAAGAAGGGAAGAACTTCATTCCTCCTTATAGTGGGCCAATACACTTGCACCACACTTGCCAAGGCATAGGAAATGTATGCCAAGCTTGAATTGCTAAAACTAAAGCACAACTTCCCAGCTAGGCCTACTTTTGATTGCCAAGGTTGCCTCCCAAACAAAAAAATTGATCCTATTCATGTCCCTAAGATCGGGGACATCTACGTTGACCTGACACATGAAATAGATCTCAGGCGGAAGGATCACTCTAGGCTAGTTCTGGAAGAAATCAAACATTATGGCGTGGCCATCATTCCAAAAGGATTCCAAGAGCCTGATTGAGAAATTGATCAAGTTTACCTTGACACAGATGGGGATAATTTGTTGTTCTTAGAAATTGACAAGGCCAAGGCACCAAAGACCATTCAAGAAAGATTCAATAACATGTTACAGCGTACCAAAATTTGGTGCAAATAGAATGGCCTCACCTACCTCTGGGTAGATTTCACTACTTCTCCTTCAAGAAGAGTGCCTCCAAGGCTGGCCCAAGTGCTGAAAGGAAAAGGGAAAGATAAGGAGGGAGAATCAAGCAAAGAAGAAGCTCCTGAAAGCCCTCTTACTACTTTTGAGAAGTAGGTCGTTGACGTAGTGTCTCAAGGCAAAGAAGAAGAGACCACTGAAGTCTCAATGGATACATCCACTCAGGATGTGGTAATAGCTACAACCACTGAGGTACCCATCATTCCCTCTTCCACTCCTCCTCCCCCTATTGTTGAAAAATCTATCCTAAGGGATGTTTCTTATTCTCTCTCTTCCTCTCTTCCATCTCCCACCTCTTCCATCTTCTCCTCTCTCACAGATCTATCACCTAGTGTTCCCTCCATTCCATTAAATATCCCTTCTACCTCCATGACCTTTTCTTCCCCTGTAGTAACTCCAAGACCTATAAGTAGCAGTATGTTAGACTACTTGTCGATGCCACCACCAAGTGTCTCAACATTCTTCCCTGCGACCTCTTCGGTTGCTTCCCCTTTCACTCCTGTTTCTTCTTCCATTCCCTCTACCCCTTCTCCCATAAGTCCAAGCTAGATTTCTAACCATCTGGATCAGCTCAAGAGAAAAGTTCCCATAGCACCCATGGACTTCTCTATCATTCTGAAGAAGAGACAAAAGAAGTAGAAAGTGATAACTCACTTTTCAAAAAGCACTTCGGGAGAGAGGGTCATGGAGATTTCATATCCAAATCCCACTAAAGAAAAGATAGATCTATCTCCTACAAACTTTACAGTGACCCAAGTCATGATAGGAACCTCATCTGAGAGCTTGTAAGGAGAGGCCTTATCTACAGTAGATTCCCTCTACAAGAAACTTCAAGAAGCAAAGGAGGAGAAGAGGATACTAAAGCAACAAAACAAACATCTTCTCCAAGATTTTCAGAGAATGGGAAATGCACCTCCTATGACTACCGCCTAGCTTACTGAAGCTCTCAGCCAATACAAGATAAATGAATACACCAAGATTGGTGAACAAGGTGTGGTAATGTCCTCCTGGATAGAGTGAGTCCTCAGAGATAGTGAGGAAATAATCACGAAATTCATAAGACTCTACTAGAGTATAGATCAGGTAAACAAAGAGCTATATGCAGTAGCAAGATCCCTCTTTGAGTAGTTAGACAATGCCAGATTGCAACATGAAAATTTTTAGGTAATGGTTGACTGCTCGACCGATCACCCGCAAGCACACAATAAATCTCTCATTGCTTTAGATTACTAGGTTGTTCAAATGGAATTTATCCTGGAGAGGATAGATAAAATCAAGGAGGAATACCTAGATGAAAAACATCAAATGGAGTAGACGGTCACGAAGATGTCTCTAGGGATGCTTAGTGAAATTTTCACCTTGAGGGAGGTAGAAGATACCATCTAAATTTTCAAGGATATTGCAACCCAAGGTTTAGTGGTAAAGGTCACTTTTGACTGAGAGTCTATCAATAACCTTTTAGCTTGCCATGATTTCATTAGATACTTGATCAAGGCATGTGATGAGTACATCATGCTACATGACAAGCTCAATACTGAAAAATAAACTTACGAAGTCATCAAAGACCACTTCAAGGGTCCTGATCATAATCAACTTTAGATAATGATCAACAAGTTTATGAAGTACCAAGCTCAGTATTACATCGCCTCTCCTGATCAGAAGCAAGAAACTCCATTTAAGCAAAGAGATGATGACGAATAGTTTTTATTCTTGTGTACACTTCAATATTTTTGTAAAAATATTTAAAAAGTATGTTGGCATTTATGATGACATCATCCATGTTGCATCATGGGATGTTTCCATCCACAAACTTGCCTCAAAGTAAACTTTTGAATTTTTAGATATTTTGTAGATATTTTGTAAATAGTGGTTGGCTTCTTTTTGTCTTCTTTCTCCTTCTCCTTCTATAAATACTTGAATACTTGTTGTACTCTAGGTGTACATTTTTTGTATGAAAAAAGAAGTGAGGAGAGAAAGACTTTATACTTTCTTGTATCGGAAGAAATATTAATACATATGCTCAGACTTTGTGCTCAATATATGTTTTATTCACATTAGATATTTTTTAAGTTAGATCTATGATTTTATTATGTTGGATTCATTTTTATTATTGTCATATGTTCATCATTATTGCTTTATTTGTTTACGCAAGTAAGTTTGACTCTGTTTATTACAAACCCAAAGCAAAAACCTTCTGACCTTTCTCTTTTGGAATTCATTTCTTTTCTTCCTTTAGATCTATTTTCCTCCGTTCCTTCCTTCCTATATTTATGTTCATTGTTTGAACTACCTCTACTGGGATGAGATCCCAAACCCCCTAAAGTTAGAATAGTCTAGATTTGCATAGATTCCTGCTTGATAGAATAGTAATAAACTAGTTTTGCTTTACTGTCTGAAAGAGGGGCTATGCCCTGCACACTGTTGGCTTGTTCCCCCACGATCTGTCTAACTGACAAATTTTGAAACCAATAGTTTTTGGTGACTCCGCTGGCGATTGAACTAAGGAAATAACTAAAAAATATAAAAATCACTATCAGTTTGCAAGTTTTAACTTAAAAAATTATTTTTTTTACAGAAGTGATCAAAACTAAAAATTTTCTTAAGAAAATCCATAGATCTGGACCAGATAGGAGCTTTTAGTTCACTGAGTTTTTTCAAAAAATTTATATTTTTTGTAGATATGAGAATTTTATATTTTCTGATTTTTTTTTCAAAACCTTGCAAAATTCGGTTCAAAGATCCGAAAATCAGCTTTCTAAATTAACCCACCTTTTATCCTTGTTAATTTTTGTCAGAAAACTGCAATTGGTTGTTGTTAAAAGAGGATAAATTTAAACATTAGAAAAGTACATGCTGCTGATTTTTTCTAGAAAAATCAGAAAATCAGCAAGTACAAACAAAATATTGTTGTAGACATACTCTTAATTGTTACAGATCTGAATGGGTACGCTGGCGGGTGAACAATTTACTCGTGGCAAAAGAGCTCATGGATAATTTAACCCAATATTTGAGCTACTTCAAAGTCACAATTTCAATATCACTCCAACATGATTCACATCACTAAGTTCAATGGATCGATTAGCTAGAAGTTCCTCTCCCCCACGAAGAAGCCAACTTTTACAGGGTGCTTTGACATCTATTTGTAGTGCTCTTTTGCTAAGCGAAACCACGCTCCCTACACGAATTCTTTTCCCCGAATTTCAAATGTCAGTACCATGGGGAAATGCCATGGGCCCTCTAACATTACCACAGCCATTTCATGCCCTCCCTCACGGAAACTACAAAAATTTCCTGAAATTTGATGGGAGTGGAAATCAAAGCACGGATGCACATATTGCTGCATTTATTATGTCATGCAATATTCTAGACGTGACTCATGAGGATGTATCTGTATGTCTCTTTCTCGAGACCTTGCAAGGGCCTGCATTAGAGTGGTTCCAACATTTACCAGCTAGATCCATCACCAGTTGGGCTACGTTATGAAGGACATTTGAAGGAAGGTACAAGACTTCAAAAGATGCATTTGAGTTACTGTCAAAGATCACTCACATGAAGAAAGAGGCCAATGAAACCATGCACAATTTTATCACCCGTTTCAATTCACTGATCAACCATGTGCCACCTGCCATGTTGCCAACACTAGAAAATCAAAAGTGTTTCTTTGTGAACGTAATGAGTTCAAGAGTAAGTTTCTTACTTTTACAAGAACATGTACTAACCTTGGTCCTCGCTCAAGCTGTAGCCATTTAGATAGAAGGTAACCTTCTTATATTTGTTGAGTTAAGATGAGAGCCTTCAAAATTAAAGGCTTCAACTTCTTCTCATGCTACCTCATTAGATCCATCATTCCAAAAGATGGCAAATGATTTGCTCTCATTAAAGAAGCAATTGGCTCAAGCATCATCTACTACTCCGTACCAGGATATCCCACAGAGGATCTTCACTCCCAATAATGCCCCCCAAAGGCCGTGTTTGCCTATTACTGCTCCAAGGTTAGTACTTGAGGCCCCTATGGTTAATTCCTTGGTCGATATCGAAGAAGATGAGAAAATTTATGAATAAACTTCATCACAAGGTGAAGATGATCAAGATGTAGGTGAACCGACTGACAACTCTACAATCGGGTATATGAAATTTGAGGATGAAGAATATGATGAAGAAGAAGGTACCAAAGGGTATGCAAGCAGACAATCATATGTTGTTTTCACCCACTCATAAGGAAAAGAAGTAGAAGTTGCTGCTAAAATACAAAAGGAAAAGACTGTATTAAATATGCCTCCAACCATCGCTAATAGAGGTAATCCCCTTCCTGATCAACCTCCTATCAAACCTTTCATAAAGAAATATTTTCCTCGTATCTCTCCTCCAACTCAACCTCCCTCCATTTCCATAAAGACTAGTACCACTCCTCTACCATCGCGAAATGAAGGACTCACTCCTTTGTCCGCGTAACCCTTGGTCACATTTGATATAGTCGATCATGACAAAAGGACCAAGATCCAAATGTATGAAGCTGAGTACCTTCAATCTAACCCCGAGCATCTTCTTAGATTAACCAAGTATATTCAAAGTCAAGCTGACATCTCTCACCCCATTTCTCCAAAAGGAGTTCTTTCCACTCCTCCTGCATCCCACATAAATGTTGCCTCGATGTCTGTGTCAGGTAAAATTGAACCTTTTTATCTGTCCCTCCTGATCAATGGTCATAAACTAAGTAACTACATAATTGATTCTAAAGCAGCTGACAATGTCATGCCAGCAAAGGTTGCCCATGCTTTGGGCCTCACACTCACTAAACCTTTTAGCAGATGTTACTTCGTGGAAACCAAGCAGGTACCATTAATAGGTCAGATCAAGGATGCATAGTTCACATTCATAGAATTCCCTAAGAAAAGAGTAAAAATGACTATTCTCATAGCTGATATTCTAGTGGCATACGAAATATTACTAGGGACGAGTTTTGGCAGAGAAGTTGGTGGATAAATCCATATTGACTGGTTCAAATCCAGAATCCCTGTTAAAGGGGTGATGCAGACATTGGAGCCTGAATCACAAAAGAAATATCTGGTCACTAACTCTAATGACTGCAAGGCCCAAATTCTCTTCGAATCATCAGGGATGGGGAACTACTTCTTTTCCACCGACTCTGATAAGATGGAAGTTATTGTCCAAGAGGAAGATCTCAACAAGATATGGACACTGCAGTTTGATGGCAGTTGTGTAATAAGTGGGTGCGGTGCTGGGGCTGTTCTGATATCTCCTGAAGAGTCGATTTTCCCTCTTTCTTTCAAAATTTAGTTTTTCAATACAAATAACACTGCCGAGTATGAATCTTTTCTACTTGGCATGCATGCTACAAAGGAAAGGGGAATCAAGAAACTAAAAGTATAGGGTGATGTTGAGCTAATGGTTAATTAGGTGAAAGGGGTATACCAAGTAAAGAATGACAGGCTCAGACACTACCGCAACGCAGTGTGGGACAACATCGAGGAGTTTGACACTTTCTAAATAAAATTAGTTCCATGAGCTCAAAATGACATAGCTGATTCTTTGGCCATCTCGGCCTCTCTCATGCTCCCTCACCAAGGGTTAAATACGAACACATATACCATTGAGGTAGTTTTATGCCCGAGTGTGCTAGATAATTCACAACACTGGTAGGTATTCAATGATGAAAATCAGCTTAAAACTTTTATGGAGAAAGATGCTAATTTCAAAGAGCTCCATTTTGATGGATCGACTTCTACGTGTCATGAGTCTCTCATGGGCCAAGCACATGAATCAGTAGAAGGTCACGGCATATGTCAGCTCAAGGGAAATAAGATCTTGAAATGTTTAGTTTCCTTGGAATGATTATTTGATAAGCATGAACATTTTGTCAAGAAAAAGTGACAGGATAACCCTGGCTCTTCTCCAGAAACTGAAACTGTCAATTTAGGTACTACAGAACATCTTCAGTCTGTCAACATTGGGAAGTGTTGTACACCCGAGGAAAAGTGGAATTTTTTCAAATTTTTGAAAAGATATATGGATGTATTGGCATGGTCTTCTGCTGATCTGAAGCCATTTAAGCCTAAGGACATTTAACATGACATCCCGCTAAAGGATGACATCAAACCTTTCCATCAAAAGTAAAGGAACTACAACCACAAAATATCAGGTACCATCTAGGCTTAAATTTAGAAGATACTAGATGCAATAATCATTTTTCCAATTCATCATAGTACTTGGGTTGTAAATATTGTGCCTGTGAAGAAGAAAGATGGCGAGATACGCATATGCATAGAATTTCACAACCTAAACCAGACATCCTTAAAGGACAACTATCCACTGCCCATAATGAATCAAGTTCTGTAGGTAGTAACTTGTTCAAAAATGCTGTCCATGCTTGATGGTTTTTTAGGTTACAATCAGATTGAGGTCACACCTGAAGACCAATTCAAAACAACATTCACCACTCCTTGGGGCACCTTCACCTACAATAGGATGCCATTCAATTTAACCAATGTTGGTGTCACCTTCCAACAAGTGATGGAATTCACGTTCAAAGGTATAATGGGAAAGGTCATCATAGTTTACCTAGATGACTTAACCATGTTCTCTAAAAAATGAAGTGATCACTGTGATCATTTGGAGTAAGTATTGATTAGATGTCGAGAACATGAAATTTATCTAAACCCTAAGAAGTCAGTTTTTGGGGTCGTTGAAGAAAAATTGCTAGGACACATTGTCAGTAAAGAAGGGACAAAGATAGATGTCAAAAGAGTCAAGGTTATTTAGATCCTTACCTTTCCCACAAGCAAAACTGGCATTCACTCTTTCTTCAGAAAAGTAAATTTTCTCAGATGCTTTGTTCCTGATTTTTCTGAGAAGACTCGTCACATATCCAATATGATGAAAGGGTCACAAACATTCTGATGGAGTGAAGAAGGCAAGACGTCATTCAAGGATATAAAATCCTTCGTCACTCATGCACCGGTCCTAGTATGTCCTGACTTCTCCAAGGATTTCATCATGTACAGGCATGCGTCCATGCATATTGTATCGACTATCTTAATGCATAAGAACTCTTAGGATGTTGAATCCTTGATTGCTTTCATGAGCTCTCCTCTAAAGCCTCATGAACTGAAGATGTCACAATTATAAAAACACACCTTCACTGTGGTAAAAGTAGTCAAAAGTTTTTGCTACTACATACTGAATTCTCATATAGTAGTGCTAGTTCCAGAAATGACTATTAAGTCTATCCTAACTCAATGGCAGTTAGGGAGATTACAAGGGAATTTTATTGCAAAGGTCCAAGAATATGATCTAGACATCAAACCAACCAAGTTGGTAAGGGGTAAGGGCCTGTGTCAGCTAATGGCTGAGAATAAAGACTCAAAAGTACCTAAGGAGCAAGCTGCTCATGTTGATGAAGAACAAAATGAGTTGGAGAAAATAGATTATTTACCCATGGTTCTATTTGTCGCAACCACCGAGGAATGGTATTCTAACATTGCATTATTTCTCACCTATGGAGAGTGTTCAACTCATCTAATCACTAAGGAAAAGTGAGCAGTTAAGCTTAGAGCCACACGATATGTCATATGGGATGATAGATTGTATAAACGTGAAATTGACAACGTTTTTCTGCAGTGTGTTGATAAGCCGCAACAGATAAGATTGTTAAAAAGTTTTCACAATTCAGCCTGTGGTGGTCACTTCTCCTCATCCGTGATAGCACATAAGATCATTCCGGCCAGGTACTATTAGTCGATTGCTATTTTAGGATGCAGTTGCCTGGGTAGCAAAATGTGAAATTTGTCAACAGTTTGTTGGAAAACCAAAGTTGGCTATATTTCCTCTCAGGCTTGTCATTATTGATGAACCATTCCAGTAATGGGGAATTTATTTCATTGGAGCACTCAATCCTCAATTGATTACTAGACATAGTTACATCCTAATAGCGATGGATTACTTCATGAAATGGGTGGAAGCTATACCTATCAAACATGCCACTTCTGAAGTTGTTTGCAACTTCATCAAGGAAAATATTATCATGAGGTTTGGCATTCCACACAAAATCATTGCTGACAACGCTTCCAACTTCCCTTCATGAGAAGTTATTAGTTTTTACTAAGGGTATGGGACAACCTTGGCTCATGTCTCTGATTACTATCCTCAGGGAAATGGTCAGGAAGAATCTAGCAATAAGAACCTGGTAACCATCATACGAAAGCTAGTTGATGAGAACCAACAATCCTGGCACAAGTCATTATATGATGCCTTATGGGAAGATTGTATCACTCCAAAGAGATCTCTCGGCATGTCACCTTTCCAGGTGTTGTATGGGACCGATGCTGAAATCCATATCTCTGCAGAACTCCATGCTCTACGCTTGGCTCGAGCAATTGAAGATGAAAATTTTCAAAATTCTCTTAAAAAGAGGAATATGTACCTAACGGAAATTGAAGAAAAGTGAGTGAAAGTGGTCAAAAAGATCACTGAACATCACAATCAAGTCAAGAGGTTGTTTGACAATAAATCTAGGCAGAGAGATTTCCAGGTAGGGGATCTTGTCCTTCTATGGGACAAATGAAGAAAACCAAAGGGTATGAATGGAAAGTTTGATTCTCTTTGGAGAGGGCCATATAAAATAAAAAAACTCAATGGAGAGAATAGTTTCTATCTCTCATATCTGGATGGAACTGAGCTCTCACTTCCCTACATCGGGTAGCACCTAAATATCTTCAGGAAGTAGAGCTTGCTCTCTACTTTGTACAAATTAATTTTTTCTTGTGTTTGATTTTGTCATGTGTTTTCTTTATGTTTGTTGTGTGTTCCCTTTCTTCCCTTTTTGGTAGCCCTTGTTTTTGACTCTTTGTAACCCAATGGATAGGCACGTAGAAATGTGGTATTCTCTACGCCTAAGTTTCACTTAAGGATAGTCCCCAGAAAGAGCTAGTTGTTGTCCTGTGAAATTGACAAGGGTAATTTTGCAGATAACCATACCAAAATTCTGTTTTGGTCCCCTCATAAGGTCTATTAACATTCAAAATGGCCCAAAAATTCCCTTCTGAAAGTCAATTTTTAAAGAACTTATCCATTTTTAGCCTTTTTGAACTGGGTGCAAGAATTGAAATGTCGACACATCAAAATGTGCACCCCCTTTTTCCCTTTGGTGCTGAAATCCTTATGTTGACATCTCCAAATGTGTAGTTAAGGCACTGACACTTTTATGTCAACACTAACCAACTTGCACCAAGGTACATGCAAACCCCTGTCAACATCCTAAAAATGACACCAAAGAAAAGTGGGTGGGGTAATAAATGCCAATTTTTCTATATATATGTGATTAGCACCTGTGATTTTCACTATTTGAAAATTGTGAGAAATATTCCTCTATGCTTTTTAGCTATCCTTGTCATGCCCGTGTTTTGCTTTTCAAGTTTGTGGACCCCAAGATCATCCTTCATTCTTTATTAAACTTGGTAAGTGGATTTTATCACTATTATTGTTGTTTGTGGTTTTGTTTCTTAGTTGTTGGTGGTTTTAGGATTGTTATAAAAAGTTAAATCTAAAAATGAATAAACTAACACTCAGTAAACATCTGGAAAACTACCTTATCTATCCTTCCAGATCTAAAAATCTGGAAAGGATCTACCTCTGAATAAACCATTCTTTATATCTTCTTACTGTCTTGCTGTAAATCCCACAAACCCTCTCTTTGTTATTTTACAAAATCAAAAAGAGAGAGAAATCTAAGAAGTTATAAAGAAAATGCAAAAATCATTTATCCTTTGGTGCACTTTTTTTACACGTTGCACTCCCCACAGTCACGCATTGGCGCATTGTCCCTGCATGTAACATGTCCCTCCCCCATGCCCAGTATAACACTTAACAAATCTCATAGAGGCACAGGTGCATCCTGACCAACATCAACATTCGATGTTGTGTCCTCCAAATATGTGCCCAACTATTTTCCTTTGGCGTGTTGAGCTCATTTGAAACACACTCCAAAATTGCACCTTGGACGCAATGAAAAGCCATACAACACCATCTTTTACAGTGCCCAGTTGAAGCAATTTCCTAAGGCACTAGCGCATGAACCTTAACACCAACACTGCATGTTGTGTGTCATAAACTAGTGCCCCTCACCTTTCTCCTTAGCAAAAAAACCTTTTATGAAACACTCTACAAAAGTGTGGCCCTCTATAACCCTTTGGCATGGCTTTTCCCCTATCAACACAGGCACACCTTTTTGCATGTTGACATCCCCAAAAGTGCACCTAGCCTTTTTAAGCCTCTGCAGCATGCTATGAACTCGCGCCTTGCACCCTAAGCCTTATAATTTCTCTTTCTTCTTTCTACAAGCTTTCATTATGGATAACTTGAAGGTTGACATGCATCTTCTGTGTTGGACCTCTTTGATTCTCCTTGCAGAACAAAAAAAACTATCCTTGAGTCCACATATGTCTTCATCAAGCAAAAAGCCAACCGAGTCTAAAGGTAAAGCTAAGTTGATAGAAGAAGAGATGAAATATAAATACCAGAAGGTCAAGATTCCTGACTCATACGTAGAGAGTGATCTTGACATCAGAGACTCCGATCTCAGGCACATCGATATGGAAGAATTCTGGGAAAGAACCAACCAGGCCACTAATGGTCCCTGGATGAACAAACTAGTACGAAGTGGATTGCACTTTGCAACTGGGCTACCAGTAAGTGCTATTGATAATGAGGTCATCATGTTGGTGGCTCGATGCTATAACAAGGACAAAAGATGTGTCGAGGATAAATAAGGAAAGACGGTCATCAACCTAACTGCTTGTCACTTTGAAATAACCCTGGGCATCCCTCATCATAGGCACCACGTCACCATCAGCCTAGAAGACTACAAAAAGGCATGGGACGACAATGAAGACAAATTTATTCAAATAATGAATGAACTATATCTTAAGAACAAAAATTCGGTGAGCTGATGGCCACAGACCATCCACCACAGTGACTTCAATGAGGATCTGAGTGATACAATCACCTTCTGGAGAAGAGTATATGGTCTTCTTGATGCTCATCATTTCCATAAATGGATGCCGAGGTACTTAGAGACCATGAGTAAGAATGTGCCTGAGCAGTGTTTTTGTTGGGGGAAATCATCAGCGACACCATCTCCCAGCATCTTCAACAGGTCATGACAACTGGGAAGTTCTATATGAATTCCTATGTTGTGTACACTTCAGCATCAACAAGATATTTTGTAGGCCTGACATGAAATGGGGTATGGACTTAGCTCATAATATATGAATACTACCCAGAGCTAAGGCTCGAGAACAACATCCCTCAATTCTCAAAAATGAATGATGCCTTCTTCTATGAGGTGATCTACCTATTAAGGCCAAATATGAGGCATGGTTGAACTAGCTCGAGTGTGGTCACTGTCACAAAGAAGTGGGGAGCATTATTCACACATTTTCCCACATTTAGCTATCTCAGGGAGGTGAATTTTCAAGGTGAACCGACCAAGCTATTAAGGTATTTAGGACCAAGGCTGATTCTCTTAGAGTTTTCAAGGTAACTAATCACATATCATGAGAGATGCACGAAGAGAAAGAAGGGAGGAACTCCATTCCCCCTTACAGTGGGCCGATACACTTGTACCACACTGGCCAAGGCATGGGAAATGTATGCTGAGCTTGAATTTCTGAACCTAAAGCACAACTTCCTAGCTAGGCCTTCTTTTGATTGCCGAGGTTGCCTCCCAAATGTAAAAATTGATCCTATTCATGTCCCTGATATTGAGGACATCTACATCAACCTGACACGTGAAATAGATATCAGGTGGAAGGATTAATCAATGATGGCTCTAGAAGAAATCAAACATTATGGCATGGCCATCATTCCAAAAGGATTCCAAGAGCCTGATCAAGAAATTGATCAAGTTTACCTTAACACAGATGGGGATTATTGGCCATTCATACAAATTGATAGGGCTAAGGCACCAAAGACCATTCAGGAAAGAGTCAAGCACACATTGCAGCACACCAAACATTGGTGCAAAAAAAATGGTCTCACCTACCTCAGGGTAGATTTCACTATTTCTCCTTCAAGGAGAGCACCTCCAAGGCTTGCCCAAGTGCCGAAAGGAAAAGGGAAAGAGAAGGAGGGAGAATCAAGAAAAGAAGAAGCTCCTGAAATCCCTCCTACTACTTCTGAGAAGCAAGTGTTTGACCTAGTGTCTCTAGGAAAAGAAGAAGAGACCATCGAAGTCTCAACGGATACATCCACTTAGGATGTGGTCACATCTACAACCAATGAGGTACCTATATGATTGAAAAGTGACAAGTGAGCATGGGAATCTACAAGCAAGTCTTCCTCGCACCTAACCTCCTGAGGTCATGCCGAGATAGCTGGTGGGGATGGACTATGCGTGGGATATAGAAAAGCTAGTTAGGTAATCTTATATCTTCGACATACACTAATGGAATATGCGAATCTAAGGCAAAGAAGGCCCTCCTAACTTGAACTGGTGTGATAGATCAGTCAGTGAGGATGACTATTTGAAGGCTCCAATCAATATTAAGCTCTGGCATAATCCAGTCTATAGGTTGTGGGATATGGGAGAATGACTTGGGATTGTTTCGTGTATATCTCCAGATAGGGTCATAGGATGGATGATGGATATAGTGGACTCTACGGGTGATTCTCCGGTCTAGTCCAGAAATCCTTAGCTTCGTTAGCTACTATATCCAACAAGGATAACTGTGTGATGATGATAGGTGGAAGTGGAGTGGATTTGAATACTAATGTACGTAAGCCAACGTCAACATCGGATTGACCTGTGGGCTCGTTGGGTTATGGGATTTGTGGATCACAATCATAGATTCATGGTTATTGTGAACCTGCTATGGTCATGTGTGAAATAAGTCCCTAATCCATAATATCCAATAGTCATATGCCTTTTTGGCCTCTATGTTTATAACTACAAGTTGTGCAATCTTCTCAGAGTACCTTACAGGTGTTCTGGCAACCTGAATTCTTAAGCTAGTGTATATGTCAGTGAGAATGTCTCATGCATCTAGCTATGGGACCAAAGGGTTACAATCGAACGTTTTCTGTCTTTCAATCCTTTCTACAGTCATGTAGATTTTTATCTAGGGTAATCTTTAGTTTGGCTGGTTTGACCAAAATGTGTGTGCTTGGTCGTGTTCTATGTTTAATCCTCTTAACTGTGAGCTGATCTGTTGTAAGTCTATTGTTGTTCGAAAGACTTGGATTCTAAGATTTTGATCTATATTAGCTATTGCTATAAAAAGATTGGGTTGAGGTATGATTGGATTGAATACGTATTATCTGGGCTCTCTAGGTCCCATGATTGTCATGCAAAACAAACAATGTAAATCTAACTGTAGCAGAGTAAAATTAACTATATAAAGTATATCTATGACATATATAACTTCTCTATTTTTGTATTTTTGATGAAATATTGAACAGAATTGAAAGAGAAATTATTTAAAATATCTACAAGTTAACAACTAAACTAATAACAAAATTAAAACAAATAAAGTAGCTGAGTATAACGACTTGCCTGTGCAGATGTAAATCTATTCTAAATAACAAGATAACTGATCTAATCTATTTTAAAGACTCTCGATCCTACCTCAGAAGTGAGGATTGGATCATAGTTTCTCAGAAACTATCAATCCCCATAGCTTCCCCAGCAATATTGAAAGTGAGATTAACTGAAATGAAATGATTGACTACTCTATTTGATATGTTTTAACTAGAACTTTGAAAGCTTGAACCTGGATTTTGTAGAACAGTGGCGAATCCTAGTTGTTTGTGGATTTTTCCCCTCAGTATGGTCTCCTCATTGTTTCATGCTCACGTGAATCTAGAAAAGCATGTGTTGTTAGCATCAACAGAAGTTGGTATTGAAATAACGACAACTTAGGATACAGACTGAATATAATGTGAGTAGGAGAGGAATAGCGCAAGAGAATAGAGCTTGGCGTATGTAATTCCTAGTGGGATTTATTGTGAGTCATACAACATAAAACATCCAGAACCTGAAACTATCTTGCTTGATGAACAAGACCTGCAACTTTAATGGCTTCCTATTGAAAATCAAACTATCCTATTCCAATAAATTTCATGAAATATTAACTACACTAGCACAAGAAGATTATGTGGCTTCCTAACAGCTAAACAACACTAACCATGCATACAACAAATGAAACTATGAATCCTAAGTAAAATTGAAAGGCTAAGATATTGAAATGAGAAATTGAGAGGTAAATTTGAGGGGCCATTTGCTTGAGCACAAGCCAGCTATTTATAGAATCCCATTTACCTAAAGGTGAAAACCAATTTGATCTGTTAAACCATAAACAATGTAAAAATAGTATTCCAAGGAACCAAAATCATAAATAAAAGCAAAGACGGTGAAAAAAAGCTAGTAAACGTTAAATTTTTATGAGTCATGTTAAAAATAACATTTTGGAAAATGCGTGAAGGACCTCCACCCTAAGCAAGGCAGCGATTACAGGACCACCACCCAGGAAGGGCGGTGGTTTTGTCACTGAAGACTGAAAAGAAAAGGAAAAGAGGTGGAAGGAAAAATTAAAGCATGCAGGGGATAAGTGGGGCATGTAGGATGTTAATGCATACTTGGAGATCTTTTCTGGATCCTGAACACCTTGCGAGGAGACCTATATCATCATTGGGGCACATGTAACGTTGTTCCGGTAGTGCAGGACCCTACAATTTTTGGTATGTACATATTTCCCCCTCAGAGAAGCATTTTAGCCATGAAGAGGCATAAAACAGTGGGTCCAAGTATGGAGGTCCCGAAATGGGAAGTAAGAAATTATACCTGATACACCCGTGTGTCAAAATGATGCCCTCCGAGATTCCCGCTACCTGCAAAATGAAAAGAGGAATCAAGTGCAGATAGACAAATTAGATTAGAAAATAAATACTAAAATAATATGAAATGAGGACGTACCATTTGTGCAGGGATAGGAACTTACCTCTGTTGGCACTCCAAACCTGTGAAAAAGGGGCATTCAAAACAAGTCAGGATGCTATATATGTAAAAGTGGGCCCATTTTCCTGTTCATTTACGTATGTCGATTTGATTGATTTTGAGCTCTAGGACCCATGGTGAGGGTTTCTGACGCGAGTATAGTCAAAATGTTCAGGATGAGATTGTGATCATGCCTCCATGAGTGAAACACCGACCCACAAGATCTTAGGTTATTTTTTCTCGATTTACCATTTTTATCCCCAAAATGTTAGGATGGTGAAATATTTGTCATGGGGGGATTATTTTTCAAAATTTTAGTTTTAATAGGGTCACTTAGGGGGGGCACCTAATGGGTAGGCTTTGTTTTGGTCAAAATAGTCTTTATTTTGTGTTTTTAGGCATTTTTAGGGCACGTGACCCGCATTGAAATTTGGGACACGACCGCTTCCCTGAGTAGGGTGATGGTTACACAACACCTTCCTGATAAGGGCAGCGGTTACAAGACCACCACCTTTAAGGTGGTGATTACGGAACCACCACCCTACTCAGGGTGGTGGTCCTTCACAGAATGCATAAACAACACTTATTTGAATTTTTTTTTTTGCATTTCTAGCATTCTTATATGTTTTCATGATTTTTCTAATGTCGTTTGAATACTAAATTACTCTATTTTGTGTGTTTTTGGGTGTATGAAGGCGAAGGAGGAGTATATCTGATGGATCTGAGAGAGAGAGTGTGATTAGCTTCCTATAGTATTGGATGCCCTTTCTCAGGATGAGTAGGACACTCTTCAGAGGGCCAGTATATTGCATATATCACAGGTCCTGCATGTTACACCTTCCAGTCACATACTTTGTGACTTGTTTTCATATTGGGATGCTAATCGGAATACTTTCTGATTTCCAGGAGTCAGAGGTGAGTGGACCATTACTTTGGAGGATGTTTACCGCATCTTGGGGGTCCCGATCATCGAGAGACGACTCAAACTTGAGACAGTAGGTTCACGGGATCAGATAACATAATGGGCTTCATATATGGGAGATGCAGTTATCTCCACTGGTTCAAAGAAGGGGGTGATGGTTCGATCTATTCCTAGCCTGCCTATCCCCTTGATTCACCAGGACATTATGGGGATCCTTGCCTTGAGATTGATCGGGGACAATGGAGGAGACACTTTACTTTATTGCTAGTCCCCCATCATTACACAGATTGAGGGACATGGCCGGATTTATGCTTGGGGAGCCAACATTCTTGGGACCACTTATCATGATTTGTACTAGGTGGTTTGTTTACAGGGGCATTCCTTGAGCCATCTAACCCTGGTTATGAGCGTTTCATCCCCTATGGGAGAGGTGTAGAGGTGGGAGATCCTGGAGTTGTGAGGGCAGCCAGATGGATAGATATGTTGGTGCTCAGAGCACTCCACCAGCCAATCACCTCCTTAACCACTGATGACATGGAGGCCACACCCTATTAGGCCATGGTAGGGTTATGGGGTGAGGAGGCTCTTACTTTGATCTCTTGCTCCACCACAGAGCAGCTTGTGGACAGGACAGGGAAGGTGGAGATACATCCTTTTGGTCGAGTGCCTTAGCAGTTTGGCCTTCCTTATGTGGGTATGCTTCCTCCAGTGGTACATGTATACAGATCAGTCTGGGAGGCTAGAGGAGGTCCTAGAGTCTGGAATTGGATAGTTGTTACTCTTGGTGTCCCCATTGCAGCTAGGAGGGTATTATGCACTCGAGGGAGAGCCAATGCTCCTCAAGAACCCTTACTTCAGATTACCACCAGTCCCGCACATAGTAGCGATGAACCCATTAATGTAGAATCTAAGTTCGAGGAGTTCACAGGGGGAGAGATGGAGGAGGAGACCGAGGCTAAGGTCAGTGAGTCATGCGGAGAGGAGGACAACAATCCTAAGTGGCATGACACTCAAGATATCTTCCAGGAAGAGATGGTGACCCTAGCTTTAGAGGAGCCACTTTCTTAGGGCTTGGGCAGAGAGGATGAGTCTGTAGTAGGACGTTATATGGCCCCAGGCACATGAGGAGCACAACAGTTAGTGGTGGCATCTGTGGCAGGTGCTGACCCTAGAGATCCATCTTGGAGGCCCAGAGATCTGAGTGAGTTATCATCCTTCCTTTTAATCTTTTTTTTTAGCTATGATTGTCCTAGTTGCTATCTCTCCTTTTATTTACTCTTATTTTTATCTTTTTAGTATTTATAATTTGTTTTCTCCTTTGCTTGAAGAGATTGTTGACGAGTGGCGAGACCTGATTCATCGGGTATGCACTGATACCCTAATGATCACCATGGACAAGACCCGCGCGGAGCTATCCATGGATGTAGGGGAGCCCTTAGCAGTCAGTAGGCATACTGAAATTTTTTCCCCTATCTAGCATGTGGCTAGGATGGTGTCTACCCTCTGTACCAAGTTGGTAGGATACAGGACAGCAGAGCGCCTGATGAGGAGTCACTCTCATGGTGAGGCCATAGCTGCTCCTCAAGATCGTGAGCCCTCCATGCACTCAGAGCGCCAGCGTAGCCAGAGCCCTAGACATGGGTGTACACCTTCAGAGGGGTATCATAAGGGTTGAGAAGCCACTTGGCTCTCTTAGATTATTTGTATGATGTAATTTGTATTTCCCGGGCTCTTTGAGCATTTTGACCATGCTTAGCACATGATGGCATTGTACAGGAAACGTTAATTATATATAAGGATATTATTTTTGGATTATGCTTTTGGTATCTATGTTTTTATGATTCATTTTTATATTCTTTTTAGAATGTATGCAATGGAGAACAAATGATACAAGTGCTTTCTTTCTTTTTATATTTCGGGATGTTGATATATGATAATGTAGACATAATGTGATTTTGAAATTTAGTTTCTATAAGAAATTGTTTGGTACTTCATATTTGTTTTGACAAAATGAGATGATAAACTAGTATGATGAGTAGATGGACTTTCCCCATTCCTAACTCCACGCAACTAGTAAGATGTGAGGGCTCATCATCGAGAGCTAGAAAGGGCACAAGCTATGAAATTTGTTGAATGATAGTGATGAGAGATAGACAAATATTTGGCGGAATCAAATTAGGATGCTACAAACCTACTCTACTCAACAGACTCCATAGTTTTAGAAGGCTACTTGCTTTGTGGTTTATCTATACTTAGATCCATAGATGGCCACATGGTAGATAAAATCTGGTTTTTGGGGTTTTGAGCTCTCTTGGAATTTTGGACATTTGATTCATTTGTTTTTGAATCAAGATTTCAAAGGTTTATTTTAATTGTTTTCTTATGACCTTCAAAATTTATTTTTCAAGAGGACCCCCTACACCTTGTCCCATGCTACTCGTAAGAAGCATGGGCTTATCACCATGGACAAGGTACAGGTGAGTAAGGGCATTCCCATCCTTTCCCAAACCTACATCACTAGTAAGAGACACAAGCTCATCACCGAAGGTTGGTTGGGTAAGGAAATGTGTAAAATAAAATTTTCTATTTAATTTATGTTTGATTTATATATTTGAGCAAAATGTCAGTATGTTCTTATTTCCAAAGAGATATGCGTACGGGATAGCTGTGAAACTATAAAGCTTCTATAACAGACCATAGGTAAGACACATATCCTAGGGAGAAACCAAAAGTGAGAACAAGCATGCAGACCTTGGTATGGTTACCGTTAAGATTTTGTCATATCTAGCTTTGTATGGATGAAATGATTCTGAAATGGTGATGATGTTATGAAAATGAAGAAGTATGATTGGAATGCTAATGCCAATACCATCAGAATTTTGTAATGAATTACTTTGAGAATAAGTTCCTTGATCACAAATTTGTATGAAACAGGTGGACAAAATGAACCTAACTACATGAAGATGCAATGTAGATATAATTATACAAATAGTGCTAGTCGCTTATGCATAGAATTTTTTAAGGTGTAGGGAATTGATAGTTTCACCAAATTCCTCACTTTCTAGTGTACATAAGAGATATGCACAATTTCCATAGTCTTTTGTGACTTGGTATGGGCCGAAATTTCCTTCCTTTGCCAGTTTTTTTATCGATCTAGTTGTCTAGTATTAGAACTAGATCTCCTTCATATATATCTCATTCATAGACCTTTTTATTATGCTACTGGCACATCCAGTCAACATAGACTCTATTCCATTGTTCAGCATCTAGCCTGGCCTCATCTAGGCTTCTAGTTGAGAGATACGTGCTTCTCTATAAGCTTCTTCATCCAGAATCCCTTGTAGTGAGATACAGAAACTAGGCATTTCAACCTCAAGTGGGAGAACTACTACTCTGAATACAATTGAGAAAGGAGTTGCTCCTGTGGGTGTTCTTATTGAGGTTTGGTGGGCCCACAAGGATGGGTATAACTTTAAATGCCAATCTTGTTTATTTTCTTTTACTTTTTAAAGGAGAATAGCTTTTAATGTCTTGTTTGTTGCTTCAGCCTGTCCGTTGGCTTGAGGGTAATATAGGGAGGCTGTATGATGGCTTATTTTAAATTTATTACATAATTCATGAACCTCATAATTCTTAAAAGAAGTTCCATTATCTGAGATAATGATTTTTGGGACACCGTATTTGTAAATGATCTAGTTCAAAATGAACTTGGCGATCACGGCACCTAGTACAGTGGTAAGAGGCATAACCTCAACCCCTTTGGTAAAATACTTGGTGGCCATGATTAAGAAGTTATGGCCATCTGTAGATGAGGGAGATAATTTCCCTATCAAATCTAGGCCCCATGTAGAAAAGGGCCATAGAGTTGCGATTGGTTGTAGAGCTTGTGCCGATATGTGAATCTTGTGGAAAAATTCTTGGCATTTATGACATTTACATACAAACTCTACTGGTCATGCTCTAGAGTGGGCCAGAAATAGCCCATCTGATGTATTTTGCAAGCGGTGGTGTGACCACCAAAGTGGCCTCCACATATTTCACTATGAGATTCATAGAGAATCTTCTTGGATTCTTTTGTGTCAACACACCTTAGCAGCATTCCATCAAAATCCTTACGATAGAGCACTTGTTCTATAATAACCTATTTAGCCACGATAATGCGTAACCGCCTTCTTTGTTGCAGTGTAGCACCTTCTAGATATGCATGGCCCATAATATAATTAATAATATCAATATACCATGGACATTCATAGATGGGAGGTCTAGTTTCGACGTAGTATATGCATTCATCGGGAAAGTCCAGATCTACTAGATCTCCTCCATCTAATGGGTTATCAACTAACCAATCCACAATGATTTGTCCCTTAACAGAGTTCTAATTTACAAATGTTAATTCAAATTCACCCATTAAAGTTATAAAGCATCCAACCTTTTTAGACAAGGACCCTTGTATGAGGAAAGTTCATAAATGGTCTATTTTTACAATGACCCTTGTTTCTTGATTTAGCATGTAATGTCTTAAGCGTTTAGTTATGAAGACTATGGCAAGGCATTCTCGTTCTGCTTGCGTATAACCTGTTTCATAATCGAGCAATGTGTGGCTAATAAAATATATTTCATGTTCTCTTTTGTCATCATCTTCTTGAGCTAGCATGCAGGCTAGCGAGACATTGGTAGCTCGCGAATATAAGATTAAAGGGCGGTCTAGCTTAGGAGGCATTAGTGTAGGTGGTAACAACAAGAAACACTTAACTGCTTCAAAATCCTCATTGCAGTCTTCGGTCCAATCGATACTGTACTCTTTCTTGAGTAGATTGTTGATTGGATGAATGGAAAATCTTAAATCTAGGATGAATCTTCAAATTACACCGATTTTCCCAAGAAACGACCTGATTCCAGATTCATCCGATGGTGGGATCATTTCAAGAATAGCCCAAATTTTAGCTAGGTCTACATCGATCCCTCGTGACGATATAATGTAACCTAGGAGCTTCCCTCATGTCACACCAAATACACATTTTTCTAGGTTTAGTGTGACTCCATATTCTATTAAACATGGAAGAATAATGCAGAGAACTTCCGAATGATCACAACACTTCTTGGATTTGGCCAAAAAGTCGTCTATGTAGGATTCCACTATTTTGTGAATAAGATCATGAAATATATATGTCATTGCTTGCTGGTATGTAGCGCCAGTGTTCTTGAGTCCAAATGGCATAACAACATAGCAATAAGTTCCCCAAGGAGTTATAAATGTGGTTTTGGCTTGGTCTTGTTTGGATATTCTGATTTTATTGTATCCTGAGAATCCATCCATGAGAGACAAAAGTTCAAACCCAGATGTTGCATCAACGATGAAGTCAATGAATGGTAATGGGAAGTTTTCCTTAGGGCATGCTTTGTTAATGTCTCAGAAATCTATGCAAATGCGTATCTTCCCATTATTTTTGAGAATGGGAATGATATTAGATATCCACTGAGAATAATCAACTGGCTTGATGAATCCTACTTGGAGGAGTTTCATTATTTCTTCTTTCACCATGAGAGCCACCTTGGGTTTCATTGGCCTTGATTTTTTTTTAACTGGCTTTGCATCTGATTTGGTGACAAGGTTGTGTACTGCGATGTGTGGTGTAACCCCTGTAATTTATTTATAATTAAATGTGAAAGCCTTCTGATGTTCTTTGAGTATTCGATTGTGTATTTCTATTTCTTCTGGAGCTAACAAAGATCCTAGTTTTAATATCTCTGGTTCATCCTCTGTTCCGATGTTAATATTAATCATTTCTTTGATTAAAGAAGCATTACCTTCTTCAAACTCAGGTGGGGCTGGAGGTAGTTTTAGATCTTCTCCATTCTCTACCATGTATATGTTGAGTTCTTTTTGTGGGGGAAGCTCTATCATGGGATTCCCAAAGTAGGAAGATGAATGTGGGATTAAGTAAAAATCTACCACATGATGGGTGAGATGTAATGCTGCATAGGAATTTAAGTAATCAAGAGTAGCTCTATCACTATCAACGTGATCCACGCTAGTAGATTTGTTCTCAGATATGTTTGTTAAAAGTGGGTTTGACACTTTCTTGAATAATGGTTCAGTGCGAAGGGATACTATGAAATGGGTGTCCTCTAACTCACTGCTTGTAGTGAAACGTGAAGCTGAGGTTGCTATCGAATCTATGAGAATATTTTTTTTTCGCAAGATCATTTCAATTGATATGAAGTCAAACTCTTTGCTCAATTCTAATACTACTATTTTGTATAGCTGTAAGTGTTCAGCTCTGGTCTCATACACCTCAAAGAATTGGTTTTCTACTAATTGAGAATCTCCTAACACCCTGATGTCATTAACACCAAGCCTTTTAGCTAGGATGAGGCCAAGGAGGAGGGCTTCGTATTCAATGCCATTGTTTGTACATTCAAAGTTTAATTTAAAGGTGAATGGTAAGATCTTTCCTTCGGGAAAATTAAAGATCACACCTGCCCCAGCCCCATAATGACATCTAGTTCCATCGAAATGGAGATTCCAATATTTAGTTGGGAAGATGGACATAGGGACATTTGCTACATAAATTTCTTCGGTTTTGATTACTTCTACCATGCAAAGATCCTCTGTTGGAAGAGAACCAACACCTATGGTATATCCCATGCCTACAGAATCAGATGGTAGGAAAATTGGTAGATCCTATTCTACCAATTTGACAATATTCGTAGTAGTTCCTAATGATACTGTTTCGAAAATGTTAACCTCATCCTTAAGGGATGGGATATTCTTGACTAGACTCATAGTTTCTAGTTATGTTGTAGGTAACAACTTTTCATCTGGTTTCACGTCGGTTGGTTTATTAAGTTGGTTTGTTGGGAGTTCAAACTCAGAGTGAACGCCTGGCCTTGTCTTTAAGTCAGCTAGGTGTATATCAAATGGTTTTGGATCACCTTTGGCTACGAATACCTTTCCTAAGTGTAAGAATCTTACTTCTTGGAATAATGTAGAAGGGATTGCCTTCATACGGTGTATCCACAGTTGGTTGAGGATCATATTATAGTTGGTTTCTTGATCTATAATATAAAACTCAGTTAGAATTTTTTTGGGTCCTAAGGTGACTGGTAGTATTATAGTCCCAATTGACATGGCTTTAAGGCTATCATAGCCTCTTAGTGTATTATGAGTCGTGGAACAATTTGTTTCTCCATACCTTAGATTTTGAGGGAAAGAGAAGGGGACTATGTTAACTACTACCCCATTGTCAACCATTACACATTTAACGTAATTGTTATAAACCCACACTTGCAAATGTAAGGTTGGATCACCTATGCATGCAATCTCAGTGTCTATTGACTTTTTGTTTACTTCGAATATAAACTCGGTATCCCTATCTGGCTGCCCCGGAGGGTGGATATCAAAGTCTATATGGTTTACCTATGTTTTGGGAGGTGGAGTGATGTTAATTAAATGACCTAAACCTAATGCTTCTAAGAGAGCAGCCCTGTGGGTAGAATAGTTCTTCAATAAATCCAAAAAGGAGATATGAGAGAAGGTCTTTGTTAGGTCATTAATTAAATCATAGGCACCTACAGGTTTTACTAATATTTGTTGGATGCTATTTGCCTCTAGCGGGTAACTTGGATTTGGCTGAGAGGAATACTCTTGTGTCCTTGTTATAGCTTATACGTGTAGTTTAGTATCTAACTCCACTAAAATGACTATCTTGGGTCATGGCTGACTCCCTAATTGTGGTGAAACTGGTGGGTTTAGTGAAGTCAAGGCTTCATGATCATTGTTTCCTACCATTACGCTCTTATTCGTCCCATTTGGATTTAATTTTTTTTATCGTGATTTGGGAGTAGATTGTTGAAGATCTTTAGGGGTGAATTTTGAGGGGAAAGTGCCCCTGTAAAAGTATTTGGCACTGGTGATGCAGGATCTGCCAGGAACATATCTACGAAAAGTTGTATTTGTTCCTCTGGCAAGCGTTGCATGAACTTATTGTAATCGCGGCAAGTCCTAGTGTCATGGCCTCAAATTTTGTGGAAACCACAATATGAGTTAGGATTCTAATTTCTAAGTTGTTGGTTTGATGCATATTGAAGACCGAAAAGAAAAGGAAAAGAGGGGGAAGGAAAAAGCAAAGCACGAAGGGGCTAAGCGGGGCATGTGGGATGTTAATGCATACTTGGAGAGATTTTTCGGATCTCGAACACCTTGCGAGGAGACCTGTATCATCATTGGGGCACGTGTAACATTATTCTGGCAGTGTAGCACCCTATTATTTTGGGTACGTATAGTACCCACCATTCCCTCTTCCACTCCTTCTCCTCCCCCTATTATCAAAACATATATCCTAATGGATGTTTCTTCTTCTCTCCCTTCCTCTCTTCCATCTCCCACCTCTTCCATCTTCTCCTCTCTCATGGATCTATCACCTAGTGTTCCCTCCATCCCATTACAGATCCCTTCCACCTCCATGACCTTTTATTCCCTTGTAGTAACTCTAGGCCCTATAAGCAGTAGCAGGTTAGACTACTTGTTGATGCCACCACCAAGTTTCTCAACGTTCTTCCCTACGGCCTCTTCGGTTGCTTCCCCTTTCACTCCCATTTCTTCTTCCATTCCCTCTACCCCGTCTCCCATAAGTCCAAGCTGGATTTCTAACCATCTGGGTCAGCTCAAGAGAAAGTTCCCATAGCTCCCATGGACTTCTCTGTCATTCTGAAGAAGGGACCAAAGAAGCAGAAATTGATAACTCGCTTTTCAAAAAGCACTTCAGGAGAGAGGGTCATGGAGATTGAATATCCTAATCCCACTAAAGAGAAGAGAGATCTTTCTCCTACAGACTTTACAGTGACCTAAGTCACGATGGGAACCTCATCTAAGAGCCTGCAAGGAGAGGTCTTGTATATAGTAGATGCCCTCTGCAAGAAACTTCAAGAAGAAAAGGAGGAGAAGAGGATACTAAAGGAACAAAACAAATATATTCTCCAACCTTTGAAGAGAATGGGAAACACACCTTCTATGACTACCACCGACCCTACTGAAGCTCTCAGCTAGGACAAGATAAATGAATACACAAAGATTGACGATAAGGCACGGAAATATCCTCCTAGATAGAGCGAGTCCTTAGAGATAGTGAGGAAATAATAATGAAATTCACAAGACTCTACCAGAGTATAGATCTACCAAAAAAATAGCTGCAGGCAGTAGCAAGATCCCTCTCTGAGGAGTTAGAAAATGCCATATTGCAACATGAAACTTTTCAGGAAATGGTCGACTGCTCAGCCAATGACCTATTAAAATTTGGCATTATTGATCACCCGTGGGTACACAACAAAGCTCTTGTCACTTTATATTACCAAGTTGATCAAATGGAATTTATCTTGGAGAGGATAGATAAAATTCAGGAGGAAGCCCTAGATGCAAAACATCAAATGGAGCAGACGGTCAGAAAGATGTCTCTAGGGATGCTTAGTGAAATGTTCATCTTGAGGGAGGTAGATGATACCATCCAAATTTTCAAGGATATCACAACCCAAGGATTAGCACCAAAGGTCACTTTTGACTGAGAGTCTATCAATAACCTTTTGGCTTGCTGTGATTTCATTGGATACTTAATCGAGGCATGTGTCGAGTATGTTGGGCTTCATGACAAGCTGAAGACTGAAAAATAAACTTGTGAAGTCATCGAAGACCACTTCAAGGTTCCTGATCATAATCAACTTCAGACAATGATCAAAAATTTTATGGAGTACCGATCTCAGTATCACATTGCCTCTCCTGATCAGAAGTAAGACACTCCATTCAAGCAAAGAGATGATGATGAATAGTTTCTCTTCTTGTGTATGCTTCAATCTTTTGGTAAAAATATTTTAAAAGTATGTTGGCATTTATGATGACATCATCCATGTTGCATCATGGGATGTTGCCATTCACAAACTTGCCTCAAAGTCAGCTTTTGACTTTTTAGATATTTTGTAAATAGTGGTTGGCTTCTTTTTGTCTTCTTTCTCTGTCTCCTTCTATAAATACTGAAATACTTGTTGTATTCTAGGTGGACATCTTCTGTATGAAAAAAGAAGTGAGGAGAGAAATATTGTACTTCTTGTATCAAAAGAAATATTAATACATATGCTCAAAATTTGTGCTCAATATATGTGATATTCACATCAGATCTTTCTTAAGTTAGATCTATGTTTTTATTCTTTAGGATTAATTCTTATTATTGTCATATGTTCATCAGTATTGCTTTATTTGTTTATGCAAGTAAGTTTGGCTCTGTTTACTACCAGCCCAAAGCATAAACCTTCTGACCTTTCTATCTTGGAATTCATTTCTTTTCTTCCTTCATATCTACTTTCCTCCATTCCTTCCCTCCTATCTTTCTATTCATTGTTGGAACTACCTCTACTGGGATGAGATCCCAAACCCCCTGAAGTTAGAATAGTATAGATTTACATAGATTCCTGCTTGATAGAATAGCAATAAACCAGTTTCACTTTGTTGTCTCAAAGAGGGGCTATGCCCTACACATTGTTGGCATGTTTCCCCACGATTTTTCTAACCGAAAGATTTTCAAACCAACAGGTCTCAATGACTGTGCTCTAGTGCTCTTCTTGGTAGTTCTCAACCACTACATAAGTCTTGTGGCTACGTCCCATGTCACAAACTATCGGCTTAGAAACTGATGGCTTACGCTTGTTAGGGTTCTGAGGGAAATCTCTCAGAAAAATTTCCAGCTATTCCACATCTAAAATAACCACATGATCCTCTCCAAGGACCAGCACCTTCAGTAGTGCCCTAGAATCTTGTGGTGTGGATCCTGATGATCTGGCTGTAGTCTTCTATGGCCTCTGTTGGTGAGCTCCAGCTGACTAAGCTCTAGGTCTACCCTACATCCTAATGGGACCCTTAGAAGGAGGCCCCACACTCTGGCCTCTCTATACATTAGCCCTCTGTGGAGGTCTATACGGTGGATGAGATTTCTTCTGTTGCTATGGCCTAAAGGATGACTATGCTAAATGCTAGCCACCATGAGGAAGTGGTACCAAACCTCTCGATCTACCATCTTGCATCTACTGAATGCGGCTCATGACTCGGTCTCTAGCCTATTAGGTTTTACCTCGAGTCTCCTCTATAATATATGCCTTCTTGATGGCCTTTGCTATTATTTGTGGGTAGTGAATCTACACTGCACCTCTAATATCCAAATTCAAGCCCTAGATGAATCTATGAATCTACACCTACTCATCCTGTATATACTCTACATACTGAAGTAGATCTAGAAATCTGCTCTCATACTCTACTATTGAAAGGGTAGCTTGTTGAAGGTCATGGAACTTGTCAATCCTCTACTGGATGAACCTCTGTGATAGATATCTACTCCTAAATCTCTCCTTAAATAGCTCCTAAGTCACTGTCTCCGAATCTACTTGGAGCTTCTTCTCCTCTATCCTCTACCATACTCCTGCTCCATCCCTTAGTAAATGGATTGCAACATCGTGTTGCTAGAACAAGGACAAAGCTTGAAGAAACTGGTCAAGCTCACTAGTTAGGCCTATACCTAAAATCCACCTATATCACCTAAGTAATTTGAGGGCCTAAGCTTCAGGATCTACCTGATGTGATCCACTACTGTGGTCTGTTGGCCTCTAGGCCTCTTTGTATGCTCATCCCTAACCCTAGGACTCTGAGACCTCTCTCTATGCTCTGGAACTCTGTCACCTTGTCTCCTAGGTGGTGACTTGCTCATACTAACTCTACATGGGATTTCTCTCCTCTATACTCCTTGATGAGTCGAGGAAATACCTGAACCTCGATAGAAGGAGATCTATCATGACTAGATGTTTGCCCTCCACCTAATCCTCCGCATAGAGCTGCATTAACATCTTGAAGGGTCTATAGAATCTCAAGTAGAATGGCTGCTACACCCTGATCTAGTGGTGGTGATGAATCTAAGTCTCTCTAAAGGCTCCTCTTGCTCCATCTGAGCCTCCTGTATAGACCAAAGCAAGAGTTAGTTCGTTTTCTAAGTTATACAACTTCCATGTTTACTAAAACATACAAATTCTTGCTAAGTTGTTTCCTAGGTTTCAGTGTGCTAGGTTTAAGTTTTCATGTCTCAAGTTTTCTAGTGTTCATAATGTTCTAAGCCTTTGAACCACTGCTCTGATACCAAATTGTAGTGCCTGTTCAAACAACCACTTGAGACCCAAGAAACAACCTAGGGTTAGCTAGAAAATTATGGGATAATTTTGTTTGATTTGAAGTGTCTACAACTAAGTTGCAAGACATAAACTTTCACTAATAGGTTCCAAAACAAAACCTATTTACCAAAAAACAAGTTTCCTTTATTTACTTATAACACGTTTTCAAGGTTTAAATTTTAGGGTTGGATGTTCTAGTTAGATTCAAGGAGTAATCTTACCCCATACCTGCTCTCTAAAAGGCTCAGAACTTCCACTATATTTTTATCATATTCATCACTTTAAAAATTTCCATAAACCATTCCTAATGGATAGGAAATTTTCTCACCTTTCTAGTGATATAAATAAGTCTTCCTAACTCCAAGCAGAACTCAAGTTATGAGTGGGTGGAGTTCTAGGGTCAAATTTTCCCAGAGGGACACATGGCAAGAGGAGGAGTGCACCTTGGGCGGGCTGGTGGGTCGCGGGGTGACATTGGGAAATTTTCCCAATGCATGGGAGAAAATTCACTTTTTCTTCCGTGCCCCCACAGGTTTGTCAGGGACACATGGCGACCGCGGAGACAACGTCGGAGTGGCAGGAGGAATTAGCAGTCTATGCCCGAGGAGGAAAAAAAAGACAAAAGGGTGCACGGGACTACAAATCTGTGGGAAGACAAAGGAGAAAAGGGGAAGCAGAGTTATAGGTGGTAGAATGAAAATTGGAAATTTTCCAAATCCTAAACAAAAAACAAAAGGGAGAAAGAGGGAGAAAGAAGGTCTACCCTCCTACTTTCACCCCCAAGGTGCCACATGGCACGCTATCATTGGCCGAGGGCCGGCGGGGCCAACACGTAAATTTTTCCCAAAAGTTTTTTTTATAAAAGATAAGGGTTTAAAAGAACCCATGCCTCTGCCATAGCCAAAAGGGGACACACGGTGCCCTTTGATTGGTTGCGGGCCGACGGAGGGAAAAGTGAAAATTTTCCAAAATTTTTCAAAAAGTTAAAGGGGTAGAATTCATCTGTGCCTCCACCTTAGCCCCTAGAGGACACGTGGCAACATCTAATTGGCTGAGGGCCGGCGGAGGGAAAAGTGAAAATTTTCTTGAGCCTAAAATTTCAAAAAAATTTCTAAGACAATTTTGATGGGAAATTTTTGGGTTGGGGGCCCGCCAGGTAAAATTTTCCCAAATTTTCCTGCCAAGGCACAAAAACTTCAAAGTGTCATAACTTGAGCTAGAAAGCTCATTTTTGGAAAAACAAGGAATTTTTGGAAATCTCTCAAAGCCCTCGTTGCAATGGGAACATAAAAATTTATTTTTGATGAATTTTTAAGGGTTAATTTTGTAAAAACAATCTACATGCCTTTATTTGGAAAACTGGTAATTTCCAACTTATAATTTTGATAAAATTAGAAATCCTCCTTTGCTCAACGTGTCAAAAAAACATGGAGGATCAATATAGGGAATGTTTAGAGTGTTTTGGGGAAGTCAATTTATCCAATCTATTCAAGGTTGCTTTTTTCCAGCAGTAGACAGAAAAATGATTGTGCAAGTTCCAAATTGAAATTCATTATGTTTTGGAGATTCATTCTTGACTATTATAGTGAATTTGAGTTCCTTAGGTAATACTAAGTCTAATTTTCAATGTTCCATAGCTTATTGATTAGTGCAAATATGAGCTATTCATTTTTATTAAAATGTGAATTGCTAGGATGAAGTATATAGTGAACTGTTTCTTTAAATTGAAATCTCCATTTTGTCATTTAAATGTGCATCTGATTCCTAACTTATTCAAATACATTGCTTATTAAATCATACATCTAATTCTAAATGAAACTACATTTCTGATTTTAGTTTTAATAGACATTTTTCAAGGAAATATGCTAACACGTCCCTATCTACAAATTCCATGTTGGAATTCTTGTAACAAAATTCCATGTTGGGAATATTAGGTTTCCATTGGGAAAGTAAGGACTCAAATGTCCAATGGAGAATGTTATATAATGCATGTTTTTTGACAAAGGTAAAACACTTTGGAGAAACTTATGCAATCCTTCATGGGATCATCAATACCATGGGACGAAGCTTTCCTTTATATTTACTTTCAAACTACAATACATACAATAACAACACTATTTCTTATTCCTTTTCAAAAAAGAGATATCATTCTTGGAAAGAAAAAAAATTCCAGTATACAATCCAATTTTGAAACTACTTCAATATTTTATTCATAATTCCATAACACTTTTACAACTTGTCACTTTTCAAATTTGAATTGGTTTCAAATTGTAAAATAAAAAGTATGAAACATCATTCACATTTTCTTTCCAAAGTAAAATAGAGAAGTTTAATTATTCTTGTGCATTTCTTAATTTAATTACAACTTACATTAACAATTCAATTCTTGACATTACAACATTTATACATTCATCCACTCAAAGTGGGAAAAAGTTATATTGAATTACTCAAAGAGAAATGACTGTTAAATTGTGGAATTCTTTCTCCAAAATGAAGCATGCTTGTTTCTTCTTCTTTGCAACTTTGATCACGACAAGGAAGGGGGAAATACAACACTCTCCACCCAATGAAGACATCCATTGAGAAAGGAGAAGCCATCATTCCCCATTATGCCACAAGCCCTAACCATATTGAAATGGAGCATGGATATCAACACATGGCAACAAATGATTTTATCACATACAAACAACATTCACATTGCATACAATCAACAAAAAACACAGTTCAAAATAAGAAACCAATTCCCAATTGCATTTGAAATAATTCATACAACACATAGGCTTAATCAAGCAAGCCAACAAGAGGAAGAAATATGGGGAACTCCTTATGCCTCCCAATTTGAAATTGGGCATCCACCAAAATACATACCACCAATAATCATATCATCCCCATTAACGTTATATCTCCCAACCCCTCCTTATGCCCCCCCATAGTAAGAAATGCAAGCAGTTTCTTTTCCAAGGTGGATCCCAAACCAAAAATCCCTCCACAATAAAATTGTGCCATTGGAAATCCCTTATGCCCCCCATATGAAATCCCCATAGCCTTCTCCTACACCATGCCCTAATAATTCTACCCAACCAACCAAGAATGCAAACACAAACACCATTCAAGCATGCATGTAAGAGAAGGAAAAAATAATTGAAACATAGCTCAAGATCCTACCTCTCCATACTGAAGTTTGTTCCAAGCTCACAAGCTTTCCAAGATACCAAAGTGTAGTCCAAAACTAGAAAGGTATAAGCATGCAAAAAGAATCCAAGATTCCTCCACAACAAGCTCCAAAACAACAACAAAAAATGTGCCCCTAAGAGGAAATAAAAAAGTTTGAACAACCATAAACAAGCAAGGAGTTTCACTTAAATAGGAGAGGGAAGAGAAGATGATGTGGATCCGTGTGGGATGCCACATCATTCTTCCTAAACCCCAAGAGGAAAGTCAACATCCTTCACCAAATCACAATAAATAAAAAATGACAAAATCACTTACATACTCCAAAAATGCCCATACTCCAAAAGGACCAAATTAAAAACATGTAAGGGAAGTGCAATTAAAAATTACAAATTGTCACTTCAAAATTCACTAAAAATGCCTAAATTTAACCTCCAAACCATAGGTATGGTTCGTGGATCATTTTAAGAGGTGTGGGACAAGTTTAACTTGTCCCACAAGCCTCCAAATTTGGTGTCCAAGGTCAAATTCGAATTCCATAAAAGGTGGAGTGCTAGACCTTCCAAAATCTTCCTTACATACTCTTACATGTTTCTTGCACATCCTTTCAAAATTAACTTACACACTCTTCCACCAGTAATATCTAAGACAACAACTTTATTAATTACATTCCACATCCCAATTTAATTTAAATAAAATAACTATATGACTATCACATTAATCTACCACATTTAAATTAATTAAAAGAAAGAACACATTACAAAATAAAGTACATACAACAATAATCAAAAGGGAACACATAAATAAAACACTTATCCCTTAGTCACATATAATGGAAATCCCCCCTATGGTAATTCCTAACATAACACAACACACAAAATCATAACACAGTTGCCATGGTGACCTTGTTGAATTCACCTAGAGTTTTAATATGGTTAGTCTCCAATCCCGCGACATTGTTGTGACTTTTAACCTGTAAAATGCAAATACCTCATTCGGCCTTGTGGCCATATCAGAATATCCAAAATGATATAACAACATCTCAAGATCATATAAGCATAAGAATCACAACAACATCGTGAATTCAAAATTACCATTTTAATTAAATAAATCAACTATATCATCATCAAAATCTACCATACTAGATCTACTCAAAATATCCAAATGTCATAAGTCCAAATCAATATCCATAATATTGTCCCTATCAAACAGTATATCATCAACCACATATAGAAAATGTATCTAGTAACCATCATGCATAATAAACTAATCCAAATTAATAATAATCCATGATTTAACATCTAAAAATTATACTAAAAAAAAACATAATAGTGTCCATAATATGATCAATAATGTCAAAATCAGTATCTAAAGTGTCAAAGGGAAGTGGGCACTACTATGGGCATCCGATGGTTGTGCATTTGGCTCTAACTAGCTCCTAGGGGCTTGAAACTTGCACTGTAGAAGGTCACATTGATGAACTAAGGGCCACAAGGGGCAGGGTGAATTTTCATGTTTCCCATGTCCCTTTTCTAAAGTGGCAAAAGGGTTATTAGTTTTCACATCATGTCAAGTTGTACCACTTTTCACGATCTGGATGAATGAGGGGATAAGCTTTAACAAACACCATGTGGCTGAACTGGTGATGTAGAAAATTCCATGGGTGACCAGAGGGAAAAATAGGGATGGGAAAATTTTAATGTCCCCTATGTAACTTTTCTTAAAGGATGAAAGGGAAAAAAAAATGTGCCAGGATCCTAGAGATGACATGTGTCCTCTCCAAAAATTCTCTAACTTCTGGAAGCTTACCTTGAGGACAACTTGAAATGACGATAGCTTGAGCTCCTGATGGAAGTTTTTGTAAAAAAATTACATTAATTTGACTGAAAATGGCCTTGTGAATTTAATGGTGGGGCTATTAGCTTTTGAATCCTCCATTTAGTCCCCAAAAAAGTGGATTTTTGTCCTGGATCCCTGACTAAGCATGAGAAAAGCTAGATGTAAACCTATTATGCCAAAGTGTTGTGAAAAATATGATTTCACCATATTTTATATCTCTAAATTCACTTTGTGAAGATGTCTTATTTATCTCGTATCTTCTTCCAGAGCTCCCTAAATTACTTCCTGAAGCTCCATAGATTTTTTGGCCCTATGCACTACCTAGGCTTGAGAACCTTGCTTTTGATGAATCTACCCCAACTCCTCCAAATATTTCTTGAATCTTCCAAAATCAATTTCTTGATTTTTTCAAACCTTGAATTCATCTCCATGTTGAAATTTTCTCCTCTATTCTACTCTAAGTGGTTCCACCATTTCCAGGAAGGCCACTAGTAGCCCTTTTGAACACTGCCCAAAATTAGCGTTCTTTAAGAAATCCTAAAATCACCTAGAGAGTTTGTCTTGATTTTCCTAATTCAAGTAGGGGACTAAGTTAACATCCACTAAGGGGTCATTGGACTAACTGGGTAAAGCTAAAGCTGAGGATGGGTAGACTTGGGGTGTCTTGGAAAGATAAAACTTGAAAAATTTAACACAGGGGTATCGTTGTCATGCTCGAAAATTGTATATTTTCCTATTGCACATTTACATGGCAACATATTTAAAAATTAATTAATGAATTTACGGTTTTATAATGAATTAAAAATAATTGTAGGACTAATTCACCCCCCCTATCCATTATGCTTCCATCAATTGGTATCAGAGCAGGTCCTTGTGAAGCAAGTCTAACAACTTAGAGGAGATCCTTGAAGCACAAGATGGATAAGAAAATCAGGAGTTGAAATACATGGTTAGTAAGGGTGAAGAAACCATAAAAAACCTCAAGATTTATTTAAAGAATACTATTTCAGATTTGAGTTTTGTTGGTCGCATTATTGAGTTTTCATAATGTGCCTATTTTTCATGTTAAATTCTGCTCATAAATGTTTTACTTCTTGATTTGGTGCTCTGCAACTCGATTTCTCCAGTTGATTACTTTCAAGTGTCTGTAATATTATTGTTTTTCCCTAATTTGAAATGATTTCCAAGTTTGCCCCTTTTTGTGCCCTAATTTCTTCATTTTTTATAGACTATGTCATTTTTCCTTTGTCAAATTGTGAAAAAACTCGAGTCTAATCGAATCCCAAATTTGTGCAAATATTTTCCCAATCCCATGGTCGAGATTAATGTCAAAAAATCATTCAATTGGTTTAAGATCAAGAAATCTGCCATCTTTGTGAAAATTTTCGATTCCTAGGGCATCCTATGAATTTTTTATGTTTTGACGGTCATACGGGCATATTCTACCTGTCAAATTCATCATCATAACATTATTGCAACATAGCGGGTTCCTATTGGCCAAGGGTGGTCGAGAATTATTTCTAAGTTGTTGTTTTTGAAATTTTTGGCTAAAGGAAAATTTTGACCCATGGCTCCACCTTTTGCAATGAGGTGTCTATGTGGCACATGTTGATTGGCCGAAGGATTGGTGGGTGGTGGAGGTTCCTTAGGAATTTTTCTTTCATTTTGTAAAATTATCCAAGTCAATTTTTTTCCTGAAGACCCATAACAAATAGGAGGAGGACACGTGGCAAGGTGGGCATGCTACTTGTGTACGAAGTTGGATAATTTTGATGTTTTTGGCTCAAAATTTCAAAGAAATTTTTTTGACCTGAAGGTCCTCATTCAATGGCAGGTGGACATGTGTCTAGGAGAGGCCAATATGAGGGGGCCAATATTTTGATGAATTTGGAGTTTTTAACTTCAAAAAATTTTAAAGTTACAATTTGAGCCGAAGTTCCGCGACTAGTAAGAAGTGGACACGTGTCCAAAAATACAAAGGTGGAAAAAGGGCCAAGGGAAAGTTTTATGAATTTTCACCTTTGTATTTGCAAGGTGAAAAATTAAAGATGGCCCATGACCAATGAGGAGCCAGCACATGGCACGTCCTAAGCAGTCAAAGGGAAAACGCGGGCCCGGGCAAAATTTTGAAATTTTGCAAATTTGGCAGGGAGGATTGAAGGAAAAATTTGAAGGGTTGAACCTACAGCAAATAGGGGATGGACACATGGCAAGGAGAAAAAACCGGGGTGTGGGCCCCCAGGAAAAATGTAAAATTTTTCCAAAATCTAAAAAATGGCAAAATTCATAAAATCGGCCTGTAGTTTTTATTAGGGCCCATAAACAGACACGTGGTAGGTCAAGGGGCAAAGCGGGGAAATTTTTCAAAGTTTAAAAAAGGCCGCAAATGCATTTTTTAGAGGGTGGGGCCTGATCGATTGGTTTTTGGACACGTATCCCACCTTATCCAAGGGGAAAAAGGGAATATTCAAGAATCTCATCTTCCACATGGAGGGCAGAAATTTAAAGCTGATTTTAGATCAACGACAACTTTGCATTCTTCATTTTTGCCACCATGGGATCTCCAAGAAACTCAGATTCATCATTTCTTCACCAAATCACATCAAATTTTATATGATTTTGCATCATATTAGCCTTCTGAGTGCAATGGCAGCATTTTCATGAGCTACTTTAATGATCTACGATGTTTTTGATGAAAGTTTTTCCCTAGCTCGTGAAAAAATGTAAAAAGTCAAAATCGAAAGTTACAGAGGTAAAATTGAAAAGGTAAAAGGTGAAAAATGATTGATAAAGCATGTTGGTATGCCTGAATGAAAAAAACATGACCCTGGGATGGATAAGGATCTGAATTTTTGTAATATTTTAAAATTTTTATGCATCCTTAGTACTCTATGAACTATTTTCTAGTTTGATGTCATTTTCATAGAATCATGAAGAGTTGCTGTAAAAAATTTGATCCCTTAAGCATATTATTTTCTTGGGAAGGAATACTCCATGATGGCATGAGGTATATCATGCATTTTGGGAGAATTTTTTAAGGGGGGAGAGAAAAAAGACGTAGAATTTTTTCAATAAAGAAACATGAAGAAGCCCATTTTCTCTGAGAAAACCACCTGAGAGCCATTTTAATTCTATATTGAATCAAATTTAATCATGTTGAGCCGGTTTTAGTTGTAAAGCCATCAAGAGGCTCAGATATTTTTCTTATAGCACTCCCCTGCTGGTGTATTTGATCAAATTTTGGATTATTTGGTGTTATCTCTTGGCAAAATTTACATATGCTTATGTTTCAGAATGATTTCAATTTATGTTTCTTACTCATGTTGCAATCTTATGTTTAGGATCTCTTTGATTATATAGGGTCTCATTTATTGTTGATGGTTTAATGGCATTTTAAATCTTATATTTAGAAGAGCCTTCATCTGATAGAAGATAAACAGATTTAAAATCATTTTACTGTCCTTGAATCTTGAGATTGTTTGTAAACCTTTTGGGGGTACCTCAGGTCATGATAAAATAAGGATTTTGTAGTAAGTTGTCAAAGATTGTGTGGAAGAGTGTAGATCTGGGCCTCTATTTGTGCACATATCCTTATTGAAGGAGTATTTTAAACCTTTTAAAACATCTCTATTGTTTAGGTGTTGCAAATCTCTTGTAAAGGTTCTCAAAGAAGTTGGTAATTCCTAGCTAGTCTTGTCTTAACATCTCCCAAAAAAATTTCATTCAAAGTAACTCTTCCTACCCATATTATACCTGCATTGCATTGTGTGTCAACAAAAGAATACAATCCATTCAGAAAAATGCACAAAGTATATCAGGATTTTATCATGTCTCTAGCATCCTTAGCCTTGTCCAGAAAGCATTTCCATCATTTAGTAGTGACAACTCTTTTGAGTTTAAATAATGGATAATTGATCATGTTTTCCCAAGGCCATCTCCATACAATGTGCAAAGCATAAGGATATCTCCACTTCCTTCATCAAACAAAGGTTACAATATAGGTTCTCTTACCTTGGTTGAAAGGAACAACCTAGAATAGTGAGGATCAGATCAAAATCCTTCTGAGGTGCTACCCACTCCTTCAAAATATTGAGTCTTAACAAGTTAGATAGATGTCTCTCTAGTTACAAATGACATAAAAATCATTTATCTATCTATGAGTGTCTTTTGCAAATCCATGATGTTACTTGAGTTGTGAAGGAGATAAAGTTTGGGTACCAACACTGGATTGGCACCGTTTCTAGGAATTCTTGGAATTTCTTGGTGTTTTTGAGATGTATTTAGGTATTTGAACTACTGTATTGTCAAGTTATCATCCTATGTTTCAGATCTGTAAGTTTTAAAGCAAGGGTTTCAAGGTCATCTAACTCTTTTCCATTTCTAAGTAGTTTAGACACTTTTGTTGCATTTTGTTTGGCTGATTTAAGAAGACGAAGGTCTATTTTATAAAACCTTGCAAAGTTATCAGTATTAGAAAGCATTTGAAAGAATTATTTTAGTGCATTCTTGCACAACTGAGGTGAAATTCCTTAGTGGAGACTCCATGTTGATTTGAATTTAGAAATACCAATGTCTTGAGCTTTCTATCATTTATTTTTGTGTTGTTGATCTCTGCAAAACTAGAGGGAAGAAGATCTCTCTTCCTTCAAGACTCTACTAAAAAATTGTTCTCAGAGTTGATAAATTTAGAGTCAGAAGGGATAATAATTTGGAAAGTGGTTAAAGGTTAGACATCAAGCAAAGATATAGTCATTGGTGAGAAGATCAGCCTTTGGTAGAAGACTATCACTCTTCTTCAAGTGATTATAATTCAAGAAATCCTCTCATACACTTGTTTACCTCATCTGGTGAAGGTCCTTCTTTTGTACCTGGTAATTTCATTCTCTAATCTATACCTCTATGTTTTAATTGAAATCAAACTTTCCAGGAAAATTAGCACTTAGAGGATACCAGTCTTGTGAACCACATTTTTGATCCCCAAGGATATTGTACTCCTCACTAGCTTGTTTCACCTCAAAGATCACCCCCACCAAACAATATGGCTCAGCCTAGACCTCCATTTATTGTTAACACATTTGGTCCTATAAATTTTGGAAGAATGGATGGTTACCCAATTGTTGTCCCATAAGATGTCAGAAATAGGCTGTCAAAATTCCAGGGTAACAATGCTATTACTGGTGCTCAGCATCTCAAACTTTTTGATAATATGATGGAAGATTTTGAGATAGAGTTTGAGGATGTGTATATCAAGTTGTTTATTCATACACTAGAAGAAGATGCTAGGGATTAGTACAAGGATCTACCTGATAACTCTATTGATTCATGGACTAAAATGAAAAATGCATTTAGGTTACAATATGGTGATAGGACTGATCCTAGATTTCTTTTATCTGAATTTGAGAATATAAAAAAAAACCCTAATGAATCAGTCCATGATTTCAACACAAGGTTTACCAAAATTTTAAAAAGGCTGCTTGTTGGTTTGAGGCCTTGTGTTGAATCTTGTTTAATCAAATATATAGATGCATTTGATAAAAAGGTAGCCTACTACTTGAGGGACAAGAACCCAACCAATATAAGACAAGATTTCACCATGGCACTTGAAATTGAGAACAATATCAAGGTTGTTGGGAAGCCTCTTTAGAGAGATGGTGTAAAATTGATAAACCCTAAAAATTCTCAAGCTAGCAAAGGCATTGATTTAGAAGAGGTTGTGAAGACTTTGGAAAGAGATATCAAAGAAATCTCATACAAGTTGGCAAGAGATGAGAAGGGAATTGGGAAGACTTCATAGGGTTAGCCTAGGCAGTAGGCACAAGATATATTTGGAAATCACCATAGGAATGAGTAGAGGTTTGATGACAAGGGTAAAGGGCCTATAGGATCTACAAATAGAAAACCCCAAGCACGTGAAAATAGATTAGTTCCTGATCCTCTAACTGCCAGGGTTGTTGCAGTTCATGAAATTACTGTTATGGATTGGTGTGATAGATGTCTTCTTCCTCATCCTCCATGTGAATTGGACCAATAATTTGATGAAGCTGATAATGAGTATGGAACAGATGATGATATTTGCATGATGGGAAGCTCTTCAAGCTCACAATAGGTAGCAACATCAACAGATGTAATAAGTGTAAGGACTGCTACAACATTTTGGGATTACATAAAGAGGGTACCAATTATTTTCTCCTATCAAACTCATGAGGTAGATGTTGTTCAAGCCTTTGAAATTGCCAATAATTACTTTGAATATCTAAGGGCCTTGATGATCAAAAATTATGATGGTGGTATCCCTTTGGAGGAAGATAGACAATTGTTAATGAATGTTGTGGTTGGTCAAGAGAAAGAGTATAATACTAGAAGTAAATTTGTTAGAGGATCTGGTCCTCAAGCCAATCCAAAGACACCCTTGCTCACAAGCATTCCAAAAGAAAATCCTAGAAAAGAAACACTTGCCAAGAACCCTGCTATCCCATGCAAAAATATAAGTCCTCTTCATGCCCAGGCTGTTAGGAATACTTCTCCATCTGATGAACCTTCTTATTTCCCTTCCAATGTTGTCTTACCGAAGAATGTTCCATATGATATTTCCCAAGTATTGAGTCAAATAAAAGTGAGTTCTCCCATCATTGAGTTGCTTAGAATACCTGAGCACAAGAAGAGAGCATTTGAATACTTGGGATTGAAGGAAAAAAAGAATATACCAAGTAGGAATGTAAACATTGTCAAGACCCCTCTTCAAATAATTACTGGCCTTAAAACACCACCAGTAGTGGAAGATCTTGGAGAGGCTCCTGAGGTATATTTTGGGACATCCTTGGTTGATTCCCAATTGAATGTTGAACTCACTGAGCTCTACTCTGCATGTTCCCACGAATTCGTCTCCATCTAATTTTAAGCTCAGTCATGATATTACCTTGAACTATTTATGGAATAATTTTTTGGTCTCAGGGTATTATCCTATTGTCCATTTTTGTCGGGAAGGAGGGGTGCAAAAATGGATAACATGTAATAAGAGCCATTTTATGTTGTTACAATTTTTGTTAGTGTAATATATAGCAAAATCGTCTATCATAGACTAAGCATTTTTTTATAGAAGTAACAAGCTACGATAATTGTTCAACTTCTCATTTTAAACTAGGGTATTCTTTTTTCAATGATTGCATGGTACCCATGATAAGTGTTGTTTCTAGTGTATTGAATGGGTAGATGTCCTATTCCACCATGTCCAATATGAGGGCATTTTTTTCATACTCTATGTGTAATACATATCAAAATCTTTGGAATCTTTACATTTTTTATAGATCAGTAACAATAAACTTCCTATTTTTTTCTTATTTGTTTATATTGAATGGGCAGATACCCATTCTCATGTAATATAATTGTTTATTTATATTGAAATGAGTCGATGCCCATTCTCAATGTAACATAACTATTAGAAGAAGAAAAGTTATCATTCAATTTTGCTATTTTTTAGACCTTATTCCAGAATTTGGAAAGTGGTGTGATAAAAGAATAGAGATAAATTTTCTTCCTTTCCTAGTTTAAAAGGGCAGATGCCCATTCTTTCACATCATAACTTAATTTTGAATACAATATTCAATCATTGTATAAATAATGAGAAATAGCTTATATGGGGTCTAAGGATTGCATACGAAGTATGAAGTAGATATAATTTTAATTTCCTTTCCAACTTAAAATGGCATATGCCCATTCTCACATATAACTAATAGAAAAAGATTCTCATGTATAACTAATAAAAATCAGTTTATATATCTAATTTAATACAAGTATGAATAGATATGGGATTTTAAGATTCAACATATTATATTTACATTATTTTAACATAGGAAGGTTATTTTCATACAAATCAAACATTGTTTTTTGTATAATAAGTTTGTTGAAGTACTTGGCTGTAGATTCGAAAATTGTACTATTTCATCTCTACTGTGAATATAACATTGAAGTGTTTATAAGGCCAGCTGTACCGGATATTGTGAAACATAGGTAGATATCCTAATGGCCGATGCACAAGTGTTGACACTACATACCCTAACAGAGGGATCAAGCCTTATGTAGTTCTCATCATTGATTGGGAGACAATGGTATGCATGAATGAAGGTAGAGAGACTTTATTTGACAAGGATATTATACAATTAAAAACAAATACCATTCCTAATGGTCTTGTTGCACTTGAATCAAATTTTAGCAATGTTGATTGCATCATTAATAGGAATATTTTTTCTTTAAGGGATGTGGAAGAGCACAACTTGGGAACCAAGGATAAACCAAGGAAGATTTAGTTGGAAAACAATCTTAGCAAAGAGGAAAAGTAGTCCTATGCCCAACTCTTAAAGAAATATCAAGACTTCCTTGCTTGGTCTTATTCAGAGCTAAAGGCATATAGAGAAGATTTGTTCCAACATGAGATTCCTCTTGAGGCCAAGACTAAGCCATTTAGATAAAGACAAATACCTATTAATCCACTTCTCTCCATGAAAATGTAGGAAGATTTGAAGAAATTGAGAGACGGTGGTATCATTCAGCCCACTAGGTATTCATCTTGGGTTACATAACTTGTGCCAGTTAGAAAGAAGAATGGAGACATCAGAAATTGTGTGGATTTTAGGAAACTAAACAAAACATCCATGAAGGACAACTAACCCTTGCCAAACATGGAAAATATGTTGCAACTTGTGACAGGGTTAGAAATGATTTCTTCTTTGGATGGTTTCTCCGGATACAATCAGGTAGTTGCCAAAGAATCAGAAAAACTTAAGACAACATTCACTACTCCTTGGGGGACATATGATTTTGTCAGAATTCCATTTGGATTGATGAATGTTGGAGCCACTTTTCAAAGAGCAATGGATGTTTCCTTTACTGGTTACATCAATGAGTTTATTACAGTCTACCAAGATGATGTGATTGTTTTCTCAAGGCAACGAGAAGACCATTTGCAACACTTAGAGAAAATGTTGATCAGATGTAGAGAGTATGGAATTTATCTTAATCCAAAGAAGTTTGATTTTGGTGTACAAAAGGCCAAGTTTCTGGGATATATTTTGTCTAAGGATGGTGTCACGATAGACCCTAAAAGAGTGGAAGCAATCAAAAAAGTACCTATCCTAAGAACCAAGAAAGGCATACATTCTTTCTTTGGAAAAATCAATTTTATTAGAAGGTTTGTTTCCAAATTTGTTGAGCTGACTATTCCAATCACAAGCATGTTAAGAAAGGATCAAGTTATCAGGTGGGAGGAGGCTGCCAATGAAGCTTTTGAAGGAATAAAGGATGCACTTAAGCATGCACCTGTTTTGGCAGCTCCAAACTATAAGAGGACTTTCCAAATCTTTTCTTTTACCTTTGAATATACTATTGCTTAAGTGTTGTTACAAAAGGATAAGAATGGAGCTGAAAGACCTATTGCTTTCTTTAACAACACTTTACAAGTAGCTAAGTTGAAGTATACAATCATGGAAAAAAAAGTGTTTGCATTGGTAAAAGCAACAAAGATTTTCAGGCCCTCTATATTGAGTTCAAAAGTTGTTGCTTATATTCCCCACACCATGGTTAAAGACATCTTATCAGACATGGATATATCAAGCAAGAGATGTAGATGGGTCAAAAAATTACAAGAGTATGATATGGATATCCAAACAACAAAGCTAGTAAGAGGTTTGGGTCTTTCCAAGCTCATGGCTGAGAGCAATTTACAAAATGTGGAAGTGAGTCAACTAGAGGAAGAAAGGGTAGATGTCCTTGAGAGACTGATGAGTTCTGAATGGTACAAGGATGTGATCTTCTACCTCTGACACCTATTTTGTCCTAGTCATTTAAATAAAAATAAGAAAAGATCCCTCAAGCTGGCTTCTCAAAAATATATCATAACAAACCTTGGACTGGCTTGGAAGAACCCTAAAGGTGTCCTCTTGAAATGCATAACTGAAGATGAAGCTCCCAAGTTTATTGCTGATTTCCATGGGGGAGTTTGTGGAGGAAATTTTGCTAGGAGAGTGACAACACATAAGATTTTAAGATCTAGTTATTGGTGGCCTAATCTTTTTAAAGATGTAACCCAGCTAGTTGGAAAGTGTGATAGTTGCCAATGTTTCTCTAGAAGACTGAAAGCTTCAGGCTCCCTTCCTTTGTAGCCTGTATCAATTGAAGCCCCTTTCAAACAATGGGGAATGGACTTCATTGGTGAGATTTCAGATCCTTCTAGTGCTGGTCATAAATGAATTCTTGTAGCCACTGATTATTTTACAAAGTGGGTTGAAGCAATTCCATCTAAGAAGGCAACACACCAAGTGGTAATGTATTTCTCGTTGGATCATATCATATGCAGATTTGGATTTCTAGTTAAGATTGTATCTGATAATGCCATGTGTTTTAGAGCTAAACATTTGATGGCAATGTGCAATGAATATGGAATCAATCTAACTTATTCTTAAAACTACAATCCACAAGGGAATGGACAAGCTGAGTCAAGTAACAAGAACTTACTCAAGATCATTAGAGGGACCTTGTAAATCAACAAGAAGAAGTGGGGAGAGCAATTGAAATTTATAGTTTGGGCTAATAGAATAAATCCTAAAAGAGAAACTAGTAAGAGCCTATTTGAATTGGTGTATGAAACTCAAGCATTACTGCCCTTGCATCTGTAATTATCCTCATTTCAATTTTCTCAACAGTTAGAAGATCAATAACATGGCCCATATGAATCAAGAATCAATCAGATCATTGAGTTGGATGAATAAAGAAGAGCCTCTCATCAAAGGCATATCAGATTTAGAGAGAAATTGAAGAGGTTGTTTGATAAGAAGGTCACTCCTAGAGCCTTCAATGTGGGAGATTTAGTTTTGCTATGGGATAGTAGGCATGAAGACAAGGGAAAGCATGCAAAGTTTGACACATTATGGATGGGCCCTTATTACATTGACATCAGAATTGGTGAGCACACCTTTTTTCTCAAGGATTTAGATGGGGATTTTCCGGAGCTTCCTGTTAATGGTAGACATTTAAAACATTTCTTGGATTAAATCCCCAAAGTGAGGTATGAACAAACTGTACATTTGTATAGTCATTTCTCTTGCTTTGTTTGTTGTTGTTTATTGGTGTGTGGTTTTCCCTTTTGTCCTTGGAAAACACTTTTGGGTGGTCTTCTCGATTCATTTGTGGTGGTAATTGTGGTTTTTAGGCTGCCTTTGTGTTTTGAATCCTTTTCCCAATGGATTTCTAGCACTTGGTCTATGTTTTGATCTTATGGCACTCACTGGGAGTGCCCATCCCCAAGCAGGAGCCAATGTTGGTCCCATTATTAAGTTGTCATAATGTGCCTTAATTTTTCATGTCAAATTCTACTCAGAAACATTTTAATTCTTGATTTGGTGGTCTACAACTCGATTTCTCCATTTGAATACTTTCAAGTGCCCATAATATTATTGTTTTGCACTAATTTGAAACAATTTCCAAGTTTTCCCCTTTTGTGCCCTAATTTCTTCATTTTTTACGGGCTGTGTCATTTTTCCTTTGTCAAATCATGAAAAAAATTGAGTCTGATCGAATCCTAACTTTGTGCAAATATTTTCCCAATCCCAGGGTCAAAATTAATGTCAAAAATTGAATCAATTGGTTTAAGATCAAGAAATCTGCCATCCTTGTGAAAATTTTTGATTCCTAGGGCATCTTGTGAATTTTTGACATTTTGACGGTCATACAGACATATTCTACCCCCCATCAAATTCATCATCATAACATTATTACAACATGGCGGGTTCCTATTGGCCAAGGGTGGTCGGGAATTATTTCTAACTTGGTTTTGAAATTTTTGGCTAAAGGAAAATTTTGACCCATGGCTCCGCCTTTTGCAATGAGGTGTCTACGTGGCATGTGTTGATTGGCCAAAGGATTGGCAGGTAGCAAAAGTTCCTTAGGAATTTTTCTTTCATTTTGAAAAATTCTCAAAGTCAATTTTTTTCCCAAAGACCTGCAATGAATAGGAGGAGGACACGTGGCAAGGTGGGCATGTAGCTGGCGTAGGAAGTTGGAGAATTTTAATGTTTTTGGCTCAAAATGTTAAAGCAATTTTTTTGAATCGAAGGATCTCATCCAATGGTAGGTGGAAACATGTACAAGAGAGGCCAATATGAGGGGGTGGAGATTTTGATGAATTTGGAGTTTCTAACTTCAAAAAATTTTAAAGTTACAATTTGAGCCGAAGTTTTTTGACCAGTAAGAAGGGGCCGAGGGAAAGTTTTATGAATTTTTTCCTTTGTGTTTGTAAGGTGAAAAATGAAAGATGGCCCATGACCAATGAGGAGCCAACACGTGGCACGTCCTAAGGAGTCAAAGGGAAAGCATAGGCCTGGGGAAAATTTGGAAATTTTACAAATTTGGCAGGGAGGATTGAAGGAAAAATTTGAAGGGTTGAACCTGCAGCAAATAGGGGATGGACACGTGGCAAGGATAAAAAAATGGGGTGCGGGCCCATGGGGAAAAATGTAAAAAATTTCCAAAATCTATAAAAAAGGAAAAATTCATAAAATCAGCACGCGGTTTTTAGTGGGGCCCACAAATGGACATGTGGCAGGTCCAGGGGTGAGGGGAAATTTTTCAAATTTTTCCAAAGTTTAAAAAGGCCGCAAATGCGTTTTTTAGAGGGTGAGGCCCAATCCAATGGTTTTTGGACACATATCCCACCTTATCCAAGGGGAAAAAGGGAATATTCAAGAATCTCATCTTCTACGTGGAGGGAAGAATTTAAAGTTGATTTTAGATCAATGACAACTGTGCATTCTTCATTTTTGCCACTATGGGAGCTCCAGGAAACTTGAATTTGTCAATTCTTTACCAAATCACATCAAATTTTATATTATTTTTCATCGTCTTGGCCTTCTGAGTGCAATGGCACCATTTTCATGAGCTAATTTGATGATCTATGATGTTTTTGATGAAATTTTTTCCCTAGCCCATGAAAAAATGTAAAAAGTCAGAATCAAAAGTTGTAGAGGTAAAATTGAAAAGGTAAAAGGTGAGAAATAATTAATAAAGCATGTTGGCATGCCTGAATGACAAAAACATGACCTTGGGATGGATAAGGATCTGAATTTGTGTAATATTTTAAAAAATTTATGCATCCCTCACAACTTGTGAACTAGTTTCTAGTTTGATGTCATTTTCATGAAATCATGAAGAGTTGTAAAAAATTTGATCCCTTAAGCATGTTCTTTACTTGGGAAGGAATAATCCATGATGGCATGAGGTATATCATGCATTTTGGGAGAATTTTTTAAGGGGGGAGAGAAAAATGATGTAGAATTTTTCAAGAAAGAAACAGGAAGAAGCCCATTTTATCTAAGAAAACTACTTGAGAACCATTTTCAATTCCATATTGCATCAAATTTCATCATGTTGAGTTGGTTTCAGTTGTAAAGCCATCAAAAGGGTTTGAAATTGTTCTCATAGCACTCCCCTTCTAGTGTATTTGATCAAGTTTTGGATTATTTGGTGTTATCTCTTGGCAAAATTTTCATATGCTTGTGTTTCAGAATGATTTCAATTTATGTTTCTTACTCATGTTGCAATATTATGTTTAGGATCTCGTTGATTATATAGGGTATCATTTATTGTTTATGGTTTAATGGAATTTTCAATCTTATATTTAGAAGAGCCTTCATTTGATAGAAGATAAACAGATTTAAAATCATTTTATCGTCCTTGAATCTTGAGATTTTTTTTAAACCTTTGGGGGTACCTTAGGTCATGATCAAATAGGGATTTCTTGATACTTAGTTGGTATATTTGCTTCAAGATTTTGTAGAAGGTTGTTAAATATTGTGTGGAAGAGTGTAGATCTTGGCCTCTATTTGTGCACATATCTTGGTTGAAGGAGTATTTTAAACCTTTTGAAACATCTTTGTTGTTTATGTGTTGCAAATCTCTTGGAAAGGTTCTCAAAGAATTTGGTAATTCCTAGCTAGTCTTGTCTAAACATATCCCAACAAAATTTCATTAAAACTAACTCATCCTACCCATACTAGCCCTGCATTGCATTGTGTGTCAACAAAAGAATACAATCCATTCACAAAAATGCACAAAGTATATCAGGATTTTATCATGTCTCTAGCAGCCTTAGCCTTGTCTTGAAAGAATTTCCCTCATTTAGTAGTGACGAATATTTTGAGTTTAAATAATGGATAATTGATCATGTTTTCCCAAGGCTATCTCCATACAATGTGCAAATCATAAGGATATCTCCACCTCCTTCATCAAACAAAGGTTGCAATATAGGTTCTCTTACCTTGGTTAAAAGGCACAACCTAGAATAGTGAGGATCATATCAAAATCCTTCTGAGGTGCTACCCACTCCTTTAAAATATTGAGTCCTAACAAGTCAGATAGATGTCTCCCCGGCTACAAACAACATACAAATAATTTATCTACCTCTGAGTGTCTTGTGCAAATCCATGATGTTGCTTGAGTTGTGAAGGATATTAAGTTTGGGTACCAACAAGTTCGAAGGAAGATGAATGTGAAATGTTGAAAAACAAGTCATGTGATGATTGTTTATATAATCAAAGTGATCTCAAGGAGATGATGATGAATCTACAAGCTAATTTAGCATTCCATAGGAAGGATAAAATTAGTTCAAAGTTTGAAATCAAATATATGTCAACAATACTCGAGGTCAAAGAAGAAGAGTTTGTCAATCTTAGAGAAGAGATTCAAACCCTCAAGATCAAGGAAGATGAGAAGCCTATTCTTGATGATCCAGTAGTTGGTCCTAGTTCTAAAAGAGGTGAAGATGTAGGTGTTCATGATAAGATGGTATATTCAAGTAATAATCTCATCAGACAACCAAATGTAATGAGGTATACAAAATTTCATGGTTATTTTTATGCTTGTAATGGTTTTGGTCATAGATCAAGGGATTGTAGGAATTTTTTTAGTTGTGTACACCCTTGAACCAAGAGTGATCATTGAAGAGATAGTCAAGAGGATATTTTTCATAAGTGTCATCACAAGGGAAATTTTGTATGGATTTTCTCTCATGAATCATATAGGTAAGTGAAGAAGGTTGAATTTATCAATATGAAGGAAGTTTGGTTTCCTAAATCAATCAAAGTTAAATAAGATTCTAAAAAGGAAAATAGGTTAATATCAGAAAAGGTTTCTAAGGAATCAAATCATGGAGATAAGTTCAAGAATGTTGAACCAAAGTCAGAGATCCAAGTAAATCATATGTGTTTGAATTCCATCCATTATCTTCTACATGACAATTTGAAGAAATTGGGCCTTTGGATACCTCAAGGGTTATAAGGTATGTTAAGCGACCTATCCATGTGTTCTTAAGTTTTAGTCTTAGTAGGTGTCAGAGTTTTTTGGTCTCATGGAAAGTGTGTCAAACCCTATCAAAGGTCTTTAAGTTAGGGTCATGGTGCTTAAACAGTCTTGAAGTTTTCTCTCATCATGTTAGAGTCTGAGTTTGAGTGCCTATGTTTTTGGAGATATTTTCAAAGGTTTTTAAAGTACTACTCTTGGTTTTTCATCTATCATTTTCAAGTCTTGAAGGCTAATCTCATAAGTAAGTGGGCTTTTATGTTAGTAGCTGGTCTCTATTTTGAAGAACTTGTTAAAGCTGTGAAATGATAAATAATGTTTTAATAAAGTTTTTTCTTAAATTACAAATGGTCTTATCTCAGTGTGTTGTGTCCTGTAGTCATATGATTTCATTCTAAAGGGAAAAATAAAGTCACAAGTTCCCTGATGAGTTAAATGCTTATGTCAATTAGTAATGAGATTCAAAAGGTTGTAATAGTGGTATTGAAGGTTTTGCTATCTGTCCTAGATCTTGAACAATGAAGTCAAGGACAAGGTATGTCCATTAAGGTCATTAAAAATATTTTAGTTTGTCTTCAGGTTATTTGTAGCATTTTCATAATGCATTAGTATGAAGTCAAGTCTCAGTTGATAAAATGAAGACTAAAGTTGTCTTTATTTCTAAAGAAGCTTTTTTATGCATGAAATGAGTAAGGTATTATGGTAAGTCATTAAGAAGCTATCTCTGAAAGTGATTTTCAAGGATCACCTTTTCAATATATTGTCATCTTATTCTAAAGATAAAGGAAAGGGTGTCTAATGTCATGTTCTTAAATGAGTCTGTTGAAACTATAAAATTCCATGCTTAGTCATTAAGTTCTATACTCACGAGTCTATTAAAGAGATTGATCTGGTCTCTATTATTTGTTATGTTTTTAAGCTATCTAATCTTTAAGTAATATTATTCTAAGGTGTCAAAAGGTGTCTAAGGGTGAGTGATGAGCTCATATCATGTCAAAATGTCATAAAATGTGTTGCTTCAGACAAAATGTGGAATAAATCATGTCATTTTGACGTATCTACATGGTTTTGAATCTATTAGTTATGGTATTTGTTTTTCTAAGACATAGTCATGATTCATATATGTGCATTTTAAGAAACTCAAGTAATGGTTGAGGTCTTTAGCCATCCTTGAGTTGATTTGAATACTCCAAAAGTTCAAATATTGATCTTGCATCAAGAAAAAAATGAAAAGGAGTTTTCATGGTCTAACCAATGTTTGAGACGGAGGATGAAAATGTTACTATGTTGTTTGGGGCATTCCCGGGTATCATGAAGGATTTCCATAAGCTTAGTTCTTGTGTTTTTTCCTTGATATTTGTGTTGAAGTGGTATATATAAAATTTTGAAGTCTCTAAGTCTCAAAGTCTGTGTAAATCTCACAAGTTTGGTTTAATCCACATATTAGATTGAGTGTGTCCTTAAATCATGATCATGATGTTCTTAGAGTTGTATATATGAGATAAAACTCAATGGTAAAAATAGGATAAAAGAAAGATTTTATGCTCTAAGGAATGTGGAAATTATCTATTTCTTGGTAAACTCATTAGAACAAGAAGACTCTAGAGATGTTAAATGCATCTCAAGTTCATAAAATATGAATAAATCTGTGTAAAGTGTTAGATATGAACTCGATGTTTTAGTAGCGGGCATCTAAAAGAAGATTAAACATTCAAATTTGGTAATGTGTACTTATTCGATCTTAGTTGAATATAAGGGTTTAAACATGATTTAGTTTTCATGAAGCAATGTTAAAATTGACCCAGAGTATGCATTTATAAAAGAAACCTTAAAGATATTATAGTGTGTAAGAACTTCAAATCAATATCTATAAGACAAGGTACTGTTACTCTACAAGTCAATGAAATTAAAATAATGCAAGGAGAAAGGTATTGTGATTTGTGAAAGTGGCTAACAAATGTTAATAAATTTGAGTGTGGTTATAAGGCACTATGATCAGTGAAAGAGGTATAACAATAAAAAATGTATTGAGAAACAAGTTTGTAAGAACCTCCAAAGTCTGACGTGGATTCTAATGTTGTTACGACAAATTCTTGGTCTGTGCAGTGTTTTGGTACTTGTTGATATCTCAAATGCATAGATTAAGGAAACAATGCATATTTAAGACAGTGAAAGTAAAAATATGAGTTTTTAGGTGGATATTAGGTACTATAGCAAAGATTATAATGAAGAACAAGGGCTTGTAACAAATTATCATGATCTATGTAGTATCTTGATAAATTAGAGAAGTGCGCTTATGTGTTCTTGTTCTGTGTATGAGTTGAAGAGTTGAATCCATCAAGGGTATGAGTTGTGCAAGGGTATAATCAAACCAGGGTATGCTCATATCATCCATGAAGGTACAATAGTGGTCTGAGGACAAATTGATGTCTAAAATTTGAAAATTTTGGGCTCTCTATCTATGTATGGTGACTTGAAGGACTGAACAATTGTATTAGAAAAAGGTATTATGTTTGTGATGTCGTTTGAAGATTGGTTAAGAGATGAGTTAAGAGTTCAAAGAGCTTCTAGGAGATTGAGAAAGTTGATGAAGTATATGAAATAGTCTTGAGGACTGTGAATTCTCATCTCATGTATATTCATGCACTATAATGATGATCATCGGGACTCTTAATGGATTCTAAATGAAGGGGGGGCATGGTTGATCTCTCAAGAAGGAAAGTAAGATGGATACTTAAGATAATTGAATGGCTAAATGGAGGAAAAGATTAAGCTACACCTAATAAGTAATATATATTTTGGTTTAAATGAGTATGTTAGCATGAGTTAAGTTTAAAAACATTGAACAAGTGTTTCAGGATTGTGTGCTTATGATTGAGTCCCTTATAAGACATCAAATAAAGGTAAGAGTCCAAACATCTTGCATTTAATACTAGAAGAGGATGATATAATGCCGGGGGGGTAGAAGGGGTTGAGCCATGATGTTTTTAGATGCCTATATAATGGATAAGCTTTTCAAAGTTTGACTGAAATTGGATTTTAGGGACATTGGTCCAAAAAGAGGATATGCTATGTTTGGTGGCAGATTTTGTGCTTTTAAGCATGGAATAGACCTATAATATGTTGCAAAACATGTATGACGGATAAAATGAGGAGTATCAGTTCAGGGGGAGCACTTTTGTGTCTAATTTCATGTCCATCAATCTTCACATACTGTTGAAGGTTACAAATGAGAGAGAGGTCAATCCAAGGGGGAGCTATTTTAGTCAAGTAAGTTACTTTGATCATTATTGTCATTGTTTATAGTCTTTTGTTGTCATTTATTAGGTTGTGTCATCATATTATCCTTTTTCATAGATGTTAAAGGGGGAGAGAAGCATCAGAAATATGGAAATGAGTCAAGTAGTGTTTTGGTCGTTTTGGTTGCCATCAATGTTTGTGAAGGTGGTTGGAATTAATGAAAAAAGGGGAGATTATTGACCATTGTGTTATCATTTATGTAAATTCCATTAATATAAAATGGTATCATGGTGTTTTATGAGTCTCCATGAGGCATCATTCAGATGTCAAACATGAAGGTTTATTGGTAGTGTCATGAATGGTGGTGTTCTATGAGGTCCTGATGCATGGTCTAGTGAGATGAGTCATGGTTTGAGTCATCCCAAGATGATTAAAGGTTTTCATAAGGTAATAAATGTTTCATGAGGTGTGTTAGAGGTGTACATGAGTCTACACAAGGTCAACAAGGTCAGTACATGTGAAGCCATGGTTGAGTCGAGTCATTCTAGGCCTATTCCTAGGATTAGTGCATGCAGAATGGTATTGAGGTACATAATTGGGATATGATAAGTACTATCCAAGAATGGTAATAGTGTTTTTACATTATATATCATGTGTATGATGATTTTCAAGTCATTACTCAGAGGTAAATTGCATATTTTAGGTCCTTAGGAAACAAGTAGGTGAGAACAGGCAGTTTGGCATAGGTAAGTCTTAATGACTAGAGAGTTTCAAGAATATTTGAGATATATGGTGAGTATGTATAGTTATAGGATGTTTCTAGCATACTTCATGACAAGTTTCAGGTCATTATGAATAATAAATTGCAATATATGTAATTTTTTGTAAAACCGAGTGTTTTACACTTTGTTTTTAAGGCAAAAGTGGACCTTTTCATACTCATTGTGAATTGTGTGATTTTCATGGTGACATGATTTATTTTTCATATATTATTAGGTAAGTTATTAAGGTTTAACAAAAATAATGAGATGGTTTGATTTTCATGTTTTTAGTAATGATTGTTAAGAAGGTAAGTTTCTTTGAAACCCTAGTTAAACCCTAGCCAAAAGTGACTTGGAGAAATTAATTATAGTGATCCTATATTGATTTATTTTTCCAAATTTATAATTGGATGTTGTATTATACTCTTCCATATTTCTAGAAATGTAAGATAGTGCTTGTGATAGTATGTGGGTCCCACCTAAAAATTCTTGTTTCTAAAGGCGTTCAGTTTAAGTAGAAGTTCTCCAAAGAAGTTGAAGAATAAATTGACATTGTTTTTAGACCCTAAGTTTTTATACATGCACATAATATTTATAGATCATGGTTGATATGAAAAATGGAAAATTTTTCCCTATTTATGAATACTGGTTTTTAGGGCAGTTTGGAGCAGTTTGCACTAAAAGTGTAATTGCAAGAGCTAAAGGATGAGTTATGACTACATTAAATTTTTTTGTGTTCCTGTTTCAAATATATTTCTATTAGTATATAACATTTTTGTTTTTATACAGTATGAATAATTCATGATCTTTTATTTAAAGATCAAATATGGAGGATGCCTAATCTAGCAGGGTACAAAGTGACTTCATGAGGTAAGATTATGTTTCTGAGTATTTTATGATTTTTTAAGATTTCTTAGTGATTATACATCATTTCTAAGGGTGTCACATGATTTGGTTAAGTGTGGAAGTGTGTTTTTGAGGTGATGGAGCAATTTGAACTCAAGGTTAATTCTTGTGTCCTAGAAGGCTTAAGAAGTAGTTTGTAGAGATTATCCTCTAAAAAATGGAGGAGATTAACACAATAATAATAATTCTCTTATGAATCAAACATATAGTACATGAAAATTATATAGCCAAATATATAGTGAAAACAACCTCTGATTATTTAGGGAGGTGTTATAACAAATAACCCCAAATATTATTCACTGGTATAACAAAACTATATGCGAACTATAATATATGAGTTGTCTATAAAAACTCATTTACATCCCCATACTAATGTAATATTATAAATATTAAATTTACATATAATATTTACTACTCCAATGTGGGGCACTAATGTAAATTCCTAACATTCCCCCCTTAGTGTGAACATGGGAAGAAAACACATTTGAATAATTCAAAACAAAATCATATGCCTCCGCATAATTTTAGGTCTACATAATACTAGCTTGGATCTTGCTGTCACGATCTTGTTACACATGACCAATCTTCTCCACCATAGTGAATATGATACCGGATTATCACACTTCCATCGATTCACCTATATACAAGAACTCAATAGTACCCATTTTCACTTCCAGTGAACGCTCTTTCATTGACTGATTGATCTTAAAAGTATGACAGTCAGAGGATCACTCCAGTTCAAATACCCTCCTATAAAATTATTCACATATTCCAAAAGTCATATCCTCCTCATTTTAATCATAACAAGGGAATGAAACCACACACCACTTGAAGAAAAGAAAAGAAATATTGAAAAAAATTCAGATCACATTCTATAAGAATCACAATGTTCTTAGTTGTAGCCATTGTTGTCGATCATTGCCACTTGATCTCAAACAACATAGGAAACTGCCACTGCCATTGGAAGCTGCCCTTGAATTTAGTTGTTTTAGGAAAAAAATGGAAATGGAACATTGGTGTAATGTTCCCCCCCACAATGTGAAATTTCCATTTATCCACACAACGAGGAGCACTGAAAAGAAAATCAAATCAAACTAAAAAAGAGATGCCACCATACCAAAATGCGGCTTTGTTGTTGGTGACTAATGAGAGGGAGTGATTTCCCTCCATCCTATGTTTCCTCTAGCCTCTGATATCATGTTGCTAACTCAGTAAAATGCGAACATAAAGTGCATTTGTTTCCACATTCAAATTATTTTTTCTACCCTCCCGTAATGTGAAACATTTTATTTTTCGGATGTTGGGTAACACCGAAAATGCATCCATGAGGAATTTTTTTTTCAAATAAATTTTTGAAAACAAAACTTTTTACAATGACATAATCTTTTCACAACATCTCACAACTTTAAAAATGACAGTTTTGACTTGGACAAGAGGAATCAAATGAAAATGACTTTGACAATGACAATATACAAAATTTTGACTCTGACAAGAATATCCTAAAATCACGTATTTGATTGATAATGAATTTCAATACAACAAATTAATTTTTACATAAAATTTGACCTACAATATACAATATTTACGTGATAAAAACTTGACTCAGAACTCACACATAATAATGAGACATACTTAATTTTGAACTAAACAAACCCTAAGATTTCTTCTCTTATTAGTTGATCAACTGTGTGGTTTGTATAATTTTACTTGACATGCACTGTAATGGCCTTTGGATGAATATTTTCTGCATGATGTAACATGATAGAGCAGTTATATTGAAATTACGGGCATGTAGTAGCAGTCGAAATCCCAAATGGTTGAAGCACCGACAAATGGTTATAGCAGTATATTCTGGAACTAATATGAAGATGCAAATGAAAACTAGAGAGCCAATGAAGAATGCCAACCTGTATGACGCCTGAAATTCAATATTGAGCACAAAGCTATTGAGAAATGCCTTCATTTATATGCTGCACGCGGTGCTTGAATGTTTTGCCAGTATTGAACCCACCTGTTAGATTGATGTGATATGCATGGGATAGTCAAATTGGAGGTGTTTTTCGACAAGCATGATCCAACTCTCTAAAGCCTAAACTAGACCCAACAATGGTCCTGAGACATACGGTGAGAATTTGTATAGAAATCAAGTTTTCCAAATTTACAACTAGTATCAAAGACACTGTATTTAGGATGACCGATGTCCTGGGAATGATAGTGAGCTTGAGTTACCTCTAGATTTTTTAGGCTAGCTCCTTCATGTGCAATAAATAAAGAATCATTATAAATGTGTAGATGCAGAAAATTGACACGATAGGCATATGTTGTTCAGATACTTTGGCAAACACAGTTCATTTCCATGGTTGTGTTAAATATTGAGTCACCGAATGTAAAGCTCTTTAGTCTGCCAAAACAAGAGATAAGTGATCATTTATTCCAATATGCGCTCTTGTGTAACCAATGCTCACTAAATCACATCTAATTAGGACAAAATTATAAGCAATTCTAGAAAATCTTCCACTGCAAATTTGAGACCAATTATATAATGAGCTTTTCCATTGACAAGGGCGATAATACAGAAATTATACCCCTTGAAAAATATGAAAGACTCATAATCATCCATATTTTAGCTCACTTTGATACCAAATATTAGAAATGTTGGAGCTGAACACAATAAACTTACACAATAATGATAATTTTGTCATGATTCAAACATACAATACATGGTAATTATATAGCCAAAGATATAGCGAAAACAACCTCCGATTATTTTGGGAGGTGTTATAACAAATAACCTAAAATATTATTCACAGGTATAAAAAGAATATGTTTGAACTATGATATATGAGTTGTCTATAAAAACTCATTTACATCCCCATAATAATGTAATATTATAAACATTACAATTACATATAATAATTACTACTCCAATGTGGAGCACTAATGTAAATTCCTAACATGTCCTGGTTGAAGGTCTTCCACTTAGAGTTAGAAGGATTTAGAATTTGTTATAGAAAGAGGATTCAGAGGGATTTACATTTGTATAAGGTTTGTATCATGGTTAGTTTATTTGATGGTACTTTTATGTCAATTTGTAAAGAAGAAGGTTTGTTGGTTTTCAAGATACATTTTCTCATGCTAAGAGATTGAGGTGAATGAGGCATGATATGGATTGTTTAATGCTTCATATAAGTTATAAAGTAAAGAGAGATGAATTTTGTTCCTATTTAAGGAATTTAGAGGCCTTGTATGTGGCATAAAGGGTGAAAACCAGTTAGATTTGTGAAACTACTTTATGGGAAACTTAATTTGTAGAAAAGGAAAGTTATTGTGATTCGAAAATATTGATGTGTCATGTGATCTAGAATGCATGGATGTGTTATATAGGTCTTGATGATTCCATTTAGTGGTTAAAATTACATAGTTTATTTAATCTTGGGTAGTCTTGAGGACTAAAGGTAAAGACATGATGCTGGAAACATGTGTTTGGTGAAGGTTTTAAGCCTTTTGAGTTGTGTTATGATTTTTTTGATTGGTGAAAGATAATTAATCACCAAGGTTGATTTTTTTTATGTCATATTACACATATATGGTGAATTTTAGAGCTTTAATAATCATGGTTTTGGCATTTGTGGTTTTATCTCATCAAGGTAATGGGGTTTTGAGTATGTTTTGTGCAAGTTTAATGGTTTTGGGAATGAGTGACCTATATGGGTCATATGTGAATTTTGTAATGAATTTATTAAGATGTTATTAAGTTGTGTTGGTATAATTATTCATTAATGATATACCTACCATATGTTTGTTAAAATAAAATGGTATAAAAGTGAAGTTTGAGTTCATTTTTTGAACTAATGCTCTTAGAGGGAAAAGTTTGACCCATATGTGAGAGTGTAACAGGTTTGAATGTATTATTTTAAGGCTTAGGAAGTGTGTTACAGGTTGAGGATGTATAGAGATCATGTGAGCATGGATTTAGAGCCAATATAAGTCCATGAATAAGGAGATAGAGCGAGTTATGTGAATGAGGGTTTGATGGTATTTATGTGAGCTGAAATTGTGATCTCCATTAGTTATGGTAGAAAAAAATCATATATCATCATCATCATGTGGCTAAGTTTTTTCTTATTCAAATTATGGGGTTGTAGCCCCCCTATGGAGTGGGTGCTTCACTAAATTAGGGGTTTGTGCTCTTTTTAGGGTTAGTTCTCTACTAAACTAGGGGTTGGTGCTCCTTGTGAAGTTGGTGCTTCAATAAGTATTTATGTTATGAGTAATATAAGGATAGTTTCAGTGGGTTTTTATTCCTCATGAGGGTTTCCCACTTACATATGGTGTTTATTTTTTTGCATATCTCTTTATGCTGTTGTGATTGAATGTTCAATATCTTAATAAGCACACATAGTTACGAATTATGTATGGAAAACTTAATTGATGAATGTATGGTTTGGTAAATGAAGTAAAAATCAATGTAGGACTAATTAACGCCCCCCCCCCCCCCCCCCCCCCCCCCCCCCCCCATCTCACTCAATTTATCTTCAAACAAGAAATTTTTGGGATTTGAAGAATACCTCAAAGGAAAATAGGTGATGTAATAAGACATTTTTCCAAGCATGAAGACATAAAAAGAGCAAAAGGAGATCAAAGAAAAGGTGAAGAAAAAATCTATTAGGTAGTTTGATGCTTCAATGTATGAGAGATCATTTAATTGTTATTTTTTCACTTGTAATGGATTTGGACATAGGGAAAAGTAATGTAGGAAGTTTGTTATAGGTGATCATCTAAGGAGGGATAACAAGGATGAGAAATCAAGGAATGTAGTTTTCTATAATTTTCAAGAGTAGGGACACACTACCAAATACTACCTACATGAACCATCTAGCCAAAAGTGGAAGATCAAAGGACTAAAAGGTAAAAATGAAGTTTTTTATTATAACTGGACAAGGTTGGTCACGTTTCTAGAAATTTTAATGATTCTACAAGGTAAATGAAGATATTTTAGGGTCCTAGAATACAAAAAAGGAGGAAAAATAGTCATTGGAGTGAAGAGTGAATAATATAATACCAAAAAAGGTAGATATGGAAGAAAAAATAAGATTATTAAGGTGTAGATCAAAAGCAATAAGAAATAGGTTAGTTTCAAGTGTCAAAGAGGGCATGTGACCTCTTCAAATTGTTCTTTTAAACTCCTCATGAAGATGGATGTCACTAGCAGGATTCTTAGAGGAATTATCATCCATATAAAGCTTGGTGTGAAATGAGGGGCATGAAGGATTGAAATTATAATATTGTAGGTGTGATATCATGGAGTCAAGATGTCAAGTTATGTTCATTATGTTTGTAAAATTATTCAATATATTTTGGAGAAGTTGTAGGCATCATTATGGTGTAAGAATACTAGTTTCAAGAAGAAATCAATTAGTCAATATGATTACTTGATCAAACCATCAAATGTAAGGTGAAATGGTTCTTGCTAGGTATGATTATGAGTTAACTTAGTACAAATGATATGTCTAAATATATAAATTCATATGTTGAGATGTAACAAGAAAGTTCATACACCATGAGGTTTGTTTTAAAAGTGTACAAGGCATGTTTAGGACTGTGAAAACCTAGATGGTATTTTCTTCACTTGATATGAATGGTTACAGTATATATATGGATGCTTGGAGTATGTAAGAGTGTCTCAAGAAGTAGTTTAGATTGTCAAGAATGTTTGTTAGAATAATCGTTCCTAGAATGGAGAATAAAAACTTGATGAAGGTTTGTGGAAACTCTGCAAATGCTTTCAAGTGCTAGGTATGTCATTTGAGTTTAAATTTGAAGAAAATTATTAAAGATATATGAAGTAATAGGGGTTTGTATTCTTATAAGGATTGGTCAAAATTATAGATGTGTTTTTGAATCCATGTGAAGGTTTGTTGCAATTGTGTTAAGTAGATAAAGGTGTCCATAGGATAATCTTAAGGATCAAAATACCAATTGATAGTTTGAAGAATAGAACAATACATGCCATTCATGTAAGAAATAATTCAAAGGTTAGCACTGTAATAGTGTTGCAAGAATATACATGAGATCGAGAAGTGATAATTATGTTTTTTAGGGTCCTCAACATAATTTATAAGTTGATTTAGGTACTAACAATAAATTTATAAAGGGAAAGTCATTCATTCTATATGATGACTTGATCATACCTTCAAAAGCAATGTATGGTTTTTTTGTCCTTGTATGACTATGTTTGGACTAATTCTAGAGACTTGATATATGAGGAGGGAGTATATAGTGTAATTTTGCATCTTGGGTGAAGTATAGAGGTTAATTACTATCCAACCTATAAAAGGTCAAAATAAGGTGAGTCTCTCAGTTGATGTGCATTGTGTCAAGCTTGTGTATGATTTTTTGAGGTCTACACTGTGGTCTTAGATAGGAATATTGGAGAGTCGATGAAACTTCCAAGACTATATAAGGGCTACATGGAGATCTTAATCTTGATGATAGTCTACAAAGCTTGTGTAGAGAAAATGTATGATTTTTGAGTTCATTCATGAAGTAGCTACAATGTTTTAAAGGCATGTGTTTCACCATTTTCTTTACATTTTGAATGTGAAGAAATAGATAATGTTAATGGCCGAGGAGGAATACCTATGGTGTTGGTCAGTTGGAGATTGTGTGTGTGTTCTAACTTCTTGATCCGATGTTGACTATGAGAGCTTCCTTTTGGCTATCAGGAACTACCTAAAATAGAAAACAAGAACACCAAAGAGGAGTTAAATAATATATGATAGTGGATTGCCTAGCGTATGCTAGATCTGGGAAATGTGATACTTCATAGAAGGATGTCAACCCATTGTTTTTATAAAACAAATATGAAATAATTTAAATACATACATAAATGAATCTATTGCTAGTATTCAGATTTGGGTACCTCAAATCACTATCAACGTTGATCCAATTAAAAACTAGAAACTATGTGGGTATAGGTCTTCAGGTCAGGTTGTAGGTTGTTCCAGTGGTATGCAGGTCACAGAAAGAGTCTTATCAAGGTTGAGAAAGTTATTTGGATTGTTTTGGTAGTTAGGTGGTTTCTGGTTTAAAAGTGTTAGAAGACACAAAGACTGGTGTCGATCGGGTATGACCGATCAGGGTTAGGTAGAACTGACGACGGTTATGGGTAACTGGCATCGATAGAGGCGGGCTAATAAAAAACAAAAGGATTTGGTTATAGATGGTTAATATGAGGTTAAACAAAGATAAAACGGGGGTAGAGAGGTCTATGGGAATCTTAGGTATACATAGATATGTGCAACAGTTGGATATAGGTGATTTAATGGTGTGGGTGGAGGAATGATTGAGTTTACAGGTAGGTAAATGGTAGGGGAATGAGAGTGCAAGTGGAAACTGATAACAACAATAGAATAAATTAATAGACTAAAGTATAAATAAATGATTCTAGTTAAAAGTATACTTACTATGATGCTAGTTCAAATGGTTAGATGATGATGACGATTGATTAGAGGAATGATGTTTGGTACCATGACAGTGCTTCCCAGAATGTTACTGTGAGTGGAATACCTCTAGATTTCTCTTGGTGCTCACTATGGATGTCTGTAGGTATGAAAATATCTCATTTTGCTTATATGTAACTCTCTTCTCTTCTCCTCCATTCCAAAATGTGTCAACCTTCCAAACAAGGTTACCAAAGTGAATAAATGGTAACCGATGATGGTTCCTTGTTGACCATTATCAGTTTCGGGATGACCAACATCATTTAAGGTGGGATTCCCTAGGTTTTATAAAAATGATAGATCTTGCCATCATTTGGGCCAGGTCTAGCCATTTATTCACAGATTAGAATGGGCATTCTATTTTTCTGAGCGGGAAGTTAGTTAGAGGAATAATAGGCCTTCATTTTTAGGGTTGAACCAAGTCTTATTCATTTATGGAAACATGCTATGAATAGGTCTATGGTGAGGTGTCTAGGTGAGGTGTTTAGGTGAGGTGTGCATCCATTTAATTAAAGTAATTAAATTAATAAATGGGGTGATGATGGGTATTAATTTAATTAAATTGATTAAATTAATATTAATGTGTGATGTAAGGGTCATGGTTAGGTGAATGTGTTTAAGTTGGTTATTCGAATGAGGACCAAGGGGAGTGTGACCCAATTTTTGTTTCTACATTTTGCCCCTTTTTATCATGTGTCTTGTAGTGGTAAGCAACGCTAGCAACAATAGGAAATGGTTGTGTCAAGTGTAAGTGAGGGTGGTGTTGGCCTAAGTGTGGGTGAAGGTAACCCCCCTCAAACTAGGAACCGATGAGGTGAGAGATGGAAGTGGTGAGTGGTTTGATAAAATGAGGAGGTGGGAAAATTAAGATTAGTGGGCACATTACGTAAAGGTAAAAATTCAAATCGGGTAAACAGGTAAATGGGCTACGATTAAAGGTAGTGGTAGTTGAATGCATACACACATTGGAAACTACGACATGATACCAGGTTGAGAATATTTCACATTCGACGTCATCTAATGTTGATAGGTCTATCCAAATAGGGTTGAAGTGATTCTAGTATCCAAGGTATAAGATAGGGTGTAGAAACATAATGTAGGTCAGGTGCATGAACGTTTAGGTATGTTCCGATACACCAAAGGTCGGGTTAGGGTAAACAACACGGCAATAAGAAAGGTAAGGTCGATAGGATGAAAAACATAGGTAACAATATTACAAGGTGTAATCGAGTACATAAAGGTCAATGGTCACACCAAGTATGGTTCAGGTTCAAGGAAAATAGGTTGTGTCACAAGGTTAAGGCCAAGGTATAGGTAGAATAATAAATCCCAAGACGTAGCTGAAGGACAATGTAGGGGTATCTTGAGTCTTGTAAGTAGGGTTCAATGGGTGTCCCAGAATGATAAAAAGGTGTGTAGGTCATGAATGGTTGTAGGAAAAAGGAAGCTTAGCAAGGCCAAATAGTTATATTGGTTGAAAGATGATCCGTTTATAGGGTGACCGACAGTCGGTTGTCTAGGGCATAGATATGACAAGCGTCGATCAACTTAGGTTTGGGTTTATAAAATAAAAAATTCCATATTTTACGAAATCATTGTTGTGTTGTGACCATTGGAGAAAATAACAGAGCTATTGTCACATTTATGTAAGTTTTCCAAGAGAGAAGGATAGGGCATTATACTCTAGCTGAGGTAGAGAGTACGAGTTAGTGAGAGGAGATAGGGAGATGATTCCATGAGCTCAGGAGTGATCAATTTGATTGGTTGGAGGTGAGAGAAGTGGATTTTATGATTTAGGCATAACAGAGGTAGGAGTGGGGTTCGGGTGGGACAACTGGTGTAGTGGTCAAATGTATCACTCGCACGAAGACAACACTGTGATGAGATAGGATTTGATCCCTATTCTTTCATTTGGTTAGTTAAAATAGGTTGGTAGAAATTCATGTCTGGATAAAATCGTGTTTAGGTGGGGGGTATGAAATTTGAATTTGGAATGGTTAAAGTGTTTCAATGAGGGAGGGGGGAATGTCCTAGGTAGGGTAAATATGGGTGGGGATGGGTTTTAGGTTAGGTTTGGGTAAGGTAGGATAGGAAGTTCTAGATTAGATTTGATGAAATTTGGGGAGAAATAGGGTAGGGTTTTTCATGGATTATGGTCTACCATGATAGTGACTGACGTAGGTCAATATTTGGCTGAGCGTTGGTTGGCAGTTGGCTGACATTGGTCAAGTATGTAGGTGACCGATACCAGTCATGATGAGACCGATGACGGTTAGATAGTGAACCGATGTCGGTTGAGATTTCAGATGAAAAGTAGATCAATAAACAAGATAGGATGAGTGAGAAAAAATATAGGTCAATGTAGATAGGAAAGGTAATTGTTGACTTGAGAATGAGCTAGGGTAATAGGTATAAATAGGTATGAGTGGATGGCTGTGAACTTGAGATAGGGGGAAGGTATTCTGTTAGGGCTAGGGTGGGGTACAGAGGTCATGCAATGGGAAGGGTCTTGGGAATAGGATTTTTCAGGTAACGAGATGACGTTGGGTATGGTCGAAGGTTCTAACAATGGTATGATTTATTAGGATGTAGGCTGAGGGACTAATTGCAGATGAGAGATAGGAGTACCACCTCTGCTATTAACTAGTGGTACGAGGGAGTAGTGATGGCAGAGGAGTGGTGTCACATGTTGTAGACATTTCAGCCTTATTGGGGTTAAATAATATAGGCACATAATTTGGGAGCCAAGTTTGATGGTCGCACTCATCAATAGATGGGATTTAATGACCAATACATTTCGTTTACCAACTGTGGTGAGACCACGGCAGTCACCCTAGAGGATGTTCATAGGATCTATGTGGTTGCCAATAGTAGGGACACATTGTGATATTTGATTTAATTAGAGGCATCAAAGGATTTGATGTTGATAGTGTTCCACTGAGGGGCTGGTGACAAAGATGAGGTTCTATAGAAACCAGCATGAGCTATGGTGATATGTACCTAGCCAGATCCTAAGGAGATGAGGATTAGTAGTCTATGATCCTGGAGGCAGTATGTTATTTTTCATTTATGATGCATAGGGTGGGACTATTCCCATGTAGGACACTTGATGGAGGTTTTGCATAACATGATGGAGGATAGGTAATCTATTTGGAGTTGGGCACTAACCTGTACTTGGTGTAATCTATAGTACAGGGAGTTACTGGACCTATGATGAGGCTTATTGAGGTTCAACTTTGGTGTTGTACCTTCTTCTCCAAAATTACTGGGAGCCATATGAGCACATTATGTGTGTGCATCTATGTGGGTATGCTCCCCATCCTTGATGCATTCAAGGCAGGATATCATTTGCGGTGGGCTATAGGTGTTGGGTTCCTTTGTTAGAGAGCGTACCCAAACTACCAGGGATACACATGATGTAGTATATTCCCGACATATATTAGAGGGGTTACCTTGTGTGGACATTCATTTGGAGGGCGTATGTTGGCTTCCCGTCATACAGGTAGATGGCCAAGAACTCTGGATGGAGTTGCAGTTTCTCAGATGGATAGAGGGGTGTTGTGTCTAGCGAGCACGAGATAATACCTTTCCATTGATAGGGTCTGACGATAGTTTGGGATAGCCCCAGGATGTACCTTCACCATTTCCTTAGTACAAGAGAGATTATGTGGAGAGGCCTATTTCCTCTACCGATAGCCAAAGTGCCTGATAGGGAAAGAGGAGTAGGTAGTAGACCTTACAGATTGATGATTGTTATGGTTACAGATAGATATAGACAGTTGGTCAAGGTAGCACATATTTTGGCAATATGCACCGTAGGCTAGGGCTAGTACTAGACTTTAGGTCCACCCTTACAGTTCAGAGAGACACCCTTTAGGGGTAGGTTGCCACCTTTAGGCCCAGATTACATAGGTTGGGGATTGATATGGTCCAGGAATAGGTGGACAATTTTGAAGTACAAGGGTGGCTTTACAGGCCCATATGGTTTCCACACTGGATAGGCACATGTAGGTAACATGGACCACAAGACATAGGTGGTTATGCCTTGATATAAGTAACAGGGTTACATGGCTAGTTGACCACTACACAGGCATAATTGTGACCTGGCAATTCACAGCACATGTACCTAGCATATGCACTAACACAGGCTCAGGGGTAGGGTCCCATATATACAAGCAACAGTGGGACATGGTCCCATGAGCTAGGAGGTATAGGGTCTGAGCCTAATGGCACCACCACATATAGTACAAATAGATGGTTAGGTTTAGGTTATTTTCCTCTAAATGAGAGTGTGATGCTATTATCAAGATCATCTTTATTTTGTAATGGGATAGATGTGCCCTTCGTATGTTTGAGTACAGTGCACTAATTAGGCCTCGTAGTGAGAGGACCAGATCTCTCACGCACCATGTGGTATTCAAGAGTATAGGGGTCCCTTCATGAGCCTCTTTAGATTTAAGGTCAGGGTGATGCCAAAGTACAGAGGCCAGGCCTAGCCACATGTTAGGTACCAGTAGAGCTTCAATGAGTACCCATATTTTTTTTGCCTATTTGATAGATGCTAGTAGGGCATTTTTTATGCACTGGGAGTGTGAGGAGGAGGAGGACCCTGGGTGAGATTTTTTTGAAATAGTATGGATATCTTACGTGGGGTGATGGCTTAGTCATATTTGTGAGGATATACCCCTCCATTTTTGTATATTTTTTATATATACCTTAAGGACTTTTAAATGTCAAAGATAACAAGGATGTACATGAGAGTTTTAGAGATTTTGAATTATTACACCAGCCTAGCGTGTCAAAGATGTTGAGGATGTATCATGAGTGAATTTTGACATGTTATTATTTCATTTGGGCCTCTGTGGCTACATATGTATGCCATGATTTAGACATTCACTAGGCATTATGAGATGATGATATTTATAGATTTCTATGGTGGTATATTTATGGAAAATATTCCATTATTATGTGTTTATGTGATGGAAGTACTATGGGGAATTTGTTGCATTTTTACAATAAAAAGTCATGATGGGAATGAAAGACTGAGGTGAATAGCCATGATGGAGTTAGGTCATATTTAGGCATGATGGACGTTCAGGTTAGTTAAGCCATGATGGGAGTCAAGTTAATTTAGGCATGGTGGAGTAAGGTTGTTTTAGGAATGATTGAGTTAGGTTAATTAAAACATCTAGTTTGGAGTTAGAATGGTGTATAGGTATGAAATATGAGTTAAGGTGATTTAAGTGTGGTGAAACATTTCCACAAATGCAAGTGGAAATTCCTCACCATACTATAATAAAGAAGTATTTGGATCTTTGTGGCTTTGTGTTTGTTGGATGTGTGTCTATTAGTGGAGAATTTTATTATTGATATCATACCAACACAAATTTGGTGATATAAAAGAAAGAACCATGTGTATAAAAATATAAAAGTGTGAGATTATGAGAAGTTACAAGTGCAGTGAAGCATTTCCACTATGAAATGCGAGTGGAAATTCCTCACCACAGGTATAATGTGAATAGGATTATTTGAATATTTGTGGCTTTGTGTTAGGGTAAAGAGTGGCCAAGCTAACCTCCAAGTGTAGAAACTAAAATTAGGTCACACTTCCCTTTGGTCCCTCGACAAATAAACACCCTTTATTACATTTACCTAGCCATGACCCCCCTTCACCCCACTAATATTAATTTGATTAATCTAATTAAATTAATTCATTATCCTCACCTTATTTATTATTTAAATATATTAATTTAAATGATATCCACACATACACTTCACTTAGACACCTCATCAAACCAACTCAACCTAAGACCTATTCTTAGTAAGTTGCCATAACTAATTAAGACTTACCCAAACCCTAAAAATCAATGCCTACATTCCCTCTAACCACATCCCCGCATGCTCACAAGAAGCTCCCAGTCTAATCTGTGAGATAACGACACGAGATCCAAGGAAATTAGGAGGATCTCCCTAGTTTAGTAAACCTGGGAAATCCCACCTTGACCGACGTCGGTTACCCCTAACTGTCAACGGTTAAGCTAGACCACCGTCGGTTACCCCTTTTAACCCCTAAACTACCTTATTCTCAAGGTTGACATAGATTGGGAGAAGGTTGATGAGCAAGATTAGCACATCTTAGAGAGATAACACATCTTCTAGAGAGAAAATTCCAGTGAAAAACTCACATGCAAGGAAGGAGATTGAGCATCTTCTTCTTGCTTAGCCATCCAGCACTCACCCTAGTAATGATCTGATCTTATCCAAGCAAAGAGGAGTGTACATACAGCCCATGCAGAAGCTTTCTTATGAGTTGGTGATCACCTGTACAACCTTCAAACCACTCATTAGCACCACTTCCATCCCTCACACACAGGCATTCAGGAACAGAATCCAAGTAAGTATAACATCATACTTCTCCTAGTTTATTTCATTTCATCAACATTTTATCATCCTATTGTTTATCTTAGCCTCCCTATTGACCTTCTTCAGACACTTTCACCTCCATATACCCATTAAAACCTCACCAAAAGCCTACTCCAAGGTAACGCAAATATTTCATTCCTGACTCAAGCAAAGTCCTTTTTGCAATCACAAATGTAGACCCATAACTTATTCTGTGACATTTTCAAATCTTCACAATAACTGGTACTGGTTACACCTAACCTACCGTCGGTCACCTTTGACTGGACACCGATATCTGTATTTTCCCATACAGCCTAGAACAAAGACCTACCCACCTAATTCTACATTTCACCCTCATTCACCTGTGATCTACCCGAGAGCTTCTACCAAACCTGCAGAGACCCAGAACCAATCATTTGACCTTTGGATCTCTATTCTAGCTTAGCCTGTCAGATTAGATCTATTTATTATTGTGTTTTAAGTGAGATACCTAAATAATTTTAAATAACAATAATATTTACTTTGTTTACAACATTAAATTTTTTAAAACAGTGAACTGATAGCCATCTAGGAAGTATCACACTTCCTCGAATCTAGCATATGCTAGGTAGTTCACTGCCCATATTATTTAATTCCTTCTGGTGGTCTTGTTTTTCATTACAGGTAGTTCCTCCTAGCCAAAAGGAAGATTTCATGATCAGCTGTGGATTCGGAAGTCATATGCATGCGTAACAACCGATCAACCATCATTTGAACAGGTATTCCTCCTATGCCCGTTACCCTATCTGTTTCGTCAACACTTCAAAGAAACGATCTAAGAATCATGTGAAACATTTTGGCACGCCTAGTGGGACCCATCTGGGGTTCCTTGCATTTCATTCATTCCTAGGAAAACATTGTGTGTTTGTTTCCCTTCTGAAAAGCGTACACACTAATTTTCTTCCTTGGTAACCCACCTCTTCTTTCTATTTGCTCTAAAGGAAACTTTTCTTTTGGTGTAATTAAAAAGAACCATTTCTTCATGTTTTCTACATTGTAGTGAAAGAGCATCTCTCTTCCTCTTCATCTTATTATGTCATCCAATTTCACATTTTCGATTTGGGTTTAAAAATAAGTGCATTCCATTTTGATTTATTTTTGCATTAGCTCACATTAATTGAGGAGAAACCTATGCACTGGAAGTCATGCCCAGCTGATGGTTGAAAAATGAACTCATAGAAACACATGTTCTTATCTCTTTTCTCTTTCTTTGATTCTTACCAAACCACACAAAAATTCAAAATACATACATTCTTAAACAACATCCTACCTAGAAGAAGCTGTAGGTGATCACATGATCACGACATAGTGGGCACCCATCTCACTACTCTGTTGAGTCATACTTCAGAGCGAAGCCTGCACCCCCACCATAACATACCTGAAACCTCACCTTTTAGATCTCCTTCTTTGTAGGAAGGCATCCTCACCAAAAAAAAATCTATTTCACAATTCATGTGTCAGTCCCTAAATAGTATAAGCTAAACAAACATAATAGAAAGGGCACTCCTAGGATCACATTTTTCTTAGTGTTTTTGCTTGGCTTGCATTTTGAGGTGAGAGAGCACATTCGTCACTTTTCTTGTTCATCCTTGCACGCTCCTTATCAAAACTGGTGTATTCCAGCTTCACTTGAGTGTGCATGGGCCATATCATCATCATTCTTAGAATTTTGGGTTTGATTCTACATCAAATTTTAATTCACAACCACTATTCTTTCATCACTATTTCAATTTCACAGTGACCAGTGTCGTTCCAATGACCGTCATCGGTAACCCTCTTACCATCATCGTTTATACCCAAGCGGTGTCAGTTCCAGGTCCTTTTGCTAACCTACTCAAAGGGAATTTTTTTCATCTTCATCCTTTCTATTTATTCATCTTCTTCCACTTTTCACAATCCCTGTCATTGCTCATTATTGCCATTGACGTTTTAAACATCTTCAGATTTGGCATACCTGTCAAATTTTACCTTCTACCTTGTTGTTTCACTCATTGTCCATTTTCTACAGTAACCGGTAGCGGTTACCCCCTGACTGGCAGTCGGTTTTTTCCATAACCGGCATCAGTTAGCCTGTTTCACATTCCCAGCCACCATTTGGTACTTCATACCCACTATTTACTGTCGCTAGAATCACTTGTTCCTGTTGTTCTCTATGTCATTTACAGAGAAGCAGCCCTACTTGATCAATACTGGTTCACATGGTGCTGACCCGAAGACAAGAAAGCACACTCGTATTTCAGACCAGTTGTCAACCACTCCTACCTAGTCCTTCACCACCTTCTATTTTATCACCAGCCATGGATCCCATCTAGCCTATCACTATCGCTACCGGAGATGAGGAGTTTGCACAACTCCTTGACCATAACCCTGCCGCCTTATAGTTTTACCTTTCCCACTCGTCCACTTGAGATGCCTCAGGTCAGTTGATATACGACATGGCCATATCTATCCCCCTGACTCTCACTCCCACTCCTACATCAACCCCATTTGGCTCTATGTTACCCGCATCTACCTTACCCCCAAGTCATTTCACAGCTAGGTCCTATACCCACTATGACTGTCGTGTCTGTAACATTCCCAATTTTAAGACTTTAGAAACAAGGATTTTTTTTACATGATTAATGTTCCATGTTCTAAATACATAATTTAGAACACAAATTTCATAACAACCATTCATATATCAGATAACCATATGCAACTGCAATGACTTGGTGAACAAGTGATCTATTCATTCCATGACTCGGTAGACTACCATTCTATTCATGTGTAACATTGAGTTTTGAGTATTCTTTTGAATACCTCATGTACTTTGTTCTCTTACCCTGTTTTGGGTTTTGAGTGATTTTTCTAAGGAACCTAACTGAATATTGTTACCATTATTCATCGGCATCATGATCCTTAGACTAGGTGACATAAGACAATGCAATCAACAGCTTGTGATACTTTGGCCACATATTTCTAACATACTGTTCGTATTACTTATTCATTGATGGCATACTCGTCAATCTGGAATACGTCCTTCACCCCACTCCACTGTTATCTAGAATGTCTTACAATGACTTTTGTCGGTCCCCTCACTCAAGGTTTAACTCTATTCCAGGTTAACAACATAGGTCATGATATGATGTGGCTTACAAAGACTTAGGGTAAATTGGCATACTGGGTCAACCTAGGTTAACCCCATGTGCCAAGGTATCCTAAGTCCTAGAGGGATACTTCATATCCTAACTATGAGGCTAACCAGTCCTGGAGGGAAATCTTGATAAAGTTCAAAGGTGTGTAGATCTTGACGATCAATACAGAAGGGTGTTGCCACATGTTAACTACACTGTTGTATCCTCGGGAAAATCCTAATCTTCTCAAAGGTAGAACCTTACAGTTTACGTGTGTCAACATCCTACGGAACAACCTTGTAAAGATGTACATACCTGCAAGAGTTTACAAAGGTTAAGCTAAATCTGGGTTATTAGATGACATATTTCGCCAGCCCAACAAACCCCAAGTCCAACACTCTTTAAGTTATTTTTAGATTTCAGATTTATATAATCCTAAGAACTTTAATTAACTTAAGATTTCTTCCTGATTTGATAGATTTGACCTAACAACCCATTATCCAAAAACAGAACAACAACAACTTATGTTCCTTTATTTTGAATAACTTAACTAATTAAGGAAGTGCAATAGTCTTCAAGGCTGAACCATATTAGACTTATTATAATTAGGTCGTAATGATTTACAATCATATCTTCATCTTTTATTTATTTCATTACTAGAGAGTAAGGGTCTTCCTCCTCATAGCTACATTCTAGGGCTTAGCCCACCCTATAATGTCCTTTATAATCACAATAATTTTTATTATAGTTTTAATTCACATCACATGATATAATGAATTACTTAGATGAGAATGTTGTATTCTGCCACTTATTTAATCTGCAGCTTACTTAGGAAATTCATCTAAATTTATTTTTATAATACCCTTCAAGAACACACATCCAAACATATAGATAATAAGAAGAGTATCCTCCAAACAAGATAATTTACTCAATCTATGCAAGTAAATTCTCATCTTTCAATTCATTTTCAAACTTATACGTTACAAACATACTGCAGGACAACAGTCTTTATTTAAAAGAAGGTAACTTTTCTTTTTCAATACAACTTAAGAATAAATCATAATTCTTCTCAAGAATCAACATAGATCAGCCAATTCATCATATAAGTTTTTGCCTTCTCTTATCACTTACGAAGTTCATCTACAAAAATTGCTAGCACGGGTTAGTTCAATGAACTGAGCATAATAAACACTAAGCCTTAAAACGAAGTACATTCCACTAATTGTTCAATAAAAAAACCCTGCTCTAATGCACAACAAGTAATTCATACTCCCAAGCATAAGTAATACCAATAAAAAGAAGTGCAATACAAAACAAATTTTAACACAAGGAGGAACAAGATATAAACTATAATGCTTGTCCTATAAATTAAAGTATAATCTATTACATCAACTATCTTTACCAAACAACAAAACATAGTATATCATTGTTTCCAAGTTTTCCCAATAAAGTACAACACATATCTTTACTATAAGATACATAAATGTTTACAACATAATATTTCAAGTAAAGAAGAAAATAAAGTATTCCATTGTCAAAGTATATAATCATCAGCAAAGCTAAAACCGGAGTATGCCATGATTTAAAATATTCCTTTAAAGTAATTCTACTTTATAACATAACAATATAATATATTTATCAACAGATCCAAATGAAAGAAATCCAAGGAGAAGTGATGGATTGGCAGTTGTCTATAAGTTACAATTTCATTTTCCAATCTCACTTTAATCTCATTCCACTTCACTTCAGTAAAATGAAAAGTATACAATTGTAATAAACGTTGTCTTCTCTTTTCAATAAGAATAGAAATCAGGAGGTTCCAATCAATGTACTTAACTCAACTACATTGTACAAGTAGTCTTACCAAAATATGATCCCAAATTCAAATCATTTCCTTCAACATAAGATAACAATTTCACCTTTTCACATTCATACAGTTTAAGTTCATTCAAGAGTTCCAAGAAAGGAGAACAATGACCATTGCAAAGAGAGAGAGTACTAAAACTAACTTCCTTTCTAAACCATCCTATTCTAAGGCATAAATTTCTACTTTCTGTTAGAAATAATATAACAGTCAAGCTCATTTAAAATCCATGAATTAGTGAGCTTCATAGAATATTTCTTTAAAAACCTAACATTCTCCCATTGGTTCGGAACAACCACAAGTAAGAAGAAATCAAGCTAACATTGCCTATTTATAGAACTCTATAAAATCAACAGTGCAGTTCAACACATTTGAAACAAGTTTAGATCACAATAAGTCTTTCAAGACATGACATACCCTTATTAGACCCAACAAGAGGTAAGAATATGAGTAATTGCTAACAGTTATGACTACCTAATAGTTTAGAAAAGTATAACCATCTCAACGGTATGCCAACGCATCACTACCATAACTTTAAATTGGGTTTCCAAAAAAAGACAATATCAACATCAAGAGAATAATATGTATAGTCCAGGAATGATTTACAATTCCGATGCAATGCCAAGTATAAGCATCTTTGAAGAATCAAGACCATTCAAATATATGTACCAAGTTAGGGTAACTACATGTTCCCTTAATAGTTTACTAATAATCAAAAGACCATATTACCTATACCAACGCAATGTTCAGGTTTCTATTTATATTAAGAACATCAAGTAAATAATGGTGTGTACAGTGAAGGATATCAATATCACAACTACAATTTCATAATACGCCAGCACTGGAAGACTAGACTGGGAACATTGAAATTGTTAGCATACTATTTGAAATAAGAAGAAGTGCTTCCATTCTTCATTAACATTCTACCAACCTTATTTTTGAACAGAACAAAATGTAAGATGCTTAGGCAAAGCTTAGAAAGGAAAATTCACAGGTCGGATTCATAAATAATCTCCCAATACCATTAACATGGTCAAAAGAACAATATTCCATAAGCACCATGCCCAAGCGACATGAGTTACATCCAAGTTATACAAAATAATAACAAACACAAGTTCCAAAATCAATCCAATTCATAGAATGAATACAACTAATTCCTATATTTCTCTTCCTGTGCATACAAGTTTCAATACAGTCTGTGTTTTCACAAGGTAAAAACAAAAATAACAAGACATAACAGGTTCATCTATAGTACATGCGAAACTTGTTAACAATCCACGATCTTTCAAGAAGAATGCAACCCCAAATCATATACGGGGTTTTTTTTTATAGTAGTCATGTAAAAACTACCCAAAATGCAACCTCATCTGCCCCTAATGTCTCACACATACCCATAGCTACACTACCACCTTTGGTGTCGGTGACCCCTTCAGAACTTCGTCCTTTCCATTCCATAATCATTAGCCCCCATTTCCACTAGGGTTACCATGACCTTTCCACCTCCATATACATATTATCAGTAGTCTCCTGTTTCATATATTTTTCACTCCGGGTACGTACCCCCTATTTCACTACCTTCTTCTCAATCAACCTACATGGAAACACCATACACTGGAGTGCCACCCCCATTATATGCCCATAACTAACCCTCTCACCCTACAGGAGGCACCCAATCATCACAACCTACCAATGACATAATCAAATTAATGTTGGAAAACATGTAGACATTGGAGGCCTCGGTTTCTGGCTCCCGCAACACTCTCACCTACGATGAGATTTACAATGATCCCAGCCACCCATCCATTCCTATCCACCCATACCCCATGCATTGGGAAATTCCTAAATTCAATCATTTCAATAGCAAAGAAGATCCGCAATAGAATTTTTAATCATTCAAACACGGGTATTATCTAATCACTCACGATGATGCTTTGCTCTTGAGAACCTTTCCCATGTCTCTAACTGGACCTGCATTAGATTGGTATAGTGGGTTACCTAGACACTCTATATTCTCATTTAATTAGGTAGCCCAAGCCTTCTTGGATCATTTCTCTATCAATATCATCAAGAAGGTTACCATGACCGACCTATACTCTATGCGTCAGTATGAGGATGAATCTATCGTAGATTTTGTTGCTTGCTGGTGTAGCTTGATCAATCAACTCACCTTCTAACTGCCGTAAACAAAGCTCATTGAGATTTTCACATGGGATTGTGCTAGACATATCTCATCAACCTTATAGGTCCAAACCTTTCAAACATTCGATGAAGCATTCACTATGGCACAAAAGTTAGAGATTCAGGCCATCGAAGACAAGAAAATCCAATTACGCAATAAGAATTCGGCATTCAAGTCGAATGATACATCTTCTTATTCCAAACCAAAAAATAATTATTCAAAAGATAAGGGCACCACTAACACAGTGGTACTTAAAGCTGGCCCAGCTCATCTGTCAAATCAGGATACCCCCTCATCTAATATCTCACCCATCAAGACTTTTCAATTCAGACGAAAAACAATGGAAATACACCCCAATTAGGGAACCTTACTCCTGTGTCTTAGAAAAGCTTATCAAATTCAGAGCCATCACCCTTCCACCTATAAAACCACACACTAGTTTTGACCCTGCTTGCCTCATGCCCGCATGGTATAAAGAACATGAATTCTATAAGTATCATCGAGTAAAGGGTCATAGTGATGGTAATTATATCACTTTCAAAAACAATGTCCAAGAAATGCTTGAGAAATGTTAGTTAACCGTGGATAATCCTAACGCACCTGCCAACCAAAACCTACACATCTTCAAGAAACCATTTCCCAACCATGCCCCTTCATCTGATCAAACCAGTGAGACCTCAATTCATGATACCCATACCCGCGAGGTTCACACTATCTTTAATGACATACCTGTTGCCTTCCAATTACCCCACATTCCTTCCATATAGGAAATCCTAGCCCAAAATTCTCCTTCTGCATTGGAACCCACCACACCTATTCCTCCATCCATAGAGGAACACCTTCCATCTCCTTCATCACCTATGGAGGAGTCTGCCGCTAACATCTAGACCATTTCACCTTCAGATTCTCCACTTAGAGAACTGCTATCCACATTGTAACACCCATTACCTCCTCCACCCATAGAGGAGCACCTATCCATTCCTCCACCTACAGAGGAGCACACATAATCTCCTCCACCCATCATAGATCAAGTTGATATACCTTTTCCTCTTGGTGAGCATTCTCCATCAACTACCCAAAATACTGCAGACCTACTTTCTACTCTCTTACCCACAGAAGCTAAAGCTAGCCAATTCCCCATCTCTAAGACACATTTGATGGGAATTTCCATAAGGTCCTCATCAACTCCACCTACAGTCGTGTCATTCTCACGTTTGGTTGATCACTTAGATTACGTGGATAGGGCCTTAATATGGGGGTGCCTTTTACTTCCCATCTCCATGCACATGCAGATGTCACTTGTTGATACCTCCACTATCTACCTACACAACCAAACACAACCACTTCTATCACAACTCCTTCCACGACACCTGTCATAGCTCAAACCACACCCTTACTCATAACCCAACCTATATCTAAACCCAAATCCACACCTATGGCATCTTCCTCGACTAAACCTATTACCACTTTAGGGTTTACTACGACCCCCAACCTTACTCATCCACCTATCAAACTAGATTTAGCCACATCCTCCAAAGTCAACACCACACCTACTCCGAACCCTAAACAAAAGAACCAAAACCATCGACATCATACCCCGGCTGCGCTAATCACACCTACACCTGTCTCATCTGTCTTAGGACCTTAGCTTCCCAACATGGCCAAGCAACCTCCACTCATACATAAACCAAAAACACAACAGCCCATTCCTTCCCTGTAAACCTCTAATGTACCCAGGTGCTCGACATGACTTACACCCACACCCACAACATCTTTACCACCCATACCTCCAATATCTTCAACAATTCCTTCACTACTCCCTACACTTCAATCTCTGTCCCCTACACCAACTCATCCTCTTCCCCCATCTTCCTTTCCTTATAGACCTTGTACACCCATATCACCTTTACCAAAGAAGGTGTAACCCAAAGACAAAACTCTGCTACCCCACAATAAGGTAGTCAAAACAACCACACACCCTCTTGCCAGTTCATCCACCATACCCCTACCCAAACAGACACGACCAATGCCCAAGACCATGCTAGCTCCCAAAATCACAACTCGAACTACTCCCCCTCCTACAAGGACCATTCCTCAACAATCAACTACACCTACACCCAAACCCATGTTCACTTCCCATTGTGATCCAATAGCAGGGTCTTATGCCAAAATTTTAACCAACCTCCTTGAGACTTCTGTGATCACATTACTACCACTTAGACCTTACGAACCCCTCAAACCCAAGCCAAAATGGTTCGATGAAACCAAAATTTGTGCATACCATCATGTGCTAGGGCACAATGTGGACAACTACAAGACTTTAAAAGCCATCCTTATCCAGTTGTGTCCTCCTAAAGCCAAATTTGACGATTATGACCTTCTTAATGAGGACCCTACTTCACTGACACCCATTCCCACACTACCCACTCAATAACCATGACCTCCACCCTCACAGATCCTAGAACCACCCCTAAAATTTGAAATTAACATGGTTCACATCAGAGAACTTGCCACATTATCACCTAAATTTTGTTGCACTCAGCTCACTTCACAAGGATTTTCTCCTCTAGTATGTTTTTGCTCGTCATGTCATTATACCACTCACCCTACACCTTCTCCATTTTCCAACTCCCCTTAGATCAACATAATACATGTCACTACACATGCTCAGAAGCATAAGGGAAAAGAAAAGGCAACCGACCCACCAAATAATCCAATACCCAACATACCATCTGCACCCACGCCTAAAATCACTATCCACAGCCCCACATATCCTATTTCCAATGGGGTTACACATCGCACCATGCTAAAACAATTGCAACAACCCCCCCTCAAAATTTCCTTATATGACCTCATCCAAACCTCAGAATCCCATTGTCAAGATATCATGGAGGTTCTTTAATCTATTGAGGTTTTACCCAATGACCCTAAACCCATAGCCTCCATTATCACACCCCATCATGTAGCCTCTCTCAAAAAATTACCACCTTCATCTTCACCCCACCCTATTCACCAAGTAGCCTCCCTTAGCTTCTCAGAGGAAGAGATCGCGCCACACCAAAATGATGACCTAGACCTAGCTCTCTTCATCTCTGTCCACATTGATAACATACAAGTATGCCATGTGATGATTGATGGGGGCACTAACATTAATATCATTTCATCCCATGCATTCTCTCAAATGTGCATACCTGATAATTACATGAATAAACATCCTGTCATGTTGCATTCATTCAATGATACTATTACCTTTACACTAGGCTCTGCCATCCTCCACATTCACGTGGTCCTCCACAGTGTCCCATAATTATTCTACATCTTAGAGGGGGAGTTTCAATATAACTTATTTCTTGGTAGACCCTAGATTCATGTCATGGGGTGCATTCCTTCCACTTTGCATCGTTGTGTAAAGTTTGAACATGAAGGACACACCTATAACATTCTAGCTGACCCATCACCTTTCAAAACATGCAACATGTTTTACTGACCCAATGATGTTTTCATACCCATTACAACATCTACCTTCGCGACCACCACCGCTTCACCTACACCTCCACTTACTATTATAGCTGCTTCTTCTACTGCACATACATCCTCCATTCTAACCACTGCCACAACCTCCACGGATGACCCATTAGCCTCTTAATCCATTAGCTCTACCTCTGTATCGACCTCTAACACATCATTTATCCTAGCTACCTACATACTAACCACCGATCCCTTGGAAGGTGTTTTTCAATGTCTCACTCTAAGGGAGTACCGCGTATATAGTATCAACACATTCCTTACTCCACAAGAGTACATAAGTCTTCACCATCACTTTTGTTATGAGCACCGCATAGGAGAACACCTCCTTTATGGTCCTCCTCATCTCTGTACTAGTCTCACCTATGGGGGACTTGATACTACCAATTATACACCTGAACCACTGTCACAAACTTGCCCATTTTCTGCTAACATCCAATCACTTACCAATCACCATTTTTCCCACACCTTCTTGCACTGATGTGCATGGAAGGGTTTTGGTTTTGGATTTTACGAGAAACACCACCATACCATTATTCCATGTACCACCCACAAACATAACGATTGTAGTAATATCGGCTTTCCTTAACTACCTACCAAACAGGCCTGCATTGAACTCATTAAGGAAACTAGCCATTCTCCACCTTCTTTAACCGCTCTACCTTCATCACCACCCTCACTGACAGAGTTGATGGATCCTGAATCTATCCCTCCTAATTTTTTTTTTCATAAACACTATTTCCTTGGGGCCTCTGACTTATCAACATGAGGGTGAGACCCCTTCCATTCTTCCCTTCCTGTATCCTAAAATGATCGATGACAATACACCTTCAATTAATGTCGTTCAATGTCAAGATGATGAATCTATACTCACCTACCTTTGTGTAGAAGACTCATATATTCACTAGTCGTTACCTTTTGAGACACAAACCATGTTGAATGAATCAACTATCGAGATCAACATTCATACTCAGGATGACCTACACATCCTAAAGATGGGTCAATTTTAATATGCTGATGAACAGGAAGCCATCACTTCTTTACTTAGAGATCATAACCATGCTTTCACTTGGTCTTATGCAGACATGCCCAGTATTGACACCACCATAGTGGTCCACAATATCATAACTGTTACCGATGCCAAACCCATCAAATAAAAGATGAGAAAAATTCACCCTCGCATTGCCCTTCTCGTCAAAGAAGAACTTCAGCACCTTCTTTCTGTTTCTTTCATCTTACCCATTTATTATCCTTTTTGGATTTCTAACATTGTCCCTGTCACCAAGGTGATAGGGGGACTTTGAATTTTCATGGAATTCCATGACCTCAACCTCACCTACCTAAAACATGACTTCCCTTTTCCCGACATTGACCAGCTGGTTGACCTTACCATTGGTCACGAGATGCTATCACTCATGGATGACTTCTCGGGTTATAACCAAATCTTTCTTGCCTCAGATAATCAACACAAAACCATGTTCATCACTACTTGGGGGACCTTCTGCTATAGATTCATGCCTTTTGGACTTAAAAACTCTAGTGCCACATATCATTGGGCTATGACTTACATCTTCCATGTCATCATGCACCATATATTGGAATATTATGTAGACAATCTCCTGGAAAAATCTAAATGCCACTCCAAGCACCTTGCTATCCTCAAAACCATTTTTGACCACCTCATTAAATATTACATTCACCTTCATCCCAATAAGCATGTCTTCGCGGTTCTATCAGGAAAGCTCCTAGGATTTATCATTTCCCTACATGGTATAGAAGTTGACCCTGCTAAATTCAAGGCCATTCTGGAAATGTTTCCGCCCACTAACCTTAGACAACTCCGTAACCTACAAGGTAAGTTGCAGTAGATTCACCGTTTCATTTCACAATTATCTAATCAGTGTTAACCATTTCATCATCTTCTTTAGAAGGATGTCTCCTTTAAATGGGATGATGACTGCCACAAAACTTTTGAGGCCTTAAAACAATACCTTCTCCAACCACACGTACTCATCCCACCTAAAGACGATCAACCTTTTTACCTATATATCTCAGCTACCAATCATTCCTTGGGATCCATGCTTGCTCATCGTGATGAACAACACAAGGAGCAGGCGGTTTACTACATAAGCCATACTCTTTCAGACTATGAAACCTGATACAACCATCCCGAAATTTTTTTCCTTAGCCTTAGTTTTCATTTCCACCAAATTTTGTCATTAGCTACTCAACAAAAAAACCTATGTTATGACCAACATCAACCCCTTACACTTCATGTACACCAAACCTTATCAAAATCAGTGTGCCACACGATGGCTTATGATTTTAGTTGATCTTGACCTCAAATTCATCCATCAAAATTCCTTCAAGGGCCAAGATATCACCAACCAATTGGCTGATGCACCTTTTTCCAAGGATCAACCCTCTAATTTTGACTTTCCATATGAGTCGATTGCTACCCTTTCCCTAGGAAAACCCCCTTACCAAATGACACTCTTCTTCGATGGTTCCAAGTGTCAGTGTGGGGGTGGGGCTGGTGTCATCCTCATTCCTATTAATGGTGAACCCATGCCTTTGTCTTTTAAATTATACTTCAATTGCACAAACAATATTTCCAAATATGAAGCACTCGTATTAGGTCTTCAAGCCACCTATGCCCTAAATGTCAAATCAATCAACATCTTTGGTGATTCTCAATTGGTCGTAAACCAAGTCAATGGTATATACCAATATTGTAATGAGTTTCTTTAGAAGTATAAACATCATGTAGATGTACTTTTGACTACCCTTGGCCATTACACCCTTCAAACCATCCCAAGTAAAACCAAAAAATTTACAGATACCATGGCCTACTAAGCTTCCCAAATACCTGCTTCACCCACCAATTATAAAATATTTGTCACTATCCAATGCCTCCAATCACCTTCTTATTTACCTCACGATGTTTACTCTATCGGAACTATCACCTCCAATCTGAGTGGCCTTTGGTACAAACAATACTCCGACTACCTTTATCTCTCCATCTTACCTCTTGATTTCACTCGTAATGGAAAACACGAATTCCTTAAAAAGGTCTCTCATTATGTCATTCTGGGGGGACTCCTATATAAGCATGAATTTGATGGTATTATCTTACAATGCCTCACAAGGTATGAAATTCCTTATACAATTAAGGAATTTCATGATGGCATATGTGGATGTCACTTTAGTGGCCTTGCTATTACTAAGCGTATTATTTGTCTGGGCTATTACTGGCTGATCCTTAATCATGATTGTTGCGACTATGTTAAACATTGTGCGAAATGCAAAAAATATGCCAATCTTCATCATATACCTAGTCACACCTTACAGGTCACCCATGACCTTTTTCCCTTCTTTCAATGGGCTTTGGATCTTTTCAGAGAGATCAACCCCCACTCTTCCCAATGCCATCAATGGATCATCATTGCTACCAAATACTATACAAAATGGGTGGAAGCCATACCACTCATCTTCACAAAAGTTGAGAAAATATGTGAGTTTATCAATCATCACATCATTTTTTGCTTTGTTGTTCCTCATCGCCTCATCACTAACAATGGAAAACAATTAAAAAAAAAAACATTGCAAAAAATATGCAACACCTTCAACATTTAGCTTAGTTTCTCATCACCTTATTACCCACAAACCAACACCCAAGCCAAATCCACTAATAATAACCTAAACAAAATTCTTATGAAAGTGGTTAATGATACTAGGAAGGATTGGCATACTCACATTCCTTTTTCCCTGTGGGCATACCGCACTAGTATTTTTACTTCCACTATGGCTACACTTTTCCATGGTCTATGATACAGAGGTTGTTCTACCTCTTGAAGTCCAAATTCCCTTACTCCACGTTTCTCTCCTTGACATGCTCAATGATGATGAATTTCATCAAGACCGTTTAACACAGCTAGAGTCACTAGATGAATGTCGTCTTAATGCTCTGGATCACCTTCAAGTTTCCCAAAAATGTATCAAATGTTCCTATGACAAACATGTCCATGCACGAACCTTCCAAGTTGGTGACCTTTTCCTGAAAGAAAATCCACATATAACTAAAGAAAAAAAAAGAAAACGGGGAAAATTTTCTCATAATTGGCTTAGACAATACATCATGACTCATACTTATGGATTAGGTGTTTATCATTTATCTTCACTAGATGGTAAACCTGAACCTGAGCCCCTTAATTCCTTACATCTTTGACCATTTTATTGTTGAATTTTAAGTCCTACCTCACCCTTTGTCTCTTTCCATGCTCATCCCTTGAATGCTATCCACTTCATACACCTCAACAATGATTAAATAAGAATCATGTGAGTACCCGTCACTTGTTATCTTCTCTTGAATATGTGTACCACAGTGCTACACATAGCATGATTCTCATGGATACTTTTCATCTACGTTCAGATGAGATCCCATGGTCATATCACCTTGCATTTTACATGAGAGTCCTATTCTCACCTCGGTCTTGTCCATGACTTCAAATAACTCACATGGGATATAACTCCTTGAGTCAAAATTCCACTTACAAGATGAATCTCTCAAAAGGAAATCTTCCTCTCGACAATGGCTCCTAAAAATAGACTGCTCCCTCAAAGAAAATCTATGTAAAGCTCTTAAAAAAAAATGACGAGAGCAACCGAAGCTTCCCGCATCGATCAACTTCACGAAGACCTCAAGGAGTTACATTTTATTCATCCCATATAGACTTCCCGCCTTGATCAATCTATCTCAACTATAAGTCAAAACAAAAAACCTTTTAGTCATGGAGTTTCCCATTGTGACCTAGGCCCTCTTGCCTAAAGCACATGCTGCCTACACCATATAAAAATTAAATACCTTTCACCCTTCTTACCATTCCCATTCCCATTTCCTACTACCTCAAGGGACCTCTCAGAAATCATGACATTTGGTGATCGTGTGACTAGTTTTCACCCTATAAAAATCAATCATGCAATGTATTTAGGGTCTTACATTCATCACCTCTTTCAGGGTGTGATCTACTTAGTATGGTCCTTGCCAATCAGGTGGATTTATTTCCCCCTCTTCTCTTTTAGTCATTCTTATTTGTGTTTTGATTACCTTATACAAGAATTGGTCCTTGATTCTTACTTTTTGGGTAATATATATTCTTCTTTTCCCAAATTTAAAATCACCATTGACATCACTGACACTAATATGCATATAACCCACCCACACCTAACAGACCGAAACCCACACCATGCCAAAAACCTACTAACTCAATGTCATACCTCCTCATCTTCTTCCCTAGCTCATCGGAGAACTACATTAGCCTAAGGTCCCTTTTTGCCAGGACTATGTAGGCAACACTCCGAGGGCATGGGGCCCTTGGAGGTTAGCTTGGCCATTCTCTACCCTAAAAAATTCATCTTCCATGTTCCTCGCATTACATCACACCTCACTTAGTTTCCCTTTTATACCCAACATTAGAAATTAAACCACATACATAACAAGTTGATTCATATTTTAATCCTTATCACAACATACATTTATTACGCCTACCCTTTCTTTATCATCACTATGCATAGATTATACCATATCTCACATATGACCCATATTATCATTCATTGCATTAAATAATGAATCATAACAATACCTAAGACCTAACTCCACCATGCCTAATAAACCTAACTCATTCATAGCTATGACTTGACTCGATCCATTCCTATAACTTGACTTGATCCATGCCTAAGACCTGACTCGATCCATGCCTAAACCAACCTAACTCCACCCTACCTAATAAACCTAACTCAACCATACCTATAAATTGACTTGATCCATGCCTACAAATTTACTCCACCATGCCTAATAAACCTAACTCAACCATACCTATGACCTGACTCAATCCATGCCTAACAAACCTAACTCCATCATGCCTAATTCACCTAATTTCCATCTATACCAAAACAACAAATCAAAATCTCATCGATGCACTAATAAATTGAAAATCTCATCACCACATCCACAAATCAAAAAAATATCATGTATCTCATCATATAAATAAATGTGTATCTCCATATAATATACATGGTTATCTCCTCATGTCCATCATCTCCAAATCGTCGGCACACAGGCTGATACACAATACAAAATTTCATTAGCATGGAGGCTGGTCTTATATATACAATAAAATAATGAATCAATACAAAATGTCATCGACATGGAGGCTAGTCTCATATATATAATAAAATAATGAATCAATACAAAATCTCTTCGGCACGTAAGTCAGTATATGCTCGAAATATACAAAACCTCTCATACATCCTCACTATCTTTGGCATTCAGGCCAGTATGTGATAAAAATACAACTATCTCTTGGCATACAGGCCAGTATGTGATAAAAAATACAACTATATCTCAGCATGCAGGTTGGTATATATCACAGAAAAAGACTATCATACATAAAAAACCAGGTGCCACATATCAGGCATCTCGACAGATGTCATCCATCTCTGTATCACCTGTACCCTTGGCCTCCTGGGTCCCTGCTAGTGCCTCAACTGGAGTTGGTCTCCGTATGCTGGTATTCTCTGCCTGATTTGTCCTCAGAGCTCGCTGACCCCCTGTGCTCTCCACACTATGAGTGCGGGATCTCATCCTCTCACTGGACACATGATATGCTCTATACTCGACATAGAATATGAATTCTATCCCAGCCGCCATTAGCTAGTCCTAATAATATCTAACCTCAACTAGGGCATCCTGTAACCTAGATATAGGCACGGTCTGTGGTGGTCCCATAGGTCTCGGCCCCTATACCTATCCTCCAGGACCCTACCTTGCTCCTGCCTATGAACTGGGACCGTGTCCCAGTGCCTGTGGTGGTGTCTCCTACCCCTGTGCCTATATCTGGGCTTGTAAGACCCTAATCTATACCTAGGCTATGGCCAAGTGAAACTGTAAACCTGCCACCTAAGCCTATAAAGTTGCCACCTAACCATCACACTCGTCTCCATTTCCATCTCCTCCACGAGCCATCTGGGTCTGTAAACTGACCACCTAGACATGTAGCTCTACTACCTTTACCTCAGCTCTCTTCAGCTGTGTCTGTAGTATGCCTAACTGGGTAATGAGAGTAGCCACCTACCCTTGTAGGGTGTCTCTCTACACTGTGATGGTGGCTAGATCAGGCTACCTTGGTCTGGGTGGTATGGCTTGTAAGTGAGATGCCCACCACTGTCTGTACCTATCTGTGACCCTGACATCATCTATCCACTGGTTCACTTCTTGCTCCTCTTGCCCGATGGGCATTGTAGGCTATGGTAGAGGTAAGGGCCTCTCGACATCGTCTCTCCGATACTATGGGAAGGGTGGAGGTACGTCCTATAAAAGCCTGAACTGCTGCTGGACTCTGTCCACCAGGATCATCTCCCACTCCCTAACTAGAGCTCAGCTAGCTCCTTGTGCATATGCCTATATTAGGGGAATCCCACATACGGCCTCAAGATAATGTCGACTCTGGAAAAAACCTACAGTAACTACCAGAAATAGGCCACATCATGTATGGGCCTCTCAAATCTCCACTCTCCAATAGCTGGAACCCATTTCCTATACCCCACCCACACAAATCTCAATGGGAATGCATCTACTCGGGGAATCCCTATAGGCCACACACAAACTATGTGCTCATATGCCCAACAATGTAGTAAAAAGGTACAACACAGGATGAACCTACACAACCGCCCATATGCCTATAACTCCCTATATAGCTGCACCAAAAATGCTAGCACCTAAGAAAAGTGGGTCTAGTGTATCATCATGTCATGTAATACCCCCATAAATGATCGGGGAAACCACCCACCCTCTGCATCTAGAAGTGTAAAGACGCACACTACTTCCATCAAAAGAATGACTAGCCTCATCTCCTCTGGATGGGCTAGGTACATCTCTCCATAACAAATGTTGGCACTATGAAATCTCAGTTCAACCATCCCCTCTCCAAAAATAGTCACAATCAGGTCCTCTAAGGCCTCAGAGGAGACAGAGTAGACCTGCGTACCCAATATGGGTAAGCGTAGAGTCCAGAACATGTCCTCTAGGGTGACAGTAATCTCACCCGTCAGAAGGTGGAATGTGTTGGTCGCAGAATCCCATCCATCGATGAGCACAACCATCAAACTGGGCTGCCAGACTACATGCTGATATCACCAAACTCCACTCAAGCCAACTTCCTCCACATGCTGCAGCTCCTCTGGGTTGTTGCACTGCGTACTGTCACTAGTAGAGGTAAAACCCTATCCCGTATACATAGCTTATCTTTCTCCTGCATCTAATAGAAACAAAACATTTATCTACATTTACCATACCCATACTCGCCTACTATCATTTTCCCGTAACCTATTTTCACCCTACCCATCTCAACCACCTAGCCCACATCACTTTTTTACCTATGCCCCCTAATACCCGACTAGTGTCAGTTGCCCCTAACCGACCCTGGTCACCCTTTAACCGGCATCAATCACCTGTTTGGTAACCGATACCGGTTCAACCTAACTAACCCTGGTCACCCTTTAACTGGCATCAGTCACGTACTTGGTGACCGATACCGGTTCAAAATTACTGATGCCGGTCACTGTCGTGGTAATAATCTGTGATTCCCCAAACCCCCTTTTCTAAAAACCCTCCCCCCTTGCCCCTTTTACCCACGTATAATGACCTAAACTACCCTTTCACCTCCACCCACCCCCCTATCCCATTTATTACCCTCCCCATTTCTCTTTTTACCCACTTTTCCCCCCATTCCCAAATTTAATCTTTGCCCACCCATAAAAAAAAAAAAAACAAACCAAAACTACAAAAACAATTTACTACTCCCCTAATCTATCTAATCAAATACACCTAGAGTAAGACGCTTACCTTGTCATGCTACCGTCATCTTGGTGGCACATCTAACTACTGCACCAATGGACCACCCGATCCCTCTTCGGCCTTCGCCATTACCAAATCACTACCCACAACCTCTATCTAATAAAATCCCTCACATTGATCCTATGGACCTACTTCTTACCACCCAATCACCCATCATTCACACCACCAAATCAATGCTCCATTCTTTCTAGACACTTTTATCTCTTTTTCTCTCTTTTTTTGTTATTTTCTCACTTAGCTATTTGAAAAATGAATTAAAAAAACATGGATTTTTTTTTATAACAAACCCAACCTAACCAACGTCAGTTACCCTTGACTGGCATCGGTCGCATGCCCTACCTTACCATCGTCAATTGACCTATATTGACGTTGATTATCCTTGACCGGTATCGATCACCATCACCTACACATTGCCCTAAATTTTAGCCTTTTACCCTACCCCTACCTCATTTTTTCCCTCACCTAACCTTCACCCGGATCATTTACCCCACCCCACCTTTACCCAAACAATTTACCTCACCTTCCTGACCTCATCATTTACTACCTCCCTTTTTCTTCCTTTGGGGACTCATTATTTTACCCCTACCTTAACCTTAGCTGTGCCGTGACCTAGATATTTGGACCTAGACCATCGCTAGTGACCTTTGACATCATGTGTTCGCTATACCTTATGACACTGTTACCTATGTTGTTGACCTAATGACCTTACCTAGCCTATTGCTATGACCATTTATCTTAGCCCTACCTTTGGTGTACCGGAACATACCTAAAAATTCCTGCACCTAACCTATGTTGTGTTTCTTGACCATATACTATACCTTGGATACCAGAATCACTTCAAACTCATTTGGATAAACCTATCGACCTTAGACAATGTAGAGTTTTCCTACTCCTCAATCTGGTAGTGTGCTACAGTTTATACATGTGCATGCATTTGACTATTGTTACCTTTGACCCTGACCAATTACCTTGATTTCTTGAGTATACATGTAACCCTTTTTCCCCTTTCCCCACCTTCCCCTTTCTCACATTTACCTTTTATCAAACCACTCACTACTTCTTCCTTCACCCTCATCAGTTCCTAGTTTGAGGGGAATCACCTTCACGCACACATAGGGCAACCACATCTTATTTTGTTAGCATCGCTTACCAATACAAGCTATGCAACAAAAAGGGGCAAAATGTAGACACTAAAATTAGGTCACACTCCCCTTTGGTCCCTTGATAAATAAATACCCTTCATCACATTAACCTAACCACAGCCCCCTTCACCTCACTAATATTAATTAAATTAAATTAATTCATTATCCTCACCATATTTATTATTTAAATATCTTAATTTATATAATATCCACATATACACCTCACCTAGACACCTCATCAGGCCAACTCACCCTAAGACCTATTCTTAGTAAGTTTCCATAACTAACTAAGACTTACCAAAACCCTAAAATAAATGCCTACATTCTCTCTAACCACATTCCTGCATGCTTACAAGAATCTTCTAGTTTAATCCACGGGTTAACGACATGAGATTGAAGAAAATCAAGAGGATTTCCTTAGTTTAGTAAACCTAAGAAATCCCACCTTGACTAACGTTGGGTACCCCTAATCATCACCAGTTAACCTGGAACTACCGTCGGTTACCCTTTTAACCCCCAAAAAAACCTTATTTTCAAGGTTAAAAAAGATCTGGAAAAAGGTTGGTGAACATTAGCACATCCCTAAGAGATATCACATCTTCTGAGAGTGAATTTCAGTGAGAACACACATGTAAGGAAGGAGATCAAGCATTTTCTTTTGCACATCCATCTAGCACTCACCCTAGTAATGATCTGATCTTACCAAGCAAAAGAAATGCCCATGCAGCCCATGCAGAAGCTATCCTCCAATTGGTGATCACCTGCAGCCTTCAATATCTTACCAGCATCTCCATCCCTCATTCACAGGCATCCATGACTAGAATCCAAGTAAGTGAAATGCTATACTTCTCTGGTTCATTTCATTTCATCATTATATTATCACTTATTGTTTACCTAACCACCCATTGACCTCCTTTAACACTCCCCCTCTATATACCCATTAAAACTTCGCTGGATCCCACCCAAGCTACCAAATATCTCATTCTAACCAACCAAAATCCTTTGCGCAATCATAAAGGTGACCCAAAACCCATTTTGTGGCATTCCCAATTTTTCACAGTAACCGGCACCAGTTACAACCAACCACCATCGATCACCCTTAACCGGTATTGGTTTATGTATTTTCCCATACAACCGAGAACAATGACCTATCCACCTAATTCTACATCACCCTCATTCACCTATGATCTACCTGAGACTTCTGTCAGATTTGTGAAGACCCAGAACTAGTTACTTGACCTTTGGATCTTATTTTAACCTAGCCTGTTAGATTAGATATTTATTATTGTGTTTTAAGTGAGATACCTAAATTATTTCAAATTAAAATAGGATTTACTTCATTTCCTGCATTAAATTTTTTAAAATAGTGGACTAACAGCCATCTAGGAAGTATCACACTTCCCGGATCTAGCAAACGCTAAGAAGTTCACTACAGATATTGTTTAATTCTTTCTAGTGGTCTTGTTTTTCATTACAGGTAGTTTCTCCTAGCCAAAAGGAAGCTCTCACAATCAGCTGTGGATTTAGAAGTCATACGCATGCAACAACCCATCAACCAACATTTGAATAGGTATTCCTCCTACGTCTGATACCCTATATGTTTCGTCAATACTTCAAAGAAATGTCTAAGAATCAGGTGAAACACCAAGGGCCACATGCCCTCGAATTACTGCCTACATAGCCTCAGTGAAAAGGGGCCTCAAGAAGATGTAGTTCTCCCATAAGCTAGGGAATAATATGATGAAGTAGAGGAATGGGTTGGTAGGTGTTAGGAATGGTTGAATATAGGTCATAGGCATGATTGGGTGTAGGTCATAAGCATGGTTGAGTTGTTTTAAGTACAAGTGTCGATGATATTGTCTTGCGTAAGATAATCAATAAGTAATGGGGAAGGTGAATGATAAGAAGTGGAAAAATAACTGGTTAATTGATAAGAATCCTAATGAGTCTATCACACCAAAGATGGGCTTATGAACGTAAGACCCTAAAGGCATTGCATAATGGACTATTCTAAGGGTGAAGAAAGTCACATGATCACAAAATGTCACTTTGGGCGGCAAGTCCCTTGAGTAGAGAGGAAAGTAGGGTGAAAAAGGTAATGAGGTGAAAGTATTTGGTTTAGTGTAACTCACTGTATGGAATCATGTTTACCTGGAAAGAAACCCATGATCAAAATAGGCAAGTCCATGATGAAAAGTTATCATTTTATTATTTTGTGTTTTTTTTTATAGATTGATCGATGTGGGAAGTCTATATGGGATGGGTATATTATCTAATTGAGGTCTTCATGAAGAAGATCAATGTGGGAAGCTTTTATATATGTTTATTGTATTTTTACAATGGCTTTATATAGCTTTCCTTCAAGGGAACAGTCTATTTATAGCAGTGGAAATAACGTGAAGAGATGTCCCCTATTTAGGGACATATTTTGCTAGAATTTTGACTCAAGGAGTTGTATCCCTTTTGTTTTTGGATGTTTAAGTCATGGACAAGACTATAGAGGAAGAGTAGGCTCTTGTTCGGAAGACAAAACCATAGTACATAGGGGTTAACTATGAAGGGGGTGGTTTTGAGTGATGAACGACCATGGGATTCCATCTTGAAGAAGACAAAAAGTATCCATGAGAATCGTTCTATGAGTAGATCCGTGGTACTCATATTGAAGATAATTTTGAAAGGTGATGGGTAATCACATGATTCTTGTTTATTCGTGCATCCTCAAAAATAGGTAATATGGAAGGTGAACAACGCTCAAGGGACAAGCGATCAAATGATAGAAAGTGATATAGGACTTGATGTCAACAATAAAATGGCCAAAGATGTAAGGTGTTGAGATGCCCAGGTTCAGGTTTACCATTGATTAAAGATAAAGGATAAGCACTTGATCCAGAGGCATGGGTAACAATATAGGGTCCAAGCCAATTAGGAGCAAATTTTCCCCGCTTACTTTTATCTTCTTTGGTTACATGTTGAGTTTATTTCAGGAAGAGGTCATCGACCTGAAAGGTTTTTTCATGAACATGTTTGTCGTAGGCATGTTTGATATGCTTTTGGTATATTTGGAGATGGTAAAGAGCATTGAGACGAAATTCATCTAATAACTCAAGTTGCACCAAACAATCCTGGAGAAAGTCATCGTCATTGACCATGTCTTATAGTGAGATGCAGAGAGATGGAATTTGGACTTTGTGAGGTAAGACAACCTTGGTACCATAGAACAGAGAAAAAGGTGTGGTAGCATTAGAAGTTTTAATAATAGTGTGATAAGCCCACAAGGAGAAAGGAATGTGTGAATGCCAATCCTTGTCAATATCGTCAACTACTTTCATAAGAGTTTTGTTCAATTTTTTATTGGTCGATTATGCTTGGCCATTGGTTTAGGGGTAATAAGGTGATGAGAAATTGAGTTGGATGCCAAAAATGTTGCATAGCTTATGTAGGGTTTTATTTTTGAATTTCTTTCCATTATCAATGATGAGGTGGTGAGGAACGCCAAAGCAAAAAATGATGTGATGGTTGATGAATTCACATATTTTCTCAGATTTTGTAAAAACAAGGGGGATGGATTCTACCCATTTAGTAGAATATTCAGTAGCAGTTATAATCCATTGGTGGTATTGTGAAGAATGAGGATTGATCTCACTAACAAGATCCAAACCCCATTGAGAGAAAGGCCAAAGGTCTCATGTAACCTGCAAGGCATGACTAGGTGTGTGATGGAGATTAGCATGTTGCTGGAATTTCAAAAAATGTTTGACAAAGTCACAACAATCATGGTTTAAGTTTGGCCAATAATATCCCAGGTGGAGAATTTTTTTTGCTACAGCTAAACCATTAAAATCACCTCCACAAATGCCATCATGGACTTCTTTAATGGTTTAGGGAATTTCAGAACTTGTAAGGCATCGTAAGAGAATACTGTCGAAGCCATGATTATAAAGGAGACCACCCATGATGAGATAACGAGAGACTTTTGAGAAAGGCATGTTTTCCATTACAAGTGAGATCGATGGGTAGAATGGAAATGAAAAGATAGTTTGCAAATTACTTATACCAAAGGTCATGTGGGTCAAGTTCAACGGATCCGATGGAGTAGACCTCACGAGGTAAATAAGAGGGTGATTGTAGTCTTTGTATTGTGACAAATATTTTAGAGTCAGTGGGAAAAGCAGGTATCTGAGAAGCCAAATAGGCCATGGTATCCACAAACTTATTGGTAGAATATGGGGTGGTTTGAAGTTTGTAATGATCAAAGGTGGTCAAAAGTTTATCTACGTTATGTTTATACTTTTGAAGTATCTCATTACGACACTGATATATACCATTGAATTAGTTTACAACCAGTTGGGAATCACCAAAGATATTGATGGACTTAACATCTAAGGCATAAGCAACTTGGAGCCCCAATACGAGTGCTTCGTATTCAAAAATATTGTTTTTACAAGCAAAATCAAGTTTGAAAGATAGGCATAGGTTCACCATCAAGACGAATGAGGATAACACTAACCCCACCTCCACGCTGACAATTGGAGCCATCGAATAAGAGTTTAATTTTGTAAGTGGGTCCATCTAAGAAGAGGGTAGCTATAGATTCATCTCGGAAATCAAATTTAGAGGGTTGATTCCTGAAAAGAGCTGTGTCTGCTAGTTGGTCAGTGATAGTTTAGCCTTTCATGGAATTTTGATGAATACATTTGAGATCAAGGTTAGCAAAAAGCATATGCCAACGTGTGACACGTTGATGTTGATAGGGTTTAGCATAAATATAGTGTAAGGGGTCAGTATTAGTAATAAAAAAGGTTTTTTGGTTGAGTAGGTAATGGAAAATTTTGGTGGTGATGAAAACTAAGGCTAAGAAAATCTTTTCGACGTGGGTATATCTAGTTTCGTAGTTCATAAGGGTATGAATTATGTAATAAACCACTTTCTCTTTGTGTTATTCATCATAATGAGCGAGCATGGCACCTGAAGAATAGTCACTGGCGGAAATGTATAGGTAAAATGGGTGGTCATCCTTAGGAGGAATGAGCAATGGTGGTTGAATAAGGTGTTGTTTTAAAGCTTCAAAGGATTTATGGCATTCAACATCCCATTTGAATGAAACTTCCTTCTTGAGAAGATGATGAAATGTTTGACAACAGTCAGAAAGTTATGAGATAAAATAGAAAATGGATTACAACTTACCTTGTAGGCTTTCAATTTGACGTAGATTAGTAGGCAAAGGAATTTCTAGAATAGCCTTTACTTTAGGAGGATTGAATTCTATGCCATGCAAAGAAATGATGAAACCAAGGAGTTTTCCTGAAAGTACTGCAAAGACACACTTCTTCGGTTGAAGACAAACACAATACTTGATGAGGCGGTCAAAGATGACCTTAAGGATGGTCAGGTGTTTGGTTCGATGTTTGGATTTGACAAGAAGATCATCTACATAATCTTCCAATATGTGATGCATGATGTCATGGAATATGTAAGTCATAGCTCGGTATGTAGCATCGGCATTTTTAAGCCCAAAAGGCATGACTCAATAATAGAAAGTCCCCTAAGGGGTAATGAAGGAAGTCTTGTGTTGATCTTCTGGAGCAAGTAATATTTGATTGTAACCCGAGAAACCATCCATGAGTAATAAAATTTCATGGCTGATGGTGAGATCAACTAGTTGGTCAATACTTGGTAGGGTAAAATCATCTTCAGGACAAGCTAGGTTGAGGTCACAGAAGTCCATGCAAATGTGGAGTCCCCCTGTCACCTTTGTGACATGAACAATATTATAAATCCATTGGGGATATTCAATAGGTAGGATGAAAGAAACTGAGAGAAGGCATTGGAGATCTTATTTGACTAGAAAAGAAATGTGAGGATGCATTTTCTATAGATTTTTTTTATGGGTTTGGCATCAAGTATAGTTACAATATTGTGGACCATGATTTTTAGGTCAATGTCGGGCATATCAGCATAGGACCAGGAAAAAGTGTTGCTATGGTCTCAAAGGAAAGAGGAAAAATATTTCTACTTAGTAACATCTAAATATTGGTCTATCTTTAGAATGTGTGGGTCGTCCCGAGTGTTAATGTTGATTTCAATAGTTGATTCATTCAACATGGTTTGTGTCTCAGAAGGTAATGACTGGTGAATATACGAATCTTCCACACAAAGGTATGTGAGGATGGACTCATCATCCTGACATTGAACGACATTAATAGAAGTTGTATCGTCATCAATCATGTTAAGATATAGGAAGGGGAGAGAAGAAGGAGCCTCGCCACCACATTGATAGGTTAGAGGTCTTAGGGAAATTGTGTTTACAAAAAAAAAAGTTAGGAGGAATAGATTTAGGATGTATGGACTCCGTGGTTGAAGATGGTGACTTGGGTGAATGAGGTAGAGAAGGTTTGTCTTCTTGAATGAGGTCGATATGAGCCTTCTTGGGAGGTGGTGCGTCAAAGCCAATGCCACTATGGTCATTATGTTTACCGGTGGTACAGAAGATGACAGTATGGTGGACTTGTTTGTAAAAACTGAGTCCAAAACCTTTCTATTCGCAACGGTAAAGGAAAGTGTGAGTGAAGTGGCAGTTAGTAAGGGAGTGTAAGTCAGATGAAAATTGTAGTACCCACTTCCCTTTAACACCTTTTGATACTAATTTTGATACTCTTGATTACATTATGGACATTATTATAGTTTTTCCTAAGTATGATGTTAGATATTTGATCATGGATTATTGTGATCTTGATTTGGTTATGATGCATGATGATTATTTGAGACACTCATATGTGGATGATGATATACTATTTGACATGGATATATTGTGAATTTTGTTCGGGCATGTGATTTTTAGATATTGTGAGTAGACTTAGGAAATAGACATTATATGATGATGATATAGTGGTTGATATAATTTGTAAGTGATATTGTTGATTTCCTCGATGTTGTTGTGATTTGTATGTATAGGGGATTTTGTGATTATATTTATATCATGTTAAATGTTATAATATGGCCACGAGGTTAAAGAAGGTATTTTTGTTTTTGTAGGTTAAAATATCACAACAAACATCAGGGGATTGGAGACCAACCACATTGGAATTCTAGATGAATTTAACAAGGTCACCATGGCAACTTGTTTTGTGTGTGTGTGTGTGTGTTATTTTGTTAGGGATTCCCATGGGGGGGATCACATTTAAATGTGACCATGGGTTTTGTGTATTTTTTCATATAGTTCCTTGTTTTATTGTATGTGTTTTATTAGTGATGTGTCCCTATCTTTTAATTAATTAAATTGTGGTAGTTATTGTGAGAAAACATATGGTTAAAAGTTAAATAAATCAAATTGGGATATGAGAAAGTAATTATATAAGTTGTTGGATTATTGTATTAAATATGTAAGTGATGTGTAAGTATGTGTAAGCCATATTTTGGAGTATGAAACACTCCACCTCCTTGGAAATTCGAATTTTTCCTTAGAGGTTGTTTTTGGAGGCTTGTGGGATACGTAAAACTTGTCCCATGCCTCTTAATTTTATTTAAAAACCATACCTATGGTTGGAAGGTTAAATTTATAATTTTAAAATTTTTATAAATAAAGTTGCATGTTTTAATTGCACTCTTCTTACATTTTATTTAATTCAGTCCTTTGGGGTGTGGGATTTTTGGAGTGTGTAAGTTTATTGTCATATTTTCACCCACCTCTTAATTGTGCTTTGGAGAATGAAATTTGACTTTTGTGTTGGAGTTGAGGATGTGTGATGTGGCATCCTACATGGATCCACATCATCCTCTTCTCTCCCCTCTTCTATAAAATTCAAACTCTTTTCCTTGTTTTGGGTTGTTGAAACATTTTGCATGCTTCCTTGGGGAAAATTTTCTTGTGATTGGATCTCTTACTTTTGGAAGGAGATTGGAGAAATTTTCATGCTTATTTTTGGGACTATTTTTTGACATTGAAAGCTTGTTGTGTTAGAACAAAAGCTACCATGGAGAGGTAGGAGCTTAGCTCTTCTTTATGTTGTATTTTCTTTTTATGTTTTTGTGAATGGTGTATGTTTTGGTGTATTTGTTCGCTATTTAGGTAGACTACCATAGAAATGGTGTAGGATAAGGCTATGGAGAATACATGTGCGGGGGAATAAGGGAATGTTAGTGGCATTAGATTATTGTGGAGGGAGTTTGGGTTTGGGATCCACCATGAAAAAGAAATAGCTTACATTTATTACTTTGTGGGGAGCATAAGGAAAATTTTTGGGGGCATAAGGAGGGATTGTGGGGGGCATAAGGATATGTGTGGTGAATATTATTGGTGGTTTGTTACAGATGGATGAACAATTTCCATTGGGAGGCATAAGCAGCTTCCCCCATAGTTATTTCTCATTTGGCTTGCATGATGAAGCCTAAGTTCTGTTTAAATGTTTTCAATGTAGTTGTAAACTATTATCTTGTGTTGAACTGTGTTTTAATTTGAAATGTGCAAGTTGAAATAATGTTGTGTGTATGTTTTGTGGAAGCCTTTTGTTACCATGAGTTGTAATACATTTCCTATTGCATTGTGGTTGGGGGCTTGGGGGTCAATGATGAAGGATGGATTCTACTTTCATTGGATGTCTTGGTTGGGTGGAGAGCATTTCCTTTCCCCCACTTTTATTGTGATCAAATTGGAAAAAAAAAGGAAATTTGCATTTTGTTGTTTTGGAGCAGAGGAGAAAGACATTTGAATACCCCTTGAGAAATAAAATCCCATTGCAACCTTTCCCGCTTTGAAGTGTAACACCCCAAACTGTTGTTACTTTCTCTAGAGCATTCAAGTATTGATAAATGATTTATTCTATATAAGGACATGTTCCTTTGGTTTTGGGAAGTCATGCTTGATATTGATTGTATCCTCTTTTCTCTTGAAGATCTTTGACTAAGCTGGAAAATGCTGGGAATCTTTTGTTTCTTTCATTCTTGCACTTGAGTTCAACCTGATTTTTGGATAAATTGTGGATTCATCCACCTTTATGACTCAGCCTTGGATCAGTTACATTGATCCAAGGAATGTTTTAAGTTTATTCAGGATGAACAAAATTTATTGACCTCACAAAAGTTACAAGGTCTGAATGAGTTTTGAATGATCAATCTTGGAGTTTAACTCAGGCTGATCATGATAAATGGAATTTGGTTCAAGATATCGTAACATCAGGAAGGCCTAGAACTTAAGCCAAGTAATATGTTTATGTTTATACCGAAAGCTTAATTTATTGATGCCAAATAGACTCCTTTACAGGAATGTTTTATCCAGTAAGGACTCTAACACTGATCGGTCCTATTTTGGGGACCTAGAATGGATTCGTTAAGGTTAATAGTCTTAACCTAAACTATAACCTATTGGTTAAAATAATTGCTAATCTAACCTAGTCCTAAACTATGAGCTTAATGCTCCTAAGGGTTAACTACACCTAGCACTATGGAAGTGAGACTAATGTCATACCCTATGAGCTAGCCTAAGTTTCTTACCTATCTTAACTAATGATAAGAAGGGAGGGGGACATAAGAAGGGTCACGAGTTATGGGTAGTGGTTTCCATGGCATTTAAGAGGGGGATAAGGTTGAAGGACTTGGAATGCTATCAGGTTTGGCAAAGGATACAAATGGATAATATAACCTGACATGCCAGTATCACCAAGGATGTGAATGTTTGTTTGTTTTCTTGTGGTGATCACCAATTTTGGCGGTCGGTGGAAATGGAAAATAGGCAGAAGGATAGAAGTAAATGCAATTAATGAAATTTGGTTCCCGAGTGTGGATTGTTTAGGAAGGCATGCAAGTGGAATATTGTTTGGTTGTTGGTTTTCCATGCATTCCATTTTTTGCTCTGCTTGAGCACTGGTTCTTCAAACCAGCCATCTACTCTGTGTTGCATGGAAACTTTGAGAGTTTCTAGCTTCCTTCTCTGTCAGGGGAAGTATATAAGGCATGGAGGTAACAATTTATTTTTGTTTAATCTTTCGTGGAAGAAGAAGAGAAGGTGCGAGCACATTCAGAGGTCTTCTTTTAATTTTTAAGTGACATTATCAGGCATGATAGGCCCTAACTATTAAAAATATTGCTTTCCTTTAAATGATTTCATTAGAACAACTTTGTTCAGATGATTTTTGTACAGACAGCCTGACTGGTATAAATGTATTGGTTTTCTTCTTTTCTTGTTGAATTGGGAATCCTTGGTTATATGTAGACCATGTTGAATCTGCTTCTTTTATCTTCTCACCTTGCTGTGAATAATATATGGGTATCATATTTTGTAGACGTGTTTTATGTCTCTTTTTCTGACTGAGATAATGAGTTTCCAAACTGTACCATGTTATACGTTGAGCTTGATGATTTCGTGTTTGAAGAATGACACGGAAAGAATTGTTCTGTCTAATTTGGTTGGTTTATTGATTGTTGCTTAGTAGTATAAGCTCTTTTACTACTTGACAGCTTCAGGTGAATATAAAGTTTGATTTTTATGAAACTATTAGTTCCTTCTATAGATCTCGACTGGTTTCGTCGCATGCGTAAGAAATATGCTTGAATACTAAGCCTGTACCTTTGTTGAAAAGGGTATGGATGTTTCTATGATTATAGGGTCTGTAAGTAATGAAATATTTGGTGTAGTTGTTTTATTTAAGATTTTTCTTGGATAATGGGAACATAGTTTTGACAGAGAGAATCTTGCTTTGAAGAACTCTCTACCCTAACAATGTGTGGGTAATCCTAGATCTGCATGAATGCAAATTAGGTTTTGTATTTGGAAGGGAAGGAAATGTGTTGATGTTGCCTGTAGTGACCTTGAAATCTATCATTAGAATTCATCTATTAACACTAGAAGTGCTATTTTTTTGGTATCCTTGAACGTAATAACAAATTATCCAGTGTAATGGCTGGAAATAGTTAGTGTAACCTATTGGTAAGTAATGATAGTAGTTACCCTAACTCGTAGTCTAAAATGATTCGAGTCCTGGGTGAAGGGTAGACTGTTTTATTTGGATCAGGATTGTGGACTGATATTTGAACGTATATGTATTTCATTTATAACAATCTGTGGCTTTCGTTAATGTGCAATTTCAAGACCCTAGGGATCTAAAGGTGACCTTTTAACAGTTCTACCAGATTGGAGCTAATGGTAATACTTGGGTGTTGATTTTATTGTTTTCTCTTCTTCTCTAATTAAATTCAAGATTGATTGTATACACATTACTCCTGGAAAGTTGGTACAGTCCTAAACTTGTTTGGAATGGAGATCTAAATTCCTATGTTTCTTTCTCTTAGTTGTAAAGTATATGTTGATATAGGATTTTTTGGAATACAAAAGTATTCTCTCCCTTTATGGAAATTATGAATGCTTCCTTCCTTAGAATTTCTATATGCCTTCTTCAGTATGGTCATGAGATGAATAGATTATTAAAGTTATGTGGAGAGAATGGTAAACATTGTATCTGGACAGAAGTCTCTTTTCCTTATCTTTAGCTATATTATTACTCTGTTTGAGTAATTCAGTTATCTACTTGTATGAAAGTAGTATTGTAGTAATAGTTGGTATACTTATCAATGTTTATGAAATTATACATAAAGTATAAAGGAAAATCCATCAGTTGAACTTCTTTGAGGCTATAATCTGTCTTTGTTCGAATTGTTTAAATGCAAATCTGTTAGTTACATGCGTTGGTAAGATTTCATTGTTTAATGGGGTAATTTTATTAGGATGGATACTTCCCTTGGTTTTCGGATGGCTAGGTAACTAAGATTCATTTTGTTTCTTCTTATTCTATTGTGTAAGATGAATCATCCGAAAGGATTTAAGTTTAAATGGCAGCTATAATATGAGTTATGTTTTAAAGTCATATTAGAATAGTAGAAAGATAAATAACGTGCTTCATGTTAATGGATTTGGTGAACTGATTTCATTTAAACAGGTTGTTTAATGGAAACAATTGGTGGAATGCAATTGTTTTAAGATTTAGTGCTTATCATGCTCAATTCACTGAACTGACCTATGCTAGCAATTTTTGCAGATGGTCATCGTAAGTGGTAAAGGCACGTAGATCTGATATGATGCTCAGATTGTTTAATCTGGTTTTTATGATAAATTCCAACTTGATTTCTTTAATTGTACTATAGGAAGAAAGTTATTCTTTTGATGTTGATTATTGTATCAAAATATGCTGAAGTGCATAAGTTGTAATTGTAAGGCTTGGAAATAAATAAAATGGGGAAATTGTTACTTATGTGGCTGCATTTGAATTTGTTGAATTGAAATTCTTATGTATGAATGAATGAGAGTGCATTTTTACTATTATATGCCATGGGAGCTAGTTGGATTCCCTAAGTAAGCCTTGTAAAAATTATGTGACTGAATACTTCATGTTTGAATAGTAATTCTTATATATTATGATTAAGGCTAAATTGGAAATTAGTCCACTGCATTTTTAGGGAAGTTAAGGTTAAACTATGCCCTGATATGTAGCTATAACAAGAGGAGTATTCTATTACTCCCTAACAATGATCTAAGTCAAGGCAACGTAATTGATGGATTAAATCACCATGTATTAATAACAATAAGTCAGATATATTTCAGTCTTCAGAGTTGATATAAACCCTTTCAGGTTTAGTTAGCTTCCTTAAGAGAGGACTTAGGGCTATTTCCCTATTATGAGGAAATAAGATTATTAGGAACTGATGGACACCTTGACGAGGTCACAAATCTTATTAAACTTCTCTCTGTGAAAATTGAACTTAATTACATGAGGCAACTCAAAGGTGTGAAATTCTGGGTTGGGAAAGGACTATCCAATTAGGAGGGCCTTTAATTCAAAATCAACTCAACTTAAGTAACTTCTTAAAGTTATGTAAATCTTTCCAAGGTAGTATTGTAGGATGTTGACACATGACAACTGCAAGGTTGTACCTTTGAGAAGATTAGGATCTTCTCGAGGATACAGCAATGCAGGTTACTTTTGGCAACACCCTTTCACATTGATCGTTAAGATTTACACATGAAACTAGAACAAGATTTTCCTTTGGGACTGGTTAGGACCATAGAAATGCTATGAGGCAGCCCTTTGAGACTCAGGGTACCTTGACACATGGGGTAACAGTGGGTGACCCAGTATGTCAGCTTACCCCTAGTCTTCAAGAGCATCATTATAACGTGAGTATGATATTAACCCATTCCTAGGTGAAAACTTGGGACAGGGGAGACTAACAGAAGTCAGTATTAGACATTCTATATAACATCAGAGTGGGGTGAAGGATGTATTCTAGATTAACAAGTATTCCGTCAAGGAATAAGATTCATGAACAGTATGTTTCAAATCTTTGGCCAAAGTATCGCAAGCTGTTGATTGCGTTGTCCTATGTCACCTAGTCTAAAGGACGTGATGCCGATGAATGATGGTAAAAAATATTCAGATAGGTTCCTTGGACAGAGCATTCTAAAATCCTAGATTAGGGAAGAGAACCGCAAGAGTGAAGTGTTCTGATGAAAACGCCAACTCTATGATACACATGAATAGATTGGTAGTTCACCGAGTAATGGAATGAATAGACCGGTGGTACACCGAGTCATGGAATGAATAGATCGGTGGTACACCGAGTCATTACAACTGCATATGGTTATTTTTTACAAGAATGATTGTTATGATCTGTGAGTTATAAATTATGTATTTAGAACTAGAAAGCACTTATATAAAAAAAAATTCTTGTTCTAATGTACAAAAATGAGGATGTTACATCTTGGTATTAGAGCTGAAGGTTGCAGCTCTTGGACCTATTGTGTCCATAATCTGATAAAAACCTAAATTTTCTTGTAACGAAGATTGGTTAGAATAAGGGGGAATGTACGTACCCAAAATTGTATGTACTGTACAGTCAGAAATTAGTTACGGAAACCCCAATGATGATTAAAATCTCTTTACAAGGTGTTCAAAATCCAGAAAGCTCGTTGATTATACATTTACATCCCAAAAATCCTTGTCTAGCCTCTACATGTTTTGTCCTAGCCTTTTTCTCTCTCTTTTCCTTGTTTTTTTGTTGCTAGTTACAGGACCACCTCCCTGCCAAGGCGGTGGTCCTGTAACCGTCACCCAGCCAGGGCGGCGGTCCTGTAACCATCACCTAGGCTAGGGAAGTGATCCTATAATTGTCAACCTGCACAGGGTGGCGTTCTTGTACGCACTTTCCAAAATGCTCCGATGATCGCGTCAAGCGTGAAAATTTAATTTTTACCCGCATTTATCAACCACTAAAGCTTGTATTTATGTTTTAGCTTCCTGAATAGTGATTTATCTTTGTTTAATGGTGGGAGAGTTCAATTTGAACTTGCCTTCTAGTCATTGCAAATGCTATAAATATGTAGCTTGTTTACAAGTAAATGGTCTTGGTTATTTTGTCTGGAGTCTTCATTCTTGAGCTTCAGTCTTCAATAATCAGTCCTAGATTTATTTTATGAATCATTTTATCTTTAGCATGGATTAGAATTTTGAATATTTAGTTATGCCTCACTATACACCGACAACGATCCTACTAGGAATCGTATAGGCCAAGCTTTGTTCTCTTGTGCCATCCCTCTCCTAATTTTACTTCGTTGTATTTCTCTAAAGCTGCTATTGCTCATTGTTTGATTACCTGCTATTTATCATTTTGTTTCATCATTGCTTCAACGACCTTGCTAGGAATTGTATAGGCCAAGCTCTGTTCTCTTACGCCATACCTCTCCTACTTGTGCTTCGTGCCATTTTTACTTCAAAGTGACTACTGTCCCAGTGCCTTCTCTTGCTAATGCTACTATACTCCTACTCTTTCTGGATTCACATGAACATGCAAGAATGAAGAGATCACTCTAAGGGGACAAGCTACAACAAAACTAGATTTGCCTCTGCTCAGTAAACTCCAGGTTTAAATCGTCAAAGTTATTATCAAATAGAGTAGCGAATCATTTTATTTAAGTTAAGCTCACTTTCAATATTGCCAGGGAAGCTGTGGGGAATGATATTTTCTGAGAAACTATGATTTGTTCCTCACTTCTGAGGTAGGATTGAAGGTTTTCAATTAATTTAATTGGCTGTCTTTTATTTAGATTCACACATTTACACAGGTGAATAACCACACCGGGTTATCTCACTTGTTTAGTTTTAGTATAAAAGTAGTTTAATTGTTGCTTGTAATTATAATGTTTCAATCGTATATTTTGTTTAGATTAGTTTCCCTTTCAGCAATAGTATAAATTATTATTTTAGTTTAAGTTAATTCAGAGAATTCATAACTAGATTAACACTAAAATTCTAGTTAGGAGGATAAACCACTAAGGAATTTATGGTACCTACTTATAGCCTCTAAATCTCCCCTTTGTCTTTTCAGCTACCAAGAGATCACACTACCAGATCTTAGTCACTAATCCTCCCATAGTTAGCTTTAGGAAAGTTGCTTGCCAATTCTCATCCTTGCATGTAGCTTTTCTATCATAGAAAACTAGCCATAATCCCAGTTGTGGCTTCATCTAAGTCACCCACATTACAAACCACAGGCTGTCTTAGCACAACCTTGAGAGGTCGGGTACAGGGAAGGTCACTTGCTGATTATCATCTTCACATGTCACTTTTCCATCGTACAAAATTGGTGAACCCGACGTGAAACAAACAACTGTTTCACCTTCTGTACCTCATCGGCCTTCACATCAGCTTCACCACCAAAATTGGTGAACCTGACGTGAACAAACAACCTTTTCACCTTCTCCATCTCATTAGTCATTCATTAACCATCACTTTCACTCCTTCCCATTATTCTGTGGGTATTCATATACCCCCCGAATATGTCAGGATTTGATGCATATAGCAGACCCCTCTTGGGTCTTGAGGCATATTACACCCAAAAAAATAGACAATCATCACCCTCACTCTCAGTATGGGGTGAAAAATATTTAGATAACCAATTATCAACACAAACTCCAAGGATTAGATATAGCTCGTCCTTCCAAACATAGGAGTTGGAACAACTCACTCAAACGCAACAAACGGAGCCTTTAGGCTTGAACAATATGACGTTCACCGGAGAATCCAGTTCATCTCCTCAGGTACTACTTAGACCACAAATTAGTAGGCAATCAGACCCATACCAAAGTTTAGACAATAAACATTTGGTATATTATGCTAGGAATGAACAATGCTCTCAAAGTATGTACCCACCCATAGGAGGTCTACAAACACAACCCGAGGTCTCTTTTCAAGAAAACACTTCCATCCCATTACATATAGGAAATGCCCTCGGAGAAACTTGGCAGGGCAGTGATCAGTTCATAGCGGGATATCACATACCTATACAAAACCATGGTATACAACAAACGCCATTACGGCAAAACACCGTGACTTCACCAAATGAAGTCATTTCAACTCTGATAGAAAAGGTTAGAGGGTTAGAACTTGCCTAAGTAAGTAAAAATTCTCAATTCATACAAACAGGAAGTTCCAATCCTCCACACCATCCTAGCCAAGTAGATATCCTCATAGGAGTAGGTACGTTAGGCATGACTCCTCAGTATTCACAAAAAATGCCAACTAGACCCACTATCTCTAACACTGTTCCTCTCGGTCTAGTATAAAACAATCCATTCCTAGACAATACCCTGTCATACTTAAACATGTACTCCAAATCACCACAAGGGGATATGTTCTCCTCTCCCAGCATGTTTGGTCAAACACAGGGGTTTCCTTATACCCCTACCAGCGTATATGCTACGCCATATCAACAACCCATTCCACCTCCACTCCCTCAGTAAGCACCATCAATGGTCAAAACCTATGCGATAAGGACTTACTCAGAATATTTTAAAGAGCCCTTAGATTTCACCATACGAAGTGTCATGCTTCCAAGACCTCTTCCTGACTTGCCAAAATACAAAGGTGAGGGAGATCCAAATGCACATATCAAAGCTTATGCTACGGCCATTCGAGAACTACTCCCATGGGATGGGGTTATTGCTAAGATATTCCCAAAAACCTTGGAAGGCATCGCTCTCGATTGGTATTATAGAATACCCGAGGCTTCCATCCATTCATTCAAACAACTCATTTCAGAGTTCATTCAGGCCTTTGACATGAATAAACTATTAAGGACAGGAATCAGGGAATTCTTACACATCAAGCAAGAACACAACGAATTTGTCGCCCATTTCATCCAAAGGTGACATACAGTTCTTTATTCTTCGGCAAGTGCTCCAAACATTGATCAAATGGAACTATGCAATTTATGCCTTCATTCTCTCAGTAGAGAAGTGAAGGAAGAAGTCCAGAAGTTCCCACTAAGAACTTATGATGAAGTACTTGAGAGTGCACTCCGAATAGATCAGGAAACAATAGATAGTGGTCGTAAGACATATGGAACAAATGGGAAATTAATCACTCCCAATCAAAACACTATGACCTATCCTAATGCTAGGAATACCGATCAAGGAACCAAGATCCTTAACGAATACTATGGGGTTACAATAGATGGATTCACTGATCAAGTCAAAGGACCAAATGTTGTGAACACCCTGACACCTGCTAACAATCAACACAATAATAACTTCACTCCAGCGATGAATACGGTGGATTCTAATCATCCTCCACAAAAAAAACAACAAATCTAGTCACAAGGCCTTGCTCGGGGCCCAGATGAATATCAAAACAAAATCCGAAGGCCACAACCTTGAAATTTCAACTATAACAACCAACAGCCCAATTAGAACTTTGGGCCACAACAAGATTCAAACTGACGACCACATAACTATAATCCCAATCTATATTGTGGTTTCCACAAAATCATGGGTCATGATACTAGGACTTTCCATGACTACAACAAATTCTCACAACGTCTACCAGAAGAGCAAAAATAACTCTTTGTAGATATGTTTTTGGAAAATCCTACACTGCCACTTGGTATGGGATCAGTTTCCACTCAAAATGCACCTCTCAAGATCTTCAATGATCCTCTCCCAAATCATTCTAACAATAACAGGTTAGATCCAAATGGGAAAAATAAAGGTATCATAATAAGAAATAACAATTAAGATGCCTCAACTCCTAACAACTCTCAGATTGCTCCTAACCTAGGTTCAAATAATAATACAAAAATCTTGGGATTAGTCAAGCTAGAGGTTGAGTGTGAAATTAATGCAATAACTTGGGCAAAGGAGTATGTTTCACAACCCCTACCAAATTTTTTCTGCACACGAGATGAAGTTCCTACAATAGTAAGACCAGTAGGATCCTATGATTTAATATCAGATTTGAACAAGACCTTTTCCCACATTTCATTCCTAGATTTGCTGAGAAATTCACCCACGCATCGCTTTGCGTTGCTCAATGAATTAGGTCTTGGTCATCAAATCAACATTACGCCATCACCCAAAACACAAGTAAACCATATAGACTTTGATATCCACCTTCTAGGGCAGCCAGATAGGGATACTGAGTTTATATTCAACATAAATAAAATGCCAAAAGACATTGAAATTTTATGTAGAGGTGATCCACCCTTGCACTTGAAGGTTTTTATTTACAACAACTACGTCAAGCATGCAATGATTGATGATGGGGCAGTAGTTAACATAGTCCCATTCACTTTTCTTCAAAAGCTAGGATATGGAGAAACAAATTGTTCTTCAACACGAAACATGTTAAGGGGATATGATAGTCTCAAGGAAACTTCACTTGGGACCATAGTACTACCAGTCACCTTAGGACCCAAAACAATCCTCATTAAATTTTATATTATAGATCGGGAAACCAACTATAATATGATTCTTGGTCGTCTATAGATACATCGCATGAAGGAAATCCCTTCCATGTTATTCCAAGAAGTAATATTTTTACACCTAGGAAAGGTCTTCATCGCTAAAGGGGATCCTAAACCCTTTGATATACACTTAGAAAACATCAAGAAAAAGAAAGGAGTCCATACAGAGCATGAACTTCCCATGAATCAATTAAACAAACTGCCTCCAACAAAAAAGTTAGTCCTAGTCACCCCAGACATTACAAAGGTTGAATTTGTTGACCCAAAAATATACGAGGTGTCAAATACAAGTAAAGATAAGTCAATTTCTGTGGAAACAGTCTCCACTAAAACCACAGCAGGAATTATGAAACTCTTGGAGAATGACGAACCGATATTTCTCCCATTTGAACCTCAAGGAATGGGTAGTCTTCTCGGTATAGCATCTCTTCCCTCCGATGACCTGAATCTAGATATGAACATGATAGAATTCACAAATGAAGAAGGGAAATTTAAAATTGAAACGATGCCTATCAAAACCATCTCTAGGCACTGCCCTATTTTAAAGCCTAGTTTCGACCCATGCGTGTCTAAAGCTAGGTTTTTCCTATCCATGGGGCAAGACCTCATCATTCGACAAAATTTACAAATAAACACAATGCTCCATATGGGAGAAAAGGTTGAGCAGCATAGTCATGCTCACCCACATGCCATCACTCAAAAACATGACCAAGGGGCACGCGAACGCCTCTTTTAGAAAGATGTTTTTAATCATGGGACCTATACACCTCTGGGAAAGGGTTGTAAGTTCAAACCCAGAATGGTAGGCCCTCGTCAAGAGAATGAAAAATTTGAGGATAATGGTTCTTCGCTGTGTACTTCTAGGGGTGAAGAATTTGATATTCGTCAACTTTCTTCACCTTAGACATCATGACATATAGTTCCACCTACACTTTCATATGTACATGGTTACAGTTACATTGCATTAGTAATTTAGTTAGTTCATCATGTTCACTCGTTTCATAAATATTATAGTCTAGGAACTTACTCTTAAGTAATATGTTACAAATTTTTGAAGATATTGGCAAAATTATTCAAATCACATCTCTTCAAACATCATCAAGTATTTTCAAATCTTCTCATCAAGTTTGACAGACAAACATTGACGGAAACCATACCAATACCTGCATACTTGGCTTTGCTCTTTATTTCTACTAGGTGAAGTTGTCCTTTCCTACGGTCTTTTCTAGAAGCTTCTTGGTGTCACATCTATCCCTCTTAAAATCTCTTGGAACAAAAGGATATCCCAAAGTCATAGATTAGAAATGTCAAAATCAAATGAAATCAAAAGCACCAAGAAAACAAAGTATTTTATTTTACACACTTCTTTGCCCCATCAACCTTTGGTGATAAGCCCACATCTCTTACTGGTGATGTGAGGTTGGGAAAGGAAAGAAGTGCCCTTACTCGCCTGTATCTTGCCTTTGGTGACAAACCCAAGCTTCTTACTAGTGGCATGAGGCAGGGTGTGGGGGGTCCAGTCACACAAACTAACAAATCTTGGTATGCTAAAAACACAAGTCAAATTCTATTAAGAGAAGGAAAATATCCAAACATCCAAATTCCAAAGAGATCAAATCCTCAAAACCAGATTTTGTCAACTAGGTTGCCATTTATGAATCTAAGTCTAGATAAACTGAAAAGTAAGTGGCCTTCTAAGCTTGGTAGTAGTTCTGAGTAGGGTGGGTGGGTAGGTCCAAATTTGGTTCTTGTTCTTGTTTTGTTTGTCTCTCATCATTCCACTCAAATCAAACTCATACAACTTGTGCCCTTCCCAATTCTTGGTGTTGAGCCCTCACGTCTTACTAGTTGCGTGGATTTGGGATTGGGGCAATTTCATCTCTTTATTGCTATACATTCATCACGTTTTGACAACATAAGAAGAAATCACATACATTGTCTAAAGAGGCCAAAAGTTCAAAACTACAACATGTTCATCATCACATATCAGCATTCCAAAAGAAAATAAAGTAAAAACATTATGTTTAACATTTTTTATCACTTGTCATCCATTGCATACATTCTGAAAAGCATATGAAAATCAGGAATTCTAAACATATAAGATTACACACATGAATCAAGTCAAGCCAACCCTATATAACGAATAACTGAGCCAAAAATAGATATATGTACATATCACAGTGTGTTATAAGCTTTTTACGATGTCATCACACACTAGGTGCAGTCAAAACGCTTGCAATAAGCACAAAATACCAAAACAACATACATGCCTCACAAAATGGAGACTAAGAAATAAAGGAACTCTGCCTATCCACCCTTTTGAGGCCCATTATGACTACTCTAGTTATAAATTTCTTAGAAGTTCTTCTAAAAAGCATTCAAAAATAGCAAAAGCTAAGCCTAATGCAAAATACCATTCCAAAGCTCATTCCAATTCAATCATACTCAAAAATGAAAAGAGTGATCACCGTGGAACCAAAGCTCAAAAATTTCCAAATCGATACGCACAAATGAATAGGAAAATGAACTCGTTTTGTATATTTATGACATTCTAACCTTGTTTTGAACATTCTTTCCCATAGTTGGAGTGCCGACAGAGGTAAGTTCTTATCCTCGCGCAAATGGTAAGTCCTCATTTCATATCAATTTAGTATTTATTTTCAATTTATTTTATCTATCTACACTTGAGTCCCTTTTTCATTTTACAGATAGCGGGAATCTGGATGGCAGAATTTTGGCACATGGGCATGTCAGGTATAGCCTCTAACTCCCCATTTCAGGAATTCTATACTTAGACCCAATGTTTTATGCCTCTTCATGGATAAAACATTTCTCCGAGGGGCAATATGTACGTACCCAAAATTATATGTACTGTACAGTCAGAAATTAGTTACGAAAACCCCAATGATGATTAAGTTCTCTTTGCAAGGTGTTTGGAATCCAGAAAGCTCGTTGAGTATACATTTGCATTCAAAAAATCCTTGTCTATCCTCTACATGTTTTGTCCTAGCCTTTTCCTCTCTTTTTCCTTGTTTTTTGTTGTTAGTTACAGGACCGCCTCCCTGCCAAGGCGGAGGTCCTGTAACCGTCACCCAGCCAGGGCGGCGGTCCTATAACCGTCAACCAGGCCAGGGCGGCGGTCCTATAATCGTCACCCTGTGCAGGGCGGCAGTCCTGTACGTGCTTTCCAGAATGCTCTGACGATCACGTCAAGCGTGAAAATTCAATTCTCACCCGCATTTCTCAACCACTAAATCTTGTATTTATGTTTTAGCCACCTGAACAGTGATTTATCTTTGTTTAATGGTGGGAGAGTTCAATTTGAACTTGCCTTCTAGTCATTGCAAATGCTATAAATATGTAGCTTGTTTACAAGTAAATGGTCTTGGTTCTTTGGTTTAGAGTCTTCATTCTTGAGCTTCAGTCTTCAATACTCAGTCCTAGATTTATTTTATGAATCATTTTATCTTTAGCATGGATTAGAATTCTAAATATTTAGTTATGCCTCACTGTACACTGACAATGATCCTGCTAGGAATCATATAGGCCAAGATCCGTTCTCTTGTACCATCCCTCTCCTACTTGTACTTCGTTGTATTTCTTTGAAGCTGTTATTGCTCACTGTTTGAGTACCTACTATTTATCATTTTGTTTCATCATTGCTGCAATGACCCTGCTAGAAATCATATAGGCCAAGCTCTATTCTCTTGCGCCATCCCTCTCCTACTTGTGCTTCGTGCCATTTTTACTTCAAAGTGACTACTGTCCCAGTGCCTTCTCTTGCTAATGCTGCTATACTCCTACTCTTTCTGGATTCACATGAACATGCAAGAATGAAGAGATCACTCTAAGGGGACAAGCTACAACAAAACTAGATTTGCCTCTGCTCAGTAAACTCCAGGTTTAAATCATCAAAGTTATTATCAAATAGAGTAGCGAATCATTTTATTTCAGTTAAGCTCACTTTCAATATTGCCAAGGAAGCTGTGGGGAATGATAGTTTCTAAGAAACTATGATTTTTTCCTCACTTCTGAGGTAGGATTGAAGGTTTTCAATTAATTTAATTGGCTGTCTTTTATTTAGATTCACACATCTGCACAGGTGAATAACCACACCGGGTTATCTCGCTTGTTTAGTTTTAGTATACAAGTAGTTTAATTGTTGCTTGTAATTATAATGTTTCAATCATATATTTTGTTTAGATTAGTTTCCCTTTCAACAATAGTATAAATTATTATTTTAGTTTAAGTTAATTCGGAGACTTCATAACTAGATTAACACTAAAATTCTAGTTAGGAGGATAAACCACTAAGGAATTTATGCTACCTACTTATAGCCTCTAAATGTCCCCTTTGTCTTTTCAGCTACTAGGAGATCACACTACCAGATCTTAGTCACTAATCCTCCCATAGTTAGCTTTAGGAAAGTTGCTTGCCAATTCAAATCCTTGCCTATAGCTTTTCTATCATAGAAAACTGGCCATAATCCCGGTTGTGGCTTCATCTAAGTCACCCGCATTACAAACCACCGGCTGTCTCGGTATGACCTCCAGAGGTCAGGGACGGGGAAGGTCACTTGCCGATTATCATCTTCACATGTCACTTTTCCATCATATAGGGAACATTGTGAATAATGCTCCACCAGTGGAAGGGGCGGCAACAACCCAAAAAAATTGATGAGATCCTTGCTTCCCTATTGGACACAAGAGATCGTTTGGCTGTACTTGAACAGCAAGTAATGGGAAATGATGAGGATGATGAAGCTGGTAACAATAATCAACTACCTCTTGAGGATAACCCCGATATGGGTGTTGGTAATAACATTGGAAATGTACCTGTCCAACCAGAAAACAAAAAGGCCAGGTTGGCAGCGGAACTCACTAATGATATAAAAAGGATAAGTCCACCTAAATATGATGGCACCACATTAGGAGATGGAGCTAAGAACTGGCTCAACGAAATGGAGAAGTACTTTGCAATAAGAAACTTCTCGGAGGAAACCAAAGCTATTTGGGGAGCCTATCAGCTTTCCCATGAAGCATCTTCATGGTGGGACAGCCGTAAAGCTGAGCTAAATATTGATGAGACCAACATCACTTGGGATCAATTTAAAGGCTATTTTAGGCAACGTTGGCTGCCACAACTTTTCTATAATCAGAAAATGATAGAATTCCAGAACTTAATTCAAGGAAAGCTAACTGTAACTAAATACTGGGAGTGGTTTACAAAAATCCTCAAGTACGTACCATAGTATCAAACTGACGAGAAGTTCAAAATATGGAAATTCATCATGGGACTAAATCTCGTGATAGGAGGAGAGGTCGATGTTCACAACCTAACCACTATGGAAGGGGTGGTTGAAAAAGCCATAAGGCAAGAATAGAAATTAAAGGCTATTTTTACTCATAAAGAGGAAGTGTGGAAGAAGGTTGCAAACCCTTCTTCAACTTCACTTGCACCCAAGAAGGGGCCATGGAAAAAGTTTGGAAATAGAAGTAAGTTTCCAGTGGATAATAATAAGAAAATGACAGCGAATAAGCTTGATGGAAATGTAAGGGATAGTTTTGCCAAGAATTATAACAATGGGCAGAAGCCCTATGGAGGACAACGTGATAATTTTAAGGCTGAAATTAATTTTGAGCCTAAAAAGGGACCTCTAGGAGGCTGCTATAATTGTGGCAAAGATCACTACGTAAATTAGTGCCCTTTGAAGAAGGATGATCGTAATCAGCAGCATAAGATACATGCTGCAGTAGCAGACAAGCAAGTTGAAAAGCAAGTGACACCTATAGAGGTTCTGGGTAAGTTATTTGGCATACCTGTCACTATTATTTGTGATATAGGAGCTATTGAATGTTTTATTTCTAGTAAAATCACTTCTAAACTTAAAAGAAAAGCTGGAAAAATGGATAAATCTTGGACTGTATAGTATGGTAATAACTCTGTTCATACAGTGAGTATGTGTCTTTTTGGGGCAGTCCTTGACTAACCTAACTTTTCCATGGAATTTGACCTCTATGTTGCACCTTTGGGATCCTATGACGTTGTCATCGGCATCAATTGGTTAGCTGACCATAAAGAAAAAGTAGACTAATTTGAAAAGAATATAAGATGTTTAGATGATCGGCTGAAAACAACAGTGATTCAAGGTGTAAAACGGGAAATTTTAGTTAGGAAACTGCCATCTATGCAACTTAAAAAGGCTAAGAACAAAGGATGTACCTTATATGCAGTAAAGATATCTAAGTTTTTAGAAGAAGACGGTGATTCCATGAAACGATACCCACTGTTGCAAAGTTTCAAGGATGTATTTCCGGAGGAATTACCAGGTTTACCACCCAAAAGGGAATTTGACTTCACCATTGAAATCAAACCAGGGACGGAACCTATTTCTAAAGCACCTTATCGGATGACTACTACAGAGTTAGTCGAGCTTAAGGCACAATTGTAAGAACTTTTGTCTAAAGGTTTGACTAGACCAAGTGTTTCACCTTGGGGAGTGCCAGTAATATTTGTGAAGAAGAAAGATGGAACACTTAGACTGTGTATTGATTATCAGATGTTAAACAAAGCAACAATTAAGAATAGATACCCACTTCCAAGAATTGACGATCTATTTGATCAGATGCGTGGAGCATCAGTTTATTCCAAGATAGATCTTTAGTCTGGGTACCATCAATTAAGAATTAAGGAAGAATATATTCATAAAACAGCTTTCCGAACCAGGTATGGATATTATGAATTCATGGTTCTACCCTTTGGATTAACTAATGCACCTGTAGCTTTTATGAACATAATGAATAATATCTTTCAATAATATTTGGACAAGTTTGTGCTTGTATTCTTGGACGATATTCTCATATATTCTAAAAGTGTTGAAGAACACAATGAGCATTTGAAGATAGTTATGGAAATTTTGAGAAAAATAAAGTTATATGGTAAGTTATCCAAATGTTCTGTCTTTGATACTGAAGTTCACTATTTGGGTCATGTCATTAGTAAAGAGGGAATTGCAGTAGATCCTTCAAAAATAGCGGTAATAACCGAGTGGCCTACACCAAAGAATGTACACGAAGTAAGAAGCTTCATGGGCCTTGCTGGTTATTATAGAAAATTTGTTAAGGATTTTCCTAAAGTGGCTACACCGATAACTTCATTACAGAAGAAGGATATGAAATTTATTTGGAATGATAAGTGTGAAACTACTTTTAAAAGTTTGAAAAGTTAGTTGACTTTAACACCTATATTAGCTGTACCCGACCCTAATGGAGACTTTAATGTTGTAACAGATGCTTCTGGGGAAGTCCTTGGAAGTTTTTTGTTACAAAATAATCATGTCATTGCATATGAAAGTAGAAAACTTAAGTGACATGAGCTGAATTATGCCCCTCATGATTTAGAGCTTGCTGCAATTGTTCATGCGCTTCAAGTTTGGAGACACTATTTACTTGGGAAACCTTTTGAGTTGAAAACTGATCATTTAGGGCTGAAATATATTTTCACTCAGCCTAATCTAAATGCAAGACAATGAAGGTGGTTAGATTTTGATATTAGCTACATAAAAGGAAAAGAGAATAGAGTAGTAGACGCTCTAAGTTGTAGGAAGCACATTTCTACTCTTATAACTGTTGATGGAGAATCATAACACCCCTGAATTTCTGCAACCTGATGGGTTGAGACTCTCAGTGCGATTGCATAACATGGAGCTTTTTTCAAGTGTGGGACCTTGCAAAATCAGAAAAGCTCTCCAGATGAAGGCTGGTTCCTATTCCTTTATTCAGATGCACACATAAAAATGCAGAGGGTTTACTAAAAAACCTAATCTAACTTGCCAAGGAGACAGGGTAAGAAAATGCATAAAATAAAACCTAAACTAACAAAGGTGATGCATCGAGGAATGAAGAACACCTGTCTTGCCAATAAACACAAACCATTAAAATGCAATGCAAGATCATACACAGATAACCAGATTTGCAGTGAAAGATCAAGAAAGATGCAAATAAACATAGAGAGGGTTGAGAATCATCCACAAACATGCATTATTTACTCCAAAGATTGATACAATATGCACTACAAAATGCCAAGAGGCAAAGTTGCATTACAGTTTTAAATGAGAGGTTTGATCTCCACAAATTCGTCTGCCAAAGAGAAGAAGGGAGGGGCAAAACAAGAATGTCCAACCTTTAGAAAGAAGCCCCCTCCTTACAATTTATAGGAAGAATGAGAGAGAAAAGAAAGAGAGATTCCAAATCTACCCCAACCACCTCTAGGTTGCATTTAATTCATCTCATTATGGTGGTAGGTGAGAACCCTAGCAAACCCAAAAAGTGGCGAACTATATTTTGTATTTTTAAGAAAATTTTCCCACCCAATTAAATATATCCAGTCATAGTTGGATAGAGGACCTTGTAAGCTTTCCAAAAATTCCAACCTTGCATGAATCCGAGCTCCCTGTGAAAAGTTATGGCCATCTGAATATCTGTGCCAGGGTTTGCTTCCTATCAGCGCTCAAAATGTATCCTGAAGGTGCCTTGGCGCATCCATATTTTGTTGACACTCAATTACCTACGTCGACATTTTCTGTCGACACTCATTTACCTGTGCCCTTTACCTGTGCCATGGGCGCATCCATATTTGTGTTGACACTCATTTACCTACGCCATAGGTGCATCCACATTTGTGTCGACACTCATTTACCTACGCCCTTTACCTATGCCATGGGCACATCCGTATTTGTGTTGACACTCATTTACCTGCACCATAGGTGCATCCACATTTGTGTCGACACTGCGCCCTTTACCTTGTAGGGCATCCATATTTTTGTTGACACTCATTTACCTGTGCCATAGGCGCATCCACATTTTTGTCGACACTCATTTACCTGCGCCCTTTACCTACACCATGGGCACATCCATATTTGTGTTGACACTCATTTACCTGTGCCATAGGCACATCCACATTTGTGTCAACACTCATTTACCTAAGCCAACGCAATAAATTTTGGGGTCTGAGTTTCTTTGATTTCCATATTCTCACGTTTGTCTATATCTACTTGGGGGGAAGATATTTACAAGAATTTGGTGACTCAACGGGATCACCTGCCTGCTAGGTAGAATATCAGTGGCCTTTTAGCAATCCATTGGGTATGTAATCATAAGCAATAACCTGAAACCAACCTGATATGTGATCCCAAGCCTGATACTACAACTCTTTCTCCGACAACACTCTGAACTGTGGAAATTCAACCCAAGAGAAACAAAACCTGTGCTGAAGAACTTAGGGAAATTGAAACCTAACTACAACAAGACAATGTGCATACGCACTTAGAGGAATTAAAAACTAGGCTAATATTTACAAGGGTAAACCTTTTCCTTTTAGTAGCAATGTTTAAGATAGATTCTGTTAACCGGAATCGGAAGTTCCTCTCCATCCAATGTAGACAATTGGAAGGCATTACTACTTTTACATCCTGTGACCATGTAGGGACCACTCCAAATGGCATCAAACTTGGAATGCCTTCCTGGTTTTTCCCGATCTGCATCCCATTTCAGAACTAGGTCCCCTTCCTGAAGGTCTTTGCTCTTGCCTTCTTATCAAACCATCTTTTTATTAAGGCCTGATCCTTCTCAATCGTCTGAACTACATGTTCTCTTATTTCTTCTAATTCCATCAACTCTGCATACCTGGCCTCCATTGGTTCGAACTCAGATAACTCCAACTATTTCATGAGCTCCAATGCTGGCAATTCTAATGATATAGGCAATACTGCCTCTTTCCTATAGACCAACTTGTAGGGAGAATTACCTAGTAGACCTCTTTGGCGTTATCCTATCAGCCCATAATGCTGATTTTAGCTTCGTATGCCATGTCCTTTGGTTTTCATCCAGAGTCCTTCTGATGATCCTTAGCAAATTCTTGTTCGTGGACTCTGCCTGTCCATTACCCTGCGGGTAATAATTTGAAGAGGTGCTCAAATAGATCCCATTCTTGACAACCCATTCTGTAATCTTGGAACCTATGAATGCCAATGCATTGTTTGATATGATAGTGGCCGGCACACCGAACCTGGTCACTATTCCTTCATAAAAGTCTAGTATGTTAGACTCATTTGCTTCTTTGAGCGCTACTGTCTTCGGTCCACTTGGTGAAATAGTCTGTTGCCGTGAGAATCCACTTGTGGCCTTGGCTTGAGTTTGGATTGATGACCCCGATGAAGTCCAATCCCCATTGCATAAATGCTTGGTCAACCAAAATTGGGTGTAATGGAAGTGCTGCTAGTCTTTCTTTTCCTGTGAAGAGTGCACATTTCTTACACTTTTTTATCCATGTATAGCATTCATTGAACACTGTGGGCCAATAATACCCTGCCTTCATTATCTTGAGAGTTGTTACCCGTGGGGTGAAATGTCCTCCAGAATCTCCATCATGAAAATCTCGTAACACCCTCTCAATTTGACCTGTCCCAATGCACCTCAATAGAATTCCATTGATGTCTTTCTTGAACAAAACACCATCAACAAGCACATATGGAATGGCTTGTAATCTGAAGTATCTCCTTTTCACTTTGCTCAATTCTGGAGGGCATAGGCCTACTTGTAGGAAGTGTATCATATTCTGAGTCCAACAAGGAGCAGGCACATCATCATTTTCTTGTTCTTGACCATCTTGTAGTACTAAGACAGTCTCTTTTTCATCACCTGCTTCAACTTACCGACTCAAAGCTAGCTGTTCACATAGTCCTTTTTCACATACTAGCTTAGTGACCTTAATTTCGATGTCATATTCCATGACACGAGTGATCCATCCTGCACGTTTCTCATTTAGATCCTTGTTTAGAAGGAAGTCCTTGACTCTCGCATGAGAGACCAATAATTGGATCTTATTGTTTGAGACTAGGTGCTTGAATTTCTTTAAACTCCTGATCACTGCAAGGACATGCTTTTCAATGAAAGAGTACCTAGTTTCATATTCCTCCAAGCCTTGACTGAAGAAAGCAACTGGTTGTTCTAATCCTTCTTTGTTTTGTTGTGCTAGGATTGCAGAAATTGTGTCTCCACCACCAAAGGTATATAGCATGAAATCCTTGGAGAAGTCTGGATTGACGAGAGTTGGAGCTTGAGATATAGCCTCCTTTATTGCCTCAAAACTTGCCTTGCCTTCAGCTGTCCACTTAAATGCCATGCTCTTCTTTAACATCAGCGTTATTGGCTTTACGAGAGATGCAAAGTTTGGAACAAACCTGCGGACAAAATTGATCCTTCCCAAGAAGCTTTGATAGAGCCTTCTTGTGACTTGGCAATGACAACGCTTGAATTGCTTCAACTCTTTCTGGGTCAATCATCAATCCCTCCTTTGAAACAATATCACCTAGAATTTTTCCTTTGTGAGCCAGGAATATGCATTTTTTGGGATTCAATGATACCCCAAATCTTCTACACCTCTGAAATACCTGCCTCAGATGAAAGAGGTGACCCACTGCATTTTTGGAGAATATAGTGATGTCATCAAGATATATCAGAACTATTTTATTGATCAACCCCTTGAATGCCATATCCATTGCCCTTTGGAAAGTGGCTCCAGCATTTTATAGTCCAAATGACATCTTCTTGTAGGCATATGTGCCCCATTTGGTGGTGAAAGCCATCTTGAACTGGTCATCTTCTTTCACCATTACCTGATTATACCCTAAGTAGCCATCTAGGAGAGAGAATCTATCTGAACTAGACACCACTTGCAATATTTGTTCCATTGAAGGAAGTGGGTAATGGTCTCTTAGAGAAGCCCTGTTGAGGTCTCGGAAGTCCACACACAACCTGATTTCTCCAGTCTTCTTCCTGACTGGAACCAAGTTTGCAACCCAGCTTGAGTGCTTGATCAGAAATATAATGCTTGCCTCTATTATCTTTCTAATCTCTTTCTTCATTAGAGGCTCAATGTGAGGGTTGACAGGTCTCTGCTTCTACCTGATGGGCTTAGCATCTAGATCCAATTCTATGGTATGTTGTGCCAACTTTGGATCGAATCCTCTTAAGTCTTCATAGCTCCAAGCGAAGACATATTGAAATTCTTGGCAAAGCTGTATGAAATATGATTTCTCCTGCTCAGTGGCCACTTTGCCAATTTCAAGTGTTTTGCCTTCCCCAACCGAAATTGGCTCTGAATCTTCTCTCTTGACCTGTATGTTAGCCTTTTCCTTACGGAATTGGTTGTTAGCATTGAAGATAGACTCCAATGTTACTAAACCCTTGGGAAGCTTGTTTGTCCGCATCTGCACTACTTGATCCCCATACTGCTGTTCTAATCTGTCTTGATTCCTAGCTGAGAATTCGGCCTCTTCTCGTAAGAAATTGACGATCTGTTGATCGTTCTCAAACACCTACTAGCTTGTGTTATTATCTGGAACTACTAGCCTCATAATCACATGGATACGTGGCTGCGTTTTTTCTCTTTCTGATGTTGTCAAACACATCAAATGTTGCTCCAACTGCTGCGAGCCTATCTGCAGCTTCATTTTTCTTCCTAGGTATGGACACGATGTTGAAAGCTTCGAAATCCTCAATGATGTCCCATACCCTGTTCTTATATTTTTTCAGCAATTCATTCTTTGTACCATGTTGTCCCCTGACTTGATTGACGATTAGCTCACCATCCCTGAACACCTACAAGTTCTTTATGCCCTTTTTTGTGGCCCAATGAAGTCCGTGAATCAAGGCCTCATATTCAGTTGTGTTGTTTGAACAGGAAAACTGGAAACAAAAAGCTGAATAATATTTGATGCCTTGAGGTGAAACAAGCATATCTCCTCCTCCTGCACCTTTCCTACGCCTTGATCCATCAAAAAATAACTGTCATACCTCATTGTCATCCTTACGGTCTGTTTTGTTGATGCTAGGAATAGGCTAGTTTCCTTCATGTATGCAATAGAATCCTAGCTCAAATTCCTCTACTTCTTGGTAGGGATCAAAAACATGTACTTGGCTTGCCCATTCATCAAGAGTCAAATCTAGGATGCTTCTAACTTTGGTGTTAGCTTCATCTGTGCTTGGATAATATTCTTGATCGAATGCTGAACAGTTGGCATTGACTTTGGCTTGGAGTATGAGGCTCAATGTGAAATTTTGCAGTTGGTTCGGATCTGATTGTGACCTTAGTACCATATCTTGTTCTAAACAACATGTGTGACCAGTCAGCAGATAAGTAGCCTCCAATTTGAGCTTTGAAATCCCTTGATAAGCATAGGGCAAAGAGTGGTGGCAAATCTATCACTGACACATCTTGCAAAATGGTAACGTTGGGGCATGTATGCAAAGTAAGATTCAAACTTCTAATCACTCCCACTGTTTCTACTGCTGTCCCATCCAATTGCACTGCACCCTTTAGATATGACTTCATATTGGAGACCCAACTAATCAGCTATTTGCTTGGGCATGACAGAACTACTTGCCCCAGAATCAATCATGCAATTGTGTACTAGTTTATTGCCAATGATTAATGAAACATAGAATGGAGGGGGCTTCAAAACTTTACCTTATTGTCCTCCATGATTCCCTTCAAGCTGAGCGGCATTTGTGAGGAAATTCTCTCGCATATGGATGTACTAGTTCGAAGTTGACCAATTCTTCATGGCAGCTTGTAGAAGATCTCTTTGGCCTGGGATGGATAAAGATTCCCACATTGATATATTCACATTTGTCTTCTTCATTTGATCAATGATGCTAAATGGGGACGAAACATCTCTTTGTTTTCCTTTAGTCTGTGCACATTCCTTTCTTGTGCGATGGGCAGTAACATCTGGCATTTGAGTTGGTTTAGAAGGTGGTTTGGGATGTCCTTACATGTTTGGAACTATATTTTGCTTACCATCACCTTATGGAGTAATGGAAGGTTGTAGATCACTTAGAGCCAATGACTGCCCTTCACCAATATTCCTCTTCTTTAATCTTGTGTTAGCTACTACACTATGAGAAATTGTTTGATTCATGCCACAAAAATCCTCAGCTTGCCAATTCACAAGTGCGGTATCATTTAGAGCTGTGTTTTGCTGAGATGTCCCTTGTTGCTGATTTGTTTCTTGACTCACTTCACCCTCTATGCCAGTAGTGGTCACCATCAAGGCTTGGTTCAAAGCACCATTGAAGCACATAGATTGGTTGTGAGGTTCATTACATGGGAAACACCAATCATACTCTTGAGCTATATTGTTTTTCACTGGCACTAATGCTTTAGAAGCAGATGCAACATTGGGGTTATAGGGATGAAATGGTCTATTGGCAGGAGGCCTTACTTGGCTTTGATTTGCAGCTGGATTGGGTGGCCTATTGGGCTGGTATTGTGACCTAGCCTGGTACTACGCTTGAGGCTGATATGGTCTAGCACTTTGAGCTTGCTGTCTTTTGATAGTCACCAGCTCATTTCCAAGGTTCTGTAATTGTTTCATAACCTCTTGGAGTTCATTTCAAGCACTTGAGGATGAATTAGAAGTTTCATTTGAACTTTGATTTCTAGGAGTGGGAATAGGGGCCAAAGTGGGTTTTTGACTAGTGCTTGGATTTTCTAAGTTTGGATACAAGGGCATGAGGAGGCCTAGGAGCCAGCTTACTAGCTTGAATAAGACAGTTTTCAGCCCTAATGGCAATGCTATAAGCAAAAGGTAAGATTGTGCCTCCCATAGATTGAATTAACATAGAAATATCAGAATTCAAAGCCTTAAGATAGTATAGAAAAGCACCTTCAACTGTTGGCCTAACGGCCACTAGAATTCTATCACAAGACCTTTGAAATCTGAACTTGAAGTCAGTCAGCTGGTCATGGGGAGCTCTCTTGATAGTTATCAATTGTTCTAGTAGAGACAAATTGTCTCCCTTTTCTCCGAAACTGCTCATGGAGAACTATGCATAACTGATTCCAATTTCGGATAGAACCAACTCCAAGGCTCCTAAACCATTGCAATGCCTTCCCTTTGAACGAAGATGCCAGCAATTTGACAGCAACATCCATTTCATTTATCTCATGGATCGCACAAACGTTAGCAATGTCTTTGACATGATCACCAGGAGTGGTATGATTTTCTCCAGTGAAAAATGGAATGTTCTTCAATGCTGCAATTGGAACTGGATTCTATACATTGAGGGCAAGTGGGCTGCTGGTAGTGAAATTGACAAAGGGATTCAGTGGTTGCGCCATTCTGATTGGCCTGAGAACCCTTGTTGATTGGATGAAAGGTCTACTAGGTGGAGGGGTTGATAAAGTCCTGTTAGGTGGAGATGGTGATCTTTGTGGTCTTCTTCCTCTCCTTCCTCTACCTGGAGATAGTTGTAAGTGGAAAAATAACCCCTCTTCTCGAGAACCAAACCTGGTTTGAATTCTTCTCATGTGCCTGGGAAACTGTTGCTGCTACACCACTGAATTCTACCCCTTCGGAGTTGCCAGATGTGTTAGATAATGAGCCTCAAAAGGCTAGATTCTACAAGGTTACACACCAAACCTGACAAATATTAAAAATAGAAATTAAAACTTGAAGGACCCGGAAGATACAACTCTTCAATTCAGTTATGGGGTATTGTTGTGCAGCTACAAATCTCTGAAAGGTACAGGTGAAACTCAGGTCATGCAAGGCAACTGGGAAAACCCGAAATACCAAAAACCATGAAATTTTGAAAGTCAAAATATCAAAAAACTAAGAATACTCTTTTGAATATTATCCCCCCATCTATCAACTGGTGAAATTTTGACTTGTTTCGAGCAAGTTAAGTCCTTGAAAATTGATTTCAAAGTTCAACCTGGAAGGTGAAAAATCTGAAATTGTAAAACCTGCAATATTTTAGTCCAATTTTCTTGAAATTTCTTTCAAATCTTGTGGAATGACCTCTTGGTCCCACCGGGTGTGCCAAAACTGTTGATGGCGAATCACAGCACCCCTGAATGTCTGCAACTCGATGGGTTGAGACTCTCAGTGCGATTGTATAACATGGAGCTTTTCCCAAGTGTGGGACCTTGCAAAATCAGAAAAGCTCTCCGGATGAAGGCCGGTTCCTATTCCTCTGTTTAGATGCACACATAAAAATGCAGAGGGTTTACTAAAAACCTAATCTAAATTTCCAAGGATACAGGGTAAGAAGATGCATAAGAATAAACCTAAACTAACAAAGGTGATGCACCGAGGAATGAAGAACACCTGTCTTGCCAATAAACATAGACCATTAAAATGCAATGTAAGATCATACACAGATAACCAGATTTGCAGTGAAAGATTAGGAAGATGCAAATGAACATAGAGAGGGTTGAGAATCATGCACAGACATGCATTATTTGCTCCAAATATTGATACAATATGCACTACAAAATGCCAAGAGGAAAAGTTGCATTACAGTTTTAGATGGGAGGTTTGAACTCCACAGATTCACCTGCCAAGGAGAAGAAGGGAGGGGCAAAACAAGAATATCCAACATTTAGAAAGAAACCCCTCCTTACAATTTATAGGAAGAATGAGAGAGGGAAGAGAGAGGAATTCCAAAATCTACCCCAACTACCTCCAAATTGTATTTAATTCATTTCATTATGGCGGTAGGTGAGGACCCTAGCAAACCCCAAAAGTGGAGAACTATATTTTGCATTTTTAAGAAATTTTTCCCACCCAATTAAAGATATCTTGTTGTAATTGGATAGAGGACCTTGTAAGCTTTGCAAAAAGTTCAACCTTGCATGAATCTGAGCTCCCTGTGAAAAGTTATGGCCATCTGAATATCTGTGCCAGGGTCTGCTTCCTGTCAGTGCTCAAAATGTTGCACCTTGGTGCATCTATCTTCATGTTGACATACCCTTACGTGCACCATGGGCACATCCATTTTTGTGTCGACACCTTCTGTCGTGTGCCTTTTACCTGCGCCATGGGCGCATCCATTTTCGTGTCGACACCTTCTCTCGTGTGCCTCTTACCTATGCCATGGGCGCATCCCTATTTGTGTTGACACTCATTTACCTGCTCCATAGGCGCATCCACATTTGTGTCGACACTCATTTACCTACGCCCTTTACCTACACCATGGGCGCATCCATATTTGTGTTGACACTCATTTACCTACACCATAGGTGCATCCACATTTGTGTCGACACTCATTAACCTGCGCCCTTTACCTGTTCCATGGGCGCATCCATATTTGTGTTGACACTCATTTACCTGCACCATAGGCGCCTCCACATTTGTGTCGACACTCATTTACCTACGCCCTTTACCTGTGCCAATGCAATAAATTTTGGGGTCTGAGTTTATTTGATTTCCATATTCTCCCATTTGTCTATATCTACCTGGGGGGAAGATATTTACAACAATAACATTAAGAACTTAATTTAAAGATGAGGTAAAAAGTGCCTCCGAATCTGATATATACTTTCACCAAGTAAAAGTAGCACTTGCAACAAAACCAAAAGATGAAAGGTATAAAGGTTTTCATTTTGATAAAGAAGGAATCTTACGTTATGAAAATAGAGTATACGTACCTTTGCTAAATGATTTGATAAAGAAATTATTAGTTGAATTTCATAATTTGCCCTTTTCTGGACACCTGGGTATTACTAAAATGCTTGCTGATCTAAAACAACAATACTTCTGGAAAGGAATGAAAAAGGATGTTATTGATTTTGTGACTCATTGTCTAGAATGTCAGCGGGTTAAGGTAAACCACATGCACCATGTTGGTCTATTATATCCCCATAGGATACCGCAGTATAAATGGAAAGTAATAAGCATGGAATTTGTACAAGGGCTGCCTATGTCGAGAACTAAACATGATGTTATCTTGGTAGTTGTAGACAAACTAACAAAGGTAGCTCATTTCATTGCTAGAAATCTAAAGGATGATTCTCCAGTGTTAGCCAAAAGATTTGTGCATGAAATTTTTAGGTTACATGGAGTACCAGAATTGATTATATCTAACAGGGATCCTAGAATGACATCAATATTTTGGCAAATGCTTAATACAGCTCTTGGAACTAAACTAAACTTCAGTTCTGCATATCATCCAGAAATGGATGGATAAACTGAGAGAGTAAATCAGGTGTTGGAAGATATGTTATGAATGTATTGCATGTATCAACAGTATAAATGGGAAGAATATCTCCCATTAGTCGAGTTTGCATACAACAACACATATCACTCTTCTCTTAAAATGACACCTTTTGAGGCACTTTATGGAAGAAAGTGCAGAACCCCTATTAGTTGGGATAGTATTAAGGATAGAGTGGTAATTGGACCATAAATCCTCACTGAAATGGAACAACAAGTTAAAATGATTCGTGAATGATTGAAAGAAGAAACAGATAGGCAGAAGAGCTATGCTGACCTAAAGCGGGTTGATCGAAAGTTTGAACTTGGTGAAAAGGTTTTTCTTCGTGTTAAACCCAGAAAGAGCTCTATAACTTTTGTCAAGGCTGCCAAGTTGTCACCTCGTTATGTGGGACCTTTCGAAATTGTTGAAGTAATCAATCCTGTAGCTTACCAATTAGCATTACCACCTACTTTGTCTCGCATGCATGATGTTTTCCATATTTCTTTGCTTAAGAAATACGTTTCAGACTTGTCACATGTTTTAAATTGGAATTCCTTATAGGTCCAAGACCTAGGAATAATCATGGTTAAACCCACACGAGTGCTGGAAACTCACCAATTGCATTTGAGAAATCATGAAATACGGCAATGTAAGGTCCAGTGGGACCAGTTTAACGAAGAAAGTGCAACTTGGGAAAATCTGGAAGAGATGAAAATTTCTTTTCCCTTTCTTTTTAAATAGAATGGAATCTGTTGACTGAAAAAAATATAATTATTATGAATTTATCTATTTCATGTCTTTATGTAAGCCAGCTTTGGGGAAAACATTATCAGGTTGAATAAATTATACCATGTTATTGATTTCTGGAATTATTCGAGTTGAAAATAGTAATTTATTTTGTGAACCAATGAATCGATTAACCTGAAGGTAAATCAAAGGATGTAATCATCGGGATGATGAATCTTTTAGGAGGGAAGCATGTAACACCCCGAACTGTTGTTACTTTCTCCAAAGCATTCAAGTATTGATAAATAATTTCTTCTATATAAGAACATGTTCCTTTGGTTTTGGAAAGTCATGCTTGATATGGATTGTATCCTCTTTTCTCTTGAAGATCTTTGACTGAGCCGGAAAATGTTGGGACTATTTTGTTTCTTTCATTCTTGCACTTGAGTTCAACCTAATTTCTGGATAAATTGTGGATTTATCAACCTTTATGACTCAGCCTTGGATCATTAGCACTGATCCAAGGAATGTTTTAAGTTTATTCAGGATGAACAAAATTTATTGACCTCATGAAAGTTACAAGGTCTGAATGAGTTTTGAATGATCAATCCTGGAGTTTAGCTCAGGCTGATCATGATAAATGAAATTTGGTTCCAGATATCAAATCATCAGGAAGGCCTGGACCTTAAGCCAAGTAAGATGTTTATGTTTATACTAAAAGCTTAATTTATTGATTCCAAATAGACTCCTTTATAGGAATGTTTTATCCAGTAAGGACTCTAACACTGATTGGTCCTATTTTGGGGACCTAGACCAGATTCGCTAAGGTTAATAGTATTAACCTAAACTATAACCTATTGGTTAAAATAATTGCTAATATAACCTAGTCCTAAACTATGAGCTTAATGATCCTAAGGGTTAACTACACCTAGCGCTATGGAAGTGAGACTAATGTCATACCCTATGAGCTAACCTAAGTTTCTTACCTATCTTAACTAATGATAAGAAGGGAGGGGGACCTAAGAAGGGTCGCGAGTCATGGGCAGTGGTTTCCATGGAATTTAAGAGGGGGATAAGGTTGAAGGACTTGGAATGCTGTCAGGTTTGGTGGAGGATACAAATGGCTAATATAACTTGACGTGGTAGTATCACCAAGGATGGGAATGTTTGTTTATTTTCTTGTGGCGATCACCAAATTTGGCAGTCGGTGGCAATGGAAAATAGGCGAGAGGATGGAAGTAAATGTAATTAATGAAATTTGGTTCCCAAGCGTGGATTGCTTGGGAAGGCATGCGAGTAGAATATTGTTTGGTTGTTGGTTTTCCATGCATTCCATTTTTCACTCTGCTTGAGCACTGGTTCTTCGAACCAGCCATCTACTCTGTGTTGCATGGCAACTTTGAGAGTTTCTAGCTTCCTTCTCTATCGGGGGAAGTATATAAGGCATGGAGGTAACAATTTATTGTTGTTTAATCTTTCGTGGAAGAAGAAGAGAAGGTGTGAGCACATTTAGAGGTCTTCTTCAAATTTTTAAGCGACACTATCAGGCATGATAGGCCCTAACTCTTAAAAATATTGCTTTCCTTTAAATTCTTTCATTAGAACAACTCTATTCAGATGATTTTTGTATAGTCGGCCTAGCTGGTAGCAATGTATTGGTTTTCTTCTTTTCTTGTTGAATTGGGAATCCTTGGTTATACGTAGACCATGTTGAATCTGCTTCTTTTATCTTCTTGCCTTACTGTGAATACTATATGGGTATCATCTTCTGCAGACGTGTTTTATGTCGCTTTTTCTGACTGAGATAATGATTTTCCAAACTGTACCATGTTATACGTTGAGCTTGATGATTTCGTGTTTGAAGAATGACACAGAAAGAATTGTTCTGTCTAATTTGGTTGGTTTATTGATTGTTGCTTAGTAGTATAAGCTCTTTTACTACTTGACAGCTTCAGGTGAATATAAAGTTTGATTTTTATGAAACTGTTAGTTCCTTCTATAGAGCTCGACTGGTTTCATCGCATGTGTAAGAAATATGCTTGAATACTAAGCCTGTACCTTTGTTGAAAAGGGTATGGATGTTTCTATGATTATAGGGTCTGTAAGTAATGAAATATTTGGTGTAGCTGTTGTTTTATTTAAGATTTTACTTGGATAATGGGAACATAGTTCTGACAGAGAGAATATTGCTTTGAAGAATTCTCTACCGTAACAATGTGTGGGTAATCCTAGATCTGCATGAATGCAAATTAGGTTTTGTATTTGGAAGGGAAGGAAATGTGTTGATGTTTCCTGTAGTGACCTTGAAATCTATCATTAGAATTCATCTATTAACACTGGAAGTGCTATTTGTTTTGTATCCTTGAAGGAAATAACAAATTATCCAGTGTAATGACTGGAAATAGTTAGTGTAACCTATTGGTAAGTAATGATAGCAGTTATCCTAACTCGTAGTCTAAAATGATACGAGTCCTGGGTGAAGGGTAGACTGTTTTATTTGGATCAGGATTGTGGACTGATATTTGAACGTATATGTATTTCATTTATAACAATCTATGGATTTTGTTAATGTGTAATTGCAAGACCCTAGGGATCTAAGGGCAACCTTTTAATAGTTCTACCAGATTGGAGCTAATGGTAATACTTGGGTGTTGATTTTCTTGTTTTCTCTTCTTCCCTAATTGAATTCAAGATTGATTGTATACACATTACTCTTAGAAAGTTGGTACAATCCTGAACTTGTTTGGAATGGAGATCTGAATGCCTCTGTTTCTTTCTCTTAGTTGTAAAGTATATGTTGATATAGGATTTTTCGGGAATACGAAAGTATTCTCTCGCTTTATGGAAATTCTGAATGCTTCCTTCTTTAGAATTTCTATATGCCTTCTTCAGCATGGTCACAAGATGAATATATTATTAAAGTTACGTGGAGAGAGTGGTAAGCATTGTATCTGGACAGAAGTCTCTTTTCCTTATCTTTAGCTATATTATTACTTTGTTTGAGTAATTCAGTTATCTACTATTATAAAAGTAGTATTGTAGTAATAGTTGGTATACTTATCAATGTTTATGAAATTATACATAAAGTATAAAGGAAAATCCATCAGTTGAACTTGTTTGAGGCTATAATATGTCTTTATTTGAATTGTTTAAATGCAAATCTATTGGTTACATGCACTGGTAAGATTTCATTCTTTAATGGAGTAATTTTATTAGGATGGATACTGCCCTTGGTTTTTGGATGGCTAGGTATTTAAGATTCATTTTGTTCCTTCTTATTCTATTGTGTAAGATGAATCATCCGAAAGGATTTAAGATTAAATGGCAACTATAATATGAGTTATGTTTTAAAGTCATATTAGAATAGTAGAAAGATAAATAACGTGCTTCATGTTAATGGATTTGATGAAATGATTTCATTTAAACAGGTTGTTTAATGGAAACAATTGGTGGAATGCAATTGTTTTAAGAATTAGTGCTTATCATGCTCAGTTCATTGAACTGGCCTGTGCTAGAAATTTTTTGCAGATGGTCATCATAAGTTGTAAAGGCACGCATATCTGATATGATGCTCAGATTGTTTAATCTGGTTTTTATGATGAATTCCAACTTGATTTCTCTAATTGCACTATAGGAAGAAAGTTATTCTTTTGATTTTGATTATTCTATCAAAATATGCCGAAGTGCATGAGTTGTAATTGTAAGGCTTGGAAATAAATGAAAAGGGGAAATTGTTACTTATGTGGCTGCATTTTTATTTGTTGAATTGAACTTCTTATGTCTGAATGAATGATAGTGCATTTTTACTATTATATGCCATGGGAGCTAGTTGGATTCCCTAAGTAAGCCTTGTAAAAATTATGTGACTGAATACTTCATGTTTGAATAGTAATTCTTATGTATTATGATTAAAGCTAAATTAGAAATTAGTCCACTGCATTTTTAGGGAATTTAAGGTTAAACTATGCCCTGATATGTAGCTATAACAGGAGGAGTATTCTATTACTCCCTAACAATGATCTAAGTCAAGGCAACGTAATTGATGGATTAAATCACCATGTCTTAATAACAATAAGTCGGATATATTTCAGTCTTCGGAGTTGATATAAACCCTTTCGGGTTTAGTTACCTTCCTTAAGAGAGGACTTAGGGCTATTTCCCTATTATGAGGAAATAAGATTATTAGGAACTGATGGACACCTTGACGAGGTCACAAATCTTATTAAACTTCTCTGTGAAAATTGAACTTAATTATGTAAGGTAACTCAAACATGTGAAATTCTGGGTTGGGAAAGGACTATCCAGTTAGGAGGGCCTTTAATTCAAAATCAACTCAACTTAAGTAACTTCTTAAAGTTATGTAAATATTTCTGAGGCAGTATTATAGGATGTTGACACATGACAACTGCAAGGTTGTACCTTTGAGAAGATTAAGATCTTCTTGAGGATACAACAATGCAGGTGACTTTTGGCAACACCCTTTCGCATTGATCATTAATATTTACACCTGAAACTCAAACAAGATTTTCCTTTGGGACTGGTTTGGACCATAGACATGCTATGAGATAGCCCTTTGAGACTCGGGGTACCTTGACACACGGGGTAACAATGGGTGACCCAGAATGTCAACTTACCCCTAGTCTTCAAGAGCATCCTTATAACATGATTATTATATTAACCCGTTCCTAGGTGAAAAATTGGGATAGGGGAGACTAACAGAAGTCAGTATAAGATGTTCAATATAACATTGGAGTGGGGTGAAGGACGTATTCCAGATTGATGAGTATGTCGTCAAGGAATAAGAGACATGAACAATATGTTTCAAATCTTTGGCCAAAGTATCACAAGCTGCTGATTGCGTTGTCCTATGTCACCTAGTCTAAGGGACGTGATGCCGATGAATGATGGTAACAATTATTCAGATAGGTTCCTTGGACAGAGCATTCTAAAATCCCAGATTAGGGAAGAGAACTACAATAGTGAAGTGTTCTGATGAAAAAGCCAATTCTATGATACACATGAATAGATCGGTAGTTCACCGAGTCATGGAATGAATAGATCGGTGGTACACCGAGTCATTACAACTGCATATGGTTATCTGTTATAAGAATGATTGTTATGATCTGTGAGTTCTAAATTATGTATTTAGAACTAGAAAGCACTTATATAGAAAAAAATTCTTGTTCTAATGTACAAAAATGAGGATGTTACATGAAGTGGATGAATTTGTAAACGTTTTAAAATGGAAATATGTTATACTAGTTATGAAAGTTTTAAAATTAAAGTGTAAAAGATATTTATATTCTTTTCTGGTCATTTGAAAGAAGGAAATTGAAATCTATTATCTGCATTCAAGGAATTAAAAAAAATGTAAAGATGTATTTCTTTTAAAATCGGTAAAGGATTGCAAGATCTTTCCTCATTTGCATTATTGATTTAAATAGGAATATCGGATTGTGATTGAAATCCCTATTTGGAAAAATGGAAAAGGAAGAAACACGTATGAAGCAATTGCATTATTTTGCCCTTTTGAAAATATGGCATATTTGGAAATTAGAATTTACATTTTAGCTTTTAAATGGTTTTCTTATATCGACTAATTGTATTGGACTAGAATAGAAATGAAATTTACAATATGGAAGATAAAATTGTTAAATAGATCCCTCAAGATTTGATCTCTATTTTAAATTTAAAACTGGCAAATAATTTATTTAAAATGTACAGTTCAAACCTGTAAAAGATACTTAACTTTGAAACCTTAAAATTTAGCATGCTATAATATCAATGAACTCAATTTTGAGAAAAATACTTAAGGAAATAATTTAAAACATTGCAAAACCGGGCCAAAACCTTTCACAATTATTTTGTAGTATTTTTCTATGAATTGTTGGAAAAAATTCAAATTGGAAATCAATCAAGTAAATTTACCTTCCAAATGCATCCTAAATCTTTCCTAGAATAGTTCTCCATGTCTGTTTGGCATGTTGAGTGAAGGAGAAGATCAAATTGAACCAAATTTATAAGTTAAAATTTACCAATTTTATTTTTAAAAGCCTGTAGAACGTTTTCTTAAAATTTACCCCTTCATTTATGATCCCTGTGCAAAGAGAACATCGAGAGATTTCCCAAAAATCCTCGTTTGCCCAAAATTGAGCTTTCTAGCAAAAGTTATGGTCCTATGAATTTTTCCTTCCTTGGCGGGAAAATTTTGAAAAAATTCCCCTAGCGGTCCCACGGCCTGAAATTTTCCCTAAAACCTTAGAAATTTTTTTGGAAAGTTTTTAAATCTTTCCCCACCACCTCATAGCCAATCAGAGGCTACCACGTGGCATGGTGAGGGGACAGAACCATCGTAAAATTTATCCTTTTTGAATTTCTTTTATTTTGAATTTTTTTTTAAAAACCTCAAGGCCCCAGAGTCCCGCCCTCACCTTGGTGGAATCAAATCTACGGATGCACAGAACCACAAGTGCGCTTATCCATTTTTCCCTCCCTTTGGTGAAATTCCCCAATTACCTCTGCTGCCCTGCCCTTCCCTCATTATTTCCCCACTTTGGCTTGTTGAGTGCCACATGTCCCTAGCGGCACAGAGGAGGCACAGGCATAAATTGGAATTTCCTCCCCCATGGGGGAAAATTTTGAAACATCTCCCCATGACCCACCAACCTGAAAAATTTCATTTTCCCCACTTGACATGTGTCCCTTTTGGGCAATTTTGCATCCCTGGGCCTGCCTTTGGGGGAAAAGTTTCACCCCAAGGCCCGCCGACCCATAATTGGTGTTTTATAAGGAGTTAGGAGGAATTCTTTCTATATTTAGAAAGGTGAGAAAATTTCCTATCCAATGGGAATGATTTAGGGAAATTTTGAATATGTTAAGTGTGACAAAAATCAAGTTGAAACTCTAAGCCTATATGAGAGTGGGTATGGTGATAATTTACCCCCTGAACCTAAATGAAACTTCTAGCCCTAAATTTTGGACATTGTGACCTCTTATAATGGTTAATAAAAGAAAAGTATGTTCTAGTAGATTAAACTTGTTCTGAAACCTGTTAGTGATAATTGTTGTATTGCAACCTGGTTGTTGGTTCCTTTAAACAAAACAAATTATTCCATAATTTTTCTAACTAATCCTAAGTTGTTTCTTAGGTCTCAAGGGGGTTGTTTTAGCGGGCATCACACTTGGTATTAGAGAAGTGGTTCAAAATTTTGGACCATTGCGCACACTAGAAAACTTGGGACATGAAACTTAAACCTAGCACACTTTTAAATCTAGAAGACAACTTAGTTTAGAAATTGTATATTTTAGTAAACATTAAAATTGAATAAAACTTAGAAAAAATGAACTAACTCATACCTTGTTCTGTGTAGGAGGTGCAGACAGGGCGAGCAGACTTTTCACATAGACCCAGACTTACCACCACCACCACCACCACTAGATTAGGGTGTAGCAACCATCCTACCCCATATTTTGTAGACTCTTTGGGATGTTAATGCCTCTCTACGTGAAGGATTAGGAGGAGGACATGCAGCCAACCCTGACAGAGCCCCTTCCATTAAGGGTTAGGTATCTCCTCTACCCGGTGAGGAGCATGGAGGAGATAAATCCCATGTGGAGTTAGCTAGGGTAGAGTCACCATAGATGGGATAGGGTGACTGAGTTTCAAAACATAGAGTTAATTCTCAGAGCCCTAGGCTTAGAGATGAGCATGCAGAGAGACATAGAGGCCATCAAACCACAACTGTAGATCACATCAGGGAGATCCTGAAGCTTTAGCTATCACATTACTCAGGTGACACGGGTGGATTTTAGGTAGAGGCCTGGCTAGTGAGCTTGAATGGTTGCTTCAAGCTTTGTCCTTATTCTAGCAACATGAAAGCTCATGTTACGATCCATCTATTGAGGGATGGAGCAGGAGTATAGTGGAGGACATCGGAGTAGAAGCTCCATGTAGATTCTAAGGATAGTGACATAGATAGCTATTTGAGGAGAGATTCAAGAGCAGAGTATTTGTCACGGAGGTTCATAGAGAAGAGGATCGACGAGTTCCATGACCTATGACAAAAATCTCTTTTAGTAGCAGAGTATGAGAGTATATTTTTGGATCTTCTCTGGTATGTTGAGTATATGCAGGATGAGAAGGTGTGGATTCACATGTTCATCTGGGGCCTAAATTTAGACATTGGAGGTGTAGTACGGATCCATTGTCCACAAACATTAGCTGAGGCCATTGAGAAGGCCTACATAGTAGATGAGACTCGGGGGAAGACCCAACAGGCTAGAGATCGAGTCCGAAGCCACATATAGTAGATGCATGACAATAGATCGAGGGGGTCATTACCTCTTCCTTTTGGTGGATAGGTTTTAACATAGACAACATTTAGACCAAAATAGTAGTAACAACAGTCCCGCCCACCTCATAGACCTCCACGGAGAGCTAATACATATAGAGGTCAGAGTATGGGGCCTCCTCCTAGGGGTCCCAACATGACATAGGGTGGACCTAGAGCTCAGTCAATGAGATCTCACTAGAAGAGACATCAGTAGACTATAGCCAGATCATCAAGATCCATGCCATATACTTCCAGGGAACTTACTAAAGGTGCTACTCATTGAGGAGGATCAGGTAGTTGTTTTGGCTGTGGAGTTACGGGACATTTTTGGATAGATTGCCCATAGAACCCTAATAACAATGGTAAGACATATATCTTAGAGCTGACTATTGGTGACATGGGGCACAGCCATAGGATTTATGCAGAGGTTGAGAACTGCTAGGTAGAACATCAGATCAAAGTCATTGAGACCATAGGTAACATTGGTGGTATTCCTACCTCTGTATTGTTTGATTTTGGTTCTTCTGATTCTTTCATTACACCATCTTTAGTAGAGCGATGCAGGTTGGTGGCAGTTCAGTAGGGTCATAGTTGGGATGTCGAGATGGCTTTTGGAGCCAAGATCTCTATAGTCTCCTTAGTTAAGGAGTGTGTAGTGGATTTGGGACCTTTCACCACTACCTCAAATCTCTGTATCCTTCCTTTGGGCTCATATGGAGTCATTTTGGGTATGGATTTTTTATCTACACATAGGGCCACGATGGATTGTTACCACAAGACTATATCCTGTGTAGATGATCTGGGAGCGGAGTCAATGATTTCAGGGGTCAGGAGACTCGTTTCTATTCATACCATCTCTATTATGTAGCTTAAGTGGTGTGTACGATGGGGATATCAGATGTATACTATTACAGTTAGTGACAGATCAAAGGATGGGTCTAGTGGATCATCGCTAGATGATAATCCCAATTTGAGAGAGTTTGCAGATGTCTTTCCAGGAGAACTACCGGGGTTACCACCCCCACATGAGATTCATTTTCATATAGATCTAGTTTCAAGAGTAGAGCATATCTCATGAGAACCTTATCAGATGAACATCCCAAAGCTCTGTGAGCTTAAGTTGCAACTTGAGGGCCTTTTAAAGATAGGCCTTATCCATCCTAGTGTATCCCCTTGGCATGCACTGGTGATATTTGTGAAGAAGAAGGATAGATCCTTGTGGTTGTGTATTGATTACTACCAGTTGAATAAGGTAACAATAAAGAATCGTTATTCCCTTCCGCGTATTGATGATTTGTTTGATAAAATGAAGGGAGTCACAGTTTTCTCTAAGATATACCTTAAGTCAGGTTACCATCAGCTAAGGATTTCAGAGACATACATTCATAAGACCACCTTTTGTATGAGATATGGCCACTATGAGTTCATAGTGCTGCCTTTTGGATTGACTAATACCAACGTAGTGCTTATGAGTTTGATGAATGGGGTATTCAGGACCTTCTTATATCACTTCATGCTCGTCTTCCTTGATGGCATCTTGATTTACTCATGTACACATGAGGAGCACAAGGGGCACCTTTGCAAGGTTCTTTAGTGTCTTTGGGAGCAAAAGCTTTACAGGAACTTGGAGAAGTGTGCATTCTTTTAGATAGAGGTACAATACTTGGGTCATATAATTTCTAGGGAAGGTATCATCATTGATCATTCCAATATTAGAGCCATTATGGATTGGCCAGCACTCACTACTATGACTTAGGTACGCAGCTTCATTGGATTAACAGGGTACTACCAGAAATTTGTTTGAAGACTTCTCTTAGATTTCACACCCCATTCACTTCCCTTCAGAGGAAAGGGAAGAAGTTTTTTTGGTTGGAACAATGTGAGCAAGCCTTCAAGAAATTGAAGGAATGTCTCACTACAACACCTATTCTTGTAGTGTTGGATCAACAAGGTGAGTTTTTCATTTGCACAGATGCTTCTTTAGCAGGGCTTGGAGGTATGTTGATGCAGGAGGGTAGAGTAGTAAATTTTGAGTCTCGCAAAATCAAATATTATGAGCTTAATTATCCGACTCATGATCTTGAGCTTATGGTCATTTATGCATGCTTTCGTTCAATGGAAGAACTTTCTTCTTGGTTGGAGATTCACACTCAGAATAGATCACTTGAGTCTTCATCATCTCTTCACACAGCCCAATCTCAATGCTCGTCAACGACATTAGATGGAGTTACTTTGTGAGTATGATATGGAGATAGAGCATGTGAAAGGGAAGGAGAATGTGGTAAAGATATGCTCTCAATAGATGGAGACCTGTGCCTATGGCTACCTCAGTGAGAAAAGATTTACAGAGTAGGATTCTTTAATAGCTTCCTCTTGACATCTTCTACATTGTAGTTTGAACAGATATCGAGTCTCAGAGACCCCTCGAGGGGAAGTTTGATGGTTTTTCCTTAGAGGCAGATGGTCTTCTCAGGCATAGAGGCTGGATTTATGTTCCTAGAGATGGAGGCTTGGGGTAGGACATCTTGACAGAGGCACATCATGTACCCTATTCAGCCCATCCTGGGGTGAAGAAGATGCATGCCACCTTAAGACAGTTATATCATTGGAGAGGACTTCGGAGAGACGTGGCCTAGTTCATGTCTCGATGTTTAGAGTGCCAAATAGTTCATGCTGAGCATTAGTATCCATCTGGCCTTATTTTTTCCTCATGCTATACTGGAATGGAAGTGGGACACGATTTCCATGGATTTCATTGTTGGGATACCGATGTCGAGATATCACCACGATGCCTTTATGGTCACGATTGATAAATAGAAAAAAGTGGCTCACTGTTTCTTCAGTGAAGACAACTTATACAACTAGAGTAGTGGCACGGGTATATTTGGATGAGATTGTCAGGTTACACAGGATTCCATGGAAGATTATTAGTGACTGTGATCCTTTGTACACTTCCCATTTTCTTAGACTACCATGCAGTATGCCCTCGGGGATGAGAATCAACTTCAGCACAACATATCACCCTAAGACAGATGGACAAACTGAGTAGGTGAATCATATTTTGGAGGACATGCTTAGGATGTATGTGATGGATCAGCAGTCTAAATGGGAGAGGAGTACCTGTACTTAGTGGAGTTTGCCTACAACAATAGTTTTCAGAGTTATATCTAGCATGGCTCCTTTTCAAGATTTGTATGGTAGAGAGTGCATGACACCTCTTAGCAGGGATAGGCTAGAGGACAAAGTATCTCTTGGACCAGCTCTTCTACAGGACATGGAGCAGCAGGTGGTGTTGATCAGGTAGAGATTGTAGGAGGTACATAATAGGTAAAAAGAAGTATGTAGATCAACATAGGATCGACCATAGTTTTGATGTGGGCATGAAGGTGTTCCTTCGTGTCAGGCCACATAAGATCCCTATCTATTATGGAAAAGGTTCTAAGTTAGCTCCTAGATTCATGGGTCCTTTTGAGATCTTGGAGCATATCGGCCCTTTGGCCTACCATCTAGCATTGCCACCCAACTTGTCTTGCATACATGATGTTTTTCATGTTTCAGTTCTCAGGAGATATGTTATAGATCCTTCTCATGTGTTAGATTGGACATCATTGTAGGTGCAGGATCAGGGGTAGGTGATGGTGGAGCCCATTTGCATCCTAGATTACAGGACCCTAGGCCTTCGAGGTAGAGATGTTGCACCAGGTTCCCTGCAGTGGGACACCTATGATGAGACTGCAGCTATTGGGAGGATGTTACCTTATTACGAGTTTAGTTTCCACATTTTTTCCAGTGACTTCCAAGAGGAAGTTGAGTCTAAGGGGAGGGGGATGTAGTACCCACTTCCCTTTGACACCTTTTGATACTGATTTTGATATTGTTGATTACATTATGGACATTATTATAGTTTTTCTTTAGTGATGCATGATGATTATCAAGACCACTTGTGATGTTGGATTATTGATCTTGATTTGATTATGATGCACTATTATTAGAGACATGTGGATGATGATATACTATTTGACATGGATGTTTGTGACATGTTGATTTGATTTTTGGATATTGTGAGTAGACTTAGAAATGGACATTATATGATGATGATATAGTGTTGTTGATATAAATTATAAGTGATATTGTTGATTTCCTTGATGTTGTTGTGATTCATATGTATAGATGATTTTGTTATTATATTTATATCATGTTTGGATGTTCTGATATGGCCATGAGGCCGAAGGAGGTATTTGTGTTTTTGCAGGTTAAAATATCACAAAAAACATCAGGGGATTAGAGACCAACCACTTTGGAATTCTAGATGAATTCAACAAGGTCACCATGGCAACATGTTTTATGTGTGTGTTGTATTTTGTTAGGGATTCCCATGGGGGGGAATCACCTTTAAATGTGACCATGGGTTTTGTGTATTTGTTCATGTGGTTCCTTGTTTTATTGTATGTGTTTTATTAGTGATGTGTCCCTTTATTTTAATTATTTAAATTTGTGGTAGATTAATGTGAGTAATCATATGGTTAAAAGTTAAATAAATAAAATTGGGATATGAGAAAGTAATTATAGAAGTTTTTGGCTTATTTTTATTAAATATGTAAGGGATGTGTAAGTAAGAGTTGTGTAAGTCAGATTTTGGAGTATGAAACACTCCACCTCCTTGGAAATTCTAATTTGTCTTTGGAGGCTTGTGGGACAAGTAAAACTTGTCCCATACCTCTTAATTTTATTTACCAACCATACTTATGGTTGGAAGGTTAAATTTAGACTTTTATAATGCATTTTTATAAATCAAGTTGCATATTTTAATTGCACTCTTCTTACATTTTATTTAATTCAGTCCTTTGGGGTGTGGGCTTTTTGGAGTGTGTAAGTATATTGTCATATTTTCACCCACCTCTTAATTGTTCTTTGGAGAATGAAATTTGAATTTTGTGTTGGAGTTGAGGATGTGTGATGTGGCATCCTACATGGATCCACATCATCCTCTTCTCTTCCCTCTTCTATAAAATTCAAACTCTTTGCCTTGTTTTGGGTTGTTGAAACATTTTGCATGCTTCCTTGGGGAAAATTTTCTTGTGATTGGAGCTCTTGCTTTTGGAAGGAGATTGGAGAAATTTGCATGCTTTTTGGTTGCTGATTTTTGGGACTGTGTTTTTGACATTGAAAGCTTGATGTGTTGGAACAAAATCTACCATGGAGAGGTAGGATCTTAGCTCTTCTTTATGTTGTTGTTTGTTTTTATGTTTGTGTGAATGGTGTATGTTTAGGTGTATTTGTTGGCTATTTAGGTAGACTACCATAGGAATGGTATAGGAGAAGGCATGGGGAATTCATGTGGGGGGGGGGGCATAAGGGAATTCTAGTGGCATCCAATTATTATGGAGGGAGTTTGGGTTTGGGATCCACCATGGAAAATAAATAGATTGCATTTCTTACTTTTTAGGGGGCATAAGAAAAATTGTGGGGGGCATAAGGAGGGATTGTGGGGGGCATAAGGATATGTGTGGTGAATATTATTGGTGGTTTTTTACAGGTGGATGCCTAATTCCAATTGGGAGGCATAAACTGCTTCCCCCTTGGTTCTTTCTCCTTTGGCTTGCATTATTAAGCCTAAGTTTTGTTTAAATGTTTTCAATGCAATTGTAAACTATTGTCTTATGTTGAACTGTGTTTTAATTTGAAATGTGCATGTTGAAAGAATGTTGTGTGTATGTTTTGTGGAAGCCTGTTGTTGCCATGAGTTGAAATACATTTCCTATTGCATTGTGGTTGGGGATTGGGGGCCAATGATGAAGGATGGATTCTCCTTTCATTGGATGTCTTGGTTGGGTGGAGAGCATTGCCTTTCCCCCACTTTTGTTGTGATCAAATTGGAAAAAAAGGAAACTTTGCATGTTACTGTTATGGAGCAGAGGAGAAAGGCATTTGACTGCCCCTTGTGAAATAAAATCCCATTGCAATCTTTCCCACTTTGAAGTGGATGAATTTGTAAACGTTTTAAAATGGAAAGATGTTGTACTAGTTATGAAAGTTGTAAAATTGAAGTGTGAAAGATATTTATATTCTTTTCTGGTCATTTGAAAGAAGGAAATTTAAATCTGTTATCTACATTCAAGGAATTGAAAAAAATGTAAAGATGTATTTCTTTTAGAATCGGTAAAGGATTGCAAGATCTTTCCTCATTTGCATTTTTTATTTAAATAGGAATATCATATTGTGATTGAAATCCCTGTTTGGAAAAATGGAAAAGGAAGAAACACGTATGAAGCAATTGTATTATTTTGTCCTATTGTGAAAATATGGAATATTTGGAAATTAGACTTTAAATTTTAGCTTTTAAATGGTTTTCTTATATCAAATAATTTTATTGGACTAGAATAGAAATGAAATTTACAATATGGAAGATAAAATTGTTAAATAGATCCCTCAAGATTTGATCTCTGTTGTAAATTTAAAACTGGCAAATAATTTATTTAAAATGCACAGTTCGAACCTGTAAAAATAATTAACTTTGAAACCTTAAAATTTAGCATGCTATAATATCAATGAACTTGATTTTGACAAAAATACAACTTAAGGAAATAATTTAAAACATTGCAAAACTGGGCCCAAACCTTTCACAGTTATTTTGCAGTCTTTTTCTGTCAATTGTTGGAAAAAATTCAAATTGGAAATCAATCAAGTAAATTTACCTTCCAAATGCATCCTAAATCCTTCCTAGAATAGTTCTCCATGTTTTTTTGGCATGTTGAGTGAAGGAGAAGATCAAATTGAACCAAATTTATAAGTTAAAATTTACCAATTTGCTTTTAAAAAGCCTGCTGAATGTTTTCTTAAAATTGACCCCTTAAAATTTATCAAATTGTAAAATTTATGATTCATGTGTAAAGAGAGCATCAAGATATTTCCAGAAAGTCCTCATTTTCCTAAAAGGGAGATTTCTAGCAAAAGTTATGGCCCTCTGAAGTTTTCCTTCCTTGGCATGAAAATTTGGGAAAATTTTCCCTGGCAGGCCCGTGGCCCGAAAATTTTCCCTAAAATATTTGAAAAAAATTTGAATTTTTTTTTGGAAAACTTTTAAATCTTTCCCTACCACCCCACAAGACTACAGCCAATCATAGGTTGCCACATGGCACGGCGGAGGGGCAGAACCCTCGCAAACTTTGTCCTTTTAGAAATTCTTTTATTTGGAAAATTAAAAAAAAAAACCCACGGCCCCGCACTCCCACCCTCACCTTGGTGGAATCAACTCCATGGATACTCGAAACCATTTGTGCACTTATCCATTTTCCCCTCCCTTTGGTGAAATTCCCTAATCACCTCCGCCGCCCCGCCCTTCCCTCATTCTTTCCCTGCTTTGGCTTGTTGAGCCCACGTGTCTCTGACGGCGCAGCGGAGGCATGGGTGCAAATTGAAATTTTCTCCCCCACACAGGAAAATTTAAAAGCATCTCCCTGAAACCCAATAACCTAAAAAAGTTCATTTTCCATGCTCGACATGTGCCCCTTTTGGGTAATTTTGCATCCCTGGGCCCGTAGGCCCTCCCTTGGGGGAAAACTTTCACCCCAAGGCCCACTGGCCCATAATTGGAGTTTTATAAGGAGTTAGAAGGACTTCTTTATATATTTGGAAAGGTGAGAAAATTTTTTATCCAATGGGAATGATTTAGGGAAATTTTTAATGCATTAAGTGTGAGAAAAATCAAGTTAAAACTATGACCCTGTTAAAGAGTGGGTATGGTCATAATTTACCCCCTGAACCTAACTGAAACTTCTAGCCCTAAATTTTGGACCTTGTGACCTCTTATAATGGTTAATAAAATAAAATTATGCTCTAGTAGATTAAACTTGTTCTGTAACCTGTTAGTGACAACTATTGTATTGCAACCTGGTTGTTGGTTCCTTTAAACAAAAAAAATTATTCCATAATTTTCCTCACTAATCCTAAGTTGTTTCTTAGGTCTCAAGTGGGTTGTTTTAGTGGGCATCACACTTGGTATTAGAGAAGTGGTTCAAAATCTTGGACAATTGGGCACACTAGAAAACTTGGGACATGAAACTTACACCTAGCACACTTTTAAATCTAGAAGACAACTTAGTTTAGAAATTATATATTTTAGTAAAAATGGAAATTAAATAAAACTTAGAAAAAATGAACCAACACCTTGGTCTGTGTAGGAGGCATAGACGGGGTGAGGGGATCACATAGACCCAAAATTACCACCACCACCACCACCAGATCAGGGTGTAGCAGCCATCCTTCCCCATATTTTATAGACTCTTCAAGATGTTAATGCCGCTCTATGAGGAGGATTATGAGGAGGACATGTATCCAGCCATGACAGAGCCCCTTCCATTGAGGGTCAGGTATCTCCTTGACCCGACGAGGAGAATGGAGGAGAGAAATCCCATGTGGAGTTAGCCAGGGTAGATTCACCATAGAGGGGATAGGGTGATTGAGTTTCAGAGTGTAGAGAGAGGTCTCGGAGCCCTAGGCTTAAGGATGAGCATGTAGAGAGACCTAGAGGCCATCAGACCACAGCTACAGATCACATTAGGGAGATCCTGAAGCTTTGGCCATCACATTACTTAGGTGACATGAGTGGATTTCATGTAGAGGTATGGCTATTGATCTTGAGTGTTAGGAATAACAGGGTTATATGTGGGAGAGGTGATGGCAGTCTTGGTGGATGGGATTGTGGGTGAAGGTTAAGTGGGGATAGTGGTAGATACCTTAACTGGTATAATCACATCATTGGGCCGATATAACATGATATAGGTCTTGAAATATGATGGGTCAGCCAGGATGGTGTAGTTATGTCCTTGATGTTTAAATTTGAGGCAGTGGTGTAAAGTTGAAGGGACACAACCCATGGTGCAGATCCAAGGTCGGCCAAGAAATAGATTATACTAGAACTCTCTTTCCAGGACATAGAATAGTTCTGGGATAGTGCGGGGACCTACGTGGACATGAAGAATGATGATACTTAGGGTAGAGGTCACGGTGTCATTGAATTAGTGTAGAATTATTGGATTACCATGCATGCAATTGGTAGGTATGCACATTTGGTTGTATGCATGGGAGGAGATGATGTAAATACTAGTGCCACCATTGATCATAAAGTTTCATATGCATATATTATTGATATAGACGGAGATGAAAAGAGTGATATTGAGGTCATCAAACTAGAAGGGAGTGATGTCTTCATCCAAAAATCTGATGGTGGCTACTTGGTGAGTAGATGGAGGTGTACAGTAAGGTGATAACTTAGTGAGAGAGGCTACGTGATGAGGAGCAATGATGGAGGCTACGGGCATGGGGTCATTTGGTAAAACCTTGATAGATTGAAGGACCTCCATGAGGGCTTGACGATGTGACTCAGAGGTTTGGATGAGGTCATATAAATACATTTTGAGGGAGGATTGGTGTAATTGTTTTAGCATTGTACAGTGTGTGACCCCATTGGAAATAGGATATTTAGGACCTCGAATGGTGAGTTTGGGTATGGGTACAGATGGTATTTTGGGTACAGGGTTGGTTGATGGGCTAGTTTCCTTTTCCTTTCCTTTGTCTTTCTGAGAATGGGTGACAATGTGAAACATGTTAATATGAGGAGAGGTAGCTGAAGAAGGTGTCTCATGGAAAGTATAATGACATCAAGGGAAAAATCCTAGCGGTGGATAAGAGCCTTGTGAAATGAGTAGGGCACATTGACATTTGGGTGGTGGTTTGGCCAGCTCTCTTATACGGACTATGTTGATCTTGAATTTTGAGGGTGGATAAAAGGGTTGTTGGGGTGGAGGTATTGGTCACTGAGTAGGTAATGGAAGAATATTAGGGGAGATTGGAGAAGGTGGAATGGGGTCCTCATCAATAAGATTATCTTCATCAAAATTGTGATCAGGAGGAAAAAGTTGGATAAGAATGGTCTTCAAGGCCTTACAATTTTTAGCATCATGTCCAGGCACACGATGATAAGCACAAATATTGGTCTCATCAAATTCTTTTGGTTTAGGTTTGAGAGGATCGTAAGGTCAAAGTAGTGGTAATGTGATGATGTAAGTCTCTAAGAGATTGGTTAAAATATTAGTGTATGACCTTGCTAACGGATCGCAATGGGAGGTGAGTGTGGGTTTGGGTATAGGTGTGGCTGATTGTGGAGGAAAAGGATTTACAAGAGGAGGTATGGGTTGTTCCACTAGTTTGGTATGTGGAGTGGTCTTAGGTCTTGCGGGCATCTATTTGGGTAAAGGTGGGGTAAAAGAGCTGACGATGGAAGCTTTGGTTGGTTTGACTACCTTATTGGAGGGTAGCAGATTCTTATCTTTGGGTTACATCTTCTTGGGTAAAGGTGACACGGGAGTATGAGATGTAGAAGGGAAAGTAGATGGTGGAAGAGGATGGGTTACCCATGGTGGCAACTGAGTTACGGTGGAGGTGGTTGGTAGAGGTTGGGTGGAAGGTGCAAGTGGAAGAGAAGAGAGTGTCATGGGTAGTGAAGAAGTTATGGAAGGTAGTGGGGATAGAGGTGGTAAAAAGGTCACAGGTGATGGCGGGGGTTGTGTGGATAACTTGGGTATATTAGAGGGCTGTGATGAGGAGGTGGGATGTTGTGTTCTTAGTTTACTAGTGGAAGAAGGTTTCTTGCCTAAGGTTGAGGGGTGAGGTCCTAGGATGGATGGAAGGGGTGAAGGTGACAATGGTGTGGTAGGTGAGGTTAGTGTATGAGGCCTAGAAGGTTGGGTATTCCTTTTAGGGGAAGGAATGAGTTTAGTGTTGGCTTGGGAAGATGTGGCTAAATCTAATTTGATGGGTGGATGAGTAAGGTTTGATGTTGGCATGACCCCTAAGGTAGTGATGGGTTTAGGTAAGGGAGATGATATAGGCATGGGTAGGTGTTTGGGTATAGGTGTGTGTTGGGTTATGGGAGATGACATAGAAGGTGTTCCAATAGTCATGGTTGTGTTTGGTTTTGTCACTTCAAACAATTTTAGATAGATTTTGGAGGTGTTGGTGAGTGACTACCGTATTTGGGTTGAAGCAAGAAGAAGAAAATATCCCTAATGTAAGGCTCTATCAACATAATCCAGGTGATCGACCAAGCATGAAAATGGTACTGTTGTAAGTGGGGATGATGTGGATTGAGTAGCAATCCTCATAAAATGTGTTTGAGAAATATGGAAATGGCTAGCTTCAGACTCTGTGGGTAAGAGATCCGAAACTAGATCAACAGGATCTTGGAAGTCTTATGGAGAATGGTCATCTAAAGGCAATGGTGTTTCTACAGGATCCTCAATGGGTAGAGGACATGATGGGCTAGATGAGGTGGACTCTCCTTGTGATGGTGTAGGAATTGGACATGTGTCCCCTATGAGTAGGAGAGGTTATACTGACGATTGCTCGGTAATTTGAGAGGCTAGAGGAAGAGTGCTAATTATGGGCTCTTTCACGGGTGAAGGAAAAAATGAAGGGGGTTCCTTTGTGGGTGGAGGAGTAGATGAAATAGGTTCCTATGTAGGTAGGGGAGCTCAGGCTAGGATTTCATCTATGGAAGGAACATGGGGAAATTGGGAAGCAACTGGTAAGTCATCAAAAATAGTGTGGACATCACAGACATTTCTATCATTAGTTTAAGTGTCACTAGTTTTTTTGGAAGATGGGGCATGATTAGGGAATGGTTTTTAGAAGATATGTATGTTTTGGTTAGTGGGTGCATTTGGGTTATCCAATATTAGATATTTGTTGTCTAACATTTCTTGGATGATATTCTTGAAGGTGATGTAGTTACCATTGCTATGACCTTTGACATGATGATAGTTACAAAATTCATGTTCTTTATACCACGTGGGCATGGGGTGATTTGGGTCAAAACCAGTGTGTGGTTTTATAGGTGGAAGGGTAATGATACCATATTTAATAAATTTTTCCAAAATAGAAGAATATGGTTCCCTTATTGGGGTGTAATTTTGTTGTTCTCGTCTGAACTGGAAAGTTTGGACATGTGAGAGATTAGCAAAAGGTTTGGCCTAGTTTGACGCGTGAGAGGGTCCAGACTTGGGAACCACAACATTGGAAGATCCTTTGGATTTTGAATAGTTTTTCTGGGGTTTCAAAGATGAAGAATCATGGTTTTATTTGAATGTGGTGTTTTTGTTATGTAGTTGAATTTTCTTCTCTTCGATAACACGAATCTCCAATTTTTCATGCCATGGTGAATGCCTCGTCAAAGGTGTGGAAGGTCTGTACCTGCAGGTTTGGTGAAATGTGTCTAGCACAAGCCTAAGTAAACAACTTTATGAGCTCAGTTTGAGGTAATTGAAATGTGAGCTGATTAATTAGGTTGTGCCAATGAGAAAAAAATTAAGCAATAGACTCTTCGCCATATTGTCGAGTGGAGTAGAGATCAGTCATGGTGACTTTCTTGACAATGTTGATTGAGAAGTGGTCTAAGAAGGCTTGGGCTACTTGATTAAACAAGTAGATGGAATGTCTGGGTAGCCCACTATACCAGTCTAATGTCAGTCCTGTGAGGGACATCGGGAAGGTCTGTAGGAGTAAAGCATCATCATGGGCGATCAGGTAACACCCATGTTTGAAAGACCACAAATGTTGTTATGGGTCTTCTTTACTATTGAAGCGGTTGAATTTTGGCATTTCCCAATGTACAGGGTATGGGTGAATAGGAATGGATGGATGAATGGGATCATTACAAATTTCATCATAGGTGAGAGAATTGTGTGAGCTAGAAACTGATGCTTCTAGTGTCTGCATCCTTTCCATCATTAATTTGATGAGGTCATTAGTAGGTCGTGATAGAAGGACGTCTCCTGTGGCGTAAGAGGGATGGTGATGAACATGTGATGTGGGTGGCATTCCAATGTATGGTGATGCCGAATATGAAGGTTGAGAATAGGGGACCGACATGGAGGGAATATACCCAGAATGAATGATAGACAAGATAGGGGTTTTTTGATAATATGTATATGGGGTAGTCGAAGTGACTCTAGTAGCGATTGGGGATAGAGACTGTTGAATGGAGACGACAAGATTATGGAATGCGGTAGGGGTCACCAACACCATGGGTGGTTTTTTTGTAATTGTTATATGTTAGATAATGGGCACGGATGGGGTTATGCTCTGGGTGGTTAATGAAGGAACAACTGATACAAAGGGTGCAACTGATGTGGCCGATGTAGCAATCATAGCAGGTATGGGGCCTAGCTACGAGACAACTGGGGGAAAAGCAAGTGATAGTAATACCAAACTAGTAGGGGCTGACACAGGAGTGGGGGAAAGGGTAGGAGAGATGGATATGAGCATGCCATATATCAACTGACCTAAGGAATCTTGAGTGGGTTAGTTGGAAAGGTAGAATTTTAAGGCTGTGGGATTCTGATCGAGGAGTAGTGCAAACTCCTCGTCACCTGTAACAATGGTGATAGGCAGGGTTGGATCCATGGGTGACAAGATAGAAGGTGGTGAAGGACTACGTGGGAGTGGTTGACAACTGGTGTGAAATATAAGAGCGTTATTTTGGCTGCAAGTCAACACCATGTGAATAAGTGATGACCTGGTAAGACTGTATTCTATAAATGACATAGAAAATAGCAGGAACAAAGAAAAATGAGGATGTGAGGGTGAATTTGGTCAAGGTTTGGATTTTGAAAACCAAGAACAGATACCGATGATGATCAAGTTGACTGGTGATAGTTAATGGGGAACCAATTTCGGTCACAACAACCGATTCCAGTTACTGTGGGAAAACACTAGTTTTAAAAAGTGAAACAAGACTGATGAATGTGTAATGGGGAAACTATGTATGATATAAATATCAATAGAGGGGAATAGGATGGTGCCTTAAGGGCCAAAAATAGAATAGGAGGAGTGAAGAAGGCTATTCTAGGAAAAATAACTAGAAATCTAGAATCCGACACCGGTTATGGTTAACTAACGACTGTCAGATGAAAATCGATGAAGGTCCCTAGACCGACGCTAGTTACTATGAAATTTAGAGAGAATGAATAAAATTGGATTTTGTGAATTAAATCAGGTGAAGAGTCAAACTCAGGAATCTAAGAGTGAAAATATGGGCCCCACACTGATACAAAGTTAGAATACTCCAACTACGATGATGTAGTGTGTAAAGAAGAATAATGTAGATTCATAGTTTCACACCTTAAAACACAAGTTAAGAAGAAAGCGAAGAAAAACATGATCCTATGAGTAATTTTCTAAATGTTTTTTTTTAGCTTATGCTATTTAGAACTGACCATGTGAATCCAGAATGGAGTTTTTGGTTGGGAATGCATCCTACGAAGAAGGAAATACAGAAGGTGAGGTTTCAGGTTATGTTATGGTGGGGGGATATTTCTCTGATGGGGTACTAGATAGAGATAACCAACTGGGGATTACTTGTCAATCCTCTAATCATGTGATCGTTGACAGGAATTCCAAGGTAAGATGTCATTTAAGAAAGTGTGTATGTTTAAATTTGTGTAGTTTGGTGGAATAAGAAAGAGAGTGCTTTCTATGATTCTTTTGCATCAACCATTAGTTGGGTATGACTTCCAGCATATAGGTTGCCCTTAGTTTAATGTGAACTAAATGTAGCATACAAGAAATGCAATGCATGTGTTTTAAGCTTAAATTGAAATATGATATTCAATGAATAAAAATGATGAACAGGAGGGAGGGTGGTATTTCACTAAATGCAGAAAGAAAGAAGAATGATTATTTTTAAATGCACTAAAAAAATATTTCATTTAGAGAAATTAGAAAGAAAAAGAGAATTATTCGAGAAGAAGATTCAGTGAATAATGATTTAGAAAGGAAACACAAAAGATGCAACCTATATGAAAAGAAAGGGAACCCAGAAATGAGGGTCCCACCAGGTGTGCCAAAATGTTTCACCATTTTCTTTACATTTTGAATGTGATGAAATAGATAATGTTAAGGAATGAGTAGGAATGCCTATGGTGGTTTTTGGTTGGAGGTTGTGTGCGCGTTCTGAATTCTTGATCTGATGCTAAATGTGAGAGATTTCTTTTGGCTAGGAGGAACTACCTGAAATAGAAAACAAGACGACCAAAGAAGAGTTAAATAATATATGACAGTGGACCACCTAGCGTATGCGAGATCCGGGAAGTGTGATACTTCCTAGAAGGCTATCAACCCATTGTTCTTTATAAAAAAAATATGAAATAAGTGAAATACATATATAAAAAAATCTAGTGTTAGTTTTCTGATTTGGGTACCTCAGATCACTATCAACATTGATCCAATTAAATACTAAGAATTATGTGGGTCAAGGTCTTTAGGTCAGGTTGCAGGTTGTTCAAGTGGAGGAATGGGTTGGGAAAGGTGTTTGGGTTTTTTTGGTAGGTAGGTGGTTATTGTTTTACACAATGGTTGAAGACACAACTACCGGTGTCAATCGGGTATGACTGATCATGGTTAGGCACAACTAACAACAGTTATGGATAACCGGCATCGGTAGAGGTGAGATGATAAAACTCAAAAATATCTGGTTGTAGAGGTTGATATGAGGTTAAACATAGACAAAATGGGGGGTGTAGAGGTCTGTGGGAATCTTAGGTATACTCAGAGATGTGTAACAGTCAGATATAGGTGATTTAATGATGTGGGTGGAGAAATAGTTGAGTTCACAGGAAGGTAAATGGTAGGGGAATGAGAGTGCAAGTAGAAACTGATAACAACAATAGAAGAACTCAGTAGACTAAAGTAGAAATAGATGATGTTGGTTAAAATTATACTTACTATGATGTAGTTTCAAATGGCTAGATGGTGATGAAGTTTGATCAAAGGAATGATGTTGGGTACCATGGCAGTGCTTCGCAGAATGTTACCGTGAGTGTAATACCTCTGGATCTATCCTGGTGTTGGTTATGGATGTCTGTAGGTATGAAAATGATCGCGTTCTACTTGCATACAACTCTCTTCTGTTCTCCTCCCTTTTAGAATGTGCCAACCTTTTCCACAAGGTTCCTTAAGTGAATAAATTGTAACCGACGATAACTTCAGATTGACCAACATCATTTTTGGGGTGACCAGCGTCAATTAAGGTAGGATTCCCTGGGTTTGCTAAAAATGAAAGATTTTGCAATCATTTGGGCCAGGTTTGTCCCTCTCTCATGGATCCAAACGGATGTTATACTTTAATGGGTGGGAATGTGGTTAGAGGAATAATAGGAATTGATTTTTAGGGTTGAACCAAGTCTTATTCATTTATGGAAACATGCTATGAATAGGTCTATGGCGAGGTGTCTAGGTGAGGTGTGTATCCATTTAATTACAATAATTAAATTAATAAATGGGGTGAGGATGGGTATTAATTTAATTAAAAGTGATTAAATTAATATTAATGTATGATGTAAGGGTCATGGTTAGGTGAATGTGTTTAAGTCGGTTATTTGAAAGAGGACAAAGGGGAGTGTGACCCAATTTTGTTGTCTGCATCATGAATGTAATGCTATAAGTTATGCATGATGAATCAAGGTGCTTTATTATGATGGCATATGTTGAGGGAGAGCTTGTCTGTTCACAATACCAAGAAGATGAAAATAACAGTGTTACTATTATATTTGGTCCATATTGGAATCAAATAGAAAACATAAAAAAAATACAAAATTTAATTCATACAGGACATCTTATTATTAATTGATGAGTTACATATATAGATCAATTAATTCCTACACTAGTGGAGTCAAACATAATCTTCAATCCCTACATAATCTCAACTCATCTCTTAATTTATCTCTCTAACATCCCTTTATTCTCTCACGTAACTCTATCTATGTGAGTTATTACCACAACTCACCAATATAATTAAGCTATTACAACATTATATGAGTTTTTTATATCACAACTCATATATTAAAAATACACTTATAATTAATGTCCACAATAACATATAAATTTCCTAACATTCACCCCCTTAGTGTGAACATGGGGAAAAGTGGAGCTGAAACCAGAATCATATGCCATTGCATAATTTTAGGTCTGCATACTACTGTTTGAATCTTGTTGTCTAGATATTGCTACACATGACCACTACTATGAAAAGAACTGTGAACGTATTAAATGTTTCACTGGACTATCATCTTCATAAATAAGCATGACAGTCAGAGGATCTCTATAGTTAAAAGATTTATATAATTAGATGCCCTCCTATATAACCATTTAACTATTCTGCACCTTCCACACCATATCAAAACATGTTCAAGAGTTTACGTTAGGATTTAGCTCACACAAACAAGCAAAATCTTTTGTTCTTATTCTACATATCAAAGAAAACACACAATTGAAAAATGAAGTCACCATAGAAAAACACGACCCCATCATTAGTGATTAACAAGAGGTGTTGATCACCTCCTTCCTCTGTTACCTCTGACCTCCGTCTAATGTTTCCTTAGTTACTCAAAAAATTTGAAACTGGAGCTCAATATTTGTTACAAATCAAATGTCGGGTTCTACCGAAAATACGTTCGTGATAAATTTGTTTTTAGTTTTACAATATTTTGACTCTAAATCATGATGACAACTAATGACACAAAGAATCTTTTAACAAAAATGAAATATACTAATTAACTCACATTGACATACTTAATTGACAAAACACATGTATATATGACACTATAACAAATAAACACTTGATCAATTAAAAATAAAAAAAATAAAAAAACCATAGACTATATAATTATAAGACGGACTTAATAATAATAAACCCAATTATACAAAATTTTACTGACTTAAACTCTTAACTTTTTCCATCATCACTATAAATTAAAAATAAAAATAACCCTGAACCATATACTTAAAAGTATTACCAAGTAAATTTACCTTTATAAATTTTACACTTCGATTACTAAAACAATAAAGACAAAAAAATAAAAAGACATTAAAATACTCAAAAGCCTCTCACGTTCTATTTTAAATATTAACTAAACCTTATTTTTTTAAAAATGATGAGGACTTTGACTATCAATATTTAATTATTAAAACATGACTTTGGAAGTAGTCTAAATGGATCGATAAAAAAAATCAAGAACTATAAACGTATTACAAAGAATCATTGTTCTTGGTGAAAACTTTTCAAAAATCCAATACAAGTTTTACGCATATTTTATAGACTTCAACTTATAAAACACGTAATGTAATTAGAAATTTCCACATTCATGAATGGTCCAAAATATTTGATAGGTCTACGTGATACTCAATGCTAGTAGCGTAGTTTTGGGGTGTTGAGATGAGACACCTTTTTCACACCATGTGTCCACCACAAGTGAATTTGTCACAAAAGCCAATGAAACTTTCCAAATGAAATGATGGAGCATATCATCTAAGAATGGATGGTCATTCAAGGTTGTACATATTTGAATGCTTGAATCAATTACCACAATGCTTGAAAAATGTAGATATTTCATATGATCCTAGTTTAGAAACCAAAATTAGGTTACACTCCTCTCAGTCCCTTTTCAAATAACCAACATAAACATATTCACCTAACCATGACCCCCCTACCCCACATAAATATTAATTTAATTATTTACAATTAATCTAATACTCATCCTCACTTCATTCATTATTTAAATACCTTAATTAAAACTAATTTCCACCTCACCTAGACACTTCACCCCACCACCTCACCACAAACCTATTATTAGCATATTTCCCTTTTAATAGGACTCAACATTCACTCACCACGACTAACCAAATTCCCTCTCATTAAAACGTAAAGTTCCATTTTGATCCACGAGAATAGAATGAGATGGCCCAAAAGGATTGCAGAGATCTGAAATTTTTAGTAAACCTAGGATTTCCAGCTGTAACCGATGCCGGTTAACCCTAACCCAACGTCAGTGACCCTAAACCGCCATCGGTTACCTTATATTCATTTTGGTTACCTTGTTTGAGAGGTTGGCCACATTCTCAAGTTTTGGAATGAAGGAGATATTCATGCAAGAAAGAACCAGAGACCTTTCACACATCCAGACATCCATAGCTCAACATCAAGACTAGATCCAAAAGGTATTTACATTTACAATAGCATTCTAGGAAGCACTGAACGTAGCACTGAGCACCATTCCACAAGATCAACCTTCACCAGAATATCCAACCCACCTCTCCACCACTACATGCATTTAGAACACTTCTGAACCTCCAAGTAAGTTAGTTTCTCCTCTATCACTTGAAGTTGTATTCTCTATTTTCCTTTTATCTATTCACTATTCTTATTTAGATCTATCCCCTCATCTTTCTCTTTATCAACCACCCCCCACACACACCCCACCTAAAATTCACAAAAAACCTATCCCAAAACTCACTATCCCTCCAATGTAGACCTCAAAAACAGTGTCCACACTCTTTGTGCAATCACAGAAGAGGACCCAAATTGTCATTCTACAATATCTTCTAGTTCCCCAACAGTCACCGACACCAGTTCAACCCTAACCGTGCAGTCAGTCCTATCTTATACCAACATCGGTCTACTTAATTGATATCGGTCACTGTGACTATCAACCCAACCTAACAACTCAACCCTTAGCCTACCCTAAACCTCACTCAAAACCTTACCACACCTATCTTGGACCTGTCACCTTACCGTCCCCCCACAGAGGACCTTTATAAACTCTCTATTACAAGACAGAAGAGAGCCCAAACACCCTCCATTTGACTCCCTATGCCACTTTCTACCGTTGACTAATATTGGTCACCCTAAACTGGTATCAGTCCTATTTCTAAACTAACATCGATAACCTTGACCGGCATTGGTCTTTGTGTTTGATAACAATGTTCCAAACCAACAACCTAATTACCTCACCCAAAACAACCCAAAATATTACCCAACCTTACCAAGACTCTTTTTGTGACCTGCAGACCATCTTGCGCTACCCGTACAACCTAACCCAAAACCTTTACCTACGTATAGCATTTTGGTATTTGATTGGATCAATGCTGATAGTAATCTAAGGCACCCAAAATCAGAATGCTAGCACCTAGATTCTTGTATTTACATGCTTAAGTTATTTAATATTTATTTATAAACAGTGGATTAACGGCCTTCTAAGAAGTATCACACTTTCTCGGATCTAGCATATGTTAGGTATTCCACTGTCATATAATATTTAACTCTCTTTGGTGGTCTTGTTTTGTATTTCAAGTAGTTCCTCCTAGCCAAAGGGAAGCTCTCATAGCCAACATTGGATCAAGAAGTTAGAATGCATGTAATGACCTTTAAACCAACCATCACAACATGTATTCCTCCTTGGCCCATACCATTATCTATTTCTTCTGAATCCTTAAAGAAAACAGTGAAACATTTTAACACGCCCAGTGGGACCCATACGAGGTTCCTTAGATTTTATTCATTCCTAGGTGAAAGTTGTTTGTTTGTTTCCCTTATGAAAAGTTTTCACATTAATTTTCTTCTCTAGAATCTTCCCCTCTTTCTATTATCTAAAAGAAATCATGTTTTTGGTGCTATAACAAGAATACTTCTTTTCTTTCATTAGTATTGCATTAGTGAAAGAGCATCACTCTTCCTATTCATTACTTGCTACATCAAATATTGTTATCCCACAAAATTGAAAAGGGCAATTTGTAGGTAAATATACAAAAAAATTCTATTTTGGCCCCAAGGAATTTTTTTAACGTCTGAAATAGCCCAAAACTCCCTTTCAAAAAATCAAGTTGTTTCAGGACTTAGCCACTTTTTGCTTATCCTAAGGGGAGAAATTAGTGTGTTGACATGCAGAAAACTGTGCCACTTTACAAAGGGGAGAAGTTGGTGTGTTGACATGAAGAAAACTATGCCACTTTACAAAGGGGAGAAATTGGTGTGTTGACATGAATAAAAGTGTGCCACTTTACAAAGGGGAGAAATTAGTGTGTCGACATGCAGAAAAGTGTGCCCTTTTACAAAGGAGAGAAATTAGTGTGTCGACATGCAGAAAAGTGTGCTCTTTTACAAAGGGGAGAAATTGGTGTGTCGACATGAAGAAAAGTGTGCCCTTTTACAAAGGGGAGAAATTGGTGTGTTGACATGAAGAAAAGTGTGCCACTTTACAAAGGGGAGAAATTGGTGTGTCGACATGTAGAAATGTGTGCCCTTTTACAAAGTGGAGAAATTGGTGTGTCAACATGCAGAAAAGTGTGCCCTTTTACAAAGGGGAGAAATTGGTGTGTCGACATGCAGAAAACTACACCACTTTACAAAGGGGAGAAATTGGTGTGTCGACATGCAAAAAACTGCGCCACTTTACAAAGGGGGGAAATTGGTGTGTCGACATGAAGAAAAGTGCACCCTTTTACAAAGGGAAATGTTGATCATTTTTGAAAATATTTAAAAATCATGTTGGCATACACAATGACCTCATGCATGTTGCACCATGGGAATGTTGCCATCCAAAAACTTGCCCAAGTCAATTGTTGACTTTTTAGATATTTTCTAATCTTTTGTAAATATCTTGTAAGATATTTTGTAAGTAATGGGTTTGCTTTTGTCTTCTTGCATCCTCTCCTTCTATAAATACTAGAATACTTTTTGTATTCTAGGTGAACATTTTTTGTATGAAAAGAGAAGTGAGGAGAGAAATACTTTGTGTTTTCTTGCAACAGAAGAAATATTAATACACATATTCAGACTTTGTGCTTAATGTGTGTGTTATTTGTATCAGATCTTTCTTGAGTTAGATCTATGTTTTTATTCTAATAGATTCATTCCTACTATTGTCATTTGTTCATCAGTATTGCTTTAATTGTTTATGCAAGTAAGTTTGGCTCTGTTTACTACCAGCTCAAAGCATAAACCTTCTGACATTTCCATCTTGGAATTCATTTCTTTTCTTCCTTTAGATCTACCCTCCTCTATTCCTTCCCTCCTACCTTTCTGTTCATAGTTGGAACTACCTCTACTGGGATGAGATCCTAAACTCCCTGAAGTTAGAATAGTGTAGCTTTGCACAAATTCCTGCTTGATAGATTAGCAATAAACTAGTTTCACTTTGTTGTCTCAAAGAGGGTCTATGCCCTATGCACTGTTGGCCTATTTCCCCATGACCTGTCTAACCGATAGATTTTTGGACCAACAGTTTTTGGCGACTCCACTGGGGATTGAACTAAGGAAATAACTAAAAAACTGTAAAAATCACTACCAGATTGCAAATTTTAACTCATTGTTGAAAATCAAAATTTTTACATAAGTGATCAAAAATTAAAATTTCCTTATTAAAACCCATAGATCTAGGCCAGATAGAAACTTTTAGTTCACTGAGTTGTTATAAAAAACTTGTATATTTTAGTAGATTTGAGATTCTGACATTTTATGTTATTTTGAAAACCTTGCAAAATTTAGGTCAAAGATCCAAAAATTAGCCTTGAATTGACCCACTTTTTATCCTTATTAAACTTTATTAGAAAACTACAATCAATTTTTATTTAAGAGGGTAAAATTAAATATTGAAAAAGTACATGCTGCTGTTTTTTGCCAGAAAACTCAGAAAATCAGCAAGTATAAACAAAAAGATTGTTGTAAATCTGCTCCTAATTATTGCAGATCTAAATGGGTATGCTAGCGGGTGAGCCATTTACTCATAGCAGAAGAGCTTGTAGGGAAGTTGATCTAATTTTTGATCTACTTTGAAGGAACAATTTTAGTATCACTCCAGCACGATTCACATCACTGAGCTCACCGGATCAATCAAAAAGAAGTGCCTCACCTCCATGAAAGAGCTAGATTTCACAAGATGCCTCGAAATCAACTTGCAGTGCTCTTTTACTAAGTAGAACCACACTCCCTGCTCATGTTCTTTTTCCTACTTTTCGTATGGCAGAAAATTTGCCTATACCATGGGGAAATGCCATGGGTCCTCTAGCATTGCCGCATCTAGTCAACCCCCTCCCTCACGGAAATCGTAAAAATTTCCCAAAATTTGATGGGAGTGGAAATCAAAGCATGGACATGCATATAGCTATGTTTATTATGTCATGCAACATTCTAGACGTGACTCATGAGGATGTATGGGTACATCTCTTTCTGGAGACCTTGCAAGGGCCTGTAGTAAAATGGTTCCAACACTTACCAACTGGTTCCATCACCAATTTGAACACATTGCAGACTGCATTTGAAGAAATATACAAACCTTCAGAAGACACATTTGTGTTATTGTCACAAATCACTCACATGAAGAAGGAGACCAATGAAACCATGCATGATTTTATCACCTGATTCAATTCACTGATCAATCGTGTGCCACTTGGCATGATGCTAACATTAGAGAATCAAAAGTGTTTCTTCTTGAATGCCATGAGTTTGAAAGTAAGTTTCTTACTTTTACATGAACAAATACCCACCTTGGCCCTTGCTCAAGCTAAGGCCATTTGGATAGAAGAAAACCTTCTTATATCTGGTGAGTTAAGACCAAAGCCATCAAAATCAAAGGCTTCAACTTATTCTCAGGCTACCTCATCAAATCAAACATTCCAGAAGATGGTGAATGACTTGCTCTCATTAAAGAAGTAATTGACTCAAACATCGTCTACCACTCTGTACCGGGATATCCCATGGATGAACTTCACTCCCAAAAATGCCCCCCAAAGGCCGCGTTTACCTATTGCTTCTCCAAGGTTAGCAATTGAAGCCCCTCTGGTTAATGCTTTGGTTTAAATCAAAGAAGACGATCCAAATTACAAAGAACCTTCAATGCAAGGTGAATATGATCAAGATGTTAGTAAACCGACTGATGACTCTACTATTGGGTATATGGAATTTGAAGACAAGTAATCTAATGAAGAAGAGGGCACCCAAGGGTATGCAAGTGGACAATCATACTTAATTTTCACTCACTCACAAAGAAAATAAGTAGAGGTTGCTGCTAAAAATCAAAAGGAAAAGGATGTGGTAACTCCTCCAATGATCGCTAAAATAGGTAATCCCCTTCCTACTCAACCTCCTGTTAAACATGTTGTAAAGAAATCCTTTTCCTCCCCCCTATTTCTCCTCTAATTTAACTTTCCTCCAGTCCCATAAAGACCAGTAATCCTCCTCTACAAATGTGAAACAAATGACTCATTCCTTCATTATCAAAACCCTTGGTTGCATTCGATATAATTGATCATGCCAAAAAGACCAAGATCCGGATGTTTGAAACTAAGTACCTTCAATCCAACCCAGAGTAGCTTATAAGATTAACTAAATATATCCAAAGCCAGGTTGTCATCCCTCCTATTTCCCCAAAAGGAATTCTTCCCTTTCCTCCCGCATCTCGCATAAACGTTGCCTCAACTTCCACGTCAAGAAAAATTGAACCTTTTTACCTATCTCTCCTTATCAATGGTCATAAATTAAGTAATTGTATAATTTATTCTAGAGCTTCTAATAATGTAATGCCAAGGTCACCCATGCTTTGGGCCTCAAAATTACTAAACCTTTTGGTAGATGCTACTCCATGGAAACCAAATAGGTACCATTGATTGGTCAGATCAAGGATGCACAGTTTGCATTTGCAGCATTTCCTGAGAAAAGGGTAAAAATCACTATTATCATAGCTGATATTCCAGCAACATACAGGATATTACTAGGGGAAGATTTTGTAAATAAGTTGGTGTGGAAATTCATATGGACTGGTCCAAAGCTAGGATTCCTGTCAAAGGAGTGATGCAAACATTGGAACCAAAGTCATAAAAGAAATATCTAGTCACCAACTCTTATGACCCTAAGGCTTAGATTCTTTTTGAATCATCAGGGATGGGGAACTACTTCCTATCCACTGACTCAGATAGAATGGACATTCTCATCCAAAAATAGGATCTCAACAAAGTATGGACATTGCAGTTTGATGGCAGTTACATGATAAGTGGATGTGATGCTGGGGCTGTTCTAATATCTCCTGAAGAGGAGATTTTCCCTTTTTCTTTCAAATTGTAGTTCTTCAACATGAATAATAGTGCTAAGTATGAATCCTTGTTACTTGGCATAAAAGATGCAAAAGAGAAGGGAATCAAGAATCTAAGAGTACAAGGTGATGCTGAGATAATTTTCAATTAGGTAAAAGGGATATACCAAGTAAAAAATAACTGACTCAGACACTACCGCAATGCTGTATGGGATAACATCAAAGAGTTTGACACTTTCTCAATCAAAGCAATTCTGTGAGCTCAAAATGACATGGTTGATTCATTAGACGTCTTAGCCTCTCTCATGTTCCCTTAGCCAGGGTTAAAAATGGATACATATACCATTCAGAAGTGGTTTTTCACCCAAGTGTGCCAGATAATTCACAACACTATCAAGTGTTCAATAATGACAACCAACTTATCACCTTTTTGGAGAAAGCTGACAATTTCAAAGAACTTCATTTCCATCGATCAAATTTTGCGTGTCATGATTCTCTCACCACTCAAGCACATGAATTTGAAAAGGATACAGTGATACAACTCAAAGGAAATAAAATTCTGAGAGGTTTGGTTTCCTTTGAATGATTATTTGATAACCATGACCATTTTTTCAATAAAAAGTGATAGGATGATCCTTGCTCTTCTTCAGAAACTGAATCCATCAATCTAAGTACTGTGGAACATCCTCATTATTTGAATATCAGGAAGTGTTGTATGCCCAAGGAAAAACAAAAATTTGTTAAGTTGCTGAAAAAGTACGTGGATGTGTTGGCATGGTCTTATACTGATCTAAAGTATTTTAAGCCAAAGGACATTCAGCATGACATTCTGCTCAAGGACGATGTCAAGCCTTTCTATCAAAAGCAAAGGCACTACAACCCCAAAATCTCAAGTACCATCCAAGCTGAAATTCATAAGATGCTGGATGCAAGAATTATTTTTCCAATTCATCATAGTACATGGGTTGCAAATATTGTGCCTGTGTGGAAGAAGAATGGAGAGATATGCATATGCGTGGACTTTTGCAATTCAAACCAGTCATCCTTACAAGATAACTATCCACTACCAATAATGGATCAAGTGCTTCAGGTAGTAACTGGTTCATAAATGTTGTTTATGCTTGATGGTTTTTCAGGTTACAATCAAATTCAAGTCACGCCTGAAGATCAATTCAAAACAGTGTTCACCACTCCTTGGGGTACCTTCGCCTACAACAAAATGTCGTTTGGTTTGATTAACGCCAGTGATACCTTCCAATGATCAATGAACTTTACATTCAAAGGTATGATGGGAAAATTCATCGTAGTTTACGTAGATGAGCTAACCATTTTCTTCAAAAGATGAAGTGATCATTGTGATCATTTGGAACAAGTCTTGATCAGATGCCGAGAGCACAAGATTTTGCTAAATCCCAAGAAGTCAGTTTTTGGGGTCACCGAAGGAAATATGATAGGACATGTTGTTAGTAGAGAAGGAACTAAGATAGATGTCGAAAGAGTCAAGGCTATTCAGAGCCTTACTTTTCCTACAAAAAAGACTAGTGTTCACTCTTTCTTCAGAAAGGTAAATTTTCTTAGATGCTCTGTTCCTGATTTTACTGAGAAGAATCATCATATATCTAATATGATGAAAGGGTCACAAACATTCCAATGGAGTGAGGAAGGCAAGACATAATTTGAAGATGTAAAAACCTCCATTTCCCACACTTTTATTCTAGTGTGTCCTGACTTCAGAAAATACTTCATCATGTATAGCTATGCCTCTGTGCATACTATATCAACTATCTTGATGCAAAAGAACTCCGAAGATATTGAATCCCTGATTACTTTCATGATCTATCCTCTTAAGCCTCATGAACTTAAGATGTCACAATTGGAAAAGCATGCCTTTTCCATGGTAAAATTAGTCAAGAACTTCTGGTACTATATTCTGAATTCTCATACAGTAGTGCTACTTCCTGACATGGCTGTTAAGTCTATCCTGACTCAATAGGAGTTAGGGAGATTATGAAGGAATTGGATTGCAAAGTTCCAAGAATATGATCTAGACATCAAACCAACCAATTTGGTAGGAGGTAAGGGCTTGTGTCGGCTAATGGCTAAAAATAAAGACTCAGAGGTACCTGAAAGATGATCACATTGATGAAGAACAAAATGAACTAGAGAAAGTAGATTCTTTGCCCATGGTTCTGTTTGTCACAACCAATGATGAATGGTATTCTAACATCATGTTTTTCTCACCTATGGCGATTTCCCAACTCACCTAACCAATAAGAAAAAGTGAACGGTGAAGCTCAGCACTGCAAGATATGTCATATGGGATGATGGATTATACAAACACAGAATTGACAACATTTTTCTACGATGTGTTGACAAGCCATAACAGGTAAAATTGTTCAAGAGTTTTCATGACTCATCCTATGGTGGTCACTTCTCCTCATCAGTGACAGCACAAAAAATCATTTGGGCCAGGTACTACTGGCTAACGCTATTTTTAGGATATAGCCACCTAGGTAGTAAAATGTGAACTTTTCCAACAGTTAGTTAGCAAACCAAATCTGGCTACATTTCCCCTCAGGCCCATCATCATTGACGAACCATTCAGGAAATGGGGAATTGATTTCATTGGAGTGCTCATTCCTCAATCAAGTGTTGGGAATAGTTACATCCTAACAGCAACATATTACTTCACGAAATGGGTGGAGGCCATACCTATCAAGCATGCCACTTCTGAAGTTGTTTGTAACTTCATCAAGGAGAATATTATTATGAGATTTGGCATTCCACAAAAAATCATTGCTGACAATGCTTCATACTTCTCTTCACGGGAAGTTATTGGTTTTATTATGGATACGGAATAACCTGGGCTCATGCTTCTAATTATTATCCTTAGGGAAATGGTCAGGAAAAATCCAACAACAAGAACCTGGTGACTATTATACGGAAGTTGGTTGATGAAAACCAGTGGTCCTGGCACAAATAAGTGTACGATTATTTTTGGGCAGATCGTATCACTCCAAAGAGGTCTCTCGGCATGTCACCTTTCTAGGTGTTATATGGGATCGACACTGAAATCCCTATCTCCACAAAACTTCCCACTCTATGCTTGGCTTGAGCAATCGAAGATGAAACTTTTTAGAATTATATTAAAAAGAGGATTATGTACCTGATAGATATTGAAGAAAAGTGAGTGAAAGTGCTCGACAAGATTACTAAACATTAGAATCAAGTTAAGAGGTTGTTCGACAAGAATCTAAACAAAGATATTTCCAAGTAGGATATCTTGTTCTTCTATGGGACAAATGAAGAGAACTGAAAGGTATGCACAGGAAGTTTGACTCTCTTTAGAGAGGGCCATACAAAATCAAGAAGCTCAATGGAGGGAATAGTTTCTATCTCTCATATCTAGACAGAACCGAGCTATCACTTCCCTATAACGGGCAGCACTTGAAGATCTTTAGGAAGTAGAGCTTGCTCTCTTCTTTGTATAGTTTTCTTGTTCATTGTGTGTTTGCTTTTTGTTTGTTGTGTTTTCCCTTTCTTTTCCTTTTTGTTCACCCTCTAGTTGCCCTTGTTTTTGACTCTCTGTAATGCAATGGATAGGCACATGAAAAATCTATGATTCTCTACCCTTAAGTTTCACTCAAAGATAGTCCCCAAAAAGAGCTAGTTGTTATCCCACAAAATTGACAAGGGAAATTTGCAAGTGACTATACCAAAAAATTCTATTTTGGCCTGAAGGAAGTTTGTCAACATCCAAAATAGCCCAAAAATACCTTTCAAAAAATCAAGTTATTTCAGGACTTGGCCACTTTTTGCTTATCCTAAGGGGAGAAATTGGTGTGTCGACATGTAAAAAACTATGCCACTTTACAAAGGGGAGAAATTGGTATGTCGACATGAAGAAAACTGCACCACTTTACAAAGGGGAGAAATTGGTGTGTCAAAATGAAGAAAAGTGTGCCACTTTACAAAGGGGATAAATTGGTGTGTCGACATGCAGAAAAGTGTGCCCTTTTACAAAGGGGAGAAATTAGTGTGCGACCATTTTACAAAGGGGAGAATTTTTGTTGTGTCGACATGCACAAAAAAGTGCACCCCTTTTACAAAGGGGAGAAATTGATGTCTCGACATGAAGAAAAGTGCACCACTTTACAAAGGGGAGAAATTGGTGTGTCGACATGCAGAAAATTACACCCTTTTACAAAGGGGAGAAATTGGTGTGTTGACATGCAGAAAACTATGCCACTTTACAAAGGGGAGAAATTGGTGTGTCGACATGCAGAAAACTGTGCCACTTTACAAAGGGGAGAAATCGGTGTGTCAACATGCAGAAAATTGAGCCACTTTACAAAGGGGAGAAATTGGTGTGTCGACATGAAGAAAAGTGCGCCCTTTTACAAAGGGCAATGTTGATCGTTTTTTAAAATATTTAAAAATCATGTTGGCATACACGATGACCTCATCCATGTTGCACCATGGGATGTTGCCATCCAAAAACTTGCTCAAGTCAACTATTGACTTTTTAGATATTTTCTGATCTTTTGTAAATATCTTGTAAGATATTTTGTAAGTAATGGGTTTGCTTTTGTATTCTTGCCTCCTCTCCTTCTATAAATACTAGAATAAATTTTGTATTCTGGGTGAACATTTTTTGTATGAAAAGAGAAGTGAGGAGAGAAAGAATTTGTGTTTTCTTGCAATAGAAGAAATATTAATACATATATTCAGACTTTGTGCTTAATGTGTGTGTTATTTGTCATTAAATATTTCTTGAGTTAGATCTATGTTTTTGTTCTGTTAGATTCATTCCTACTATTGTCATCTGTTCATTAGTATTTCTTTAATTGTTTATGTAAGTAAGTTTGGCTCTGTTTACTACCAACCTCAAAGCATAAACCTTCTAACCTTTCTATCTTGGAATTCATTTCTTTTCTTCCTTTAGATTTACCCTCCTCTATTCCTTCCCTCTTACCTTTCTGTTCGTATTTGGAACTACCTCTACTGGGATGAGATCACAAACCCCCTGAAGTTAGAATAGTGTAGATTTACACAGATTCCTACTTGATAGATTAGCAATAAACTAGTTTTGCTTTGCTGTCTCAAAGAGGGGCTATGCCCTACACACTGTTGGCTTGTTTCCCCATGACCTACCTAACCGACGGATTTTCGGACTAAAAAATATCACATTTAAATTTGTGCTTAAATCACTTACATAGAATTCTTATTTGTTGCATTATATCTCACATTAAGCCTGAGGGAAATCTATACACTAGAGGTCATGCCTAGATGATGGTTTACATAACTAAATTGTAGAAAGCACATTTTTTCTTCTCTCTCTTTTCCCAAACTACACAAATTGAAATATATACATTTTCTTAAAAAACATCCCACCCAGAAGAAGTTTTCAAAAATCACACGATCAAAGGATTGACAATGGGCACCCAACTAGTTATCTCTATCCAATACCCCATCAGAGAATGAACCACCCCTCCCATAACATAACCTGACACCTCACCTTTATAATTTCCTTATTTGTAGGAAGCCTTCCCAACCAAAAACTCTACTGTAAATTCATGACTCAATATTTTAAATTACATAATATAAACACTTTAAATTCACTTGTTAGATTACGTATATTTCTTAGCTTTGTGCTTGACTTATGTTTTGAGGTGTGAGGATACGATTCTTCATTTTTATGTTTTCCTTTCACACTCCACCATCACAGTTGGAGTATTCTGACTTTCTCTGAGTGTGTCACGACCTCATCTTATCATCCCCAAAATTCTAGGTTGATTATTCATCCAATCTAAATTCATAAAAATACATTTTTCTTCATTCTTCATATTTCAAAATAACTGACACTAGTCCAGTGACTGCCATCAGTTTACATCTGACGGCCATCGGCTCACCTAACCAGTGTCGGTTCCTTGTTCTTTTTGTTAGTTTACCCAAATGAAACTTATCTCATCTCTCTTCTATTTAGAGCCTCTGTGTATCATTACACTCTTTGTACTCTGATAATGGTCATCAAATACAACTTTATTGTTTGACAGCCATCAATTTATAATTCATTTGCTGAAACTATTGTTTTTTCATATTAACCGGTATCATCTCCTGTAACCATCATCGGTCACCCTTGACCACCATCAGTCACCTCTTAACCATCATTGGTTAGTGCGACTGGTGTATATAACTCTATTTTGATTTTAATCAAAAAATTTACCAACTTTCCCTCTCAGAATATGTTTTATCTCATCTCTATTGTTCCCTGTGTGATTTATAGAGTATAGTTCATTTGATATACACTAATTCACATGGTGTTCAATCACAGCCAAAATAACGCCCTCATATTTCATTCCAACCGTCAGCCACTCCAACCTATTCCATCACTAACATCCATCCTATAACCTATGGATCTAACTCAGCTCATCCCCATCACTACCGGCGACAAGGAGTTCGCGAGACTCCTCGACCAAAATCCCACTACCCTCCATTACTACCTTTCTCATTCTTTCACTCGGGATTCCTCAGGATAGTTAATATATGACATGCTTGTATCTATCCCTCCTGCTCTTACCCCCACTTCTACATCAGCTAGCACCATCTTGGCGCTACCATCATCCACTTTACCACCTGTGGTGTCTCAGCAAGATCCCACAGCCACTATAACTGCAGTGTCTACATCATCGATCGCACCCATGACATCAATTATCTCTCCAATAACCACTTTAAGTATAACCCCATCTACACATGTTGCTTCCCATATACCCATTGCATCACAACCACCTCCGGTATCAACATCTTACACCCCTTTCCAGAACCACATCCTTTCTATCCCATAATCCTTACCCCCAATCACAACTAGAGTTGTTACGACTACCCCACCCACTTACAAATACTATCAACAACCCCCAACCTCATCTATTACTTATTCTTGCTATGTGCCACCTACATCTATTCCTCTTACACAATTCTCATACTTAGCACTGCCATACACTAACATACCACCCACCTCATACATTCAACATCAACCCCCCCCCCCTTTTTCTGCAGGGGCACCCATTCATCACAACCTACTAACAACCTCATTAAAATGATGATGGAAAATATGAAGACCTTAGAAGCATCTATTTATGGCTCTCGAAATTCTTTAACTTATGATGAAATCTTTAACAAGCCTATCCATCCATCTATTCCCATTCGCCCCTACCCTGTGCCTTGGAAAATTCCTAAATTCAATCACTTCAACAGTAAATAAGACCCACAACAACACTTTCGGTTGTTCAAACATGGGTGCTACCTAATCAGCCACGATGATGCTTTGCTCCTACGAACTTTCCCAATGTCCTTGATAGGACCAGCATTGGATTGGTATAGTGGATTACCTTGAAATTCCATTTATTCCTTTAATCAAGTAGCCCAGGCTTTCTTAGATCATTTTTCAATCAATGTTACCAAGAAAGTCACCATGACCGATCTCTATTCAACTCGACAATATGAAGATGAATCTATCACAGATTTCTTTGCCCATTGGCAGAGTCTTATTAACCAATTGACATTCCAGATACCTCAGACTGAACTTATTTAGTTGTTCACTAGAGCTTGTGCCAAACACATCTCACCAAATCTATAAGTCCAAACCTTTCGAACCTCTAATGAAGCATTCACCATGTCACAAAAACTAGAAATTCATGCCATTGAAGAAAATAATATCCAATTATGAAAAAAGAACGCCCCATTCAAATCAAACGACTCTTCTTCATCTTTAAAACCCCTAACTAATTATTCAAATCCCAAAGGATCTGCCAACATGGTATTCCTCAAGGTAGGACAACCTCATCCTTCTAATCAAGCCCATCCTTCTTCCAATAGTTCTCTCGTTGAATCCTTTCAAATTTGGCGGGAGAAGTGGAAGTACACCTCGATTAGAGAGCCCTATTCTTCAGTCTTGGGAAATATTCTTAAAGTTAGAGCCATTACACTTTACCCCATAAAACCTCGTACACGTTTCGATCCTGCTCGTCCTATGCCTGCATGGTATAAAGAACACGACTACTGTAATTACCATCATGTTAAAGGACATAGTGATGGTAACTGCATGAATTCTAAAAACATTTTCCAAGAGATGATAGATAATGGAGACCTTGTCATGAACAACCTAAACATGCCAACAAATCAAAATTTTCACATCTTTGAAAATCCATTCCCTAATCATAAACCATTGTCTAATAAAAATAGTGAACCTTCATCTAGTGAAAACATCGTACGTGAATTCCACATAATTTTTTATATCATACTGGTTGTTCCTCAAAACCCACCTACTTCATCTATTGAGGAAATTTTGATACGAGCACTTCTACCCGTAGAGAAGAATACCTATTCTACTCCTTTATCCACAGAGGAGTCCCCCTCATCCCCTACTCTCAAGGAGGAACCCACAGCTTCTACCAATGCCATTTCATCATCTACCTCACAACCTACCAAATGGTCGACACTTTTAATTCTGCCATCCATAGAAGAATCGTCATCGCCTTCTCCTCCACTAGGGACGAAGTCTACATCACCCCACCTATTATCTCTCCTACCCATGGGAGACTCATTATACATACCACTACCTATTGCGGGTAGCTCTCCCCCAGCATCCCAAGACCCATTGATGTGATCTTAGTTCTATTACCTACAGAATCCAAAGCTAGCCAATTCCTTGTCTCATAGACATATTTCACAGGGATTGCCACCCAACCCATTCCATCCTCTTATTTAGTAGTCCCATTTTCAAATTTGTTTGATTAGTTGGATTACATTGATTATTCCATGCTTTGGGGACATCTTCAGCTCCCCGTTTTGACCCAAATGCAAATGTTTCATAAAGATACTTCCACGATCTACCTAAAGGTCTTTTTGGCAACAAATTCAACACTGACCATGCTAATTAAAGTCAATTATTCTTCTTCATCATCATCCCTACCTACATCCAAACCTCTACCCATAACTAAAACCATTCCCAAACTTAAAAAAATACCCACACCTATCCCCTCACCCATAATTAGACCCATCACTACTTTGGGTGTCATGCTGACATCAATCCTTACTCACCCACCTGTCAGATTGGACTTAGCCGCATCTTCGCAAGCCCACACAAACATTAACCTCATGCCTAAAAATAAACCTAACCTTCTAGCCCATGTACACTAGTCTCACCTACCACACCTTTGTCACCTTCATCCTTTCCGTCCATCTTGGGGCCCCATCCATTGACCTTGACCAAACAAGCTCCTACCCAAGGCCATTCAAAATATAAGTAGCCTATTTCTTCATCACGAGTCTTTGTTACACCTCATTCACCCAAAAATCAAGCACCCTTACCTTAACCTATGAACTTCCTACCACTTATACCTCCACTAGTTACTATAATCCCAAACTTGCCTATATGAATTCAGCCCCTGTCGTCTACCCCACCTCTACCAACCACTTCCACCAAAAATTTGTTTCCCCTATGGGTAACCCATCCCCTTCCACCATCTTCTTTCCCTTCTGCATTCTGCACCCCAATGTCACCTTTACCTGAGAAGGTGCAACCCAAAGATAAGAATCCCCTACCCTCCAATAAGGTATTCAAACCAACCAAACCTTCCATCGCCATCTCTTTTACCCCACATTTACCCAAGAAGATTCCAGGAGAACATAAGACCATACCACTTATCAAACCAGTAGAACAACCCATTCCTCCTCCTATAAGACCTCTTCCCTCATGATCATCCACACCTATACCCAAACCCACACTCACTTCCCATTGTGATCCATTAGCAAGATCCTACGCCAACATTTTAACCAATCTCTTAGATACTTCTGTCAACACATTACTTCCGCTTCAACCTTACGACCCTTTCAAAATCAAACCAAAATGGTTTGATGAAACCAAGATTTGTGCCTATCATCATGTGCTAAGACATGATGTCAAAATTTTTAAGGCTCTGAAGATCATTCTTCCATAACTTTTTCCTCCTGAACAAAATTTTGACAATGACGAGATTCTGGATGAGGACCATGCTCCACCTTCACCTTTCACCACACATGATATTCCTTTACTGATTCAGCAACCAATATCCCCACCCCCACAACCATTTTATCCACTTCCAGAATTTGAGATTAACATGTTCCGTATTAGATAATTAGCTAAATTACCACCCAAATTCCATTGCACCCAACTCACTTCACAAGGCTTTTCTCCCTCGGTAGGTTTTTTCCCATTATGTCATTACAAAACTCATCCTACACCTTTTCCATTTTCCCGCTCCCCTTAGATTAATATGGTTCATGTTGTCACCTACGCTCAGAAAGACTAGGGTACAGAAAAAGTGACCAACCCATCAACCAACCCTATGCCCAATATACCATCTGCAACCACACCAAAAATCACCATCATCAGACCTACATACCCTATCTCTGACGGGGTCACCCACCCTTTAAAGATGTCATTGTATGATCTTGTTCAAAATTATGAATCTCATAGACAAGCCCTTATTGAGGTTTTGCAATCCATTGAGATTTACCTGATGATTCCACACTAGTGGCCTCCATTATTACCCCTCACTATGTGGCCTCACTTACCAAATCATATCCTTCTTCTACCTCCATACCCACTCCTCAAGTCGCTACCCTCAGCTTCTCTGATGAGGATATTGTACCTCTCCAATCAGATGACCCTGATCCCGCCCTATTCATTTCTATCTCTATCGATAATATACATGTACGCCGTGTCATGATTAATGGTGGTGATAGCATTAACATCATTTCCTCCCACATGTAAAATCAAATGTGTATCCCTTATAACTATATGCATCATAGCCTAGTTATGTTGTGTTCCTTGAATGATGGCATCACCACCTTGTCACCATTATTCTTCACATTTGTGTAGGTCCTCACACTGTCCTAGAACTATTCTACATCTTATAAGGAGAGTTCCAATAAAACCTATTGCTCGACAGACCCTGTATTTATGTCATGGGTTGTGTACCTTCAACTTTACACCGCTGTGTAATATTTGAGCATAAAGGACATAAATACACCATCCCCTCCGACCCGTTTCCATTCAAAACTTATAATATGTTGTAATGACCCAATGATGTACTTGTACCATTTAAGGCATCTACCACTACCCCCACTCCTCCTTCACCCACAAGCCTATCCACCAATGTTGCTGCCATCTCTCTTACATCTAATTATTCTATTCCTATTGTTGCTGCAGCTTCCACATCTAACCACTCTACTTCCCAACCAATTGATACCCCTCCTGTCCAATCATATAGTGAATCATCTATCTCCACTACTCACATATCTACTACCAGTCCCTTAGAGGGTATTTTTCAACACCTCACTCTGGGGGAGTAACACCTATACAACATTGACACATTCCTCACTCTACTAGAGTATGGAAACCTGCGTCAAAACCCTCATTATGACCACCACATAGGTGAGGTTTTCCCTTATGGTCCTCCCCACCTTCGTACTAACCTAACGTATGGGGGACTTGACACTGCCACCTATTAACCTGAACCTTCATCTAAAACATGACCATTTTCATCTGATCTCCAATTCCTTACAAAGGTTACAATCACCCTCTTATTTACCTTATGATTTCTACTCCATTGGAAATGTTGCACTTGACCCACATGACCTTTTGTATAAGTAGTTTTCAGACTATCTTTCCCTTTCCATTCTACCTTCTGATCTCACCCATAATGGACAACATGGTTTTCTCAAATGTGTCTCTCGTTATGTCATCATGGGTGGTATACTTTATAAGCATTGACTTTGATGGGATTCTCTTATAATACCTTACAAGTTTTGAAATTCCTTACAGCATCAAGGAAGTTCACGACGGAATTTGTGGAGACCACTTTATTGGTTTAGCTATCGCTAAATGCATTTTTCACCTTGGCTATTATTGGCCAACCCTAAACCATGATTGTTGTGACTATGTCAAACCTTGTGTGAAATTCCATAAACATGCTAATCTTCATCACACACCTATTCATTCCTTATAGGTCGCATGAGACATTTGGCCTTTCTCTCAATGGGGCTTTGATCTTATCGGAGAGATCAATCCCCATTCTTCACAACGCCATCAATGGATTATAACCACTACTAAATATTACACTAAATGGGTAGAAGCCATCCCCCTCATTTCTAAAAAAGTTGAGAAAATATGTGAATTCATCAATCATCACATCATTTGTTACTTTTTCATCCCTCACTATCTCATCACTGATAACAGAAAGTAATTCAAAAACAAAACCCTACATAAGCTATGTGATGCTTTTGGCATTCAACTAAGTTTCTCATCACCTTATTACCCACAAACCAATGGCCAAGCAGAATCAACCAATAAAACCTTGAACAAAATTCTTATGAAAGTAGTTAACGATACTGGGAAGGATTGGCATACACACATCCCCTTCACCTTGTGGGATTACCACACTAGTATTCACACTTCAACTGACACCACACCTTTTTCTATGGTCTGTGGTACAGAGGTTTTCTTTCCTCTCTAATTCCATATTCCATCCCTCTACATCTCACTACAAGACATGCTCAACGACGATGACTTTCGCCAGGATCATTTGGTTTAACTTGAGTTATTAGATGAACATCATCTCAATACTCTTGACCATCTCCAAATCTACCAAAAATGTATCAAACATGCCTATGAAAAATGTGTCCATGAATGAACGTTTCAGGTCGGTGACCTCATTTTGAAGGAAAATCAACACGTAACCAAAGAAGAGAAAAATAAATGGGGTAAATTTTCTCCTAATTAGATTGGACCTAATATCGTTAACCATGCCTATGGATCAGGTGCTTATCATTTGTCTTCACTCAAAGATAAACCTAAACCTGAGCCCCTCAATAGCCTTGTATCTTCGACCATTTTATTGTTGACATCAACTCCTATATCAATTTATGTTAATTGACTTCTCGTCACTTGAGCATTGTTCACCTTCCATAGTACCCATTTTTGAGGATCAATGACTAAACATGAATCATGTGATTACCCATCACCTTTCATCCTTATCTTCAATATGAATACTGCGAATCTACTCACAACATGATTCTCATGGATACTTTTCATCTTTTAAAATATGGAATCCCATGGTCACTCATCGCTCAAAACCACCTCTTTCATAGTTAAATTTTGTGTGTTATGGTTTTAACTTCTAAACAAGAACCTAATCTTCCTCTATAGTATTTTCCATGACTTAAAAAAGTCCAAAAACAAAATGGGACTCAACTCATTGAGTCAAACTTCCAGCAAAAAGATGACTCCCTCAAAAGGGACATCTCTTCTCTCTACCTCACCGTTATAAGTAGACTGCTCCCTTGAAGGAAAACTATATAAAGTCATTGCAAAAATATAATAAAATGTTCAGAATCTTCCTACATTGATCAGCTTCATGAAGACCTCAAGGATCTAATATACTCATCCCATATAGACTTCCCACATTGATCAGTCTATTAAAAAAACCAAATGAATAACATGATAATTTTTTTGTCATGGACTTGCCTATTTTTGATCTTGGGTTTCTTGCTAGTTAAACATACTGTCGTACACTAAGTTACACTAAACCACCCACTTTCACCTCATTTCCTTTTCACCCTAATTTTCTCTTTGCTTAAGGGACTCACCGCAACTACAACATTTCATGATCATGTGACTTTCTTCACCCTTAGAATAGTCCATTATGCAACACCTTTAGGGTCTTATGTTCATAAGCCCATATGGGGTATGGTAGACTCATTAGGGTTCTTATCAAGTAAGTGGCTCTTTTACCACCTCTTACCACTCACCTTTCTCATTACTTATTGATTATCCTATACATGACCAGACCATAGACACCTACATGTTCACCGCCTAACCATGCCTTTCACCTAAGACTCAATCATGCCTATGACCTACATGCAATCATGCCTAAAATCTACCAACCCATTCCTCTAATTCATCATATTATTCCCTAGCTTATGGGAGAACTACATCAGCCTAAGGCTCCTTTTTACCGAGGCTATGTAGGAAACACTCCTAGGGCATGAGGCCCTTGGAGGTTAGCTCAGTCACTCTTTATCATAACCTATTTTCACCCATTTTACCATTCGTATTCTATCTTTATTTTAATTTTATACAACACTTGGAAATTGATACAAACATACATATCTACCATGATTCACATCAAAAAAATAGCCAATCAATCATTTCACATTTCCATAATATCAAAGGTTTGGGAAATGTACACCATAACATACATATAACTCATCATTTATTTCCCATGTTACCAATAACTTGGACATTTTATCAAAATTAAAAATAAGAATCCACCATGCCTAAATGACCTAAATCCACCATGCCTAACTGACTTGACTCCATCATTCCTAACCGACCATACTCCACTGTGCCTAACTGACCTAAATCCACCATGACTAACCAACCTGACTCCATCATGCCTAAATGACCTGACTCCACCATGCCTAACTAACCTAACTCAAACATACCTCAGTGACGTGACTCCATCATTCCTAAACCAACCTAACTCAACCATGCATATGACCTAACTCAAACATGCCTATGACCTGACTCCACCATGCCTAAAACACCTAGTTTTCATCCATATACAACTAACAATTAGATTTTTCAACACAAGTAGATCATCCACAATCATTGATATCCTTATAAAAGTCTATGTATCCATCCAATAAACACTGATACAAAATAATATCACTATCTCAAAACTCTTATATATAGCCTCACCATCTTCGGCACGCAGGCCGGTATATTATCAAAAATCTAAAAAATCTCGTATATAACCTCACCATCTTTAGCACGTAGGCCAGTATATGATAAAAAATATCAAAACTCTCATATACAACCTCACTATCTTCAGCACACAGGCCGGTATCTATAAAAAATCATAATCAAAATACCGACATCAATCATCATCCCCTCTGATATCCAGATCCATCTCACCTGTCTCCTCTTCTCCAGTCTGGTGCCCTATCAACATCTCTCCACCTACCATAGGTATAAGTATCACCCCCACTGAATTTGTAGCTGGATTAGGCCTCTGTGAACTAGTGGCCTCACCTTGACCTTGTTTATGGGCTCGCCAGCCCCATGTACGCTCTACACTATGTGTCCAAGACATCATCCTCTCACTTGAGGCCTATTGTACCCTTTGCTCTACATAGGAGGGGAAATCTCTCACGACTGCATTCAAATGATCCTGATAATAGTGTGCCTTGTTCAGTGCATCCCTAATCCATGCCATTGATATAGTCTATGGAGGCGGCATGGGTCTCATTGCCACCTATGTATTAAGACCTATTGCTACTAGCCTCAGTCCCTGTAAATCCTTTCCCTAGCCCTGTACAGGTACATGAACCACCACGTGTCCCTAGGTAGTAGCCAACTACCCCTATAATGTAGTCACCTGGCCCTGTAAGGTGGCTACCTATGCCTTTGATGCTACTAGATGGCTCTGCAAACCTATGACCTATGCCTCCAGAGCTGAAATCTATGCTTTATCCTATCTTGGCCCCTGTGCATGTACCTATGCTAGTCATCCCTGTAAAATAGTCACCTACCCTGTTAAGGTAACTACATGTTCATGTGTAGTGGCCAACTACAATCCCAATGTTATTACTTGTCCTTGTAGTGCATCTCTTTACACTATCACTATAGCCAAATCTAGATGCCCCGGCCATGGAGGTGTGGCTATAACTCTACATCCCAACACCATATGTACCCATCAGTAGGGTGAGGTAGATGTGCCTAGCCTACTAGATTTATAGGGTGAGGTAGAGGTAAAGGCCTCTCCACATCCTCTCAGTGATACCATACAACAGGTGGGGAAAATCCTGGACTAGCCCAAACTCTCACTAGAATATATCCACTAGAATCAACTCATGCTCACCAGCACGCCTACCTTATATCCACTGCAATAACAGTAACACCCATAGCTCCCACCTCATACGCCTAAATGTAGGGTAGCCCACGAACAACTGCCATATGATATCCATCACATAAAGCCCCTCCAACCTCTACCTATAGTACATGACATCGTGAGTCACCTCCTCACCTCGTCGGTGATCCCCAGCTACCACCCAACTCCTGTAACCTACTCTCTATCCACTTCTATGCCAATCTACTATTGGTAATCCTCATAGCCACGCTATCAAAATGTGCTCATATGCCCAAATATGCAACATGAATGTACAACATAGGCTGTCATGGAACATCCTCTGGTAACCCCAGAGCTCTCTATAAAACTACACCAAATAGGAAGGTGCCCAAGAAAAGGGAACCCAATCCTCCACCATCTCCCACAAAACCCCATCAAACCTTAGGGAAACCGGCCACCCTCTGAATCAAGTAGAGCATAACACCCTACTGAAACCATCATCAGTACTACCAATCACATCTACTCTGGGTGTGCTGCGTACATCTCCCTGTATACAAGGCTAACGTTGTGCTCATTCAACTTAGTCACCATCTCCTTGAACACTGTGATCATTTCCTCTAAGGCCACATCAGTCGACAATGTATATAATGACTCACCAAAAATTAGAAATCATAATATCTGGTAGACATCCTCCAACGTGATCATCATCTTGCCGGTAGGTAAGCGGAAAGTGTTGGTAGCGGAATCCAATCTATCGATGAGTGTGACCATGAGACTATGATCTCGTCAGATCCACCTATACCACTTGATGCCAACTAGGCCAACCACTCAAATGCACCCTCACTCCTCTGCGGTAACACAAGGTCGTATCTCCCCCAAAAGTGGTGGGAAGCTATCCCACATTGTCAGTTGATGTCGTGCCTACACCCATATAACTCAACCATGTAAAAAATGTAACACACCAATCTATTTCATTCCTACTTCCCTGACCTATCATCTACCTTGCGCCTGTTTACCCCAACCCCATACTACTTTAACTGGGACATCACTTACCTACTTTAACCCTTTCCTCCTTCCTCTCCTCTAGTCCCTCTTATACCCCCTTTTTCTACCCATTCCTATTTCCACCCAATATTTCCCCTCCCACCCTAGCCTCACCCTATTTATGTTGGCTGGTATCAGCCAACACCATCTCATCCATGTCCACTCACTTCATCCACTAATCCATGTCAAAAACTTCACCCTCCTCACAAGTCATTTTCCACCACATCAAATGCACAAATGAATAACATTTCACCTGGATTTTTAATTTTTACCCCATCCTTGACCTAAATGATGTTGTTTTAACTTGACAGACATCAATCATTTTCCCTAGTCAACCATGGTTGGTTTCCCTAGACCGGCATCAGTTTTTCATAACCGGTGTCAGATATCATTTTTGGACCCCCTCGCTCCACATTACACCACATCTACTTACCCAAAACATTTTCCCACCTAACACAAAGTTGACCCTGATCCTACACCTCACCCCCATGGCCTTATTCCTATATCTCCTTTATTGTATCTTAGGAGTGGTTATCTTCCCTATATCTTGGCCTTACCCGTGCCATGACCTATTTTCCTGAACCTAACCTACATGGTGTGACCATTGATCTTATGCACTCACTATACCTTGCAATTCTTTTGCCTATGTTGTTTTATCCCACCAACCATACCTTTCCTATTGTCGTGCCATTTATTCCGACCAAACCTTTGGTATACCAAAACATACCTAAACATTCCTGCACCTAACCTAAGTTGTGTTTCTAGACCATATCTTATACCTTGAATACCTGAATCAATTCACCCTTGTTTGGATAAACCTCTCGACCTTGGATGATGTAGAGTTTGCAAGCTCTTTAACCTGGTACCATGTTGTAATCTATATGTGTGTGTGTGTTTAATTTCCATTACCCATAACCAAATTTTGACATTGGCCCACTACACATTGCCTGAGTTGACCATCACCCTATCCCATAGTACTCATACCCTTCCCCACCTATCTTCACCAACTACACCTTTATCAAACCACTCACCAATTCTATCTTACACCTCATCAATTCCTGGTTTGAGGGGAATTACCTTCACCCACACATGGGGCAATCAATTCCTAGTTTTTTTAGTGTATCTTACCAATACAAGCTACGTAATAAAAGGGGAAAAATGTAGACACAAAAATTAGGTCACACTCCCCTTAGTCCCTTTTTGAATAACCAACTTAAACATATTCACCTAACCTTGACCCCCTACCCCACATTAATATTAAATTAATTATTTACAATTAAATTAATTCTCATCCTCACTTCATTCATTATTTAAATACCTTCATTAAAACTAATTTCCACCTCACCTAGACACGTCACACCACCACCTCACCTAGACACCTCACCAAAAACCTATTTTTATTACATTTCTCCTTTACTAGGACTCAACATTCACTCACCATAACTAACCACATTCACACTCATTAAAACGTAACGTTCCATTTTGATTCGTAAGAATAGAATGAGTTAGCCCAAAAGGATTGCCAAGATCTAGAATTTTTAGTAAACCTAGGATTTCCCACTGTAATCGACACCGGTCAACCCTAAACTGACATCGGTGACCCTAAACCACCGTCGGTTACCTTATACTCATTTTGGCTACCTTGTTTGAGAGGTTGGCCACATTCTCAAGTTTTGGAATGAAGGAGCCACACCCAACACCAAGACTGATCAGAAGATATTTGCATTCACAACACCATTCTAGGAAGCACTGCCATAACACTAAGCACCATCCCATAAATCGACCATCACCAGCATCTCCAACCACCTCTCCACCACTACAAGCATTTAGAACCCTTCTGAACTCCAATTAAGTTGGTTCCTCCTCTGTCACTTGCAGTTGTATTCTCTATTTTCCTTTATCTATTCATTGTTCTTACTTAGATCTATCCCTCATTTTTCTCCCTATCAACCACCCCCTCACACCCCACCTAAACTTCACAAAAACCTATCCCAAAACCACATCCCTCCCATAGACCTCACAAACACCCTCCAAACTCTTTGTGCAATCACATAGAGGACCCAAACATCATTCTTCAAAAACTTCCATTTCCCCATAGTCACCGACATTAGTTAATCCTAACCATGGTCAGTCCTTCCTATACCGACATCGGTCTCCTTAATCGATATCAGTCACTGTGACTGTAAACCCAACCTAACAACTCAACCCTTGGCTTACCCCAAACCTCACTCACAATATTACCACACCTATTTTAGACTTGTCACCTCACCCTCCCCCACAAAGACCTTTGTAACTCTCTGTTCTAAGAAAGAAGAAAACCTAAACACCCTCCACTGTTACTGATATCGGTCATCCTAAACCGGTATCGGTCATACCTAAACCGACATCAGTCACTCTAACCGGTGTTAGTCTTTGTGTCTATTAATACTTTTCCAGACTAGCAACCTAATTACCTCACCCAAAACAACCAAAAATCTCACCCAACCTTACCAAGACTCTATTTGTGACTTGCAGACCACTTGCGCTACGCGCAACCTAACCCAAAACCTTTACCTAGATAGTATTTTAGTATTTAATCATATCAATGCTGATAGTAATCTGAGGCACCTAAATCAGAATGCTAACACTAAATTATTTTATTTACATGTTTAGTTTATTTTATATTGATTTATAAACAGTGGATTGATGACCTTCTAGGAATTATCACACTTCCCGGATCTAGCATATGCTAGGGAGTCCACTACCATAGAATATTTAAATCTCTTTAGTAGTCTTGTTTTGTATTTTAGGTAGTTCCACCTAGCCAAAGGTAAGCTCTCATAGTTAGCATTGGATCAAGAATTTAGAACACGTGTAATAACCTTTAAACCAACCATCACAACAGGTATTCCTCCTTGTCCCATACCCTTACCTGTTTTGTCTAAATCCTTAAATAAAATGGTGAAACACCTAGCTTCAATGTCTATTTCTCACCCAATGTTCCAAAATTTATTAACTTAATAGAAACATATATGCACTTAGTCTAATTTGAATGGATGCCCTAGTTTGAATTTTAATAACACCTCATGAAATTATTGATAGCTATAGTAGAACTATGCACGTGCTAGATATTGCATGTTTTAATGTTTTCTCTCACCAGTCCATAAATATTTTCAATGAATTTTATTTTGGACTCCACCAGCTTTGATACAAAATATTATATTTGGTCCATACTGTAAAAAACTAGAAAACATAAAAAAACATATAATTTAATTCGTATGGGACATCTTATTCTTAATTGACAAGTTACATTTATAGATCAATTAATTCCTACACTAGTGGAGTCAAACATGATCTTCAATCCCTACATAATCTCAGCTCATCTCTTAATATCTCTCTAACATCCCTTTATTCTTTCACGCAAATCTATTTATGTGATTTATTATCACAACTCACCAATATAATTAAACTATTACAACATTATATGAGTTTTTATATCACAACTCATATATTAAAAATACACACATAATTAATGTCCACAATAACATATAAATTTCCTAACATTCACCCCCTTAGTTTGAACATGGGGAAAAGTGGAACTGAAACAATAATCATATGTCATCGCATACTTTTAGGTCTGCATACTACTGTCTGAATCTTATTTTCTAGATCTTGCTGCACATGACCACTACTATGAAAAGAACTATGAATGTATTAAATATTTCACTGGAATATCATATTCATAAAGAAGTATGACAGTGAGAGGATATCTACAGTTAAAGGATTTATGTAGTTAGATTCCCTCCTATACAACCATTTAACTATTCTACACCTTCCATGCCATATCAAAACATGTTCAAGAGTTTACATTAGGATTTATCTCACACAAATAGGAACAATCCTTTTTTCTTATTCTACATATCAAAGCAAACACACTACTGAAAATGAAGTCACCATAGAAAAACGTGACCCCATCATTGGTGATTGACAAGAGGTTTTGATCACCTCCTTCCTCTGTTATCTCTGACCTCCATCTAATTTTTATTTAGTTACTCAAAAAATTTGAATCTGAAGCTCAATATTTGTTACAAATCAAACGTCGGGTTCTACCAAAAATGCGTTCATAATAAAAAAAAATTAGTTTTACAATATTTTGACTCTAAAACATGATGACAACTAATGACACAAAGACTCTTTTAACAAAAAATAAATATACTAATTAACTCACATTGACACACTTAATTAATAAGACAAATTTATACATGACACTATAACAAATAAACACTTGATCAATTAAAAAATGGGCTTAATAATAATAAACCCAATTAAACAAAATTTTAATGACTTAAAATCTTAACTTTTGTCATCATCACTATAACTTAAAAATAAAAATTAACCTAAACCATATACTTTAAAGTATTACCAAGTAAAGTTACCTTTATAAATTTCAATTTTGATTACTAAAACAATAAAGACAAAAAAATAAAATGACATTAAAATAATCAAAATCCTCTCATGTTTTTTTTATTAGTGGTAAAAGGAGGGTTAAGGGGACCCTACCCTGTACATCAAGGAAGCTCCATGAGAGAAGATAAATCCAATTATAATAACATCAAAAAACCATAGTATAAAAGTTCTTAGTAATAAGAGCACTTAGGAGCTCATATAGTGATACTAATAGCAACAAAAAACCATAGTGAAACTAACAACATCGAAGGTACTAACAACCATAGACAGAGGTTATACAGAAATAGATCACCCTACACCAAAGTCATTTGTAATATTTTTCAATCCCCTCCAGCACCTTAGCCCGTTCTTTTGCAATAGCATCGATACTAACAAACAAAGAGCCCAGGTCTAAACCATCCGGGGTCGCCTTCTATTTCCTTCCTTGACTATCCATAGTGTAATAAATATTGGCAAGCTGCCCCAGAGTTTGAAGGTATTTTAAGGTCGACTTATCAGTCATGATGCTCCATTCCATATAGCTATTGAGGATAGCTTTTACCTGATCCATTTCCCTAGTTATGGCCCCAAAGCTAGCCTTTAGGATCTCAATCTCACTACCCTTCCCATTGCTAATTGCTTCCTACACCTGATCCTTCATCTTGTGCCAATCATTAAAAAGAAACTAGACCAAGATCTTAGTGAGCCGCATGTCCCCCTTGAGCTCATCGATATCAACCACCATCCTAGCCAAGTGATTGTCCCCTTTGATCTCATGTTCTATTTTAAATACTAACTAAACCTTATTTTTTAAAATGATTTGGACTTTCATTATCAAGATTTAATGATTAAAACATGACTTTGGAAGTAATCTAAATGGATCGATAAAAAAATAATAATCAAGAACTATAAACGTATTACACTCAAATAGAAACATAGATAAAAAAATCATTGTTCTTGGTAGAAACTTTTCACAAATCCAATACAAGTTTTAATGCATATTTTATAGACTTCAACTTATACAACATGTAATGTAATTAGAAATTTCCACATTCATGAATGGTCCAAAATATGTGAGAGGTCTACATGATACTCAATGTTAGTAATGTAGTTTTGGGGTGTTGAGATGAGACACCTTTTCACGCTATGTGTGGACCACAAGTGAATTTGTCACAAAATACAATGAAACTTTCCAAATGAAATGATGGAGCATATCATGTGAGAATGGAGGGTCATTCTGTGTCATAAATATTTGAATTCTTGAATCAATTACCACAATTCTTGAAAAATGTAGATATTTCAAATGATCCTAGCTTCAATGTCTATTTCTCACCCAGTGTTCCAAAATTTATTAACTTAATAGAAATATATCCACAATCAGTCTAATTTGAATGAATGCATTAGTTTGAATGCCAATAACACCTCATGATATAATTGATAGCTATAGTAGAACTATGCACATGATAGATATTGCATGTTTTTATGTGTTCTCTCACCAGTCTATACATATTTTCATTGAATTTTATTTTGGACTCCTCTATCTTTGATGCCAAATATTATATTTGGTCCATATTATAAAAAAATAAAAAACATAAAAAACATAAAATTTAATTCATACGGGACATCTTATTCTTAAATTATGAGTTACATATATAGACCAATTAACTCCTACAATTGTGGATTCAAACATTATCTTCAATCCCTATATAATCTCAAATCATCTCCTAATATCTCTCTTACATCCCTTTATTCTCTCACACAACTCTATCTACATGAGTTTTTATCACAACTCACCAATATAATTAAACTATTACAACATTATATGAGTTGTTTGTATCAAAACTCATATATTACAGATACACACATAATTTATGTTCATAATAACATATAAATTTCCTAATAGTTGTGGGGTTATATGATTGATTCAATTGAATTTTGAATGGATATTTTCATCATAATAGAGTTCATTAGGTTGTTTGGCACTGTAATAGTAAGTTACAGGTATGTGGAATCCTTTTGAGGTAGATGGGGCTAGTAGTGATCCTCAATTAGGTATTTTATGGGTCTAGAAGGCCTGGTAAAGAAAATAATGAATGTTTGTAAGTTCATTGACTGGGGGAGTAATTTATATGATTAATGAAGTCATAATATAATGTAAAAGAGGCTATAACTATTAATTAGGTGTTTCAGGATGGTGAAGTGATGCATGATTCTTCTCTAGTGCATATGCTTGAGGTAAGTGATCATGTTTGTGTGTTTTTAGTTAGAATGAGATGGTATGAACCCAGGGGGAGAAATAAATAGGTCTTTTTTTATATATGGGCTTCTATGGATGGCAAAAGTTGAACTAGTTTTCTCTAAAGATGTTTTTTAGGGAACTCAACCCTAAAAGTTGTTAGCAGCCAGTGTATGATATAAATAAGTATCTTGATGATGTTTCTCAGCTGAGATAGGTCCAAAAAGGTGCTAGAAATGATGTTTCATACTCATAATTCTCATTGGTAGGTGTGAGTTCTTTGATAAACATCTTTCTAGGGGGAGCTATTGTGCGTCCATGATGAAAAGAATAAAAAAACAAAGATTAGTTAAGGAAAATAGGTCTGTGTAATAATATAATGATTTTGGTTGATGTTTCTAACCAATAGGTTCTTCAAAAAATTTGAAAAAAGATGAATAATGTATGCTTAGGTATGTACTTTTTCATTAATGTAAAAAATGGGAGAAGAACTAGGTTGTTTTCCATCAATGACAAATGTAGATATTGTTGGCACCAGTGAGTTAGATTGTTGTCAAGTATGTAAAATATTATTGATGATATAGGAGTGCTAAAACATGCTTGTTGTGATGATGACATGGTCAATCAAGGTGTGTCATGGTTACAAGATTGGACAAAGTGAGAATGGCTTGGCCTAGTAGGCCTAATCGTGAGGCCTAGTTAGCAAGATGAGTTTGAATGATGAAATGAAGACATAAGGTGGATTGAGGATCATGATAGAATTTGGAGAGTTTCTATAGGCACTCATATGAGTATTAAAGTGTAGGTACAGGTTGTGGACACTATTATAGGTGCTCATCTAGTCCCAGTCTAAGTGCTTAGAGGAATAATAAGGCATGGTCATTAGTTGTAGAGCTATGTGAGATCATGATGGCATTTAGAGGTGTGAGACATGTTGTCTCAAGTGTGTTACGTCATTTTTGAAGAAGAGGTATGGTGTTTTCCTACTTAGTCTAGATCTAAACTAGACATAATCTTAGTGATTAAAGGCCTATTGATGTATTATAGTCACTTATAGAAGTGTGTCAGATATTGGAAATAATCAAAAAGGTATGTCATATTATATTCAGCTTGTATAGGTATTGTGTAGTGGTTTAATTAATGGTTATTGTGTTAAAACACTTGGTTATGACCTAAACTAGGAAAAACACCAAGGCCTAGTCATGTAAGTCCTAGTGTTTGAGAATATGTAGACCTATTTATGACTAAGTGAGAATTATAAATGTTAGTAGAGAGTGTCATGGTACTATGGGAAAAAATTTAGGGTTTCATGATGAATATTTTTCTAGATATGATGTTTTTGGTCCTACCGAGTTCTATAAAGCATGTTTTCTATTTCGACATGAGAGAAATATACTTTGTTGACACATGTAATTTTTTTATGGTCCCCTAATACTTTCAAGGATATTGAAGCATGAAACTAATAATATCTCATAGTTGAAATGAGATCAGATGAGACTCTATCTTTTATGAATAATGCTTGATAACGTAAAAAACCATCTAAACACCCTAGTTTGTTAGCGATGGAATAAATATTGACAGTATGATCGCAAAATGGATTGGATCACCAAATTTGATGATTGAATGATGGATAGGACTCTCCTATATTTAATATAGTGGTGGTTTCAGGGCATGACACTTAGTGGAGCCCACTCAAAAGTCATTTTTTTCAAGGAAGAACGTTTTACTCTTAGGATTTTTAATTCCATTTGATTACATGCACATGTTAAAATATGTTGACTAGTTTTTTGGCCTAAAAGGGTAGTTTTGTAGTCATGGTGTGGAAGTGCTTCAGCACTTGAGTGTATGGTGATGAATTTTAATGGGATTTGAGGTTTTATATGCATCTAATGTGATGTTTTAGATGCATATTTGGAGCTTTGGAAGTAATATGAGGTAGCGTGAAGAAGGTACCAAGTTGACCTAATTTCACCAATGTAAGACAACATGGGTTTGATATGAATATTAGTATGAAATACCAACATCTTAGCTTAGTTGATGATAGATATAAATTTTAGAGTGAACATGGATTAAATTTTATTCTATTGAATTCATTTATAAAGATTTAAAGTGTCAAAAATGGTGCAATAAGGTCTCATTTCAAAAACTGGTTCCTAGGAAGTTCAATTTGCTGAAGAAGAGAAGTGGTTCTATTTGATTTGTTAGTTGTTTCATGAAGTCTAACTTTCTTAAAGGTTGTATATATATCATTGTATTTCCAATAAGTTGTTACATGGAATATTTGAGTTGTTTTGGTGTGATCTTGGAATTTATTATTGAATACTAGTTCTTGGAGGTTCATGATTTGAGTAGGAAACAGTCCTACTTAAGAGTGATATGAAGAAAATGGATGAAGCAGAGTTCCCTGAGTTGATGAAGGAAGTTGATATTTTGTTTTTAAAATGTGTGTAACATTTGGAGGAATGACATATCCTGAGTTAGTGCTTGGATTCCATGGTGTGCTTGATGATGTTGTTTTTGGTCTTCTTGGGCTAGTGAGATCTTGTTGGATGTCTCAATGCATTTCCCACCCATATGGGTTTTGCAAGGTGATTTATATGAGTGTGTATATTATTTTTTAGATTGTATTACTGACCTCTAATGGTCATGTCCAACCTTGTTATGTTTTTATGATGAGACATGTATTAAAGTGCACGTAATTGTTCATTTTGAACTAGGTGTGAGTGTGAAATGTATATGAGGTCATCAAGACAGATCTGAGACAGTGTGTTAATTTCTGAGTGTTTAAGAGATATTGAGTAAGGGAAATTTTCCAAATCAGCCCATGAAATAGAAATATTGAGTGAAGTGGGAGAAGGTGAATTTGAAGAGGGTTTTGAGGTATATGAGCTCAATTTTTTTATCACTATTAGTTGTGTGAGAAACATATCATGAGTGATCATCCATTTAAAGGTGGTAGATTTAGTGATTCATCACATTAGGGGATTTTATTCTCCTTACAGGTTTGGTGCCTTTCTAAATATGGGTTGGTGATTTTTATGGTGTTGGTACCTCACTAAACAAATCTTGTATGATGTGTGATATTCATACAAGTATTTTGGTTTGTGTAATATAATCACAAGTTTTAATGGGTTTTCTTCCCCTTGATGGTTTCACACTTACATCTTGTGTTCTTGTGTACTTTATCATGGTTAGACTCTTGTGAATGGTTTTTATATGTTATTAAGATCACATTAATGCATGATTGAAGAGTAAATTGTTTATGCAAGTTAAATTAAATTAGCTAAATATTTTAAAGGAATAATTCACCCCCTTCCATCTCAGTCCATTGTTCTTCCAACACAAACACCCCAAAAAACATACCAATGCTGGAATAAAAATGAAATTATTACATTTTGGAAAAGGTACAAATGAGCATTTATTCATTTTAGATTAATATTAGAGGAGTAAAAACATCATAGATCCAAAGATCAAGTTGTATAAATTCATAGAAACCTTGAGAGATGATACTTTAAAATGGTACATGAATATTATTACATAACACATTAAATCTTGGGATGAGGTATAAAAAGAGTTTACATCTAATTTCCATTATCTTGAATCCCCAATAGTGAGTGTAAGTAAGATGAGGGATCTGGCCGTAAACAATCAAATTTGGTAATTTTACACTTTGGGAACCTTGATTTGACTACACACCCTTGCTATGACAAATAATTCTTATTTTCCTCTTAGCACTTCATGAGGTCTATTTTTGAACTTGTTCATCCTTGAACATTACCATGTCAAGACATCCTGAGAATTTAGTACACAAAATATGTAATAAAACATCAACACATCAACTCCAAACATCATTTTGCGTATTCCGTTCCAATCAACTTTTTGTCTTATTATATGGTCTTGATCTATCTAGATATCACATTCTAGGTGGATATCGATGTGTGGACTAACATCAGTGTTGTAAGAGATTTAACTTAACCCTTGTAATGTTTGTTTTGTAGGACTTTTCATCCATGGACAGGGTTTTAGATGATGATCAATTTACACATAGATCTTGGTTGCATGTGTGACAATTATGGTTTGAAAATGAAAAATAAATTCAATAAAGTGAACAACCCAAAGAGTTTTAGGAGATATCTCGGAGTAGTTACAAGATCATACATAAGGTATTGGACTATACTATACAACCCTGACTATGTTTTATGGTCCTAACCCAGGTAGGTTTCCAGTTCTAGTTTATTTTGTGAGGGTTTATTATTTAACAAAATTAAAATCTAGCTAATGAAACTACTTATTAGATAAAAAAATAGTATTCAAGCAAGATCTATCTATAGAAATACAAACAAGAGTGATAGATAGAATTTTTAGAATGAATCAACTTTCCTCTGTAGGTCTAAACTAATGTTGGGATGGTAACATATCTGAAAAGGATAAATATGGGTTGTGTAAGCTCTGATTCAAAAATTTTAAAATGAAAATATCAGGGACAAAAGTACCTAGGAGAAGACACAACCACCTAGGAACTAATGTCTATTTTGGATACTGATGTCTACAAGGTAGTTTTGATCCTAGTTATACCTATGTCACTATCATGTTGGGTTCAATATACTTCCGCTTTATCACACTTGTACCTAAAAAACAAACCCTAACTACTTGCACATGATTCAAGTGCACATAAGACTAGATAAAAATAAATATGAGAGAGTCATACTAACCCTGGTGGTTACCCTGATGTGATCTTGTTGTTGAATGTTTCGCTACATTTCAGAACCAATGTAGTTTTGGTGTCTTTGATTGGAATAGTGTCCCTTAAGCTATGTTTCCCTAGTGTCAGTTGCACAAATAAGTAGCAGGCTAAAACTAATTTGTCCCAATGAAAAATGTGTGGTATATAATTTAAAATAACTCCCCCTATGTAGTAAATAATGCAGTCCTTTGGTGATGTAGGAGATTGGAAATATTTATCTCCTTTTGGTATTAAGATCCTCTTGAAATAATTTCCCCCCTAATGAGGTTAATTAAAACATGTATATATATGATTCCTTCACTTAAGTTTTTTCATTAACAAGTGAAAGGCCAACCCAAGGTAGTAAATAAAAACATGAAAAATATAACCTCCAAAAAAATCATGAAAAAGGAGGAGGACAAAAGTTCCTAGAGGGGAAAACAACGCCCAGACACTCCTGTCCCTAATGAGTGGTTTTGTATAGGGTGCTAAAAGGGTAAAATAGTGGAATCAGAAGTAAGTAGGATTTTGGCTAGTATGAAAAACTATAAGGTGTAGTCCAAAAATACTAAGTGATAAAGATAAAGAGGATAAAATTAATGTTAAATTAAAATAATTTTTGTTAATGTAAAGTTATCTTATTTTGGATCATGCATATAAATGAAATATTCAAAGGTTATATGTGTATAGTAAGTGCATGTTTTAGCAACTACATTTTTTCCCACTTTATTTTGGTGAAAAAGGATTCAATAACATAAAGTAAAAAAAAAAAGGGTACCCTAGGGATTCAAAACAAGATTATGACCAATAGTGTGTTGAATGAGTGTTATAGCATGCTAAATGTGTATCATGGAATTCTACAAGAATGGAAGGATAATGTTATCAGGGGTGAAAGCTACATGCATGGAGTGATAATGATGTGTGTATTTATTTCATTGTAATATCATCTTTGTCAAAGTGTGTTTTATATTTTCTTCACATTTTCTTGTGTGATTTTCCTTCATTGGGATAGGATAGGAGCTCTAAAATAAAATGAGTGTATTCAATTCTCTAGGTAAATGCAATTGAAATTTAACTTGAAAATACGTAAAATTGGAAATGAGTATTGACAAATCTAAACCAAAGGGTTAGAGTACACCTGAAATGTTGAAAGAGAAAGAGGAAGAAATTTGTTCCTATTTGTACACTTTTTATTTAGGAGCTGATTGGAATAATATGAAGGATTTTTGTGTCCTGTCGTCAAACTAGGGATTTGAGTGCCCCAATGCTAAAATTTAGATTTAATATTCTTCCTTATATTAAGGTAAATTGTATTGGGTGAGTTCATAGGCTTTTCCCTCTAATCAGTAATGCTTCCTCATGGATAAGTACTATAGTAGATGATCACAAACCTGATTTGTAACTTACCTTGGGTAACACATTATTCCAGGCGTATTGTTTTCCTACATATGCCCTAGGTTCTGTTGCCTTACTTGATTCCTAATTTGGTTTTTGATTAAGTAATTAGTTCCTTATTTATTTCATGTTACTAATTGATTCCAATATGAAGATGACTAACTATGTAATGAAATTATTTGTATAACTCTGAATATCAGCAGTAATATAACACTAAAGAACAAAACATTATAGATAAATGATCACAATATACAAGTAGAATATATTAGCCACTTCAAGGGGGAAACATCCAAACCATACAATAAGACTCAAATGCTCAATATGATGATTAAATAATCCTCACTACCACCTATATATACTAATCCTATGCTATGGCCAACACCAAGGCCGACCTACTAAGCATATGAAATCATAAATGGATAACTTATGATAAGAAGAGATATTATGCAAGCTACAAGTTGAAACTACATATCCAATACAAGCTATAGGACTAAGGGCATAACACGATCCTCCCCTTCAAAGAAATATGGTTCCTAATGTTAGGAAGCCTTGGATGTTGCTACAAAAATTCTTCATCCTCCCATGTTGCATCCTCAATATTTATATTCTTCCACTTGATTAGATACTCAGTAGTGACTCTGGTCCTCAATATTTTGGTGTGTGTCTAGAGAATACCTTCAGGTTCTAAGATGACCATTCCTTTCTCATCCAGTTCAGGAAGCATTGACTGGGTAGAAATGTGCTTCCCAATAAATTTCTTCAAGTAAGAAACATGGAAGATTAGATGTATTTTACTTCCTAGAGGGATATCCATCTTAGATACTAAACTACTAATTTTATGTAACACTCGGTAAGGAACATAGTATTTAGGTGTAGGCTTATTATATTTCTTCTTTTGTTGTAAAGATAACTGCTTATATGGTTACAACTGAACAAAAACAAAGTCATCCTCTTCAAAGTGTCACTCACTACGATGTTGATCAACATGCTACTTCATCTAGTTTTCTAGTCTTTCCAAATTCTCTCTAAGACTAGAGAGTACCTTGTGTTGGTGCTGAATTTGATCTCTAATTTCTCTCACCTTAGGTTTGACCTTCAAGCTAGAGATGACTGATGTAGGATGGTACCTATAAACTATACCCTTCCATATAAATTATTTAGATATGGGTTATTACATCTTTATGTCATTCTTCCCTTGCTTTATCTACTCAATCTGACTTTAGTATAGAGATGGCACATAACATTTTTTCTATGGACTCATCCCTCCTAGATAGATCATCAATGACCACATTTTCCATCCTGTTCTTATAAATAATCTCAAATTCATAACCTAACATCTTTGTGACCTATTCTTGTTGGTCTTTAGAAGATATTCATTTCTCTAAGAAGTATTTGAAACTATCATGATTATTTTTTACCTTGAAGTGTTTACCCATCAAGTATGGTCTCCATTGTTTGATTGCATGTAATATTGCCATCAATTCCTTCTCATAGGTGGGCTTCAACATTTTTTTTCCTTTTATTTTTTGTCTTTCAAATGCTATGGTATGTCATTATTTTATGATTACTACCCCCATCCCATTTCTTGAAGCATCACATCCAACTATGAAGGTCTTGGAGAAATATGGGGTTGTCAATACTGGAGTGGTGCACATTGCAACCATTCATTTTTCAAATTCCTAAAAATCTTCCTCATTCCAATGAACAAAGTCTTTCTTCAATAAATTTGTGAGTGGTGTTGCTATACTACCATAATTTTTTACAAATATATGATAATACCCTATGAGACATAAGAAACCTCGTAAATTCTTGAGGGTTATTGGGATTGCACATTCCACCATTTCCTATATATTGCAAGAGTCCACCTTAACACCTTCATGAGAGACAATATAGCCCAAGTATCCCACTTCTTGTACCCCAAAAGAACACTTTGAAGGCTTGGAATATAGTTGATGTTTATCTAGGGCTTCCAATACTATATTAAAATGATGTAAATGTTTCTCCCAGGATTTGTTTTAGATGAGGATAACATCAAACAATACCAAGAAAAATCTCTATAGGAATGGTCTAAATATTGAATTCATCAAAGTATGTAATGTGGATGGTGCATTAGTAAGACCAAAAGGCATCACTAGAATTTCAAAATGCCCTTAATGAGTTTTGAAGGTTGTATTATGAATATATTATTTATTTAATCTGATTTGGTGATATCGAGAATGCAAATGTAGTTTTATAAATAAATTGCACCATGTAACTCATCTAACAAATCATCAATGACAGGAATAGGGAACTTATCTTTGATAGTGTACTTGTTAATTTCTTTGTAGTATGGACACATGTTGCTCCTTCCATCCTTATGGTGCATGATCACCATTGGAGAATAATAAGCACTATGAATATGATGAATAATACCCATTTCTAAAATTTCCTACATCATCTTCTTGATCTCACTCTTTTGCATATATGGGTATCTATAAGGCCTGATATTGGGGGGTTGGCTTCTTATAATTAACTAAATGTAATGATCATGATATCTTTTATGAGGTGATCCTATAGGATCCTCGAAGAAATATGCATGCTTATGAATAACCTTCTGAAGGTTAGTATGCCCTACTATTGTTGGTGGTTGCACTTACATGGAGAAGAATCATGCTATAAATCCTTTAACCCCCTTTTTAACAATCTTCAGCATTTGGTAATAACTAACCACCTAAGTATTTTTTTATTGTAGTCCTATAAGTTTAAACTATCTACCCTTATAATTAAAGTGCATGAACAATTTCTTGAAATTTAGCTCTATGGTGCCCAAAATTTTAAGCCATTGAATACCTAAGACAATATAAACTTTTCCCATGGGAATAAAAAGCATCATAGATTCCATTATGTAGTCAGCCATCAAAATTATAATTTTATGGAATTTACCTTAATATTACATTGTGCCACCATCTGCAATCATTACTTGAAATTCAGGTGCTGGGAGATGAAAAAATTTAGCCTTGCTGCCAAATTACGATTGATGAAATTATGTGTCCTCCCCGAATCAATCAATACTGTCACCTTTTACTTCTTAAGATAACACATGACCTGAAGGGTTTATCGAGTGCTAATACCTGATATAGCATGAAAGGAAATATTTTGCTAGTAATATTTTGAGTCTTCCTCTAATTTTTCCACTTCCTCGCTTGATGTTTCCTCATATTCTTCCTCATCATCGGTCCCTTCAATGTAAAACATTTTTTTCTCAGTACATTTATGACCTTTATTAGAATTTGGTCCTATTAGGTGTTGTCATTGATGCAAAACCACATAAATGAAAAATTAGATGATGTATTAGGATCATATGATGATGTATATGATGTTGACATATTGGTTCAGATGTGTTTATGGTGATGTAGTGAGATGTAATGAGGATTACTTACTCTTACAAGCCTATTCTGGTGCCTAGGTGATGTTACATGATGTTAGGATATTCTTGGATGATTGAGAAGAATTTTTTTCATGATGTATAGTAGTTTTTGAGGGTTCTTGGGCACTCACCATAGTGGCATGGTGCAGATACAGGTGATTCACTATGTTACATGTGCTTATCTAAAGTAGGAATGGTTGTTAAGAGGTGTGAGATTCAGTTTTGGATATATATAAGCTCATGGAATAATAAATTCAGGTACATCATGGTATATCAAGTATGCTTGGGTCATTTTCAAATTTTTTATGATGATTTATTGTATTCTTTCAGTTAACCCTAGCTTCTACATTGAGAATCCTTAAGGTGAAGTTATGCAAATGAGATAGGATGGAGAGATTGAGTTATGGTATTGACATTATGATAATTGGAGATGTTTTTTAAGATGTTTCCTAGTGATTTGAGAGAAAATTTAGGTTTCTAAGATGATAATTTCACAAGTTATGACAATTTAAGTGAGACAGGGTTAAGAACAAGTGAAAATCCAACTCGAATTTGATCTTTTGATGCTCACCCTAAAGTTTTTTATTTACATGGGACCTTTTGGATTTTAGGTATGTTTCTATGGTGAGTATTTAATTTTTCAAAAAAATAATCAGGTCATTTTATCATCAGGTTTTTATGAACAAATGTTAAGAAGGTAAAGTGGTCTAAAGCCCTAGTTAAACCCTAGCTAGGAGTAGTCCACAGAAGAAGAGGTATAGTGATATAGTTTTGATTGGTTCATAAAAATTAATGATTGGATGATGTATAGGAATATATTATATTTCTATAAATATATGCTATTGGTCATGGTGATGAGTGGGCCCCACTTAAATAGGTTATTTATAAAGAAGAAGGTTTTTAGACAAGGTTGTCCAAATGAGGAATGTGCTAAATTGATGGTATGGAATATATGTGACATTATATTGATTTGATGTTTTAAGACATGTTCATGTAGTTACATGGTCATTTGAGGTCCATTCAGGTTGACTAGTCAAAGGGTAATTTTGATACCTTAACAAGTAGGGTTTAGTGAAATGGCTATAACTTGAGCTACAGGTTGAATGTTGAGGTGATTCAAAATGTGTTGGAAAGAGGATTCAGAAAATATTCAAGTGATATGATTTTTTATAATGATGAGTTTATTTTATATGGTTTTTTTGGTCATTATTTGCATAGGAAATTGTTTTCTAGTGCAAAACACAATGTGTTTTGGTGCAAGTTTTGAGTTGTTTGAAGCATGATATAGATTGGTTCATGATTTATATAATTCATAATGTTAAGAGGGATGAATTTGGAATCCAATGAATCAATTTATAGGTATTTAATATTTGTATAAATGTTTTTATGAGATAACCTTTGGAAACAATGTTATTGGCTCTTGGTAGACATGATGATGTTCAAGATCAAAAAGGTGATATTCATTCAACAATTCAAGTTGTGATAGAAACTCTTGGTGATAATATTTTTCAGAGATGAAGTCAAGAAGAGAGATGTGCACATATGGGATTTGGACTTAAAGAGTAAGGATGAAAAAATCCATATATGAGAGAGAAAGGAGTATCTCTCATAGAGGTCTGGATGCTAGTCTGATAAGCCCAAAAAGAGAAAAGGATATGAAGATGCCAATTACAATCTGATTTATCAATAGTTTTGGCAAGGATTTTATGATGGGTGTTGTTAGTTTCTTCATATTGGCCATTATCTTGAGGATAGTATGAAGATGAGAAGTTAATATTAATATTGAACAAGTCACAAAGCTTCTTAAGATATTTTTTTTGAAGGAATTTCTGTTTTCCATGATGATTTTTATAGGAATGCCGAAGCAGAAAATGATATGTTGATATATGAAATTAACAATTTGACTAGCCTTAGTTTATGCATGTGGAATTTCTTCCACCCATTTAGTGAAGTATTCAGTAGAAATGATGATAAAAGGATGGCATTGAGAGGAACACAAATTGATGAGGACAATGAAGTCAAGTCCCCATTGTGAGAAAGGATAAAGATCCTAAGTCGACTGCAAGGCATGACTAAGAATTCAAATAAGATTGGAATGTTTTTGGTATTTGATGTATTTCTTAACATAATCAATATTCTTGATTGAGAGAGGGATAATAATAACCTATGTGAAGAAAACAATTAGTAATAGCCAAACCACTAAAATTTCCACCAAATCATTGTGGAATTATTACATAGCGTAGATAGATTCGTGAGACTTAAGGAATCATAGAAGGACACCATCAAACCCACATTTGTAATGGATGAGACCAAGGATGACATAGTGGTTAGGACATTGAAGAAATGAATTACTACCATTTTTGGATAGGTCGTCAGGGATGATGGATTGAGAAAGATCATCAAATATTTAAGAATACCAAATATTAGAAGGATTAGAATCCACAAGACTGACACCCAGGAGCTCACTAAGATTAACTAGTTATTCAATGTGTTGAACAATAATGCAAAATTTATATTATTTATTATTCGAAGGGATGAGAAAGGCGAGGGAATTCATAGTGTCTGAAAAGTAGTTAGATGAACGAGGGATGGTTTAATGGTATAGAAATCAAATTCTCTAAGAAGGAAATGGACAATGTCTTTGTAATTTTGAAGGACCTCATTTTTACATTGATAGGTTCCTTTGTCTTGATTAATGATGAGTTGAGAATTCCCATAGATTTCAAGGATTTGAATGCCAAGTAGGCTAGTGGTTTTAAGACATAAGATGAGGGATTCATACTCAGCCATATTGTTTGTGTATTCAAAAATAAGCTTATAGATGATATGGATGGGAGTATCCCAAGGAGGAATGATAATGACATTAGATCCTCCCCCTTGTCGACACTTATATCCATCAAATAATAGTGTCATCGTAAGGGGAGAGAGATCCTAATCAATATTGTTGATAGATTTGTCTAGAAATTTATCGTGAGGAAGGTGATTATCTAGAAGAGGGGCATCAACTAATTGATATGTGATATTCTAGCCCTAGATTTATTTCTAAGAGATGAACTCTAGGTCAAACTCAGTCATGAGCATGAGCCATTGAGTGATGTGATAAATATGATTAGGCTTGCAATACATGGTCTTGATAAGATGAAAGATAGTGATGACATAAATTTTATGATTAAGAAGGTAATACAGAAGATTGGAAGTGGAAAAGAAAAGAGAACAACACAACTTTTTAACTTCAGTGTAGTAATTCTCATACTTGTGAAGGGTTTGAATGATGTATTACATGTCCTATTCCCTTCCTTTCTTGTCATGATATGCGAACATGACACCTAGATCATGATCTGAGGCAGAGACATATAAATATAAAGGCTCACTCTCACATGGAGGTGTAAGCATGGGAAGGGATAGAAGATACTTCTTGGATCTTAAAATGATTTTTGGTAATTATCGTCCCACTTGAAGTCCATCTCAAGGATGTATTTTATTTTGGTGGGGTCAACTTCAATACCCTTAATAAATATAATAAAACTAAGTAGTTTACCAGTTAATACATGAAACAAACACTTGGCTAGATTGAGGAGGAAGAAGAAGATAACACAATTGAAAAGGAATTCAATGATGGTAATATGGTCACGTCGATGCTTGGATTTACCAAAGAGGTCAACAACATATTTCTTTAATTTTTTATGGATGATATCATTAAATATGTAGGTCATGGCTCATGGATAGGTGGTTATAGAATATTTCAAACTGAAGGGCATAACTTGATAGTGGGAAATCCCCCAAGGAGTGATGAAGGGAGTATTATGTTGGCATTTCTATGTGGTGATGATAATATTTTACCTAGAAAATTCATCTATAAGAGAAATCATCTCATGTCTTGTAGTAAGATCCATGAGTTGATTGATGTTGGGAAGAGGAAAATATTCTTTAGGGAAAGCAAGGTTTAGATCTCAAAATTCAGTGCATATAGAGATCTTTTAAGAGGCTTTAGTAATGGGCATGATATTAGAAACCCATTATGGATAGTTGATAGGGATGATAAATTTAGCTGAAAGAATGCATTGTAGATACTCTTTAACAAGGAGGGAAACTTGAGGGTGCATGTGGCAAACCTTCTTCTTAACCAAATTAGCATTAGGAAAGGTAAATATGTTATGGAAAATTATGGAAGGATAAATTCTTGACATGTTAGCATATGACCATGCAGAGGATTGGATGTGTTGAGAAATTAATGTAATGAAATACTTAAGCTCATGTGGATCGAGGGCTTGACCCACTTTGAGGATGCAGGGCTCTTAGAGATTCCCTATGTTTATGTCGATGGTGTATTCATTAATAAGGGTGGATGAGTTTGGATGTAAGGTCTTATGAATATATTAATCTTCTTCCCCCATGTAAGAAATATGGAATCATCATTGGTTCATTGAAGAATGTCAATGGCAAGGGAATATTCCTCTATCATTTTTGAAAATTGAAGAGGGAGGGACCTAGTTTCACCTTCAAACCGATATGTGACTAGTCCTAAGGTAATGGTGGAGATTAAAAAAAATCTATAAGACATGGATAAAATTTCATCCATATCCATAGCCTCATGGGATGGAGAAGATGAAGGTTTGATGTCTGTGAGAACCAAAGATCAAGGGAGAGGTTCAGTAGATTGTTATTTAAAACCCAATATGAACTTTTCATGGGGCTTGTGAGATTGAATAATGATGAGGTCATGCACACCTTTTTCATAGTGACCCATTCCAAACCCTTTCCAGGTGCAATGATGGAGATAAGTGTAATCAAAGGTATTTTTATATAGAAATTCAAATCCATTGGTCTATGGTTTCGTGTATGTTTGAACATCAATGTGGGAGGATAGATGATCTATACCTGCATAGATGAGATTGGTGTGAAGATGGAAAGGACCAAAGGGAATGACATCCCTGATGTCAAGGTGATACATTGGAGCCTTATTGGGTCTGCCGATTTAATTAGGCGTGGGAATAACATTAAGCATGAGAAGATGATACTCCCCTAATGAGATTCGATCCATCAATTTGTCTAAGGAGAGATCATTAGGAAGTTTGGATGTAGAGATAGATGATCTAGTGGTTTCTTGAGAAGAATCTTGTTTAGGGATGACCATGTCATTAGGTTGATAAGTCATGCAAAATTCTTTGAATGGAGTTGTTGATATCCAATTCTACACCACCTTGAGAACCAAGAACCATTGACAAACTGAATTTGATTCTTAGAGAAAGACAAATTGAATATGTATTCATTTGTGGTTGGGGACATGTTCAACTACTCTTCAATACTTAACTTGGGAGATATTCTATAACACTCACAAATGGGATGACCTTCCCTCCTACTTTAGGTTCCGTCTTTAAGCAGGGTGAGAGGACCCATTTTGTAACCTATAATTGTGAGAAAGGTGGATGAAATTACAGTCTCTAAGCTTTCTATTCGAAATCTAAAGGATATTCCTGAATCAACATGATCAATGCAAGCATAATTTAAATCTCACAAGTTGTCACACTAAACAATGTATATGTCTTTCAAAATAGGACTCAAGTCACTCTAGACAATGTAAATTTTAGCTTGCTTCTACATATTTATGGAAAGGGAGGGTAGAATGGTAAATTCCCTTGGAAAATGGTTATAGGTAGGGAAGACATGGGTAATTCAAAAGGATTTAAAAATTGTATGTTGTAATTTTTGTGTATGCATGGGAGATTAAAGAAGGATAAATTTTATGATAAAATTTTCTCAAGAAAACCTTACAAATGTTTGGAAATTTCCCTAAGGCAAGAGGAACACATCACACAACTAGTAGCATCCCTTTAACCTGAAGGTATTCCCTCATGGAATCCCAAGAGTAAAATATTTCACACAACATTTGAGAATTTAAACCAAAAAAACTCATGCTAAAATCTCAATAAAACACTAACAGTTCTTGCTCAACTACGCTCAAGTTACACTCAAAATCTTACTAAGATCTTCTCAACCAAGAAGAGGAAATATGAATTTAAAATTTTTTATCACGCCACAAAAGCAAATATATTTCTATAGTGCAATTTGAGTTTCCAAAATACCACTAATTAATAAAAAATATAGTGTATTTCAAAGAAACTATCAACATAATATTGAAACAGGGAAGGCAAGTATTTGATTCAAATTATTTTACCTTAGGAACAAATACAACCTTGCTTAGAGAAAACAAAGTTAATTTAAAGAAATTCAAATTTCTCAACAAGGGGCCATAAATCCTATAGACTCAATGCTTTCCAAACACTGTATAATTTTAATCATCTTGGCATGAGAAGGTTTGGATAGAATAAAATAACTCACAGGTCTCTCAGTTTGATTTAGGTTCTTCAAGAAGAGTACCATCGATTTTTCTCTGTTTTTCCAAGAATTTAGAAAAATTTAACCCCCTCAATACGAGAACATTCCTCTTGTATATATGCAAATCTATCACTCTCTCTGTCTATCTCACCTTTTCCTTTCCTCCCCAAAAATGTGAATATTCAAAAGAATATTCCTCTTTAAGGCAAACAATCTGATGAATTATCATTCCTTTGAAAATACTGTAATTTCATGATGCCAAGTGGAATAATTACCAATGATGTATATTTTTTCACTTTCCTAGAATGAATGGGATGCCATGTCACCCTTTTGGTATCATTTGTTTAATTATTTATTTTCTAGGTAAGTCAAGAGACTTTTCTTGACAAACTTTTGAATATCCCCAAATGTGCTAATGTCACATCTATCAATCTTTCCTTTTAGGGGCCATCTTTGAAATATGCATAATGATTATCAAATATTTTTGATTTGAAAATTCCTTGATGAGTAACACCATGTCAATCCAAATACATTTTCTTAAAATGATATTTATTTCATCTCTATGTCCTTAGTTTGGATGCAACAAGAAATATACAGTGATTTAATTACCATGATTTTGTTTAACCCATCTTTCCTTCTTCAATTTTACTATAAATTCAACCCACTTCCTTTGCAAATGTGCATAATTTCTTCATTCTTAAGTGCAGGAAGCTTTGGTCAAGTTCATTGTTCTTGAAAATTGTTAGGGTGATTATGGTAACTAGTCTCAAGGAGGTCTCATCTAAATATTTGAATCAAATCTTTGACTAAACAGGCCCCGAAGAGGCGTTTGTGAGGATGTTATTTGATATTGTAGACCTAGGAAATGATAGTGGACCATTGACAACTCAAGATGTTTGAGTTTATCTTCTTTGGAGATTGATCAAGATAAATCCTATCTTCTCTATTTTCCAAAAAATATATTTCCACCTCTTCAGTTGGGAAAACCAAAAATCTCCAAAAGCACTAAAGCAATTTTGGCTTCATAGGAGGCCTACTGTGATGGGAAAAACTGACTATAATTTCCCTTTTATATGTAGTGAGATTTTTTTTTAAGGAAATTCGTTCAGAGTCCTATGTGATCTATGATGGGACCTCCTTATATATTGTGCATGGTTTTTACCATCGGGTGAATGAGCTAAAGAAATGTATCTCCTCTTTAGAGAAAGAGCCTGCATGGCCCATGCCATCACAAAAACCTGAATCTCCACTTGTAGCTGTGAAAATGTACAAGGGCGAGTCTAGTTCTCAACCTACAACTCAGGAAAATGCAAGGATAATTGTAATTACACTTCCATCCATATTAATTTTTCATACTCATCCCTCTCTCTAGAAATAAAAATGGAGGAAAGCATTTCCCAAAGGTTTCCTTGATCTCCTGGAGTGGGTCTCTTCTTATTAGAAAAAGATGGAATTTATGAGTATCTTGGATGGACCTAGGATGAATATTGAGAAGGTCATGGCTATGGAGATCTCTTGTAATTTGGCAAGGGAAGTTGTTTTTTGCACAAATGACTGTTGGGTCAGAGGAGTTTGTCCCAAGGAAGAACAAGATTTTGAACAAAATTCCTCCTTTTAGTGAGGATTTTTGTGGTAGTAAATGAGGATTAGGTGTATTTTTATCTAGTTTATTTTGTTATGTAGTTAACAAGAATGTATTTAAATTTTCCATGGGCTGGGGCCCCTATAGAACACCATTTTGCTTTTTCATCAATATAGAAAATTCAAATTGTTACAATATCTCACATGCTTCATAATAGATTCATAATTATATTAAAGCAACATAAAAGTCTATTGTATTGTATCATGTTACATTCATACTTGAAATTAACAATTCAAAGTAATGTTCAACTATTATAAAACAAGAGTATCAATTATAAAAATATGAGAGTTGTTAAGAAAAACAAGCCTAAGCTTGCTCATTGGTCAACATGGTCACATCTTCATCTTTTTCATCTTATTCTTTATCTATTTGTCTCTCCTTGTATGCATAATATCTCTAGAACAAATACCTTATATCATTTTCATCTAGGCCTGTGTGGTGTTTGAATATTAAATTCTCCTTGTTCAGTGCATCCACACACTTGTCTATTCTTTGCCTATATTCCCTCAAATTTCTTTTCAACTTTGTAATTGTGTCCTCCACAGAAACCATCCTCTCAATAACATCATATGAATAGTTCTCCTTGTGCATGTATTTTTCAAAAGAATTGGACACAAAAATGAATCTTAAAGTCACCATAACTAGTTTTGTTTTATCAAATACCTTGTCCTCTAATCTCATGTTTATGGTGTCAATTCTTTTCTCAATCCAATATTTTTCTACCTCCATCTTTTCTTTAAAATGATTCACAACCTCTATCCTAATTTTGGACAAATATTCCATAGCAAATTAAGTTCCCATTTTATTCAGTGGCATGATTCCCTATTTTTCAACTATATTCTCATCAAGATGGTTGATAATTATTAACTTGGGAAGAATCCCTTCAAAGTAGAATAACTCATTTTCACATTGTTCAATTAAATCATCTACATCACTGAGCTTGGTGGTAAGTTCTCCATACCTATTTTTTACTTCTAAAAAAACTTCTTGCCTATTTAAGATAAGTCTTTATCCAGCTATCAACAACCTTGACCTTTTTGGTAGCCTTTTCTATGCTTCTCACAACCTATGGATTGATAACAATAGTAGTTTCTTTATTTTCCCTTGATGGTCCTGCTAATTTCTGCAAGCATGAATTTAAATATTTGACTTGGTATTTTAATTAATTTTTACTAACCTTATCTTCATAAACTCTTTGGAAAAGAACCTCAAGTTCTACTGCTACGTCTTGCTTAAGGATTTCCCTTGTAGGTATTCCCAACTAGATCTGATTGATGTCATAGTCAGTGAATATAATATTATCCCTTCAGATCCTTGGCTGAGGAGTTATAATTCACATAGTTTTAAACCCTTTCCTATCGATATGTGTTCGAGCTATAACTCTTTCCTTATTTGAATCATTTTTGGGTTTTGGGAAATTAATGCTGGTAATGTCTAAGGATCCTCCTTGGAAAACTTATTTTCCTTTTTATTTCTCTTGAAGAAATCCTCCTAACCAGCCAGCCATGGGAGCATTATCAACTTTTACTCTTGTTGGTGTGATGTTTTCAGTCTAGGAAAACAATACCATTGTTGTAGACATTTCTTGAGTATCATCCACTCTTACTATCTGCTTTGTGTTATTAATGCCTCAACTTTTGTTTGTCCTTCACTTTGGTCCTAGGTTTGAGGTTGTTTGATGTTTTCCAAATTTTTATCAGTCACCAATTTATCCTATTGACCCTTACTTTCCATTAGACTAATAATTGGACTTATTGATTCCTTCAAGTTCTCAGAAGAGGTAACCACCACACTTAGATGTTTTTTAAATCTATTGTAGCAGGGTCCTTCTTTCTTATTTCTTCCTCTAAATCTTTTGATGGGGAAACAACTACTTTATCTATTTCTTTTGGATATTCTTTTTTGGGGCTTGGAGTTTCAATTTTCTCCTTATTCTTTATGAAACTTTCCAAAAGTATATTTGTAGCAAGAACCTCCATCTAGGTTTTCCCTCACCCTTCTTTTGCTTTGTAGGGTCTTCTTCTTGTTGATCTGTTGATTGGGGTTTGGAAATTGAACCTTGATATTTTCTTTCATCATTAAGCTTTTTACTTACTACATAACTACCCTTGACATGGGTACATGTATCTCTCACAACTTCAGTTGAGCTTTTCTCCAGGGCTAGTGTAGTTTGAACTTCTTCACTTTATTATGTCTTGTCTACTCTTTTAGATGGTTGACTCGCAACGAGAGTGAAATATGGGGTAGATGCTTGAATGCTATTCTTTCCCTTCATAGGAGGGGATATATTTTCAATTTGGGTCCTTTGGGGTTGGCCCCCCATTTCAATGTTTGGATGCTGAAAAATATATGGCATCTATATATCCTCAAAAGAGACACTTACACTTTATTTTGTATGAAATTCACTTATGACATCCTCAATCTAAAAGTATGGACTATCCCTAATTTCCTGCACACTAATTATTTCAATCTTATTTTCTGGTTTCCTTTGTTATAACTCTTCCTTGATGGCATATTTCATACCATGTTGCACTATAACTGGATCTTTTTGTATTTGAATTGTTGCAACACCACCTGATAGGATAAATATTTGGGCACCTTGAATCATCCATACAACTAATCCAGTTGAAAATGCATATTGAGCCACAATAGGTTTTGGTTTAAAAATAATAGAATGAATACCTTTATGATCTTTTGATGGAATGGGTTGATGGGATAATTCAGTAACAAACTTTTTCCAAGTTTCAGTCAAGATAGGAGGGTCAATAACCTCAGGATCCTTCCTCTTATGCTTCTATGCATTATTCTCACCTTTTCCAGTTGAAATACTAATATCCCTCACCAAAGGAAATACCACTTTGGGCATTTTTTATGCCCTTTAAAAGTGTTTGAGTTTTGAACCCTCTCTTCCTTTAGCACTATAAACTATAAGAGTTCGATAAACATTAGGAAAATTTTCCCTCGTCTTCTTTGATGTTCTTGATGTCCCTACTATTGTCACTGTAGGATTCCTTATATTGGTTACACAAGTTCCTTTGGATTATAAAGGCACTACTGCAGGGATGGGGGCATCTTGTGTTACCCACGAAAGCATATTTTTTGCTTTTTGAGTTAAAGAAGTCATTGATGTTCCTTTTTTTCTCTTTGCAGCAGTCCAATCATCAATTGTTATTGTGGTGGGTTTCTTGCTGGATAGTTGATGGGCTTGACCATTCAAAGGTCCATAGCATCATATCCCTCTCTCAAAGGAGGGATGTCCTCTTTCAAATCATTGAGGTCCCTAAATTCCTTCAATACTCTTGTATTTTCTACAGGAAAATCAATACCCTTTCCAACTAACCAATTTAAAGTTCTTCTCATGACATCAAAATTTATTTAGTGGGGATTATCTGATTCCTTTTTATTTCTATCTATAGGAGTAATTGATTTTGATTCTAAATTTTATTTAAGATAAAATTGGCTTACCACATTTGGTTCATCCTCTATTCCTTGGGGAATCAAAACAATTTTTAAGTCAATTATTTTCCTCAAGGTCATCTTGGAGAAATCCCTTATCCTAGCCTCTTCTTCATCAACAAAATCCATCTAATAATCCTTGAAATGAGGCTCGTGCTCACTCGAAGTAATAACCCATCGAATATAAAAGTTATACCTTAGAGTAAACTTACCCATTTGGAGATTCTCCACTTCCCCATCCATCATCCTAGGTTTTGCCACCATTTGAAAAGAATATCTCCATTGTTGGAGAGGAAAATTTAAATTGGTTTTATGCCTTCTTGATAGTTTACTGTGCATAGGGACAATCTACCTTGAAAGTTCCATTAGAACCCACTTATCAACAACATACCTTGGTAATTTGTAAGGCCTCCCTTAAAATCCACTCACTCTAAGATATGATAAAAACCTATATTGGATAAAAATACAACCATATTAAAAAATCATAGCCATTTCCTTATAATATAGTCTATATTTCTCCCATTTAGGCTTGTAAAGAAAAGCAATTAGGGAAATTAAGTAATCATTTAATGTTCAGACATTCCCCTTATAATTTTCCAACCTTAATTATGTGTATAAATCATAAAATCTATGGGTTTTGAAATCTATATTTTAGTGGAAGACCTAGGAATGACTTAAAGCATGCAATATTATAAATGAAATAAGACATAATTGAGAACTAGATGTTAGTTGTATTACCTTCTCTAATTTTTGTTGCAATTGTCATAAAATGGGTATGAATTAAAGCTCATATAAGACTTCCCCATCAAAATTTCCTTTATTTTCCAAAATACCCCAAATAAAAGGGAACATTCATTCCTACAAGTTGTTAATTCCTTCCAACCCAACCATTCTGCTTAACAAAAACATAAGATCTTCAACCTCCTCAATGAACATGGCTCCAGTTAATTTCTTAAGAAGCCTTTTGGTGGATGGTTTTCTCTCCTTTAGCCATTGGGAATTCAATACATGGGCATAGTCATCATGTTTTTCATTATAAATTTTCTGTGCACTTTCAACAGTTGCAACTACTAGTTGATTTACTTGTGGTAACCCCAATATGGTATTTTCTATCCATTTTTTGCACCCTTGTAAAATGTAAAACTTATTAGTTCTGAATGTTGGTGGTTGATGGGTGCAACACTTTGAAATTTAATATGGTAACTCACAACGAGTTGGCTCACCCTGGCAAAGATATGAGCCAAAAACAAAAAATGATGATAAATGCTGCCGGTAGAAAAATTGATGGGTTGCAGATAGGTAAATGATGTTGAGGTGCTATTAGTATGTACGCATGCTACCAGATGGTATCAGACAATGAAGGTTCTGGCAGTAGTTAAGAACGCTACCAGCTAGTTGCACAAGGGTGATGTTGATGAGCAGTCGAGTGATAACAAATGCACCAGTAGAACTTAAATGGATTCTACCAGCCGAAAGTAGATTTTAAGCTACCAGAAAGGAATGAGAAAAGTATGTTATCATTCAGTTGCATTGATTCTACCAAATGAAACCAGGGATTGCTACCATTTAGGAGTAGAAAATTTTTGTAACTGGCCAAGTGTAGGAAAAAACCACATATTAATTAAAGTAGTACAAGGTTGTTCAAATACAAGCTTAATGAGGTATGATGCCCATGACTTCTCGTGTAAGAAAAGTACCAAATTTGTATGGACTCCCATGCCTCTTCAATGAAACCTGTTGGTTGGTAAGGTGACTTTGAGACTCTTCTTCTATAGATTGTAAAATTCACCTCATTTTGAGGGGATTCATTCTATTTTACAAAGGAACTCTGTCAAATTTTTTCCAAAGCTATTGTTACCTAAAGGCCCTGAATTTGGGCTTATTGTAAAGAATTCTTCCTTGTTCCTATATTGTAATGGATTTTGCATGTTTCTGAGCAATAAAATTGGTATTTTGTGGATTTTTTCGCCTAATTCAAGTTTTAATTTCATATTTTTCCTTCCATTACACTTGCAGGTATATTGTGCATGTTTATATATCTTTACAGGACCTTTAATTTGTTAAGATTTTATGAATCTAGGGAACTGAATATTTTTTAGTTATGGCACTTCTACTTGCCCTCCCTCACTTTATTTACTCCTTATTGTTCACTCACTTAGATTGTCTCACTTCCTTTCTTGGTGCATCACCTTTGCTTAGAGTAGATTTACTTGTGTGTATCCTTATATCCATGTCTCCTTGGAAAGAATTAGGGTAGGATTAGTTTAGATTGCCATTATCTGCACTTTGGAGAAGTTGGCACTAGGTTAGGAGAAGAAGTGGGATTTATTTGGAGAATTATCCTACTTAAAACATCCCACACTGCAAGATAATCCCATGTTATGCAGGTTACACTGATTGTTTCACACACAAATCACAAGTAGGTGTGCTATAATTTTGCACTAATATATTTGGCATGCCCGGTGGGACTAAAGGTCATTTTTCCCATATTTTTCAAGATTGGATGTGCATTTTGACAAATTTTTAGCTTTTGGAATCTTTGTAACAACACATCTAGTGACTCCCTGGGTCAAATTTTAGTTGGTTCCAACAATACTAGTGTCCCAAGTAGATGAGAAGGATCCAAATTTGGTCCAGAGAAAGAGAACAAGGTGTCTTTGAATACTTGCATTTATCACCAGATAGAAGAAGGAGAGGAATAAGAGTACAAAGGTCTCAATCCACACCAAATAGAACATTATCCACACCTCCACCTGGTCGACCCTTCCTTCAATCAACTAGGGTTCTCAAGTGAATCTAGATGGCGTATCAGCCACCACCACCACAAGCACTACCAAATCCCTTTATCAATTTCATAGGGAGTATTCCACTCAACCTCAACACACAAAATCCAATCCTAGTTACAACATTGAAGAAAATCTCATATTTCACTAGGGAGAACCATATGATCCCAATTGATCACATCCAATACATTGCAAATGTTTGTGCCATTCATGAGATTGCTAATATGGATGTGGTAGTCAAACTTCTTACCTCTTCTCTAAAATGGAAAGCTCTACATTGGTTCAGAAGATTAACAACAGGGTCAATTAAGAATTGGGATGAACTATGCCCATAACTTTGTAACCAGTTTGAGAAGAGGGTAGATAATCTATCCCTTTTGGAGCAGCTAACCATGATGAAGAGAGTGCCAAATGAGAAAATGGATGAATTCAATTTCATATTTTAGAGGACATGGGACAGGATTTCCATTGCTATGAGACCAGCTACTAAAGGTGTATTTCTCTATTTCCGTAAAGCTTTAAATTATGATATATCTATTATGATACAATCCATGAGAGGGATAATCTTACCAGGAGCTTATGTTATAGCCATTACGGCTGATAATTTCCTAATTCAAGCTGGTAAACTTTCACCTAGGCAACCTATGCCTATTTATCCAGAAATGGGGAATCCTAGTTCTAGTCAAGCCCCTACATTAGCCCCTATTCTTGCCCCTAGAAATTAGAGTTTCAATGAGGTTTCCACCTCTTCTCCTAGCACCTCAAATGAACTTCAAGAGGTTATGAAACAATTACAAAACCTAGGGAATGAATTGGTGACCCTCAAGAGGTAGCAAGGAAAAAATGTTAGACCTTATCAGGCTCAGGCACAACCAAATAGGCCTCTATATTAGCATAATAGACATCCCTTTCAAGTTAGAAGCAAAAATTAAGGACAACCTCAAGCTGATAGGCCATTTCAGGTATATAATCCTAATACACCTTCAACATCCCAGGCCTTCATTCTAACCCAGAATAACATTGCACAGGAATATAAATGGTGCTTTCCTTATAGTCAAACCCATAATCAAGAAACATGTTTCAATTAGTCTGCTAAACCAAGCCTTGATGGTAAAAACTGTTGGTGTACCTCAAGAGACAAGCCAAGAAGAGAATAAACAATAAACAAGCACTCAAGAGGCACCTTCAAGTGAGACCACACTTTTGAACTTGAAAGCAAAGGATTCTTGTGGTGTAAATAAGTCTCCTTTTCAGGGGGTAACAGCCAACAAAAGCTCTAAGAAAAGAAATATAAAGGGAGAATAATCATCAAACACAGGTGTTGATCAACCTTCTATCACACCCCAAGGATTTGGTAGCTCAAATCCAGCCCCAGGTTCACAAAATAAGCTCATAATTCCCATTTTAGCAACTCAAGTACAAGAAAATTTAGTACCGAGTAGGAGGAAGTAGAAGGATGACACTCCTTCATTCAATATCATTGACCACATGAAGAAAAAAATGTAAACATCTCTATGTGGGAATCTTTTAAAATTCCTGGACAAAGGGATATTTTACAAGCAGCTATAGCTAACTTGCCCATCTAAAATCATCCTGCCAAGGATCGAGATAATGTCCTCACTAAAGCAGTGTAGAAAAAGGAGGGTCAATCAAGCAGAAATATGAGGCCTGCACCATTTTATATATCCCTAATCATTGTAAACAATATTGTTCACAATTACATTATTGATTTGGGAGCAAGAAATTGTGTGATGTCCAAGGAAATAGCTGATTAGCTGGGGCTTCAGTAGAAGTAATTTCTAGAGGTGTAGTGCAATTAGATGGATCATCAGTGACAAATGTTAGTGTGATCAAAGGTTTGAGCCTTATAGTGTCACAAATTCTTATGGATAGGGCATCCAGATCTTCACATGCAATGGTAACAATTTGAAATGTTTGATTTTTAAAAAAAATATACCTTAATTTGTTCAAGATGCATTAATGGAGTCATCCATAAATGTGTTATATCCTAGCTGTCCAACTTTCCCCCTTAATTTTAATGTGGGTTGTCCATGTGGTTTGATCTGGGGCTTTGCAGATTCAGGTAGTCTTTTTGCATTCTTGCATTACTTTTCAAATGAGTGCAAGTTTGTAGATTTGACTTGAAACTCCACATCTTGAATTTTCCTGAGAACATGACACATTTCCCTAGTGGTCTTTGGAGTTTTCTTTGCATTTTGCATTACTTTTCAAATGAGTGTAAGATTGTATATTTGACTCAAAACACTGCTTCTTAAATTTTTCTAAGTTTACAACACATGTCCCTGTCGAGCCTCAAAGGTTTCTTTGCATTTTTCACTCCATCAAATTTTTGATGCAAAAGTGTATTATCAACTCCATTCCCCACTCTAATCCCATTTTAACATGTATTCCTTTTAGGAGTGGGGTCAACTTTTTCTTTTATAATATTTGACCCGAATATTTATGGGAATATTCATTGGGATTCAAAGCTTGTTTTTACAATCTAGAGTTACTACATGAATTATGTAATTTTTCAAATAAATCCCACTATAGTGCAACCAATGGAGTCACACCACATGTTTTCAGATGTTGGAGGAAAATATACAATATGCACTATTAATCAGAGGATGATATACATATGGGATTTTCATCATTTAATATGATAAATCGATGGTTTTTTCACATGGATCACTCAAGGAAGACATGTTTATCACATTCCTCGACCAAAAAAGAGTATTTAAAATAGATTCATGACTCCAACATGAGATTTTATTGTATTTAACAATATTTCATTCTTCAAGCATACATGTTTTTAATTGTGACAAAATAGTCATGGAAAATTTCGAAGGCACACTCAGGATAGAAGGGATAGATAAAAATGAGCACTAACATTGGATCTGACTCAGGGATGGTCATCCCTCACAAGTGCCACAATAACCACATGAAAAAAACATCACACAGACCAAGTGCCATAATCCATTGGGAAATGTAGTCATTTAAAAACATGCACAAGGTCTACCAAAGTAAACACATTTCACAAAATTACACCAAGATACCAAGGTAACTGGTTATTATAGACAAGGAAAATGAAAAGGAAAAAAAAAACTATACACTATACATAAGTTCATACCTAATTGCATGTGTCTAATCCATAGATTGTTTGAGGTTCCTACCATTGACAGAGAAATCTAGTAAGTCTCCCTCAAAGACCTTAATGAAGAAGGTATGTTCACAAATCCTTATATCAATGAATTAGGGACCCATCCACAAGGCATAAAATTTTACATGATTTCCTTTGTCCTAATGCCTACTATCCCATAAAAAACGAGATACCCTGCATTGAAGGATCTAGGAGTCACCTTTCTATCAAATATTTTCTTGAGTCTTTCCTTGAACCTAAGGTGTCTTTGGTTAGATTCCCTTCTCTCTTCGTTCAATTCTAGTATCTGGTTGATTATAAATTCATAGGGGTTTACTTCTTCATCATCCTCAAGTTGTTGCATGAATTGATAAGATGATAGCTACATATGAAAGGGGAAAAGAGCTTGAACACCATAAATTAATTCAAAAGGACTATTTCTCACCCCATTTTCTTTTGAAAACTTGCAATGTCCTCCTGAGTATTTTGAGAAAAATTTTATTGTTGAATTCAGCTTGGCCATTCCTTTCAGGGTTATAATTGGAAGAAAAAGGAAATAGGTCTCTCATTCCCTTCATCATCCTTCTACAACAATACAAAAGAAATCGTGGTCTCATAGGAAAAAGAAAAGATCTGGAATATTTTCTTATAATTTGGGCTGGCTAGAATAGGGTCATCCTTTAATGCTTCCTTGATCCCATTAAAATATTGGACAACATATTCTTTCCATTTGATAACTTGGTCTTTATTTAGCATGCTAGTAAAAGGGATGGCTATTTTAGAAAAGTTTGAAATAAACCTCTTAATGAAATTGATCTTCTGAAAGAAAGATTAGATACCCTTTTTTGACATGGGTATGGGATCTTTGACAATGGCTTGTACTCATTCAAGATCTATCATGACCCCCTATTTATATACTATATTCCCCAATAGTTTTTACACTTGAAAACCAAAGTGACATTTCTTAGGATTTAATGGTATCCCATACTCTCTACATCTTACTAACATTTTCTCCACATGGCTCGGGTGGTCACTTCTCTTCCTAGAAAACACAATTACATCATCTTGATACACAACAATAAAATCATTAATGTAACCTAAAAAATTAACATCCATGTATCTTTGGAAAGTCATCCCCAAAATTTATCAAACCATAATGGCATTCTCACATACACATATGTTCGCTCGTGGGGTGGTGGGAAAGCATTTTTAAACCTTTCTAATTTTTTCACCACTACCTAATTATATCCTTAGAATTCATCCAAAGTTGAGAGTAATTCTGATCTTGTAATCAAACTGCAACATGTTATCCATATTAGGAAATGGATAATTGTCTTTCATTGAGGCCCAATTTATATTTCTAAAGTCCACACAAATCCTTATATCTCCATTTTTCTTTCTCACTGGTAAAATATTTTCCACCCATGAAGAGTATGTTTTGGGCTTGTATTATTATCTCCATCCCTCAAATTTTTCAACTCTTCTTCCATATTAAGTGAAAGAAGAGGATTAATAGGCCTCTAATTTTTCCTAAATAGTTTAGTGTTAGGCTCTAAGGGTATTTCTTTTTGGAGACAATTCCTCTTTATAAGACCTTAAGTTCTTAAGTAGGACCATGCTAAATAATATTGATACTTTGTGAAGTAGTTTTACATAAGATTTCTTCTCTTATTTGATCAGATTTCATCCTAACCACACCTTACTTGGGATTTTCCTTGGTTCCCAAATTATAGTCCTCAACATCCCTTGAAGCAAAGATATGCCTATGGACCACCCTATCTACGTTGATAAACATTAGATTCTAAGGAAATCAACACCCTTGGGAATTATGTTGGTATTCAAATGAATTATGTATTTTCCAAATAGAGTTTATTTTCCATCTCATGTTTAAAAAATTGGCTCCAAATCCATGCATTGATTTGTAAAATTATCCTTCACTTTGCAAGAACCTTTGTACTTAAGCAATCATCATCAAAAACTTGCCAATTCTTTACACTATTAGGCACAGACATGATCTTGAAGGAACCTCTACATCATAGTTACAGTAAGGAGAAAAATGTAAATTATCAAACCGAGATGCAAGACACATGTCAATTTATCATGTTGTAACATTCTAATTCCTATCATGGTATAAGATATTAAAAGAATCAAACATTTCAATGAAGTCCCACACTGCATACATATACTACTTCATTCTTTGGTTCTTTGTTACATACAGTTACCTGACTTTAGTTTACCACCAACTCTAGATCCCCTTTAAAAATTAATGTCCTTTATTGTGTACCTCCATAAAATTATAAATATGTAGGAGTAATGCTTCATATTATACAATATTATTGGTGGATTCAAATTTTATCTTGAATGAAGAAACTGAATGGTTCCTTGTTTGGGGATATAAGAACCACACCAGCCACATCACCCATATTGGAGAATGCTCCATCAAACATGATAGTCAAAGGGGCTACCAAATTGTTCCAAGAATGGAATATCATTTATGATATGTTGTATTAAAAGTCTATGCATATCCAAAAAAATTACCAACATCCACATCAACAAACAATACTTCTATAGGATCCGTTGTTTGGGTCCTCAATCATGTGTAGCATTTTATTTTCTTCCATACAACTTCACCAAATTTCCTTGCACATGTGTGGTGGCATAGGACATGTCTAGTTATCACACTTCCTCCAACACTTGTAGCCCATTTTATAGAAAGAATCATACCCCATTTAGCAAGGAAATCAACAATGATCATATTCATAATCAAGTATTTCCCAGGATATGCTTGCAACTACATTACTAAATATTTTACATATCCTATAACTTGACACCTCTGTTGAATCCATGGCATGGAATTTTCAAAAAGATTTAGTCTCACTTTGATTTATAATTCATTCATAAATTCAAGAGCCATTACATTACATGAAGCTCTTGAATCAAACATAAATTTATGGAGAATTCTATCTTTGATGATCAAAGTAGTAAACAATGGATCCTCTTCAAGTTCATACTCTACCAGAGAAGTTCCTAAATATATCTCAGGGAATTCCCCCAGACTTTAGATTTCTTAGGTAACTTATAATTCTTTAATAACATGTTGAAGATCCACATTGCTATCATCCTTACATGTGGCCACCAAATCCTCCTTGAATCCTAAGTATTTGAATTCTCTTCTTATATACTCTGGAATCTTGAAAAACTCAAAAATTGACATGATAACCTTGATCTGACTCAAAATTTGATCCATATCACTAGGGGTCTAATTAGGTAACACCTCTCTATGAGGTAATGTGATTTCATTTTATAGTGGTATGAGGTTCCTTATAACTTAAAAAGAGGTAAGGGGTTCAGATTTGTTAATAATAAATGGGCCTTTATTTGGTAAATATTTCTTAGGGGATGCCTTGAGGATATTGGTGAGGAGAGGATTTTTTGTTTTAGGAAATGGACCTAATCCTTTGACCGTCTTGTTTATCAAATTATATTCATTTTTTTGGGCCACTAGTGCATTTATTAGGTGTTTCCTATCCTCATCAAAAGGAATATCAACATCATATTTTTGGATCATTAATGCCCTCAAATATTAAAATTCATGGTTAGGTAACTCAAAGGAATGAACCATATCAACATTAAGACTACTAGTAGAAGGGATAGATGATACCTAGTGTACAAAATTCCTAAAAACATTCCACAGTCCTAACACTCATCAATTCAGTAGAGGTAACTCCTTGTTGTGGACCATCAAAGCTTTCCATCATGCATACATCACCAAAGGTGGCATCAGTAATAAACCTCTTGACTTTCCACATTAAGATCACATCAAGAGTGTTGCTAGAAAGCACTTATAACACCACTGAATAACATGATCACCCATCTACCATAGATACTCTAGCAAACAATGCATGAGGGAACCAAACTATTTTCCCTTGGTGGTTGTTTCTTGTTTCCATGACCCCATGGGTCCCTTCCCTCTATAATTTTTTATGTGTTTACCCCTAGGATGATTTATAAATCTATTCTTCCCTTGAGGTTGGTATTGGGCCTAAGAACTTTGATCTAGCTCGTTATCTACTCTAGCAAGTTTATATGAACTTTCTTTTATTGCTCCTACTAGAGTTTTGACCACCTCTTCCAGATCTACTACTTTACTTTCCCGAGGATTTTTTGGGTTGATCAACTTGACTCCCTCCCTTTTAGGAGTATTTACAAATGCCTTAATAGTTATTTTCTAGTTTATACCACCATAGTAAAGGCTTACCTCAGGGACCTGGGATTTTTATCCCTTAAGTAATAGGATGCCTTTTTTTCAAAATAATTTTAATATTTAATTAGTCATGAATCTTAACTTGGCCTCAAAGTTACAAGAAATCTAGTCAATGTATTTGCTAAATATAGTATTAAAATCCTAGACATGATTCATTAGGATTCTTTTTATATGTTCTCAAATTCTGTGACGAGGAACATTGGATTAGTTTTATCACCATACTGGTGAGTTAAATGCATTTTTCATCATTTATCCATGAGTCAATAGAGTTATTTGGTAGTGACTTGTACCAATATCAGACATCTTCTTCTAGAGTATGTGATTAACAACTTTAAAAATACAGCTTTATACTCAATCATCGAAATATTCCATAGTTTTACAAAATATCTTGAGGTGTTGGTCACCACTAATGGCATTATTACCCTAGAATTTAAGAAATATATTTCTTACCTCATGTGGGACTGCATTAGGATAACCCACCATACCCCAGAAATATCTAGACCCTTGCACATTCACAATAAAGGGGGGGTCTAGGTGGAGGTTAGGCCATGTTATTAACTCAAAATGTTACTACAAAAGGATTAAAATGGTTGGGGACAACTGGTCTTTGAGGTAATGGACTAAAATATTCAAAGTACAAATCCTTTAATGACTTTGTTTCACAAAACACCCAATTATCCTGAGTCAACGAAGGAGGGAAATGAATAATACCTTGATTACTTGTGAATGAAGGACCTTCACAAACTAGAGTATGAAAATTATTACTCAAACTACTTGATCCAAAATGATAAGAGGTACTTTAATAGTCCTATACTAATGGTTGATACAAAATCATGAGAAGAGATCACCTTAACTTCCAGTCTTCTAATCACTTAACATTTTCCATATCTGCTTCCTTTCTGGATTTATCCTTCCCACCAATCTAGAAACAATCTGTATAATAAGATATAACTTAAAGAAATACCTTCTTCCTTCCATACTTTTCAAATCTTGATGATGGATTACAATAATTGAAGTTCATAGGTACTAGTTATTTATGATATTTGTTTCTGAGAAAGAAAGAGACACCACTAAGCTCTTACACCTTAGATGTGTAAATCACTTCAAAAAACTTGGCAACTGAAGCATCATAATAAATTTCATAAAAGATTGGAAAATTTTGTCTATCCTATATCAATATTTACCCCTAGCTAAGTCAATATTTAATGGATAACTTCCTTAAACTAGGAAAATATTGAGGAAATGACTTTTGATTAAGCTCAGTTTTAGAAAATTTTGATAAATGGACCAGAGTCTAGCTCATAGAATTTTCATCTAAACATACTTCATACATTACCATAGGTCGATGTATCTTCTTATTTATGAAAATTAGTCCATGGAAACGACGTGCCAAGATAATGTTGGTATCCTATTCTACACCACCTTGAGACCCAAGACCACATTGAAAAATTGAGTTCAATGCTTAGAGAAAGACAAACTGAGGATTTGGTTATTTGTAGCAGGGGACATGTCTAAAAAAATATTTAATACTTAACTTGGGAGATATTTTATTGCACTTACAACATGAGGATGATGTTCCCTGATACTTTAGGTTTTGCATTTAACTAGGGTAAGAGGACCCATTTTGTAAGTTGTAATTGTCAAAAAAGGTGGATGAAATTGTAGTCTCTAAACTTTCTTCAGAAATATGGACAGTATAGTCCTGAATAGACATGGTCAATGTATGCATTATTTAACTCTCATGAAGTTGTCAAACTAAATAATGTAGATTTCTTTTCCAATATAGGACTTAGATTACTTTAGAAAATGTAAATTTTAGCTTGCTTCTTCTATATTTATGGAAAGGGAGGGTAGAAATGGAAAAATCCCTTGGTGAATGATTATATGATAGGGAAAACATGGGTAATTCAGAAAGATTTAACAATTATAGGTTGTAATTTTTTTGTATGAATGGGATATTAAAGCAAGGATAATGTTTATTATACAAGTTTATCAAGAAAACCTTACAAATGTTTGGAAATTAACTCAAGGCAAGAGGAACACATCACACAACCAATAGCAGCCCATTTGACCAGAAGGTATGCAATCATGGAATCCCAAGAGTATAAAGATTTCACACAACCTTTCATAATTCAAATTAAAAAAATCTTGTGCTAAACTCTCAAGAAAACACTAACAGTTCCCTACTCAACTACACTTGAGATACACTCAAAATGTTACTAATATCTTCTCTACAAAGTAGAATAAATATGAATTTAAAACTATTTATCTTTCCACAGAAGGAAATATCTTTCTACAGTGCAGTTGGAGTTACCAAAATTCCACTAATTAAAACAAGATCTAGTGTAACTCAAATAATCTATCAACATAAGATTGTAACAGGGAAGGAAAGTAGTTGATTAAAATTATTATAGCTTAGGAACAAAGACAACATTTATCAAGACAAAAACATGTAGTTAATTTAAAGAAATTCAAAATTTCTTAGCATATGGCCATAAAGCCTATGGCGTCAATGATTTCTAGTGACTTTACACTTGCAATCATCTTGGCATGAGAATTTTTGGAAAAAATAAAATAACTCACAGGTCTCTCAATTTGATTCAGGTTCTTCAAGAAGAGTACAATAATTTTTTGTCTATTTTCTCTAAGAAATTAGAAAAATTTAACCACCCTGATATAAGAACATTCCTCTCATATATATGTGACTCTCTCTCTATATATATCTCTCTCTCTCCCACCTTTCCCCAAAAAATGTGAATATTCAAAAGAATATTCCTCTTTAAGGAACACAATCTGATCCATTATCATTCCTTTGAAAATACTCTAATTTCGTGATGCCATGCGGAGGAATTACAAATGATTTGTATTTTATCACTCTCCTAAAATGACTAGGATGTCATGTCAGCCATTTTGCTATCATTTCTTTAATTATTTATTTTAAAGGTAAGTTGAGAGACTTTTCTTGGTAACCTTTTGAATATACCTAAAATGTTCTAATCTCACATCTATCAATCATTTTATTTCAAGGATAAACTTATGAAATATGCACAATGACTATCAAATACTTTCAATTTAAGCACTTCCTTCATGCGTAACACCATTTCAGATCTTAATTACCTTTCTCTTCAAATTATCTCCTTTATTTTAACCTTTAACTCCTCTGTGTGGATGCAACATGAAATATCTAATTGATTTAATTTCCATGATTTTGTTTAACCCAGCTCACCTACTTAAATTTTACTCTAAATTCAGACCCACATCCTTTGAAAATGTGCATTCTTTCTTCATAATTAAGTGTGGGAAGATTTTGTCAAGCTCATTGTTATTGCAAATGGAGAGGGTGATTGTGGAAACCAATTTGAAGGAGGTCTCATCTTGAATATTTGAACCAAATCTTTGACTTCATAGGCCCCGATTGAGGCTATTTGTGAGGATGTTATTTGATATTACAGACACACTGAGATGATAGTGGACCATTGACTAGCTCAAAATGTTTGAGTTTCTCTTCTTCATGATATTAATCAAGATAAATCATGTCTTCCCTACTTTCCAAAAAATGTATTTCCACCACTTCAGGTGGGAAAATCATAATATACTCTAGAAACACTAAACTAATTCTAGCTTCATACGTAGGTCTATTGTGACGGGAAAAAATAACTATAATTTCCTTTTTATTTTGCAATGAGGATTTTTATTGGTAGGAAATTCCTTTAGATTCATATGTGATCTATGATGGGACCTGCTTTATATACCTTTGCTTAGTTCATTAGCATCAAATGACTGAGCTAGATAAATGTATCTCTTTTTTGGAGAAAGAATCCTAGCATGGACCCATGTCATTGCAAGAACCTAAAGCTCCACCTTCAGTTATAAAAATGTATAAGGGTGAGTCTATTTCTCAACCTCCCAATCAGCCAACTTCAAATAACATTGTGCTTACACTACCAGCCACGTCAATTGTTCTTGCATCATTACCCTCTAGTCTATGAAGTAAAAGGGAGGAAAGCATTTCCCAAAGGTGTCTTAGATCTCCTAGATTAGGTCTCTTCTTATGTAGAAGAAGATGGAATTCATGAGTATCGTGGATGGCTATCAGATGAATATTGACAATCTCATGGCTATGGATATGTCTTGCACACTTTGTTAGGGGAGGTTTTGGTTTACACAGATGACTATTGGGTCTGGAGGAGTTTGTCCCAAGGAAGAACAAGGTTTTGAACAAACATTCCTCCTTTCAGTGAATGATTTTTGTGGTAGTGTATGATGATTAGGTGTCCTTTTATCTAGTTTATTTTGATTTAATTCACAAAAAAGTATGTAACTTTTCCATAGATTGGGACCCCTATATAACCCCATTTTGTTTTTTCATCAATATAGAAAATTCAAACTATTACAATAACTCACATGCTTCATAATAGATGTATAATTCTATTAAAGAAGCAAAAAAGTCTATTGCATTGTATCATGTTACATTCATTACTTACATATTAACAATTCAAATTAATGTTTAGCTATCATAAAATAAGAGTATCAATTATGAAAAGTTGAGAGTAATTAAGAAAAACAAGCCTAAGCTTGCTCATTTGTCAACATGGTCACATTTTCATCTTTTTCATCTTCTTCTATAATCTGGTTGTCTCTCCTTGTATGCATCATATCTCTGGAATAACTACCTCATATAATTTTCATCTGGGCATGTGTCATGTATATTAAATTCTCCTTGTTCAGTGCATCCACACACTTGTCCATTCTTTCAATATTTAATTCACCATAACTATATTTTTGTTTATCAAATACCATGTCCTCCAATCTCATGTTTATGGTGTCAATGCTTTTCTCAATCCATACGTTTTTTTACCTCCATCTTTTCTTTGACCTGATTCACAACCTCTATCCTAATTTTGGAAAAATATTCCATAACATATTGAGTTCCCATTTTATTCATTGACATGATTCCCTCTTTTTCAACTATATTTTCATCAAGCTGGTTAATAATGTTTAACTTGGAAAGAATCCCTTCAAATTAAAATAACTCATTTTCTCATTGTTCAATTAAATCATTAATATCACTGAGCTTGGTGGTAAGTTCTCCATACCTCTTTTTTGATTTCTCAAAAAAATTATTCACTCTTTTAGATATGTATTCAATCCAACTATCAATAACCTTGACATTTTTGGTAGCATTTTCTATGCTTCCCACAACCTCTAGAGTGATAACAATAATAGTTTCCTAATTTTTCCCTAATGTCCCCAATAATTGTTGCAAGCGTGAAGTTAAATCTTCGAATTACTATTTTAATTGAATTTTTCTTACCTTATCTTCATTAACTCTTTAGAAAATACCCAAAAGTACTACTGCTACATCTTGCTTAAGGATTTCCCTTGTAGGTCTACCCAACTGGATCTACTTGATGTCAGTCACTGACTATAATTTTATCCCTTGAGATCCCTAGGTGAGGAGTTGTAATTTTGATAGTTTTAAACCCTTTCCTATAAATATCTGTTCGAGCTATAATTATTTCCTTATTTTAAGCCTTTTTGGGTTTTGGGAAATCAATGCTTGAAATGTCTAAGGCTCATCCTTGGAAAACTTCGTCTCCTTTTTCTTTCTCTTGAAGAAATCCTCCTAACTAGCTAGTCATGGGAGCATTACCAAGTTTTACTCATGTTGGTGTGATGTTTTCAGTATGGGAAAACAATACCATTGTTGTGGAAATTTCTTGAGTATCATGAGGTATTGGTATTTCTGTATGTGGTACATGCACTCTTACTATCTACTTTGTACTATTAGATGCCTCAACTTCTGGTTGTCCTTCACTTTGGCCCTAGGTTTGAGGTTGTTTGATGGTTTCCAATTTTTTATCAGTCACTTATTTCACCTCTTGACCCTTACTTTACATTGGAATAATAGGTGTAATTATTGTTTCCTTCAATATCTTAGAAGAGGTAACCACCACACTAAGTGTTTTTGTTAAATATTATGTAGCAGTGGCCTTCTTTCTTGTTTCTTCCTCTAAATCTTTTGATGAGGCATCAACTGCTTTCTCTATTTCTTTTGGATATTTTTTTTCAAGGCTTGTAGTTTGATTTTTCTCCTTGTTCTTTATAACACTTTCCGAAAGTGGATTTGTAGTAGACACCTCCATCTAGAATTTTCCCTCACCCTTCTTCTTCTTTACAAGGTATTTTTCTTTTTGATCTATTGATTGGGGTTGTGAAAATGAACCTTGATATTTTTGTTCATCATTAACCTTTTTACTTACTACAACACTACCCTCAACATGGGTACTCTTATCTCTCACAGCTTTAGTTGTTCTTTTCCCTAGGGCAAGTGCAGTTTGAAATTCTTCACTTTCTTGTGTCTTGTCTACACTTTTAAATGGTTGAATTGAAATGAGAGTGACATCTAGGGTAGATGCTTGAATTATTTCCTTTCCCTTCACAGGAGGGGATATACTTTCAATTTGGGTACTTAGGGGTTGGGCCCCCATTTCAATGTTTAGATGTTGACCAATATATGACATTTTTATATCCTCAAAAGAGACACTTACACCTTATTTTGTATGGAATTCACTTTTGACATCCTCAATCTCAAATTATGGAATATCCATAAGTTACTCAACACTAATTATTTCAATTTGCTTTTTGGTTACCTTTGTGTCAACTATGCCTTGATGTCATCTTTTATACCATACTACACTATAACTGACTCTTTTTGTATTTTACTTGTTACAACACCACATGATTGGCTAGATATTTGGGCACCTTGAATCATCCCTACAAATATTTTATTTGGAAATGTAGATAGATACATCAAAAAATTTAGTTCAAAAAAATCAAAATGAATACCTTTAGGATCTTTTAATGGCATGGTTTGATGGGATAATTCAAAAGTAATGTTTTTCTGAGTTTCAGTCAAGATAGGAGGGTCAATTACCTCGGGATCCTCCCTCTTATGATTACTTGCATTATGCTCACCTTCTCTAGTTGAAATACCAACATCCCTCACCAAGGGAAATATCACTTTGGGAATTTTTGATGCCCTTTTAAATTGTTTGAGTTCTAAACCCATTTTCCTTTAGCACTTTGAACTATAAGAGTTGGATCAACATTACGGAAATCTACCCTCATCTTCTTGGATGTGTTTGATATCCCTAGTATTGTCACTTTAGGATTCCTTTACTTTGTTACACTAGTTCCATTTGATTATAAAGGTAATGTTGTAATGAAGGGGGCATCTTACATTTCTCTTGAAAGCATATCTTATGCTTTTTGAATTAAAGCAGTCATTGATGTTCCTGTTTTTCTCTTTGCAATAGTCCACTCATCAATTGTTTTTGTGGTGGGTTTCTTACTGGTCAATTGAGGGACTTGACCATTAAAAGGGTCTATAGTATCAGCTCCTCTCTCAAAGGAGGGATGTCCTCTTTTAAAGTATTCAGGTCCCTAAGCTCCTTCGATACTCTTGTATTTTGTAAAGGCAAATCAATACCCTTTCCAACTAACCAGGTTAAATTTCTTCTCATCACATCAAAATTTCATTGGTGGGGATTATATGATTCCTTTTTGTTCCTATCTATAGGAATAATTGATTTTGATTCTAAATTTTATTTAAGATAAAATTGGCTTACCACATTTTGGTCATCCTCTATTACTTGGGGAATAAAAAAAATTGAAGTCAATTATTTTCCTCAAGGTCATCCTAGAGAAATCCATTTTCCTGACCTCTTCTTCATTAACAAAATTCATCCAATAATCCTTGAAATGAGGCTGGTGCTCACTAGAAGTAACAACCCATCAAATATAAAAGTTAGACCTTGGAGTAAACTTACCCATTTGGAGGTTCTCCATTTCCCCATCCATCATCCTAGGTTTTTCCACCATTTGACAAGAATATATCCCATCTTGGAGAGGAAATTTTAAATTGGTTTTATGCCTTCTTGATAGTTTACTGTGCACAAGGACAATCTACCTTGAAAGTTCCATTAGAATCCCCTTATCATAAACATACCTTGGTAATGTGTAAGGACTCCTTTCAAATCCACTAACTCTAAGATATGTAAAAAACCTATATTGGATAAAAAACCCATATTATAAAGTCATAGCCCTTGGCTTAGCATATTTCTTGTGCACATTCATCACATCACATCTTTCTTGTTCACATTCATCACATCACACTACCATATGATGCACTCTAGTTCCATGGTTCATACTTGAATACTGATGATCCATAGGGATCCAGAAAAACACACCACTTCATCAGTTCCATCAACACCAAGACCTGAGAATGACTTAAAACATGCAATATTGCAAATAAAATAAGACATTATTGAGAACTGGATTTCAGTTGTATTACTTTCTCTCATTTTTGTTACAATTTTCATCAACTAGGCATGAATTGAAGCTGATATAAGACTTCCCCAACAAAAATTTCCTTTCTTTTCCAAAATACCCCAAATAAAAGGTAACATCCATTCATGCAAGTTGTTGGACCCTTCCAACCCAATCATTCAAATTAAAAAAACAATAATATCTTCAACCTCCTTGATGAATAGGGCCCATGTTAATTTCTTAGGAAGCCACTTGGTGGATGGTTTTCTCTCCTTTAGCCATTGGAAATTCAATACCTAGGCATATTCATCATGTTTTGCATTATAAATTTTCTGTAAACTTTCAGTAGTTGCAAATTTTGGTTGATTTACTTGTGGTAACCCCAATATGGTATTAAAAGCATCAGGTGTTAATGTAATGACCCTTTCACCACTTTCAATTAACACTTCAATTTTCTCAGGGTCATAACTTTTATCATACAACCAAACTAATTCATGAGCAAGGATTGAATGTGAGAAAGCAGTTGCTAAAGCAATATGGCTAGCATCAATTGCTACCATCCATTGGCTTCTACATTGGGCATGAAGTCTCCCACAAAAATCCACCAAATTTACATCTAATAAATTTTTATATGTTACATTATCCAGGTCACTGGTGATACTGTAGACACCTGTAATTACGCCCAAGCAATTTAAATACTTAAATTGTGTTAATTATCCCCTTTCTCACAAATTAATGACATATCGTCAAAAGCACTCATTTTCCCTCATATCATCATTAATTAATTACACTAAGCTAATTAATTAAGTTTCCTATCCAACAAATACCCTAATTAATGACATTCTGTTAATAAATCACCCCTTCTACCTAGACTAATTAATTATTATTAATTAATTATCTTTCCCTTCCATTTAACCAATAAATCAATATTTAATCAAGATTTAATCCCCTTTTAACATCCTAAATCGTACTAATATTCCTATAATTATCTTCTATAAGCTTACATCTACCTATTAGTTAATCACCTTTCATTAATTAAAACACCCCCCAACTCCCACGACTTGTTAAACATGTATTAAACTCTTCTAAAGTAAGGTTACCTTTAATAAAGCAACCTTATCCATTCCTAATCATGTTTTACCTTTATCCCACATTCATGAGAATGTGTTGAATCCTTTATCCTTTGGGCTATATAAAGAGCCCTCCACCTACCTTTTTACTTACACCTAAACTCCTTAGAGAGAAAATGCAAAGCATATAGAAAAGAGACTAAGAGCTTGCACCTTGCCATTTTGAGATTTCATCATCTTGAAGAGTTAATCCTCTTTCTTAAAGTGCTTGGGTCATATGGGAGGTGTCAAAAGGGTCTTGTAGCCCAAATTTGATTAGCCCCCATTCATAGGTTCTTGGAACATTAAGGACAACTATTTTGATAGCTACGGAGCTTACTTAGGTCCATTCATTTATTTGTTATTAGAGAATAGATGAGTTTAGATATTTAGCATTGTTAGTTTCAAAGTTTGTATTTATGAATTCTAGAATCTAACCCTTGTTTAATTCTTATCATGATGGTGCTTATGTTTTGTTTTAGCTAAATTGTAGAACTATTTTAGGTGGTAGTTCTTGCTTCATTTGATTTAGCATTACGCAAAGTATACATGCACACAGATACTAAAAGGAACTTGAAAACTCGAATTCAAGATCTTTAGTTTTCTACTTTCACCTCATTTCCCCTAATCATTTCAGAATTCACAAATTAATTGCTACTTTCACTTTGTGAATTATGCTTTCTGTAATTGTGTTTCAAACTATTTTAGCTTAATTCTACCATTTTGTAGTTGATTTTCCTTCTTTTCTTTGCAAATTATTGGGTCTAGGTCATCTAGATCTTCACATTCAATGATATCAATTTTAAATGTTTGAATTATTTTTTTAAAATATGCCTTGATTCTTACAAGACGCATTAATGGTGGTAGCCATAAATACGTTACATCCTATCCATCTAACTTTTTCCCTTCATTTGAATGTGGTCTGTCTATGTGGATTGATCTAGGGATTTGTGGGATCAAGGATTATTTTTTCATTGTTGCATTAATTTTCAAATGAGTGTAAGTTTGTAGATTTGACCCAAAACCTCACCTCTAGACTTTTCCTGAGAACACGACACATATCTGTGGCGGGCCTCGGAGGTTTCTTTACATTTTTCACTCCATTGGATTATTGATGCAAAAGTGTATTATTGACCTGATTCCTCGCTCCAATCTCATTTTGAAACGTATTCTTTTCAAGAGCGAGGTTAATTTTTTCTCTTGCATTATTTGACCCGAATATTCATAGGAATATTCATTGGTCTTCGGAGCTTGTTTTTGTAATCTGCAGTTACTATGAGAATTATGTAATTTTAAAAATAAATTCCACTATAATGTAGCCCATGGAGTTACACCACATGTTTTTAGATGTCGGAGAAAATATGAAATATGCATTTAAGATCATAAGACGATAAAAAAATGGGGATTTTCATCATTTGATATGATAAATCAATGGTTTTTTCACATGAATCACTCAAGGATGACATGGTTATCACATTCCTTCATTGAAAAAGAGGATTTACATTGGATTCACGACTCAAAATGGGATTTTATTGTATTTAATAGGATCTCATTCTTTACGCATATGTGTTTTTAATTTTGACAACCCAATCATGGAATATTTTGAAGGCACACTCAAGGTAGAAGGGTGAGAAAAAAATGGGCACTAACATGAGGAATGTCTATGGGGAGAGTTAGGATCTTCCCCTCTTCTTCAAACTTGATACACCGATGAAGGGTAGAAAGTAACAAAATGCATGGAGAAATCCATGGTCTTCCAAGGAGGATATTGTAATATAACTCCCCTTCTACGATATAAAGACCTCATGGAGGAGTTTTTTACCAACATGGATAGGAAGAATAACTATGCCCAAAGCGAGGGGCAATATCATCATTGAATGCACAAATAAATGTGGGTGATTGGGGTGATAATGGAATTAGAGAGCTCAAGTTGATCAAAGGTATGAGATGAGATGATGTTTATGCTAGCTCCATTTTCTATAATAAAACAAAAAATGGATTGTGTCATTGAAACACATGAGTGATGAAAAGGGGAAGGTCATGTTCTTCAGGTGATATGTCAGGAATTTTGATATTGTCAAAAAGATATGGAGGTGAAAGTAGCAAGTGATCCAACAAGAGATGAAAAGGGTTGAAGCCTCATTACTAGTATATAGGATATGTCACTTGAGCAGCTTAAATGAGGGATCTTACCTATGATTTGAGGAACTCTTCATGATGAGCTCATAGAGTTACATCTTAGCTGTGGTCTTGATGAAGTTGTTTCATAACACTTTTTTCAATAATAGTAGGATTCCTAGGGGAAGCTAAAGATAGAAACCTTAGGTTTTAATGAATAAGGAGGTGGAGTAGATTCATTAGGAGGGAGGTGGTGACAATGAAATTTTTATTGTGATTGAGTACATGGTTGGAATTCATGGGGGGTGAAAATGGGTCATAATCAGTAAATAACATTAATAAAGAGAGGAGGGCCTTCTTTGGGAGAGGTTATGATTGGAAGAGGGATGGCAACGTGAAGTTCTTGGATGAATGAGGAGATTTAAATATCATAGTATGGATGAATATTTGGGATGAGGAAGATGAATTGGTAGATGGAAGCGGAGTGATACCCTTCAGTGAGAAGATCATCTTCATCTCATAAGATTGTGGATGATAGTTTGGAGAGCTTTGCAATGTTTGGTGTCATGTCCTTAGAGCATGATGGTATGCAAAAAATGATGTTAGAATCAAACCATGAAGGTATTGGTCCATGTAGATTGAAAAGTTTTGATATGCTGGGACGGTGATTGCAGATGCTTGAAGTAGGCATTGAAATTTTTTTGTGTAAGAAAAAATGGGATTCATTGAGGACGAGGTTATCAGATGGAGTAGATAATGGTGGATGAGGGTAAGAGGGATGGTTTAATTTGATGATGCTTTATGGGAGCCTTTGATTATGTCTTGGACATTAGAAGAAGAATGGGGTGGTTATGTCTTGATTTCATTTTTATGATTGGTGACTTAGATTGATCAGATTTCTATTTGACTATTGAGGATGTGGATGATTTTGAAGAGTGATTGTATTTGGAGGAAGTATTAGATTGTTTTAATGTCTTGTTGATAATGGGGGGTCTTGGATGAATGTTCAGGTTTCTAGAATTGATTGAGATGCTCCTAAGAGTGATGATGTGACATTAAATTTCTTAGGAGGATTAGTATTTAGAGGAGGGAGACTCTAATGTTTTTGTATGTAGTTGAGTGAGGGATTTTTGGATGGGCATGCCAAGGTTCTTAGACTTTGGTTTGTGAGGATTTACCTTTGGCAGGAATGATGACAATTTTGAACCAGGGGATTTGTGGAGACATAACTAGGTAATATAGATTGCGTTGTGGAAATTCAAGGAGGAATTGGGTTTTCATATGATGTGTTTGACGAGATCTAAGAGGGGTTGTATTTTGTATAAGTTTAGGATACATTGGTGTAGGAGTGACTGGAGTTATACATGGGGTGAGAGTCTCATTTTTAGTAATATTGGATTTCTACATAATGGATGTTTTGAGAGATGGTGTGGATGTGGATATAGATCCAGATGGTTGATGTGGGTATAGTCATAGTACATAGATGTGATTGATGTGGAAGTGGGGTGTGGATGTAGGGATGTAAGATAAATATATTAAGGTGGGAGTTGAGGTAGGTATAAGTTGAAGGACTAGATGTGATAGGTAGGGGTGTGTTAGATTTAGATGAGGAAGTGGGTGTAATTTAGGATTGATGTGGATGGGGAAGTTATGGACATAATTGATGTAGGTACAATAGGTGTAGGGATATATGAATACATGTTGATGAATTTATGAGTGTGGGAGAATATTCTGAAATAGACATGGGGATGCAATGGATGACAGGATGACATGGTGAATAGGTTGATAGTACTGATTCTTAGATTTATACTATTGATTGTATGATTCGAATTATGTGTCTGTGATGTGCGGGTGGAGTATGATTATTTGGAAGATGATTAGAACAATAGTATTTGAAAATTTCTAAGGGTTTTATAGGTGGTGCATTAGGATTATCCACTTGGAGGTCATGAGAGTCTATATTTTTTTAGTACAAGGTCTTTAAAAGTGTAACAATTCTCAATGTCATGGCCACGGACTTGATGATACTTACAGTAATGCTCCTCACGATACCATGTTGGTTTGGGTTTTGATTCATCAAAAGGTTCAGACATGGGATGAAGTAGAATAATATGGACTTTCATTAACTTATAAAATATTACACTATAATATTCCCCAAGAGGGTTATAGTTAGGAGGTGGTCTATAGAGCTCTTTCTACAGGCTTCCATGTGAGAAGTTGAATGTGGATGAGGGGTGTAACCACAATGGAATTAACAATATTCTTAGATTTTTTGCCATACATGGAGGATTTAGTGAATTAGGACTTAGGTTTATTTGATCGAAGTTGGAGGTGGCCTTACTCAAGGGGGATGAAGTTCAAGTTTGCGAGCCATGGTAAAAACTTCTTAAAATTTTTGGAATGATTGTATTTAAAGAGTGGAATAAAAATTCTTTTCACAAGACTATGAGGAAAATTTTATTATTTCAGTCTCTGGAAGGGAAAATGATAGTTCATTGATTATACCACACCATCGTGAAAAAAATATGTGATATATTCATCATCATACTGTCTAATGGAATAGATGTATATGATAGTGATTTTACACACAATATTGATCGAAAAGTGCTCTAGAAATAATCGTGTCAAATTTTGGGTTAAGGAAAATAATGCATGTTGTTGGAATGTTGTTTGTACCAATCCAATGCACAGGACTGGTTAATGACATGGGGAATGTACGAATCATAATGTTCCTTGATCATGAGAAATGAAGTAACATGACGTGCTCTAAATTGCACGAAGGTACTATTGTGGTTCCTCCATGCTATTGAATTTTATATAATTTTGGTAACTCCCAATGAGGGGGATAGGTATTTATGGGAACCAAATGATTGATAGGTTCATTGTAAATTTATTCATATGAGAAGGTGGTCTTAGATCCCAAGATAGTGGCTACGTCAATATTATCCATTCTACTTAATAACATCTTGCATGGGATCATTAAATGGGTAGGATTAAGACATGTTGAAGGATGAAATTGTGTATGCATATGAGGTATATGGGTTAGGTTTTTGATAAGGTTGATACCTTTGAGGATGAGTAGGTGTTGGTGGAAGTGGTTAATAAGGGGGGAATGCAATTGCGGGGTTGTGATAGAATGGGTTGAGATAAATGTTGTTGTTGGGAAATGGGAATGTGTTAAGATTTATGAGATTGAGTTGGTTGTTGAGTTGTATAGGGAAATTTAATTGGTTTTGATATAGGATGAGTTAGGACATAAGTAATTGTGTGGTTGAGATACTTGAGTTGATTAATTGGGAAGTATGTAGCGAAAAGTAACCTCGAGGAGGATGTTGAAAGGTTTGGGTTGATTCAGAAGGATGGGGATGTGAAGTAATCACATTTGCATGGACGTAAGAAGTGGAAATAAGGGGTAGAGTTGGATTAAGTTATTTGGGTAGAGGAGGAGGTAGAGTGATACTCTTGAGATGATTAGATAGGGACACAAGTGGTTTGTAGTAGATGATGAGGTGATGGGGATAGAAGAGGTGATAGTAGTGTTAATGAAGAGGAAACATTAGGGGGAATGGGGACAAATAATTGAGTGGTTTTGGTGATTTCAATGGATTGAGGAAGAAGATTGATGGGGATCAAGCTCGTGTTGGGCCTTAGCAAGTTCATTTATAGATCTAGGGAAGAATACGATAAGTTGTGATGTGAGGACTTAGGTGGAATCAAGATAGGAATGGTAGGCATAAATTTTTGGATGGTGGGTCCATCAATGGGGAGGTTTGTATAATTATGAATGATATAGTCATTAAGATCAACTTGATTCACGTCGAGAAGCTGTTGTAATTCTACACACCCACGAGGGATAATAGGAGGCCTAAAAGCTTCGATAGAGGTGGTAGAAAGGGATGTTGTTGGTCTAGATGGGACATAATAATGATAAAGAAAGGGGTTGGTTTCAACATGGGTGTTATGTTGGATGATTTGAGACTCTTGAAGAGAGGAAATGGGAACCATCAGCCGGGTAATTATAGAAGATGTGACCAAAGGGTTAAAGGTAATGATAGAAACAATGGAAGTTTGTTGGGAGGTAATAGTGGAATTAGGAATGTTGTTAGATGACATGTTTTGTTCCATTTTTATTTCTTGGGAGTGTGTAATAGTTGGCATGAAACAAACAATAAAAAATAAAACTATGTTGATTATCAATTACTTCAAGCAAGTCATGCAAAAAAAATTAGTTCTCTTGATTATTAGATATGTGAAAAGAAATGAAAAATGGGCTTGAAGGGAGCCTAAGGAATGACCAAACTATGGATGGTTTCAGGTAATTTTGGACAAATTCCTTGATATATCCGATGGTACATGAGGCATTAATTTGTGATGACTACCAGTACGGGGCTTGGTATTGGGGCCTACCTCCTCACTTCATGGTCCTACAACAATAAAGGAGTCGATTGCTTAGCCAATATACCGATAGCCAAATATTTATAATGCATCCAAAACATCATGATGTATTTCCTATTGGGTGATGAAATCCCAATAGTTCCACATGGAAAGAGATGATTAGATGTGAATTTTTTATGCTTTTGTTTTTTATTTTTGTGATGAAAGTGTATACAAAGGATTAATCCCTTAAATAAACTAGATTTCCATGAAAATATGAAGGTTATTTTTAGATCCCAAAATGAAGTGTTATCTTCGAAGAGGGAAATAAAGCAAGATAGGAAAGAACTACGTAAAAAGATAAAATAGAGAAAAAAGGAATACCTAGATAATACTTTTCCTTTTTATTTTATTTATTTTTAAAGTAAGAAAGAAAATACAAGAAAAGTAACCCACACACGCAAGAAAGAAAACAACTCTCCTTCCCACAAGGTTATTAAAATAAGGATATAATAAAATAGAAATGAAAGACAAATAACAAGACTCACCAAAGAACGGTGGTCCCACCAGGTGTGCTAGAAAGTTGAAAATTTTTCCTCATACCTGTTTTAGATTAGTAAAATCATAGAAAGAAAATAAGTAACTCCAAATATGAGAGGGTTTAAGGTACCTCTAGATGGGATGATGATGAATATGTATGCACATAAGAGATCCTCCTCGCAACAAGATAGGTGACTTGTACAAAAAATAAAAGATCAACATAAAATGGATTATTAGATAGATGGGTGGGTTTCCCGACAAATTCGGTCCTGAGAAGAGAAAAATTCCTAGGATGGATGTCAACTCATGTTTTGATAAAAGATAAGTAAAATAATGATTGATAAATTAGATGTAACAGATAAGTGAACTGAAATAGAAACATGAAATTAAATAAAGATGATAAGATATAGATCTAATCTAAGAAAATCAAACCAAACCTGTGTAGGTTGATGATGACCTGAGACTATAGGACCCAATCGATGGTGACTGGAGTATACCAAGTGAATACGTGAAATAAAAAATATATTCGAAGACCTTGGAGGTATATCTGGAACCGATAATGAAGCTAAGATGTAGAACTAGAACCTGCAAGATACCTGGAACTATATTTGACAAAAATGATGCAAGAAAATTATAAAATTTGATGGTGGATGCAATGAACCTTGACTGGGTCTATGGAGACCTGAATGAATCGAAGGTGAATGGTGATGATAGAAAAAAATTGAGGTGGCATAATAGGGAGGATGACAAGATCTCAAATTTGAAATACCATGGGATCAGAGAAGTAGATGGTAGAATGGGTAAAAGTTAGATAATTAAATGGACACAAGTTGGGTCGATGATGTCTTAGTAGGGTTGACGGATACCTAGAGAGATCTAAGTTTTGGTGGATGAGGTTAAGAAAAAATTGTGATCTACATAATGAAGTTGAAGGTAGTTGATATAATGACAAAACTCTAGATTAGACAAAGAACCTATAACATTGATGGGGGTTGATTGAGGGAATGGTGATGAAAATGAAAAGGGTAGATCCAAGTATGCAAGGGAGATTAAAAACTTAAAATATCTAATAATGAAGCAAAAGATCTCCAAGATGATGATGGAAGTTGAAAAAGATAACAAAAAATGAAGGCAAGATCACAAGAAAGCCTGAAGTCTTTAAAATTTCATCCCGAGAAAGGGATGGATAAGGGAAGATTTATAGGGTCGATAATTACCTAAATGGGTTGCCACTGAATTTTTGGATCCATTCATTTTGGTGGTGGAAGGGTGACGAACTTGAGGTAATGAGACCTTATGAGGTGAAATCAGGGTTTCAAGAGGTGATGACAAGTTAGGGTTGCTTAGGATGGATAAATGGGTAGGTGGAAGGTGGAAAATATTAAATAAATGAAAAGGGGGTTGGAATTATTAAATGAGGACCTAGGGAGAATAAAATGAAGGATTTAAAAAGAATAAATGAATTAGATGAAGGTTTAGATTTAATTAAATATGATTAGGGGTGATTAGGGATGAGTTATTCAAGAGTTTCATTAAGGAGGGATTAAGGTGGGAAATAATTATTAAAGGGATAAATTGAATTTAGGAGGGAAGAGGGGATTTGAATGGGAAGAGATGTATGCATGTATTAAATGATGATAAAAATTGAATGCAGAATGAGGGGTAGCGATACCAAAAATTGGTGTCTACATATATGCTACAACTTTCATCGCATGTATCCATGGTTGACCTAAGATTCCATTATATGAGATATTGACATAAAAAATGTGGTAGATGGTGTCAAGACTTTTTGGGCCCGCTTGTATAGGAAATATGATTGTTAGAGAACACTTTCGTTCACTATTATCATAACCAAAAATGGTCATAACATTAGCTCCCTAACTAGCCTCTGTGTGACCGATACATCTCAAATTTTTTATGGAATATATATTTAATACAACTTCATTATAAATTATAACTCTTTTGACATTTTTTCAGTAATAAATGCTTTGATATATAAAGATTTATTATTTTGTAGGTTTGGATTTAGTAGGTCCTGAGGAACAAATAATAGTGTAAGATTGGTTGGTGAAATATTGGTAATTAAGGCTTGGAATTGTTGGAAATTAAGTTTTTCCAGAACCCATTCCTCATGGAGAGCATGTGTAACGCTCGTTAAAACAACCCACTTGAGACCCAAAAACAACCTAGGATTAGTTAGGAAAATTATGGAATAATTTTTTTTATTAAAAGAATCTACAACCATGTTACAAGACAACAGTTATCACTAACAGGTTCCAGAACAATCTTAATCTACTAGAATATACTTTTCTTTTATTAAAATAAATAGAGGTTATAGGGTCCAAAATCTAGGGTTAGAAGTTTCAAATAGGTTTAGAGGGAAAATTCCTCACCATAGCCACTCTCTAACAGGCTTAAAGTTTCAAATTATTTTTTCTCACCCTTAACACATTCAAAATTTTCCTAAATTACTCCCACTGGATAGGAAATTTCCTCACCTTTCCAGTGATATAAATAATTCCTCCTAATTCCTCATATTTTTCAAGTTATGGGCTGGTGGGCCTTGGGGTGAAAATTTTCCCCAAGGGTGGGCATGTAGGCCCAGGAGAGAAAATTTACCCAAAGGGTGGGTTGGCAGGCCGCAAGGAGACTTTTGTAAAAAAATTTGTGCACAGGGAAAAAATCCCTTTTTCACGCACACTCCTGTGGGTCCACAAAGGACACGTGGCACTCCCTAAGATAGCGTGGGGAAAAATGAGGAAAGGCGGGGTGGCAGGAGACATTTTCAAATTCTCCCGCGTGGGGTGAAAATTTAGCTTTGCACCTGCACTCCCACGAGACCGTAGAGGACACGTGGCATCTCCTAAGGCAATGTGGGGTGGCGGGAATAATATTGACTTAAAGCCCTGAAAGCTAAGAGGGTACAAAGACCCGTGCCTCCGATGACACCTTGCAATGCCATGTGACAACCCCTAAATGGAAATGGGCCGGTGGAACAATGAGGAAAACTTGGAAAAAATTCCAAAAAAATTCAGAGACACTAAAGAAATAAAAGGATCCATTCCTCTGCCAATGCCCTGTGACACCATGTGGCATCACCTGGTTGGTTGCAGGCCAGCGGGGAAACTTTTGAAAATTTTCCCAAAATTTTCTGAAAATGCTAAGTTCAAAAGAGGATCCACCCCTCCGGTGGCACGTTATGGTGCCATGTGGTAGCCTCTGATTGGATACAGGATGGCGGAGTGGTGGAGACAATTTTGAAAATTTTCCCAAAAAAATTCCTATGCCCCAAGGGAAAAATTCGGGCTGCGGGCCCGCCAAGGAAATTTTTCCCAAAATTTTAACACCAATTGAAGAAAACTTTAGAAGGCCATGAATTTTTATAGAGAGCTTGGTTTAGGGAAAATGAGGACTTTCTGGAAATCTCTCAATGTCTTCTTTGTAGAAAACTCATTAATTTTTTGTTTTGATGAAGTTTAATAAGTCAATTTTAAGAAAACATCTTGTAGTATTTTATAGTGCGAACTGGTAAATTTTAACTTTTTAGATCTATTCAATTTGATCTTCTTCCTCTCTCAACATGTAAAATAGAAATGGGAGATTGTTCTTAGATTAATTTAGGATAGATTGCAAGGGTTAATTTTTTTGATTGAGGCTTAATTCAAAATTTCCAACATTTGATAGAAAAACGACTGCAAAATGACAGTAGCACGGTTCCAGCCAATTTTACTAAGTTTCTAAAAAACATTCTTGAGTATTAATGTCCATATGAATTTGTTTAGATCTTACCACTTCAATTTAATTATTTAATTTTTTATTTTCTTGTTGCAGGTTTGAACTGCGTGTTTTTGGTTTAGATAATTGCCAGTTTGAAATTACAAATAACAAGGATCAAAATTTAAAGGATCTATTTACCATTTTCATATTCTAAGTATTCAAATTCATTCCAATTCCAATCTAACACATTTTAGGTTATTTAAAACAAACCATTCAATACCAAAATGTAATTCTGATTTCCAATCTTACACATTTCCAAAAGAAAAAATACTATGTTTTTCTCACACGTATTTCTTCCTTTCATTAAGAGATTCCAATACATTGAAATGATCAAATTCAATACTACAATGCAATTTGAGAAATTCATTACATTCATTTTTTGGTTCCAATAGAAAACTTAATAACTTATTTCTTTTACTCCTTCCAAAATCATTTATTGAACACAAGGCAGAATAAATATTTTATTTTCACATGTTTCACATTTCCACTTTCAAAACAGTGACTTCCTAGTGCAAGATAACACAAATTTCCAATGGAAGAATATAATATGAACAAGGTAAACACTTCCATTAATTCAAATGAAACTCATACAACCTCCTTTCCATTTTATTTCAAAATACAATATACAAAACAATATCATTCTTTTACATTCTTTCTAAAAAGAATACAGAATATAATTATTTTACATTTCCAAATTCCTCTTGCAATCAATACAACATATTTCAATTACAAACATTTACAAGTTCATCAAATTCAATTGGGAAAGGTTACAATGAGATTTCATTTCACATGGGACTATCAAACTATCTTTTCTCAACTCCAGAACAACAACATGCATTCTTCTCATTCTTCCAATTTGATCACAATAGAAGTAGGGGAAATACCACGCTCTCTACCCAACCAAGACATCCAATGAAGAGGAGAAGTAGTCCTTCTTCATTGACCCCTGAGCTCCAACCACAAAGAAATAAAAGATGTGATCCAACTCATAGTAGCAACAGGCTTCCACAAACATACAAACAACATTTTCACAATAAAACACAGTCCAAAACAGAATGTAGTTTTATAACTACATTAACACATAACAACAAAATACTAAGGCTTCATAAATAAATCCAATAGAGCAAGAACTATGGGGGATGATTCTTGTGCCTCCCAAAAGGGGAAATGAGTATCACCACCTGAGTTATAAACCACCAAAAAGATAGTATATTAAAGCCCTGAAATTCCTTATGCCTCCTCCAAGTACCCTTTATTCCTCACATTTCCTTATATCTCCACAACCTCTTATGGCACCCCATAATGATTAAAGAAATGCAAGCTATTTCTTTGTAAGGTGGAACCCAAATCCAAACTCCCTCCACCCTTATACCTCCCTAAAAAAAACTTGTGGCCCCCACAAAATAAACCCCATAGTATTCTCCTACACCATTCATAGGCCATCTACCCATAGACCACAACAATAACAAACATACCAACATTTACATATTCACAAAAGGGATAAGAAGAGTATTTCCAATAGCCAAGCTCTTACCTCTCCTTGATGGATTTTGTTCCAAGTTCAAAACAGAAAGCTCCTTCCAATGCAAGCAATCCAAAAAACAACCCAATACAAACATGTAACAATCTTCCAAAAATTTCTCCAAGCAAGAACTCCCAAAACAACAAGGAAATTTGCCCAAAATGAAGTCTCCCAAAAGTGAAACAACCCAAAACAAGGAAAGAAATTTGAATTTTATAGAAGAGGGAAGAGTAGAGGATGAGGTGTATCCATGTAGGATGCCACATCAAACATACTCAACCACAAACACAAAGTCAACTTCATTCTCCAATGCATAATAAATAGGTGGGTGAATAATATGACAGTTTACTTATACACTCAAGTCCAACCTACACCCCAAATGACTGAAATTACATCATGTAAGAAAACTATAATTAAAACCTACAATTTTTCTTCCCAAAATGCATTATAAAAATTTAAATTTAACCCTCCAACCATAGGGAAGGTTAGTATGTAAATTTAAGAGGTATGGGACAAGTTTAACTTGTCCCAAAAGCCTCCAAAACTAGCCTCCAAGGAAAAATTCGAATTTCCAAGAAGTTGGAGTGTTTCACACTCAAAATTTAACTTACACATCTCTTACAACACTTTAATTCAAGGCCAAAAACTCTATTAATTAATTTCTTATAACATATTTTAATTAATTAACTAAACAATATGATTACTCACAATATTTACACACCATTAAATAAATAATGAAATGGGTAGGTGCACCACAAAATAAACACATGCAAGAATTAAACAAAAGGGACCAAAAATAAAAGAAAAACATAAAATCCCTTGGTCACATTTAAAGGTGATCCTTCCCCAAGGGAATCCCTAACACTAACTAACACACACACAAAAGAAATTAGCTGCCATGGTGACATTGTTGAATTCATCTAAAATTCCAATGCGGTTGGTCTCCAATCCCCTGATGTTTGTTGTGATATTTTTAATGTATAAAAATACAAATACCTCCTTCAGCCTCATAGCCATATTAGAACATCCAAAATAATATAAATATAATTACAAAATCATCAATATATATATAATCACAACAACATCCAGACAATCAACAATATCACTTAGAATTTCATTAGCAACTATATAATCATCAATTTTAAATTCAATTTTCTTAGTCTACTCAATATATCCAAATATCACATGTCCTAAAAAAAATACATAAATATATATATAACCATGTCCAACAGCATGTCAAAATCTATATAAAATGTCTCTAATAATCATCATGGATCATATATGAATCAGAGTCAACAATATTCCATGATCTGACGTCTAACACCATACTAAATCAAAACTATAATAATGTCCATAATATAGTCAATAGTATCATGATCAATATCAAAAGTGTCGAAGGGAAGTTGGCACTACATCCCCCTCCCCTTAGACTCGACTTCCTCCTAGAAGTCACTGGAAAGAGAGATAGGAAAAAATGCAATAGAAAAAGGATCACTCCATTATGGGATTTCTTGCTTCAAACAAGTGTGGGTCTAAAGAACCTATGTTTGGTCCAATGCAATTCATCAAGAAGAAGGGAGATTGTAAGGGATGAGTTCTAAAATTTGTGCATGCAAGGCTACAAACACTTAAATTTAGAGAGTAAATTTATGCTATCAACCAAGATACCATACATAACAGTATAACATGAAGAGTTCAAAAGAGTCTTAAGAGTAACCACCAAGTAGAGGAATAATAAGGAGAATTCCATAATATTTAAAATGACCACATAGTTTCCTAAGGAATACAACACACTACATTAATAAAAGTTAAGGTTTCTACATGTTTAAGCCATGATTTCAAGGTTCGTTGTGTAGACAAGGCTAGCAAAAATCAGCTATGACCAAATTTGCATGAGGAACAAGTCTACTCAAGGTCCCAAAATTTGAGGATCACACAGGATGAGATGAATCAACAAGGACACCTAATCAGAAAAACATTTAAAATCAAGGAACTATTCTAGGAAAACACTTTTATAACTTGAGAGGGCACAATTAACTTTTCATGGCAATAAAAGCGCAGTCAAGACCACAAGTTTTCCTATAGTCTGATTTTTACATTTTTTTTTAAGAATTGAACACACCATACCAACCAAATCTAAATAAGTCAACCGTTTAGCAAAAGAAATATATATATATATATATATATATATATATATATATATATATATATATATATATATACACTAACAACTAACATATCAATACAAGTACCATACATTATAGCACAATGGGATTTATTTATCTTATTTCCTACTCAAGCTCAGAATAACCATCAAGAGAGCACAAGAAACACCAAGGACCACTCAAGGTCACTAGGGAGAAGAACAAGTAACACAGGGTCCAATTACAATCCAAGGTGCATCATATCAAAAGTGAATAACATCATCTTTCACTTTCCTTCCTAATGGAAAAGGGGTAATAACAAGAAGGTGACCCAAGACAATATGAAGAAAAGAAGACTTCCTAAAGTTATTTTATATCCTTAACATATGTTGCCTTAGAATTACAACAACTTAGGTCTCCAAGGACAAGACAACACGTAAGGAGGTTGCTTCTCAAACAACAGATAAGTCTCAATCAAAAAGGACCACAACTCACATTCGTCGAGCTACAAGACGATAAGGGTATGATGACCGAAAACTCCCACAAGAAAGGCACATACATATATGAACAAGAAGTACTAAGCAACTAGAACACATTACTATCCACCAAGTGTTTCACAATTTCAAGTAGGCGACATAACTACAGGTTCAACTATACATTGCACTCAATACACATAAATCTTACTTATTTTATAACTCAACTAATTAAGTCAAAAGTTTTAGTTTTGTTTTTCCTAGCACATTCATTTACGAGTTTTCTTAATTAATATATTCCTTTTTTATTCTGATATCACATGTTTGCATTATAAGGATCACCATTAAGGTGGCCATGATATCTCACCATTCTTTATAGGTGGACAACCAAAATATTTATTCTACTCCTAGGGGAGGTAGATGGACAAAGATTTTCCTTTTCTATTCTTCTACATGGTTTTTATTCCTTATATTAATATACAAAGGTTAAAGTAAGGACCATTTTCTCTTTCTATGTTCCATTTTATTTGTTAAGCTTCAAGGCCAAATCTCCTCAATTACAGTTTTATGATGTTCGGGTGGGTTAATTTGTCAATAAAAATTTTTTAATGAGAAGGAACTGTAAACATATCACACTATTACTTTTATGGGAGAGAGAGGTAATTAAACACATCACATTTTTAATTCTAAGTAAACAAGGGACGTTCAACATAGAAAGCACATTATTAATTTGGTAAGAACTAGAAAACAATCAACCAAAATGGATCACAACATTATTTCAAGATTTTTCCACTAATTAAAAGTATCATAAAAAATTCCTATTGGGTTTCTACAAGTTCTTAAAATAAGTTATAAGGAAGACCCATTAAGGAAGCATAATTACTTTTACTGATCTACTAGGGTTTAACGTTGTTTGTTGTTTTGGTGAAAATATTTTACTCACCTGATAAGAAAAGGAAAATTTTCAAATCTACACCCATATTACCACAGGATACCACCAACCAAGAAATCAAAATGATAAGGAAATATTTTAGCTATAAGAACACCACATACTCATTAGAAGCATCAAATGTACGCAGACAATCAACCATATTATTCAACATGGCTTTACGACCAAGAATTATAGTTTCGCAAGATAATCACATTATAAAATACCACCGAGATTAAATTATCAAGGTCTAATTATAATATCATCACCAACATCATGGTCCAAAAGACTCAAATCATCCATAAGTGTCTCCACATAATCCAAAATTAATAGGTCATAGAGTATTATTCATAGTAATTAAAAAAAAGTTAAGGAAAGGGTAGACTTATTTATAGGTCAAGAGGGAAAATAGACACACTTAATTTACACACAATACTCGAATGAGATTAAATCTAACCATAATTACCAAGATGCATACAATCCTCAAGTCACTACTTAATATAATGAAATGAGGAACTCTTGATAAAACTAGCATGCCATCGAAGAGAAGCCACTACAAGACAAACACTTTTCCACTAACATCCATAGCTAGCCAAAAGCAAACTGATCCCACCATAATTCATCAACCCACAATTAAACACCTCTAATCTGATGAGGTTCAAGCTCTTATCAAATTGTAAGAGAATCACCACCACCGCTAACAGGATGCCAACTAGAACACACAACACTACGAACTCTCTTCCTAACAAGGTTGAGTAATGAAAAGGTCACTCTAAGATCCTAGATACACTCAAGTCTCCATGCATCTAAAACTAAGGCATAACTTTAAGCACCTAAGAGGAAATTCAAGACACCTAGGGTGTACCCCCATATGAAAAAATGTATGAATACAAGTAGCATAGAACCAACTCATCATCATGCAAGAAGAAATCCATGTAACATTTAGCTAAGAAGCCAACAACATAATGAGCTCCGAGTCACCAATAAAAATAAAGTCTAAGAAATATCGCCAATCAAGGAAAGTGGCTAAGTAGCTGCATTGCAAATTATAAAAATTATTATAAAAATATAAATAACTAGAAGAGCCTCAGAGCTTCTCAATCCAATCATAAAATAAGATGTTGGTACTTGATAAAATGACACAAAATTGAGAATTTAAAATACAAAACGTTAACACCACATTCACTTCGCAGCACTTCATGGCCACCAATAGTGGTACTCTACCTCGAGGTCAGTTCCAAGGACACATGCGTAGGATTTGGTCATAAACTACACCTAGACTTAATGTCCACTCTCCCATACGGGTAACAAAATAAAAAACTAACAACCAGACCAACTTTCCTAACTATTGAAGGAAGGAAGCTCTAAGCAGCTTCTAATTAACTCTTCCCGATCCCATGACACAACCACTATTGTCTAACCACAAGATTCACACCATACAATTTTTTATTCCAACAGCTCTAATAAGGAAGGGTCTCAACAAAGGGCTTAACACATCATACAATTAAATCAAGTTTTAGTACTTGTAAAATAACACATTTTCAAAGGGGAACCAAGTTTCCACTACACTAGAAGTTCACAAAAATCAATTTAATTTGACATTCTTAGTTACTCGGATTCAAACAAAACACCACTGAGCGAGTACATCAATTCAAAAAAGTTATTACTTTATTATTATTTTAATTTTGGTAATTCGAACGAACAGAGTAATGTAATATTTCTTCATACGCATTTCTTTTTCAATTTTCAAACAAGTTTGTTTTCTTAGATTAAAAAGTGTGCTAGGTTTATAGTTCATGTCTCAAGTTTTCTAGTGTTCCCAAGGGTTAAATATTTGAACCCACGACTCTGATACCAAGTATAACTCCCATTAAAATAACCCACTTGAGACCCAAGAACAACCTAGGATTAGTTAGGAAAATTATGGAATAATTTTTTTTATTACAAGAATCTACAAGACAACAGTTTTCACTAATAGGTTCCAGAACAATCTTAATCTACTAGAATATATTTTTCTTTTATCAACATAAATAGAGGTTATAGGGTCCAAAATCTAGGGTTATAAGTTTCAAATAGGTTCAGAGGGAAAATTCCTCACCATACCCACTCTCTAACAAGACTAAACTTTAAACTTGATTTTTCTCACCCTTAATACATTCAAAATTTTCCTAAATTAATCCCATTGGATAGGAAATTTCCTCATCTTTCCATTGATATAAATAATTCCTCCTAACTCCTAATATTTTTCAAGTTAGGGTCGGCGATCCTTGGGGTGAAAATTTTCCCAAAGGGCAGGTTGATGGGCCGTGGGGAGAATTTTGTAAATTTTTCCCCACATGGGGTAAAAATCACATTTGTGCCCATACTCATGTGGATCTACAAAGGAAACGTGGCACTCCCTAAGGAAGCGTGGGGAAAAATGAGGAAAGGCGGGGCGGCAGGAGACATTTTCAAATTCTCCCGCACAGGGTGAAAAGTCAGCTTTAAGCCCACACTCCCGTAAGACCACAGAAGACATGTGGCATCTCGTAATCAAATGTGGAGAAGGTGGGGTGGCAGGGAGAAAATTGACATAAATCCCCGAAGGCTAAGAGGGTACCGAGACCCGCACCTCGCGATGCCACGTGACAACCCTTGAATGGCTGCGGGCCAGTAGAACAACGGGAAAAACTTGGAAAATTTTCCAAAAAATTCTGAGATGCAAAATAAAAAAAGGATCTGTTCCTCTACCAATGCCCCGTGATGCCACGTGGCATCACCTAATTGATTGCGGGCCAACACGGAAAGTTTGGAAAATTTTCCCAAAATTTTCCGAAAATGCTAAGTTCAAAAGAGGATCCACTCCTCCACTGGCACCTCATGGTGCCACGTGGCAGCCTTTGATTGGCTATAGGCCAGTGGAGAAAATTTTGAACATTTTCCCAAAAATTTTCCTAAGTCCCAAGGGAAAAATTCAGGACGCGGGCTCGCCAAGGAAAATTTTCCCAAAATTTTAACGCCAAGTGAAGAAAACTTCAAAAGGCCATATTTTTTGATAGAGACAATTTTGGGAAAATGAGGACTATGTGGAAATATCTTGATATCCTCTTTTCACAGAGCTCATAGGTTTTTGGTTTTGATGAAGTTTAAGGGGTCAATTTTAAGAAAACATCTGACAGTATTTTATAGTGTGAACTGGTAAATTTTAACTTGTTAGATCTATTCAATTTGATCTTTTTCCTCTCTCAACATGTAAAATATACATGGGAGATTGTTCTTAGATGAATTTATGATAGATTCAAAGGGCTAATTTTCTTGATTGAGGCTTAATTTGAAATTTCCAACATTTGACCAAAAAACGACTGCAAAATGACAATAACACAGTTCCAGCCGATTTTACTAATTTTTCTAATAAATTTTCTTGAGTATTAATGTCCAGATAAATTTTTTTAGAGCCTACCACTTCAATTTAATTATTTAATTTGTTATTTTCTTGTTGCATGTTTAAACTGTGTGTTTTTTCGTTTAGATAATTACCAATTTGAAATTACAAATAACAAGGATAAAATTTTAAAGGATCTATTTGCCATTTTCATCTTCTAAGTATTAAAATTCATTCCAATTCCAATATAACACATTTTAGTTGATTCAAAACAAACCATTCAAGACCAAAATGTGATTCTGATTTCCAATCTTACACATTTCCAAAAGACAAAATATTGTGTTTTTCTCACACGCATATCTTCCTTTCAAACAAAGATTCAAATACATTGAAATGATCATATTCAATACTAAAATGTAATTTGAGAAAAGCATTACATTCTCTTGTTGGTTCCAATAGACAACTTTACAACTTATTTCTTTTATTCCTTCCAAAATCATTTATTGAACACAGGGAAGAGTAATATATTTTCTTTTCACATGTTTCACATTTCCACTTTCAAAACAAGGACTTTCTAGTGCATGATAACAAAAATTTACAATGAAATAATATCATATGAATAAGGTAAACAATTCCATTAATTCCAATGAAACTCATAAAACCTCCTTTCCATTTGATTTCAAAATACAGTATACAAAACAATATCATTCTTTCACATTCTTTCTAAACAGAATACAAAGTATAACTCTTGTACATTTCCAAATTCCTCTTGCAATCAGTACAACATATTTCCATTACAAAAATTTATAAGTTCATCCACTTCAAGTGGGAAAGGTTACAATGAGATTTTATTTCACACGAGACTTTCAAACTATCTTTTCTCAGCTCCAAAACAGCCACATGCATTCTTATCTTTCTTCCAATTTGATCACAGTAAGAGTAGGGGAAAGGAAACACTCTCAACTCAACCAAGACATCCAATGAAGAGGAGAAGCCATCCTTCTTCATTTCCCCCCAAGCCCTAACCACAAAGCAATAAAATATGTGATCCAACTCATGACAACAACAGGCTTCCACAAACATACAAGTAATATTTTAACAATAAAACACACTCCAAAATAGAATGTAGTTTTACAACTACATTAACACATAACAACAAAATACTAAGCTTCATCAAGAAAGCCAAAGGATTAAGAACTATGGGGGATGCTTCGTATGCCTCCCAAATAGGGAAATGGGTATCACCACTTGAGTTACAAACCACCAAAAAGATAGTATATCAAATCCCTGACATTCTTTATGCCTCCCCCAAGCACCCCTTGTTCCTCACATTTCCTTATGTCTCCCCAACCTCTTATGGCACCCCATAACAAGTAAATAAATGCAAGATATTTCTTTTTAAGGTGGAACCCAAATCCCAACTCCCTCCACCATTATACCTCCCTAAAACACACTTGTGCATCCCACAAAATAAACCACATAGTCTTCTCCTACACCATTCCTAGGCCATCTACCCATAGTCCACAACAATAACAAACATACCAGCATTTACATATTCATAAAATGGAAAATAAGATTATTTCCAAGAGCCAAGCTCTTACCTCTCCATGATGGATTTTGTCCCAAGTTCAAAACAACAAGCTCCTTCTAATGCAAGCAATCCAAAAATCTACCCAATACAAACATCCAACAATCTTCCAAAAATTTCTCCAAGAAAGAACTCCCAAAACAACAAGGAAATTTTCCCAAAAAGAAGTCTCCCAAAAGTGAAGCAACCCAAAACAAGGCAAGAAATTATAATTTTATAGAAGAAGGAAGAGAAGAGGATGAGGTGGATCCATGTAGGATGCCACATCACACATCCTCAACCCCAAACACAAAGTCAACTTCATTCTCTAATGCATAATAAATAGGTGGGTGAATAATATGACAATTTACTTATACACTCATGTCCAACCCACACCCTAAAGGACTAAAATTAAATCATGTAAGAAAAGTGCAATTAAAACCTACAATTTTTCTTCCCAAAATGCATTATAAAAGTTTAAATTTAACCCTCCAACCATAGGAAAGGTTAGTAAGTAAATTTAAGAGGTATGGGACAAGTTTAACTTGTCCCACAAGCCTCTAAAACTAGCCTTCAAGGATAAATTCTAATTTCTAGGAAGGTGAAGTGTTTCACACTCAAAAGTTAACTTACACATCTCTTATAACACTTTAATACAAGGCCAACAACTCTATTAATTAATTTCTTATGACATATTTTAATTAATTAACTAAACAATATGTTTACTCACAATATTTACACACCATTAAATAAATAATGAAAGGGGTAAATGCACCACAAAATAAACACATGCAAAAATTAAACAAAAGGGACCAAAAATAAAAGAAAAACATAAAATCCCTTGGTCACATTTAAAGGTGATCCCGCCCATGGGAATCCCTAACACTAACACACACACACACAAACAAAACTAGTTGCCATGGTGACCTTGTTGAATTCATCTAGAATTCCAATGTGGTTGGTCTCCAATCCCCCGATATTTGTTGTGATATTTTTAACCTACAAAAATACAAATACCTCCTTTAGCCTCATGGCCATATTAGAATGTCCAAAATAATATAAATATAATTTCAAAATCATCAATTTATATATGAATCACAACAACATCTAGAAAATCAACAATATCACTTAGAATTTCATCAGCAACTATATAATGATCAATTTTAAATTCAATTTTCTTGGTCTACTCAATATATCCAAATATCACATGTCCTAAAAAAAATACATAAATATATATATATATAACCATGTCCAACAGAATGTCAAAATCTATATAAAATGTCTCTAATAATCAACATGCATCATATATGAATCAGAGTCAACAATAATCCATGATCTAACATCTAACACCATACTAAATCAAAACTATAATAATGTCCATAATATAGTCAGCAGTATCACGATCAATATCAAAAGTGTCAAAGGGAAGTGGGCACTACAACATGAGCGAGAATATCCTGAAATTTAGGTGATACGTTTTATAACTCCATGAGGGAGATATGGTAAAGTGTTATCACTAACTATTTTAATAGGTCATATGGACCGAAAGTGGAAGATTTTTTGTTAGATGTTGGCTTTGGGTTACTTAGAACCATGGGATTTACTTCTTGAGGATCAATAGATGAAGTGGATGGTTGTTTTACTGCAAACACCTAAATTTTCTTTTGTCATGTGGCCACCACATTATTACAAGGTTGTAATTTCATGGTAGAAAAAGTAGGAGGCATTTCTTCAACAAATTAAATTATCGTGTTAAAATTGACATCATTTTAAGATTATCCCTGTTCAATGGATTTGTTATTTACACCAAGCTTAGGGAACGGATTAGAAAACACATTTATATTGTCATTAGGTGTTTTATTTTTTCTTGGGTATTTGACTTTTATACCTCTATTATGAATGAGGTCCTACATGTAATGACAAAGTCACACACATCTATTTGTTTGATGGCCATCAATGTGATGAAAATTGTAATAGGTGTTAGCTTCATACCAAGAAATCTTGTGTTCCCCTTCAAAAAAATGTTTTTTGATGGGGCATGTGACCATAATGGAACTTTCAAGTTGACCTAAGACACTCAGAAGAGTCTTTCCCAAAGGTGTGAATTGGCATTTTTTTTTGTCATAAGGAGGGGGATGCTCTATACTTGGAATAATAATGGGTTGTTTCTAATTAGAGAGGTATTTGGATGATTTCAAGAAGAGATGAAATAAAGGTCCAAATAAAGTATATTTGAAGGATTTTAAAAGAGATAGAGAAAGATCAAAATAAAGAAGATTTGGAAGGTTCAAAAAGAGATAGATGAAACATCAAAATAAGAGGTATTTGGATGATTTTGAAGGAGGAAAAAGAAAGGTCCAATAATTGATTATTTGGAGGTTTTTAAAGGAGATGATGAAAAATCCAAATAATATTTATTTGGAAGGTTTGAAAAGAGATGAAATAAAGGTCCAAATAGAGGATATTTGAAGGGGGTGAAAAGAGATAAAAAAATATCCAAATGAATGAGATTTTGGATGGTTCGAAAAGGGATAGTGAATGATTTCAAAGGAAGGAGATTTGGAATGGTTCCAAAAGAGGTAGAAAATGGATCATGAATAAAAGAGTGGAAAAAAAAATTACTAACACATAAAAAGAAAAAAAAAGATGAAAAATGATGTTTCTAGAAGGTGGGCATCTTACTTAGATTGGTTTGGAAAATGCGTGAAAAATAAAGGTTAGAATTAAGAGAACTTGCTGGAAAATATAGATTTAAAAAAAAAAAAAATCAGGCATGCTAACACAGGCACTTGAGTATGCTATCATTAAGGGTTACACTAGCATGTAAACTTAAGTGCGTTAGAATTATAGGTAACAATAGCATGTGTATATAAATAACAATGAACCCAATGAAATAGAAAGACATGCAGTTAAATAAAAGCACGTGTAATAAAACTTTCTTTGTAACGCTAGCATGTGGATAACTATACTAGTGCACACAAAAAGAAGGAAGAGATTGCACAGAGATGCTAGCTCACACATGTGCATGCTAGAAAAATGAATCTCAAAATGGTCAAAAATTAGTAGATGTGGCCAAAAACCTAGTTTTCTTGGTTTTCTCCTCTGTTGCACCTGTGAACTTAAAACTTGGAAAAAAAGGTTAGAAACACAAAATAAAAACATAAAAATGATTATATTACTAAAATTTATGCTGAAAAATATGAATGAAGTGTGGGTGTCACATTGGGCATGCAAGAGTGTTAGTAGTGAAAATATCAGAAGAAGTTGAAAGACAAAAAAATCAATATACCTTTCTTCCGATATTTTCCTTGCAAACCTCAAGTAATATTTTTAATCACATAAGCTACGATTGTAAATTTAGGAGGAAAATTCTATGATCTCATAAGACATGAGGATGTGGGTGGAAAATTTGGCAGAATGGGCTACAAATTGCATAAGATTTCAAGGATGAATTTACAAAGTAATGGCCTGCATTTTTTAGATGAGGGTGAGCCCATGAGAAGTGGATCATAGTTTTAATGAGATATAGGATCATAATTATAATTTCCTAAAATAATAAGATGATTTGATATGTGCAGTTGTAGCTTTGCAGAGGCAATGTTAATTTTGATTTTGTATGGGAAGATGGGTGTACATGCAAGTTTTCTACCCCCATCATTATAGGGTTCTCAAAGTGGAGTGGAGTGGAGTGTGAGTAGATAAATAGGATTTAAATAACTAATTTAATTAGTTATAGATTATGAGAGGATAATTAACCATTTAATTAAGTTAGCTAAAGGGTGGTAGGAATTAATTTAATTAATTCCAAGGGCATAATATAATTAAATTAATTAATTCTAAAGGGATGTATCCTAGTAGGATAAAACTAATTTAATAAATTCCAATGAGATGGAAATTGGCTAGAAATAGGTATGTATTTTTTAGGTGTCTACAATCACTACTTTGATCATGTTGACTGTGATTTTGTAACTATTGTCTATAAATGTTGAGAGAGTGAAAATGTTCACCTAGTGTTCTCCCTCACTCATTTGGGGTGCATGAGATGATCAAAAGGAAACAGATCCCAAATGAGGAAGGCTAAAATTGATATACATATTTGATATAGGTATTATTGCAGGGGAAATACGGATTACACACGGTAGTTACCACAGTAAAAACAAAACAATTGGAAAATTCTAGCATATAAGTGTTAGTGATAGAAAATCAATACACATAGAAATAACAACTAGTAAAATCATGTAGGAAAACAAAAAACAAGGACATAACAAGAAGTTGGTTGCATATATAGGATGCCACTTAGGGTATCACAAGACAATCAAATCCTGTAAGGTTTGTTCAAACAAGGAAACAAGCAAACATAGGGCATAGCCTGTAAAAAATAGCAAACAAGATATAAGTAAATCAGACGACCATGATTGGAAGAATATCTTTAAGGAAAGTGCTATATATGAATCACTCATTAGGATGTTAAGAAAGATAAATAGTATACGATAATGTAAGATCTTAATATATGAATAAAAATGTGAAATATTGTAATGATAGAACCTAATAATAAGTGGGAAAAGGTATATGCCCCCAAGAGCCTCAGTGGGACTTGTAATGGACAGGGCCAAGCATAAAATCTTGTGTAACAACCTATAAGTGACCTCAATTCACCTCTAGATACCATATAAATGTTCATGTGTGTATGAAAAATTATAAAGTATACTATGAACCATAGTAATGTTGTAGACACCTATAATTTGGATCGAGAAATTTAAATACTTAAATTGCGCTAATTATCCCCTTTCCCACAAATTGATGACTTATCGTCAATAAAGCACTAGTTCTCCTCTATCACCGTTAATTAGTTATATTACACTAATTAATTAAACCTCATATCATTCAAGACGTCGATTAATTACCTTTCATTAACTAGTGTTCTTTTATATCTAGATTAATTAATTAATTAACTTTCTCTTCTATTTAATCAATAAATCGTCATTTATTGGATTGAATTCCTCTCATAACCCAGATCATGCTAACTTTCTTCCAAAAATCTTCCATAATATTACACCTACTAATTAGTTAAGCACTCTTGATTAATTAATACACCCCCCTCAACTCACATGAATCACTAATGATATATTAATCTCTCTAAAAACAAACTTTTCTTATCCCTAACTAACCTAGCTTTGCTATTATCCCACACATAATAGGATGGAAAGATTATTCAAATCAAAGGGTTATATAAAAAACCATCCTCCTACCTTTATTATTACACCTTTGCATGCATATAGCATAAACTATAGGCATTTTCATCTTTGAGCATCCTCCATTAGTGTTAAGCGTGGTATCTTCATCTTGCATTTCATTCTTCAAAACTTTTGATTCATATGGAGATGATAAAATTAGCCTTGTAGCCATGTCTTGATGAGAATCCATTATTAAAACTCTTTAGGATAAAAAAAATAATCACATTTTGATTGTTAAGGATCTACATAGGTCCATTTCTAGTTTATCTTTCAAAGAGTAGAGAATAATGCTTAACATGTTGGTTTGATTTTCCTTCAAAGTTCTATGCATGTTATTGATATTTAGTCTCTTTAATCTCTTAGAATGATTATCTATGTATAGTTAGATTTGTTTTGGAACTATTAGGTGTTAGTTTCAATTCTCTTAGTTTAGTTAATTACTACATGAATACATTTGGCACACTCGGTGGGAAAGATTCATAGTCTCTTTGATTTTAATGAGTTTTACTAGTTTTTCTCAAGTTTTGCTAACCCAAATCATGCACATGTGAAATAGGTTAAAAACCTTAGGTTATTTCACTAACTTTATATGCATTGAGTCTCTCTTGTGGGATTTAGTATGATGGGTTGTCATTATATTTGAGTTAAATTAGGAAAAATTTGACCTTTTGGAGGTTACATATGTTAGAGCTCTGTATTTTGACATCATCTACATGTACACGTGTAGGTAAGTTTTGTAGGGGTGCACACACATTCACATTTAATGCGTAGGTATCTAAAAGATTACACACACACACTTTGTTCCACGCATACCTTCTTCTATTAGTTGTACACTGTGTTTGTCCTTGGTCAGACCTATACATCCATCTAAAAGGCTGCACATAAATCATTATACCCACACACATTAAATTAAACTCTATGTGTTTTCTAGCAGTATGCTTGTCCATGCATACAATTAAAAGCATGTGTAGGTACCTCTCTAGAGGCACACACATTTTCTAGGATTCTGTTTAACCCTTCATGTGATACGTGAGTGTCCATGTTAACAAGCCCGCATTTACAAATATCTTCCCGCACACATGCTTAACTCACTGTCATTTTTAGCAGAGGTGTGCACATAATTTTATCCACGCACACATATTGATAAGGGCACACATACATTATGAAGGGTGTGAAGGCATCCTAGTACAGATTTGAATGTTATTTTAAAATTTGCAAAAGCATGTGTTCTTGATGTGATAACTCCTTGTAGGTTTATTTGAGATTAAATTCTATTTTACAGGGTATATCTTCATGTTTTTTTGCTACTTTGTCTTGTTTAAGGTTGATCAATGTTGCATGCTTTTTTATGAGATTAGAATCATGTATTCTCTTCCCTCGCACCTCTTAGGAAATCTTGGGAATTGGAAATGATTTCTACATCTTTTCTATGCTTTTGAAAACATTTCATTACACTTGTGTGTTTAAGTTAATTGTTTTTCCATTGTTAGTTAGATGGTTATATTATATGCAACGTATGTTCTTCTCTTGCATCTTAGGATGATCTTAAGAATAAAAAATGATGTCTTATCCTATTTTTTCTTATGGAAAAGTACTAAAATCTTCGTGCAGAACCTAAACATGCTTTCCAGAGAAAGGAGAATTGAAACAAACTTTCTAACTACATGTGTGTTGCAGGTTTCCAAATGGCGTACGACTAAACCACATTAAGTCTAAAAGATTAAAAAACACACCACATTCATCACACTATATACGTAGGTTCAGATAAGCATACGCCCCGTCCACTTAAAAATAGGAAATAACCCCTTTTTCATTAGTATTAAGTTACAACAATGGGGGTGGTCCTAGGAACCCTAAAGTAGTCCACACAAGAGGGAACCTTGTGGATGAAATGGGAAGTGCTCCGCACACCTACTTGACTAGTTTACACATGATATTTAGTGCAAAGTTATTTGTATTGCTATCCCAGTGAGAATATAACTAAATGCATTTATTATTCATTGTATTTGAAGGGGGTAAAGTAAATATGAGATAATCCAAGAATATTCAGTGTAACTATCATGGTAAATCGAGCTCACAAGGGTATCTTATGACACCTAGTTAAGGGAACCACCTAGGAAAACCATTTTTTGTTGGATCCAAATTGACTGTATCTAGCCAATCATTTTTGTAAAGATCCTTTGCAAAGGGAGAACTTTCTCGAAGTCAAAACCTTGTTTATCAAACAAGGGGGAGTCCATTAAATTTCCAACTATGCATCATTCACCATGAAAATTGTGAAGCATTAATTTTACTTAGTTTTTCACTCACCATAAGGTGAGGCGAAACTCTGCCGAAGTGAGGCAAAATAATTTTCAACCTCACTTGATCTACTTTCTTTTCCTTCTTTTGATACTTTGTTGATCAAAAGAAGAGCAACCATATGTGTGTTATCAATGGATCGTGTCCAAAAATTTTACACCTGTTTACATTCATTCTTGCTTGATATTGAATGGTAAATGTTGAATTTGTGTTGGTACATTTTCATATCTTGATATCCATTTGATCTTAATAGCCAAGTGAATATCATCATTGTAGTAGGATTGATTCTTCACTCAATTCTCCTTTGAATTTTTATGTTTCTTGTATCGTATCACAACAATTTTGATACTTACATCTTGTTTCTTGCAAAATCAACCTAAGTGTCTAGATTGTAATGTTACGCAATGTGCACCTTAATAATTCCTTGGTATACTTTAGCCTTGGTTTGTTTTCAAAAATTACCTCGATTTCAAAATGTGTTGTTGTTAACTTGTGCATTTTGTACTAATATTATTTCAATACTAATACCTTACTTTTCCATAAGTTTTGGTTAACGTATCTTAGTGGTATTGTTGCGTTGTTCATATTCGTAACCCCCACCTTTTGATATTTAGGAATTTCTTGGACTTGAACTCATTTTAAGTATACTTTGATCAGAAATCATATCAACCTCTTGTTATTACTAATGCCTTGTTCATTTTTGAAAAGACATAAGTGGTGACATTTCATTGATCATTTTAAAATGTCAAACTATTGCTTGGAAGCACTTAGGAAGTAGTTCATTGATTGATTTTTTTAAAAACAAACCTTGTGTTATTGTGTCTTACAATTATTCATCATTTTAACTTATCCATTTAGGAAAATCACTTTGATCCCTTGACATTCATTATTCTTTATACTATTGACATTCTTTGTGTGTCCTTAGTAAATATATCATTCTAGGTTTTCACTTAGTTGTGATTATACCCTTGGACAAATTAAACAAAAAAACTTAATGAAATTCTCATATTATATGGCCCCCATAACAAGAATGGGATATAAGAGACAAGCATGGGAAACATAGAACAAACAAGAGTCAAATCCCTTTATCGGTTATGATTTAGGACCTCTATTCTCCATAGAAAAATTAGCGGATGAGATGGTAGACCATAGTGGTGATGAGTTGGGATCACGACACACAAAATTTGAATTTGATGCTTCCCAATTAGACAAGTTCCTCTTTCTAAAAAAAAATATAGTGCTTGCAAGAGTTGTACAATTAGGTGCTAGAATGCCAAATGAACATGAATCTATTCCACCCACCAAGAAAACTAATGAGGAAGAACATCCCTTCATTCATATGGATGAAATTTTAGGACATGGAAAATATTCCACCTCAAACACTAGGAATAACAACACGGGTGATTTTAAAATGCCACTCATCAGAATGCCACATAGGGTGAGAGTAGAACATGAAAACACAGAACAATCTCCTAGACATGAAGATAAAGAGGAAAATCCTAATGAATAAGTCACTATCAAAAAAAAAATTCAACACCTTAGTCAATAATTATCTCTTCTAGCATCCCATATGTAAAAAGAGACAAAGAAGAACGTGCAATAGGAAAAACCTAAGGTTATAAATAGTGAGATTCATACAGAAAACCAAGAGGGAGAAACACCGAAATTTATTCATGTGTATATGCCAGATTCCCCCACTAAAGAACAACTTCTTTCAAGAGTTACAATCTATGAAAGAAAATATCAAAAGCAAACTTCTTGATTAATTAATACACCACCCTCAACTCCCATGAATCACTAATGATATATTAATCTCTCCTAAAGCAAACTTTGTTTTTCCCTAACTAACCTAGCTTTTTTACTATCCCACATAAAATAGGATGCAAAGTTTCTTCAAACCAAAGGGTTATATAAAGAACCATCCTCCTACCTTTCTTCTAACACCTTTTCATTCATATAACATAAACTATAGGCATTTTAATCTTTGATCATCCTCCATTAGTGTTGAGATAGGTATCTTCATATTGCATTTCATCCATCAAAGATTTTGAGTCATATTAAGATAATCAAAATGGACTTGTAGCCATGTATTGATTAGACTCCATTCATAAAAAATCTTGGGATCAGAAAAACAATCACATTTTGATTGATAAGGATCTACATAGGTCCATTTCTAGTTTAGCTTTCAAAGAGTAGAGAATAATGCTTAACATGTTGGTTTGAGTTTCCTTCAAAGTTCTATGCATGTTGTTGATATTTAGTCTCTTTAAGCTCTTAGAATGATTATCTATGTATAGTTAGATTCGTTTTGGAACTATTAGGTGTTACCTTCAATTATCTTAGCTTAGCTAATCAATACATGGATACAAATATGATAAGAAAAGGTGAAACATATAGTAGCATAAGGAAGCAATATTACATCTAATCAAGATCTAAGAATTTTTTTTTATATTTTTATTTGCAAAAATGTTAAAAATAACAACGATAAAGGAGGAATGAGGATCCCCCCCGGTGTGTGTGTGTTTAAAGTGAGGTCCCTATAAGGATGACCTCAATAGTCAATTATGAACCAAGAACAAGAGTGTGACATCGGGTAGTGTGGGGAGATTATGATGTCCCTACATTTGAATGGTAAAAGGATTGATAAAATAAAAGAACAAGGCAAGGGCCAAAGATTTGTTAAAGAATATGAACATATGTGAACATGAGGTAAGGACCTAGTGTCGTATGAAATTGCATGTGTCATAACATGTAGAGTAGGATTGTGTCATACATGTGGAGAAACTAGAATAGGTATAACATTGGTAAACACAAGAGCTACCAGAGAACAAAGTCAACATGTTGATGGGAAAACCTTATAGATTCCAAGATCTCAAATGGATGAGTAAGAAGTGTATAAACCATAAGAATGTACCCACTATGAGAAAATAGAATAGGTGTAACATTGGGAATTTTGAAAATAGTGGAAAATGTAAGTGCAAACATAAGGATCAATATGTGAGTCTAAAGATGTGTAATATACATAATGTTAGGAGGCTCATCAATATCAATTTCAAGAAATGGAGGGAGACACACACAACTCATTAGAATAAATAGGTGCAAATTGGGAAGATTAGAAGCAATAAATTAGTATGAATTATCCCCTATGACCATAGAAATAAATGTGTAAAGAGGGGAATTGTTTTCCCCATAGAGGTAACAAAATAAGGTGCAACCATAGTAAACGAATCATGCATATAATATCAAAAAGTGAAAGCATTAGGAATCATTAACAAATCAGCATACAATGCTCTAACTTGTGATGGGGAAGGGGTAGAGAGAGAGAGAGAGAGATGTAACATAGGAAGTACTAATCATGTGATTAATAGAATTTCATTGAGAGTGAGACAATGAGAGGTGTATAATGGTTTCCAATAGAAAATTGATAGTGTAAATCAATAATGTTAGGGTGTATCCTAAGATGATAAGGATGTACAATGTAGGTAATGTCATTAGCATCACGTATGAGTGGAATATTGCCATGAATAAAATTATGATGTGTGGAATCTATTATAGTAGTATCCATGGAAGAAGGTGTAGCAAGGGAATTATGTGTTATGGTAGAGAGAAGTGTATACATAGTATGTAACTAAGGATGGCCTAGAATGATAGTATAAGGAACATCATGACGCATAACGTTACATTGAACATTAAGAGTGAAAGATCCTATAGTAAGGGGAAGAGAGATTAAGCCCAATAATTTCTTAGGCCTAGTATCAAAGCTATAGATAAAAAGAGTAGATAAATTAAGATGAGAAGTAGAAATTCGTATTTGATGCAGAAAGAAAAGCTTGTATACATCAAGACCAGATCTTAGATAAACTAGGACACACTTAACAAAGAGATTAAGAAGTTGAAAAGAGATATAAAATAGGGAAGCATTGGAATCAAATGTATGGGAAGCCATGGAAGATCCAATAATGGGCATGTAAGGAATGGGTTCAAAAATGATTTAACAAAATTTAAATATAGTTAAGGAAACTATTGATTGGATAAATATAACAGTATTCAAGTAATATCTAGCTATATAAATACAAGAAAGAGTAATAGATAACGTTTTTTAAATGACTCATCTTGCCTCCGTATTTCTGAAATGATATTGGGTTAGTAACAGATATAAAAAAGATAAATCTAGGTTATGTAAGATCTGATTCGGAAACTAGAATGTGATGATCTCAGAGATAGAAGTTCCTAAGAGAGGACATGTCCACCTAGGTGCTATCATCTGTTCTAGGTGCTGGTGTCTGTAGGATAGGTTTGATCTTGATTTTTCCTGTGTTATTTCTTTTTGGTTTTAGTTCGTTGTAGGTAACGGTGGGTTTGCTAAACATTTTCTATGTCACACTTGTACCTAAAAAATAAAACCTATCTACCTACACAATACTCAAGTGCACATTAGACTAATTGAGAAATGCATACGAGAGAGTCAGAATGACCCCAACACTCACCCCGATGTGATCTTATTCTCGAGCATTGGACTACATTTCAGACTATATGTAGTTTTGATCTGTGTGTGATTGGAATAATGTCCCTTGAGCTATGTTTCCATAGTTCCAATTAAAAAAAGAAATATTGGGCTATAAATAATTTATCCCAATGTAAAATGTGTGGTATGTAATTTAGAATATCTCCCTCTATACAATGTATAAAGTAGTCCTTTGGTGATGTAGTAGATTGGAAATATTTAGCTCCTTGCGGTAGTAAGTGCCTCTTAAAATGTTTCCCCCCTAATGAGATTAAATAAAACATGTATATATGTGGTTTCTTCACTTTAGTATTATCATTAACAAGTAAAAGGTTGATCAGGGTAGTAAACAAAGACACGAAAGATGTAACATCCAAAAAAATTAGGAAAAGGGAAAAGGATGAAAACAGTTCCCAAAGCGGACATCAGAGATGAAGTGCTCCTATATTTAATGGCTAGTTTTGTACATGGTTCCAGAAAGATAAAATAATGGAATTAGAACTGAGTAGGATGTCAGCTAGTATGTAAAATTGTAAGGTATAGTCAAAAAATAGCAAGTGATAAAGATAAAGAGGATAAAATCAATGTAAAAGAAAAACAAGTGTTGTTAATGGCCATTTTTATTATTTAGGAATAATGCATATAAATGAAATATTTAGAGGCTATATGTACATAGGAAGTGTGTAATTTAGTGACTACATTTTCTCAGGTTCAATTCTCCCAGTTTTTGTATTCCATAGTCCTAGATCTTTCCAGAAATTAGCTATGGAAAGTTAAGTGCCTCTATACCTATGTTATGTGATTTTAATTTCATGTTAAGTTAAGTTGTGTGTTGAAATATTTCTTATCTGATATGAGTTTTAAATATTATTATTTATCATATTGTATCATGTTTCTTAAATTAGTAATCAAATATTAAATAGCATACACTTAGTTAAATCAACCTAGATATTTAATTTAGGGTTAAAAATTGATACAAAAGGAATGGGATACACTGAAAGAGTTTCATTATAGATTCAAAAAAACAAGAAATTTGGACAATAAAATAACTAAAAAATTAAGATTTTAATGGTTTATCCTAGGATTGTCACCATATTTGAGAATGCCACCAGATGGTAATGTTTTTACTACTTTTGTAGAGGCACTAGAAATGGCCACTAGGATAAAATCCCAACCATGGTAAAGGGAAGGAGAGAATACTTTAAAGAAAAAAATTTAAAAAGTTAAATTAGAATCAGATCAGTTGAAATTATAGCAGAAAATCTAATGAAAAGAGGATGCAAGAACTAATTATCCCCCTAGAGTGGATCCTAGGACCAAGATTTGGTGTATTGTGTGTTGCAAAAAGGAAACAATATCAAGAAAAACAAAAAGAAGAATCCATGACAACATTTCATAGATAATGGATCCACCGGTAACACAACTGCAAATAGGACTTGATGCATAATATGTAGATTATGGGTTTAATATACTCAAGATACATGCCCCTAATGGAAGTAATGCCTCTGAACAATCAATTAATTTATTTTATTGCATGTGGATCATTTAACCACTATCATCACACCCACCTAACCATAGGTTCCTTGGAATATATGCAATAATAAAATGTTAGAAGGGAAATGAAAAAAAAATAGATCTCAATTCTCATGAAATCTATAAATACTCCACCTGTAAGTTTACCAATTCAACCAATGCCTCAATATTAAGGACCAAAATTTACTACTCCTTGACAATATAAGGGATATCAAGGTGATCTACAACCATATGCAGGAGGATACCAGGATAACTATTACAACCTAAATTATCAATGTTATGGTATAGGATACCACAAAGTATACCAAGGAGGATATGGAGGTGGATATCGAGGAGGATATAATAATTACCGATGTGGTAAAGTTTATGAAGGATATCAAGCAATAAGGTGGTATATGAATAAATAATATGAAGTGGTCAAAAAAACAATCAAGGAGGGGATAATCAAAACAATAGAAGCTGAGCACAAGAAAGGAGGATTATAAATTGTTACAAATGTGGAAAGGATAGACATGTAGCAAAAAATTGTATTAAACCAGAGCCATGTGGGTTCTACCACAAAATATACACACACGATTCATTCATTTGCCCAAAAAAAGCATAATTTTATCGAAATAAAGGAACTAAGAAAAAATCCTTGGGGAATGTAGACACTAAATCACATACTTTGGGTATATTTCTAGTCATGATCACATACCACTATTCATATGATTCCTAAGAAAGAAAGTACTAATTAACCATTATATTTGGCTTCTTTTCTTGCCTTATGTTTTTGTTTTTGGTCTCACACAACTTCTTACCCAGTCTGAATTTTGATACTTCAATATTTATGAGTCTAGACACCAACGCCCAGCCAAGACGCTAGTGCCTAGGTGCCCCCATCTGCTCTAGGCACCCCCAACCTCCTTTTATCTTGATCAAATATTTTGGGTCTTTTCAATCTGTTGGGCATATTATTTTCTTGTTGGTTATCCTTTTAGTGGTTAATTACAAAATTAAAGCTGGGGAATCATATAAATATAAAGCTATATGACCATAATAGGGGACCAAGCACTAAGAATCATTATCATCACCTAAGGTTACATCCAAAATCATTTTAAGAGCATAAAAGCATCCATATAGCTTCTATACAAGGGAAAAGAAACTACATTATTCTGAATACACTTCATAGGAGGGGAAGTTCAATTTTCCATGTACGCATCTATCTATATCTAGCTATTTCTCATTATCAAGTGTTACTTGCACAAGAACCACCTAGGGCACAATTCTACACACATACCTAAAACTACATGGAGTATGAAATTTAGTGTAATTCCCGGATCGTAAGTTAACTCAGTTGGATAACCACTGGGGTTAGTTTGAATCTCCATTTGCATATTTTAATTTATAGGATTTGATGTGTTTTGGGGTTTTTTAGGTGCTCTTTCTCTCTTTTAGGTTTTAGGAGAATTTTGTGATCAAGCATAAAAGTACATGTGATTAAAGATGACATCAAGTGAACATCTTGTGACCCTGTGAAATTGAGTTTCTTAGGTTCTGAGCAGTCATACCTACCCAAAGGAGGTATGTAGTTCCCTAGGCACCCCTAACCCTGCATAGGCACCCTAGTCTTGGTATTTCCGGCATTCAAAAAAAATTCTAGGTTCATTTGTGATAGATTCCTCCTATTCAATAGTTTTCCAATATGGCATATCTTTGGATTTTACCCTCTCTCTTGCAACTAGGGTTTCATGTTTTTCTAGCTTACTTGTTTGTGTCAAATCTATACTTTATTGCATATTTTCATCTAAGTGTTTCTTAAATTATAATTTGACATTTATTTATATTTCAATAAATGTTAAATCATTTGGTGAAATTGACATGAATTGAACACGCAATCTTCTGATTATATTAATAAGATTCTTGAAGATTATGTTGATGATATACTTTATAAAATAACAACATCATTCTACATATGCTCAAGATCTCTACACATTCTTTAAATTTTGATGATAATATAAAGTTCACTTAAATATAAAGAAGTGTGTTATTAGAGTTACAACCAGAAAGATTGTTAGATAAATTATCTAACAACTTGGTGATGAAATAGATCCCAATAAAATCAGGTAAATTTTTTACATGCCTCCACCTTGAAATTTTCATCAATTATGCTCATTACAAGGGAATATTTAAGATGTTCTATGTTTTACTGTGCAACTTGCTGATAAAACCCAACCATTCACACACTTAATGAAGGAGGATACTAAATTTTTCTAGGATGATCACCGCCAACTAACATTTGACATCATTAAAGCATATCTCTTAAATCCACCTATCCTAGTCCCTCTTGTGGCTGAGTGGTATTTCTTGTTATATATTTCTACCATGTTTTATGCTTGAGGATCCTTTTTAACATAACACGATGATACTCAATATGAGCGGGATGTCTATTATATTATTCAGAATTTACCCTCTTACAAATGCAATTATAGTTATGTGGAAAAACTATGTCTTGGTCTTGTATTTGTAGCAAATAAGTTATGTCACTACCTTCTTAACAATGAGGTCCATATCATTACCAAAGTAGACCCATTATGAAAGATTTTTTTCGACACACATCTCTCAATATTTCTAGCACACTGCGTCATTCTACTCACGAAGTTTGATTTAAAATTCATTCCATAGAAAGCAATCAAAGACCTATTCATTATTGATAAACTAGCTAATGTACCTCTTCCTAATGCATCTCCTATCTTTGATTCCTTTCGTGATGATTTCACTTCTTATGTAATCAAATCAAATACTTAAACCATGTATTTTGACAGATCTCGTTGCCTCTCTAGAGTTGGGGATGGGATAGTCTTCATCAATCCACACGGTGATCCTCTCCCCTTTGTATACCACTCAGGGTTTTCTTGTACTAATAACATATCTGAATATGAATCCCTCATTCTCATCCTTAATATGACTTGAAATACCCTTATACAAAATATCTACATACATGGTGATTCACAACTCAATATTAATAAGTTTAATGACATATATCACACAAAAAAGGAGAACCTAATTACATATAATACGCTTTTCAATTATCTCTAAGATACATTTGAGTCTTACCCTCTTATTTTCATCTCCCGTAAAGATAATCATCGTATGAATGTTATGGCTAATGTTGCATCATTTATCCCTCATGAAACCACTAATGAGAAATCCACATTCATCATTTGGAACTTGTAATAAACCTCCACTTATACTCTACCTCTAGCAGCTTATGTCATCACATGTATTCATAAAAACCCTGAATGGTTTACTCTAGTTTACAACTTCTTTTATCGACAAACCATTCTTGATGGTCTACAACCTCACAAGTCTCATCACTTTTAACATGAGATCACATGTTATGTCATCATAGGGGAAAAAATATTTAAACATGTATTTGACGGTCGTTTGCTATAATGTCTCAGACTCGCCAACATATTGACCGTTATCTCTCAAATACATGATCACCTATGCAGTAACCACTTTTCTAGTAAATATATATCACCAAAGATATTACGTCAAAGATATTATTGGCCTACCATGGAGCAATACTACCTAGAATATGATACACATTGTGATAAATGGAAAAAACACATAAATCTTCACCATAAACCTATATATGATCTCCAAACAATATCTCCAACATTTCCATTCTCCCTATGGTGTTTCATTCTTATTGGCATGATAAATCATGAATCAACTGATGGGCCACAAGTATATTATTACTATCACAAATTATTTTACTAAATGGGTCAAATCAGCACAATTGTGAACTAAAAATTTATGATATTTATGGTTTCATGAATACTCACATCATTACACATTAGGCATTCCCTCTGCCATTATCATTGATAATGGGTATTCTTTCAAAAATAAGGATGTTAAAAAATTTTGTGCAAAATTCAAAATTAAACAATCATTCTCTACTCCTTATTACCCACTATGCAATTGCCAAGTTGAGGCCACTAATAATACTATTACAAAATATTACGTAAGAATATTGCTACTAGTGGTGGTGACTGACATAATCAAATCTTATATGCTCTCTAGGTTTACCATAATAGTGTGCATATGCCCACTAATGCCAACCCTTTTCGCTAGTCTATGTTATCAAGGTCATCATCCCACTCGAAATAGAGATACCATCATTATGCATTTCACTCAAAGGCATACTTAAAGACAACGAATATCATGAAAAGTGCTTACATGAGCTAGAAATTATTGATTCTTTCCACGTCCAATATCTTGAACATCTTCATGTATATTAATCTCACATCTCCCAAGCATACAGTCATAAAAATATTCCCCGCGAGTTCAATTTGGATGATATTGTGTTACAGTAAAACCCAAAAAACACAAATGTTAAAGCTCCTCTCAAAGGAAAATTCAAGCCCAACTAGTTTGGTCATTATATCATTACTAACAAGCTTGGCGATGGCATCTATCACCATACCACTCTCCTGGGGAAGCCACTAAAGAACCCACTCAATGTTATGCATATTAAGAGATACAATGCATAAAAAACATGCATGACCTGATGACAGACTCTTGTGCTATGGTTCACACTTGAATATTAAGGGCTCACTACATTCATAAACCTCACATCATCACATTACACACTACAAACTTGGAACATTTAGGTTACATCTTTCTTGTGCACATTCATCACATCACACTACCATATGATGCACTCTAGTTCCATGGTTCATACTTAATTACTGATGACCCATAGGGATCCATAAAAACACACCACTTCATTAGTTTCATCAACACCAAGAAGGAGAAACAAGAAAAGTGAATAAAATGAGCTAAACATAGGTTCTGGAAGGAACAACCACTTTGTGCAGAGTGGCATGGTTTCTAGAACTGCCACCCTGCATAAGGTGCAGCGGTCCTAAAACCACCGCCCATCCAGGGAAGTGGTCCTGAGACTGTCGGTTTGCTTAGGGCAGTGGTCCTGACACTTTAGAATATAAAAGAAGAATGAAATGTGAATGGACACAAATTTGAAGCACCTAGCCATGTATCTTCCCTTTCCATGCCCTTTCACATTCTCTAGTGCACTAGGAGGACATGGGATGGCCTATAAATGCATGAAAGGAGCAAGAGAATAGATCATTCGAATATCCAGAGAGATCAAGAAGCAAGATTTTGATGAGAGTAGTGAGAAATATCTTCAGTGCTAGAATGGAATTGTAGGAGCAAGGTGTAGAAACAGAGAAAGCAAGTACTTGGAGAGAAGGTTTACATTGTTGATTCTTTTCATACTTATTGTAATCTGTAATTGTCTATATCAGACCAATAAAAGTGGGAAGAAACAGTAGTTTCCCTTCCCGACTGGTTTTCCTCCATTGGAGGTTTCTAGGATAAAATTGTTGGTGTTAAAGTTTTGAATTATTTCCTTACTCTGTAATTTCCTTTCTATAGCACTAGATAATCAGTCACGAAGCTCTAATTTTTCAAGCAAAATCTGTCATTTTCCAAAGTTGAAATTAGAACAACATAGTTGTGTGATTCGTAGAATTCCAAAGTAGAAGTTTACAGATCATTTCAGTATCAGAGCTGATTATATATCCAGGACTATGGTATTTGAATCTTTCTTGTGATTTTGTATGACAGTGACAAGGTCCAAAGGTGAATAAGTTTTACCTTGTGAGCTAGATATTTCTACAAAGAAGTGGAAATAGAGAGTTTGAGCTCAAATTGAGGAAGAGAGCTTGGTCCGTAGAGTCAAGATGCTAGAGACCGCGATGGATAGATTGCAGACGAAAACAAGAAGAGATTTTAGATCTGTGACAAAATATGGATTTGGTTAAGCAGAGATTCCATGGACTCGGTGGTTGGAGCACTAGCTGAAATATTCGGTATCAGAAAGAGCCACAAAGAGGAAGAATGGGAATAGCATGAAGAGACGCCAATTGTAAGCGAGAAGGTAAAATCTGTACATACACCTTTTAAAGCTGAAATGAAAGTGGAAATAAAGAATTTTGAAGGACAAGTAGATGCAAAATTACTGGATAAATGGCTGAAATAGTTAGAATTCTACTTTTGTGTACATAATTTCACTAAGGCACAAAGGGTCACCTTTGCACATCTCAAAATGGAAGTTCATGCTCTGGTTTGGTGGGAAACCCATCTAGCCACTTGTGAGAAGAAGAAACGTCCTATTATCAGTACTTGGAAAGGTTTTAAAGAATTAATTAAAGCTAACTTCTATCCTATTTTCCATAAGACTGACATTGATGATTAAGTGGCAGTACTTTAGACAGGGTAGCGGTCAAAGCGTGCAAGACTACACTATGGAATTTTGGAGGCAAGCCATGTTGCTTAATATGGACTTGGAGGATGAGGACATTTTGACCAAGTATTTGGGAGGACTGCACACTCAACTTCGGAGGAGGGTAATCTCCACAAATCCCAACAATTTCAAATCCCAACGATCTCAATGAAGCTTGTGTATAAGCATACTACATTGATGACAAGAAGAAGTAAGGAGAAATAGAGCCAAAGGGAGACCATTCAATAGAACAACAAGACAAAGAACAAGGGAAAACAAGTAGCAGACATAAATGGAAAGATAAACATGCCACCAATGCTTTACATACTTGTAAAGATCCTAAGAATTTCTATAAGAATTGTGATTTAAATGGACATACCGATGCCACATGTTGGAAGTTACATCCGGAATTGCACCCAAAGCTCTGAACCAAGGATTCCAATAAATTCATGGCCACTATGAAGACAGAAAGAGAGGTAGAGATTGAGGATGATTCAGATGTAGAAGAGAGGTTGAGATGCATGGCCAAAAACATGTATGGGGCAGTAAGAAGAAGAAGATATGAGTAAGTTATTTCAAATTAGAATCCAAATCAAGAATACTAAGGTAAACAGCTTTAATAGATTCTGGTTCTCAGTCAAATTTGATTTATGATCCGGTTGTAGGACATACTTGGTCTAGAGACTTACGCGCATCCACATCCATACCCACTGGTATGGGTGAAGAAGGGTGTAGAAAGACAAGTTACAAGGAAGTGTAAGTTTTATTTTGGGATAAATACCCAATACATAGATGTATTAGAGGATGATATTATTCCACTTGATGCATTTGACATTGTCTTCGGAAGTCCTTACTTCTATGTCAGGGATGTCGTGTTCATAAGGAGGGAGAACCATTACAGATGGGTCAAGGATGAAGTCAGTTTTTAACATCAATTCACACCAAAGAAAATCAAATAAGGCTATGGTAAGTGTCAACTAAACACCAAGACTTATTCAGGAAAATCATCCATTTTGTTTCCTTTCATTGGAAGAAAAACAAAATGGACATGAGAGCATGGATATTTCTGACCAAAGGATGGAGAATTTGGATATAACTTGTCAATTTTTATAGAAGAAGCCACCACAGGAATTGCTCATTCAAGGAGTAAAACAAACTTCCGCTATGCAATCACCATATCTACTTATGTATTCACTAGACCTGACTGTGGGGCAGCAAGAAGAAGAGGAGATATAAGGAACGGTGGTGACTATAGCAAAAGTGTACTTGGGGGGATTCAGCCAATCCATCTCAAGAGAAAAATACAAGAAAGGACTAAAACACTACAATATGGAACCTTCACCATACTTGAGCAGGTTGGAGAAGAAACCTTTAGGTCATACTTGATGTAAATGCACATGATAGCAAGTTGCAAGAGCTCACATCCACTTACACCATCTATGCATGAAAAAGAATGGAAGATACAAAAGCTACCTTCCAAAGAGGATTTTACTTGATGAAACTCGAAGGAGGATGTAGCACTGGAGTAACAAACTAGAGATCCATAGGAGTCTTGGCAGGTTGGACGAGAGAAGACACCAAGGAAGACCTAGTGGTACTCGAATGAGCATGAGAGGGAGTTGATTCCTCTACCGCTCCCCCACTAAGATTTTGTGGGACCAAAAGCCTCCTAAGTAGGGGAGGTATGATCCATAGGGATCCATAAAAACACACCACTTTGTCAATTCTGTTAGCATGAAGAAGGAGAAACAAGAAAAGTGAATAAAATGAGGTAAACATAAGTTCTAGAAGGAACCGTCTCTATGTGCAGAGAAATGATCTTGTGACCACCGGTTTGCTCAAGGCAGCAGTCCTGACACTTTCAAACAGAAAATAAAAAGGGAACATGAATGGACACAAATTTGAAACACCCAATCGTGTCTCTTTCCCTTCCATTCCATTTCACATCCTCCAATGCATGGGAGGACATGGTAAGGCCTATAAATTCATGAAAGGAGAAAGAGAATGATCATTCAATGATCTAGAGAGATTGATAAGCAAAGTTTAATGAGAGCAATGAGAAAGATCTTCAGTTCTAGAATGGTATTATAGAAGCAAGGTGTAGAAACAGATCAAGCAAGTAATTGGAGAGAAGGTTTACATTGTTGCTTCTTTTCATACTTATTGTAATTTGTAATTGTCTATATTAGACCAATAAAAGTGGGAAGAAAGAGTAGTTTCCCTTCCCAACTAGTTTTCCTCCATTGGAGGTTTCCAGGATAAAATTGTTGGTGTTGAAGTTTTGAATTCTTTCCTACTCTGTAATTTCCTTTCTATAGCACTAGATAATCAGTCACGAATCTCTAATTTTTTAATCACATCTATCATTTTCCAAAGTAGAAAATAGAACAACATAGTTGTGTGATTTGTAGAGTTCCAAAGTAGAAGTTTACAGATCATTTTGGTATCAGATCCGATTATATATCTAGGATTGTGGTATTCTAGACTTTCTTCTGATTTTGTTTTATAGTGAAAAGGTCCAAAGGTGAATAATTTTTACCATGTGAGCCATATATTTATATGAAGAAGTGGAAATTGAGAATTTGAGCTCAAATGGAGGAAGAGAACTTGGTTCGTAGAGTCGAGATGCTAGAGACCATGATGGATAGATTGCATAGAAATAAAGAAGAGCTTTCAGATCTGAAAAAGATGGCTTTGGTTAAGAAAGATTCCATGGACTCGGTGGTTCAAGTACTAGCTGAAAATTTTGGTATTGGAAAAATCCATGAAGAGGAATAATGGGAAGAGCGTGAAGAGACACCCATTGTAAGAGAGGGTAAAATATCCACATACACCTTTTAAAGTTGAAACAGAAGTGGAAATAAATAATTGTGAATGACAAGTAGATGCAGAATTACTAGATAAATGGATAAGATAGTTGGAAGCCTACTTTAGTGTGCATAATGTCACTGAGGCACAAAGGATCACCTTTCCACATCTCAAAATGGAAGGTCATGCTCTGGCTTTGTGGGAAACCCATCTATCCACTTGTGAGAAGAAGAAATGTCCTATTATCAGTACTTGGAAAGGTTGTAAAGAATTTATTAGAGCTATCTTCTATCCTATTGGCCATAAGAATCACATGATGATTAAGTGGTAGTACTTTAGACAGGGCAGCAGTCAAAGTGTGCAAGACTACACTACGGAATTTCAGAGACAAGCCATGTTTCTTAATATGGACTTGGAGGATGAGGACATTCTGACAAAGTATTTTGGAGGACTTCACACTCACCTTCAGAGGAAGGTAATCTCCATGAAGCCCAAGGATGTCAATGAACTTGAAGGTAACACATATTATCTATTGTAATAGAACTTGAAGTATGCTCTTTGGTCTAACCTCTAGTTATTTTTGTAGTCGTTTGTGATTGTTTCAGATCCATTTGTAGCAAAACATATTCTGAAGGACAATTCAAAATATTATTCCAAGGTAACCATGTATATTGTCTGTTTTCGAATAAATACACATTTGCGTAGTTTTTTCTTTGTTTGATTTGGATTTAATGAATTGGCCTCTAGGCTCAGGGTATTTTGGCTTGTGTACAAGCATACTACATTGATGATGAGAAGAAGCAAGGAGAAATAGAGCCAAAGGGAGAGAGATCAACATAACAATAGGACAAAGAACAAGGGAAGACAAGTAGTAGAGGTAAATGGAAAGGTAAACATGTCACTACTGCTTTGCATACTATTAAAGATCCTAAGAATTTCTATAATAATTATGATTTAAATGGACATATTGACGCCACATGTTGGAAGTTGCATCTGGAATTTCACCCAGAGCTCCGAACCAAGGATTCCATGAAATCCATGGCCACTGTGAAGATAGAAATAGAGGTAGATATTAAGGATGATTTGGATGTAGATGAGAGGATAAGATGGATGGCCACTAACATGTACAAGGCAGCATAAGAAGAAGAGATGAGTAAGTTATTTCAAATTAGAATCCAAATTAAGAATACTAAGGTAAACACTTTAGTAGATTCTAGTTCTCAATCAAATTTGATTTCTAATGCGGTTGTAGAACAACTTGGTCTAGAGACTTATGTGCATCCACATCCATACCAACTAGGATGGGTGAGGAAGGCTGTAGAAATACAAGTTACAATTAAGTGTAAGTTTTAGTTTGGGATAAATACCCAATACATAGATGTATTAGAGGATGATATTATTCCACTTGATGCATTTGATGTTTTCTTCGAAATTCCTTACTTGTATGTTAGGGATGTCATTTTAATAAGGAGGGAGAACTGGTATAGATGGGTCAGGGATGGAGTCAGTTTTAACATTGAGGGCACACTCGAGTAAACCAAATAAGGATATGGTAAGTGAGAATCAAGCACTAAGACTTTTTTAGGAAAATCATCAGTTTTGTGTGTTTCATTGGAAGAAAATATAAATGGATGTGAGAGCAAAGATATTTCTGACAAATGGATGGAGAATTTAGATAGCACTTGTCAATTTTTGCAGAAGAATCCACCAAAGGAACTATTCATTCAAGGATAAAAATTAAATTCCACTATGCAGTCACCGTATCTACCTATAGATTCATTGGACCTGACTGTGGGGCAACAAGAAGAAGAGGAGATACAAGGAATAGTGGTTCCTATAGCAGCATTGTACTTGGAGAGGATTCCTCCAATCCATATCAAGAGACAAAGATAGGAAAGGAGTAAAACACTACAGTATGGGAACTTCACCATACTTGAGAAGGTTGGAGAAGAAACCTTTAGGCCATACTTCATGTAGATGCACATAAAAGTTTCAAAAGCTCACATCGACTAATGCCATCTATGCATGAAAAAGAAGGAAAGATACAGAAGTTACCTTCAGAAGAGGATTGTACTCAAGGAAAATTGGAGGAGGATGTAGTATTGGAGCAATAAACTAGAGATCCACAGGAGTCTTGGTAGGTTAGATGAGAGAAGACCCAAGGTAGACCTAGTGGTACTTGAATGAGCACAAGAGGGATTTAATTTCTCTACCACTCACCTATTAAGCTTGTCTAAGATCCAAGGAGAATAGACATCATACTTATGATAGGTACAACCCATGAGAGTATTTTTTTTACAATAGTATCACATTTCCATCTTCAATCCTTCCTCCATTAGCACAAAGAAGTGATAAATAACACAAGTTTATGTAATGCAAGTAAATTCAAACATTCTGGTAATTGTACCACCGCTCTATGTAGATGATGTTGTCCTATGCAAGTCAGCTACCAATAGATCTAGTCTCTAGAAGAGATCTAAGACCACTTACAAAAATCTAAGGTACCTTTTTTGATACTGCCATTCTACTCAGGGATTTTATGTCAGGACACTTTCAGACATAGAGGTATACTAGAATGGACATCATTATAGGTGACCACCATAAATTTTGAAGTGCATTAAAATATATTTGTTCCCCTGAGCACCGTCCCTTTCACATCCTCACAGTGAGATGGGGACTAACAATTTCAAATGATTTCCATATGCTTTTGGCCACAAAAGGACTCTTCAGAATTTATCATTTGAAGATCGAGATGTTTTTCCAAGAAGGAATTAGATTAATGATGTATTAGTGAGCAAGATCTTCAGTGCATGAATACTATAATATGTCATTATGCAAGGTGTACCACCATAAATGTATGTAAGCAATTGGAGAGATAGGTATTGGTACCATTTCTGAAATTGCATCCCCTGTTTCGACTAAAATTTTCAAATCTATATCTACTTAAATATGCATTTTACCCTTTGAATTGATGGTATGAAATTCTTCTCCTCCAGCTGAAATGCTTTAAAAATGCTCACAAACTTGTTATTTTGCCCTAATTTGAAATAATAATCCAAGTTTGCCCTTTTCTGTGCCATATTTTTTCCAATTTTGTGGGCCATGTCATTTTTCCATTTTCCAGATTGTGGAAAAATTGAAATTTATCAAGTCATACTTGTGTGCAATTGAAAATTCTATCCCAAGGTCGAAAATGATCAAAAATCATGCTTCAGTTGATTCAGAATAAAAAAATCAGCCATCCTTGGTGAAAAAATTGAATACTAGGGCATACAATAGAATGTTTTAGTGTTTTGAGAGGTCATAACGGGCTAATCATTTTCCCATCAAATTCATCCTCAGAAGGTATTGAATAATTGTGGTAGGTTTTCATTAGCTGAGGTGCGGCGGGAACATGTTTCTAACTTGTCATTTTTTGAATTTTTGGCAAACTGGCAATATTTGGGGTCCAGGTGGATTGCAGCCATTTTTCAAAGTTTCCTACGTGGCATGTTCATGTATTGGCCTAGGAGAGGTAGGGATCTCATTTGATGTCCTTTAATTATTCTTGCCATTATTTTATCATCAAAATTTTGCTAATTAAAAAGTGTTTCCTGAATCCCTGCAGCCAACCAGATCTAGGGACATGTGTCCTAAAACTTGTCATGAAAAGGAAGAAGGATCTCAAATGCCTCATTATACTATTATAGGCGAGTGCATTGGTAGTAAAAATAACTACGCTCCAATTAGCTATGAGAGTGATAATGAGAGTAAAATTTTCCATGAATCCCTTTCTTGCTACCACCTCCACCCTCCTTGTGAGGTTCCATCCCTTAGAGGAGAAGGATAATCAGTGAACAATAATGCAAGCGCAGCACCGTTGCCTTATTACTGTAGGAAATTTTAGAGATGGTGAAGCCACCAGAGACACCTTATTAGGCTAAACTTGAATTTAAATAATTAAATTGAAATATAAATTCAACTTCTTATATATTAAAAATGCCCCCAGTATCAATCACAGGTGGATACATGTAACAAAAATGGATAAAGTTATAATTCTTTCCACATTAAACAATACACTTAGAATGCAGTATAAATTTATGTGTAACTTGTAGGTAGAATATGTTAGTCACCAAGGAGAATGTTGTTCTACTTAACGAGTTTCATTTGAAGAGGTTTGGCAAAGGAAAGGCATGGATCCATGTCCAGCAGTAATTGAGTAATGTTTTCAGAACCATTTGAAAAAAATCCTTAAAATCAAAATTTGGAGTGCTGGCCCACGACGAATCACAAGGAGACAGGTGGTGAGGGAGAAATCAGATGTGCAGGCACATGGGGCAAAAAGTGAAAAAATTTCCAAATTCCAAAAAAGGTCCAAATGCACAAAATTGAAGCACAATTTCAATGGGACCCACCATATGCCATGTGTCAGATCCATATTTCAAGGGTAGAGGGGTAGAGGAAAAAATCAAAATTTTCCATTTTTCCAAACAATGTGGAAAAGTCAAAAAATGATCCCAATTTCGGTCCCAATTGTTTTTTCACACGTGGCGGGTCTAGGAAGGAGGCGGGCACAAAATGATTTTTTTTCCAAATTTTCAAAATGTCATAAAGTAAATGTTTTAAAACTTGGCCTAATCCAATCATTTTTTGCCACGTGCCCGGCCTTATCCAAAAAATTAAAAAAGGTAACTCATTCTTATTTCTAAGTCTGCATCTTCCACGTGGAGGTCGGCCAAAATTAAAAGTTGGATAAGTTCGACGGTTGTTATATGCATCCATTTGTTTCAACCACCATGGGAGCTCCTAGGAATCTTGGAATCATGATTTTTTGCATCAAAATTCATCAAATTTATAGTGATTTTTTGTCGTCTTGGCCTTCCAAGATAATTGACATCACTTTCATGGCTTAATTCTTTGATTGGAGGTGATTTTGAAATAAATTTTGCCCTAATCCAAGTCCAAAAACGTGAAAAGACAAAATTAGAAGTTACAGAGGTAATTTGAAAAGGTTAAGAACGGTGAAAATGATGATTAAAAGGTGTTTTCATTGCCTCAATGATGAAGAACGTGCCTCCAGGATGGATAATGATCTAGATATTTGTGTAATGATTTAATATTTTTGGGCACACATGGCAACCTACAAATGTTTTTCTGTTTGATGTCATTTTCATTGAATCATGAGGATTGTTTTGTAAAAAAATTATCCCATGGCATATTCTTTGCTTGGGAAAGAAGGATCAAATGTGGTAATAGATATATAATATACATGTTTGGAAAAAATTGTAAAGAGGTCAGGAAAAAACTAAAAATCACGAGTAAATTCTGAGAAAAAGATCATCTTTCTGAGAAAATCCAACCAAAGAACCATAGGATAATTTCTTCTGTGTTGGATTTTCATGTATGTGAGTTGGTTACAAGTGTATAGCCATCACACAGCACTAATGATTGTTAATGAAACTCTCCCCTGCTGATGAATCTAACAATCTCTTGAGTTAATCTATGTTTTGGTGGGCAATATGATGTTTGTTATCATTTTTTAAATGCCTATAAATATTTTTCATTGTTCTTGTTGCAATCTTGGATTGAAAGTCTTTATAAATTACACAGAATCTCCATTTCTTGTTGATAGTTTAGTGGCATTTGCAATCTCATATTTAGAAGAGCCTTCATCTGATAAGGAGCTAAATAAATTTAAAATCACTTTACCTTCCTTGACTACAGTGATTTCTTGTAAGCCTTTGGGGGCACCTTAGGCGTTGTTTGATCAAGAATTTTTGTGTTTAATTGAGTTCTTTACTTCAAGATTTTTGTGGTGAGTTCTCAAAGATTGTTGTGAAGAGTATTTCCTAGGATTCCATTTATGCATCTTCTGGTTGAAATAATTTCCTAATTATTTGAAGTATTGTATCTGACAGTTATTTCAAGTATTGTAGAGGTTGTCAAAGATCTGATATATCCCAGTTTGTCTCATCAATACCCCACCAAAACAATTCATTCTAAACAAAAAAATCCTACCCATACCATCCCCTGTATTGCATTTTGTGTCAACCAAAGGATGTAACCCATCTACAAAAATGCACAAGGAAAATCAGGATTATACAATGTCTTCAGTAACCCTTGCCTTGCATTGAAAATATCTCCATGATCTAGGAGTGACAACTTGTGAAAGTAAGATTTAGAGTGTTGATCATATTTTCCCAAGGCCTTTTCATATTATTTTCTTAAATTGAGGGATATCTTCATCTCCTTCACTATTTTGGGATTACAATGTAGGTTCTCTTACCTTGGTTAAAAGGAACAACCTAAAATAGTGAGGGTCAGATCAAATCCTTTCAAAGTGCTATCCATCTCTCCACAAATATTGAGTGATAGTTAGATCACATACCCAGCTACAAAATGACACACATCATGATCTATCTAACTTCAAGCTTCATGCCATATCTCTGATGCTGCTCAGACTGAAAAGTAGAACAAATTTGGGTACCAACACCTTTCTGGTGCCACTGCCAGGGTAGTTCTTGAAATTTCTTGGTGTTTTTTGAAGTGTTTGAAGAGTTTGAGCATTTGTGTATTAAATTATTTGAGCTGCTACATTGTTAAAATATCATTCTATGCTTCAGGTCTGTATGTTTTAAGAAAAAAATTCAAGCTCTGTCTATCCTTCTTCCATTTCCTAGTATTTTATACACTTTGGCTGCATTGTGATTGATTGATCTAAGAAGAAGAAGGTCTAATTTATAAATCCTTACAAAGGTTTCAGTACTAGCAAACATTTGAAAAATTATTTTAGTGCATTCTTGCACAACTAAGGTCAAAGTCCTTAGTGGCAACTCCATGCTGATTTGATCTTGAAAATGCTAGTTGTCTTACCTTTTCGTCATTTATAATTTGTTTCTCAAATTTGCAAAACTGGAAGGAAGAAGATCTCTCTTCTTCAAGGAATCTACTAAAAAGTTGTTTATAGATTCAATACACTTGGAGCTAGAGGTGAGAAAGGTGTGGAAGGTTGTTGGAGACTTGACTACAAGAAAGGAGATCCCTATTGTTGAGTTTGAAAGTGAGCAGCCTGTTATTGAGGATTACAATTCTGCTTCAAGTGGATCTGATCTAGACAATCTTATTGCTGAATTGAATTCCCCGTCAGTTGAGGGACCTTCTTGTGCATTTGAAATGCTTTCTCCTAAATCTTCTCTTGTATTTTATAAATTTTCTAGAGATCATCAAGAAGGAGATCCCTTAAGAGAGATATGTTTTGAACATTTCATTCCCATTCCCCAAAGACCTCTCACTCCTCATCATTTTGTTTCACCTACAAGATCACCTCCACCAAACAATATGGCTCAACCTAGACCTCTATTTTTTGTTAACACCTTTAGTCCCATAGATTTCATAGGAATGATTGGGTATCCAAATGTTGTCCCACAAGATGTGAGAAATAGGTTACCAAAGTTTCAAGGTAACAATGCTATGACTGGAGATCAACATCTCAAACTTTTTTTTAACATGATGGAAGACTTTGAGATAGAGTTTGAAGATGTGTATGTAAAATTGTTCATCCACACCCTAGAAAAAGATGTTAGGGATTGGTACAAGGCTCTAGCTGATAATTCTATTGATTCATGGACTGAAATGAAAAATGCATTTAGGTTGCAATATGGTGACAAGATTGATCCTACATTTCTTTTGTTTGAGTTTGAGAATATAAAGAAGAACCCTAATGAATCAATCCATGACTTCAACACAAAGTTTAACAAAACTTTAAGAAGGCTTCCTGTTGGTTTGAGGCCTTGTGATGAATCTTGTTTAATCAAATATGTAGATGCATTTGATAAAAAGGAAGCCTATTACCTATGAGACAAGAACCCTACCTATCTAAGACAACCTTTCACCATGGCACTTAAAATTGAGAACAATATCAAAGCAATTGGGAAACCTCTCAAGAGAGATGGTGTAAAATTGATAAACCTTGAAAAACCTCAAGCTAGCAAAGGTGCTGATTTAGAAGAGGTTGTGAAAAATTTGGTAGGGGCTGTTTAAGAAATCTCATAGAAGTTGGAAAGAGCTGAGAAGGGAATTGAGAAAACTTCACAAGTTTAGCCTAGCCAAAAATCACAAGATAGATTTGGTAATCACCATAGGAATGAGTAGAGGTTTGATGACAAAGGTAAAGGGCCTATTGGATCTATAAATAGACATCCTCAAGCACATGAAGGAAGAGTGTTTCCTGATCCCTTAACTACTATGGTTTTTGTTGTTGAAGAGGTTTCTGATATTGATTGGTGTGATAGGTGTCTTTTACCCTATCATCAATGTGAAGTGGACCAGTAAGAAGGTTAAGCTAATAATAATGATGATATTTGCACAATGGGCTGTTCTTCAAGGTCACAAGGAGGAGCAACATCTACTGAAGTAATAAATGCTAGGAAATCTAAAAAAATTTGGGATTGCATCAAACGGGTAGAATTTTTTCTTCCCCCTCATACTCTTGAAGTTGATGTAGTGCAAGCTTTTGAAATTCCTATTAATTACTTTGAATACTTAAGATCTTTGATGATTAGGAAGTATGATGGTGGTATCCCTTCAGAGGAAGATAGAAAATTGTTGATGAATGTTGTTGTAGCTCAAGAGAATGGTTATAACACCAGAAGCAAGGTTGTTAATGGAGTTAGGTCTCAAGACAAACCTAAAACATCCTTGCTCACAAGAATTCCCAAAGAATCTCCTAAGAAAGAAACACTTGCCAAAAGTTCTGCTGTCCCTAACAAGTTGGCCTTGCTGGGTTCTAGATTTGGAAATTGCACCATTTCACCTTATTTTGAATACAACATTGAAGTGCTAACTAGGCCAGTTGTCCCTGATAATGTGAAACATTGACAAGTTTTTAATGATGATACTCAAGTGCTAAGGTTCTTACAAAACCAAGGTGAATTTATAAATCAGAATATTGATTGGGAGCTAATGGTATTTATGACTGAAGGAAGAGAAACTTTGTTTGAGAAAGACATCATCCGATTGAAAACAAACACCATTCCTAGAGGTCTTGTTGCACTTTAGTCAAATTTTAACAATGCTGATTGCATCATAAATAGAAACATGTCTACCTCAAGGGATGTGAAGGAGCATAACTTGGGCACTAATGGTAAACCAAGGAATATTTGGTTGGGCAGAAATTTAAGTAAAGAGGAAAAATATTCCTATGCCAAACTCTTGAAAAAATATCAAGACTACCTTACTTGGTCCCATTCTGAGATAAAATCATATAGAGAAGACTTGTTTCAACATGAGATCCCTATTGAGGCAAATACTAAGCCATTCAGATAGAGGAAAAGGCCAACTAATCCAATTCTATCCATGAAAATGCAAGAGGACTTAAAGAAATTGAGAGATGGAGGTATTATTCAACCCACTAGATATTCATCTTTGGTTGCAAACCTTGAGTCAGTCAGAAAGAACAACAGAGACATCAAAATTTGTGTGGATTTTAGAAATCTAAACAAAGCATCCATGAAGGACAACTATCCGTTGCCAAATATGGAAAATATGTTGTAGCTTGTGACAGGGTCTGAGTTGCTTTCTACATTGGATGGTTTCTCTAGATACAATCAAGTGGTTGTCAAAGAATCAGGAAGACTTAAGACAACATTCACTACTCCTTGGGGAACATATGTCTTTGTTACGATGTCCTTTGGTTTGATGAATGTTGTTTCCACCTTGCAAAGAGCAATCGATGTTACTTTTGATGGTTACCTCAATGAGTTCATTGTGGTTTACCAAGATGATGCGATTGTGTTTTCAAGGCAGAGAGGTGATCATTTGCAGCACTTGGAGAAGATGTTGATCAGATGTAGGGAGTATGGAATTTATCTTAATCCAAAGAAGTGTCATTTTTTTGTGCAAAATGCCAAGCTACAAGGACATATTGTGTCTAAAGATGGTGTTATGATAGACCCTGAAAGAGTGGAAGCAATCAACAAAGTACCTATCCTAAGAACTAAGAAAGGCATCCAATCTTTCTTTGGTCAAATTAATTTTATTAGAAGGTTTGTTTCCAAATTTGATAAGTTGACTCTTCCAATCACAAGCATGCTAAAGAAGGACCAAGTTATCAGGTGGGAGGAGGCTGCCATTCAATCTTTTAAAGGAATTAAGGATGCACTTAAACATGCACCTGTTTTAGCAGCCCCAAACTATAAGAGGCCTTTCCAAATATTTTCCTTTTCCTCTGAGTATACCATTGATTCTATTTCGCTGCAAAATGATTTGAATGGCGCTGAGAGGCCTATTACCTTCTAGAGTAAGGATTTATAAGTTGCTGAGCTGAAGCATACAATCATGGAGAAATAAGCATTTGCCTTGGTGAAAGCAACAAAAGTTTTCAGGCCTTGTATAGTGAGTTCAAAAATTGTTTCTTATGTTCCCCACACCATGGTGAAAGAAATATTATTAGAGATGGAGATCTCAAGTAAAATATGTAGGTGGGTAAACAAGCTGTAAGAGTATGATATAGACATCCAAACAAAAAAGTTGGTATGTGGTTAGGGCCTTACTAAGCTCATGGCTGAGAGCAACTTGCAGAATGTGGAAGTGAATCAACTAGAGGAAGAAAGGGTAGATGTGCTTACAAATTTGGTAAGTTCTAAATGGTAAAAGGATGTGATCTTCTACCTCAGACACCTGTGTTACCCTATTCACTTAAAAAATCAGAAAAGAGCCATCAAGCTGGCTTCTCAAAAATATATCAACATAGACCTTGGGCTAGCTTGGAAGAACCCTGATGGTGTCCTCTTGAAATTCATAACTGAAGATGAAGCTCCCAATGTAGTTATTGATTTCCATGGGGGAGTTTGTGGAGGACACTTTGCTAGAAGAGTAATAGCACATAATATTTTGAGATCTTGTTATTGGTGGCCTACTTTCTTCAAAGATGCAACCCAGCTGGTTAGAAAATGTCATAGTTGCCAACGTTTCTCTAGAAGACTAAAAGCTTCAAGCTCCCTTCCTTTGCAACATGTATCAATTGGAGCTCCTTTCAAGCAATGAAGGATGTAATTCATTGGTGAGATTTCAAATCCGTCTTATGTAGTAATAAGTGGATCCTTATAGCCACTGATTATTTTACAAAGTGGGTAGAGGCAATCCCCACTAACAAATCAACACACCAAATAGTTATGGACTTCTTGTTGAATCAAATGATATACAAATTTGGAGTCCTAGAAAAGATAGTAGTTGATAATGCCATGTGCTTTAGAGCTAAACCTTTAATGGCAATGTGCAATGAATATGGAATCAATCTGACTTATTCTTCAAACTATAACCCCCAAGGGAATGGACAAGCTGAGTCCAACAATAAGAATTTTTTTAAGATCATTATAAGGACCTTGGAACAAAACAAGAAGAAATGGGGTGAACAATTGAAATTTACAGTTTGGGCTGATAGGATAACTCCTAAAAGAGCTATTCGTAAAAGCCCATTTTCATTGGTGCGTGGAACTCAGGATTTGCTTCCCTTACACTTGAAATTATCTTCATTTCAGTTTTCCCAACAGTTGGAAAATCAAGAGCTTATCCCATATGAATCAAGGATCAATTAGATTATTGAGCTTGATGAGGAGAGAAGAGCATCCCATCAAAGGCATGTCAGATTTAGGGAAAATTTGAAGAGATTGTTTGAAAAAAAGGTCACTCCTTGAGCCTTCAATGTTGGAGATCTAGTTTTTTTGTGGGATAGTAGGCATAAAGACAAGGGCAAGCATGGAAATTTTGATGCATTATGGATGGTCCCTTATGCCATTGATATCAGAATTGGTGAACATACCTTCTTTCTCAAGGACTTAGATGGGGAATTGCTGGAACTGCCTGTTAATGGCAGACATTTGAAGCATTTCTTGGATTGATCCCAAAATCTTAGGTATGCACCAATTGTACAGTTGTATAGTCTTTTTTTAATTTGTTTTTGTTGTTTTGTTGGTGTGTGGTTTGCCCTTATTCTTGGTAATCATTTTGGTCATTTTCTCAACTCATTTTTGAAGGATGGTTCTGGTTTTCTAACTACCTTGTGTATTGAATCCTTTTCCCAATGGATATGTTGGCTCTTGGTCTACATTTTTTCCTTGTGGCACTCATTGGGAGTGCCCATCCCCATGTAAGAGCCAATGTTGGTGCCATTTTTGAGTTTCCACCATGTTGCCCTAAAATTTTCAAATATATATCTACTCAAAAACATTTTACCCTTTGAATTGATGGTCTGTAATTATTCTCCTCTTTTTAAATTGCTATAAAAATTTCTCACAAACTTGTTGTTTTTCCCTAATTTGAAAGAATAATCTAAGTTTTCCCTTTTCTGTGCCCTAATTTTTCCAATTTTGTGGGCCATGTCATTTTTCTCTTTTCTAGATCGTGGAAAAATCAAAATTGATCAAATCATACTTGTGTGCAATTGAAAATCCTATCCCAAGGTCGAAAAATGATTAGAAATCATGCTTTAGTTGATTCAAAATAAAAAAACCTTCCATCCTTGGTGAAAAAACTAAATTCAGGGCATCCCTAGATTATTTTATGTTTTGATGGTCAAACAGGCATCATTTTCCCGTTAAATTCATCCTCAGAAGGTATTGGTAAGGTGGCATGTTTTCATTGGCCGAGGTGCATCGTGAAATGTTTCTAACTTGTCATTTTTTGATTTTTTTGCAAAGTGGAAAATTTGGCTCCACGGCTCTGCATTTTTCAAAGTTACCTACGTGGCATGTTCTGAGGAGAGGCAGAGAGTCAGATCTCCTTTGAAAAAATTTGCTTTATTTTAAAAAAATTCTTAAGTCAAAATTTTTCCCGAATCCCCGCAACCAACCAAAAGAGGACATGTGTCCTAAAAGTTTAAAAATGGATGAAGGGACCGAAGGAAAATTTTATGACTTTTTGCCTTTGTTGTCTAAAAGGTGAAAAATGAAAAATGGCTCCACTCCAATCCAAGGGAGACACGTGTCCAAGAGGGAAAAAAATGGAAGAAGTTTTTGGTTTTTGTGGGAACGCAGGCCTTCGAAGGTCATTAAGGTTTTTTTCCTTTTTGACAAAGTAGTTTAAAGTGAAATTTTGGAGCGCAGTCTTGATAAGGAAGAAGTTTTTGGTTTGTGCAGGAATGCGGGCCTTCAGAGGTAAAAAGGAAATTTTGCCTTTTTGGAAAAATAAGTTAAAATTATGAAAAGGAAGCATGCCTCCATGACCAATCCAGGTGGACACGTGTCCGTGAAGGGTCAGAGGACAAGGTGGGTCAGCGGAGGCAGGAGAGAATTTTTTCCCTTTTGCAAAAAAGGATTAAAATAAAAATTTGAAGTGTTGGTCCGTAAGCGAATCATCGAGTGACACATGGTAGAGGACAAGGTAGGTCAGCGGTTCGGCGGAGGCAGGAGAGAATTTTTTCCCTTTTGCAAATAAGGATTAAAATGAAAATTTGGAGCGCTGGCCCATGACGAATCACAAGGAGACACGTGGCAAGGGATAAATCGAAGGTGCGGGCCCACAAGGCAAAAAGTGAATTTTTTTCAATTTTCCAAAAAGGTTCAAAATGCACAGAATTGATGCGCAATCCTAAGGGGACCCACCATGGGCCACGTGTTAGCTCCAAAATTCAAAGGCAGAGGGGAGGGGGAAAATGTCAATTTTTTCAATTTTTCCAAAAAGGTTGAAAAGATAGAAAATGAGCCCGAATTTGTTTCCAATCAGTTTTTGCCATGTGTCCGGCCATATCCAAAAAATTAAAATGGTAACTCAAGCTTATTTCTAATTCCACATCTTCCACGTGGAGGTTTAGCATTAAAAGATGGATAAGATCGATAGATGTTGTGCATCCATTTGTTTTGACTGCCATGGGAGCTTCAAGAAGCTTGGAATCATAATTTTTACATCAAATTTATAGTGATTTTGTGTTGTCTTGGCCTTTCAAGATCATTGGCATCACTTTCATGGCTTGATTCTTTGATTTGAGGTCTTTTTATAATAAATTTTTACTCAGCATGAGTAAGAACGTGAAATGACAAAATCAATAGTTACAAAGGTAATTTGAAAAGGTGAAAATGATAAGTAAAAAGTGTTTGCATGCCTGAATGATGAAAGACATGCCTCTAGGAAGGATATTGATCCAAATTTGTGTAATGATTTAACTTCTTGGGCATAACTGGCAACCTGCGAATGTTTTTCTGTTTCATGTCATTTTCATCAAATCATGAGGTTTTTGTAACAAACTTGATCCCATGGCATATTCTTTACTTGGGAAAGAAGGATCAAATGTGGCAAGAGATATATAATGCATGTTTTGAGACATGCAAGGTGGGGGTTGAAAATAATGAGCAAATTCTGAGAGAAAGCTCATTTTTTGAAAAAACCCACCAAAGAACCAAAATAATTTCTTCTGTGTTGGATCTTCATGTATGTGAGTTGGTTACAAGTGTATAGCCATCACACAACTCTAAATTATTCATGAAACTCTCCCCTGCTGATGAATCTAACAAGATTTTTAGTTAATCTTTGTTTTTCTAGGCAATATGATGTTTGTTATCATTTCTCAAATGCCTCCAAATATTTTTCATTGTTCTTGTTGCAATCTTGCGTTGAAAGTCTTTAGAAATCACACAAAATCTCCATTTCTTATTGATAGTTTAGTGGCATTTACAATCTCATGTTCAGAAGAGCCTTCATCTGATAAAGAGATAAACAAATATAAAATAACTTTACCTTCCTTGACTGTAGAGATTTCTTGTAATCCTTTGGGGGTACCTTAAGCGTGGTTTGATCAAGGATATTTGTGTTTAATTGAGTTCTTTACTTCAAGATTTTGTGGTGAATTCTCAAAGATTGTGTGAAGAGTGTAACCTGGGATTCCATTTATGCCTCTTCTGGTTGAAAGAATATCCTAATTATTTGAAGCATTTTATCTGATAGTTGTTCAAGCAATGTAGAGGTTGTCAAAGATCTGATATATCCTAGTTTGTCTTGTCAACATCCCACCAAAAAAATTCATTCAAACAAACTAATCCTACTCATACTACCCATGCATTGCATTTTGTGCCAACAAACGAATAAAATCCATTTACAAGAATTCACAAAGCAAATTAGGATCATATAATGTCTCCAGTAACCCTTGCCTTGCATTGAAAATATCTCCATAATCTGGGAGTGACAACTTGTGAAAGTCAGATTTGGAGTGTTGATCATATTTTTCCAAGGCCTTTTCATACTATTTGCATAAATTGAGGGATATCTTCATCTCCTTCACCATTTGCTGGTTACAATGTAGGTTCTCTTACCTTGGTTGAAAGGAACAACCTAAACTAGTGACAGTCAGATCAAATCATTTCAAAGTGCTATCCATCTCTCCACAAATTTGAGTGCTATTTAGATCACCTCCCCCATTACAAAATGACACACATCATGATGTTTCTGACTTCAAGCTTCATGCCATATCTCTAATGTTGCTTAGACTGAAAACGAGAACAAATTCAGGTACCAACACTTTCTTACGGCACTGCCAGGGAGTTCTTGGAATTTCTTGGTGTTTTTGAAGTGTTTGAAGAGTTTGATTTTTTTTGTATTCAAGTATTTGAGCTGCTACATTGTTGAAATATCATTCTATGCTTCATATCTGCAAGTTTTAACAAGGGTTTCAAGTTCTGTCTACCCTTTTTCCATTTACTAGTAGTTCATACACTTTGGATGCATTGTGATTAATTGATTTAAGAAGAATAAGGTCTGATTTATAAAGCCTTGCAAAGGTTTCAGTACTAGAAAACATTTGACAGATTATTTTAGTTCATTCTTTCACAACTAAGGTGAAATTCCTTAGTGGTGACTCTATGCTAATTTGATCTTGAAAATACCAATTGTCTTACCTTTCTGTCATTTATAATTTGTTTCTCAAATCTGCAAAACTGGAAGGAAGAAGATATCTCTTTTTCAAGGAATCTACTAAGAAGTTGTTTACAAATTCAAGAAACTTAGAGCTAAAGGGGAGAAAGGTGTGGAAGGTTGTTGGATACTTGACTACAAGAAAGGAGATACCTATTGTTGAGTTTGAAAGTTAGCAACCTGTTATTTAGGACTACAATTCTTCTTCAAGTGGATCTAATTTGTATAATCCTATTTCTGATTTGAATTCCACATCAGGTGAGGGACCTTCTTGTGCATTTGAAAGGCTTGCTCCTAAATCTGCTCCTATATTTTCTAAATTTTCTAGAGATCATCAAGAAGGAGATCCCTTAAGAGAGATATTTTTTGAATATTTCATTCGCATTCCCCAAAGACCTCTCACTCATCATTTTGTTTCACCTCCAAGATCACCTCCACCAAGCAATATGGCTCATCCTAGACCTCCATTTTTTGTTAACACCTTTGGTCCCATAGGTTTTAGAGGAATGATTGGGTATCCAAATGTTGTCCCACAAGATGTGAGAAATAGGTTACCAAAGTTTCAAGGTAACAATGCTATGACTTGAGATCAGCATCTCAAACTTTTTGTTAACATGATGGAAGAATTTGAGATAGATTTTGAAGATGTGTATGTAAAAAGGTTCATCCACACCCTAGAAGAAGATGTTAGGGATTGGTACAAGGCTCTACCTAATAATTCTATTGATTCATGGACTGAAATGAAAAATACATTTAGGTTGCAATATGGTGACAAGACTACTTTTAGATTTCTTTTGTTTGAGTTTCAGAATATCAAGAAGAACCCTAATGAATTAGTCCATGACTTTAACACAAAGTTTAACAAAAATTTGAGAAGGATGCCTAGTGGTTTAAGGCCTTTTGATGAATCTTGTTTAATCAAATATGTAGATGCATTTGATAAAAAGGTAGTCTATTACCTAAGATACAAGAACCCTACCAATCTAAGACAAGCTTTCACCATGGCACTTCAAATTGACAACAATATCAAAGAAATTGGGAAACCTCTCAAGAGAGATGGTGTAACATTGATAAACCCTAAAAAAACTCAAGCTATCAAAGGTGCCAATTTAGAAGAGGTTGTGAAAAATTTGGTAGGGGTTGTCAAAAAAATCTCATACAAGTTAGCAAGAGTTGAGAAGGGAATTGGGCAGATCTCACAAGGTCAGCCTAGGCAGCAAGCACAAGATAGATTTGGCAATCACCATAGGAATGAGTAGAGGTTTGATGACAAAGGTAAAGGGACTGTTGGATCTACAAATAGACATCCTCAAGAACGTGAAGGAAGAGTGTTTCCTAATCCCTTAACTATGTTGATGTTGTTGAAGAGGTTGCTGATATTGATTGGTGTGATAGGTGTCTTCTACCCCATCCTCCATGTGAAGTGGACCAGCAAGAAGGTGAAGCTAATAATAATGATGGTACTGATGATAATATTTATATGATGGGTTGTTCTTCAAGCTCACAAGGAGGAGCAACATCTACTAAATTAATAAGTGCTAGGACAACTAAAACTTTTTGGGTTTTCATCAAACGGGTACAAGTTTTTCTTCCCCCTCATACTCTTGAAGTTAATGTAGTACAATCTTTTGAAATTCCTAACAATGACTTTGAATACTTAAGATCTTTGATGATTAAGAAGTATGATGGTGGTATCCCTTCAGAGGAAGGTAGATAATTGTTGATGAATGTTGTTCTAGCTCAAGATAACTATTATAACACTAGAAGAAAGGTTGTTAAGGGAGTTGGGCCTCAAGACAAACCTAAAACACTCTTGCTCACAAGAATTATTAAAGAAGATCCTAGGAAAGAAACACTTTCCAAAATTTCTGTTGTCCCAAAAAAATATTACAGTCCTCCTCATGCCCAAGCTGCCAAGAATCCACTGCCATCTAATGAATCTTCTTGTATCCCTTCCAATGTTGTTTTTCCAAAGAGTGTCCCCTATGACATATCCCAATTATTGATCTGAATTAAAGTGATTGTTCCAATCAGTTGCTTAGAATTCCTGAGCATAAGAAGAGAGCATTTGAGTACTTGGGATTAAAAGAAGAGAAGGTTACTCTAGGAAGAAATGTAAATGTTGTTGAAACTCCACCTCAGATCATTGTTGACCTTAAAACACCACCAACAGTAGAAAATATTTGAGAGACACTTGAGGTATATATGGGGACATCTTTGGTTGATTCCCAATTGAATGTTGATCCATTATTCACAACTTTGATCATAAAGGATAAGCTACTTCACAATTGTATGTTTTATTCTAGTGCATCATATAATGTCATACCTCTAGAAGTCATAAATGAGTTAGACATCAAAGTGACAACAGCCTATGGAAAGTGTACTGTCATGGACTCAATAGAAGTGCCAGTTGTTGGTTGTGTGAAAGGTTTGGTAGTCACCTTGCATCTTATCCAGGGAGGAATTTAAAATTAGATGTTGTGATTGTTGATTTCCTTGCCAAATGGGGTGTCCTTTTGTTAAGAAAGTGGGCTTCAAGTGTTGGAGGGAGTGTCCAAATGGATATGTCTTTTTCCACCATTCACATTGAGGGCAGCCTAGTCAAGCTCTATGGAGAAAAGAAAATGTTGCATCTGATTGAGGACCCAAACAATGCTTCCTATGAAGTGTTGTTTGCTGATGTAGATGATGAGAATTTCATTGGTTTTGCTGATGGAAAAGAAAACAATATGGAAAAATAAAAGTGCCTTGAGGTTATAGGTTCTCCTTGGACCTTGCTATTTGATGGAGCCTGCCCCAAGTTTGGAAATGGTGCTTGTATAGTTCTGCTTTCTCCTAGTTTGGAAGAGTTTGATTTTTCTTTCAAACTTAATTTTGAATGCACTAAAAACATTTCTGAGTATGAGGCATTGTTGTTAGGGTTAAGAGTTACATGGAAATATGGATTAAAAGACATTTTTGCCAAAGGAGATTTAGAGCTGGTTGTTAACCAAATAAGAAAACTGTATGCTACAAAAAATCAGCGTATGAAACAATACAAGAATGAAGTTTGGGATTTAATTGAAATGTTTGATTCCTATAAAATTGTGTATCATGAAATAGGTCTCAATTATTCTGCTGAAAATTTGGTAGTGCTGGGTTCTAGATTTTGAAATTACATCATTTCACCTTATTGTGAATACAACATTGAAGTGCTAACCAGGCTAGCTGTCCCTGATAATGTGAAACATTGGCAAGTTTTTAATGATGATACTCAAGTGCTAAGGTTCTTAAAAAACCAAGGTGAGTTGGCATATCATAATATTGATTGGAAGCTAATGATATGCATGACTGAAGGAAGAGAAACTTTGTTTGAGAAAGACATCATCCAATTGAAAACAAACACCATTCCTAGAGGTCTTGTTGCACTTTAGTCAAATTTTAACAATGCTGATTGCATCATAAATAGAAACATTTCTGCCTCAAGGGATGTGGAGGAGCATAACTTGGGCACTAATAGTAAACCAAAGAATATTTGGTTGGGAAGTAATTTAAGTAAAGAGGAAAAAAAGTCTTATGCCGAACTCTTGAAAAAATATCAAGACTGCCTTGCTTGGTCCTATTCCAAGCTAAAAGCATATAGAGAAGACTTGTTTCAACATGATATCCCTTTTGAGGCGAAGACTAAGCCATTTAGATAGAGGAAAAGGCCAATTAATCCACTTTTGAAAATGCAAGAGGAGTTAAAGAAATTGAGAGATGGAGCTATTATTCAGCCCACTAGATATTCATCTTGGGTTGTAAACCTTGTACCAGTTAGAAAGAAGAACGGAGACATCAGACTTTGTGTAGATTTTAGAAATATAAACAAAGCATCCATGAAGGAAAACTATCCCTTGCCAAATATGGAAATATGTTGCAGCTTGTGACAAGGTCTGAGTTTCTTTCTACATTTGATAGTTTCTTCGGATACAATCAAGTGGTTGTCAAAGAATCAGAAAGACTTAAGATAACATTCACTACTCCTTGGGGAACATATGTTTTTGTTAGGATACCCTTTGGTTTGATGAATTTTGGTGCCACTTTTCAAATAGGAATGGATGTTTCTTTTTTTTGTTACATCAATGAGTTCATTGTAGTTTACCAAGATGATGTGAGTGTGTTTTCAAGGTAGAGAGGTGATCATTTGCAGCACTTTGAGAAGATGTTGATAAGATGTAGGGAGTATGGAATTTCTCTTAATCTAAAGAATTGTAATTTTGGCATGTAAAATGCCAAGCTACTAGGACATATTGTGTCTAAAGATGGTGTTATGATAGACCCTGAAAGAGTGGAAGCAATAAAAAAAGTACCTATGCCAAGAACCAAGAAAGGCATCCAATCTTTCTTTGGTTAAACTAAATTTTATTAGAAGGTTTGTTTCCAAATTTGCTAAGTTGACTCTTCCAATCAAAAGCATGCTAAAGAAGGACCAAGTTATCAGGTGGGAGGAGGCTGTCATTCAAGATTTTGAAGGAATTAAGGATGCACTTAAACATGCACCTGTTTTAGCAGCCCCAAACTATAAGAGGCCTTTCCTAATCTTTTCCTTTACCTCTAAGTAGACCATTGCTTCTAGTTTTCTGCAAAAGGATGAGAATGGGCATGAGAGGCCTATTGCCTTCTTTAGTAAGGATTTACAAGCTACTGATCTGAAGTATACAATCATGGAGAAACAAGCAGTTGCCTTGGTGAAAGTAACAAAAGTTTGCAGGCCTTATATATTGAGTTCAATAGTTGTTTCTTATGTTCCCCACACAATTGTGAAAGACATATTATCAGAGATGGAGATCTCAAGTAAAATATGTAGGTGGGTGAACAAGCTACAAGATTATGATATGGACATCCAAACCACAAGGTTGGTATGTGGTTTGGGCCTTGCTAAGCTCATGGCTGAGAGAAACTTGTAGAATGTGGAAGTGAATCAGCTAGAGGAAGAAAGGGTAGATGTGCTTGCAAAGTTGGTAAGTTCTAAATGTTACAAGGATGTGATCTTCTACCTCATACACATGTGCTGCCCTAGTCACTTAAATAATAATCAAAAAAGAGACATCAAGCTAGCTTCTCAAAAATATATCATCATAGACCTTGGGCTGGCTTGGAAGAACCCTGAAGGTGTCCTCTTGAAATGCATAACTGAAGATGAAGCTCCCAAGATAGTTGTTGATTTCCATGGGGGATTTTGTGGAGGACACTTTGTTGGAAGAGTAATAGCACATAAGATTTTGAGAGCTAGTTATTGGTGGCCTACTCTCTTCAAAGATGTAACCCAGCTAGTTAGAAAATGTGATAGTTGCCAACATTTCTCTGGAAGATTGAAAGCTTTAGGCTCTCTTCCTTTGCATCCTGTATCAATTGAAGCTCCTTTCAAGAAATGGGGGATGAACTTCATTGGTGAGATTTCATATCATTCTAGTGCTAGCCATAAGTAGATCCTTATAGCCACTGATTATTTTATAAAGTGGGTAGAGGCAATCCCCACGAAGAAATCAACACACCAAATAGTTATGGACTTCTTGTTGAATCAAATCATATGTAGATTCAGAGTCCCAGACAAGATAGTAGCTGATAATGTCATGTGCTTTAGATATAAAACTTTAATGGCAATGTGCAATGAATATGGAATCAATCTGACTTATTCTTTTAACTATAACCCCCAAGGGAATGGACAAGCTAAGTTCAGCAATAAGATTTTTGTTGAAGATCATTAGAAGGACCTTGGAACAAAATAAAAAGAAATGGGATGAATAATTGAAATTTGCAGTTTGGGCTGATAGGATAACTCATAAAAGAGCTATTAGTAAAACCCCATTTTAATTGGTGTATGGAACTTAGGCTTTACTGCCCTTACACTTGCAATTATCTTCATTTCATTTTTCCAAACAGTTGGAAAAGCAAGAGCTTGGCCCATATGAATCAAGGATCTATCAGATTATTGAGCTTGATGAGGAGAGAAGAGCATCCCATCAAAGGAAAGTCAGATTTAGTGGAAAATTGAAGAGATTGTTTGACAAAAAGGTCACTCAGAGCCTTGAATGTTGGAGATCTGGTTTTGTTGTAGGATACTAGGCATGAAGACAAGGGCAAGCATGGAAAATTTGATGCATTATGGATGGGCCCTTATGCCATTGATATCAGAATTGGTGAACATACCTTATTTCTCAATGACTTAGATGGGAAATTACTGGAATTGCCTATTAATGGTAGAAATTTGAAGCATTTCTTGGATTAATCCCCAAATCTGAGGTATGCACCAATTATACAGTTATATAGTCTTTGTTTTTCCTTTTTTTTGTTGTTTTGTTGGTGTGTGGTTTGCCCTTGTTCTTGGCAGCCATTCTGGTCAGTTTCTCAGATCGGGTTTGAAGGATGGTTCTAGTTTTTTGACTACCTTGCGTATTGACTCCTTTGCCCAATGGATATTTTGGCACTTGGTCTACGTTTTGTCCTTGTGGTACTCACTAAGAATGCCCATCTCTAACCAAGAGCCGATGTTGGTGACATTTTTGAGCTTGTACCATGTTGCCCTAAAATTTTCAAATCTATATCTACTCAAAAACATTTTACCCTTTGAATTGATGGTCTAAAATTATTCTCTTCCAACAAAAATTCTTTAAAAATTCTCACAAACTTTTTTTTTTGCCCTAATTTGAAACAATAATCCAAGTTTTCCCTTTTTTGTGCCCTACTTTTTCTAATTTTGCAAGCCATGTCATTTTTCCCTTTTCCAGATATTGGAAAAATCAAAATTGAGCAAATCATACTTGTGTGCAATTGAAAATCCTATCCCAAGGTCAAAAATGATCAGAAATCATGCTTTATTTGATTCAGAATCAAAAAATCTTCCATCCTTGGTGAAAAAATTGAATTCTAGGGCATCCTTGGAATTTTTTACATTTTGATGGTCAAACGGGAATCATTTTCTCGTCAAATTCATCCTCAGAAGGTATTGGCAATGTGGTGGGTTTTTATTGGCCGAGGTGTGATGGGAAATGTTTCTAACTTGTCATTTTTTTATTTTTTGGTAAAGTGGCAAATTTGGCTCCACGGCTCTTCCTTTTTCAAAGTTTCCTACATGGCATGTTCTTATTAGATGAGGAGAGGCGGGGAGTCAGATCTCCTTTGAAAAATTTGGCTTTATTTTGTAAAATTTCTAAAGTCAAAATTTTGCCCGAATCCCCACAGCTAACCAAAAGAGGACATATGTCCTAAAAGTTTCAAACTGGAAGAAGGGACTGAAGGAAAATTTTATGAATTTTTTCCTTTTTTGTCGAAAAGGTGAAAAATGAAAAATGGCTCCGCTCCAATCTAAGGGAGACACGTGTCTAAGAGGGAAAAAAATGGAAGAAGTTTTTTTTTTGTGGGAACATGGGCCTTCAGAGGTCATTAAGGTTTTTTTCCTTTTTGGCAAACTGGTTTAAACTGAAATTTTGGAGCATGGCCCCAACAAGGAAGAAGTGTTTGGTTTGTATAGGAACGCAAGCCTTCGGAGGTAAAAAGGAAATATTGCCTTTTTGGTAAAATAAGTTAAAATCATGAAAAGGAAGCATGCCTCCATGACCAATCCAGGTGGACACGTGTCCATGAAGTGTTAGAGGACAAGGTAGGTCGGCGGGTTGGCGGAGGCAGGAGAGAATTTTTTCCCTATTGCAAAAAAGCCATAAAATAAAAATTTGAAGTGCTGGTCCGCAAGCGAATCATCGAGTGACATGTGGCAGAGGACAAGGTGGGTCGGTGGGTCGACGGAGGTAGGAGAGAATTTTTTCCCTTTTTACAAAAAAGGCTTAAAATCAAAATTTAGAGCATTGGCCCGTGACAAATCACAAGGAGACACGTGGTGAGGGAGAAATCGGAGGTGCGGGCCCGCGGGGAAAAAAGTGAAAATTTTCAAATTTTCCAAAAAAGGTCAAAATTCAAAGAATTAAAGCATGATCCCAATGAGACCCACCATGTGCCACGTGTCAGCTCAAAAATTCAAAGGCAGAGAGATGGGGGAAAAAGTCAAAAAATGAGCCCGAATTTGTTTCCAATCATTTTTTTCCACATGTCCGGCATTATCCAAAAAATTGAAAAGGTAACTCAAGCTTATTTCTAAGTCCGCATCTTCCACGTGGAGGGCTAGGATTAAAAGATGGATAAGATCGACAGTTGTTGTGCATCAATTTGTTTTGACCACCATGGGAGCTCCAGCAAGTTGGAATCATGATTTTTGCATCAAAACTCATCAAATTTATAGTGATTTTGTGTCGTCTTGGCCTTCCAGGATCATTGGCATCACTTTCATCGCTTAATTCTTTGATTTGAGGTGTTGTTGTGTTGGTCGTCAAATAGGACTTCACGAAGAGCAACAATCAGGGGACAAGAAGTCCCTCCTCTTTAATGGGAGAGGTTCCCTTATTCAGAAACGAACCTATTTACACATATACAAAACATGATTTTCTTGTGGAACTTGGATATTTACGAAAGTGTTTTCTATAAGGATCATCAATTACAAAAGGACTGAGGAATGAGAAAATGAGAATGAGCAGAAAGGAAACAATCAGAATTATAGATGACAGAGTAATTCTTTATGTATGCGAAGTTACAGTGAATCGAAAAAAGATCATTTGTATCATACTTAGTAAGATGAAATTTAAAAGACACAAAGTTTGATAAATAACATCTGTAAGAATACAAAGCTTCTTATCATAACACAGACAAATGATCTTAACAAGATTAAATGAAAAGCTTAGGGATAAAAGAGATCAGATAGACGAAGAATGAAAAGCCCTTTTGTATTGATTTATTTATGATTTATTTACACTTTCAAAAAATAATCCAAGTTCTTCCTCCTTCAAAATGGCAAGGAGAGGCCATTATATAGTTTACAATTCAGTTACTCTCGGTAATTACTTCTTTTAACTAAAGATTAGTTAAGGATTGCCAATCACAATACCTCAACTTATTACAATAAATCTGAGAAAAAGAATTGGAAGAGAAGAGAGGAATAAGGAGAAGAAGACATGTGCTTATGACTGGGAGGGACCCATTGACTTCAAAATCCGCTACCTAAATCTCTTCAACACCTCGGCTATGTCTTTGCCACATGGGACTGACATGTTGGCTGTAGACTGGGTCCAAAATCCGAGGCACTTCTCCATTTCCTTATCAAACTTGACATGAGTATGATAGTGTTTATTTTCGTCTTCAATAGCAGATTGAAGAGAGAATATCTCCTTCATTTTCACTTTGGAAATGGAGCTTTCCTTGAATAGATTTCCTTTGACAAAAGCTTTGAATTGAGCTTTGATTTCTTGTAGGGACAGAGACACACCAGAAGTTTCATCATGAAGATGACAATGTATATCTTTGAAAGCAGATACAACTAGTGTTTTGAAATCCTCTCCCTTCTGCCAACTATTCTTCAATTCTCCCGAAGCCTACTTTAGGACCTTGATCTTCCACTCCACACTGTAGACGAAGGATTTTGACAGATTATCCTTTGGATCATCAAAAATCTTACTCGCCAAAAGAATGTTTTCATCGGTTTTTCCCATGAGGTGGAGGTCCACTATACAACTGCTCCAAAATTTAAGCTCTTTATCTATGATCCCAATAGTGGAAGAGAGCTTTTGTTGCAAGTTGTTCACTTTTCCATGGAGTTTGAAAGCTTCATCGATGAATTTTAATCCAGCAACAAGCATATCTTTCACCATGGCCTCCATAGCTCTGCCATAGACTGAATACTTGTGCATGTCTTTGATACTCTGTACTTCATCTTGGCTCAAAATTATAGGTGGCGGAAGGGTAGTCAATGGGGTAGGGTCCAAAACATTTCCCTTAGACAAAAGAGATTTGATAAAACCTGTGATAATCTGGGCTTGTTCCTCCAACTGTTCAATAGTTTTCTACCCTTTTCCTACCCTCCCAATGACTCTTGTGACCGTTTCCTGGAGGTTGTGGATCTCACCTTCAGGGGTAGACTCTCCCATAGGAATCCTTGAGAGTTCTAGGTCAGATGCCTGTGCTTGATTCTGGGAGACAACTATGGCATTATCCATTTCTAGAATCCTTAGTGCAGTGCCAATGATGGCAGTGTCAAGTTTGGCAATGAGCTCCCCATGTATATTGGTCAATTCGCTCGAATCAAGGTTGAAATGAGCTCCGCATGAAAGCACTCTATCTGCACATTACACAGATATTGGGAAACCACCAACAAAATCCAAACTGCTATCATGAATCATCTGTGCCATTGGCGTAGGGTTTGCATCTGTCATCCTCAACCAAAAATCACTAAAGTCAAGATGGTGAACTTCACTTTCCCCGATATCAGGAACGGTAGACTCTAGTGGTGAGATTGGTAGTAATTCGGAGGGCAAAGTTACAAGCTAGACTTGGGAAGGAATTGTAGAGGAAAATGGATACGTGTATAGGAATTTAGATTGCAAAGGTTCGAGCAAAAGATAGCAGGAAAGCAGTGTGCAAAACACATAGGGGGTTCGCTCGTTATATAGCCGTTTAGGAGAGAGAAAGGTAATAAGTGCACATTTAATACATAACTACCAAATTGAATAAGCAAGATATTCAGGTAGAGCGGGAAAAATTAGCATGAATGGCACTTGGTTCATTTGGGACATGTGGGACATGAAATCGCGAAGTACGCGGCTCGGCCGATTCGGGCGAATTGGGGAAAAGACACACAAATGCTCTTGGATCACGTGGGACAAAAGTACGTGAAGTACACAGCTCGGCTGAATCGGATGAAAATGGAACAATTGGTCCAGGTGAACTTGGGACATTTGGGATGCAAAAGCATGAAGTATGCGGCTCAGCCGAATCAGATGAAAATGGAGCAATTGGTCTGGGCGAACTTGGGACATTTGGGACAAAAAGTTCCGACGGGCCCGAAAAGAACAGACTTCGGGTGAACTGGCCGATCGGGGAACAAAGGGCCCAATTGAACTTGGGACATGCGGGACAAAAATGTCTGACAGGCCCGAAAAACACACAAAATGACCCAAAAATGCAGATTTCTCAATTTCTTTGGCATTTCACATTATCAGTACAACAGAGAAAACACTTAAACTCAAAATTTTAAATTTTCACTTTCTTAAGAGCAAGGGAATTTTGAGTGGACAATAGCTGGCTCCTTCTGGGGATGACTTGGCATAAATTGAAGGAATGAGACAAGGTAAGAACTTATACAAACTCAGGGAAGCAGACCAGTACCTTATCCATTGGGCAACGGAGTCAAAAAACAAACCAATACGGAGGACAACACACCAAAACAAAAGGAAAGAAAAAGAAAACGCTGTACAAAATATACAAAGGACCCCCTAATCACCTATGACTTGAAAAACTTCAGGTACTGCCCACTATAAGGAAGTGGGAGAGAAGAACCATCCATATAATCAAGGTAAAAAGAATTCTTACCAGCAAAGTGCTTGATCTTGAAAGGTCTGAGCCAAAGGGAATCAAACTTGCCATGGCTGCCACGAGGTTCATGCATTTTATCCCACAACAAAACAGTGTCTCCAACTTGGAAATCTCTGAACCTAGATTTCTTATCAAACAAGACCTTAAATTTTTTTTGATGAGTAGATATCTTATCAGCAACTTCCAATCTATCCTCATTCAATTTGTGAAGGTACATTATTCTCTTATCCAAAGCATCATTGAAACTAGTATCTTCAATGGCCTTCATTAGATGCAAGGTTGGCAGCTCCACTGTTGCTGGCAATTGAGCTTCTACTCCATATACCACTTGAAAAGGAGACATTCCAATGGCTCTCTTAGGTGTGATCCTGTCTTCCCAAAGAGCATCATAGAGTTTCTTGTGCCAGTTTCGTTGAGAATCATTGACTAATTTCCTTATTATGGTCACCAGATTTTTATTAGTGGATTCTGCTTGTCCATTTCCTTGAGGATAGTAATCTGAAGAGTGAGTTAGAGAGATGCCATATCCATAACAAAAATCCATCATCTTAGTTGAAGAAAAATTTGAAGCATTATCTGTCAAAATCTTGTTTGGTACACCATACCCCACCAAGATGTTTTCTTTGATGAAACTGCACACCACTTTAGAAGTAGTACTCTTTACTGGAATGGCTTCTACCCATTTTGTGAAATAATCTGTAGCAGTTAATACATGAGTATGACCAACACTAGAAGAGGGATTAAGTGTTCCAATGAAGTCCAAACCCCACTATTGAAAAGGTTCTTCAATTACAACTGGCTTAAGAGGCAAAGAGGCCAATTTGGGTCTACCCACAAAAGTATGACAAGCCTCACATTTATCGACCCACTTGGATGCATCTCTAAACAAGGTAGGCCAGTAATATCCTCCACGAAGTATCTTATGAGTAGTGATGGTTGATGAGTAGTGCCCTCCACATGCCTGATCATGAAAAGTTGAGAGTATCTTTTTCTGTTGTTCCTTGTCCACACATTTCAAAAACCTTCCATCTAACCCACGTTTAAACAAGGAGTTTTCCCACAACACATATTACACTGACCTTAGTTTAACAGTCCTCTTTTCTTTGGTAGTCAAATGAGAGGGGCATTCTCCATAGGTGAGAAAATGGGTGATATCAGCATACAATTCGTCAACTGAGCTAAGAAACAGAACTATAGGAAGACCAACTTTATCTTCTAGTAACTCATGTCTAGCTCCTTCAGCGATGAGCTCACAAAGGCCTTTTCCATGGACAAGCTTGTTTGGTTTGATGTCAATATCATATTCTTGGACATTTTCCACCCAGTTCCCTCTCTTGGATACAAATTCCTGCTATGTGAGAATTGACTTAACAGTTGTATCTGGTACCAGCACCATGGAGTGAGAGTTAAGAATGTAAAAATGAAACTGCTTGACAGCTTTAACCACTGTAAAAGCATGTTTTTCCATCATAGTGTATTTTAACTCATGATCCTTCAGAATATAGGTCATAAATGAAATTTAGAGTTTGTGCTCATTAGAATCTTCCTAAGTCAAAACCACAGCCAAGGTGTTATCTATGGCGTAACAACAGATAATAAAATCTTTACTAAAATCTGGACATGCTAAAACAAGAGTTTTAGCAATGGCTCTTTTAATATCTTCAAAGGCTTCTTTCCCGTTAGAATACCAACCAAAAATTTGTTTTCCTTTCATCATTTGGGAGATATTCAGAGTTAGTTTTGTAAAATCAGGGATGAATCTTCTCAAAAAGTTGATCTTACCAAAGAAAGAGTGCACGCCCTTTTTGTTGGTTGGGAGAGGAATTTTTTGAATAGCTTGAACTCACTCAGGATCAATCTTAATACCATCTTTAGAGAAGATGTGCCCTAATAATTTCCCCTCTGTGACACAAAAGACAGATTTTTTAGGATTCAAAGAGATCCCATGTTCTCTACATCTTAGCAGAACTGTCTCCAGATGCTGAAAATGATCTGCCCTTGTTTTAGAATACATAGTCAAGTCATCAAGGTATATAACAATACACTTCCCTTTCAAACTTCCAAAGGCCAGATCCATAGCCCTCTGAAAAGTAGCATCAACATTAATGATCCCAAAAGGCATTCTCTTATAAGCAAAGGTACCCCAAGGGTAGTGAAAGTTGTTTTGTGTTGATCTGCAGTATTAACTTCTACCTGATTATATCCTGAGAATCCATCAAGCATAGACAATATTTCAAATCCTGTTACTGCTTGTAAGACCTGATCCATCATAGTTAAAGGATAATTATCTTTCAAGGAAGCCTGATTTAGATTCCTGAAGTCAACACAGATACGAATCTCGCCATTTTTCTTTCTAACAGGTATAATATTGGCAATCCATGTTGAATGATGGATAGGAAAAATGATTTTGACTTTCAACAACTTCTGTATTTCTTGAAAGATGGTGTTAGCTATTTTGGGATTGTATTTCCTCTGCTTTTGTTTAAAAGGCTTAATTCTAGGTTTGAGAGGAATAAAATGCTGCATCTCTTTTGGTTGGAAAGCTTTTAAATCTTCATAAGAGTAGGCAAGAAAATCCTTATACCTCTTTAACAGATCAATTGCTTTCTTCCTCTCATCTGCTATGCAACATTTTCCAATGTTCATGAGCTTAGGGTTAGTATAACTCCCAATATTAATTTTGTCATACTCAGCTGATTGTTGAGGTCTAGTAGAAGCTCTAGACTTTACATAAAATAGTTCCTCTAAACTCACCAATCCTTTAGGAATCTTGTTTCCCTTGAGGTTGATACATTCATCCTGATCCATTTCTTCTCCTTGAGTGGCTGCTTTGTCAAAGGGCACACGTTCACGAGGCAAGTTATCACTTCCTTCAAAGGATAGTTGTTCAAAATTATCCTTGAGTTCTAAGAAAGAAAGCAAGTGCTGATCATTATTGAAAACTTGCCAGTTATTTGTATTATCAGGTACACTAGGTTGATGGATCATCTCAATGGTAAACTTATCTTGGGAAAATTCAGGATGAGGTATAAGCAGTGACCTAGAGACTGCTAATGAATCAGCCCTGGTATTCTTCTCCCTAGGTATTGCTTCAATGGAGAAAGCATCAAGAAATTCAATGGAATCCCAAACCTGATTTAGGTAATGTTTCAACCTTCCATTTTTCACCTGGAAGAGGTTTCTAACTTGTTTTACAATCGATTCCACATCCCCACGAGCTAGAAGATTCTTCACACCTTGTTCTTTTGCCACCTGTAGTCCAAGAATGAGATCCTCATACTCTGTTGTATTATTGGTATTTTCAAAATGCAACTTGAATGAAAAAGGATGAAGGCTTCCTTCAGGTGACACCAGTATGACACCAGCTCCAGAACTAGCTGAGGAACAACTTCCATCACCATTAGGATCTTTAGGTGACACTTTGGTGAGTTGGATTTCTTTAGGAGACATAATCATGTAGTTGCCATGCCCCATATCCTCATAGAGTATTTGTGCTTTGGGATCATCCGTTTTTTGTACAATATACTCAGATTACTTCTCAGGAAGCAACTTCTTCATTTGTCCATTAACAGGTATGAGGGCATGTGACCAATCCATTTGAATTTTTCCACCCACATCCTTATAGAAGTTTCTGCTTAGCAACATTCCATATGAAGGAAGAATATCTGCTACTAAGATAGTAGCCAAAACTTTCTTCTCAGGAAAAGCAACAAAAGCCACTTGTGCATATTTAATTCTTCCGACCAGGGGCACTTCCTTACTCTCCATAGAGTAACAAGATCCATAAGTGCGTGTGAGCGTCAAGCCTAAGGCATGAGCTTCTTTAGTAGGCATCACATTATCTGATGCTCCTGAGTCTATGATGCAATTGTTGAGCCTGTGGCCAACTATAAGAAGTGTCACATAGAATGGTTTGATTTTTTCATTGGGTGAGGTGATAGTGGCTACCAGATTAGGTTGTGGTGTAGAAGGAGGAGTGGGTAAAAGGCCTTTAGAAGTAGTTTTAGAATGGGAATTGACAAAGTGAATCATTTTAGCAAAAGCCTTAGGATGGGTTTGATAATACTCAGCCTCTGAGATTTGAACCTTAGTCTTTTTTAGGTGGTCAATAATATCAAAAGACCCAGAAGTGGACGGGTTATCATCTTTTGAAAACTTAGGTTTATCAATTTTAGGTGAAAAAGAAGTAACTTTAGTAGCAGAATTGATAGGACTCACCTTTGGTGTAGATGAAATGGGAATAGGAGATCATCTTTTTGCAATTACAGGGATAGTTGTCGGCTATTCTTTAGATTTCTTGGTGGGCTACATCACTTTCTCCCTCTAATTTTTCTGCTCTCGAGTCATGACAGTGTATGATTCACTATTCATGTCTACTACTATTTCATCATAATCATCCTCATCATCAATGCCCTCAATGGTGAAGAAATTAACTCGAGATCCCTCAAGTTCATCTGCTTCATCATCAACCTCTTCAAAAAATTCCTCACAATCTTCATTAACCTCTTCATCTTCAAGTTCCTGAACTTCACAGGTTGCATTGACGGGAACTTTAATAGGAGGTCCTTCAACCGCTAGCCTTGTTTGAGAAGCATGCAAATGATTTCTGGGCTGAAAATTTCTCCTTAGAACGTCTGCATAGGGAGCATGTTGAGGCAATTGTTTCTTAATGGCAATGAGATCATTTGCAAGTTTTTGTACCAATGGATCAGTATTAGGTCCAGGGGTGGAAGAGGAGGAAGAAGTAGATTTAGATTTAGAAGGGTCTCTCCTCAACTTCCCTGACATGATTAAATCATCTTTGACACTAACAGCAAGAGTTTTATCTTCAGCTAATGTTGCGAGATTAGCCCTTCTTAGTGCATAGCTAACTTCAGGTGATTGAGCATTTAGGAAAAAACATTTTTGAATTTGATCTACAGGTAGAGTATTTGGTAGAATTTTGTTAATCAACCTGTTGAATCAGGCCACAAATTCTCTCATGGGTTCTTGTGAATATTTCTTTATTTGAGAGATTTGGGATAGTAAGGCATGCACGTCTTCTGCTGGTTTGAACCAGTTTTCAAACCTAGTTCTCATTGTATCCCAGCTGGTGATAGCACCGGCCGAAAGGCGAGAGAACCAATCAGCAGCATTATCTTGTAAAGTCTCAATGAAAAGTCTTATAGAGACATCTTCATGTTCAACTCCCAGAACTCCGCATGCAACTATGAAGGCTGCAATGTGTTCATCAGGATGCACTTTACCATCACCTTTGAATTTAGGGAAGTTCTTCTGGTTACCTCTGGGTAACTCATGCAAAGGCTGAGGAAGGGCAAGGGGCCCGACACGATGACCCCAGGGTAGTGGTACCACCATTCTTGGAAAAATGGCTTGAAGAGGAACTACAACACCAACAAGAATCAAAGCTCGAAGATTAGGAATGATTGACTCTGAAGGAATACCACCCATAGGGATTCTATCTTGGACAGGTGGAGTGCTTGTTGAATGAGTCTTTCTATTTCTTGTTGAAGGGAAAGTAATACCCTGCTGCTCCAAAAGCTGAAACTGAGAATCTTCAATACCAAGGGCCCTTCTCCCTTGATTAAAACGTGGAGTCGCCAGATCAAAGGATGATCAATAATTACAGAACTAGAATATGATTTCCCCAGCGGAGTCACCAAAAAATTGTTGGTCATCAAATAGGACTTCACGAAGAGCAACAGTCAGGGGACAAGAAGTCCCTCCTCTTTAATGGGAGAGGTTCTCTTATTCAGAAATGAACCTATTAACACATATACAAAACATGATTTTCTTGTGGAACTTAGATATTTACGAAAGTTTTTTCTATAAGGATCATCAATTACAAAAGGACTGAGGAATGAGAACATGAGAATGAGCAGAAAGGAAACACTCAGAATTATAGATGACAGAGTAATTCTTTATGTATGCGAAGTTACAGTGAATTGAAACAAGATCATTTGTATCATACTTAGTAAGATGAAATTTAAAAGACACAAAGTTTGATAAATAACATCTGCAAGAATACAAATCTTCTTATCATAACACAGACAAATGATCTTAACAAGATTAAATGAAAAGCTTAGGGATAAAAGAGATCAGATAGACGAAGAATGAAAAGCCCTTCTGTATTGATTTCTTTATGATTTATTTACACTTTCAGAAAATAAGCCAAGTTCTTCCTCCTTCAAAATGGTGAGGAGAGGCCATTATATAGTTTACAATTCAGTTACTCTCGGTAACTACTTCTTTTAACTAAATATTAGTTAAGGATTGCCAATCGCAATACCTCAACTTATTACGATAAATCCGAGAAAAAGAATTGGAAGAGAAGAGATGAATAAGGAGAAGAAGACAAGTGCTTATGACTAGGAGGGACCCACTGACTTCAAAATCCACTACCTGAATCTCTTCAACGCCTCAGCTATGTCTCTGCCACATGGGACTAACGTGTTGGCTGTAGACTGGGTCCAAAATCTGAGGCACTTCTCCATTTCCTTATCAAACTTGACATGAGTATGATAGTCTTTATTTGCTTCTTCAATAGCAGATTGAAGAGAGCAGATCTCCTTCATTTTCTCTTTGGAAATGGAGCTTTCCTTGAACATATTTCCTTTGAAAAAAGCTCTGAATTGAGCTTTGATTTCTTGTAGGGAGATACACACACCTGAAGTTTCATCCTGAAGATGAAAATGTATATCTTTGAAAACAGATACAACTAGTGTTTTGAAAGCCTCTCCCTTCTGCCAACTATTCTTCAATTCTCCCGAAGCCTCCTCCAGGACCTTTATATTCCACTCCACGCTATAGACCCAGGATTTTGATAGATTATCCTTTGCATCATCAAAAATTTTACTCGCCAAAAGAATGTTTTCATCAGTCTATCCCATGAGGCGGAGGTCCACTATACAACTGCTCCAAAATTTAAGTTCTTTATCTATGATCCCAATAGTGGAAGAGAGATTTTGTTGCAAGTTGTTCACTTTTCCATGGAGTTTGAAAGCTTCATCGATGAAGTTTAATCCAGCAACAAGCATATCTTCCACCATGGCCTCCATAGCTCTTCCATAGACTGAATACTTGTGCATGTCTTTGATACTCTGTACTTCATCTTGGCTCAAAATTACAGGTGGCAGAAGGGTAGTCAATGGGGTAGGGTCCAAAACTTTTCCCTTAGACAAAAGAGATTTGATAAAACCTGTGAGAATCTGGGCTTGTTCCTCCAATTGTTCAATAGTTTGCTGCCCTTTTCCTACTTTCCCAATGACTCTTGTGACCGTTTCCTGGAGGTTTTGGATCTCACCTTCAGGGGTAGACTCTCCCATAGGAATCCTTGAGAGTTCTAGGTCAGATGCCTGTGTTTGATTCTGGGAGACAACTATGGCATTATCCATTTCTAGAATCCTTAGTGCAATGCCAATGATGGCAGCGTCAAGTTTGGTAATGATCTCCCCGTGTATATTGGTCAATTCGCTCGAATCAGGGTTGAAATGAGCTCCGCATGAAAGCACTGTATCTGCACATTGCATAGAGATTGGGAAACCACCAGCGAAAGCCAAACTATTGTCATGAATCATACGTGCCATTGGCGTAGGGTTTGCGTCTGTCATCCTCCACCAAAAATCACTAAAGTCAAGATGGCGAACTTCACTGTCCCTGATATCGGGAATGACAGACTCTAGTGGTGAGATTGGTAGTAATTCGGAGGGTGAAGCTGTAAGCTAGACTTGGGAAGGAATTACAGAGGAAAATGGATACGCGCGTAGGAATTTAGATTGCAAAGGTTCGAGCAAAAGATAGCAAGAAAGCAGTGTGTAAAACGCATAGGGGGTTCACTCATTATATATCCGTTTAGGAGAGAGAAAGGCAATAAATGCACATTTAATACATACCTACCGAATTGAATAAGCAAGATATTCTGGTAGAGTGGGAAAAATTAGCACGAATGGCACTTGGTTCATTTGGGACATGTGGGATGTGAAAGCGTGAAGTACGCGGCTCATTCGATTTGGGTGAAGTGGGGAAAATATGCACAAATGCTCTTGGAACACATGGGACAAAAGTACGCGAAGTACGCGGCTCGGCCGAATCAAACGAAAATGGAACAATTGGTCTGGGTGAACTTGGGAGATTTGGGACACAAAAGCGCGAAGTACGTGGCTCCACCAAATTGGATGAAAATGGAACAATTGGTCCGGGTTAACTTGGGACATTTGGGACAAAAATTCCGATGGGCCCGGAAAGAATAGACTTCGGGTGAACCGGCTGATCGGGGAACAGAGGGCCTAATTTAACTTGGGACAAGCGGGACAAAAATGTTCGGCAGGCCCGAAAAACACACAAAATGACCCAAAAACGTAGATTTCTCAATTTCTTTGGCATTTCACATTATCAGTACAATAGAGAAAACACTTAAACTCAAAATTTTAAATTTTCACTTTCTTACGAGCAGGGAATTTTGAGTGGACAACATGTTGTAATAATTTTTTACTCATCCCGAGTAAGAACGTGAAATGACAAAATCAAATGTTCCAAAGTTAATTTGAAAAGGTAAAAAGGTGAAAATGATGAGTAAAAGGTGTTTGCATGCCTAAATGATGAAAAACGTGCCTCTAGGAAGGATATTGATCCAAATTTGTGTGATGATTTAACTTTTTTGGCACACCTAGAAACCTGCGAATGTTTTTCTGTTTGAAGTCATTTTCATCGAATCATGAGGTTTTTGTAACAAAATTGATCCCATGGCATATTCTTTGCTTTTGAAAGAAGGATAAAATGTGGAAAGAGATATATAATTCATGTTTTGAGACATGCAAGGGGGGGGGGAAGTTGAAAATCATGAGAAAATTTTGAGAGAAAGCTCATTTTTCTAAAAAAACGCACCAAAGAACCAAAATAATTTCTTCTGTGTTAGATCTTCATTTATGTGAGTTGGTTACAAGTGCATAGCCATCGCACAACTCTATGATTGTTCATGAAACTCTCCCCTACATATGAATCTAACAAGATTTTGAGTTAATCTATGTTTTTTCTGGGAAATATGATGTTTGTTATCATTTTTTAAATGCCTGTAAATATTTTTCATTGTTCTTGTTGCAATCTTGCATTGAAATTCTTTAGAAATCACACAGAATCTCCATTTCTTGTTGATAGTTTAGTGGCATTTGCAATCTCATGTTCAGAAGAGCCTTCATCTGATAAAGAGATAAAAAAATTTAAAATCACTTTTTTTTATTAAGGGCAAATAGTTTTGAAGGGACTATACCCTATGTACAAAAGGGCTCAAAAGCCAGATAATAAACATGAGAAAAGAAGCCCAGAGAAGGGCAAAACAGTCAACTAAGAAAGGCTCAGTAGCCAGATATTACAATAAAGGTGAAGAGTAGATCTAAACGTACAAATATCCAAAGCAAAGGAGACAAGTTCAAAAAGAAACCAAAAGAGAAACAGAATACAGAGCTCCGTCAAAAAACAACTCAAGAACTGCCCGATGACAGCCATATCACAGCCAAAAAACAACAGCACATCAGCCCGTTACTTAAGGGTTCTGTCAATCTTGGCCTTGATGGCCTGCAGTGACATGAAAAAGGCAATGGCTGTGGCCTGAGAGGGGTCCTTCATGTCTTCTTGGGAGATTGCAATGTCCCTATTTTCTTTAGGGCCCCATATATTTTCATTGATTCCACTTAAGCTACAAACACTGTGGACATGTTGTTCAATGAAGTTATAGATGCTTTTTAGGGCAGACAAAATACAGTCATTGCGGCTTTTGGCATTCCCCAATCTGTCATCAAGGGACTGCAGCTTCTTGAAGACTTCATCAATGACCCCCTCTTCCTCCTCACCTTGCAGGATCCTTTTACCTTTGGCTTTCTCCATGTTCTTAAGAGCCCCTTTGAGCTCTTGAATCTCCTTCTCCAATCTGTCAACCTTCTCCAACAAATCCTCCTCCTTGGGCTTCTCCACAGGCATGCTGATATGCAGGAGGCTTCCAGCAAGTTCTAAGTCCTTGTGGCTCCTAAGGACACATTGGGAGGTAGGGATTCTAGTTTTTAGGCTCTTGCTTTTCTTGTTAGAGCCCACATCATCATGCTTTCTTTTTGGCAGGGTTGGAGTGGGAGCAGTATGGGTAGGTGGGGGTGTGGAGGAGGGAGGTGGGATGGGGTTCATGGGAGGGAAAATGGAAAAGTGGCGGTGAATGAGGAGTATAAGGCCCTGGTGCAGGGGGACAGCCCTAGAGTGATTTTGCACCTCCCTTATAGAATTCTCTAGGGAGTTGATTATATTAGACTTCTCTAGGGAGTTGATCAGATAATGAGGAAAACTAATAATGTTATTTCTATGAAAATGATTCAGAAAAATCAGATGCTTGTATGGGATAGTCACATATCTTCCTTCTAAGGTATTTTGGAAAGTTAATCAAAAGGTGTAGGGATCGACTTTGAGGCCAACAGTTACAAACTCATGGTTCTCTCCCTCTTCCAGAAATTTCTTGCTTTCAACCTCCCTAGTCGAATTTCATGTTGAAAAAATTTTGCACCTTCCAAGCTGAGACCAGTGACCTGAGCTATGAGCTCTTCTGTAATTTCCATTTCATGTTACTGTACTTGACAATTTTTTTCTTCCAACCCTTGGCAAATTTGATTGTCTTGATCGAAGCCTTGAATCCTCTCAATGAAATTCGACAGGCCCCCGATTTGCAGGTACTCCCAAAGCTCTGTGTTCTCTTTCCACTCAGGGTATGGCGGACCCCCCATGTTTACTCTGTTACTATTCCTATTTTTAATGGTAAAAAAACTTGCATTTGGGATAGGCCAAGCGGTCAATCTGTTCAAAGCCAGCTTAATAATAATGTAGCATTTGTTATTATTGCCCTTCTCCCCTACTTTCCTCCCATGCCAAGAAATAATGGCAATCCAGTCTGCACACATCGCAGCAATCATCCAAATCTTTTGTGATGTCATCATCATGTACTTGGGGATCCGCTCATTAGCATCCATTAAATAGTCGTTATTCATAATTTTCACAGCCATGAAGATCAATGATGATGGCTTTATTGACATGTGTGGGCAGAACGTCCCTGCCAATCCAAGTTTGAAAGGAATTATTCACTCCTAAGTTAGCCAAGCTGTCGACAACCCTGTTTCCTTCCCGATAAGTATGGGTGATGTGGACATTAACAAAGATTTTGCATATTTCTATAGCTTCTTCAATATAATCCCTGATAGACCAGTTGGGCTGTTGTTTTTTATTCAGAAGATTTATAATATTAAGAGAATCACCTTCAATTATGATATTTTGAATATTGCAATCTCTGACAAGTCTAATACCCCAAAGAGCTGCCATGGCTTCGGAATAATGGTTAGTCTGTCTTCCCATTCTCCCAGAAAAAGCAGCAACATAGTAGCCTCTTTGATCCCTGATGATTCCCCCACCACCAGAATCACCCGGATTGCCTTTTGAGGCCCCATCAAAATTTAATCTGTGCCAATCATTGGGGGGTTTAATCCATCAGACTTTGTTTCTGTCAGTACCATTTTTATTTCTACTGATAGTGGCTATATTCTAATCAGTTAGGATACATTCTTCATTCTCTGGGTAGAGTCTATTTTTAGGGGGATTGAATCTAGCAATATTATCTTGCACAACAATGATTATTTCCTTATAAACTTTGTTACAAGCTTGTCTATTGCTTCTGAAAATACTATCATTACGAGCCTTCCAAACTCTCCGCATAGTGTGTGGCAGAACAAGTTGCCATAGTCTTTTCACCATGCAATGTTTAAATGGAGAGCTCCATTGCTCCCAAGTCTGAAGGCAGGTAAGGGGAAAAATCCATTTCAGATTGAATTTTACAAAAACAAGCTGCCAAATTTTGGAAGCAATCTCACAATGGAGGAATAAGTGTTTTATATCTTTAGCCTCTTGCTGACACATGCAACATCTATTTGGCATGATGAATCCCTTCTTGATGAGGTTATCATTAGTTAGGATCTTTCCATTAATAACTAGCCACCAAAAGAAGTTCACTCTAGGGGTTAGTTCCGACATCCATAACTTGTGCCACTTGATTTCACTTTCCATGGATGCAAAGACATAATTATATCCTGATTTAACAGTGTAATCCCCATCAAAAGATTCCTTCCAAATGACCTCATCTTTAAGATTTTGATTACTTAGATGGATTAGGGCAAGTTGATTCTGGAGAGATATAATATCAGTCTGGATACTATCATTCTCCACTTTTAGCTGCTTCCATTTTCTTTTGTTTCCATCCCTCTCAATGTATCCCTGGATTTAGTGACCATATTTTGTAATTAAGTTGTCCTTCATATGATCATAAGCAGAAATCCAGTTAGAATCAGTCCACTTATCGGTCCAGAAGTTTATGCTTTTCCCATCTCCAAGCTTCCAGCTGCATCCCTGAAAGAGAATGTGTCTGCTGCGAAGACGTTTGTTCCAGAAAATGGAACCATTCAGAAGGGACTGATCATAAATGAAGGAAATTTTGTTCTGATTTGAAATATATTTGATCTTAATCAGCTCTGTCCAAGGTTTGTTCTCTTTTATCAATCTCCATCCTAATTTTGCAGTAAGGGCAGTACTCATATGCTTGATATCTTTGATGTCTAACCCCCCTAGTCTCTTAGGTTTACAAACTTGTTCCCAAGCCACAAGATGATATCTGAATCTTTCCTCAGTACCGTGCCACAGAAAGTGTTTTTGAATCTTCTCAATACTGTTCATCATAGCTGCAGGCATGTTGAACATAGATAATATGTAAATAGGCAAGTTTTGGAGCGTGCTTTTAACCAAAAGGCATTTACCTGCACTTGAAAGAATGGCTCCTTTCCATCCTACCAACTGTATTTGAAATCTCTTAATAAGATCATTCCATACTTCCACAGAAATCTTGCCAGTACTTAAAGGTAACCCTAAATAAGTATCTGGTAGGGAATTAATGGTACATCCAAGAATATTAGCAATATTTCTTTACCTCTCCTCAGGAGTATTGAAGAAGTAAATAGAGATTTTTTCAAAAAAAACTTTCTGTCCTGAGGCTTCCTCATAAAATCTAAGGATAGTTTTAATGGCCTTTGCTTCAATAATAGAAGCCATTAGAAGCAGCAGAGTGTCATCAGCAAACTGCTGATGAGAGGAGGGCTGATTTCCAGTAGTTGGAGGAAATCCTTTTAACATGCCAATGTCAATAGCTTTGGATATAGATCTGCTTAAACTGTCAGCCATAATAATGAATAAAAGAGGGGAGATTGGGTCACCTTGTCGTATACCTCTATTACTGGCAAAAAAACCCACAGGTTCCCCGTTAACAACCACAAAGAATCTAGAGGTATAGATGCAAGAGTGGATGATTTTTCTGAATTTTCCTTGAAAACCAAATTTGGATAGGACCTCATCCATGAATCTCTAGGAGACCCTATCAAAAGCTTTATGCATGTCAAGTTTGATGGCCATCCCCGCCTTTTTACTTTTATCCATAGAATGTATAGTTTCATGCACCATGATAATCCCATCTTGGATAATTCTTCCTTGAATGAATCCGCTTTGCTGCTATGAAATGATCTCCTTGAGAATAGGTTGCATTCGAGTGGTGAGAATCTTTTTGAAAATCCTATAAATGACATTCACCAAACTGATAGGCCTGAAATCTTTGAAGTCTTTTGCATCCAAATTTTTTGGGGCAAGCACAATGTGAGTATTATTAAGCTCTTTAATTAGATTTCCCGTTCTGTAAAATTCATTGACAGCTTTCAAGAGATCTTCAGAGAAAATTTCCCAACATCTTTGGTAGAAATTAGCCGAAAAACCATCTGGACCTGGAGCCTTATCCCCTTCCAAAGCAAAGATAGCCTTTTTTAATTCCTCGATGGTGACTGTTTTTGAGAGACTTTTAAATCTCTCAGTAGGCATAAGATTTTCAGGAATGGAGTCTAAGAGGAAAGAGGCCACTTGTTCATTATAGGAGGTGTTCTCAGTGAGGAGGTTCTTGTAAAAATTAAGTGCCTCAACTTTGATAACCTTAGGATCCTTAGTAATGTTTCCATTTCCTTTAGTAACCTCAGAAATTCTGTTACAAGCTCTATGCTTGATGGCTTTTAAATGAAAGAATTTTGTATTTCTGTCACCATCCTTAAGCCAAAGGGCTCTAGACTTCATTCTCCAAAAGGTTTCTTCATGACTGTTTATATTATGGAGATCAGATAGGAGTATTTTTTCACGCTGATGATCCTCAAGGGACATACCTTTAATGGAGACATTTAGCTCAAGTTCTTCAAGTTGTTGCTTAAGTTCTTTCTTTTTTTCAAAAATGTTCCCAAAAACCTCTTTATTCCATATTCTAACTTTCTGTTTAACATTCTTTAGCTTCTGAAGAAGTCTGAATTGGGCTGTCCTTGTGCCTTCCCAAACCCACCACTCTTTAATTCTATCCATAATGTATTCATGTTCGAACCACATTTTCTCAAATTTGAAATTACCATGGAAAGGTTTTGACCAATTGAAGAAATTGAGGACTATTGGATTGTGATCAGATCCCGTTCTAGGGAGAGAAGAAAGATGGAAATTCTGGTCCAGGATCCAATTTGAAGAGATAAGAGCTCTGTCCAACTTAACCTGAATTAAGTTTTCTCCTAATCTTCTGTTGGACCATGTAAATTGATTGCCATGAAGCTCTATGTCCATAAGATTAAGAGTCGAGATGAAGTCAGTAAATTCTTCCATGCCAATGGAGAATTCAGAACTTCCCCCAAAATTTTCTCCAGGATTCAAAGGAGTATTAAACTCTCCCATAATCAACTAGTTCATGCTTTTAACCTTGCTTTTGAACAAGATTAGATCTTTCCATAGACTTCTTTTGCCAGTAGTAGTATTGGGCGCATAAATATTAGAAAAAATCTAGCTATGATTATTTTCAAGGCTTTTAAAGATAATAGCTAAATGATTATGGGTGGAGATAAGACTCTTACCGTCAATCATCTTCGTATCCCAAAATATTGCTAAGCCTCTAGAAGCCCCTTGAGAGTCAACAGCAGTAAAGGCAACGTTCTACCAAAAATGTCTTTTGAAGTCTTCAATTGCTTTAGTTTTCATTTTAGTTTCCTAAATAAGAAGAATGTTGGGTTTGTTTACTCTTTTAATTTCCTTAAGCATTCTTTTCTTAGGCCCTCCATTAAGGCCTCTTACATTCCAAGAAATTACCTTCATTAAAAAAAATTTGGAGATGCATTTGTCGGATGGCCCAGAGTTCTCTGTGTCCCATCTGCAATTTCTTTTTCAGTCTCTTTTTCTCTTGTTTCTCTCTTATATGGCCTACCTTTTCTAAAGGTTACTCCAAAATTTGTAGTTCTTCTAGTCATGGCCCTTGTGATTCTTGAGGTGGAGGCTTCCTAGCTTCCAATCTGTTTTTCTTCCAGGCTTTTTGAGCCTCTTTTCTTTCTTTTCACTAAGATGAATCCCTCATTATCACAGTCATTTTCCTTGTTAGAGGGGGTAATTTCTCCATCCTCCTTTCCTATAATAATATCAGTCTGATTATCCCTTATAGGATTCAATTCCTCCACATCTGTGTTATATTTCTCTTAGTTGAGACCACATGTAATGGATTCTAGATCGTCTTTGTCATTTTCTTGTTTCATTTTTAGCTTCTCCACAGATCTGCTCTTTATCAGCTCTTGATGAGTACTTGTTTTGTCTTCCTCTTCTTCTATGCAAGAGAGTGAAATGTTAACCTTTTCATTTTCTTCATCGACCTCCATGTTCAGCTTTACTAGATTTGGAGACATCGAGTTCAAATTTGGATCCATTGATATCTCCCTTTTACTTTCTTCCTTATTCGGATCCATATCTGCTTCTTGTTGGGACTCAATTAGCTTCTTAGGCTTCCAAAGTTTTCTGTAAACAGGTGGTCTCTTTGTCTTAAATCCTTTTTTTCTTTCTTTAAGATTGGAATGTCTCTCCAACTGCCTGTTTCCATAAGAAGGTTTAGATAACTGTTCTTTATCCACCTTATCTCTCTGATTTTGTCTTTGATCTTCAAGAATATCTAAGGAAAATTTGAGTTTTTGAAATGATTATTCAGGACATTTTCTGGAAAAATGCCCTAATCTGTGGCATTTTCTACAGCGTAACTGGAAATCTTCGTAATCAATTTTCTATTTCCATTCTCCCAGTTTGGATTGCAGCACAATGTTATCGGGGAACTCCTGATCCATTTCTATGGAGACACAAAATCGAGAAAATTCCAATCTAGAATGATTTCTCATGGGTCCATCTAGGCCAATGGGTGAACCAATCGATTTGGCAATGTGAAGGATAATTTCATCATCCCAAAGATGTAGAGGAAGTCCTGGGAGTCTACACCAGATGGGTATGGCATGAATATTTTCAACAAATGGATTAAAACTAGGGTACCATTTTTTAAAAAAAAGGCCCATGTTACCAAAGCACCAGGGACCTGTTGATGCAAAATCACAGCACCCCTGGGACTCTGCAACGCGATGGGTTGAGACTCTCAGTATGATTGCATAACATGGAGCTTTTCCCAAGTGTGGGACCTTGCGAAATTGGAAAAGATATCCGGCTGAAGGCCGGTTCCTATTCCTCTGTTCAGATGCACACATAAAAATGCATAGGGTCTACTCAAAACCTAATCTAATTTTCCAAGGAGAAAGGGTAAGAAGATGCATAAAAATAATCCTAAACTAACAAAGGTGATGCACCGAGGAATGAAGAACACTGTCTTGCCAAAAAAAAAACACAAACTATTAAAATGCGATGCAAGATCATGCACAGATAACAGATTTGCAGTGAAAGATCAAGAAGATGCAAATAAACACAGAGAGGGTTGATAATCATCCACAGACATGCATTATTTTCTCCAAAGATTGATACAATACACCACAAAATGCCAAGAGACAAGGTTGCATTACAGTTTTAGATAGGAGGTTTGAACTCCACAGATTCACCTGCCAAAGAGAAGAAGGGAGGGGCAAAACAAGAATGTCCAACCCTTAGAAAGAAGCCCCTCCTTACAATTTATAGGAAGAATGAGAGAGGAAAGAGAGAGGAATTCGAAATCTACCCCAACCACCTCCAGAATGCACTTAACTCATCTCATAATGATGGTAGGTGAGAACCCAGCGAACCCAAAAGTGGCGAACTGTATTTTTCATTTTTAAGAATTTTTTCTCACCCAATTAAAGATATCCATTCGTAGTTGGATAGAGGACCTCTTAGGCTTTCCGAAAAGTCCAACCTTGCATGAATCCGAGTTCCCAGTCAAAAGTTATGGCCATCTGAATATTTGGGTCAGGGTCTGCTTCCTGCCAGCACTCAGAATGTTGCGCCTCCTGAAGGTGCGCCATAGGCACATCCGTGTGTGTGTCGACATCCTCTTACATGCACCAAGGGTGCACCATTTACCTTGTCGACACTCATTTCCATGCATCATTTCTGTGCGCCAAGGGCGCATACATTTCCCTGTCGACACTCATTTCCATGCGCCATTTCTGTGTGCCAAGGGCGCATACATTTCCCTATCTACACTCATTTCCATGCACCATTTCTGTGCGCCAAGGGTGCATACATTTCCCTGTCGACACTCATTTCCATGTGCCATTTCTTACATGCGCCAAGGGCGCATACATTTCCCTGTCGACACTCATTTCCATGCGCCATTTCTGTGCGCCAAGGGCGCATACATTTCCCTGTCGACACTCATTTCCATGCACCATTTCTATGCACCAAGGGTGCATAAATGTCAGGGATTTGACCTTCTTTGATTTCTATATTCTTCTTCTTGTCTATATCTACCCGGGGGAAAAGATATATACAACAGGACCACCCAATAAGACCGAGTCAACATTAGATTGAAGGTTAAATCTAGCCAGGAAAAAACCTTTTTCCATAGTGGTGATAGTCAAATCCCCTTTTGGTTTCCATCTACGAATGGCCCATTTCCTAATGGTGTCCACATTGGGTCTTGATCCCAAAAATTTTCCGACAAGTGCCAGATTGGTTTTCTCTAGAGCTCTTTGCAGACGGGTCAAAGCATACAAGTGTGTCCCACTTTGTGGCCATAAATATTTTAAAATCTAACTAGTAAATAAATAGTTAAAAAATACTATAAATTTTTTAAAAATTAGGTAAATTCTAGATGCCCTGCACCTTAGTATTTATAGCCTCTTAAAAATGCATGTTTGGTCATGTTTTGTTTGTCAGACATAGTTTGCTAAAAGTACAGAAACCACAAAAAAGTGGGACACAGTTATATGCTTTGACCCAGACACCCGTCAGGTACCTATAAGTGGGTCACCCCTTCAGCATCTTTTGTACTTTTGAAATCACATGCAGCCTGAGGTCTCACATTTTTGTCTGGAGGAGTCTTAACAACTTCTGCCCAGGCTCTAGACCCGAAACTGTCCCCAATGAGCGCATATTTCACTTTCAACAGTTCCTTAGCAGCAACATCACATATATTTGAGAGGCATTCAGCAGCCAGAGCTGCTGAAACAATGCCTTCGAATCCATCACGCAGCCCGCCCGAAATTTCAAATTCGCTGCCCGCCTTCGAATCCATTCATCAAGATTCAAATGGTTATTTTTATCTATTAAAAACTTATTTTTCATACCAAATTTAAAATCACTTTACCTTCCTTGACTACAGAGATTTCTTGTAAGCCTTTGGGGGTACCTTAGGCATGGTTTGATCAAGGATTTCTGTGTTTAATTGAGTTCTTTACTTCAAGCTTTTGTGGTGAATTCTCAAAGATTGTGTGAAGGGTTCAACTTGGGCTTCCATTTATGCCTCTTCTAGTTGAAAGAATATCTTTATTATTTGAAGCATTTTATCTTATAGTTGTTCAAGTATTGTAGAGGTTGTCAAAGATTTGACATATCCCAATTTGTCTTGTCAACACCCCACTAAAATAGATCATTCAAACAAAATAATCCTACCCATATTACCACTGCATTGCACTTTGTGTCAACAAAATAATATAATCCATTTACAAAAATTCACAAAGCAAATCGGGATCATATAATGTCTCTAGTAACCCTTGCCTTGCATTGAAAATATCTCCATAATCTGGGAGTGACAACTTGTGAAAGTCAGATTTGGAGTGTTGATCATATTTTCCCAAGGCCTTTTCATACTATTTGCATAAATTGAGGTATATATTCATCTCCTTCACAATTTGGGGGTTACAATATAGGTTCTTTTACCTTGGTTGAAAAGGCACAACCTAAAATAGTGAGGATTAGATCAAAATCCTTTCAAAATGCTATCCATCTCTCCACAAATTTGAGTGCTAGTTAGATCACGTCCCTGACTACAAAATGACACACATCATGATCTATTTGACTTCAAGCTTTATGCCATATCTCTGATGCTGACTCAGACTGAAAAGGAGAAAAAAATCGGGTACCAACATAAGGAACTAGCAAGGTTTCTTCTTTTTATGCCATAAGGGATACATGTAATTGTCTATATTAGACCAATAAAAGTGGGAAGAAAAAGAAGTTTCCCTTCATCGACTGGTTTTCCTCCATTAGGCAGGTTTCTAGGATAAAAATTAAGTTGGTGTTGAAGTTTTTGGTATTCTTTCCTTATGCTGGATAATTTCCTTTCTATAACACTAGATAATCAGTCACGAAGCTCTGAATTTTTCAAGAAAATCTATTATTTTCCAAAGTTAGAAATTAGGACAACATAGTTGTGTGATTTCGTAGAGTTCCAAAGTAGAATTTTACGGATCATTTTGGTATCAGAGATGTGATTATAAATCTAGGAATAGTGGTATTCAAATATTTCTTGGGATTTTGTATGACAATGACAAGGTTAAAATGTGAATAATATTTACCTTGCGAGCCAAATATTTCTATCAAGAATTGGAAACAGATAATTCGAGCTAATGGAGGAAGAGAACTTGGTCCGTAGAGTCGAGATGCTAGAGACCATGATGGATAGATTGCATAGAAAAAAGAAGAGCTTTCAGATCTTAAAAAGATGGCTTTGGTTAAGCAAGATTCCATGGACTCAGTGGTTCAAGCACTAGCTAAAAAAATTGGTATCGGAAAAATCAACGAAGAGGAAGAATGGGAAGAGCATGAAGAGACACCTATTGTAAGTGAGAAGGTAAAATATCCACATACACCTTTTAAAGTTGAAACAAAAGTTGAAATAAAGAATTTTGTATGACAAGTAGATGCAAAATTATTGGATAAATGGATAAAAAAAGTTGTAATTTTACTTTAGTGTGCATAATGTCACTGAAGCACAAAGGATCACCTTTACATGTCTCAAAATGGAAGGTCGTGATCTGGTTTGGTGAGAAACCCATCTATCCACTTGTGAGAAGAAGAAAATTCCTATTATCAATACTTGGAAAGGTTGTAAAGAATTTATTAGAGCTATCTTCTATCCTATTGGCCATAATAATCACATGATGATTAAGTGGCACTACTTTAGATAGGGCAGTGGTCAAAGCGTACAAGACTACACTACAGAATTTTGGAGACAAGTCATGTTTCTTAATATGGACTTGGAGGATGAGGACATTCTGAAAAAGTATTTGGGAGGACTTCACACTCACCTTTAGAGGAAGGTAATCTCCATGAAGCACAAGGATGTCAATGAAGCTTGTGTACAAGCATACTACATTGATGACGAGAAGAAGCAAGGAGAAATAGAGCCAAAGGGAGAGTGGTCAATAGAACAACATGAAAAAGAACAAGGGAAGACAAGTAGCAAAGGTAAATGGAAAGGTAAACACGCCACTACTACTTTTCATACTTGTAAATATCCTAAGAATTTCTGTAAGAATTTTGATTTAAAAGGACATACTGACGCCACATGTTGGAAGTTGCATCTGGAATTACACCCAAAGCTCCAAACCAAGGATTCCATGAAATCCATGGATACTGTGAAGATAGAAATAGAGGTAGATATTTAGGATGATTTGGATGTAGATGAGAGCATAAGATTCATGGCCACTAACATGTACGGGGCAGCATAAAAAGAAGAGATGAGTAAGTTATTTCAAATAAGAATCCAAATCAGGAATACTAAGGTAAACACTTTAGTAGATTCTAGTTCTCAATCAAATTTTATTTCTTATGTGGTTGTAGAACAACTTGGTCTAAATACTTACACACATCCACATACATACCCACTGAGATGGGTAAAGAAGGGTGTAGAAATACAAGTTAAAAGGAAGTGTAAGTTTCAGTTTGGGATAAATACCCAATACATAGATGTATTAGAGGCTGATATTATTCCACTTAATGCATTTAACATTGTATTTATAATTCCTTACTTGTATGTCAGGAATTTCATGTTCATAAGGAGGGAGAAATGGTAAATATGAGTTAAGGAAGGAGTCAGTTTTAAAATCAAGGAACACTAGAGAAAATCAAAGAATGTTATGGTAAGTGCTAACCAAGAACCAATAATTATTCAGGAAAATCATTAGTTCTATTGCATTCATTAGAAGAAAATCAAAATGGATGTGAGAGCACAAATATTTCTGACCAAAGGATGGAGAATTTGGAAACCACTTGTCAAATTTTATAGAAGAAGCCACCACATGAACTACTCATTCAAGGAGAAAAAAAAATTCCACTATGCAGTCACCATATCTCCCTATGGATTCATTGGACCTAACTGTGGGGCAGCAAGAAGAAGATGAGATACAAGGAATGGTGGTGCCTATAGCAACAGTGTACTTGGAGAGGATTTGGCCAATCCATCTCAAGAGACAAAGATAGACAAGGACTAAAACACTATAGTATGGGACCTTCGCCATGATTGAGAAGGTTAGAGAAGAAACCTTTAGGCCATACTACATGTAGATGCACACAATAGCAAGTTGCAAAAGCTTTCATCCACCAACACCATCTATGCATGACAAAGAAGGAAATATATAGAATTTACCTTCAAAAGAGGATTGTACTCAAGGCAAATCAGAGGAGGATGTAGCACTAGAGTAACAAACCAGAGATCTACATGAGTCTTGGTAGGTTAGACAAGAGAAGACACCAAGGAAGACCCAGTGGTACTCGAATGAGCACGAGAGGGATTTGATTCCTATACCACTCCCCCACCAAGATTTTTTTGGGAGAAAATCCTCCTAATTAGCGGAGGTATGATCCCCAGGGATCCAGAAAAAACACACCACTTCGTTAGTTCCATCAGCACCAAGAAGAAGAAACAAGAAAAGTGAATAAAATGAAGTAAATAGGCATTCTTGAAAGAATCACTACTCTGTGCAGAGTAGAGGTTTTAGAACTACTTCCCAAAAAGTGTAGAGGTCTTGAAACTACCACACATCTAGGGTAGTGGTCCTGAGACCCCCGGTCTACTCAAGGTGGTGGTCCTGATACTTTTGAACAGAAAAGAAGAATGGAATGCGAATGGACACAAATTTGAAGCACCTAGCCATGTCTCTTCCCCTTCCATGCCCTTTAACATCCTCAAGTGCATGGGAGGACATGGGAAATCCTATAAATGCATAAAAGGAGCAAGAGAATGAGCATTTAAAGATCCAAAGAGATTGAGAAGCAGAGTTTAATGAGAGTAGTGAGTAAGATCTTTAGTGCTGGAATGTAATTGTAGGAGCAAGGTGTAGAAACAAAGAAATCAAGTAATTGGAGAGAATTTTTACATTTTTTCTTGTTTTCATACTTATTGTAATCTATAATTGTCTATATTAGACCAATAAAAGTGGGAAGAAAGAGCAGTTTCCCTTCCCGACTAGTTTTCCTCCATTGGAGGTTTCCAGGATAAAATTGTTGGTGTTGAAGTTTTGAATTCGTTCCTACTCTACAATTTCCTTTCTATAGAACTAGATAATCGATAACGAAGCTCGAATTTTTCAAGAAAATCTATCATTTTCCAAAGTTGAAAATAGAACAACATAGTTGTGTGATTCGTAGAGTTCCAAAGTATACATTTATGAATCATTTTCGTATCAGAGCTGATTATAAATCCAGGACTATGGTATTCCTATCTTTCTTGGGATTTTTTATGACAAAAACGAGGTCTAAAGGTGAATAATTTTAACCTTGCGAGCTAGATATTTCTATGAAGAAGTTGAAACAGAGAATTTGAGCTCAAATGGAGGAAGAGAACTTAGTCTGTAGATTCGAGATGCTAGAGACCATGATGGATAGATTGCATAGAAAACAAGAATATATTTCTGATCTGCTAAAGATGGATTTGGTTAAGAAAGATTCCATGGACTCAGTTATTCGAGCACTAGCTAAAAAAATTGGTATTGGAAATATCCAAAAATAGGAAGAATGGGAAGAGCGTGAAGAGACACCAATTGTAAGCGAGAATGTAAAATCTACATATACACCATTTAAAGTGGAAATAAAGAATTTTGTAGGACAGATAGATGCAAAATTATTGGATAAATGGCTAAAATAGTTGGAATTCTACTTTAGTGTTCATAATGTAACTGAAGCATAGAGGATCACCTTTGCACGTCTTAAAATTGAAGGTCATGCTCTGGTTTGGTGGGAAACCCATCTAGCTACTTGTGAGAAGAATAAACATCCTATTATCAGTACTTGGAAAGGTTTTAAAGAATTTATTAGAGTTAAAATTGACATGATGATGAAGTGTCACTACTTTAGACTAGACAATGGTCAAAGTGTGCAAGACTACACTATGGAATTTCAGAGACAAGTTATGTTGATTAATATGGACTTGGAGGATGAGGACATTCTGACCAAGTATTTGGGAGGACTTCATACTCACCTTTGGAGGAAGTTAATCTCCAAAAAACCTAAGGATCTCAATGAAGCTTATGTACAAGCACACTACATTGATGACGATAATGAGCAATGAAAAATAGAGCCAAAGGGATACTAGTCAATAGAACAAAAGGACAAAGAACAAGGGAAGACAAGTAGTAGAGGTAAATGGAAATGTAAACATGCCGCTACTGCTTTACATACTTGTAATGATCCTAAGAATTTATGTAATAATTGTGATTTAAATGGACATACAGATGCCACATGTTGGAAGTTGCATCTGAAATTACACCCGAAGCTCCAAACCAAGGATTCCAACAAATCCATGGCCACTATGAGGACAAAAATAGAGGTATATATTGAGGATGATTTAGATGTAGATGAGAGGTTGGGATGCATGGCCACTAACATGTACGGTATAACAGAAGAAGAAGAGATGAGTAAGCTATTTCAAATCAGGAAGACTAAGGTAAACACTTTAGTAGATTCTAGTTCTCATTCAAATTTGATTTCTAATGTTGTTGTAGAACAACTTGGTCTAGATAATTATGTGCATCCACATACATACTAACGGGGATGGGTGAAGAAGGATGTAGAAATACAAGTTACAAGTATGTGTAAGTTTCATTTTTGGATAAATACCCAATACATACATGTATTACAGGCTGATATTATTCCACTTGATTTATTTGATGTTGTCTTTGAAAATCCTTACTTGTATGTCAGGGAATTTTTTTTCATAAGGAGGGAGAACCGGTATATATGGGTTAAGGACAGAGTTAGTTTTAACATCAACGCACACTAGAGTAAACCAAATAAGGCTATGGTAAGTGATAACCAAGCACCAAGACCTTTTTAGGAAAATCATCAGTTTTGTTTCTTTCATTGGAAGAAAATCTAAATGGATGTGAGAGCACAGATATTTCTGATCAATGGATGGATAATTTAGATAGCTCTTGTCAGTTTTTGTAGAAGAATCCACCACAGGAACTGCCCATTCAAGGAGAAAAACAAAATTCCACTATGCAGTCACAGATCTACCTACGGATTCACTAGACATGACCGTGGGGTAGCAAGAAGAAGAGGAGATACAAGGAATGGTGGTGACTATAAAAACATTGTACTTGGAGAGGATTTAGCCAATCCATCTCAAGAGATAAAGACAGGAAAGGACTAAAACACTACAGTATGGGACATTTCATACAAAATATTCTAAGAGTCACTTCTTTTAGAATCACGCCTCTGTCAGGCTTCTTTCTTCATTCTGACTTGATTTGTATTTTTTCTGTGGCTCATGTTCCATTTTGTAAGTGTCTTTGAGTGTACTCACAACTTATATCCAATGTACCATGGATTTCTGAAAGATATCATGGCTTACTCTAGTGTATTGTAGGATTTTACTCAATTTAACTTGGTGGCTTCATGTAGCTCTGGACCCACAAACTTGTTCTAGATCTTTCAGGAGTTTCTTCTAGCACTTTGGATGAGAGAAGACTTCAAAGATGTCCCAGTGGTACTCGATTGAGCACAAAATTTTATGAAGATTCCTTTTCAAAAGCATCCCCTGACTTCAATACCTTTTCTTTTCCTCAGATAAAATCCTCCTAAGTAGGGGAGGTATGATCCATAGGGATTTAGAAAAAAACACCAATTCTTTCCTTTCCATCAGCACCAAGAAGGATAAACAAGAAACTTAGATGAATAAAATGAGGTAAACAAAGGTTCCCTGGAAGGAACTACCTCTTATGTGCAGAGCGGTGGTATCAGAAACTGCCACCCTATAAGGGTACGGCGATCACCTCCTAGGAAACTTCTACCTAAGGAAGGTGGCCCCGTCAACTGACCCACTGCTGGACTTACTCGGGGTGGTAGATCCCTGACACTTTTCTTCTCTAGAAAAGAAGAATGGAAATCGAATGTACATGAATTTAAAGTGACCCAGCTATGTCTCTTCCCATTCCATTCCCTTCCACATCCTCCAGTGCACTGGGAGGACATTGGGAAGGTCTATAAATGCATGAAGGGATGCAAGAGAATGAGGGGTGATTCTCAAAGATCTATTGAAGAAGATTTAATGAGAGCAGTGAGAAAGATATTTCAGTGCTGGAACTGGAATTCTAGGAGCAAGGTCTAGAAACAAAGTAGTCAGGTAATTAGAGAGAAGGTTCTCATTGTTTCTTCTTTTCATACTGTATTGTAATCTTGTAATTGTCTATATTAGACCAAAAAAAAGTTCTTGAAGAAAGAGCAGTTTCCCTTCCCAACTAGTTTTCCTCCATTAGAGGATTCCATCGATAAAATTGTTGGTGTTGAATTTTTGAATTCCACTTCCTACTATGCAATTTCCTTTCTATAGTTTCTAGATAATCTGTCACAAAGCTCTAATTTTTCAAGACAAAATTGTCATTTTCCAAAGAACAAAGTAGAACAACATAATTGTGTGATTTATAGAGTTCCAAATTAGAAGTATTACAGATCACTTGATGCGTACTTTATATACACGTGAACCTCATTATACTCATTCACTCAATGCATTCTATGTGTTATTGGTCACTATGTTTTTAGCTACATTTTTAAAAAATATTTTTTCCGAGTGTTCTAACTCTAGATCTAATATGTTCATTCTCATCTCATTGAGGGGGAATTTATAAATGAACCTCTATTTCTTACATACTCATTCACATTCACTTAGAGGGCACATAGTTCATAACTACACTCTATTTTGCATTACTTAATTATATTTTAATCATCCATATCATACTACATATCTTGGTTACAAATTAGTCTTTTTTACTTATTATTGCATGTACACTCCTCAAGGGTGACTATGTTAAAATAAAAAATGTGATTTTTACCATTGTCTTTATCATATACACATGATGTGTTAACTTTACTTCATGTTGTGAATACATTATTTACACTTTTTATTTACAAGTAACATGGATCTCTATGGAACTGTTACCTTTTACCAGATTAAAACTAATAATTGTAGGTTTCCCTGCTCATCGGAGTAAAAAATTTTGTATACATCACATGTGCCATTGATTCGATTTATACTACTTCTTATGCATATTAGCACACTATATCATATCATATCATACAATTTTTGACTTGATCCATTGTATACTTATGGGAAGGGCATGGTCATGGGTGCTTCATATACAATGCATTGTAAGTAATACCAAAAGAACCCTAAAGTACCATGGAACCTTGAGTGATATTTTCCAATGAAATGGGATCCCAACCTACATTACTATTATACTTGTATGTGAGGATTAAAGACAAAAATATCCATTTGTATTGTGTGCAGCATTGTATGCTTTTCGCCTCTTTGGAGTAGAGTAAAATCTAGCTTACTAAATAATAGGGTAGAGTAAAGTCCCATGAATAGAACCTAGTTATTGTGCTCATCTACATGTAATTCTTGTGTATTATCATCTTACTTGATAGCTTAGAATAATTCTTTTATATGCGTGATCTGCATCTAGTTTGCACTAATCTAACTTAAGTGTAGAGACCTTCCTCATTTTTTACATGCACCTTAGTTTCCTACCATTAGCTTGTTATTCCCTCCCCATTTTGTGTTCGAATAATCTTATCATATCACATATCGATCCTCCTTATGACTTAAGTATGCTTTCCAAATTTTTGGGGCATTCACTTTGTTGAATCAGTCATGAGATACAGTCAATTTCAAGTCATAAGTTTAACATAGTTTATTATCTATAGAATTCACTAGTGTTAAGGGTCAATAATGATCCAGAATCTCACTTGGGTCCTAATCATACAACTTTCATCTTATCCCATTCATATTAAATAGTGCATGGGTGCCCCTGATCAATCCTAGATTCCTATGAACAATGGAAGTTCCATCACATTCACTTTGTTAAGTTTGGTCATAGCAATCGATATCATTTTACATAGCAATATTTTATTTCTTAGGATAGACACTTTCCTTAAGGGTTAAGTAATAAATGCTTATTTCCTAACTTCTTATTATTCTAGCATTTTTACATTTGTTAAGAGTTGAATAATAAATCTATTAGATTTCAACAAACTATCTCTAGTCTTATCATTACACTTTGTTAAGTAGTCAAAGGTTAGAGTAATCAACACTTTGACCTTTCTCACTATACTTCTATCTTAACATGCATTTGGCGTGAGATTTCCCAGACAATCAATCTTACATTGGTAAACCCTGGCTTGGGATTTTCCAACATTCACTTTGTCTAGGCATGAGATCACCAGCAAATACTGTTCTTCTATATCCTCTTCAGCCTATCATTTCTAACTCTTTTCACTCATGTTAGATCAGTTTGAGAAATGTAATCCTTATCTCTACAGTATTTCACATATTTTCTGACATTCACTTTTTCAAAATCTAAGTTTGCAATAGAATTTTCCATACATTCTCTAACCATATTCGTGAATCACCTGGTTTCACTTCTAGTTCTTGGATATTTATCCTAAAATGGTAAGTAGAAGTTCATATCATAGAACATCAAATGAAAATGTACTTGAACATAACATCTACATGATGATTTGGAAACCTAGGGTCATCATCATATGGACTTCCTCAACTCTAGATTCGATGCTTAACTTTTGGTCAAATCCATGCTTTTTTCATATCAACCTAGTCATGATTTTTGCCATTGATCTACTATGGTTATAAAATCAAACATCAGTCTTACATCCCTTAGAGAAAGTATCTGATAGTGTCTTTCATCAATTAGATAAAGTGGGGGAAAATTATAAAATACTCAAATCACAAGACCCTTGGGTATAAATGGTAGTCCCAATCACATACTAGTGGTCATATGATTCCTAAGCAATCAAAAGTATTGTGAATACCACCACTATCGAAGGCCACTCTATGCATCATTTTTTATGTCTCCACTATTTAGTCTCACAAGACCTTAATTGACAAGTCTAACTCATTGAAATAGTTTAGTTGAAAATGAAGCTAATAGAAATAAAAAATATGTCAATTACGAAAACTTCTAATGCCCAGAGTGCCCCCATCCCCTCTTGGCACCCCCAACCTATGTGTATCATACTAAAACTCAATTTGAGATCAAGACAAGTAATTGGGTATAATATATATAAATCAAAACCAATCAATCTCTTCTTTGTGATGTTAGTTCCATTATTTCAGGCAAGGGAATTTGATTTTTTTTCACACAAGCTATCTTCAAACATCAACTAAGAATTTGACCATAGTGATTCAAGACCCCTTTCCATCCCATGATACTAAGTGAATACATCTAAAGAGAAGGGTTACGATCATCAAGCACTGTTGAGATTTATTCTATCCTTTCAATGCTAGGTCCTACGCCCATACAGTCCCTAGTATTTTTTTTTATAGAAAAAACAACAAAGGAGTTTGGAAAATTATGAAAACACAATCTTCCATGTCTATACATACCTCAAATGATCAATCTCTAAATTTAGCTAATGTACTCACTCTAATAGTGTATCTGATGCACAAGAGCTTCTTAGTGCATGATTCTACACACACACGTATAAATATATGGAGTCTAAAATGTAGTGTAGTTCTTGTTGATGCAAAATCACAGCACCCCCGGATGTTGATCAGGTATTCTATAGTTTGATCATACTAGGCATCTAGTGTGATTGCATAACATTGAATCCTTTCTCCAAGCGTGGGACTTGCAAGAATGAGAAAGGAATCTCCAGAGAAGGTTGGTTCCTATTCCTCTGTTCAGATGCACACGAAAGATGCAGAGGTTTTACTCAAAACCTAATCTAATCTTGCCAAGGAGAAAGAGTAAGAAGATGCATAAAAAATAAACCTAAGCTAATAGAGGTGATGCACCGAGGAATGAAGAACATCTATCTTGCCAATAAACACAGACCATTCAAATGTGATGCAAGATCATGCACATATAACAAAATTTGTAGTGAAAGATCAGGAGGATGCAAATGAACACAGAGAGGGTTGAGAATCATCCACAGACATGCATTACTTGCTCCAAAGATTGATACAATACACTAAAAAATGCCAAGAGGCAGAGTCACATTACAGTTTCAAATGGGAGGTTCGAACTCCACAAATTCACCTGATAAAGAGAAGAAGGGAGGAGCAAAACAGGAAAATGTTCGACCTTTTGAAAGAAGCCCCTCTTTACAATATATAGGAAGAATGAGAGAGGGAAGAGAGAGGAAGGTCAGATCTACCCCAACCACTTCTTTCTTGCATTTAACTCATTTCATTATGGTAGAAGTGGTGAATCCTGGCAAAACGGTGGACTGTCTAACAGAAGCGGCAAACTGTCTGTTGCATTAAAGCTGGTTGTTGAAGCATCACTTCTGGCATTACCACGCGCCAGAGATGTTTTCTCAATTTTCTCTCTCCAAACTGAACCAAAATGCAATATTGACCCCAGAATCATGTAGAGAATCTCACCAGCTTTCTGTTGATATAAAGAACGTGCAAATCCGAGCTCTGGATCAAAAGATATGGAGATCTGAAGATTTAGGGCACAAAACAGGTGAAGATGTGTTTTGAAAATCTTTCCCGCGCTCTGCCACCTGGATGACACATTGCATGCATTGATTGGCTGACAGGGGCACGGGGTAGACCTTTGCTTTTAGCTTTTTGGCCAAAACTCTTGCTAAACTCTCTAACTCCTTCCCGGGCTCTGAGCTTCCCTTCCTCATTGGACACGTGTCCTCTTTTTATTGGCTCGGGTTAGTGCTTGAAACCTCACCCTTTGAACTTTTGGACTTTTCTCCTTGTGACACGTGTCATGATTTGGTTGGTCCATGGGTCTGCCGGCTCTTTCGCATCTTCCGCGTCTTTTTGTCCCAGATGTCCCAAGACTGTTTGGGACAAAAACCTCCGATCCGCCCGAAATGGGCTTCCTTGTCCCTCATTCAGCCGATGATGTGACGTTGCTTGCTTGGCTTTCAGCTCCTTTGGCTATCTGCATCCCACACATCCCTTTGTCCCAACTGTCCCAGTGCAAAAGTTCCCCATTTCGGCCAAACCAGCCAGTTCGCTTCCTTCGCGTCTTCTTGTTTCAAATGTCCCAGAGAGATTTAGTCGATTTTCTTCTCCTTTTTCGGCCAAACCGGCTTTCCACGTCCCATGCGTCCCGACGACCTGGATGTTCCTCTACTCTGCAGACTACCTGGTGGCCTTTCAGCCGATTCACGCCCAGATGTCCCTCACGTCCCGACTGTTGCGAGGACTAGGACTTAGACATTTTTCATGATTTTTTCTGGCCCAAGCTTGCTTTTGCAACTTTTTCACCTTTTCTCAGAACTTGCTCTTTTCAACCTGGACAGGAGAGTTAGAAAAAATATGAGGGGACCCTAGAAACATGATTTTTTTGCCCTAAATCAATCTATTTTCCTAGGAATTTAGAATTCAATGCATGTTATAAAAATTTACTCTGGGGGGTGAATTTTGGATAACAATTTGGTGACTCAGCGGGGGGTACCTGCCTACTAGGTAGAAAAGACCAGTAGCTTGAAGCAATCCATTGGGCATGGAGTTATCAAACATTTCAGTTTGGAACCCCAACTGACTTAGAATGTGTAAGGAGGAAGATGGAATATCACCTAATGGGAGAAAAGACTGCAAAACATCTCCATGGACAGCAAGTTGTGCCAAAGCACTTAGGGAAAACAAAACTAACCTACAACAAAACAATGTGCACAAGCACTTGGAGGAAAGAAAATCTAATCTAATATTTACAGAGGTAGTGAACTTCCCTCTAGAAGCAACGCTTGAGATAGATTCCATTGACTGGAATCTGCAGTTCTTCACCATCCAATGAGGCCAATTGGAAAGCATTGTTGTTCTTGCACTTTGTGACCATGTATGGGCCACTCCAAATGGCATCAAATTTTGAATGCCTTCCCAGTTTTGCTCTATCCACATCCCATTTCAACACTAGATCTCCAACTTGAAAAGATCTATCTTTGGCCTTCCTATCAAAGGTCTTCTTGATCAAAGCTTGATCCTTTTCCATTGCTTGGGATGCCTGATTTCTGATCTCTTCTAGCTCCATCAACTCTGCATACCTCACCTCCATGGGCTCAAACTCTAGCAACTCCAGCTGCTTCATGAGTTCCAACGTTGGCAACTCAAGTGACATGGGCAAGATTGCCTCTCTTCCATAGACAAGCCTGAATGGAGAGTTACCTGTGGATCTTTTGGGAGTTATCCTATCAGCCCATAAGGCTGATTTCAGTTTGGTATGCCAAGACCTCTGATTCTCATCAAGAGTCCTCCTAATGATCCTCAACAAGTTCTTGTTTGTAGACTCAGCCTGGCCATTACCCTGAGGGTAATAGTTCGATGAAGTGCTTAGGTAAATACCGTTCTTGACAGCCCACTCAGTCACCCTAGATCCCATGAATGCCAATGCATTATCAGAGATTATTGTAGCAGGTACACCGAATCTGGTCATTATTCCCTCATAAAAGTCTAAGATGCTAGACTCATTTGCCTCTTTGAGTGCTGTTGCTTCTATCCATTTGGTGAAGTAGTCTGTGGCTGTCAAAATCCATTTGTGCCCTTGGCTTGAAATGGGATTAATGACTCCGATGAAGTCCAAACCCCATTGCATGAATGGTTGGTCAACTGAGATTGGATGCAATGGGAGGGCAGCAAGTCTCTCTTTTCCTGTGAAGAATGCACAATTCTTACACCTCTTGATCCATGCATAGCAATCACTGAAGATTTTAGGCCAATAATAACCAGCCTTCATGATTTTTAGAGCTGTCACTCTTGGTGCAAAATGGCCACCAGCTGGTCCACCATGAAACTCTTCCAACACCCTTTGAATCTGATTTGTGCTAATGCATCTCAACAGTACTCCATTCACATCTTTCTTGAACAAAACTCCATCAAAAATGGCATACAGAACAACCTGCAACCTAAAGTATCTCCTCTTCGCTTTGTTCATTTCTGGAGGGCATAGGCCTGTCTGTAGGAAGTGTATCATATTTTGAGTACAACAGGGAGTGGGAACATCATCATTTTCCTATTCTTGACCATCCTGTAGTACCAAGACATCATCTTCTTCACCTTCTGAGCTGTCTGGTTGTTTGGAAGCGAGATGCTCACACAAACCTTTGCCACGAACCAGTTTGCTTACTCTGATTTCAATATCATATTCCATCACCCGAGTGATCTAACCTACCCTCTTCTCGTTTAAATCCTTGTTTAGGAAAAAGTCTTTGACACCAGCATGAGACACCAATAGCTGGACCTTGTTGTTTGAGACTAAATGCTTGAATTTCTTCAAGCTTCTGATTACTGCAAGTACATGCTTTTCAATGAAAGAGTACCTAGTTTCACATTTCTCCAAGCATTGACTGAAGAAAGCAACTAGTTGTTCTAATCCTTCCTTGTTTTGCTGTGCTAGGATTGCAGAAATTGTGTCTCCACCACCAAAGGCATATAACATGAAATCCTTGGAGAAGTCTAGATTGATGAGAGTTGGTGCTTGAGAGATAGCCTCTTTTATAGCCTCAAAACTTGCCTTGCCTTCAGACGTCCACTTAAATGCCATGCTCTTTTTTAACATCAGCGTTATTGGCTTTACGAGAGCTGCAAAGTTTGGAACAAACCTGCAGACAAAATTGATTCTTCCCAAGAAGCTTTGAAGAGCCTTCTTGTGACTTGGCAATGGTAACGCTCAAATTGCTTCAACTCTTTCTAGGTCGATTGTCAATCCCTCTTTTGAGACAATATGGCCTAGAAGTTTCCCCTCATGAGCCAGGAATATGCATTTTTTGGGATTCAATGATACCCCAAATCTTCTACACCTCTGAAATACCTGCCTCAGATGAAAAAGGTGATCCACTGCATTTTTGGAGAATACAGTGATGTCATCAAGATATATCAAAACTATTTTATTGATCAACCCCTTGAATGCCATATCCATTGCCCTTTGGAAAGTGGCTCCAACATTTGATAGGCCAAATGGCATCTTCTTGTAGGCATATGTTCCCCATTTTGGTTGTGAAGGCTGTCTTGAACTGGATCTTCCTCCTTCACCATAATCTGATTATAGCCTGAGTAGCCATCAAGTAGTGAAAACCTTTCTGAACCAGCTACGACCTGCAATATTTGCTCCATGGAAGGGAGTGGATAATGATCCTTGAGAGAGGCTCTATTCAAATCTCTGAAGTCGACACACAACCTGATCTCTCCATTCTTCTTTCTTGACTGGGACTAAGTTGGTGACCCAACTTGAGTGTTTGATGGGGAAGATGATCCTTGACTCAATCAGCTTGTCCAATTCTTTCCTCATGAGAGGCTCCATGTGTGGGTTGACTGGTCTTTGTTTCTGCCTGACAGGCTTAGTATTTGGATCCAATTCGATGGTATGCTGAGCTAAGTTGGGATTGAAACCTTTCAAGTCTTCATAGCTCTAAGAAAACACGTCAGGGAACTCTTGACACAGCTGTATGAACTCATACCTTTCTTGTTCAGTTGTCATCCTTCCAATTTGCAATGGTTTGTTCTCTTCTACCAAGATGGATACTGAATCCTCTCTCTTGACTTGAATGTTTGCTTTCTCCTTTCTAAACTGATCATTCAGGTTAAAAATGGACTCCAAAGTGATAAGTCCCTTGGGCAGCTTGTTAGTTCTCAGCTGTACCACTTGGTCACCATACTGCTGTTCCAATTTTTCTTGATTCTTGGCTGAGAACTCAGCTTCTTCTTGCAAGAAATGGATGATTTGCTGGTCATTTTCAAACACTTGCCAACTGACATTGTTATCTGGCACTGAAGGCCTCACAATCACATGGATGTTTGGCTGTACCTTGTCTTGTTGAATACTTTCCACAATGTCAAAGGCTGCCCCTACTGCTGCAAGCCTGTCAGCAGCTTGATTCTCTTTCCTAGGAATGGATTTGATGCCAAAACCTTCAAAATCTTCCATGAGGTCCCACACCCTGTTCTTGTAGCACTTGAGTAGATCATTCTTGGTAGCATGCTGTCCCTTGACCTGATTTACAATCAATTCACTGTCCCCAAAGACTTGCAAGTTCTTTATTTTCTTCTTGATTTCCCAATGCATCCCTTGCACCAAGGCTTCATATTCAGTAGTGTTATTGGAGCATGCAAATTGAAATCTAAAAGCTGAATAGTACCTTACTCCTTGAGGTGAAACAAGCATGGCTCCACCTCCTGCACCTTGTCTACTCCTTGATCCATCAAAAAACAGCTGCCATACCTCATTGTCATCTTTGTGGTTTGGCTTGGTGATGCTAGGAATAGGCTGATTTTCTTCATGTATACAATAGACCCCTAGCTCAGATTCTTCCACTTCTTGATAAGGATCAAATGCATGTACCTTGTTTGCCCATTCATCCAAGAGTTAGATCCAGGATGCTTCTAACCTTGGTGTCAGCCTCATCGGTGCTTGGGTGGTCTTCTTGATCAAATGCTGAGCAATTGGAATTTGACTGACTTGGAGTGTAAGGCTCAATATGGAAGTTTGCAATAGGTTCGGATCTGATTGTGGCCTTAGTTCCATATCTTGTTCTGAATAGCATGTGTGACCAATCAGCAGACAAATACCCCCCAATCTTGGCTATGAAGTCCCTTAACAAGCAAAGGGAAAAGAGTGGTGGAAGGTCTATGATTGATACATCTTGTAAAACAACAACATTTGGACATGCGTGCAAGGTAAGACTCAAATTTCTAATCACTCCAATTGTTGCTATTTCTGTCCCATCTAGCTGCACTACCCCTTTAGATGTTATTTCATACTAGAGCCCTAGCTGATCAGCTATCTGTTTAGGCATTACTGAGCTACTTTCCCCGGAGTCTATCATGCAATTATGTACTAGCTGATTTCCAATGATTAATGAAACATAGAAAGGAGGGGGCTTCAACATTTTACCTTGTTGTCCTCCATGACTTCCTTCAGGCTAGGCAGAATTTGTAAGCACTTTGTCTTGCATCTGAACCTGCTGATTCGAAGTTGGCCAATCCTTTATGGCAGCTTGCAGCAGATCTCTTTGGCCTGGGATGGATAGGGATTCCCACATAGATATATTGACGTTTGTCTTCTTCATCTGATCAATGATACTGAATGGTGATGAAGGATCTCTCTGCTGTCCCTTGGTTTACACATTTACTCCTTGCACATGGGTAGCAACAGCTGGCATTTGAGTTGGCCTAGGGGCTGTTCTTGGCTGCCCTTGTGCATTTGAAATGGGACTTTGCTTGCCAATCATTTCTGGAGTCATAGAAGGTTGTGGGCTGGTTGGAGCTAGTGGCTGCTTTTCACCCAAATTCCTCCTTTTTGACCTTGTGTTGGCTGCAACACCTTGGGAAACCACCTGGTTCATGCCACAGAAATCCTCTGCCTGCCAATTTACCAATGTGGTGTCATTTGGGGCTGATTACTGTTGGAATTTTTCTTGTTGTTGGCTGTTTCCTTGACTTCCCTCGCCCTCCACTCCAATAGTTGTCACCATCAATGCTTGATTGAGAGCACCATTGAAACACATGGATTGGTTATGAGGCTCGTTGCATGGAAAGCACCAATCATATTCCTGAGCAATGTTGTTCTGTGTGTGGCACTAATGCCTTAGAGGTAGATATGGCATTTGGATTATAGGGCTGGAATGGTCTATTGGCAGGAGGCCTTGTTTGATTCATATTTGCAGCTGGATTAGGTGGTCTTTGTGGTTGGTATGGCTGCCTGTTAGGCTGAGCTTGGGGTTGATAAGAAGGTCTCAAACCTTGGGCTTGTTGCCTCTTGAGAGTAACTAGCTCATTGCCTAGGTTTTGCAATTGCTTCATGACTTCTTGAAGCTCATTTGGGGCACTTGGAGATGAAGTGGAAGCCTCATTTGAACTCTGATTTCTAGGAGTGGGAGAAGGAGCCAAATTAGGTGTTTGATTAGTGTTTGGACTCTCTAAACTTGGAAACAGTGGCATGGGAGGTCTGGGGGCAAGTTTGCCAGCTTGGATCAAACAATTTTCAGCCCTAATGGCAATGCTATAAGCCATAGGGATAGTTATGCCTCCCATAGACTGAATCAACATAGAAATATTAGAATTTAGAGCTTTGAGATAGTAGAGAAAAGCACCTTCTGCTATTGGCCTGACTACCACTGGAATTCTCTCCCAAGTCTTTTGAAATCTGAAGTTGAAATCGGTTAGCTGCTCATTGGGAGCTCTCTTGATGGTTATCAGCTGCTCCAAAAGAGACAAATTGTCTCCCTTTTCTCCAAATTGCTCATGAAGTGCAATACACAGCTGATTCTAGTTTGTGATAGAACCAGCTCCAAGGCTCCTAAACCATTGCAATGCTTTACCCTTGAAGGAAGATGCCAGTAACTTGACAGCCACTTGCATTTCATTGATTTCATGAATTGCACAAAGGTTAGCAATATCTTTAACATGATCACCTAGAGTAGTCTGATTTTTTCCAGTGAAGTAGGGAATGTTCTTCAAGGCTACAATAGGAACTAGATGTTGTGCATTGAGAGCAAGTGGGATGCTTCATGTGAAGTTGACGTAGGGGTTGTTCTGAGCCATTATAATTAGTCTTAAAACCCTTATTGGCTGGATGAAAGGCCTACCAGGTGGAGAAGTTGAGAGAGTTCTGTTTGGTGGAGAAGGAGACCTTTGAATCCTTATTCCTCTTTGCCTTCTTCTTGGAGATAATTGCAAGTATTCAAACAACACTTCTTCTTCTCCAACTCTTGACCTTGTGGTGATTCTTCTCGTGAGTTTTCAGGCCTGCACTTGGAACCAGCTGATTCTTCCCCTTGGAGTCACCAGATATGCAAATAATAGCTCTTATAAGCAAGAAAATTGCAGCAAATGCATATCAACCTTGCTGCAATAAAAATGAGACCTCTAGCGTCCCACCGGGCATGCCAAAACTGTTGATGCAAAATCACAGCACCCCTGGATGCAAATCAGGTTTCTAAGTTGATCTTCAGGCATCCAGTGTGATTGCACAACATTGAATCCTTTCTCCAAGTGTGGGACTTGCAAGAATGAGAAAGGAATCTCCAAAGAAGGTTGGTTCCTATTCCTCTATTCAGATGCACACGAAAAATGTAGAGGGTCCACTCAAAGTCTAATCTAATCTGCCAAGGAGACAAGGTAAGGAGATGCATAAAAAATAAACCTATGCTAACAGATAACAAAATTCACAGTGAAAGATCATAAGGATGTAAATGAACATAGAGAAGGTTGAGAATCATCCACAGTCATGCATTACTTGCTCCAAAGATTGATACAATACACTACAAAATTCCAAGAGGTAGAGTCACATTACAGTTTCAAATGGGAGTTTTGAACTCCATAAATTTACATGATAAAGAGAAGAAGGGAGGAGCAAAACAGGAAAATGTTCGACCTTTTGAAAGAAGCCCCTCTTTACAATATATAGGAAGAATGAGAGAGGAAAGAGAGAGGAAGGTCAGATCTACCCCAACCACTTATTTCTTTTATTTAACTCATTTCATTATGGCAGAAGTGGCGAATCCTGGCAAAATGGCGGACTGTTTAACAGAAGTGGCGAACTGTCTGTTGTATTAAATTTGGTTGTTGAAGTGTCACTTCTGGCATTACCACGTGTCAGAGAATTTTTCTCAATTTTATCTCTCCAAATTTAACCAAAATGTAAGATTGACTATGGAATCATGTAGAGAATCTCACCAGCTTTCCGTTGATATAAAGAACGTGCAAATCCGAGCTCTGGATCAAAAGATATGGAGATCTGAAGATTTAGGGCACAAAACAGGTGAAGATGTGTTTTGAAAATATTTCCCGCGCTTTGCCACCTGGATGACATGTGGCATGCATTGATTGGTTGAAAGGGGCATGGGGCAGACCTTTGCTTTTAGCTTTTTGGCCAAAACTCTTGCTAAACTCTCTAACTCCTTCCCGGGCTCCGAGCTTCCCTTCCTCATTAGACACGTGTCCTCTTTTTATTAGCTCAGGTTAGTGCTTGAAACCTCACCCTTTGAACTTTTGGACTTTTCTCCTTGTGACACGTGTCATGATTTGGTTGGTCCGTGGGTCTTCCGGCTCTTTCGCGTCTCCCGCGTCCTTTTGTCTTGGATGTCTCAAGACTATTTGGGACAAAAACCTCCGATCCACCCGAAATGGGCTTCCTTGTCCCTCATTCAGCTGATGACGTGGCATTGCTTGATTGGTTTTTGGCTCCTTCAGCTATCTGCATCCCACATGTCCCTTTGTCCCAACTGTCCTAGTGTGAAAGTTCCCTATTTCGGCCGAACTGGCTGGTTCGCATCCTTCGCGTCTTCTTGTCCCAAGTGTCCCAGTGCGAAAGTTCCCCGTTTCGACCGAACCGGCTAGTTCGCGTCCTTTGCGTCCCAACAGCCTAGATGTTCCTTTGCTCTGCAGATTGCCTGGTGGCCTTTCGGCCGATTCGCGCCTAGATGTCCCTCACATCCCAACTGTTGTGAGGACTAGGACTTAGACATTTTTCATGATTTTTTCTGGCCTGAGCTTGCTTTTGTAACTTTTTTCACCTTTTCTCAGAACTTGCTCTTTTCAACCTGGACAGGAGAGTTAGAAAAAATCTGAGGGGACCCTAGAAACATGATTTTTTGGCCTTGAATCAATCTATTTGCCTGGGACTTGAGAATTCAATGCATGTTATCAAAATTTACTCTAGGGGGTGAATTTTGGATAACAGTGCTCATATCATAATTTCACTCAGTTGGGTGACTGTTGAGGTCATTCTGACTCCCCATTTGCATCTTCTTCTTACAAGGATTTGATGAGTTTTAGGGGATTTTTAGGTGCTCTTTCTCTTTTGTAGGTTTCATTCAAATATAAAAATCAAGAAATGAAGTACATGTGACTAAAGGTGACATCCAACAAATATCGTGTAACCCTACAAAACTAATTTTCTAAGGTTCTGAGAAGTCAAATGCACCCAGAGGAGGTTTGCAATGCCCCACACACCTTGAAACCTACATATGCACCCTATTCCTGGCATTTGCAGCATTTGTACAATTTTTTGGGTTCCTTTACAACTGATTTTTCCTCTTGTTCAATAGTTTTCTAGTTCGGCACAACTTTAGATTTATTGCGAATCAGATAAGTATTTTACCATCTCTGTTGCAACTAGGGTTTCATATTTTTCTAGCTTACATGCTTGTGTCAAATATATAGTTTATTGCATATTTACATTTGTGTTGTTTCTTAATTAGAATTTAACATTTATTTATATTTCAATATTTGTTAAATTAGTGAACAATGATGCAAATATTTCATGATTATATTCACTTGCCCAAAGGCAGCATAATTTTATCGAAATGGAGGAACTAAGATAAACTCCTTATGGAATAAGGTCAATGTAAATTTGCAACACCTTACATAGATTCCATAGGGATAGAGATTCCATGGATGAATCAAAAGAAGTAAGGAATCATTAAAAACACTAAATTCAACAAAACTAATGTCTGAGAAAATGAAGGAAAAATAAAATGTGAGGTGATAATATCAGAAGAGGAAATTTGATAAAAAGGAGGAGATAAAAACATCAAAAAACCCATACAAGGTTATGGTAACCACTACAATTGTACTCAAGAAGGGTAAGGAAAAATAAAAAAGGAAATAATTTAATAAGATAGTGTGGGGTGATGTATCAAGTGATGAAGAGTGGCACCCTGACTAGTTTGATCTTAAACTACATGAGCGAGATGTGAAAAAGAGTAAGGAGGTGGTGGAAGAATCACAAAACCAAGAAAGAAGAAGTAATTTTTTTATAAGAAGAAGCTAAAATCCTAAAAAAATAGCCAATTCAACTATTAGACAAGGGTTGGTGGAAAAAATAATATACTTTTATAAATATTGAAACAAAAAATAATCCAGTCATAGAGAACAGTGGATCGAAGATGCACATGAAAATAAAAATTTGTTCCACACTCAGACATCTTGGTGAAATTTTATAATATACTTGAAAGTATACATTCATGACACTAAGGTCTCATGATTCCTATAAGATCTTAGTATAATTGTAAAACAAAAATGCAAGCAAAGGAAAAGTGTATTTACACACTCATTGATAGTTTCCTTTAAGCATGCAATTTTTAATTTCATGCTTAAAGGGGGGGAAATGTAGACACTCAAATTTTGTAATTTGCACTTTAGTAACCTTGACTTGACTACACACCCTTACTATGAAAAAAACCTATCCTTTCCCACTTAGCACTTCCTAAGGTCTATTGTTTAGCTTGTTCATCTTTACACATTGACATGTCAATACATCTTGAGAATCCAGTGCATAAAATACAAACATAAACTCATTAACTCTAAACCTCATTTGGCATATTATTTCCCCTAGCCGGTAGCATATAGTCTGGTTAGGCTCATATTATATTATCCTTACCATTTTGTATGGTCTTGGACTAACATGTCTTCAAATGGTATTTTTAAAATTAAATATTTATTTAGGTCTTATACTTCCTCTAGGTCATCCTTTTTTAGATAAATCATATATGACACCCTATATAACAAGTAAACACACCTCATTTTATAAATTAGATATCCTAAGGTAATGAACTAAAGTACACACTTAATACACTTGAAAAAGGAATCATTAGAGCATCATTAAAATTAGGCCTAAAGTGTTGGGGTTTAACCATATAGCAGTGTTGCACAGATCTAAAATCAGATAAAGCATACAAGCAATGCATAACTAAACCAGAAGATAAAATAAATAAGAGAAAGATAACACCATATTTAACGTGGTTCACCCATTTTAGGCTATGTTTACCAAGAAATGACTAAATTTTTTATTTAGTGCTTTACAAAGGAAATACAATGAATATATATTGTTTTCCAACACCTCACAAGATGTTCAATATTTTTCCCTCACTCAACTACTCTTTCTTTCTCACTAAGAAAACTAACACGTAAACAATTGTTATTTTCTTCTCTCATACCCTCATACAATGCATACATGCATGTATATCTATTATGGGAAACTAACTATTCTTGTACAATCAAAAAATTATCTTTAAAGAAAAATATTTATTATAATTCTCATCCAAAAAATGAAGCACCGTCGCATAGGTTGGCCAATTCCAGTCACTTCCTGACCCATGTTGGTCACTTCCTGACCCATGTTGGTTGATAACTAACCAATGCTAGTCACTACCTGACCAATGCTGGTCACTAGATGACTGATGCCAATCACTGTCAAATCCAAAAACATGTAAAAAGAAGATTTCTGTGAAGAAATTAAGCTCCAAACTCAATAATCTCCCACTTGGAGATCAATTACTGCATTGTACTATACATCACCATCCTTGGATCCTTTTCCTTTTCTTTTTTCTTCCTCTTCAATTCTCTAACTCGAAAACCAATAGAACTAGAGTGAAGCTCCAACTTCTCCTTTACCAATGGCTTCATTAGCATATCCATAGGGTTATCATCCATATGGATTTTCTCTAACTTCAGTTTCCCATCCTCCAATACATGTCATATGACGTGATACCTCAATTTAATTTGTTTCATTCTTGAATGAAATGATGAGTTATTTTCCATATGGATCACACTATAACTATCACTGTATAATATGTAATCCTCTTTCTCCTTACCCAACTCTTCCATGAGCCTATTAATCCATATCATCTCCTCAGTACCTTATGTATTTACAACATACTCTGCCTCTGTAGTAGACAAAGCCACAACCTTCTACAATCTCAAAATCTAGCTAAAGTATTTTCCACTTATTGTGAAAACATATCCAGTGGTGCTCCTCCTGCCATCCAAATATCCAGCCATATATGAAACAACATAGCCGTGTAAAGAAGTATCTGACCCTCCATAACATAACTCCAAGTCGGATGTCTCTCTCAAATACTTGATAATCCATTAGACTACTTTCCAATTTTCTTTACCTAGATTAGCCATAAACCTACTCATAACTCTCATTGCTTATGCAATGTCTAGTCTAGTACAAACCATGACATACATAAGACTTACTACTGTTGAAGCATAGGAAACATGTGCCATGTAATCAACCTCCTCATGTGATGAAGGACACTGATATTTTCTAAATTTGAAGTGTCAAACCATAGGTGTACTAATAGGTTTTGAATCTTACATGTCAAACCTTTATAATAATTTATTGATATAAGCCTCCTAAGACAAATACAACTTCTTATGTTTTCTATCTCGGTGAATTTTCATGCCAAGAATTTTATTTTCAGCTCCCAAATCCTTCATTGCAAATGTGTGAGATAGCCTTTTTGTAATTTTACCAATGTCCTACATACTAGATCCTGCAATTAACATATCATCCACATACACTAACAAAATAACATATCTCCCATTTTCAAGCTTCTTAAAATAAACACAATGGTCAAATTCACATCTTATATAACCATGCTCATTTATAAAACTATAAAATCTCAAATATCATTTCCTTGAAGCTTGCTTGAGCACATATAGGCTCTTTTTCAATAGACACACAAGTTTCTCCTTACCCTTGACTTCATAACCAAGTGGCTACTACATATAAATATCTTCGTCCAAATAACCATGAAGAAAATCCTTCTCAACATCAAGTTGTTCTAAATACAAATCTTATGTTACAACCAAACTTAGAACAATACAAATAAAAGCCATCTTAACTACATGAGGAAAAATATCATCAAAGTCAATACCTGCTTTCTATGTAAATCCCTTTACCAAAAGCCTTGCCTTGTATATTTTCAGTCCACCATCTTCTTCCTTGATCCTATAAACCCATTTTTTCTTTAGTGCTTTATTACCTACTGAAAACTTGACAAAATATTATCTTTGACTTTGTTCCATGGAGTCCATCTCCTCATCCATGTCATGCTCCCACTGTGTGTGGGTATCTACCTACATTTCTTCTTCAAATTTTTCTGGTTCACCACTATCAGTCAATAATAAATAATAAAAGGAAGGTGAAAATCTATCTGGAGGTATACTTACTCTTTGTGACCTTCTCACTGAGATATGGGGTTTTTAGGGCACAGTATGTGCATGTTGCATGTTTGTGTCAATCTCTTTCAGTGATTGACATCGGTTTCCTTATACCAACCATGGTTCCTCTATCTACTGACCAACTACAATTGCCTCAATGCCACCATTTTGAGGAGTAAAAACACCAGTTCTAGTAGTTGTATGTTTTGAACCCGATCTTGTCTACTGATACCAGTTATCCTAACCAACACCGGATTCTGTAGAACTAACAATGATGTCTATGTATGTCTGTTTTAGATCTGAAAGTTGATTTTCCTTCAAAATCTCATCAACCTATTCAGGTTTAAGCACCAAAACCTAATCCTTGTACATTATTTTTTCATTCTAATCAACACCGCGACTCCTAACAATATTAGAATCTTCTAAATCCCAAAGTAGATATTTGAAGTCACTAGATCCATAACCAATGAAAGTACATCTCTTAGATTTAGCATCCAACTTTTTCCTATTTTCCCTATCAACATGAAAAAATTCTTTTGAGCCAAAACTCTAATAAAATATAAATTTACCTCTTTTCTAGACCAAGATTCTTCTGGTATTCCACAATCTAGTGTTGTTGAAGGCCCGTGTATGATCAAGTACACTGGTGTATCCACTACTTCTTCCCAAAACTTCAAAGGAAAATCAACATGTATCCTCATGCTTTTAGCACATTCCATGATTGTTATATTCATTCTTTCTATAAATCCATTCTCATGTGGAGTTATAGGAACTGTTCTTTGTCTTTATATTCCATTCATTGAACAATAATCATTGAAATCTTTGCTACAGTTCTCACCACCATTGTCAGATCTAAGGAACTTTAATTTTAAGTTTTTTTCATTTTTCATAAGGGCTTTCCACCTTTTAAAAATATCAAAAACATCATATTTACGCTTAATACAATAAATCCATACCTTCCTTATGGAATCATAAATGAAAGTTACATAATATTGGGACCCTCCAATAGAAGCTACCTAATATGGTCCCCACACATCTAAGTGTATAAGCTCTAATTTTTGCTCCTTCTTTGTTGTCCCAACCTTGAAAAATATCACTCTCTTCTACTTTCCAAATATGCAATGCTCAAAAAATTAGAGATTTAATTGTTTCAAATATGATAAATTACCCTTAGCCTTTAAGATATGCATTCCTTTTTCACTCATATGGCTTGTAACATTCCCATTTTAAGACTTTTAGAAACAAGGGAATTTTTTTTGAAACATAATGTTCTCTGTTCTAAATAAAACATCATTTAGAACACACATTTCATGCCAATCAATCTCATAATAGATAACCATATATAGCTGTAATGACTCAGTATGCTACCGATCTCTCATTCCATGACTCGGTTACCAACCGATCTCTCATGTTAACTTAAAGTATAGAATAATTTATGTATACTATGTATACTTGGTTCTCCTACCCTATTCTGGGTACTGAGTGATCTATTTTAAAGAACATATCTAAATATTTGTTACTAATATTCATCTGACATCACATTGCTTTAAAGTAGGTAACATAGGATAGCGCAACCAGTAGTTTGTAATACTTTGGCCAAATATTTTCAACATACTATTCCTGTTACTATTCCTAGATGACATACTCGTCATTCCAGAATATGTCTTTCATCTCACTCTTCTGTTATCTAGAATGGTCTTTACTAACTACCGTCAGTCCACTTACCCAAGGTTTAACCCTAGCCCGGGTTAGAAACATAATATATTATAGGAAGACGCTCACAATGTCTTAGGGTATATGGGCATTCTTGGTTGACCTAAGTCAACTGAATGTGCCAGGGTACCCTGAGCCATTGAAAGATACTACCTATCCTATTAATGCTACTAACTTAACCTAGAGAGAAACTAAGTTTAAGTCCATATTTTTGTGTAGATCTAGATGATCAATGTAGAAGGGTGTTGCCACATGTCAATTGCAACGTTGTATCCTTGAGAAGACCCTTGTCTTCTCAAAGGTATAGTCCTATAGTTAGTGTGTGCTAACATCCTACAGAAACCACCTCATCACGATGTACATACCCCAAGGAGGTTATTAATACATTATTAATTTGGATTATTACATAGATTACAACAACCTTGCTAAACCCTAATCCAACACTCCATAAGTTCTTTTCTATATTCGATTTAATTAGTCATTAAATAACTTCCTTAACTTATGATTGCTTTTTATGTTTTTTTTACTTGGCTTAACAAATAGATATCCAAAAATAGGACAACAACATCATAAGTTCCATTATAATGTAACTTAACCATTCAAAGAAGGTGTAGTAGCCAAACAGGTTCAACTATAGTAGACTTTATATGAAATGAAGTCTAATGATTAATGATCATATCACCATTCTTTAGATTACATTACTTTGAGCGAGGAAGAGTCTTCTTCTACATGATTAAGTGTTAGGGTTTGTCATACCCTTCTTATCTTTCACAATTTCTATATTTTTACTGCATATTCATTACACATTCCATTACTATGTTATAATTGTTTAGATAAAGATCATTATCTTATGAAACTTAACAAGATGCATCCTAATAAGGGAAATTAAACTAATTCCCTTTATCCAACTAATCAAGTTTATCCGAATTAATCATATAACAAATATGAAGAATATCATCAAGATAGAATTTCCATCTTCTTCATAATACAAGATAATTTACACAACCAATACAAGTAAATCTCCAAATTTCAATTCATCATTATAAAACTATACATTACAATACTATGTATTTCAGGCATAATGTATAACAAACAACCTCTATTCCAAAAATAATACAACTTTTATTTTTCAATACAACTTAAGAATGAATCAAAACTCTTTACATAAGATCCATAATTAAATAAGCCCAATACAACATGAAATTTCTTGTCTTCTTTTATCACTTACGATGTCCATCTGCAAAATTGCTAGCATGGTTCAGTTCAATGAACTGAGCATGATAAACACTAAGCATTAAAGTAAAGTGCATTCAACTAATTGTTTAATTAAACAACTCTACTTTACTAAAACAATTAATATACATCATACAAACAATCTAAGTAATAACATCTAGAAATAAGTACAATTATGAGAATCTAAATTCACTTTTAAGAAAAGAGCATAATATAATCTGCAACATCAGAATTATATCACAATATATAATTGATCCTATCAATTACTTTAAAATATTAAACAAGTCTTGTCATTCAATTATTTCATAATTCCATAAGAATAGAAATACACATTTATCTTTTTCCACCAGTAAAGAAGTTAATTACAGTATAGCTCAAATTAGTATGCTTCATCTTTCCATATAAACAAAAGAATATAATCATTACATACATATTCCTAAAAAATAATTCATCTGAAGGAGGGATCAGGTTTAGTACACACAACACTACCTCATTCCAAATATAACTAAAGAGGATTCCATAAATAAAGAGACAACAACTAAACAAGAATCCCAATTTAATCCAAGAAGATTAGGAAACAAAACAGTCTAATAGAAAGCCTTTCAAACTTCTATCTGTTAGTGGATATAATGCAAAGATCTGAAACTAGACTGCCCACAAATCCAAGCTATACTTTATCAACTAAATCTCCTACCCAATCCCCAAAAAATTTCCATCTCAGAAGAGAGTCAAATAAAGATAATTTCAGTCTATGAACTTATACAGTCAACATAAAAAGGATCTCAAATAGAAAATACCCATTCCATATTTCATTTCATTTATACTATGAAATAAAATACTTCATCTAATTTATACTTAGAATTTCTTATCTATTTCCCCAAAAGAGAACACAAAACTGAATGTATAGTAAAAAGAATTCACACTACATACTTTCATCACAAATCTTACAATTGGTTTCCTATTCCTATTCTCCAAGTTCAAGTACAAATTCAAATCTCAGAAAGAAATAAACAATACAGTCCCTAACTGTATATTTTCTCCATGGTTCATATTCATTTCTCTTCCTAAAACCCGTAGATTTTTTCTATGATCCCCTCAAGGAGTAATAATCTAGAAATAAAGAAGATATACAAGTGTAGAAGGAATTACAAACTCAAGAATTGAATTCTTATTAGACAACTTTAACAGATGATACAAGAAGTATGTAGTTCATATCCCAAACAAGAACAAATATACAAAATTATCAGAACAGAGATAATATATATATACTTTAAACAAGATTCAATATTCTAGGTTTTAAATTCAACTTCCAATAAAACCCAAAAAACCAATTAAGAAGGTCCGAAGAGAGTAATACATCATTCCCATAACTTCAAAGCTTTACTCAACTGTTCCAAATGATCAAAATACCAACCAAACCCATTACAAGACATAATTCCCGTTCCTTAAAATATTAAGGACAAAAATAGTCAAGCTTTCCGTAAGACATGAGTTCACTCAGAATAGAGAAGGTCAGGTTAAACTTCAATTTCTCTCACCCTGTTGAATTCAAAGAAGGTTGTATAGTCTAAAGGATAGAAGCACACAAACCAATCACACTCAAGGAGCAACACGAAGGAGATTACAAAGAGATTACTAGATCGGCTTCAAACCAAAACTAAACTCTCAAGCCCCTATCGAGATGAAATTCATAAGAGAGAATAAATCTTTCAAAACAAATAACCAACCAAACCCAACTCACAATACAGGAAAACATGTCGATTCCATCATAAATCTAGAACATTCACTAATGGAATACCTGTACAGTGTCAAATTGAGCTTCAAAAATAAGTTCAAACTTTATAACGCTCTAACACTAGCTCATATAAACACTAGATCAAATACGAGCCTATAAGAAACACGAAGCCCTAAATAAAAGTTCAAAACAAAAACACCAATGATCTAAAATGAGTCAAAGTATTCTCAAATCCTTGAATGAGAATAAAATTCTAGTTCAGGACGTAAGTACATAAGAAAAATCTACCACTCAATAGTAAGTTTAGTATTCATAAGAACTGTATACGAGTATAATTGTTGAATACAAAGATTCAACCAAAGGTTTATAACTACTCTTAGTTCCAACACAGTCCAAAACAAACAAAAAGTCCCAATAAAAACTCATAACAAATCCTGAAGCTTCAATACAAGCTTAGAACAACTACGAAGCTCCACTTCAAGCTCAAGAAACATAAGACTAAACAGATATTCAAAACCATACAAGAAACAAGCCATTTCATTCAACATCAATCTTGAATGCTAGAAACAAAGCTTCAAATACAAGCTATAGAGCTTCAATAAAATTTTCAAAGCTTCAAGTACAAGTTACAGAGCTTCAATACAAATTCACATGACTACCTCTAATAACTAGTACCGAGAAAGTTCACAAAAACTACCATTAATAATAATGGATTCACATTCCAAAAACCACATAGATTTCATGAAATCATGCAAGTAAATAACCAGACATATCATGCAAAAATATATCTCCAATGATCAGAGTTATTTTAATGAATCATTTAGAAGAAAGTAAGAAATCTTAATGGGTAGAGCCTATCATGCCTGATAGTGCTTTTTCCAATTCAAAGAAGACTTCTAACCAAGTTTCCAACACCTCTTCTTCTCCAAGAAAGATCAACCAACCACAATATTTTTCCGCAATGCCTCATATACTTTCCTCAAATTGAAAATAGATCAGAGAAATAAAAAATAACCACAAAGTACAGATCAAACTGTTGGTTCGAAGAACTAGATAGATCCATGTAGAGAAAAAATCATGAAGCATGTAAAGCAGAACAACCCCAAACAAATCTTCCAACATTCCTTTCAAGATGGTTTGCTCACCAAAAACAAGGTGAATTAATCATTAAATTGTATATTCCTTCTTATCTCTCCTTTCCACCACCATGTAAAGTTGGTGAGACCAAATTGAACATCCACATGCATTTCCAAACTTGGTGATGCCTCCACGTAGGTTTCACTAAACTTTAACTAGCCCCTACCAAACTGGAAGTACTTCCATGCCTTAATACCAAATCAAATAAAAATCAGATCTCATTAAAAGCTTAGGAACTACCACTTAGCTCCCACTTACAAATCGACCCTTAGGTTCCCTTTCCTACCCATTAGTTTAGGATAGATTCAATTTTCTTAGGTAAGATCTTAGGTTAATTTAAAAGTATAACCTTAGGATATAACCTTCAATCAAATATATTGCCACCTTAGGTTAGGCCATAGCTTAACCAAATAGTATTAGGGAATAGGTTAGAAATAACTTAGCATCCATTAGGTTATTTCCATACATACTAACTTAGTATTAATAACTTAGGTTAGGATGTCATCCCATGTAGAGTGGCGTAGAAGAAGTTAGGAAAAATTACCTGAGTATTGAATCCCATTAGGATAGACTTTATTAGATATAGGACACATTATATTCTTTCTTTCTCAAGAATCCTGAAGTAGGTTTCTATTTACCTTAATGCCATTAAGTTCCCTACAAATTTTAATCAAGCAGAGCTGAGCACAACACACAATAGAGTGTAGGCACAGTCTTTCAAGATAATAAAGAATTTACAACAAACATAAGTTTAGTCCATTATGCATTTTTAACAATGAATTTCAGTTTACCATTTAGTCTGTTAAGAAGATTTAAAACATTCCTTGGATCAATGAAATTGATCCAAGGATGAGTCAGTCAAAAGAGATAAGTTTTCAACTCTAAAAATCTGATTGCATCTTATCAAAAAGAAGTGAAAATGGAATCCTAAAAGCCATATAATTTCAGTCCAATGAATCCAAGAGTAGAGATGATTTATCCATAACAAACATGATTTTCAACCATCAAGGAAACACACCTAATTTAATAAAATCACATGCCAACACTTGTAATGCAATGAGAAATATAACAATTTGTTCAAGGTGTTACATGGCCTAGCCGATTATGCCACATGGTTGCATCTGTATCTATAGTAGATAGCACATAAAATGAATTAGTAACATAGGTAGACAAATATATATTTCTTACCTTCTTACCTCTTTCCAAAACAAGGGATCCCTTGATATTATTACAAGAATCAGCTGCGAATGTAACCACGCATCCAGATTCACCTAGTTTCCCTGCATATATTAGATTTCTCTATAGGCTTGGCACATGGCTCACATCTTTCAATACCCATGGATTTCCATTATGCGGCTTTAGATGAACATCACCTTTACCAGTAATATTACATGGCTCATCATCTCCTAAATAAACTTGTCCAAAATCACCCTGAATATAATTTCTGAAATAACCCTCATTACGGGTAGCATGGAAAGAAGCTCCAGAATCTAAAACCAAATATTATAATTTATTATCCATGGAGAGAATAAGGGCATCTTTCTTTAATTCACTTGCAACATTTTCCTCTTCACCTTTTTCTTTACCTTTTTCTAATGTATTCTATTTATTTTCCTTGGAGCATCACTCCTTCTTTGTGTGTCCTCTCTTTCCACAATTCCAACAAAGTAAATCTCTGTACTTGGATCTAGATCTGCCATTTCTTGATTTTGATATCCCATTCTTCTTGCTCTCTGATGATATATACTTAGATCTTCCCTTTCTTTCTACATTTAAAGCATTTCCAGATGATGCTTCTCCTGAGTGTTTCCTATGTATTTCCTCATTAAGGATTACACTATCCACATCATAAAATTTCAAACCTTTAGAAGTAGATGTTGTATTACTTACCAAGTTATCCCAACTATCTAGAAAAGAGCATAAGAATAAAAGTGATTTCACTTCATCATTAAATCAAATTTATACCAATTTTAATTGATTTACAATTGACCAAAAATCATCCAAATGATTAGATACATATCCACCTTCTTGATTCTTAGAGTTAAATTTTTTTTTTCATCAAATATACCTTATTCGAAGCACTAAGAGTTTCATACAAATATTCTAAAGATTTCATCAACTCTACCATTGTTTTTACATCTGTAAAATTTGAAGCCACCGATGTTGCTAGGATCAATATTATAGATCCCAAAGCCTTTCTTTCAAGAACCTTCCATTCTTCATCAGTCATTGTGATTGGATGTGCATGCTCATCCAATGGTAAATATAGATACTTCTGATACAAATAATCCTCCACCTGCATCTTCCATAGTTGAAAACTACAACTTTAAAATTTCTCTACTTGGTATTTACTATCTTATGCCATTGATATGCTCCCACTCAATCATAAAATCATCTGTGAGTAAGTCCTTTCAACACACAAAACCTCTAAATAAATCTTTGATACCAGTTGTTGGGGTTTAACCATATAATAGTGTTGCACATATCTAAAATTAGATAAAGCATACAAGAAATGAATTTAGAAATAAACCAAAAGATAAAATAAACAAGAGAAAGATAACTCCAGATTTAACCAGGCTCACCCAATGTGGGCTACGTCCACTAAGGAACAACCAAAAATAATATTCAGTGCTTTATAGAGGAAATTAAATGAAGATCTGTTATCTTCCAACACCTCACAGGATGTTAAAATTTTTTCCCTCACTCAGTTACTCTTTCTTGCTCACCAAGAAAACTAACATGCAAAGAATTGTTATTTTCATCTCTCATACCCTCATACAATTCATCCATGCATATATGTCTATTTTGGGAAACTAAATATGATTTCAAAATCAATAAATCATATTTAAAGAAAATGATTTATTCTAATTATTGGCCAAATAATAAAGCACCATTGCACAGGTTGATTGATGTTGGTTACTTCCTGACCGATGTCGGTCACCGTCACACAGGTTGACCATGATATTCTCTCTAAGATACTCAATAATTGGTTAATCACTTTATACCTAGTAACTACTACCATTGATATCATCTTATAAACCTCAAATATCAACCATTTTATAATTATCATGGAATTAACAGACATTTTGAAAATGTGATATGTTTTACAATGAAAAATCCAACAACTTGAGCATAAGAGATTTATTATATTTACTAAACATTCATCTCAAGTTCAAAAATCTCAATAGGTTCCTAAAGTTTCCCCACCTATGTCTAGTGCACATGATGCAATATAAAATGAGGTAAATTCTATAATACTACATGAATCAACTATTCAACAAGAGGATAAGAATGACTTACCTCCTTTTGAAGTTCCAACCTTGATAGAAGGATTACATCCTAGTATATAATTATTACCAATCAAGAATCTATAATTACACACTACATTAGAAAATATAACGCATGCACAAGACCAATCAGGAAGTGACATGCCAATGGGTTTTGTAGATCACTCTACTCCCCACAATAATTTGGGGCCAGTTATTAAGTTACCATTTAAGCTTCGTGGTGAGACATAATATGGCTGCCTAAGCTAAAATGTAAATAGAAAATCCTAATATGATGCTAGAGTAGTAGTAAATAAATGCAATAATGAAATATAGAAATATACCAAAGAAAACTAAGAAATAAATATATAATCCCTAAGTATAAAGAGAAAGTAAGAAGCCTTAGCTAATTCAAAATGTTTCTAAAGGTGTAAAAAACTAAAAATTGAATAAATCGAAGCACTAATTGTCACACTGGAGCTTAGATAATTGCAAAAATGGATAAATAGGGTACAAAAGGGTGACTAGATAGGAATAACGATGTGCACGGGTACTGATTCTAGGCACCTAGGTTTGTAAAAAATTCTCAGAAGCCCAAATTCTTAGGTTCAATCGATGTTTGATGATGCTCACATTTTGTCACTATGGATTTGCACAATGATCATCGAGGTCACAATAAACTTGTAATGAAGAATGAACCTATAAAGCGCTCAAATATACATCAAATCCTAAAATGAAAAGATGCAAAATGAGGGGTAAAAATGTCCTCAACAGCCATAATGGTGGACTTACAACTGAGTAATGAACTACATCTCAGAACTAATGTAGTTTTATGTGTGTGTGTGGAATCATGCCATATGTTTCTCTTGTTCTAGATGCATATGGGTAACGAGAAAGTAATTAGATGTAGAATGTAATACATGTGTGCATGGAATAGAATGTACTTCCCTCGTGGTAATTAAAAATAAAAATGTGTGATAAATGATGTAATAATAGAATTTCAAATATGTAGAATGTGTGTTACGTGAGATGTGTAATATGTAGTGTGACTAAGAAATGCTAGAGATATGTGTGGTGCATGTGTCTAGTGTAAAATATGTGATATGGTCAAGTGTATGATATTACATAGCATGTATAGTGTATAGTGTATAGTGTATAGTGTGTGAGTTTCATGTGTGTAGTATTCCCTCAATAATCAAGTGTGAACCATAGCACAAGAGTCAATCATCATGAAATGACAATGCAGGTGAATCACAATGTGCATAATGAATGTGGTAGTAGATGATTAATCAATTAATGTATAATGAATGTAAAGGACTAGATGAGAGGTGTGTAAGATTAAAGATAGCTAATGAAACTAGAAGAGGGGGGAGAGTAAGTAAAATTCCCCCCTAGTGTATGGTGATGAGTGTATGATTTGATAAAAGATGTTTAGTGACTAATGATGAGAGAGTGTATTGTATGTGCAAAAATATGGTAATAAATGTATGCATGTATAAATGAGTCTGTAGTAGATAGATATAGCGGGGAAGTGAAATGTGTTCTTATTAGAAGATATCCCTTAACATTCATGTAAGAACCATAATAACATGAGTGTGTCATCAGTAAGTAAGGTGTCAAGAGTCACCTAACAGAGACCAAGTTTATGTGAAGTGGTGGAATCATGTGTGGAAAAATCAACAATAAGACCATGCAATGATAGTGGAATTCAATACGTTTCTGGGCCACCACTAGAGGGAGTAGTTTATTTGACAAAAATGATTGGCTACTAAAGTGGTTGAGTATTGCATAATGGTGTAGGGGACTTAGTATGATGAGATGTTGAGATGATTTTTAGAGGTGGTTACTTAGGTTGACTTAGTATCTCCTTAGATAAATTGAGAGGAGGTGAAGTGAGACTAATTTTGAGAGGCAGTTGCTTAATTTGAGTGGATTGAATGAGAAGAACTCGACTGATCGGCGAAGGTAAATTAGAAGTGGTGACTTGATGCTTATTTCACATAAATAAATCAGATTTAGGAGCCCATTGGGATGTAACAATTATAGATGGACATGCATAAGAATGGTGGGTAGTAAATGAGATAAATCCTTGATACTTAAGATTTTTCATTCTTCATCTTAAAGCATAAATATCATTATCATTATGTCCATTGATTTGATGATAATTCAAATATGGGAGACCTTGAGATTTTGTGAGTTGATAAGTAGGATAGCCTTGAGTAGATGGTAAAGTGATCAATTGATGACTAATATAGATACCCATAATTATGCCCAAGCAATTTAAATACTTAAATTTTGCTAATTATCCCCTTTCTCACAAATCGATGACATATCTTCAAAAGCACTCATATTCCCTCTTGTTGTCATTAATTAATTACAATAAGCTATTTGATTAAACCACGTATCAAACTAACAACCTAATTGATGACCTTCCATTAATTATTTACCCCTTCCATCTAGACTAATTAATTATTATTAATTAGTTAGCCTTTCACTTCATTTAACTAATAAATCAATATTTAATTGATTTAATCCCCTTCTAATAGTCTAAATCGTACTAATACTCCTCTAATTGGCTTTTATAAGTTTACATCTGCCTATTAGTTAATCACCTTTGATTAATTAAAACACCCGCCAACTCCCATGACTTGCTAAGCATAAATTAAACCCTTTTAGAGTAAGGTTACCTTTAATAAAGCAACCTTATCCATTCCTAATCATTTTTTACCTTTATCCCACATGCAAAGAGATGAAGTGTTTCCTTTATCCATGGGGCCATATAAGGAGCCCTCCTTCTACCTTTATACCTACACATAAACTTCTTAAGAGAGCAAATGCAAAGCATATAGCAAAGAGACTAAGAGCTTGCATTTTGTCTTCTTGAGAGGTCACCATTGTTAAGAGCTAAGCTTCCTATTCTTGCATTCTTTAAAGATAAAACAAGTAATTTTTTATTGCCATTGAAGCTAAGTAGGTCCATGCATTTTTATTGGTAATCTAGGAGAGTACAGATATTAAAATAGCATGCAAAGTTTTGATCTCATGTTTTCAAAGTTATAATGTTAGTTTAGATCTTGCTTAGTTCTCTATCTTGATGGTGTTTATGCTTTGTTTTAGCTAAATTATAGAACTATTTTAGGTGGTAGGTCTTGTTCCATTTGGTTTAGCATTAAGCAAAGTACACATGCACACATTTGGCATGCCCTGTGGGACCCTTAGTCCCATGACATTTTAGTATAAGTTTCATTGTTTTGGCTAATTTTTGATATGCACATGTAGTAATTAATGTCCATTTTATTGGAACTTTTTCTAATTTGATATGTGTAACTTCATGTTCATAGCCATCATTTTAATGGGTTATTGTCATTCTTAAGCTAACTTGTCAAAATTTTAGATATTGTGAGTTTTCTTATGGTTTTTTCCGTATTTTGGTTACAGGACTGGTGCAGGAACATTTTTAGGAGCATAGACGTGGTTTTTGTGGCACACACACCTCTCTGGTGGCACAAGCACACTGTCAAAAATTGGTTCTATGTTCCACCGACCCTGGTACATGTGTGCTAACCCTGGCACACACACCCTAACCAACGCGCAGATACACTAACCCAAGCACAAACGTAATTTCATACTGTACCTTCACTTCATCCTAAAACCTGTCAGATTGGTGCACATACCCTAATTGGAGCACACATGTTGTTTTAGTGGTGTAGAAACATTTTTGGTGACACAGACAGTTTGTTAGAATCTGGGACTGTTTCATAAAATGGTGGCACACACGTTTTCCCAATAGCACACACACTTTTCCAGTGGTGCACACATTTTCCTGATGGTGAAAGTGTTCTAAATGGATGGTTAAGCTAAAATGTAAATAGAAAATCCTAATATGATGCTAGAGTAGTAGTAAATAAATGAAAAAATGAAATACAGAAATATACCAAAGAAAACTAAGAAATAAATATATAATCCCTAATTGTAAAGAGAAAGTAAGAAGCCTTAGCTAATTCTCAATGTTTCTGAAGGTGTAAAAAACTAAAAATTGAATAAATCGAAGCACTGACTATCACACTGGAGCTCAGATAATTACAAAAATGGATAAATAGGCTACACAAGGGTGACTAGAGAGGGATAACAACATGCACGGGTACTGATTCTAGGCACCTGGGTCTATAAAAAATTCTTATAAGCTAAAATTCTTAGGGTCAATCGATGTTTGATGATGCTCACATTTTGTCAATATGGATTTACACAATGATCATCGAGGTCACAATAAACTTGTAATGAAGAATGAACCTACAAAACCCTCAAAGATACATCAAATCCTAAAATGGAAAGATGCAAAATGAGGGGTCAAAATGTCCTCAATACCCATAATGGTGGACTTACAACTGAGTAATGAACTACATCTCAGAACTAATGTAGTTTTGTGTGTGTGTGTGTGTGTGGAATCATGCCCTATGTTTCTCTTGTTCTAGACGCACATGGGTAACGAGCAAGTAACTAGATGTAGTATGTAATACATGTGTGCATGGAATAGAATGTACTTCCCTCGTGGTCATTAAAAACTATACAATGTGTGACAAGTATCTTGTAGGACAATTAGTATCTCATTAATTCTTTAGAAGGTTTTTGTTTCCTTAGCCCCTTCAGCACTGTTGTTTGTATGTATTGTCCTCTAAGAAATGCTAGAGATATGTGTGGTGCATGTATGGATAAGAGTAAAATATTTTTGATATGGTCAGGTGTAGGACCCATTACATGGTGTGTAGAGTCTAGAAACCTTTATCTCTGTATAGTGTAAAAGTTAACACCCTGTGTGTATTATTACACTCAATATTTAAGTGTGATTTTTTAAAACAAGAGTGCATCTTAATCACATTTAAATGCAGGTGAATCAATGATTTTCATAACGAATGTGGTAGTAGATGAATAATGAATGAATCCATACATAAATATAAAGTTTACTAGATGAGAGGTGTGTAAGATAACAAGATAACCATATGATAACTAGTAGAGGGTGGAGATTAGACCTACCCAATACCCCGCTCAGTGTCACTGGTAACCAAGTGTGTATGATCTTGTATACAATGATGTGTAGTGACAAAGGTTTTAAGAACTTAAGTGTAATTCCTATGTGTCAACTTGAAAATCAGTAAACTAAATGTATCCATCCATAAATCTGACACATCAAGTAGATAGATATATCATGGTGATAAGACAATGTAATTAGCTTAGTTACAAGATAGGGCATAACATTCATGTCAAGAACCATAATAACTTGAAATCTTAGTCATGTGTTGGTAACTTGTCAAGAGTCACCTACACAACTATCTTGTCACAAGTTATCTGTGAAGCGGTGGATTTCCATTGTTTACAAATTTAAGTTTTAGTTCTAAAACTATTGGGATCATGACTCGATATTTAGATCGATTGGATCCTATTATTCCCGTCAAAGGATCCCTACATGAAAAGTAACATTCACATAATGAATTGCATCATTACATGATCATTATCCTCCCCATATCCATTTGAAGCTGACATGGACAAGATTAAAACAATGTGAATTTCATTTCATAATATTTGTGCTTCATTTATAAATTAGTTATCTATTTATGATAAATAATTGACTTCAGCTTATGCTAGCTTCTATCGTATCGATACACGTTAACTACTCAAAATATATTTATTAGATATCATCATCATTTATGATCATATGAGATTTTACTATTGCAATATATAGTTTTCGTTAATAAAGAAGGTTTAGGAACCCATTGGGATGTTTCACATAATAGATGGACATGTATAATTAATGGTGCTTAGTAAATGAGATAGTAGCATTGATTACTCGATATATTTGATTGTCCATCTAATAAACGAATATGTGTTTTATAAGCACAATAATATCATCCATGTTTCAGCATACTGTTTTATCCATCGGAGACCTTGATGATTTTGTTAGTTGGTACATGATCATTAATCATAATGAGTAGATCATAAAAGTAGATCAATTGATAACTCATGTATATACTTCATTAATTTCACCCAACATACTCTGCTATAAAACTTAATAGTTGCACTAATCTTTCATTGTCTTCTCGCAAATCGGTTACATATCTTAAAAAGCACTCATATTCAATCTTGTTGTCATTAATTAATTATCAATACGTACATAATTGATGAAATGCCACCTATCATTGGACTAATCAACCTAAATTACATGACCTATTCCAAATTTCCATTAAACAACTCACAATTTAATATTTTCACATTTTAATTAAAATATATTTACAATCATTACAATTATCTGAAATAGATTACTAATAATTGTCACATGAAGAATCATGCATTATCTAATCCAACATATAAATTCATAATAATTACTTTGTCATGTATGTTGTAGGAGAGAGAGAATTCTATACATGGTCAGTTAGATCAACTGACGTGAATTAAAACACTCACAACTCCCATGTTATATTGCTGAAGCATAAATGAAACCCTTAGAAAGTAAGGTTAACTTTAATAAAGTAACCTTAACTACGCAATAAATCCTAAATCATGTTATTACCTTTATCCCATATAGCATAAGGGATGACAGTGTTATTGCTTAATCAACACAAGACTCCTATCAAAGAAACCTTCCTAAAATCTACCTTTAAACCTACAGTTTTAATGTATCTTCTGTAACAATTTGATCAACCTATGCAAATTCATATTTTAAAGTTAAACTAAAAGCTTGCATTTTGAATTTTCTTAAAAAATCACTCATTCCATATGAGTCTCATAGCTATCTTATTCTTGGATCATTCACAAGATCAAACAAGTAATTTTTGATTGCCATTGGAGCTAAATAGGTCCATGCATTTTTATTAGTAATCTAGGAGAGTAGAGATGTTAAAATAGCATGCAAAGTTTTGATCTCATGTTTTCAAAGTTATAATGTTAGTTTAGATCTTACTTAGTTCTCTATCTTGATGGTGTTTATGCTTTGTTTTAGCTAAATTATAGAACTATTTCAAGTGGTAGTTCTTGTTCCATTTGGTTTAGCATTAAGCAAAGTACACATGCACACATTTGGCACACACAGTGGGACCCTTAGTCCCATGGCATTTTAGTTTAAGTTTCATTGTTTTGGCTAACTTTTGATATGCACATACAGTAATTAATGTCCATTTTCTTTGAATTTTTTCTAATTTGATATGTGTCACTTCATGTTCATAGCCATTATTTTAATGGGTTATTGTCATTCTTAAGCTAAATTGTCAAAAATTGAGATATTGTGAGTTTTCTTGTGTTTTTTTCTATATTTTGGTTACATGTCTGGCGCAGGCACATTTTTAGGAGCACAGGCATAGTTTTTGTGGCACACATGCCTCTCTAGTGGTGCAAGCACACTGTAAAAAACTAGTTCTATGTTCCACCAACCCTGACGCATACGCACTAACCCTGGCACACACACCATAACCAGCGCACAGATACACTAACCCAGGAAGAAACGTAGTTTCATACTGTACCTTCACTGCATCCTAAAACCTGTCAGATTGGTGCACACACCCTAACCGGAGTGCACACATTGTTTTAGTGGTGCAGACACATTTTTGGTGACATGGACGTTCTGTTAGAATCTAGGACTATTTCATAAAATGGTGGCGCACACGTTTTCCAGGTAGCGCACACACTTTTATGGTGGTGCACATGTTTTCCCGATGGTGCAAGTGTTCTAAATGGATGGTTAAGCTAAAATGTAAATAGAAAAGCCTAATATGATGCTAAAGTAGTAGTAAATAAATGTAATAATGAAATACAAAAATATACAAAAGAAAACTAAGAAATAAATATATAATCCCTAAGTGTAAAGAGAAAGTAAGAAGCCTTAGCTAATTCACAATGTTTCTGAAGGTGTAAAAAACTAAAATTTGAATAAATCAAAGCATTGAATGTCACAATGGAGCTCAGATAATTGTAAAAATGGATAAATAGGCTACACAAGGGTGACTAGAGAGGGATAACGATGCACACAGGTACTGATTTTAGGCACCTGGGTCTGCAACAAATTCTCAGAAGCCCAAATTCTCAGGGTCAATCAATGTTTGATGATGCTTACATTTTGTCACTATGGATTTGAAAAATGATCATCGAGGTCACAATAAACTTGTAATGAAGAATGAACCTATAAAACCCTAAAAGATAAATCAAATCCTAAAATGGAAAGATGCAAAATGAGGGGTCAAAATTTCCTCAACATCCATAATGGTGGACATACAACTAAGTAATGAACTACATCTCATAACTAATGTATTTTCATGTGTGTGTGTGTGGAATCATGCCCTATGTTTCTCTTATTCTAGACACACATGGGTAACGAGCAAGTAACTAGATGTAGAATGTAATACATGTGTGCATGGAATAGAATGTACTTCCCTCGTGGTTATTAAAAATAAAAATGTGTGATAGATGATGTAATAATATAATTTCAAATATGTAGAAGGTGTGTTACGTGAGATGTGTAATATGTAGTGTGACTAAGAAATGCTGAAGATATGTGTGGTGCATGTGTCTAGTGTAAAATGCGTGATATGGTCAAGTGTTTGATATTACATGGTGTGTATAGTGTATAGTGTATAGTGTGTGAGTTTCATGTGTGTAGTATTCCCTCAATAATCAAGTGTGAACCATAGCACAAGAGTCAATCATCATGAAATGACAATGCAGGTGAATCAAAATGTGCATAATGAATGTGGTAGTACATGATTAATCAATGAATGTATAATGAATGTAAATGACTAGATGAGAGGTATGTAAGATTAAAGATAGCTAATGAAACTAGAAGAGGGGGGAGAGTAAGTAAAATTCCCCCTATTGTATGGTGATGAGTGTATGATTTGATAAATGATGTGTAGTGAAAAATGATGAGAGAGTGTATTGTATGTGCAAATAGATGGTAATGAATGTATGCATATATAAATGAGTCTGTAGTAGATATATATAGCAGGGAAATGAAATGTGTTCTTATTGGAAGAGATCCCTCAACATTCATGTAAGAACCATAATAACATGAGTGTGTCATCAGTAAGTAAGGTGTAAAGAGTAACCTAACAAAGACCAAGTTTGTGTGAAGCGGTGGAATCATGTGTGGAAAAATCAACAACATGACCATGCAATGGTAGTGGAATTCAAGATGTTTCTAGGCCACCACTAGAGGGAGTAGTTTCTTTGACAAAAATGATTTGCTACTAAAGTGATGGAGTATTGCATAATGGTGTAGTGGACTTAGTATGATGAGATGTTGAGATGATTTTTAGAGGTGGTTACTTAGGTTGACTTAGTATCTCCTTAGATAAATTGAGAGGAGGCAAAGTGAGACTAATTTTGAGAGGCAGTTGCATAATTTGAGTGGATTGAATGAGAATAACTTGTCTAATCAGCGAAGGTACATTAGAAGTGGTGACTTGATGCTTATTTCATATAAACAAATTAGATTTAGGAACCCATTGGGATGTAACAATTATAGATGGACATGCATAAGAATGGTGGGTAGTAAATGAGATAAAGCCTTGATACTCGAGATTTTTGATTCTCCATCTTAAAGCATAAATATCATTATCATTATGTCCATTGATTTGATGATAATTGAAATATGGGAGACCTTGAGATTTTGTTAGTTGGTAAGGAGGATAGCCTTGAGTAGATGGTAAAGTGATCAATTGATGACTAATGCAGATACCCATAATTACACCCAAGAAATTTAAATACTTAAATTGCACTAATTATCCCGTTTCTCGCAAATTGGTGACATATCTTCAAAATCACTCATATTCCCTCTTGTTGTCGTTAATTAATTACAATACGCTAATTGATTAAGCCACCTATCCAACTAACAACCTAATTAATGACATTCCATTAATTATTTACCCCTTCTATCTAGACTAATTAATTATTATTAATTAGTTAGCCTTTCACTTCAATTAACTATTAAATCACTATTTAATTGATTTAATCCCCTTCTAATAGTATAAATCGTACTAATATTCCTCTAATTGGATTCTATAAGCTTACATCTACCTATTAGTTAATCACCTTTGATTAATTAAAACACCCCCAACTCACATGACTTGCTAAACATAAATTAAACCCTTCTAGAGTAAGGTTACCTTTAATAAAGCAACCTTATCCATTCCTAATCACGTTTAACCTTTATCCCACATGCAAAGGGATGAAGTGTTTCCTTTATCCATTGGGCCATATAAGGAGCCATCCTTCTACCTTTATACCTACACCTAAACTTCTTAAGAGAGAAAATGCAAAGCATATAGCAAAGAGACTAAGAGCTTGCATTTTGTCTTCTTGAGAGGTCACCATTATTAAGAGCTAAGCTTCCTATTATTGCATTCTTTAAATATCAAACAAGTAATTGTTGATTTCCATTGGAGCTAAATAGTTCCATGCATTTTTATTGGTAATCTAGGAGAGTAGAGATGTTAAAATAGCATGCATAGTTTTGATCTCATGTTTTCAAAGTTATAATGTTAGTTTAGATCTTGCTTAGTTCTCTATCTTGATGGTGTTTTTTTTTTTTTTTAGCTAAATTATAGCAATATTTTAGGTGGTAGGTCTTGTTCCATTTGGTTTAGCATTAAGCAAAGTACACATGCACACATTTGGCACACCTAGTGGGATTCTTAGTCCCATGGCATTTTAGTTTAAGTTTCATTGTTTTGGCTAATTTTTTTTATGCACATGTAGTAATTAATGTCCATTTTCTTGGAATTTTTTCTAATTTGATGTGTAACTTCATGTTCATAGCCATCATTTTAATGGGTTATTGTCATTATTAAGCTAACTTATCAAAATTTGAGATATTATGAGTTTTCTTGTGTTTTTTCTGTATTTTGATTGCAGGTCTGGTACATGCACATTTTTTAGCAGCACAGGCACAGTTTTTGTGGCACACACGCCTCTCTGGTGGTGCAAACACACTATAAAAAACTAGTTCTATGTTCCACCAACCCTAGCACATGCGCGCTAACCCTGGCACACACACCCTAACCAACACATAGATAAACTAACCCAAGCACAAACACAGTTTCATACTGTACCTTCACTACATCCTGAAACCTGTCAGATTGGTGCACACACTCTAACTGGAGTGCACACGTTGTTTTAGTCATGAAAAAAAAAATTTGGTGACATGGAAATCCTTTTAGAATCTAGGACTATTTCATAAAATGGTGGCACACACATTTTCCCAGTAGTGTACACACTTTTCCGGTGGTGCACACGTTTTCCCGATGGCACAAGTGTTCTTTCTATTTTTCTTGAAGGTAGTACATACCTTGTTTTCATGGCACACATGCCTCTCTAGTGGCACAGGTGCATGGTAAGCAAAAAATACATAGAGTGGTGCATACATTGTTTTCGTGGTGCACATGCCTCTCAGGTGGCATAGGTGCACTGTAATCCAAAACAACACAGAGTTGCATATACACCCTAACCAACACTTAGGTGCTATAAAAGGGGTGCAGGTGTCATTTTATATTTTTTTAAATTAGTGTGTTGAGGTTTTAACATTCTTGCAGGTTTATCTAATCATATATTTTTATTGGCAAGTTGTTTTTACATGTTTTGACTTGATTAGATAATAGTTTACATTATTTACTTATAGGAATAAGATTGCGTATGCTCTTCCCTTGTGTTCCTCAGGGTAATCTTGGGAATCAGAAACAATTCTTATGTCCTTTTGATGCTTTGAGGTTGTTAGGAATATTTGAGTGGGAATTGGTTAACTTGGCGTAGTTGAATTAAAGTGTTTTTCCATTTCTATATTTTTAGATTTTGAAGATATTACATATACTCTTCTCTTGCGTCCTTGGGAAATCTGGAGAATTAGAAATGGTGCCTTCTCTTTTTTGATGGAAAACTACTAAAAATCCTCATACAGGACCAAAATGCCATCGTTTTTCAAAGAACGGAGGAATTAAAAAAAAATTCAAAAACTACTAATGCAGTTGTTCTGCAGGTTGCCAAACGGTGTTCGATAAAACCACATCTAATTAAAAAAGATAAAACAAACAACATATTGAAAACACTATATTGTAGGTTTCAGAAAAGGGTACATCCCTCTCCACTCAACTAGAACATAACCCCTTTGGCATAACGCCTTAAGCTACAACAATGGGGGTGGTTCCAAGAACCCCAAAGTAGTCCATGCAAGAGGGTACCTTTTGGATGAAACGGGAAGTGCTCCGCACTACCTATTTGAATAGTGATTCTGTTGTGATATAAGAGCTATAAGTTGTCCCTATGTGACCCTTTTAAATACATGATGGATGCATTTAATTCCCACTATGCTTAAGGGGGAAAAGTCAAGATAATCCCAAGATAGTCAGGACTATTTGGGTAAATCATCCCACTCGTGGATAATCCTTTTAACACCTAGGATGAGAGAACCACCTAGGAAGATATACTTATGCCAGGAGCCCACTATTGACTATTGTAAAATAGTGTTTAGTTGTGAACCGTATTTTCATTGTGAAATGTGTGACGCGTTACTTTCACTTATTTTTTACTTGCCTTAGGGTGAGGCCAAGCTCTACTGAAGTGAAGCCAACATTTTTCATCCCATTTTTGATTTTCTTCCTTCACATTCTTTTTTCACTTTGTTGGTCAAAAGGAGAGTGACTACCCTTGTGTTACCAATCGATTGTGTTTGCCACTTTTTTGTCCATTTATGGCCATCCATGTTTGCGGATGGGTAAGTTAAACATCTAAAGTGCACGAAGACGTATTCATATCATTGGTGGCCATTGTGATCTTGATACCCATGTCAAGATCATCATTGTAGTTAGGCATGGTTCATCATCTTGGAATTTCTTAGAAGAGTTAGCTTGTTTATATCGTATCACTACAATTTTGATATTTACATCTTGTTTCTTGTAAACTCGACATAAATATATGTATTGTATGGTTACACTGCACACATTTTTAACTATTCCTAGCTATACTTTGAGATTTTTAGTTCGGTTCTATTATTACGTCAATTTTGAAGAGTACTGGGTGTTACCATTTGTGCGTGTTATATCAATAGCACCTTGATATCAATACCTTAATTTCTCACAAATTTGGTTAAAATATCTTGGCGATATTGTTGTGTCACTCGCGAATTATAATTGGTACTTTTTGAAATATAGGTCTTAATCGAGTTTGATCTCACTCTTAGTATATCTTGTTAGGAAGTCACATTGACTTCTTGTATTTACTTACATTTTTTTCATTGCCTTAAACTTGGCATAAGTTAAAACATCTTGTTAATCATCTTGCGATGTGAAACTACTTTTTGAAGCGTAGTCTAGGAGGTACTTCATTTAACAGGTTTGGATACCAAACGTTTGTATCACTGGTGATTTATCACTCTATCACATTAGTATTCTCACATTGTTGATTCACTCATATTCTTAACAGTACATCTTGTTTCACTTAGGGGTGGTCACAAAGTTTTGAACACATTTACAACTTACCCTAGTGAAACCATCAAAAAAACATGGCTCCTAAAACATGATTAGGACTCAAGAAACAAACATATGAGGAACAACAAGTGCAAGCTTAGGAAGCCTCAAATAGACAATGGTCAAACCCCTTCATTGGACATGATCTAGGACCTCTGTTTTTGGTAGAAAAAGAGATAGAAGATATGGTTGATCATAGTAGAAATGAATTAGAATCTTCACGTGAAGAATTCAATTTTAACCCTACATTATTAGACGAGTTTCTTTTCAGAATCAAAGATAGAGTGTTAGCACGGGTCATAGAATTAGGGGCCAAACTACCCACTGAAAATGAAACAATCCCACCTGCGAATAACACTACTGAGGAAGAACACCCCCTTATCAATATGGAGGATATTCTGATGCATGTAAATGATTCTACCTCTAATGCAGGGAATGATAAAGTGGTGGGGCATAGAATACCCTTTATAAAAGTGCCACATAGAAACAAGGAAAAACATGGGATGGGTGATGAACCTTCACAATATGAGGACGAAGAACTTGTAGAAGAAGAAACCACAATTCAACAAATTAGTAACCTAAGGTGAAAAATAGCTTTTCTTACTTCCCATGTATAGAAGGAAGTAAACAAGAATGTTCAAAAGTCGAAGCCTAAGGTTAAGATCAATGAACACCATATAGAAAACCAAGGAGAAGAAGACATAAGGTATCATCACGTATACATCCCTGCTTCCCCCACTAGAGAAAAATTTCTTGCACAAGAGGTATAGTCTATGAAAGCGGTACTCATGAGCCTAAAAGAGAACAATATAGGGAGCATTAGGAAATATCAATATGAAGAATTATTCCCCTATCCTTTTAACAAGACAATGACCATTCAACCCTTTCCAAAAAAAATTGATATGCCAAAGTTTGAAAAATATAAAGGGAAAGGAGATCCACAAGATCATTTTAAAGCTTTCTACATGGCATATCAAGAGGTGTCTTATAGTGACAATTATCTCATCAGACTTTTACCCAAGATTCTCAGAGGCCAAGCCTTGGAGTGGTTTACATGCTTACCACAAGGATCAATTTTCACCTAGCTAGCAGAAAGGTTCGTTGAATTCTCGTAAAATTTAGAGAGTGATGTCACCATGGCAGATTTATGTGGCACCAAGCAATGCCCTAATGAGACTTTCGCCAGCTTCCTTTAGTGGTGAAAAGGGATAGTTAGTTACTTCCTTTGTGCTTTCCCTGAAAAATAGATGCTTAGTATTTTCATTCCCAACCTCAACCCGGATATAGCTTTCCACCTCCAAATGCATTGTGTTCGCACTTTTGAGGAGGTTATTGAAAAATGGGTTCAGATAGAGAAATCTCTCATTGCCAAAGGTACCCTCAAAACCCAATCTAGAGATAATTAAAATGTCAAACCCATAGAAAATATGAATATCTTTAACAAAAACAAAAATGTGGTTGGAGACAGAATCACTGATTCTAAATGTGTTCAAACAGTCTAAACTGGACAACCTTCTAAACTAACCAAAGGACCAATTCAACCACCACCAAAATGAAGAACGTTCACCTCTCTTAATGAACCTTTATCAGTTATACTAAAAAAATTGGATGCGGCCCACATGATGACCTATCCTATAACACAACCATTTGATGAAAACGCTCCAAAACCTTTATGGTTTAAGGAGCATGAATATTGTGAAATGCACATGTCAAAGGACATAAGACAGAAAAATGTTTATGACTTCATCATTATATTCAAGACCTCATTGACAATGGGGAGATAGAGGTGGATAACCCAGGAAAAACACAAACACCTAACGAGAAAATGGGGATATATAAAGAGCCATTCCCCAATCATGATAAATCAAAGAAGTCAAAGCCAGATTAGGGAGAGTCATCCCAAGGTTATAAAACAGTGAATTATTTGTATACCAAAAGAGACAAAAATCATTATGATTCACTTATTGGATGTATTCACTCTCCTACTGACCATGTCAACACCATCTGAATTAAGGGAAAGGACTGCGTTGTGGTAACAAGGCGTGCCCACCTCATAATTCCAGAACCTTCTCCATCAACCCCACAAACTGGTAAATATAAACTTTTAGAACAACTTGAGAAGACATCTGCTAAGATTTCAATCTTAGATCTTCTCAAGATATCCAATGTTCATAAAGACATTCTATACAAAAATCTTCAGGGGTCGGGAGTACCTTTAGAAGTTGATCCTATGCACCTTCAAGACGCAGTGGCAAGCATCGTACCAAATGAACACATTTCCTTCAACCATAGGGAGATCCCTACTGAGAATCCAGGGCATAATCTTCCTTTATATATTGAGGTAGTTGTCACCCGAAGGAAGATCAAATAGGTGCTTTTGGATAACGGATCTAGATTGAACATTTTTACACTCAAGTTGGTTAAATATCTAGGACATAATGAGACAGATCTTGAGTCTAATATCATCACTATAACCACATACGACAACATGGAAAGAGATTCAGCAAGCACAATCACACTACCTATGGAGGTGGGTCCCACTTTCCATCAGACAAATTTTCATGTCCTATAATTACAAACTATGTATAATATACTTCTAGGCTGACCATGGATTCATGCCATGTAGGCTGTAGCATCAACATTTCATCAATGCATTAAATTGAAGCATGAGGGACACACCATTACAATATAAGGAGATTAAGAGCCCTTCACTCATTATAGAGATCTCAATAGCTTTGCACGAAAGGGTACATATGCATGTCCCTCCGCTGATATAGTTGTACCTCTCTAATCTGAGGCCATGGAATCCTGGGTGGATTTAGATTCTCTCAATTTTTGTGCTCATGGTGCATCTACTTCAACATCTCCGTTTGATTCATGGGAGATGAAAATCCTTGAATATGGCTGTGGGGAGTATAATGTACAACAAGCACTCTTGGTTTCAGACCTCTCATTGTCACCCAAGACTAGAGGTCAACCCATTTACCACTTCAGAAGACCTAGAAAGTAACACACTATTGGGTCATTCTTACCTGGAGGCTTGGTAGCTGAGAAAAAATTACTTGATCCACCTATAACATGGGTCCCATAGGATTCTCATCCATCCTATTATCAAACTCTGGAATATGAAAAATCTAGTAAAATGATGTACTCCATGGGCTACAAGGGCCTAGGATGTGGAAGAAATGAATAAGGACAGAGGGAGCCAGTGCCTCTGCTACATTTCAAAACAGAAATATATGACATTAGTATTCACCCTTATGGAGCACACCCCAATGATCAAGATGTTACTTGTTCCAAACGTGAGGATAGCCCTGACTATCTAGACAATGATGTAGATTCCCATTGTAGCCAATATGAGGATCTGGCCTCCACAAACCTTTTCATGAACAAAATTGTCCTAACCATAACCCCCATGGAACCAACCCTTGACCTTGTGTACCCTTCCTTTGTTGAATGGGACCAAAAACATCACATGTCACTATATTTATTCGAGAATGATGAAGATATAGCAGATTTCATGGGCATAAGGGATACAATTCCCATTGGAGATCACAAGAAGGGTTTCTTTATCAACTTAGATACATGTTCCTACTTCGGCGAGGAGGCTGAACTTCATGGTCAGAAAAACTTAAAGAAAAATAAGGGAAAAAGTACCACTTTAAAGCCTCATCAAAAATTGATGTCTAAGTCACACAGTGAAAACCTCTTTAAGGCATTGGTTGACAAATAAAAAAAAATCAAAGGACAAACAAAGTGACCATGCCAAGGATAAAAATCTTGTGGAGACATCCTTAGATGAACATTTCAACCTCCCTCCTGAACCTACGTGTATGGAGGACTTATCAAAATTACTATTCGAAGAAACCATTGATGTGAATATTGGCACAGAAGAAGATCCCAAGATAGTAAAATTGGGAGCATCACTCTCAACTAGAGAATAAAAGGAATTCACTATGCTGCTGCAAGAGTTTATAGATGTGTTCACATGGTCTTACAAAGACATGCCTGAATTAGATTCAACTTTGGTCGTACACAACCTAGTTGTGCATGCAGATGCTAAGCCTATCAAATAGAAGCTCTGAAAGATGCATCCAAGAGTGACCTTACTAGTTAAATAAGAGTTAGAAATATTTCTTGTAGTAGGATTTATCAGGCTGATTGATTATTCTGAATGGATATCAAACATTGTTCCTGTCTAGAAAAACCCTATCGATATCTAAATATGCATGGATTTTAGGGACATTAATAAGGCTTGTCCCAAAGATTATTTTCCACTACCAAATATTAACATGATTGTGGACTCAACAATAGGGTATGAAATTAAATCTCTCATGGATGGTTTTTCAGGATATAACCAAATCAAGATAGCTGAAGAAGACTAGCACAAAATAGCTTTTACGACTCCTTGGGGCACCTTCTATTATCAAGTGATGCCATTTGGTCCCAAAAATTTAGGAGCTACTTATCAGCAGGTCATGACAGTAATTTTTCATGATATGATTCAGGATATCATGGAAGAATACATGGATGACATCTTGGGAAATTCTAAAACAAGAGAGGATCACCCTAACATTTTACGGCGTATATTTGAACGTCTGTGTGAATAAAAAGTCAGGATGAATCCAAAGAAGTGTTTCTTTAGTGTGCTATCAAGAAAACTATTAGGCTTCATTGTATCAAGACGAGGTATTGAGGTAGACCCTGCTAAAGTGTCTATTATTACTGAAATGCCTCCACCCAAGAATATCAAGAAATTGCGTAGCTTACATGTGAAAATTCAAGCCATTCACTGCTTCATCTCCTAACTTGTAGATAAGTATCACTCATTCACCCACTTCCTTAAAAATGATGTCACTTTCATCTAGGCACCTGAGCAACAACACGCCTTTGCTTTGCTTAAAAAATACTTGACTAATCCACCTGTCCTCATGCCACCAACTCCTGGAGAACCGTTCTTACTCTATATATCCGCTACATAATTTTCTATTGGAGCGTTGCTCGCCCAATATGACCTTGGTCATAAGGAAAAAGTGGTGTATTATTTGAGTCACACCCTTATTTCCTATGAGATCAATTATCCTCAAATTGAGAACGCTTGCTTGGCTGTTGTTTTTACTTTTCAAAAACTTCACCATTACCTATTGAATACTAAAACAAAGCTAATATCCAAGGTTGACCCACTCAAGTATTTAGTGTCTAAACCCACCCTCACAGGTAGAATGGCTAATTGGATCATTCTAATCAGTGAGTTTGACATAGAATTTGTACATCAAAAATCAATTAAAGGACAATTACTTGCTGACCAGCTAGTAGAAGCACCTTTGCAAGGAACAAAACATTTGAATCTAGATTTTCCAGATGCCTCCTTACTCTACATTGAAGAATCTATCATATGGCAGATACAGTTTGATGGATCCTTTATGTTTCATGGTTCAGGTGTAGGAGTAGTCCTTATTACTCCTTCTGGTGATCCTATACCGTAGGATTTTTGCCTGGGTTTCCCTTGCATGAACAATATTATAGAGTATGAGGCACTTATTACAGGAATGAAACTAGCTATCAAGTGGAATATTCATCATTTCAAGGTTGTAGGTGATTCACAGTTAATTGTCAAACAGGTAAATGGTGAATATAAGGTCAAGGATGACAAGCTCATACCTTACAAAATCCTAGTGGAAACTCTAAAGGAGTACTTTGTGTGCATTACATTTGCACAAATCCCTAGAGCACAGAACAGATTGGTAGATGACATGGCAACAATGGCTTCTATGCTTCATATTCCACTAGGGAATAATGACATGCCATTCTTTGTAGAAAATCTACGCCATCCCGTGTATGACATGTCAGAATCTTGCCTGGCTTGTGATGTTGTTAGTCCCAATTCCCCATGGTATGAACCCACCTTTACCTCTCTTAAGGACAACACATTCCCTCCCGATATCTCCCATTCTGAAAAGAAAAACCTGATTCACCAAATATCCCATTACACCCTTTTAAGAGGTACATTTTATTTTCATGGCTACAATAGGAATTTATTACGTTGTCTAGATGTGACGGAGTCAATCCAAGAAATAAAATAAGTACACGAGGGGTGTGTGAAGCACATACGAATGAAATGGTATTAGCTAAGAAATTTTTAAGAGTAGGCTACTATTGGCCTACCATGGAAATTGATTGTTACAATTATGTCAGGAAATGTGTACTTTGCCAAAAGTATGGAAACTTCATTCATGCTCCATCACAACCATTGTAACCTATCACTACCCCATGGCCATTCTCTAAGTGGGGACTTCACTTGATAGGAAAACTTACTCCTACTTCATCTGATGGTCATACACACATCATCATGGCCACAAAATACTTTACAAAATGGGTGGAGGTTGTCCCTTTAACCTATGTAACCGGAGCCCAGATTTCTAAGTTTATCATGAATCATATCATTTATCAATATGGCATTCCCGTAGCCATCATTACAGATAATGGGAATTCATTTAAGAAAAAACTGTAAAAGGTATTTGTCAATGGTTCCAAATCAGGTTAAAATGGTCTACGTCATATTACCCTCAAGGTAATGGATAGGTTGAAGCCACAAACAAGACTTTGGTAAGGATAATGGAGAAGATAGTCAACAAAATAGGTCATAATTGGCACTTACAAATCCATCTAGCCCTCTGGGCTTACAGAACCTCCATCTGTACTCCTACAGGTGCAACACCATATTCTCTGGTGTTTGGGATAGCATCTATGATCCCCTTAGAGATTGAACTTCCTTCCTTGAGAATCTCTCTTAGGGACTATTGGATAAAGATGAGGGTTATCGGGTAGTAATATTGGCTGAATTGGAGCTCCTAGATGAGAGATGCATTCACGCTCTTAATCACCTAAAATTGTATCAAAACAGATTCTCCAGAAACTAAAACAAGAGTATCATCCCTTGTCAATTTGAGGTTGGTGATTTAGTCATGAAGGAGACCTAGTTCAACACCAGAGTGGAATGAGAAAAGAAAGGGAAATTCAAACCACATTGGTTGGGACCCTATGTTATAGTTGCCAAGTATGGCACAAGGGCATACAAACTTGCTCACCCCAATGGTGATGAGCTCCAGGAGCCCATGAATGCCATGCATCTTAAGCAGTTCTATGCTTCAGCATGGTGTAGGAAAGTCAAAAAAGCAAAAAACACAAAAAAAATCAAAAAAATCAAAAAGAGAAAATAGGTCATCCACAAGTGAAAACCACGCAATTGTGGCACTTTGGACAAGTCCTTGGGTGAAAACCGATTTCTAGCACCTTTGGAGGATTCATTGTTCACAAGCATCTTGCATCTAGAGGGTGGTTTTCCTTGGCCTAGCCCTAATTTCTGCCTTTGAGATTCCCTGTCATACCCATCCTATCTAGTCTTGATCCATCTTTTCCTTCTTTTATTCATCTATGAGGGGTATGGCCTTTCACTATTTCACATCTTACGCTGGGGGAAATTCAACGACTTCACCTTCTTGTTCATAAGTGTGTGGCTTCTACCCTTGTATATTCCCCATCTAACGCTAAGGGAATCCATGCTTTCTTGGTTACATGTGCATAACTCTGGAAAACCATTAGAAAAAAACAAAAAACAATAGAAAATTGTTTCACAAACATGCAAAAACAATAGAAAATTGTTTCACAAACATGCAAAAACAATAGAAAATTGTTTCACAAAAATGCAAAAACAATAGAAAATTGTTTCCTAAAAACGTAAAAAAAATAGAAAATTATTTCAAAACACCAAAAAAAATAGAAAATTTTTTCCTGAAAACAAATCTTACAAAAACATTTACTTACATTTACTTGCATTGTTTTGTATCTTGCTTTGCTTGTTGCTTGTATAGTTTTGTGTTTTTGCTTCTTGGGTTGTTTGTTGCTTAGGCATACTTTGTTAGGATTCATCTCTTCTTGCTTAGATTAGATTTATTCTTGCTTGTGCATGTGGATCATGGTGTATTGTGTTCATTCATTGTGTTCTTTCTTAGCATTTGGTTGTGTTTATTGCATGCTAGTGAATCATAGGGAATCATCATGTATTATGTTACCACCTTATGTTCTTTGTTAGCATTTAATTGTTTTTATTGCATGTGCATTGTTTTTTTTATCATAACATTACATTACCATCATTATCATCACATCTAGCATCATCTATACATCGTATATCAAGAAAAATCTAAGTGTACATCATACATGAATGCTAAGCTAATAATCACATATTGTATCATCAAGTGGGGGCAAGAGGGATCGAAAATATCAAAATCTATCCCCCCCGCACCCTTATCATCATATCATCCTGTCCATATACATCTACAGTAACACATGAGAAATTCATTTGATATCATCTAAAGATCTATCATCTAACATCTACAACACATGTATACATCAAACATCGAGATATGATACATGCAAGTGCTGAATCAAAACACGTAACATGTAATTTTGATTCAACATAGATTAATTTCTGATAAAGGGTATTTTACATCATAGAATTATGCCCACTCATGTCACATGCATCAGGACATAATACAGTAAAGTGCATCATCTCATAAACATGTGTATATGAGCCCAAAAAGTAATCCTCTATATACATGTGTGTCATATACATCTATATCAATAAAAATGGATATACATCGATACTCTATATCAAAAATGCTTTCAGATGAGGCATATAAGGATGATACATAAAAAATGTTCACATATCTATATAAGTATAAACTATCCATATTGGTACTCCAAATGATACATCATAAACACAAAGGGCCGTCAAAAGGGGCATACATCAGAAAGATAAAGCCTTCATCATGAGGCATCATCAAAATACAAGTATACAAAGCTATATATAAACATCGGCCTTCATAAGAGGCATGCATACAAATAATCTGTACAACAAAAATATAGGGCTCAACCATAGCTCTCGCCCTCGTCGGGGCTCCTAGGTTTGTCACCTGGCCGATGAAACAATGGAGGATGAGATGCTCCTATTCTAGCTGGCTGCTCTGGAATGGGCTATCTCACTCATCTCATAGACTGGCCTTATCTCTGTGACTGAGATCCTATTGCACTCAACCCTGACTGTCGAGGTAGTACCACTCACTTCTTTGGGGGACTACCTTGTAATAGGAAAACCTGTAAAATAGAGCCTCACCACCAAGCCTCATGGCATCATGTATCAAGTCAGCAACTCTGGAGGTGAGGCTTACCTAAAGGGTAGCATCATGCTCTCCTGTCACTCGGCCTAAATCAGCCTAAACCTGTCTCCTGGAGGTAACCTCTTGATCTCTCTCAGAAGTCACAATCTACAACTCAGCTCATGCTTGATCTCTCTGTGCAAGAAGGCCCTATGACCATGCATATACGTGATCCCTCTGAGCTACAACCATCTACACCTGAGTCTGTCACTGATGAAAAAGGATCAATATCTGAGCCCCCTGTGTCATTGTCTCTCGAATCTGACTCTACCATGCCACTCTATCATCTCCTAGGCTAGCCTAGGCCCGAACCTGATCTCACTCTGAAAGTAACGTAACAATATGGGCCCGGGCCCCATCACGCTCCACTGTGGTGGTCACACACTAGCCTCGGGCCTCATCCCTCTCTGCTCTTGTTGTATCTCTCTTAGCTAGGGCCTTTTGTAACTATTGTTGTACTGTGGCTATCTTTACCACTTACTTGGAGGCTATCTATGCCTCAGGGAATGGTCGCTGAGGTGTTATGGAGGATTGGCCCTGCTTTAGGACCCTTTCTCTGGAAGGATGAACTGGTGCATGTACTGGGCCCTATGGCCTCGGTCCCTATTCCTATGCGGCACCCTACCCATCATAAGGAATTCCATTAAAAGGATCCTCTTGATTTGGCCCCACTGCTCTCATTCTATGCTCTAAACCATGCCATATCTCTATAGGTGGATGAGCACCTACTACCCAGGCCTCCTCTGAAATGGTCATACATCAGGGTAATACAGTGGAATACCAAGCTATGCAATCTATTGTGGTCCCCAGATCCCATACCTATCATGTTGGGTCCCATTCCTGAGGGACCACCTGTATAAAACCCACTTGACCTCGGGCCACTGCTATGCAACGCCCCATCGTATGCCTCTCTGAATCTCTGCGTGCATGCCAAATATCTAGTTGGGGGACCCCCTGTACCCCGTAAAGCTATCGTTGGCACCTATCTACTCGATACAACTCAATAATGTAGTTGTGGCTGCCAATGATAAAGTTCTCTACCAAGCACACATTGAGCTTTGTGGCATCCTTTGGCCACTAGAAATGTTTGTAAGGCCACTAAATGATGTCTATCTCTGGTAGCTCATCAAACTCTCACCTATATATGAATAGGCTACCAAGATGGCCACATACATCCCCACCATCTGCTACCCATTCCATGTAGGATGGCTGCTCAGGATCTCAGACACGGAAAGTACCCATAGGGTGTTTGCTCACAATGTGGTCCCATGATCTGTAACGAAGAGGCTGGACCCATGGTATTCTGACCATGGTCTGTGATCAAATGTAAATCCTAGTATAGGTGAGCCAGTATGCATTGCCACCAACAATATCCTAGTAAAAGGGCACTGCAAGCTGGTCTAATCAGCCCTACATTTACGTTGACCGCAATCAAGGTGCCTATAATTGGCACGCGAAGGGTCTGCCATACATCTTCGATAGTCATAGTCATCTCTCTTGTAGGAAGTCTGAAGCACTAACTCTCGCTATGCCATCACTCAGCTAGCGTAGTCAGTAGGCCATGATCCAATGTAATAGAAGGCATTCAAGACACGGGGCCTAGCCCCACCGCCTCAAAGAGTATAGCCATGACTCGCTGGTCTCGCCGGCACATACTCCCATCTAGCTCTACTATATGGGAGTGACACTCCTGTGTCTATAATACTGGTAATTGTCTCTGCAAAATAAAAATTCGCTAGTCAGTTACGAACATTTTTTCCAAAAATCTATCTACCCTTTTAGGGTTAACCCAAAAATTCTAAAAATTCTACTAAGTGTCATGTTTTTGACACTTTCCTATCTTTTCTCCACCTATCTAGGATGCTTGTGCACCCTTTTGGATGTGTGTGCCTCATTTTTGGTGCTTGTGCTTGTGCATGTATGTCTTCAAGTGCTTGTGCCCTCATTTGGATGCATGTGCGCCCTTTTTGGCATATGCACCACACATTTGGTGCTTACACTTGCGCACGTATGCTCCTGGGTGAGTGTGCCCACCTTTTTGTGTTTGCTCCACATTTTTCACATGTGTGCCCCATTTCCCATGTGTACATGTGCATGCACATGTGTTGTGTGTGTGTGTGTGCACATAGGTGTGTGCATTTCATGCCTACGCATGCACGTGTGTGTGCTTTGGCACATGTGCCCCCAAAGGGACACCTGTGCCCCCGATCTGATGCTTGCACCTACATGCAGGCGTGCTGACATGAATTCCTAGGGATAAATGCCAAATTTAAAGCATTAATGACCAAAATTAATGAGCTAGGGTTCGATACTCACAAAGGGTTGTCATCTGTGTGCCACTGGTACCCTCGGATATCATTTGTGTGCCTCGATAGGTCTCATGTGATCACCGTGGTTCTCGTCACTATCAGAGCCTCATAGTAAGAAATTCTCCATGGCTCAGTTAAAATGAATTGGTCATGATGTTTTTACCCCCCCAGGTGGGGTATATTAACCCATTTTTCATCGCCGTGATGGCCTGGAGGCCCTTTTCGATCATCGTTTTCTCCTCTGTTCACCATGGAATAATTATTCTTATTAAATAATTATTTTTCTCTTATTTTTCACCATATTGAGGCATTTTTTACTGTTTGATACCTCTTTCTTCTCCCTCAGACAATTTTATTTCTCCCTGGTGATTTTTATTCTTCTCCACACTCTCGTAAATAATTATTTTAAAAATAATTATTTTTTCCACTAAACAAGGACATTATTTGTCACTTGTTTCTTCTTTCTTCCACCTAGGGCACTTTCTGTTGCCCCTAGGCCCTTCATTCTCTATCCTCTTCTATTTTCTTCTACTATTCACTATAATTTGGAAAACCAAAAAAAATATAAAACAATATATATGTCAAAAATTAAAAAACAGGGCAAATTTTTTCACAAAATCCAAAAAAGTAAAAAACCTACAAAAATGGTAACTTACTTATTACATCTGAAACTTGTGTCTTGTGCATGGTATTTTCTCTATATCCTATTGGTTTGTATCACATCTTCCCCAATTAATACGACTCACAGAGCACCGGATTTACAACCATTCACAAAGCTAGTTACTTTCTTCATCTGTACTATGGGGCACATTTTTTGTCTAGTGTTGTTTCATTGCCCACAAACACTTTTCTTGGACCCCGTGTCCATTATCATTCCCCCTTGCATGTAATATTTTTAGGGGCATAATTTTTAACCCTTGTCATCAATCAAAAACTTGTGGATCTCTTCAGCACTGATAACAAAACATTTGTATAACTGTCTTGACCATTGTTGGGTTGGGTATATGTGTTCATAGTTGTTTTCCCTATTAGATGAGCTTGTTTCCTTCTCATATTGCATTACATTGTTGTATGTTGAATGGAGTTCGTATTTTCAGAAATGGAAAATTATTCATAGTATGGCTTTTCATGTCATTCTACCTTTGTCGTATGCTTATTTATTTCATAAGGACAGATGCATAGCTCCTATGGTAATATGATGACATCAAACTGGTTCCAATACACGGAAGCTGGAAGCTAAGCTCTTCTCTCCCCTCCTCCATATTTCATCTGCATGGTCTTCTTCTCACCCCTAATTTTCTTTCTCACTGGAGCATCCTGCCCCTTCCCATTCTTCTACCTATCTCTCATCTTTTTTGATCGTCAATCATATTTTTTCATCACCCCATCAACACTCGAGGGGGCATCTCTCCCTCCCACTAATTTTTCTTCTATCCCTTCAAAATTTTCTTTCATCTACTATCTTTGAAGTGGCGTCACTTACACCACCCCAAAGAGGGGAAAATGTAGACACCCATAATTACGCCCAGGCAATTTAAATACTTAAATTACGTTAATTATCCCCTTTCTCGAAAATTGATGACATATCATCAAAAACACTCATATTCCCTCTTGTTTTCATTAATTAATTACAATACGCTAATTGATTAAGCCACCTATCAAACTAACAACCTAATTAATGACCTTCCATTAATTATTTACCCCTTCTATCTAGACTAATTAATTATTATTAATTAATTAGCCTTTCACTTCATTTAACTAATAAATCAATATTTAATTGATTTAATCCCCTTCTAATAGTATAAATCATAATAATATTCCTCTAATTGGCTTCTAATACTTACATCTACCTATTAGTTAATCACCTTTGATTAATTAAAACACCCCCCAACTCTCATGACTTGTTAAGAATAAATTAAACCCTTCTAAAGTAAGGTTACCTTTAATAAAGCAACCTTATCCATTCCTAATCATGTTTTACCTTTATCCCACATGCAAAGTGATGAAGTCTTTCCTTTATCCATTGGACCATATAAGGATCCCTCCTTCTACCTTTATACCTATACCTAAACTTCTTAAGAGAGAAAATGCAAAGCATATAGAAAAGATACTAAGAGCTTGCATTTTGTCTTCTTGAGAGGTCACAATTGTTGAGAGATAAGCTTCCTATTCTTGCATTCTGTAAATATTAAACAAGTAATTTTTTATTTCCATTGAAGCTAAATAGGTCCATTCATTTTTGTTAGTAATCTAGGAGATTAGAGATGTTAAAATAACATGCATAGTTTTGACTTCATGTTTTCAAAGTTATAATGTTAGTTTAGATCTTTCTTAGTTCTCTATCTTGATGGTGTTTATGATTTGTTTTAGCTAAATTATAGAACTCTTTTAGGTGGTAGTTCTTGTTCCATTTGGTTTAGCATCAATCAAAGTACACATGCACATAACTAAGCAGCTCAATAAGAATGTCATGTTGCCTAGTATTGTGATAAAAGGTGAGAGGATTTGGTAATGGTATGAATTAATGATGCAAGCGTATTATTGAAATGTTGGAAAACAATTATTTTATTGGTTATTAGAGTCAATTTAGTTATGGGTTGTCCAAGTCAAATTTGTATGTAAACTTTTATAGATTGCATAATTAGATTTGTAAATATTATTTAGGTGTTTTAGGAGAAGTAATTAATTTTTATATTAAATAAGGAATAAAATTAATGATAATCAGGCATGTATGAGTTTTCTTTATCTCATATTTCCTTCTCAAGAGTTTAGTTGAGTTTTTATAGGAGAAGTTGGAGATTTTGTGGAGTCAATGTAGGAGTGGGTGTTGAATAAGATCTAATTTTTGGTCGACTTGAAAAAAATTAATGCTTTATTTTTAAATTGAAATAATGTATGAACAGGGAATGAGGAGACATTGTAATGTTTTTCTTTAAGAAATAAAAGAAGTTAAGCCAATTTTCTTCACACTGGTAGTTGTGTATTCATACGAAGAGGAAATTTTTCAAAGAAAAATTAAATGAGGATTCTTCTTGATTATAAGATTTAATAGAAAAGGGTGACCTATTATAGATTGCATTCTAATTGTATTGTTGGAAATGGGAAAGAAAAATTAATAATTATTTGTCATTGTTGAGATACCTCATAAAGCTAGGGCACAAATTAAAATTTGTAATCAAAATTTCAATTTATCTAGCGAAAATTTCAAAAAATTTAGACAAATACTTGCGTAGAGGTCATCATTCTTCCGCAAAAAGAATTAGTTGGATTGGTTTTGTGTGGAGGGAGAACTGAGTAGTAGAAATTAGGGAAGACATCCCATACTAGAGCTCACATTTTTTTGCAAAAAGGAATAAAATTTATGAATTTTAAATATTTGTCTTCCTAAGAGGATTCATGGTAAGTGTTTGCAATATTTGGTTTTTATAAAATATTGGAAATATTCCTATAACTAAGAATTGCAGTTTTCCAGAACAGAGAACAACAAAGATCAACTTATAATAGAAAAATTGAATAAAATTTAAATCAATTGGAAGGTTGATAATTGATATGATAGAACTGGTGAAACTACTACACCATTTAGTGGTATCAGAGCGTAGAATTGGGATTTGGAAAGACAATTAAAAGTGTTAAAGGAGAGTATTGATAAAAGAAATATATGAAGAATGACAAGTAGAGGAGGAGCAGGCAGGGTGACTCAAGCCCAATTGTTGGAAGAAATAAAGAAATAAAACCAGCTGATGGAAGAGGTCATAATCCTAAGAGAAAGGATACAAAAAGTGGAATTGTCTTAGATAAGAGGCATTGCATATAAAGAAGAGAGTGAAGAAGAACAAGAAGGAGAATTGACTGTGGATGTACCTCCTCTAGAGAAAACAAAAGATAGATTAATCAAGGAAATTTTGGGAGCTAGTTCAAGACCAAAGATGGAGGTCCCAATGTATGAAGGAAGCCTAAAACCTGAAGAGCTCATTGATTGGATTGATGCTCTAGAAAAATATTTTGAATATGAGGAGGTGGATAATGATAAAAAAGTAAAATTTACAGAAAATAGGTTTAAGATTCATGCCTCCATTTAGTGGGATGGAGTGCCGAAGGAGAGATTCAATAAGAATAAGGAAAAAATCAAGGATTGGGATAGAATGGTGGAAAAATTGAAATCTAAATTCATACCTAAGGACTACTAGAAAAATTTTTAGATCACTCCATAATCTGAAGCAAAAAGATATGTATGTGAAATAATATACAGAATAATTGTATAGATTGACCATAAGATAAGGTCAAGTAGAAGATGATCTGGAGAAGTTGACTAGATATCTTAATGGATTGAATTTTGCAATCTTGTATGAAATCAAAATTTTATCCCCTAAGACAGTGGAAGAGGCTTATCAATTAGCACTCAAGGCTGAAGAAAAGATCTCTAGAAAGAGTGGTTCATTTCAAGAGGAAAAGGCAGAGTATTCATAAGCATATTTTGCCAATCAAGTGGAAGGAGTCAACTGCAAACAAATCAATAAGAAGGCGGTAGTTCTCATAGTACCAGAGGAGGTTTCTCACCAAGAGGAAGAAGGGCTTTCCAGAGAGGAAGAAGAATACTTTTGGGTAATTTTTTTAAGTGTAATAAATATGTAGGTCACGGGTCTTATGAGTGTCCTGAAAATCCTTCAACTAGCCAAGAAAGAGGTGCTCATGTGGCACAGGGTGAAGAAGAGAGAATAACATAACCTAAGGTCCAAGAAGACCTACCAAAAGTTGGTGAATCACTTATGATGAAGAGGATTTTTCTAAAGCCTAAAAAAGAAGTCATATAACCACCTCAATGGAAAAACTTGTTCAAAACAATATGCAAGAGCAAAGGAAAATGCTACAAGCTAATCATAGATAGTGGAAGCACCGACAACCTTGTTTCAATAGAGATGGTGGAGAAGCTTGGATTAGAAAAGGTAAAGCATCCTACTCCTTATAAAGTATCTTGGCTATAAAAAGGACATCAGATTTTGGTAAATGAGCAATGTCAAGTGGAATTTCAAATATGAACATACAAAGATCCAATAATTTGTGATGTTATGCCCATGGATGCATGTCACATTCTTCTTGGAAGACCCTGGTAATATGACAAGAAAGCAGTGCATGATGGAAGGAACAACACATACACCTTTGATAAGGATGGTAAGAAGCATGTTTTGAAACCTTTACAAGAGGAGAAATTTGTTGTTGAATCTAGTTCTACAGTGTTGATGTTGACTGGTAAGGATTTTCTACACCAAATGAAGCAAGAAGAGGTAAATTTTTCTTTGATAGGAAATCCTAAGAGTGTAGTTACTAATACTAAGCTTGCTGATTTACCTCTATAAATACAAGATATGTTGAATGAGTATATGGATATTGTGGTAGATGATCTTCCAAATGAGTTACCTCCAGTCAGGAGTATTAGTCATCATATAGATTTAATTCCAGGGGTTAATCTTCCAAATAAAGCTGCGTACAGGATGACTCCCAAGGAAAATGAGGAAATTAAGAAGTAGGTACAAGAATTATTGGAGAAAGGATTGATAAGAGAGAGCTTAAGTCCTTGTGCTGTACCTACAGTGTTGAGTCCTAAGAAGGATGGAGGATGGAGAATGTGCACAGATTCTAGAGCCATCAACAAGATCACTATCAGGTATAGATTTCCATTGCCAAGGATAGATGATCTATTGGATTGCTTGAGTGGAGCTCAATATTTTTCTAAAATACATTTGAAGAGTGGTTATCATCAGATCAAAATTAGAGAGGGAGATGAATGGAAAACTGCATTTAAGACTAATGATGGACTTTATGAGTGGCTGGTTATGCCATTTGGTTTGACAAATGCACCTAGCACTTTCATGAGATTGATGAATGAAGTGCTCAAGGATTTTACAGGTAAGTTTTTCATAGTCTATCTAGATGACATTTTGGTGTATAGTAAATCAAAATAAGAGCATATTAATCATTTGAGATTGGTATTAGAGAAACTACATGATGAAAAGTTACTAATCAATCTTAAGAAGTGCACCTTCATGAAGACAAAGTTGATTTATCTGGGATTTTTCATTTCACAAGAAGGATTGAAGATGGACAAAGATAAATTCAAGGCTATAATTGAGTGGCCTCCTCCCAAAAGTGTGTTTGAGGTAAAGAGTTTTCATGGATTAGCTAGTTTTTACAGAAAGTTCATAAAGAATTTCAGCGTTATTTGTGCTCCAATAGTGGATAGTATTAAAGGTAATAAAAAGACATTACAATGGACTGAAGTTGCTGATAAAATATTTTAGTTACTCAAGAGTAAAATTACAGAGGAGCCAATTTTAGCCTTTTTGATTTCTCTAAACTTTTTCAAGTTGAATGTGATGCCAGTGGGAATGCTATAGGTGTTGTTTTGAGTCAAGAAAGCAAACTCTTTGCTTATTTCAGTGAAAAATTGAATGATGCAAAGAAAAAGTATTCAACTTATGATCAATAATTCTATGCTATTGTACAAGCTTTGAAGAAGTGGAGGCATTATTTTATGCCTAAAGAATTTATTTTATTCATAGATAATCATGCTTTGCAATTCATTAGTAGTAAACCTAAACTAAGTCAGAGGCATGTTAAATGGGTTGAATTCTTGAAAGTTTTACTTTTGTTATTAAACATAAAAGTGGCAAAACTAACAAGGTTGCTGATGCATTGAGTAGGAGGAATTTGGCCATGCAGGAATCACAAATCAACATTCTTGGATTTGAGGATTTGAAAGAAATGTACAAGATTGATGTTGATTTTCAAAGTTCTTATGAAGCATGCATGAATCCTATAACCAGTGATCAAAGTACATGGATGGATTATATGATTCAAGAAGGTTTACTGTTCAAAGGAAATCAACTATGTATACCAAGAAGTTCTATGAGAGAGAACTTGGTGAAGGAGAAGCATGGAGGTAGTCTAGCAGGACATTTTGGACAAAATAAAACATTATCTCAGCTTAGTGCCCACTACTATTGGCCAGGTATGAACAATGATGTTAGAAAATATGTTGAGATATGTAAAATATGTCAACATGCTAAGGAAAATAGTCAGAATGCAGGTTTGTATCATCCTTTACCAATTCCCAACAGGCCATGGGATTTAATAAGTACATATTTTGTGCTTGGATTTCCTAGAACACAGAAAGGCATGATTCTATCTTTGTAGTAGTTGACAGATTTTCCAAAATGGCCCATTTCATTCCTTGTACAAAAACCAGTGATGCTACTAATATTGCCAACTTGTTTTTCAAAGAGATTATCAGATTGCATGGGCTACCCAGGAGCATTGTTTCTAATAGAGACACAAATTTTGTTGGACACTTTTGGAGAACTTTGTGGAAGAAGTTGGGCACAAACTTGAGTTTTAGTTCAGCATATCATCCCCAAACAGATGGCCAAAAAAAATTAGTGAACAAGATCTTGGGAAACATCCTAAGAAGTTTGGTAAGTATGCACCCAAAATAATGGGATTTAGTACTTGCTCAAGCTGAATTTTCCTATAATGATTCTCCAAATAGGAGTATAGGTATGAGTCCTTTCAAAATTTTATATGGTATGCATCCTAGAGGAGTATTTGAGTTAAGAAATTTGGGAAAAATGGAAACTAGAAGTGTTGATGGTGAAGATTTTGCAAGTGCAATGTTGGACTTACATGAACAGGTGAAGAAGACACTTGAAGAAAGCACTATGAAGTACAAAAAAAGAGTTGATCAGAAGTGGAGAGAAATTGATTTTAATGTGGGAGATCTAGTTCTTTCTCATCATAGAAAAGAGATATTTCCAAAAGGTGAATACAACAAGCTTAAGCTCAAGAAAATTGGACCTTGCAGGATTTTAGGAAAGTTTTCTAGCAATACATATGAAATTGAACTTCCAGAAGGTGTTGGCATTTCTCCTATTTTCAATGTAGATAATCTATATCCATACAAAGGATAAGAACCAACTGTATAAGATGTGTAACTAGGTGAGAAGGAACCCATTTCTTGGGAACAAAAGTTACCAAAGCACTCTCTGAAGCAGCCTGAAGTTATTCTTGACAAAAAGGTAGCAAAGAAAACTAGAGACGGAGAGTATTTCAAATACTTATTCAAATGGAAAAAAAGGACTAAGGAAGATGCCACATGGTTAAGTGAAAATGAGATTCTTAATCTAGGTAGAAAATTAGAATATTTGATGAATGTGATTAAATGGGAATGATTCTTTTTATTGGCAGGTAGTATGATGCAGGAATGTCATTGACATGTTGGAAAATAGTTATTTTAGTGGCTATTAGAGTCAATTTAGTGATGGGTTTTTGGAGTCAAATTCGCATGTAAAATTTTATAGATTGTATAATTAGATTTTTAAAATATTATTTAGGTGTTTTAGGATAAGTAATTAATTTTTATATTAAATAAGGAATAAAATTAATGATAATCAGGTAAGTTCGAGTTGTGAGGGATGAGATTTATCTCATCTTTCCTTCTCAAGAGTTTAGTTGAGTTTTTGAAGGAAAAGTTGAAGATTTTGTGGAGTCTATGTAGGAGTGGGTGTTGAATAAGATCCAATTTTGGGTCGACTTGAGAAAATAAATGCTTAATTTTTAAATTGTAATAATGTATGAGCTAGGAGTGAGGAGACATTGTAATGTTTTTCTTTGAGAAATAAAGGAAGCTAAGCTGATTTTCTTCACACTAGTGGTTGTGTATTCATACGGCAAGAGGAATTTTTGCAAAGAAATATTAAATGATGATTTTTCTTAGTTATAAGATTGAATAGAACAGGGTGACCTATTATAAATTACATTCTACTTTTATTGTTGGACGTGGGAAAGAAAAATTAATAATTATTTGTCATTGTTGAGCTGCCTAGGAAAGCTAGGGCATGAATTTAATTTTTTTAATCAATTTTTCAATTTATCTAGTGAAAATTTCAAATATTTTAGATAAATATTTTCCTAGAGGTTGTCATTCTTCTGCAAAAATAATTAGTTGGATTGGTGTTGTGTGGAGGGAGAACATATCAACAAAAATTTGGGAAGAAGTCACATACCAAAGCTCATGTTTTTTTGCAAAAATGGAATAAAATTTATGAATTTTAAATATCTGTCTTCTTGAGAGGATTTGTGGTAAGTGGTTATAATATTTGATTTTGATAAAATAGTGGAAATATTCATCTAACTAAGAATTACAGTTTTCTAGAATAAAGAACAACAAATACCAGCTGATAAAAGAGAAAAATTGAATAAAATTTAAATCAATTGGAAGGTTAATAATTGAGATAATAGAATTGGTGAATGCAAATATTGAATTGACTCCAATATGGGTTGATTGGATGGAAGCTCACGAAGGATAGGATCACTAGATAGATGTTGGAAAATATGACTTATTTCATGTGGCAGCATATCTTTAGGAAGACACATGGATTCCAAGGCTTTTTGTAGAACAACCTGATAGTCATGATGCATTTTAAGTAAATTAGACAAAGGAATTTGAGGAATTTTACGATCCATAATAGAAGAAATATGAGGATCCAAATGTATTTGAATGAGATGGGTTCACCAATATTATTAAGCTAAAATGTAAATAAATAAGCCTGATATGATGCTATAGTAGCAGTAAATAAATGCAAATATGAAATATAGAAATATACCAAATAAAACTAAGCAATAAATATGTTAACACTAAGTGCAAAGAGAAAGTAAGAAGCCTTAGCTGATTTGTAATGTCATCAAAGTTGTACAGAACTATAATATAAATAAAACTGAAGCACTGATTGTCACACTGGAGCTTAGAAAAGTGCATAAATGGAGAAACATGCTAGACGGGGGCTCTTGGAGAGGGATAGGGGCACCCGCGGGCACCCGAGTATTTATTTTGGGCACTAGGGTCTACAAAAATTATTAGAAACCCAAATTCTTAGGGTCACAATATGTTCACTCATGCTCTCCTTTTTCATTATGGATTCTCATAATGATCACTGAGGTCACAATAAACTTGCAATGAAGAATGAACCAACAAAACCCTCAAATAGACATCAAATCCTAAGAAAGATAGATGCAAAAGGAGGGGTTGGATTGTCCTCAATAGCCACAATGGTGGACTAACAACTAAATGTTGCACTACATCTTAGTCCCAATATAGTTATGTGTGTGTGTGTGTGTGGAATTATTCCCTAGGTTGCTCTTGTGTTATTCGCACATGGGTAGTGATAAAGTAACTAGATATAGAATGTAATAAATGTGCACATGTAATAAAATCAAATTCCCTCCTATGAAGTGTGATGCAAAAAACTAGACCTTTTCTTCCTTATGATGGAGATAGATGGATGCAATAGAGCTCTTATATTCCTTGATGAATGCAACCTTAGGTGTTGATAGCTAGTGCTTAGTGCTTGCTCCCTTATTATGATCACATAACTTTAAATTTATATTATTCCCTTTCTCGAACTTCATAATTAACCCTGAAAATTTATACTACCAAAACTATAAGATTCTAAAAAGGCTAGAAAGGACTAAAAAAATGTGATTAAAGTACAAAAATAATAGGGGCACCAAAATTGGACAAGGGTGCCTAGTGTTGGCATCTTGGTATAGGTGTTGATGTCCTGGATGACAAATTTTGAAGATTGAAAGGGCAGAGTGAGTAAGTAAGGGTATAATACTAAAAGTAGCAATAAAAGACAAATAAAGGTTGCCAAATGCATGGGTTAATCAATACCACTCTTACTTAGTAATAATATGAATAGTAGTATGTAATCAAGACTAGATAATTACCCAAAGTGCATTATTTTGTGTCTACAATGGCCCATATAATTGGGATTATGATAATAGAAGTGATGAACAAAGTGGCACATCAAGTAATATTCTTTGAGGTAACATGTAGAACAATCTCACGGATGGATCTAATTTCTCACTATTACTCAATTTTGATGATTGAGATGGCTTTGATCTTGATTACTATTGTAATGAATTTATACACACTGATATGTCTAATGATAGTTTGCAAAGTCTCGAGTCTGATGATGATGAAGGTGATATTATTCCAATGGAAGCATTAAAATTTTCTCAATAAATTTCTAATGCTCATTGGGTTTATTTCCATACCATGTCTTATTTACAACCAAGTGCTAAATTTTCAATAAGAATACAAACAAATCATTAAGAAAGAAAGAATATTCATAATCTATAGTGGTCGTGCATCTTATATTTAGTTCACTTATACATCATGGCACATTATTATGCTTCGTCCCCTTTAAAATGACCGTGGGCATATTTGGATCTCCCTCCCTTTATTTTCACGAATAGTTTTCCATGCATGCCCCTCCGTACTTTAGTAGGGGTCACATTTTTCAACATGTTTTTTACTACTACTCATACTATCTCTAGTCATCAAAATTGATCTATTCAATCACAATGTATTTTACAAACCACTCAAAATAAATATAACTCCATATCAATCTCTTTTTGGTATCATAATATAATCAAAACTATGAAATCACAACCTTCCACTCATACTATTTCCAATGAATCTTAGGTATTCTACTGCACACACTGATGGATTCATAAACACTTATCTTATAACTTATTTTTCACATTTAGGGACTAAGCCTCCATCTAATCCACACTAGCTACTCCATCTCTTGAGGAGGTTATCATTGGATAAATTTCTTGCTACATAGCTTTGCATTGAGTTAATACACAAACATTCAACTATTTGCATAAATACAAAATCAGGACCTATGTATTTTACTTGTATTTTTAGCACTTTACCTTACACTTATTGTTTCTTACTTTGATTTGATAGATAACATGTTTTATCTCTTTAATCATGTGTTCACATGGTATATTGAGTTGGATGCAGGACACATAAATCAATACATGCTTATAGGGGAACTCATATCTCCTTACATTCACATCATTTGGGAGCAATCCCTCCACACACTAGAGGTGTTATTATTGTATTATATTTCACTTTCACTTCCTCATTCATGCTCAATTATATACATTTTTTAATTTCTAGTTTTCAAATTAACATGACTAAAACATTTGTCTTGTGAAGATTTGACATCTCTTATTTCATATGTCTCACTTATGTTGCTTTCTAAATCATAATAAAATGTTTTTCCACTTTGATTTCATGTATACACATTTTTTTGTATGTTATCACTCAATTGTTATCCTTTCTTGTGGCCTATGTTCCTTGATTGTCTTGTGATACTATGGGTGTCTCATGCTTGTGGCATAATTCCTATAATATTTGTAATTTATTTCTCTTATTTGTATACCTGTGAGATTTGATTGTCTTATGATACTGTGGGTGTCCCATATTTTCAATCCTCAAAATCCTTTCGTATTATCTTTTATGACATTGTTTTCAAATTGACTACATTGATGTGTTTGTCTACATGCGTTGTTTCTACTAGATACTTTCATTGTTATTATTGTTTCTTATTACTAGATTTGTTTTTATGCATGCCATGGTTGACACCATATACAAACAACTTTCCTTTTATAGGTATAGGTTGTCCAAGGTGTCCACCTCTTCAACACTTTACATAGTTTCTCATTAATTTATTACATAGTTACACACCTATTTAATTTGAGCCACATACTCAAACATAGTTTTTTCACATGTCTTAAAAGAGAGGGAAATAATCCAAGTTTATTCTACATTTTTTAGAAGATAGAATAAAATATGGTGGTATATGCAGGTACAAATAGGGTACAAAAAATCAGAAATGTAATCACACAAAAAAATTGGGTAAAATTAGCACATGTTCAAAACCATAAACTTTGATCAAGATAGTACGATACTGTCTTGAACCTATCATATGTTTATAACGGGGTAAATTTCAAAAAAAAATTGTTACACCCTTAACTATATATCTTACATGGGATGGATATAGCTGACTTGTTGCTATCATAACTTAATATCATGATGTATCTCTTTTATATATGATCTATTATCATTGGTTGGTCGGCCTTGTTGATGGCCATAGCATAGGAATAGTATAAATAGGGGCTATAGGTAGTGGATGATCATTATGTTGAGTATTTGAGTCTTATTATATGTTTTGGAGGTTTCCCCCTCGAAGTGGCCAAGCTATTATACTTTCATATAGAGAGAATTTATCTGCAATATTGTGTTATTTGGTCTCCTATTGCTGGTGATAATCATAATTAATCAAGTAATTTCATTACAAGTGGTATCAGAGCTTGATCTCGGCCAGGATGGCATCAAACCTTAGTTCTAAAGGTTCATCTATATCTCAAGATTGGTAACGAATTTTTCGACAATTGTTTTTGTGGTGAGGTGAAATAAGTCAAGTAAGCTTCTCTCCAAATTTCAATAAGTTTTGACTTGTTTTGAAAAATTTATTATGGTTCTATATTTATTCATAATTTGGCTCCCTAGGGAGTAATTTTTTGAAATTTTTCAAATTTCTTATATTTTCGGAAGCCTTCCAAAAAATAGCTAGGGTATCTATTTTATAAATTCCTATATTTGGCCAAAAAAATTACGAAACCCTAAACCCTAGAATTCTTCCCTGTTAAGTCTACCCCTAGGCCCGCATCCTTTGTCATGGCTGGTAGATCTACCTGAGGCCAAGGAAAAGGACAATAAACTCTAGGAATGACCCCAAATAAAGAAGATATGGCTTTAGATTCTACTAGTTCGGGAGTATTTGAGGTGGTCATCCAACTTCAGGAAATGGTAAACAATATGTTGAGTAAGAATGACCTTAATGTTGATCTTCATCAACTAAAAGGTAGCCTTAGGAGTGAGATTTAGAAGGATTTTCATGCAATGTAGAAGGATTTTTTGAATGCTATTTTTAATACAACTTCCAATGCTAGTCATATGGGTTCTACTAGAAATGGTCACATAGATCCAAATCACTCAAATCAGGGAGGATCCTTTAATCATTCAAGTGGATCTTCTCATCAATGGAGGGGCATGATTCCTAAAGTTGAAATGCATAAATTTTATGGAAAGGATCCACTCAATTGGATTACCCAAATGGAAAATTTATTTGATCTCCATTAGATCCCAGGAGGACAAAAGGTAATTGTGGCATCCTTATACCTAGAACTTGATCAATTTGATTGGTATCATTGGTTACATGCTCAAAGGAAAAAGAATGGCCTAAATGTCACCTAGAAAGTGTTCACTGAAGAGATTCAATTACACTATAGTTCTAGTGTTTCTGAAAATTACTTCAGCTAATTAGCAAAGTTACGCCAAACTGGTTTAGTTAAGGAGTATGTCCATCAATTCCAAACTTTGTCCTTACGTGTGGAGGATATTACAGAAGAGTATTTAAATGACCTATTTCTTGGGGGTCTTAAGGACCACATTGAGCATGAGGTACGCATGTTTAACCAACTCAAGGTTTTTGATTCTATTATCATGGCATGTCGAGTAGAGGAAAATTTTATTTCGAGTAGAAGGCAGACCTTTTCTAGCATAAAATATCGTAACACCTTGTCTCCTTCTCACCCTCATCCAATTTGGTTAACACCTCAAATAAATTGAATAAAAAAGAGCCAAAGGGTTATTCTTTAACTGTGATAGAAAATATGGACCAAATCATAAATGTTCTGAGAAAAAATTGTTCTACATAGAAGGATCTGGTGATGTGGAATAATATGAGGCAACATCAACAGAGGAAGTGGAAAAATTAGAGGAAGAATCTGGAGATCCTCATCCCACTATTTCATGCCATGCTCTATCAGGTATTAGTACTCCACAAACCATTCAAGTTGTGGGTTATCTTAAGAAGCAGAAGGTAACAATCTTTGTTGATTCAGGGAGCACACATAATTTCATCAATCATAAGTTGGCAACAATACTAAATTGTTTCATCTACCCAGCACCTGAATTTCAAGTAATGATTGTATATGGTGGCATAGTCCAATGTTTAGGTAAATGCCATAAATTAAAAATCATGATGGGTTATTACACATTGGAATCTATGATGTTTTCTATTCCCATGGGTGGATTTGATATTTTCTTAGGTGTTCAGTGGCTCACTACCTTGGGCACCATAGAGATAAATTTCCAGGAATTGTTCATGTGCTTTCATTCTAAGGGTAAAAAATTTGAACTTTGAGGTCTACAAGCTAAATATCCTCTAGTGGTGAGTTCTCACCAAATGTAGAAGATTCTTAAAAAAGGGGTCTGAAGGTTTTGTAGCATGATTATTCTCTATAGAAGTCCAACCGCAAATGAAGGTATTGCATCATGATCTTCAAAAGGCTATTAATCAACATGTTGTTGTCTTTAAGGAACCAAGAGTACTGGCACCTGAAAGAGAGCATGATCATGCTATTCAGTTGATTTTGGGAAGCCAACACCCCAACATCAGGCCTTATAGATATCCATATGTGCAAAAGAGTGAGATCGAGAATATGGTGGAGGAAATGTTGGAAATGGGTATTATTTGCCAGAGTCAAAGTTCCTATTCTACTCCCATGGTGATGGTGCATCATAAGGATGGAAGATGGCACATGTGTCCAGATTACAGAGAGATTAACAAGTTCACTATCAAATATAAGTTTCCTATTCCCGTCATTGATGATTTAATCAAGTAATTTCATTACATTTTTTCAGCATGTTTAGATATTTCAAATGTAGTCATTATTTTACCCTCAATACTTCTTTCCAACCTCAATCGCACTGACCTATCATCCAATATACGTTGAGCACTCACACGAGGCATGCATGGGCAAGAGAGTTCCACCATCAATGGAGGATTATTTGTATAAATAAAAGTACATGCATCTAATAAAAAAGAAAGAAGATATAACTAACATATATACACATTAAAGCATCACAATAACTAAATAACATTATAATAAGTACAAGAAACCATATATGAGTCATGATAAGCCATATAACATGAGGGTTTACACCCATAAGAAATTTATACAACATAGATCCATCTATATTGATTTAATAGAGTTCTGGTAGCCATATTACATTCAAAAGGGTCATCTCACACCATATACATCAAATGGTAGAGACTCAACTCCTACAAACCAATCTGATCAGATATCCTAACTATGATTTTCCCCATTATATACCTCGTTACAGATCCTAATACCCATACATATGCTTAATGGTATCTCTTACAACACTCTAGCACTAAGTACTCTAAATGATAGCACCATGAACTCCAAACCCTTAGTATTTCCTAACATTTCTGTAGCACTTCGTTACTCTCCTTCTCTTCATCTTCTCCCCTTTGCACATTGCACCCGTATATCTCTTTATCTTTCTATGTCTTTGTTCCTGTCTCAAGAACTTATGTAAATAGGACCATCGACCACCACTAAATTCTCTCCTGAGCAGATCACGTTCCAAGTGTAGATGTGGTCCTCATTGGTGAATGATTATCCTCTTTGCAAACCTTCCACTAATATTCTAACTGTAATGATGCCTCTGACAATATTTTTTGCGTGTAATATCCTTTTCTTGACCTCCAATGTTCTAGGCTAGAACCTTATCCACTTATCATGCCTAGTTGGGTCCTCACATTTTTCCTCAAGTGAATTAATGATGCCAAACATGTCTAAGTCCTTTTAACCCTTATTTTCCTCCCGTGTGTTCCCTGGTTTTAATTAAATCCTTCTTAAACCCCTGTTTCCTACACACTTTTCCCTGAGCTCTCTTCTATTTATTAATCATGTCTGTACATGCCTCTTGGTACTTATCTAATAATTTAGGTTCCAACATCACCCCAGACTAGGTGTGTTCTTTGTCCTTAAAAACATTATGCTTCCTCAAATAATAAAGAATAGAGGTATTGAAACAATTAAAGAATGGAAGGATGGAAGAATGGAAGAATAGAAGAATATGTTACCGTTGCATGAGGAGTGGGAAATCCTTTTTCATGGATGCCTCAATATTCTCCCAAACATCTACTTCACCATGCACATGTTGAAGTAGGTCACCCACTAATGCGCTTACTTCCTCAAAAATAAGTTCCTCACTCTTAACTTTCACCGTATCTATAATTATTTCCAACTACTTTCTAATATCACCTAGCACATCCATCCTGCGAGTGAATTGGGGGTACAGTTCCTTTATCTTATTCTTAATCGAACCCTGTAGGGTTTCGATTCCTTCTAACTTATTCTCAACTTTGGATAGGATATTATCATGCTCCGCCCTATTACCTTTGTGTTTTTCCTAAAATTATTTTAGATCTACCTCATTTGTAGCAACCAATATTCTTGTTACCCTGTCTCTTTTGGTAAAATTATCATACATGGATTCGACCATCTTTGTTGTGGTATTTACTGTGGTAAAGAGCTCAAAATACCAAACCACTGTCTCCCCAATCTTCTAATTTTCCTCCTTCTGGCATGTCATCACCTCCTTTAATGACTCTAATGCAAGTGGTCACCTTTCCATGGTGATGATGTGGGTCAATTATTCTAATAATTGCATGGTTGACTCGTATTTTTTCTTAGGCAAGGCTAGGTCTAGGTGCTTCATGATTATGGCATCTAAAATGGCCTCTATCTTCTTATGGATTTTGTGCACCTTTTCCATTTCATCCCTCAGCTTCAACCTTAACTGTATAATAATCAATTCCTTCTATTTTATTTCTTTCTCCTGATTAGTGATCTCCTCATTCTTTTTCTCAAGATCTTCCTCCAAGACCCTTATTTTTTCATTTATGCCGAAGAGTCTTGCCTCCACCTCCAACGATGCTTTATTGAGTCTGTTGTAAACTTTCTCATCATATAGTTTTTGGGCTCACATCTCGATTTACCTCAAACTCAGGCTCATTAATGTGGGGATCAAAATCCCAAGATAACATTTTCCTTGTGCACAGGTAGGCACCTTCTTCATCTAAAGAAGACAAAGCAAGGATTTGGTTTATGGGAATGGTGCATTAGAAGTGCATGTGCAATACCTTACTCAGATAATTAATGTAAGTCATTTCTTGTTCATGTGCCACTCTTATACCCTTTGCACCAGTGTGTGTTGCCTTAGGGAGGCTTACTGCAAAGTTGGGGTGTCCACCCATGCTTCCATACTCCTTTCCCACAATTACACTTTCCTTAGTTTCCTTTAGCACTTCTTTAGTGCTTTGATCAACTTCATGCTCCATCAATTATTGGATAATTCCTACCACTTCCCTCTCTATAGTGTAATGCATCTATTCCTTGGTCAGGGTCAAGGTATTTTGATCCTTCATGTTTACCTCGTCGTTCCCCCTTTGTCATGAGCACCTTCCTCATTCTCATCCTTCTCTTTATTTCCTTCTTCATCTGACTTGTGTATATTGTACACAAGATGATTTTGATCCTCGTCACACTCTTCATCATCTTTATCACCATTTTCAGCCTCCATGCTTTCTGTTTTACATGCTTCCAAGCCTTTTGTCACCCTCTACTTCTTCTGTACTAGTGACTCCAATTCATGTGACTTCTATTTTTCTTGTTTCTCAGGTGAATCTCCCCTTATTGACAACTCTTCCTTTAGTGGTGACTCTTCCTTCTGTGGAAATTCCTCCTTCTATGGTAAATCTTTTCTCACGGGTGACCTCTTCCAGCAGATGTAAGTACTTGTGCCTGCGCCTGATTCTTATGCCCCTTCTGTGTATAATCTTTGTGCTCCCAGCACCTTTTTCTCAAGAGCCTCTCCTCTATATATTTTCCTCGGAATAACTTTCTTCCCTACATTGGGTTCTTACAAACTAGAGACATCATCTTAAACATAAGAAACTTTTTCATACTTAGGCCTTATGCGGAGATATACCCTCACTGCTATGCTCCCTGTAACAGGTAATGTTACTGATTTTACCATGTGCATGTCATGGGAGACATACTTATCCACATAGGTGTGCTTTTTGGGGTATATTAGTTCCCTACATAGCTCGTGATAGTTTTTATCTACTACACTTAGATCAAGTATGTGTTTCTTCACCTCTTTGAATCAATAAACCCTGGCCTCGAAGTATTGTGTTGTAAAGGAGAGAGGTAATTTACACCAAGAATTCTTGGTGCCATCTACTAAAGTAAATTTTCCAATAAAATAATTTTGGTATACAGAAAAATCAACCTTTTTTTACTAATTATGGTAACTATTCAAGTATTCTCCATTCATCCCTAGCGTCACACATCTGCTTATACCAGTTTTCCAGACACACCTTTTAAGCAACCATCATGGTGTCACAGGTATACTTTTCAAACCTCTTGTGGGGGAGGGGTTATCATCTGGGTATTCCCAAACAAAATTATTTGGACCATTGGGCACTCCAATCTCTAAAAAGACAATGGTGAGAAGGACATTACAAAAAATGATATGCACACCGTCTTGTGTGACATTTATAATCTCCTATTCAATGAAAGATGAGAGGTTATAGATGGTTCCCTCCGAGATCTTACAACACACATTCAAACAGGCCTTGTTGATATGTGTCCATCTCTCTTTCACATTCATCTTTATAACCAAGTGCATGGCCATCCTCATCACTAGGTCAGTAATTACATAAATGTTGAAGTAGCACGAACCCTTCTTGTAGCCATAAGCCTCTATGGTCTTTTTAATGGCTTCCTTTTCTTCCAAATCATCATCTAATGAATATTTTTCACAGATAATTCTAGTGAACTTAGAATCTATCATGGTGGGTTATGTGCATCCTTTGACCTATGAAATATAGGTGGTATTCATGCACACGCAACATCAACCATTGGTATAGTCGCTCAGGATTTCCAAAAAGGGGAAACTTGTAGAGTTACAATAACCCATCCTTCTCCATTATCACCTTTACCTTGTCATCATAGATGGGAATTCCATCTGGTGTCCTCTTCTCTATAGGGATAACTAGTTGTAGTGTCATTTCATTCTCTGTGGTACTCATTCGATGGTTGTAATCACTGACGACCCTTTTCTTGACATGAGACACCCATTCTTTACTATGTAATACTTTATCAAGGTAATGTACTTTTATGTACCATTCTTCATTAAAAATGGTAGAAATGGCTTATTTTCCCTTGCCATTTTCATTCTTCAATGAAACATTTACTACTTTTCTTGGTTTTATTCCTTTGTTGGGTCCTTAAAATTTCTTCCTCTCTCCTAGTCCTAGCTTTGCTAAACTTTACAACTCCACTCCTTTGTGAAAATTCCTTCAAACCTCGTGCCCTAGCTATGCAAGCCTAATGTGGAAAACCATTTTTCCACAATATGACTTAACACCCATGGGATTATTCCACACAACCTTTTCTGCTTATTCCCATGTAATCCTTTCCACTTTGGTTCACTAATCAAACTAGCTATGCATGCAGATCTTCACAACTCTTTTCAAATTTTGTTCACAAGGATGCCCTAGTTTGCGAGAGCTCTTTGATAACTTAAAACACAAGCTAGAAAATAAGGTACCCCCGATCTTCTATTTATAACTTTTTCTCTTCTCTGAAATAAGTGTCATGCTACCTACCAATGTACTTTCACAATAAATTCATATTTTTTCCAACACCAACCTTTAATGATCTTCCTCCACGCTCAATCCTACGCAAACATTTCTGCAACATTTTGATGCACAAATTCCTCAACCATATAATTTTTCGTGATTTCTCCCACACTGAATTCAATTCTTCCTCTATGTCTTGGACCAAGCTCTTTCCACTACTGACTTCATGTTGCTCTTGCACTTTTTACCCTTGTACTTGGTTTCTATGAAGCCTTTTGACACCATCCTTCCCTTATGTTCAACTCTTCTATGCATGATATTCCAATCCACGTGTTCTTGATTTTTCAACCCAGGCCATCCATAACCATAGCTTCCAACACTTGGAACATCACTCTACCCCACACAAATATGGATGTATGGTCATATGTACATAGAATGTTTTTGAAAATAATAAGTTGCTACCAATGCATAAATGCACACAAAACAAAGCAACAAGAAGGGGAAACACAAAGAAAGGAAACTACATTAAAGTAAAACCTAGGCTAACTGGCAATAATTCCTTATTTACAAACACAAAGAATACTTATTTATAGTAAGGCTTCCGCCTACTCCCATTTAAATGGCCTGGAAACCATGTTCCATCTAGTGCTTATAACTGACAAGAACCTGAATCAAGTATATAGGATATAATGTATGGGCCCATCCAATGGAGTTTGAATTTCCTAATATGGCATAGAAACTTGGAATCATACAATAAAATCATCTGGCCAACCTCAAATTTCTTGTTCTTGATGTTTCTATCATGCAATGCATTCTTCCTAGTTTTTTCTATTTTATGAATCCACTGAGAAATATACCACATCTCATCTAACTACATCAACTTATCAATCCTCTCCTTAAGCACTTGTTCATCATCCAACCCTCCTGCACATGCTATATGCAATAATGGTAATATGTATTCAATAGGTAAAAAATATTCCACCCCAAACACCAATTAAAAAGGTGTGGCCTTGTTCAGTCTCTTATAATTAATCCAATATGACCATAACACATCAAAAAAATTATCATCGTAATCCTTTCTTCCCACATCACAAATCTTGGCTAACATGTGCTTCCGGTTCTGTTAAACACCTCAGTAGTCCCCTTAGCCTATGGGTAATAAGGGGTAGTATTGTGATGGGCTACCATAAATTCTACCAATAATATTCTAATTGTCTCATTTAAGAAATGAGTACCCCTATCACTTATTAAGCTCAATGGGCATCCATATCTGCTGATTATATTTTCCCACAAGAACCTAGTTGTTGTTGCCACTGTGAAATCCCTTGTAGGTACCACTTCTTACCACCTTGTAAGGTAATATGTGCATGTAATGATATAACATGAACCTATCCTTCACACGGCTGCAAAAAAAGGTCCTACAAAGTCAATTGCCCACTTGTCAAATGGTTCTGCACTGACAATCAGTCTTAATGGAATTTCATCTCTTTTCCCTAGTTTACCAAGGTGATGGAAGTAGTCATAGGCCTTTTAATACTCGATACAATATTTGTAAACCATTTCCCACAAAAATACTTCTAGAAGGATCTTATGTGCGGTTGCATTCCCTGTATAGTGTCCTCCTGCAATTCCACCATGCGATTCCTCCATGATTCCAGTGCACTCATGCTTTAACACACACTAGCACAAAACCTAATCACATCCTAGATTGTATAAGTATCCACTAATTAGCATATACAACGTAGTGCGTATGGATAACTACTTTGTTTCTGAAGTCTTCATTCCCTCTGGCACCACACCTATTTTGAGAAATACTGCAATATCTTCCAAGTCAGAGAGCTCATGCTATAATCTAAACAGTTTTACATCGAGAATTGTGTCCTCAATTCTCTATGTGTCCTCTCCTAAGTCAATCCTTGATAGATGTCCAGGCCCCAAATTACTCTTACCTAGTTTTAAAACAACCGTAAACTCAAACTCCTTAAATAGTAGGACCCACTAGCATATTAGCTATTATAGAACATGCTTTTTTACCAAGTACTTCAATGTCATGTGGCATGTGTAGAATATAAAGGGTTTTTCCAATAGATACTTCCTAAATTTGTGTAGTGCATAGATCATCGACAATGCCTTGTGCTCAGTAGTAGTATAGTTCTATTCTGTGGTGGTTAGCTTCCTACTAACAAACCAAAAGGGGTGGTCAACAATTCCCTCTCCAAGTTGTGCTAAGATTGCTCCAATTTCCATCCTTGAATCATCAACATGTACATGGAATGCCTTATCCTAAGAGGGAAAGTGTAAGATGGGCGCAGTTATAATCCTATTCTTTAATGTGATAAATGCCATCTATTGTGCCTCTCCCTAATGAAATGTACTTTTTTGCTTCAACAACGTTTCTAATGGTGCAACGATCTTAGCATACCCATTAATAAATTTGTGGTAATACCCTGTATACCCAAGGAATCCAAACACTACCATCTAGCTAGTAGGTTCCCCAAATCCTACAATAATGACAACTTTGGCAGGATCCACTTACAAGCCTTCCTTACATATGATATGTCCCAACAAGGTTCCAAATGGAGTATTGAAAACACATTTCTTAACGTTTAGGGATATAATCAACTTCTGACACCTCTCAAACATCAGTCTCAGATTGTCACAATGGTCCCTCACTAATCCATATACTATTCAGTCATCTAGGTAGACTTGTAGAAACTTGTGGATGAAGTCCTGAAACACCTGAACCACAATGCACAAAAAAAAATCAGGTGTGTTATTCATTCCAAAAGGTGTGACAATGTAGGAAAAAATTTCCCATTCAGTGGAAAATGGTGTCTTGTCTTGGTCCTCCTTTGCAATTCTATCCTAATGATATCCTAAGAATCCATTTGTGAAAGAATATATCTCGCACCCAACTACTCCTTTAGGTATCTCCTTAGTGAAGGGGGTTGGAAAAGGGTCAATGACACATACTGCATTCAAATCTCTGTAATCAATACAAATAATTCTCCTTTCATCCTTCTTAATGCTGATGACCATTGGAGCTATCCATTATGATTATTCAATAGCCTCAATGATGCATGATGTGATCATCTTGTCAATCTCCTCCTTGACTTTGATGTGTAAATTCAGATTCATTTGATAAGGTCTCTTCTGAATTAGGCATGCACCATCTTTTAACTTGATCTTTCTTTTTCCCAAGGAGTGGTAAATTTATCTAAACTCATGGTACCCATGCAGAAACAAATCCTTAAATTCACACAACACATGGATGATTTTTGAAACCTCCTTTTCTGTCTAGTAATCTAAAATAGTAGCCTCCTTAGCTTCTACCTCCCAACCAATTTTAACCTTCTTGGTTTTCAAGGGTTCCTGATAGGCACATGATTTCTCATCAACACTATGCAAAACCTCGCACATACTCATAGTATGGTTAAAATCCAAGTTATCCAATTCTTAACCATCAATCACATAGACCAACCTACCTTTCTCTTTTTCCATGCACGCATGCTCAAGTTGTATTTTCTCTTTCTCTCCCTCAACAAACTATGCTTTCAAGTCATGTTTTCCCAAAAATTCTAGTGTTCTATCCTCCGCCATGAAACTATATTCCATAGTTAGGATCTTGAAAACTTGTAACACCTCATTCACCAATGGTTTAGTACTTCAGTACTCAAAATATTGAAGGAGATCAGGTGTTAACTCCTTCTAGTTTCCTATCTGACAGTGCAACTCTAAGTGAATGTACCATGTGCACGTGCGTAACCTTGTAAGGTGGATTAAAGCTTATACACCCATAAAGATGGAGGTAATGCTTCCATGCATTCCTTTTATGCCTTCTCATATGCTTGGATGTGAAATGATGTAGGTTTATTCCCATGATAGTATTGTATAGTAGTAGGTGCATTACTTCAAAGAAACCTGACAGAGAACATGATTCTCACCTTGCGCCACTCTAGAAGGTTATTGCGATGGGTTTCCCACCAATGTGCTGCGGTCCCTAGAAAATTATAGCTAAGCACACTTCTCCTTTCGATCTCACATCTCCACTAGGTCTCCATTGCTTGTTAGAAGATATTAGGGTTGGCTCCCACAGTTTAACTTGGCAACTACTTTCTTCCCAGGTGCCTAACTAAGCATACCTTTGTTACTCTTATCACAGATCCTCTTAACTTCCTTTTGACTAACTCATACATCCCTTGCACCAAATTATCACATGCCACACTAGCTATATCACTTATAGATTGAGTGTCTTCCTACTAGATAATGCCTTCTTTTGTTGGGTGGACAACCTTAGGATCTCTGATAATGTGCACATATATTTTTTCTAGGTCTTCTTCTCCCTAGGGCTTTGTATAGGGCACTGACTTCCCATCCATAAAAGGAATGACAACATGTTCCTTTTTTTTCTCAAAACTTATATACCCCTTATTGAAATGTAATTCAACATTATTCTTATAGCACCAGGGGCACCTAAGTAACATTGGAAATTTCTCCTCCTCAAAAATTTCTAAGACTTCGAAGTCTCTAGTGAATTTTTCCCCTTGGATAGTGATAGTCGCATCCTTTAAAACACTAATGGGGATTGATTTTTTCTTATTAGACATATACAACACATTTGAAGATGGCTGTAATGGGGGCCTTCCCATTTGATTCCACGCATCGAGGGTGAGAACATTAACTTCCATGCCTGTGTCAATAAAAATATTGCTTAGGATCAATCCATCAACTACTGCATTCAAGGTAATCTCTTTATCATAGTCAATCTTGTGGGGAGGAAGGTTAGTGTGCAAGACATACCTCTCGCGCTCTCCTTCAGCAATTGGTAATTTATCTCTCAACCATTATTCTAATAGAGGAATGATATTCTCTTGGTGCAACATATTACAAAACTCCCTGACATCATCTATATTTGATTGAGGGACCTCAGCACTCTTCTTCTATTTGAACTTCCTGGATTTATCTTTTAGACACTGAATTTACCCTTGAAGACCTTTGATTATGTCCATGGTCTCTTGATAGATTTCCTTTTGGTGCGTAGGGTTTGGATACTTCCCATGTACCACCTCTTCTATTTTGATCGACAACCTTTACTTTGGGATCTCCCTGGCATGCACATCCTTAGATCACATCGTCACAAGTATAGGCTCTAACTCTGACTCACGTGTGATTATAGGAATACATTGTTGATCAACGTGTTTTACAATCACCATCCCAATGCTCTTATCCTTCTGTTGTTTCTATCTCATGTGTTCAAATAATTCTAGGAAATCCTCATGCTTCTGATTCTTTCCACACCAAGAGCATTGTAGCATATCAGGTCATTCACGCTTATAGTGTTTCATAGACCCACAGTTGTAAAAATTTACACATGGGAACTTGCTTCTTCCACCTCCATGGTTTCCATGACCTTTAAATCCTCCATGAAATCCTCTTATGAAACTTCCTCCTTATGTGTTCCCTTCACAATGACAACCCTCATCCTTGGAACTGATTGCAATACTAGTTTGGTGCACACCAGTATCAATGACGTCACGTATTTGGTTAATCAATCTACAATCCTTGGTTTAATGAGTAGTAGAGGTGAAAATTTTGAAATAGTAAGACACATTCTTACAGATCGTGTGATGCAGTAGCAAACACTTTCTTACATCATGATCTTCATAGAAAATCTCATAGTCTACCATCATCGTGCATACTGACCTCTGAGGACAATTGTCCTTTGTATGCCATTCTACCTCACAATCCGTACACCATAACCCACTACAAGTCTCATGAGCTGAGTTTGTAGAATATTTCTCCAGCTGTTTTGTCATTGCAGTAATTTGGGATTCTAGGAATGGAATAACTCCTGTATCAATGCTTCTTACTACCTCAGCATGTAAGGTAACCTCCAAGGCCTTGCATGGATCTATGAAAGTATTATGTGAAAACTCCCTCCCAAATGCTATGATTAGTCATCTGATGAACCATTAAGCATGTTTCGAAGGGTGAATGTCATAAGATAACTTAGATAAGAGAGTCTTGAAACATGCGTCATACTCCTCTACACTCTCTTCCATTCCTTACTAAATTTTCTTTAACACGATGATGATTTTTTGTTCAAACTTAGGTATGTGGAACTTCACCAAGAAGGCATTACATGGTGTAATGTAATCCACCACTGTCTGGTGTTGGTCGTACTTCTTGTACCAGCTATGAACACATCCTTACAATGTGGTTAGAAACTTACTAGCATTCCAATCCATGGCAGTTATTCCCTTCACGTGCCAAATTAATTCTCACTTGTGTACATGTTTTATGAAATCCTCAACACCCTTGTAATTCGTTAAGTGGAGTGACATATCATAAAACACCTATTGATGGTGTTGTGGACCTTGTCTTCCAGATCCAGCACCTTTATTTCCTCTGATGTTACCTCCAACACCAAAACCACTAAATACTCTAGTGGCAACTCCTCCAGATCCAATATATCATCCTCTTGTCATAGGTAAGGGGGATAACACAGTTGTGCCATGTGGGCCCTCCCTCACGCTAAACAACACACTAATAGTATGTGATATCAAAGCACTCTCATATGTGTTTCCCTTGCCACTCCCAGATGTGATAATTAAACCTTGTGATCAAACACCTTGTCTAAATGTTTTTTCAGAAAAAATACCCCCAAACATAGGGAATGAATGTGTAGCCATAACTATACCAAATGAAAAATTATACCTCATAGGTTTCTCTTGAATACAAATACTAATCCCAACTAGATTATCAAATCTTATCTCAGGGAATGGAAAACTAAGCACAAGGGTCTGGCCACCATGTGTGTTAAGGTGTGTGCCTATAAATAGTATCCTTTCTTCATTTGATGAAATCTCTATGGAATCTAAGGGGGTTTATCTTCCATGCCTTCCAAGGTGGGGTACCTTAGACTACTCAGGTTCCACGTCCTCCACGTGAACCTCAAATCCTTCCTGTAATGTCTGCCTCCATAAATCCACAATTCCTGCAGCTTTGCATTGTCTTTCCAACTCCCTTTATTTAGCTTCATTATAATTGATCCTCCTTTCCTCTCTCTCCATTCCTACCACAAGGTCTTCCATCCTTCTACCACTCCATCTTCTATGCCCCACACCTAGCAAGAGTTTAGAAAACCATGGGAAAGGATTCAAAACTCAAAGTAATGACCAAGATCTTGATAACCAATGGAATAACATGAAATAATTATCCTCTAGGATCCCTCAAGAACTCAAACTTAGCAATATCCAGGAAATTATATGTAGAAATAACATATTCTAAGGTGTAACTAGTCAGCACTCTACTCCACCAGTGATCAATAATACGGGTCCAGGTCATATCGGTATCACATAACCACTAATATTTCTCCTGGGTCCAAACATGAGGTCTATAACACCAAATCATCCTTGATGCATATTTTGATAGCCATTCATACAACTCTACGGGGAAATAATAGAAGAATGTCTCATAGAGTTTGTGATATAGGTTCTCCTCCACCCATTTTCATGTATCAAACTTAGATCTAGTACTGAACCTCTAACCAAACTCATCCTCCATGATTTTGAGCCATGATTCGACACTGTCTAAGGTTAAGCACTCCATAATTACACATTTTTCTCACAATATCTTGAAAAGAGGTCCTAAAAATAGAACCAAGATGTAGTCATTATTTTACCCTCAATACTTCTTTCCAACCTCAAGTGTGTTAGCCTATAATCCAACATACATTGGGCACTCACCCGAGGTGAGCATGGGATTCGATCCCCTACTTTATGTGAGATTTGCAAGAGATTTCTTCCATTAATAAAGTATTATTTGTAGAAACAGAAGTATATGTATCTGCTCAAAAAGGAAGAAGATATAACTAACATATCTACACATTAATGCATCACAAAAGCTATATAACATTGTAATAAGTACAAGAAACCATATCTAAGTCATGATAAGCCATATAACATGGGATTTTACACCCATAAATTTTTTTTATAGCATAGATCTATGTATATTGAGTTAATAGAGTTCTAGTATCCATAATACATTCAAAAGGGTTATCGCAGACCATATACATCAAATGAAAGAGACTCAACTCTTGTAAACCTATTTGATCAAATATCCTAACTATGATTTTACCCATTATATCCCTTATTATAGATCACATTACCCATACATATGATTAATGGTATCCCTTACAACCCTTTATCCTAATTACTCTAAACCCTAGCACCATGAACTCCAAACCCTTAGTATTTCCTAACATTTTTGCAACACTTCATTACTCTCCTTCTCTTTCTTTGCTCCCCTTTGCACTCTGCACCCATATATCTCTCTATATGTCTGTCTTTATTCATGTTCCAAGAACTTCTTTAAATAGGATCATTGACCACCTTCATGACTTATCTCATGAGTAGATCGCATGCCAAGTTTCGATGTGGTCCTCCATTGGCGAATGTTTATCATCTTTGCAAACCTTCCGCTAACTGTAATGATGCCTCTGGGAATATTCCATGCATCATGGAATATATTTTTATTGACCTCTACGGTTCCAAGTTGGTACCTCATCCACTTATCATGCCTAGTTGGGACCTCACATTTTTCTTCAAGTGACTCCATGATGTCAAATATGGCTAAGTCCTTTAAACCCTTGTTTCACCTCCCGAGCATGCCCTAATTTCACTTAAATCCTTCTTAAACCTGTTTTCCTGCACGCTTTTCCCCAAGTTCCCTTTTATTTATTGATCATACATGTGCATGCCTCTTATTACTTAGCCAATACTTTAGGGTCCAACATCACCTACATACATGGGTTTTTTGCAACATTTCACACCCATATTACTCTATTTATTTAAGTACAAGGATATGAAAGTTTTTATTCCTCCTTCACTCAATTTAAGTTTCAGAAATTTTGGGGGCATAAGTCTCCTTCTTAGTTTAGTGTTAACACAATTTCAACATATTTTAGTGTTTTTTATTACTTAATCATATGTTTGGTATATGGGGAGAGTTTAGCGAACCTATTCTCTTTTGTATTGTATGTTCTTATTTGCAAAATCAGATCTAGATTTGTCTGTAGTGGTGTGATGTGTGGGGTTATGGAAGGTAGTGAAGTAGAAAATGTCTTCTTGGTTAGGATTTCCTCTCCTATTACACTTAAAAGGTAAGATATCAGATTTTTTGAATAAATTTGATATATGGTCTTCTTCCTTTTGAGGGGGTCCATTTGTACCTCTTTCTTCTTTTTTCTTTTTCACATTTCTATGTTGAGAAACATACACCTAACACATTAGGTTCTCCTCAATATTGATTGGGGATCAATCAACCCAAATCCTTTAGTGAATCTAAACAATACAAATCTCCAAGCACTAGTGAACCATGAACAAACAAGTGCATTATTTCCTTTTTTATGTATTTTCACTTTAGATATATGCAAATGCAAATATTTTTTTATTAAAAGTTATATTTGGGTTATGGTCAATTATATATTATTGAAATTGACTACACTTTGTGTTACATGTTGCATCATGTAGCATGATAACACCAAGCACAATACAACTACAAAACAAACATTCAAGAAAAGGAAAATTTTGTTTACACACTCAGGTACAATTTATTTTAAACATGCAATTTTAAATTTATACTTAAAGAGGGGAAAATGCAGACACTCAAATTTGGTAATTTATACTTTTTCAACCTTGACTTGACTACACACCTTTGCTATGAAAAACACAACCTCTCTTTTCCCACTTAACACTTCCTAAGGTCTATTTTTTAACTTGTTCATCCTTGCACATTGACATGTCAAGACATCCTGAGAATCCAATGCATAAAATCTCTTATATGATTTAATAAAATTTAAATCTATATGAAGACACTATTGATAAGATAAATATAACAGTATTAGAGAAATATCTAGCTAAATAAGTAAAATAAATAGTGAAATATAGGAGATAAAGATGACTCATCTTAAAACAGTAGGTCTGGAATAATGGACATGTTATAAAGGCATATTATGGACTCTGCAAGCTTTGTCTCTGATTCTGGAATATGAAAATCTCAGGGATAGGAGCACATAGAATGGGATAGGGCTACCTAGGTGCTAACATCTATTATGGGTGTTAGTGTTTATGGGAAATTTGTGATTTTGGTTCTTCTTATGTCGCTTCTTATCACCTTTAGTTTTTTGTAGGTCATGTTAGGTTTGTTGCGCTTCTACTATGCTACACCTATACATGCAAAATAAATAATAACTACCTACACAATAACCAAGCGCACATTAGATAAATAAATAATTTATATAATTGACTTAGAATGACCTCAACGTTCACCCCAATGTGATTTTCATTTAGTGTTGCACTACATTTCACACTCAATGTAGTTCTAGTGAGTGTGTTTGTGATTGGAATAGTATCCCTTGAGATTGAGTCCCTAGTTCCAGTTTCACAAAGAATAGTGGGCTATTACTTTTTCCCAATGCAAAACATGTGGAATATAATTTATAATAAACCCCCTTATGCAGTGAATTATGCAGTCCCAAAATGTAGTCATGTTGAAGCAAAATCACAGCACCCCTAGATATAGATCAGGATTCTAGGTTGATCACTCAGGAATTCAGTGTGATTGCACAACATTGAATCCTTTCTCTAGGTGTGGGACCTGTAAAATGAGAAAGGAATCTCCAGAGAAGGCTGGTTCCTATTCCTCTGTTCAGATGCACATGAAATATGCAGAGCGTTTTCTCAAAACCTAATCTAATCTACCAAGGAGACAAGGTAAGAAGATGCATAAAATAAATCTAAGATAATAGAGGTGATGCATCAAGGAATGAAGAACACCTATTTTTCCAGTGAACACAGACCATTCAAATGTGATATAAGATCATGCACAGATAACAAAACTTGTAGTGAAAGACCAGGAGGATGCAAAATGAACACAGAGAGGGTTGAGAATCATCCACAGACATGTATTACTTGCTCCAAAGATTGATACAATACACTGCAGAATGCCAAGAGGCAGAGTCGTATTACAGTTTCAAATGAGAGGTTCGAACTCCACAAATTCGCCTGATAGGAGAAGAAGGGAGGAGCAAAACAGAAAATGTTCGACCTTTGAAAAGAAGCTCCTCTTTACAATATATAGAAAGAATGAGAGAGGAAAGATAGAGGGGGAAGCCAAATCTACTCCAACCACCTCTAGGTTGCATTTTGTTCATCTCATTATGACAGAAGTGGCGATCCTGGCAAAACGGTGGGCTGTCCAACAGAAGCGGCGAATTGTCTACTGCATTAAAGTTGTTTGTTGAAGCATTACTTCTGCTTGTTATTTTTTGCCAAATGCATTTCTTGATTTTCTCTCTCCAAACTGAACCAAAATTCAAGATTGACCCCGGAATCGTGTAGAGAATTTTACCAGCTTTCCATTGATATAAAGAACGTGCCAATCCGAGCTCTGGATCGAAAGTTATGGCGATCTGAAGATTTAGGGCACAAAATAGGTGAAAACGGATTTTTAAATTTCTTCCCGCACTCTGCCACCTGGATGACACATGGCAGGTTCTGATTCGCTAAGAAACTCTCTCTCCTCCACCTCTCGGTGGGCTCTCTTTTGAAATTTCCTTGTGGGCCCTAGCTGGGACACGTGGCACTATCCCATTGGTTCGGGCTGATCCTTCAAAACTCACCCTTCGAATTTTTGACCATTTCCTTTGTGACACGTGTCATGATTTGGTTGGTTCTCGGCCATTTCGGCTCCTTCATGTCCACCGCGTCCATTTTTCCTGGATGTCCCAATGCTGTTTGGGACAAAATATTTCGGTTCACCTGATTCGGTCAGTTCCTGTCCATTTGTCCCACTTGTCCCTGTGCTTTGCGGGACAAATTCTTCCGGTTCGCCCGATTCGGCCGATTCACGTCCTCACAACCCAGATGTCCCATTTGTCTCCAGATTTGTTCTCATTTCAGCCGAACCGGCCGGTTCGCGTACTTCGCGTACTTGTGTCCCGTTTGTCTCGGATGAAGACTTGGGAAAATTTTTCCTTCTTTCGGCCGATTCGGGCGTTTCGCGTCCCGCGCGTACCTGTGGCCCAGATGTCCCTTTGCTTCATGGGCTTCCTGGAGGCTTTTCGGCCGATCCGCGCCTAGATGTTCCAAATTTCCCGACTGCTCCTAGGACTAGGACTTAGCCATTTTTTCGTGATTTTTCCTGTTTCAATCTACTTTCCTGGAACTGTAAAACTCTGATGCATGTTATCAAAATTTACCCTGGGGGGTGAAATTTTGACAACAGTTTTGACGACTCAGCGGGGTCACCTGCCTGCTAGGTAGAAGATCAGTGGCCTTTTAGTGATCCATTGGGCATGGAGTTATAAGCAATAACCTGAAACGAGCCTGATACTACAACTTCTTCTCCAGCAACACTCTGAACTGTAGAAAACAACCTGAGAGCAGCAAAACCTATGCCAAAGAACTTAGGAAAACTGAAACCTAACTACAACAGGAAAATGTGCATACGCACTTGGAGGAATGAAAATCTAAACTAATATTTACAAGGGAAAACCTTTTCTTTTTTAGTAGCAATGTTTAAGATAGATTCCGTTAACCGGAATTGGAAGTTCCTCTCCATCCAATGCAGACAATTGGAAGGCATTACTATTTTTGCATCCCGTGACCATGTAGGTACCACTCCAGATGGCATCAAATTTGGAATGCCTTCTTGGTTTTACCCGATCTACATCCCATTTTAGAACTAGGTCCCCTTCTTGGAAGGTCCTTGCTCTTGCTCTCTTATCAAACCATCTTTTTACTAAGGCCTGATCCTTTTCAATCATCTGAACTGCATGTTCTCTGATTTCTTCTAATTCCATCAATTCTGCATACCTGACCTCCATTGGTTCAAACTCAGATAACTCAAACTGCTTCATGAGCTCCAAGGCTGGCAATTCTAATGATATAGGCAATACTGCCTCCTTCCCATAGACCAACAAATAGGGAGAATTACCTGTAGACCTCTTTGGTGTTATCCTGTCAGCCCATAATGCTAATTTTAGTCTTGTATGCCATGTTCTTTGATTTTCATCCAGAGTCCTTCTGATGATTTTTAGCAAATTCTTGTTTGTGGACTCTGCCTGTCCATTACCCTGCGGGTAATAATTTGAAGAGGTGCTCAAATAGATTCCATTCTTGACATCCCATTCTGTAATTTTTGAACCTATGAATGCTAATGCATTATCTGATATGATGGTGGCCGGCACACCGAACCTGGTTGCTATTCCTTCATAAAAGTCTAGTATGTTAGACTCACTTGCCTCTTTGAGCGCTACTGCTTCGGTCCACTTGGTGAAATAGTCTGTCACTGTAAGAATCCACTTGTGGCCTTGACTCGAATTGGGATTGATGAATCCAATGAAGTCCAATCCCCATTGCATGAATGGATGATCTACTGAAATTGGACAAAGGGGCAGTGCTGCTAACCTTCCTTTCCCTGTAAAGAATGCACATTTCTTGCATTTCTTAACCCATGAGTAGCAATCATTGAATATAGTAGGCCAATAGTAACCAGTTTTCATAATTTTGAGAGCTGTTACTCGTGGGGTGAAATGGCCTCCTACCTCCCCGTCATGGAACTCGTGTAAGATCCTCTCAACCTGACCTGTCCCAATGCATCTTAATAGAACACCGTTGATGTCTTTTTTAAACAAAACACCATCAACAAGCACATATGGAACTGCTTGTAATCTGAAGTACCTTCTTTTTGCTTTGCTCATTTCTAGAGGGCACATGCCCGTCTGTAGGAAATGTATCATATTCTGAGTCCAACAGGGAGTGGACACATCATCATTTTCCTATTTTTGATCATCTTGTAATAGCAGTACAACGTCTTCTTCATCTTCTGGGTTGTCTGGTTGTTTGGAAGTGAGCTGCTCACACAAACCTTTGCCTCTTACCAGCTTGGTGATCTTGATCTCAATGTCATACTCCATGACACGGGTGATCCATCCTGCCCTTTTCTCATTCAAATCCTTGTTGAGGAGGAATTCCTTAACCCCAGCATGTGAGACTAGCAACTGGACCTTGTTGTTTGAGACTAAATGCTTGAATTTCTTCAAGCTTCTGATTACTGCAAGCACATGCTTTTCAATAAAAGAGTACCTCACTTCACAGTCATCTAGGCTCTGGCTGAAGAAGGCAATTGGCTGTTCATCATTATCTTTGTTCTGCTATACCAGAATGGTAGAAATAGTGTCATCACCTCCAAATGCATAGAGGATGAAATCCTTGGAAAAGTCTGGGTTGATGAGAGTGGGTGCTTGGGAGATGGCTTCTTTGATTGCTTCAAAAATATCCTTGCCTTCTGCCGTCCACTTGAAAGCCATGCTTTTCCTTAACATTTTGGTGATGGGCTTGACAAGGGCTGCAAAATCTGGGACAAACCTCCAAACAAAGTTTATCCTTCCCAGGAAACTCTGAAGGGCTTTCTTGTGGCTTGGCAATGGTAGTGCTCTTATGGCTTCAACCCTCTCTGGATCAATTGCTAATCCTTCCTTGGAGAAAATATGGCCAAGGAGCTTCCCTTCATGTGTAAGAAAGATGCACTTCTTAGGATTCAAAGACACTCCAAACTTTCTACACCTCTGAAACACTTGCCTGAGGTGAAAGAAATGGTCTGCTGCATTCTTTGAGAAGACAGTAATATCATCTAGGTATATCAGCACTATCTTGTTGATCAAGCCTTTGAATGCCATATCCATAGCTCGCTAGAATGTTGCTCCGGCGTTCGACAGTCCAAATGGCATCTTCTTGTAAGCATATGTGCCCCATTTGGTTGTGGAGGCTATCTTGAACTGGTCTTCCTCCTTCACCATAATCTGATTGAAGCCTGAGTAACCATCAAGTAGTGAAAACCTTTCTGAACCAGCTACGACCTGCAATATTTGCTCCATGGAAGGGAGTGGATAATGGTCCTTGAGAGAGGTTCTATTCAAATCTCTGAAGTCAACACACAGCCTGATCTCTCCACTCTTCTTCCTGACTGGAACTAAGTTGGCAACCCAACTAGAATGCTTGATTGGGAATATGATTCTTGATTCAATCAGCTTGTCCAATTCTTTCCTCATGAGAGGCTCTATGTGTAGATTGACTGGTCTCTGTTTCTGCCTGACAGGCTTAGTATTTGGATTCAATTCGATGGTATGTTGAGCTAAGTTGGGATTGAAACCTTTCAAGTCTTCATAGCTCCAAGCAAACACGTCAGGGAACTCTTGACATAGCTGTATGAACTCACATCTTTCGTCGCTCAGTTGTCATCTTTCCAATTTGTAATGGCTTGTTCTCTTCTACCAAGATGGATACCGAATCTTCTCTCTTGACCTAAATGTTTGCTTTCTCCTTTCTAAACTGATCATTGGGGTTAAAAATGGACTCCAAAGTGATAAGTCCCTTGGGCAGCTTGTCAGTTCTCAGCTGTATCACTTGGTCACCATATTACTGTTCCAACTTTTCTTGATTCTTAGCTGAGAACTCAGCTTCTTCTTGCAAGAAATGGATGATTTGCTGGTCATTCTCAAATACTTGCCAACTGACATCGTTATCTGGCACCGAAGGCCTGACAATCACATGGATGTTTGGTTGTACCTTGTCTTGTTGAATGTTTTCTACAATGTTAAAGGCTGCCCCTACTGCTGCAAGCCTGTCAGCAGCTTGATTCTCTTTCCTAGGAATGGATTTAATGCCGAAACCCTCAAAATCTTCCATGAGGTCCCACACCCTGTTCTTGTAGCACCTGAGTAGATCATTTTTGGCCGCATGCTGTCCCTTGACCTGATTTACAATCAGTTCACTGTCCCCAAAAACTTGCAAGTTCTTTATTTTTTTCTTGATTGCCCAATGCATCCCTTGCACCAAGGCTTCATATTCAGCAGTGTTATTGGAGCATGCAAATTGAAATCTAAAAGCTGAATAGTACTTTACTCCTTGAGGTGAAACAAGCACGACTCCACCTCATGCACTTTGTCTACTCCTTGATCCATCAAAAAACAGCTGCCATACCTTATTGTCATCCTTGTGGTTTGGCTTAGTGATGCTAGGAATAGGTTGACTTTCTTCGTGTATACAATAGACTCCTAGCTCAGATTCTTCTATTCCTTGATAAGGATCAAAAGCATGCACTTTACTTGCCCATTCATCAAGAGTTAGATCCGGGATGTTTCCAACTTTAGTGTCAATTTCATCAGTGCTTGGGTGATCTTCTTGATCAAATGCTGAGCAATCGGCATTAATCTGACTTGGAGTATAGGGCTCAATGTGGAAGTTTGCAATAGGTTCTGACCTAATTGTAGCCTTAGTTCCATACCTCATTCTGAACAGCATGTGTGACCAATTAGTGGACAAATATCCGCCAATCTTGGCAGTGAAGTCCCTTGACAAACATAGGGCAAAGAGTGGTGGAAGGTCTATGACTGACACATTTTGTAAGACAACAACATTTAGACATGCATGCAAGGTAAGACTCAAATTTCTAATTACTCCAACTATTGCTATTGCTGTCCCATCCAGCTGCACTACTCCCTTAGATGTTATTTCATACTGAAGCCCTAGCTGATCAGCTATTTGTTTGGGCATGACAGAGTTGCTTGCTCCAGAATCAATCATGCAATTATGCACTAGCTGATTTCCAATGATTAATGAAACATAGAAAGGAGGGGGTTTCAACATCTTACCTTGTTGTCCTCCATGATTTCCCTCAGATTGGGCAGCATTTGTAAGCACTTTGTCTTATATCTGCTGATTCGAAGTTGGCCAGTCCTTCATGGCAGCTTGCAGCAGATCTCTTTGGCCTGGGATAGATAGGGATTCCCACATAGATATATTGGCGTTTTTTTTCTTCATCTGATCAATGATACTAAATGGTGATGAAGGATCTCTCTGCTGCCCCTTGGTTTGCACATTTACTCCTTGTATGTGGGCAGCAATAGCTAGCATTTGAGTTGGCCTAGGGGCTGTTCTTGGCTGTCCTTGTGCATTTGAAGCGGGACTTTGCTTGCCAATCATTTGTGGAGCCATGGAAGGTTATGGATTGGCTAGGGCTAATGGGTGTTCTTCACCCAAATTTCTCCTTTTTGACCTTGTGTTTGCTGCAACACCTTGAGAAACTTCCTGGTTCATGCCACAAAAATCCTCTGCTTGCCAATTTACCAATGTGGTGTCATTTGGGGCTGATTGTTGTTTGAATGTTTCTTGTTGTTGGCTGTTTTCTTGACTGTTCTCACCCTCCACACCAGTAGTTGTTACCATTAAAGCTTGATTCAAAGCACCATTGAAGCACATGGATTGATTATGAGGCTCATTACATGGAAAACACCAATCATACTCCTGGGCAATGTTGTTTTGTGCTGGTACTAATGCCCTAGAGGCAGATATGGTATTTGGATTATAGGGCTGGAATGGTCTATTGATAGGAGGCCTTGTTTGATTCATATTTGCAGCTGGCTTAGGTGGCCTTTGAGGCTGATATGGCTGCCTATTAGGTTGAGCTTCAGGCTGATATGAAGGTTTAAAACCTTGAGCTTGCTGTCTTTTGAGAGTGACCAGCTCATTGCCTAGATTTTGCAATTGCTTCATGACCTCTTGAAGCTCATTTGGGGCACTTGGAGATGAAGTGGAAGCTTCATTTGAAATCTGATTTATAGGAGTGGGAATAGGAGCTAAGACAGGTGCTTGACTAGCACTTGGGCTCTCTAAACTTGGATATAATGGCATTGGAGGCCTAGGAGCCAATTTACTACCTTGGATAAGATAGTTTTCGGCTCTAATGGCAATGATATAAGCAACAGGTAAGGTTGTGCCTCCCATAGATTGAATTAACATAGAAATATCAGAATTCAAAGCTTTAAGATAGTATAGAAAAGCACCTTCTACTGTTGGCCTGACTGCCACTGGAATCCTATCCCAAGACCTTTGAAATCTGAAGTTGAAATCAGTCAGCTGCTCATTGGGGGCTCTCTTGATAGTTGTCAATTGTTCTAGTAGAGACAAATTGTCTCCCTTTTCTCCAAACTGCTCATGAAGTGCAATACACAGTTGATTCCAATTTGTGATAGAACCAGCTGTAAGGCTCCTGAACCATTGCAATACCTTCCCTTTGAATGATGATGCTAGCAATTTGATAGCCACATCCATTTCATTTATCTCATGGATTGCATAGACGTTAGTAATGTATTTTACATGATCACCAGGAGTGGTATGATTTTCTCCAGTGAAAAATGGAATGTTCTTCAATGCTGCAATTGGAACTGGATTCTGTGCATTGAGGGTGAGTGGGATGCTGCCAATGAAATTGACAAAGGGATTTAGTGGTTGCGCCATTCTGATTGGTCGAAGGAATCTTGAATACTGAATGAAAGGCCGAGCAGGTGCAGGAGTTGAGAGAGTTCTGTTTGGTGGAGATGGAGACCTTTGAATCCTTCTTCCTCTTTACCTTCTTCTTGGAGATAATTGCAGGTATTCAAACAACACTTCTTCTTCTCCAACTCTTGACCTTGTGATTCTTCTCATAAGATTTTAGGCTTGTACTACTGAAACTAGTTGATCTTATTCTTGGAGTCACCAGATATGCAAATAATAGCTCTTTTCAAGCAATAAAATTGCAGCAGACGCATATCAACTTTGCTGCAATAAAAATGAGACCTCTAGGTCCCACCGGGCATGCCAAAACTGTTGAAACAAAATCACATCACCCCTGGATACAGATCAGGCTTCTAGGTTGATCACTCAGGCATCCAGTGTGATTACACAACATTGAATCCTTTCTCCAGGTGTGGGACCTGTAAAATGAGAAAGGAATCTCCAGAGAAGGCTGGTTCCTATTCCTCTGTTCAGATGCACACGAAATATGCAGAGGGTTTTCTCAAAACCTAATCTAATCTACCAAGGAGACAAGGTAAGAAGATGCATAAAATAAATCTAAGCTAATAGAGGTGATGCACCGAGGAATGAAGAACACCTATTTTTCCAGTGAACACAGACCGTTCAAATGTGATATAAGATCATGCACAGATAACAAAACTTGTAGTGAAAGACCAGGAGGATGCAAAATGAACATAGAGAGGGTTGAGAATCATCCACAAACATGTATTACTTGCTCCAAAGAATCATCCTTCAAAACTCACCCTTTGACTTTTTGACCATTTCCTTTGTGACATGTGTCATGATTTGGTTGGTTCTCGGCCCTTTTGGCTCCTTCACGTCCACCACGTCCATTTGTCCTGGATGTCCCAGTGCTGCTTGGGACAAAATCTTCTGGTTCACCCGATTTGGCCGGTTCGCGTCCATTTGTCCCACTTGTCCCTGTGCTTTGCGGGACATATTCTTCCAATTCACCCGATTCGGCCGATTCGCGTCCTCGCGACCCAGATGTCCCATTTGTCTCCGGACTGTTTGTTCTCATTTCGGCCGAATCGTCCGGTTCGTGTAATTCACGTACTTGTGTCCCGTTTGTCCCGGATTAAGACTTGGGCAAAATTTTCCTTCTTTCGACCAATTCGGGTGTTTCACGTCCCACGCGTACCTGTGGCCCAGATGTCCCTTTGCTTCACGGGCTGCCTGGAGGCTTTTCGGCCAATCCGCGCCTAGATGTCCCAAATGTCCCGACTGCTCCTAGGACTAGGACTTAGCCATTTTTCGTGATTTTTCCTGTTTCAATCTACTTGCCTGGAACTGCAAAACTCTGATGCATGTTATCAAAATTTACCCTGGGGGGGTGAAATTTTGACAACAAGTCCTTGATGGAGTAGATATAAAATATTAGCTCCTTATAGATGTATATGCCTCTTAAATGATTTCCTCCCTAAGGTAGTAAATAATTCATGTATATATATATGATTCCTTCATTTAAGTTTTTCCATTACCAAGTAAAAGGCTGACCTAGGGTGATAAACAAAGATAAGAAAGAAGTGACATCCAAAAATTAAAAATAAAAGAGAAAGTAGAAAAAAGTGCCCAAAGGGAACAACAACACCTAGGTGCTCTTGTCCCTAATGGGTGGTTTTGTACAGGGTGACCAAAAGGTAAAAAAATAAAATTAGAGCTAATAACTTGATGTCGGATAGTATGCAAAACTTTAAGGTGTAATTCCAGAAATAAAAAGTAATAAAGATAAGAAAGATTAAATCAATGTCAATGTACAAAAAGTGTTGTTAATGACTAGTTATCTTGCATAGGATTCATCCATATAAATGAAGTATTTAAAGGATATATGTATATGGTAAGTGTGTGATTTAGTGACTTAATTTTACCCACTTTATGTTTGTGAATAAGGATTCGGTAACATAAAGTAGAAAAGAAAAGTGTACCTTAGGGAGTCAAAATAAGATTGTACCTAGTACTATGTCGAATGAGTGTTATAGTGTGTCTAATAGAATAGTGCAAAATGTGTACCATGGAATTATAAGGGAAGGGAAGGATAAGGATCCTAGGGTAACCTTTGTATGTGTGAATTGATAATGATGTCTGCGTGTAGTTCCTTAGAATATTGTAGTTATTAGAGCATGCTTGGGATTTTCTTCATAGTTGCTTGAATGATTTTTATTTGTTGGGATAGGATAGGACCTACAAAAGAAAAAAAGTGTATCCAATTCTCATGGTAAATGTAATTAGACTTTAACTTGGAAAATATGTAAAATTGGAAATATGTATTGGAAAAATTCAAACCAAGGGGTTAGAGTACACCTGAAACGTTTAAAGAGAAAATGGGATAGAAATTTGTTCCTACTTGTAGAATTATTAGTTATGATCTAGTTGGAGTAACATGAAGGATTTGTGAATCCTATCACCAAACTAGGGATTTGAGTTTCCTAGTGCTAATCTTCATATTTATCCATCTTATCATTGCTAAGGGAGCATGTATTGGGAGATATCATAGGCTTTACCCTCCCACTGTTAATATTTCCCTACAAATAAGTGCCATTGCATATGATAACAAACCTAATTCGTAACTTGCCTCGGGTGACACATTGTGCGAAGAAATTGTTTACTATATATGCCCTAGGTGCCACTACCTTATTTTTTTCCTAATTAAGTAGTTAGTTCTTTATTTAGTTTATGTTAGTAATTGATTGTAATCTAAAACTGATTTGTTAATTAATGAAACAGGAGAAGATTGTACTTGTGCAACTACTGAAAATTAATCTATTATTTTTTTTCTCCCAAGACAAAAGCGCCCATGTGGGACACTAACACCCATTATTAATGTTTGTATTAGGTGGTTCTGTCTAGGATGTGAATAATAGCCATGTCTATTGTTATCCCTATTCTAGTATTTTATACTTATTTGATCATTCTAACAGTAATTTTATAATTGTTTTTTGTAACTACTGGGAGGGTGAAAAGTGTTCACCCAATGTTTTACCCCACTTGTTTGGGGTGTGTGAGATGAAAATATTGAACGGATCCCAAATGAGGAAGGCTGAAAATGATATGCATATCTAATGTAGATATTATTGTAGGGGGATATGGATTTTTTAGGATTGAGATATTAGATTAATACAACAACCAATGTTTACACATACATTATAAACAACTGTATAAACATGAAATAAATAAATTAAAGTAAAGAACATTATAACACAGTGACAAATAATTTATTGTGGAAAACCCCTAAATGGGTAAAAACCACAGAAAAATAATCTACTATAGAGAAAACATTGACAACATCGATCCAGTAACTCCTTCCTCACTTCTACTCCATGTATTTACCTAGAATCCATTGATTCACTTGATTATATCGAATATGACCTATAGCCATATTTAAATAACTTGAAGGGTTATATATGAAGTGATGGGGAACACCTCCCCAATTTAATTTGATGATTAAATAAATTAACCAACCCCTAATATAAAGCTTATATTTAAATAATATGAATATAGTTTATTCTATACTATTTAAAGATAAACTATATATTCTGATACACTTAATATTATAGTTCTAACACTCCCCCTTAATATTAAGTTGGATTCATATGCCAACATTACATGTTTGTACAACAAGATTTATAAATCCATAAATCTTAAAGGTTTAGGATAACACATGGATTTTTGAAGGAATTATAAAACCTTCATCATGCTCAATTTACGTTTTAATACAAAAGGATTTGGAATCCATAAATGAGACATATGATTTAGGCTAAGCATGATTGGTGAGACTGAATCTCACCGTTTCTCATGGAAATATTCTTATACCACATATTTAGGATCCTTTTATAACACAAGGTTCTATTTTACAAACAAATGCACACTGGAGTGTATTTTTCCCATAACTCTTTCAGTTTACATGTAAACTCTATCAGTTTACTTTAGTTCATACAAGATCTTTTACAATGCTTTTTAAAAAGAGTAGAAGTATAGATTAGAAGGATTTAATCAACCGATTAGCTGCTAGGAGGTGGCATTTCCATGCAAACTCCCCTTCAATGGAAACTTTGAAAGGCCAAGCTTTGTATGGAACTTGCAGAAATTCGTAGCACATAATGGCTTCATAAAATAGCCTGCAACCTGATCCTCAATCAGGCAGTGTTGGAGATCTATATCACCACTAAACACCTTCTCACAAATAAAGTACATATGTATCTCAATATGCTTCATTATTTGATGTTGAACTGGATTATTTGTGAGAGAAATATGACTCTTACTATGAAACAAAAGAGGAGAACTTCCTTTAACTTCCACGTGTATCTCTTTCAATAACCTCTTTAACCACATGGCTTTGTTTATTGCTTCCATTGCACTTTTATATTCTTTCTCAGTAGAAAAAATGGAAATCACCAGCTGCTTTTACTGCTCCAAGTAATGACACCTGCACCAAATTTAAATATATATCTAGTTGTAGATTTATGATCTATCACATCACCAGCATGTTCAAAATCACAATATCCATGTAAATATGCATTCTTATATGAAATGTAATGTAAACCATAATTAATAGTTCCCTTTAAATAATTCAAAATTATTTTTGCTAACTTCCAGTGATCCTGATAAGGTTCCTGCATAAACCTTAAAGCAATCCCTACTACATAAGAAATGTTAGGTCTAGTAATAGTTAGATACAATAAACTACCTACAAGTTTCCTGTACAAAGTAGTATTAGATTTTTCACATGTAGTTTTAGGATAAAATTTACACCATACTTCTATAGGAATAGAAAATGGTTTACAATCAAGCATATTAAATATTTTAAGTAAATTAGTTGCATATTGTGATTGAGATACTAATATAGAATTTTTATCTTGAAATATAACTGTTACCGAAATAACTCTCCCAGTTATTTAGATAACTTGTATACACTTTCTTGCTCTGAGTTCTTCATTGCAAGGTTACGCGTGCTCAATTTCACTTAGCAAATTCCCTTGGTTTCATTTCCTCATGTGCCTCCCTTCTTCTCTATTATTTTTCCTCTTTATTCCATCTTCCCCTTATACTCCTTCCTTCTACCTCCTTCCCACACCTCATTCTTCCATGTGCATTATCTTTGCACCCTCCTTCACACCTTTCGGTGCCATGTCATCCTTTGACATGCTTTAGTGTGCCACACATGACTAGTCAAAGCATGCCAATAAGGAAACAAATCCTGACAACCAGCCAATGAATGACATGTGGTAGAAATGACAAATTAAATGAGTGGTTGACCAATTTATTTAGTCAATCCATGTGTGCCATGTGTCTTGCATGCCCAGATGACTCTAACATATTCTAACAGCCATATATTTTCCCCAGAGTTATGATCGGTGCATGCCTAGTCTCAATCAATAGCTGCTAACATGGGATACAATGCTAAAAATTTAAATTCAAATTCTTGTTGGATATGGTAGGTGAGAAATGGAAAATGTCTTCTGGGCATTAATGAGAAGATCTAATTTCTTAAACCACCTGATTTGATATGATCCACCATCCTTCCTTCTCCAACACACCAAACAAACTTGGGTAGATGTGTTTGAAAAATTTGTAGTTAGATTTATAGGCATTGAATGCTTCTTATTGGTGGTTATATTTCAAATCCAGTTTTCCCCTCCTCTTCTTCTTCTTCCATGGATTCATCTATAAATGTAAGAGCGAGGATCATTATTAACATTGGACATTTTGGATCCTAATGTATTTTTGCTAAGGACTTCATATTTTCTGTATTCTGAGTCACAGACCTCTAGATATAGCTCATGCATGTGGATATAATCCTCTTTCACCATTATAACAACTCTATGCATTTCTGGAAGTAATAGAAACATCATTTTGTGACTAATTTCTATCCTAATGAGTTTTTATTCCTTTTTTTGCCTTTTATTTTGCATTGTGTGCTCATTGTGCCATTCTACATCCCTTGTAACTCCTTATTTACTTGTGTTTAATGAAACTGATTGGGTAAATGTGTTTTAGTCATGCTACATGTGCCTAGCCTTCATTCACGCATTTCCTTTCATTTTAACTCAGAATAAATAGTGTTGATACCTCTTTTTTTGGTGTTATCACCTTTTAGTGTAGTTTCCTTTCATGTTATCTTTCTATCCCTGGTCCCTTAGCATTGTTATTTTAGTTTTCCCTTTCAGCACAAGAAATAGTAGTAGCAGTAGAATTAGATAGAGGAACTGTCTTTCTCCAGAGATTGGTCCCAAGTGTGCAAGGTCCCACAACTTAGGCATGATTCCATTATTGTCAAAAATGAATCAGTTCTTCTAGATCTGAGACACAAGGGAAAGTTTGATGACCAATAATTTTTGGCATGCCCAATGGGACCAGCAATGGAAGCTTTAATTTCATATTGTTAAGTTCTAGTGTGTGGACTTAGAATTTCATCCTTTGGAGGCTCATTTCAACACATCTGGCGACTCCCAATATCTGCAGATCTCCATTTTAGTATCCTTGAGCACCTTTCATGAGAAGAGTGCATACAAGAAGTACAACAACTGAAGATTCTTTCAAGTAACTCTAGCTATCCTCGAGAAGAGTTCATTCCATAAATCCCACATGTGCATCTCCATTTCCATCATTCCATGCCCATTTAACTCCTCATAGCAAACAACCAATGCACCCTACTATGAAGGAACTTTTCTAACTTCACCAGAGGAAGTCCCCTTGTTCTGGCCATGTAAAATGATATGCCAAATGGTGTGCTCAAAATTACTCCATACTTTACTGGTGAGAATAAAATCACCCCTCACAAGAATATACAAGATATAGAAAATGTATGTTCATTCTATTTGATCACACATAACGATGTAGTAGTCAGGTTACTTTTGGCCTCTTTCAAAGGAAAAGTTCTTCAATGGTACCAAGGATTGAGACTTAGATCTATTACCACCTGAGATGAGCTTGGAATAAATCTTTACAATTACTTTGAAGATAAGTCAAATCACCTCTCTTTGGTGGAGAAACTAACAACAACAAGGAGGGCACCCAATGAGTAGATGACTGATTTCAACATCATATTTCAGAAGACTTGGGACAAAATCCCTCTTTTGGTAAGATCTACAACCCAACATGTTTTTTTGTATTATCTAAAGGCATTTAACAATGATATCTCAGTCATGATTCGATCCATGAGAGGTAGGAATTTACCAACCACTTATAATATTGCAATAATGGTGGAAAATAGTCTTATTCAGGTGGGAAAGATAGCTCCTAGACCACCTATGCCCTTGTTCCTAGAAATTTCAGAAGTGCCCTAGCCTTCTGTGGCCCCTACTCCTATTCCTGAGAAAAGAATGCAACATGTTCCATTAACATCCTACTCTTTGGTGCATCAAAAAGAAGATGAGGAATTGAAGAACTTGATTATAAATTTGTCGAACAAGGTCATATCATTAGAGAAACAATAGGTGATAGCATATAGATGTGATTCTAATCATGCACATAGCCAAAACAGTCAACCTTAGTGGAATCAATATGGAAACTAAAAATACACAACCAACCAATAGAATGATAGATGGCATGCTAATGCACATATTCCCTTGCAAGTTGTTCCTCCCATGCCCTCTCTTCTAGCACCAAATGCAACAAGTCAGATGCTTGTTCTAGTTTAGAAAAATTTGGCACAAGAGTCAGAGTGGTGCTTCCCTTACAACATGCCTCATAGTCAATATAATTATGCCAATGATGTGCATGCACAAGCCTACAAGATTCAAAATTCTTCCAGCTGTGAAGCTTCAACAAGTGCACCTAAAATAGAGAACTAAGAAATGCCAAAGGTTCTTACTTATTCCAATTTGGTGTTATTTGGCACTAAATAATTTTTTGTAATCAACCAAGCTATAGAGGATACAAGCAGACTGTGTACTCAATTTGTAGAAAACACAAGATACAAGAAGAGAATGCTCAAGTCTGGCATGTAGGTCACAATTCTAGCAACACAAGTAGACCCTCATAAGCAAAAATATGCAACCAGCACATCTAGGGGAAAAAGTGCTCAAGCCCCTACAAAAGAGGCTCCAAACAGAGCTCCTCCTAAAGTAGCATGCACCCCTCCTTTGGTAGGTTAAGCCTAAACTTTGGCTAAAGCCCCTGCTTCTGTGCCTAAATAGTCAAGAAAGGATGTTGTTGTTCCACAAATATGCAAGTCAGTGGGTCTTCCATTTATTATTTTGGACCAGATGAAGAAGATAAATATAAATTTCACAATGTGGGATTATCTAACCATTCCATCTCAATGGGATCTGCTGCATGAGGCCCTGTCCAAACTTCTTTGCGTTGATCCAACTATTCACAAACTACACACTTTTATCAATAATTTTCAGACATAGGAGAAATAGGTAAGTAATATTGTTAAAACCCCACCCTTGTACATGTTATTGATCATAGGTAAACACCTATTTCCTAATTACATGATAGACTCAGGTATTATCACTTCTGTTATGCCCAAGAAGATAGCTAATGTCTTAGGTCTCAAGAATAGCTTCCTGACAAAAGGATTCCTGCTACTTGATGGCTCAACTCTTACTACCTTAGGAGTAATCAAGAATCTTAATTTAACCCTTCATGCATATCCAAGCTTCACCATAACTTGAGATGTATCTATCATTGACTTACCTCCTTTATTTTCCCTATGTCTATTAAGACAATTTAGTGCAAAACTAGGTGATTACTTGTCTTCTAATTGGTCTCATATGTTACTCAAGAAAAATTATGGTACTCGGTTTACCATACAAGCTGAGCCTATATTTTCTCATAATGTAGATTCATATGTCCCATCTCCTCTCCAAGCCAATTTTTTAATCCAAGAAGAAAAGCATCCTCTTTCACCTTTTATTCCTGATCTAGTACTTGATGAGTGGGCAGAGAGACATCATAAATTTGACCCATATGTTGAATAACTGGAAGCTTATGAAATTGGGCTTGGTACTTACTACATTCTTGAAGAAGAATCTATGATGCCACATGTGCTCAAGGAAGACCAAGTTGAACCTGGTCTATGGAAAGTATACTTTGATGGATCAAGAATTAGAAACAATGCGGGAGCAGGAGTTGTTCTCATTTATCCTAAGGATGAGAAATTACTCTTCACTTACAATTTTTAGTTCACATGTTCTAAAAATGTGGTAGAGTATGAGGCATTGGTACACGGTCTACTTATTTCTTAAAAGAAAAAGATTAAGGCACTGTAAATATTTAGGGATACAAAATTGGATATCCACCAGGTTACCAACAAGTGCTAGGAAAATAATAAGCTTTTTAAATCTTATAAGCATTGATTTTGGGACCTCCTTGAGAGATTTGATTCTCTGAACCTACAGGTGGTACCATGAAAAATGAATAAGGAATTTTACCAAATGGTCATGCTTGGTTCATAGTTCTCTCCTACTGAAGACTTTGTCAAAGGAAACAATCAACACATTAAGATGGTGATCAAACCATCCATTCTAGACAATAATACCATCTAGAAAGTATTTTACAATGACTCATAAATTATGTAATTCATCTAAAATGAAGTTTATTTCTCATCAATTATGAAATTTAACATGTGTGCCAGCTATGGGGACCAAGTGATTCAATTAAATTCAAATAAGATGCCTAAAGGGTTGGTAACCGTAGAGAATTTTTTTATCCCTGATGATGATTTCAAGGCTGAAGAAAAGTATATGCACTCTGTGTAAGAATATTGCTCCCCAGTCACTATTGCAAGTAGAAAAGAGTTGTTGCTCAGTAAGACATGCACACACAATGAAAATTTGGCCTTCATCTCTCTATGTCAAAAATACAGTGTATTTTCTCATGGAAGTATGAAGATCTCAAAGGTTTTGATCCAAGTCTTTCTCAACACTCCATTGATCTTGATCCTAGTATCAAGCCCGTCAGATAGAAGAAGTGGATAGTCAATCCAAAGATAGATCCCCTCATGGGAAAGGAATTATCCAAATGCATTGATGTGAAAATTATTTTCCCCATCAAGTACTCTACTTGGGTTGTGAATATAGCTCCAGTGCACAAGAAGAATGGTGAAATCAAACTCTTTATTGATTTCAGAGATTTGAACAAGGCATCTCTAAAGGATCATTATCCTTTGCCTTCAATGGAGTAGATTATGCAGAATGTGGCAAGTGCACAAAGATTATCAACATTATATGGGTATTTAGGTTTCATTCAAATACTGTTCAAAGAAGAAGATCAATTCAAAACAACATTTACAACCAAGTGTGGAACATATGTGTATAAAAATATGTCCTTTGGTCTATCGAATGTAGACACTAAATTTCAGCACACCATGGACATTTCCTTCAAGGGTTACATCATTGAGTTCATCTCAGTTTACCTTGATGGCATAACCATCTTCTCAAATAAGAATGAGGATCATATGGTACACCTGGAGAAAGTCTTTGAGAGATGCAAATTTTTTGGGTATCCCTTAACCCCAAAAAGTGGAATTTTGTAGTGGCACAGGGAAATATCTTAGTCCATGTGGTTTCAAAGGATGGAATCACAATTGATCCTGAGCACGTTTCATCCATCCTAGCTCTTTCCCTTCTGGCACACAAAAGGCCTTGCAATCCTTCCTCAGTAAGATCAATTTCATTAGGCACTTCATTCCTAACTTTTCAGGTCTAGTTTTCCCCATCACCCTGATGCTCAAGAAGGACATAACCTTCATATGGATAGCAAAAGGAATAGAGAGCTTCAACATAATCAAGCAAGAAATTACTTATGCACCAACACTCATCAACCCAAATTACTCAAAGGATTTCATCCTTTATGCTTATGGATCTAATGCAAGTGTTGTTTCTATCCTAACACAAGAAAATGGACATTGATTGGAACAACTAGTGGATTTATTCAACCAAACACTAAAGGATTATGAATTAAAGTAAATTCACATGAAGAATAAGGTCTTTTCCATCATGTGTGTGCTCAATAAATTCAAAAGTATGCTCTCCAAAATTCATATCAAGGTGTTAGTCTCCCACTCTTCTGTCAGATACTTCATCATGGGAGTATAAATAAGTGAAAAAAGAGCACGGTAGGTGACCAAAATCATGGAATATGATGTTAATATCAAATCCAAAAAATTGGTAAGAGGTAGTGTGCTCTGCAAACATCTTGTTCAAGACACACACAATGAATATGAGACTCCATTATTTGTTGATGACGCTCTCCCATGCATATAAATTTAGCATAATAAAGATCATGGCACACGTGACTAGATGAAGGATGTGATCACATTATTTTCCAAGGGCACATACCCTCTTGGTTTGAACAAGGAAAAGAGAATACATATGAGGTTACAAGTGTGTGTTGAAAGCTACAGACTACTTAACCAAATGAACAAAAGTTGTCGCGCTCAAAGAATCAACCAAGTCAGTCATGCTTGACTTTCTCGAAGGTATAATCATAAGGTTTGACATTCCTCAAACCATTATCTATGATAATGTAAAATCTTTCCTTGGGACCAGAATCACTAATTCAGCTCTAAATTTGGGCATTTATCTGAAGACTTCTTCCAACTATTACTCGTAAGGAAATGGTCTAGTAGAATAAACAAACAAGAACCTGATTAGAATCATGAAATGCACAATGGAAATCATCCAAAGACACTGGCATACCAGGGTCTCGCATGCAATCTAGGTAGATAGAATCACAATTAAAAAATTCAATAGGAACTTCACCTTACAAGGCTTTCTATGGCAAGGAGGCTACCCTTCCTTTGATGCTAGAATTGAATTCATTGGTTCTTGCTCAAAAATTAGAATTTTAAGGTGTAGACCAAAGAAAAATCAGAATTGTAGAGATGGTTAATCTTGAATAGTTAAGGAACTCTTCCATGATCAGGTTAGAAAGGATTAACAAGAAACAAATAAATGGTTTGACAGAAAGGCGAGGCCTCAACCTTTCAAAGTCAGGAATTAGTATTAAAATGGAATGTTGACAGAGCTAAACCATGGCACCATTCAAAGTTTGATACACTTTAGAGTGGCTCATACATCATCAATTCATGCAAAGAGGATAAATATTTCAAGTTAACTCATCTTAATAGAGGCGCACTACAAATCTCAGTAAATGGGATCTATCTCAAACATTTCCATTAAGTGTGCTACATCATTTTGTATATATTAGAGTAGTTTCAATTCTTCTAAGTGTGATGTGCACACATTGTTTGTTTGTACATAGTTTTTTCTTCTCGTGTTCTTCTTGTGCATGTTTTTTTTTTAATTCTAGGATGTCGACATTTTTCAAAAGTTTACAAGTTTCGAAATAGAGTCAAGAAATGATCCTTCAAGTGACTTCAGTGGTTTTTCTTCAAAGTTATAGATCATAATTTCATGATTATATAACAGACTCCATGCCCAATGGATTCTTCAAGCTACTGATCTCCTTCATCTAGCAGTTAGATGGCCTAGAATGTTTCCAAAACTATTATCCAAATAAATCTCCTAGTCATTTAGATAACTAAGTATACATTTTCTAGATCTGAGCTCTTTATTGCAAGGTTGCACACGCCCAAGTTCACTTAGAAAATTCTCTTGGTTACATTTATTTGCATGAACCCCTTCTTTTCCTCATGTTCCTTACATACTTCCCCCTTCTTCCCTATTACTTTTCCTCTTTGTTCCATCTTCCCCTTATGTGCTTTCCTTCTACCTTCTTTCCATGCCTCATTCTTCCACGCACATTATTTCTATGCCCTCCTTTGTGCCTTTCCATGACACATCATCCTTGAACACACTTGAGTGTGCCACATGCAACCATTCAAAGCACTCCAACAGCATGCCAAATCTTAACAACCAGCTAATGAATGACACATGGTAGAAACCTCAAAAAAAATGAGTGGTTGACCAATTTCTTTAGTCAATCCACATGTGCCATGTGTCTTGTGTGCCCAGATGGCTCATAAATCTTCTGACAACCATATATTTTCTATAGATATTTGATCATTGTGCACCTAGTCATAATCACTAGCTGCTAACATGGGCTACCATGCTAAACATTCAAATTAAAATTCTTGGCGGATTTGGTAGGTGATAAATGAAAAACTTCTACTGGGCATTAATAAACAAATCTAATTGCTTTAACCACCTGATTTGATATGATCCAGCCTCCTTCCTTCTCCAAAACACCAAAAACACTTAGGGAAACATATTTGAAATTTTTTTAGGTGGATTTAGAGGCATTGAATGCTTCTTATTGGTGGTTGTATTTAAAATCTAGGTTTTCCCTCCTTCTCTTCTTCTTCCATGGATTCATCTATAAATGTAAGAGCAAGGCTCATTATTAACATTGGAAATTTTGGATCCTGGTGTATTTTTACTAAGGACTTCATATTTTCTGAATTCTGAGTGGCAAACCTCTAGATCTGGCTCATGCATGTGGATATCATCCTCTTTCAACATTGTAATAGCTCTATGTATTTCAGTAAGTAATATAAACATCATTTTTTGAATACTTTCTTTCCTATTGAGTTTTTATTCCTTCTTCTCACCTGTTATTTTGCATTATGTGCTCATTGTTCCATTCCACATCCCTTGTAGATCCTTATTTAGTTGTGTTCCATGAAATTGATCTGGTAAATGGGTTTTAGTCATGCTACACGTGCCTTGCCTTCATTCTTGCATTTCCATTCATTTTCACTCAAATCAGATAGTGTTCATCCCTCTTTTTTTTGGTGTTATCACCTTTTATTGTAGTTTCCTTTCATTTTATCTTTTTATCCCTAGTCCCTTGGCATTGTTAGTTCATTTTTCCCTTTCATCACTAAGAATAGCAGTAGCAGTAGAATTATATAGAGGAACTGACCTTCGGAGACCCATCCCAAGTGCGTGAGGTCCCACAACTTAGGGATGGTTCCATTGTTTTCACAAATGACTCATTTATTCTAGATCCGAGACACAGGTGTAAGTTTTATGACCAATAATAACCATGCATAAAAAATGATGCAATAATCCTAAATCTTTCATCTTAAAATATTGCTTTAACTTTACTTTAATTTTCATAATCATAGTGTTATAATTACTAGTGATAAGTAAATCATCAACATACAATACAATGAGAATAATAACATTTTATTCAATTTTAACAAATAAATCGGTGTCAGATGAGCAGTTAGAAAAACCAACTTCCTTGAAAAAAATGTTAATTTTAGAATACCAAGATCTAGGAGCTTGTTTCAAACCATCCAAATATTTTTTCAGTTTACAAACATACATTTCTTTTCCTGGTTCTTAAAATCCTTTAGGATGGGTCATATAAATGTTTTCTTGTAAATCACCATTCAAAAAATCATTTTTTACGTCCATTTGATGGATTTCCCAACCATACTGAGCAACTAAGGAAATCAAAATCCTTACATTGATCATTTTTGAAACTGGTGCAAATGTTTCTACATAGTCGATACTAGGTTTTTGAGTAAACCTCTAGTTATAAGTCTAGATTTAAACTTATCTATACTACCATCTGCTTTATATTTGATCTTTTATAGGCATCTAGATCTGACTATACTTCATTTTTTAGGAGGAGGAACCAATTCCCATGTTTGATTTTAATCAAAGGAGTGTACTCAGATTTCATATCATTTATCCATCTTTCGTCAGAAGAGGATTCTTCGAAATATTAGGTTTCATGTTAATACAAGGTCATCAAAGCATGATATGTATGGTGACTCCTCATCATTTTTGCAAGGTTTCTTGAATTAGAGTCTTGAATAATAGACTTAACCCATCTAGGTCTTTTAGTTACATAAGTATTAGGAACAATCTCATTTCCAACTATAGGTTCTACACTATTTTATTCATTACATACATCATTTTCACAAATTTCAAATTCAAATTCATTTTCATTTTTATTAGAAACATTATAAGTAACATAATATGAAAAAGTAGAACAAAAAGGTTTTCCCAAAATTTTAACATTCCTATTGTCTATAAATTCTCTTTTAGATGGATCAAAGATCGTAAGACCTTTAGTTTTTATACCGTATCCTACAAAGATACATAGAAAGTAGTTCTGATAAAGCTTCTTCCATTTTGTTTTTAGGATAAAGAGAGAAGTTGGGCTACCAAATATTTTCACATGAGATATACTACGATTTTGGTTTGACCACTTTTCCAAAGGAGTTGAATTTACCAAGGCTTTAGTGGGAACTCTATTCAAGATATGAACAACAATGTTCATAGCCTCTACCCAAAGTAATTCATGAACTTGAGTAGAATGCATTATGGTCGTAGCCATTTCCAAAATAGTGTGTTTTTTTTCTTTCCGTGATCCCATACTGCTAAGGGGAATATGGAGTAGTTAATTCCCTTTGAATGCCACATTCAATACAAAATGATTCAAAATATTGACTCACATATTCTCCCCCATTATCAGTTCTAAGCCTCTTAATTTTATAATTAGAAGATTTTTTGCCTAAAGCTTTAAATTCTTTAAATTTTGACAAGAAATCTACTTTATTTTTAATGAAATACGACCAAATCATGTGATAGAAATCAAAAATGAAAGTGATAGCATTTAAAGAACCATTAATAGAAGGAATTTCTATAGGTCCTCTAACATCACTATGGAAAAGCTCTAAAGGTTGAGAAGAGTTATCATCATGATGACTGTGAAAAGGATTAGCAAATTTCTTACCATGTAAGCACCCTTCACAAGTTTCATGATTTTGGGAAATAGGTGGCAGAACTGTTACTAGGTTTAGTCAAGACACGTCATACATGCTCCTGAATTTTACATGACCAATCCTCTCATGCCAAAATTGTAAGTCACTTCTTTGAGTTGTCAAACAAGAAGTAAAAGGAAAATGAGAAAATACATACAAACCATATCTTTGAATTCCTTCAACTATAGTAACATCATGTTCATTTTTAATAAACCATTTATCCTTTAACAATGTAACACTATAGTTATTTTGATTAAAATGAGAAAAGGAAAGAAAATTCATTTTTACTTTAGGTACTAAAAACACATTGTTAATAAAACCATTTGCTACTTTTTCTTTTCCTTGACCTTGAACATCAAGAATGGAATGATCACCTAAGTAGATCTGATCATTACATTCACTAAGTTCAGATAGGATATTAGATCTAAAAGTCATATGCCTAGAAGCACCATTGTTTAATATCCATTCTTTTTTTTTTTAGTGACAAAATTGGATTACAAATTAATTACATTTTATTTTTGGTTATTTTTCTGATTCTTGTTTTGATTTTGATTTTGGTCTTGAATAGATTTGTTACCCTTTTGAAATTTAGGAATTGTTTTATTTTTAAATTTGCAACCCTCTTTCTTATGTCCAAATTACCACAATGATGACATTTTCCATCAAATATAACTCTTATATTTCCAGGTTTCTTATCCTTGCTAGGAGGTGTAAAGGTTTGCTTTGTGTTTTTGTTGAATCTAGAGGTTTTACCTTTCGATTTCTTAGTGAGAAGTTCCTGTGTGGCATTTTCCTTAGAATCAAAATTTTTCATTACTTGTTCTTCATGTATAAGAAGAGAACTAAGGGTTTGCAAATCTGAAATGTCTTGTTTTGTTTGATATTTAGAATTCAAAATGAAATTTCTTAATTTTTCATGAATATTTAATTAGATAATAAAATAGAAAAAATTATCATGAATACAATTACTGCCACATCCATCTAACTATGACTTAATATTTTTTTTTTTTCTAAATAATTAATCACTTTTTCATCTCCCTTCATGGGAGTTGTCATAATCTCTAAAACTAATCTAATATTTTTTGATAAACACGTACCTTCATGCATCAACTCCAATTATGTCCAAGCTTCGCTAGGACTCTCCAAATTTCTGATATGAAGTAGAAATTCATCATGTATGATTCACAAGATAATAGAAATCACTTCTTATAATTTATGTTGATACGTGGCGACATTTTCAATAATTACATGTCTTCCAGTAGAAGCTCTCTCTGTTCTATTTACAACTGCCCACAACTTGCAAGCCATAAATTCTACTTTCAATCAAATTTTCCAAATGTTGTAGTTATTTCCATTCAACATCTGAGATTTATCAATTGAAAATTTATTAGACCCCATTTTTTCATAAATTATAGATAAAGAATTGATTAACAAACATATATTAAAATAATAGTTTTTATAGAAATTCCCCCTATCATATTTTAATCCTCGTAATCGATCATGATCAATTTTATGCCACAAAAGTAGGTCGTGTTAAATAGTCTATACATGAAAAATTTAGAAGGATATCAAAAAATTAAATTGAAATGTGAGTGAATTTTTTTGAGTTTTGTAACAAAATTATGATGAACAAATTGTTGTCGTATAGGAATATATCATTTTAAAAAATGATAATTTTACTATTTTTTAAGAGAAAATTTATAATTTGTGTACATTTTGAAAAATAAATAAACAAATTATTTGCCATAATTTTCTATAAAAAATGTATATATCTATATAAAAAAATTAGGGCTCTTACCCTTTTGGTTAGATAATGAACTCGGTGAGCCATTTAACTATTAATTTGGTGAGCTATTTAAATGTCAACTCAGCGAGCTATTATATATTACATACCATATTAATAACAAACCATATTACCAAATTTCAATTATAACAACCATATATTATACTGAAATCAAAAATTAGATTGTGCAAGAGTTGTGACCGATCCATATTAAATAATGGCCGAGCCACTCACAATGCCCACGGGGAATAACAACAAGGGGGTTGGTGTGACCTAAGTCACACCACCGAAACAATGTGGGAAGGATTATTCAACCTTCCCTATTACCATGTCATCCCAATGTGGGACTAAACCCGTAGTGTAAAATGTGGTGGGGGGGCGGGGTTCTCAGTGGGGTCGTCAGAAGGAGGCAAGGGGCCTACAAGGGCGTGTGGTGTACAGTGGAGGTAACTGCGTAGGGTGGTACAAAAGGTGCCACATGGAACTCAACAAGGACGCATAATGGTATGAAGGGGATTTCCCCCATACTAGTATAAATTTTTATTAATATATGGTTTTTAATATAATTTGCGGTATAGGTTAGGTAGGTTTATAGGATTAGACTTAGGTTTTTTTAATAATTATATAAACCATAACAAAAAATATATAGATATTTATATATATAGTTATATATATATATATATATATTATTCTGTTTATAAAATATGACGAATTTATAAAACTATACAAATATTTTGTATAAAATTTTTATGGAAACCATTTCTGAATATAAATAAGGTTTCACATTTCAAAATATAAAAACAATATTACCAGGAGACAAGGTATTTTGTTCGACTAATGAAAACATTTAAAAGACCCATTTCCTTGAATCTTGTCTCTTATGCACTTGATTTTGACTTGGAATTTTTATACTTTGATTTCTTGAATTCCTGCGTACCATATAAAATATACAAAATATTGCAAAAATATTTAATAATCCTTACCTTAATTTTGAGAGCCTCGTAATTCTTGAATATGAGTTTTTACTCGTTGTAGAGAATCCAAGTAACTTCTACATGTGCAGCCAATGTCCAATGTAACCTCTAGAAGAGGAAAGGGAGAGGGGTTTAAATAATATTTCAAAACATTTAAGTACCTAACTTCCCAACGGTTACACCTTTAGATTTAATAGGTTTAATTAAATTTAATAATCTCGCTCTGGTACCATGTCAAGACTGAGATATTAAATTAATATAACAACCAATGTTTACACATACATTATAAACAACTTTATGAACATGAAATAAAGTAAATAACATTATAACACAGTGACATGGAATTTAACGTAGAAAACCCCTAAATGGGTAAAAACCACGAAAGAATAATCCACTATAGAGAAAAATCATACAACACCAGTCCAGTAATTCCTTCCTCACTTCTACTCCATGTATTTACCTGGAATCAATTGATTCACGTGATTGTATCGAATATTACCTATAGCCATATTTAAATAACCTGAAGGGTTATATCCATATTAAGTGATGAGACCCACCTCCCCAATTTAATTAGTTGATTAAATAAATTAACCAAACCCTAATATATTGAAGCACCCACTCCACAAGGAGGCTACAACCCCCTAAGATGACTAAGCACCAACTCAGCCACATGATGATGATGCTCTCTGAATTTTTTTGCTTCCATAAGTGATGGATGTCTCTAATTCATCTCATACACACACCTTCAAACCCTCACTTACTCAACTCGCTCTTTCTTCTTCTTCTTAGACTTGTATTGCCCTCAAATATTTCCACACATGTTTTTAATAAGTCTTAAACCTGTAACACACACTGAGAAACAAACACTTAAATATTATTTCCTTCTTTCAAACTCACTCAAGGTCAGTTTCCCTCCTTTAGTTATACCAAATCAACTCAAAAATATAAAAGCATATTCATTCAAACTCATAAAGTGAACCCATGAGGGTCGGCCATGCCCAAAACCACTCATCTTGCACAAAATAGGCTCAAAACCTAATCACTAGGATGAGTAAAATCCAATAACAACAAAACCATGATTATTAAAGATCTAAAATTCATCACACATGTGTAATATGGCATAAAAACACCATATTTGGTTATTAATTATCTTGTACCAATAAAATAATTCATAACAAAAGCCAAAAGATGCATATCCTTCACCAAACAGTTGTTTCCAGTACCATGTCTTCACCTTTGGGCATCAATACCACTCAAGATAAACTCGACTATGGCATGTAGCCACTCTATGGAATCCTCAGCACTTATACATTCAAACTACAACAACTTCTTATTCACCAAATCATGCATCCCATAAACCAGTTTTAAAAATTCTACTCGTTTGCACCTTTGAATCCACTTCAACGACCTCCAAAGGCCTTATATGACCTCTAAAGGCCTTATATAGAAACAAAATTCATCCCTATTCACTTTATAGGTGATAGAAATCATCAACACATCCATATCATGCCTCATCCAATTCAATCGTTCAGCCTAAGCAAAAATGTCATGAAAATCATCATACCTTCTTCTTCACAAATTGACCTAAAATTATTATCAAATAAAATCACCATGAGAAAAAACTTATACCACTGGAAATCCCTCTAAATCCTATTTCCATAAAATTTTATAACTCCTTCCAAATCCAAGTGGAATGCCTTTAACCAAGCCAATCTTTACAAACTTCTTCTAAAGCCTTCTAGGACTCAAGAACCGACCTTGAGCACAAATTTCTCCATCACCTAAAAACACTCTCACATACTTAGCCAAATCATGGAACACCCTTATACATGATTTATAATCACTCATAAACCTTTAAAAAACATTAACCTTTCAGAAACATCAACTTACCTCATCAAGCCAATTAGCACCCTGCTAGATCAAGTAACCTCCAGATTTGACCCTCAGATATCAGGTCATAATTTCTTTAGACCAATGGAAATGTATCTGAACTAGGATCATAAAATCTTGAATGGAATCCTAACTCTTCCTGTACCTCTTGCAAGTCTATTTTACTACAAGTTGCTCCAAGCTGCCCCAAAAACTAGTCTTCATAAATAGGGAACACTTTGCCATTTTTCACCTCAACCATGATCTAAAAATATCATGGACATGTAGAAAAAATTAAATTCTAAAACCAATGACAATTTCTTCTTTACCTTCTTTTGAGAAATTTTACACAAACTAATATTCTTCATAAACAAGCCATTTTAGGTGGGGCCAACATACAGGCACAAGAACTAATGCACATTTCTGGAAATCTGGAAAATTCCTCTATAACATATAATCATAACATTTACAAAAACAATAAAGACAAATTCATAATACCTCTTCTTCTCCAAGTTTCTCTTAGTTAGAGTTTAACTAGGGTTTCAAAGCAGCTTACCTTATTAACGATTTTTCATAAACATGTGATGATAAAACCACCTCATTATTTTTGTGAAATATTCATAACTGACATAAGAATATATTCCAAATATCATAGATCCCCAGTACAAATCATACAATTCACAACGAGCATTAAAAGGTTCACATATGCCTTAAAAACACATTGTAACTTACCCGGTTTCACCAAAAATTATGTATCTTAAAAATATATCTTTACTTTGACCTCAAACTCCTCATGAAGAATCATGATAACATCCTCTAACTACCCATACTCACCATCTATCCTAAATAGCTTTAAAACTCACCAAAAAATCTCATATTCCCATGTTTACCTTATTGTTTCTCATTGTTAGCTTCCCAAGGACCTCATACATGCATCAAACCTCTGAGTTCTGACCTGAAACTCACCATACACCTAAATTACATTGTAATCATAATAATACCATGCTTCAACAATATTGATCATCTCTACATATCATACCTCCATCTTATTTTGCATGCTCTAAGGTAGGAATAGGCCTGGAATGACTTGACTCAACCATGACACTTCATGAATAGACCTTTCTGACATCATGTATACTCTTGGACACCCATAAAAAATAATAACAACTATGTTTTACCTCAATACAACCTTCAACCACCTTGGGAGACCTCAAACTATGACTCAAGTCACTAGACCATGCTCTAGGACAATATAGAACTCACTAAATCTTAACACTACCAATCAACCTTCATGTTTGACCATTTAAAAACACCTTGTGGAGACTCATATAACACCATGACACCCTTTTCCATCAATGTACTTTACATCAATGACAACACTAACACACAATGGCCAACAATCTCCTCCTTTGTCATTGATGGTAACCACCTTTAGAAACATTGATGGCAACCAACAAGACCAACACCTACACGACCTTATTCCCATGTTTCTAATGATTTTATCCCCCTTTGAAATTTATGAAAAAGGATACTATGATGACACAACATGAGAAATGAAAACACAAGACTAGAAACAATGACAACAATGCTAAGATGACCTACTTGACTCAAGTAGCTCCCATTGGGACTGAAATCTCTCCTAAATCTTCTAACCTCAACAACAGCAAAAATGATCCAATGGACTTGTAAGAGCCTAAAAAAATCTCCCCCTAAACATTGGCTCCTCTATTTTTTCTTCATCTCAATCATTACATCTCTCTATAGGTCTATTCAATGCTCAAGACCATAAAATTTGCCTTCAAACCTTACATGCCAAACTTTAGGACAATTTTCCATAAACTTCATATTCAGTGCAAAAATGACCAACTTATACATACTAGTAAACAAACCTAAGTATATAAGACATCCTCCAATTAATTCCCCTGCACTTATAATATTCATATGATTCAAGTTGAAACACACAAAAATTGAGTTCGTACCTTGTATTTAAGTCAAGAAGATGACTTGGTCATTTCACTATTGTCCTGAAGCATTCCATAGTGTTCTTCACTCATTTTGCATAATATTATACTTGATTGGCTCATAATATTTTCTTACCTTTGAGGTTTACTAGCAAATGATCAACAATATAGCCTAGATCAACCTCATTAATTCCTAGAGCCTCTGGTGGAGGACAAACACCAACTCCCCCTTCCTCAATGACCTTCTACATAGTTGTAGCTCATTGTTGAATCACGAGAATACTTTTAATAGCTCTGACATGGTGCAATAATAAATCTAAATGCAATAAGTCTACCATGTTAGCCTTAAACAACCATTATACTTTGTCATTTCCATCTTATAGACCACTTGATCACCTTGAAGAGAGACAACCCATGTTGCCATGTCTTTGAGACTCTTCTCAGGATTTTACACTATCATTTTCTTACATTACAGTTTACAATGCTTATACCAACTGATACATACTTTACCTTGTCATATATCATGTCCAACCTGTAAATTTTTTATTTTCTTCAACAGGCCTAGTCATCATTTCATCTACGTATCTAGGACACTAATTCAAATCATCTTCAAGCATGTACCTCATCATCTCTGAGTTTGATACTTAACTATAAGTGCAAAAACATTCTTCAAGAACCCTAGCAATTTAAAAAAAAATTTAACTCCCCATGGCTTCAATATTCATTTAAGACATATCTACTAACTTCCCTTAAGTTAATGCACTAATGACTTGTGTCTTATAACATTGAAATATACCAGGTAGTCATTACATACCTTGCACATGAATCTTCAACTTCCCTTAAGTCCTACATAGACTTTTCAAGGCTTCTTCCCTTCTGAATTTGATTTGATGGTCTCTTAAACTTGACAACATAATGCAAAACCTTGCCCAACATTAGAGCTTCACATTACTTTCTTGAGGATTAACTAGAGCATCTATATTTCAATACACACTTAGTTCATTTGATACTTCCTTTCAATAAGCATTTGACATTTTCTCATATTTAAGACACTATATAACTTGTAACTGTACGATGGAAAAGTGACATGCGAGCATGGGAATCTACAAGTGACTCTTCCTCGCACCCGACCTCCCGAGGTCATGTCGAGACAGCCGGTGGGGATGGGATATACGTGGGGTGCAGATAAACTAGTTAGGTAATCTTATGTCTTTGACGTGCACTAATGGAATCTGTGAATCTAAAGCAAAGAAGGCCCTCCTAACCTGAACTAACATGATAGATCGTTCGGCGAGGATGACTACTCGAAGGCTCCAATCAATATCGAGCTCTGGCATGATCCGATCTATAGGTTGTGGAATACATGGAAAATGACCTGTGGGTGCTTTGTAGATATCCCCCGACAGGGTCATAAAAAAATGGATGATGGATATATAGTGGATTCTATGGGCGATTATCTAGTCAGTCCAGAAATCCTTAGCTTGATTAGTTGTTACGTCTAGTGAGGATAGTTGTGCGATAATGTTTGGTGGAAGTGGAGAGGACCTAAATACTAATGTGTGTAAACCAGCATCAACGTCTGTTTGACCTGTGGGCCCGTTGGGTTGTGGGACCTGTGGATCACAACCGTAAGTTCGTGGTTGTTGTGGACCTCCTATGGTCATGTGTAGAATCAATCCCTAATCCCTAATATCCAGTAGTCGTATGTCTTTTCGGCCTCTATGTTTAGAACTAAAAGTTGCACAATCTTCTCAGAGTACCTTACAGGCATTCTGGCAACTTGAATTCTTAAGCTAGTGTCTATGTCAATGAGGATGTCTCCTGCGTCTGGTTGTGGGACCAAAGGATCACAACCGAACATTTTCTCTCTTTCAAGCCCTTCTACATTCATGTGGATATATATTAAGGAAATTTGTAGTTTGGCTAGTTTGACCAAAACGTATGCGCCTTGTCATCTTCTATGTTTAATCTTCTCAGCTGTGCGCTGATTTCTTGTAGGTCTGTTGTTGCTCAGAAGACCTGAATTCTGAGATTTTGGTCTATGTTAGTTATTGCTGCAACAGTATTTGGTTGAGGCACGATTGGCTCGAATACATATTCTCTAGGCTCCCTAGGTCCCGTGATTGTCATACAAGAGAAACAATATAAATCTAACTAAAGCAAAGTAAACTAATTATGCAAAGTATATCCACAACATATATAAATTCTCTATTTTTGTATTTTTGACAGAATATTTAACAAAATTAAGATAACAACTATTTAATATATCTAGAAAATGATAACTAACCTAATAACAAAATTAAAAACAAACAAGTTAGCCGAGTATAGCTACTTGTCTGTGCGGTTGTGAATCTATTCTAAATAACTAAATAACTGATCTAATTTACTTGAAAGATTTTCAATCCTACCTCAGAAGTGAGGAATGAATCATAGTTTCTCAGAAACTATCGATCCCCACGGCTTCCCTGGTAATATTGAAAATGAACGTAACCGAAATAAAGTAATTCACTACTCTATTTGGTATATTTTAACTAGAAATTTGAAAGCTTGAACCTGGATTTTGCAGAACAATGGAAAATCTGATTGTGTGTGGATTTTTCCCCTCAGTGTGGTCTCCTCATTCCTTCGTGCTCACATGAATCAAGAAAAGCGTGTAATGCTAGCATCAATAGAAGTAGGTATTGGAAAAATGGAAGCTTTGGACATAGACTGAATACAATGTGAGTAGGAGAGGTATAACGTAAGAGAACAGAGCTTGGCTTATGCAATTCCTAGCGGGATTTATTGTGAGTCATACAACATAAAAAATCTAGAACCTGAAACTATCCTTCTTGACGAACAAGACCTGTAACTTTAATGGATTTCTACTAAAAATAAAACTATTCTATCCCAATGAATTGTAACACTAGCACAAGAAGATTATGTGGCTTCCTAATAGCTAAACAACACTAACCATGCATGCAACAAATAAAACTATGAATCCTAAGAAAAATTGAAAGAATAAACTATTAAAATGAGAAAATGAGAGGCAAATTTGAGGGGCCATTTGCTTGAGCACAAGCTAGCTATTTATAGCATTCCCATTTACCCAAAGGTGAAAACCAATTTGATCTCTTAAACCATAAAAAATGCCAAAACACTATTCCAGGGAACCAAAATCATAAATACAGGAAAAGGAAGTGAAAAAAAGCTGGTAAACGTTGAATGTTATGTGAGTCGCATTAAAAAGAACATTCTGGAAAATGTGTGAAGGACTGCTTCCCTGAGCAAGGCGGCGGTTATAGGACCGCCACCCTGCCTGGGCGGCGGTCACGAGACCACCACCCAGGTAGGGCGGTGGTTTCATCACTGAAGACCGAAACGCAAAGAAAAGGAGGGGAAAAGAGAAAACAAAGCACACAGGGGCTAAGCGGGGCATGCAGGATGTTAATGCATACATGGAGAGATTTTCTAGATCCTAAAGACCTTACACGAAGACTTGTATCATCATTGGGGCATGTGTAACATTGTTCTAACAGTGCAACACCCTATAATTTTGGGTACGTACATATTGCCCCTTCGAAGAAGTGTTTTAGCCATGAAGAGATGTAAAATGGTTGGTCTGAGTATGGCGGTCTCGAAATGGGAAGTAAGAAATTATACCTGATACGCCCGTGTGTCGAAATGACGTCCTCCGAGATTCCTGTTACCTGTAAAATGAAAAGAGGAATCAAGTGCAAATAGACAAAATATAGACAAAATAGATCGGAAAATAAACACTAAAATAATATGAAATGAGGACATACCATTTTTGCGGGGATAAGAACTTACCTCCGTTGGCGCTCCAAACCTATGAAAAGGGGCATTCAAAACAAGTTAGGATACTATATATGTAAAAGTGGGCCCATTTTCCTATTCATTTGTGCATGTCGATTTGATTGATTTTGAGCTCTAGGACCCACGGTGATGGTTTCTGATGTGAGTATAGTCAAAATGTTCAAGACGAGATTGTGATCATACCTCCACGAGCGGAACACCAACCCACGAGATCACATGTTAATTTTTCTCGATTTACTATTTTTATCCCCAAAATGTTAAAATGGTGAAATATTTGTCATAGGGGGATTATTTTTGAAATTTACATTTTTAATAGGGTCACTTAGGGGGGGGCACCTAATGGGTAGGCTTTGTTTTGGTCAAAATAGTCTTTATTTTGCATTTTTAGGCATTTTTAGGGCATGTGACCCGTGTAGAAATTCGGGACATGACCGCCGCCCTGAGTAGGGTGGTGGTTACATGATCGCCACCCTGATCAGGGAAGTGTTTACACGGCTTCCGCCCTGCTTAGGGCGGTGGTCCTTCACAGAATGCATAAACAACACTTATTTGAATTTTTTTTTGCATTTCTAGCATTCTTATATGTTTTCATGATTTTCCTAATGTCATTTGAATACTAACTTACTTTGTTTTGTCTGTGTTTTGGGTGTATCCAGGTGAAGGAGGAGTATATCCGATGGAGCCAAGAGAGCGAGAGAGTGTGATTAGCTTCCGCAAGTATTGGATGCCCTTTCTTTGGATGAGTAGGACACTCTTCAGAGGACCAGTATATTACGTATATCACGTGTCCCGCATGTTCCACCTTCTAGTCACATAATTTGTGACTTGTTTTCATATTGGGATGCTGATCAGAACACTTTCCAATTTCCAAGAGTTAGGGGTGAGTGGACTATCACTTTAGAGTATGTTTACCACAGCTTGGGGGTCTCGATCATCGGGAGATGACTCACACTTGAGACAGCAGGTTCACGGGCTCAGATAGCACAATGGGCTTCATTTATGGGAGACACAGTTATCTCCACTGGTTCGAAGAAGGGGGTGAGGGTCCAATCTATTCCTAGCTTGCCTATCCCCTTGATTCGTCAGGCCATTATGGGGATCCTTGCCTCGAGATTGATCGGGGACAAGGGAGGAGACATTTTACTTTATTATTGGTCCCCCATTATTGCAGAGATTGAGGGACATGACCGGATTTATGCCTGGGGGGCCAACATTCTTAGAACCACTTATCATGATTTGTACTGGGTGGTTCGTTTATAGGGGTAATCATTGAGCCATCTGACCCTAGTTATGAGCTAGGTCTACAAGCGTTTCATTCCTTACGAGAGAGGTGTAGAGGTGGCGGATCCCAGAGCCATGAGGGCCGTCAGATGGATAGATATGTTGATGCTCAGAGTACCCCACCAGCCAGTCACCTCCCTGACTACTGATGATATGGAGGCCACACCTTATCAGGCCATGGTAGGGTTATGGGGTGAGGAGGCTCTTACTTTTATCTCTTGCTCCACCATAGGGTAGCTTGTGGACAAGACCGGGAAGGTGGAGATACATCCTTTTGGTCGAGCGCCTCAGTAGTTTGGCCTTCCTTACGTGGGTATGCTTCCCCTAGTGGTGCCAGTATACAGATCAGTTCAGGAGGCTAGGGGAGGTCCTAGAGGCCGGGGTTGGACCGTTGTTACTCCTAGTGTCCCTATTGCAGCTAGGAGGGTAGTACATGCTCGAGGGAGAGCCGGTGCCCCTCAGGCACCCTTACTTCAGATTGTCGCTAGTCCTTCCCATAACAGTGACGACCCTATTGATATAGACTCTGAGTCTGAGGAGTTCACAGGGGGAGAGATGGAGGAGGAGACTGAGGCTAAGGTTAATGAGTCAGGTGGAGAGTAGGACAGCGATCCTGAGTGGCATGACACTCAGGATATCTTATAAGCGGAGAGGGTGGAGCAGAGTGTGGAGAGGGTGATCCTAGCTTTAGAGGAGCAAATTTCTCAGGGCTTGGGTGGAGAGGATGAGTCCATAGTAGGACATTATGTGGCTCCAAGCATAGGAGGAGTGCATCAGTCAGCGGTGGCATCTGTGGTAGGTGCCGACCCTAGAGATCCATCTTGGAGGCCCGAAGTTCTGAGTGAGTTATCATCCTTCTCTTTAATGTTTATTTTTAGCTATGATTGTCTTATTTTATATCTCTCCTTTTGTTTACTTTTGTTTTTATCTTTTGAGTATTTCTAATTTGTTTTCTCCTTTGCTTGTAGAGACTGTTGATGAGTGGTGAGACCTGATTTGTCGGGTATGCACTGATACCTTGATGATCCCCATGGAGAAGACCAATGCGGAGTTATCCATGGATGCAAGGGAGCCCTCAGCAACTGGTAGGCATACTGACATTTTTTCCCCTATCTGGCATGTGGCCAAGATGGTGTCTACCCTCCATACTGATTTGTAAGGATACAAGATAGTAGAGTGCCTGATGAGGAGTCACTCTCATGGCGAGGCCATAGATGCTCCTCGGGATCGTGACCCCTCCATGCACTCAGAGCGCTGGCGTAGGTGGAGTCCTAGACATGGGAATGCACCTTCAGAGGGATCTCATAGGGGTTGAGAAGCCACTTGGCTCTCTTAGATTATTTTTATGATGTATTTTGTACTTCCCGAGCTCTCTGAGCGTTTTGACCATGCTTAGCGCATGATGGCATTATACAAGAAACATTGATATATATATATATATTCTTTTTGGATCAGACTCTTGGTATCTATGTTTTTGTGATTCATTTTCATATGTAAATTATAATGTTGTTTTTATATGCTCTTCAGAATGTAAGTAGTGGAGAATAAATGATACAAGTGCTTTCCTTCTTTTTGTATTTTGTGATGCTGATATATGATAATGTAGAAACAATGTGATCTTGAACTTTAGTTTATGTAAGAAATTGTTTGGTACTTCATATTTGTTTTGACAAAATGAGATGATAAACCAGTATGATGAGCAGATGAACTTGCCCCACCACTAACTCCATGCAACTAGTAAGATGCAAGGGCTTATCACCGAGAGCTAGAAAGGGCACAAGCTATGAAATTTGTTGAATGGTAGTGATGAGAGATAGACAAATATTTGGTGGAACCAAATTAGGATGCTACAAGCCTACTCTACTCAATTGACTCCATAGTTTAGAATGCTACTTGCTTTGCGATTTATCTAGACTTAGATCCGTAGATGGCCACATGGTAGACAAAATCTGGTTTTCGGGGTTTTGAGCTCTGTTGTTGCAAATCAGCAGCACACCTGGATGTAAATCAAGGTTCTAAATGATGTTTAGAGCATCCAGTGTGATTGCACAACATGGAAACTGTTATCCAAAATTCACCCTCTAGAGTAAATTTTGATAACATGCATTGAATTCTCAAGCCTCAGGTAAATTGATTGATTCAGGGAAAAAAATCATGTTCCCAGGGTCCCCTCAGATTTTTATTAACTCTCCTGTCCAGGTTGAAAAGAGCAAGTTCTGAGAAAAGGTGAAAAATTTGCAAAAGCAAGCTTGGGCCAGAAATAAATCATGAAAAATGTCTAAGTCCTAGTCCTCACAACAGTCGAGACATGAGGGACATCTAGGCATGAATCGGCCAAAATGCCGCTAGGCAGTCTGTAGAGCAAAGGAACATCCGGTCCGTCGGGATGCGTGGGGCGTGGAAAGCCGGTTCGGCTGAAGGAGAAGAAAATTGACCAACTGCTCTGGGACATTTGGGACAAGAAGACACGAAGGATGCGAACCGACTAGTTCAGCCGAAATGAGGAACTTTCACACTGGGACAGTTGGGACAAAGGGACGCGTGGGACGCGGATAGCCGAAGGAGCCGAAAGCCAATCAAGCAACGCCACATCATCGGCTGAATGAGGAACAAGGAAGCCAATTTCGGGTGGATCGGAGGTTTTTATCCCAAATAGTCTTAGGAAATCCAGGATAAACAGATGTGGGAGACGTGAAAGATCCGGCAGACCCGCAGACCAACCAAATCATGACACGTGTCACAAGGAGAAAAGTCCAAAAGTTCAAAGGGCGAGGTTTCAAGCACTAACCCGAGCCAATAAAAAGAGGACACGTGTCCAATGAGGAAGGGAAGCTCAGAGCTCGGGGAGGAGTTAGAGAATTTGGCAAGAAGTTCACCCAAAAGCTAAAAGTAAAGGTCTACCCTGTGCCCCTGACGACCAATCAATGCATGCCACATGTCATCCGGGTGGCAGAGCGCGGGAAGAAATTTAAAAAACAAAAATCTGTTTTTGCCTGTTTTGTGTCCTAAATCTTCAGATCGCCATATCTTCCGATCCAGAGCTTGGATTTGCATGTTCTTTATATAATTGGAAAGCTTATGAAATTCTCTACATGATTTTGGAGTTATTCTTGAATTTTGGTGCATTCTGGAGAGAGAAAACTGAGAAATGGCTCTGACACATGTTCATGGCCAGAAGTGACATTTCAGCGACCAGATTTAATGCAGAATGGGTCGCATTCTCCCGTAATTCGGTGAAATGATAGGGTATGGGTTTGTAAGGTCCCCCATGCCATTTTAATGCACCTGTAGTCAAGAAGGAATGGGCTCTCACGTTTTTTGTATGCTTCTGTCTCCTAGGCTCGATCCATGCAATGTAAACGGCAGATTTGGCTCATTTCTAAAGGGGGGAACATTTTTTGGGCATAGCAGACTTCTTTTTTCACCTCTAGCAAGTGATTTATGCAAGGATTAGACCTCTCCAAAGATTGTAACAGTTTTTTTTTGTACCTCTTTGAGGGTATAATGCATTTTTTTGACACTGAAATGATAATGCAAGCTCTGTGAATGGGTTTCAGTCCTCTGTTTGTATTATTTGCTTCATTTCAAATCCTAAATTATACCTTATCAGTCTGTGTATGTTTTATGTTGTGAATTTTGGTCTATGTCTATTTGCATGATAAATATGTTTCACCACTCCTTTTGGTGCATCACCATATTTAGTTAGTTTCAATTTTTGCACTTCTACCCCTGTCTCCTTGCAAGTTAGAGTAGGATTAGGATCTGAACCTCTGTAGTTGTGCAAGCATTAGATCTAAATCAGAGGAGTTTGAGGAACCAGCCTCTAATCTGGAGATTCCTCTCTCATTTTCACAAGTCCCACACTTGGAGAGAGGTTTCCATGTTGTGTAATCACACTGGATGCTAAAGTGATCAACCTAGAAGCCTAATCTACATCCAGGGGTGCTGTGAGTTCACAACAACAGAAACCTCTCTCCAAGTGTGGGACTTGTGAAAATGAGAGAGGAATCTCCAGAATAGAGGCTGGTTCCTCAAACTCCTCTGATTTAGATCTATATTTTGCACAACTACAGAGGTTCTAATCCTAATTCTACCTTAGATTGCAAGGAGACAGGGATAAAAATACAAAAATGAAACTAAAATAAAGATGGTGATGCACCAAAAGGAGTGGTGAAACATTTTTTTGCCATGTAAATAGACAAAAATTCATGAAATGCAACAAGGGAAAACATACACAAGCTGATAGATGTAATTAGAGGTCTTAAAATGAAGTAAAACAATACAAACAGAGGACTGAAAGCATTCACAGAGTTTACACTATCAATTCCATGTAAAAATCTCTTGCATTCCACCATCAAAGAGGTATAAACCTATTACAAACTATGAAAAAGGTCTGATTCTTAAAACTATCACTTTCTGGAGGTGAAATAAGAAGTTTGCAATGCCAAAAAGTGTTCAACCCTGAAGAAATGAGCCAAATCTGGCTTTTACAGTGCATGGGTCAAGCCCAGGAGAGAGAAAACGTAAAAAATGTGGGAGCCCATTCCTCATTGATGGAAAATGCATTAAAACAACATGGAGGACCTTACAAACCCATACCCTGTCATTTTTGACCATATTGGAGAAGAATGCGATCCATTCTGTATTAAATTTGGTTGTTGAAATGTCGTTTCTGGCCATGGACACGTACCAGCACCGTTTTTGAATTTTCTCTCTCCAAACTGAACCAAAATTAGAAATTGACCATGTAATCATGTAGATAATTTTAACATCTTTCCAATGATATAAAGAACGCAAAAATATGAGCTTTGGATCAAAAGATATGATCGTTTGAAGATTTAGGGAAAAAATGGCCCAAAAAAGGATCGGCGGGAAAAATTTTCAAATTTTACCTCTTTTTTGTCTTTGGAAATTTTTTCAAAAATTCCCTGTGCTCTACTGGTCGGATGCCACATGGTAGCTTCCTATTGGTTGCAGGCCTCAAATGGGAAAATTTTCCACAAAAACTCCGCCGAGCCATAACTTGAAAAATATAAGGAGTTAGGAGGCAAACTTTACCTTTCTGGAAAGCTGAGAGAGAGCTCTATCTGATGGTGTCATTTCTAGAAAGCCTTGAGTGCCTTAAAATCAAAAAATGTGGAATAAGGCACAAGAGAGGAAAGAACACAAGGAGTTAGCGACAAAAAATGAGCTGGGGCACATTTTGGATAACAAGCTCTCTTGGAATTTTTGACATCTGATTCATTTGTTTTTTACTCAAGATTTCAAAGGTTCATTTGAATTGTTTGCTTATGGCCTTCAACATTTATTTATCAAGAGGACCCCCTACACCTTGCCCCATGCTACTAGTAAGAAGTGTGGGCTTATCACCATGGACAAGGTATAGGCGAGTAAGGGCATTCCCATCCTTTTCCAACCCTATGTCACCAGTAAGAGACGCAAGCTCATCACCGAAGGTTGGTAGGGCAAGGAAATGCGTAAAAATAAAATTTTCTATTTGATCTATGTTTGACTTATATATTTAATCGAAATGTCAGTATGTTCTTATTTCCAAAGAGATATGCATACAGGATAGATGTGACATGATGAAGATTCTAGAACAGACCATAGGCAAGACACCTATCCTAGGAAGAGACCAAAAGTGAGAACAAGCATGTAGACCTTAGTACGGTTACCGTTAAGACTTTGTCATATCTAGCTTTATTTTATGAGATGATTTTGAAATGATTGATGATACTATGAAAATGAAGAAGTATGATTAGAATGCTTATGCCAATACCATCAGAAGTTTGTAATGAATTGCTTTGAGAATAAGTTCCTTGATCAAAAAATTGTACGAAACAAGTGGACAAAATGAACCTAACTATATGAAGATGCAATGTAGATATAATTATACAAATGGTGCTGGTTACTTATGCATAAAATCATTTAAGGTGTAGGGAATTGATAGTTTCACCAAATTCCTCACCTTCTAGTGTACATAAGAGATATACACCATTTCCATAGTCTTTCATGACTCGGTATGGGCCCAACCATTTGGGCCGGAATTTCCTTCACCGGTCTTTTTTTCGATCCGGCTTTCTAGTCTTAAAACCAAATCTCCTTCACATATATCTCATTTATAGACCTTTTTGTTATACTGCCGGTAAATCTGGTCAGCATAGACTCTATGCCACTGTTCAACATCTAGTTAAAAATGAACTTGGTGATCATGGAACCTGGTACAATGGTGAGAGGCATAGCCTCTACCCATTTAGTAAAATACTCGGTGGCCATGATTATGAAGTTATGGCCACCTGTAGATGAGGGAGAGAATTTCCCTATCAAATCTAGGCCCCACATAGAAAAGGGCCATGAAGTAGTGATTGGTTGTAGAGCTTGTGCCGGCATGTGAATTTTATGGGAAATTTATTAGCATTTATGACACCTACGTACAAAATCTACTGCGTCGTGTTCTAGAGTGGGCCAAAAATAGCCCATTTGATGTATTTTGCGAGTAGTGGCATGACCACTGAAGTGTCCTCCACATATTCCACTGTTATATTCGTGGAGAATCTTCTTAGATTCTTCTATGTCAACACACCTTAGAAGCATTCCATCGAAAGCCTTATGATAGAGCACTTATTCTATAATAACGTATTTAGCTACGATAATGTGTAATCACCTTCTTTTTGTGGTGTGGCACCTTCTGGATATGCATGGCCCATGATATAATTAATAATATCAGTATACCAAGGACATTCAGAGATGGGAGGTCTAGTTTCGACGTAATATATGCATTCATCGGGAAAGTCTAGATCTACTAGATCGCCTCCATCTAATGGGTTATCAGCTAACCAATCTATAATGATTTGTCCCTTAACGGACTTCTGGTTTACAAAAGTTAATTTAAATTCACCCATTAAGGTTATAAAGTGTCCAACCTTTTTAGACAAGGAACCTTGCGTGAGGAAAGTTCTTAAATGGTCTATTTTTACAATGACCCTTGTTTCTTGATTGAGCATGTAATGTCTTAAGCGTTTGGTTGTGAAGATTATGGCAAGGCACTTGCATTCTACTTTCGTATAATGTGTTTCATTGTCAAGCAACGTGCGGCTAATAAAATAGATCACACGTTCTTATTTGTCATCATCTTCTTGGGCCAACATGCAGGCTAGCGAGACATTGGTAGCTCGCGAATATAAGATTAAAGGGTGGTCTAGCTTAGGAGGCATTAGCGTAGGTGGTGACAACAAGAAATTCTTAACTACTTCAAAATCCTCATTATAGTCTTTGGTCCAATCGATATTGTACTCTTTCTTGAGTAGATTGTTGATTGGATGAATGACAAAGCTTAAATCTGGGATGAATCTTTGGATTGCACCGAGTTTCCCAAGAAATGATCTGATTTCAGATTCATCTGACAGTGGAATAATTTCAAGAATAGCCCAGATTTTGGCTAGGTCTCCATTGATCCCTCATGATGATATCATGTAACCTAGGAGCTTCCCTCCTGTTACACTAAAGACGTATTTTTCTAGGTTTAGTGTGACTCTATATTCTATTAAACATGAAAGAATGATGTAGAGCACTTCCGGATGATCACATCACTTCCTGGCCTTGGCCAACAAGTCATTTACATAGGATTCCATGATTTTGTGAATAAGATCATGAAATATTTATGTCATTGCCTGCTGGTATGTAGCACCAGCATTCTTGAGACCGAATGGCATAACAACGTAGCAATAGGTTCCCCAAAGAGTTATAAACGTGGTTTTGGCTTGGTCTTGTTTGGATATTCTGATTTGATTGTAGTCAGAAAATCTATCTATGAGAAACAAAAGCTCAAACCCGGTTGTTGTGCCAACGATGACGTCTATGGATGGTAACAGGAAGTCATCCTTAGGGCACACCTTGTTAATGTCTCAGAAATCTATGCAAATGCGTATCTTCCCATTTTTTTAGAACGGGAATGATATTAGATACCCACTGAGAGTAATTGTCTTGCTTGATGAATCCTACTTGGAGGAGTTTCATTACTTCTTCCTTCACCATGAGAGCTACCTTGGGTTTCATTGGGCTTGATTTTTGTTTAATTGGCTTTGCATCTGATTTGGTGATGAGGTTATGTACCGTGATGTGTGGTGCAACCCCTGTCATTTCTTTATAATTAAATGCAAAATCCTTCTGATGTTCTTTGAGGATTTGAGTGTGTATTTCTATTTCTTCTGGAGTTAATGAAGATCCTAGTTTTAAGATCCTTGGTTCCTCTTCTGTTCCGATGTTAATATCAATCGTTTCTTTGATTAAAGAAGCATTGCCTTCTTCAAACTCAGGCAGGGCTAGAGGTAGTTCTAGATCCTCTCCATTCTCTACCGCATATATGTCGAGTAATTTTTGTGGGGGAAGCTCTATCATGGGATTTCTGAAGTAAGAATATGAATGTGGGATTAAATAAAAATCTACCACATGATGGGTGAGATGTAACACTGCATAGGTGTTTAAGTAATCAAGAGTAGCTCTATCACTATCAACTTGATCTAAGATAGTAGATTTGTTCTCAGCTACGTTCGTTAAGAGAGGATTTGACATTTTTTTACTAACAGTTCAGTACAAAGGGATACCATGAAATGGGTGTCTTCCAACTCACTATTTGGAGTGAAATGTGAAGCTGAGGTTGCTATCGAATATATGAGAAGATTTTGTTCTCATGGGATTGCTTCAATTGATATGAAGTCAAACTCTTTGCTCAAATATAATATTGATGTTTTGTAAAGCTGTAAGTGTTTAGCTCTAGTCTCATACACCTCAGAGTCTTGGTTTGCTACTAATTAAGAGTCTCCTAACACCCTTATGTCATTAACACTGAGCCTTTTAGCTAGGATGAGGCCAAGGAGGAGGGCTTCGTATTCAGTTTCATTGTTTGTACATTTGAAATTTAGTTTAAAGGTGAATGGTAGGATTTTTCCTTCAGGTGAAGTAAAGATCACACCTGTTCTAGCCCCATAGCAACACCTAGCTCCATCGAAATGAAGAGTCTGATATTTAATTGGGAAGATGGACGTTGGGACATTTGTTCCCTATATTTCATCTGCTTCAGTTACTTCTACCATGCAGAGTTCTTCTGCTGGAAGAGAACCAACTCCTAGGGTATATCCCATGCCTACAAAATAAAACGTTAGGAAAATTGGTAGATCCTGTTCTATAAATTCAAAAATCTTTGCAGTAGTTCCTAATGATATTGTTTCGACAATGTTAGCCTCATCCTTGAGGGCTGGGATATTCTTGACTAGGCTCATAGTTTCTAGTTCTATTGTAGGTACCAAATTTTCTTCCAGTTTCACGTCATTTGGTTTATTAAGTTGGTTTGTTCGAAGTTCTAACTCAGAGTGAATGCCCAACCTTCTCTTTAAGTCATCTAGGTGTATATCAAATGGTTTTGGATCTCCTTTGGCTACCAATACCTTTCCTAAGTGAAAAAATCTTACTTATTAAAATAACGTAGAAGGGATTGCCTTCATACGGTGTATCCACAGTCGGCCGAGGATCATATTATATTTGGTTTCCTAATCTATAATATAAAACTCAGTGATGATTTTTTTGGGTCCTAAGGTGATTGGTAGTATTATAGTTCCAATCGAAGTGTATTTAAGGCCATCATAGCCTCTTAGCATATTCTGAGTTGTGGAACAATTTGTTTCTCCATACTCTAGCTTTTGAAGGAAAGAGAAGGGGACTATGTTAACCACTGACCCATTGTCAACCATTACAGATTTAACGTAATTGTTATAAACCCATACTTGTAGATGTAAGGCTAGATCACCTCTTCATGTAATCTCAGTGTCTGTTGGCATTTTGTTTATTTTGAATATAAACTCGGCATCTCTATCTGGCTGCCCCAGAGGGTGGATATCAAAGTATATATGGTTTACCTATGTTTCAGGAGGTGGAGTGATGTTAATTAAATGAATTAAACCTAACACTTCTAAAAGAGAACCCCTATGGGCAGGAGAGTTTTTCAATAAATCCAAAAAGGAGATATGAGAGAAGGTCTTTGTTAGGTCATTAATTAAATCATAGGCACTTATGGGTTTTATTAATATTTGTTGGATGTTATCTGCCTTTACTGGGTAACTTGGATTTGGTTGAGAGGAATACTCTCATGTCCTTGTTACAGCTTCTACGTGTAGTTTGGTGTCTAAATCCACTAAACCGACTATCTTGGGTCATGGCTGACTTCCTAATCGTGGTGCAATAGGTGGATTTAGTGAAGTCAAGGCTTCATGATCATTGTTTCTTGTCATTATGCTCTTATTCTTCCCATTTGGATTTAATTGTTGTTATTGTGATTTGGGAGTGGATCGTTGAAGATCTTGAGGTGTGCATTTTGAGGGGAAACTGCCCCTGTAAAAGTATTTAGCACTAGTGATGCAGGATCTGCCAAGAACATATCTATGAAAAAAATTCTTTATTCCTCTGGCAAGTGTTGCATGAACTTATTGTAATCAAGGTAATTCCTAGTGTCGTGGCCTCAAATTTTGTGGAAACCACAATACGAGTTAGGATTGTAATTCCTAGGTTGTTGGTTTGACACATATTGTGGTCCAAAACTCTGATTAAACCGTCGACTGTTAGGATTTTGCGTTTGTTGTCTTTCGTTTTTGTTCTGATATCCAGTTGAATTTTGACTTGGACTATATGTCTAGGTCTACCTTTGTTATTATTGTTGCGGATGATTAAAATCCACTGTATTGATTGTCGGGGTAAAGTTGTTGTTTCGTTGATTGTTAATCGGCAGTGGAGCATTTACAACATTTTTTTTTTTTGTTTGGTCAGTTACTCCATCTATGGTTACGCCATGATTTTTGCTAAGGATCTTAGGTCCTTGATTTACGTTTGTAGTAGTAGGATAAGTCATAGTATTTTGGCTGGGGGTGATTAGCCTCCCATTTATTCCATACGTCTTGCGACTACTATCTATTGCCGCTTTATCTATTCGAAGAGCACTCTCAAGTACTTCACTCTAAGTCCTTAGTGGGAACTTCTAGACTTATTCCTTTACCTCTCTATTGAGAGAATGAAGGAATAAATCACATAGTTCCGTTTGGTCCATGTTTGGAGAACTTTCCAAAGAATAAAGGACTGTACGCCATCTTTGGATAAAGTGAGCAACAGATTCATTGTGTTCTTGTTTAATGTGTAAGAACTCCCTAATTCCTGTTCTCAACAATTTTTTCATGTCAAACACCTTAATGAACTCTGAAATGAGTTGTTTAAATGAATGGATGGAAGCTTTAGGTATTCTATAATATCAATCGAGGGCGATGCCCTCTAAAGTTTTAGGGAATATTTTGGCAACAACCCCATCCCAAGGGAGTAGTTCCTGAATGGTCGTGGCATAGGCCTTGATATGTGCATTTGGGTCTCACTCCCCTTTGTATTTGGGAAAATCGGGAAGAGGTCTTGGAAGCATGATGCTTCGTATAGTGAAGTCTAAGGGTTCTTTCAATTATTTTTAGTAAGTCCCTATCACATAGGTTTCGACCATCGATGGTGCCTGCTGAGGGGGTGGAAGTGATATGGCTTGTTGGTATGGCATGGCATATGCATTTGCAAGGACATAAGGCAATCCTTGTGGTTGAGTGAATGTGCCGGGAGAAGAGAACATATCTCCTTACGGTGATTTGGAATACATGTTTAGATATGGAGTATTGCCCAGGAATGGATTATTTTGTACTAGCCTGGGAGGTATCATATTTTCCACCGGAATAGTGTTAGAAACGGTGGTTCTAATTGGTGTTTGTTGCAGATATTAAGGAGGGAGGCCCAACATGCCTATTCCTGTGAGAAGGTCTACTTGGATAGGGTGATGTGGAGGATTGGAATTTCCTACCTGCATGAATTGAGAATTTTGACTTGCTTGAGCAAGCTCTAACCCTCTAACTTTTCTACTAAAGTTAAGAGGACTTCATCTGGCGAAGTCGTATTATTTTGCCTTAGTGGCATTTTTATTATATCTTGAGGTTGTATAGGCATGTGGTATCCCACTATAAACTGATCGTTTCCCTGCCAAGTTTCCCTGAGGGAATTTCTTATAGGTAGCGGCGTGGGGGTGTTTTCTTGAAATGATACCTCGGGTCGTGTTTGTAAAATTCCTATAGGTGGGTACATACTCTGAGAGTGTTGTTCATTCCTGGCATAACGCATTGAATGTTCATCATCTAAAAAAAATATGGATCCGATTGTCTACTAATTTGCGGTCTAAGTAATACCTGAGGAGACGAACTACATTCTCCTGTAAATGTCATGGTGTTCGAACCTAAAGGCTCTGGGTGTTGCGTTTGAGTGAGTTAATCCAACTCCTCTATTTGGAAAGAAGAACTATATCTAGTCCTTGGAGGTAGAGTTTGTGTTGACAATTGGTTAGTTGAATAGTTGTCACCCCATGCTGAGAGCGAGGGTGATGGCTGTCTATTCAGTTGATCGTAATATGCTTCAAGACCTAGGAAAAGTCTACCATATGCATCGAATCCCAACATATTCGGGGTATATATGAATACCCGTAGAATAATGTGAAAGAGTGAAGGTGGAAAATTACAATAAAAGAACCGCGTCTGTTCATGTCGGGTTCACAAATTTTATACAATGGAAAAGTGACAAGTGAGCATGTGAATCTACAAGTAACTCTTCCTTACACCCTACCTCCCGAGGTCGTGCCGAGATAGCCAGTAGGGATGTAATATGTGTGGGGTGCAGACAAGCTAGTTACACAATCTGATGTATTCGATGTGCACTAATGGAATCTACAAATCTAAGGTAAAGAAGGCCCTTCAAACCTGCACTGGCATGATATATTGATCGGCGAGGATGACCGCTCGAAGGCTCCAATCAATATCAAGCTTTGGTGTGATCTGATTTATATTTTGTGGGATATAGGGAAAATGACCTGGAATTGTTTCTTGTATATTTTTAGATAGCGTCATAGGGTGGATGATGGATATATAGTGGATTCTATGGTCGATTCTCTAGTCTAGTCAAGAAATCCTTAGCTTTTTTAGCTGTTATGTCTAACAAGGATAACTGAGCGATGATGATAGGTGGAAGTGGCATGGATCTAAATACTAATGTGCGTAAGCCAACATCTATGTCTGATTGACTTGTGGACTCGTTGGGTTGTGGGATTTGTGGATCACAACCATAAATTCATGGTTGTTGTGGACCTACTATGGTCATGTACAGAATCATTCCCTAATCCCTAGTATCTAATAGTCGTATGCCTTTTTGGCCTCTATGTTTATAACTACAAGTTGTGCAATCTTCTCAGAGTACCTTACAGGTGTTTTGGCAACCTGAATTCTTAAGCTAGTGTCTATATCAGTGAGAGTGCCTCTTGCACCTGGCTATGGGACCAAAGGGTCACAACCGAACGTTTTCTCTCTTTCAAGCCCTTCTACAGTCATGTGGATTTTTATCTAGGGTAATCTGTAGTTTGGTTGGTTTGACCAAAATGTGTGTGCTTGGTCGTCTTCTATGTTTAACCCTCTTAACTATGAGCTGATCTGTTGTAATTCTATTGTTGTTCAGAAGACTTGGATTCTAATATCTTAATCTATATCAACTATTGCTATAACAAGATTGGTTTGAGGAATGATTGGTTCAAATACGTATTCTCTGGGCTCTCTAGGTCCCGTGATTGTCATGCAAAAGAAACAATGTAAATCTAAGTGTAGCAAAGTAAAATTAACTATGTAAAGTATATCTACATCATATATAACTTCTCTATTTTTTTGTTTTTTTATCATAATTATTGAATAGAATTTGAAAGAGAAATTATTTAAAATATCTAGAAATTAACAACTAAACTAATAACGAATTTAAAAAAAACAAAGTAGCCGAGAATAGCTACTTGCCTGTGCAGTTTTAAATCTATTCTAAATAACAAGATAACCGATCTAATCTATTTTAAAGACTCTCGATCCTACCTCAGAAGTGAGGAGTGAATCATAGTTTCTCAAAAACTATCAATCCCCACAGCTTTCCTGGAAATATCAAAAGTGATATTAACTAAAACGAAATGATTGACTACTCTATTTGATATGTTTTAACTAGAACTTTGAAATCTTGAACCTGGATTTTGTAGAACAATGGCGAATCCGGTTGTGTGTGGCTTTGTCTCCTCAGTGAGATCTCCTCGTTCCTTCGTGTTCACATGAATCTAGAAAAGTGTGTGATGTTAGCATCAACAGAAGTTGGTATCGAAATAACAGTATCTTAGGATGCAGACTGAATACAATGCGAGTAGGAGAGGGATAGCGCAAGAGAACAAAGCTTGGCTTATGTAATTCCTAGTGGGATTTATTACGAGTCATACAACATAAAACATCCAGAACCTGAAACTATCCTACTTGATGAACAAGACCAGCAACTTTAATGGATTTCTACTGAAAATCAAACTATTCTATCTCAATGAATTGCAACACTAGCACAAGAAGATTATGTGGCTTCCTAACAGCTAAACAACACTAACCATGCATGTAACAAATAAAACTATGAATCCTAGGTAAAATTGAAAGACTAAACTATTGAAATCAGAAACTGAGAGGAAAATTTGAGGGGCCATTTTCTTGAGCACAAGCTAGCTATTTATAGCATTCCCATTTACCCAAAGGTGAAAACCAATTTGATCTCTTAAACCATAAACAATGCCAAAACACTATTCTAGGGAACCATAATCATAAATACAGGCAAAGGCAGTGAAAAAAATCTGGTAAACGTTGAATTTTATGTGAGTCGCATTAAAAAAATGTTCTGGAAAACACGTGAAGCACCACCACCCTGACCAGGGTGGCGGTTTCATCACTGAAGACCAAAACACAAAGAAAAGGAGGGGAGAAGAGAAAACAAAGCATGCAGGGGCTAAGTGGGGCATGCAGGATGTTAACACATACTTGGAGAGGTTTTCCAGATCCCGAACACCTTGTAAGGAGACCTATATCATCATTAGGGCACGTGTAACATTTTTCTGGCAGTGCAACACCCTACAATTTTTGGTACGTACAGTTACACATTAGTACAAAAGGAAGGGTAAATAGTTAAGGAGTTTTATTATAGATTCAAATATACAATAATAAGGTTTGACCCAAAACTAATAGAAAAATAAAAAGGTGAATGGTTTATCTCAGGCTTGTTACCATATTCAAGAGTGTCACCAAATGGTAAGGTTTTGAATACTTTTGTAGGGACACTAGAAATGGCCATTAGACTAGAATCACGACCATTGGTAAAGAAAATAGAGAATACTTTAAATACCGAATATGAAAAATAAAAACTAGAATTGGCTCGGTTAAAATTATAGTAGGAAATCTAATGAAAAGAGAATACACGAACTTTTTCTCCCCTTAGAGTAGCTCAAAAGCCTAATATTTGGTGTATTGTGTATTGTGTAGAAGGACACAACAAATTATAATGCCCATATCTAGAAAAAGCAAAATTAATAGCCACAGTTAGAAAACATTTCATAAATAATGGAACCACCAGTAACACAAGTGTAGATAGTACTAGGTGCATAATATGTTACATATTGTGGGATCAATATACTAAATATACATGCCCCCTAATGGATGTAACACCTCTGACCAATCAGTTGATGTATTTTACTACATGTGGATTATTTAACCACTATCGTCACACCCATCTAGCCATAGATTCCTTGGAATATATGAAAGAATACAATGCTAGAATAACAATTAGAACAAAAAAAATCCCATCTCCCATGAAATATACAATTACTTCACCTACAAGTTTACCAGTTCAACTAATGCCTCAATACCAAGCATAAAAAATTATTGATCCCCAACAATATCAAGGATATTGAGGTGGTCCACAACCATATCGGTGAGGCTACCAATAGAACTATTATAACCCCAATTATCAATGTTACAGTAAAGGATACCACATATGGTACCGAGGAGGATATAAAGGTGGCTACCGGGGTGGATATAGCAATAACCAAGGTGGTAGAGGTTAGCAAGGATATCACAGAAGAGGGATTATTTATGAATAAACAAGGTGGAATTATTTAGAACAACAATCAAGGAGAGGATAGTCAAACCAACATAAGTGGAAGAGCACCAAAAAGGAGGTCTATAAATTTCTACAAATGTCAAAAAGACAAACATGTAGCATAAAATTATATTGAACCAAAGCCCTATGAGTCTGACCACAAAAAAAGCACTCATTATTCATTTAGTTTCCCAAAGGAAACACAATTTTATCAAAATGGAGGAACTAAGACAAAATCCTAAGGGAATGAGGCCAATAGAAATATGAAACACCTTACATAGATTCTATGGGATAGATATTATGTGGATGAATCGAAAAAACTAAAAAATGTAGAAAAAACAACAAATTCCAAAAACCAATATCCAAGAGAATGAGGGAAAAGGAAGAGGCTAGAAAAATATATCAAAAGAAGAAATCCAGTAAAAAAAAGAGGGGATATACACCTCATAAACCCCATGTAGGGTTGTGGTAACCACTGGAAGTGGACCCAAGAAGGGTAAGGAAACATAAAAGGGGAAATAATTTAAGAATACAGTGTGGGGTGATCTCTCAAGTGATGAAGAGTGACATCCTGACTAGTTCGATCTTGAACTACATGAGAGAGAGGTGCTAAAGAGTAAGGAGGTGGTGGAAGAATTAAAAAAACCAATAAAATGAGAAACAACTTTATTTGGATAGTAATAAATTACAACCCTTAAAAAAATAGTCAATTAAACTATTAGACAAGGGTTAGTGAAAAAAAAAAGACAAATTTAGATACATAAGGGTTGGTGGAAAGGGTTAGATAGAGCGGCTCTAGATGAGGAAGAAACCAAGTTCACGCAGTTAGATAGAGAAAGTGGAAAACAATAGTATGTCAAGAAGATTGTAGAAGTGAATTTATGGATACTAGAGGAAATATTATATTGTTATTCCACATATAATCAATCAATTGAAGATACATAGGAACAAATACTAAATTTGAAATTTAAATTACAAGGAGAATGGAAGGTGGTGGAGGCTACCCCTAAAAAAGAGCAATACTTATACAAACCCTTGAAGATAAGAGATGAGAAATTGGGAAATATGGAAAGTAAAAATTCACTAAGATCAGATATTATTGGGATGAGTCAGAAATATAAAAAATTAAAAAACTACTTAAGGAATATCAAGATATTTTCGCTACATAATTTAAATAACTCCATGGGATAAAGGAAGAAATGGGTAATAAGAAGATTCAGATAGAAAAAGGTTTCAAACCACAAAATAAGAGACCATAAAAATTTAATCCAAATATAAAATTTAAGGTGAAGACAAAAATAGACAAGATGTGAAACACAAGCATTATTAAATCGGTGGAGGATTTAGACTGCATAAGTCCCATAGTGGTATATATTAATAAAACTGGAGGAATAACGATGTGTGTGGACTATGGAGAACTTAACAAAGCTTGTGTACATGAACATTTACCTACTTCATTTATATAAGTATTAGAAAATGTTATGAGAAGGGAGGTACATTCTTTCAATGATAAAGTTTTAGGTTATCATCAAGTTAGAATAGCTACCGAAGACCAACCAAAGACAAAATTTTCCACATAATAGAGGGCATCCATATATACTATGATTCCTTTTGATTTGAATAATGCCTCAGTTGTATTCATTTGTAAAATGGTCAGTGCATTTACAAATTTTATACATGGTTTCTTAAAAATATACCTAGATGATTAGATGGTTTATGACTTGTTAAGATGTCCCATACAGGTTTTACGCCTCATGTTCAAATTATGAAACGTGTTATAGATCTCTTTGAATTTGAAAAATTTTATATTCATGTCACCATTTGGTACATTTCTTGGCCATATAATTTTCAAGAAAAGGTTATTGATTGATCTACTTAGAAATTCAATAATAGTAGCATTGTTGCCCCCTATAACACAAAAGGATGCCCACACATTACTTGGGTAGACAATGTACCACTAAAATTTTATAAGGAACTATGTGGCCATAAAATCCATTGGAATAATTATTGAAAAAGAAGGAATTCAAGCAAATTGAATAGACTGAGGAGTGTGAATATTCTTGTGAGACATTAAAAGATAAAATACTACATGCTCCCATTCTTATATTTATTGATTGGAAAGTACCCTTCCATATACATTTATATGCTTCTATCACAAAAATAAGGCATGGTATTTTCCTGACTACGAGACAAGATGAACCATCCAATAATATTTGTGAGTAGAAAATTGGCCAAACTAGAGAAATTATTCCACAACCAAAAGAGAAGATTTAGTAATGGTGTATGCTTTACAAAAATGTAGGCACTATTTATTGACTACACCCTTTTTCTTTTATATGGATCATGAACCATTGAAATATATGATAAATAGAACAATGTTGCAAGGAATATTTTGTCAAAAGATAATGTTATTTCAATCATTTGAGTTTACTATCTCTATGAAGCATGATAAATTGAACGATGGGCCAAATGTTTTATCATGAATTGATAATGGAGAGGAGAAAGGACTTATTGATGATGATTTACTAGGATCTTACTTGTTTTGAGAAAATTAAGTTTTGAAAGAAAAAGAAACTATTTCCATTTTCCTATCCACTCGTGAGTTTCTCATTAATTACACAAAAGAGAAACAAAAATTATTGACACAATAATTTCCATTTATATTGGTAGAAGGGGATTTATACAAAAAAGGAACATATGAGGTATTGAGAAGAGTGATCTTACAACATGAAGAGAAAATATTGTTAAAGAAAAACATGAAGGAGTGGAAGGAAAACATAATGGATGATAGGAAACTACATGAAAAATTCTCTTATTGGGCATATGGTAGCCCACAATATTTAAATATTCCCATAACCATGCTAGAAAATGTGAAGCATATCAAATATTTGGAAAACCTAGTGCAAGATATGAGATTTCATCAAGACTTATGCTAGATCTAGCTCCATATGAAAAATGGGTGATAGACTTTATTGGTCCAATAAAAATCATAGTAAGACACTCTTGAGATAGGTTTACTATCACAAACATAGAATGCCTCAAACGATGAGTGAAAAAAATGCCAACCAAGTATCATACTACAAAGACATCAACCAAATTCATCTATGAAAACATAATTACATGGTTTGGATGCTCTCTCAGTCTCACAAACGATCAAGGGAAACATGTTTTGAATGAAACTATGCTAGAATTGTTAAAACACTTTATCATAAATCATAATAGAAGCACTCACTATCACCCACAATAAAATATGATAGTATAAACATTCAATAAAGTCTTGGAAAAATAAATAACAAATATATTTTTGTTATAAAACGAAGATTGGGACCTTAAGATACACACTACCTTATGGGCATATACGACTACTTATAAAAGACTTAATAAATATTCTTGATTTCAATTAGTATATAGATTAAAAGTTGTGGTTCACATAGAATTAATTGTTCCTAGTCTATGAGTGTTGGTGACATTTAAAATGAATGAAACACATCTTTTCATGAGAGATTGATTTCCTTGGAGAAGTTAGATGAGAATAGATTCAATTATACCTATAACCAAATAGAAGAGAAAAGAAGACAACAATATTGACATGACAAACATTGCAAACATAAATAATTTTAGATCGGGAATATGGTACTCTTATATGATAAGAAGTATAAGAAACTAGGAAAAATGAAGGTCATGTGGTTAGGGCCATACATGGTATATGATATTTCATCATTGAGAGAAGTTAAATTAAAAACTTTAAGTGGCATAAATTACCCTTGATATGTTAATGAAGCATGAATTAAGATTTATCATACCGTGGAATAAAGGAAGAAAGAGAAATGAGAGGAAAATAATATAAAATTTAAATAAAAATAAAAATTCCACCAAGATTGAAAATAGTTAATGAATCAGATTAGTGAGGGAGAAGAGTGAAAACCCACGAGGGAACTATTATACTTGAAATAGTTTTTGTCAGTTATGGAAACCGTTAATTCGGTGAAAAAATGTAAGGGCATATTTTTATTTAAAAATTAGACTCAATAACTAAAATAAAAAGGAAGAGAAAGGTATAAAAATTAGAAACCACATAAATAATAACATAGGAAAAATTAAAAAAACAAAGAAAATAAAATGCAAGAATAGTAGAAATTTCACAAGGAAGAAATAACAAGAATAAAACTTAAGAAGGTAAAACCAAAAATAGAAAATTCACGTAATAAAGGTGAGAAAAAAATCCATGAGAGGAAAGAAATTTCACGAAATAAAGTGGGTGAAAGGAAGTCGTGATACACTACTAAGCCATGACATATAGACAAGAATTGTAGTACATTAGAAAAACCGTGCATGGAATATTAAACCATATCCACACAGAAAAGGAAAAACCATGCAAATAAGGGAGAAATATAATCTATGAAAGGTAATGTTCAAAATACTAAGAGATCAATTCCATGGATAAAATAAACATGTGGTTAGTTTCCACATAAGAAAAATAAAAACCAACATCTATATAACCCAACCACAGGTAGATTAAGGCAGTCAACTTCAATCACCAACCCACTTATAAATTTTTACAATGTCAAAAAAGAGGAGAAGATAGGAGGAAAATTGTGCAAAGAGAGAACTAGGGATTGAAAAAATGGAAAGCCCCACAACCGTCCCACAAGTTAAGATTCTTATGCCAAAAGTTAGAAATAAAAATCTCAAATCTCTATCTGATTCTACATGAGATTTCTCACATATACCATTCAAAGTAGGGCATGCGAGAGATGCAAAGAATTAAATCTATTCAAAAATAGTTGAATATGACCACACACAGGTTGAGGTCGACAAAGAGAATTTTGTGAAATTGATGAAGCAATAGGGAGAGAATTATACAAGGCCAATGTGAAGGTCATTTCTACATTCAAGCTAGACATTTGGAGAGAAATTCCATAGTTTTGATTGGAAGACAATGTGAATAGGTTTGTATTGAGTAGATTGTATAATGACATGCTTTACTTTGAATGGCCCTACGTGATAAACCATAAAGTGATGGAAAGGGTAACAAGAATAAAATAAATAATGCACTCAGTGATTAAACCTGAAAATAAAAATACGACAACATAGGAGGCAACCTAACAATTGGGTAAAACATATAACAATATGGGGATTCGATTGTGAACTCATCAAAAATAATCTTTTGAGATCATGGCTTCTAAGTTATTGTTTTCGAAAATTTCCACAGCATACCTAGATAAGATTGGGCCCATGTATACAATACAAAATTTTCCTTGGATATGGTGTTGGCTCACCATGAATATAACTTATGCAAGGTCCTTGATGAATAACCTCACACAAATACTAGGAAAATCAAAATAAGGTAAGCATACTTTTTGGTATGGGTATTTACTTGTATATCTAGCCATGTATTTCAACAAGACATTACATGTTAAGGAGGATAAGTTTAAATGAGATAGAATCACACCCATAACCATAAACAAATCTAATGCTCAGGCTAGATACTCTACATATGGGGAGAACACATTAACCTCTCACTAAGGTTGGATTTAAGAGAGAAGATTTAAGTGGTAGTGCCTAACTATATTTATTTTTTTGGTCGATATTGACTACACGTTATTATGGCCATGTATTCAATGGGGGAGTTTACTTACTCTATTGCTCCATTGTTACCATATGAGGCATTGCAAATGAACTCATTGAGAAAATTAGTAGAGGGGGGGGTGGGGGGGGACTTTTGCAGTGGCAGTACCAATTGATCCCAAGAAAATCCGGTGTTCCCAGGGGGCAGTTTGACCTATCAGTTGAGGGGGAGGGGTGAATAATAATGACTTGGCGAACTGGGTGTTGATAAGGCCTAAGTATTTAGGGTGGTACTCTACAATTATTTTTATAAAAAAATAATAGGGTAGTCCGTGAGAGAGGTTGGGCCAAATACTAAAATCCCTAAGAAAATTTGTTGAAAACTAAACACAAGATAAAGGGAAAAAACCCATAGAGGATAAACCACATAAAGAAAATGTTGTATCTCAGAATTGCACCATTGCAACCTAGTATTGGGGTAAGGCATGAGCGTCAATCAAGAATTAGGATGTGCCAACAGTTGGGGTGATGCCCTCAACAATTGTTTTGGACTTACAAACTTTTTTCAGCTCACGGAGTGGCAATAGACTAAGAGTGGGTTTGAATAAGTTGCATTATAAATTTTTTATACGCTCTTGGATTCCATTTTATGTACGTTCCTTTATTACCAATCTAAATTTTATGAGAAGCATATATCAAGGCAAGTTATCATCAAACACAGAACAATTGAACATATGATATTTTATTGTTGGCGAGACCCTTTCAGAGAGGAAAAACCCCCAAAAATTGTTGCTTATATTACGCAAACACAAAGGACTCATAGGGAAGTATAAACAACATGCTTAGCAAGATATTGTGTAGTGATACGTGTCGCCGATCGCCATAAAAAGCACCGAACCCCTACACATCCCCTACAGCTGGTTTCAATATTACAACAAGCAGCCAAATTACTCACTTCCAAGAATATTACGCTCACAGAGTTATTTCTTTCTTGTTAGGCAACCCACGCTAGTAGGAAGCTACAGGTGGGAAGCTAAAACAAAGCAAACTCCCCTGAATGTGGTGTTAAGCTACAAACTTTAGACTTCGTCTATATCTCATACAATTACTTGCTCTCATAGTTAAAAAAATTGGGCTAGTTACAATGGATTTCTGAATCACTTTCCGTAGATCAATCTATGTTAATTCCTCCGATTGACCTTCCTTCCTCTTCCTCCATCACTCTTCTTCTTCTTCTTGCTCATGGGGGTCATTACCACCTTGAATTGGCCTGATTATCCCCTAGGTTTCTTCATTCATTTTTCGGTGATCTTCGACTCGTCATCCTCGCCCTTTATCTCTTCTCCACTGTTGTAGATCTTCTTAGCTTGATTGCATCATATTTTTTTTCCGACTCTATTGCTCTCTTGGCTCTAATACCTTAGTTCTCTCTCATGAGTCTGACAACAATACTAAAATCAATTCAAGTCTTCTTTTATTTACCTTTTTCTCACACTCTTGCTTTTCAGATATATTTGCATCATGTACTCTTCTTCTTGCTCTGTCGCCTATGAATCCAAATCATTAAATTTTCCTAGATGAGTCCATATTTTATTCTTTTCTTGTTCATCTTCATTCCTCCTTCCACACATATTAAAAACCAATTTATTAGCTGACTTCCAAAATTAGAAAAATTTCATTGTTTATAATTTTTATCGTGAAATTAAAATGATGACTCATCTTATTTTCATTATTTTAATTCACCTTGAAATCGGGAATCTCCATCGAGCTTAGAACCAAATTACCTCATGAAAAATATGCATTAAATTATGGTAGCTAGAATAGAGAATTTATTGGTCTATGAGAAGTTCAAGTTGTATTTGCAATTGTAAATCTCTATCAATCAAATCTCTTTCGAAATCTAAATGCAAACATTCACTATTTTAATTTGAACTCTAACTAAGTGTACCTTAATCCACTCCAGTTTCACTTTGACTGATCTGCGACTTCCTTTGGCATATTTGGATAATTTTCCTTCATATCACAAGTTCTCCTTCATGTCCTTCAGACTTTTCTATCCATATGAGGCATATTTTAGTTATCTGTGGAATATGTATGCATTGTACGGATTTTTTCAACTTCTCGCGGCTTCCTCCTTGTTTGCTACCTTCCATGCTTTTCTCCTTTCTAGTTCTTCGCATATTTCCTTCTGTCTACGGCAATTCATCTATACTTAGCTGGTTTTTCTGCTTATCAGTGGTTTTGCATTTTTTCATTTATACACAACATTCACCAAATATTCATACTCTCAGCTTTACCTTCTGACCTTCTTCACTCTACCACACTCACCTACCTTCTGTGGCTTCTTATGGAGCTTTCCTTTAGTTTACAGTTCCTTCCTTGAGCTTATTTACTTCGTGGCTCTCTTACGTACTTAGTGGCTAACACCTTATATCCACAGCTTGCAAAAATATTGTCTAAGTCCTTTAGGACTTATCTTTGATCATATCAAAGCCTTTGTGAGCTAACACTACAAATCAACCTTCATCTGTCTTCACATGCTCACTTTACCAATTGACTCCTTTTGCCATCAATGCAACTTGATATCAACTCATCAATCTTGACATCAATGACAACACATATAACAATGAAAAATATTCAACAATCTCCCCCTTTGTCATTGATGACAACACTCTATCCTGTAGAAACCTTATAACCTTTTGATGGAAAAATGATTACATACCTTAATCTACCTTTCTGTTGTTCTTCTATATCCGCGTACTGGTTTCTGGTTTCTTTATTTCCCCCCCTTTGACAATAATGAAAAAGGGCCATCTATGCTGCATATAACTGAATATACTTGTAAGATAGTTTCTCTATGTGCTTACCTCTAGAAGCTCCCCCCTAGGCTTATGCTTGTTATCCATCTGATCTAGTGTTTCTACGGCAATTCTTCCCCTGAGATGATGCATGATTTGAAAAATTTGATCTAATATATTATCTCCCCCTCACTTTGGCGACTGTTTTTAGGAGCTAATAATTCCTGAGAATTTTCCCTTCTTTCACTAGCACACCCTCTAGTAGTTTGGGGAATCAGGAATGACCCCAATTCTATTCCTTAAGTGCTCAAATGTTGCCTTTGTTCCTTAAGTAACAACTTAGTCATTATATCTACAATTTATTCTTTAGTGATCACATATTCTAGACTTATCTTCTTGTCATTCACTTTTTCCCTCATGAAAAATGATACCTTATTGGTATATTCTCTATTTTTGAGTGGAATGCTGGGTTCTTAGAGACAGTAATTTCACTTGTACTATCAGACAGTAAAGGAATTGGATTTTCATATTTCATTTTATAATCTTCCAATGTATTCTTCATCCATAGAACTTGTGTGCAACACATTGCGGCAACTATATACTCCACTTCACATGTTGAGAGAGCTACTAATGATTGTTTCTTACTCAGCCAAGATACTAAGCAATTTCCAACAAAGAATGCTCCACCACTTGTACTCTTTCTGTCATCAACACTTCCAGCCCAATCTGCTTCTATATATGCTTTGATGATGAAATCATTGCTTTTAGGGTACCACAATCCATATTCAACTATGCCCATGAGATATCTTAGAATTATCTTGAATGCCTTGAGGTGTGTTTCCCTTGGATTTTCTTGAGATCTTCCAACAAGTCCTACTTCCTGCATGATATCAAGTCTTGATGTTGTGGAGTAAAGTAGACTTCCTATCATGGATATGTACAATGTTTAGTCTACCTTTGGTGAGTTATCATCTCTTCTCAGCTTGCATCCAACCTCCATTGGTGTCCCAATAGGTTTGTAATCTTCCATCCTAAATATTTTCAACATCTATTTTATATACCTACTTTGGGAAATGAATATACTTTGATCTGATTGATTTATCTGTAGTCCTAAAAAGAAAGACAGATCTCCTAGCATTGACATCTCAAATTATTCTTTCATCATGTCTACAAATTCATGTATGCCATCTTGTCATGATCTCCACTGAAAATGATGTCACCCACATATAATATTACAATGAGCAGATGTTCTCCTTCTTCTTTTATGTATAGATTGTTGTCTGTGACTCCTTTTCTGAAACCTTTCTTAATGAGGTATAACTCTAATTTGTTGTACCAAACTCTAGGAGCTTGCTTTAATCCATACAAATATTTCTTCAGTCTACACACATAATCTTTATCGTCAATCAGTGAGAATCCATCAGGTTGTTCAATGTATACCTCTTCATTCAAGAAACCATTTAGGAAGTCTGATTTCACGTCCACCTGGAACACTCTGATCTTATCGTATGCCACATAAGCCAGAAACAACCTTATTACCTCCATTCTTGCAACTGGTGCAAATGTCTCATCAAATTTAACCCCTTCCATTTCCACGTACGATTTGTACACTAGTCTAGCCTTGTTGCACATAACTTATCCTTTCTAATTTAACTTATTCCTGAAGATCCACTTGGTTCTAATAAAATTCTATCTCGCGGCCTGGTTGTACTAGTAAATCCTCCTTGTTCATTCTTTTTGATCTGATCCAATTCTTCATTCCTGACGTCTATCCAATGTTGATAGTACTTATGCATGTGCTTCAGAAATATTCTTGGGCTATATCATGGACATGAGTGCTATATCTTCATGAATCATACTGCTCTCTGAGTATCCTTCTTGTTAGGATGTTTCCATCCTTGTTTCCAATGATCTAGTTTGTCAGGATGATCCTTCTTGACTTTCCTGGAAGGAGCCTTAAGTTCTGGTCTTTCCTCTTCTTCTTATGCTTCTTCACGCGGATTATCAAATTCTTCATCATCTTCTTGTTCCTTCATTTTTGCTAGTATAATGAGTGTTGGTTTTTCCATATTGTGCCTTATCCACCTTAAACATTAGTGTCTTTCCACTATCTTTTGCAACCGCTTGTTGCAGCTATCTGCTAGGCTGTTGCTAACCACTGAGTATCCAAGGAATATACCTTCATTGCATCCTTGATTCAAATTTGCCTTAGTTTTCTTCACCCCTTCTGATGTAGCATTTGCTTCCAAGCACTCTGATGTGCTTCACATTTGTAACCTCTTCTTCCATAGTATCATAGGAATGGGTCTTATCACTTTTTACTCAACAGTTGAGCTTTGTTCAAAAGATAAACCGTGGTATATACATTTGCTTCCACTCTAATAAGTTGTCTATCTGGTAGAGCCTCTTGGATTCATTTATCATAGTCCTTGCGATCACTTCCACTGTTCTATTCTTCCTTGTCAACAACTCTATTTTACTGAGGAAGTCCATGTGGCTAAAGAATTGTCTCTTGATTCCATGTTCTTCACAGAACTCATCCAAACTCATTTGACCAGAATTCACCACCTATGTCTGATCTTAGACATTTGATTTTCTTGTTATTTTCATTTTCAACCAATGCCTTGAAACTCTTAAACCTATCTAGGGATTCAGACTTCTACTTTAAACATGACCCAAGTCATTCTTGTATAATCATGGACTATAAGCAACATAAAATATACTTCACCTGATATTCCTTCAGTTTTGATAGGGCCACATAGGTTTGTATTTGAATCAATTCTAGCGGTCTTATTGTATTAGCACTCCTTTGACTTGAATGACCTCCTTATCTATTTACCATGTAGACATGCCTTGCGTAGTGTATCCGCAGATTTTAAATTCTCAAAGCTCATATGTCTAAGTCTTCTGTGCCATAGCCCAACTATGATTAACTTTACTTGTAAAACATTTCTCATTATTTATCTCATTCAGTACATACATGTTGTTCTTTGTCCGCTTGGCCTTTACAAAGACTCTTTTTCCTATTAATCCATTGATAATGTGCATCTTAGTTTCTAATTTTTTTGTTTGCATAGTTGCAATTCTTTAAGTGTACTTACCAAATCTGCTTCAAGATTTACCTTAGCTTCCTCTTCATCAGAATATTCATATTCAACTGAGTTCTTTCATCTGGAGATACTTTCTTCATTTGCATCCATATCCATAAACAAACATTCTGATTGATCTTCATTATCTTCATTTTTTGAGTTTTCTATGTTGCTCAACTTCGATTCACTAGAATTCTTATTTAGAGTAGTAGTGTTTTTTGTTCTTGAAGAATTTATTCTTGTTATCTTTATTTTTATACTCAATTTCTCTTCTATTGTGTTTATGACTATACTCCTCATGTTCAGACCGATTTTCCTTATTCTTGTTTGGACATCTGTTGGCAAAATGTCCTACTTGTCCGTAAGCAAAGCATTTGAATGTAATTTTTCCTTTGTACTTACCAGAGCCTCTTTTCAATTTCCTCACGAACAATGCCTCAATATTTTCTTCATCCAAATCATCCATGGAACCTGATTCTTCTTCATCTTCTTGACTAGAATTGACCTTGAAAGGCACTTCTTTCTTGGTGGTCTTGGTTTGCAACAGTTCTTATTTCGTATGCAGTAAGGGTGATCTGTAATTCATCCATTGAAAGAGTCATCATGTCCTTTGCTTCCTTTATGATGAAAACCTTTGCATCATACTTGTTGGTCAAGGATCTCAAAATCTTTTGGAAAATGATAGATTCTTCTATATTTTCTCCTAAGCCTCTAATCATGTTTACGACCTCATCTATTCTCTGCATATATGCAACGATGCTCTCATCATCCTTCATTTTCAAATTCTCAAACTAAGCTCTATAATTTTGTAACTTTGCCAGTTTAACTTTCTCATCTCCTTCATAGATGCTCTATAATTTAGTCCATATTTCCTTTGTTGTTGTGTAGTGCATTACCTTAATGAATTTTGTCTCAATCAAACCACATAAAATAACATTCATAGCTCTTGAGTTGCACTCATATTATGCCTTATCTACGTTGAAGAGGTGATCGGTATGGTTGGAGCTATATATCATTTCTCAATGCATTCTTAGATGTCAAACCCAAGTTACATAAAATATGTTTTCATCCTTATTCTCCAGAATGTATAGTTTGTTCCTCTTAACAGAGGTGATCTAGATAACGACAAACCTCCTTGTTCCTGATTTGATGCCATGCTTGTGATAGGAGGATCTCCTTGAAGATGTTAAAATTCTGTAATGAGTGACTTGCTCTGATACCAATTGTTGTAGATCATAAGCACTGAGAGGGAGGGAGGCGTGAATCAATGCAAGTTAAAACCTTTACACTCTTGATTCAATTTTATATTCTTTACCAATCTATATGTATGAGAAACATACAATTAAGAAAGTATTCATCAAACACATAAATGCTGAACACAAATATTTACTGTGGGAAACCCTTTCAAGAGAAAAACCCACCAAAATTGTTGCTTATATTACACAAAGAAAAGACTCATAAGAATATAACACATCTTACAAGATTTTTTCAGTGAGACACCAATCCCACAATGTAGCACCAAGCCCTACACCTATGATGATATTACACACAACAAAGGAATCAAGTGAATATTACGCATCACAAGGTATTTCTTTCTACAAGCACCCACCTATAAGGAAGCTGCAACTCCCTGAATGTGCTAAGCTACAACTTAGACTTCTTTACATATACATTTTGATCATGTAGTTACAAAAATTGCTAGTACAATGGATTATGATCACTTTCTTGGTTCGATCTATGTTCTTCCTCTATCACTCTCTTATACTCATTCAACCTGCCACCTTTATGCTCTGCTTATCTAATCATGGTATTCATTATTTTCTCAATCTCACCCTTTCTTTCTTCTCCACTGTTGTAGCTCTTCTTAGCTTGATTGCATCGTATTTTCTTCTTAGTTTGATTGCATCGTATTTTCTTCTTTTCTCCTCTATCACTCTCTTGGCTCTAATACCTTAGTTGTCTCTCATGAGCAACCCATATGGAATCACTTCAATTTTTTCTTTTATTTCATCTTTTTCTCAAAAAGCTTGCTTCGAGATTCACATCATGTACTCTTCCTAATTTGTTGCACTATAAATCCGTATCATTAAATATTCCCAGCTGAATTTAGATTTTATTCTTTCCTTATTCGGATTCATTCCTCCTTCTTCCACACATCTGAAAAACCAATTAATTAGCCGAATTCCAAAATTAGAAAACTTTCATTGTTTAGAATTTGCATCATAAAATTAAAACGCCGACCCATTTTCTTGCATTATTTTAATTCTGCCTTGAAATTGGGAATCTCCATTGAGCTTATAACCAAATTACCTTTTGGTCAACATTCATTAAATGTTGGTAGTTGGAACAAAGAATTTCATCATTCTGTGTAAAGTTCCAGTTATATTTACAATTGCAAATCTCTGTCAATCAAATCTCCTTCAAAATCTGAATGCAAACGTTCACTCTTTCAATTTGAACTCCAACTAATTGTCCTTGATCGACTCCAGTTTCACTTTGATCATTTCACGACTTCCTTTAACATTTTTGATCTTTTCCTTCATATCGTGGCTTCTCCTTTCTGTCCTTCAGATTTTCCATTCATCATGTAGCTTTTTAGTTATCCACGACATCTGTATGCATTGTATGAATTTTTCAACTTCTCACGGCTTCCTCCTTGTTTTCTACCTTCCGCAGCTTTTTTCCTTTTCTAGTTCTTCGCGGATTTCCTTATGTATGGGGAAATCCTCTATACTTAGCGGTTTTTTCCTTATCCACGATTTTGCATCTTTTTCTCTTTATATGTAGAATTCACGAAATATTCATACTCACGGCTTTAAGTTCTGACCTTCTTCACTCTGTGGCACTCACCTACCTTCGGCGGCTTCTTCTGAAGCTTTCCTTTAGTTTGCGGTTCCTTCCTTGAGCTTCTTTACTCCGTGGCTCTCTTATGTACTTCACGGATAAGCACCTTATATCCACGACTTGCACAAATACTTTCTAAGTCCTTTAGGACTTATCTTTGATCAACTCAAGGACCTTTGTGAGCTGAGACTTTACCAATTGACTCCTTTTTCCATCAATGCAACTTGATATCAACTCATCAATCTTGGCACCGATGACAACACATATAACAATGACATATATTAAACAAAACTTAGGTCAACCTACAAAGAATGTTGGTTCCTCTACCAAACTAATCTAATGCAAAAACTTATCCTAAATATGGAAACGTAAATATCTAAGCCTAAAATAGTCATTCAATGACACCATAGTTAGAGAGATTTTATGAAATTAAATCCTAAGCTAAGGGGGGTAATAGCACCAGAATAAGGGGTGATCATTCTCTCTTGAGGTCTAAAATAATAAATAAGATCCAATACAAGGTTAGAGGGGAAAATTATTGCCACTTTCTAACTCTACAACTAAATTATCTCAGAAACTTATTTAAATTTACATAAATGACATGAAAATTTTCAAAAACATAATTGATACACAATCAAAAATGAAGGAGTGGAAGGAAAGAAGACAATAATGCAAGACAAGGGGTGGATTCAAGCCACATTTGACATTATAGTATTGTTATAAGTATCCAAAAAATGCTACAACCATTCAAAGGATAAGATGCATCACAAAACAAATGCCATGGGTTTAAAAATCCTTGGCTTTGTCAAAATATTTACATGATAATATTACCAAGTAAGAGAGGATACTTGCTATGAAGAAATACATTACATTTTATAAAAGGGAGGAGAGGAGAGTGGATAAAAATATGTTGGATAATATGCTTGACCTATTAAATCTTGGTAAAATATTTTAACTTATTCCAACAAGTAACCTATTCACCTCATGATGGTTCATGTTTTTTAGGGATACCTTTGATTGCAAAAAAACTCTAGATATTTTATTTATATGAGAATCAACTTGTAGATCAATTGATTCACATGAAATTTGGAATTCAGAGGAATGTGACAGTGTCAAATGTTCAATTCTTGTTACATAGATCACCATCCCTCATCATTTCAGTTAGGCATGAATAATACACTCTTTTGGAAGAATATGAATGATCTCCATGTGAGGTAGGATTAAAAAATCACCTCATAATCAAACATGACATCTTGTGACTTCTGAAAATGATTTGAAATGTCCCTAAAATCAAAAATTTTAATATCTTGAAATACTTGATCATTCCTTATAAAGATTCCTTATTTTAAAAGGCCTCTCTACGACATTGGTAATGGATCCAATATGAGGTGAAATACATCACCACAATTAAATATATCATCAAAAAATAATACCTTAGTACCTATAAAAAAGTACCTTGTTTCATAGATTCTATAGTTTTGAATACTTCGTTGGAAGTTTCCTTGTAATGCAGTTTTCCAAGACTTTCCTAGCCTCATATATTCCCCATATGCCGCGCAAGTCTATTTATTTGTTATGCATCTTCTATACTTTACACTCTTGCAAAGTTATAACCTTCATTCCACAGAAATTAGAACCACATTTCATTTCCTTCATTTAGAAGCATATAAATTTTTTGACTGTTTCTCTTTGTTATGTGGCTTTTGAAATCTATGGAATTCTAACTTTTAATAAGCCCATAGAACACTAGGATAGTGTTCTGTAACTTTTTAACTTAGTGGCGTTTAAACTTGTTTGCCTATTTTTTGTTCTTGTTCTATGGGTTAGGAAAACCCGCAAAACAATATATTATGATTTCCATGCAACACTATGATTCACTTTCCCGTTTCCTTCCCTTCAAACTTTTGCATAACTCTTAGGTTTAAGCTTCTTTGGTCCACATGTAAGGATAACCTGCGAAACAATAAGTTCCACCATAATTCATCTAAGTCCATGTTGATGTTCCCTTTGTTCGGTGGGTTAGGTGAACCCGTGGACCACTACGTTCTTCAATTCTGTGCAATATTAAGCTGCAGTGTGCCATGTATTTTCTCATCAAAAATTTACTTATGTCAAAAATTAAATTTGTAAGTTGTGAAAATATCCTAGGGGTCATTTTGGACAACAATTATGACAACCTGTAGGGATATATTTCTGCTATATGATGAAGTCTAGTGGCCTTTTGATCATCCATTGGGTATGGAGTCAAGCTCAAATCTTGAAAGAATGACCTTGAAACTTGAAAATCTAACCCCTTGATTTGAATGACTTAGAGCCAACCTGGAACTGCTTATCTTTACTCTTTTAAAGCTGATTTCTGAGATTTTTTGATAAATGTAGCAAAGTGTCCTAAAGACACTGGTTTTTGCTAAGGAATGAGTATGGAGAACTTTGAGTTGAAACTAATCCTGGGGATGAGATAAAATTTTGTAAAACTCCCCCAAAACACCTTTCCACCATGAAGCAATTATTTAACTAAACTACTCATTCCCACAAGAAAGGGCCCACAAAAACTATGTTCAAAATGAAAATCATACATGTTCCAAGTAGAAACATGTAAAGTGCACACAAGCACTTGTTAGCAAGAAGAAACCACTATATACAAGGTGACACCCTACCTCAATAATAGATCTTGAGGTACATCCCATTGACTAGGATAGGAATTTCATCTCCATTCAACCTTGATAATTGGAACACATTGTTTTATTTATTGTTGGATATCATATAAGGGTCACTCCAAATGGCGTGAAATTCAGCATGCCTTCCTAGTTTAGATCTTTCCTTATCCTATTTGAGGGAAAGGTCTCCTTCTTGGAAGGCTCTTTTATTTTATTTCTTGTAAAAACACTTTTTCACTTGGTCTTATTTCCTTTCCATTATAAGCATGGATTTTTCTCTCAATTATTCTAGGTCCATCAGATCTGCATACATGACCTACATCGCCTCTTCCCCAAACATCTCAAACTATTTTATGAGTTCCAAGGTTGGCATTTCAAGGGATATTGACAATCTTTCCTTTTTTCCATAAACAATTTTGAATTGGGTACTTCCAGTTGACTTCTTAGGAGCGATCCTATCAGTGCACAAGATTGATTTCAGTTTTTTATGCCATGTCCTTTGATTTTCTCCCAAATCCCTCTTGATAATCCTTAAAATATTATTTTCTATTAATTTAACAAGCCCATTACTTTGGGGATAATAGTTTGAGGATGTTCTTAAATGGATTCCATTTCTCACAACCCATCCAAGTATTTCAACTCCCAAGAATAACATGGAATTATTTGATATGATGGTGGAAGGGACCCCAAACCTAGTTATGATTCCCTTATATAAGTACATGATACTAAGTTCATTTACTTCCTTCAAAGAAATAGATTTAGTATATTTGGTAAAATAAGCAATTACAATCAATATCCATTTGTGCCCTAAGATTTAATGCGGGTTAATCAATCCTATAAAATCCAAAACTCATTGTAAATGGTTGCTCAACTAAAATGGGGTGAAGGGGAATGGCTGCAAGTTTTTATTTTCCTATAAAGAAAGAAAAATTCTTATAGTTTCTAACCCATGCATGGATATCCTTGAAGATGTTAAGCCAATAGTAACCACCCTTCATGATCTTGAGTGTTGTGGCTCTTGGGGAAAAATGTCCTCCCACGGGTCCATCATGGAATTTCTGTAAAAAAAATTATATCTTCTTGGCATCAACACAAATCAAAATAACACCATTGATGTCATTCTTAAACAAGATGCCATTTATGAGAACAAAGGGAATATATTGTAATCTGAAGTATATTTTTTTCTTTGTTCAAACTTCGAGGATAGCCACATTTTTGTAAGAAGGTCATCATATCTTGATACCATCTATCATGAACGTGGGGAGGAGATGGTTGGTCCTTTTTTAACATGTAGATATCTTTATTAGCTCCTAATTTGTTGTAAGTTATTCACACATCCATTTTCCTCTAACAAGCTTGGTGACATTGATATTAATTCCATTTTCCAGGATCTTGGTGATTCATCCAACTCTTTTCTCATTCACATCCCTATTTAGGAGGAAATACTTCATGCTTGGATGAGACACCATCAACTAAATATTGTTATTTGAAAGCATGTGTCTAAATTTCTTAAGTGCATGTATGACAAAAAATAATTTTTTCTCATAAAATTATACGTAACCTCATAATATTTGATTTCTTGACTAAAAAATGATATAGGTTGCTCCAAGAAATAACTTTTTTTCTAAACCAAGATGACAAAGATGTTATCACCTCTTCCAAATGCATAAAGAGTAAAATATTTAACATAATTAGGGTTTATAAGAGTGGGGGCCTAAGAAATGGATTTCTTGATATTTAAAAAAAATCCTTTCCTTCATTTGAAAATCTAAATAAAACATTATTCTTGAGCATATAATTAAGAGGTTTACGAAAAGTAGCAAAGTTGGTAATAAACCAACTTACAAAATTTATTTTTTTCAGGAAGCTTTGAAAATATTTATTGTGACTAGGGAGGGAGAGAGAAAAAATTGAATCCACCCTATCTAGATATATTTTAAGACCATATTTTGACATCACATGTTCTAGAAACTTTCCTTCATGAAGAAAAAACACACACTTCTTAGGATTTAAGGAAATACCAAAATCTCAGCATCTATCAAATACCTTTGTCGAATGATTCAAGTGTTCACTTCTTTATTTCAAGTAGATGATTATGTAATCCAAATACACCAATATCATTTCACCAGCCAATCCCTCCTAAAATGCCACATCCATCTCTCTTTAGAAGGTTGCACCAACATTTATTAACCCAAAAGGCATCTTATTATAAGAATAAGTACCCCACTTGGTGGTGAAGACTAACTTGGACTAATTTTATTGCTACACAAGGACTTGGGTTTACCATGAATAACCATCTAAGATAAAATATGTCTCTCCCATCCACTAACTAGAGGATCTGATCCATGAATGGAAGAGGATAATTGTACTTTAGATATGCTCTACTCAAGTCCCTAAAGTATACACACAATCTAATCTCCTCATTCTTTTTCATGACTGGAACAAAGTTTGTCACCTAAGAAGAATGATTTATTGGGAAAATGATACTTTCTTCTATGATCTTAGCCAGTTATTTTCTCATCAAGGGCTCTACCTTTGGATTGAGAGGTCAGGTTTTCTTCATGATATTTTTTCTGTAGGAATCCAATTCAATGGTATGTTGTTTAAGGATTGGATCAAAACCTTTAAGGTCCTCATAACTCCAAGAAAACACATAATCACACTCTTTACAAAGGTCAACAAGAGATTGAGTTTTAGAACTACTACATACCTTTCCAAAATTTAAAGACTTGTCTCTTGAAATAGCCACCTTCTCATAAATTTTCTCCTTGATAGTGATGTTCATTTTCTCCCTTTTGACCAGATCATTAGGATTAAATATGTTGTCCAAGGTGATTAATACTTTATGAAATGTATTGGTATTTAGTTGGATAATATGATCCTCATATTGATCCTATAATCTTGACTAATTTCTAGTGGAGAAATCCACCTCTTGTAAAAAAATGTATAATTTGCTTGTCAGTGTTAAAAGATTGCTAACATATTGCATTATCTAGAATGGTGGGTCTAACGACAAGATGTATATGCTGGTCCAAACTATTTTTGATGTCTTGGGGAATGTCATACTAGGATCCAATTGTCATCAATCTACCAACATATTTATTTTGGACCCACGATATCACCTGGATGTTGAAATCATGAAAACTTTCAATCATGTCCCATTCCTTATGCTTATAATCCTTCAGTAGGTTTTTCTTGGATACACATTAAGATCTGAACTGATGTATGACTAGTTAAATATCTCCAAATACTTGCAACAATTTGATTCCATGATTTTACACCAATTGGATACATTCGATCAATTCCTCATATTCTACCACATTATTGGTACAACCTACCTAAATTCTGAATGCAAAAAAATATTTCTTCTCATTAGGAGAAATCAATGTAACCCCAACATGAGTGTCATTCTTACTTCTCGATCCATAAAAAAAAATTGCCACATGTCATCGTGATCTTCCTACGAATTCATAATTTTATGTACAATGGAATTATCCTCATGTATAAAATAATTCCCTAACCCTATTTCTTCCATGTGATCATAAGGATCAAACACAAAGTTTTATTTTTCCCAATTTTCAAGTAGAATGTTAGTAACCTTCACTACAGACATGGAAACCTCAGGGAGATCATCACTCTCCTATTGATCATGCAAAACATAATTTATATTCATAAGCTCATGTGTATAAGGCTCGATTTGGTTATGGGAAGTAGGCTCAGCATTGATAGTCATTCTAGTTAAATATATAGTTCTAAGAAGCATATTTGACCAAACTGGAAACAAGTATCCTCCTACCTTTGTAGTAAAATATCTCTAAATCACATCAATTGAGCTCAAAGTGGAGGAAAATATTTGGATTTAGAGTTTAGACTATGAAGGGTTTCCCTCCAGATGTAGAACTTGTTTCTCTCTCAGAAACTTAGCTTCAGATTGTCATATTGTGAGGAAACCTGTCAAGAGTAGAACCTCATGGTGGAAGAATTATGAACCTTGTCAGCTGGTTGTTAAAGGTCCATTGGATAGTGATTCAGAGGTGGATCTAGAGATTGAGGATGATTCATTCTCTAACGAGGATCCTGCTCCTCATATTTCTTCTACTTCACTTGATGGAAACTCTCCAACTTTAGTTTCAATTGATCTCCAAGTTCTTGTGGAGAAAGAGGACTTTCAAATACCAGTTCATAGAAATGAAAATGAATATCCGAATATCAAAAAGGGCTGGGCTATAGTTAGTAAAAATAATAAAGGGAAAATTGTAAACAAAGCCTTTAAAAGGAACCTAACATCCCATGGTTATAGGGATATCTATGGTTAAGATAATTAACCATTGTAATCACTAATTACCTTGTTGTAACTATGGTAGAGGCTGGATGGTAAATGTAACTAATCGTGCAATATATTTATCTACATAACTAGCATTTTTACCTAATGCCCCCATTACCCTTTTGCACTATTTCTCAAGAGAAGAGGAGATCTTGAAATCCTTATGGAAAATAAGGGAAGGAGGTAGATGAATTAAATGTATTGCATGATTGAAAGAATTAGACATGCATGTGAAGTAAGATTCAAATCCTTTGGGAAAAATTAGAGCTACCAATAGTGTGTTAACAAGACATGCTCACAAATTAAATTATACATGTACCTCTAGTGATGCTTCGTCTACTTTATGCCTACACTGGATTGCAAAAACCGTTTTGGGCATACACCTTCATTGTCAACATACAAGGTGGTAGGTTCTATCCTATGTAATAGTTTACAAGTCCCCTACCAAGTATTATGCATACATATAAGCCATATCACTTTGTATGATCTTAGCTTTTTTCCACCTGCTTTTGTGATATTAAGAAATCTGTAGAAGCATCTGATAAAAAAAAGTGTTTCTTTCTTCCCCGTGATATGTCATACTAGACACCTCAAATCTTCATGTAACAAATCTATTTGTGTTGGAATGGAGAGGACTTCCTATCATCAATGTCCCCTGTATGATCGTTGGTTTGAATATCCTATCAAGAAGAATTGATCCATTCTTCATTTATAGGAATATGGAAAAAATCCGACTAGTAACGTTGATGTATCTCAAGATATGTCTTGCTCACTTTTTAATGACAAACTATGAGGTTCCTGCATGAACCATGAAAGATAGATGATTTTTAATAGTCTAATATTCTGGCCTACTTCATACAGTTTAGGTAAATGAGTACCTCCCAATCAAGTTTTTTGGGAGGTAAAGAGTTTAATTTACCTGTGGAGATAGATCTGTACAAGATCCATTAAATTTTTTTTTAGACCATAGTGTTGAGTGCAACCAAATCGGTGTCCCTATTTGACCACTAATCCTAAAATTTCTTATCACATGGTATTGACACTCACTTTCCAACTAAGAAGGGTAAAGATAGTTTGATTATCCATACTTGAGATTCTGTCATGTCAAATGATCAATTAACATCTTTCTTCATTGTCATTGGAGTACATATCCACCTCATTCTATCAATGACTTAGACAAGAACTCTATTCTTGTAAGTATTATGATCAAAAAAAATGGTTACAATGGGTACCACCACTTATAATCATGCATTAGATTGTTTTGAGATTGGGATCATAGGGATTCCTAAAATAATCCATGTTGAACGAGATGCTCATCAATCTATGATATGTGTTTAAGTACCTATGTGTTTTCTATTTAACCTGTTCCTTGGGTGATTACCTTGATAGAGTTTCTCATTGAGTTGCATATGATGTCATAAAGGTGGTATGGTAGCATGGTAGGCTTTGCTTGGGCCACTTGTTGAAATTGCATGGTCACTCTTTGACTTCAGTATATTTTTTGGCTTGTTCATGACCCCATGTAACTGATTAGGATTGTAGAGGTATGGTGTATTTTTTTGACTGTGTCACTCTAGGAATAGGTGCCAGAAGGTTATTTTAGGTTTACACTGGGAGGTTTTCTAGAAATAGATGAGAAGGTTCCCAGATTTGACTGGTGGAACAAGCATGTTCTAAGTAGTTATGTCATAATAATGAGGTCTAGAGAGTTGTATCCCCCATGGCATAGAATGATGAATAAGGACATGTGGAAGCTATTCTATGCATGGTAAATAAATATAATAATGTGGTATTTGGGGAAGGCTTAAATAGAGGGGAACTCTATCCCCGGTGTTTTGGAACCTGATATTAAAATATTTCATAACTTCATGAGGGTCTCTCTTGGTGGTAGTAAGCTTCTCCATGAGGTATAAATGGTCACTCTTACCTTCAAAATGTTTAGAGAGTTTATCCCCAAAATCATCCCACATGTGGATAGAGGTTGATCATAGAATTTTATACCATTACAATTCCTTCCCCTTAAAATATGAAGTTATAGACACATAATCTTTACACTTGATTACATTTCTAGGTCCTAGAGAATACTAATTTATACATGATTCCTAAGCAAGAAAACAAGTAATTGAAAATTTATTTAAGGAATTTTTATTTGTATCTTATACTTTTATTGACCTTACACACCCTACAGCCCTATCAGTATTTGATTGATTTATCTTGTATGTCCTTAGACACTAGCACCCATTTATGACAGAAGTTCCTAGACACTCATGTCCCTTCTGGGTGCTCTTTTCCATCTCTATCCCTTTCTTACTCTTTTGGGTATCCTTTACTCCTTAAGTATATTTTACACTTTTGGTTTGGTCTTCCAGTTTTCAATTATGAAATTAAAACAAGGGAATCATAAATATACATAGTTATAGCTCTCAAATAAGGGGCCAAGTACTATCATTATCTACTATCACCTAATCTTACATCTAAAGGCACAAAGAGCATAAAAAATAGTCCATCTAGCACATCCATATAAGTGATAAGGGTTGCATCATTCTGCATACACATCATAGAAGGGGAATTCAATTATATTCAATCCCACACATTTTATACATTATTTATATTCTTGATCTAGAACACTATCATTGTGAAAATTGCACAATGGAATCTTAGGGAATCATTATACACACATTCACACAAAACTACATGGAATCTAAAATGTAGTGCAACACTCGGTACTAAGTTCACTCTTCAGGTGACCACCGGGGTTAGTACAACTCCACATTCTACATATTTACTTTTAGATTTGATGTGGGTTGTGGGAATGTGTAGCTACGTATCTATTTTTTAGGTTATAGGTGTGAAAAAAAATAGAATAAACCCAGAGTGACAAATAGAGACTAGCAGTGAAGTTCCTCCTGTAAAGAAAAGATGAAAACTTGAGAATCTGAGTGGACACTGACACCTAAGCACTCATGTCCTCCTATGGGCACTTCTGTCCTACACATTTTTGAGTTCCTAAATTTCCAATGATCCTTGATGACATTGCTTCTAGTTTGTTTCAGCTATTCACCTACCTTAATCACCCATAAATTAGCTAAGTCATATATCTCTCTCATTTTCTTAGGGTTTCATATTATTGCTTACTTGTTGTTATTCCATTTATTGTGTTTTTTACTTGTATATCATTCATTAAATTAGTTACTCTAAGATATTTAATCCCATTTTTATTAAATCATTTAGTGAACCAGTACCCTCATTCGAACACTATTAGTTGCTTCTTTCTTTCTAGCTTGGATACCTTAGGATCCTGTCACCATGAGTGTCTCCATCCTTTCTTTTTTGTAGGCCAATCCTAAATGTCAAAACAAAATCCAATATTTTTTGTCTAATACTTATACATCCTCATACTTATCATGACTATGTGTATCATAAATTCACTATAATATGATCTTTTAATGAAGAACATATTACTTTTACATCTACTATAATCCTTTCTCAATTTATATAAGATAATGCTCCCCCCTTTATATTCACATGTGTATCAATAATGTGGGGGTTGAGAAAAATTTAATTGATAATGGATCTGGGATTAATATTTGTAATCTAGAATTCCTTTATCAAATTGGCCTTTTGAAGCCTCTTTGATTCCCTCATCTATTTCTATATGTGGTTTCGATAACATTCCTAAACGTGTCCTAGGTACTATCACACTTCCCATTACTGTTGGGCCATGTACTTTTCCCATCCCATGCCATGTGATGCATAATAATCAAAATTATAATCTTCTTCTCAAGTGACCTTAGATCCATGCCATACATGTGGTCCCTTCAACTCTACATACATGTATTAAATTCGTCTATCAAGGTATTGTCTATGAGGACTTAATAGATCCCTGCTCATTTTCCTTTTGCAATACTATCAAAAATTCACCCGAAACTCCCATTTCTACTACATCTCATCATCATTTCTAAAAATATGGTCTTATTTATCATTATATGTTTCGTTACGGTTTTACCGGTGCTAGATTAGGAAAATATGGTTAAGGTGTCACTGAAGTGTTGTCCATTCCCACAATCTACCAAAATTGGCATCAGGTATCACCCTCCATCCTCTCCTTTAATTATAGAAACATGTACCTCTAAGGTTTATACTATATTGACTAATCCTCAACTTCCTCTATTATATCCAGAGCTTTTTGAAGATCATGCTTCCACTTCTTGGCCTAAATTGGATACCTTCCTCATAGATGATTATCTCTTAGAATACATGGGGAACTATGATCATCTCACCTCTTATCATCAATTTTTTATTTTCATTGGTTGCTACTACTTACTTCAGTGTATTTGATCCTCCTAATATTAATAATGATACTTCTGATACCATTCCTATTGATCCATGCATAGAAGATCGATACACTAGTTTAAATGAGGAAACTATTTAGTATAATCTCAGTACCACCGATAACTCCCATATGGTTTTACTGGTTACTTCTCTTATGCCTTCTGAACAAGATGATATTAAACACATGTTCCAAATGTAACACTCCCATTTTAAGACTTTAGAATCAAGGGAATTTTTTTTTGGAGTAATGTTCCCTATCCTAAATACGTAATTTAGAACACACATTCCAAAACAATCATTGTTATAACAGATAACCATATGTAGCTGTAATGACTCAGTGAACTACTGATCTACTCATGTTTAACACTAAGTACTGAATACTTTTCTATATACTACGTATACATGGTTCTCTTACCCTATTCTAGGTATTGAGTGATCTGTCTAAGGAACCTAACTAAATAGTTGTTACCAATATTCATATGCATCACGATCCTTAGACTAGGTGAAATAGGACAATGCAATCAACATCTTGCGATACTTTGGCCAAAGATTTCTAACATACTATTTGTATTACTTATTCCTTGATGGCATATTCGTCAATCTAGAATACATCCTTTACCCCACTCTATTGTTATCTAGAATTTCCTTGACTGACTTCCATCAGTCCTCTTGCCCAAGGTTTGTCCCTAGTTCTGGTTAACATCATAGGTTATGATAGGAAGGAGCTCACAAAGACTTAGGTTAGATTGGCATATTGGGTCAAATTAGGTCAACTCTGTGTGCCAAGATATCCTGAGTCCTAGAGGGCTACTTCGTATCACAACTACACTACTACCCAGCCCTGGAGAGAAACTAAGTTCAAGTCCAAAAGTTTGTAGATTTAGATGATCAATGCAGAAGGGTGTTGCCACATGTCAACTACAATGTTGTATCCACGAGAAGATCCTTATATTATCAAAGGTACAACCCTACAATTAGCGTGTGCTAGCATCCTACAGAACAACCTCGTCAAGATATACATATCCTTAGGAGATTATTAAAGTTAATTAATTTGGATCCCTAAAGGAAGATTTCAGCAACCCTGCCTAGACTCTAATCCAAATCTCCCTAAGTTCTTTTCTAATCAAGTTCTAATAACCCTTGCAAAACTTCCTTTTGTTAAGGTTACTTTCGATGTTTGCCAACATTGGCTGAACAACATCCACCCAGAATTAAGGACAGTAACATCTTAAGTTTCCTTCAATGTAAATTACTATTCAAGGAAGTGTAACAACCACCAAGGTTGTAACTTAGTAAACTTTAATAAAAAGTAGTCTAATGATTGTATTCATATTTCCCTTTTTTCTTACTTTTCATAAGAGAGGAAAAGAGTTCCTCTTAAGTTCTAGGGTTTAACACCCCCTTTATGCCACTTACAAAGTTCATAGTTTTTATTGTAAGTTCATCACACATTACTTTAAAAATTTGAGTTGTTTAGATAAGAACATTGATTATCCACAACTTACTTAGTTGCTTCACGTTTAGGGATAATACTTTAATTCCCTTTTTCCTACTTATCCAAGAACATTCATTGAAACATATAAATAACATGAAGAATATCAACAGAATACAATTCCATTTATTTTGCAAAGTACAAGATAAATTACATAATCCATGCAAGTAATTTCTCATTCTACATTTCCTTTTCAAAACTTATACATTTACAACTTATGCATTTCATACATATTGCATAACAACAACCTTCATTAAAAAGAGATCAAATTTTCTTTTTCAATACGACTTAAGAACATATTAGAATTCTTCAAAAGAATCAATTTAGATCAACCAATGCATCATATAAGTTTTTGCCTTCTTTTAACACTTACAAAGTCCATCTACAAAAATTGCTAGCACGGGTCAGTTCAGTGAACTGAGCATGATAAGCACTAATCCTTAAAACAAAGTGCATTCCACGAAATGTTATAATAAAACATCCCTCCTTTAATGAACAACAAGTAATTCATACTCCCTAAGCATAGGTAATAACAATAAAAGAAGAGCAATACTAAACAGGTTTAACAAAAATAGGAACAAAATAAATCTATAAAACTTGTTCTATAAATCAGAATATAATTGATTCCATCAATTACCTTTACCAACCAACAAAACACAACATATCATTGTTTCTAACCTACCAAATATAATATAACTTATATCCTTACTATAAGATACAGAAGTAATTACAGCATATTCCCTCATGGTTGCTTCAACTAACTTTCCAGCAAAGAAGAAGGAGAAATCATTTCATTTTCCAAAGTACATAACCATCAGCTAGGCTAAAACAATATATATCATGATTTAAACTGTTCCTTAAAAGTAACTATAATTTAAAATTAACAATTTAAGGTATTCATCAAATAGATCCAAATGAAAGGAATCCAAGAAGAAGTGATGGATTAGTAGTCAACAACAATCTACAATTTCTTTTGCCAATCGAACTTCAATTTCTTTCCACTTTATTACAGTCAAATGAAAAGTATACAAGACTAATAACATAGAATGTATTTTCCAAAATAATAAAGATCAGGAGGATTCCAACAAATGAACTTAACCCAACTGAATTAGAAAAGGAGGCTTTACAAAAAATGATTCCAATTTATAATCATTTCTTTACAACTTAATAAAATAGTTTTACTTCCTCTCCTACATATAGTTTAAGTTCATTCAAGAGATCCAAGGAAAGAGAACAATGAACATTTCAAGAAAGAGAATGCTAAAAACTATCTTCCTTTCTAAACCTTCCCATTATAATACATGAATTATACTTACCATTAGGGTCAATGTATCAATGAAACTCATACAAAACCCACGACCGGTAAAGATTTACGGATTATTTCTTTAAATACCTAACATTCTCTCATTGGACCAGAATAGCCTCAAATAATAATAAAACATGTTGACATTGCTCATTCTTAGAATCCTATACAATCAATAGTGAAGCTCCATTAAACCTTACCATTAACTTTCCCTTTTCAAAATCTGAGAGAAAAAAGTGAAGTTCGATGCAATTGTAATCAAGTTTAGATCGCAGTCAATATTCCAAGACATAACATACAATTATTAGACCCAACAAGAGGTAAGAGTATGAGTAATTGCTAACACTCAAGCCTTCCCATTAGTTCAGACAAGGTAGAACCGTCTCAACAATATGCCACTCATCAATACAAGAACTACAAATTGGGTTTCCAATAAAAGACAAGATCAAACATAAAAAATTATACATACAGTCTAGGACTCATTTACAATTCCGAATGCAATGCAAAGAATAAATGTCATTGAAAGATCAAGACCATTCAAATATATGTAACCAAGTTAGGGTAATAACTTGTTCCCTTAATAGTTTCTTTTTGAATAATCAAAAGACTATAATACCTGAACCAACACAACGTTAAGGTATTTATTCCAATTAAGAACACCAAGTATTAAATGATTTGGACAATGATGCATATCAATATCACAAACACAATTACATAATACACTAGCACTGTAAGACCAGCCCGAGTGCAATGAAACTGTTTACATACAGTTTAGAGTAAGAATAAATTCTTACGTTAACAAAGAGACTTCGAATTATAGTACCAAATATCAAAGATAACAAACCCAAGTTTCTAGTTCAATATTGTTCCAAGACAATCAAGTGTGCGCAAGATAAAACACAAAACTAAACCATATATGGTTTCTCCAGTGCATGTTGTTTCAATAAAATTCAATGTTTCTCGCAAGAAGAAAAAAAAACAGAACCATATACTATTTTACCTATGCATGCAACTTTGCAATAGTCAAAGTTTCCACGTGGCGATACAAACAAGCTATTTATGGATTAATTCACAGTAAATATAACTTATGAAAAACACGTTAACACCATGGAGCCAAGAATTACTGCAACGATTCTATCCATCAATACATGTTTCCAACAAATAGCTCAAATTTGTTTGAAGTATCAATAAGAACTAGAGTTGCTTACCATTTTGGTAAATAAAACACAACAAATTTGCAACACTAATCCTTAACAAGTACAGACAGATCTTTGTAACATTCAAGGGTCGTAAACGAAGTCGCAGCCAACAACAAATTCAACCACTGAAAAGCATAACAGTGCTACTAGTTTTGTTTACGCATAAAGGAATTTCAAACCACTGGAAAAGAAAATAGAGTTACCAGTTTTGCTTAATATATGCACAGTTCCTAGTGGAAAAGGCCATGCAAAACAAGCTTCCAACATAATCATGAAAAAAACACAGTTTCAAAACCCAAAATACAAGTTTACAAACCCGTAAGTCAATTTACTAGATAAAGCATGAATTCATAGAGCTCACTCGAGAAAAGTTGTTTTAATGAAAACACTTAGAGAAAAGCAAGAGATTTTAAAAGTTAGGGCCTATCATGCCTGATAGTGTCACCGAAAAAATTGAAGAAGACTTCTAGATGAGCTCACTTCTCCCCTTCTTCCCCTATGAAAGATCAAACAACAAAATAATTCTTCCACAATGCCTCATATATTCTCCACAAAGTAAAAAAAATAGATTTGAATCCTCCAAAATAGCCATGTAGTGCAGTTTAAATTACTGGTTTGAAAAACCAGAGCGCATGGAGAGAGAAAAATGGAGAGCATGCAAAATGAAACAGCCAAACAAAAATCCACTGGCATACCTACCAAAGTGGTTTAGGGACATGAAACCAAGCCCATTAATTACATTAACTCCATATCTCCTGCCCAATATTCCTTACCACCACCTGCCAAGTTTGGCGAGTTCTAAATTAAAAATTACATGTGTTTCCATCTCTAGTGATGCTGCCACCTAGGCCTCCGCCAACCAAACTAGCCCCTGCCAAAATTGGCAATCTGAAGGATTTAATAACCTTATCATATTCATAAATGCCTTGGAACCCATCTCCAATGTGTATGTGGCCCTTTAGGTTCCCCTTCATTTCATTAGTTTAGGGTAGATTACTGGCTTAGGTTAGATCTTAGGTAGGTTAAGGTTTATACCTTAGGATATAACACTAACCACTAATCCCCTAACATAGGTCCTTAGCAATTAGGTTAGATAACTCCACATACATAAGTAATCAAAATACAATAGCTTTTAGAAACTAGGTTAGATCACTTAATAACCTTGAAGTGTTAGGTTCTATTTTTCGTACCTAGCAACCCCTCTAATTCTTTAGTACCAGTTTAGGTTTGAAATAGAATTGTATCAAGTAACATAGCTTAGGTAGGAAATAATTTCACCCAGCTTAGGATTCCATAAATCAAACCTCAATAGGGTCCTGGATATCCCTTATGCATGTTCAGGTTGCATGTTTATTTTTTTGTCAGCAATGACCTATCTTGGTTGATCTTCAAGACCCAAGCCAAACAACCTACTGAATGGAAGTGCGTTCACACAAAAGTCAAATAACTTGCAGCAAATAAGTTCATTCCCGCATGTAGCTTAACACATGAAATGTTTATTTTACCATTCGTTCAACAGAGCAATTTCAAAACATGCCTTGGATCACTGAAATTGATCCAAGGATGAGTCAGATAAAAGATAAGTTTACAACTCTTAAACCAGATTACAAACCACCTACCAGAAGTGAAATATGAATTTAGAGAAGTCATACCAATTTTATCAAGGAATATTAAGAGTAGAAAATACTTATCCATATCAAGCATGATTTCCAAAAACCAGAAGAACATATTCTTATAAGGAAAATCACATATCAACTCTTGCATATAAAGGAGGAAAATAACAACAGTCAAGGGTGTTACATAGCCCTCATTTCAGGTCTTTAAAATTCCATTAATCTCAGTGCTCACCATATCAACATCTTCGGTGACTCTGAACTCATCGTTAATCAAGTCACTGGTGTCTATTAGTGCAAAAATGATATCCTTCAAAAATATCACGATATCATTCTCTTTCAGCTTCAATATTTCGATAAATTTACTATCTAGACTATTCCTCACACTACAAACCAATTTGTAGATACGATGGCTTCTTTAGCCTCACTTATTCCTCCATTCACTGAAGACTCACAATTTTATGTGGTTGTTCAGCATTTAGACCAACCATCTCATCTCAAGAAGCTGACTTTGATCAACATTGTCATGACTGACACCCAAGATGAGTGGTATCAACACATTTTTTATTATCTATCCTACTTAGTGCTTCCTCCATATTTTACTTCCAATGATAGAAGATATTTTATCCAATGCATAAACCACTATACTATTCTGGGTGGAATCCTTTACAAATATGGTTTTGAGGGTATTTTGTTTCGGTGCCTCAAAACCCCTGAATCATCTAAGGATATTCAGGAGGTCCACAATGGTATTTGTGCTGGAAATTTTGGTGGTTTGGCCGTAGCTAAGCACATCCTACATTTATGTTACTATTGGCCTTCTCTTAATCAAGACTGCTGCGAATATGTTAAGAAATGTGTCAAGTGCCAACAACACACTAATCTCACATATATCCCTAGTCAAGCTTTACAACCTGTAGAAAATTTTTGGCCTTTTTCACAATGGGGTCTTGATCTCATTGGTCTCATCAATCCGTGATCTTTGTAGAGACATCACTCTATCATTACTGCCATAGGATACTTCACTAAATGGGTGGAGGCTATTCCTCTTTCATTAACCAAAGCTAAACCTATCGTTGATTTTATCTATCAACACATCATTTTTCACTTTGGTGTTCCTCATAAACTCGTTACAAACAATGGAAAGTCTTTCAAAAATAAATATTTGCAAAAACTTTGTGAGACCTTCAATATTAAACTTAGCTTTTCTTCTCCATACTATCCACAAGCTAATAGCCAAGCTGAGGCTTCTAATAAAACTTTGCGTAATATCCTCGCAAAGGTAACTAGTCGAGCTAGTTGGGATTGGCATTTACACATACCTTTCACTCTCTATTCTTATCGAACTAGCATTCATACCCCTACCAGTGCTACTCCCTTCTCTCTCGTCTATGGGTCTGAGGCTGTCCTTCCTTTGGAAGTCTAGACTCCCTCTCTTTGTGTCTCTCTCAGAGAGTTTGTCTCTGATGAAGACTATCATCAACACCATCTAGCACAACTTGAGTTGTTATATGAACATCATCTCAATGCTCTTGAAAATCATCAAGTCTATCTTGAGCATGTCAATCATGCTTATAACAAGCATTTTCAGCAGTGTGAGTTCCAAGTTTGTGATCTTGTTCTTAAAGAAAACCAAAATGTCACTACTCTGGAACAGATTCAACGTGGTAATTTTTCTCCTAACTGGATGGGACTATACGTTGTCAGTCATAAGTACGGGTCTGGGGCTTATCGCTTGTCTTCCATGGATTGGATTCCTAAAATGGAACCTCTTAATGCTTTGCATCTAAGGCCTTTATAGTGTTAAAATCTATCTTACATGATCTTAGTCGCAAAATAGATCTCCCATCCATCTGTAACCAGTCATGCATTTCATAGTGATTTGGAACTATGTGGTTCTCCATGTTATTTCTTTTTATACCTTAAATATGAGTACCGCAGCTCTACTCATGGAATTTTCCTTACATATTTGTTCCTTCTCATGGTAGGAATACCTTAATCACCACTTCATTTGCCCTAGGTGTTCATCTTGATTGAATCCACTTGGGCCATGAGTACATGCTTATATACATTTTATTCCCCTCTATCTGATCTATCTGATCTAAACTCATCTTCTTCCAAAGCTCAAAAAAAAATAAAAAAGATAGATGCTATCCTTTTCCCAAAATATAGATTGATCCCTCGAAGGACAGTTATCCATGCCTTATCAAATAAATAAAAAATATAGGTCATTCCTCAAAGGATGGCTACCATCAAATTCAAAATAGAGACCACTTCCTTGAAGGACGACTGTTTGTTTTATGGCATTTTGAACCTTTGTAGTTACAAGCTTCCTCTCTTGGCTAGTTTGTTCATTTGCTAGCATCTCTGAAAGACTTCCCGTATTGATCAGTCTTTCCATATCTAGCAAACTACCCGCATTGATTAGTTTGATTTTCTATCAAAATAAAAATCATGAAGCTGTGATGTGAGACCTTTTTTATCATATGGAGACCTTTTTTTCCCCATATGATTTCATATTTAATCCTTCATGTGTTTTGACAAGATGCATACCTATCTCTCATCCTTATCTCCCCCCTAGATCTGGTTTGCGACTAACTAGTGTCAAGTTTATTTTATCTGTGTCTATGGCCTTGTGTGCATCGTCTTTTGATTTACCATCGAGGTATCTATTTATGGTCAGTTAGGGGACTAACATATCATTATTTTTCCTATCTAGGTGTAGTGATTTTTGTTTCTAAGGGATGATATCATTGCATCGCTTTATTTTCATCGAATCAAATGGACATTTCCCATGTTCAGCTGTTATTTACCCAGTTAAATTGACAGTTAGCATGTTAATTTAATCAACCAAATATATCATCTATCTATGCTCATCTTATCTACTTCATCTAAATACATCAAAGCAACATATATTATGTGGATTCATCTATCCATCTATCTATAACATGTTAATTTAATCAATCATTAATCCATGATAAATCAAAATTAAATCACATTTATCTATCTGTATCTATCAAAGTTAAAAGCATGAGTCCAATCACATAACACAAAGATGCATATATATATATATATATATTTTTATATTTGAATGGATTCAAATTGAGCCGTATACATCGTATCAAAAATGCCTTCAAATCAAGGCTACATCAGTATCTCTCTAAAAATCACATCTCTACATAGTAAAATCAGATTAGTGGAACACACTATCTCCTCCTCCCTCCTCGGGCATGGGTGATCTCTCCTGACCAGCACCTACAGAGCTAGAGGTGCTTGCAGTCATGACCCTATGACCTCCTTGGTCTCCCTTAGTGCTCGCACCCTCTAATGCACTGCTAGAAGTGGCTATCGTTGTCCTCATCCTCGCTCCATAACGAGGCACATCGAGGGCATGCTGTGTCAAATCATCCTCATAGTATCTCACCTTGGTAAGGAGATCCTGATAGGTACTTAGACTCACCATGCCAGGTGCTCTTAATGGCACTGCTACTGGTGGTGGTCCTCCTGCTATGGCACCCTATGCCCCTGACTCTGATGTGGTGCCTATATCACCATATTTGGCCCTAAGGACCTCTCTGTGTCTATGATATCGATCCCTTTGCTAGATCATTGTATCCCACTCCCGGTGAGAAGTGTCTCTCTCCTATATTACAGTGTCCCTCTCCTCTCTCAAAGTCCTAATCTCCTCAAGAGTATTCTAGTGTGTCTGTACCAGGGTAGCATGCTCTCCCTATGGTCTCTCTAGCTTTGCTGCTATATCCTCCTTGTCTGACTCCATAGATGCTATGAGATGTCGTGGTAGCTCCTCCTGATACCATGCCTCATAGCCCTCATCTACTCCTACATCATCATCATCATCTGTGGGAGGTAGGGCCTCCCTGAGTGGATCTACTGGGACCAATATTGGCAGATCTATCTCCCTATTATCCCGTCTGTATGACACATATATAGTCAGAATGATCTATATCAATATGAACTATCTCATCACCCATAAAAATGGGACCTGCTCTAAAATCTCTGGCCTGTGGCCCCTGACCACTCTGCTGCGTCTCAGCTCCACTAAGTGGGTGTCCTGTCTGGCCCATGTAGGATAGACCTTGTATGGCCTCCATATAACCTGTGATGGTGTCAGAGTCCTGAATCTCTGGGCATACCACTCTGATGATCTCCTTATATCTCTAGGGGCCATGTCTACCCACCATCATCAAAATCCATAATCAAGGGCTCCCTCTACTCCTGGAATCCATGGAAGTTCAGAAGGTCTAATCACTGATATATGCTCATAAGCCCAACAATGGAGTACAAAACTGACATCTATCCTAGTCCACCTGCCTAAGGTATACATCCACATCTCATGATATATCTGTGCCAATAATGCATCCGTAAATGAAAATACCTACATGAACTCTAAGATATCAAAAACATAGTCAAGGAGTAGTGGAAACCGTCCACCTCCAAAATCTGGTAGTGCATAGTATGATATCACCATCTAGATCAAGGCTATCAGTATGCTCCTGGGGTCATCTTGCCGGTACTGAGAAGCTATCCTCACAACCCCAGACACAATCTCTGCATCATCTACCCTATCCCCATATAACCATACCAAGGCCCTCCTCTGCTGCTCCCATGGAGTAATCTCTGTCAAGGTCCCCTGTAATCAGACAACCTGAGGATCCTATAGATATCCTCATGGGTGATAGTCATCTCACCCATCTGAAACCAAAATTTATAGGTCTGGCTAACCCACCGCTGCACTAATGCTCACATGATCTCCACATCTCGGGGTACCTGTCAATAATAACAGAAACCCCCTAGTCCAGCTAACTCCAGATGGTGCCACTCGACATCTATCACATCTAGTAGTATAATCTCCAATAGCTCTGGAATAACATCCTGCATGGGTAGGACCTCTCGTTCCTACATCACATCAAACATCGTCATTAGGTTCATACTTATTAAAATCAACATCATTAACATTTCATCAAAATATTTCTCAAAAGCTTCCAAATGTCTAATCTTTCCCATTAGCACCAACTCATTTTCATTGGCGTTGTTCACTTTACAATTGATGCTAATTTTATTCCAATCGACACTGATCGCATAATAGTCGGCACCAATTTTGTCAATCGATACGGACTGGAAGGCAGAGCGCCAATAACCCCGCTTACCTCCTAATACAAAATTACACAAATGTACAAAGCTAAGGGAGGACCACTTACCCTTGGCCACTTCCTCTTCCTCTTCTGACCACTCCCAAAAGCTTCCATGTTGCTCAAATTCAACTTTTGACCTTTTCTAAATCAATCGTCACAGTGCAAATGAATTGTTACCATTCACTATTTCTATATTTATAGGTTTTTGGAGCAGTCAGCGCTGATTATTTTAGTCATCATTGATTCTTTTGGTTGGCATCGATTCTTTTGAGTCGACACCGATTGGAACCCATTGGGGCCGATTGGGTATATTTTGATATATTTTCCCATCTCATCACACCAAGACATGCTTCATTCTCATCTGATTATCCTGTCTGACACATGTGTCACCCGTAACACATTGTCACCATCATTGAGCCTTTATTTCAGGTACTTGTACCTTGTCACCTTACATTTCCCCACACGTGTGTCACTCATAACACAGCTATATTTGTTGTTCCCCACTTGGGGCATCTCATCATTATATCTTTTGCATGTGCCACCCATAACACACTTGTTCTACCTAGTCTGGCAACATTTCTATTACAAAGTCCACTATAGTGGCCATATGTCGATTTCCACAGTAGCTCTCCTCTCAAGGCCATTGCTTCATCCTACTTGTCTAAGTGTTGATGCTTGGATTGTTTATCTGATCGTTTTTATGACCTTTTTTCCATCTTTTGGCACATATTTTTGGTGTTATCACCCATTCCGAGTTTTTCCATGTACATGGGTAACTCACATTTTTGTTTGCAACCTAAAGATAGTGGGTTTGTAAGCACTAATGTCATCTCGTTTGAAGGTCGTCTAGTTGTCCCTACCATTGTGTCACTCTTTGGTTGTTACTATTGTGCAATCACCTTTAACTTACTAGTATGTAGCCACTTACATCGTCTCATATGAAGACCATCTAATATGCCCTACCAATGTGAGTTCCTTAGGTCGCTACCTTTTTTTTTACATGTTTCATCAATGATCAAATCTACTCCAGACATCTAGCTGGGGCATCCTCTCTTCTATTTTTCTTCATCTACCCTTTTAAAACTCAGGATCAGTTGGAATTTTTTGAGCCACCCCATCCCTAGTTTGAGGGGGAGCACATCATCAATATTCTTCCTTTTCTTCCAACTCCTTGTTTTTGTCTCGTAGCATTGCTTATCGCAAGTTACTTGACAAAAAGGGGAAAATGTAGACACATCAAATTGGTTACTCAATTTAATGTCCCCCGTGTTCACTTACCTGTTCTAGTCTCGGGTAACCTGGTGCACTTTTGTATCACTAATTCTCTCTTAGGGTATTAATTAAATATCTAATTAAAATGCCTATCCTAAGTTTGTTCCACCCCATTATATTTCACCCATGGATAATTAAATATTAACCATGTAATTTTATCTTCTACATTTATTCCACTTCTACTTATTCACCCCATATAACTTCCTAACCTCATGTGCTATTATTATCCATCTATCCCACCTATTTCTCCTCTCTTGGAACCATGTATTAGGATTCTTTCCATATTTGAGTTAGAGAGATAATATTATGATCCTCAAAACTCATCCCTTTTCACCACTTTGAGAGTCTTTTCCCTGATCAGTGTCGATCGTTTGTCGATTGACGCCGATTTTTTAGAACAGCACCAATTTTACCTCGTTTGGCACAAAATATAAATACATGACTTTAACTCATTTCTAATTAGATGGTAGAGACTTGAGAAATAGTGAAAAAACTTGATCGAATCTTGAAGCTATCAATTGAGAGAAAGTGAATTCTGTCCAAATCAATCCCGGAGAGGTGTATCGTTATTCAGCCCGTATAATATCGATATTGCTTAGGTTCTTCAACCTCTGGGTGACTCCATTTCTCCCTCCAACTAAGGTAGAACTTTGTTCACATCTCTACAGATCCTGCAGGTCTCCACAATTTGATCACCATCAATCACCAATCAAGTTGTCTGTGATTTCTTCCTGGTCGATGACAACCCAACATCAATCGATGCTGATTTGTCCAAATCAACGCCATTCCAATACATTAACACTGATAACTATCTGATCAATGCTGACCAGTCTGTAGAAAGGTATAGAATTCATGTGACATAATTTCATCTTTGTTTTTATAGTTTCCTGCTTTCTTTCAGTCTCTAATGTTGTTTTTACATTCTGTCTACAACTTAAAATCAGAAAATCTAAACATTTTCTTACATTTTTTTATCATGTATGCCTTTATTCTTAATTGAAAATGTGAACTGGCATCCATCGAGGAAGCTAATTGCTTCTTGGACCCAATTTCCAGGTAGTTCACCCTTATATCTTCTAACGTCATCTTTTTCTGTCAAGTATTCATGCATCACAGGTTTCTTGGATCTACTCCACAGGATTGCTCATGTGCACCCATCTTAATTCCATCAGGATTTCTCTCCATCTAAGTCTTCTAATCTTGTCCAATTAATTAGGTATCAACTTTATTTGAGTTTTTCAGGGTTTTGTGTGTTTACTTTGGTGCATTAACTTGGACCGGTAACAAGCACAGAAATTCTTGATCTACACTACCATCATGGTCACCTCCAGTCCCTATATCCCTGCCATGTCCTAGTAGGGGTGTGGAAGTCACATCTGTAGTAGTTAGGGAAGCCAAGGGATGATGTGGCATCCTAAGTAGTGACATACCTATCCATCTAGCTGCTCGAAAAGCCCCTGGATCTAACACTAGTACTACCCTACCATACAGGATGAATCACTCATAAACCCAAATCATCACAAGAGTGGGGTGGCTCAATGAGTGCCCCTACCATTTGACCACCCTGTATAGATCATGGTAGGTGGTCCCCAAGATATATGTGCCCCAAGCATATTTATGTCCATGCCCATTGATCTACGAAATGATATGAGCCCAACAATACAAGAGGGTATCACCACCCTTATCCCCTATCAATCGGGAGGACAAGATGCCCATGATGGCTCTGTGTATGATAGGAATGGGAGTGGTGGAAATGGATCAAACCTTCATCCCCTTATTTGAGCTAGAGGAGACAATGACATCTCCCATGTATGTGTCCCACTATGTCATCACAGCACTGGACCTCGTTGTCTTCAAATTTAGTCTCCTCTCAATTATCGGGAGCCCAAGAATACATTATACATCCTCCAAGGTCATAGTCCACTCACCCCAGACACCTAGGAACTGGAAAGTGTTCTGGTCTACATTCCAATAGGAAAACATGTCATATAGAATGTGGCTAGTAGGAATAATGTGGGTAACCCATGTAATCCTCCAAATACCGGACCTCTGGAGAAGATCTGTCTCATCTTGTGTTAGTTGATCTAGGATACCAAGAATCCAATCACACTCCCTCTCTTGACTCCATCTGATGTAATCCTCCTTCCACATTCACCAAAACATGGAAAAAGAGAAAGTTAGTAACATATAACAAATAATAAGCTCACCAAAAACATAACAAAACATGAAAATCCCAAAAAAAATCAAGTTAGTGAACGTTTCAGTCATTCTGTTAAGAACCGCTGCCTAAGTAGAGCGGTGGTCCCATGACCACCGCCCTACTTTGGGCGGCGGTCCTAAAATGATTTTTCAAATGTGCCCTTTACCCTAAAAATGCTCAAAAAGACCAAAAAAATACCATTTTTGACAAAATAAAAGCATGCCCTATGGGTGACCCCCTAAAGACTCATTTAAGACAAAAAAAAATTAAAATAATACCCCTAGGTGAATTTTTCAACATTTTTACATTTAGCGTATACAAAGACAAAATTTAAAATAACCAACCTTTGATCGCGTTGGTCGATCTCTCACACATAGAGGTATGGTCACGATCTCATCACGATCATATCAGATGTACTCTCGTCGAAAATGATCACCGTGTGTCTAAAGCTCCAAATTCACCAAATCAAATAGCACAAATGAATTGAAAAATGAGTTGTTTCTATGTGTGTGTGTGTGTGTGTGTGTGTGTGTGTGTGTGTGTGTGTGTGTGTGTGTGTGTGTGTGTGTGTGTGTGTGTGTGTGTGTTATTTTAACCTCATTTTTAGTGTTTACATTCATAGAGTTGGAGCGTTAGTGCAGGTATATTTCTATATCCCCACATAGATGGTAAGTCCTCTTGTCATTTTAGTCCAGTGTTTATTTTTTGATATTTTATATATCTACACGTGAGTCTTATTTTTCCCTTATAGGTAGCGGGAGTTTGGGTGGTGATATTTTGACACACGGGTGTGTCAGGTATAGTTTCTAACTCCCCATTTTGAGAACGCCATACTCAGACTCTACGTTTTATGCCTTTTCATGGCTAAGATGCTTCTCTGAGGGGGGAATATGTACACACCTAAAATTTCATGTGCTACATTGTCAGAAAATGGTTACAAAAGTCCCCAATGATGATTTTGGTCCTTTCAAGAAGGTGTTTAAGCTCTAATTTCCGTATGTAGTGTATATTTGTTGCCTAGACATCTTTACTTAGCCTTCCCGCACTTCCTCTAGCTTTCTACCTCTTTCTGCACAAGTTTTGGCCTTTAGTGCCATGACCGCCGCCCTTCCTAGGTGGTGGTTCTGAAACTGCCACCCAAGACAATGCCATGGTCATGCCTATTTTTTTTAGATTCTTCACACATGTTTTAACATGCGACGGTTCACTTAATTTCACTTTTTGCATGCATCCATGAGCCGAATTGTCTAAAATTAGCTTTGATTTCTTGATTCTCCTTCCTCCTATTTTTAAATAGATTTAATTAGTTAGAACTTATCCTTCTTGCCTTGTGCATGAAGGCACCTTCTATCCTCCATTCCTATATATTCCATGCTTTTACTCAAGTAAAAGGCCTGAGAATTTTATGTATCTTGCATTGTATTGCTGCTACAATCTTTATAGGAATTGCATAGCCAAGATTTGATTTCTTTTGTTATCTCTCTTCTACTTGCATTGCATCTAGACTGCCATCAAACTGCTATTTCTCAAGTGCCATCCTCTTATTGTTTTTCTTGCATTCCCAATCTCTTGGACTCACATGAACACTCGGTGAAAGAAAGGAACATATTGAGGGGATAGATACAGACACAACTAGATTTTCCAAAGCTCTTGCTTGTCCAGGTTAGAATTGTGTGTTTATTTTCCTTGTGTGTTGAATTGTCAATTTCATATCAAATAGAGTAGAAAATCATTCATATCAAATAGAATAGAAAATCATTCATATGAAATATAGTACAAAATCATTCATATCAAATAGAATAGAGAATCATTCATATCAAATAGAGTAGAGAATCATGCATTTTAGTAGGTTTGCCTTTTTAACATTACTAGGGAAATTATGAGGCACAATATCCCTTTTAGGGTCATGATTTTTTTTTCACCTCTGAGTAGGGTTTAGAGGATTTTGATCATATTAGGTTGTTTGATTTAGATTAGATTCATACATTTTCACAAGTAACCAGCTACATCCGTTTGACTACTTTTGTTTAGTTTATTTGTTAGATTAGAACACATTGCTTAAAGATTAGAAAAGAACAAAAATATTTCCTTTGATAGGTTAGTTTATTTTATTTCTTTGATTTAAAATATTGTGAAAACACCAAAAACATAGATTAGATCTCTTTTAGTAATTATTTTTCTTATTAAAAGTCATTTTATTTTATTTTGTATGACCATCAACAGTCCACAATAGGAAAATACATATAGTTGTGATCTATTGGTCCCACAACCCAATGGGCCAAAATTGATAATTGATATTAACACCATTTTATGTCTGATAGTCTTATGCACACCCATAAATTTTGCTGAGAAGATAAAACAACTCAATACACTAAACATAGTTGTTAATCAATCTTATGACTATTGAACTACTCCTAACAACAGGGTTTGTTTATGCACATGACCATCCAAGGGCCACAACCTCCATGAGTCTTTGGTTATGATCCTCGGGTCCCATAACCCAACAGACCTGCCAGTCAGTTAGATATTGATGCTAGTTTACTTACATTAGTATTTAGATCTTCACTAGTTCCACTAGATATTATTACACAACTTTCCTTACTGAACATAGCAACTAACCAGGCAAATAATTTCTGGACAAGACCATAAAATCACCTATAAATACATGTGGCTTCATTGTGCCTCTCGTTCATAATTTCATGAAATTTTCTAGAAATCTATACGAGGCACCCGCATGTCATTTTCCACGTGTCCAGCAACCAGCGAAAAGAATCTCAGCTGAACTCGACATTGATTGGAGTCTACAAGTGGCTATTATCTTAGACCAAACCATCACACCACTTCAAGTTAGGAGAGCATTATTTGCTTTAGACTCATAGATCCTGACATTGCGTGTTGAAGATATCAGATTTCCCAATTAGCTTGATACCCGTTACCATACTCACATTCACAATCATTCTACACCGTTTGTCTCAGCATGGCCTTGGGAGGTCGGGTGCAAAGAAGGTCACATGTTGATTTTCTGTCATACAGATACCCTGTGTGTTTTTACTATATCTTTGAATTTTTAATATTCCTAGGTAACTTTATCAAGCCTAAGACACATGGGTGGTGCGGTGTAAGTTTGAGAATATTTCTTTCTCTGCATTATTCCTCAAGTGAGCCAAAGGGACACGTTGATATCTTCCACATTCCACTCTATACTTGGATGAAGTTGGGATTAAACAAACAAAACAAAAAGAACCAGGGCCGAGGCAAAAAACAAAAGTGGCTGGCAGAAGAGTCTCACACAAAAATAACTCTACAATGACCAAGAACATTACCACATCCCCCTGCAAGGCATCAATTTCAACACAATGTCTTAGTCTTCCTTTAGGCTGTATATTCCTCATCACATCACATGTACCCTAAATGGGGGGAATCCATTGGGTAAATTAGTGCCCCAATTTAGTATTCTACAATCACAATACAACATAGTTTAGTATAGTTGAACTGAGTCTTCAGTATCAACAATGGCCTAGAATCTAACTTGGGTCCTCATCATGACACAGAAACCAGCACCTAGATATAGATAGTAGTGCTTGGGTGCTCTTGACCCTTTCTAGATGCCTATGACTAGGGGGAAGTTACATAATTTTTCTTAGATCAATACAGTTTTTGGAAGCTTACACAATGATTTTCTCAACACAGAAAAAGTCCTCTAACAATCAACATGCATGTTTTCTCCTCTCTTTTTTTTAATTTTTACATTGGATTGAATTGGATCAAAATGGATAAAATTTGAGCACACCATATTTAGTGGTGTCTACATTTTGGGAAGTAGTAAATGGTTGGAGAATGACACTAGACCTTTATCCCTACACTTGCTCTACCATGAAATGAGATCGCCCAAAAAAATCACACTTGGCGCAACTAACGTGATATTTCCTGAAAAACCCAATCTTGGCATGCAATTGCCAAAAAAAAAAAATTCTTCTACATCATTTACAAGATCCTTTATTTTCCTTTCACTCATCATGGATCAAGTGCACATGTTCCTTTTCACATTTTTACATACTCTTTTACACACTTTTTACACATTTTCATCAAATTTTTCATATACATAATTTTGAATACTCTTTTTCTCTTCTCTTTTGCAAGTCCTTCCTTATGGGAAGCAACTCTCACATTTTAAAACATCAAGCATCATAAAAAATACGTAAAATGTAACATATACACATATTCTCTCACCCCTAGGGTCACTTTCACTTCCTTTTCTATAGCTTCCACGCTCTATTTTTACCACACCAAGCTTTTTGTTGTCTCAACATACTTTTTGCCATTGATCTACATTCTTATCAGATACACATCCTGATCTACTTTATGTTATTGAGCATTATCCCAAAAACATAAAGTGGGGGTAAATGTAGACACTAAATTATGCACTTCGAGTATTTTTCTAGGTCCTAATTACATACTACTATTCATATGATTCCTAAGCTAGAAAAGTACTAACTGACCACCGTCTTTGGCCTCTTTGTTTAATTTTTGGTTTCCTTCTTGGTCTTACACACGTTCTTTTCGAGTCTGACTTTTGATAATTCAGTTTTTTCTGAGTCTAGACACTAACACCCAACTAGGATGCTAATGCCAAAGTGCCCCCATCCATTCTGGGTGCCCCCAACCTCTTTGTATCTTACTTGCATCTTTTCGGTATTTTCTAGCCATTGGGCATCTTTATTTCTTACTAGTCGGCCTTTTAGTGGTTAATTACAAAATTCAAATAAGGGAATAATATAAATACAAGCTATGTGATCATAATAAAGGACCAAACTCTAAGCATATATTACTATCACCTAATATTGCATCGAAAGGGATTTCAGGAGCATCACAACATCCATCTCACTTCATTCAAGGGACAAGGAAATGCATTTTTTGCATACACGTGTAGGAGAGGAATTTCATTTTTCCATCCACACACACACACACACACACACACACACACACACACACACACACATATTACTACATATAAATATTACTCACTATCAATTACAACTTGCACAAGAGGAATATAGGGCACAAGTTCACACACACACATGTGGAACTACATGTAGTTTAAAATGTAGTAAAACCAAATCATACGTTCACTCGGTTAGGTGACCACCAGGTTCAATCCAAATCTACATTTACATCTTTTTTATTTTTAAGATTTGATGTGTTTTGGGGTTTTGTAGATGAATATAGTTTTGTAGGTTACAGGTGTAATTTTAACCCTAACAACAACATACATGCAATAAAAAAGGAATAATTTAGACACCTTTACGGTCTAGAAAAATTCAGAACCCAATGACTTGCTAGCACACTAATTCCCATATCGGGTCACTAGAGCTTCATCGCTCTCGACCTTCTGTAGGCACTCGTGTCCGGCCTCATATGACATTTTCACAATTTTATGAGCATGGTTATGATAGTTTTTACTTCCATTTCATTAGTTTTCTAGCTCACTACATCTTTGGGATCCTAAGTCTCTTATTCCATATCTTGTACTTAGGGTTTCAAATTTATTAGCTTACTTGCTTACGTCAAATCTATAATCTATTATTTATATATGTGTTGTTACTTAATTAATATTTAAGATTTATATTTTCTATATTTTCTTAATCATTTAGTGGGGACCGTTGTAGAATATCTCTTTCTTCAATTACATACTACCATGGAAACCATCCCTAGATTGACATTGTTTAATGTTGAGGATTGATGAACCTTATCAACAGATATTAAAAAAAGTGTTTTTAAACCTCCTTGTATGATTTAAAATCAGCCTCATACCATCCAATCATGTTAACTACTATTGAATAGACATTAGAAAATATTGGCTACTTCCCTCATTCACAACATTAGACTGTGAATACACATGAATGAAACATAAATTTAGTATTCTTTATCTACTACAAAACAATGAAAATTTTAACACCATTAGTAATACATGATGAAAAATAAGACTAGATATTGATAAGTTTTGTTCCCTTACTAAAGCCCTAGAAGATTATGCGGATGGGGATGACTTGGATTCAGAGGAAGAAGACTTGAGTGATGAGTTAGACTCTCAGGAAGGTGACTCGGAGGAGGAAAAATATTTTATTGAAATTTGTATGGCCCATAATCTAAGGGAGATGAAATCCAAGAAGGTTCTTAGTGTCCCAGTGAATACCCAAGGGGAATCTAGTAAACAGGATGTTCAGGCTCATGTCAATGTACAATTGGAACAACAGTTCGATGCTATAGGTCATGTTGGACCTGTGAAAGGAGAGAATCATCTGTCCAAGATGGCAGTGGACATTAAATAACTTAAGGGAGATATGAGGCTCACCAAGAGCTCTATTTAGTTCTTGTTCAGTGATTGACATAAGATGAAAGTGCAGGTTGAGGAAGCTGTTAAAAATGGGAATGGTGGAGAGGTAAAAATTCTAAAATCTAACAATGGTTTCATAACTAATGAGTTGGACCATATTTGTGCTATTCTTCATAACTACATGGAGTGTACAATCAAGGAAAGAAAATAAAGGTGACTCTTAAAGGTCTTGACTTGGTGTCTTTGGCTGGAAACATAGATGCTCTAGCTAAGTAATGGGAAAATTTACTAGAAGGGCTTTAAAAATCCAATAAGTGATCTTGGGAGGGGTCTTGTTTATTTATTGTCTTGTGAATTTTTTGTTATTAGTTCTATTATGTTTATAGTTTCCTCTGTGTTTTATTTGTTCTTATTATTTAGTCACTCTTTACTTTTGCTCCTGGTGGAGCCTGATATTATGGAATTTTATAATATCTTTTTGATTGGCTTGTAATTTTTTAATCTAATCTTATGGAGCTTTGAATTTGTTTGGGGAAGGGACCCCTCAACCCTTTTTCACCTCTTATAAAAAAAATGTTGAAAAATACATCATGTTTTTCAACCTATTTGTATGACTAAAAATCATCCTCATATCATCCACGCATGTTGGGTGTTGTCATTTAGACATTATAAAATATTGGCTACTACCCACATTCACAAAATTTGACTGTGAATACACATTTTCACCTACATATGAATGAAACATAAATTTAGCCTTCTTTGTCCACTACACAACACCAAAAATCCAAACACCATTAACAAATACATGTTAAAAACACACTATTTTTATCAACCAACCTCTAGGACATTAAAAACATCTCTTACCATCCAATGCCACCTTCTATTATGACCTCATTTAAATTGTTTCTCTACACATATGGGTTGGCACCTATACATGAATGGAACACAATTTCAAAGTTATGGTGATATAAGTGCATCATAACTATATTTCTAGAAAATCGATTAATAATAATGAGAGGTTAGTTGAAAAAGTGCTTAATAGTGTTAAGTTAAGAGGCTGAGAGAAAATCTATTGCACGTTTGTGATACATTTTAATGTGTAAAAATATGATTTATTTGAATCTATGAGGTGATCTCGCAAGTTTGGGGGTAAATCTAACTATGTGAGGTCAAAACCATGTATTGTATTATAGAAAGCTTATAGGATAATACGTTCAAGGTATTTTGATAAATAAGTGATAAAAGATGATATGTTTTCCATATTGATTTAATTTAATTCAAAATAAATCTAAATATTATAGAGTCATTGTTGAAATAAATAATGTATAAACGATGAAGAATGAGAATGACATAAGCAAACTAATATTTAACATATAAAACCCTTAGTAAGAGAGGGAGATAGAAGCACGTAGATGATTCACAAATTGAAATGAAGTGATGAGTAAGATGAAAATAATTTCATAATTAATCTCTATAAATTCTACAACTCATAAATAATTGCACACATGGGCGCCCATGAATAGACATGGGTGCTTGGGCACTAGTGACTAGACTTGGGTGCATGTGACTGCAAAAAATCTTTGGATCTGATTTCTATTGTGTCCCTAAGGTGTCATAATTACTCTTTGTTGATCTCCTATTTTTTCACTATGATTTCCAAAGCTACCTGTAACCTGTAAAAATAGAAATTCACATGCACAATCCCACAAACCACATTAAACCTAAAAATGAAAATTCAGAATGGGGATTCAGAATGACCCTAACGATCACCTCGAGAATGAACTTATGACTAAGAATTGCACTACATCTCAAAATCCATGTAGTTATTATTATTGTGTGTAGAAATTGTGCCCTAGGAAGTCCTTATATAAGATGCACTAGATAATGGGATAGATTTTGTCTAAGGTAAAAATGTGTGGATGGAATAGAATAAAATTCCCCTTCATATGTTGTGTATGCAGGGCATGCAGTCCCTTGTCCCTTGAACGGATGCTATATGGATGCCTTTCAAGAGATTTAGTGCCTTTAGATGTAAGTTTAGGTGGTAATAATAATTCTTAGTTCTTCATTTTTTATTTTGAACACATAACTATGTATTTATATGATTCCCTTGTTTGAATTTTTTAATTAAAAGCTGGAAGGTTGACCAATAAGTTAAGAAGATGCCCAAAATATAAAAGAGGTCCAAAAGGAGTGAGTAAGGTGAGAAATGGTAAGGGGCACCTAAAGGGGTCAGAAGCACCTAGACGCTTCTGTTTTGGTTAGGAACTCATGTTTGAAGCCATAAAAGATAAATCAATAAAGATAAATAGAAAACAAGAGATAAATGCTAGTTTTCTTTCTTATGAACCATATAAATCCTAGTATGCTTTTAGGACCTATAAATGTACCCAAGTGCATTATTTTGTGTCTACATTTTCCCCCACTTTATGTTGTTGAATGAATACTCAATAACTTAAAGTATATAAGATATGCGTACCTTATGATCCTATATAGCATGTGGTGAATAGTGTGTAAAGTGGAAAAGTGAAGTGTGGAATGATGCAAAGTGAAGCGTGGATACTGGGAAATGAAAGTGACCTTAGGGGTGTAGCATATGCATTGCGTTGTACCAATTTTTTTGTTTGTACTTGATGTTATAGGTCGATTCTTATTGCATATTAAGTATGGACTTGCAAAAGAAGATTGAAATTGTAGTAAAAGTTAGATATACAATGAATAAGATAAAAATGTGTATAAGTATGTAAATTTAATAGTAAAGGAGAGTGTGCACTTGATGTAAAAGTATAGGAAAATGTCCTGAAAATGATGTGAAGAGTGATGTTTTTGGATGATCTCATGCCAATAGATAGTTTTTTGGGTGATCTCATGCCAAGTGTAAGTTTTTTTGGGTGATCTCATGTCAAGGAGAAAGTGTTGGGGAGAGAGGTATAGTGTTACTCTCCTTTCATGACTCTTCTCGATAAGCATCACTGCAGATGGTACATACCTAATTTTTTCTTGTTGTCTGTAATTAGTTCTGATTGTTAAAATTTTTCGAATTGAAATAGATTGTAGGATATTTCATGCATGCTATAACTAGAGGATTGTACCTGTAGCTATAGAATCAATCTGAACGCTTCTGTGAACTATGATGATATGAGAAGGTGAATATATGGGCCCCTAATACATTAGCACCTAGGGTAGGACATAAACACCGTAACACTACTATATGATCTTGGGCATTGGTGTTTGTGTTGTGCTAACGACCCAATTCAGTTTTTGGGTTGTCCTGTGACTATGTTCTTATTATGTTCATATAATATGATGACCTGAACTGTAGATCTGAGCTGTTGTAGGGGTGATTTGTTCAACCAATGTATGCACCCTTATTTGGGGTGCATGTGACGAATGTATGAGTGTACATCCTAAAATAAAAGGACCTGATGATCTTATGAAGCTAATATCTACAGGGGTAGGGAATGTGCATGGTAGAAACCAAGGCACATGCAAACAAAGTGGTTAACAACATGGGTTAGTGATGTAATTATGACTAACAAGGGTTAATGAGACCAATGAGGTCAAGTCCTCATTTTGAAAAAGGTCATAAATCCCGAGTGGGTTGTAGATCCTGACTTGGGATGTGAATAAGGTTGGACTATGTTAACATTTGATGAATTTCTTGACGTAAGTAAACAATATTGATTAAGGGTAGGATAGTAATATCCCATCTATAGGATAGATTTGATAACTACCAAACCACTCAAGTGTCCACCACATATGCCATCGTGCACTTCTTGCATAAATTTGGTCGATTCATGAGATTTGAGGCATCAAAGTTGGAGGCCATAAAAATCAAGTTTGTAAAGGACAGTGTTTAGGATGACATAAAGGTTAGCGTGTTGTAGAAAATATCTCTTAGGGTTATTACATAGATTGGATTGGATTTTATACTGAGAAAAATATTCATAAAATTGAATATACTAGATATCTGATTGATTATTTTTGATAAGATTAATAGAAGGGAGTTCGTTGGTATGAGATGGTTAGTAGATTCTATGAAAAACAATAAAAAGAATTGAATATTCATTTGATAAGGGGATGAGTGATGTAAGAGAGGCCACAATTTCTGTGGATTTGTTAGATGAGCGGGGAATTTTTTGGATTGTATATTGATCGAAGGATTCCTGGAGAAATTCAATAATGTTCTTATATTTTTTTAAATTTCATTCTTACATTAATAAGTTCCTTTGAATTGATTGATGATAAGATGGGAGTCTGCATAAATTTCAAGGATTTGAACACTAAGAATGAAAATGGTATGAAGACCCACAATGAGGGCTTCATATCCAACCATATTTTTAGTGCATTCAAAATTTAGTTTGAAAGATAGAGGAATAGGATTCCCCCAAGGAGTTACGATCATGATATGGGAACCTTCCCTTATCGACACTAAGAAACGTTGAATAAAAGTGTCATTTTTTGGGTAGTTTCTTCTTGATTGATGGTTTTGATAGAATTTTTATAAATTATTCATGAGGTGGTTTATTATTAGGGAGGGGGGATTTTGTGAGTTGGTAGGCAATGAATTTCCCATTGATAGATTTATACAACATGAATTCTAGGTCAAATTCAGTCATAAACATGAGCCATTAGGTGATACGATCAATGTGATATGGTTTGGAATGTATAGATTTGAGAGGATTGAAATTAACAATGGCACAAGTCTTATGGTTAAGGAGATAGCGATGAATCTTAGAAGTTGTGAAGTATAAATCACAACATTACTTATTATCTTCAGTGTAATGAGTTTTGTAGTAATGAAGAGTGCAACTTACCTAGTAGATGACCTACTCTATACCCTTCTCATATCGATGTGCTAGCATAGTGCCTAAGGTGTGGTTGGTGGAAGATATATATAGATAAAAAGGATCCCCCTTGTGGGGAGGTGTGAGCATGAGTGGTGATAAGAGATATTGTTTGAGTTCTTTAAAGGCCTTTTAGAAGTTTTAATCCAACTTAAAATCAACATCCTTTCAAAGAAGATGATGAAAAAGTTGGAAACAATCTGAAATTTGAGTAATAAAGAAACATACTGATTGGAGTTTACCATGTAGACTATGAAGTTGTTTAATATTGGAAGGATGAGGCATATTGATGATGGATTTGATTTTTTAAGGGTCTACTTGATTGCCCCTGATAGATACGATAAATACTAAAAGTTTTCTAGTGAGAACACCAAATACTCATTTATCCAGGTTAAGGTGGAGGAAATATTGAATAAGATGAGAAAAATGATGTTGAGGACGATGAGATAGTACTTTCAATTTTTGGATTTTCCCAAGATATTGTCAACATAGTCTTCTATGGTTTTATGGATGAGACAATGGAAGATATAGGTAGTGGTGCATTGGCAAGTGGCCCTTCTATTCTTGAATTTGAAGGGCTTAACTTGGTAGAAAAATGTCCCCAAGGGGTAATGAAAGTTTTATTATGATGGTCTTATGACGAGATGTGGATTTGATTATAACGAAAAAACCATCCATAAGAGATAGCATTTCATTGTTTTCTGGGAGGTTGATAAGTTGATTAATGTTAGCAAGAGGGAATTCATCTTTAGGACAAGTGAGATTGAGATCCCAGAAGTCTGTACAAATACATAAATTTCTAGAGGATTTAGTTATGAGTAAAATATTAGATACCCATTGTGGGTATTCGATGGGTAAAATTAAATTAGCAAAGAGAAGATGCTGTAACTCTTCCTTTAAAAGTAGGGATACATGAGGATGCATCTTATATAGATTTTGATTGATGAGATTGGCATTAAGAATCATGAAAATGCTTTGGACAACAATATTAATTCAATACCTGGCATGTCATTACATGACCATGTGAAGGAATGACTGTACTTGGAAAGAAAGGTGGTGAAGTCCTTTAATTATTTCAAATCTAAAAACTCGCCAAGTTTGACTATATGAGGCCCTTGTGAATTCCCTATGTTGACGTCACTATCAAATTCATTAAGGAGTGTAGATAAGTTAGGTAGTAAAGTATTTTTAAGGTAATGGTCCTTCACCCCCATATAGGATAGGATGGATTAGTCGTTGTGGCATTAAATAAAATTGATGAGAAGGGAGTCTTCCTCTACCATTTCAGGTAATACAAGTGAAAGGGTCTTAATCACATCATTAGTATGATAAGTAAGTAGTCCTAAGATGATTATATTAATTAAAAAAATTAGGAGGAATAGAAATGGTGTTGTATGTGTCCATAAATTTTTTAGATGAAGATGACGAAGATGGCTCTATTTCTTCTATAGATTCAGATGTAGTGGTTGTAAAAGTGTCCAAGGAAGGCTTTTTGAATCCCAACCCAAATTTATCATGAGGATTATGAGACTATTCAAATACCAAGTCATGTATACCTTGTTAGTAATGTCCCAAGCTAAAACCTTTCCATGCACAACAATGAAGATAAACTTGTGTGAAGGATTGATTGTATAAGCATGATATTGATTGTCATGGTGTGAGGAAGGATGATCAATCCCTCCATAAATGAGGTTGGTTTTCATATGGGGGGGACAAAAGGGAATAATATCTCCAAGGTTTGGTTCATACATAGGTTTTTTGTTAGGTATCCCAAATGTTTTAGGTGTAGGGAGTGAGTTAAGTGCTAGAAGGTGGTACTCCCCTAGTGAGAGATGCATAACATATTTGAAAGAGTTATTGTCTACAAGATTAGCTGAGGGGATAAAATATCTAGTTGAAGTTTCATCATAAGATCTTGAGTTAATATTAGGAATGATCACATCATTAGGTCAGTAGGTCATGCGACATGCTTTGAAAGGATTAGGGTCAGTGGGAATAGTAAAGGTTTTACATTCATGTTCATACTTTAGAGAATGATGTAATGTTGATGGGATATATTGCATGGAACATATCCAAGGTCATCATAATAGTATGCTATACTAAAACTCTCCTTCCACAAGGTAGAAGAGCTCATGAAGGATTTTAACACCTATCTCGATGGGTAGCATTATTGTGCCTAATATGGAGGTGTCAGTGTCGTTAAAGGTGCTCAACATGACAAGTGACTGGGAGATGATGGTGTTAGGTAGCTGAATCTATTTTAAAGTGTGGGAGAATATGATGTTGACATTGGTGCCATTTTCAATCATAAATATTTTGACAATAGTATCATTGTACTGGGAGGTGACGAAGAGTGGAAGGTCATGGTATTTAGGTTGTAAGGATGGGATTTCAAAATCATCAAAGTTAATTAAAAAACATTTTGAGAGTGCTGATAAATTTGGAAAATGGTTTAGGGTCATTTTATGGTACTGAGATAGATTGGAGAACCTCAATCATTGCTTATCAATGCTATGGAAAATTTTGAACAAGCTTGTAGAGATACATCTTCACAGGATCTTGGTGAAGTTCTTTAATGAAAATGTTTTGTATAGATGTCGTAGGTTGGGTGTTTGGAGTGATGATGGTAAAAACCTTGGTTTTGGAGAATGATGGATGTGGTGATTCAAGGGGAGCAAGGGAGATGGATACCATGGGCCTATTTTGGTCTGAGGCCTTTGACTCTTGTGTACGTTCTCTTATAATTGTATGAACGGAATTTATCTAATGGAGTGGGGTCTTACTAGAATAAGCATCACTCTTGTTGGATGTGGAAATGGTGTTGGATTATGGTTTAGAAGGAGAATATTTAAAGGTCTGCCAAGTTGGTTTTTTTTATCTATATGTTTTTTATCTATGGGAAGAAGTCCTTTGCTAGAAAGATTTCAAATCATAGTATGAAGGGATTTATCATTGTTAGTAGAATGTCCTGGGGTTTGATGGTATGTATAGAATGCTTTATAATTATACCAAGAGGTCTTCCACCATTGGGATTAAGATAAATTAATATGAGGTAATGTTATGGTAGATGATTGGATGATTTTCTCAAGGATGCTAGTATAATACCCTATTGTAGCTGTCTATGATGAAATTGAGGGTGAAGAGATTTTTATATCTTTTGATGATCTAAAGGTTTGAGCTGATTGGGCCATATTTTGTATAACATTTTTAGGCACTATCTGTAGAAAAACCCTAGATTATGTGATGGTAATCATGAATCTAGATGAGGGATGAGGTCCTAAAAAGGAAGGAAAGGGCTACCTATTTTGTGATAAGGTTTTTTGACAATTTTGTGGTACAATTTATATTTTTATGAATGAATAGATTGTGTAGTGGGATTAATAAGATTATTGGTGTGGTGTTGAGTGATGTGGTCTTCGAAAGAGAATTTTTTAATTTATATGACATGGTTATTTTTTGTGGCTTTTGAAGAGACAATGAATGGATCTGAATGAGATGTGATAGGTGTAGGAAAATTTGTGATCTTGGTAATGACCTGACTGGAAGATTTAGATGATTCAGTTAGTGTTTCTGTCATGGAAACACTAGGTGTTAAGGGTGTAAGTGGGATATTTTTGATAGTATTAATAGTATGATGAGATTTTATGACATTGGATTGGGGTTAACAAGTAGGTGGGGGATGATTTGGAAAAGTTTGTCTATAAACATCCCAGTTTTGATTAAGAGGTACGTTTGGATTATCAAGCTGCAATTTGCCTCTTTCAATGAGAACTTGAAGGATGTTTCTGAATGACTGACACCTTTCAATGTCATTACCTATGACTTGGTGATATTTACAATAATCGTTATCTTGATACTAGGAGGTTTTAGAAATGAAAATTTTAACAAGTTGGATGGGGGAAGTTTTATTATGCATGTAGATAGAAGTTTTTCAAAGACCATGCTATAAGAATCCCTAATAGGATTTTATTTACATTGAGGATGGGTCCATTTGGATTCTAAATGACCTTTGGACACAAATTTTATGATGACTTAATTTTTTGAGCCTTTAGATTTATCATTGCTAGAAGATGATTTAAATGAAGACTGGGGTTTAGGTTTCTTAGACCTGAGTTTAACCTTACCATATTTGAGAGCACAAATCTCAATTTTTTTGGGCTATGGTAAAGGACTCCCTGAATTTTTGGAAAGACTTAATCTAGATGGTTAATTATATGGGTTTAGTGTAGGATTGATCAAATGAATCGATTAACTTAGTTTTGGGAAGAGAGAAGGATAATTGATTGATAATCCCTTGTCATCTAATGATGAAATATGTAATAGATTCATCTTCAAATTTTTCAATGGCATAGAGATTAGTGATGGATTTTTTTTGAGAAATTTTGATGGAGAAATTATTTAGTAACAATTGTGCAAGTTGTGTGAAAGAGAAGAAATAATATTATGGAATTTGTTGTACCAATCAAGGGAAGGTCCTATTAAGGAAATTGGAAATTTCCTCAACATGAGATCCCAGTCATGGGAAATAAAATAACATGCATGGTGGAAAGTTCTAATATGATGTTGCAGGTCATCCTTAGTATAAAATTTAATGAACTTCAGGAGTTCCCAATGTGGGGGATAAGCTTTAAAAGGTATTTATGGATGGATAGGTTCGTTACAAATATGTTTGTAGGAAAGGGCATTCTTATGACCCATAATGATGGCTTAAAGAATTGAAATCCTATTCATAAGTACTTGTAAAAGATAATTTCGAGATGGTTGTTGAGATGTTTGAAGATGACGAGCTAGGTTGATTATATATATGTGGGTTTGATTGTTGGTACAAATGATACGGTATATAAATATTATGATGAAGAGGAGCACTCATATTGTATGGATGTTGAGAGACTAGGGATTCTGAGGGTTGAATGTACTGATAAGGAATAGGAATATAAGTATTGATAAGAGGTCAAGATGGTTGTGGTATATATTGAGAAAGGATAATGTTATATTGTGAAATAAGGGAAGTGGATGCCTAATGCAAAAAGTGGTGTGTATTAATGATGGAACTCATATTAATGAGGTGTATAGATGTGTGGATATATAAGAATAGATTATAGATTGAGGATGTAGGTTGTTTTAATTGGATAAATTGAGATGTAATAAGAGGGTTCGTAGTAAGTGGAACACCAACTGAGCTTATATGAGGTGGAGGAGGAGCATTGGAGGTTGTAGGACTAGATATGGAAGGAGATGTCATAGTGTTGGTTTGCGTGGCTGATGAACTCGAAGGAGTCGATGACATAGATAGTTGTTGGTTGGACATGTCTTGTGATGAGATAATGTTTAGATTAAAACTAATTACAAGAGCTAATGAAGTAAGGACTGATGTTCCTGATTCGCCAATAGTGGTATACGGGCTGATTTGTTAGATAAAAAAATTATGATTGGGATCAATGAGTTGGGAATAATCAATGGTGACAGTGTTAATGGGAGGTCATTTTATTAGCTTTGGTTGTTGGAGGAAAACACCTTGGGAGGAAAGGTAAGTGTTAAGGGCCACATGGTTAGAGTCTATAAGTTCTATAAATATTGGATCACCACTATTTAAAATCCATGGGCTAGACAAATCTGGAATCTATGATGTACCTGACTGAGTACTAGGAGAAAGTGGGGGTTAATGACCGGCTCCTAAAGTTCATAAAAATTTATATATTACGTCTAAAATAGATTGAATATGGGACTCAATAGTATTTAGGGATTTCTGAATAGGGTTTTCCATATCGTTGGTGTTTTAAAGATGTCACACCCCACAGATTCATCTCATGATTTAGAAAGGGATAAATTATTAACTGGTGGTTTCCATGTTTTATGTTTTGTGAGATTCCTTTGGCTTGAATAAACTTTTTGTATTTGATATTGTTATACACCTTGTTATAATGTGATACTCACCTTGATGAAAGTGATTGAATCAATTGGATTCTTGCATGATATTGTACATGTCAACGATGATTTAAATTTTCCTACCTTGATGAAGTAATGACTTGCATAATGTAGAAGTAATATAAGGTTACAATGTGTTAAATTATTATGTGGAAAAGAAATGATAAATTTATAGATACTAACCGTGCTTGACATGATGATCATTGACCAACAGTGATGTGATGGCCTTTGATCAAAACATGTAAATCCATGGTTCATCAAGGTAAAATTTAAAATGGTTAATGGATATGGTAATCTGTGAGTTCAATGAAATTCCTTTTATTATAAGATAATATTGCTTCAAATTATTTGATCTTGAATACCTTCTTGATTGATTATTGGCATGACATTAATGTATTGATGTGTATTTGACATCGTGTATATCACCATTCAGTATGTATGAACTTTTTTGGTTAAACTATGCCTCTGACCAATTGAAACACCTTTGTTGATAAAATAATGGGTAATGTTAATGGTCGTATTAAATATTTTAGAATCCAATAACATGGTAGGGGTGATAAATGGTTGGCTTAGGTTTGGTATTTTACTTCTTAGGTCCCTTCATATTGGAAGGACATATTAATGTCCAGTAAGTATTTATTGGTTATAAACATGACTCCAATTGTTTTATATATTTGATTGTATGTCATATTAAGGGTGACCATTAATAGGTCGAAGACCGACCACCCTTAAAATGGAAAAAGGGGCTATTTTGATATTTTGGTGGCTTATGATTATGAAGTCTTGGTATAATTACATTATACTTGTTAAATTTTTTAGACATTAAGTAGATAGGTCTTATATTGACCTCATGACATATTAAGAATGATCATGATAATGACTTCTGGATAATGAAAATAACATACTAAGTGGGCATTACAGTGAATGAAATACCTAAGTGATCAATCCATGATCATAGTGTATTTCATTTATTTCCTAATGTCATATTTAGACTCATCATGGAGGTTGATAGTTATTAATGTTGATCCCATTATGTTGTGATTGCTTAATCGACATATAAATAGGTCATAGACCTTAATATGCATGTTGCAAGTTATTATTTCTACTAATCATCTCCATATTATTGTTTGGAATTCATGTTGTTTGTTGAAAAAGTTATATATTTTTATTTACCAAAGATTAAGGCTTGGGTTCATAAGATATGCACACCATTCAATAATCTAAGGGATTAATGTGATTGTTGTGTGGTATCATTGTTTAATAATTATTACAGGTAGAAAGGGTCAAATTGATCCCATGCAAGTAAACACAAGGTTATAATGATAGTTCTAATATATGGTCAATCAACCATGCATGAGATAAAAGTAGAACTATTGTTCAAATCTATTGGCCTCCTTTTCAAATATGGAAAATGATATGAATGGAAGTATGTAAATTTATTAAGGACACAGACATGGAATAGAACAAGTGGGAAGCATTCAATGCATGATCAGTCCCTTGAAAAACTTGAAACCCCTTCGAGAAGCTAATGAATTTGCATGGAAAGTGGTAAACAATTGCAGGGGTAAATGGGTTTGTAAATCTCTCTCCATCTGGTTGTTCGGACCACCATTATCGTGAACCATTACATGCAGTCTTGTGAACTAAATTTTATTCCTGGGAAATATAAATGCTTCCAAGTACAATTAAAGATTCATTGGCTGAAGAAAACGGGAGAAGAAATTATTGTGTCCAGCTCAGCCTAGGAAAAAGAGGAGGAAGTTTGCAGTTTTCCATTCAGAGGAAAGAATTGTCCTTTTTTCCTCCGAACCATTTACTTCATTTGATATTTGCATGAATGGGTATTGACAATATTATTTGGTTCAAGCTAGATTATAAGCATGTTGATATTAATGGGATTTCTTGTTTTTATTAAATAATTATCTATGAATGTGTATTATTTATGGTTTTGTATTAACTAGAATCATGATAGTTTAATACTATTGTTGTATTTGAAACCCTTCTTTTGTGGAGTAAAGGTTATTAGTCGACTGAATTATCTGTACGATTCTTAGATATCACTAAATAATTGTGAATTGGTATTATTTTAGTATCATTGTTTTATTGTAAAAAGTGGTATTCATGCCTTAAAAATTAGGGGATAATCCTTCTGGTTCTCGTATGTTCGAGTCAATACGTTGGTTTTTAAGTCATTTAATTAAACAATTATATGGGTTTCATGTGTTTTGGATTTCATCTGTTTGTCTTTATACTTGCATAGGCTGACCTATTCATCTCTGTCATGTACACTGAACCTTTTAAATCATGAAACTTGGGTTTCATAAGTGAAAACATGGCTTGTTATAGGAATTGTTTTATTGATAGTTGTTAGTGGGTTCTGGGGTGTCTTGATGGCACGAATCAGAAATAATATAAGTGTTTCCCTAAATGATTAAACTACCTCTTATGGAAGAACAAATTAGTTACTGGGTTATACGATAGATAATGTATTCAATTCGGTCTTTAAAATTCATTTACCTTTCGTGGGGTATCAAGATGGAAACTGGATTCATAGTTTTGTGGATTTATTTTGGAAAAGGATGTTTGTAAGGTTTGGTGGGTGTTGATTGAATTAAGGTAAATAGAAATTACCTTAATATTCTTGAATGTCAATTTTATGATGATTTGAGTTGTCGATTCCACCATGATAAATAAATAACTGCACCTTGTCAATATGGTATTATGGTCAGTAATGTGGCATTTCCTTTGGTATTTGAATTACAACTAAGATGATAGTTGTGGATCTTGGAGTGACAGAATATTGGTTGTCTTTTTAGTGATCTTGACATGTTTAAGGTATATATTAAATATGTCCAACATCAAGATAATAGTTGCTGGAGGGGTATATATCTTCTTTGACCTCTGTTGCCTCCACCTTCATAGATAGGTCATTGTTGGGGTGAGAATAATTTTGAGTTTAAGTGAGCATAATTTTTTCTTATACTACAATCACATCATATTAATGATTTGGAAGAAATGCTTATGTTTAAATATTACTATTCGAATATGGGGAAAATGGAATCCCTTGCTTTTGTCCTAAATCATATCATAGCACAAGGAAGTAGTTAAGTTAATGAAGAGGGTGCATGTGTGTGTAACTTGAGTACTAATATGGATTATTAGGCGATTCCTCTTTTAGGAAGTTAACTGGAGGTTTTGAATGTTCTTGTTGCTGCTGTTATGAAATCTAAGTATGGTTAATTTCCATTAAGGCATTACCATAGCATGTAGTAACAATATCTGTAGATGTAAAATAACATGGTAATATCATTTTATGTTATGTATAATATAAGTTATGTTTTGGATTTATAATATTTCCCAATATCTAAAGGAATAATGAATGTTATGAATAATTTAATAATATACAGTCGTGTAGTCTATTCTTGTGAATTATTCCATCAAGGTAAACCGAAGAAGATGAAATAAATAGTCCTTTATAGATGAAAATTATATTATTCTAAGTACAATTATTTTATTCCCTGTATGATTATGTCATTGATATAATTTTAATATTGTGGTATTCCATTTATTCCAATATTATATGACATAAATTGTTAAGCAGGAAAGAGGAATTTTTTTTCAAGTTCTTTGAAATTAACCTTTGCTAACAATTTTACAGATATAGTACTTTAAGTCTGCAAGGAAAATGATGTTGAAAGAAATTAGTTTTTCAATTTTATTGATTAAAGTTGCATTGTATTACATAGTAAATTAATAATTGAGCATAATATCATTGTACTATTTAATTAATTGAGAGGCTAAATTAGCCCATTCTGTTAATATCTATTTCGGAAATGAAATAAAGGAAGATGTATTCATTTATTAATTGAGTCTTGATTGCATCAAGAAATTAAATGTAAGGTTTTTTATCTTAATTGATTACATGATTGAAAACTTATGCGGATTAATAATTTAGATTATTAAGTGTATAAGTATGATGTATTTAAAGAACGATATATGCATTTTGACATTATTAATGGATCTAGTGGATTATAAATATACTTCAGCATTTAGTAATTGAATACAATTCATATATTGAATGGTATATGTGTAACTAAAATTACATATGATTGACTCATATATATTGAGGAAGGTAAATAGTTATTCCTAGGTATTTAAACCTTATGGATGTTTATGATTGTATACATTCAATGATGATTTTTACATGTGTGTAATTAAGAAAATATAACGACAAGGTCATACATTAAAAATTAGGGATTGTGTAATTAATGCAGCTTGTTGCGCTAATTAACTCAATGCTTAAGAAATGTGCACAAGCCACTTGTGGAAGTTGATTATGTTTTATTATTCAAAACTAAGATATGGAAATTAGGATCAAATAATTAATGATATGGATATCGTTGCGTAACGAAATTTAATCTGTCATAAACAAATTCAATGAGATGAAAAGTTATGACAAAATTAATACGTGGAGTTTGACAGGCCGACCTTGGATGGCTGTTGTAGTGCGATGCTCACCGAATGACATGGGTCATTTGGTGAATAACGCCTCATAGAAGTTATCCTATGTTATCCCTTGAACCCCACTTATTATGTTGTAGACACCAAAATTAGCTCACACTCCCCTTTGGTCCCTCAACAAATAAACACCTTGAACACATCCACCTAACTATGGCCCCCTTCACCTCACTATAATATTAATTTAATTATTTAAATTAAATTAACTCATTATCCTCACCATATTTATTATTTAAATCTCCTAATTTAGATAATGTCCACATATCCACCTCACCTAGACACCTCATCAAGCCACCTCACTCTAAGACCTATTCTTAGTAAGTTGTCATAACTAACTAAGACTTACCCAAACCCTAAAAATCAATGCCTACATTTCTTCTAACCACTTTCCCACATGCTTAAAAGAAGCTTCCACTCTAATCTGTGAGTGAACAACACGAGATCCCAGAAAATCAAGGGGATCTACCTAGTTTAGTAAACCTAGAAAATCCTACCCTAACCAATGCCAGTTACCCTTAACCGCCGACGGTTAAGTCAGAACTGCCGTCGATCACCTTTTAATCCCCAAAACAACCTTATTTTCAAGGTTAGAAAAATGTCTACAGATTCCTGAGAGATAACACATCTTTTTAGAACAATTTTCCATGAGAACAGACATGCAAGGAAGGAGATCAAGCATTTTCTCTTGCACAGACATCTTGCATTCATGCAACGACCACCCAGCATATATTTGATCCAACCAAGAAAAAAGGAGTGCACATGTATCCCATGTAGGATCTCTCTAATGTTTGGTGATCCACCGTAGTGTTGAACCTCCTATCAACACCTTTATCCCTCACTCAAAGACGTCCAAAGCTAGATTCTAAGTAAGTAGAACGTTTTACTTCTCTGGCTCACTTATTTCATCTTTGTGTTTTTATCCTTTGTTCTCCTAGCCACCCATTGACATCCTTTAATACTCAATCCTCCACATCCCCATTAAAACCTTGCCAAATCCCATCCAAACAACTTAATACCTCACTTCGACCAACCTATTCTTTTGTGTAATCATAAGGGAGATCCAAAGCTCATTCTGTGGCATTCCTAGTATTCCATAGTAACCAGCACCGGTTCTCCCTAACCGGCATCGGTCACCATTAACCCACCTATCCCCATATCACCCTTAATCACCTGTGACCTACCTAAGACCTCTGTCAGACGTGCAAAGAACTAGAACTAGATACTTGACCTTCGGATCTTATTTTAACCTAGCCTATTAGATTAGATCTTTCTTATTGTCTTTTGAATGAGATACCTAAATCATTTTAATTACAATATGATTTACTTCATTACAAGCATTAAATTTTTTTAAACAGTGGACTGACAGCCGTATAGGAAGTATCATAGTTCTCAGATCTAGCACATGCTAGACAATTCACTACACATATTGTTTAAATTTTATTTGGTGGTCATGTGTTCCATTTTAGGTAGTTCCTCCCAACTGAATAGAAGCTCTCATGATCAGTTGTGGGTTCAGAAGTCATACGCGTGCAACAACCTATCAACCATCATTTCAAAAGGTATTCCTTCTATGCCCATTATCCTATCTATTTCATCATTTTCAAAGAAACATCTAAGAATCAGGTCAAACATTTTGGCACGCTCGGTGGGACCCATCCGGGGTATCTTGCATTTTTATTCATTCGTAGGAAAAGTTGTGTGTTTGTTTCCCTTCTAAAAAGAATACACATTAATTTTCTTCCTTGGTAACCTTCTTTTTCTTTCTATTTTCTCTAAAAGAAACCTTTCTTTTGGTGTACTTAAAAAGAACCATTTCTTCTCGTTTTCTGCATTTTATTGAAAGAGCATCCCTCTTCCTCTTCATTTATTTGTGTCATCAAACTTCATATTTCAATTTGGGCTTATAAATCATTGCATTTAATTCTAATTTATCATATTAGCTCACATTAATTAAGGGCAACCTATAAGCTGGAAGTCATTCCTAGTTGATGGTTGACAAATGAATTGTAGAAAGCACATCTCTCTCTCTCTTTGAGTCTTGCCAAGTTACACAAATTCAAAACAAATACATATTCTTAAACAATATATTTCCTGGGAATGCTTGTCAACGATCACACTGATCTGAGGATTGGTAGGTACTCCCCATCTCACTACTCTATCGAGTCATACTTTAGAGCAAAGCCCCCCTACCATAACATACTTGAAACCTCACCTTTTAGATCTCCTTCTTTGTAGGAAGCCATCCTCACCAAAAAATTATATTCTACAATTCATGAGTCAGTCCTTAAATAGCATAAGCTAAATAAACATAATAGAAAAAGCACTCTTAGGATCACATTTTTCTTAGTGTTTCTACTTGGCTTGCACTTTGAGGTGAGAGGTCACATTCTTCATTCTTCTTGTTTCTCCTTGCACGATCCTCATCATAGTTGGTGTATTCTAGATTCTTCTAAGTGTTCCTAGACCACATTCTCATCATTCTCAGAATTTTGGGATTGATTCCACATCAGATAATAATCCACAACAACTTTTCTTTTATCACTGTTTCAATTTCACAGTTACTAGTGTGGGTCTAGCGACCGTCGTCGGTTACCCCCTAACCATCATCAGTTATAACCAACCAGCATCGGTTCACTGTCATTTTGGTTAACTTGCCCAAAAGGAAATTTATTCATCTTCTTCAACTATTCAGAGTCCCTATCACTATTATCATTCCCATTGACCTTATAAAACTCATCAGATTTGGCATACCTATGAAATTTGGCCTTATACCTTATTTTTGACCAACTGTCCATTTCCCATAGTGACCGGAAGTGGTTACGCCTAACCGGCATCGATTTTCCCTGAACAGCATCGGTTATCCTGTGCCACTTTCTAGCTAACATTTGGTACCTAATCCACTTATTACCACATGTTATTCCTATTCCTGCTATATTTCTATGTCATTTATAAAAAGGTAGCCCAACCTGATCAATACCTGTTCACATGGTACTGATGCATCGACAATCTAGCACCCTCTTATTCCATGCTAGTTGTTAACCACTCCCACCTAGCCCTTCACCACCTTCCATTTTATCACCCTCCATGGATCCTATCCAACCTATCACCATCACTACTAGAGATGAGGAGTTCACACGACTCCTTGAACAAAACTCTTCCGCCTTGTAGTTTTACCTTTCCCACTCATCCACTTGAGATTCCTTAGGTTAGTTGATATATGACATGCCCATATCTATTCCCCTGACTCTCACTCCCACTCCTGCATCAGCCCCATATGGCTCTGTGCTTCCTGCATCTACTTTACCCTTAGTTATTTCACAAATAGGTCCTATACCCGCTATGACTACAGCATCTACTACATCTGTTGCACCCACCACATCCACCATACCTTCGAAAACCACCCAAAACATAACCTTATCTGCCCCTATTATCTCACATATACCCATAGCTACACAACCACCTCCCATGTTGGTGACCCCTACCCCATTTCAAAATGTGGTCCTTTCTATTCCCCAATTGTTGGCCCCCATTGCTACTAGGGTCACCATGAACCTTCCACCTCCATATACGTACTGTTAGCAGCCTCATGTTTCATCTGTTATTCATTCCAGGTACATACACCCTATTTCACTACCTCCTTCTCAATCTACCTACATGGTAGCACCATATACTAGAATGCCACCCTCATCATATGCCCAACATCAACCCTCTTATGCTACAAGAGGCACCCAACCATCACAACCTACCAATGACCTAATCAAATTAATGATGGATAAGATGCAGACATTGGAGGCATCGGTTTCTAGCTCCCGCAACACTCTCACCTACGATGAAATTTTCAATGAACCTATCCACCCATCCATCCCTATCTGCCCATACCCCGTACATTGGGAAATGCCTAAATTCAGATGTTTCAATAGCAAGGAAGACCCACAACAACATTTACGGTCGTTCAAACATGGGTGCTACCTAATTTCTCATGATGATGCTTTGCTCTTAAGGACCTTTCCCATGTCTCTGACTGGACTTTCATTAGATTGGTATAGTGGATTACCTAGACACTCTATATTTTCATTTAATCAGGTAGCCCAAGCATTCTTGGATCACTTCTCCATTAATATCGGTAAGAAGGTTACCATGACTGACCTATACTCCACTTGTCAGTATGATGATGAATCTATCATAGATTTTGTTGCTCACTGGCGTAGCTTGATCAATCAACTCACATTCCAACTACTGCAAACTGAACTCATCGAGCTCTTCACACGGGCTTGTGCTAGACATATCTCACCAACCCTGTAGGTCTCAAACTTTCTGAACATTCGACAAAGCATTCACCATGGCACAAAAGTTAGAGATTCGGGCCATCGAAGAGAAGAAAATCAATTACCCAATAAGAATTTGGCATTCAAGTTCGAATGATACCTCTTCTTCTTCCAAACCACAGAGCAATTATTCAAAAGCTAAGAGCACCACTAATGTAGTGGTACTCAAATTTGGTCCATTCTCATCCATGTCAAATCAGGCTACCCCCTCATCTAATCTCTCACCCATCTAGACTTTTCAATTCAGACGAGAACAACAGAAATACACCCCAATTGGGGAGCCTTACTCTTCTGTCTTAGAAAATCTCATCAAAGATGGGGCCATCACCCTTCCACCTATAAAACCACACTCTGGTTTTGACCCTACTCACCCCATGCCCACATGGTATAAAGAGAACATGACTTATGTAACTATCATCGAGTAAAGGGTCATAGTGATGGCAATTGCATCACTTTCAAAAATATTGTCCAAGAAATGCTCGAGAAAGGCAAGTTAACTGTGGATAATCCTAACACACCTGCCAATCAAAACCTACACATATTCAAGAAACCCTTTCCCAATCATGCCCCTTCATCAGATCAAACCGGTGAGACCTCAACTCATGATATCCATACCCGTGAGGTCCACGCTATTTTCAGTGACACACTTATTGCTTCCCAATTACCTCATATTCCTTCCATAGAGGAAATTCTAGCTTGAAATCCTCCTTCTGCATTGGAACCTACCTCACCTATTCCTCCACCCATAGAGGAACACCTTTCACCTCCTTCCTCACCCATGGAGGAGCCCTTCGCTAATATCAAGACCATTTCACCTTTTGCTTCTCCACCTAGGGAACCGTCACCCACAATACTTCTTCAGTCCATGGAAGATACTTGTTTATCTCCTCCACCCATAGAGGAGCACACTCATCTCCTCCACACATCACCCATCATAATCTCCACCTATAGAGGAACACCCATTTTCTCCTCCACCTATCAAAGATCTAGTAGAGATACCTTTGCCTCTAGGTGAACATTCTCCATCAGCTACCCAAGATCCCGCAGACCTACTTTCATCTCTCTTGCCCATAGAAGCCGAAGCCAACAAATTCCCCATTTCTAAGACACATTTTATGGGAATTTCCATTAGGTCCTCATCAACATCACCTACAAATGTGTCATTCTCACGCTTGGCTGATCGCTTAGATTATGTGGATAGAGCCTTATTGTGGGGGCGTCTTTTGCTTCCAGTCTCAACACAGATGCAGATGTCACTTGCTGATACTTCCACTATCTACCCAAAAATATTTCTACCAATCGAACCAAGCACAACCACCTAAATCAAAAAAATTTCCACGACATCCATCATAACTCAACACATACCCTTACCCATAACCCAACCTACATCTAAACCTAAACCCATGCCTACAACATCTTCCTCGACTAAACCTATTACCACCTTAGGGGTCACCCCAACCACCAGCCTTACTCATCCACCTATCAAACTAGATTTAGCTACATCCTCCAAATTCAACACCAAACCTACTCTAGAACCCAAACAGAAGAACCAAACCCATAGAACTCATACCCCAGGCTATGCACCAATCATACCTGCATCACCTTCACCCTTTCCATCTGTTTTAGGACCTCAACCTCCCAACACGATCAAGAAACTTCCACCCATCAATAAACCAAAAACACAACAGCCCACTCCTTCCTCACAAACCTCTAACCTACCCAAGCACCCAACATGACTTACACCTACACCTGTAACATCTTTACCACCCATACCTCCAATACCCTCAACAACTTCTTCATTACCCACTACACTTAAGTCTTTGTCTCTCACACCCCCTGCTCGACCCGTATCATCTACCTTCACAGCACCTCCATTATCCCCATGGGTAACTCACCCTCTTTCCCCATCTACTTTTCCCTCTAGGTCTCGTACACCCATATCACCTTTACCCAAGAAGGTAACCCAAAAACAAAAATCCGCTACCCTCCAATAAGGTAGTCAAAACAACCATACACCCTCCTGACCATTCATCTACCATACCCCTACCCAAATAAACATGACCAACACCCAAGACCACTCCAGCACCCAAAACCATGGCTCAACCCACTCCCCCTCCTGCAAGGACCATTCCTCAATAATCAGCTGCACCTACACCCAAACCCACTTTCACTTCCCATTGTGATCCACTAGCGGGGTCCTATGCCAAAATATTAACCAACCTCCTTGAGACTTCTGTTATCACATTACCTCCACTCAGACCTTATGACCCCTCAAACCCAAGCCAAAAGGGTTTGATGATACTAAAATTTGCACTTACCATCGTGTGTCAGGACATGATGTGGAGAACTGCAAGGCTTTGAAAACCATCCTTATCCAGTTGTGTCATCTGGAAGCCAACTTTGATGATGATGACCTTCTCAATGAGGACCCTGCTTCACCGACACCCATTCCCATAGTCCTTCCCTCACTGCCCACTCAACAACCATGACCTCCACCCCCATAGCTCCTAGAGCCACCTCCAAGATTTGAAATTAACATGGTTCACATTAGAGAACTTGCTACACCATTACCTAAATGTCGTTGTGTCCAGCTCACTTCACAAGGCTTTTCTCCACCAGTAGGTTTTTGTCCATCATGTCATTATACCACTCACCCTACACCTTCTCTATTTGCCAACTCCCCTCATATCAACATGATCCACGTTACTACCCATGCTCAGAAGGATAAAGGTAAGGAAAAGGAAACCGACCAACCAACCAACCCTATACCCAACATACCATCTACACCCACACCTAAGATTACTATTTATGGCCCCACATACCCTATTTCTAATGGGGTCACACATCGCACCATGCTCAAACAATTACACCAATATCCCCTCAAAATGTCCTTATATGACCTCATCCAAACCTCAGAATCTCATCATCAAGCTCTCATGGAGGTTCTTCAATCTATTGAGGTTTTACCCAATGACCCTACACCTGTAGCCTCCATTATCACACCCCATCATGTAGCCTCTCTCACCAAATTGCCACCTTTATCCACACCTCACCCTACTCACCAAATAGCCTCCCTTAGCTTCTCAGAGGAAGAGATCACACCGCACCAAACCGATGACCCAGACCCAACCCTCTTCATCTCTATCCACATCAATGATATACATGTACAACATGTAATGATTGATGGGGGCACTAGCATTAATATCATTTCATCCCATGCATTCACTCAAATGCGCATACCTGACAATTACATGCATAAACATCCTGTCATGTTGCATTCATTCAATGATGCTATCACCTCTACACTAGGCACCATCATCCTCCACATTCACGTGGGCCCCCGCACTATTCCAAAGCTATTTTATGTCTTGGAGGGGGAATTTCAATATAACTTGTTGCTTGGCAGAACTTGGATTCATGTCATTGGTTGTGTTCCTTCCACTTTACATCCCTGTGTAAAGTTTGAACACGAAGGACACACCTATACCATTCCATCTGATCCATCATCTTTCAAAACATGTAACATGCTCTACCAACCTAATTACTTGCTCATACCCATTAAGGAATCTACCTCTATGACCACTACCACTTCACCTATACCTCCGCTTACAAGTACAGTCACTACCTCAACCGTACATGCCTCCTCCATTCCTACTACTGCCACAACCTCCACGGCTGACCCATCAGCCTCCCAATCCATTAACTCCACCTCTGCATCGGCCTCCAACACATCATCCATTCTTGCTACCCACATACCAACCACTGATCCCTTGGAAGACATTTTTCAACACATCACTCTAGGGGAGTAGTGCCTATATAGTGTCAACACATTCCTTACTCCACAAGAGTATGGAAGCCTTCACCAACATCCTCGTTATGATCACCACATAGGAGAGCACCTCCTTGATGGTCCTCCTCACCTTCATACCATTATCAAATATAGGGGACTTGATACTACCACCTACACACTCAAACCACCATCACAAACCCACCCATTTTCCGCTGACTTCCAGTCTCTCACCAATCACCATTTTTCCCACACCTTCCTACACCAATGTGCGTGGAAGGGTTTTGGTTTTGGATTTTATGAACAAGGCCACCATACTGTCATTCCATGTACCACCCGAAAACATAACGACCATAGTGGTATTGGCTTTTTTGAACCACCTACTAAGCAAGCCCACATTGAACCCATCGAGAACATCAACCCTTCTCCACCTTCTTCACCCACTCCACCTTCATCACCACCTTCACCGACGGAGTCGATGGATCCTGAATCTATCCCTCCTAACTTTTTTTTCATAAACACCATTTCCTTGGGGCCTTTGACTTATCAACATGAGGGCAAGGCCCCTTCCTCTCTTCCCTTCCTGTACCCTAAAATGATCGATGATGATACACCTTCCATTAACATCGTTTAATGTCAGGATGATGAATCTATACTCACCTACCTTGGTGTAGAAGACTCATATATTCATCAGTCGTTACCTTCTGAGACACAAACCATGTTGAATGAATCAACTATCGAGATCAACATCCATACTCAGGATGACCCGCACATCCTAAAGATCGGTCAATCTTTAGATGTTGCTAAACAGGAAGCCATCACTTCTTTTCTCAAAGATCATAACCATGCTTTCACTTGGTCTTATGCAGACATGCCTGGTATTGACCCCACCATAGTGGTCCACAATATCATAACCATTCCTAATGCCAAACCCATCAAACAAAAGCTGAGGAAAATGCACCCTCACATTGCCCTTCTCGTCAAAGAAGAACTTCAACGCCTTCTTTTCTGTTTCCTTCATATTACCCATTGATTATCCTCGTTGGATTTATAACATTGTCCCTATCACTAAGGCAACAAGGGGACTCCACATTTACATGGACTTCCATGACCTCAACCTCACCTACCCAAAAGATGACTTCCCTCTACCTGGCATTGACCAACTGGTTGACCTTACCACTGGTCATGAGATGCTATCACTCATGGATGGCTTCTCAGGTTATAACCAAATCTTGCTTGCCCCAGAGGATCAACACAAAACCGTGTTCATCACCCCTTGGGGGACCTTCTGCTACCAAGTCATGCCTTTTGGCCTTAAAAATGTTGGTGCCACATATCAGTGGATATGACTTATATCTTCCATGATATCATGCATCGTATATTGGAATATTACGTGGATGATCTCCTGGCCAAATCTAAATGCCGCTCCGAGCACCTTGCCATCCTCAAAACCATTTTTGACCGCCTCATTAAATATTGCGTTCACCTTTAACCCAAAGAAGTGTGTCTTCACGGTTCTCTCAGGAAAGCTCCTGGGATTTATTGTTTCCTTACGTGGTATAGAAGTTGACCCTGCCAAAGTCAAGGCCATTCTTGAAATGCCTCCACCCACTAACCTTAGACAACTCTGTAGCCTGCAAGGTAAGTTGCAGTCTATTCACCATTTCATTTCACAATTATCTGATCAGTGTCAACCATTTCATCATCTTCTCAAGAAGGATGTCTCCTTTAAATGGGATGATGACTACCATAAATCTTTTGAGGCCTTAAAACAATACCTTCTCCAACCACCCATACTCATTCCACCTAAAGACGATCAACCTTTCTACCTATATATCTCAGCTAACGATCACTCCTTGGGAGCCATGCTCACTCATCATGATGAACAACACAAGGAGCAAGTAGTTTATTACATAAGCCATACTCTTTTGGACTATGAAACCTGATACACCCATCTCAAAAAAAAATTCTTAGCCTTAGTTTTCATTGCCACAAAACTCTGTCATTACCTACTCAACCACAAAACCTATGTTGTGACCAACACCGACCCCTTACACTTCATGTATGCCAAACCTTATCAAAATCAGTGTGCCACACGATGGCTTATGATTTTAGCTGACCTTGACCTTGAATTAATTCATCAAAATTCCATCAAGGGCCAAGCTATCACCAACCAATTGGCTGACGCACCTATTTCTAGGGATCAACCCTCTAATTTTGACTTTCCAGATGAGTCCATTGCTACCCTTTCCTTGGATGAATCCCCTTACCAAATGACACTCTTCTTCGATGGTTCTAAGTGTCAGCGTGGAGGTGGGGCTGGTGTTATCCTCATTCTTCTTGATGGTGAACCCATGCCTTTGTCTTTCAAACTATATTTTGATTGTACAAATAATATTGCCGAATACGAAGCACTCGTACTAGGTCTTCAATCCACCTATGCCCTAGATGTTAAATCAATCAACATCTTTGGTGATTCTCAATTGGTTATAAACCAAGTCAATGGTATATACCAATGTTGTAATGAGATACTTCAAAAGTATAAACATCATGTCAGACATACTTTTGACCACCTTTGACCATTATGACCTCCAAACCATCATGCGTTCAACCAACAAATTTGCAGATACCATGGCTTGCTTGGCTTCTCAGATACCCACTTCGCCTACCAAATCTAAAATCTTTATCACAGTAAAATGATTGTAATCACCCTCTTATTTACCTCACGAGGTCTACTCCGTCAGAACCGTTTCCCCTGACCCAAGTGACCTTTGGTATAAACAATATTCCGACTATCTTTCTCTCTCCATCTTACCTCCTGATCTCACCCATAATGGACAACGCACCTTCCTTAAAAAGGTCTCTCATTATGTCATCATGGGGGGCCTCCTCTATAAGCGTGGCTTTGATGGTATTCTCTTACGATGCCTCACGAGTTCTAAAATTCCTTATACAATTAAGGAAGTTCATGATGGCATATGTGGAGGTCACTTCAGTGGCCTTGCTGTGGCTAAGCGTATTCTTCACCTGGGCTATTACTGGCCAACCCTTAATCATGATTGTTGCGACTATGTCAAACCTTGTGTAAAATGCCAACAACATGCTAACCTTCATCATACCCCCAGTCATGCCTTATAGGTCACCCATGACCTTTGGCCCTTCTCTCAATGGGGTTTGGATCTTGTTGGAGAGATCAACCCTCATTCTTCCCAATGACATCAATGGATCATCACCACTACCGAATACTACACAAAATGGGTTGAGGCCATACCACTCATCTCCACAAAAGCTAAGAAAATATGTGAGTTCATCAATCATCACATCATTTTTCACTTTGGTGTTCCTCATCACCTCATCACTGATAATGGAAAAAAATTCAAAACAAAACATTGTGAAAAATTTGTGATGCCTTCGGCATTCAGCTAAGTTTCTCATCACCTTATTACCCACAAACCAACGGAAAAGCCGAATCCACTAATAAAACCCTAAACAAAATTCTCATGAAAGTGGTTAATGATACTAGGAAGGACTGGCATACGCACATTCCTTTTGCCCTGTGGGAATACCACACTAGTATCCACACTTCCACTGCTGCCACACCATTTTCTCTGGTCTATGGTACCGAGGCTGTTCTACCTCTCGAAGTCCAGATTCCCTCACTCCACATTTCTCTCCATGACATGCTCAATGATGATGACTTTCGTCAGGACCATTTAGCACAACTTGAGTTATTAGATGAACGTCATCTTAATGCTCTTGACCACCTTCAAGTTTACCAAAAATGTATCAAACGTGCCTATGAAAAATGTGTCCATGAACATACCTTCCAAGTCGGTGACCTTGTCCTGAAAGAAAATCAACATGTAACCAAAGCAGAAAAAAGTAAACGGGGAAAATTTGCTCCTAATTGGCTTGGACCATACATCGTGACTCATACCTATGGATCAGGTGCTTATCATTTATCTTCCCTTGATGGTAAACCTGAACCTGAGCCCCTTAATGCCTTACATCTTTGACCATTCTATTGTTGACTTTTAGTCCTACATCACTTTTTTCCTCCTTCCATGCTCATCCCTTGAGCACTCTCCACTTCTTACACCTCACTAATGATTAAACAAGAATCATGTGTGTACCCATCACTTGTTATCTTCGCTTGAATATGTGTACCATGCCACTGCACATAGCATGATTCTCATGGATACTTTTCATCTACCTTTAGATGAGATTCCATGGTCATTTCACCCTACTTTTTGAACAAAAATCCTTTTCCTCACCTTGGTCTTGTCCGTGACTTTAAAGCCCTCACATGGGACCCAACTCCTTGATTCAAAATTCTAATAAAAATATGACTCCCTCAAAAAGACATCTTCCTCTCTGTAATCGCTGCTATAAATAGACTGCTCCCTCGAAGGATAGCTATGTAAAGCTCTTTAAAAAAAACGAAAAAACGAGAAACTGAAGCTTCCCACATCAATCAGCTTCATGAAGACCTCAAGGAGTTCATTTCCTCATCCCATATAGACTTCCCACATCAATCAGTCTATCTCAAATACAAGTCAAAACAGACAACTTTTTAGTCATGGACTTTCCCATTGTGACCTCGGATCTCTTTCCCAAAGAGCATGCCACCTCATATCATATAAAATTACCCACCTTTCACCCCTCTCACCATTTTCACCCCCATTTTCCTACTGCCTCAAGGGACCTCTTGGAACCATGACATTTGGTGATCATGTGACTAATTTTCACCTTTAGAACAATCAATCATGCAATGTATTTAGGGTCTTATGTTCATCACCTTCTCCAAGGTATGACCTACTCAGTCTGATCCTAACCAATCAGGTGGCTTTATTGCCCCCTCTTATCTTTTAACCATCTTTATTTATGTTTTGATTACCTTATATAGGACTTGGTCCTCGACACTTACCTTTGGGGTAATCTTCTTCTTTTTCCACAATCGACATCACCTATACCAATTTTCCTATAACCCACCCACACCTAACAGACCTAAACCCAAATCATGCCTAAAACCTACCAACTCATTTTCCTACATCCTCATATTCTTCCCTAGCTCATGGGAGAACTACATCGGCCTAAGGTCCCTTTTCACCAGGACTATGTAGGTAGCACTCCGAGGGCATGGGGCCCTTAGAGGTTAGCTCGGCCACTCTCTACCCTAACCAATTCATCTTTCATTTTCCTCAAATTACATTCTACCCTACTTAGTTTCCTTTTTATATCTAAAACTTGGAAATTAAACCAAACAAATAACAAGTTGCTTAACATTTTTATCATCACCACAACATACATTTATTATGACTACCATCATCATCCATATATTATAAAGCATCTTAAAAATAGCCCATATTATCATTCATTATATAAATTAATGAATCACAACCCCAACCAATTTAAAATCAATCACGCCTAGACCACAAACCTAACTCAACCATGCCTAAGACCTGACTCGATCCATGCCTAAACCAACCTGACTCGATCCATGCCTAAGACCTGACTCGATCCATGCCTAAGACCTGACTCGATCCATGCCTAAACCAACCTGACTCGATCCATGCCTAAGACCAATCCTGAACTCCATGCCTAAACCAACCTGACTCCATCATGCCTAACTCACCTAGTTTTCATCCATATCACAATAAAAAATTAAAAGTCTCATAAAACACCGACAAAATCAAGCATCTCATGTATCTCATCATACAAATAAATATGTGTCTCAATACAATATACATGGATATCCCATCATGTCTATCTCAAACAAATCATCAACACGCAGGTCGATACCTAATACAAAATGTCATCAGCCAGGTCAGTCTCATATACAATAAAATAATAAAACAATACAAAATCTCTTCGGCACGCAGGCTGGTATATGCTCAAAATATACAAAAAATCTCATACATCCTCACTCTCTTCGGCACATAGGCCGGTATGTATAAAAAAATATGAGAATCTCTTGGCACAATATATATAAAAATGTCAACAGGAGCCAAATATCAGATATCTCGATGGATATCCTCCATATCTATGTCACCTGTACCCTCTGCCTCCTTGGCCCCAGTCTGGTGACCTACTAACATCTCCCCACCCATCATGGGTGGTGGTTGGGTCCCTACTGGCGCATCACCTAGAGTTTGTCTCCACGAGCTGGTGGCCTCTCCCTGATCCTGTCTAAGAGCTTGATGGACCCCTTTTTGCTCTCTACACTATGAGTGTAGGATCTTGTCCTCTCACTCAAGGCCTGTTATGCCCTGTACTCTCCATAGGATAGAAAGTCTATCCTAGCTGCCATCAACTGGTCCTGGTAGTATCTAGCCTCACCTAGGGCATCTCGTAACCTAGATATAGGCACGGTCTGTGGTGGCCCCATAGGCCTTGGCCCCTGTACCTGTCCTTGTGAACTGGGACCCTGTCCCGGTGCCTATGGTGGTGTCATCGGCCCCTACCCCTGTGCATGTATCTGGGCCTGTAAAGCCCCAATCTATGCCTGTGTTGTGGCCAGCTGGCCCTACAACCCTGTCACCTATGTGCCTGTAGGGCAGCCACCCGACCATCATCCCCATCTCTGTCTCCATCCCCACCTTGGGCCATCTGGGCCTGAAGACTGGCCACCTGTACATGTAACTCCACTACCTCCACCTCTGAGCTGACAAGCTGTGTCTGCACCATACCCAACTGGGTAATTAGAATCACTACCTACCCCTATAGGGTGTTCCTCTGCACCGTGATGGTGGCTAGATCCAGTTACCCCCAGCCTGGGTGGTACTGCTCATAAATGAGCCACCCACCACTGTCTATATCTGTCTGTGACCCTGGCATCATCAATCCACCGGTCCACTTCCTACTCCTCCTACCCTGTGGGCACTGTCAGCTGTGGTAGAGGTAAGGGCCTCTCCACGTCATCTCTCCTATACTATGGGAAGGGTAGAGGTATGTCCTGTAGCAACCCAAACTGCCACCTAACTCTGTCAACTAGGATCATCTCATGCTCCCCAACACGGTGACCCTGAATCCATCTCAGTAGCTGTATCTCTACTAACTCATCACACATCTGCCTATATGATGGGAAGTCCACATATGGCCTCCATATGATGTCCACTCTAGACAACCCCTCCAATAGTCGACAGAAATAGGCCACATCATGTGTGGGCCTGTTTGATCTCCACTCTCCAATAATAGGCACCCATCACCTATACCCCACTCGTACATAGCCTAGCAGAAAGGCATCGGCCTGGGGCATGCCCACTGGATGCACACAGACAATGTGCTCATATGCCCAGTAGTGAAGTAAAAAGGTATAACACAGGCTGAACCTACGTAGCCATCCCATATGCCCACAACTCCTTATATAACTACACCAAGAATGTTGGAGCCCAGGAAAAGTGGGTCTACGCTATCATCATGTCATGAGTAGTACCCCCATCAACGATTAGGGAAACCACCCACCTTCTACATCTGGTAGTGCAAAGTAGCACACTACCTCCATCAATAGAACTACTAGCCTCGTCTCCTCCTGATGGGCTAGGTACATCTCTCCATAACGAATGCTAGCACTATGGAATGTCAGCTTGGCCATCCCCTCTCCAAACACCGTCAGCATCAGCTCCTCCAAGGCCTCAGAGGATATCAAATAGACCTGTGTACCCAATATGGGTAGCCACAGAATCCTAAACACATCCTCCAGGGTGACTATGATCTCACCTATCGGTAGGTGGAACGTTTTGGTCACGGAATCCCATCTATCGATGAGTGCGACCATCAGACTAGGCTACCAGACTACATGTCGATAATGTCAGAACCCACTCAGGCCCACCTCCTCCACATGCCACAGCTCCTTCAGGGGTTGCTATGCCACCATGAACCATCATGAGCAGGGGTGGAACCCTATCCTGCATGTGTAGCTGATCTCTCCCCTACTTCTAATACAAACAACACATTAATCTACATTTCTCATACCCATACTTGCCCCCTATCATTTTCCCACACCCTATTTTACCCCTACCCATCTCAACCACCCAACCTGTGGCACTTTTGGCCCCTTGTGCTCCAAATCCCGACCAGTGTTGGTTATCTCTAACTGACCCGGATCACCCCTAGACTAGCATCATTCACCTGTTTTGTGACCAATACCGATTTAGCCCTACTAAAGCTGGCTACACCTGACCGACACTGGTTACTATCATGGAAAAAACCCGCCACCCCCAAACCCTCCCTTCTCAAAAATTTTACTACCCTGACACTTCTACCCACCTAAAATCACCTACACCTCCCCCTCCACCTCATCCCTTCCCCTCTTCTCCAACTTATCTCTCTCCCCACTCCTATTTTACCCAATTTACCCTCCCATTTTACAAATTTTATTTTCCCCCACCCCCAATAAAAAATAAACACACCCGATTTGACAAATCACCTAATCTACCTAATAAAACACTACAAGGGTTGGACACTTACCTCATCATGTTACCGTTGTCATGGTGGCATGTCTGGCCACTGCACCGGTGGCCCACCCAATCCCTCTCCAGCCTCTACCATCACCAAATCACTACCCTCATGCTCCACCCAATAAAATCACACCCACTGATCCTATGGACCCACCTCTCACCAACCAATCACCCACCATTTAGATCTCCAACTCAACCCTCCATTCCATCTAGATGCTTTTCACCTTTTTCTCTCTCTCAAGTCATTTTCCCAATTCGCTAAATGACAAATGAATAACAAAAAACATGGATTTTTTGTTTTTATAACAAACTTGACCTAACCGATTCCGGTTTTACTTCAGTGACATCAAGTGTGTGCCCTACCTTACCATGATCGGTTCCACTCTACCGGCGCTAGTTACCCTTGACCGACATCGGTCACCCTCTCTTGCACATTGCCCTAAATTTTACCCTATTACCCTGCCCATCACTCCTTTTTTCAACACCTAACCCTTACCTTGATCATTTACCCCACCCCACCTTTACCCAAACCACTTACCTCACCCTCCTAACCTCATCATTTCCTACCTAATCTTTTCCTCCTTTGGGGACTCATTATTTTACCCATACCTCGGCCCTACCCATGTCATGACCTAGATTCTTGGACCTGGAACATCGCTAGTGACCTTTGAACCCATGTGTTTGCTATACCTTGCGACATAGTTACCTGTGTTGATTGAACTAATGACCTTACCTTGCCTCTTGCCATGACCATTTATCCTGAACCTACCTTTGGTGTACTAGAGCACACCTAAACATTCCTACATCTGAATTACATTGTGTTTCCTGACCATATCCTATACCTTGGATATCAGAATCACTTCAACCTTGTTTGGATAAACCTATTGACCTTAGACAATGTAGAGTTTACTTACTCTTCAACCTAGTAACATGCTATAGTTTATACATGTGCATGTGTTTAACTGTTACTACCTTTGACCTTGACCCATTCCCTAGATTACCTGAGTAGACCTTTCTCCTTTTTCCCCTGTTACCCACCTTCCTTTTCATCACATTTACCTATTATCAAACAACTCACCACTTCTGCATTCTACCTCATCAGTTCCTAGTTTGATGGGGATCACCTCCACCCACACATGGGGCAGCCACATGTTATTTTAGCCAGTGTCACTTACCAATACAAGTTACGCAACAAAAAGGGGCAAAATATAGACACCAAAATCAGGTCACACTCCTCTTTGGTCCCTCGACAAATAAACACCTTGAACACATCCACCTAGCCATGGCCCCCTTCACCTCACTATAATATTAATTTAATTATTTAAATTAAATTAATTCATTATCCTCACCATATTTATTATTTAAATATCCTAATTTAGATAATGCCCACATATCCACCTCACCTAGACACCTCATCAAGCCACCTCACCCTAAGACCTATTCTTAGTAAGTTGTCATAACTAACTAAGACTTACCCAAACCCTAAAAATCAATGCCTACATTCCCTCTAACCACATTCTCACATGCTTAAAAGAAGCTTCCAGTCTAATCCATGAGTTAATGACACAAGATCCCAGAAAATCAAGGGGATCTACCTAGTTTAGTAAACCTAGAAAATCCCACCCTAACCGATGCCGGTTACCCTTAACCGCCATCAGTTAAGCCAGAACCACCTGTCGGTCACCTTTTAATCCCCAAAACAACCTTATTTTTGAGGTTGGCAAAAGGTTGGTAGATTCCTGAGAGATAACACATCTTTTGAGAACAAGTTTTTGCGAGAACACACATGCAAGGAAGGAGATCAAGCATTTTCTCTTGCACAGACATCCAACATTCATCCAGCAACCACCCAGCACAGATTTGATCCAACCAAGCAAAAAAGGAGTGCACATGCAGCCCATGCAGGAGCTCTCCAATGTTTGGTGATCCTCTGCAGCATTCAACCTCCTATCAATACCTTCATTCCTCACTCACAGATGTCCAGAACTAGATTCCAAGTAAGTAGAACATTTTACTCCTCTGGTTCACTTCATTTCATCATTGTATTTTCATCCTTTGTTCTCCTAGCCACCCATTGACCTCCTTTAATACTCACCCCTCCACATCCCCATTAAAACCTCACCAAATCACATCCAAACAACTTAATACCTCACTTCGAATAGCCTAGTCCTTTGTGAAATCAAAAGGGAGATCCAAATCTCATTTTATAGCATTCCCAGTATTCCACAGTAACCGGCACCAGTTCTCCCTAACCGGTGTTGGTCACCCTTAACTGGCATCGGTCACTGTATTTACCAATACAGCCCAGAATAGTGACCTACCCACCTATTCTCACATCACCCTTAATCACATGTGACCTTCTTAAGACCTCTGTCAGACCTGCAGAGACCCAGAACCAGTTACTTGACCTTCGGATCTTATTTTAACCTAGCCTGTTAGATTAGATCTTTCTTATTGTGTTTTAAATGAGATACCTAAATCATTTTAATTACAATAGGATTTACTTCATTACCAGCATTAAATTGTTTTAAACAGTGGATTGACAGCCATCTAGGAAGTATCACACTTCTCGGATCTAGCACATGCTAGGCAGTTCACTACACATATTGTTTAACTTTTATTTGGTGGTCTTGTGTTCCATTTTAGGTAGTTCCTCCCAGCCAAAAGGAAGCTCTCATGATCAGCTGTGGATTGAGAAGTCAACACGCTTGCAACAACCTATTAACCATCATTTCAACAGGTATTCCTCCTATTCCTGTTACCCTATCTGTTTCGTCATTTTCAAAGAAACGTCTAAGAATCAGGTGAAACATATGCATGTTGTGGTTGACATGGAAATAAGTTGTGCTATGAAGCAGAAAATTTCCCATCCAGCTAGTCTAGTTCCTCTATACTAACTTAGGTTAGCTATGAGGAAGAAATAGTCCATGTGATGATGAAATTTGTTACCTGAGCTCTTTGTTCCCTATAGGAAACCTAGTCTGGAACGGTCGTGCTCACCTCATTAGGTGTACAAGTTTTGCATGGATGCATGACTTAAATTAATTTAACTAAACAAGTAATTCAATTCTGATAACTAGATCAAGTGATATGGTGATGGGACATGTTTCTATTGATGAATGTGTCATCATCAAACTAAGCATGGCATATAAGAATCTGATACTTTGGATGAAGTAGTGTATGATATTACACTGTCAAGATGCACCTAGTTCTATCATAATTTTATTATTTGTGATGGGATTTGATTTATTTAAATCCCAGTAGAAACTTAGAACAACACTTGTAAATCAATGACGAGAAGGGAACTACTGGTATACTTGTATATTGACTCGAAAGAGTTTTTATGGGGGATTGTGTAGGATATAGTTGACCCAAAATATTACACATGCTTTATTGATTTGTTATCTGCAAAATTGAGATAATCTATCCGATTCATAATGTAATAGAAATGTTGCACGTAGGATTCATATTCATTGGAGCCATGATGTTTGATTTTAGTAAAATATCCCTTGGCTTCCAATCATAATAAAGAGGCTGTCATATGATTACATGAGATCGTTATAATGCAATTAGTTAGTAGCATGACCTTTTCAAATAGAGTCAACAAAGTCAAATAAATCATGATTTTTGTCCATAACTATTGTAAACGAGTCTATGCAAAGAATTTGATTAACTTGACGTAATTTAACTGCCTAAAATGGGTGGATGGATGATCAAAAATTCAACTGCCTGAAATGGAGTACGAGGTAAGAAAAGGATAGGGTGAACTAAGATGCACCACAGACTCAGAGATAAATTTCAGGTCAGAACACCTTAATTTGAACCCATTAAGGTACGTGCTTCCCAGAACTGTGTTGGTTTCAATATGACGTCAAAGTATTGGGGCAGTACACCCTGCACTGATGAGAATCCCAATAATGAGGTAAGTAAAATAAGGTGCAAAGGATGGACAAGACTGCATCAAAAGATTGTTTATACTCGGCCATAACACCAAGACATCTTTTTCTCTTGGTGATGAAATCCAAGAACGTACACTTGGGAGGGATTGTTTAAATTCAAATTTGATGTGACACATGATTTGGTTGTGTGTAAAGGTAACTTTGTGAATGTAATTCATTTAACTCCTAATTAAACTATATGAACAAACAATATGAATTTTTTTATTAATATCCAAAATAAAATATTTACTTCGATGAAAACAAGTTAGGAAAAATGTAAGGCGGAAATAAATAATGAAAGAAAAAGGGAGTACCTGTGATCATTATTCCTTTTTAAGTTTAATTTTAATTTTAAAGTGTTTTTAAAATAGTGATAGGGAAGCACTTCGAGCTGAAATTTTAGAGAATTTGACAAGAAAAGAAATAAAAAGATATAAAATTTAATACAAAAAGGGACTTTGCAGTCCCACTGGGCATGTCAAGATGTTTATGGTGATTTCAAGTTTATTGATATTATGTTGAAATACCAAAAAATCTAAATACAAACAATGATGTGGAAGAATCCTCCTCTCACTAAGAGAGAAAACCTATATACAAAGACAACTGAACAAGATAGCTGAACAAGACAACTATTAGATAATGATTAAATGAGTTGCTCAACAAATCCTGATTCTAAGAATTTAAAGGGCTTCCTTAAAGGGTGTCAACTCATGTTTGTAATTAAGTAATATGATAATAAGATAATGACAATAAGATCATAATTCAAGAGGGAAATATATATCCTAATCTATGTTATAGGTGGCCCAGGGTAAGGATGCGGCAAGCTCGAAGTCTAAGAAATAGTCAAAATAAGCTTATTCTAATGCGTCATGTATTTCACGTATGATATCAAGTTTTTCCTTGATGTCTTAAATGTCAGGTGTCAAGATAATGACACATAATCTAAGATCATGTAAGATATCAAACTTCTCCTAGACAAAGGGTTGTTGCACAATCAGTTGGTTGAATATGCTTATGGAGGGGTGTGGTGCACCTAGAACTATCATCTACAGAGGACACATCTTGCAAAAAGGAATATTAGACCAAGCTCGATTGATAAAATATAATGCATGTATGATAACTGATAAAATGAATGGATTTATGGATATCTTTAATGATCCACAAGGATCGTGGCTGATTGAAAAAATCATAGGTGATTCTATGAATTACTGGCGATCTCTATGTAAAGTTGATATATTGATAAAAGGATATTTTGGTAGAAACAGAGACTCAAGATGAATGATATAGCTCATATATGATAGCATAATGAAGTGAAAGTATATGGAGATGGGAATTTGATTATCTTTAAAGTGAAAATGCATTGGATATAACCACAAATTCTTATAGGATATTTGTGAGCATTTGATGGCTTAAAGAAAGTGTTGAGGACATCTAAATGCTTGTGACAATGTCATTTGGTTTCCTAATGTGATAGAGCTTCATTTCAATGCTTCTAAGATCCCTATAATAGGATCCTTGAGGTCCTATTTATAATCACCGATGATGGTTAGGATTATCAATGATCTGGAAAATGTGGGGAAAGCACCTTGGAAGTGATTTTAACCACTTCCAAGTTGGGATTTCTAGGGTGGGGATGTGAGGTAATGTGGTTAAGGTTGTTAAGAGGCTTGGTGGTGGGATAAAAATGGGTTTAGGATGGGTGGTAGATGGTTAAGGATGTTTTTAGGGAGGTTAAGGTAGGTAAGTAACGTTTTTAGGGGGTGGAAACATGATTTTATGGAGGTGAGGTTAGTGACTTAGGTTATGATTATATGATAGCTTTTAATGATTTGATGTGTTTATACAGGGTGTGGATAGGTCACCTAGGGTGTCAAAAACCTGGTGTCTACATCCTTACAGAGAAATATTACTAGGTTTATGAGTAATTTTACCTATATTTTTACTAATAGTTTTACCAACAGTTTTCCCAGTGTCATAAGGTGTGAAGGAGAAATTTTACTAGTGAAAGAGTAGTTTTTATAGTTTTAGATATATTATACAAACCCAAGATTTACTAGTGAAGTCTAGTTTTACTAGTTGAGACTCGAAACTCATTCTTAAATATGTCACCAAAACTCATTCAGAAGTAGTGATGTACTCAAATAGATACTTGAAAAATATGATATATATATATATATATATATATATAGGAACAAGAAGTGAATCCTAAATAGGATATGTTTGAATTACTTTCATCTCTGATGCCTGAAAAAGATGACCCCGACCAATATCACCTACGAACCTCCAATGCCTTCAACACATACTTTCATGTGTTTCCTCTTCTATCCTAGAAACATTCGCATATGTGGAAGGTACTGCATTGCTTGACAAAATACCAAGTGTTATTGATTGTTTGACTCCTCAAACTTAATATATGTCTGTTAGAATATAGTGTAGTTCAGTTTGTATCTGGAATAATTTTCCCCCTCTAAAACACTATCATTATTTTTATTTTTGTTTTGTAGTTGGTTAAGAAATTGGATTATTACAACATTCTCTTGTGTTAGTTTTAGTAAAACGGTTCTATCCTATACCCTAAATAGGATATGTTTGAATTACCTTCCACCTTAGATGCCTAAAAAAGATGACCCCAACCAATATTGCATACAAACCTCCAATTACTTCAACACATGCTTGCATGTGTTTCCTCTTCTATCCCAAAAACATTCACATATGTGGAAGGTACCACATTGCTTGACAAAATACCAAGTGTTATTGGTTGTTTTACTCAAACTCAATATATGTTTGTCAGAATAAAGTGCAGTTTAATTTGTATCTGGAATATTTTTTCCCATCTCAAACAATGTCAGTAGTCTTTATTTTTTGTAGTGGTTAAGAAACTAGATTATTACAACTTTATCTTGCGTTAGTATTCATAAAACGGTTCTACCCTATACATAATTGTGTAAAAAAAATGGTCCATCTAGTGAGTACATTTTTTCTTGATCACACAAGTATCTAGAATTTAGATTATAGTGGTAAGACTAGATAGATGCATTAGTTTCTTGATTTCTATCAATTAAATTTCTGAAATTCTTTTCCCATATGGATATCAAGTAAAACAAATGAAAAATCAATGACGATAAAAACCTCGTGTAATCCTTTATGCAGAAAATAAAAAAAAACACAAACGATCTTACTCATCGACACGCCCATCGCTATCACACCAAGTCTTCTTAAAGTAATCAATAAACTAGGTTTTCTGTTTGAATTCTTGAATTAAGTCTTGAATAATTTAGAAGGTGTAATATTCTTGTGTCCCCATAACATACATGATGGTACTCAATCTCTCAAAAATATTCCACCCGATCTCCTTACTTGTATAGATTTTTCAACCATGCACTACACCCATGCCATAGACATAGAAGTACACAACATCTAAAAACACTTCTCTAAAAAATGAAACATAATTAAAAATTCAATTTGGAAAGTTATGTGCTTCACATGATTCAAATATATTATTTAAAATAAACTTTCCCAATGGTTTGGATTTCCGCCGCCACATAATTCATAATAAAAACATTGATCTTCCAATTGACTCAAAGTTGCTTTCCATGTTTCTGGACCATTGCCAACCACTTGTAGATGCCTTTAATATTATACCTTGATGAAATGGCCAATGAAATAGGTATCCCAACCTCTTTCTTATTAAAAACAAGAAAGTTGTATAATTGGTACTACAAGACAAATGACATCAAAAGTTAGCATTGAGTGTAAGATAAAAGAAAGAGAAAAGTATTTTTTTGGGATAAGGGTAAAGTGGGGATTTTGGTAGGATCTGCATCCTTTTACAAGGGGCTTGATGGCCAGATATAACAATGAATTAGAAAAGTGAAGAAGCCTAAAGGAAAAGTGCGCAAAGGACCAAGAAGGCCTGAAACAAAGAAGAAAAGAAGCAAAGGAAACCTAGAAGATAACAAGAGAAGTAGCTATTGACCACTTGCACCAGTAAAATGCAGCTACAGAGAATAAGAAGAAACACCAGCAAAATAATTGCCACTAGTAGCAGTAGTAGGAAGAAAAAGGAGAAGAGGGGGATGCAACCTAGAAAGGCTACGAGATCGAAAAATAAGAGGAGAAGCATAAAAACAATGAGAAAAGGAACAAGAGAGTGGTTAGTGCCTTCCCTTCTTTCCCTTCTTGACTACACTAATTTCCATTTCTCCCACATAAACATATCTGAGACAAGAGGATTGTACTCCGTCAAGTCCAAGGGTGAAGATCCCTTAAGATGATGGGAACTCTCCTTGTCCGAGTCGAATTGATCGGATTCATGAGATCATTTAAATGCCAGAGAAAGCCCTTAAAAAGAGGGAGTAATAACCATTAACTACCTACCATCTTTGGGAGGGGCTGAATCAAGAGGAGCTAAAGTTGAAGGCACTGTTAGGAAATTATTTTAGTGCTCACATTATGGGTTAGCGTAATATAATTAGTTATATGACTTACGTGTATAATGGTTGTTATAACCACACACGTAAATAGGTTTGGAGGTATATTGGGTGGTTGTGAGAACACTCATAGGATAGTTTTCTGGAGATATTTCTGGAGTTTTTTCTCCTTGAATGTAGGATAAAATCCTCCTATATATTTGTATATTGCTGGTCAAATTAACATGAGAAGAAAATATTGTATTTTGTAAGATATGCAAAAAAATATTTCTTTGTAAAACTCTTTCCAAATTTATATTTGGTATCAGATAACCTTAGTCCTTATTTTTGATGGGATTTTGAGTGTTGTCAAGGGGTAGATCTGTTATGTTAGTGCCTCGATTCATGAAGAGAGTTGTAGGAAGAAGTAAATAAAATTGGTGCAAGGTACCTGAACATTTACGAAGCATATAAAATTTTGTTCACGTCCTACATAGAAATGGTTCATTGAATTCTGTATTGGATCAAATTCTAAATTCCATTCAATTCTATATTTGATTCCACTGGAGTCTGGACTTCACATTATGTTCATGCGATAAGAAGGAATACGTTTGGGTACAAAATATCCTGAATCAATTAAGGCATATCCTGTGAGTGAATTAGATGGAATTCTGATTCTAATCTAACTGACAACCTCATTTAATAATGTTCTTTGTGAAACTTTGGATTGACATCATATTGGTATAAGTTTTTGATGTGTGATCCCGAGTAATGTAAAATCAAAAAATCCAACACCTAGACAAAGTTATGGCACAACGTTTCAATCGGGAGAATCACATCGAATTACAAATATGCACGAGGATTCAATCAAGAATTTAAACCTACATATTCTATCCATGCACTTTAACTCTAGATCCGCTTGCTTCGAGTTTCACCCAACGTGACTCAACATTGAATGTGATATCTTTGGATTTGGGTTTGGCAGCGACCACATTGCAATCTCAATATTTTAAACATAAGAAATTTTAAAATATTAAACATCAATATTTTTCCAAATCATCTTCACCGGGCCACCATCCACTCTTCATACCACGTAAGAAGTCCACGTGTATTAGGATTCTTTAGACATGTTATTCATTAGATAATTAGTTTTATCTTGTTCACCTTGGTTTGTAATTAGTTTAGATTACAAATCAAGTATTCAGTGTCCATATATATTAATGTGTGCTTCAATTTTTAACATAATATGATAAAATAGGAGAGTGTTGAGTAAATATTATAGTTTGATTAAATGTCTGAAATTATGTCATTAAAAAGAGTCAAAAATTGTTGTTGTGAAACTGTTATTTATTGTCTCATTTATTGTTTAGTCGCTATAGTCAAATTGTTTAGTTGGAAATTATATTTTTGTCATTGTTCAAAAATTCAAGTTTTGTCTTATCACATTTGATTTATTATTACTTTGTTTATTGTCTCATATTAAATATTGTGTTTAAGTGAAAAATAGGTTATTGAGTCAAATTTTTGTGTCATTATAAAAGTCAAAAATTGAGTCATAATAAAAGTTGTCAAGTCATTTTATCAAGAGTTGAAGTCAAATATTTGTAAACATAAAAAAAAAAATTCCTTACAGACGCATTTTCAGTGCTATCCGATGTTTGAATGAGGAATGAAAAATTGAGCTTCGTGTTCAAATCCAGCTGAGCTAACAACTTCACATCGGAGGATGGAGGCAAAAGATGAAGGAGTTCATTCAGTGACCTCTCGTAATTTACCAATGACGGAGCCGCATATCAGTTATGGTGGAATTTTTTGTGGTGTGCGTGTTTGCTTTCTATTTGGGAAATGTGTTTTCCACTATGTGCCTATTTGCAGTTTTCAACAAGTGGAAATTTCACATTGAGGGGGGGAACATGATGCCAATGTTCCATTTCTAGTTCTTAGTTTATGTAACAAACTTCAGTATACTTTCCTATGTTATTCCCCATGGTGAAATGTGATGAGGGCCGAAAATAGTACTTGGCACATCATGATGTGGTTGTAGGTAAACCAATTGAAAACCTTCATTTTTGGTTTGTGGTAAACTAATTGCAAAACCACCATTCTTGGTTGTTGGTAAACCATTCACATAACCATCACCTTATGGTTTTTGGTAAACCAAATGTAAAACAACCATTCTCGATTTGTGGTCAACTGTTTGCAAAACCATCCATCGAGTTTGTGATTATCCTGTGAAAATCACCAGATCATGAGCATGTGTAAGTATAAAGGCAAGTTTTCCCCATGTTCACACTAATGAAGGGAATGTTAGGAAATTATTTTAGTGCTCGCATTATGGGTTAGCATAGTATAATTATTTATATGAATTACATGTACAATGGTTGTTATAACCACACACATAAATAGGTTTGGAGGTATATTGAGACGTTGTAAGAACACCCGTAGGATAGTTTGCTGGAGATATTTGTGGAGTTTGTTCTCCTTGAATGTAGGATAAAATCCTCCTATATACTTGTATATTACTGTTACAAATTGATATGAGAAGAAAATATTGTATTGTGTGAGATATACAATGAAATATTGTTGTGCAAAACTATTTCCAAATTTATATGGACAAAATCTGTTGTAGTTGGAACAGTGGTTGTAACTGAAGGATATGTTTCACTAGTTATTTGAGTTTCAATTTCAGCATCATCTTCTTCTTCTAGATCTGGTGGGTTCCAATGCTTGGGAATGGATCCTTTTTTCTATGGTGCCTTTGTTTTCTTCTGAGCGAAAGCACCATGGAGGTAACCCAGTGCCCTACAATTTCTACACTTGAAAGTTGTTTTTTCATAGTTGATAGTCTGAGAATAGCTTGTATCTCCCATCTTGAGGGTCATCCGATCTAATAAACCCTTACTAAGATCAACTTCTATGAAAATCCTAACATAATTTAGCAGACTGCTACACAGCTGCTGTTTATTTTCTTTGATGAATCACCCTGTTAGATTTCCGATTTCCTCCACTGAAAAGGAAACGTGAAGGGGAAGGTTGGGAATTCACACCTAAACTAGGACCCTCGTGATAGAGAATGTATTCAGGTTGGAATATGGAAACCATGGGGTAGTGAAGAGTCCTGTCGAACCCCATAACCAAGGGCCCTCTTTAATAGATTTCTGGTAATCCTTGAGGTCATTGAAAAGGACTATGAAAAAACCTCATGCATAAAAGAAAATTTAACAATTTTCTATCTATGAGGTATGAATCCAATGTATTACTATGTTAGACATTTCTCAGGTGTCGTTAAATCTACATATCAAGGTCTGTGACTTTATTTGTTGTAGTAGATATAAATATTCTTCATTGTGTATTTCCAGGGTCGAGACTTTAGAGGATTGCTCAACAATGTAAGTTGGGGTAGGAGGAGCTGCTGGAGGTTTGGAGGAAGATGTATATTTAAAGAGTGCCTCCCTGAACAGGGAAGAACTTTGAACCTTGGCTCCTAACAAAATAATTCCAGTCATATTAATCACAGAATCATAGATTATCCTATGTGAGAGGAGCATAGAGGTGTCTGCAAGGAATTTACCAAAAAAACCCAACCCAAAATGCCCAATCTTAATGCATAGTTTATGAGAAAGAATAAATTTCAAGTCCATACCTCGAGCCAATTGATGGATTCAAATACACAAAGTGTTACCTCTTAGGGTGTGAATGAGGAATTATAAATGATCAACATGTCCTTCAAGGGGTCCTGACAGATCTAAATAAGTGTTATGAAGATCTAGGTTATTTTGCTAAGAATATCCACCCACCGTTTTACCAGCATGTTGGGTCAGAAGGCCATATCCATCACCTCCTTTCTGATCAGCAAAAACCCTACCTTTGCCATCTCTAATTCTAGAGGATCCATTTCTGTAGAGTAATTAGGAAATAGGGTTCACAAGGGAGGTCACAATGGGAGCCATTTCTAATACGGATTAGGTCTTAATCAAGAAAGAAAAAAGTATTAATGCTCTTGAAAAAATACATATTTTCAAAATTCATTTGGATTACTTATGCCATATTTTTTTGTGGAAAATGTTGAATCCATGGATATTATGGAATTTTGTGAATGTTGTACCATTCTCTCGCACATGCATGATGTTTGCATATCCATAATGAATGGAATAATGTTTCCATTAGGCCATTGATAGAAGAAAATAGGTCCCTCTCCTCCGCATGATAAAATTTCATGCTCATGAAATCATTAGTGTGCTTTTAAGACCACTTGGAGTGCACTCTTTTCCATGTATTAAGCACATCCTTTCTTTTTAGGAATTCATCCCTCTTGTTAAACATGCCCACCAAGAAGGGATCTTCTATATGTTTCTTATATACAGTGTCCACTAGAACACCCATAAAAAATATACTTTCAATGTAACTTTGCATTTTCTTGATAAGTGTGGGGAAATAGAAACACATGGCTCATTAGTAGTGTCATTATGCCATGACAACTGTTGTTGCAGGCTCACAGCACCCTTGAATGTTGATCAGATTTCTAGGGTGATCACTCTAGCATCCAGTGTGATTGCACAACATGGAAACCTCTCTCCAAGTGTGGGACTTGTGAAACTGAGAGAGGAATCTCCAAATTAGAGGTTGGTTCCTCAAACTCCTCTGATTTAGATCTAATGCTTGCACAACTACAGAGGTTCAGGTCCTAATCCTACTCTAAATTGCAAGGAAACAGGGATAGAAATGTAAAAATTGAAACTAACTAAATATGGTGATGCACCAAAAGGAGTGGTGAATATTCTTGTCATGCAAATAGACACAAACCAAGGATTGCAACATAAAACATACACAGGCTGATAAGATATAATTTAGGATCTGAAATGAAGCAAATAATACAAACAAAGGACTGAAACCATTCACAAAGCTTGCATTATCATTTCCAGTGTCAAAATCACTGCATTACAACCTCAGAGAGGTAAAGAAAGTTACAATCTTTGGAGAGGTCTGATTCTTACAACAATCACTTGCTGGAGGTGAAAGAAGAAGTTGTTATGTCCAAAAAATGTTCCACATTTAGAAATGAGCCAAAACTGGCTTTTACATTACATGGGTCGAGCCCAGGAGAGAGAAACGTGGGAAAACACGCAAGCCCATTCCTCATTGATTGTAAATGCATTAAATCAGCATGGAGGACCTTACAAACCCATACCCTACCATTTTTGACCAAAATGGAGGAGAGTGCGACCCATTCTGCATTAAATCAGTCGTTGAAATGTCACTTCTGGCCATGAACACGCATTAGAGCCGTTTCTTAACTTTCTCTCTCTAGACTAAACCAAAATTCAATATTGACCCTAGAATCATGTAGATAATTTCATAAGATTTCCAATGATATAAAGAACATGCAAATCCAAGCTCTGGATCGAAAGATATGTCGATTTGAAGATTTAGGGCACAAAACAGGCAAAAATGTTTTTTTGAAATTTTTTCACGCGCTCTGCCACCTGGACGACACATGTCGGGCGCTAATTGGATGAGCAATTCTCTCTCCTCTGTCTTTCCGTGGGATTTCCCTTGAAATTTTGACTTTTTATGGTTTTGGAACATTTTCCATTTCTTCCCCACGCCTCCGCCACCTGGGACATGTGGCATGCATTGATTGGTTGACGGGGTGCAGAGAAGACCTTTGCTTTTAGCTTTTCGGCCAAAACTTTTTCCAAATTCTTCAAAGTTTCCCCGAGCTCCACACTCCCCTTCTCCTTTGGACACGTGTCCTCTTCTTATTGGCTCGGGCCAGTGCTTCAAACCTTGCCCCTTTTAAATTTTGACGCTTCCCCTTGTGACACGTGTCATTTCCTGATTCATCCTCGGGCCTGTCGGCTTTTCACGTCCTCCGCATCCATTTGTCCCAGATGTCCCAAACTATTCTAGGAATAAAACTTCTAATCCACCCGATTTGGGCTTCTCTATCCCTCTTTCGGCCGATGACATGTGGTGTTATTTGATTGGCTCTCGGCTCCTTCGGCTCCTCGCGTCCGCCGCGTACTTCTGGCCCGACTATCCCAGTGCAAAAGTTCCTTGTTTCACCCGATCCGGGCGGTTCGCGTCCTTCGCGTCCCCATGTCCCAACTGTCCCAGACTGTTCCGTTCAGCAGTTAGTTGATTTTGCTCTTACCTTCGGCCGGTTCACCCTTCCGCATCCCACGCGTCCTCACGGCCCGTATGTCCCTTTGCTATGCGGACTGCCTTGCGGCCTTTCAGCCGATTCGCGCCCCGATGTCCCAACTGTCCCAAGGACTGCCTGGACTAGGATTTAGCTATTTTTCATGATTTTTTCTAGCTCAAGCTTGTTTTTTGCAACTTTTTCACCCTTTTTCAGAACTTGCTCTTCTCTCCTTGGACAAGAGAGTTAAAAAAAATCCGAGGGGACCCTAGAAACATGATTTTTTGCCTTGAATCAATCTATTTGCGTAGGACTCGACAATTTAATGCATGTTATCAATTTTACCCTGGGGGTGTAGATTTTGGATAACAATTTGGTGACTCAGCGGGGTCATCTGCCTACTAGATGAAAAGACCAGTAGTCTAAAGCAGTCCATTGTACATGGAGTCATCAAATATTCTTTTTAGAACCCCAACTGACCTTGAATGTGTAAGGAGGAAGATGGAATATCACCTGATGGGAGCAAGGAATGCAAAACATCTCCATGGACAGCTAGCTATGCCAAAGCACTTAGGGAAAACAAAACTAACCTATAGCAAAACAATGTGCACAAGCACTTGGAGGAATGAAAATCTAATCTAATATTTACAAGGTAGTGAATTTCCCTCTAGAAGAAACACTTGAGATAGATTCCATTTACTGGAATCTACAGTTCTTCACCATCCAATGAGGCCAATTGGAAAGCATTGCTGTTCTTGCACTTCGTGACCATGTATGGGCCACTCCAAATGGCATCAAATTTCGAATGCCTTCCCGGTTTTGCAATTGCTTCATGACTTCTTGAAGCTCATTTGGGGCACTTGGAGATGAAGTAGAAGCTTCATTTGAACTCTGATTTCTAGGAGTGGGAGAAGGAGCCAAATTAGGTGCTTGGCTAGTGTTTGGACTCTCTAAACTTGGAAACAATGGCATGGGAGGTCTAGGGGCAAGTTTTCCAGCTTGGATCAAACAATTTTCAGCCCTAATGGCAATGCTATAAGCCATAGGGATAGTTATGCCTCCCATGGACTGAATTAACATAGAAATATCAGAATTTAGAGCTTTGAGATAGTAGAGAAAAGAACCTTCTGCTGTTGGCCTGACTGCCACTAGAATTCTCTCCCATGTCTTTTGAAATCTGAAGTTGAAATAGGTCAGCTGCTCATTGGGAGCTCTCTTGATGGTTGTCAGCTGCTCCAAAAGAGACAAGTTGTCTCCCTTTCTCCAAATTGCTCATGAAGTGCTATACACAACTGATTCCAATTTGTGATAGAACCATCTCCAAGGCTCCTAAACCATTGCAATGCTTTACCCTTGAATGAAGATTCCAGTAACTTGACAGCCACTTGCATCTCATTGATTTCATGAATTGCACAAAGGTTAGCAATATCTTTAACATGATCACCTAGAGCAGTCTGATTTTCTCCAGTGACGTAGGGAATGTTCTTCAAGGCTACAATAGGAACTGGATGTTGTGCATTGAGGGTAAGTGGGCTGCTGCCTGTGAAGTTGACATAGGGGTTGTTTTGTGCCATTCTAATTGGTCTAAAAACCCTTGTTGACTGAATGAAAGGCCTACCAGGTGGAGGAGTTGAGAGAGTTCTATTTGATGGAGATGGAGACCTTTGAATCCTTCTTCCTCTTTGCCTTCTTCTTGGAGATAATTGCAGGTATTCAAACAACACTTCTTCTTCTCCAACTCTTGACCTTGTGGTGATTCTTCTCATGAGTTTTCAGGCCTGCACTGCTGAAACCAGTTGATTCTTCCCCTTGGGGTCACCAGATATGCAGATAATAGCTCTTTTCAAGCAAGAAAATTACAGCAGATGCACATCAAATTTCCTGCAATAAAAAATGAGACCTCTAGTGTCTTACCCGGCGTTCCAAAATTGTTGTTGTAGGCTCACAGCACCCCTGGATGTTGATCATATTTCTAGGGTGATCACTCTAGCATCCAATATGATTGCACAACATGGAAACCTCTCTCCAAGTGTGGGACTTGTGAAACTGAGAGAGGAATCTCCAAATTAGAGGTTGGTTCCTCAAACTCCTCTGATTTAGATCTAATTCTTGCACAACTATAGAGGTTCAAGTCCTAATCCTACTCTAAATTGTAAGGAAACAGGGATAGAAATGCAAAAATTGAAACTAACTAAATATGGTGATGAACCAAAAGGAGTGGTGAATATTATTGTCATGCAAATAGACACAAACCAAGGATTGCAACATAAAACATACACAGGCTGATAAGATATAATTTAGGATCTGAAATGAAGCAAATAATACAAACAAAGGACTGAAACCATTCACAAAGCTTGCATTATCATTTCCAGTGTCAAAATCACTGCATTACAACCTCAGAGAGGTAAAGATAGTTATAATCTTTGGAGAGGTATGATTCTTACAACAATCACTTGCTGGAGGTGAAAGAAGAAGTTAATATGTCCAAAAAATGTTCCACCTTTAGAAATGAGCCAAAACTGGCTTTTACATTGCATGGGTCGAGCCTAGGAGAGAGAAACATGGGAAAACATGCAAGCCCATTCCTCATTGATTATAAATGTATTAAATCAGCATGGAGGACCTTACAAACCCATGCCCTACCATTTTTGACCAAAATGGAGGAGAGTGCAACCCATTCTGCATTAAGTCGGTCACTAAAATGTCACTTCTGGCCATTAACACGTGTCAGAGCCGTTTCTTAACTTTCTCTCTCCAGACTGAACCAAAATTCAAGATTGGCCATGGAATCATGTAGATAATTTCATAAGATTTCCAATGATATAAAGAACATGCAAATCCATGGTCTGGATCGAAAGATATGTCGATCTGAAGATTTAGGGCACAAAACAGGTAAAAATGTTTTTTTGAAATTTTTTCCCGCACTCTGCCACCTAGACGACACGTGTCGTGTGCAGATTGGATGAGAAATTTTCTCTCCTCTGTCTTTCCACGGGCTTTCCCTTGAAATTTTTACTTTTTATGGTTTTGGAACATTTTCCATTTTTTCCCCGCACCTCCGCCACCTGGGACACGTGGCATGCATTGATTGGTTGACAGGGTGCGAAGAAGACCTTTGCTTTTAGCTTTTCAGCCAAAACTTTTGCCAAATTCTTCAAAGTTTCCCTGAGCTCTGCACTCCCCTTCTCCTTTGGACATGTGTCCTCTTTTTTTTGGCTCGGGCCAGCGCTTCAAACCTTGCCCCTTTTAAATTTTGACGCTTCCCCTTGTGACACGTGTCATTTCCTGATTCGTCCTCGGGCCTGCCGGCTTTTAGTGTCCTCCACATCCATTTGTCCCGTATGTCCCAAACTGTCTGGGAATAAAACTTCTGATCCACCCGATTTGGGCTTCTTTGTCCCTCTTTCGGCTGATGACACGTGGTGTTATTTGATTGTCTCTCGGCTCCTTCAGCTCCTCGCGTCTGCCGCGTACTTCTGGCCCGACTATCCCAGTGTGAAAGTTCCTTGTTTCACCAGATCCGGGCGGTTCACATCCTTCGCGTCCCCATGTCCTGGCTTTCCTAGACTATTTCGTTCAGCAGTTAGTCAAGTTTTCTTTGACCTTTAGCTGGTTCACCCTTCCGTGTCCCGCGCGTCCTCACGGCCCGGATGTCCCTTTGCTCTGCGGACCGCCTGGCGGCCTTTCGGCCGATTCACGTCCTGATGTCCCAACTGTCCCAAGGACTGCCTGGACTAGGACTTAGCCATTTATCATGATTTTTTCCGGCTCAAGCTTGTTTTTTGTAACTTTTTCACCCTTTTTCAGAACTTGCTCTTCTCTCCTTGGACAAGAGAGTTAAAAAAAATCCGAGGGGACCCTAGAAACATGATTTTTTTCCTTGAATCAATCTGTTTGCCTGGGACTTGAGAATTTAATGCATGTTATCAATTTTACCCTGGGGGGGTGGATTTTGGATAACAACAACATTACACATCTACATCACAATGAAACAAATCATTGTATATTATAGTCACCACCGAAGATCTCCCAAACATCACATTCACAATGAAGTGGCATTGACAACCCCTTTTCATTTGATTCCTCCTCACTCTTTTACATGTTGATGGCTTATTCCTAGTGTCCTCAAGACCGTATGCACACCAATATCTGCAATTAAAAATGTTAGGATAAAATATTATTATCCTAATTAATTATGCATTCCATAATTAATAAATTTATTAGTTATTGTTTTATGGTTATATTTAATTATAATCATCCTTTTGTTTGTATTTGAATATTATGGGAGTTGTTATATTGTTTTAATAGTATATTTGTAATTATTCATTTTTGCTTCCCGGATGTTATTAGAAGCTTGTGTAATTTAGAATATGGTTGCACTTGTGCAACTTAGTTTCATGTTTGTATTTGGTTGTGTAATATCTATAAATATTGCAGCCCATTCTATGTAATGTTGGTTGATTCTGATTACTACAATCCACAGGCTTCCGTCCATGTTTACATTTGGTACCAGAATGAGAATCTGGACCTGTGAAGGTGTGGAAGAGAGAGCAGCAGAGATAGAGAAGATTGGAGAAGAGTATGTAGCAATAGAGAGCCTGTGTAGCCTCTTGTAACCTCCCAACCTCATCCCTGCCTCCCCACATCCCCCAATTCATTCCAGGTGTTTGAAACACAATTTTTTTTTGCACTGGTGCACCCAACTCTAGGCAAAACTTGCTGCAGCTATTGAAAATATATATAAAAAAAATTCTCCCCATTTGGGGTTTTATCTCTAATATTAGAGATATTTTTTGTCTCTAATTTATTTTTATCAGACCTCTACATTTAGAGGTATATCTATTTTTGGAGGGTTCTATTTGAATTTTACAAAAGAATCTGCCTCTAATCGAGCTCTGAAGACATAGGTCTGTGCATATGAGAAAGGGTCGGTTTTGTTGTAATTGTCTACCCTCTGCCTTCAAGCCATTGGCAAGCTCCTGATTTTGTTGGGGAGTTGAGCCCACACAACCTCTGCTCCAACATCCCCCCCTTCATTCAAACATCGGGTTCTTGATAAAACCAAGATGAGCTTTACATTACTCCTGTTGTGTGTTGTATCTACCATGAAAGTGACTTAAACAAAAACATAGGAGCATTCGTGGTAGCGCCCCCTACAGTTATAACGTTGCAAATCAACCTAAAAATTTGAATTGTTCCCATTTGGATCGGGTGACCTACACCTTTGCACCAGACCTACGACCTTCACATAGTTGTGTACCTCTTCTGTCAATCCCTGTTTTATCATCCACACCAAGAGACAAGCCCACCGGCGTATCCTGTAACTTGCATGCAAACAAAAACACGGAGGGTCATACAGATCACTACAAAAATGAAAAAGAAAATCAGTCAGAGGAAAACAGTGAATATCTTGGCATTGTTGAATACAATACAGTGATTAAATAAATAAAAATGTAGGGAGAACAATAAAGTGGCGAGAAAATGCTCAGATATGAATTATCATGTGGTAAACCCTAATCTACACAGCTTGCAGGCATGTGTATAGTTCCCTCCAAACAATCTCAGATATATAGATTGCATAGTAGTTGCCACATCATTCTTTCAAAAGGTCAATTCAAATTTTATGCATTTAAATACAATTTGCTTCAAATATTTATCTAAGCGCATGAAATGCCAATATGGTTGAAATGAAAGACTTAGAGTTGTGAAGTCATGGGTTCAAAACCCACAAAACCATAGTTTTTTCAAAACAAATTGAAATTTGGCGGCAAAACAGTAAAACCACCAATTTTGGAGGTCCATTTAGTTGAAACATGCCGCTAAACATCTTAGATACAGCCAAAACTACCTCCAAATATTTAGCAGAGAAATCCCTAATTTAGGGTAAATTTTTTTTTTTCTCCCATTCAACCTATTCTTTTAATTTCAGGCAACTTTCTCCAAAAGAGGGATACATAAAAATTGAATTTTCAGCAGGTTTTTTGCAATTCTTTGCATTTTTGGTCATTTTGGGATTTGAAGGCCACCAGAGCACACAAAACAAAAACAAAAATTCCTGCCATTCAAAATTTCTAGATTTTTGAATGTAATTTGTATATTAATTTATATTGTACTAATTTGCAGGTTGCCATAGTCAACTACAAACTTTGTAACTACTCAGAAACTGGCAGAATTGTAATAAAAAATAATAAAAATTTGATTCTGTAACACTCACGAGATCCTAGATCTCATTCGTACTGTTTGGTATATACGGTGCCTCTAGGAAGCGCTTACGGGTAAAACCATCATGACTACTACTGCACTTAATGCCTAATATAGCTGCAACAATGTCATCTGGGAATCTTCCCTTTAAATCAATGGGGAGTAATAAAGTCACAGTGCACACACTATGAACCATCCCATTTGTCTGTGAACGATTGCACAACATAAATCTAAACTGAGAAATTATCCGAGTATATAGCAAAGTTACGCGTGTGTATGAGGATATTTCTTTGAGCCAAGGTCAATAATTGCACAAACCCCATCAGTACTATCTTGGTACCATGTATTGAATTCTTTCACGTATGTTAATGCCTCTTTCATGTACCGCCAGGTATATAGAAAGGGTGAGCTTCTTCCACGTACCACTGGGTATATCAGAAGGGCACGTATATAGAAAGGTTCGGTATATCAGACTAACAATATATAGATTAGGATACCTAATACCTGGAATGATAAGAGCCAAACCCTGTCAGTGATCTCTGCAAAATGGGCACCAATGCCCCTAATTTTTTTCTTCCAGATTCACAACTACTCAGAGGAAACAACTATGCTGCATGTAAGACTAAAATCAAGACATAACTTGAGTTTGAAGAAATCTGGCCTGCTGTGAATGGTAGTTTGACTAGATCACCCACTAATACAACACAACAGTGGCAATTTGATAAAGCAGATCAGAAGGCCAAACTCATCATCTTGTTTGGAGTATCTGATGATGTGCAACCCCACATTCGAGATGCCAAAACAAAAAAAGAAGCATGGGATAAATTGAGCATAGTATACGAGGCCAAGAACAATAATGTTATACTCAATTTGCAAAGTCAGTTACATACACTAAAATTCAAGAAGAATGAGAAAATTGAAGCTTTCTTAAGAAGAGTTACAGAATTAAGGGATTCACTTCTAGCCCTGGGAGAACCAGTCACTGATGATGCTCTCATTTCCATTATTCTGAGAGCACTCCCCTCTTCTTACCACATTTTTCTCATAACACTAAACATGTCAGATACGACAGTTGGTTTTGACAAACTGGTAAACCTACTGCAACAAGAGGAAGCAATGCACAATAAGGATGATGAAGAGGAGTAGGCAATGTCTTCACATCAAAAATGGAAAGGAAAAGGTAAAGGAAAACCTAATTCATATCAGAAGTCCCAAAATCAAAATCATTATCAAGTGGATAGACAACAGAAGAAGCAATGTCCAATTTGTAAAAGAGGACATAACCTACAAGATTGTTGGTACAATACTTACAAGAAAGGTTCATTCAGAAACTCTAGACCTCAACAACAACAATCTTACAAGGAACATTCTAACAACAATCACGGGTAGAAAAAGGGGAACTGGAAAAGAAGACCCCACCAGTAAGGTAATATTGCTGAGCAACAAGAACAGTCAGACAATGAAGACTTCTTGTTCACTTCTCAGTCTAGTGAATCATCCACGTCATCTAGTGATGTCTGGTATTTTGATTCGGGAACCACTCGACACATGACTAGCCATAGAGACTAGTTTATTTCAATGAGGGACACGCCATCGAAAAATTATGTTTTGTTGGGAGATGATTCTTCATATAAAGTTTAGGGGATTGGAAACATCTCTCTACCCCTTGGTTCACTAAAATGTAGACTATCAAATGTCCTATATGTCCCTGGGTTGACAAAGAATCTTATTTCAGTTAGTTAACTCCTAGATCACAACCTAAAAATTGAATTTGATAGTCAATCTAGCAAGAAAATGTGCTTGATTTGAGATAAATCAAGAGGCTCGAAAATAATTGCAAAAGCCTCCAATGTGGGACACATGTTCCAACTTTATTTTTTTCACAGAGATGGTCAAGCACTTATGGCTAAGAACTCCACATCAGCACAATTGTGGCATCGGAGATTTGGTCATGTAAGTTTCAAATATCTCGAAACACTTCGCCAGTGTAATATGGTACATGGGCTACCATCTCTTCAGAAGGATACAAAAAAATTTCCTCATTGCCTAGCAGGCAAACAACACAGAGCTTCGTTCTAGAGGAGTACATTTCGAGCTCATGGTAAATTTGACCTGGTTCATACTGATCTTTCTGGTCCAATGTAGCCAAGTCATTCTAGGTTCTAGTACTTCATGCTTTGTGTTAACGACTATTCGAGAAAAATGTGGATTTTCTGTCTTCGCAAGAAAAGTGAAGCATTTAAACCCTTCAAAAAGTTCAAAGTAGAAGTTGAGAAAGAAACTAGTCGTCACATCAGAACTCTCCACTCAGATCGAGGGGGGAATTCACCAGTGATGAGTTTAGAGACTACCTACAAACTCACAGGATTCTTCGACAAGCTCCTCCTCCACACACACCACAAAAAAATGGTGTTGTTGAGAGAAGAAATCATACTATCATGGAAATGGTGCAATGCATGATCGATGATTCTGGACTTGCAAAGACATTCTGGGTAGAAGTAACAAAAACAACAATTTATTTGTTGAATAGAGTGCCCACAACTACTCTTGATGGAATAACACCACAAGAAGCATGGTTAAAGAGGAAACCATCTATTGCACACCTAAGAGTATTCGGGTGCAAAGCAAGCATGCACATACCCAAACAGAAAAGAAATAAATTAGACATGAAGTCACATAAAATAATCTTCATTGGGTACAGTGAAGAGACTCTTGGGTATAGATTGATGGATCCTAAGACCAGAAAAGTCTACACTAGCAGAGATGTTTGAGCTTTTCAAGAAGAAGGAAGTAGAGACTCCTCCTCCAAACTCACAAGATGTAGATTTTTCACATTTTGTAAAAACTGAAGCTGATGTTCCCTTAGAAGATGAAAGTGATGATGGGGATGATGGTGTTGATCAGATAGAACCATGACCCATGGGAAAAGTTCAACATATGCCTAAATGGTGTACAAGTACATTACGAGATGCAAGATTGGATGCTCCCCCAGATGCATCCACCCTTGGACCATGGACTCGTAGTAAAGCAAGGGAAGAAGTCAATTTTTCTTTGATGAGTATAGTTATTGAATTAGATGAGCCCTCTATAGTCCAGGAAGCCCTACAGTCAAAATCTTGGAAAGATGCCATGGATTCTGAATATCAATCAGTGATGAAGAATAACACTTGGCAGCTTGTCGATCTTTCAATAGGGAAGAAACCCATTGGATGCAGATGGATATTTAAAACAAATTAAAAAGTAGATGGGACAGTGGATAAGTATAAAGTGAGACTTGTAGCAAAGGGGTATGCATAAAAAGAAGGCATTGACTATGAGGATAGATTTGCCCCCACAATTAAGATCAAAACGATTAGGATGATCTTTGCTCTATCTGCACAGTTTGGATGGAAAGTCCACCAAATGGATGTAAAAAGGGCCTTCCTAAATGAATATTTACAATAAGAAGTCTACATGACTCAACCTGATGGATATGTAGTACCTGGTCAAGAAGCAAAGGTATGTAGACTCAAGAAATCTCTATATGGCCTCAAATAGGAACCCCAGGCATGGTACATCAAGATTGATGAGCATCTCGTACAACATGGATTTTTCAGAAATCCATATGATCCCAATCTCTACCTCAAAAAGCAAGGGGGGAGATGGTGAGTTTTGTTTTCTATGTCAACGATCTATTCATCATTGGTAGTTCAATGAGGATGATCGATGTAATGAAGAAATATCTTAATCAATCGTTCGACATGACTGATCTTGGGCTAATGCACTATTATCTTGGATTGGAAGTGTGGCAGAAAGAGAATCATATTTTTGTTTCTTAGATGAAATATACCAAGACTACACTTGAGAATTTTAGGATGATGGATTACACACCAATTGCTACACCCATGGAAAACAGATTGTAGTTATCTTGTTTAGATCCATCTCCTGAGGTAAGTGCCACTCTCTATCGGTAGCTAATCGGGAGTCTCATTTACTTGACCTACACTAGACCAAATATTAGCTTTGCAGTAAGCTATCTATCTAGGTTCATGCAGGAACCCAAATTTTGTCATTGGAAAGCAGCAAGGCACATTTTGAGATATCTTAAAGGATTAGTGGATCTTGGTCTAGAATCCAAGAAGAATGACAACTACTTATTGACTGGATATTCGGATTCAGATCATGCAGGTAACATTGATGATAGGAAATTCACTTCTAGATTTGTATTCTTTATGGTATCTAGACCAATATCATGGGGAAGCAAGAAACAACACTTTGTTTCTCGTTCTTCCACAGAAGCTGAGTATCGTTCTGTAGGAGAAGCTGTCTGTGAAGTGATTTGGCTACGTCACATACTAGAAGGACTTGGAATACCACAGGAAAAAACGATCACCATGTATGTTGATAATGAAAGTGTTCTCAAACTTGTTCGCAATCTAGTGTTTCATGAGAGAACAAAGCACATTGAGGTTCAGGTTCATTTCATACACGAGCATGTGTTGAAGCACAAATTTTTTCCAACTTCTGAACAACAAGTAGATATTTTCATAAAGTCTTTTGCACGTGACAAGTTTGAGTTGTTCAAAGAGTTCCTCTCCTCATCTCTTCAGACAATGCACAATTAAGGGGGGGAATGTTAGGATAAAATATTATTATCCTAATTAATTATGCATTCCATAATTAATAAATTTATTAGTTATTGTTTTATGGTTATATTTAATTATAACCATCCTTTTGTTTGTATTTGAATATTATGGGAGCTATTATATTGTTTTAACAGTATATTTTTAATTATTCATTTTTGCTTCCCAGATGTTATTGGAAGCTTGTGTAATTTGGAATATGGTTGCACCTGTGCAACTTAGTTTCATATTTGTATTTGGCTGTGCAATATCTATAAATATTGCAGCCCATTCTATGTAATGTTGGTTGATTTTGATTAATACAATCCACAGGCTTCCGTCCTTGTTTACAGAAAACAATAAAAAATTCCATATAAGTTGACATCAAATGTGACATAAAAATATTTACAAAAAATATTGTTACAAAAAGTATGAAAAAGGAATATATCTTTGTTGTATTCTTATTGTAATCAACTCTATCAAATAGGTTGTGTCTTTTGTGGATGAAAGTAGTCTCAGTACTTTTAAGGGACCCTTCTCCCTTTATAAAGGCTTTGACTCTTCCAAGAAGGATAGTTACATAAATTTCGATGTTAGGCTCATCCTTGATTAGGCTCCATTCCAATTCTTCACCTGATAATCAAATTTTATCATCTCCTATCTCTTGTACATGAAGAATGTACATGATTTCCCATTTTCTCCTCCTTCCCATCCTAACATTAGTAATATGAAGTAAAAGAAAGACAAGAACAAGAATGAGTATAATAAACAAAAATAAGAACAAGATAGCTATTACAAAAGTTGAAGGAGTTAGTGTATAGCATATTCCATAAGTTGGTTTGTAAAAGGAGTCAACGAGCTCTATGAACCATAAGATTGAAGCTCTCGACCTCCATATTTTCTGTATAAATTTTAATTCAAGGTTGGTGACTAGGAGGGACATAACTCTTAAAATATTTTTCCAAATGCCTTGAAATTTTGATAGAAGTTAGGGAAGACTATTTTTGGCCTAATCTAAGTGGTTGCATGTCAAAAGGAGCTATAACGTTGAATTTATAGATTTATATTTTTTTCCAGAATGTGTTTTTCAACATGTTGAAAAACACAGTTTATTTTTGACCATCTTGAAACAAGAAAGATAACATAGCATGGTAGTTTAGGGTTCCAATAAATGATTTTCCAAATGTTGAAAAATAAAAAATTACGAGGTTGTATTATGTTTTCCAAACTATTGAAAAACATAGTATTTTTTCAACATGTGAAAAAATACAATGTATTTTAACATGTTGGACAAAACACTATGTTTCAACATATTAGAAAACACACTATGTTTACAACAAGTTGAAAACCATAGTGTGTTTTTCAACATGTTGTAAACATAGTGTGTTTTCTAATATGTTTATAAACACATTGTGTTTTTCAACATGTTGAAACACATAGTGTGTATTTCAAATGGTCTTATGTGAATTTGTTCATTTGTTAATTTTATTTACGAAAAGTAAATCTTGAAGGATATGTCAATTTAAGGATTCTCTTTGATGGTTATCTTCACTTGATATGTTATCTTAGGCATTAGCTGCACTCATTTAAAACTTTAATTTTGTGTTAGTAAAATGTATAAGAAGTTGAAAACCTACCTAACACCACCTCCAGATGTCAATGATGCCGAAAATGCTACAGGGGGCCTTAGAAAAGTGTCCAAAATTTCTAACATATATTCCTCCAAGAATAAGTAGTGAAAATATCTCTATAACTATAGGTGATAAGTTCAATGAAGATACTAAATTGTGGAATGACAAAGTGTTAAACTACAAAAGGATTAATGATCATCTGTCTCAATGAAGATACAAAAAAATAATGGACATGAATGCTAGTTTTGGAGGCTTTACAGGTGCCTTGGTAAATGATCCCATGCGGGTCATGAATGTGGTTCCATCAGATACAAAATAAAATACTCTTGGTGTCATCTATGAGTGGGGATTAATTGGTACGTATCAAAATTAGTAACACATTTATACACTTTTATCTCCTATTAAAGATGGAATCCACTCTCAGTGAGTCACACATACATAAGCTTTACTATCTCATGTTTGCATACTCATAGCACCTATTGATATCATTTTTAGTATGCAATATTGTGAATATGTTTTTTTGATATTTAATCCAGGTTATATCCTTCAATAAATATTAGAATTATAATTTGAGTGAAAATGGGAAAGATGAATAACTCCTAAAATGTGTTATTTTTTTGTTTGGTTATCGTAAGCCCTAATAATTGTATTACCATTTTTCTTCTTTATATATATTGATAAAATTGGAAAAATTATGTCTAACAGATATGGATTTCCCCAGGCCCTTCCTTATAATATTATTGCATATTATTTTAAAGCATTCAAAATACATAAACATACATGGTTTTGACCCTAGGATATAGCAAGAATATTATATTTTAATCCTATTCAGGTGGTATAACAAGGGCATGCTTTTAGATTGTAGGTGTGAGGATTTTTCAACATATCTTATGACTTATGACATGATTCACAATAATAATGTATTTATGGTTGTGTTAAGAGATATCTCGTACTTGACCTAAATACAAATTACCGTGTGTGTAACAATGTGGCTTGAAGAGTAGAAGCTTTGTGAAATTCTTTTAGCCAATTTATTGTTATTTGTACTATTTGTTTCAAAAATCAAATTCACCAAATTGATAAAATATTCTACACAAATTATAATTTTTTTATTATGATTTGGAATTAGATAGGGCCATGTTTTCCAAAAATGTTAATTATTGATATGGGTTTGTATGTGAATATGAAGATGATGGTGATTTTTGAGGAAAAAACGATATGTCGGACCTATCAAAGTGTAGTTTTTTAGATAGAATATTGTTTATAGGATTTTAGGATTTCATGATAAATTGGAAAGCTTTATGCTTATGATGTAGGTGTGATATAACTGAAATTCTACTTGAAATGGAGTGAATTTTATGCCCTAAAGTAATGTTGATATTTGAAGATATGGTGGATGTTATAGTGAAAGTAAAATCCTTGACGGATGGAATGAGATGGGATATTTAGATAATGGATCATTAAAGTGGTACCTTTAACTAAGAAAAAATCTTGGTTGTTGTTAAGAGTAATTGGATAGGTGAATCACAAGAGGGAGGAACATCCTAGTGATAGGGATGACAACAATTATTTATAATGGACTTATGATTTATGGGTGTTATTTAGGATGAGATAAATGACAATTAGTTTCTCTCTATTCTTAGATTATGTAATATTCTAGCATTTTTTGGAAATGAATAATTTTGTTTGTGTTTTTTTAGGATGAGTGTCAGTCAATGTTGGTCATATTTCATTAACATTCTTTGAAACATTGTAATAAAGTTTGGGAGTTTATTTTTGGAAAATTTTCTTCCCACAATTAGAAGTCACTATGGACTCTTTCTAACCATTACAAAAATATTATTTCAGCTATACATGTACACTTCTTTGGGAGGATGTACGTTTCAATGGGAAGAGATATGTACTTGGATTATTCAAGATTTAAGAACATGCAATTATCTCATCTTCATGTTTACATAATTTAAGAATATACATTAACATTAAATACAATAAAATAGCCCATATGTTTATGTTTCTTATCCCATGTGATTATGTATGTAAATATGATAATGGTTTATATAATATTGTCTCTATCAAGGCAAAAATTTTGACCATCAATTATGATTGAATATTTTTTCACACTTAGTATGCAATACCTACTTTTAATTATTTTTCTTACAAACCAACATACCAATATCATTTACGTCCAAAATATCGTTCACATGGGTCATGATTCAATTCACATACATGGTGTAAATTTAGTTGTTTCTTTATCATGTTCTTAGTGGAACATTGATAGTGATTTTTTTGTTTCAACTTATTGAAAATAATTGTTCTCTTCACCATGTTGGAAAAATTTTGTTTTTTAGCATATTGTTGTAGATACAAAATCACACACTTGGGTAAATTTCTAGGTCCTAAACACATACTTACGTTCATATGATTCCTAAGTGAGAAAACTAGTAATCGACATCTATCTTTCTAGTATTTTACACCCCACAGCCCAGTTTATACTTCACTTGCTCATCTTTTATGGCTTCGGGAACCAACACCCATATAGGATGCCAACGCCCATGCAGCCTCCTCATTCTAGTTTCCCCTAACCCTTTTCTATCTTACTCGCTTCTTTTGGGTCTCTTTTACCTTTTGGGTATCTTATTTTCTTATGGGTCGGAATTCCAGTTTTAGATTACAAATTTCAACCAAGGGAATCATATAGATACAAACGTATGTGAGAAAAATAAGGGACCAAGATCTAAGCATCTACTATCATCACCTAATCTTGCATTACAAAGACATATAATATCACTCAAGGAATCCATATATCATCCATATAATGGACAAGTGATTGTTTTTTTTTCATACACTTCATAGGAAGTGAAGTTCATTTTTCCATCCACACATCTATTTACATTGGTACATCTAGCTATTGACCAATATCAAGTGAACTTACACAAGGGCTACCTAGGGCATGATTTTACCACACACGAAAAATAAATACATGGAGTTTGAGATGTAGTGTAATGCTCAGTTGTAAGTTCACTCAATTGGGTGACCTTCAGGGTCAGTCTGACTCCCCATATTGTATATTTTATTTTTTGGGATTTGATGTAGTTTGATGATTTTATAGGTCATCATTGCTTTTTAGGTTATAGGTTAATTATGTGATCATAATGAGAACACATGTGACCAAAAATAACTATCATTAACCATCTTGCGATACTAGAAAAACTAGATTTCAAGCCCTTGTGCGGTCACATGCACCCAATAGAGGTATCTAGCACCTAGGCACCCTCGCCCCAGTCCATGCACCCTAGTTTAGGATCATTTCACAACTCAATAATTTACTGAGAATAGTTTTGATATTCTACCTTTATTTTTTATCAGTTTCTCTCATTTGCATAGCCCTGACATCATGCACAAATCAGCTAAGTATTTCTCTCTCTCTCTCTTGTGCACTTAGGGTTTAATATTTTTCTAGATTATTACTTGTGTAAAAAAGTGTACTTTAATATTTATTTATCATACATGACTCTGTAATTAGGGTTTTACAAATTCCTATATTTTTATTAAATCATTTAGTGAACCCGCATTCGAATACACTTGGATCCTTATTTTTTTCGCTCATGACTCCTAAAAGTCCTCTAATCTCATTGCATGATTTGCTTCAAATGCACCCACCTTGAAAATATGTTCTTCAAAAATACCTAGACACTATGTATCTACCTCTCAATAAACCAACTGATCAAGTAATTTGAATCTTTGATTGTCTATTTGATGACTCTATTGGTCCTAATCCTTCATCCAATCAACCCATCTTAGACTCAATTCAATCTTTACATTGTTTATTTAAAGATAAAATTCAAGCTATGGAATCCATGATTACATCTCTTAAATCTGAAATCCAAGATCTTGAGGATGATTCTCAAGCCCATGCTTGTTCTTACTCTACATCTCATTCTCCTTATATGTATTCTACATGTGCTCATATTATGAACCCTAAGACTTGCTACTCCCTACACCTCACAAGTTCGATTTCAATGCTAAGAAAAAAGATATCCTGCCGCATCTCCTCACTTAGAAATTGATCAACTTTCCATCTAATCATTGTCATCCTCATTATCAGATTGAAAAATATCAAGGCTGAATCCATATTGCAATTATCATCGAATTAATGGACATAATAACTATGTTTTATGTGCTCTTAAATGACAAATTATCCACCTTAGGCATTATGGTCTATATCATTTGTTGCACAACATACTGCTATATGTTCATCTCCAATTGCTACATCCCAATGGGTTCCTAATTTGATTCATCTGTCTCAAAAGCATCATGACATTGTTACTAATGTTACTTCTACTATAAGTCAAAAGCTTCAAAAACAACTTCCTCTCAAAATCAGTCCAACTCTCCTCCTCTCAAGTATTCTACATCATTACCAAGTCAAACTAATAAACCACCTCTCAAAATCAATCTATCCTAGTCTCCTATCAAGTATTTTTTAGCGTTATCAATCCCAAATTTGTCACCACCATTAAGGGTCCCTACCCACTCTCCAATTCAGTAACCAATCACTTTTTTCAAGGAAACTATTCCTTACATTGATGGCTAGGACACATTTTAAACACCACCATAGATCTTCATTTCTTACACACTTGGGGGGCATTACACTTTCCCCCCTTCTAGAACTATCAGTTGTCTCTAGTATCTACTATCACACTTAACACTCTGTGCTTCATTATTCATCTTTCTAATAATTTTCAAACCTTTTGATACACAACTTGTATCATCACTACCCTATGACACACTCTCATGCTAATGATCACACTTGAATTTTGAGGGCATATTACATACATGAAACTCACACACTACATATTTCATGATCTACGCTTCACAATACATATTTATAGCATTTAATTATTGCACATCATACTATCCTATTTAAAATCTACACTTTGTTCTTCATGTTACATCTTTCTAGAACACATTTATCAAACCATTTCCCGAAGATGCACTCTTGTTTTATGGTTCATTCTTGACTATTGAGGGATATTTTATAAATTAACCTCATCTCATGCTTATCCACATCCACTTGGAGGGAAAACTCCTCTTATCACATTCACATTGTATATCATTCTATCTCACGCCACTGCATATTGCATATCTTGGTTGCACTTTTCTTCTTGCTTACTTATGGTTACATGTACACTTTTATTACTATGCTAGATGGATATCCAATATGTCATTATATTTTCTATATAAAAATGCATGTTCACTTTTTCATTAGTTGTGAATGTATACTTCATATGTATCTTTACACATAAAAATGATGTTTTTCATTGTACCTCTTACTAGTCACACCAAGGATCCTAGGGGCATCTACTATCTTACACGCCAAAAGTTTTATTGTTTCATTTTATACTACTTCCTATTCTTACTAGCACACTACTTTTTATATTGATCATACATGATTTGACATATTCTTTATCTTTTGAACATGCTAATGAGTGCTTCATGTTAAAAAATTTCTTTGTATGAACTATTTTTCTCCATGGTTGTCTGTTACACTTTGCTTTCCATTATTTGTTATTGTATGCCATTGTTTGTGGTCTTTGTCCTATGTCTTTTATGATCATTTATTATATGTTTTGGGTTCTTTGGCCCTAATTTTCTTGTGAGATTTTGAGTGATGTACCATGTTTTAAACCCACTTTCTGTTGTCTACTTTGTCTGTACTATTACTTTTTTACTTTTTCTTATATATCATGATTTTCACTAGCACATATTACTATCCATTATTTTACATGTCCCTTTGTTTCTACCATGCACATTCCATCCCCCTTATAGGGACATAGTTTAGATCAACATGATGTCTTCTGTTTAGGCTTCATACTCCTAGCGATGTCATATGCACCCCAAATGAGGTGAAATACATTGGGGGAATCAGTCACCCCATACAAAAACTCAAAGCTTTAGTATAAGCATATATAGTACAGGAACAAAATAGTCTATAGTTATATAAATGGCCCAGAATCTAACTTGGATCCTTAGTTTAACATAGAAACCATCACCCATATATAGACACTAGTGCCTGGGCACTCTTGACCTTTCCTAGGAACCTATGAATAGGGGGAAGCTAAAATTACTTTCTCATATCAACACATTTCATAGAAGTTTAAAGATCAATTTCACAGGATTAGGCACTAGCCTCGGAATACAAAATGCATGAAATATCCTACTATTTCCTTTTCAATACTAAATAATAAAGAACTAAATATGGATCAAACCATCTCTAGTATTGTATAATATGGTAAGCAGTCATGGAAGGAGAGTAACACTAGAAATCTCTCCCCAACACTCTTTTTTGGTGGCATGAGATCACCCAAAATACTCGCTCTTGGCATGAGATCACCCAAAAAATAATTCTTGGCATGAGATATTTTAAAAAACTCACTCTTGGTGTGAGATCACCAAAAAAAATCACTCTTCTACAACATTTTAGGACATATTTATATCTTTTAACACTCGTGATCATTAGGTGCACACTTTACTTTTACTACTTTTCCACACTTACATACTTTTACAGAGTTTTCATAATACATGAATTTGACTAATCTTTCGCTCTTCTTTTATAGGTACATCTTCAATACACAAAAATAAGTATCCCTACATAAAAAAATAACATGTACAACATGGTAAAACACAATATGCTTCACCCCTAGGGCCACTTTCTATTTCTTAGCTTCCACACTTCATTTTTATCACTTCACACTTTCACTTGTCTCCTTGGCACGTTATCACCATCACATTCTGTATGGTTATCAAGTACAAATATCTTATATACTTTATATTATCAATTATTCAATCAAAAAAATAAAGTAGAGGAAAATTTAGACACAAAATCATGCACTTAGATACATTTTTAGGTCCTAAACACATACTTACATTCATTTGATTCCTAAGAAAGAAAACTAGTAATTGAAATATATATTTCTTGTCTTTTACACCCTACATCCCCATCATTAATTCAATTTCTCATATTTTATAGCTTCGAGAACTAACACCCAGATATGATGCCAACGCCCAAGAACCCTTTTCCTTTTAGACACCCTGACCCTTTTCTATCTTACTTGATTCTTCTGGGTCTCTTTTATCTTTTGGGAATATTATTTTCTTATGGGTTGGCCTTCCAATTTTAAAATACAAAATTTAACCAAGGGAATTATATAAATAAAAAACCATGTGACCAGAATAAGGGACCAAGTTCTAAGCATCTACTATCAAAACCTAATCTTGCATCCAAAGGTATCTAAGAGAATTAAAGGCATCCATCTATCATCCATTCAAGGGACAAAGGAATATATTTTCTGCATACACTTCATAGGAATTAAATTTCATTTTTTCATCCACACATCTATTTACATTAGTACATCTAGCTATCATCTGCTATCATAGTGTGAAATAGAGGTGACCATTAATGACTATCAATGACCATCTTACGACACCATAATAACTAGATTTTGAGCCTCTATGTGGTCATAGGCACCCAATAGAGGTATCTAGTGCCTAAGATCACTTGCCCTAGTCTAGGCACCCTAATCTAGGCTCATTTGACAACTCCAAAATTTACTGAGTACAATTGTGATAGCCTTCCTTTCCTATTTATTAGTTTCTCTAGTCTGCATAGTCCTGACATCAGGGACATATCAATTAAGTCCTTCTTTCTCTCTTGCACTTAGGGTTTTATATATATAGCTTATTTATTATGTTAAATATGTACTTTAGTGTTTATTTATCATACGTGACTCTGCAATTAATGTTTTAAAATAATTATATTTGTGTTAAATCAATTGCATTTTGTATAAACATGTTGAAAAATAATCTGTGTTTCAATAAGATTAAAGACACTTTGTTTCATCATTTTGGTGCTCATTTTGATCTTGTTGATCCTTGGAACCATCTTTGTAGAATTTTCCTAAAGCATGTTGGTCTAATCCTTACCATTGTCCTTACTTTATCCTTGGATATCCAAAGTTGCACGTTTAATTGATTATAGAAGGTTGAAAGAGATTTCAAAGGGAGTATTACAGATTAATAGGGTTGGTGATGATTCTAAGTGTTTTTTTCATGTTGAAGAGAATGCGGAGGAGTTGTAAGATTCATATATAGATTTCATGGATTTTTCCCACTCCTTGGCCATTTGTAATACTTTTAGGGCATATATCACCCCCCTCTATAAAAATTTCCTTCCAAGCTAAAAATTTAGTAATTTATTGCAAAATTTAAGAAAATTAGACATTTGAGGAATAATTGGAACAATTCCTCTATTCCACATGTTCCCTTATTTGTTGTTAAGGCTCGTTCTTTTATTCAAATCAGTTATATTGGGTATTTTTTACACTTTGGGAACTATTATTATATTCTGGGTGTTTCCTAATTCCCCAAATTATCCTCTTCAACTTCCCCCACGTCCTTTAGTTAAGTCATCTTTTCTTGACACTTAGGGAAATTTTATTGTGTTTCAGGAGTTTCCCGCTTCCTTGACTTCTCTACTTCACTTCCCCCACCCTTGTTGGTTAAGTCATGCTCTACCAGAAAAATGGAGTGTTCCATCCTTCATTTTATCCTCCACTTTCCCTTATTCATTCCTTTTTCAGTTAAGTCAAGCATTCTATGAACCAATAGAACACTTTTGTCATTCCTTCCATGCCTCAAAACCTCACCTTTATCGACCCCTAAGAATGTAATATTTAAATCAGTTAATCAGTTTTTCCATGAAATATTGGAACATTTACTTTATTCCACATGTTACCTACAAACTCTCTTTCTTTACTTTAAGCCATTAAATCAGTCCCAAGAGGCGCAAAAGGAACATTCTCTAGTTCTTCCATTTCCCCGATTGGTCGATTTACCTAAATCACAAATGATAAGGAAAAATGTGCCATTATTTAAAAATGTTAGTTTTCCCTATGGGCATACATTTATAGTTTAACTTGTTGCATTGGAATCATGATGAAGAGGGATTTCTACAGAGGTCAAAATTGGGGGAAATGGTGTAATATTTATGGATATTTTAGTTACAGAAGTTTAGGCAGGAAAGACATCATCCTTAGGAATGTAATGTCTGGTTTAATAGATGGACATGCTTGGCATGATCATTCTTCACCTATGTATGATTTTAGAAGTGGAATATGCTCCTCTTGACCCTGGTAGATGAAGAAAGGTTGATTTGGGAATTGTAGAGTGAACATGTGGCATTATTTCCTGCTTTCATTTCCCAAATTGCTTGATCCTCCATTTATTTCATCTTAGAGCACATGGATCACAATATTAACCCTTTAATTAACACCTTCAAAGTATATTATTCTAAGTTTTAGACATTATTGTATAAAATTGAGGGCCTTTCATGATTTTCATTATTCTAGTTGGCTCAAGTTGGAGCTTGGGCTAGTTATTAGGGTTTTATACTTTGGGAGTTGGGTTTTATCTTTTGGGTTAAATTATACAGAGTAATGGTTCCATTAGGGGTTCATGCTAAGGTGGTTACATCTCTATAACCATTAACATGAATTTATAGCATCCCTATATGTCTTCCTTTTCTCCTTTACAAATGAACATATAGGATCAGAATGCCATATACGTGTTTTTTATTTCTTGTTGTACAAAAATTTGAAATGACTAAATTTATATTCTCCTTTTCAATATTGTGTTTATCATGCTAAAAAATTATAGAGAAGAATTTTTTCATGATTTATTTATTTGGGTATTGAAGAAATGTTGTTTTGTAGTGCATACTTTGCAACATTTACTTCAATTATTAATTCCTTTCTACAATTTTCTTGGTATGAACATCTGCTATCTTAGGGTGTCATTTGATTTTGGGGATTTAACATGGTGAATACATGAAATTCTATTCTCAGGTGTCTGTGCTAGGGTTTCATGGATTATCCTGTATTATTTTCCTATTTGGGTTTCCATGAAGGAAAGTAACATATGAAGGTTGATTTTATTTTTATTTCAGGTTTGGATGTGAGAAAATTATCAAGCCATTATGATTAATTCAGTTAATTTCTCCCTTTAGTCCACCATTCTCAATTCCCCCTTTCATTTAAACTATCTTTTTGTCCTACCTCAATGCAAATTTCATCACCATTACATACCCAACATGCTATCTACTAGAAAATCACATAACCATTACATATTTTGAGTGTGTTCTCCCTTGTTCAGAAATATTAGCATGCTAAGCATCATTACATGCAAAATTGTCAAAAATTCCTTTAAAAGTGGTGTTTGTGATAACATTTCATCTATCTTTAGTAGCTTGTGTCATAGTTCCCACCAATTTTTTGAAATTCTTCTTTTAAAACTCTCTTGAACGAGAATTGTATTTAGATGGTTGAACTTGATATCCGATGGAACTTCCTAACAAGTTTGAGGGCTTGAATCATAACATCATCCATCCCTCTTTTAAGCTACAAATTAGGTCCTCTCATCTTGGTCTCAAGCATGAGCTTATAAGTATCAAGTGGACAACCACACCCTTATTCAAGTTCCTGCCCTATCATTCCTACAAGGAATGGTCACAAAAAGTGAATATAGGTATCTCCCAAGCTATAAACAATACATCAATAGGTCATGTTCTTCCTCATTATCCTCCCTCATTCATGCAAATATGTTACTTAGTATCCTTTTTGGGGTGTTATATTAGTGAACCAACACTCTCATTGGCATCATAGTTCCAGATACCCTCGTTGCATCAGTTTCGTTATGAAGTTGTTGTCGATATTAAGATGTGTAATCCAAATAGGTTTTATCGATTTATGGTCTTCTTGCATGCTCTATTTTTAGTCAATACCACCAACAATATTTTGGTGCCACTGTTAGGGACTTAATTATCTTAGTTCAGCTATGAGACCATTTCCAGGGATTTGAGTGAAGAATTAAAATAAGTTTATTAGTTAGTGGTGATATTACAATGTTCTATTTTCTTCGTCAACACCAAAAAATCACTTGTGTCATTTTCAAGGATAATTAGTATCATTTTAGTTTTGAGACCATTGGTAGGGTTTTTGAGAGTAATTCAAGTTCTATCATTTAAGTTTAATGTTCTATTTTACCGTCATCATCCTTTCTAGCTTTCAAAACATTGAAGGTTTTATCATTCTTTTCTTCAAGTTTTATCAAATCAGATTTACACAGAGTTAGTAGGATATTTTTGTTAAAGAGATCCATTAGCAATAAAGATTTGTCAGCTCTAAAATTTAATATGTTTTAAGTGGGTATAAATATGAGCCCTTATTTTCTATTATTCAAGGTTTATAAGAGTGATATCATATCATTTACTCAATTTTGTTTTGGTAAAGGTATTACATTCATTTTTCAAGATCAATCTATGATTTCTAAAGTGTAAAATATAGTGGCAACTCTAATACATTTGTTGGGTTAGATCAATGTTCTATTATTGCTATATTTTATTGTGATTCATATTTGTCAAGATTGGAAGTGTTCAGGTATTCATTCAAATCATATTTTATAGAATAACTATTTTCCTTGAGTTAGATACTTTACATTTGAGAAGGAGAGAAGTTTGGTAATCAAGTGATGATAAAATTTCATAAGGTAAGAGTCTATAAACATCTGGGTCATAGTATTGTTGATCCTATAATTGAAAATTTTGTTGTTATCAACATGGATCATCCTCCTCCAAGAGACCCTTTCAAAGTTAATGCATTTATACCTATAAATTTTGGGGGCATGCTTAGGGTATCCTAATAAGGTGTCCTAGATGGGATCAGAATTAGATTTCCCAAATTTTAAGGAAATAATTCCATTTTTGGTGAGAAAACATCTTAGATTATTTTAAAATATCATGTGATGATTATGAATTAGAACATGAAGATGTTTATTTAAAGTTTATTTATACACACATTTAGAAGAGGATGCAGAGATTGGTTTAATTCTCTTTCCTCATAGTTCAATAAATTCTTCGAGATGAAATGATGAATGTTTTTGAGAATTCAATATGATGATAGGAATGACACTAGGTTCCTCCTATCTGAATTTGAAAACATTAAGAAAAAACCAAGTGAAAGTGTACAAGACTTTAACACTATTTAATAAAACCTTGGTGACATTACCAATCAACTTGAGACCAAGTGAAAAATCCTTCTTAATCAAATATTGTGATGCATTTGATAAGAAGGAAACCTAATTTTTGAGAGAAAAATATCCTATGAATTTGAGGAAATAATTTTCTATGGAAATTAAAATTAAGGTAGCTAATATAACTCCAAAAATAGGTGTCAAATTATTCAATATTGAGAAGAAACAAGTTAACAAATCATGAAATTTGGAAGCAGTGGTTAATACTCTAGATGGTGCTATCAAAAGAATATCCTTCCAAGTTGGAAAAGGATAGAAAGGGACCATTTTTTGGGCCCAAAAAATTAGAATCAAGACTAGAATCAAAATTTAAAAACAAGTATGTGCCTCATCCTAGAATGGATCATAAGGTAATGATAAAGGAAATATGCCTATGGGTCAAATGTAAAGAAAAAATACACCTAAGTCATGATATAGAGGAGTTATTTATCCATTTAAATGGAAGAATTTTAGTAGTTGAAGAAGAATATCACATCATTGATTGGTGTGATAAGTGCTTCATTCCTCATAGTTCCTTGTAAATAGGTTAATTTGAGAAATGCAATTGTTGAGTATAAATCAGAATTTGATGATGTTTTCATACTTAATGATCAAGTGAACATTGAAAATGGTGTTACCTCAACAAATATTTTGTAAGAAAAGACAATAGATGGTTTTTGGACAGTTTTCAAGAAGGTATGTTGTCTCCCCCTTGAAGGTGATGATGTAATAGATTTGGATAAATCTAGTAATATTCTTAATCATAAATTTGGATATACCTAAGAAATGTAATGATTGGAAAGTAAGATGGGAAGGTTCCTTCAAGGGAAGATAGGTCGTTATTTCTCACTATATTGGTTGATCAAGAAAAGGAGTACACGTTAAGAAGTGAACAATTTAATTGTTGTTGTTACTTCTAATACTGTGAAGCTTGAATTATATAATGACATCAAGGGTATTATTAAGAAAAATAAATCATGTGAATCATGTGCTGAGAAACCATGTGTTGATATACCTTATGTTGTTCCTAGTTCTATTTTGGATGGTTGTTGTCTTGATTTGGAAGTACACATTGAGGAACCATGTGTTGATCCCATGATTTTAATGAGTTATCATGATCTTCTCCAACATTCTTCATCATGAAGAAACTTATATTGAATTTGGTAATCAGTCATATGTTCTAATTTCTAATTTTGAGATCCTTTGATTTGACTTGGGTGTATGAGTTGTATCCTCACCTGGATTTTATTTGAACAACGTTTCTTGGTTCTTCCTTTGTCCTTAGTGTATCATGGTGAGCTGAAAGTCCAAATGTTGATATAGATCATAATGATTCAATTTGATTAGCCATTCACCATTTGGTGATGATAAAGATCATATAACGTGACCATTGAATTACGAAACCATATTTTATTGATCACTTTGTTATTCCTTCTCCATGTTTGAATGATGATGATCTTGTTATAATCCCTTCAAATTATGAGATCAAGTTTTATAAATTGTATATCTAATTTAATGAGTTCAATTAGAGCAATCCATTTAAGTTTATGCCTTTGGTGGAACATTACTAAGCAAAAAAAGAAACCTTGTTTGAAAAATAAACTAATTAGTTAGATTTATATACTTGAGATAGTTAGTGCAATTCCCTTGTTTTGACAAGAATAAATGTTCCTAGGATCCAATGCCAATAATATGCATTTTTTATTTCCTTTGTCAATAGGGTTAAAATGATAGAGATGAGCTTTTCAAACATGGATCTTTATTGGTGTTGTTTTCCTAATGAAACAATGAATAAGTTAGACCGACATGACTAAGTGAGTGTTGGATTGCTAGTTTTGGTACTTGTAATAAACTTAAGAAATTTTCATTAAGTGGAAAATTAAGTGAAAATTAGGAAAAAAAACTTACATGCTAAATTGTTGAAGAAGATACTAAGAATGTTTAGCATGGTCATACCCTACATGCTAAGAATTAAATGAAGAAGACATTGTCCACATGTCTTTCTATTGAGATATTTGATCATGATGTTTGTTGAAGTTTAAGTTTCTAAATTGATACTTGTTACAACCTATGCACTTTATGATGGAAACACAACTATGAAATCCTAGAACAATAGGTTATTTTTGGGCATGTATTTCTTCATTGTTTCACTAAACAAACAAATTTCCTTGGCCTCCATGCAAAAATTAAAGATTCAACTATTTTTTGGGATCTTGATAGGTATTAATGGAATTTTTTATTGGTCATATGGATTGAAAGAGATCCTTGTACAAGTGTATAGTTTCCATTTCTTTATTTTTTTGTTCCCCTTATGTTTTATATTTCCCTTTGTTCTTTTTTTGTTCTTGGTAGGTATTTATAACTCATGTGATCTGAAATTGCAAGAAACTAAGTTTTTTCCCATTTGAATCCATTTCCAAATAGATATGCAAATTGGTCTACTTCATCCATGAGTTATTTTGTGGTTCTTTGTACATCCACTAAGGGTATCCATCCCTGAGCTAGAGCTAATGTTGGTTCCCATTTTGATCCGTGTTGTATCCTTGGCACCATATTTATAGAATCCTCCATTATCTCGGTATTGTGTATAGCTTTCCGTATAATATTTCCATTGCCCTTATTTTATTCTTGGATTTCTAAAGTTCCATGTTACATTGATTATAGAAGGTTAAAAGATTTTTCAAAGGGTGAATTTCATGACAATGTACAAGGTTGGAAATTATTCTAAGTGTTTTGTGCTATGTAGAAGAGAATTTAGAGGAGTTACACAATTGATCTACAAGTTTCATGGATTTTTTCCACTCCTTGGAAATTTGCTAGACTTCTAGAGTGTCAATTACCTCCCCCCTCTACAAACATGTCCTTATAGGCCAAAAACTTAGTCATTTCTTGCAAAATTTGGGTTAAATAAGGAAAATTGAATGTTTGAGAAACATGTGTAACTATTACCTTATTCCACTTGCTCCTTGTTTTTACACTAAGACCCATTCCCATAATGCATTTGGAAAATTTGGGTAAACTAGGAACCTTTAAAATTATTCCCTCATTCCTTTGGTTCTCCACTTCCTCTGCTTCACCGCTTTGCCTCATGTAACTTTGAATAATTGGTTAACTTCCCAAGTTTGACAATTCAAACTCCATTAAAACATATGGAATGTTCAATCCTTCCCTCTATTATCTATTTACCCTTGTGTGTTCCTTCATTGATTAATTCATACATTCTATGAACTTGTGGAATAGTTCCCCCGTTCCTTTTGTACCTCGAAACCCCACTTTTACCGACCTGTAAGCACGTAGTAGTTAAATTGGTAATGTCTTATCCCCATGGAAATTCTTGAATTCATGAATTGTTCTAATTGTTCCTTGCATATTTTCAAATTCCGCAAAGGAGGAAAAATGTTCACAAATAGGTTAATCAACCCTGCCACAAAACACTAGAACATTTCCTTTGTTCCACCTGTTCCCTGTAAGCCCATTGTATCAACTTTAAACCATTAAGTTGGTAAATTAGGTCCCAAATTACACTTGAGGAATGTTCCATCATTCCTTCACTTCCCAAATTTATCGATTTACCTAATAAACCAATGAGAAAGAGACATGTGGTACTATTTAAAAATTACAATCTTTCATGGTCAGGTCTTGAGTACATTTTGATAGATTTACTAGTAAATTTTTTCTTGGGAATCCAATTTTGGGGAAATTATTTGCATTAGGAGCTCCTTGGAGAGGAATTTCGATAGAGGTCATATTTGAGGAAAATGGTGCATTATTTGTGGATATTTTAGTTGTAGAAGCTTGGGTGGGAAAGACATCATTTTCATGGATGCAATGGAAAATTTAACAACTAGAAATTATTGGCATGATCCTCCTTCTCCCATGGATGCTTCTATAAGTGGAATATACTCTTCTTGACCCCATAAAATGAATATTAGATGATTTATGCATTGTGGAGTGGAAATTTGGAATTTTTTCCCTCTTTCGTCTCCCCGATTTCTTCCATTAATTTCACCTTAAATCACATGGATCGTAATCTTCACCCTTGATTGGGCATCTGCAATATATTATTCTAGTTTTTTATTTTTGTATAAAATTGAGGGTATGTATTCATTTAAATTATGGCTAGTGAGAGCTATGGCTGGTTATTGGGGTATTTCTACTATAGGAGTTGGGTTTTTATCTTCTAGGTCGGATGCTATAAAGTACTGGTTCATTATAGTCTCATTTTAGGTTTATGTTAAGGTAATTGTAGTTGTATGACCATTAGTATTATTTGAGAGAATTTGTATGTCTCTCTTGTCTCATTTCATAAATGAATAGAAAAGATCAAACTGTCATGTATATATTTGTTATTTCTTATTGTTAACATATTTTAAATGAATGAATCTTTATTTACCTTACAATATTATGTTTATCATGCTAAAAAAGATAGGGAAGAACTCTGCATTGATTTCATTATTTGGATATTGAAGGAATGATATTTTGTAGTGCATACTTTACTTCATTTTCTTCAGTTATAAATTCCTTTCTACAATTTTCTGGGAATAAACATATGCTATCTTAGAGTTTCCTTTGGTTACAGGGATTTGACATGATAAACACATGAAATTCTATTCTCATGTATTTGTGCTAGGGTTTCAGGTATTATTCTGCATTATTTACCTTTTTTGGGTGTCCATAAAGGAAAGTAACATTGGGATGATGAGTTTCTTTTCATTTTAGGATTGGATGTAGTAGAGATATCAGTTAAGGATGGTTAAAGAAATTACTTCTTCCTTTTAGTCCCCCATTTCCATCCATCTCCATATCCCCCTTAATTTAACTAAGTACCATCCTATCCTACCCCTATGTAGATTTCATCACCATTGTACATCATGTATGAGATCTGCTAGAAAATAACACATGCCCTTACATATTTTGAGTGTATTTACCATGATTTATGAATCTTATCATCCTAAACATCATTACACATTGATTTGTCAATAGTTTCATTAGAAGTGGTGCTTGTGATCACATTTTTTATCTTTAATAGCTCGTGTCTTACCCACCAAGTTTTTGTAGTGGTTTTGTGACCACTCTCTCGAGTGAGAACTACATTTATTGGTTACATTTGGTCTCAGATTGAACTTCCCCAACAATTTTTAGGGCTTGAATCATAACACATCCCTCTCTCTTTAAGGATACACCTTGGATCCTCTCACCTTCATTTAGGAAGATCCAAAATTAGTATGTGGCCAACCATACCCTTAGTCAAGTGCCTCCCTGTCATTCCCAAAAGGCTTGGTCAAGTAAAAGAGATAGAACCATTCTTGACTACAAATGAAGAATCAACAAAGTATATCCTTCCTCCTTAATGTTATCAAAATGATATTGCATGATTATTTTGAGATCACTTGTTCAAACCGTGGATTTAACGATTTTGATTGAAGGAAAAATCTGGCCATTTATGAAGTGTCATTATTTAGTGTGTTTCAATGAGTCAAGGAGGTCCACCCAAAAACACACACACCAAAGGGATATTCTAAAATAATCCGTGGTAATCAAGCATGTTGCATAATAGAGAAATGATTCACATGCTAAAGGAAGATAGCCTCAGAAATCCATAAAAAAATAAATGGGTAAAATTCCATGAAATAAGCTACACATGAAAAATATAATAAATCCAAACAAGAGTGAAAATCCATGTAACAAATATGGAGATGTCACAAAATGAAAAAAAGAATCCATAAAATAAAGAAAAATCAATCTGCACAAATTTTTTTGCGACAAAGGGACCAAATTCCACGTGCGAAGTTATGCATCGAACTTTGTAATGAAGAAACTAAAACTACATGGAAGGTCATGAAACATAGGAAAAAATCCAAGATGAAAGTCACATGATGAAGGATGAATAGGGATAGATCCCCTAGAATGAAGAAGAAAACTATGCATAGTGTAGATCAAGAATTTTGCGCTTGTTACCTGTCCAAGTTAATGCACCAAACTAAACACAAAAACCCTGAAAAACCCCAATGAAATTGATACCTGAGGAAGATGTAGACGGATGAGGAAGCCGATGTAGATAAGACGGGCGCACACGAGCAATTTTCACAATAGATCTGAGTAACCTGCAAAACACCGATGCTTGACAGAAAAAGACCACGTTAAAAGATATTTAGGTGGATTGCCCGAGAAGCGGGTCCGGGAAACGATAAGCTTCCTCGGCGGATGTCAGTCCACGTTTTCAATTAAGAAAAGAAGCATACATGATAAAAGATGTAAGCAAAAAGCTAGATTTTCTGATTACAGCAATAAGAAAGAATCTAAACAGCAGACAAAAAGTACAGAAAATAGGGAACTATGAAATAATGCCGGATTTGTGTTGCCTGTATCCTTTTACCTATCTACTGGGAAATCGGCGTCGACTGGGTAGAATCGGTGTCGATTGAGATGGATCGGTGTCGACTGGGTAAGATCAGCGTCGACTGGAGGCAGATCGATCAATCAGGGACTGTGCGATAAGATTTGGGAATTGGAAGGTGAATGTGGTTTGCTGGATGTGCCGAAGTTGGCGAGACACTGGAACAAAGTCACCAGATGATAGATGGTGGTGTACGATGCTGATGTGACAGGGGCAGAGTAACGGTGCTCCTCTCAGGGATTGATTCGGATAGGATCTGCCCTAATTTGATACAATTGATGCTAAGAAGATCTCTCTTTCTCACAACCTGTATCTCTCTTGCTCTCTGTTCGTGCGTAAGTGCTTCCTTTTTTCGTCTGTTCACTTTTTCGCTCGTTCGTGGTCTCTTTTTCCGGTCCCTAGAACTGAGTTCTGGACTTTCTTTTATAATCGGCGCCACTCCTAAAAAATCGGTGCCGACCATATGGGTCGGCGCCGATCGCGGAATAGACTCCCAAGATGGCCAAAATGAGCAATTTCAAGAAAGATGAGAACTACCCCGAATATGGGAAATATCCCGCTTAGGGAAGAGGAAAAATAGATGTGATACATAGATAGAATAAATTTGGGGTAGATAAGTGATTAAGATGCATGGGAAGAAGCGTAATTAAATATTTAATATTTAATCTCTCATGGGTAAGATATGATGGGGTCAATTAAATTTAGAGTAAGTGATTAAATCACAAATTGGATAATATCCCAAGGGGATAGTTGGTGACGTAAAACGTGCCCCAGGTTACCTAAGCAAGTAAATGGATGAGAGGGACACTAAATTGAGTAACCAATTTTAAGTGTCTACATTTTGCCCCTTTTTGTCAAGTAACTTGCGATAAGCAAGGTTATGAGGCAAAAACAAAGGGATGGAAGAAGGGAAGAATTTGTGATGATGTGATCCCCCTCAAACTTGGGATGGGATGGATGATAGAACAGACGATCCCAAGTTTGAAAAAGGTAGATGAAAAATGTCGGATGCCCCAGTCGGATGTCTGGAGTAGATCTGATCATTGATGACGCATAAAAATAAATAAAAAGGCAGCAACCTAAGGAACGCACATTGGTAGGGCAAACTAGCCGGTCTCCTCATGAGACGACGTTAGTGCCTACAGACCCATGAGTGTAAGGAGAACTGCAAAATAGTCTGCATCTAAAGAGAGACACATTGGTAGGGACAACTAGACGGTCTGTAAAGCAGACGACGTTAGTGCCTACAGACCCGTGAACCCTAAGCGGCTGAAAAGCACGAATGTCCCACGCAAAGGGAACAGACCCGAAATAGATGGTGATATCTAAAAAAAAAAAAAAAAAAAGTGCCAAAAGGCAAAATTCAGCACACAACAATGATCAGATAGATAAGTAAGCCAAGCATCAACACTATGGCAAACAAATATGGAAAATTGGCGGTGACCAAATTAATCGGCGACGACTAAAACAAACGGCGTCGACCCAAAAAATTGGCGCCGACCAATCCAGACACATATAAATATGCGAACGGAAAACGTAAACGATTTATTTTCAACGTGACGATTGATTCAGAGAAAGCCAGATTTTTGATTTGAGCATCATGGAAGTCTCTGGGAGCGGTCAGAAGCGCAGGAGGACACGACCTGGGGTAAGTGGTCATTCTTGAACCCATTGTTCTTAATTGATTTTTTTTTTTTTGTTTGATTTTCTTTGCATGGGAGGCCAGGGTCTGGTTTACAGTTGGTGTTGATTGTTGTAATCGGCATCGATTGCTGTTAGATCGGCGTTGATTTGTATTAATCGGCGCCGACTTAAATGAACGACGTCAATTTTACCAAATCAACACCGATTGATATATGTTCATTTTTTTGTTATTGTTTTGGAGGATGTGATTTGGGGAAATAAGAGACTAATTATGTTTTTTATGTCGTGGATGTAGGCACGAGAGGCTCTTCATATGAGGGATGTCATTCCTGAGTTATTGGAGAATATTCTCCCTGATGTGACAGATGTAGACTGGCAGCATTTAGAGCTAGCCGGGCTCGGGGGTTTCCAGTATTATAGACAAGTGCCACAAGATGTGGAGCTCATGCGGGCACTAGTGCGACGGTGGGACAGCCACACGTGCACTTTTTGGTTCAGGATGGGTGAGATGACTATCACCCATGAGGATATATTCAGGATCCTGAGATTGCAGATCACTGGGGACCCGATTGAGATCACACCCCGGGAGCAGCAGCAGAGGGCCCTAGGTCGGTTATACAGAGATAGGGTAGATGACTTGGAGATAGTATCTGGGGCAGTGCGGATCGCTTCTCAGTACAGGCAGGATAGCCCTCAGAGCAGGTGGATAGCCTTGATTCAGATGGCTATCTCCTACTTTGCCCTGCCAGATTCAGGAGGTGGGAGATTCCCATTGTTACTGTTAGACTGTGTTTGCGACATCCTGTAGTACAGACAGGTTTTTACCTTCGCCGATGCCCTGATAGCTCAGATATATCATGAGCTATGGATGTACACCACTGGCCGGAGGATAGGAATTGACATCAGTTTTGTGCTCCATTACTGGGCATATGAGCACATAGCGGTGATCAGGCCATCCGGGCTTCCTTGGATGCCAGCAGGAGTGGGAGGGATTGATTATGGATTTCGGAGATGGCAGGCTGACATGGCCGCAGGGGATACAGGTAGATCAGCCGAGTGGTACTCTGAGTGTTTCAGGACGCTGACACCAGATCAGGTTATCTGGAGGCCGTATCGGGCATTTCCGACATGGGCTGGTCAGGATGCCCACTTGGTAGCACTGAGACGGAGCCGGGTGGTCAGGGGCCGTAGGCCGGATATGTGGGAGTGAGTCCCGTTCATGCGGATACTGAGACAGTTCGGCCTAGTACAGACAGTGCCAACCACCTACACGCCATATAGGCGGGATAGCAAGGAGACGGATTTGGTGATTTTGATCCCAGCAGACCCATTGAGAGAGGCCCCACCCTTCGCAGACAGTGATGATGACGTGGGGGTGGATGAGGGCTACGCAGCATGGTATGACACAGAGCTTCCACGACATCTCCCGCCATCTATAGATGTTGACGAGGAGGACATAGCTGCTATGCTGGATAGACTGGAAGTAGAGCATGCCACCCTTACACAAACACATCAGGTAGCTCTGGAGGAGATCAGGGCTTTGACAGAGGATAGGGATGCCCTGATTGTGGAGAGAGACACCGCTCGCCAGGAGTGAGATATAGCGATCCAGCAGAGGGATCGCTACCTTCGGCATAGGGAGGCCCTCAGGGCCAAATACGGAGAGACAGGTGCTACGTCAGAGTCCGGTACACAGGGCACGACCCTAGGAGGAGCACCACCAGCAGCGCCAGCAGCCCCAGTAGCACCAACAGCATTACGAGCACCGGGTACTGTGAGCCTGAGCACATACCAGTCTCTCCTTGCTGAGGTGAGATACTATGAGGATGCCCTAGCGCAGCATGCCCCAGATGTGCCTCGGTACGGGGCGAGGAGGAGAGTAGCGACGGCTACAGCGAGCGGAGCCTCAGGTGGAGGGAGTACTGGGAGAGATCGAGGTGGGCCGAGACCTCCAGCAGCAGGTGCATCGAGCTCGATAGGCGGTGGCCAGGAGAGACAGCCAGGTGCGGAGGAGGGTGGAGGGGATAGTGTCCTCCACGCTTCAGATTTTACTATATAGAGATTTGATAGATTTTGTATCTGTATAGTGATGTAGCCTCGATTGGAAGGCATTGTATAGATGGCTTGATTGAAAGCCACCCATTTTTGTACAGACACACATGTATATATAGATTCATCATGTTATTTTTCATATGATTGTACTCATGCTTTTAATTTTGATATACATGGATAGATGGATATAGATATAGACTGATAGAGGATAAAATAGATGTGATTGGATATATATAGACTGATAGATGATAGAAATAAATGTGATTAGATAGATTGATATACGGATATAACTTTGATAGATGGATGTGATGTAACCTGGATGTACATGTGTTTAAATGTTTTGATGGATAGATGGACAGATGCGTTTGATGTATGGATTAGATATAGATAGATGTAATGTACCTTGGATGTACATATTTTTAAATATTTTGATGGATAGATAGATAGATGTGTTTGATGTATGGATGTAATTTTAATGAGAAATGAATACAGATAGATGTTTTAATAGATAAGATGAATTTTGATAGAAGATAAATTTTGATTGAATTAACATGTGAAATGTCAATTTAACTGGATGCAAGACAAAGAAATGGGGAATACTCCTTGCAAGAGCCAAAGATGTAAATGGAAACAACCGTGACTTAGAAGAGAAGATACTCAGATAAGGAGAAAAATGATAAGTCGGACTTCCAACCGACCATAGATAAGATCCAGATAGGAAATCGAAAGACCAAGCATACAAGGCCCTATATAAGATTAAAATAAACCTGACACTAACTAGTCGCAAACCAGATCTAGGATAGAAACGGAAAGAAAAGTAAGTATCTTGTCGGAACTTACAAGGGATAGAATACATGTCCATAGTAGGAAAACAGGATTCTCCATATGATTGACAAAAGGTCCTAAATCTCTGCTTCATGATTTTGGCAAAAAAGCAAACTGATCAATGCGGGAAGTTTGCTTGATATGGAAAGACTGATCGATGCGGGAAGTCTTTCAGTGATGCTAAAAAGTGTATAAACTGACCGGAAGGCTGATTAATTACAAGAAGCCTTGAATATTTCTTTGAGAAACAGCCGTCCTTCAAGGGAGCAGTCTGTATTTTGAATTTTAATGATAGCCATCCTTCGAGGGTATGGTCTATATTTTTTAGAATTTTTGATAATAGCCATCCTTCAAGGGCATGGTCTATTTTCTTTTTGATTCACTTGATAATGTATGGATAGCTGTCCTTCAAGGGATCAGTCTATCTTTTGGATAGCATCTTTTTTTTTTTTTTTGAAACTCTTCTTGGAAGAAGATGAGTTTAGACCTAGATAGATCAGATGGAGGGGAAGAGAACAAAGAAGAACATGCACTCATGCCCCGAGTAGATCCGATTAAGATAAGTACTTGGGACAGATGAAGTGGTGATTAAGGTATTCCTACCATGAGGAGGAACATATCCAAAAGAAACGTGTAATGAGTAGAGCCGCGATACTCATATTTAAGGTAAACGAGGCAATAGGCGGAGAACCACACAATTTCGAATCAGCACGAAAGTAGATGACTGGTTATTAGGACGGATGAAAGATCTGTGTTGCGACTAGATGTGTGTAAGATAGATTTTAACAATAGAAGGGCCGTAGATGCAAGGCATTAAGAGGTTCCGCTTCAGGTATACCATCCATGGAAGATAAACGATAAGCCCCAGACCCATATTTATGAGTGATAATGTAGGGGCCCATCCAGTTGGGAGCAAACTTACCACGTTGACTTCTTTCGAGTGTAGTGACATTTTGATTTTCTTTAAGAACAAGATCACCAATTTTGAAGTCACGGTGCTTCAAATGCTTGTTATAAGCATGTTTGACATGCTCAAGATAGACCTGATGATGCTCAAGAGCGTTGAGATGCCGCTCATCTAATAATTCAAGTTGTGCTAGATGATTTTGACGATAATCCTCATCGGAGACAAATTCTCTAAGAGAAACACGGAGAGATGGGATTTGGACTTCCAAAGGAAGGACAGCCTCAGACCCATAGACGAGAGAGAAGGGAGTAGCACCAGTAGGAGTACGAATGCTAGTCCGATAAGCCCAGAGAGCAAAAGGGATATGTAAATTCCAATCCCTACCAGCTTGACTAGTTACCTTTGCGAGGATACTACGCAAAGTTTTATTGGACGCTTCAGCCTAACCATTAGCTTGAGGATAGTATGGAGAAGAAAAACTAAGCTTGATATTGAAAGCGTTGCAGAGATTCTGTAAATCAGCGTTCTTGAAAGACTTACCATTATCCCTGATTAGCTTGTGTGGAACGCCAAAGCGACAAATGATGTGTTGATAGATGAAATCAACTATGGGCTTGGCCTTTGTTGAAGAAAGAGGGATAGCTTCTACCCACTTAGTAAAGTACTCAGTGGCAGTAATGATAGAATGATGACGCTGTGAAGAACAAGGATTGATGAGACCAATAAGATCAAGATCCCACTGCGAAAAAGGCCACAAATCTGCCGCAGGTTGCAAAGCTTGACTAGGGATGTGTGTGAGATTGGAATGTTGTTGACACTTGACGCATTTCTTAGTGTATTCACAACAATCTCGCTTAAGAGAAGGCCAATAATATCCCAAACGTAAGATGCGCTCAGCTACAGCTAAACCACTAAAATGTCCACCACAGATACCGTCATGGACCTCCTGGATGGCTTTAGATGATTCATGGATTTTGAGGCATCGAAGCAAAATACCATCAAAGCCGCGTTTGTAAAGAAGGCCGCCTAGAATAGTATAGCAATTGGCGCGTTTTACAAAAGACCTTCTACCATTGGAAGTCAGATCTGGAGGAAGTATCGAATGAGATAGATAATCAACTATCTGTTGATACCACTCATCCTGAGTATGGGTTGTGACAACATTGATCGAAGTTAGTTGCTCAAGATGAGATGGTTGATCTAATCGTTGCACAGCCACATAAAGTCGCGAGTCTTCGGTAAAAGGTGGGATAAGTGAGGCCAATGAGGCCATTGTATCTACGAATCGGTTTGCAGTGCGAGGAATGGCTTGGATAGTGAATTTATCGAAAGATTGGAGTTGAGCAAGAACGATGTCACGATATTTTTGAAGGATATCATTCTTACATTGATAGACACCCATGACCTGATTAACGATGAGTTCAGAATCACTGAAGATGTCAATATGACAAGCACCGAGATTAATGGCATTTTGAAGACCTAAGACAAGAGCTTCGTACTCAGCCATATTATTGGTGCACTCAAAGTTTAATTTGTGTGCGACTGGGATAGGCGTACCCCAAGGAGGAATCATCACGAAACCCGCACCTCCCCCTTGTTGGAATTTGGATCCATCAAAGAATAGTTTTACTTTAAATGGAGATAGACCAAAATCAATTTGTTGGATATATTCATCGGAGAATTGAGCAAGGGGGTCTTGAGTGTCCGGAAGAGGAGCATCAGCTAATTGATCTGCAATAACCTGACCCTTGATAGCCTTTTGCGAGATAAACTCGAGGTCAAATTCTGTCATGAGCATAAGCCAACGAGTGATACAATCATTATGATAAGACTTTGCATGAATTGGCTTGAGGGGATTGACACTTGTGACAATGTAAGTTTTATGATTAAGGAGATAATGACGAAGCTTAGAAGTTGCGAAGAAGAGAGCACAACATAGTTTTTCAGCTTCGAAGTAACGTGTCTCATACTCATGGAGGGTGCGACTGATGTAATAGACAGCTTGTTCTTTACCACAAGTGTCCCCGATGTGAGATCATGGCTCCTAGAGCATGGTCAGTCACAGAGATATAAAGATAGAAAGGCTCCCCCTCGCGTGGAGGTGTAAGCACGGGTGGAGAAAGAAGATAAGCTTTGAGATCATCAAAGGCCTTTTGGCAATGCTCATCCCATTCAAAATGAACATTCTTACGGAGGAGATGGTGAAAAGGTTGACAACGGTCCGACAATTGGGAGATAAAACGATGCACCGATTGGAGACGTCCTTGGAGACCGCGGAGTTGCTTCAAGTTAGAAGGGGGAGGCATCTCAAGGATGGCTTTTATTTTTGCGGGGTCCACTTCAATACCCTTGATGGAAATGATAAAACCTAAAAGTTTACCAGTGAGAACGCCAAACACACACTTAGCTAGTATTTAGATGAAGACAGAAGCGGATAAGCCTCTCAAAGAGAGGTGCAAGGATGAAAAGATGATCCCTGACGATGCTTGGACCTACTGAGGAGATCGTCAACATAATCTTCCACAGTTTTCTGCAAGAGATCATGGAAGATGTAGGTCATTGCTCTTTGATAGGTTGCTCCTACGTTCTTAAGACCAAAAGGCATGACACGATAACAAAAAGTCCCCCAAGGAGTTATGAAGGAAGTCTTATGTTGGGTCTTCAGGTGCGATGAGAATTTGATTATATCCAGAGAAACCATCCATAAGAGAAAGCATCTCATGACCCGCAGTTAAATCTACGAGTTGGTCGATATTAGGTAGAGGAAAATCATCTTTTAGACAAGCAAGGTTAAGATCCCGGAAGTCGGTACAAATTCGAATTTTCCCAGTAGCTTTAGTTACTGGTACTACATTGGACACCCATTGTGGATAATCGATGGGTTGGATGAAGTTAGCTGAGAGCAAGCACTGCAATTCTTCTTTAACAAGAAGGGGCTACTCTAGGGTGCATTTTACGTAATTTTTGCTTAACTGGTTTGATGTTGGGAAGAGTAACGATATTATGGACCACAATATCGGGATCGAGTCCTGGCATATCTTCGTATGACCAAGCAAAGGCTTGACGATGTTTGGAAAGAAAAGTAGTAAAGTCCCCTAATTCCTGTGGATTAAGGGATTGGCCGACCTTAATGATGCGGGGGTCTTCAGAAGTCCCTATATTAAGGTCGATAGTGGCTTCGTTGAGAAGGGTAGACATGTCAGAAGGAATAGTCTTGGGAAGATAAGAATCCTCTGCTCCCAGATAGGTGAGGACGGAATCGTCATCCGCACAGTGGATAGTGTTGATAGTAGGAGAGTCGTCTCCAACTATTTCAGGGAAGATTAATGGTATAGAAGCGGACCGACTATTAGTCTCATAGGCTAACGGCCCTAAGGAAATGGTATTGATCAAAAAAAAAAGTTAGGTGGGATGGAAATGTCATCGTCCACATCAAGTGATGCTTCTGACTTAGTGGGGGAAGATGGTTCCTCAGTAGGAAGAGGCTCATCGAGAATAGTGACGGTGGCTTTTGAAAGGGGTTTAAATCCTAAACCAAATTTCTGATGTGGCATGAGAGTAGGAATGGGTTTGAGGTCATGTATACCTTGTTCATATTTTCCCAGGCCAAAGCCTTTCCACGCGCATACGATATAGATAAGTTTTTGCAAACATGGGATTCTGTAGATAATCAAACCCTGTTAAGTAAGGTTTGGTCCTAGGAGGAGAATCTGAGCGATAGTGAGGCGTATCAAGACCACCGTAGATGAAATTAGTCTGTTGATTGGGCAGACCAATGGTGACGATGCGACCGAGACCTGGTTGATATTCAGGTTGTTTATCTGGTCTACCATACTCATTAGGTTTTGAGATGAGCATCAAAAGAAAAGAGAGGAAGCTCTCCTAGTGAGAAACGCTGTAATGTCTCTTCTAGATTTTGTAAATCCGGTAGTTTGGTTGCAGGTATGGAAGAAGATGAGGCCCCGTCAGGAGAACATGCATTTTCTTTTAAAGGGGCAGATCTTGTGGTCATGTCGCATTGTGCGGAAGGAAAAGGATCTCCTGGATGAGTATATATTTTGCCCTCATATTGATACTTTAGGCATCGATGGAGGGTGGATGGGACGCAATGCATTGCGTGAATCCAGGAGCATCTGAGGATCATATTATAGTGGAATTTTCCTTCGATGATGTAGAATAGGTTCATGAAACAGCTTCTTACCTACTCGAAATGGGTAAGACCACAGTTCCTAAAGTAACTGCTAGCTGATCGTTAAATGATCGAACGGTGAAAGGCGGGGGTGACACTACATTCTTTGGTAACTTAAGTTTCTCAAACGTGTGCGAGGAGATGACGTTGAGTGCAGCTCCACTATCAATCATAACACGTTTTAAGGTAGTGTTATTGATTTGGACTGTGATAAAGAGGGGAGCCTCCAAATCCTCTGAAGAAAGAGGAGGAATTTCCGAATCTTCAAAAGAAATGGCGGTTGATGGTCCATTCAATCCAACAACCAACTCGAAGGGCTGGGGCTCATCGGAATTTACTGCGATGTGACGCAGATTATCGATTAGAGCCTGGTGATGTTGTGGAGAGGATTGGATGAGGTCAAAAAGAGACATTTTGACCGGAGCCTGGGGTGAGTTGTTTTCATAACACTCTCCCTCAACAGACACAGGAACTTGAGCCCGAGGTGCAGCACGAATAGAGACCCTGGGTCGTGGGGCTGATGAGGAAGGAGAAACGCCTTCAGGGGCTGCAGAAATGACAACCCGTGGTCGAGATGCTGAAGATGAAGATGGGTTATCATAGTGTTGGGTTCTAGTGGTGATATGGATTGTGTCAATTTGAGAAGGAGGAAGATCAAGTGGAGCGGAATCACCAGAGGTCTGAGTGGATGATTGAGGCTCAGATGGGGCTAAGATGACAGGAGGTACTTGTTCCTCCTCCTCCAGCAAAAGGTCACTATTTTCCAGAAGGTTCTTGACAACAGCTTGAAGTGCTTTACATCCCTCAGTATCATGACCCGGGGTACGGTGGTAAGCCACAAATCAAATCAGAGTTAAACCAGGTAGGTTTCACTCCTTTAGGGTTATAAGGTTTATTCGGAGGAAGGGTTATGGATGAAGATTGGATAAGTTGATGAAGGATTTCGGTGTAGAATCCAGTAGACGAAGAGGAGGATAAAGATGATGAAGATGGTTCTTTTACATTAAGCGACTGCCGAGGTAAAAGAACTTGCATGTTAGGGATCCTCTTATTTGTTTGGACATTTGGAGGGGCAGTCTTGGGCACTTGAGATGGGAGTAAGTGAGACATGATTGACTTTGGTGGAGGAGGAGCCCCTAAAATAGATTTTGAAGATGATGGATATGTGACAAATTTTGCGGTCTTTGGAGACAAAGGGGGTTGCTTGGTCGAATTTACTGATGATTTAGATAATGTCGATTTAGAAGAGGAAGAAGCTCCCAAAGTAGGTGTAATCGGAGGAACATAGGGTGCCTTGGTTTTTGGTAATGAAGATGATGATCCTGATAGAAGAGGTGACGTCTTTTTAGTAGGTAAGTCTATTTTTTGGGGGTATTGGTGAAGAATGTGTTGTAGAAGAATATGATGGCTTTGATAAGTGTGTAGAAGAAGATGCCTTCTCAGCGGGCAAATCCAATCGTTTATGAGGCGTAGAGAGAGATTTTTGTGGAAGAGCACCGAGAGTCTTGATGGTCCGAAATATGGGCTTTCCTTTTTCAGGGATGGTGACAACTTCAACGGCATAAGGTGATTGTAACCTTTTCGGAGGAAGTAGGTGGGGAGGTACTGATGGTGTAACGTTAGATTTTGGTTGTCTCGGTTTAGGTTCAGGAACCGAGTGTATAGGTGTTGGTGCTACTTCTTTTGATTTTTCCTTAATAGGCAAAGTAACATTAGTGATGGAAGAAGGGGGTGATGAAGAAGCAGTTCCTTGCGAAGGGACTACTTCTGATGCAGTAATCATGGGTGAAACTACTATAGGAAAAAGAGATAGGAAGGGTCAAAATCGAAGATGCTTCCGTCGAAGTCGAAACAATTATAGGTACGTTCACCAAGGGCATAGTTGCAGTGGGAATGGGAGCAACAGAAAGTAGATGTGTCTGTAGTGGAAACTCGAAGGGATGTAATTGCCTCGAGTATTGAAAGAATGTCTGATGATGAGACAGATGAGGATGACACTGTCTCGGGTATGGATGGAAGGTCAGACAAAGGAGCGGAGAGAGATGACTCCGTGCTTAGTAATGTAGGAATATTCAAAGACGGGCTATCTAAAGATGGTGGAACTCCAGTGATTGATGAAGTGGAAGGAGGTTCTGATTCGATTGATGTGTTTGCGGATGGCTTGGTTTCAGAAGAAGATTCTTCGGTAGAGATGAAGTTGATGGTATGAGTGTTTGGTTTTTAAGACTCTGAAGCATTATGGTTCAGGGCATGATTGGGAAAAGGTTGTTTAAAAACATCGAGTGCCTGATTTGGGGGAGCATTTGGGTTATCCAGAATGAGCTCGCCTTTATCAATGAATTTCTGGACAAGATTTTTGAAAGTCTGACATCGTTCGATGTCATGACCCTTGGTTCTATGATAATGACAGAAATCATTTTCCCTATACCAGAATGGACGTTCTTGATTTTCATCAATATTCCTAATGGGGGGGAAGTTCGATCATGTGAACTTCCAACATTTTTTCTAAGATAGAGGCATATGATTCCCCCAATGGAGCGAAGGATCGAGATGATGAAGTCACTTTTCGAGAAGATGAGGGGTCTCTTCGTGGTGTTTGATTAGAAGTATTGTCGGCCCGTGATGCTTTTAATACGATAGCGTTGGTGGATCCTTGATTTTTATCTTTAGAAGGGGAAGAATTTGGTTTGGTAAACCGAGAAAAATCTGGTTTGGATTTAGAGCGAAGTTTTAGCTTCCCTTGCTCAATGGCACGAGATTCAAGTTTGCGTGCCATTGTAAAGGCTTCTTCAAAGGTATGAAACTTTTGGATCCTTAAAGTGGAAGAAATGTGATTAGCACAAGATCGAGTAAACAACTCGATTTGTTGGGATTGAGGAAGGGAGAAAGAAAATTGGTTGATTATCCCTCTCCAACGAGCGACAAAGTCTGCAATAGACTCATCATCGAATTGGCAAATGTTATAAAGATCTGTGATCGAGATCTTATGCACGATAATTTATTGAAAAGTTTTCAACAAACATCTGGGCCAATTGAGAGAAAGAAAACAAGGAATGTTGAGGAATGTTATTGTACCAGTCTAAAGCAGGACCTGCTTAGAGACATAGGAAAGGTACGGAGCATAAGCTCCTGATCTTGGACTATGAGGTAGCAAGCATGTTTGAATGCTCGCAAATGTTGTTGAGGGTCTTCCCGACTATGAAATTTTGAAAATTTAGGAAGTTCCCATTGGGGAGGATAAGGCTTGAAAGCTACTGAGGGGTGAATGGGTTCATTACACACTTCTTCAAAGGAGTATGAAGGACGAGCCCCTTTTGTGGAGGCTTCCAAGTCTGCGATTTTCTTGAAGAGAATTTGAACCACGTCAGATTGAGGAGGAGGTACATTGGTATGCCCTACATAAGAAGCAAGTGGTGGATGTTGTTGAGGTGTCAATGGGGGATTCATCTGTTGATGGATAGGATGATAAGAGGAATAACCAGGTGTTCTGGGTGACACCGGGTGGGGTATTTGCTGTGAGGTAGCTTGCGTATAGGCAGGCTGTGAGATAATAAGTGGTTGAGAAAATGAAGGTTGGATGACAGACGGAGCCTGTGATTGGTGGAATCCTATGTTTGTTGATTGAATCGAGACAGATTGAGGAATATGAGTGCCGGCTTGATTGGACATATTGGGGAACAAGACCTGAAAGGGGCCTTCTACTGCCGGATTAGGTATTAAGGGTGCCGATGTTAGAGGATGGGCGAAGGTCACAGTTGCTGGAATATTGGAAGAAAGACCCCCTAGAGGACGAGAAGTAGGAGCCAACTGACTATTCGGAGGGGGTTGGCTCATGAAGAGGTACTGACCTTGGGACACGATGGAGGGCATAGATGAATTAACAGCAATATGTGGGTGTGCAGACGCATTCATTATAGCCAGGGCAGAAGACCTGTCAGAAGTAGGTTGTGGAATACTCGAGGTAACTGCGGTGTTAGGAATAGGTAAGACTATTTGAGAACTAGTCGATATGGTAGGTGGAAGAGAAAAGGGAGGCATAGGGGCCTCACCCTTCTCCGTGACTCGAGGCAAGAAAGATGATGCAAACTGCTCTACAGAGGCCTGGGGTGATCCACGAGGATAATCGTATACTTGTTGGATTGGTGGTCCTTGATCAGATATTTGAATAGACTTGTGTACTAGGTAGTCCATGAGGGCTATCGGATTACGGTCGAGGAATGCCTGGAATTCAGGATCCCCGCGGGGAACATACTCCGAGCCAGATGATATTTCTGAAGGACTAGGGGAAGCTGGACGTGATGGGATTGCTTTGGCTTGATAGAAAGGATTATATGACCATGATGGGGAACCAACTAACAGCGGTCCCGAGGAAGATTGGGGGGGTGCCGTAACCTCCACACTAGTGGTGATCTCGGAGGAAGAAGGAACCAGTTGAGCCATTCTTCTAGATTGTGACCGAGTGATAACCGTCATAAACATGCAGAAAAGAAGATTGACCTAACTAATGCACAAAAAATTCAAGCAGCGCAAGTAATTATCTCCTTTAAATTTTGATGCTTTTAAGAAAATAAAATGTCAGGGAAGGATTTTTAGAATAGGAACTACTCAGATAGCCAAACTAAGGATGGTTTGGGTATTGTTTGGTGAGGAGTCCCGAAGGCACTTCAGTAAAAGACCGGTACGTGGCTTGATATAGGGGCCTACCCCCACACTTCACACACCGCTGCGATAAGGGAGTCGAGTGCTTTGCCAATATATACCAAAATTTTCCGTGAATTTATAGCGCAGCCTGAGTACCGCGTAGGCTCTTCCTCTTGGATATCACTTCCAAGTAGGTGAGGCCAGGGAAGGAATTTTGTTTAAATGCTTTATACCTAGTGATTTTGGCTTTGTGTGCAAGGGTGAAAAATAAAAATCAAATAGTGTCACTACCGATTTTGATCAATTTTCCAGCCTAATTAAAACTAGATGAAAAACATGCAGCAATGACAAAGGAAAAGTTCTTTTTAAGCACTTAAAAATGAAGTGTTTGATTTCGATGAAGAAAAGTCAAACAGATTCTTTCCCAAATGTGATTAAGTTCTTTTTAAGTACCAAAAATTGAAGTGTTTGGATGTGATAGGCAACCGACAAAGAAATCCTAAAAAGGAGAAAACACCGTAAAAGAGGAATACCTATAGATTTAGCTCTCCAAGGTGTGTGGACTTCAAAAATCACGTTGCTGAGCTCTTCCCCTCGAACAATCCCATGAACAAGCAAAGTGCTCCGCAAGAAGAGGTTAAGAAAACACCAAAGAAAACCCAGAAAGATATATCCAGATAACGGTGAAACAGAAATCTCTATTTTTAAGGAACTAGAAATTTTTTGAAGATAACGATTTCGCCTAAAAAAGCAAGATTGAAATGATGAAATGAAATGCTCAAATAGGACTGATAGAAATCAGTGAAGAAAAGGAACAAAGTTCAAAACTAGGAAAGAAATGAACTTACTAATAAGGGACTTTGGTTGGGTCCCACCGGGCGTGCCAGAATGTAGATCAAGAATTTCGCGCTTGTTACCTGTCCAAGTTAATGCACCAAACTAAACACAAAAACCCTGAAAAACCCCAATGAAATTGATACCTGATGAAGATTTAGACGGATGAGGAAGCTGATGTAGATAAGATGGGTGCACACGAGCAATTCGCACAATAGATCCGAGTAACCTGCAAAACAACGATGCTTGACAGAAAAAGACCACGTTAAAAGATATTTAGGTCGACTGCCCGAGAAGCGGGTCCAGGAAATGATAAGCTTCCTCGGTGGATGTCAGTCCATGTTTTCAATTAAGAAAAGAAGCATACATGATAAAAGATGTAAGCAAAAAGCTAGATTTTCTGATTGCAGTAATAAGATAGAATCTAAACAGCAGACAGAAAGTACAGAAAATAGGGAACTATGAAATAATGCCGGATTTGTGTTGCCTGTATCCTTTTACCTATCTGCAGGGAAATTGGCGTCGACTGGGTAGAATCGGCATCGATTGAGATGGATCGGCGTCGACTGGGTAAGATCGGCATCGACTGGAGGTAGATCGATCAATCAGGGATTGTGCGATAAGATTCGGGAATTGGAAGGTGAATGTGGTCTGCTGGATGTGCCGAAGTTGGCGAGACACTGGAACAGAGTCACCAGATGATAGATGGTGGTGTGCGATGCTGATGTGACAGGGACAAAGTAACGGTGCTCCTCTCAGGGATTAATTCAGACAGGATCTGCCCTAATTTGATACAATTGACGCTAAGAAGATCTCTCTTTCTCACAACCTGTATCTCTCTCGCTCTCTGTTTGTGCGTAAGTGCTTCCTTTTTTCGTCTGTTCGCTTTTTCGCTCGTTCGTGGTCTCTTTTTCCGGTCCCTATAACTGAGTTCTGGACTTGCTTTTATAATCAGCGTCGCTCCTAGAAAATCGGTGCCGACCATATGGGTCGGCGCCGATCGCAGAATAGACTCCCGAGATGGCCAAAATGAGCGATTTCAAGAAAGATGAGAATTACCCCGAATACGGGAAATATCCCGCTTAGGGAAGAGGAAAAATAGATGTGATACATAGATAGAATAAATTTGGGGTAGATAAGTGATTAAGATGCATGGGAAGAAGCGTAATTAAATATTTAATATTTAATCACTCATGGGTAAGATATGATGGGGTGAATTAAATTTAGAGTAAGTGATTAAATCACAAATTGGATAATATCCCAAGGGGATAGTTGGTGATGTAAAACGTGCCCCAGGTTACCTAAGCAAGTAAATGGATGAGAGGGACACTAAATTGAGTAACCAATTTTAAGTGTCTACACATAGGGTTGTGATAGTAAACAATAAGGGAAATAGCCCCACGCTATGTTATGTGACACAAGGAAATGACCTGCATGCCAAAGGAAGATAAAGCTACGGGAAACCATGGAAATCCATATGAAATTCCAAGTGATGTATTTAGTTTACAAAAAAACGATCTGCTTACCATAAAATCTACACATAAAGGTGTAAGAGCCATGCAAAGGGTAGAATATGAAAGGAATAAAAGTAATATCCGCACATTGAGCTGCACACCTCACCAAGAAAAAGTAGAATGTAGACACTAAATCACACACTTTGGGTATATTTTTACGTCATGGTCACATACCAGTATTCATATGATTCCCAAGTGAGAAAAGTACTAATTGACAATTATCTTTGGTCTCTTTGATTGGTTTTTGTTATCCTTCTTTGTCTTACACACCTTTCCCAGTTTGACATTTGATACTTCAATTTTTTGAGTTTGGACACTAGCACCCAGCCAAACGCCAACGCCTAGGTTCCTCATCCCCTTTGTGAGCCCCGACCTATTTGTATCTTGTTCACATATTTTGGGTCTTTTTTAGCTATTAGACATATTTATTTATCACTAGTCACATTTTTAGTGGTTAATTACGAAATTCAAACAATGGCATCATATAAATACAAAGCTATGTGATCATAATAAAGGACCAAACACTAAGCATCTAATACTATCACATAAGGTTGCATCCAAAGGCCATTACAAGATCATCAAAGCATTTATCTAGTATCTGTTATCCAAAATTCACCTCTCAAGGTAATTTCGATAACATGCATCAAGTTATTCAGTCCCGAGAAAGTAGATTGATTCAAGGCCCGAAATCGTATTTTTTGGGGCCCCCTCGGCTTCTCTCTAACTCTCCCATCCAATAAGAAATCCCAATGAGTTAGAGAAAATGGAAAAAATGCAAAAAATAAGGTTGCAGGACTATTTTAAAGCATTTCGGGTCTGAAGGGTTCGGGTCATATTGAGGTTCGTCGTACCAAGCTTGGGGCCAAAAAAACAAAGAAAATCGGCTAAGTCAGACATTTTTGTCCCAGGCGGTCCACGAGATAGTTGGAACATCAGGACGTGAAAAGCCGAATCGGCTAAGAGTAGGGAAAATTGTAAAGTTTTTGTTTCGTGCGGTTTTGGGATAGCTGGGACAAAAGTACGGGAGGGATGCGAATCGACCGATTTGCTGACAGACAGTCCATTTCGGGCGGTTCGGAGATATTTGTCCCAAGAAGTCCGGGGGACAATTGGGACGAAAGTATGCGAGGGACACATGGGACACGAAAAGGTGAAAAAGCCACAAATAGGAACAAGGAAGCCCGAATCAGCCGAAGCAGGAGATTTTCGTCTGAGAAAGCTGGGACAAGGTACACGCGGGATGTGTGGGAAGTGAAAAGGTGAAAAAGCCGCAAGTAGGGACAAGGAAGCCCGAATCGGCCGATGCAAGAGAATGTGTCCCAGGAAGTGGTGGAGAAAAGAGAAGGACTTTAGAAAATTTTCCAAGTTTTGGTCAAAGTTCTCAAAGGTAAAAAAATTTCCCGCGGGGCCCACCAATGAATCAAATCTCGCCACATTGTCTTCACCATCAACCCAGAAGAGCAGGGCAAAAATTTAGAATTTTTGGCAAAATGTTTTGCCGAAAGTCCAAAGGGAGAGTTGTGGCCCACTGCCCCCACCACCGAATGGGATCTTGCCATGTGTCATCTAAGTGGCGGAGAGCAGCAAAAATTCAAAATTTTCCAAAGACCAAAACGGGTCAAAATTCAATTTTTTTCCCGCCGATCCGTTTTGGGGCTGTTTTTGCCCTAATCTTCAAATGGATTTAACTTTTGATCCAGAGCTCATATTTTCACATTCTTTATATGAATGGAAAGATGATGAAATTCTCTACATGATTCCAGGGTAAATATTGGCATTTTGGTTTAGTTTGGAGAGAGAAAATCAAGAAATGTCTCTGGCACGTGGGTAATGGCCAGAAGTGACGTTTCAACAACCAGTTTTAATGCAAAATGGGTCACATTCTTATTTAACATGGCAAAATGTTAGGGCAGGGTCTGTAAGGATGCCCATGTTATTTTAATGCATCTTCATTTAATGAGGAATGGCTCCCATGTTTTTACATGTTTCTCTCTCCTGGGCTCGACCCATGCATTGTAAATAGCCAGATTTGCTCATTTTTTGAGAGGGAACATTTTCTTTGGATAGCACGCTTCTTCTTTCACCTTCAACAAGTGATTTTTGCAAGTATAGACCGGTCCTGATGGTTTGTAACAAGGTTTTTTTTTTCCTTTTGATGTTGTAATGGAAGGATTTTGACAGTGAAATACAATACAAGGCTCTTGTGACCTAGTTTGTTCCAGCCCTTTGGTTGTGTTGTTTGCTTCATTTCAGACTTTTAATTACATCGTATCATTTGTGTCATTAGGTTATGGTGATTCAAGGATCTGTGTCATTTTACACATGAACAAGAATTGTCACCACTGCCTTTTCTGGTGTAATCATCACCGCTTAGTGTAGGCTTTCATTTTATGTCATTCTCTCCCTGGGTCCCTTGGAAATTTAGATAGAATATTGTTTCCCTACATTAGGTAGATGTGGTATGTATTTTAGGAGCAAGAACGCAGCTTTCTCTGGAGGTTCTTCTCAAGTAGCAAGTCCCACAACTTTGGAGATAGTAACCCCATGTATCAAATCACACCGTGATTTCAAGTATGCACTTGTATAAAACGTTAGGGTGCTGTGATTCGGGGCCGAGACCTCTAGCAGCAGGTGCATCGAGCTCGATAGGCAGCGGCCAGGAGAGACAACCTGGTGCAGAGGAGGTGGAGGAGATAGTGTCCTCCATGCGTCGGACTTTACTATATAGAGATTGATAGACTTTGTATCTGTATATTGATGTAGCCTCGATTGGAAGGCATTATATAGACGGCTTGATTGAAAGCCACCCATTTTTGTACAGACACCCATGTATATATAGATTCATCATGTTATTTTGTCATATGATTGTATTCATGCTTTTAATTTTGATATACATGGATAGATGGATATAGATATAGACTATATAGAGGATAAAAAATAGATGTGGTGGGATAGATATAGACTGATAGATGATAGAAATAGATGTGATTAGATAGATTTGATATATGGATATAACTTTGATAGATGGATGTGATGTAACTTAGATGTACATGTGTTTAAATGTTTTGATGGATAGATAGACAGATGTGTTTGATGTATGGATGAGATATAGATAGATGTAATGTACCTTGGATGTACATATTTTAAATATTTTGATGGATAGATAGATAGGTGTGTTTGATGTATGGATGTAATTTTAATGAGAAATGAATACAGATAGATGTTTTTGATAGATAAGATGAATTTTGATAGAAGATAATTTTGATTGAATTAACATGTGAAATGTCGATTTAACTAGATGCAAGACAAAGAAATGGGAAATACTCCTTGCAAGAGCCAAAGATGTAAATGGAAACAACCTTGACTTAGAAAAGAAGATACTCGGAGAAGGAGAAAAATGATAAGTCGGACTTCCAACCGACCATAGATAAGATCCAGATAGGAAATCGAAAGACCAAGCATACAAGGTCCTATATAAGATTAAAATAAACCTGACACTAACTAGTCGCAAACCAGATCTAGAATAGAAACGGAAAGAAAAGTAAGTATCTTGTCGGAATTTACAAGGGACAGAATACATGTCCATAGTGGGAAAATAGGATTCTCCATATGATCGACAAAAGGTCTTAAATCTTAGCTTCATTGATTTTGACAGGAAAGCAAACTGATCAATGCGGGAAGTTTTTGCTTGATATGGAAAGACTGATCGATGCGGGAAGTCTTTCAGTGATGCTAAAAAGTGTATAAACTGACTGAAAGGATGATTAATTGCAAGAAGCCTTGAATATTTCTTTGAGAAACAGCCATCCTTCAAGGGAGCGGTCTGTATTTTGAATTTTAATGATAGCCATCCTTCGAGGGTATGGTCTATATTTTTGATTCATTTGATAATGTAGGGATAGCTGTCCTTCAAGGGATCAGTCTATCTTTTGGATAGCATCTTTTTTTTTTTTTTTTGAAATCTTTCTTGGAAGAAGCTGAGTTTAGACCTAGATAGATCAGATGGAGGGGAAGGAGAACAAAGAAGAAGACATGCACTCATGCCCCAAGTAGATCCGATTAAGATAAGTACTTGGGACCAATGAATGGTGATTAAGTATTCCTACCATGAGGAGGAACATATCCAAAAGAAACGTGTGTAATGAGTAGAGCTGCGATACTCATATTTAAGGTAAACGAGGCAATAGGCGGAGAACCACACAATTTCGAATCACCACGAAAGTAGATGACTGGTTATTAGGACGGATGAAAGATCTGTGTTGCGACTAGATGTTGTGTAAGATAGATTTTAACAGTAGAAGGGCCATAGATGCAAGGAATTAAGAGGTTCCGCTTCAGGTATACCATCCATGGAATAAATGATAAGCCCCAGACCCATATTTATGAGTGATAATGTACGGGCCCATCCAGTTGGGAGCAAACTTACCACGTTGACTTCTTTCGAGTGTAGTGACATTTGATTTTCTTTAGAACAAGATCCCAATTTTCGAAGTCACGGTGCTGCAAGTGCTTGTTATAAGCATGTTTGACACGCTCAAGATAGACTTGATGATGTTCAAGAGTGTTGAGACGCCGCTCATCTAATGATTCAAGTTGGGCTAGACGATTTTGACGATAGTCCTCATCGGAGACAAATTCTCTGAGAGAAACACGGAGAGATGGGATTTGGACTTCCAAAGGAAGGAAAGCCTCAGACCCATAGACGAGAGAGAAGGGAGTAGCACTAGTAGGGTACGAATGCTAGTCCGATAAGCCCAGAGGGCAAAAGGGATATGTAGATGCCAATCCCTACCAGCTCGACTAGTTACCTTTGTGAGGATATTCCGCAAAGTTTTAATTGACGCTTTCGGCCTGACCATTAGCTTGAGGATAGTATGGAGAAGAAAACTGAGTTTGATATTGAAAGCGTTGCAGAGGTTCTGCAAATCAGCGTTCTTGAAAGACTTACCATTATCTGTGATGAGCTTATGTGGAATGCCAAAGCGACAAAATGATGTGTTGATAGACGAAATCAACTATGGGTTTAGCCTTTGTTGAAGAAAGAGGGATAGCTTCTACCCACTTAGTAAAGTACTCAGTGGCAGTAATGATAGAATGATGACGCTGCGAAGAACGGGGATTGATAAGACCAATAAGATCAAGACCCCATTGCGAAAGAGGCCACAAATCGCCGCAGGTTGCAAAGCTTGACTAGGGATGTGTGTGAGATTGGAATGTTGTTGACACTTGACGCATTTCTTAGTGTATTCACAACAATATTGATTAAGAGAAGGCCAATAATATCCCAAACGTAAGATGCGATTTAGCCACAGCCAAGCCACTAAAATGTCCACCACAGATACCGTCATGGACCTCCTGGATAGCTTTAAATGATTCATGGGTTTTTGAGGCACCGAAGCAAAATACCGTCAAAGCCGCGTTTTGTAAAGGATCCCGCCTAGGATAGTATAGCGATTAGCGCGTTGGACAAAAGATCTTCTACCATTGGAAGTTAGATCTGGAGGAAGCACCGAATGAGATAGATAATCAACAATCTGTTGATACCACTCATCCTGAGTATGGGTTGTGACAGCATGGATTGAAGTTAGTTGCCTAAGATGAGATGGTTGATCTAATCGTTGTACAGCCACATAAAGTCGCGAGTCTTCGGTAAAAGGTGGGATAAGTGAGGCTAAGGAAGCCATTGTATCTGTGAATCGATTTGCAGTGCGAGGAATGGCTTGGATAGTGAATTTATCGAAAGATTGGAGTTTAGCAAGAACGATGTCACGATATTTTTTAAGGATATCATTCTTGCATTGATAGACACCCGTGACCTGATTAACGATGAGTTCAGAATCACCAAAGATGTCAATATGACGAGCGCCGAGATTAATGGCATTTTGAAGACCTAAGACAAGAGCTTCGTACTCAGCCATATTATTGGTGCACTCAAGTTTAATTTGTGTGCGACTGGGATAGGCGTACCCCAAGGAGTAATCATCACGAAACCCGCACCTCCCCCTTGCTGGCATTTGGATCCATCAAAGAAGAGCTTTACTTTAAATGGAGATAGACCAAGATCAATTTGTTGGATACATTCATCGAGGGAATTGAGCAAGGGGGTCTTGAGTGTTCGGAAGAGGAGCATCAGCTAATTGATCTGCAAAACCTGACCCTTGATAGACTTTTGCGGGATAAACTCGAGGTCAAATTCGGTCATAAGCATGAGCCACGAGTGATACGATCATTGTGATAAGGATTTGCATGAATTGTCTTGAGTGGGTTGACACTTGTGACAATGTAATTTTTGTGATTAAGAAGGTAATGACGAAGCTTAGAAGTTGCGAAGAAGAGAGCACAACACATCTTTTCAGCCTCAGAATAACGTGTTTCATACTCATGGAGGGTACGACTAATGTAATAGACAACTTGTTCTTTACCACAAGTGTCCCGATGTGAGATCATGGCTCCCAGAGCATGGTCAGTCACAGAGATATAAAGATAGAAAGGCTCCCCCTCGCGTGGAGGTGTAAGCACAGGTGGGGGAAAGAAGATAAGCTTTGAGATCATCAAGGCCTTTTGGCAATGTTCATCCCATTCAAAATGAACATTCTTACGGAGGAGATGATGAAAAGGTTGACAACGGTCCGACAATTGTGGAGATAAAACGACGCACTGATTGAAGACGTCCTTGGAGACTACGGAGTTGCTTTAAGTTAGAAGGGGGAGGCATCTCAAGGATGGCTTTTATTTTTGCGGGGGTCCACTTCAATATCCCTGATGGAAATGATATAAACCTAAAGTTTACCAGTGAGAACGCCAAACACGCACTTAGATGGATTTAGACGAAGACAAAAGCGGATAATCCTCTCAAAGAGAGGAGCAAGGATGAAAAGATGATCCTGACGACCTTTGGATTTATCGAGGAGATCGTCAACGTAATCTTCCATAGTTTTGTGTAAGAGATCATGGAAGATGTAGGTCATTGCTCGTTGATAGGTTGCTCCAGCGTTCTTAAGACCAAAAGGCATGACACGATAGCAAAAGGTCCCCCAAGGAGTTATGAAGGAAGTCTTATGTTGGTCTTCTGGTGCGATGAGGATTTGATTATATCCAGAGAAACCATCCATAAGAGAAAGCATCTCATGACCCGCAGTTAAATCTACGAGTTGGTCGATATTAGGTAGAGGAAAATCATCTTTTGGACAGGCAAGATTAAGATCCCGGAAGTCGGTACAAATTTGAATTTCCCAGTAGCCTTAGTTACTGGTACTACATTGGACACCCATTGTGGATAATCGATGGGTTGGATGAAGTTAGCCGAGAGCAAGCGCTTGTAATTCTTCTTTAACAAGAAGGGCTACTCTAGGGTGCATTTTACATAATTTTTTTTTGCTTTAACTGGTTTGATGTTGGGAAGAGTAACGATATTGTGGACCACGATATCGGGATCGAGTCCTAGCATATCCTCATATGACCAAGAAAAGGCTTGATGATGGTTGGAAGAAAAGTGGTAAAATCTCCTAACTCCTGTGGATTAAGAGATTGGCCGACCTTAATGATGCGAGGGTCTTCAGAAGTCCCTATATTAAGGTCGAAGTGGCTTCGTTGAGAAGGGTGGACGTGTTAGAAGGAATAGTCTTGGGAAGATAAGAATCCTCTACTCCCAGATAGGTGAGGACGGAATCGTCATCCCCACAGTGGATAGTCTTGATAGTAGGAGAGTCGTCTCCAACTATTTTAGGGTAGATTAACGGTATGGAAGCGGACCGATTGTTAGTCTCATAGGCTAATGGCCCTAAGGAAATGGTATTGATCAAAAAAAAAAAGTTAGGTGGGATGGAAATGTCATCGTCCACATCAAGTGATGCTTCTGACTTAGTGGGGGAAGATGGTTCTTCAGTAGGAAGAGGCTCATCGAGAATAGTGACGGTGGCTTTTGAAAGGGGTTTAAATCCTAAACCAAATTTCTGATGTGGCATGAGAGTAGGAATGGATTTGAGGTCATGTATACCTTGTTCATATTTTCCTAGACCAAAACCCTTCCACGCGCATCGATATAGATAAGTTTTTGCAAACGTGGGATTCTGTAGATAATCAAACCCTGTTGAAGTAAGGTTTGGTCCTAGGAGGAGAATCTGGGTGATAGTGAGGTGTATCAAGACCACCGTAGATGAAAATTAGTCTGTTGATTGGGCAGACCAATGGTGGACGATGCGACCGAGACCTGGTTGATATTCAGGTTGTTTGTCTGGTCTACCATACTCATTAGGTTTGAGATGGGCATCAAAAGAAAAGAGAGGAAGCTCTCCTAGTGAGAAACGCTTGCAATGTCTCTTCTAGATTTTGTAAATCCGGTAGTTTGGTTGCAGGTATGGAAGAAGATGAGGGCCCTGTCAGGAGAACATGCATTTTCTTTTAAAGGGGCAGATCTTGTGGTCATGTCGCATTGTGCGGAAGGAAAAGGATCTCCTGGATGAGTATATATTTTGCCCTCATATTGATATTTTAAGGATCGATGGAGGGTGGATGGGACACAATGCATTGCGCGAATCCAGGAGCGTCCGAGGATCATATTATAGTGGAATTTTCCTTCGACAATGTAGAAGAGTTCATGAAGCAGCTTCTTACCTACTCGAATGGGTAAGACCACAGTTCCTAAAGTAACTGCTAGCTGATCGTTAAATGATCGAAGGGCGAAAGGCGGGGGGTGGGGTGACACTACATTCTTTGGTAACTTAAGTTGCTCAAACGTGTGTGCGAGGAGATGACGTTGAGTGCAGCTCCACTATCAATCATAACACGTTTAAGGTAGTGTTATTGATTTGGACTGTGATAAAAAGGGGAGCCTCCGAATCCTCTGAAGAAAAGAGGAGGAATTTCCGAATCTTTCAAAAGAAATGGCGGTTGAAGGTCCATTCAATCCAACAACCAACTCGAAGGGCTAGGGCTCATCGGAATTCACTGCGATGCGACGCAGATTATCGATTAGAGCCTGACGATGTTGTGGAGAGGATTGGATGAGGTCAAAAAGAGACATTTTGACCGGAGCCTGGGTGAGTTGTTTCATAACACTCTCCTCAACAGACATGGGAACTTGAGCCCGAGGGCACACCACGAATAGAGACCCTGGGTCGTGGGCTGACGAGGAAGGAGAAACGCCTTCAGGGGCTGCAGAAATGACAACCCGTGGTCGAGATGCTGAAGATGAAGATGGGTTATCATAGTGTTGGGTTCTAGTGGCGATATGGATTGTGTAAATTTGAGAAGGTGGTGGGAAGATCAAGTGGAGTGGAACCACTAGAGGTCTGAGTGGATCGTGGGGCTCAGATGGGGCTAAGGTGACAGGAGGACTTGTTCCTCCTCCTCCAGCAACAGGTCACATCTTCCAGCAGGTTTTGATAACAGTTGAAGTGCTTTACATACCCTCAGTATCATGACCCGGGGTAACGGTGGTAAGCACAAATCAAATCAGAGTTAAACCAGGTAGGTTTCACTCCTTTAGGGTTATAAGGTTTAATCGGAGGAAGGGTTATGGATGAAGATTGGATAAGTTGATGAAGGATTTCGGTGTAGAATCCGGTAGACGAAGAGGAGGATAAAGATGATGAAGATGGTTCTTTTACATTAACCGACTGCCGAGGTAAAGAACTTGCATGTTAGGGATCCTCTTATTTGTTTGGAAATTTGGAGGGCAGTCTTGGGCACTTGAGATGGGAGTAAGTGAGACATGATTGACTTTGGTGGAGGAGGAGCCCTAAAATAGATTTTGAAGATGATGGATATGTGAACAAATTTTGTGGTCTTTGGAGACAAAGGGGGTTGCTTGGTCGAATTTACTAATGATTTAGATAATGTCGATTTAGAAGAGGAAGAAGCTCCCAAAGTAGGTGTAATCGGAGGAACATAGGGTGCCTTGGTTTTTGGTAATGAAGATGATGATCCTGATAGAAGAGGGTGACGTATTTTTAGTAGGTAAGTCTATTTTTCAGGGTATTGGTGAAGAATGTGTTGTAGAAGAATATGATGGCTTTGATAAGTGTGTAGAAGAAGACGCCTTCTCAGCAGGAAAATCCAATCGTTTATGAGGCATAGAGAGAGACTTTTGTGGAAGAGCACCAAGAGTCCTTGATGGTCCGAAATATGGGGCTTTCCTTTTTAAGGGATGGTGACAACTTCAACGGCATAAGGTGATTGCAACCTTTTCGGAGGAAAGCAAGGTGGGGAGGTATTGATGGTGTAACGTTAGATTTTGGTTGTCTCGGTTTAGGTTCAGGAACCGAGTGTAATAGGTGTTGGTGCTACTTCTTTGATTTTTCCTTAATAGGCAAAGTAACATTAGTGATGGAGAGGGGGTGATGAAGAAGCAAGTTCCTTATGAAGGGACTACTTCTGATGCAGTAATCATGGGTGAAAAATACTGTAGGAAAAGAGATAGGAAGGGTCAAATCGAAGATGCTTCCGTCGAAGTCGGAAAAAATTATAGGTACGTTACCAAGGGCATAGTTACAGCAGGGGAATGGGAGCAACAGAAGTAGATGTGTCTGTAGTGGAAACTCGAAGGGATGTAATTGCCTTCGAGTATTGAAAGAATGTCTGATGATGAGACAGATGAGGATGACACTGTCTCGGGTATGGGATGGAAGGTCAGACAAAGGAGCGGAGAGAGATGACTCCGTGCTTAGTAATGTAGGAATATTCAAAGACGGGCTATCTGAAGATGGTGGAACTCCAGTGATTGATGAAGTGGAAGGAGGTTCTGATTCGATTGATGTGTTTGTGGATGGCTTAGTTTCAGAAGAAGATTCTTCGGTAGAGATGAAGTTGATGGTATGAGTGTTTGGTTTTTGAGACTCTGAAGCATTATGGTTCAGGGCTGATTGGGAAAAGGTTGTTTAAAAACATCGAGTGCCTGATTTGGGGGAGCATTTGGGTTATCCAGAATGAGCTCGCCTTTGTCAATGAATTTCTGGACAAGATTTTTGAAAGTCTGACATCGTTCGATGTCATGACCCTTGGTTCTATGATAATGACAGAAATCGTTTTCCCTATACCAGAATGGACGTTCTTGGTTTTCATCAATATTCCTAATGGGGGGAAGTTCGATCACGTGAACTTCCAACATTTTTTCTAAGATAGAGGCATATGATTCCCCCAATGGAGCGAAGGATCGAGATGATGAAGTCCCTTTTTGAGAAGATGAGAGGTCTCTTCGTGGTGTTTGATTAGAAGTATTGTTGGCCCGTGATGCTTTTAATATGATAGCGTTGGTGGATCCTTGATTTTTATCTTTAGAAGGGGAAGAATTTGGTTTGGTAAACCGAGAAAAATCTGGTTGTGGATTTAGAGCGAAGTTTAGCTTCCCTTGCTCAATGGCACAAGATTCAAGTTTGCGTGCCATCGTGAAGGCTTCTTCAAAGGTATGAAAAGTTTGGATCCTTAAAGTGGAAGAAATGTGATTAGCACAAGATCGAGTAAACAACTCGATTTGTTGGGATTGAGGAAAGGAGAAAGACAATTGGTTGATTATGCCCTCTCCAACGAGCGAAAAAGTCTGCAATAGACTCATCATCGAATTGGCGAATGTTATAAAGATCTGTGATCGAGATCTTATGCGCGATATTTATTGAAAAGTTTTCAACAAACATCTGGGCCAATTGAGAGAAAGAAAACAAGAATGTTGAGGAATGTTATTGTACCAGTCTAAAGCAGGACCTGCTAGAGACATAGGAAAGGTACGGAGCATAAGCTCCTGATCCTAGACTATGAGGTAGCAAGCATGTTTGAATGCTCGCAAATGTTGTTGAGGGTCTTCCCGACTATGAAATTTGAAAATTTAGGAAGTTCCCATTGGGGAGGATAAGGCTTGAAAGCTACTGAGGGGTGAATGGGTTCATTACACACTTCTTCAAAGGAGTATGAAGGACGAGCCCCTTTTGTGGAGGCTTCCAAGTCTGCGATTTTCTTGAAGAGAATTTGAACCACGTCATATTGAGGAGGAGGTACATTGGTATGCCCTACATAGAAGCAAGTGGTGGATGTTGTTGAGGTGTCAATGGGGGATTCATCTGTTGATGGATAGGATGATAAGAGGAATAACCAGGTGTTCTGGGTGACACCGGGTGGGGGTAATTTGCTGTGAGGTAGCTTGCGTATAGGCAGGCTGTGAGATAATAAGTGGTTGAGAAAATGAAGGTTGGATGACAGACGGAGCCTGTGATTGGTGGAATCCTATGTTTGTTGATTGAATCGAGACAGATTGAGGAATATGAGTGCCGGCTTGATTGGACATATTGGGGAACAAGACCTGAAAGGGGCCTTCTACTGCCGGATTAGGTATTAAGGGTGCCGATGTTAGAGGATGGGCGAAGGTCACAGTTGCTGGAATATCGGAAGAAAGACCCCCTAGAGGACGAGAAGTAGGAGCCAACTGACTATTCGGAGGGGGTTGGCTCATGAAGAGGTACTGACCTTGGGACACGATGGAGGGCATAGATGAATTAACAGCAATATGTGGGTGTGCAGACGCATTCATTATAGCCAGGGCAGAAGACCTGTCAGAAGTAGGTTGTGGAATACTCGAGGTAACTGCGGTGTTAGGAATAGGTAAGACTATTTGAGAACTAGTCGATATGGTAGGTGGAAGAGAAAAGGGAGGCATAGGGGCCTCACCCTTCTCCGTGACTCGAGGCAAGAAAGATGATGCAAACTGCTCTACAGAGGCCTGGGGTGATCCACGAGGATAATCGTATACTTGTTGGATTGGTGGTCCTTGATCAGATATTTGAATAGACTTGTGTACTAGGTAGTCCATGAGGGCTATCGGATTACGGTCGAGGAATGCCTGGAATTCAGGATCCCCGCGGGGGAACATACTCCGAGCCAGATGATATTTCTGAAGGACTAGGGGAAGCTGGACGTGATGGGATTGCTTTGGCTTGATAGAAAGGATTATATGACCATGATGGGGAACCAACTAACAGCGGTCCCGAGGAAGATTGGGGGGGTGCCGTAACCTCCACACTAGTGGTGATCTCGGAGGAAGAAGGAACCAATTGAGCCATTCTTCTAGATTGTGACCGAGTGATAACCGTCATAAACACGCAGAAAAGAAGATTGACCTAACTAATGCACAAAAAATTCAAGCAGCGCAAGTAATTATCTCCTTTAAATTTTGATGCTTTTAAGAAAATAAAATGTCAGGGAAGGATTTTTAGAACAGGAACTACTCAGATAGCCAAACTAAGGATGGTTTGGGTAATGTTTGGTGAGGAGTCCCGAAGGCACTTCAGTAAAAGACCGGTACGTGGCTTGATATAGGGGCCTACCCCCGCACTTCACACACCCGCTGCGATAAGGGAGTCGAGTGCTTTGCCAATATATACCAAAATTTTTCGTGAATTTATAGCGTAGCCTGAGTACCCGCGTAGGCTCTTCCTCTTGGATATCACTTCCAAGTAGGTGAGGCCAGGGAAGGAATTTTGTTTAAATGCTTTATACCTAGTGATTTTGGCTTTGTGTGCAAGGGGTGAAAAATAAAAATCAAATAGTGTCACTACCGATTTTGATCAATTTTCCAGCCTAATTAAAACTAGATGAAAAACATGCAGCAATGACAAAGGAAAAGTTCTTTTTAAGCACTTAAAAATGAAGTGTTTGATTTCGATGAAGACAAGTCAAACAGATTCTTTCCCAAATGTGATTAAGTTCTTTTTAAGTACCAAAAATTGAAGTGTTTGGATGTGATAGGCAACCGACAAAGAAATCCTAAAAAGGAGAAAACACCGTAAAAGAGGAATACCTATAGATTTAGCTCTCCAAGGTGTGTGGACTTCAAAAATCACGTTGCTGAGCTCTTCCCCTCGAACAATCCCATGAACAAGCAAAGTGCTCCGCAAGAAGAGGTTAAGAAAACACCAAAGAAAACCCAGAAAGATATATCCAGATAACGGTGGAAACAGAAATCTCTATTTTTAAGGAACTAGAAAATTTTTGAAGATAACGATTTCACCTAAAAAAGCAAGATTGAAATGATGAAATGAAATGCTCAAATAGGACTGATAGAAATCAGTGAAGAAAAGGAACAAAGTTCAAAACTAGGAAAGAAATGAACTTACCAATAAGGGACTTTGGTTGGGTCCCACCGGGCGTGCCAGAATGTAGATCAAGAATTTCGCGCTTGTTACCTGTCCAAGTTAATGCACCAAACTAAACACAAAAACCCTGAAAAAACCCCAATGAAATTGATACCTGATGAAGATTTAGACGGATGAGGAAGCTGATGTAGATAAGATGGGTGCACACGAGCAATTCGCACAATAGATCCGAGTAACCTGCAAAACAACGATGCTTGACAGAAAAAGACCACGTTAAAAGATATTTAGGTCGACTGCCCGAGAAGCGGGTCCGGGAAATGATAAGCTTCCTCGGCGGATGTCAGTCCATGTTTTCAATTAAGAAAAGAAGCATACATGATAAAAGATGTAAGCAAAAAGCTAAATTTTCTGATTGCAGTAATAAGATAGAATCTAAACAGCAGACAGAAAGTACAGAAAATAGGGAACTATGAAATAATGCCGGATTTGTGTTGCCTGTATCCTTTTACCTATCTGCAGGGAAATTGGCGTCGACTGGGTAGAATCGGCATCGATTGAGATGGATCGGCGTCGACTGGGTAAGATCGGCATCGACTGGAGGTAGATCGATCAATCAGGGATTGTGCGATAAGATTCGGGAATTGGAAGGTGAATGTGGTCTGCTGGATGTGCCGAAGTTGGCGAGACACTGGAACAGAGTCACCAGATGATAGATGGTGGGTGTGCGATGCTGATGTGACAGGGACAAAGTAACGGTGCTCCTCTCAGGGATTAATTCAGACAGGATCTGCCCTAATTTGATACAATTGACGCTAAGAAGATCTCTCTTTCTCACAACCTGTATCTCTCTCGCTCTCTGTTCGTGCGTAAGTGCTTCCTTTTTTCGTCTGTTCGCTTTTTCGCTCGTTCGTGGTCTCTTTTTCCTGGTCCCTATAACTGAGTTCTGGACTTGCTTTTATAATCAGCGCCGCTCCTAGAAAATCGGTGCCGACCATATGGGTCGGCGCCGATCGCAGAATAGACTCCCGAGATGGCCAAAATGAGCGACTTCAAGAAAGATGAGAATTACCCCGAATACGGGAAATATCCCGCTTAGGGAAGAGGAAAAATAGATGTGATACATAGATAGAATAAATTTGGGGTAGATAAGTGATTAAGATGCATGGGAAGAAGCGTAATTAAATATTTAATATTTAATCACTCATGGGTAAGATATGATGGGGTGAATTAAATTTAGAGTAAGTGATTAAATCACAAATTGGATAATATCCCAAGGGGATAGTTGGTGATGTAAAACGTGCCCCAGGTTACCTAAGCAAGTAAATGGATGAGAGGGACACTAAATTGAGTAACCAATTTTAAGTGTCTACACATAGGGTTGTGATAGTAAACAATAAGGGAAAATAGCCCCACGCTATGTTATGTGACACAAGGAAATGACCTGCATGCCAAAGGAAGATAAAGCTACGGGAAACCATGGAAATCCATATGAAATTCCAAGTGATGTATTTAGTTTACAAAAAAACGATCTGCTTACCATAAAATCTACACAATAAAGGTGTAAGAGCCATGCAAAGGGTAGAATATGAAAGGAATAAAAGTAATATCCGCACATTGAGCTGCACACCTCACCAAGAAAAAGTAGAATGTAGACACTAAATCACACACTTTGGGTATATTTTTACGTCATGGTCACATACCAGTATTCATATGATTCCCAAGTGAGAAAAGTACTAATTGACAATTATCTTTGGTCTCTTTGATTGGTTTTTGTTATCCTTCTTTGTCTTACACACCTTTCCCAGTTTGACATTTGATACTTCAATTTTTTGAGTTTGGACACTAGCACCCAGCCAAACGCCAACGCCTAGGTTCCTCATCCCCTTTGTGAGCCCCGACCTATTTGTATCTTGTTCACATATTTTGGGTCTTTTTTAGCTATTAGACATATTTATTTATCACTAGTCACATTTTTAGTGGTTAATTACGAAATTCAAACAATGGCATCATATAAATACAAAGCTATGTGATCATAATAAAGGGACCAAACACTAAGCATCTAATACTATCACATAAGGTTACATCCAAAGGCCATTACAAGATCATCAAAGCATTTATCTAGTATCTGTTATCCAAAATTCACCTCTCAAGGTAATTTCGATAACATGCATCAAGTTATTCAGTCCCGAGAAAGTAGATTGATTCAAGGCCCGAAATCATATTTTTTGGGGCCCCCTCGGCTTCTCTCTAACTCTCCCATCCAATAAGAAATCCCAATGAGTTAGAGAAAATGGAAAAAATGCAAAAAATAAGGTTGCAGGACTATTTTAAAGCATTTCGGGTCTGAAGGGTTCGGGTCATATTGAGGTTCGTCGTACCAAGCTTGGGGCCAAAAAAACAAAGAAAATCGGCTAAGTCAGACATTTTTGTCCCAGGCGGTCCCACGAGATAGTTGGAACATCAGGACGTGAAAAGCCGAATCGGCTAAGAGTAGGGAAAATTGTAAAGTTTTTGTTTCGTGCGGTTTTGGGATAGCTGGGACAAAAGTACGGGAGGGATGCGAATCGACCGATTTGCTGACAGACAGTCCATTTCGGGCGGTTCGGAGATATTTGTCCCAAGAAGTCCGGGGGACAATTGGGACGAAAGTATGCGAGGGACACATGGGACACGAAAAGGTGAAAAAGCCACAAATAGGAACAAGGAAGCCCGAATCAGCCGAAGCAGGAGATTTTCGTCTGAGAAAGCTGGGACAAAGGTACACGCGGGATGTGTGGGAAGTGAAAAGGTGAAAAAGCCGCAAGTAGGGACAAGGAAGCCCGAATCGGCCGATGCAAGAGAATGTGTCCCAGGAAGTGGTGGAGAAAAGAGAAGGACTTTAGAAAATTTTCCAAGTTTTGGTCAAAGTTCTCAAAGGTAAAAAAATTTCCCGCGGGCCCACCAATGAATCAAATCTCGCCACATGTCTTCACCATCAACCCAGAAGAGCAGGGCAAAAATTTAGAATTTTTGGCAAAATGTTTTGCCGAAAGTCCAAAGGGAGAGTTGTGGCCCACTGCCCCCACCACCGAATGGGATCTTGCCATGTGTCATCTAAGTGGCGGAGAGCAGCAAAAATTCAAAATTTTCCAAAGACCAAAACGGGTCAAAAATTCAATTTTTTTCCCGCCGATCCGTTTTGGGGCTGTTTTTGCCCTAAATCTTCAAATGGATTTAACTTTTGATCCAGAGCTCATATTTTCACATTCTTTATATGAATGGAAAGATGATGAAATTCTCTACATGATTCCAGGGTAAATATTGCATTTTGGTTTAGTTTGGAGAGAGAAAATCAAGAAATGTCTCTGGCACGTGGTAATGGCCAGAAGTGACGTTTCAACAACCAGTTTTAATGCAAAATGGGTCACATTCTTATTTAACATGGCAAAATGTTAGGGCATGGGTCTGTAAGGATGCCCATGTTATTTTAATGCATCTTCATTTAATGAGGAATGGCTCCCATGTTTTTACATGTTTTCTCTCTCCTGGGCTCGACCCATGCATTGTAAATAGCCAGATTTGGCTCATTTTTTGAGAGGGAACATTTCTTTGGATAGCAAGCTTCTTCTTTCACCTTCAACAAGTGATTTTTGCAAGTATCAGACCTCTTGATGGTTGTAACAGGTTTTTTTCCTTTTGATGTTGTAATGGAAGGATTTTGACAGTGGAAATGACAATACAGGCTCTGTGACTAGTTTCCAGCCCTTTGGTTGTGTTGTTTGCTTCATTTCAGACTTTTAATTACATCTTATCAGTTTGTGCATGATGTTTATGTTGCATTCCATGATCTGTGTCATTTTACATGAACAAGAAGTGTTCACCACTCCTTTTCTGGTGTATCACCGCTTTAGTGTAGGCTTTCATTTTATGCATTCTCTCTCCCTGGTCCCTTGGAAATTTAGATTAGAATAGTTAGTTTCCCCTACATTAGAGTAGATTGTGGTAGGTATTTTAGGAGCAAGAACCAGCTTTCTCTGGAGGTCTATCTCAAGTAGCAAGTCCCACAACTTGGAGATAGTACCCATGTTATCAAATCACACCGTGAGTTCAAGTATTGCACTTGTATAAACGTTAGGGTGCTGTGATTCGGTGATAATAGTTTTGGCATGCCCGGTGGGACCTTAGAGGTCTTCCAATTTATATTTGATAGGTTGGTGTGTTCCTGTTAAAGATTCAGCTTTTTGGAGGCACTTTCAAAAGCACATCTGGCGACTCCATCTGGTAAATAACTCATTCTCTGAGTTGCAGACCCATTTTCCATCCATTTTCATCCATCTTTCTTTCCATCTCTTTCATTATTTTCCATTCCATGAAGTTGTGCAATCATGACTTCATTTCCATCATGGAATTCACATTTACAACAACAGTATATCACACCTGCAACATGTTTTACAAATCCTCCAAATCAGCATTTTGATAAAATTCAAAATCAGCATGTCTACCCATATGAGCAGCAGTGCCAAAGTCAGTTTGGATATGAAGCATGTCAAGCACAAGCGTATGCTGGTTGTGAGGGCAATCAAGAAGAAAATGTAGATCTGCTAGAACAAATCCAAAAGATGGAGGTAAACATGGTGAAATCCAGGGCTGAAGCACAAATGAAGGCTTTCAGAATTGGTTGCAGGAGTCCTTGCCCATGGGGAGGCCCTTTTCGAAGACACTTCAACCCTCAGGAGAAGTTGGACTTCATGATGGAGATACTGCCCCAACTTGCACAATGGACAGCAAAAATAGAGGCCTATACACTTGGTGTTGAACAACCTTGTCAATGGGTAAGTTCGACACCATCATTTAGTTTTTCTCTTCCCATTACTCAAGCAACATCATCTCATTTGGAATTTCAAATTATAGATCCAGTCAATGCTGCCCTAGGAGTTAATTCCATTTCTCCATTCCCTAATCTCCCACCACACCTCAAGTCTTCTTTCTCCTTTCCTTCCAAACAGTCATCCCCTCCACAAAATCTACCAGAAATACCCCCTCCTCCAAAGAAACAAGAGTTTTTACCTCCTCCACCACCACGAAAAATTGCCAAATCAATTGAGTTACAATCCACTTCTCCTCTTGCATTCCCAAATCCATGTTGGGAGGATAAAAATCAGAATTCTAGTCAAGGAAAACAACAACAAAAAGAAAAGCCAAACAAGGATGAAGAAATTCAAAGTCTGAAGAGTTGGGCTCTTAAATTTGGGATGACAAAGATCCCCTTGATGGTTAAGCCTTTAGAAGAGGTTGGAATTGGAAAACAAGTGGTGGTTAGGACTGAATTTGCTACAACAGGAGAAGAGCAAAAAGAAGAAGAAGATCAGCAATCAATTTGCTCAGAAATTAGTGTCCATGTTAGCATTCTATTTGAAGAGAATTCTGATTCAATTCAAGTTGCACAATTAGCCATGGAGGAAGAAAGATTTGAAGAAGATCCTACAGTCCCAACTTGTCCTCTAGAGCAGCAGATCGAAGAGTTTGACTTAACAAACTTCGTGCTAGAGGAAGAGTTCTATCAAGAGCAAGATTGTCTTCAAGTAGTAGAGGAGGAAGAAGCTGCTCCAAATCCAAAAGAAGAGGAGCACATTCTAGTTGTGGAGGAGAAAATTGCAGATCCAAGGGATTTGAGCACAAAGCAGGCTATAGGAGAACCGTCAGTTCTTCTTTCTACTTCATCTCTCCCAAGTTCTAGTGCTGAAGAAGAGTTTGATCTCTCAAACTCAATGTTGGAGGATGAAAGAAACCATGATGATCAAGTTACAGATCAAGAGGAGACCATGGAGGAAGTTGAGCATTTGCAGCAGGACAACAATGAGGTAGTTTATCTGTCAGATTTGGAGGATTGTTTTGATGAAGAAGAACCAGTTGAGTTCCTACCATTCTCTCTTTCATCATCCACATTCCAAACACCTGAGCCTACTGTCATGAAGGAGAGCACCCATTTGTAGTAGCTTGCATCTTATAGCAGCTCTTTGGAACAAAGATTGGAAGATTTTAATCTTTCATGTGCTTCATTGGAGGAAGAGAAAGGGCACAAAGGTTCTACCATCACTTCCACACCATCCATTCAAGAAGGTCTACAAGAAGACTCCATTTTTGGAGTTGAAAATCAGAGCTATGGGCATATCAAACAGACCATACCTTTCCCAATCAGGTATTTGGCTTTATTGGAGCCAAAGGAGAAGTCACAACCAATCATGCTTGCTTCTAAGCATGAGGATGAGCTACAAAGAACCAAAGATCAGTTGTCATACCTCTCCAATCCAAATTCAGAACAACTAAAAGAGGTATTGAATTTGCCTTCAGCTGATACCTTCATGATTTGGGTGGAAGACCAGATTCTTGTTGATTTTCCATTCATCCAATCAGCCATGTTCGGTGCCAAAGCAGTTGTATGGTTGCCAATTTTGAAGAAAGGAAGCTATTTTGCACAACCAGTTGCAGGGTTTGTTTAGCCCACTTTTGCTTCCAATTAGAGTAGGATAGTTAGTTTTTCTTTCAGTAAAAGAAGTGCTTGTGCACACTGTACATGTTCCATTTTGGAGCATGTATGAATTTTCAGTTTTGTATATAGTTTTGGTGCTGCTGGTTTTGCTCTTGCACAGTCCATTTCAGTGGGTTTTCAAGTGGCCCAGAGGGAAGTTTTCAAAGTTCAGATCAGTTTGCAGGCTACAACTCATGACTCCATGCCCAATGGATGCTTCAGGCAACTGGCCATTCTTCATCTGGCAGATAGATAACCCCGCTGAGTCTCCAAAATTGTTATCCAAAATTCACCCCTCAAGGTAATTTTGATAACATGCATCAAATTATTCAGTCCCGAGCAAGTAGATTGATTCAAGGCCCGAAATCATGTTTTTTGGGGGGCCCTCGGATTCTCTCTAACTCTCCCATCCAAGAAGAAATCCCAACTAGTTAGAGAAAATGGAAAAAATGCAAAAAATAAGGTTGTAGGACTGTTTTAAAGCATTTCGGGTTTGAAGGGTTCGAGTCATACTGAGGTTCGTTGTACCAAGCTTGGGGCCAAAAAAACAAAGAAAATCGGCTAAGTCAGACATTTTTGTCCCAGGCGGTCCGCGGGACAGTTGGGATGTCGGGACACGAGGGACGTGAAAAGCCGAATCGGCCGACAGTAGGGAAAATTGTCAAGTTTTTGTTTCGCACGATTTTGGGATAGCCAGGAAAAAAGTACGTGACGGACGCGAATCAGCCGATTTGCTGACAGACAGTCCATTTCGGGCAGTTCGGAGATATTTGTCCTAGGCAGTCCAGGGGAAAGTTGGGACGAAAGTACGTGAGGGACGCGTGGGATGTGAAAAGGTGAAAAATTTGTAAACAGGAACAAGGAAGCCTGAATCGGCTGAAGCAGGATATTTTCGTCTGGGACAAACGGGACAAAGGTACGCGCGGGACGCGAAAAGGTGAAAATTCCGCAAGTAGGGAGAAGGAAGCCCGAATCGGCCGATGCAGGAGAATGTGTCCCAGGAAGTGGCGGAGAAAAGAGAAGGAATTTAGAAAATTTTCCAAGTTTTGGTCAAAGTTCTCAAAGGTAAAATATTTTCCCGCAGGCCCGCCAATGAATCAAATCTCGCCACGTGTCTTCACCATCGACCCAGTGGAGCGGGGTAAAAAATTAGAATTTTTGGCAACATGTTTTGCCGAAAGTCCAAAGGGTGAGTTTTGGCTGGCTGCCCCCACCACCAAATGGGATCTCGCCACGTGTCATCCAAGTGGTGGAGCGCAGCAAAAATTCAAAATTTTCCAAAGACCAAAACGGGTCAAAAATTCAAAAAAATTTCCCGCTGATCCGTTTTGGGCCTGTTTTTGCCCTAAATCTTCAAATGGCCATAACTTTCGATCCAGAGCTCGTATTTTCACGTTCTTTATATCAATGGAAATCTGGTGAAATTATGTACATGATTCCAAGTTCAATCTTATATTTTGGTTCATTTTGGAGAGAGAAAATCAAGAAACGTCTCTGGCACGTGGTAATGGCTAGAAGTGACGTTTCAACAACTAGTTTTAATGCAAAATGGGTCACATTCTTCTTTAGCATGGCCAAAATGTTAGGGCATGGGTTTATAAGGAATCCCATGCTGTTTTAATGCATCTTCATTCAATGAGGAATGGCTCCCATGTTTTCTCTCTCCTGGGCTCGACCCATGCATTGTAAACAGCTAGATTTGGCTCATTTTTTTGAGAGGCAACATTTCTTTGGATAGCAAGCTTATTCTTTCACCTTCAACAAGTGATTTTTGCAAGTATCAGACCTCTTGATGGTTGTAACAGGTTTTCTACCTTTTGATGTTGTAATGCAAGGATTTTGATAGTGGAAATGACAATACAGGCTCTGTGACCAGTTTTCAGCCCTTTGGTTGTGTTGTTTGCTTCATTTCAGACTTTCAATCGCATCTTATCATTTTTTGCATGATGTTTATGTTGCATTCCATGATCTGTGTCAATTTTCATGAACAAGAAGTGTTCACCACTCCTTTTTTGGTGTATCACCACTTTAGTGTAGGCTTTCATTTTATGCATTCTCTCTCCCTGGTCCCTTGGAAATTTAGATTAGAATAGTTAGTTTCCCCTGCATTAGAGTAGATTGTGGTAGGTAGTTTAGGAGCAAGAACTAGCTTTCTCTGGAGGTCTATCTCAAGTAGCAAGTCCCACAACTTGGATATAGTACCCATATTATCCAATCACACCGTGAGTTCAAGTATTGCACTTGTATAAATGTTAGGGTGTTGTGATTCGGTGATAACAGTATCCTTTCAAGGGATAAGGGACTACATTCTTCTCTATACACTTCATATGAGGGTAAGTTCATTTTTCTATGCATAAATATATCTACCTTTTCTTCATCTACATATTTATCGCTATCACGTGCAACTTGCACAAGAGCCACCTAGGGCATGATTATACACACACAAACATACACAAAACTACATGGAGTCTAAAATGTAGTGAAACACCTATATTTTAAGTTCACTCAGTCATGTGACCATTGGGGTCAGTCTGAATCCCCATTTGGATATTTTTATTTTTAGGATTTGATGTGTTTTGGGTTTTTACATGTGATTTTTGTTTTTGCATGGTTTGGGAGATTAACAAAGAAGTACAAATAATTACAGGTGAGTAAAGGAGACATCTAGTGAACATCTCACAAACCTATGAAATTGAGTTTGTTAGGTTCTAAGAAGTCACAGGTTCCTATAGGAGGTCTACAACACCCTAGGCTTCCCTTACCCTATCTACGCACCCTAGTCCCAACATTCTAAAAAAATTACATTTTTCTAGGCTCAATTGTGACAATCTGCCCTCCTATTTCATCAGTCCCTCAGTTCTTCACAGTCTTAGATTAATTGTGAATCAGTTAAGTATCTTACCCTCTCCTCTTACACCTAGGGTTCCAAATCTATTTACTTAATTACTTTTTTCAAATATGTACTTTATTTTTTATATATGAGTTGTTAGTTAAGTTTTAACACACACATATATATATTCTATATTTTCTTAATCATGTTGATGAACCCAACCTTCGAAAAATCTCTTATTTTTTATCATGGTTCAATGTTATGGTTAATTTACCAAATCAAATCTCCAAGAGATCAATGATCATGTTGCTGAGCATCCCTAGGATATAGATCTAATTTTATTCACTACTCGTGAGGAGGTCACCAATCTGATGGAGCTTAATGTTCCTACATCTATCCTAGCTTCCATGCTTATTACTACTCAACCCCCTACTTCCACTCTTCTACCTACTTATACTGTGCCTATTTATGTTGCTACTCCCACCAACCACTTCACTCCACCTCTTGTTTCTCACAAGAGGAAAGTATCTTCCACTGTAATTCAATACTTAGCCTCTCTTTATCAAGACCTTCAAGTTCAAATATATCAATTGAAATCAGCTACTTCTCGTGCATCTCCATCTTTGGATTCCACATTACTACTTCATTCCCTTTCCCATCAACTATTTCTGCTTATACACTTCCACCTAATTTTGTGACTCCCAAGTTGTCCATTTTTAATGGCCTTGTTGACCCTCAAGAGCATCTCCAAACATTTGATGTAGCATGTCTAGATTATCTAGATAATCACAATTTACTTACAATCTCTTTCCTCGTATTCTTAAATATTATGCAATGTGTTGGTTTTATGCTCTACTTATCCACTCGACAACATATTTTACCATTTATCCGATGCATTTCTTGTTCATTTCTATATCAATATCGGCTCTAAGATATCCTATGCTCAATTAGCACAAATCAAATAAGGATCTAATGAACACCAAGAGGATTATGCCTTGCAATATAAGAACAACTTAGCTAAGATGTTTAATATTCTTGTGGACTCTAAACTTCAGGATCTATTTTTCCAAATTCTATTACAGCTTATCGAGGAGAGTGTTATCTTTGAGACATATCCTTCATTCAATCATTTATGTCATTCTCTTATGCTACATGAAATTAAATTCTTATCTAAGGCCAAGCTTTAGTATCATGAGAAGAATTCACCTTCTATGCACTTCCAAAGTAAATCAAATTTCAAGCCATCTTATAAACCAACTGAAGCTAAAGCTACAGTCAACATTGTCACTAATTTTGAAAATATGCAATGGAAACCACCTAAGCATAAATGTACTAAATTTCCTTGTGCTCTAAATATTATATTGCCATAACTTGTTGAGATAAATATTATTATGATTCCTCCTCCACTCAATATGGACCCATTTCATCCTAAATTTCGTAATTACAATGAAAATTTCAAATGTGACTATCATCAATACATGGGACTTTCTACTGATCGATGTTTCAAACTTCATAATATTATTCAAGATCTTATTAATAATAATGCTATTGAGCTTCCTGAGCCTACAAAATCTATGTCACTCAATGAAATTAAAAATCTCAATATCTTAAACAATCCTCTTCCTAAACACGATAAGAAAGTGGTTGAATCTTTAGATAATCATACATATCTTATAGTGCTTCCTCCTGCATTGGGGACTCTTAATTTTCTAGTTACTCATGCTGAGACATCTCCACCAATCATTTCTTTCTCTGATCATGACTATCATGCTATAATCTCTTCTGACACAATACACATCAATGCTTTTGTTGAATATTATGCTATTAACAATACCAATATTATCTCATCATCTTATATGTGTGTGTGATCTATTACACTTCTTCTTGTTGTCAACTATCAAGTATCACATATTTCATATCCAGTGCCTAAATAACATGGTTATGTCAAGCTTCCTATCATGGTTAGTACTCTTACCATGATTATGCCATTTCTTGTGGCACCTTTAGCCAAAGGGTGTGGCATGCACTTAGGTATTCTATGGCTCCACGTAACTTAGGATATCACTTTCATGAATCACTTGTGTCTAAATTTCATTCACAACAAGAAATTAATTACCATCAATGGTGTTCCGACATCCACACTATGGCCAGAGCCTCCTCTTTAGGTTTCCATTGCACTCATTAGAGCATATAGGTCCCTGAGACCTCTTAAATATAACGTAAAATATGATCCTAGATCTCCTTTTATCTCATGACCTACATGGTCTCATCGATATCCTAGTCCATAAAATTATTATAAGTCCACCACTCAAACATATCCTTCATATAGGTATTGTTGGTGAGAAATTTTTTTGGGTGGACAAACTTGTGAATTTCTTGCCAACACTTTGGGAATCTAAGTCCCTCTACTTAACCGGTGCTGCTGTCATATATGCATGTGTGAGAAAATGTGGATTTCTGTGGTGGCCTTTCAACTAGGGATCCAACAAGGGCATTTCACTGACCCTGCAGCAAAGCTAGCAACATCTTGCCAGGGAAGAATTTTTCTAAACAGTGGGAAATGGGAGTGAGAAAAGAGGTAGGAGAACTAATGCTACAGGTAGAAAATCAGATTCCTACACACACACCATTTAGAAACTTCAACACATGCATTTATGGGAATAAAAAACTATGTGAATAGCAATAATACCAAATAGAATTCCTTCATCACCAAGTATCAAGAAACCCCTTAGTCAAAGAAATCTAGAAACTCCTTCTTCTTGTATTGATTGCTCAAATAAAAGTTGTACATAATGTGAGAATGGAAAAAATTGAGAGTGGAGGAAAGTAGAAGAAAAATGGCCATCTCCTTTGCTTTTTCTAGATACAATGCAGTCTTGAGTTTACAAGATCAATCGCCAACCCCTTGAAATGGGAACGACTTTACAATATATAGAATAAGAGGTGACTTATTGTCTACCCCTCAAAGGCTTTTCGAATACCTTAATATGACTTAAGACTGTTCATATTCCACTTTAATTATTTAAGTCCCTTTTATAATAGGGAGGTGACTTAAAGTTACATTATATTTATGAAGTCATTTAAGTCATCTTAAAAAGTGCAACCCTCAATGCAAAAATATAACATTGAAGAGAGAGTGTCTGTGTTGTATGTGAAGAGAAGAGAGAGAGAAAGAAGAAGAAGAGGAGGAGGAAATGTTATCGCAGATGAAGTCTGATGATCCTTGCTGATGGAAAGCTTTGATGCAATGAAGTTCTAAATGTCCCATTGTGCCAAAACTGCCCTTTGAGTGTGACTTACTATTTTTACTAAATGCCTAGATGTGATACTTAATATTTTAAGTAAGGGATGATTATTGATTCTTCTTGGCCATCGTGACGTAATGAACTCCCTTATTCGATCATGTATTCACTACCCTTTCCTCAACCGCTTCTTAAGGTGACTTACTATTTTTAGTAAGAACCCATATAAGGGACTTACTATTTTTAGTAAGTGGTCATTTTCATTATTTTCTGCTCTGAACACTCATTCTTGCTTCCTCGTGATCTTCAATGCCTGTTTCCTTTGCCTCAGCCTCTTTTGATGATGATTATCCAAAACATAGTGAGTATGTATAAGAAAACTTACTATTTTTGGAAAGTGCATTTCCAGTGCTAGATTTTCTACGAAACATAATTTTTTGGACTCATCTTGTCATTACGATCACATACTCTGAATTTCACATAGTTTTTTCTACCAGAATGATTGGAATTAATTTTTGAAATTTTGACCTAGCAGTGCCTTTGAGCACAGAGCTACCATGGCAGCCATTAATGGAGCTCGAAATTTTTAGGTCTTGTTTTTGTCTCTGTTTGCAATGAAAATAATTCCATTGTCATAAGTTTTTCATTTGGAGCTCATATGCAAGTTTTTAGCTCTTTTCCATTTCTGGAATGATGGGAAATCTGACGAATGTGAGCCAGTGCACGAAGTGGGATTTTTGTTGGAGAAAATGATTTAGAACACCATTTGACCTCCCATTTGTTGCATCATAATCATCTTGAAAAATGTGTAAATCTTAAAAAGACGACACCTTGATCTGATGTGTATCTTGTTAGATATGAATATTTCTCAATCGGGTGACTTCATGGTTATCTAGCAAAAAACCTTCATTTTCTTCTCAATCTTCACCATTTCAATCCATTTTTCTCTAAGGCCTACATATTGCTGTGTATTCATAGTGTGGATATTTTTTTAATCATGATGGATCTGGTTTGGATCTGTAATGGTGGATCAGGTTTTTGGACAAGCAAGAACATGGCCATGGCATGGAGAGAAGCCGTGAAGGAGAAATGAGGGGGAAGAAACGGCTAAGTGCCAAATTTAAAAATTTCAAAAAATGCGCATGGGGGGGATGGGTGAATTTTTATGTCCCTGATTTCCCTCACCTCAAAGGTACATGAGAGACATCAATATCCACAACAATCCTGGAAGCAACACATGTCATTGATCTGACGACAGGGAATGAGTGCTAAAAAATTAGCTTTAAAGCACTGAGGGGATGGAAGCGGGTCACATGGGTGACCAAAACTATCTCCTAGAGGTATGGGTGCATTTTTAAAGGTCCGATGTCCCTCACCTCAAAGGTACATGAGGGACATCAGTTTCCACAATAATTCTGGAGGCGATACATGACACTTGATCCAACGGTAGGGGATTTGAAGCTCCGCAAGCACCTGGGGGCTGAATTGGCAATCTAAGAGGTCATATGTGGGTTTAGAGGGATTCAAGGAGGATTGGTGCAATTTTCCAACCTTGATGTCCCTGAAATTGAGGGACATCAGGGACACAAAATCCCGCCAGGCTCTTGGAGATGACACATGTCCTCCCAAACTTTGGCTAAGTCCCGAACTTGTGATGGTCATAACTTGAGCTCCCGATGGACTTTTTCAGAAAAAATTTATATGATATTTATTAGAAATGTCTATTTAAATCCACTAGTGGAGGTATCATGTCTTTATTATTCAATATGTTCCCTGAAAGACTAGATTTTTGATTTAGTACTCCACTTGTGCCTAATAAAACCTTCATACAGACCTAATGCTCCAAAGTTTTTTGAGAAATATAACTTCACCATCATGTATTTCTTGGAATCCTCTTTCTAATTTTTTTTTACTTCTAACTCCATCCAGAGCTCCTAGAATCTTCTTTTAAAGCCTAACATTTGTTTTAGGCCTATGTACTTCCTAGGCCTGTGAACCCTGTTTTCACTCAGACTGCTCCAAGTATTTCAAAACTTCCCTAAACCTTCAAAAATAATTTTCATGATGTTATAATGTCTTCAATTCACCTCCATGTTTAATTTGGCCTTTCCATTCTAGTCAAAGGGGTTGAGCCAGTTCTGGGAAGGCCAATGATAGCCCTTCCCAATACTGCTTATAGTTTACATCTTTTCAAAACTCCCCAAAATCACCTAGGGGGAATGAATAGAATTTCCTAGATCACCTAGCGGAAAATTTTAACATCAAATAGGGGGTGACTAGATTGACGGATTTGACTTGGGGTGCCTAGGAATGATAAAAAATGAAAATTTTGACATAGGGGTATAGTTGTGCTCAAAAATTGTCAATCACCAAGTATCAAGAAACCCCATAGTCAAAGAAATCTAGAAAATTCTTCTCCTTGTATTGATTGCTGAAATAAAATTTGTACATAATGTGAGAGTGGAAGAAAGTAGAAGAAAAATGGAAACCTCCTTTTCTTTCTCTAGGTATAATGCACTCTTGAGTTTACAAGATCAATCGACAACCCCTTGAAATGGGAATGGCTTTACAATTTATAGAATGACAAGTGACTTATCGTCTACCCCTTTTAGAATACCTTAATATGACTTAAGACTATTCATATTCAACTTTAAATATTTAATTCCCTTTTATAATAGTAAGGTGACTTAAAGTTACATTATATTTCTGAAGTCATTTAAGTCATATTAAAAAGTGCAACCCTCAACACAAAAATATAACATTGAAGAGAGAGAGTGTTTTATGAGAAGAGAAGAGAGAGAGAATGAAGAGGAAGAATAAGAGGAGATGTGGTCCCAGATGAATTCCGATGATCCTCAATGATGGAAATATATGATGCAACTAAGTTCTGAATGCCCCATTAAGCCAAAACTACCCTTTGAGTGTGACTTACTATTTTTAGTAAATGCCCAAATGAGACACTTACTATTTTAAGTAAGGGATGATTCTTGCTTCTTCTTGACCATCGTGAAGTAATGAAATTCCTTATTCAATCCTGTGTACACTACCTTTTCCTCAGCCACTTCTTGGGGTGACTTACTATTTTTAGTAGGAACCCATATAAGGGACTTACTATTTTTAGTAAGTCGTCATTTTCACTATTTTCTACTCTGAACACTCATTCTATCTTCCTTGTGATCTTCAATGCCCACTACCTTTATCTTAGCTGCTTTTGATGATGACTTTCCAAACATAGCGAGTATGTATAGGAAACCTTGCTATTTTCGGAAAATGGATTTCCAATGTTGGATTACCTACAGAACAGAATTTTTTGGAATCATCTTGTCATTATGATCACATCCTCTAAATTTCACATAGTTTTTCCCACTAGTATGATTGGAAATAAATTTTGAATATTTGACCTGGCAGTCGCTTTAGGCACAAAGCTACCATGGTGGCCATTAATGGAGCTTGAAATCTGTAGGTCTCATTTTTATCTTTGTTCACATCGAAAATAATTCCATTATGATAGGTTTTTCATTTGAAGCTCGTGTCCAAGTTTTTAGCTCTTTTCCATTTCTGGAATGATGGGAAATCCGACGAATGTGAGCCGGTGCACGAAGTGGGATTTTTGTTGGAGAAAATGATTCAAAGCACCATTTGACCTCTCGTTTGTTGTATCATGATCATCTTGAAAAATGTGGAAATATGTAAAATATGTCACCTCAATTCAATGTATATCTTATGAGATATGAAGATTTCTCGATCGGTTGACTTCATGGTTATCTAGCAAAAAATCTTCATTTTCTTCCCATTCTTCGTCATCTCACTCCATTTTTATCTGAAACCTACATATTTCTATGTATTCATGGTGTGGATAATTTTTTGATCATGATGGATTTGGTTTAGATCAGAAATGGTGGACCGGGTGTCTGGACAAGCAAGAACATGGCTATGGAATGGAGAGAAGTCATGAAGGATAAATGAGGGGGAAGAAACGGGTAAGTGCTGGATTTAAAGTTTTCAAAAAATGCACATGGAGGGGCTGGGAAAATTTTTATGTCCCTGATGTCCCTCACCTCAAAGGTACATGAGGGACATCAATTTCCATAGCAATCCTAGAAGCGAAACATGTCATTGATTCGACAACATGGAATGAGTGCTCAAAAATTAGCTTTAAGGCACTGAGGGGATGGAAGTGGGTCACATGGATGACCAAAACTCTCTCCTAGAGGTCTGAGCACATTTTTCAATGTATTATCTCCCTCACCTTAAATAGACACGAGGGACATTAGTTTGCACAGCAATCCTAGAGGTGACACGTGGCACTTGATTCAATGGTAGGGGATTTGAAGCTCCGTAAGCACTTGGGGGCTGAACTAGCAATCCAAGAGGTCATATGTGGGTTTAGAGGAATTCAAGGGAGATGGGTGCACTTTTTAAACCTTTATTTCCTTGACCTTAAGGGACTTCAAGAACACAAAATCCCTCTAGACTCCTGGAGCTAACACGTGTCCTAAAATTTGGCTAATTCCCGAACTTGTGACGGTGATAACGTGAGCTCTTGATGGAATTTTTCCAAAAAAAATGATATGATCCTGACTGGAAATGTCCTTTTGAATCCATTGGTGGTTGTTTCATGTCTTTATTCTTCCATGTGATCTCCAAAAAACCTGAGTTTTTATTTAGTACTCCACATGTGCCTAATAAAAACTACCTGCAGACCTGATGTGCCAAAGTGTTGTGAGAAATATAACTTCACCATAATGTATTTATTGGAATAATATTTCTAGAGATATTTTGTTTTACTTCAAAATCCATCTGTAGATCTAGGTATCTTCTTCTAAAACCCAGCAATTGTTTTAGGCCGGTGTACTACCTACGCCAGTGAACCCTGTTTTCACACAGACTGCTCCAAGTATTTCAAAACTTCCCTAAACCTTCCAAAATAATTTCCATGATGTTATAATTTCTTCAATTCACCTCCATGTTGATTTTGTACCTTCCATTCCACTCCTTGGGGTTGATCCAGTCCTGGGAAGGCCAATGATAGACCTTCCCAATACTGCCTATAGTTTACATCTTTTCAAAACTCCCTAAAATCAGCTAGGGGGCATGAATAGACTTTCCTAAATCACCTAGGGGAAAAATTTGAAATAAAATAGGGGGTGGCTAGACTGAAAAATTTGAATTGCAATGCCTAGGAATGATAAAACATGAAAATTTTGGCACAGGGGTATAGTTGTCATGCTCGGAAATGGTCAATTTACCTTTTACACATTAGCACGAGAATAACTGGCTCTAGCATAGGGACATGGCATAGAATGAGTGCAGTGAAGACATGATGTGGGAATATAGAATATCAATTTTAGACCAAAAAATTCATTGACCAATGCCTTATCCATTAGGCCTTGTGGAGTCATCTACAACCTATAACAAGAGAGAAAGATAGCGAATAAGGATATACACACACACACACAAAACAATGGAAAGGAAACACATGACACACAATAGGAAGGGAAACACACACAAGAGAAAGGGAGACACACCCAGTAGAAAGTGGAACACACCTAATAATCACCTATGTTATAAGTTGGGTGTTATGTTTGTGGAGCCTATTTTCATGTTAGAGTGTAGTACACCTTCTATGTGTTACACTCAGGTATTTTTACGGCAGTCCCGTTAACCCGATGAGTAGGTCATAGGGGGTTCGGGGGTGAATCACATAGAACAAATTTTCATGGGTGGTTTATTAACCCATGGGTAATGGGTAACCGTTATGGGCTATTTTTGGGCCCATGGTATTTTTGGTACCCATTGTTTTGATACCCACAGTTTTTTTCCCATGGTCTTGATACCCACATTTTTTTCCCATGGTTTTGTATTAAACTGCTTAAGCAATTGTCTATTTATATGGTCTTAAGCATATGATACATAGACAAGAAAATGTATTGTAGATGTGTTTTTAATTTTGTAGAGTTTGTTGAGCATAGCTCCAAACAGATCTGGGTATTGTATTGAGAGAGTGGAGGCTTGTAATAAAATCTGAGCAAGTGATTCTTGGTGGACATAGCCCAAATTGGGTGAACCACATTAAATATTGTCTCTCTGTGTTGTGTTATTTATTATGCACTTTTATTTGAGATCTGTAATATTTTCTGCATATTAGTTTCTACTGTTGCAATTCTGTAAGGGATTATTCCACATATTTTATCTCTTATTTCCTAACAATTGGTATCAGAGCCTGGTTTGGTTTGCTGAAGTGTTTAATGGCAGGGAAATTTTTATCTTGAGTGGGAGCTATGGCAGATGATGGAAGATCTAGGGTTGATAAATTCAACGGGCAAAATTTCAGTCTTTGGAAGATGCAGATGGAAGATTACCTTTATCAGAAGGATCTTTATACTCTGTTGTCTGAGAAGGTGAACAAACCCTCGAGTATGACAGATGCAGAATGGGATTTGTTGGATCAGAAGGCACTTGGAACGATTCGGCTGTGTCTTGCATCTTCGGTATTATTTAATGTTTCAAAGGAAAAGACTACAAAAGAACTGATGGATGCATTAGGGAAGTTGTATGAAAAACCCTCTGCCTCTAATAAGATATTTTTAATGAAAAAGTTGTTTAATATGAAGATGTCTGAGAATAGTTTAGTAGCAGATCATTTAAATGATTTCAATACGGTTGTGAATATGCTAGCTTTGGTTACAATAGAATTTGATGAAGAAGTTAGGGCTTTATTAATTCTGTGCTCTTTACCTGAAAGTTGGAATAGCCTGGTAATGGCGGTAAGCAACTTGGTTCCAACTAACTCGAAGTTGAAGTTTGAGGATGTTGTAGGGGTGATTCTAAGTGAGGAAATGTGAAGAAAAAGCTCTAGGGAATCTTCTACTTCAGGGAATGCTTTGACAGTGGAAACTAGAGGGAGACAGAAGAATAGAGGAAACTGTGGAAAATCGAAAGATTGGGCAAGGTCAAAATCCAAGAGCAAGATTGTATGTTGGAACTGTGGAAAGTCTGGGCATGTAAAGAAGGACTGTTGGGAGCTTCGGGACAAGAAGAAACAACATGAAGAAAACAAGGAGGCAAATGTGGCATCGGGTAATGTATGCCAGGATGCTTTGATTCTTTCTTTACATAATATTATTGAATCTTGGGTTTTAGATTCAGGGGCTTCTTTTCATGCTACTCCACATAGGCATTATTTTGTTGATTATGTTCAAGGGGATTTTGGGCATGTTTTTCTTGGTGATGATGAGCCTTGCAGTATAGTTGGAAAAGGTTCTATTCAGGTTAAGATGCAGAATGGGAATACATGGCTATTGAAGGATGTCAGACATGTGCCTACATTAAGGAGAAATTTGATATCGGCGGGGCAATTGGGAAGTGATGGTTGTACTGTGATATTTACAGCTAACTCTTAGAAGGTTACCAAGGGTGCTATTATGGTGGCAAGAGGTAAGAAGGTTAGAACCTTGTATTTATCCACTGATAGTACTAATGATTGTAATCTTGTGGCTTCAGATGTAGATACAACATTATGGCACTATAGGCTTGGTCATATGAGCCATAAGGGCATGGACATCATAAAGAAGAATTTGCCTGGATATACAGAAATAGGTTTGGAGTTCTGTGAGGACTGCATATATGGGAAACAGAAGTGAGTAAGGTTTCTCAAGGTTTGACCTATAAAGAAAGAGAGTAAGTTAGAGTTGGTGCATTCTGATGTGTGGGGGCCAGCTCAGGTATCATCTCTTGGGGGTTCAAGTTATTATGTTACTTTTATTGATGATGCAACAAGGAAAGTTTGGTTTATTGTATTAGAAACAAATTTGATGTATTTGACACTTTTGTTAAATGGAAAGCCTTGGTAGAGAATGAAATAGGTCTTAAGCTAAAATGTCTCAGGTCAAATAATGGAGGGGAGTATTGCAGCAATGAATTTAATGATTACTATTCTAAGAATGGAATCCACAGGAAAAAGATAGTTCCAGGAACTCCACAGCAGAATGGGGTATCAGAAAGGATGAAAAAATAAAAATGGAACGATCTAGGATCATGTGGTTACATGCAGGACTGCCTCTTTCTTTTTGGGTAGAAGAAGTGAGCACAGTTGTGTACTTGATAAACAGAGGACCCTCAAGTGCCTTGGATGGAGGCATACCTGAGGAGGCTTGGTATGGTAAGAAAGTTAATTATTCATTTCTTAGAGTCTTTGGATGTGAGGTGTTTGTTCATATAGACAAGGATGATAGGACCAAGCTAGAGGCTAAATCAGAAAAAAATGTACTTTCATTGGTTATGGTCGTGATGACATTAGATTTAAATGTTGGAGTATTAAGGACAAGAAAATCATTCAATCTAGGGATGTGGTCTTTAATGAGAAAGTCATGTATAAGCAACAGTTGCAGGAAAACAGGGAAGAATCCAAGAAAGAATATGCAGTGGTAGAGGATCTTCTGGATGGGATAGTGACCCATGAATCAGTTCAGGAACCGACTCAACAGGAACCCCAAACTCCTACAGTGAGGAGGTCTTCTAGGGTAAGAAAATAACCTGAACATTTTTCTCCTTCTCTTTATTATTTATTACTCACTGATAGTGGAGAGCCAGAGAGATTTGATGAAGCAATGCAGGTAGATGCCAGTAAGAAGTGGGAGCAAGCCATGGATGAGGAGCATAAGTCTCTCATGGAGAACCAGACTTGGGATTTGGTGAAGCTACCAGAAGGCAAAAGAGCATTGTAGAAAAAGTGGGTGTACAGAGTTAAAGATGAAGAAGGAGGAAAGAAAATATATAAGGCCTGGTTGGTGGTCAAGGGGTTTGCACAGAAACAAGGTATAGATTTTGATGAGATCTTTTCTCCTGTAGTAAAAATGACTTCTATTAGAACTATTCTTGGAATAGTGGCAGTAGAAGACTTGCACTTAGAATAGTTAGATGTAAAGACTACATTTCTCCATGGTGATTTGGAGGAGGAACTATATATGTAGCAACCAGAGGGCTATGAGGTCAAAGGTAAAGAGGAGATGGTGTGTAAACTGAAGAAGAGCTTGTATGGCTTGAAACAAGCTCCACGTCAATGGTATAAGAAGTTTGATAGCTTCATGATGGAGCAAGGTTATATTAGATGTCATTTTGACCATTGCGTGTATACAAATAAATTTGAGGATGGAAGTTATATTATCATATGTTTGTATGTTGATGACATGTTGGTTGTAGGTAAAAACATGCAGGAAATAAAAGTACTTAAGAAATAGCTAAGTGAATCCTTTGATATGAAGGATTTGGGGGCTACCAGAAAAATCCTTGGTATGAGGATAACTCGGGATAGGAAGGAATGGAAGCTGAATTTATCTCAGGAAGAGTACATTAAGAAGGTATTAGATAGGTTTAACATGCAGGATGCTAAACCGGTTGGGACTCCTTTGGCAGGCCATTTTAAGTTATCAAAGGAGCAGTGTCCCAAGATAGAGTAGGAAAGAAACCAGATGTCCAAGGTACCTTACTCATCAGTAGTTGGTAGTTTGATGTATGCTATGGTGTGCACTAGGCCTGATATTGCCCATGCAGTGGGAGCTGTGAGTAGATTTATGAGTGATCTAGGTAAAGAGCATTGGCAAGCAGTAAAGTGGATCCTTTGGTATTTGAGAGGGACCATGGGGATGGTTTTGTACTACAGTGGATCAGACACCACTTTACGTGGTTATATAGATTCAGACATGGCTTGAGATGTAGACAGCAGGAGGAGCACAACAGGTTATATTTACACTGTAGGTGGGATAGTAGTGAGTTGGATTTCACGACTACAAAAGCTGGTGGCTTTGTCAACCACGGAGGCTGAGTATGTTGCTGCCATAGAGGCAAGCAAAGAGATGATTTGGTTACAACAATTGCTTGAGGAGTTGGGGCATAAGCAGGAGGAATGTAAGCTGCATAGTGATAGTCAGAGTGTTATACACCTAGCTAAGAACTCTAATTTCCACTCTAGGATGAAGCATATATAGTTGAGATATCACTTCATCAGGACAACTTTGGAGGAAGATAAGTTGAAGTTGGAGAAGATTCATACCAGTCAGAATCCTGCAGACATGATGACCAAGGTGGTCACAAGGGATAAACTAAAGCTATGTTTAGCTTTGGTTGGCCTTCGCGGATGACAGTGAAGGGTTGAGAAGCTTGCTCAGTGGAAATCAGTCTCCAAGTGGGAGATTGTTATGTTTGTGGAGCCTATTTTCATGTTAGAGTGTGGTACACCTTCTATGTGTTACACTCAGGTATTTTTACGGTGGTCCCGCTCACCGGTGAGTGGGTCAGGGGGGTTCGGGGGTGAAGCCCCTGAAGTAAATTTTCATGGGTGGTTTATTAACCCATGGGTAATGGGTAACCGTTATGGGAACTGTTTTTGGGCCATATGGTTTTTTTTGTTTTGTACCCATTTTTTTTCCAATGGTTTTGATACCCACAGTTTTTGCCCATGGTTTTGATACCCACGGTTTTGTATCAAATTTCTTAAGCAATTGTCTATTTATATGGTCTTATGCATATGATACATAGACAAGAAAATGTATTGCAGATGTGTTTTGAATTTGGGTGTGAATTCTATAGAGTTTGTTGAGCATAGCTCCAAACAGATCTAGGTATTGTATTGAGAGAGTGGAGGCTTGTAATAAAATCTGAGCAAGTGATTCTTGGTGGATGTAGCCCAAATTGGGTGAACCACGTTAAATCTTGTCTCTCTATATTTTGTTATTTATTCTGCACTTTTATTTGAGATCTGTAATATTTTCTGCATATTAGTTTCTACTGTTTGCGATTCTGTAAGGGATTATTCTACATATTTTATCCCTTATTTCCTAATAGCGAAAGAGTTAACCCGCTATTAAGCCCAATACACCTTCCGTAATCTACAAAGGAAATCTGTAACTCGGGAAACATTGAGTCATGATTGTCAATGACATTCATTGTATCGGGTAATAAGAAAGTACCCTCCCCTGCTCAATTTATTTATTTAATCCAGGTGCTTCAATGATTTTCCTTTCACCCCTGCACTGAAAATGATTCCATGTGAGCATCTTGATGCTCAATTCTACTTGAACTGGCATAAAAATTAATCCTCATCATGCCTTGAAGTTTAATTTAAAATAATACTTGGATGAATAAAAGTTTCAACAACAACATTGTTTATCCATTAATAGTTAAAATAACTCCATAAAAATGATGAAATCAATGCCCCAGACATGATAATTGTTCCATATATGCTTTGCCATATTATGAGTTACATACGTACTCCGGTAATCCTATAGCTCATTGACATCTTGCTCAATGAGAAAAATTTGATCTAATAAGTTAATCTCTAATCCACTATGAGGTATTTTAGTATTAACGGGAGGATCAGAGGCAAACTAATACTTGAATTGTGTATACTTATTAGCCTTAGATGAAGAGATCAACATTCATACTCATTGTGTCATCCACAATCATAGTAACTGTATGCCAATATTTATGACACATGGTGATGCATTCGTCACATTTAATGCATGCAAATATGAATATGCCTTTGAATACATATTTATTTTGATTAGCTAACAAGGAAACTATTTGGATCAGCTGACTTAATTTCTTTCATTTCCTGGAATCACAGTAATCTAATAGTCTTTACCTTGATTCCATATAACATGTATATTCATCCTTAAACAAAGGTCAATCAACAAGGGATTAAATTTCTCAATGACATGAATAAAGAATATCAGTTTGACTCTTACTAAGATGGGAATCAGACAATGATTACCTCAATTTCATTCATGAGAAACCTTAGTCAACCATTGAGAATACCTTGAACAGGGACATCAAATTTTTAGCATCTTGCTTAGTATTCAGCGATATCCAACGACTTCAAAATGTTTAAATTTTTCTAAGTAGAAGATCATAGTTGATCATACTATCTCATCACACCCATTTGTCAAGACTGAGCCTAAGGGAAGTCTGTTAATTCCATGGCTCTCACTAGTTCTTGTACAAATTGTTCTTTCCTATTATTCAAGGGCTCATTAGAAAACAAAACCTGGTATCTTCTTAGCTAAAGCATGATATAGGGAGTCTATATACTTAGAAAGTTTGGGACATGAGAATATCTCCTCACCAAAGATACACACATATGTGTTATTTTTCATACTTGAAACTCACCTAATATTACCATGATCTGATCAACTTCACAATTTGCAAGAATTTGAGAAATAAAAATCAAAACACGCTTAAGGTTACAGAGGATGATGCCTCAAAAAAATGGGTTCACAAATCAAAGTTTTTTCAAAAAGGCATCCTCATCCGCCTATGCTAAGGTTTGGGTTATCCTCTATACGCTCAACATGGACCACCACAAGTTGAGCTTAATAGAATGCCCAAATACCCTTGTACCCAAAATAGTCAAGCTTCTAACCTTCAACTAGGTGCAAATAGAGATACCTCAACACCAATTGTTCACAAGCAAATTTCTCAAACAAGTCTCCCTTCACTGATGGTAAGTGGATGACCAATTCATCTGAATTTTCCCTCCCAAGTCATGTTAGAAACTTCTACTTAACACCCATCTGAATGAGGCTGGGACATCGGCTAAAAGCACATAATCATTGACACAGTTTCTTGCCTATAAATAATTAGTTATAGATACATGTAGCATCAAGTACATTCAATAGTGAATGGTAGTAAACCTGTCTTCGATTCTAGGGGTGTAAAAATAACCGTATTATTTCTAACTTAATGGTGAGTTTGAGAGATTTAGCAACCTTCAAAGGCATCACATTATCTGAGGCACCAGAATCTATTGTGCAATTGTTCAGTACATATTCTCCAACAAATAGAGAGACGTAAAAATGTTCAAATTTATCAGTATTTGATGCGCTCATAGAAAGCATGCTCTATGAGGGAGGTGTAGGTAGGTTTGGTAATAATCTTTAAGCATGACGAGCTACATTAGTGGGTGTTAGACCTACCCATATTCTCCAAACTAGTATCACCCGCCAAATAAACTCAGATAATACAGAATGAGTCCTCCAGAATGATTTAGACTGAGTAATTTGGACTTTGAAATTGTCCCCTAATGCATAACTGACAATCAAACTACTGGAGTCAGCCATAATTCCCCTTCCCTAAACTAAGGGGGGTCAATGGAATGATGTACCATGGATCTAGAATGCAAAGCTCCAAAAGAATGGATTTGATGCTTAAGGAATGGATGTTATTCCCTGAAAGGCAAACAAAACGAAAACCTTGATGCAATGTGTCTAGCTTCTTTAGGAGCATAGCTTCAGGAATTTTGAGAATTAGGAGAGGAACCAACAGACTTACTTGGAAAAGTGGGAGCCTTCTTAATTTTTACAGGATCAGGTTTCAGCAATACCGACTCCATGGAAGGTAGAATTGAAGATCCTCGATTGATTATTTTGTTTTATGGGGTCTCCATATGAGGATCATAAGCATTAGTTGAAAATATTAGCAGTGTTGGAGGAAGAGGCACTAATCATTCTCAGACTAAGTATGATTGAATACCTTAACTCTTGCATGGGTCATACTAGGTGACCACTCAACAATTGTTTATATCCAATCATAACATAAAAAATACATACCCAAGGTTATGATTTGTCGTATCAACCACTTGCTCAACAATATCTCTTAGGTAGATTTTCCATTGGTTGAAGACCTATGTTGTTAAAAATAATTACACTTGCACATTGTCATATGAAACGGTGATGATAAATCATCAAAAATGGGGTCTCCAACAGTGAGCCTTTGTCAAGGTTTATCCTGTGATCTGATAAGAATTGAATGCCATATTTGCATGACAGATAATAAATCAAATAAAACCCTCTGCAACTAGATTCCATCTCAATCCAAACCATTAATATTTGTAGTCGATGGATTGGTATACCCTTAGAACAAGGATGTTGGGTAATTACCATTGATGCATTCTTGCCTATCATCCATATGAGGATGCTAGATCATCATCAACCTGAATGGCCATCCTGTGGGCTTCTATGATGTTCACTTGTTTATGTGAGCTCTAGTCGAAGAATAAACCATAATCTATGACAAATGACTTAAGTGCAAAAGAATGGAAGAATAACTCATGACATTCATTCTAAGAACCTAGGACGAGTTATCATATTAATGCATGCATTCAAATAGAAAAAGAGGAGTATAAAATGAACATATAGAAATGATCTCATAACATAAAATAAATGCATTCCTCATTTATGCTCAACTGAACACATATAGGATCTTAGAACAGAACCTTCTAGTTCATATTAAATGAGTTCAGTAACCACATTACACTCATTGATGCCATAACAGACCCATATAAGTAAAACAGAGCAAGGTCATGCATAAGGTAGAACTATACTAATTCCTTCACATTATAGAGGACTCCAAACAATATGACCCATCAACATCTAAATATTGCCATCACCCCTATATTTCCTCATAATTGGAACCCATATAACAATCCATAGTATTTCTTACAGATGCTTTTCCTTTTTTCATGCCTTTGAACTTTGGAAATTTCTTTTGCGAGAACTTGTTGGTAGATCATGTGAGACAGGTGGTTCAAGAGTAAGTGGGCTTTTATTCCTTCCCCATGGAACAATGGGTTGATGTCTTTCTTCTTCATCTTCTATTATTATTTTTTCTTCTTCTTCAGCTCTTGCTTCTACAAATTTTTTCTTCAGATTTTTCTTCTTTCAGGAACTCAATGCTCAAGGGTGCTTGAAAAATGACATAATTTGAAGGTGGGATATATCAACAAGAGTCTTGGATTGGATTTCCAGGTGAACTGTCTTGAAGAGCTAGATGAATAGGATGACTTGAGATAAGAAGTATGGATTATCTCTAATTCATTCTTGATTGATTTTCCAAAGCCTAGAAATTGGAATCAACAACACCTCTCGAAATGCTCAACCTGGTGTATCTTCCTTGAGCTATATTTTGGAAAATTTTGTAGAGGGAACATGAAAGGACATTGTGGAATGTGAAAAGTTACGGGCAGAAATAAGTAGTGTATCTTTTGGAAAAATAATTTCATGAAATATTTTTTTTATTGTTTCAATATTTGATTTTTGTTTTTCAATTTTTTCAGACCTTGTGGTCATATATTGGGTGCAAATGCTACTAAATCTTCCCCATGGTGGGTGCAAAAAACTGTTGGCGAGAATAATTTTTAGGTGGACAAACTTGTGGATTTCCTGCGAATGCTCTAGGAATATAAGTCACTCTACTTAACCGGTGCAACTATCGTATATGCATGCACAAGAAAATGTGGATTTCTATGTTGGCCTTTCAAGTGAGAATCAAACAGGGGCACTCTATTGACCCTGCGTCAAAGCTAGTAATCTCTTGCTAGGAAATATTTTGTCTAAAGAGTGGGAAAGGGGAGTGAGAAAATAGGTAGGAGAACTAATGTTGTAGGTAGAAAATTAGATTCCTACACACACACTAGTTAGAAACTTCAACACATACATTTATGGGAAGAAACAAATCTGTGAACAACAACAAGACTAAATAGAATTCACTGATCACCAAGTATAAAGAAACCCCTTAGTGAAAGAAATATAGAAACTCCTTCTTGTATTGATTTCTTAAATCAAAGTTGTACATAATGTGAGAATGGAAGAAATTTGAAAGTGGAGGAAAGTAGAAGAAAAATGGCTATCTCCTCTATTTTATCTAGGTACAATGCACTCTTGAGTTTACAAGATCAATTGCCAACCCCTTGAAATGTGAATGGCTTTATAATTTATAGAATGAGAGGTGACTTATATTCTACCCCGTAAAGGCTTATTGAATACCTTAATATGACTTAAGAATGTTCATATTACAATTTAAATATTTAAGTCCCTTTTATAATAGTAAGGTGACTTAAAGTTACATTATATTTATGAAGTCATTTAAGTCATATTAAAAAGTGCAACCCTCAACGCAAAAATATAACATTGAAGAGAGAGAGTGTTGTATGAGAAGAGAAGAGAGAGAGAATGAAGAGGAAGAATAAGAGGAGGTGTCGTCCCAGATGAAGTCCGATGATCCTCACTGATGGAAATCTATTATGCAACTAAGTTCTGAATGTCCCATTATGCCAAAACTACCCTTTGAGTGTGTCTTACTATTTTTAGTAAATGTCAGGATGAGATACTTACTATTTTAAGTAAGGGATGATTCTTTCCTCTTGTTGACCATAGTGATGTAATGAACTTCCTTATTCATTCATGTGCACACTACCCTTGCCTCAGCCGCTTCTTAGGGTGACTTACTATTTTTAGTAGGAACCCATATAAGGGACTTACTATTTTTGGCAAGTGGTCATTTTCACTATTTTCTACTCTGAACACTCATTCTAGCTTCCTTATGATCTTTAATGCCCATTTCCTTTGTCTCAGCTACTTTTGATGATGACTTTCCAAACATAGCGAGTATGTATAGGAAAACTTACTATTTTTGGAAAGTAGATTTCCAGTGTTGGATTTGCTACGGAACATAATTCTTTTGAATCATCTTTTCATTGCGATCACATCCTCTACCTTTCACATAGTGTTTTCCACTATAATGATTGGACATAAATTTTGAAATTTTGACCTGGCAGTGGCTTTGAGCACGGAGAAACCATAGTGGCCATTAATGGAGCTTGAAATATGTCGGTCTAGTTTTTATCTCTATTCGCAATGAAAATAATTCCATTGTGATAGGTTTTTCATTTGTTTCTCGTGTGTAAGTTTTTAGCTCTTTTCCATTACCGGAATGATGGGAAAACTGACGAATGTGAGTCGGTGCACAAGTGAGATTTTTTTTGGAGAAAATGATTCAGAGCACCATTTGACATCCCATTTGTTGCATCATGATTGTATTGAAAAATGTGGAAATATGAAGAAGACAACACCTCGATCTGATGTGTATCTTGTGAGATATGAAGATTTCTCGATCGGGTGACTTCACGGTTATCTAGTAAAAAACCTTCATTTTCCTCCTGTTCTTCATCATTTCTCTCCATTTTTCTTTGAGGCCTACATCTTCCTCTGTATTCATGGTGTGGAGAATTTTTTGATCATGATGAAGCTGGTTTGGATCGGGAATGGCAGACCGGGTGTCTGGACAAGCAAGAACAAGGCCATTGCATGAAGAGAAGTCGTGAAGGAGAAATGACGGGGAAGAAATGGCTAAGTGCCGGATTTAAAAATTTTAGAAAATGCACATGGAGGGGCTGGGTACATTTTTATGTCCCTGATGTCCCTCACCTCAAAGGGACATGAGGGAAATAAATTTTCACAACAATCTTGGAAGCGACAAGTTTCATTGATCCAATGGAAGGGAATGAGTGCTCAAAAATTAGCTTTAAAGCACAGAGGGGCTAGAAGCGGGTTACATGGGTGATCAAAAATGTCTCCTAGAGGGATTGGCACATTTTTCAAGGTTTGATGTCCCTCACCTCAAAGGGACATGAGGGACATCAGTTTCCACAACAATCCTGGAGGCAACACATGGCACTTGATCCAACGGTAGGGGATTTGAAGCCCCGTAAGCACTTGGGGTTTGAATTGGCGATCCATGAGGTAATATGTGGGTTTAGAGGGATTCAAGGGGTTTGAGAGAAATTTTTCAACGTTGATTTCCCTGACATTGAGGGACATCAGGACACAAAATCCCTCCAGGTTCTTGGAGCTGACACGTGTCCTCCCAAACTTTGTCTAAGTCCCAAAGTTGTGATGGTGATAACTTGAGCTCCCGATGGAATTTTTCACAAAAATTTTATATTATATTTACTAGAAATATCCATTTAAATCCATTGGTGGGTGTCTCATGTCTTTATTATTCCATGTGATCCCTGAAAGACCTACTTTTTTATTTAATAATCCACTTGTGCCTAATAAAACTTTCCTATAAACCTAATGCTCCAAAGTTTTGTGAGAAATATAACTTCACCATCATGTATTTATTGGAATCCTCTTTCCATAATTTTTTTTTAACTTCTAACTCCATCTGGAGCTCCCGAAATCTTCTTTTGAAGCCTAACAGTTGTTTTAGGCCTATGTACTACCTAGGCCCATGAACCTTGTTTTCACTCAAACTACTCCAAGTATTTCAAAACTTCTCTAAACCTTAAAAAATAATTTTCATGATGTTATAATGTCTTCAATTCACCTCCATGTTTAATTTGGCACTTCCATTCTTCTCCAGGGGGTTGATCCAGACCTAGGAAGGCCAATGAAAGCCTTTCCCAATACTACATGTAGTTTGTATCTTTTCAGAACTCCCTAAAATCACGTAAGGGGATGAATAGACTTTCCTAAATCACCTAGGGGAAAAATTTGACATCAAATAGGGGGTGACCAGACTGACAGATTTGACTTGGGGTGCCTGGGAATGATAAAACATGAAAATTTCGGCACAGGGGTATAGTTATCATGCTCAGAAATTATCAATTTACCTTTCACACATTTGTATGAAAACAACTGGTTCTAGCTCAGGGACATGGTATGGAATGAGTGCAACAAATAAATAACGTGGGAATCTAGAATCTCAATTTTAGACCATATAATTCATTGACCAGTGCCTTATCCATTGGGCCTTGCGAAGTCATCTAAAACCTATAACAAGAGAGAAAGAGAGCGAATAATGATACACACACACAAATAATAATGGAAAGGAAAAACATGATACAGAACAAGAAGGGAAAAACACACAAGAGAAATGGAAACACACATAATAATCACCTATGGTACAGGGTGGGGAATAACCCACTTTCACTGAAACACTTTCTGTTTCTCAAAATTTACCCGTGAGTGGGAAACACTGAGTGATGATATTCTGCGAAGCCATTGATGGGTTTCAGAAAGTACCCTCCCCTCCTCAATTGTTTATGGAAGCTAGGTGCTTCCATGATTTTCCTTTTACTTTATAGGAGTGAGTCCATTTGAGCTTCTTAATGCTTAAGTCCTTACTTGGAAATTCCATTGCCTTCATGTTCTTTGAAATCAGTTTCATAGTATTAGTTTCCTTCCATGTTTATCCATATAGTTTATTCTCCATCAAATGTTCTATCACTACCCCATAGATGATTTTTGTTCCAACTCCTTTGTTATTCTAAGTTACTTTCTTTCCCGGGTCTATGCTCATTGACATCTTCTCTATGAGAAACATTTGATTCATCCTTTATCTCTATGCCACTATGAGGCATTTGAGTATTGATGGGAGGATTGGAGGAAAACTCATACTTGTCTTGTGTATCCATCGTACAAGTGAAGAGATCAAGAATCAGATCGGGGTCTTCCATAACTTCTACTGCATCCAAGATTTCTAACACAAAGTTATGCTTCATCATTTTGTGCAACTCATCTTTATATGCCTTTGAAAATTCATGGCTTGCATTAAGAGTTTGATACTGAGCTTGAGGTCATTTTGTTTCTTCCATGAATCTCACTAGTTATTTTACAGATGGTTCTTTCCCATTTTTTGAGGGCTCATTATAGACTGACTTATTATCTTCTTGGGTAACATGATCTAGGGAGTATTCGTATTCAAATGGGAATTAGAATATATTCTCATCACAAATATGCACATATGCTGATTTTCCTACTTAAAAATCATGAAGAACCATTTCCTCTTCTTCACGGTTTGCATCGTCTGGAAATTCATATTTTTCCTCTTGTAACTCAAATCTCCTCAATGCCTCTTCAAAATCCAAATCTCTTCAAGAAGGCATGTCTAGCCCTGTCAAGATGGGGATATCCTCTTCCTCCTTGGTTGCTAAAAAGTGATTCATCTGCCTACTACCTTGGTACAAAATGTTAGCTTCTTTGATGTGCTCATAGAAAGCATGTTCTTTGAGGGAGGTGTAGGTGGGTTTGGTAGTAATCCTTTAGGATGATGAGCTACATCATTGGGTGTTAGACTACCATTCCCGATATATCAGAAAAAACCTCTCAAATTGTTCAGGATGATTTCGCAAATATTTAGTTTCAGTAATATGCACTTTGGCTTTGTTTGCATATTCTACGAATTCAAAGGGAGCCGATGCAGACAAGGAGGGTGAAGGGACTGACTTTTTTATTTAGGACAGGCTTAGGAAGCAAGAGTAATTTTTGGGGAATAGAGGGTACTTTGAAAGGTACACTAGGAGCTTTCAAACTACTAGATTTTACAAGAGAATATTTAGAATTAGACTTGGAAGAGGACATAAGAAAACTTTCATGGGATTACGAGAGTCTTATTACTTGCTACAAAATTCAAGATTTAACAATGCAAACTTCACGGAAGATGGAAGTGAGGATTCTCGACTAATTATTTTGTTTTGTGGATTTGCCACAGGAGGATCATCAACCTTCTTTTCCTTTGGAGCAGTGGAGGGAGATGCTCTTTTCTCGGAATGAGAACGGGTGAATATTACACATGAGAAACCAGACGTATCCTCTTCATCTTCTTCATCACATCTAGAATACTCACAGAATCATATTTGTGTATCTTTCTCAGACTTATTACTTTCTAGGAAATCACCACCTATGCTTTCTTGTTCAAGCTCCTCTTAACTTTCTTGAAATCTGCAATTTACGTTCACATGTGGGGCCTCCAAGGTGAGCCTTTGGGGTGCTCCTGAAATTTGATTTTTGTTGCTTCTTTGAGAAGATACTCTTTCAAATAATTCCCTCTTCAAATATGCCATCTCATTCACCAAATTTTTCAGCGATGGATTGGTTCTCTCATCTCCATGATGTTGAGCTTTACCCTTTAAGGGATGCTTGATCTTTCCATATAGGATGAGATCATCATTAAGTTCAGTGGCAAATCTTTGTGCTTCGACAATGTTCCTTGGTTGGGCTCTTTGTAGAAAAAATCCTACTTCTGATGATTAAGCATCGATGAAGAATCTCTTGACATTGTTTTGTGATGGTGAATCCTCTTTAAGTATCCTCCAAAGAAACCATTTGAAATGAGCCACGAAGTCTATCATGGTTTCATTTTCTCTTTTCTTCATTTGAGCCAACTACACCAAGAGGTCCTGAGACTCTTTAGTTGAATTAAATCTCTCTTCAAAGGCCGTCTTGATGTCATCCCAACCAGTGATGGATTGGGGAGGCAGGAGGTAGAACCATTCTGTTGATTTTTCTTGAAGGAACTCCATGAACAGTCTCACAGCAATGTCTTCATGTTGGACACCAAGAACTCCACATGATGTTGTGAAAGCAAAGATGTGTTCTTCAGGATGTTTTTGGTTGTCACCTTTTAACTTTGGAAAGTTATTATGGGAACCCACTAGTAGATCGGGAAGAGGGGGTTCAAGAGCTAACAGGCTTGTATTCCTTCCCCATGGAACAATGGGTTGAGGTATTTCTTCTTCATCTTCCATTGTTGCTTCTGTTTCTTCTCTTGCTTCTACAAATTCTTCTTCTTTTGGGAAATCAATGACCAATGGTGGTTGAAAATGGGAGAATTTGAAGGGGGGGCATCAACAGGAGTCTTGACAGGATTTCTAGGTGAACTATTTGAAGAGCTAGATGGAGAGGAGGCTTGAGAGAAGAAGTATGGATTATCTCTAATTCATTCTTGCTGATTTTGCAAAGCGTTGAAATTGGAATCAACAACACCTCTTGACTTGCTCAACCTTGTGTATCTTCCTTTAGCCATCTTTTGGAAACTTTTACAGTGGGAACATGAAAGGACATTGTGGAATGTGAAAAGTCACGTGTATAAATCAGCAGTGTATCTTTCAGCAATGGATTTTCATGAACTTTTTTTTTTAATTTTTTCAATATTTTAATTTTTTTAATTTTCAGACCTTGCCGTCATATATTAGGTGCAGATGCTACTAAATCTGCCCCACTGTGGGTGCTAAAACTTGTTGGAGAGAAAATTTGTTGGCCGGAAAAACTTGTGGATTTCTTGCCAATAGTTTGGGAATCTAAGTCCATCTACTTAACAGGGGCAGCTGTCGTTTATGCATGCACATGAAAAGGTGGATTTCTGTGGTGGCCTTTCGATAGGGGATCCAACATGGATACTCCACTGACCCTGCGGAAAAGCTAGTAATTTCTTACTAGGGAGGACTTTGTCTCTAAAGTGGGAAAGGGGAGTGAGAAATAAGATAGGGGAAATGTTGTTATAGGTAGGAAATCAAATTCCTGTGCACACTAGTTAAAAACTTCAACACATGCATTTATGAGAAGAAGTAACCCTGCAAATGGTAACAAGACGAGATAAGATTGAAAACTCAAAGTTTCTAAACTCCCCACATCAAAGAGGCTACAAAAACTTTATTCTTGTATTTATGCTTAAACAAAAGTTGTACATAGTGGAGAAATGGAGAAAATTGAGAAGGGGGGGAAATGGAAGAAAATGACTATCTCCTTTGTTCTCTCAAAGTATAATATACTCTTGAGTTTACAAGATCAATCACCAACACTTTGAAATGGGAATGGTGTTACAATTTATAGAATGAGAGGTGACCTATCGTCCTCATCATGACCCTCTATATGCCTTATTTCTAACTTTAGACTGCATATTCCTATAAATTATTTAACTCCTCTTTTATAAAATCAAGCCTACTTAATTTACATTATGTTTCAGAAGTAACTTTTAAGTGACTTAAAGTCATATAAAAAGTGCAAACCCTAACAAAGAATTAGAACATTTGAAGAGAGGGAAATTTGGGGGAGAGGGAAGAGAGAGAGGAGGAGAAGATGTTTCCTGTAATGAAGTTTGATGGTCCTCGTTCATGGAAAGCTCTGATGCAACAAAGTTCAGAATGTCCTATTGTGTAAAAATTGCTCTTTCAGTGTGACTTTCTAGTTTTAGCAGGTGTCCATGGGACTGCTTACTATTTTTAGTAAGTGTCAACAATGTTCGTTCCAAGGAATTATCAATTTTTGTGCACCTCCAATGTCTTCGTCTCCTTCACAAGTTCTTTTGTTGTTGACTTTCTTGAAATAGCAATCCCTATGTAGAAGACCTACTATTTTTAGAAAGTGGTATTTTTGAGGTCTGATTAATGCGGAACGTGGTTTTTTGATATGGGTTTTTCCCAATATTACTACTTTGAAATTTCAGACCAGCCCATTTAACAGTCCAAGAGATTTTAAACTTTTAAATTTCAGACCTAGCACTGCTTCTCGATGTGGCAACCATTAATGGGCCTCAAAATTATAGGTCTAGTTTTTTCTCCATTTTTGACAAAATAAATTTCATTGCAATATGGTTTTTCTTTTGGTGCTTCACGTGAAATTTTACTTCGTTTCACCCAACGGTTTGACAGGAAATTTTATTTTTTTCCTCGTTGAGCCAGAAATGGGTTTTCTTCATTATGGGTGCTCTATTGCATGAGAGGAGAGTTTGAAGGTGTATTATTAATGGACTTGGGTACATGAATAAATAGAAAAATATAACTTGTTTCATGCATCTATTTTGGATATTTCTTCAACTTCTCATTTCGTGGCCATGAAGTTTTCTTTGTTTTCTCCTTCTTCTTCTTGTGCTTCTCCTTCTGTGTTTGCTCCAATTTTCCTTCGAGGACATGCATGATTTCATGGAGTGAAGGGAATTAATTTTTTGGAAGGTTTGGTTTGAGGTTCAGAAATGGAGGAATGGTGGTGAGAAGTTCTAGAGGAAAAAATAGAAAATCTGTGCACGGGAGTGGAAACAGCTAGAAGCACTGGAAGCACTAAAGTGATAGTTAGATATTTTGAATTTTTGAAATCATGGAAAGAGAATTCATGGTGGGAAATATTTTGATCATGAATTGATGTCCCTTGCCTCAGAGATGTGAGGGTCATCAAATTCCATGGTGGTCAAGTGGACGACATGTGGCGGCAATCCGATGGTAGGGAATGAAGGTGAGAAAAGTTGTTTTAAAGCACTGGGGGCTGAAAGTCGGTCATCTAGGTGACCAAAATAATCCCTATAGGATCTGGGCACATTTTTACATGTCTTGATGTCCCTCACCTCAAAGGGATGTGAGGGACATCAATTTCCACAACAAGGACCTAGACACACGACGCATTGATCTGACGATAGGGAATGGATGCTCCAAAAATGCATCTAAAGCACTAAGGGGCTGAAATTCAGGTCACATGGGTGACTAAAAGACTCTCCATAGGGTCTGGGCACATTTTTTTAATGTTTTATTTCCCTCACCTCAGGGACATGAGGGACATCAATTTCCATGGTAATCCTGGAGCTGACACGTGGCACCTTGATCCTGACGGTAGGGAATTTGATGCTCCAAAAATTCACCTGGGGGCTGAACTTGTCAAGTCTTGAGGTCATATGATGGGTTCTAGAGGTCACATAGGGGACTGGGCACATTTTTCTAAGTTTTTTGTACCTGACCTCAGGGATGTCAGGGACATGAAATCCCGCCAGGCTCTTGGTGCTGACATGTGTCCTCCCAAAAATTGACTAAGTCTTGAACTGCCTTTGAACTTGTGAACGATGATAACTTGAGCTCCCAATGGAATTTTTGGTGAAACTTTATATGATCCTAACTTGAAATATGGCATTTTGAATCAAATTGTGGGGGTATGATGTCTTTATTCATCCATTTGATCCCTAACAAATAGGATTTTTTATTTGAGACTCCACTTGTGCCTAATAAAAATTACCTACAAACCTAATGCACCAAGGTGTTGTGAAAAATATTATTTCACCATAATGTAGGTCTTTAAATCCTCTTTCTGGTGATGTTTTTTTTACTTCTAACTCCATCCGAAGCTCCTGGAATCTTCTTCTAAAGCCCAGCAACTGTTTTAGGCCTGTGTACTGCCTAGGCCTGTGAACCCTGTTTTCACTCAGACTACTCCAAATAATTCAAAACTTCCCTAAACCTTCGAAAATAATTTCCATGATGTTATAAGACCTTCAATTCACTTCCATGTTGAATTTTTCCCTTCCATTCTACTCCAGGGGGTTGATCTAGTCTGGGAAATCCAATGATAGCCCTTCCCAATATTGCTTGTAGTTTGTATCTTTTCAGAACTCCCTAAAATCACCTAGGGGGAATGAATAGACTTTCCTAAATCACCTAGGGGAAAATTTTGAAATCAAATAGGGGGTGAGAAGACTGATGGATTTGACTTAGGGTTCGTGGGAATGATAAAACCTGAAAATTTCGGTACATGGGTATAGTTTTCATTGTGGGCAATTGCCAATTTCCCTATTGCACATTTGCACGACAACAAATGTAAAGTTAAATTTGCATGCATTCCTCAAGTTTACAATTCATAGGATGTTATGGTGGTATGATCTCCTTCGCATCTTATTTCACCTTCATGCTCTCCTATCATAGAGAATTCATCATCCAAGATGGTATCTCCTTTTAATAGATTGGACTTCAATTAGTTTTCAGAATCTCGTTCATGGAGCTAGGTAACTATCAATTCAAAGCCTTCTGTAAATTTTCATAGGACTTTTATACCTATGTTGTTAATGCAAATTAGTTGTAAGTCATTCACAGATACATGATTTAGATGCTGAAATAGTTAATCTTAAAGCATGTGTTGGATATCTGTTTAAAGATCTACAAACTATTGGGTCATGTCCACGACCTCATGGAAAATTATTATTGGATAACATATTGATTTAGATACCTTGGAGTTATCATACTTATTCATGAGGATTGTTATAATTCTTCTATGGTGAGAGACACTCTACCAAATAATTATTACTTTGGAAACATCTCATCTTTGGCACCATATGCATTGTTCACATCGTTTATGCTAATCATATTGTCAGTACAACAATGACTTCACATTAAGTTCCAATTTCTATTGTTCTAACACTTGTAAATTGAGGGATCCCTACATGGTTAAGAGTGGGCAAGAAAAAACAAATCACATATTTACAAATTGGTTCCGTGACAAAACATTGTTATTCATTTACACTTCTAATACTTGTAACAACCCATAATGTGAACTTACCCATAGTTCCATGGGATTCTTGATGATTTCTTTCTGTTAATGTTGAGGTTGTCCCTAGAGACCTTAAATAAACACTCATAGACTCTTGTACTCTCCACAATTTGATATACTTGCTGATGTTAGATCATATCTTTCTAGCGCACACTTCAAACTATTTTCCTAATGAAATTCACTCCCAGAAAATGATATGCATTGGCATGTCTTTGACAATGATGACACACAATTTATATTTCTGTAATGAAGAAGCAAAATTATTCACATTCAAAATCAAGGAGGAATATAGAATCGTTATGAAGATTAGATAGTATAGTTGATTGAACAAGATTCCATCTCCTCATCCACAATCATACTCGGATATCTTGGTTGAATCATGAGAGAGTTTACTTGCTCCACTTACATATTAGCATGATTACAATTTTCTTAAGGTAAGTCTTAATCTTGGAAAAAATTGTATCACAATTAAAAAAGATTATTCTATTAACATGTGTAGAGACTTGTCAGATGTTTTTGCTCATAGAATTATAGTGATTGTAAGTTATCCTATGTGTTCTCCTCTCATGTTGGAGGGTCAGAATCACCATTGAATTAGGGTTGGGTTCATGTGTGTCATGCACTAAACTCAGCACCCTATATGTAATCCCATGTTAAAACTCATTGATGCGGATAGAGATTGAAAAAATGATTGACTTCCATTGTCTTCCCCTATGAAGTAGTCTTTGTTTAATCTTGTACCGGTGAAAAAGAAAATTAGTGAAATCAAGTTATGTGTGATTGCTATCGCTGGACCTAAATAAGGATTCCTTAAGGAGTGCAACTATCTTTGTCCCTCCACGGAGCATATTTTTGAATTAGTTTCTAGTTCAAGAATATTCCTTTCTTGATGGATATCAGTGGATAGAGATTAGATACTTGTCAAAGAGGAAGATTTGTACGAAACTCTTTACTACAAAATGGTTTTGTTATGCTTACTCTGCATGCAAGTTTTTTGATCAAATGCTAACTTTTCTAGAAATTATGGATAATCTCTCTAACAGGCTTTCTCAATAAAGTTATTTTAGTGTTTTTTAGATGCATGTGCAGTGTTTTCATAATACCTTGATAAATCATCGGAGCTTTACTAAGTTTTTTTAGTTGGATGTAACTAAATCCAAAAAAGTGATTCATTTCAATTTGTTTTTAAATTATTAAAATGGTAGTGAAATTTTTTTAAGATCTGTTAGTTTTGCTAGGATATTTGTCTATGCATGATAGTTTCCTTGGTTGCAGGATCTTTGTGTATCTTCTTATTTTGCTTGCTTTTAGAAAACCTTTGACTGTGCATGGACTACAAGTCCCTCAGACTATTTCACTTACATAAAGGAGTTGAGCATGTCTTGTGGATCCTATTCAAAAAATCTATATTTGTTGCAGCCTACGTGGACTATTGTGGATTGTTCAAACTCTTTTCATGGACTGTTGTGGACTGTATAACATTTATGTTTATGTTTCAAACATGGATACATACTGCAACAAATCTAACAACAACAAAATACTTGAAGAACCTGAGCAAACAACTCCTTTATACTTGGCGCGGTCTAATGCTAGTACGATCTCCAGGTACTTCTTCTATTGGCGAAACATGTAACTTTTCCGTATGCTGTTAGATTCTGCTTGAGGAAGGTCAGACGGGGTAAGTTTTTTTCTAACAAGAAAATTAATTCGCAGGTTCCACTTCTAAGACATTTTGGTAAGTTTTAAATTCCTTTTCTTTTTAATCTTACTCAAAAATCCTCAGGTTGGAAAAACACCCAAGTTATTTGGTAGTATGAAATTTTAAAGTTTCTTTAAAACCAATTAGCATGTTTTTAGAATTCCAAATGAGAATCTTGGATAAAGATCTGCTGACATCAAATAAGTTTATATTTGGAAAGATAGGAGTAATCCTATGATTCTTTCTAATTTTTTAAAACTCACATGGGTTAGGTTTTAGGCAAAATTCCTTTTTTATCATGCACTGTCTTATTCTAAAACTATATGGAAGTTTTCTATTAAAATTTTAAAACAATAAAACAAGACACTCCATTGTCTTTCCTCTATTTAAAATTTGTATTTTTGAAATTCTTCCAAAAATTACTGATCATTTTTTTCAAAATTGCTTTTGCTGGAGCAATCAACGGGAAGTTTTTTTTAGATCTAAATTACTTTTGGTGTAATTAATTAGATTTAATTTAATTAAATCTATTTTTTGGTATTAATTGCAACATTACTTGCTGATCACACCTTTTTACAATCTTGTAACTTAAAAATGGACATCTAAATCATCGTGTTAATCAGTTTTTTTTACAACTCCAATAGCTCTCAAAATATTAAAATTGGGTGTTTCCAAATGATAACATTTAGGGGTTATTGTCAATTTTTTTCCCTAATCGTGCGCTCAAGTGTGCAGTGGCACTTCAGCACCTTATTTGCCTTCCAAGCTCTTTTCTGGCATTTTGAAGACTATCTGAACTCCTTGAGTTCCCAAACCTTGTATTTGACCCTTATTATTGCTTGTGACTAGTGAGCGCGTCTGCCACAGTTTGCAGCAAGGGGGTTTCCATTTGCGACGTGAGACACTTTTTCTCACAACCAGGGTTGGCTTTCGCCTCCTTTCTATTTTTTTCTTGTGCTTGTTTACGGTGTCCTTTTTTTGTTACACTCCATGAAACACTGTTGTGGTCTCCTCTCTTAATCGTTATTACGCTAATTGTAAGACGAGTTACCAAGTGTTTCAAACCACACGCACGGACCTGATTGTAATCAATGCACTAAACTATAAAGTGCCGAAAGCAGGGGGGTTGTTATTGTCCTGGGTGGTTGTGTTTCTTTTCTGCATTTCTTTCTCTCTCTCTCTCTCACTATGGATGCACTTTCAATTCCTTTGCTTACGCCGTTCAACTTTTTCGAATGGAGATCGAAAATAATAATGAAACTAAGGGGTAAAGGGTTATTCCACATCACCATGGGAACTGAGACTGAACCAGATGATGAACCTGAAAAATCTAAGTGGTTAAACCGTAGTGATGAAGCTTTAGGTCTTCTTTGCATGTCCATTTCTCCTGACTTGCTCTTCCACATTGAGGCATCCGAAACACCTAAATCTACATGGAAAATGTTGGATGCGATGTTTGGACAACTAGATGACATGAGAGCGCATGAGTTGGAAAATGAACTACTAGGGTTAAATCCTAGTGACTTTGAAAACCTACAAGCCTTCTTCTCAAAATTTGTCCACATTAGATTATTGTTAAAAGGATGTCAAGTAGAAAAGAAAGATTCTCAACTGATCTTGTTGATTCTCTCTAAGCTAGGTCCCGAATATTCTGTCTTCATGTCAACTTTCTACGCTACAAAAGCTGCTTTGGGCGATACTTGGACAATGCCCTCCTTTGATTGTTTTTCATCCCAACTCATTCGAGAACAGGCAAAACTCATTCAAATGGGGTCTCTCAAGTCCAAGTCACATGCCCTTGTAGCAAGTACTAGCAAGGGAAAGAAGACTGAAAAGAAGAAAGAAACAAAGGATCAACCTAAGAAAGAAACCAAGATCAAACCTAAAAATGACACAAACACTTCGACTTCTGAGCCTAAGGCATAGAAAAGTCAAGTATTTGTGTTCCTATTGCAAGAAGACTGGTCACGACGAGAAACACTGTTTTAAGAAACAGATTGATCACTTATCTCATTTACTTGAGAAGAATAAAATAAGTGTTCCTGAATCCATAAAACAAAGTGCTCCGAAGGCCGAGTCTTCTACTGCAAAAGGTGCTAAAAATGATAAGAAGAAAGGAAAGGCCCTTGTAGCCAAAGTTTCTCCTTCATCGACATGGATTATAGATTCTGGTGCCTCGCACCACATGGGTTCTTCACATGTTGAGTTTTCCAACATCAAACCTTGTGGAATGTCCCAAATCACGATGGGTAATGACATGACAGTGTCGGTTTCCGGTAGTGGATCGGTAGAGATGGATGGGGGAACATTTAACCAAGTGTTGAGTGTTCCTGATCTCTCTACCAATCTCCTATCAGTTTACCAAATTACTCACCTTGGTGAAGGAATGCGAGTGGAATTTGGTCCTAACTCGGTGATTATTCGTGAGCTTAACAATGACACTACAGTGGCTGAGGGAAAGGAAGATCACTGTTCACGGTTGTACACCTTCTCCCACTTTACTTCTGATTCTACGCCCACTGCCTTGCTCACTCATGCAAATGAGGTTAGTAAGCTATGGCATGAGCATTTCAGACATCTAAATTATCGCTACCTTGAACAATTGAGCCAAAACAAAATGGTCAACAGGTTGCCTCACATCAAGTTTTCTAAGGGTCTTTGTGAGGGTTGTACCCTTGGAAAGCATCCTGAAAAGAACTTTGACAAAGGAAAAGCCTGGAGAGCCACTCGTCCTTTGGATCTTGTTCACAGTGATGTTTCTGGTCCATTTCCTTCTCCTTCATTTACTAGAGCTCTTTATGTGCTAACCTTCATTGATGACTATTCGTGATATACTTGGGTATATTTTCTTAAGCTTAAGTCTGAAGTCTTTGAACATTTTCAGGACTTTAAGGCTCTTGCTGAGAAACAGGTGGAACAGTCTATCAAGGTTCTTCGAACTGACAATGGAGGTGAATATGTAAACAATAGGTTCATGGATTTCTGTACTTCTGAAGGGATCTCTTTGCAGCATACAGTTGCTTATAGCCCTTCACAGAATGGAGTCACAGAAAGAAAGAACCGTACTCCTAAGGAGATAGGAGATGGCCACTTGTATGATTCACTCGAAGTCTCTTCCTCCACAGTATTGGGCCGAAGCAGTGAATTGTGTAAATTACATTCAGAACCGTGTTCCACACAAGGCAGTAAGAGGGATGACACCCTTTGAAGCCTGGTTTGGATGCAAGCCTGATGTTGAGCACTTTCAAGTCTTCAGATCCAAGGCTATGACTCGGATTCCCAAGAAGAAACGCAAGGCTTTGGAACCACAATCCAAACCTTGTATCTTTGTAGGGTATCCTGATGGTGTGAAGGGATATCGATTGATGAATCCTACTTCTCATGAGCTGTATATTGAGAGAAGTGTTAAGTTCGATGAGTCTTCTTCGACTTCTACTTCTCCACCTATTGAGGTTCTTCAGCTCACTGATTCGGATTCTGACTCATCAGATGATGATACTGTTGAGCGTGCTCCTCTTCCGGATCCTCCCGACCATCAGACCTTTGAGTCTTCTGATTCTGATAGTAGTGATGATGAGGACTATGTCCCTTCTCACTCAAGTGAAGAATATTCCGACTCTGAGCCTGATCCTCCTGGTCCCCTTTGGGCCAGGAAAAATTTGTAAAGTGCTGGAGATACTTTGGATATGAGACGTAGTCACTCAGATTTCATTGGACCCCACTCTTTCTTTTCCTCTGCTTCTGATCCACAGTCTTTCCAGGGAGGCTTCTGGTATTCCTGAGTGGGATTCTTGCCATGGATGAGGAGTATTCCTCTCTCATGAAGAATGATACTTGGGATCTCACCACTCTTCCGAAAGGAAGAAAAATTGTTCGGTGTAAGTGGGTGTTCCGAACAAAGTATGGAGTAGATGGAGACGTTGAAAAGTTTAAAGCACAATTAGTAGCTAAGGGTTTCTCCCAGATAGTTGGGGTTGATTATACAGAAACCTTTACTCTGGTTGCGAAGATGACTTCTATTCGACTGACCCTAGCCATTGCCGTAACAAACAGATGGAAAGTCCATCAAATGGACGTTAAGAGTGCCTTCCTTCATGGTGACCTAGAGGAAGAGATCTATATGGAACAACCTCCGGGTTATGTCCAAGATTCCTCCCTCGTTTGTAAGTTAAAGAAGTCTCTTTATGGCCTTAAACAAGCCCCTCGGGCTTGGTATGCCAAGATGGACTCCTTCTTACTTACATCAGGGTTTACTAGGTGTCACTCTGATCCAAATGTTTATATTCTATGGCAAGATGACTCCATACTCATTCTTGTTCTATATGTTGATGACTTTTTGATCATAGGCAGCTCTTCCTCTATTATTGATTATGTGAAGATCGCCTTAGCCAACAAGTTTTCCATGACTGACTTAGGTCTACTTCATTACTTCCTTGGGATCCAGATTTCACAATCTGACTCAGGAATCTTGATTTCACAACCTAAGTATGCTCTTGATTTGCTAGCTTGGTTTCAGATGTCTGATTGCAAGTCTTCTCCTACTCCTTTTCTTTCCGGGGTTAAGTTGGTTTCAGATTGCTCTACTCCCTTGGTTGATGGTACTCTTTATCGACAGTTGGTGGGGAGCTTGATTTACTTGACTCACACTCAACCGGATTTATCATATGCTGTTGGGATCATGTCCAGATTCATGCAGGAGCCACATGAGCTGCATTGGAAAGTAGCTAAACATATTCTTCATTATGTTCGTGGCACTTATGCTGATGGCATTCACTATCATGGAGGAGTTGATATTGACTTGATTGACTTCACATATTTTGATTGGGCCGGTGACTTAGATCATCGAAAATCTACTTCTGGCTATAATTTCTCTCTTGGTTTGGGTCCTATTAGTTGGTCTAGCAAGAAGTAGAATGCAATTGCGATATCATCTACAGAGGCAGAATACAGAGGAGTAGTTAACGCTGCCACAGAAGCTATTTGGCTACAGGGTATTCTGACAGAGTTTGGCATCCACTTTTGGCGGCCTACCATTATCTACTATGATAACATGAGCACAATCTCTATTTGCAGAAATCTAGTTCAGCATCAGTGGACGAAGCACATTGAGATTCATATGCACTTCATATAGGAGCTTATTCATGATGGTATCATCGACATTCAGTACATTCAGACAACTGATCAGATTACAGATTTATTCACCAAGCCCTTCACTGAGATGAAGTTGTTTCACTTACGGTCTCTTCTTGGGGTGAGGTCTTCTGCAGCTGCCCATCTTCTTCGGGCTATGTAGTCCTTCTTTTCTTCTTCTTCTTCTAGGAAGATTGTGTTTGTATATGGGCACCTTATCAGGCCTTTAGTTTCCAGGCCCCATTGGCACATCTTTCTTATTTGTTTAGGAGTGTCTTCCTCGTCTATATGACTCATCACATCTGCTACCCCAGCTTCAATGAAGGGGGGGTGTTAGTGTGAGTTATCCTATGTGTCCTCCTCTCATGTTGGAGGGTCATCTCACATGGGTTAGGTTTAGGGTTTCATGTGTGTCATGCACTAGGGTTACTCAGCACCCTTCATGTACCCCTTTTCTATTCATTTATGAGCATGCCAAGACACTCCACTATCTTTCCTCTATGCAAGCCTTGTTTCTATTGAGCAAGTTCTTCCATTTCAAGTTCATTTTTTCCTTGCTATCCCTAGAGCTATCATGGTTCCATTGGAGTTCAACTACTTCATGGTGCCTCGTTTCCGATTTGATTCTCAAAAACTCTTTTCAATTTACACAAATCATTACACATAACATGAATGTTTGGCACTATACCTCTTACTAGTCCTGCAATAGTTTCTTGGGGGCATCCACTTTTATACACATCATAGGTGTTATTGTTTTATTTAATACTACTTCCTATTCATACTAGCACACTACTATCAAATCGTACACATTTTGACATATTTTTTATCTTTCTAACATGATAATGGGTGCTTCATGTACATCATTTATCTTACAGTAAATATTTGCTACCATGGTTGTTTATTTCTATTTTCTTGCTACTATTTGGAATTTAATGTCATTGATTATGAGATTTTCCCTATGTCTTTCTTATTCTCGGATTGCTTGTATACTTTTGGCCACTTCAGTCTTCATTATATTGTGACATCATCACTAATGTCTCATTTTTGTAACCCAATTTTTGTGGTCTACATTGTCTTCTTTATTGCTAGCTTACATCTTGTCTTCTATGTGCATGTTTATCTCGTTTACACTAACACTTGTTTTCAACCACTTTGTTTGCATGTGACTTGGTTTATACTAAGCACATTCCCTTCCCCCTATAGGGAATTATTTTTAGCACAATGTGTGGTGCTCCTTTCGGCATCATACTCCTTATGATGTCACATGCACCCAAAATGAGGGGGGCATCCATTGGGTGAATCAGTTACCCAATACAATGATATACAATCATAGTACAACACATTTCAACAATGTTTTTAGTCTCAGTAATGGCCCAGAATCTGGCTTGGGTCCTTACCACAACACAGACATCAACACCCAACTCTAGAAAATAGCGCATGGGTGCCCCTGATCCTTCATGTGAACCTATGACCAAGGATAGCTACACAATTTTTCTCATAATTACACAGTTTACACAGTGGCTTTTACAAGAAAGTCACAGTGCTTCAGTACTCAACATACATGATTTCTCCTCTTTTTCATATTTTTGCATTGTATTGAACTAGATCAAAATGGATCATATTTGAACACACTATCTACATTGGTGTTTAGACTTTAGAAATAAGTCAAAAGTTGGAGAATAACACTAGACATTTCTCCATACAATTCTTCCGCACTTGGAATGATATCACCCAAAAAACTCACACTTGGCACAAATAGCGTGAGATCAATCGAAAAACTCATTCTTGTCATGAGATCACCCAAAAAATCATTCTTATAAACCATTCCATGATCCTTTCTATCTCTTTCACTCATTATGGATCAGGTTCACATGTTCTTTGTTCCATGTTTACATACTTTTTACACAATTTTTACATGTTTGGATCAAATTTTTCATATACATGACTTTGACAACTCTTTTTATCCTCTTTTGCAGGCATGTCCTTATCGTAAGTATAAGCCACATCATCAAGCATCAAGAAACATTGAAAACATTTATAACACGACACATACACATATGGTTTCACCCATTGGATCACCCTCACTTCCTCTTCTCTATCTTCCACACTTTACTTTTTATCACTCCAAACTATTTCTTGTCTCATTGGCACACTTTTCACCATTTATCTATATGGTTATTAGGTACACATCTTCTATCCACTTTATGTTATTGAGCATTCTCTCAATAACATAAAGTGGGGGAAGATGTAGACACTAAATCATGCACTTTGGGTATTTTTCTAGGTCCTGATCACATACCACTATTCATATGATTCCTAAGCAAAAAATTACTAATTGAAAATTGTATTTGGCGTCTTTGCTTGCTTTCTATTTTCCTTCTTAGTCTTCCACACCTTCTTTCCCAATCTGAATTTCAACATTTCAGGTTTTCTGAGTTTGGACACTAATGCCTAGGTGCCCCTGTCCCCTCTAGGTGCCCCTGAACTCTTTGTATCTTGTTCACATATTTTGGGTATTTTATATCCATTGGACATATTTTTTCTTACTAGTTATCCTTTTAGTGGTTAATTATGAAATTAAAGCAAGGGAATCAGATAAATACAAAACTATGTGATCACAATAAAGTACCAAGAACTAAACATCTATTACTATTACCTAAGGTTGCATCTAAATGCCATTACAAGAGTATCAAAACATCCATCTAGCATCCATTCAAGGGACAAGGTACTACATTCTTCTTCATATACTTCATAGGAGGGAAATTTCATTTTTCCATGCACACATCTATCTACATTTTCTACATCTAGCTATTGCTTGCTACCAAGTGCAAATTTCACAATAGCCACCTAGGGAATTGTTATCTCTCAAAAGTGTACCCTAATTAAGAGATGAAAACATGAGTTCTACGATTACTTTGAATATCTCAATTTCGTAGATACAATGGAAACACCTCAGGTTTATGGGTATACCTATTATTGAGGTGAGTCTCTGGTATCAAGGCCGGTTCCTTTTTAATGTATCCTAAACTACTTTTTGGGGTTTTGAAGGTAAAATATGACTCTAAATGAAATTGAAATGAGTGATACACCAAACTTGTTAAGGGATTTGACTGAGTATATGCACAATAAAATCGAGAGTGAATTCTAGATGCATGAACCAATGGTTTCCAACAGAATAATAAGGCAAAAAACTTTATGTATTGAGGGAATAAATCAAAACAACAAAAAAAGATAAACATGCACACTAATACTATGTAGAAATTACCAAATTTTCAGCAAGGTAAGATGATTAATCAGGGAATTGACATTCAAAAGAATTAATAAAGAGATATACACCACTAAAAATAATTTGAAAGGGAAAAATCAATTCTCATTCAAGAAAAACATGGTAGAAAAATTGCTTTAGCACTCATATGTCCAAAAATTCCTCCCTTTGTGCTTTGCCAATGGACACAATATATAGAAAAATTATTCACCTAACCCATCCTAAAAATAGGCTAAAATTTGTACTTGTCCATGCATGTTAATTTTACCCCTTTATCATGAATAAATAAAGGAATAAAAATAGATATGTTGATTACAATGAGGCGTTAATATCCTTAGTTGCAAAAATAAATTCCAATCAAAGTGTATTTGACTAGTCTATTTTTAATAAAACTCGGGTTAGTAATTTTGCTAAAATTAAATTCTTTCTTGTTGTGCAAGTCTTCTCCAATGTGCATGCCATCTTTGTCTTCTTATTCTTTATGTGACACTTATAACTTGATCCACTTGTAATGATAAAATTAGGCATTCTTCAATTATGCCCCCTTGGATGCACATGATCAAAAGTTTCTCAATATCCCTGGATGTGAGAAAAATAATTCCTTTCTTTAATACATTAGCAAAAGTCATTTAATTCACTATGTTACCACTTGAACTGTGTTCAATGAAAATATCTATGGTTTGGAAATAACCCCATTAGCATGTCAAAAGTGTTTCTTATGACGGGGTTGACATTTGTGCATCATACTCAACTTTTGTCTTAATTTTCATGATAACCCTGGTTAATTAGGGTTGTCTCCAATTTGCATGTGACACGTGCAAATGGTTGGTCCTTTTTTTTTATGTTCATGAATAATTCTTTGTCACATTTCTCTTCACATGTAAAAGATACATGTCTTTCTTTTAATTTATCTCCTTGAGCATGAGATTATTGGCAATATTAAGGTATCTTCGAGAATATTAAGGTAATCATGCCACTTCGAAAGCTATTGGTCTTGATTTATCTTTAATTTGGCCACCTTTGTTTGAAACTATGATATTTTGTATTATTGCTTTGTCCATTTTTGATTGACCCATTGAATATATAATTTGGTATCTGTCTGTACCTTCTTGTATTGGGTTGTGACTCGCCATGATTCTCTGGCCCTTAGATCTATCATAATATTAACAATGTTTTAGGTCACTTGGAGGCTCTGTTTCATCTGAATGTGCACGATTTCAACCCTTGTCTTTTGTATCATGCACATAATCTGTTGAGATTTTTTGATAAATTTTATGGCATATGTTTTCAAAAAGACCTTGCAGTCGATTTAATGCAAATGATGATTTAGCCGTTTTGAGTAGGCCCCTTTTTGCACGATAAATAACCTTTTGAACTTAATGCATTCTATGGATGAAAATGAATTTCACCCTATGTGATTTATAATTACTTTATATGTGCTCATGATTAACTCTGTGGTTGAGTAAACTAACTCAAAGTGAGTTAAGTTAGCATAAAACATAGAAACCCTAGACCATTTCTTATTTTCAACATGAGCTCAACTCAAGCATGAGGAACCTATGCATAGGGAAGTTATGGTGCCATAGATATATTTTTTGTTGTCTTAAATAAGGGTTCTAGCTTCCAGTTTACTGATGTTCTATTGTTTCATAGAACTTGCTGGCTCGATATTTTGAACCTGGCTCTGCTTGATGATTTCCCAGTGTGATCACTGTGGTTGCTCTATTTTGTTCTTAAGCAATGTTGTAATGCCCCCATTTAGTTTGTGCTTGTTCCTTGGCATGGATGCCATTGCTTCAAAGGCTTCTGGTATCATACATTTATGAGATCAAGTTCGCTATTCATTTGCCATATTTGAGTTTTGAGCATTCAAAATCATGGTTTCCTCTAATTTGTTTGAAAGATATATGAATGGTAGATCTAGACTTGCCTAATCCTCATTAACTCACTTTTGGGCTTGACGTTTTGATATTGCATGGTTTTGAGTTGCTTCATGTAATGGTTTGGGTTATTGAGGTTGATGGAAGATGTTGGCCTTGTATTCTCCTTCTGCCATGGTTTTATGTAGCATGCTCGATGAATCCAAGGTAAACACAACTTTCGGTCTATTCTGAATTTTCTCACACTCTGCTTTCATTAGGTTTCGTATTTTTACTCTAGCTTATTGTCTGTATGACTACTGTTTTACTTGTGCTACTAGTTTTCTCCAAGGAGAATAGATGGAAACATGCTTTGCTCAATGATTGATCTCTTTCTTTTGTTAGACTTTGCTAGCTATACAGGATGCCTTTGTATGTTTACTGCGTCATTATTTGTTGTATTGAGCCTTGTATCATTATTTATTTCAGCTATTCGTTGTTGGGAGAAAAATGACTGAAAAGTATTTTTGGTAAGTTCGTTCATATGTTCTCTTCACTCACCTTTATTTAGGCACCCAAATTTCAAGAATGTTACTCTATTGCATTGTTCCTTCTGGGTATTTTCTTAAAACTAAAACGTCTTAATAAAACTTAGATCTAGAGTTTTTGGTGTTGGTTGTTTCCTTTTAACTTAGTGAGTAATCATGATTATTTCTTTGAGTTGTTCGTATTCTTCTTATTGGAGAGTGAATTTTTCCATATTGAAATAGCTCAACTGGCTCTTTCTAACTTAGATTTTGAGCTTACTCCCATGTTCTAGTACCCTGAATTGATTCTTTTGAAAAAAAAATATGTGTAGCTTTTGCAACTTCATATATGTATCTTTGCATAGTTATCATACTATTGAAACTTGAGTTTTGATCTCTCTAATTTGATTCTGGGTATTTCTCTGTAACTTTAATTCTCCTTAAAATTGGGTAGGCCATATTTTCATTCTATGATGGATCTTTGTATTTCGTAGGTTTTCCTAGATGTAAATAGAGCTCTTCTTAGTTGTTTTTCTTCTCTATCGTAACTGCTCAGAACTCAAATATTTTTCCCTAATTTCTTCTGGGACTTATCTTCTATTTTCCTTACATTTGTGGCTATGTTCTATATTTAATTTTTGTTGCCATTAGAAATCTTGTTGTTTTGTGTTTCCTGAACTCAAAACCATGTTGTAATAAAACATTGTAGACTCATGCTTCCCTTTGGTTCAGATATTGATTTTTCTTAACTCACTAGTTTGACCCTTAATCACTTGATGCTTGATGCAAAACTGATCTTTATTAAAAATGTTGTATTCTTTATGGAATTCAATTGATGATAGGTTGTCCCGATATTATTTCAATTGAATTTCTTTATGTAGTTAAACATTGTATATACTATGGGTAATTCCTTTACTTCTATATCCAGCTCAATTTGATTCTGAAGATACACACACTCAAACTTTTAGAAGTTTATGACTCCTTAATGGTAATGAATGCTTGAATGCAATTTTTCTTTTCTTATTGTTGGCATATTTTCAAGTTCTATCTTGAAGCCTCGAATTATGTATTTGTATTCATGATGGTTGACCTTATTCAAAATTTCAATGGTTCAAGTTCTATTTTCCAATGTGGCTCACTGAATTTGCAATCGAATCAAATTGAGTGTATGCATTGGTCTAGTCATGCATATTTACTTAAGAAAGCTATGTGTCTCTATTAGCTTGGTCTCTAATTTATGAGCTGATTGAGTGTGTTCCTATCTGATTGATATGTATGTACTTCTCTTTACAACTAGATTTAAAAATTTACAATTTATTTTTCTAACAAACTTTTACTTCCTTGGATCATTTATTCATGACGTAAAGATCCATTTTACTTAAAACGAAGAGCTTTTCCCTTACTGTAGCTTATTGTTGCTTCCTTAAAACTACCAATGGTTGATCATTTTGTTGTGGATCAGTGTTCTCCTCTTGATAGAATATGTATTCATATGCCAGTATCAAAGATGACTCAATCCACATTTGATTATTCCATGATCCATATTATAAACCTTAATAATACTCAAACAGTGTATAGTAGGTTCTAAAAGAAGAATACGATGTAACATAAAATTAAGAAATGAAGTAAACTTGATTCATCATTCCATTGAAAGGATTCTCCTAGCTGTAGTCGAGCTTGGCATACTTTATTTCTATGTCTTCTTACTGGTGAAACTGCATGGTTATGGGTTTGAGAACCTCAAGGACATTTCCGAAATACTTCATTTATATTTCACTAAATTTGTATGGATGTCCCTAATGTAGTTTTATTTTTTGGTCAGGTTCATGAGTGTATATAATAGATTGTTTTTTGAACTTCATAGATGTTGTAGGATCTCAATATCTCACTATTTTACAGTATTGGAAATGTATAATCAACCTTTACTTCTTGAACTTTACATCATTTCAGGACTGTAATTGTACTTTTACTATATTGTTTGTTGCCTTTTACTTAGAATCTCTTTTATTACATGCATAAATGATCAAGAATGCATTTATGATACCGTGGTTGCAAATTTGATCTAGTGTAATTGGTTGTAAATCCTATATTTGAAGCTTTTAACTTATTTTTTATTAGCATAACTATATCTTTACTTACTTGGAATGAGAAAAGAAGACAAGAAATATTTTTAGGTCCTTATTTGTCACTGATTTTGAGTTGTATATCTTGTAAATTATTCTTCATTCATTCTATACTAATTTCAAGTTCATTTTTGAAAGTACATCTGCTTAAAGTTGCGAATACAAAAAGTATGAAATCCAGAGCTTGACAATCGTTCATTTTCCACTTTTTAGGTACAATGGCAGTAGTTGGAAAAAGTGGTTAAGAGCGAGTAGTGAGGACGAAAATTCACCCAAGAATAATGGAAATCTAGGAAATGATGGATCCCATCCTTTCTTTGTTCACAACTTTACGTATATGTTCTTTCATTGCATGTGCTTGCTTTCAGAGTTATTCCTATGGCTTATGTGGGTTCACTATACTATTATTCCTCGTGCATAAATGAACTATTTTCTTGTTATGAGACATATGTCATTCTTTTCTATACTTCCTTAATTTGTATGGATAATAAATGAACTCATACAACTCAAAACACTTAAATAATTCACTTAATCATGGAAATAAATTAAAATAAAATGTACCTTTTTGATGCTCATTGGAAAAGCAAATTGTTTGTAAAACTACCTTTTTCCATATATAAAACTTGTAACTAGGATTGTTTCTTTAGAACGTAAAACCCTACCTATTCCATCTTTATCACCTTCACCAATGCCTTGCAGTAGTATTCCTTGGCTACTGCACGTTCTTACTAAAAACAATACATTGGAGAGGAGGTATATGCAAGGTGTTGCCTTCTTGGACAGCAATTTTAGCTGTTAATTAGAATGCATGACATTCTAATTCCATCCAAAACTAAGCAATTAAAATTATATCCCTTTCTCATAAAAGTGTACCAAACACAGTCAAACTTCTAACCCGTTCGAATCTGAGAAACTTTAAAGTTTTGAGTTGACCTTTCACATGAGGTACAAAAATTGTCAATATTTCTGGTGATCCTGCAAGGAAATTTTCCTACTAGCTTGTACACTAGTTCCTTTCTCTTTTTGATTGGACTTGGATTCAAAACATATAACCAAAATCTTCCTTATCTAAAAACTTAAAGTAAATCTAGGAAAGGATCTGGTAAACTAGATCACGTGCATGAGTGCACTTATTGAATTGAAAAGATATAATGTACATGAGCTGCACTTATTGAAATGGAAATCCTAATATACCCTATTCTAACCAGCAACAATTGAGGCTAAAAAACCCAAAATAGGAAGAAAAAGTTAGATCCCCTTTCTCTAGAAATGAGGCAATGAATTTAGCTTGCAAAAAAAGAAATATGACAGAATTGAAAATGAGAGGTGTACCTTAAATTTGTTCCAAAACTCAACCCAAAACACAAATAACTTCTCTAACTGATCTGTAAACTATTCTGAAAGGCCTTGGAATTGATTATTGAGGATCTGACACTCATTTTTAAGCTCTGATACAAGCATGAACTCAAGTATTGTTGTATCCTATTGTGAACCAACAAGGTACTGAATCAGACATGGCCTCCAAACAACTGGTAAACTTATTCTTTGTGTTTGTACTGAATCATGAACCTCCTTTTTGACCATGGGATATTTCTAAAGATGTTTTGAAGGTTGTTCTGAAGGCTTCTCAGCCCCTATAAACTAATGTATATTCTCTTTGACATTCTGAAACTGATTTGAAAATTATTCATCCTCTTTAATCTATTATAATTCATCAATCATAACATCATGAACATGATAAGATGGTTGTTCTACTTCTTTAAACTGTTTGAGAATATTTTCAGTATCTTCAAACTGGTTTTTATCTTTTTCAAGTTTTTGATCCATTACTATCATGACTGATATTCAGCAGTACTTCCAAATTATTCCATTCTATCCATATTTTCCATATTTCCTGAACATTCATTTTCCTCCTCAATGAAATATTGCTGATCACGAATACTTGTAGTATTATCTGATAGTCTTTATGAATCACTGCATGTCCCTAATAACGCATATATCTCTATGCATACATCAAAATAAGGGTCTTCACACTTAATTTATTTGTCATGATCATTCTAAAACTGATATTTTTCTTTTTCATCATCAACCAAGGAATTTGATAAGATGATATCAATGTGATCATTCCCTAAAAATGATGATTTAACATCAAAATTGATCTATAAATCCTCTTTTATTCTAAAACTTTTTTCCTCTTAAGATTCTTTAGATCATGATGAATTAGTGACTGGTCTGAGTTTGGTGTCGTTGTGCACACTACACTCAGAGAATGTTGATTGTTGATCATATTCCACCTGCTTTTGACCTGTTGCAAAATCAGATTGTGTATTTGGCATGGTTTCATCGTGTAACTCTGGAATATGATCAAACTGAAATTTAGAAACCCATTAGTCTATGCTCTACAAAAATTCCAGCCTGTTAAATTCTTCAGTTAGCTTTCGATCTTGAATGATATTCTAATCCTCTCTTTCCTATATTGGAAGTACCAGTAAAGGAGGAGGATTGAAACTAATTTCAACCTTAACTGGAAAATTTTGAACAAAAGGCTGGGGTAAAAACTTTTTTTTAGGAAAGCATATGAATGTAACCTTGGAAACTTTAATTTGGGTTCAAAACATGATTGCGGGGAAGTAAAAGGAAGAATTGAAATAGCCTGATAATTTAAAAACTGATGAATGGGCTTCTTTGGATGACAAGGGAATATATAGGCACTAAATTCTGACAAACCTGATGTCTATCATTTTTCACTGCTAATGATTTCACATATAGTTCCTTGAAAACTAAAAGTGATTGTTTAAGTTAATTAAGATCTATCTCAAGATCTCTTCACCTTTCACATTCAACATAATCCTTTGCATAAATTTGATCTTGAATAGCATAATTTTGACCTTGTATAACATAATGATTTCCAAGGTTTGGGTCATAAGGATATTCATTTTGATAGGGGTTATAAAACTGGTCTGAAGGGGAAATTGGATAAAAAGGTTGTTGGTTTGGTTGATAATACTGTTGGAAATGAGGGTTCATGACTGAAAAACCTCATAAAATATTGAAACAATGAAAAATAGGTCCACTGCTCACAAAAATAGCTGATAACAACAAAATAATAGATCTCATTTTCTTGAAAAATACCTGAAAACTGCAACTAAGAAATTTTATGATGTTGAAAAGTTATTTACTGATCTGAAATCATATTTACGGAGTCACCAGATGATTTCTTCTTGGATCTTCAATCTTCATAATGCATCAATAGTAGTTCTCATCCCACCGGGTGTGTCAAAAATTATTTTCTCTTGAAAGTACACCCTGCTTGAGAGATGACAGTAGGGGTTATGATCTTGCTTTGAATATCTACCTTTCATAGATATAATGGAAACACCTCATGTTTGTGGGTATATCTATTATTGAGGTGAGTCTCTGGTAACAAGGCCGATTCCTTTTTGATGTATCCTAAACTAATTTTTTGGGGTTTTGAGGGTAAAAGATGATTGTAAATGAAATTGAAATGGGTGATACACCAAATTTTTTGAGGGATTTGACTAATTATATGCACAATAAAATTGAGAATGAATTCTAGACGCATGAAATAATGGTTTCCAAAAGAATACTAAGGAAAAACACTTTATGTATTGAGGGAATAAATCACAATAACACAATAAGATAAACATGCACACTAATATTATGTAGAAATTACCAGATTTGCAACAAGGTAAGATGATTAATCAGGGAATTAGCATTCATAAGAATTAATAAAAATATACACACTCTTGCAAATAATTGAAAATTCAGAAATCAATTCTCATTCAATGCAAATCTTGAAGAAAAATTGCTTCACCACTCCTATGTCAAAAAAGTCATCCCTTTGTACTTTGCCAATGCACACAATATATAGCAAAATTATTCACTTAACCCATCCTAAAAATAGGTTAAAATTTGTACTCTCCCATGCATTCTAAGTTTACCACTTTATCAGGAATAAATAAAGAAATAAAAATATACATGTTGATTACAATGAAGCACTAATAGCCTTAGTAACAAAAATAAATTCCAGTCAAAGTGTAGTTGACTGATCTATTTTTAATAAAACTTGGGTGAATAATTTTGCTAAAATTAAAAATTTTCTTGTTGTGCAAGTCTTCTACAATGTGCATTCCATCTTTGTCTTCTTCTACTTGATGTGACACTTACAACTTGATCCACTTGCAATGATAAAATTAGGCATTCTTCAATTTTGCCCCCTTGGATGCACATGCAAAAATAATATCCCTATTTGAGAAAAATAATTCCTTTTTCTTTAATACTTTGCAAAACATTTACCCTTCATTATGGGGACCACCTGTATACATGTGCAAGAAAATAATAACATTATTTATAAAAAAATAAGTTTATTATCATGTCAAAAGGGTCTTCTTAATCTCTGATGTTGACATCTGTGCACATACTCAAATTTTTTCTTATTCTACATGATAAGATGATCATATTTTTCTTCTAGTGCACTGATGTAACAATTTTCAGTGGTTGGTCCTTGTCTTTATCTGAATGAATAATTCTTTGTCACCTTTCTCTTCACATGTAACAGATACATGTCTTTCTTTTAATTTATCTCCTCGAGCATGAGATTATTGGAAAAATTAAGGTATATTTGAGGGGTTTAAGGTAATCATGGAATTTTAAAGTATGTCTTGACCATCTCTTAGTTGGTAACCTTTGTTTGAATTGACCATTGTATTATTGCTTTATCCCATTTTTATTAGACCCATTGCATAATATAATAAGGTAATGTTTACCTTTTTGATAACCATTGGTTGTATAATGTTTTTTTCCCCCTTTGATTATCATAATCATAAAAATGGTATTTGGCCACCTTGGAATAATCATTTGGTTTAGTAACATCTAGGCCCCCTTCTTCTTTGATCATGCACATAATAATGTTGTCGTATTTTTAGATAAATCATGGCATATAGTTTTCGAAAAGACCTTAATCGAGGTTAATGCAAATGATGATTTTATTATTGGTCTGGCTGCTTTTTACAAAATAACTTAACCCTTCTGACTTGATTTTTAGTGGAAAATTGACTTCACCCTAATTATGGTTTTATCATTACTTGACACGTGCTCATGATTAACTTTGTGGTTGAGTAAACTAACTCAAAGTGAGTTAAGTCGGTGGAAAATGTGGAAACACTAGACCATTTATTATTTTCAATACGAGCTCAACTCGAGCATGGGGAACCTCTACAAAAATATTTATGGTGTCATTGATATATGTTTCGAGCTTGAACTAAGGGTTATGTTTCCATTTACTTTGTTCTATCGTTTCTGTGAACATGTCGTCATTGATAAGTTTTGAACCTCTCTGCTTGCTGATTTTCCACCGTGATCATTGTGGGTCAATTTTGGGCTCAAGCCTTTTTTTTGGCCCCCATATTGGTTATGCTTGATCCTTGTAGCATCTCTGTGCTTGAGAAGGCTTCTAGATCCTGGATTTTTTAGATCCGGTTCAAATTCTTCTGCCATGGTTGTTTGATCAACAATGGTTTCCTCTAGAGGGTTTGAAGCTTTATTTTCAGTAGATCTAGGTGGTAATATGTTTTTCCCTTGTGGGCTTGACTATTTGATATCTCATGGCTTTATTTGTGCTTATAATGATTTGGTTGTGAGAATCCTGGAAGATGTTGGACTTGAAGAACTCGTGAAAGGTTTTATGTAGCATGGTCATGAATCCAAGGTAAACCCTTTCTCTGTTTTAAATTTTCTCGCAGCTCTACTTTGTCATTAGGGTTATATTTTTTCTTGAGAAAATGAGTGTTTGTACTAGTACGAATGCTTGGTTTTGAGCTGTACTAAGTTTTAAAGGAGAATTTGTAGTTATTTTATAGGATTTCTCTATCTCTTTTGATATATTTGACTTCTGATTTGTCATGGTTTCCATTATTCGTTGTATTGAGCTCGTAAATTTTATTATTTTCAAACACTTGTTATAAAAATTCTGATCTCTTTGGTAAGTGTGTTCATATGTTCTCTTCATTTTCCTTCATTTAGGCACCCAAATTTCAAGAATGTTACTCTATTACATTGTTCCTTCTGGGTATTTTTTAAAATCTAAAACGTCTTGATAAAACTTAGATATGGAGTTTTCGGTGCAAGGTGTTTGCTTTTAAATTAGTGAGAAATCATGAGTATTTATTTTATCTGTTCATATTCTTCTTATTGGAGAGTGAATTTTTCCATTTCAAAATAGCTCAAAAACTTTGTCTGAATTGGATTTTGAGCTGGGCTCCCATGTTCTTGTACCCTGCATTGGTTCTTTTGAAAAAAAATATGTGTAGCTTTTGTAACTTCATATTTGTATCTTTGCATAGTTATCATACTATTGAAACTCACATTTTGATCTCTTTAATTTGATTCTGGGTATTTCTCTATAACTCTAATTCTCCTTAAAATTGGCTAGGACATATTTTCACTCTATGATGGAGCTTTACATTTCATGGGTTTCCCTAGATTTAAATGGATCTCTTGTTGTTCGTTATTGTTCTTCTCTATTAAAACTGCTCAGATCTCGAATATTTTGCACTAATTTCTTGTGGGGCTTCTATGTTCTTTTCCTTCCATTTGTGGCTTTGTTCTATATTTAATTGTTACTTCCATCAGAAATCTTGTTGTTTTGTGTTTCCTGAACTTAAACCATGTTGAAACAAAATGTGGTAGACTCATGCTTCCATTTGGTTTGGATATTGATTTGTCTTATCTCACTAGTTTGACCTTTAATCACTTGATGCTTGATGTTTGATGCAAAACTGATCTTTGTTAAAATTATTATATTCTTTATGGCATTAACTTGATGATAGGTTTTCCCGATATTATTTCAATTGAATGGCTTCATGTAGTTAAACATTGTATATACTATGGGTAATTCCTTACTTTTATATCCAACTCAATTTGATTTTGAATATACACACACTCTGACTTTTGCAAGTTTATGGCTCATAAATGGTAATGAATGCTTGAATGAAATTTGTCTCTTCTTATTGTTGGCATATTTGAAAGTTCTGTCTTGAATCCTCAAGCTATGTATTTATAGTCATGATGTTTTAGATTCTTTAAACTTTCCATGGTTGAAGTTCTATTTTCCTATGTTGCTCACTTAATTTGAAATCAACTCGACTTGATTGTATGCATTGGTCAAGTCGTGCATATTTGCTTAAGAAAGCTTTGTGTCTACATTAGCTTGGTCTTTAATTTATGATTTGATTGAATGTGGTCCTATCTAATTGATATGTATGTACTTATGTTTACAACTAGATTAAAAGATTTGCAATTTCTTTTTCTAACACACTTTTACTTCCTTGGCTCATTTATTCATGACTTGAAGATCCATTTTTATTGAAACGATGAGTTTTTCCCTTACTGTAGCTCGTTGTTGCTTCCTTAAAACTACCATTGGTTTATCACTTTGTTGTGGACCCTTTTTCTCCTCTTGATAGAATTTGTGTTCATATGCTAGTATCAAAGATGACTCAATCCACATTTGATTATTCCATGCTCCATACTACAAACCTTAAAAATACTTAAATAGTGTATAGTAGGTTCAGAAAGAAGACTACGATGTAACTAAAAATTTAGCAATCAAGTAAACATGATTCGTCATTCCATTGAAAGGATGCTCCTAGCTCTATTTGATCTTGGCATACTTTATTTCTACGTCTTCTTGTTGGTGAAACTGTATTCTTATGGGTTTGAGTACCTCAAGGATGTTGCTGAAATACTTCATTTATATTTCATTGAAGTTGTATGGTTGTCCCTGATGTACTTTTGTTTTTTTATCAGGTTCATGAGTTTATATTATAGATTGTTTTTAACTTCATGGATGTTGTAGGATCTCAATATCTCACTATTTTATAGTATTGGAAATGTATAATCAACCTCTGCATCCTGAACTTCACATCATTTTGAGACTGTACTTGTACTTTTAATATATTTTTTTGTTTCCTTTTACTTAGCATCTCTTTTAGTGCATGCATAAATGATCAAGATTCCATTTATGATACTGTGGATGAAAATATGATCTACTGTAATTGGTTCTACTTCCTTTATTTGAAGCTTTTAACTTCCTTTTCATCATCATAACTGTAGATTTACTTACTTGGAATGAGAAAATAATATAAACAATGTTCTTAGGCCCTTCTTTGTCACAGATTCTAAGTTGTATATCTTGTAAATGCTTCTTCATTCATTATGTACTGATTTCAAGTTCATTTTTGAAAGTTCATCTAATTAAAGCTGTGAATACAACAAGTATGAAATCTGGAGCTTGAAATTTGTTAATTTTCCCTTTTTTAGGTACAACGGTAGCAGTTGGAAAATGTGGTGAAGAGGGAGGAGAAAGGATGAAAACTCACACCATAATAATGAAAATCTAGGAAATGATGGATCACATCCTTTCTTTGTTCACAACTTTACGTATATGTTCTTTCATTGCATGTACTTGCTTTTAGAGTTATTCCCACGACTTGTGTGGGTTCACTATACTATTATTCCTCATGAATAAATGAACTTATACAACTCAAAAAACTTAAATAATTCACATAATCATGGAAATAAATTAAAATAAAATGTACCTTTTTTATGCTCATTGGAAATGCAAACTCTTTGTAAAACTACATTTTTTCATATATCAAACCTGCAACTGGGATTGTTGCTTCACAACATGAAACCATACCTATGCCATCTTTACCACCTTCAACAAGGCCTTTCATTAGTCTTCCTGGGCTACTGTATTGTCTTATTAAAGATGATACATTAAATATGTATTATATGCAAGGTGTTGCCTTCTTGGACAACACTTTTACCTGCTAATTAGAATGCATGGAATTTTAATTCTATCCAAAACCAAGAAATTAAAATTGTATCCCTTTCCGAGACAAGATCCCCAAACATATTCAAACTTATAACCCATCTAATCTGAGAAACTTAAAATTTTTGAGTTAAGCTTTCGCACAGGGTGTGAAAAATGTCAAGAAGGATGATTATACACATACACACATAACTACATGGAGTTTAAAATGTAGTGCAACACCCGGATCATAAGTTCACTTAGTTGGGTGACTTTTGGGGTTAGTTTGAATCCCTATTTACATCTATTTCTTGTTAGGAATTGATGTGTTTTGGGGCTTTGTAGGTGCACTTTCTTTTTGCAGGTTTTAGGTGAATAACAATGAAGTATAGTGAAGTACATGAAACTAAAGATGACATGCAAAAAACATCTCACAACCATATGAAATTGATTTTCTGAGGTTCTAAGTAGTCATAGGTGCTCAGAGGAGGTCTGCAGCACCCCAAGCACCCCTAACCCTATCTAGGATCCCTAGTCTTGGAATTCCTGATAGTTCTATATTTTCCTGGGCTTGATTGTGTTAGTATGACCTCCTATTTCATCAGTCTCTCATTTTGGAATAGTCTAGGATTAATTTTGAATCAGATATGTATCTTACCCTCTCCTCTTGCACATAGGGTTCCAAATTTATTATCTTACTTGTTTGTGTCAAATGTGTACTTTATTGTCTAAATCTACGTTGTTACTTAGTTAAGATTTAATGGCCACACACACACAAACATACATATATTCTATATTTTCTTAATCATATACATGTGTAAAAGCCATGTCAAAATCCACAAAACAAATGAAAATCAAAGAAATTTAACAAAATCTAGGGAAAAATCAAAGATTACTTGTTTTTCTTTCTTGGATACACAAGAAGCTAATTTTAGCACAGTTCACTCAGGATGATGCATGAAAAGTTAAAAAATAGAACAAAGCAGGCAAAAAAGTAGAGGATAACCTATTTTCCTATTTTAAAAAATGGAGATACTATTTTTAATAATGAAGTAAATAAAAGTAAATTGGAAGAATATTTTTATAACATAAGAACATAGAAAAGTAAGAGGTGTACCTTTCACATGTGAAACCTATTTATAAATCAAGAATAGGACATGCATGATTTTTTCCTAATTTTAGAAGCTAGACTTGCATGTCTGAGCCCTCTTTCTTCTTCTCTCTCCCCCAAATTTTCTATAAAACTCCAGAGTGGATTATAAAAAATACCCACTCTTTTTCCTCTTCATTCACATTTCTAGATCAATCCAGTCATTCTAGGTGAGAAAGAAAGGGTCAAAGTGATTCTTTGTGCTTGTACCACCTCTTGGAGAAATAAAGTATATGTTTTTTACCTTTACACACTCTATTTTTAGTGCATAATCTATTATAAGAAAATTTTATATTGTAATACATGTATATTCTTGTTTTATCCATTTAATTATTTCATGACTTAATGTAGTTTTGTATCAATTTACAGGTCATGGATTGTGTTTTACAAGTTGTTTTCCAGATTTTATTGTGGAGAAATATAATACCCGTTCTTTTCTTGTGACAATTGATCTCAAACCTTTCTATGAATAACTTTTACCTTAATACTATCAATTCTGGTTAGTGTATGGTATGTGTGTCTCTCGTGCTTCATATGTGCGATCCAAATCATTCTGATATCCTATTAAATTATGGTGTATCACCATATTTTTAGTTTTTTCTTTTCCCTCCTTCCTTTTCCTTATCAGTTTTGGTAGAGTAGAGTTAGCCTTAGGAGATATAAATATTTTATATGATTACACTAAGGAAACCAACCCTCTCTGGAGATTCAGTACAACATACATGTCACCCACAACCTAGGAGTGTTTTAATTTTTTCAATTCAAAGGAGAGTTATGATACCATTCTCTAAGGGTACATTTAAAAGTGACAACATTTTTTGTCACGCCTGGTGGGAAAAAGTATTGGAAGTTTTATTGCACAATAGTTTTGACAGATTAAAAGTTTTCTAAAGAAGTTGATACTATTCTTGGCATATACCAATATTGTCGACATATTCATCCAGCATATAGAAACTCCATAATTTTAAAATGCATCCTTTCAGTAAATCAGTACATATTTCATGCCAAAGGTTTCAACAAGATCATCTACAAAAGGTATTCCATTTTATTTCATTGAATTACCTTTGATTTCAGCCAAGAGGAGTAGATTTTCAAGTTCCAAACCATATCCTAAATCTTATTCCACTCCATAAAAGAAAAGTTCATCTACCAAAATTCCCATATCCAACTTCAATCCAAATATGGCTATCCTAAGAAATCAATTTTTTGTTCCTTTTAATGCTAGAATACCATTGTTGATAGCTCAACCTAATGATATCATAACTTTTACCCTTAAGAGCATTCCACTCTTTACATGAGAAAATCAAGTTACTCTCATGGAATATGTAAAAGATGTTGCCAATATATGCTATATTTATCATTTTACTCTTGTAGTCAAATTATTATCATCTTCCTTTGAGGAAAAATAATTACAATGGTACAAAGGACTTCCACTAAATTACATCACCAATTAGGATCAACTAGGATAAGTATTTAACATGATCTTTGAGGATAAATCAGATCATCTATCATTGATGGAACAACTAAGTACTATTAAAAGAGCACCATAAGAGTTCACAACTAATTTTAACTACATATTTGAAAGGACTTGGGAAAAAATTCCACAATTAGTAAGAGCTACTCCTCAGTATGTTTTTTTGTATTATCTAAGAGCTTTAGATTTTGATATTTTAGTGATAATATAATCAATGGGTGTAATAACACTCCCTGATGTTTAAGATATAATAATTAGATCCAAAAAAGTCTTATATAAGTAGGAAAAATATCTCCAAGGCCTTATATACCCATTTTTCCATAGATTTATCCTCCTAATTCTTACCAAGTACATCAAATAGCTCCAATTCCAATGCCTAATTCTAAACCTTTGAGCCAAATAAGTGCAACTCCAAGAAATTCAAATGATTTAAAAAAGATAAAATACATTTTAAAATAGTTTGGAAATGAGATAGTTGTTATCAAAAGGCAAAATAACAAAAGTTTTAGACCTTATTATCCTCCCAATCACCATAATATACCTATTTTTCAACCAAATTTGTAGAACTAGAACTAGTTTTCTAATACCAAACCTATCCAAATAATGAATCCTAATGCTGCTAGTACATCTAAATCACTTATACCATTTTAAAATAATCTAATCCAAGATTATGAGTGGTGTTATCCATGTAATTTGACCAAAAATTAGAACTCGTGCTTTAATGGTATTCAAAATCAATAACTCATGGTGAAAACAACTGTTATTTTGTTAGTTGAGGATCCATCATAACAAGTAGTTCCAACAGAGTCAGTAAAAGGAAATCCTACTTTCTTAAATTGGCAATAAGATGGATTTTGTGGAATAAATTGGCTTGATAATCAACAAAATTAGAGTTCTACTTTTATGTAAGAAAACACAAGTTCCAAGAAAATATTACTATAATTGGACCAATATAATAAGTAGTGCGATTGTCAACCTTCCCTAATGTTATAAACTATTGTTCCAATTTTAAATCAACAAAATAATCAAAGAAGTTAGCCTACAAAAGTCCAAAATCAGTAAAAGAATATAGTTTCCATGCCTCTAATGCAATAATGTGATATAGTTAGCAAAGTACAATGGAATTTTAGTACTCCATATTTTAATATCCTTGAGCATATAAAACAAACCAAAGTTAGTATGCCAATATGGGATAGTTATTCTCTTCCAAGGTAAATAGATATTTTGCAAGAAGCCTTATCAAATCTCAGTCTTTTTAACCAACCATCCAAAGAACCATCTAAGGTTGTTCTCACTAATACATCTGATCTAAAGGAATATCAAGCAAAAAATATTGTTAAGCCACCTCCCTTCTATGTTTCATTGACTACATGTAAAAATATAGTTCACAATTGTATGATTGAGTCTGGAGCCTCTAGCTCAGTTATGCCAAAGAAAGTTATTAAAAAACTTGGTCTAGAATATGAGCCTCTTTCTAAGGGAGTAGTTCAGCTTGATATGACACCAGTAGGCACTCTTGGAGTCATTATAGGACTGAACTTAACCTTACATGCATTCCCATAATACATTACTCAATATGTTTTTATCATTGATCTTCCTCCTCTTTTGTCCTTATGCTTTTCTAGATACTTCACAATAAAAAATGGAGGATACTTATCATCACAATGGTCTCACATGTTATTTAGGACAAGATATGACACCAATGTTACCATAATGTATGAACCAATCTTATAAAATCATATAGATCCTTTTATTCCTAGTGTCTTTAAATCAAATTGCATAATTATGGATGAATAAGATCATCTATTTGACCAATATCCAACCACACTTCTTAAACTCATGATACTAATCCACATTGTTATATTAAATAATCAGATCTTGAAACATATTGTTTTCATGAGGAAAATTATATTATTCCTATCCTTGTCAAAACATATCAGCAAGATGAAGGTTTATGGAGATTATATTTTGATGGATCACAAAGCAAAAATGGAGCAGCTAGAGGAATAATGATGATTTCCAAAAAAAGGCAATATTTCTCATCTCTTATATTTTAGTTTACTTTTACTAACAATAGTTCAGAGTCTAAATCTCTTATACATGGTCTTTAGTGGGAAAGGAAAAAGAAATAGAACAGTTGCAAGTATTTGGTGATAGTGAATTGGTTATTAACCAAACAGAGTACATGATGCAACTATCAATAACTTGTTGAGATCCTATAAGAATAGGGTATGGGGTTCGATTGAATATTTTGATGTTTTAAATATTCATGTTATTCCTAGAGATAAGAAAAAACATGTAGATATGATAGCTTCCCTTAGTGCTCAAATTGACATTCCATATCAGGTCAAGAAAGAGAATGATCAACAACATATCAAAATAGTGGTAATGCCTTTTATTCTAGATAACAATGTCAATTGGCAAGTGTTCAAATCATATTAGAAAATTCTTAGTTTTATTCAAGAAACCAAGTTTTCACTCAAAAATTAGGAAAGGTTGTGAAAACTATATGATGATTAGATTATCCATCTTAAACCTATCAATATTCCTTAAGGATTGGTTACTCTTGAATCTAGTTTTAACATAGATTACTAGGTTAGAAGTGAGAAGTCCAATATGATGATCAAATAAGAAAATTATAAAGTAATAAACATTGACAACAATAAAGCACTCAAATTGGGAAAGGTATGTAATAACGATGAAAATATTTATTTTGTTCAACTTGCTCAAAACTTTGATGATGTTTTTACATGGAGTTATGGTGATATGAAATTTTTAAAACTTAGATTTAGCTCAACATATAATATAATTGGATTCTAAAACAAAACTAGTATGCCAATATTCAAGACCTATCAATCTTAAGATCGAACAATTGATAAAACAATAATTGGACAATTTAATCAAGGATAACATTAATTTTCCTATCAAACATTCATTATAGGTGGCCAATTTGGTTCTCCTAGAAGAGATAAATGGAGAAATACATTTGTGTTTATATTTCAGAGATCTTAACAAAGCTTCCTTGAAAAATCCTTACCCACTACCATCAATGACACAAATTTTACAAAGGGTAAGTGGTTTAGAATGTTTCTCATTACTTGATGGATTTTTTGGTTATAATCATGTTTTGGTGCAGGAATAAGATCAATTTAAAAAAAAAATCACCACAAAATGAGGCACATACACATATAGAAAAATTCCATTTGGAATGTCAAACGTAGGTGCTATATTTTAATTATAAATGGACTTAGCATTCCAAGGATTAATCAATAAGTATGATCCCTTTTACTTGGATGATATAACCATATTTTCAAAGAACATGCTAGATCATTTGATTCATAGAAGACACATTTTTGAAAGATGTGGAAAATTTGGTATTTCACTGAATCTAAAGAAGAGCATTTTTCATTTCATGAAGGAAAGTTTCTTAGTCATATTGTATCTAAAGAAGGTATCACAACTAATCCATAATGAGTAATTGAAATTTTATCCTTGTCTTTTCCTAATCACAAAACTTAGTGTTGCAGAGCTTCTTGGGAAGAATTAACTTTATCAAAATATTTATTCCAGATTTTACAAATCTTGTAAAGACAATTACCTCAATGCTCAGAAAGAATATGATTTTCAGTTGGAAAACAGAGAGTGAGAATTCATTTTAACCAATGAAATATGATATCTCACAAGATCCAACACTTGCAAACCCATATTTTAGTAGCCATTTTATTTTATACACTTTTTGAGCTATTGATACAATATCAACTATGTTGGTATAGTAGAATGACAATAAATTAGAGAAGCCAAGTACTTTATTAAGTTAAGGATCACATAATTATGAGGTTAAGTATTCTTTTGTTGAGAAGAAATTTATTTTAGTTATCGTAAGCCTTAATAAGTTAATATATCTACTCTCTAAAAAAAGATTCATCTGATGGTTTCCCATCCAAGTGTCAAATAGTTCCTTTTAAGTAAAGATTTGAATGAAAAGAGAGAAGGTTGGAGCAAAAAAGTCATGTAATATGATGTGTATATTAAGATCACTAAGTTGGTTAAAGTAATATGATTGTGTGAGTAGTTATCTTTAGAATTACATGGTGATAAAAATCATATTTTAGCGCTTCAAGGTGATCTAAACAAAAACACTCATCACAACTAGACTCAAGAAAAGATCCATTATATTTAGATTGGAAAATTCCCACAAGATTTGGACAAATAAAAAATGAGGTATTTTAGGTTACAATAAATTCCTTATGTTTATATTTATGGCATATTGTTCATAGAATATGTAAAAGGAGTAATTTTAAGATGCATATATTTAGATGAGATTGAGCATGTTTAGAAGAATTCCATGATGGTTCATTCGGTGGCCATTTTGCACGTAGAGATATAGAATTGAATATTATGAGATCTGGTTATTATTATCCTAACTTGTTCAAATATTCTCATGCATGGGTAAAGAAGTGTTCCAATTGTGCTATTTTTGCAAAAAAAATATAGTTTCTCTTGTTCTTCATCATGTTCAGGTAAATCAACCTTTCTTGTAAAGAGGATTAGATTTTATTGGTATGATTAATCCACCATTTAGTGTAGCTCATAAATGGATTATCACACCCAAAAACTACTTGAAAATATGGATAGAATTAGTAACTCTAAAATAACCAAATGAGTCTTAAGTTTTAGAATTTTATGAAACTCTAGTCATAAGATTTGGTGTTCCTTCAACAATCATCTCAGATAATGCTTTAACTTTCCTTGGCACAAAAATTTGCACATGAGAAGTCAAATTTGGAATCCATATTTCAATTTAATCTAACTAATATCCTCATGGAAATGGCTTGTCTGAGTCAACAAACAAAAATATTCTAAGAATTATCAAAATAACTTTAGCAGAAAATAAAAGATCATGGCATACAAAGATGAAACAAACTTTGTGGGATGACATGATTACCCCTAAAATATCAATTGGAAAATGTCCCTTCATGCTTGTATATGGTAGATAAGTTAGGTTTCTTATTTCTAATGAACTAATAACCCTAAAACTCATTAAAAAAATGGAGATGATAGCAAAAGATTCAATGGAAATCAGATTTGTAGAGTTAATGGAGTTAGAAGAAATCAAAAATAAATCAATGAAAATAATGGAACTTCATCAAGCATAGGTAAAAAGGTATTTTGATAAGAAATCAATTTCAAGAACATTCAAGGAAGGAGACATTGTGCTTAAATGGGATGAATAAATAACTAATCCAGGAAGACACACTAAATTTGATTCTTTCTGGAGTGGATTGTATTTGATCATAAATTATATACAAAATAATGCCTTTAATATATCCAATTTGAATGGTGATGAACTGTCTATCCAAGTTAATGGGATATAACTCAAACTCTACTATTGAGGTCATGTTTAACATTTTTTAAGAATGTTTTATTTCTTTTCCTTCAAGTACTTCATGCACATTGTTGTTTACAGTTTAGTTCCTTCTGTCCCTTGTGCACTTTGCTAGTGTGTTTGTGTTGTATAATAAGTTCTTCTATCATAGTGTGGTGTGTCAAAGCTATGTGCATTTTGACCTAACATGATACAAATCCAAGAAGTTATAACAATTTATTCAGAATTCCATTACTAATGGACTCCTCAAGACTACTATATTTTTACATCTGGCAAGTAGATGTCCCCGAAGATCACCAAATTTTTATCCAAATAAGCTTCCATTATTATTTCATATCACTTTTTTGAACCACGTGGTAAAGGATTTCGATTGAAGGTAAAATATTAAGAATTATCAGTGTTTAGCACATTTTAATGAGTTAATGAGGTCTATATGCAAACCCAAGTGCCAAAGGGAGATTCCATGGAAATATGTAGTAACATATCATGTTACAGAATAGAGAAATGATCCACACAAAAAAGTATGATAGTTGCAAAAAGACGTGAAATAAAAACATGAAAAATTTTGTGCACTAAAACACACAACAAAGATAATAGATCCATGTAAGAGTGTAAAGTTGTGGAACATAGTAGGATACATCACAGAATGAAAAGAAGAATCCAAAAAACAAATAGAAATCAAAATGCAAAAATTCCATAGGAAAAAGGGACCAAAGGCTGTGCATGAAGCCACGTGCAGAGCTATGTAACAAAGAAACTAAACCTGTGTAGAAGTCTACATGACATAAGAAAATACCTACAATTAAATCCATGTGATGAAATATGAATAGGGATGAAGTCTATGGAAAAAAAGAATAAAACCATGCACGAGGTCATGTTAGTTACTAGTAAGGGAAAATAGCCACACACGATGCTGTACGACATAAGGAAATGAACCACCCACCAAAGGAATTTAAAGTCTATGGAAAACTATGGAAATTTGTGCATGAGTCTACTCGATACAGTCAATTTGAACAAAAGGATCCATGTACCATAAAATCCACACAATAAAGATGTGAAAGACACACAAATGGAAAAAAATGAAAGGAATAAAATAAATAACTCCTATAAACCGCACACTTCACCAACCAAAAGCATACCCATGTAGAAGCCGCATGAAATTCCACAAAACAAAGGAAAATGAAAGCACTTTCGTGCACTCTAGTGATAAATCACATATTACTTGTCTTTCTTTCTTGGATATGTAGGAAGCTATTTTGAGCACATTTTTCTCAGGATGATGGATGGAAAGTTTAAAATATAAAAAATTGGGTGAAAAGGTAGAGGATAATTTCCTTTTCTATTTTTAGTAATGCAGATCCTATTTTTAACATTAAAGTGAATAAAAGAAAACTTAAAGGCTATTTTTATTTAACAAAAGAACACAAAAAGTAGGAGGTGTGCCTTTCATGCATGAAAGCTATTTTTAAAGTAAGAAAAGGGTGCAATTTTTTTCATATTTTTAATATCTAGATTTGCATGTCCAAACCCTCATTCTTCCTCTCTCTTCCATATTTTATATAAAAAATCTAGAATACATTGTAAAAATTACCCAATCTTTTTCCTCTTCATTCATGTTTCTAGAGCAATTAAATCATTCTGAGTAAGAAAGCAAGGGTTAGAGTGATTCTTTGTGATTATTCCACCTCTTAGAGTAATAAAGGAGATGTTTTTACCTTTCCACACTCTATTTTTAGTGCATACTCTATTATAAACCAATTTTATATTGTGATACTTGTTTATCCTTATTTTATTGGTTTAAATATTTCATGCCTTCATGCAATTTTGTGTCGATTTAGAGGTCATGTTTATTATGTTTTACAGGTTTTTTATAGGATTTTTTGTGGAGAAATTTGTCACTCCTTGTTTTTTGATAACTCATCTAAAACCTTTATGTGAATAAATTTTGATTAGATATTTTGCTTAGTGTATGGTGTGTGTGGATCCCGTGTTTCATCTATGTGATCTAAATAAGCTTGAGATCCTAAAAAATTCTGGTGTATTACCATATTTTTCACTTTTTTCCATTCCTTCCTTCTCCCTTTTCCTTGATGGTTTTAGTAGAGTAGATCTATTATTATGATATAAAAATAGTTTAGGTGATTTCACTAGGGAACCAATGCTATTTGGAGACTCACTCCAACATACAGGTCACCCAAAAACCTAGGAGTGTTTATATTTTGTCAATTGAAAGGAAAGTTATCACACCATTCTCCAAGGGTACATTTCAAAGTGAAAACACTTAACCCCTCATTCATTTTTGGCATTTGTTTGGGGTTTTAGATTGGGAACCAACATATCTCATGTTGAAAAAAACATTGTGTTTTTCAACATGAATGTGTTTCAACATGTTAAAAAACACACTATGTTATTCAACATGTTGAAACACATAGTGTGTATTTAATATTTTTAGAAAAACACAGTGTGACTACAAAAAGCATATGGGTGCCAACACAGATGATGGGATTAAGGTGGAGAAAAATAAATATGGAACTGATTTTCCACCCAAAGAAGATAATTTTTTGGGAGTATTCTTCATGGCTTCAAATTTTACAAATATTGTTAACACTCACATTTAATCCAATTATTTTTCACTTTGTCTTCATTTTTTAATTTTTTGTTCTTTTTTGGAAGTTTTAAGAACTGGTATGTAATTAATGTTCCAATTGTAGTGTTCTAACAATAATGTTCTGATATGTTAAGAAATATATTTAATGTTCCAATTGTGGGTTTTTTGTTTTCTATTTCAATTAGGATATGTATTCCAATTATGGGTTGTTTATTTTCCATTTTTTATGATATGTATTTCACTGGGAATTCTTCAGAGAGAAATCATTACAAATCACTAAATTGGAATGAAAAACATGGATAAAATGCCAATCTAGTAAAGGTAGAACATTTAGTGAAGAAATCGTCTACCTGTCACTGCCTACTTTCTCCCATGTTATACAGTTTCGTTTGCTGCTTCCTCCACTTTCTTAATTCTCTATCTCCATATCTTTCTATTTCACCTTCCTTATAAGAAAGTTTCCACTACTACTATTATTTCCTTATGTTTTTTTCTTTATTTTTATTTCCTTATATTTATATTCATCCAAAACAATCACCATAAAAATTCCCAAAACCATCAGCCAATATGTTTATTAAAAAAATGAAGGATGGAAATAAGGCAACCATGTGTGAGATTTTTAATTCATTATGACAAAGGATATGTCATTTGACACAAATATGCAGCTTGCGTGGAAAGTACGAAAAGTAATATTTCAATAATTTGTTTGGGTGAATGCTACCACATCATGTGTGCATGGATATTTTGGGGCATGGTGCATGTGTTTTATGACTATCTTATGGGGGCATGTATGTATGATGATGAATTATATTGGGAAAATAACACTTGCACACTCCCATCCTCATCCATACCCAGGTACCTTATTATCTGCTCATGGTCACTAGGTATGGATTATCTAAACAATAGGTTTTTTAAATATATAATTTCCTAAAATTATTCTATATTGTTTATGAACATTTCTCTATCTTTGGGATAACGAATCACCACATTGTTAAAATAATATATAAGATTGGAAATAAATTTTACATGTGTATAACCCTCACATCCACCTTGTATAACTACACATATTAATTTTTTATTAAAAGAGTGTAATATTGGCATAGTTTCCTATAAACTCTCAATATTTGGTTGATTATTTTACCTTTCTCTTTATAATTTTTAGGGGAAAAGCATAAGTCCTTAAGCATCCTATGTTCAATGACATCATAGTAAATTTGTGAGTAATAGGAACTCCAAATGTTTATTGAAAATTCAATAATTCCATCATGATTTTGAAAAAGTGTGAATGCCACCTTGGCACCACATTAGCTACCATGTGACGGGCCCATAACACTAAACCCCAATAAACATTAAAATTGCATAGCGAACTGAAAAATGATTCTTCCCACATGAAAATATGCATACAACCATGTGGTGCATGGAAATAATTCCTTCTAATGAGAACACATTACATTTACTTCACATCATCCCTACTAGTCTTCCAGTGTCCACCCTCAGTACACACTACACCCCAATACTGCATTCAATACAATGATTTATTGTTTTCATTTACATTTGGAAATGCACATTTGGGGACAAGAAGATAAACATTCATGTATCTTTCTAGCCTATAATAGATCCAAAGATAAGTCAAAACCAATTTCAAGTCACCAAGTGGGTCACGAGGTGAGCCCGTTTCCACAATTGTTTGGATATTTTCTCTACATGTTTCATGTAATGAGTGCATTGGTAAGTAATACCATGATCACAAATGTATATTCATTTTATATTGAGTTATTTATGTACATCTTATTATTTAATATCCATTTGTACACATTTCTACATAGGGTTATATGTTTTATTTTTATCGTCCCCCGTTATGAACTCTACTAATATGATTTAGTAAATTTCTACAAATAGGATGTTTTCACACATGTGTCTTATAGTTTAAAAATACAAATTTGTTATCGAATATAAACTTACATTTTTGGGTATATTTTGTAGTTCACTTATTGTACCAACTGAAAAATAGGGTTTCTTATGACCTTTTTTTTTCATGCACACATGTTTTATCCCCATATGTACTATTTGTGTTTGCATTTTTATGGTTTTCTTTTATATATCCCACATGACCATAAATCCTAGTAATGCGGTGTGGTAAATGTCCTAAAAACATTTTTTCATGCATGTGTCTTTCAGTTTTAAAAATAATGATGTTTTTGAATATAAAATGCTATTATTAAATGTAAACTTACTTATTTTGATATAATTTTTCAGTTCAATTATTGTATCAAGTAACAAATGTGTTCTATTATGACCTAATGTTTTTTCAATTTATATTCACTTATTTCAGTGCATTTGTTAATCTTCTGTTTTCCACAAAATATTCTAATAAGGTGTATTAAATATCCAAAAATAGGGTTTTTGCATGCATTTATCTCACAATTTCAAATTATAGTGTTGTTATTGAATACATAACGATGTTATTGAATATATAGTAATTCTATTGAATATAACAGTTGAAAAATATCTTGATATATAGAAGCATTTTTTTTAGGAATTTAAAATGTGACTATAAATAAGTGTTGTGTTTGTTTAGGAAATTAATATTTGAATAGGTTATCTTTATATTGAATGGCTAGATATACATTGGAATTATTGAAAATACATTGAATAGACATCTATAAATTTTTCATTTTCCACTAGGCATTCAAAATTTTAATGTGCACTGAAATTACTGAATATGCATTGAATATGGTAGATTTAGTTTTGTGCATGTTCTTATTACTCTACTATTATTAAATAAATACTTATATTGCTAGGGATCCTAGATATTCAAGAGGTAAATAGAAATTATATTTTTAATATTCAAAGTATTTAAATAATGTCAAAAGATGTGAAGAATGTTAGAAAATAGAAATAATGTTAAATACGTGAAGAATGGTTGCATATGTAATGAATATGTGAATCAATTGGCTTAACATATGAGGAATATTTGAATATAAATAAGTGTTGTATTTGTTTATCTAGTAAATGAATACAACCCACCCTGACATAAAATAGCTCATTGATTGCTTCATGCTCACCAACTATTTCCTCTCCTAAGCACATGAATGAATGAATATATATTTAATATATGGTTGTAATTATGTCATTGAAATGTATGTGTTCAAATGTAAAATTTACAAACATTTATTCAGTGTACATTCCATAGTTTCATTACATGTTGATAGTTTATAGCTACACCTAAACACATTCAAATTGTGTAATCATTTTGTTCCTCTCACTATACATTTTTCCTATGTCATTTCTAACTGCACACCAATTCTCCATTAAAATATTCCATTAATTTCTACCATATGTTTATATAATTTGTTGATCCCTTCCAACCTATAATCATGAGGTTGGCTAGGATATACTTGGTTATTTTTTTCTTATTTACATTCTTAATTCATTGAGAACATTTGTAGGAAACATCGGAACTCCATTTGTATTTTCAATGTGTATTCAACAATTTCAGTTTATTAATATGCAAAGAGAAAAATAAGTCTGAATATCTAAACAATATATGTCTATACATTTAATATATGTAAAGAATGTTCATTTTTAAATTGATTATCATTTAACATAAGGTGAAAATAGTTCTTATTTTAGTACCTGTTTGAATATACACTAGCATTACTAAACATAGATTGAATATACTGGTGTATTTTTGCATTTTTTCAATTACAAATGTTGATAATGGTATTGCTTGCAAATGTGCTTATTTTTCTTCAATTAATTTTTTTGTTAAAACCCTATCAAAAGAACATTTGCAAAGAATTTTTTCTCTATGAGGATAGAAGATAATTTCACAACTATGTATTATTAGTCCATTAATCTAAAAGAAATCATAATTATTCTTTGTATAGGTAAGGTCATTAATGACCTTACCTAGGCTGTACAAAAAGATAGAAACACCTATTGGAAGATAATTCTTGTTTGTACACATTGATAAAACTTGTGATTTTATATCAATATGATGGAATAAACTACAAATACTTATATGTAATGATAGGATGCAAAAAATTAAACACTAATTGTATGTTTGCCCCCCAAAAATACATAAATAAGTTTAGATCTTCTACATGAATGTTATAATTTCTTACATTACAATAATTTTATATTTATGGATACCACTCACATAGTAAGGTATCATGATTCAATTAAATGTATTCCATGCATCTAAGTTGTACCAAAACTGAATCATTCTTCATTTCTATCAACGATTTCACATCTTTTTTTAGTTTTCTATTGTTCCATTCTCCATTTGAGGTGTTATTGAAATGTTGGTTATGCTTGGTGATGGCATCTGTAGATTTCTTGGATGGCCTGATTACATTTGGCTAATAGAATTTCCATGTATGAGATTGGAATTAGGAATTACATGTTTTTTTAACTTGGAGGAAATTGCATATTACTTGTGTGAGAAAACTATATTTGTGTTGTTGAAAATTGCATTAATGTTGTTGAAGAAAACTATATTTGATTTGTAGAAATAAACATGTTGTTGACTTGGAAATTGGCCATGTTTGGAAAATATGGAGTGTAAATGTTTTAGAAATCCATCATAATTGGATTTTATGAAGGAATAGAATTTTGTGGAATGATTAATCATCTTTTCCTTTGCAATTCCTTTTCTATTCTATCTTTATCCCATTATAGCTTCTCATACTCATTTTTTCTCCTTTTCCTATTGTTTTATGTTGTGTTTTTCCCTCTTATTTTCAAGTTACCTTTTGAGTTTTTTATTCCCTTTTTTCTTGTCAAATTATTCTATTTACCTTCCTCTCCTTAATATACTCTTTTTTCATCACTTTCAACTCTTATATCTCTTTCATGTTTCTTTTTTGTCAATAATTTTCAAGTATTCATTCAATGTGAGAATTTTTTATTGCTTGATCAACCTTAGAGTCCCACTTTTTTCACGTTCTCATATCTATTTAACCCTTTCAATTCAAATCTTAATAAATTTCCACAATGACCCACCAACATGGTTTTCTAATTCTACATTTTATGGTTATTTTTTTGTGTCTTGTACAAATGTTTGTGAGAACCAAAAATCTATAACATCCAACTGAATATCACCATTTTTTTTCATTCATTTCATTCAGTGTAGTAGTGAACTATTCCACTTGATATGTTAGGAGGAGGGTATGACATGGAAAGTGAAATATCCTCATAAGGAAGGTCGATTGGAATCCCCAAGTTTATATAAGCTTACTTCAATCATTCAGGATGGCTAACTATTGTTTTCATAATCATCTCATCATCAGCTGTGATAGGTTCTCATGTATGACTCACATGACTTGATGTGTTCTCTTCAAATTGAACATAAATTCTAGCTTGGCTACCTTACCCAGTCTGACTTAAACATATTCTCCTATATTGTTGATTTAAATTTGTCACATCCACATTTGATTACTAAATTATATGACATTTATTTTGGATTACTACATCTTTTTTTATGGATTTGATCATCACGTTGTTGAATTTTTTCTCCATTATATTTGATAAATTGTTCAATTTCATCTCTGTTATAAATAATCATCTCCATAATTATATCAAAAGTTGTTTCCTCCTCTGTTAGTTCAACATTGAATGCATCACTAGGGTACATTTCATTGACCAATGTATCTTTGTTCAGAGGCCATATTCCAATCCTCCTAAAACTATATTTTATATTAAATTGACTCAATGATCTTCATAGTTGTTTCTATCTAAAACTAGGACGCTGACAGGGGGGTGAATTAGTGTCTATTAAATTTTTTACATACATTTCCATTTCCTCGGTCTTCTTATGATGAAAACATAAGAGAATACACAAGAAAATAACAAGAGAATATACACAAATATATAGAATGTAATGTGGGAAACCTAAACTGGAAAAAAATCCACTGAAACCAAGAACTAGTCTTAGGACAAGATAGTCCTATATCTCTTACATTGATATCATGGTTGAGCTTCAACTCAAATTAGAGCTGCAACTCTAAAATTTTTACCAAGTACTTGTTTGGAACCTTCAACTCCTGATTTTTTTCCAGCAATAACTGACGTTTAGTAGGATTCAACTTATAGGAAAGAAACAACTCCCCATATGCTAAGTTGCAATTTAGAATTTTTCAAGAACTTGATCACATTCTATTTTGTTGTCTCAAAAAATTGATGGTGACCACTAAATTAGTTTAATTATCTTATTAATTCTACTCTCTCATTCTCATCACTCAATCAACATTAACCTCTCTCATACAAGGACACTTCAAGAACTCAGTCTTGTCAATTTTCCTTCTTGAAATCTACTGCAAACTTTATAGCACAAGACTTCTCATACACATAAGGTCCTGACACACATTCCCCTTTAGATAATACTCTATAACATTTACTCGCTCATGTACCCAACCACATCTAATAGCAAGAATTCAAGGATGATTATTTAAGCCTCCCATTAGTATTTTTATGTCCAAATTTCACAAACATCGTTCAAGCTCAATAACTGAATACAAACTTGTTTTCATCATCAATCAATATCTCTCACATAGTTTTCTGAGTTTTCAATACAATTACTATCTCCTCTTCCTTCTTAGCTTAATACTATGAAAAAAACTCAATGATTTGACATGATTTCATCTCACAACATTTCTCAACTTAGTCTTATATGTTCATGGAACTATCATTCACAATTTCACTTTTTATTTCAACATGTATTCTTGATATAACCTTATGCAACACATTATCCTTCTCTCATTGCTGACTCTGTCATCACTTCAACATATATATCTCACACATTCATTTTCAACAAACTCATATAAAATTGTATGTTACACTTTACAGAAGATTTTTTTTTACACAACTTACTCCTTTTCATGCTCATACCTCTCATAGTCCATACCATTCAATTTTTCCTATTGAAAAACATATTTGTAAATAATGTGTTCCTCTAATGTATAACTCACCCAAGCTATATTATGTATCTACAACTATCCTTAAGAACTTTCATACAAAATTATATCTTTTAATATGCAATACTAACTCGTGAGAAAGAGCACTTTTATCTTTAACTTCAAAGTCCTTCTAACTTACTCACTATTTCATACGTGTAAGAAGATGAAAATTCTTCCCATAACAATTGTCTTTTGATTTTATGATGATATGTGACTATGTTCAGTTACTTTCCTATACTGTAAAATAAGAAAATATTATCCTAGCCAAACTGAAAACCAATGGAGAACTCAAACACTTTTGAAAGCCTCAATCAGTCCTTTGACCTTTGCAAAGAAAATATATTTGTAACTCTCAACACCAGACTCATTTCATTATTGGGAAAGAGAAAGGTCAGTTACAAGGTGTAATAAATTATTTGTACATTATAACCAAACTTAGAGATGCTTCATATCCTTGTATAATACCTTAAAAATTACAACATGACCTTCATGGTTTGTTAGAGAACTTGTAGATGCATTAAATTCTTAAACAAACATTTACTTTCCTAACCAATGGTCTTTGAAAGATCATTTGAAGATATAGTTTGGAAATTAATTACCAGACCTAAAATGCAAATGAACTTATTATCAATAAGGTTGTGCAAACAGTTTAGTTTGAATATTATCTAAAATCACACACCATTTTCATGTATAGAGATGATTAATCTTGATCTCAATCATGACTATGTTAAGAGCTTTCTCAGACCAAGTTTACATGTGATGTTAAGAAAGAGTGAGTAGGTTTAGGGATTAAGGTCATATTCATTGGTTTTGGCCATTGTGTGGTTGTTATGTCAACCCCTATTGATGGAAAAGGATTTCATGGTGTCATTTATGTCTCCCTATGATGTTTTTCAAGTGTCAAGTATGAATTTCATATGGTTTGGTGAAGTTCAGTGTAGTTTTGGTGCATGGTTGAGTGTGATAAGTCATTATTTGATCTCTCTAGAGTTGGTTGGAGGTTTTCATGATGTCATAAATGGTATACGAGTTGTTTTTTAGGTGTTTAAGTATCTACATTGAGTCAACATGGTCAGTTCATGGTGTATCATGGTTGAGTCAGGTCATTCCAGGCTTGTTTCTAGCCATGGAGCTTCCAGAATGAGATGGAGATGTGTGTTATAGATATGAAGAGTATTTTTAACTAATGGGGATATTATTTTAAAATTTTACTTGAGGTTTATGGTGAATTTTAGGTCATAACTTAGAGGTATGATGCATATTTAGGGTCCCTAGGAAGTAAACTGTGAGAAACATGCAAGTAAACATGGGAAAATGAGATTAGGTGGAGATTTTGAGACATATTTGGGATATATGGTGAGAATGGAAAGTTATGTAATGTTTTAATGGTGATTTATTACAAATTTAAGGTCATTCTGAATAATACTTTTGAATATATGCAAGTTTTGGCAAAACCTAGTAAGTTGTAGTGTGTTTTTAAGACAAAGTTAAACCTTTTGATGCTCATTGTGAACTGTGTGTTTTCATGGGTACATGAGATAATTGGAATATATTATAAGGCTAGATATGAATATTAAAAATAATAATTAGGTGGTTTTATTGTCACATTTTTATGAACGATCATTAAGAAGGTAAAGTGGTTTGAAACCCTAGCTAGGAGTAGCTTGCGAAAAAGTACTTATATCATACTAGTTTTGATTGATTAATTAAAAGTGATGATTTAATGTTATATAGGACTCTTCCATATTTATATAAATGTAAGTTAGAGAATTTGTTCATAAGTGGGGCCCACTGAAAATTCTATTTTATGAAGAATTACATTTTGAGGAAAAGTTGTCCAAATGAGGTAATGACTAAATTAACATTTATGTTAGCCCTGAGTTGATATATATGTTCACAAAGGTTTCAATTCATGATGATGGTGAAAAAGTGCAAAGTGTGCCCTATTTATGTTGATTGGTCAAAGGGCAGTTTTGGGATAGTTTGAAGCAGTCTGTGGTAAATTAGATATTACAGGAGCTACAAGAGGAGTTAAAAGGCGATTAAAGTTGTGTTGGAAAGATAATCCAGATATATTTATAGTTATATAATATTTTATTCATGATTATTATTTTTTATATGGTTTCTAGGTCATCTTGTGAAAAATAACATTTTTGGCTTTCTAGGACAAAACTAATTTTATGGAAAGATTGAGTTGGTTAGTGCATTAAATGGATTAGGTTATGATTTATATCACCTAGAACGTAAAGATAAATTAATATTAAATCCAATTAATCCATTTTTAAGTCTATAAATTGTTAGGAAGGGTCCAAACTAGTTTGATTTTGGAAATGTCTTTTTGGGCAGCTTGATTTAGTGCAAGGAAAAGTTGATGTATTTTGAACTAGTGGATGTTTCATGAGATATATATTATTTACACATGTTTTAAAGGTTATTTAATTTCAATTTAGTGGTAACATGCCATATTTGAGGTTTAATTTTGTTATATTGAAGAAAAAAGGTGAAGACAGTGTGCTGGAAACAACTGCTTTGTGAACGCAATCAGGCACTTGGCCCATTAAAGAAAATAATCTGATTGGTTAATGATAATTTAGAACGTTTATGATGTTTAAATTTTTTTTAAACATGGGAGGTTATTTTTATTGCATGAATAAAAATATTTTTGGTGTTCGGAGGTTTTTAGCATTCTAATGCATGGGTTTTGAGGATTTTTGGTGCATGGAAGAAGGGTTTCTGCTAGGCTGACCTATATGAATAACTTGTAGCTGTTGTTATAAAGTTATGGGAATGTTATAAGTATGAATTATTCAAATAAAATGTGTATGGACTACCTCCTTTTGGTTAAAATAAATAGAAACATATAAAAGTGGTGCTTTGGGTTCATTTTTGAATGAGTGCTCTTAGAGGGAAGAAGTGTGACCTAGAGGAGAGTGATTTGCAAGTATGCATGCATTATTTTAAGGCTGAGAAAAATAATGACATGTTGGATACTGATTTAAGACATGAGAGAAAGGGTTTAGAGCTAATAGAAGTTGATAAAGAAGAAGATTGAGCAAGGCTGAAGACATGGGGTTTGAGATAGGGTTTGTGAGCTGAATATGTGATGTCCATCAGTTGTGGTAGAAGAAAAAATAGATATCAAACATCATAAGGAGGATGAGTTTTTTCTTATTCATCATAGGGAATTGTATCCTTCTTGTGGATTTGGTATTTCACCAAATTAGGGGTTGGTGATCCTTGTATGGTTGGTGCTCTACTAAACTAGGGGTTGGTGCTCCTTGTGAAGTTGGTGCTTCACTAATTTTATTTGTTGTGTGTAATATCAACAGATTTTGAGTGGATTTTCTTCCCCTTGAGGGTTTCCCACATATATTTAGTGTTCTTTTGTATGGTGTATTCAATTCTTAAGTAAACATACATATGGTTATTGTATGGTTAAATGGTTATTTTATTAGTAATTAATGATGAATTTAAATGATTTAATGTTTTAATATATTGATTCACCCCCCTTATCATTCTCTAGGGGTTCCAACAATTGGTATTAGAGTAGGTTCTTGAAAAACAAGTCTAACAACTATCTTTCCTATGATTTTTGTGAGGATAATGTGAGAATAAATTTACATGCCCTATTGCAAAGGAAATATCAGGGAAACTGTGGATCAAGTACATTAGACTTCCAACAAACTTCCTATAAAAGGTAGGATAAAAAATAAGAGTGGTGTAGGTGGAAGTAAGAGTAACCCAAGACTAGAAAAGAGATGGGATCGTCTTACAATTATCCATATCAAAATGTTGAAGAAAATCACAAGTGTACTTTTACTGACTCAAATGAATCCCTGAATCTATCTATGAAATATGAAAATCAAGGAAAAAATGTAATAACCTGAGATATGTCATATCAAAATGTGTGGAAAGATCCTACTAAATATTCTAAATGTGAGAATAATAGATTCTAGTAGGTAGTAGATCCTAAACATATAAGACAAGTATAAAAATATTATTTCCAATATGTTATAGATATATTGTAGGATTTGAAGGGCAGTGAAAAAAACTAGTAGAGAGAAGAAAATAATCCATATTCTCATACTCATCCAAAAGGGCATGTTTGATACTATAGAGATACCTTCGGAGTATAAAAACAAGATTGAAAAAAAAACCCAATATGTTGTTTCATGTAGATTTCCTCTTTTAAATATCAGTGTACTAAGACACTCTTCACGGTAATCTAGTATACTAGCCACCCCTGTGATGCAGCAATAAAAATTACAAGGGGTATACAATCCATCTTGGTAATGGGTGTAAAATTCTTAGAGTAATAAATACCTTCAACTTGTTAGAAACCCTTTATAATAAGGTGAGCCTTATACTTGTCAATAGACCCACCAACTATGTATTTGGTTTGGCATATCCACGTACACCTAACCAACAGTATTCCCTTAGGAAGAGAGGCCAAATCCCAAGTATCATTCTTCGTCAAATAATAATACTCATCTGTTATAACATCATCCCACTTCTCTATCCCATGAGCTTTTGAAATAGAATATGGATCCCCATAAACTACCTAATTTTTTTTATAAAACTTGTAGAATATGCATGATGATGCCTAGTGGGTGGAAGATCATGCATGAAATAATATTCCATAAAAACCATAGTACTAACCCAGATAAGCATATTGACAATATTAGTGGAAAAAAAATCCTCATCTAAGTAATAATCCATAACCTCACTAGTGACCTCCTTAAATAAGGGAACATAAAGATGAAGTATACATGGAAGAAGATGAAGAGTCATTGGAATAAAATCACTCATCAAACTAGACATGTTTTTGAAAAAAACCTCATGAGTATCATGATCAAAAATTTAATAAGCTCTCATGTCCTTACAATACCCTACAAATATCAAGGGTTTTTCCTTCTTATCAAGGATTTCATTTTATTATTTCACATAAATTCCCAAGCATGGCTTCCAAAGACTCTAAAAAATGATACATTAGGCTTAGTTCTATCTAGATTCAAATGGTCAAGTGTGTTGTGTGGTGTGAAATTATGAATGTAGTTAGCATAATTAACTACTTCTTCACAATACATAAGAGGTAAATACCTAGAATGCATCATGTAATTATCCATTTTCTTCGTAGATTGGTCTTGAATTTTTATAATCCATTCTATTTTGGAGTATGAGGAACAAAATATTGGTGAATAATTCCATGATTTACCAAAAACTCATACTACTCTTTTCTAAATTATTCCACCCATTATCAGTGTGAAAGTTATTTATGAAACTAGAATATTGATTCTCAACCATAGCCTTAAATAATGTAAAGTATGAAAAAAAAAAATCTACTTGAGAAAATAAAACCAAGTACACCTCGATATATTACCAATAAATTAAGTGCATACTTAGCTCCATTGAAATAGGGATTAGGAAATAACATCAAGTCACTATGTAAAATCTCAAGTGGTGAAGAATATCTCTTAGACATATCCTTAGGAAATGGATCTTGGTGTTTTTTCCCTAATATATATCCAAGGAAAATTCCCTTAAGATAATAAACTATAGGAAGACTATCAACCATACAATGAGTGCTCAAATCCTTTAAATATCTGTAATTGAGATGTCCAAATCTCTCATGCCAAAGCTTAATCACAGATTCTACATGAGAAACCAATCCTATTACTATTGAGGAAGTGTCATCAAAACCATCGAAGTGATATAATATAGAAATATGATCATATAGGGACTTATATTTTTATTGTGTCGCATAAAATATAAAGTGTCATGATTAGTTGAAGATGACAAGTTATGATATGCACTACATAAATATTACCAACCACTTCTTTGCATCTAAAATTTGTTTATACCACCCCGACTAGGAGATTGAAATATTTTCCACTAATGTCAAGAGTTTCATTACTCAATATAGGTGTTACTTCATCTAATTCAGGTCTTATTCATAGTTCAGGGTTAGTGGTTATGATTGGAAACCCTATGTTCTACCCAGGTGTGTAAATGAAAAATGGGAATTAATGGAATTGGTTAGAAAATTTCTATCAATACATCAGTTAATTTCCCAAAAGTATCTAACATACCCAATCAAATTTCCCATAGTCATAGGGAATTACATTTTTCCGAACATCCAAAAGGAAATAATGTTGGAAGAAGAGATGAACAAGTACATGATGGATAAATTTTAGGATAGAAAACATTATGATATAAATCACATCTTACACAGTATTGTACCCACTCAGGTAGAGCACAAACCTCATTATGAGGATTTATAGATGATCTGTGAAGATGAAAGGGAAGTCAGACAAAGAGAAAATTTAAGAATGACCTTGTCCCAGATGAGTCATTTTGGGTTTATCCAAAATCTTGAAGGGTTAGAGGATGATGGTAATGTGGTTAGTGAATAATACATCTGGGATGATATTTCTTCTTAGCCTTTTCCACTAATCAATTGGGACATTAGTTAGAAACAATATAACCAATAAAGGATTGCAAACCACATCAAACTCTCTATAAGGTGGTTATTTTCAAAAGGATTGGATATAAGTTACCAAAAAAACCCATTATTAAGAGAATATAGAAATATAACTCTCATTGTTGTTGTTCTCCCCCCATTTTGGAGGGTTTATGCCACTATGGAGGTTTCATGGAGATAGAATATTAATAATTTGGACTCATTGCTAGTAATAGGTGATGTAAGTGCCCAAGATAGCAAAATTATAACTCCCCCTCCTTAAACAATGAGAAGAAATGGATAAATGCTTCAGAAAGGTATGGTTGAGGGCCCTATTTTTCATGCTACTTCCTTACATATTATTCTAGCATCTACTTCAGGATCTAAAGGAAAATATAAAGTGGTGGAATCCACTCTCAAGAAGCCTAAGGAGGAAAAATTGTTTGATATTCCTCATGGACTTCAAACATCAAAGACTGGCCTGCAGTTAATGACATTGATAGTTTGTTTGAGTATCTAAGGAATATAATCTAAAACCCTAAGAAGATAAGGTGATATATAAGAAATAAGAGGTATTTTTAGAGAAGAGGCGACTCTTAGGAGGGGGTTATGTGCAAGGGAGAAAAATGGAGGGAATCTCTTGGGGGATTATTTAGGTGAGAATTTGCAGAGGAACTGCTTACTAGAAGGAAGGACTATGTTGTAATGAAGATTTTTTCTCTGTGTCACCCAATTATGTGGAATTTATGTTAAGATGATTACATATGTATATTCATTAATGGGATTTGAGAGTATTAATGTATCTTTCCCTTTTCTTTTCCTAAGTTTAATGGTTTTCACCTGACGAATTCATTAGGATTCATGATGTCTCTTTGTTTTTTTGTGACATGTTGTTAAGGTTGTGGTGATATGTGTTTTGTTGTTGTAATTTTGTGTGAATCATTGTTGTAACTCAATTTTAAACATATCATGCACTTTCTTAGATCTCGTCTAGGAAGGGTGTGAGTACTTGACATTTTCTGGGGGTACCTAAGAACTTAATTTTTGAAGCCTATAAAAATATCCCTATTGACTAAGTTGGATTTGGGGGTAAGACTTATAATTTCTTCAGGGTCCCTTGATCCAAACTGTTTAGTGTGATTTTTCATGAGATGATCCTATCTTAGGTGTACTAAGCTAGATTGTCAGGAATTTAGATCTTGATTTTCCTGGATCTTTCCCTGTAAACCAGCTTCCTACAAGAGGCTCATTCATTTTTTTCACTAGTATACATATAGTTATAAGGACATACGATAGTTGGCATTTTGTTTCTAGAGTTCCCCTAGTTCCCTTTAAAGCTCTTTCCCCTTTCCCTTCATTCTGTCGAAACCCATCTTATCCCCACTAAGAATTTAAGTAACTTTCGACAAAAATCCTAACTCATTGTGTGAGTCCCAGGTTGCCTTTCTTATATTCCAATGAACCTCCTAGGAGAACACATCATCAACTCATATCTCTTGTGTGTTCTTACCCCCAATCCAAGGATCCCCATCATTAACTTGCACATAACTTGTATGAATTTGTTTTGGGACAAACATGTGGGTTAAACCAACACTACCCTTAGTGTTCTGTATCGAGTTCACGAGTGTTTATAGTGTTTAGTGACCACTCTTTCAATTGAATGCTGCATTTGGTGACTTATCGAGGTCTAATGACTTGGGAGAATGAACCAAGCATATGGAATACACGAGAATGGAGAAATAATTTCGTTTTGCATGTTATAATGATGGTGTACAAATCATTTTACAAAATTCTTCTGAAGCCTATTAAAAGCTAAGAAAGGGGGTTCATTAATGCACTAGTCTTATGGGACTAAGGCCTATTAATGAAAAAGGCTCATATAAGGTGTATACACATATGAGAGGATAAGGAAACATTTCAATGATTAAAAAGTAGAAAAATATGAGAATTATGATATTTCCCCACGAATGCAATCATCGACATTAATGCATGAATTTATGATCCATTAATAAGGTAACTTGTTATAAACAACTCTACTAGTAACCTCAAGTTTTGATGTTCTGAAAATATTTTTAAGTAATATTGAAGGATAACTGAAGCAATAATTAATTCCAACACTCAAAATTTAGTTGCAGAAATCTTCTTTCATGTTCCGAGTAGCAACTGGAGATTTGTTAAAAGGTGAGTTCATTAGTTCCCATATCTTCTGTGATCTTTTGAAAGTTAGTCTAGGAGATCTAGGTTTTTTGTGAAAATAGGTGATAGAACTAAACCATAATCATGAAGATCCATGTTTTTCCCCTGAAAATAAGTTCCAGCCTTAGTTCCCCTCTAGACAGAATTTTAGATTCTAATATTGCATCTTACAACTTAGAATATTTTAAGAAGAGGATACAATCCCCTGAAAGAAGTAATGTCATGACCCAAGTAGATAAAAATTTAATTTCAACCTCACTAATAATTTCCCTCACACTACGCCATACTCGGAAATCGTATGGATATGCTCTCAAAAATTACAATCCTACAACTAGATAAGTTCCAGACGGAAGGGGGGATTTGCTTGTATCATTCTAGGAGCAGGAATTTGATAGAATGTTGGATTTTCCTTTGAAAATTGAAGAGGGGGATATTACCAAGGAACATGCATAGGAGTACTAGAACTCATATTTAAATAAATGGATGAAAGCTATGAATGACCATTGGTTGAATAATCTATGAACTTTTGCCTCCAGAATGACAGAGAATTTTAAAAGGGGTGAATTTATTGAGGAAGTTGGAGATGTGATTACACTACTGAACCAAGTAATTGTTATGGAATTTACTGTCTTCTTTCAGGAACAGATGTTTCAATTCATTCAGGTATGGAATAGTTGAATAATATCTCCCAACAATATTAAAGAATGCAGTATATTGGAAGGAATGGATAGTTGAATAAGATGCTATAGTTGAATATGATCTCCCAACAACATTAAGTTCTTTTCCATGCTCATTGGAAGGAGGTGGATTAGAGATAGATATATTATGTTTTTTTACTACATCCTCTAATGCTTTCATTCACTTCTAACACCTAGTTTCTACATGACCATTGCCCCCTTAAAAAGAGCATGAAAGTCTAGACAATTTCTTATATGTAGAAGACTCCTTGGGTTCAGAGTTATTTTCTTTGATTTTATGATCACTTTGAGATGGAAAAGGAGTGTACTTGGATTTACCTATTGTTTTTCCCTTTCCCTTAGGATTGCATTAAACTAATGATTTTTTAGAGGTGGAAGACTCAAGCTTAGATATTTTGGATTCTTCCCTAGTAAGTCTTTCACAAAATAATTCTAATCTAGAAATGTTTATTGTGTCACATAATGAATCCATACTAGAGAAAAAGGTAGAAGTAAATATTTAGAATAAACCTCTCAACATGGATAGAATTGAGTAAACAAACTATTTGCATTTCTTATCTCTTTCACTCCCCTTCAATTGTGTCAACAAGTTCTTGAACTTAGTAAGATAGTATATAACTAATGGAAAATAATTAGGACTAAGATAATTGATCTCAATTTCAATCTTCATAGCTCTCATGTTATCTACCTTACTAAATAATTCATTTAATTTATCACATATTTTGAAAGGAGAATCGCATCCTTCCAAATGAAAAAAAATAATATCACTTACATAAGATGATATCAAACCCATACACTCATCAAATTTGCATTGGTACTAAAATTTATCATATTATCTATTTAACAGTAGTTGTTCTTCATAACTTGAATCCCATAATCCTTTTAGTTTAATGATTTTTTTAATTGTTGGTCTCTATGTGTTGTAATTATGTGTTGTCAATGGCTCCAGTTGATCTAATGCAGAAGAAAATAAAGATGTAATTCTCAAAATCACCAAAGAGTAAAAGAATTCAAGAAGACCCCCAAATTTGGCACTTTATAATTTTAGTGCATTTTACAAAATGGAACTTTATATTTTTAGTGTCTTTGAGAAAATAAATAGTTCCAATGGAACAAACATGTAAAAAAGCACTTTTGAAAAAAATTGAACTTGATATTGAGTTATCTATAAAATGTTACAATCTTATCATTTTTCCACCCTAATATTTATTAAATTTTCACTAAAAAAATTAAGGTGCCTTGCGTATATAGGAAGGGAAGATCGATATAGGATCTAGTCAAGGCCATAAATCAAGGAAATAACTTGTCAAGACCATAGATCAAGGAAAGAACTATACCTAACAACTAGATAATATCCTCATAATATATAAATAAGATAAAGGGAATATAGACACATAAGTGGGTGAGGATAACTAAAAATAGAAGGAAAATAAAGCACGTAGGTGAACATGAGCTAAGGTAAACAACCTACTTTAACAGAAACTGATAAAATGTACCAACTAAAAAATTTATTGCATCTTCCCCCAATATTGAAGCATATAGAATGGGCCATAGTGTGCATATTCTATGTTATCTGTTGTATAGTTTGGTCCTTGTCCATTTCCTAACCCAAGTATTTTTCTGAGCCATTTTATGAACCTATATAATGTCTAATTTTATACTTATTATTTTGTTTCCTAGTTCTAATATTTTATGAGGATGAAATATCATCCAATGGTTTCCCCTTGTTTGGGGTGCATGAGATAGAGAGAACTGAATACAACCCAAATAAAAGGACCTTTTGCTAATGTGAACATGTGTTAATAGATTCCTATAGAGGGAAATATGAGAGTGCACATGGTGTATACCATGGCACATACATAACAATATAATATAAAATCTATTAAAGTGTTCATGAAAAACTATAGAAAAACAACACAGTGTATGTAAGTGAAAGCATGTAAATACACACAAGTAGTATAGTCATGGAAAATAGTATACCACATACATGGGACACCACTCAATATTTCACAATATAATCGATGCAATAAAGGACATCAAAAAACAAGAAATTGACATAGGGCATTTCCCATAAAAAAGTGAAAGAATATATGTAGCAAGTAAAATGAGATACACCATAAAATGATTAATGATCCCATTTTGGAAGTGACCTACAAAATAGATACTACACATGAAACACCCATTAACATATTATGGAAACAAAGAGTATCGCATAATGTATGTATTGAGTAAATGATGTAAGAAGAAGTAAATTAGTAAATCTTATAATGATAAAAATTGTGTGTAGGAGAGTGTAAATTGGATTCCCCTAATCAGTGTAGAACACCAGGTAAAGATAAGTTTTAAGAACCTTGCATCATGTAACAATATGTATTGTTTACATGTATTTGTTAGCAATGCAAAAAGAGTTAGAAGTAACACCTAGTAGTCCTAAAAAAAAGATAAATCAAATTCAATGCACCATCATGCTTAGATCTTAAACAAGACTAATCTAGTAACATCCTTGCATTAGAACATGAATAAATATTCAAACTAACATGTTAATCCATTAATATGTATCTCTATTGAATGCTAATAAAATTAAATGAACCTATTTAGATCCTTAGAAATCAAGGGTTTGATTATATGTTTGAATCCCAAGGTTTTGAAGAATGGAGTCTTGTCAATCCATGGCTACAAGACCATTTGACATATCCCCATATGACTTAAAAACCTGGATGGATGAATACAAGAAATTAAAATAGCTAGCTCCTCTAATGAAGAATGCTCCAATATGAAAAAATGGCTATAGCTTAGGCTCTATGCTCATTTAGGAATGTAAAGGTGTAAGTGTAAAGGTATGGGAGGTCTCTCTATATAGTCCAATGGATAGAAGAATCTCTACATCCTCCTTCATGTGGGATAAATGGAGAGGTTAGGTTAGTTGTAGATAAGAGAGGTTTAGAAAGGGTTGAGACAACCTTAGGAGAGTTTAGTTTGTCCTTTAGTGACCCATGGGGTTTGAGGGGGTTTATTAATTAATGCAAGTGATTAATTAATAGGTGTGCAAGCTTATAGAAATTTTTTAGAGGAATAGTTAACATGGTTTAGACTATGAGAGGAATAGTTAACTACTGGTGATAGAAGAGAAAGTGTGTTACATTGACGATATGTCATCAATTTGTGGGAAAGGGTACAATTAGTGTAATTTAAGTATTTAAATTTCTCAAGATAAATTATAGGTGTCTACATTTTTCCCTCTTTGGGGTGGCGTAAGTAATGTCACTTCAAAGATAGTAGACAGATAAATTTTGAAAGCGTAGAAGAAAAATTAGCATAAGTGAGATATTCCCCCTCGAGTGTCAATGAGGTGATGAAAGAAGGCAATCGATGATTGAAATAGGTGAGAAAAATGGATAGAAGAATGCATAGGAGTAGGATGCCCTAGCTGAATCAAAAGAATAGTGTTGATAGGAGAATGATGTAGAGGAGGAATGAAGATAGGAATAAAAAGAGAAAGATTTCATCCAATATATTGAAACAACTTTATTGTCATCATATTGCCAAATATCTACGTCATCGGTCCTTATTAAAAATATAAGCATACGACAAAAGTAGAATGACATGAAAATACATACTATGAACAATTTTTCATTGCTGAAAACACCGACTCCATGCAACATACAAAATATAATGCAATACAAGAAAGTAAAATATTCCTAACTCCTTGCAACATACATAATGCAATGCAATACGAGAAAGTAAACAAGATAACCTAATAGAGAAACATAATGTAATGTTTTTGTTATCAATCTTTGATTCTGACCTATGAGAATTAACAACAAGGGTTAAAAGATGGTTCCCCAAGCAAGGATACATGCAAGGGGAATAACGGAGGACACTTGGGTCCTATGAAAATCAATTGTGCACTATGAAATAGTACCAAGTAACTTATTGTGCCCTAGAGTACAAACATAGTAAGTAAACCAAATTTGTTGAAGGAGGTAGATCAAGATGATCCGGAATTGCATACAAGCTCAAGCGAGAACCAAAGAGTGATGTTTTGTAGGATGTTTTATATTGATTTTTATTTTTCTTGAAACATATTTGAATTTTTTTTATTTTCTATAAGTTTTCTGAAGCTATGTACAAGAAGACAAAGAAGTGTGGATGCCCCCAGTGATAGATGGGATGTACAAGGGCATAATGACATGCATATGAGAAAGTGAAGATGCGATATGCCCCAATGATTAGGTGGGAGTATTCAAAGAAAAAATCTTCAAATATAGAATGGGGATCAAGTCCAATATTAAATAGGTTCAATCATGAGGGAACAAGGATGCTCCCAGTGTAAGCTAGCCAAAAAAAACATGAGAGAAAGGAAGTGGGTGATTGATTTATTAAAGAGGGAAAAAGGTGTCCAAAAAAATAACAACAAGGCCATCCTATAAACATGGATGTTCTAAACGATTTCCTAAGAAAAGAGGATGTTATGAAAATATTTAGAATTCAGTCGATGAAAAAGTGATTAGCCCAAGGTAAAAATCTTGAGACAATACATGCACTAAAGCAAGAGTTTAAACAAGGTCCAAAAAGTGACACTTGGTAGCATACTAATAATTTTTACTCATCGATATCCCATGTGTGTACATGGAAATTAATTACCTCTTGAAGGAAAGAGTTGATAGATAGTAAGTGAAGACACTAGCCAATGTGTAGGAATTATTTAGTTTGAAAATTGATTTGTGAATGGATTGTGGAAGGAGAGTCGTACATTGCTCCATTGCCAACCAGGCATCCATAGCCCCAACAAAGATGCATTTGATTCTAATCACAACATTTCTCTACTACCAGTTAGGTGTCATAGCCCTGGTAGAAATTATTGGAAATACCCCAAGAGAGATTTATATATCAATTTGCTTTTCTCTTTTTGATTGATTGATTTTGATTCTTTTGCTTTCTGAAAACTTATTTCAGCTCTCTTGTTTGACAAGGAGTTAAGAACCAATGATGGATTGATGGAAGGATGTGGAAGTGATTGTGATGATGATAATGGATAGTGTCAACAAATATGCCTAAAATTTCTTCACAACAAGTTTATTAGATGAGAATTGTGATAGGATCTCTAAGAGGTCAGTTGTTCTTTAATTTACCAAGGTGTTATAAGACCAAGCTCAAACAGATAGCATAGAGATAAATGTCACAAAATGTGTGTAAATAGGCTAACCATAATAACATCAAAGGGATAAAAATTGTGGATGACTTGTAGAGGAATATGAAAGAAATGGAAGAAAGAACATCCATGCGTATGTAATACCTTATTGCAATGTTTGATATTTGTACCTTTGATTTCATTTTTGTAATGTTTTAATGTTTTCTCTCTTTTTTTATTTTTGAACTATAATATGATTTTTTATTTATTTTTTAATTTTTTTATGATTTTATTTTATTTTTTGAATTTTTTTTATTATTTTTGTTGATTTTTTGGGAATTTGGGACCAACAATGTCAATCTACATGATAGGATCCAAAAACCATGTTTGCGACTTCCTTGATAAGGGAGACTAAGTGTGTTTGTTTATCAAGAGTGATATAATCCCCGATCTCAATGATCATGGTGAGTTCACACTCAACAAACGACTTTGATTTTTTTTGAAACATGGGTTTCGTATGTGGGATTTTGAGTTCCCTATCAATAGGTTTCTACAATTTGCACCATACTTGATGGGTACGTTGGTGTGCATTCTACAATCACGTTTGATTTTGAATTTCATAATTTTTTGAGTTGTTGGGAGATTTGGAGCTCTTCAGAGTTTTGATCTTAGCTTGATAAAGAACATGTCTGGATGTCTTATAAGCTAATGCTTGACTTGTATAATCTTGAGAAGTGAGAAAATAACATGGATGGTTACAATTGATGAGATGAATGGCACTGGGCTTGCCACAGTATTTGGTAGAAGAAAAATGTGATTGATAAAAAGGATATGGTCCAAGGATTGAAGAATTTGGGCTACCGGGAGGTGAGCCATATGAAGAAGACGAAGGGCTACTAGGATGTGGCCTAAGAATAGAAGAAGAAGGGCTACTAGGATGTGACCCATAGATGTAAGATGATGGGCTATTAGGATGTGGCCCAAGAATAGAAGATGATGGACTACCCGGGGGTGATCCATACATAGGAGACAAAGGGATAGTTAGACATGCCCCCAAAATAGAAGATAATGGAATACTCAAAAATGTTCCACAAATAACAGAGGGAGGGCTACTAGAAGGTGACCCACACCTAGAGGAAGATGAAGGGATACTTGGCGTTGACCCCATAAGATATTGTGATTGAGAAATTATGATAGAAAAAGAGTGATTGGGTGATGAGAAGATAGGCCATGGATCAATACAAGACCAAGGAGTTTCATCACATAATAAATAATGTGAAGATGGAAGAATAAGAGGAGTGTCAAGTTGTATGATTTGAGGTTCTTCCTCTATTTCTTGATAAAAAAATGTCAACCTTTTCCTCACAATATGCAGACGCATCAAAGTCTAAAGAGAATCCTTTCTCGTAATCTGCTAAAGGAATATCTTAATGTGCCCCTATAAATGCCCTAATTGTTTCTTCATTCTAAAAGAGATCAATCGGTATGAGTTGTTGATCAACCACCAGTGGTTGATTGGAAGAAAGAGGTTCACTTGGTGTGGAAGACTTATAAGATGTGGGTAATGAAGAATATGTGTTGCTAGATGTCTCAAGAGTACAAGAAGGTCATGTGGACCTACCTATATAATGGAATATCATCTATAAATTATTAGGATTATGTCCAAAGTTTGCACATTACGACGCATGGGCCAATTCAGAAATTTGACTAAAAGTACTTTGAGTCACACAACTCTTCAAAGAAGGAATACTTTATGGGGTGATTGATGAAGGAGGTGTTGTGAAGAAGGGGAGGACCGTGATTCAAGAATCACATTAGAATAATAACAAGGGTCCTATGAAGAAAGAGAGGACCACGATTCAATAATTGTATTAGATGCTTGATTTTAGGGATTTGGAGTCACGTGTATCTTCAAAGGAAGAAGATGTCATTGAGGTGACTGATAAAAAGGGTCCTGCCAAGAAAGGGAGGACCGTGACAGAGGAGTCATATTAAATGTATGATGAAGAGGGTCCTACGAAGATAGGGAGGACCACAATGTAGGATTCACATTAGATGAATGATGAAGATAATTTGTGGCAAAACAAACCTTTAGAGAAGGAGAACGTTGTTTAGGTGATTGATAATAGAGGTCCTACAAAGAAGGGGAGGACCATGACTTAGGAGTCGAATTAGATGAATCTGAATAGTAGTTTGGATTTGAATCTTCAGAATATTCAAAGGAAATATTTGGATTGAATCCTCAGAAGAAGAGGAAATGTTTGGATTAGAATCAGAAGAAGAGTGGAGGGAACCCAAATAATAATTTGGATCAGAAGTGTCCAAACCATACCACCAACTATGAGATGAAGGTGAGGAATGGGTTACCCGAATGGGTTCTCTAGCATGAAGAACTAATCAAGGTTTGGTCATGATGGGCATATTTTTATTTGTACACCAAAACTTTGATTCCTTATTGTCACATATATAAGGGACCTTGCGATAATCAGTCATTGTTGGCATGTATTGGGTTCAAAGGTCTAGACCTAAATTGTATGATCAAACTTATTCAAAGTGAAGAAGGTTTCATGTTTATTTGGGAAGCATAACGAAAACCAGCTAGACATTTTGTAAAGATGGAAATGCTTGTGTGATTTTCCAAAAGGGAAGCTAAGGAAAACATACATCGTGAGGACTCGAGATTGATAATCCAACAGGGGAAGGAGGCGTAAATGTCAAAGGATTGATCAAAATTTTAGCAACATAAAGGATACAAAGGAAATATTTCCTATGTTCGATTGATGCAAAAGTTGCTTGAATGTTTTTTCCAAGGTTTGAAATATGTGCTCAAAAATGATCATGAACTTAGGAAAAAATAGGAAGTTCAAGAGGATCAAAGACCCAAAATATTGTCCTAGAAATGAATTTATAAGATGGATAAACACAAGGAACAATCACACAAGTTCAAAACACACGGAAAAATTAATGACCAAAGAATAATGAATGATAAATAATCAATGGATCAAAGTTATAATCTAAAATGGATAATTCAAAAGTGATAAACAAGACACAATCACACAATGTTTAGTTTCAAACTGATTAGTCAAGTGGAGTACTTCCTAAATTTGTATTTGTAAAGGTAGTTGGTGTCATATGATGATTAACAAAATGTCCCTACTTATGTCGATCTCAAAGAAATGAATAAGGTGTAAGTAATAACAATAAGTTAATGTGCCCTCCAAACAAAGTATACTATAAGCAAGCCCAAATTCAATCAAGACCTATATTCCAAAGGGTGTGAGTTACGATTGTGGGTGACACAAAAATTTCACCAAGATATGTTAACCAAAATTTACAAGAAAGTAAGGTATTGATATCAAGATGATATTGATATAACATGCACAAGTGGTAATGCTTAACACTCTTCAGAATTGAGGTAATAATTGAAATCAAACTAAAGCAATAGTATACCTAGGAATTGTTAAAGTGTATACCATGTAACCTTACAATATAGATATTTAGGCCAATTTTATAAGAAAAAAGACATAAATACCAAAACTATAGTGTCATGATATAAACAAGATAACCATTCAAAGGAGAATCAAAGTGATGAGCCAAGCCTAAATACGATGATGATCTTGACTTGAGTATCAAGATCAAAAAGGATACCAATGATATAAAAATGTCTCCACATACTTTAGATGTTTAAAAACCCAACCACAAACATGGATGGGCGTAAATGGAAATAAAAGTGGTGAAACAATCAATTGATAATGTAAAGGTAGTCACTCTTCTTTTGATTAACAAAGTGTAAAAAGAAAGTGAAGGAAGTAGATCAAATGGGGTTGAAAAATGTTGGCCTCACTTTGGCAGATTTTTTCTTCACCTTAGGGCAAGTGAAAAACTAAGAAAAAGTAATGCTTCACACGTTTGGTGATGAAAAATAGCTCTTAACTCAAAATTGGCTTTTATGTGGTCCAAGTGAGCTCCTAGTCAGAGATAGCTTCCTAGGTGGTTCACTCAACTAGGTGTCACCAAGACCATCTTAAGCAAGCTCGATTTACCTAAAAAGTCACACTGACTAATTTAGGAGTATCTTGGCTTTACTTTACCCCCTTCAATAACATTAGGAAATAAATGCATCCATCATGTACTCTCCATGGAGTCGCCATACAGATGACTTGTGACGCTAAATCTCACAAATGGTAGTATTAGTCAAGTAGGTTGTGCAGATCACTTCCCGTTTCATCCACAAGGTTCCCTCTTGCGTGGGCTACTTTGGGGTTCCTATTACCACCCCCATTATTATAGTTTAAGGCTTATGCCAAATGGGTTATGTCCTAGTTTTAAGCGGATGGGACGTACCCTTATCCGAACCTACAAATACAGTGTGTTAATTGTGGTGTGTTTTTTATCTTTTTTAATTGGATGTAGTTTTCTTGAACACATTTTGGCAACCTTCACGGAAATTGTATTAGTATATTAATTTTGTTTCAATGCTATCTTTTCTTTGACAATCATTTTTGGTATTGCACAATGGATTAGTAATTTTCCAAAAACACAAAAGAGGATAAAACATTGTTTCTGATTCTCAAGATCATCCTAGGACATAGGAGAAGAGCATACACGAGGTAGAATCCAACTATGAAATCAAAAAATAGAAAAAACTTCATTAAAATGCAATATTTGTTTATTTTAGCCAAATTTTACATTCATCCTTTTAAGAACAAACATTAAGTTAAATGAGATGTATTCTAAATAATAGACAAGGTGTAGAATCGGTTCTTATTCGCAATATCACCTAAAAGGTATGAGGGAAGAGCATAGGCGATCCTAGCCTCCTAAATAAAAATTCAACATTCATTAAGTTTAATCAAGAAAAATTAGCATAAAGTATATTCAAATATACTATGCAAAATAGAAATTAGTCTAAAATAAACCCTACAAGGTGTTAGAACATCAAAGACCAAATTTTGAAAAGAATTTAGACATATTAGAAATTAGTAGCTTACTAAAAAAGAAAACCTTAACTTTTTAGCAATTCAAAAACCTAAATTTATGTTTCCATTGTGTAGTTTGCTTCAATACCTTTCCAATGCAATAAAAATGGAGTTGTTTCAAGTTAGGGAGAAAACATTATCACCTCCAAAAGATTTCTAATGATGCATGTGCTAGGATTTGTGTCCCTACACTAGGATTAGTGTGCCTACGCACTTCTGCTAAACAAAATGACAATTTTGAAGGTGTGTGTGTCATGGTTTGGGTGTGTGTGCCTGGTTTTAGGTGCTTGCGCATGGTTTGGGGTGCCTACACTAGGATTTGTGTACCTGTGCCACCCTATGTAAAAAAATAGAGTGAGATTTATGCATGCACCCACAGAATGATGTGTGCACTCCCTTTCCTAGGTGAAGTCAAAAATATGTCATTTTAACATAAAAAACTTCAAAAAGGTCAAATTTTTGATATGTTATCTCAAAATTGACAACAACCCATCAAAATTAAACCCCTAAATAAGACTCAACACATGCAAAGTTAGTAAAATGATAAGAAATTTAACATTATTTCACACATGTAATATTATAAAAAGACACCAAAAATCTCAAAACACTCCAAAATTTAGTATGTTAGCTCGAAATTGACAACAACCCATTATAATTAAAGCTCTAAATGAGATCCTACATATGTAATATTAACAAAATCCTAATAAATTAGACATTATTTGCCATATGTGTATATCAAGGGTTAGCCAAAAACTTGAAATAACAATTAAATTTAAGCTAGAATGTTAAGGGACTAAGGATCGGTCCCACCGGGCGTGCCAAATGTGTGCATGTATTTGTTAGTAATGCAAAAAGAGTTAGAACTAGCACCTAGTAGTTCTAAAACAAAGCTAAATCAAATTCAATGCACCATTATGCTTAGAGATTAAGCAAGACTAATATACTAACATCCTTGCATTAGAACATGGATAAATATTCAAACTAACATGTTAATCCATTAATATCTATCTCTATTGAATTTTAATCAAATGAAATGAACCTATTTAGATCCTTAGTAATCAAGGGTTTGATTATATGTTTGAATCCCAAGGTTTTCAAGAATGGAGTCTTGTCAATCAATGGCTACAAGACCATTTTACATATCCCCATATGACTTCAAAACTTGAATGGATGAATACAAGAAACAGAAAATAGCTATCTCCTCCAATGAAGAATGCTCCAAGATGACAAAATGGCTATAGATTAGGCTCTATGCTCATCTAGGAATGTAAAGGTGTAAGTGTAAAGGTAGGGGGAGGGCTCTTTATATAGTCTAATGGATAGAAGAATATCTACATCTTCCTTCATGTGGGATAAATGGAGAGGTTGGGTTAGTTGTGGATAAGAGAGGTTTAGAAAGGGTTGAGTCAACCTTAGGAGAGTGTAGTTTGTCCTTTAGTAACCCATGGGATTTGAGGGGCTATAATAATTAATCCAAGTGATTAATTAATAGGTGTGCAAGCTTATAGAAGATTTTTAGAGGAATAATTAGCATGATTTAGACTATGAGAGGGATTTAATCAAATAAATGATGATTTATTGATTTAATTGAAGAGGAATATAATTAATTAATAATAATTAATTAGTCTAGGTAGAAAGGGGGATTAATTAATTAATTAATGTAGATAGAAAGGGGATCTTAATTAATTAGAAATAATTACTTAATCTAGATAGAAAGGGGAGTTGATTAATAGAATGTCATTAATTGGCATCATTGTTGGATAGAAGGGTTAATTAACTAGCATAATGTAGCTAATTAATGGTGACAGAAGAGAAAGTGTGCTACATTGACAATATGTCGTCAATTTGTGGGAAAGAGTACAATCAGTTAAATTTAATTACTTAAAATTTTCAAGCTAAATTATAGGTGTCTACATGTATGTATCCTACATTTAACTTAATGTACCACATGAATTCATAGGTGTATATAAAAAATTATAAATAATACTATGTATCAAGATAACATGACAAGTACAGTGCAACATGAAAAGTATAAGCATGCAATAGAAATAACCAAATAAGATGAATACAACATTTTTTAAATATTTAACATATATCAATGTTTCTAGATTTTTAACATATTTGAATATTTTTGGTTTTTAGGCCCCCTTAAGGGAATAGATGAAAATATATTCTCTAAAGAGAAGGAAGGGTGATCTAAGAATGCCCCCAGGGAGGGGAATATATAGATTGTTATTTCTTTTGATGAATAGAGAGTATATAACTAGGGATGGGAAGAAATGTTTCCCCCCAATTTTTGTGTGAAAAGTGGGTTAGAGTGTGTAACTCCTCCCTCAACAATAAATTTGAACCTATACGTAGAGTTTTTCATAGGAAAATGAGATGAAATCAGATGTCCCCATGGGTGAGTAATATATTAACTATCTAATTAGAATCTCCTAAGGAGGTGGAGAAGTAGTCAGGGGAGATGGAGGCTTGGGAAGGGTTCATTTTAAGAGACCTCTTAGAAATCAGAGGTGGAAAATACCTGGAAAATATCCTCATAACTAGTTTAGCAAGAAGGCAAATTTTTTGGGGGTCCGACAGAAAAATTTTCACCTGATTTTTAAGTGGTGTGAAGAAGGTTGCAGGCACACGATAGGAAATTTTTTGTCGTGCATCAACAAGTTTGTTGTCACACGTCAAGGAACCTTGCTAATGCACATCAACAACCTTGTTGATGTGTGACAACAAATCTCCTGTCATGCATCAAAAATCTTGTAATTGAAAATTATCTTTGGCCTCTTTTCTTTCTTTCTTTCTTTCTATTTGGTATTGCACTACCTACATACCAGTCAATATTTTACTAATTTACATTCTATGGATTCAAACACTATTTCCCAGCCATGACAGCAGTGCCTAGACACCCATGTCACATTTGGGCACCCCTGACCCTTTTTCACCTTAGTCACTCCTTTTGGGTCTCTTTTATTTTTTAGGTATCTTTTTCACTTATGGTTCATCATTCCAACAGTCAATTACAAAATTCAAGGAAGGGAAACATATAAATACATAGTTATGTCTTCAAAATAAAGGACCAAACACCAAGAATTACTATCATCACCTAAGCTTGCATCCAAAATGTACCTAAAGCACTCTAAAGAATCCATTCAAGGGATAATGGTTTCATCAACTCTTCATACACTGCATAGGAAGGGAAAGTTCATTTTATTCAATCCATGCATTCTACTACATTGTTACATTCTATCTATAACCCACTATCGAGCACAATTTGCACAATAGCATACTAGGGAAATTTTTCTACACACACTAACAAGAACTACATGGAGTCTCAGATGTAGTGTAGTACTTGCTCATACGTTCGCTCTTGCGATGACTTCTAAGGTTATAGGTACCCTCAGTGATCATTGTGTGACTATCAGAAGATTAACAAAAAATAACAATGAAAACCTTGCGACACCTTAGAAATTACATCTTGATCTCTTGTGTAGTCACTAATGCCCAAAAATGATCTCCAGTGCCCATGCACCCTTCACCTATCCCAAGTTCTTGTTTACAACCTCATTCCCACATTTCAGAATTTATAATGAGTAATAAAACAACTCTTCCTAGTTTTTTCATCACTTCTCCATGTTCATATCATTTCTAAATTGCACATAAACCAACTAAGTCCTATCTCCTTCTTCATTGCTTAGTGTTTTATATTTTAAAACTTAGATTTCTTTTTTCATTTCTTTATTTCAGAATTTTTACATCATTTATTTCAATAGTGACTCTATAATACTTATATTAATATAATTCAAGATTAAATTAAATCATTTGGTGAACCCATCGCTCAAACACAACATTTCTTCTAGGAATTTTTTTATCCTTTTCATATGGCTGAAACTTATCCACCCTTTACTGATGAAGACTTTCATAATCTCCAAGCTCATCATGTTGAACATTCTTAAGACCTAGATCTATTTTTATTCACTACTCATGATAAGGCCACCAATCTAGCTGAGCTTAACCCTCCCACCTCGAATAATAACTCCATGCATGTTGCAACACAACCTCCCTCTTCTACCATTCCACATACTTCTATTGTTCTTATGTCCATTCCTACTCCTATCAACCATGTCACCTTGCCTCTCATTTCTTACACTTATAAATTCTATTCTTCTAGCACCCAAGACCTAGCTTCCTTATATAAGGACTTACAAGTTGAATTTTTTCAATTGTAGCAAGATAAATTTCATACCTCTCCATCTCTTTATTCATCCTTACTTTTTCACACTCCTTTTGCATCAACCATTTATTCTTATCCACTTCCTCTAAACTTTGTCACCCCTAAGCTTCCCACCTTCAATGGCCATGGTGACCCTCAAGAACATCTCAGAGATTTTCATGTGGCATGTCTTGACTATGGAGATGATCATACATTCCTAGCTAATTTTTTTCATAAGAGTCTTCAAGGTTACGTCATGTGTTGGTTTTATGGTCTACCTGTTCAATTGGTAACTTATTTCATGCATCTAGCTAATGCTTTTCTTTCTCATTTTTCAATCAATATCAGAAATAATATCTCTTATGCACAACTCTTCAAATCAAACAAAGATCTAATGAACATCTAGTGGACTATGTGTTACATTATAAGAACAACCTTGCTAATAAGACCAATGTAATTTTTGATTCTTAATTTCAAGATCTTTTTGTTCAAATCATCTTACGACCACTTCACGAGAGTGTTATGTTTGAAACCTCTCATTCATTTGATCAATTATGTTAAACACTCAAAATTTATGAATTCAAGCTTATATTTATAGGAAAACTCAAATATCAAGACACTCCTTCATAATCTTCCAATAGGTTTCAAGATAAATCAACATTCAAGTCATCTCCTCAGCCCACTGAATAAAATGCAACCATTAATGTTGTCTCTCCACTTGAAAAACTTCAATAGTAACCTTCAAAGCATACTTTCACCAAGTTACCCTATGCACCTCACTTTTTATTGACTCAACTCATTAAAATAAATCTAATCAATCTTTCACCACTGCTCAATATTAATCCATCTCTTCCCCATAGCCGCAATTATGATGAAAATGTTAAACATGAATATCATCAATACATTAGACATTCTACCAATCATTTCTTCAAACTCAGGTGAAAATAATTCACTTGAACTCCCTGATCCATCTTCTTCTAAGTCATTAAATGATAATAAAAAACTCAAAATATTCAATGACCCTTTACCTAAGCATTACACACAAGATCTTCATTATTCTTCCATTCATACATATCGAGTTGTACCCCCTCCTTCATCAAGGCCCCTTGACTTCCTTGTCACTTTTTTGATGCATCACCACTGACCCTTTCATTCTAAAATAATGATTATCATGCAGCATTCTCTTCTAATTCATTGTGCATCAATGCTTCTATTGGTTCATACACTATCAATAAAAACATGATATATGTAGCAAGTCTTATTATTGTGTGCTCAATTACACTTTTTATGGATAAAATATTTCCAATATCGATCATCACATATCTAGTTCCTAATTATTTTGGGTACATCAGAATGCCCATTATAGTTAGGCCTCTTACCATGCTTGTGTCATTTGTCATGGCATCTTTAATCAAAGGTTATGACATGCTCTTAGGTATTCATCGTCTCCGTGTCACTTGAGTTATTCCCTCAATGAATAATTTCTTTCTCAAGTTCATACACAATAAACAAGTTGTCACTATTAAAGGTGTTCCATCATGCACATCATTTCCTCTACCTACTCTTGATGACATTCTTCCACAAACTTTAGCATATAGGTCTCCTAGGCTTCTCAAATCTAAGGTACATTTTACACTCAGTTATCCTATTTATACTGGACCTACTTCACAACCTCGTCATTCACATCGGGCCATTTTATCATCTTTTCAACCTAATTACCTTACTTAGGTATCCCCTTTACATGGGTTTTTACAACATCCTTCACCACATAAGTATCTATCACACGTACGCCATTGCTCTCATACTCCACCGATCTTAGATCATCATCACATGCCTTTATCTCCTCGGGCATCGAGTGGAGGCCCTTTTACCTTCACTATCATTGGATATCCTTCTCCTCTCCTCACAATTGGGGGGCATTGCGCTTTCTTCCCTCCTCCTAGCATCATAAGTTGTCTATAGTATTTACTATCACGCTTTGTGTTTCACAATTCATATTCCTCATTATCCTTACACATTCTTATTCATAGCTTATATCGTCATTATAGTATGACACACTCTAGTTCCATGGTTGATAGTCAACTATTGAGGGTATAAATATGAAATTAACCTCACCACATTCTCTCTTCATGCTCTATGTTCCATCATCTTTCTTTCTAGTGCACATTTTCAAAACATTTCCCGATGATGCACTCTTGTTGTATGGTTCATTCTTGACTATTGAGGGAGCATTTATAAATGAATTTCATTTCACACACATCCATTGGGAGAATGCTACTACTTTCACCTTAACACTTTACATTCCATTCTGTCACATTTATACACTGCATTTGTATATCTTTACACTTATTCTTGCTTTCTTATACTATTACATGATGCACTTTACTTACTATGATAGTCAGATACTCAGTATGTCATTATATTTATCATATACACATTATTGTTTAATTGGTCTCTTGTTGTGAAAATAGATCACTTACAGATTTTCACATGCTAGCATTGTACCTTTTACCAGTCACTCTGAGACTCCTGGGGGCATATACATTACTACTCTCACACATTACAGGTGTTATTATTTAATTATTTACTACTTGTAGTTTCCAGCACATTACTTATCATAGATATATACATGCCTTGACATACTTTTTATCTTTTTAACATGATAATGGGCACTTCATGTTTTAGAATTTACTTTGCAGGACTACATGTCACCATGGTTATCTGATACACTTTGTTTGAAATTGATTCTATCGTATGCAATTATTTGTAGGCTATGCCATGTGTCTTGTATGATCATTGTTTGTATGATTTTTACTACTTCAACCCTAGTTTCCTTGTGACATTGTGAGTGATGTCCCATGTTTGAAGCCTACTTTTCATTGTCTATCTTATCTGCACACTTGATTCTTACATTTTTTCTATTACATGTTATTTCTACTACTTACACATGTTTATATCCATATTTTTTTCATGTGCCTTGAATTTTACCATGCACATCCCCTACCCCCTGTAGGTATACAGTTCAACTCACCACAATGTCCTCTCTTTTGATCCACACACTCCTAAAGTTTTCACATGCACCCCAAATGAGGGGTCATACATTTGGTGAATAAATCATCCCTACAATAGCTTATATATACATTTCATGTCAACATAGTATAGGAATTGAATAGGAACATAGTAAAAAATGGCCCAGAATCTAACTTGGGTCCTTAGCAAAGCACAGATACCAGTGCCTAGACTCAGACATTAGTACCTAGGTACCTATGTCCTCCCCTGGGAGCTAATATCATGGGGCAACACAAATTCATTTTATCATATCATCATAGTACACATAATTCTTCACATTAATTCTACAATTACAGGCATAAACCTCTAGTTACAGAATGCATGCAATCTCCTACAATCCATTTCAATCATAACAATAAATATAATCGAAACTAATTCGGGACAACATGAACAAAATAAGGATGTAATGGTGCTTATGGGGAAGATTCATGGATGGAGAGTTACACTAGACCTATCTCTCCAACACTTTCTTTTTGGCATGAGATCTTCCAAAAAAATCACGTTTGGTGTGAGATCACCCAAAAAAATCACACTTGGCATGAGATTGCCTAATAAAATCACACTTAGCATGAGATCACCCAAAAACTCTCTCTTGGTGTGAGATTGCTGAAAAAAATCACTCTTCAGAGAAGTTCAAAACATTTTTGCTATCCTTTTACAATCTTCTACATCAGGTGCACACTTTCCTTCACTATTTCTTTCACATACTTTTACATGCTTAAGCACAGTTTTCTCTTATTTATCATATATGGGAATTTGAATACATTCCTTCTCTTACTTTTTAGGTTTTTCCTTATAAGAAGAAATAACCAAAAACTACAACAATATGTACAATGCAACACATACGCTTCACCCATAGGGTAAATTTCCTTTCCTAGTTTCCATGACCCACTTTGTATCATCCATGCTTAACTGGTCCACTCAGCACATATTATTCCACATGATCTACATGGTTATTAGGTACACATATATTATCTACTTTATGTTATTGAGTATTCACTCAACAAGGTAAAGTGAGGGAAAATGTTGACACTAAATCATGCACTTGTGTACATTTCTAGGTCCTAAAAGTATACTTGCATTTACATGATACCTAAGCAAGAAAACTAGTAGTTGAAAATTATCTTTGGCCTCTTTTCTTTTTTTCTTGCTCTCTATTTTGTCTTACACACACTATAGCCCAATAAATATTTTAGTTATTTATCTTCTATGGCTTCAGATACTAGCAACTAGCTAAGAAAGCAGCACCCAGGTGCCCTTATCCCATCTAAGAACCCTTGACCCTTTTTCACCTTACTCACTCCTTTTGGGTCTCTTTTATCTTTTAGGAATATTTTTCACTTATGGGTCAGCCTTCCAGTTGTAAATTACAAAATTAAAACAAGGGAATTATATAAATACATAGTTATGTCTTCAAAATAAATGACCAAGCACTAAATATTACTATCATCACCTAAAATTACATCTAAAAGGAACCTAAAACACTCTAAATCATCCATATATAATCCATTCAAGGTACAAGGGCTTCATCAAATATACATACACTACCTATGAAGGGGAAGTTCATTTTATTCCATCCACACATTCTACTTCATTTCTACATTCTAGCTATATCCCTATCAAATGCAACTGGCACAAGGGCATCCTATGGCAAAATTTCTACACACACTCATAATAACTACATGGAATCTGAGATGTAGTGTAGCGCTTAGTCATATGTTCATTCTCGGGGTGACCACTAGGGTTATAGGTACCCTCAATGATCATTTTGTGACTATTAAGTGATTAACAAAAAATAACATTGAAGACCATATGACACCTCAGAAAGAAGATCCTAAACTTGTGTTCAGTCACAAACACCTAGAAGTGGTCTCCAGCACACAAGTGCCTTTGACCTATCTTAGGTGCCCATGTCCATCCTCATTATTGCTTCTCAGAATTTATAATGAGAAATAACAACACTCTTTTGGATATTTTCATTATTTCTTCCTGTCCATATCAGTTCCATATTAGGTGTAAACTAGATAAGTCCTCTCTCTTTCTTCATTTATGGTTTCATATTTTAAATATTATCCTTCTTATGTCATTTTTATATTTAATAATTCATACATCATTTATTTCAATAGTGACTCTACAATACTTAGATTTAATAAATTTAAAATTAAAATTAAATAATTTATGATTAGTTTTTTAAATGACATATAATTATTTTCATATCCAATAAGATAAGTCCTATATTATCCAAGTCATATATTATGTTTTAAATAAGGATAATCATTAAAATTCATTAATAATGATGTACAAATCATTAAGAATAATATATTGGGATAAAATCCATTTACAAGATGCAATGGCATTCAAATTTTTTCTATACAATAATTACAATAGTCCTTCATTGATTTATATCAAATTAACAAAAGATGTAATTCAATCATAATCAAATACAAATAGTCACTTTAAGTGTAGTATCTCTTCCTACAAATTGTAGGAGAGAGAAAATATATGGGTCAGTTTAAAGAACTGACATGACTTTTCAATCTCATACTCCATGTAGTATTAATAATGAGATAGCTGAATAAGTTATGGTTTACTTGATTCATAATCAGTATGATATAATTATGAACTTTCTAATTTACATTAAGTATTCTATCACACACAAAAATAAAAATGATAATTCATCTTTAAATTAAAAAATTATGTTCATTTTAACATAATGAAACTAGCCTATTAAACTTAACATTTAGTTGATAATGAAGCATAGTATTGTTGTCATTTATTGCATTAATCCAAGATTAGAATTTTTTTCACTAAATAGAATTCAATCCATGGTTAATTCATCCTTCATTACTTTCAAGATTATAGTCAACCATAATTATACTTATACTTCTATAAACTATCATACAAAATGATAATAACAACTTAAAAAGGTAAATGTATTAAATATTAGATTTCATATCTATCTTTTTCAATTCCTTCTATTTTTTGTTTACAAATAATTTATATTCCGCAAAGAATAATTTTAACTATATATTTTAGAAGGATATTTCAATCACATAAAATTGTTATGCTCAATTAAAATATCATAAAACTATCTCAAAAAACAATTCTCAAGGGAGAGCCACAATACTATCTCATTCTTTACTTTTTTTTATCGCAAAACTAAGTTTTAAAAAAATATTCAAGGAGTTTTGAACAACATTTCTAATGAACGAGTTGCATCTAACTCACTTCCTTTTTCTATATTCCCAATTGACCAAAATAAAAATGGATCAATTACCACTACTATCAAATTAATATAATTAGTGAGTACCTTTCCAATTCCCACTTAATATTTCAAATCCCATAATGTATGAAGATGTAGAAGAATAACATCATTGCTTTATAAGAATACCATATTGTTCCCAATATTTTCCCATATTTCAATTGACAAACCAAAAACAAATCATGCTAATGGACATGTCAAAACAATCATTCTCTTTAATATTTAAAACCAATATTAATGTAGACAATAAATCACGCACTTGGGTACATTTCTAGGTCCTAATCACATACCACTATTCATATGATTCCTAAGCGAGAAAAATAGTAATTGACATCTATCTCTAGCCTCTTTTCTTTCTTTCACATTTCCTCTTTGGTCTTGCACACCCCACATCCCAATCTAATCTTTTGACTCTATACACCATTGCCTATGAACCCTCGTCCCCTTTAGGTGCCCCGACCTTTGTTTATCTTACTCACCCATTTTTGGTCTCTTTTATCTTTTGGACATCTTATTTTCTTATGGGCTAGCCTTTTACTTGTTAATTACAAACTTCAAACAAGGGAATCAAATAAATACAAAGCTATGTGACTAAAATAAAGTACCAATCTCTAAACATCTACTATCACCACCTAAGGTTGTATCCAAAGGAATCGAAGAGAATTAATGCATCCATCTAGTTATTATTTAAGGGACAAGGGACTACATATTCTGCATACACTTCATAAGAGAGGAAGTTAATTTTACCATCCACACATCTATCTATATTGCTACATCTACATATCGCTCACTATCAAGTGCATCTTTCACAAAAGCTTCCTAGGGAACAATTTTTACACACAAACACAAGAACTACATGGATTCTAAGATGTAGTGCATCACTTGGTCATAAGTTCACTCTGTCAGGAGACCTCCGGGGTAGTCTGACTCCCCATTTGCATCTTTTTTATTTTTAGGATTTGATGTATTTTGGGGTTTTGCAATATATCATTTATTTTGTAGGTTACAATCAAACTTTGTGATCATTCAATGACACACAAGAGATAAACAATGAAGGTTAGTAACATTGGTGTGACACGAGAAAAAATCAGTTTCCAAGAATCTATCCAGTCACAGGTGCTACAAGAAGTCTCCGTTACCTAGGCACCCTAGTCCAAACTTATCTAGAAATTACAAAAGAAATTGAGTGTGTTTGTGATAGTATGATCCTTAATTCATCATCCTTCCAGTCTAAAATACTTTGAGATCAAGTACGAAATCAGATAAGTATTTTTTCCTCTCTCTTGCACTTAGGTTTGTATATTTATTTAGCTTATTGCTTGTGTTAGATCTGTAATTTAATGTTTTCATCATATGTGACTATGTAATATCTTAGGGTTTAGTATTACACATTATTTGTTAAATCATTTGGTGAACCCCATCCTTAGTCAAACTCCTTGCCCTAGGATCCAAAAAACCCTCATGGCTAAAAATAGATCCTCCTCTCCTAGGAAATTTATGCATCATGTTAGTGTGAATCCTATCCTTGATGATGTTGTTGAGGCTGAACTTGATGCCCTTTATCACAATTATTGATTTGATGATGACATTCAAAGACAACTTCTTTCTCATGAATGCAATATTCCCACTAGTTTTCACAACTCTAGCGTGAGCATTGTTTCACCTGACCAAAAATTTACTTCATTTTTTCCTTCTTCTTCCATGGCCACACATGTTTATCCACCTTATTATAATCCTATTATAGTACATGACGATGATTTTGTAGATTATGTGCTTGGTCTTGATTATGCCACTGTAGATAAAATTATGTTACTTACAATGTTTTATATGTACATATGTATGATGATGTTTCTAATGCTAGTCAAGATGAATGTACATCTATATCTCATTTCTATTTTATTTCTAAAAATAAATCCAATACATTCAATGCTAAATCTCATGATATTTCTCCTACTACTTATCTATATGTTGACGACTCTCTTGTTGTATTACTTTCATGTGAAAATATGTCTGATAGTGATGATGCTTATATTTTTCATCATGAACATGTTAGTGAGGAAGTTACCTCTCTTAAGACTGTTGAATTTCACTTGTCCACTCCACCTTCTACAACTTCTGAGGTTATTTCCAATGTCATTCATGATGATTATCCCAATTCTACTAGTTCACTTCTTAATATTTCTTTTGATTCTATTTCTAGCATTTATCTCGATGTTCCATGTTCCTCTCCTCATCTTCCACCTATTTATTTTTCTTATTTAAATGTTATTCATGTTGATTCTACCATTCCTACTAATACACCTCCTCTTATTTCTTCTGCATCTACATCTAGTATTCCCATAGAGCCTTCATCTTCTACTTCTTCTCACATTCCCATGATCACTCACAATGGTAAACTTCAACCACTTCATGTGTGTCTCACTTATATGATTCCTTCAAATGATATTTTATCACTCATGCATGTTGTTGGTAATTTGTAATATCAATTTAAATCTCTTACTCTCAAAATAAAATCCTATTATGCTTCCATTGACAATAATTATTTTCATTGAAATCACATTCCGAATAAAATTCACTATTTATCTTTTCCTAAGGATTTTATCATGCATACCTTTTCATATTTTAAGGGAAATGGTAATCCATATTTGCATCTTAAGAATTATCATTTATCTATGGATTCTTATTCAAATGATCGATTGTTACTAAAATATTTTCTTCCTAGTTTCATTGATGAGTTTCTTCAATGGTACACTCATTTTCCTTATGGATCTATTAGTACATATTTTGAAATGGAAGAAACTTTTCTTTGATGATTTATACTTAACAATGGTCCAGAGTTACACCTGATTTCTTACCTATCTTGCATCAAGGAAAGAAAGAACCCATTCTAGATTACATTTTACGCTTCAATTCTTATATGCATCAATTATTATTTCAGACTATTGATCTATATAATTAATTCATCTTTTATCATGGATTGATTCCTACATTGAAAGAAAGATTCGAATATGTTACATTTGAATTGTTTACACTTTTATGTTATAAAGTTATTGATCTAGAACAATATTTAATTCTTGCACATATTATAGATCCCCCTTCTACTCTTACTACTACATTATCATCTACTTCTTCTCCTCTTCCATATCTCAAACATCCTCAAAGATATCCATCTCCTCCACCTTGCAAACGTGTTCCATTCCCTTTACCACATAATGATCCTCCACCATGTCACTCTCCACCTAATTCTCACCCATCTTCTTCTCGAGTGACATTACATTTCTTACATGCTACTAAGCCTCTGGATGTATTGCATGCTTTGATTTATAAGTTCTTAATTAAACTACCTTCTACTCAACATCATCATCCTTCTCTCTTTCATTTCCATCATGATATCTCTTATTTCAATTTCCACTACATCAATGGCCACTTTGAAAATGACTATTGCTCCATTCATGATAAATTACAACAATTAGAAGACAAATGTGTCATTGCATTTGGCTCTCTCTCTCTCTCTCATGAGCAATATCTTTTTATAATTATGTATAATCATGCTTCCATTTCTATTCACTTGTCTCCTCCACCTGCTACTAAGGTTTTCATTCATCCACCTAAGATCTTTATTTATACATACAATCTATCTCGATCATTTGTTACTACATCATCTCATCCTCTTTGCAGTATTACTACAACTCATTGGATTCCTAAGCCATCAGAATATGTGCTTCCTACCACTAAATCTCCCATCATTGGAAACATTTCATTCTACATTCAATTTGGCTCTTACACTCATGCTACCACTTCACATGTTTTCACCATCCTTCGCAGGCCTCTCCATATTTTGTAGGTGATTTCTATACCATCACGTCATTACCCTATGATGTAATCCAGTTCCACAGTTCATACTCGACTACTAAGGTTGTAATTCTAAAATGAACCTCATCACATTCACACTCTTTATGATTGATGATTCATTGATCTATCTATCTAGCACACATTTTAAGCCATTTATCGATGATGCACTCTTGTTCTATGGTTCATTCTTGACTATCGAGGGGTATTTTATAAATGAACACCCTATCATACTAATTCACATTTTCTCATGGGGCATGTTGCTCCTATCACATTCACATTATATATCATTTCATCTCACTCATTCGCATCATACTACATATCTTGGATGCATTTACTCTTTCTTACTTATGTTTACATGTTCCACTTTGCGTACCATGCTAAACAAATACTTAGTATGTCATTATATTTTCTTTATACAAATGCACGTTAAATTGTTCTCTAGGTGTGAATGCAAACTTTATACAAATATTTACACACATAATGGATGTTTTGCATTGTACCTCTTATCAGTACCATCGGGGATTCTAAGGGTATCTACTTTTCTTACACACTACAAGTGTTATTGTTTCATTTTATACTACTTCCTATTCTGACTAACACACTACGTTATATTGGATACTACATGCTTTGACATACTTCCTATATTTTTAACATGCTAAGAGGTGTTTCATGTGCAACATTTACTTTGTAGGAACTATTATCCACGATGGTTTTCTGTTACTATTTTCTTTCCACTATTTTCTATTCTATGTCATTATTTGTGGGATATGCTCTATGTATTTCTTGTTCATTTATTGTATTCTTTTGGATGATTTGACCTTTATTTTCTTATGTAATTATGAGAGATGTACCATATTTGAAACATGATTTTCATGGTATACATTATCTTCTTGCTTTTTAGATTACACATTGTCTTCTATATGTGTATTTGTCCTGATTGTACTAATACATTTTTCCAGCCACTTTTTTTGCATGTACCTTGGTTTCTACTAAGAATATCCCCTCCCCATGTAAGGTATCATTTTTAAATAAAACTTTGGTCCTCTCCTTTAGTCTACATCCTCCTAGAGATGTCGTATGCACCCAAAACAAGGGGGGAATACATTGGGTGAATCAATAACCACATACAACAATATAAATCCATGACACAATATAGTTCACCACAAAATCAAAATAGATTTACAGTTTCAGAATGTCTTAGAAGCTAACTTGGGTATTCAGTCCAGCATAGACACCATCACCCAGATATAGACACTAGAACTTGGGATCTCCTTACCTTTCTTAGGTTACTATTACTAGAGGTAGTTATAATTAATTTTTTATATTGGCACATTTTTTACCAGTTTCACAGCATGGGCACAATTCTCTAGCAATCAAAATACATTCTACCTTCTTTTTCTACTTGGATCAAATTAGATCAAGTATGGAACAAAGTAGGATCACACCATTTATAATGGTGTATACATTTGGTAAGTAGTTAGGGATATAAATAATTCTATACCTTTCTAACCCAACACTTTTTTCCCATGGCGTGATATTTCCCAAAAAACTCACACTTGGTGTGAGATCACCCAAAAAATCATTCTTGGTGTGAGATCACCCAAAAAGCTCGTTCTTGGAATGAGATCACCCAAAAATATCATTCTTGGCATGAGATCACCCAAAAAAAATTCTCTTCTACAACATTTTCAAGTTACTTTCTATCCTTTTTACTTGTCACAGATCATGTGCACATGTTCCTTTATACTAATTTTTCACATTTTTACATAGTTTTTCATGTTTTTCACAGAGTTTTCATAATACATGAATTTGACTACTCTTCCACTCTTCTTTTATAGGTCCATCAAGAATACGCAATAAGAATCAGCTCCACATTAGCAAGCACAAGTGACAACAAAAACAAATACAAAACAATATAACTCATATGTTTCACCGCTAGGGTCACTTCCTCTTCCTTAGCTTCCACGTTTCATCTTTATCACTTCATGCTTTTTCTTTTCTCTTCGGCATGATTTCGTCATATCAATCTACATGATTATCAGGTACACATCTCTTATCTACTTTATTTTATCCATTATTCACTCAATAACATAAAGTGGTGGTACATGTAGACATGAAATCACACACTTGGGTACATTTCTAGGTCTTAATCACATACCACTATTCATATAATTCTTAAGCAAGAAAACTATTAATTGACATCTATATTTGGCCTCTTTTATGTCTTTATGGTTTCCTCTTTGGCCTTGTACACCCCATAGCCTAGTCTGATCTTCACTACTTTATTTTTCTTGACTTTGGACACTAACGCCAGGTGCCCTTGTCCCCTCTAGGAACCTCTGGCCTCTTTGTATCTTACTTATCCCTTTTGGGCCTCTTTTATATTTTGGGAATCTTGTTTACTTATGGGTTGTCCTTTTAGTAGTGAATTATGAAATTAAAACAAGGGAATCATATAATTATAAATATATGTGACCAGACTAAAGGACAAAGCTCTAAGAATCTACTATCACCACCTAAGGTTGCATACAGAGGAATATAGGAGCATCAAGACATCCATCTAGCTATCATTCAAGGGATAAGGGACTATATTTTTTGCATACACTTCATAAGAGGGGAATTTCCTTTTTCCAACCATACATCTATCTACATTATTGCATCTAACTATTACTCGCTATCAAGTACCTATTACAAAATAGATACCTAGGGCATGATTTCTACACACACGCATAATAACTACATAAAGTATGAGATGTAGTGTAGTGCTCTGTTAGATGAGCATTAGGGTCAGTTTGCCTCCCCATTTTCATATTTTTTATTTTTAGGATTTGGTGTGGTTTAGGTATTTGTAGGGTACATGAGAAATTTTTGATCATTCAGCGACACATAGGAGATAAATAGTGAAGGTTAGTGACATTTGTGTGACATTAAAAAATTATTTTATGAGCATCTATGTAGTCACAAGAAACTATCAAAGGTCTCTAATGCCTAGGATCCCCTGACCTAGTCCACACACCTGAGTCCAGGCTTATCTAGAAATTACATAATTAATTAGTGCGGTTTTGATAGTCTGCTCCTCTGGTTCATCATCCTTTCACACTAGGATACAGAGAAATTAAGTGTGAAATTAACTAAGTATTCTTCCCTCTCTCTTACACTTAGGGTTTTATATTTCTTTAGCTTATTTATTTTTTCATATTTGTACTTTAATGTTTATTTATCATACATGACTCCATAATATCTTAGGGTTTAGTATAACACATTATTTATTAAATCAGTTAACAGTCAAGTTTTAAATGAACTAAATATCACAAAATAGAAAAATATTTCTAGATTTATAAATAAACCAAAATGTATCTAGTTCACAATGAATATCTCAACCAACTCATGAGAGAGAGAGAGAGATAAGTAAATTCATGTTTTAAAGTACTTAATAACAAACCATAAGATCAAAGCTCATAATGAGATAGAATCAACAAATACAATCAAGACCATTAAGATCTGAGTAGAAAATGGTGCTCACAAGACCAAAGGAAAATTGAAACTAATAATAACCCACGTCATAAAATAATCTCAAATTCATCACTTCAATTTCTCTAAAACAAAAACCATTGAACTGTATAAGTAAAGAGAAGATAATAACATGCTCGAAATGAACTAAAAAATCCACAAATATAGTTTAACTCTCTAAGTGTTGACTCGTAATGCTGGTCACAAAACCACCAAGAGTATTGAAATCAAACAATAATATTAGCACAACTCCTTAGGATCTTACAAAATATGATTTAAAACCATATAAAATGGCAAGCTTGATATGAGTAAAAAGTAACTCTTTAACATTAAACAACCCATATTTACCAACTCGTGCTATATTTCCAAACGTAAGACATAACCCACATGTAATCAACTCATGATTTCTCAACAATAATTTACCCACTTCATATTCAACCATTCACACAAATATTTTCCCTTTTTTCCCATAAAAATCAAGGAAAGAAAACAATTCTCAAACATAAATCCCAAAAATCCAAACGAGTGTAGCTAAACACATCTTATTTCCCAGTTTACAAATAATAACCAACATTTCCTTAAATAAAATAACCAGAGTCCAAACAATTCATAAATTCTAATGAATTATTTTTATAGTTTCTATATTGATTCAATAAACCAAGATATATTCTTTTATTTCATAATAAAAACAACAAAGAATGTGAGAGATAAAACCCATGCATCAATCTTCCTAAGTTTTCCTCAAAATTCCTTTAAATCCTTCTAACTAAATGATCTCAAAAACCACACTGAATCCTTCCAAAACATTTTTAAATAGCAAAAATTCCATAGAAACTGGAGGAACAGTAATCAACTCAACATGCATAAACAAAAAATAGAATTCAATGAATATGTCCTTCCAAATCTCCATGTCCAACTCCATGTAGAGCTTCCAAAAAACAAAAACCAAAAACCAAAAATGTGAATACCACAACATGCTTATCTTGTTGGAGAAGCTATCTATTCTTATGAAACCTACCAAACTTAACTTCTTATTCAAAGCTCATGCCATGTCATGGCCCATACAACTGTCACAACAAAAATCAAAACATTAAACCATAAACCTTACATGGTGGTTGTGTATTACCATGTACCACGACCAAACATAACTTTTAAACCTTGCATGCATTTGAATGGTCCATGACCATATTAAAAATTACTTACCAATGGTGGTCCCAACACCCATTTAAATATGCCAATTTAAACATAAGAAACAATTTCAACCATCCGATGGTCTTAAGACCTTTTTAAACAAAGCATAATTATTAAGCTATCACTATAACATTTTATGTACACACACACACACACACACACACACACACACACACACACACACACACACACACACACACACACACACACACACACACACACACACACACACACTTATTTAAATCTTCATTACAAATATATATGTATATTTATAAGTATGTATGTATGTATATTTTTATATATGTATTATTAGTTTATTAGTTTATTAACAAAATATACATATATACATTCACACATGTATATTCTACCAACTTTATACATCATCATGAATATATCAATAAATGACAAGTCATACCGCAATAAAATGACATCCTATAACCTAGACAAGTAGTGTCAATTTTGCTAGACAATGAATATACACTGAGTTGGGATGTTACATACTTCCCCTATTAAAATAATCATCGTCCCAATGATTTAAATTTAAACATTGGTAATAATATCAATAAAAAGTAATCTCAAAGTTCACATAAAAGAAATAGTTAATTTTCTAATACAGATTGGAATTTTTCATAACTTATTCAACCTTAGTTCTTAAAACTTCATTGTAATCATCCTTTTAAAGTAAGTTATTTCCACAAAGTCACTAGTATGGCTTAAATTTCCATTCAATCATTATATGTATCAATTAGTATAGAATAAATCCAAAGAAAATCATCAAAATATTGTTTTGTTTACTGAAATAGGAAAGGGAAAGTAATTTTCATTTCATCCCTACTCTCCCAAGTTGCAATGTCCTCGAAATATTTTTCCCATTAGACCTTACGTTGTGAAATTTCATGATTTTTAAGATGCAACCTATGAGTTTCTAGCACCCTTATTGGTTCAACCATGATGATTCATGGGTCCTAAACATGTAAAGAGTCCCAATTTATGACATGTGTTATATGAGAAACATAATTCTTAAGAAAATATATATCAAAAACATTATGGATCTTGGATAATGTGGGATCTAATGCTAATCTTTTAGGCCACTAAACTTATAACTTCTAGGATTTCAAAAGGTCCCACATATCTAGGTGATAATTTTTCAGCTTTGTCAAACAAAGTAGAGATATTTTTTGATTTCACCCTCAAAAATACCTTATTTCCTTTCTCATATTTCTTGTCAACTCTTTTAAATTATTGTAACTTTTCTTCCTATCAAAATATTATTTCTATTACACACAAATGATCTTAACGTTTTCTCTCCTATCTGTCAAATTTTTTGTTACCCCTCGATACCCTAAATATGGTGAATATAAAATTATTGCAATACTTTAATTATAATATTACTACCTAAGGGACCACATATTATATTTGTTAAATCATTTAAGAATTATTTGTTATCAAACTTAAAACCCTTGTATCTTCTATAATTCAGATTTGTTTCTAACATTGTTTTCACATGTTGATAGCATGGATCAGTTTTAAGTTGTTTCCTAACTTCTTTAAACTATTCTTTGAGGGTAAAATTTTTGGAAATATGCTTCCTATAACTCAATACAATAACCACTTGATTTTCCTTTCATTTGATGTAACTAATAATAAGGTCATATTGGGATATAAATTCTAGTCACCTACATTGTCTTGCATTCAAATTAGGTTGCATAAAAAAGTATTTCAACCCCTAATGGTTTGTTTTCATTCCATATGGATTTCCTAAAAAATAATTCCTCCATATTTGTAAGGCATAAAATATGGCAGAAAATTCTAATTCATGGGGAGCATAGTTTTGTTCATGCACCTTTCATTTTTCTACTCTCATAAGAAATTAAATGATCATTTTGAAGAAATATTCCTCCTAAATCTTCACCTAAGGAATTACTTACCATGGTAAAGCTTATATTGGGATCTGGAACATTCAATAAAAGTGTTATAAGTTTTTTTCCAAAAAATAAAATGCATTTTCACATTTATCATTCCATACAAACTTCTTATCATTTTCTTTGTAATGAAGTAATTGGTCCAACCACTCTTGAGAAATCTTGTACAAATTTTTGACAACAATAAGCCTTTCCCATTAAACATCTTCCTCAAGTATAGTTTTAGGTGCTATCCACTCAGTTATATCCTTGATTTTCCATGGGTCAACTGAAATCCCATTTTTATTTATGATGTGGCTAAGATATTGTACTTCATTTTGAATTTTTAAAAAAAAAACATTTCAAAAATTTTACCATAAAATTTCCTTTTTCTCAATTGTTTTAACACTATTCTTAAATGTTTATTTTTCTCCTCAATATTGTTTGAATAAATTAAAATATTATTAATAAAAACTAGAATAAACTTATTTAAGTATTCCTGAAAAATATTATTCAAAAGGTCCATAAATGCAGAAGGTATATTAGTGAGTCTAAATGGTAAAACCGTAAATGCGTAATGCCCATATCATGTTTTGAATGTTGTTTTATGAATATATTAATATTTTATCCTTAATTAATGATAACTAGATCATAAATAAATATTTGAATAAATAAATGCATCTCTCATCTAATTGAAAAGTTCATCAATTCTTGACAAAGGATATTTATTCTTTATTAATTATGTGATAATCAATGCATAGTCTCAATGTTCCATATTTATTTTTAATGAAAATGACCAATGTTCCCCAAGGAGACATAATAGGTTGGATTAGTCCTTTTGAAAAAAAATTGTGTATTTATTCTTTCAATTCTACTAGTTATGCTATTTTCATTCTATAAGGTGCTTTTGATATAGGTTCAATTCCATGTTTAATATCAACTGTGAAATCAAACTCTATTTTAGGAGGAATTCCAGGTGATTCTTATGGAAATACATTAGTTTAAACTCTCGTAAAAGTGGAAAATATTCCAAGGTATTCTTACCTTTGTCACTAAAATCTGAAATTTTGATTGCATACAACATACATCCTTTGTTTTTACCTTTCTAGAGCTGCATTGCAAAGATTTTTCTAACTACAAAATATCTCTTAATGTCATGAATGATGGATATTTTCTACATGTCATTAATATATTCTACATTTTTCTCAAAACAATCCACTATTTCTTTGTTGTTGAACAACCATTTTATTCATATTATGATGTTATAGGACCCTAAAGAAGTCACATATAGGTCAATTTTAGTGGTTAAAGTAGGAAATTCCAATGCTATCTTGAACAATGATTGGTCTACTATATGGATATAACCATTCCCATATTGTGAATTCCATGATTTTTCCATAAATCCATCTTTCTTAGATAATTTACCAGATAACTTCATTGAAATAAATCAATCGTTAGAACTAATGTCAAATAAAAGAGTAACAGGAAAACCATAAAGCTTACCTGGAAGTTTTATTAGGGTAGCATTTTTCTCATCTTGGTGGTTACCCATTGCAGCATGAATTATTTATTATTGATTGTTCCCCTGATTCCTATTGGAACAGTTTTTTTCATAGTTCTCACCAACGCATGTAAAACATCCCCCAACAGGTCGTTTCCTCTCAAATTTATTTTTATCATAAACAACATTGTTTTGCTAATTCTTTCTTATATTTGTAGTAGGTTTAATTGTTGTATTTTTTCTTACAGTCCTCATTTTACTACCGTATTTCTTCTAGAAATTTTTCTTATGAGTAAGTAGTGTAGGTGAGCTAATGATAGTATTGTGTTTCTCATCCTCGAAGTTTGAAATTGCTTGCAATTTATGTTTTTACCTAATGGTATTTTCAAACACCGCTTCCATTGTAGATGGTACACAAACATCTAGTTATCCTCCTATGTTTGATTTTAATCCCATGATAAAATTATGGATCTAAAAAATTTCATCCTTTTTCTATAGGGTGATAAGAATTGCAATATAATATAAAAACACCGAATAATAAAATATGGAAATTAAATTCATTTAGGATATCAATTCCAATGATAGTGGTTACATTTTATAATGTTTGATCTCCTATAAATGTGGAGTCAAACTTCATATTCAATAACTCATACCACTCTCCATGAATCTCTCAAACTTATCCCTAGGATATCTCTCACACCAAAATAGCTACGTGAGTTGTTTATTAAACAACTTCACTCATACACAACTATTAACTATATTTTTAATATGAGTTGTATTAACTCAGTATATTAATAATATTAAAATTTACTAATAATGTGACAATATATTTGTAACATTCACTCCCCTATTTTTAACATTATTAATTCCCAATATACACTCCCCTAATGTTGACATTATAGAAACAACAATCACACTTCCTTCTGCAGCTTGTCACCCATGCGTGATCATGATCTGGATGGTTTTGTATGTCAACCAACAACCTCAACAAGGATAGTTTTACAGGAAAACCAACATCCTCAACAAGGATGGTTTTACTGGACAACCAACAACCTCAACAAAGTATAGTTTTATAGGACAAACAACAACTCAAATATCATATTGTTGTTTTTCCTTTGTGCTTTAATTTGTACACTATGTCTTTCCTTCAAGGAATCATGTGGGAACCACTGCTTAATGAATACAAACTGAATAGAGGTAAAATTGAATATTGATACCATGTTCTAGTTCCCCCCTCAATGTGAACATTTCATTTATTCAAACAGGAACTCTGAAATCATACTGCAAATTTGAAAGAAAAGAAAACACACATACACACACTACCACCATAGCTTCGTGTGGCCCCATTGTTTGTGACTGATGAGAGGTCACTGATTGACCTCCAGCCTTTGTTTCCTCCTTCCTCCATGAAACATGTTGCTAGATCATCTGGATGTGATCATAGAGCTCAATAATTACATACCTTACCTGAACGTCAGATTCCATGGAAAATCCATTAGTAAGGCAATTTTTTTTAATTTTTTAGAATTTTGACTCTAACAAGACACTCGACACACAAAATGAATTTTGATAACAAAATAAAATAAACTACAATCACCTAATTACATTGATAACTTTCAATTAGACAGTAATTATAAATCACACTATTACAATTACAAAATGACAATATAATCAAATTTTGGAACAAGAGATAATAACTTGTTTACCTTGACTCAAAGTGGTGATATTTGACTACATATGACAATAAATGAAGTATTTTGAAAATAGATGATACTAAAATGATGTCGCTTTGGATGTTGAATGACTATGACACACCGAAGACATAGAAGATAACTTTAACTATAATGACATGTGATAATATTTAAATTGAGACAAATGAATTAAAACAAAAAGACTTTGAATAAAAATATTTTGAGGAGAAAGACTCAATGAAAATACTTAATGAAAACTTTATCACGTGACTTTGGCATGAAAACTATAGAGGTTTTTGACAATTGTGAGACCTTGACTCTACAATAAAATGAAAAATAAAGACATTACATTTTTTTATAAATGGAAAATAGTTTTGGGGGAACAGTACCCAGTTATAAGAAAGGCTCAACAGATAGATCAAACATGAGAAAAATCTCAAAAAGACCAGAGTCCGGATAATATATAAAGACCAACAGTAACCCATACAACAACTACTAGGAAAAAGTAAAACAAGGATAAAATTGTAATTAAGCAGCCAAAAAACAACATTCTATCTGAAACAGAGAAGCAATAAAAATGGAACCAACCAGACCAAGGGGAGGCCCTATCAATCCTATATTTGATAGTGTGCAAGGAAGTGAAAAGTGCCAAAGTGGAGACATTATGTTTACATAAAAAAGACCAATATATTAACAATGACAAAAAAAATGACACTTCAAATTTGACTATGACAAAATTGTTACCACCCCTCTACCAATTTGTCTCCCCACTATTCCACATATTCCTTAATATATAGTGAAATCATTATTTTTTGAATAAAATGATTTGAACCCTTAACCTTTATATATTTGAAGGTGTTGATTGGACATGTCAACCATTGCAATCTTAATGCCTTATTCAAAGCTATATTACCGATTGTACCATCAATCAACTCAAACACATAAAAAAATATTATGTGCTTCTTTACCTTTGTTGTAGACTACATGTACTTTGAAAAACTAAGGATAATATCTATGATTGATGCCTAAACAAGTTGATGCACTAAAGTTGAGATTGAGATAGATTCAAATGAAGATTTGGAATGACCAGTTATCAAATGCATAGAATGTGGAGGAGCTCCATATCCAAGAATGTAATTTGAATGTAGTTGTAAAATCTTCACAGTCACAGATTTGGTGAAATTGTGGGCTGCATGCAATGTGGGAGCCATGGCAAGGAGCTCGTGATCTAGATCAAGTTGGGCAATGGGAAATCTAATGTAAAAACAAAATTGCATGTAATCTCCTACACATATAAAAAATAACTCTTGTTTCAACTACTCCAAACGCCCTTAAAATTCCTCAAAAAATATTCCATATAATGATGAAGCCAAATGCATATACATATCTTGGAGAAGAATCTTATAGTGTTTGAAAAGACCACGATGTAGGATCAATGCTAAGAATCAAAGTAGCAATAGAGATTTGATTCGATGGAAGTCATGCATGAGCATCGTTGAATACAGTTCTCTGAATTCTCTTAGACTCTCATTTGACCAACCATGCTCTGATACCATTGATAAGAACTACAATATAATATAAAAACACCGAATAATAAAACATGGAAATTAAATTCATTCAGGAAATCAATTACAATTATAAAGGTTACATTTTATAATGTTTCATCTCCTATAAAGGTGGATTCAAACTTCATCTTCAATCCCTCATATCACTCTCCATGAATATCTCAAACTTATCCCTAGGATATCTCTCACACCAAAATAGCTACGTGAGTTGTTTATTCAACATATTCACTCACACACAACTATTAACTATATTATTAATATGAGTTGTATTAACTCATTATTAATAATATTATAATTTATTAATTATGTCACAATATATTTTTAGCATATGGGTACGTACTTTGACATCTTAGTAAAACATTCCCAATGCTCTACAACACTTAGTTTACCATGTGTTAAATTTATAAATTTAGAAATTTTCTAATCAAAATAGAGTGTAGGAAACCAACATTGAAAAATATATATATTAAACTAATCCCAAGTGATGGAGGCAGTATATACTCCTAATTTCATCTTATGGTTATCCCTCTATGAAGATGTTTTGTTAGAAAGTTGAAAAACACCCCATACTACTTTATTTCCTTAAAAAGTCCCTTATTTTGAAGTACTTCTCCATCTCACTTAACCAGTTTTCACCACCATTTCCCAATTTTATTCCATCAAGTTTGGGTGGCCTGATTCCTTTTATGTCCTTAGATAGTTTAGTATTCAAATGAGCTCTTATATCCCCCTGATCATTTTTATCATCTTGTTTTTTAGGTTGTTCTTCCTCATACTCTTTATTTCCAACCACTACTAGTTGCTCCAAGGTAGTTATCAAGTTTCATGTTTCCTGAAGGACTATTAGAATTTTATCTAACTTCTCAAATTTTGAACCTTCACCATTATCTAAATTGGTTCCATCATCACAGTTCACCCTATTGGAGCTTAGAATTGGACCCTGCTTTGACTCATAGACAACCCAAGATTTTGAGGCAAGATGAGACTATCTCCAAGTTGTGGAACCTTGCGAATTAAGACAGACCTTCAAATAAGGTCAGTTCATCTACCTAATCCTAATACTAATACTACTCCTACAACAAAAATAAAATATAACTAAACCTAATCTAAAAATTTAAAGTGGCCACAATTATAAGGAGATGTAGGAAAAGGGAAATATTAAGCTAAAAGGGGCGGTGATAGCACTATAAAAATGGGTTGAGCTCTATCTATGAGAAGGAAAGGGAAGAAACATGGGAGAGAGAAAACACAAATGTTTTAGATATTAAGAACCATATAGACTCCACTCGTCCACACACAACACAAAAAAATGGAACCTGCAATCAAGAAATACGCACAACATGCCAAAACAAACAGAGAGGAAAGACTGTAAATAAAACTATCTAGGGAAAACAAAATGTTCCACAAGCTTAAAATATGCACAATTTTATTATAATCATGGCAAAAGATACGAGTCGATTGCAAAGACCATATTAGAGGTCTGGAACTCATGAGAATTTGGTCACCATTTTCGCATGGTGTCGTTACAACAAAGAGTGCTCAACTACTAAAATAAGCATAAATTTTATAATACATAGCAGAATGGGGAGAGGGAAAAGGTAAAAGAGTGGGAAATAGATTGGTTTTAATCTTGTCATTAATGAAAATATTTTTCTTTCCCTGCAACACATCTTTCAAGCTTTAATCACCATCAATCTCTGAAAAACATCATGGGCACCCTATCAAAATTTTCCCTTAATTTCCTTTTACTCTGAGGAGAAGGTAAAAGCCCCATACTTCATCAATTCAATTGGGTGATCCATATATAACTACACATTAATGGAAAAACTATTTTTCCTTTTTTTCTCCTACCAAACACCATCAATCTTTGAATCAAATGCTTTAAAATTGAAGGGATCAAGGATACCTTTCCAACAATATATTATTTTTAAGATTTGGAGATCTCAAGTGAAATATATGAGAATTTGAATATTTGCATGTCTTGGAGCATAGGAATGTGACACATGGCAGCCTTTTATTTTCCTCAGAGATTGCCTCTACCTACATGTTACTTACTTTAACCTTGCCATGCATTGATATCTGGTTATTTGTGGGGTCAAGCTTGCCTACGTGTCTTCTTCCATGAAATTTTTTGTGTGTTGGCTTTGCATGTAGGTATGTTTCATTATGAAATGTGAGCCAATAAGAAAATGTCACACTCCTCAAAATTTCAAACTATTGATAGCCCCTTCTAGTTATTGTAAAACATGATCCAATAAGAAATCTTCATGCTTCTCGCAATGTCAGACTATTCTTTAACCTTGACTGACCACCCCAAAATGTGAGCTAATGAGAAATCTCCATGCATGCTTTACAATACAGACCTTTGATATCACCTTCTGACCATTACAAAATATGAGCCAATAGAAAATCTCCATGCTTACTTCACGATGTTAGCATTATTTTTACCATATCGACTCCCATAAAATGCAAACCAACAAGAAGGATCCACGTATGTCTCATGTCAGATCCCTCTTGATTTCGTGTTTAATTTTCATTGGTTATGTCTTCGCATCATGACTTATATCTAGGAAGACTTCGTTTTTGCTGGGTGAAGATTCCTACTTACTTTGATCTGTGTCACATGTCACCTCCAACTTTGGCCTTTCCCAGACCTAATGCCATTTAAAATACATCTCATTCTACGAACTTAAAGTATGTGAAATCCTATCTTCTATCCCTATGTCAAAATGGTGACGTGTTTCCACCATCGACCATTGATCCTACACCATCTGTCATTTCCTTCACCTGCAACATGTCCCATTGATCTCACTAAAATTTTCTACCCCAATACGGACCCCAAACCGTATTGACTTTGGTTCATTCTACGTACTTTAAGTCCATGGAGCCTAAATGCTATGAAGAGACCTAGAATCCTGCCATGTGTCCTTGCTTTGCAAGAATTTGAATTTCCTAGTGGTGTAGACATTTGATGAGAATTTAAACATCCTAGGCTTGTTTAAATGGATAATTACATTTTAAAATAGTTATCCTAATTAATCTGGGAGGGGGTTAATTTTGTATAATAGTTTAGTGACCTCCAGGGGACATATGCCTGCTAGATGAAGAGATCAATAGCCTTGAAGAATCCATTCGGCATGGTGTCTAGCCCCAAAATTTGGAAAATTTGATATAAAATTTGAAAATATGTCTCCTGAATATGTTATAAACTTAGAAAAAAACTTGAACTTCCTGACGACCGCTATTCTAAAATTTATTTGTGGATCTCTAAATAAATCTTAGTAACTCCTCTAGCTATATAATTCCACCTTGATACCTGCTCTTCCTTCCAAAATGGATGGAATTGATCTCATGGGATCTGAATAAAACTTGGAAATTTCTAAACTTATCTGATTTGGCCATGAAATGAACTGAGCACAACAACAAAATCTTGTAAAAACTATGTACAAAATTGAAAATCATACATGTCCCAAATGGAAACATGTAAAGTGTGCACAAGAACTTATTTTATCGAATACAAACCTACTGAATCTACTCTAACCAAAGGTAACAAAATCTAAACCAAACATGCATTAAGTTGTGAGAAATAGCTTTCCTTCCTCACAAATTTAAACCATGTGATTGATTTGGCACTAAACAAGGTCTTAAGTTAGAGTGAAAAAATGATTTAAAGTTATTTTTCCACCATTTTCATCAAAGTATCAACAAAAAAAACAAAAACCTACTTTATTTGTTCTACATTTGGATTTTGGAGGCATTGTTATTGACCTTTAAGACTTTGAATCTCTTCCTCATGCTCTGAATTGAGCACGACTGGTTGCAACTCTTCGTTTAGCTCTATAATAGCTAGATATCTGATTGGGCATAGGCTAATCTATGTGTTTTTTCCATTTCTTTGAATTTGAATGCCATGAATGGGGTCACCCTACATACTTTCCTTTCCATGAATAAATTTTCTTGCAAGATGATATGTTCCTTATTATACTTCCACAAACAACTATGCAAAAGAGTCTTCCTTCTCCATGATGACTTATTATTTTGCAATTGATTCATCATGGTTCTCCTCCTCCTCAAGAATGAATTTTGAAAGATCAAACTCATTTTCATTATCCCCATGCAGACTAATTTGGGCAACAAGCTCTTCTTTTAAAATTTCCTCCATGGCTGATTTGTGGGAGTTTTATGCAGCAAGAGGCTCTTTGTATTAGAAGATAGGTGGTGAAAATGCACAAGAAATGAGTTCAATGGGTTCTTCTTCACCAATGCAATATTCCAAGTCTGATAAGAAATGAACCTCTTCATGATCAAAATCTGTGGGTAACTCCCCTTGGATCTCAACTTCCTTGTGCTCCTTTGATGAAGTTGATTCATCCTATTCTTATTTTGTAAGATGGGATGCATCACCAACCTCTATAAATATAGTACCAACATGCAGACTACACCAAGAGAATAAAGACTATTGATCATCTTCTTCATGTGCTTTCTCTTCTACAAAATCAAATCTTCTTTGTGCTCTTTAGTCCCAACCTCTATTAAAGGATTAACCAACAGTGGCATCTAATTGGTATCAAATTTTTAAGCCAAAATCTTTATATTTTTGGTAAGTTCTTCTCTACTTGGTTCTTCAATCTGTTTCCCTCCTTGACTGATTTTCTAATTTTTTTGTTCCCAAAATTTGTTTGGGAATGTAAGAGGAGAGGTGGGTTGGGTTTCAACATGAGTTTTCAAATATTTCACTAAGGGTAAAGGTGTAATTTATTCTTGTGGAGGAGGTTGGGGTTTGGAAGATATGATGGAAGATAAATGAAGGTGAGATGGAAGAGAAGAAGATGGAGAAGGGAAATCCTCAATGGGGGCAATAAGATGGCTAGGGTGATGAAAATCAGGCTAAGATGGCTCATGTTGGGGAGAGTAAAAGGAAGTGTTGTGAGATGGTAGTGTATGGTTCCCCCATTGACAAGGTTTCCTAACACAATATTGGTAAGCCTCCATTTATTCAACCCACTCTTCAATTTGAGGCTTGATTTCAGCGATAAAATTCAGTTACTATCAAGGGATGAACTAGTTTGGTAGAGGTTCTATCCATAGAAATGTCTTCCTAAAACAAATATTGGATTCATTTAATACACAAGTAGCTCTAACCTGCATCATGCTTGCCTACATCCCTTGAATCTATCTATGAAAATCAGCATCTTCCATGAGATTTCCACTATCACCTACATAACCTTGTTCTTGATACACATTTTGTTTAGGATAATAACCATATGGGTTAGTGGGGGTGGGTTATATGTATATTACTCATTATGTGGATCATAAAACCGATTTGGAGGAGGATTTTGAAATTATGGGGATGGAGGAAACTGGTATTGCTACTGCAAATGAGAATTCCAGGAAGGAAATGAAGCTATGTTTGCATAAAATCATGAAAGAATAAAATGGAAAGATGGAAAGAAAGGGAACTAATTAATGGAAATAAATGGAAGGAAATGGAAAGGTCTACAACTGAAATAATGGGTTGGTTGGAATAATGGAGTTGCCAGATATGCTTGAAAATTTCTCCAAAGGCTGAAATATCACCAAGAGCACGTCAAACTTGGTGAAATGAAGGTGTAAAGCTATTCAAACTTTGTCCCACTGAGTGTGCCAAAACTGTTGGGAAGTGAAGTAACCAAGATGGATAGAATACACACCTACAAAATATAAATTTTTCATGACTTGTCCCACTAGGCATGCCAAAATTGTTGGAGCTCAAAATTGCACCTTGCCTTGAGTCATAGACAACCCTATATTTTTAGGCAACATGGGACTATCTCTAAGTTATGGGACCTTGAGAACCAAGACATACCTCAGAAAAAGGATGGCTCCTCTACCTAATCCTAATGATAATACTATGCCAACAACAAAAATCAAATATAACTAATCCTAATCTAAACATTTCAAGGGGATAAGGTTAGAAGGAGATGCGGGAAAAGGGAAATCCTAAGGTAATAGGGGCATTGACAGCACCAAAAAAATGGCTTGAGCTCTCTCCATGAGGGGAAGGAAAGGGAAGAAACATGGGAGAGAGGGAAGACAAATGTGCCATAGATCAAAAATTGTATAGACTCCACTCACCCATGCATTGAAAATAAAACAAAAATGGAACCTTCAATCAAGAAATACGTACAACATGCCAAAAAAAAAAGAGGCAAGACTCTAAATAAAACAAGAAACAAAACATGTGCCACAAAATATATTCTATTTCTTAAAATATGCACAACTTCATTACATTCATGGAAGAAGGAGCGAGTACATTACAGATACCATATTTAAGGTCTAGAACTCATGGGAAGTAGGAAACCATTTTGGCATGGTTCCTTTACAATAAAGAACACTCAACTACTAAAATAAGCATCAATTTTACAATATATAGTAGAATACAGAGAGAGATAGAAAAGGGAAAAGATAGGGAAAGAGATCGGATTTGATCTTATCATTAATGAAAATCTTTGTATTTCCCTGTAATATGGATTCTAATCTTCAATCTGCATTAATCATCCATTAATCTCTAAAAATCATCATGGGAACCCTGTCAAACCCTTCCCCCAATGTCCTTTTGCTTCTAGGAAAAGGTAATATCCCCATACTTCATCAATTCAGCTCGTTGAGCCATTTGTAACTGCATATTAATAACATCAATATTTTAACTATTTTTATCTTACTAAATGTCATAAATCTCTAAATAAAATGATGTCAAATTGAAGTTCTCAAGGAGACCTTTCCAACGATATAAATTTTGTAAGATTTGGAGCTTTGGAGTGAAATATATGAGCATTTGAATATTTTCATGTCATGGAGCAGAGGAACGTGACACGTGGAAGCCTTTGATTGGCCTTGGATATTTCCTCTTCCTAGGTGTTATTTTCTTTTACCTTGGTACATGTCATTCTCTATTTGGTTATGAGGTTGAGATTTCCTACATGTCTACTTCCCTAACCTTTTCTATGTGTTGGCTTTGTGCGCAGGTATGTTCCATTATGAAATTCGAGCCAATAAGAAAATTCCACACTCCTCACAATTTCATACTGTTGATGTTCCCTTCTGACTACTGTGAAACATGAGCTAATAATAAATCTTCATGCTCCTTATAATATCATATTGTTCATTAACCTTGACTAACCATCTCGAAACGCAAGCCAATGATAAAGTTCCACGCATGCTTCATAATTCAAACCTTTGATAGCCCCTTTTGAATCTCGTAAAACACGAGCCAATAAGAAATCTCCACACTTACTTCGTAATGTTAGTATTATTTGTACCATATCAACCCCTATGAAAAACAACCCAACAATAAGGATCCATGTATGTCTCATGTTAGATCTCTCTTGTTTTTGTTTTTTCTTTTCATTGGTTGTGCCTTTGCATCATGAATTATATCTAGGTAGACTTCATGCTGGTCAAGAGAATATCCTTTCTGACTTTGATCTGCACTATGTGTCACCTCTAGCTTCGGCCTTCCCTGAACACAACACCCTTTATAATATGGATGATTTTGTGAACTTGAAGTTTGTAAAAGCTTATTTTCTCACCTTACACTGGAATGGTGACACATGTCCATCAACATCCATTGATCCTGTTCCATCTATTATTTCCTTCACCTGCCATGTGTCCCATTGACCTCATTGAAATTTTTTTCCCCATTACAGACCTAAAACTGTATTGACATTGGTTAATTCCTTAAACTTTAAGTCCGTTGAGCCCAAATGCTATGATGATACCGAGAATCCCGCCATGTGTCCCTTCTTCATAAGTATTTTAATTTCTTGGTGGTGTAGAATTTTGACATGTGTTTAAACATCCTAGGCTTGTTTAAATGGTCAAGTCCATTTGAAAAGAGTTATCCAAATTAATCAGAGAGGGGGTTGATTTGGGATAACAAAACCTTCTTCTTACGATTGTATCACATTAATAAAATGATAAGATTTATGTTACTGTTATGAACCCATTAATTCCAACAGCTGATAAAGCTACATCTCTGATACTAAACTATAACACTCATGTTATGATTCATCCTAATTAAGGGGGAAACGTATTTTTTAATACAAACCCCTTGAGTTTAATTAATTCTTATTAATGAATAACATTATTATTTAGTTTGTTGCTAAATGATCCAACATTATTTAATATTCTAAATCCATCTTGATAACATATAATAACCATGTGTAGTTGTAAGGTTTTATTAGATCATCCTGATCTCCCTTAAGTCTCTCTTAATGAGTGTGTATACCATGTATAATTAGTAAAACCTTTTATATGTTATGATAACCTATACATCTCCTTAGTGCCTAATAGGAAGATATTTATGCAACTTCCATCCAGTTCCTAACACTGTAGATTTAGGGGATTAGTCAATAGATAATGTAGTGAGTAATTACATTACTTTCAGCTAACTTTTCTAGCATTTATTTGGAAGCTTGATTTTGACATTGCACACTAGCCTATGAAACTTGTCATATGTCACCACACATTTGTCTCAATATAGTTATCTATATTTATTATCATTTGTTAAGAATATGATTTAGTTTTGAAGATGAAGATTCCATATCTGACTCATCGTACTAATCGAAAGAATCCTATCAATACCACCTTAGGATCCCTATGGGAAATATAGTGAAAATGTAATTATTTTCATCATTACATTTTCACTACCCTTCGTGTATCCATCCTAAGTTGGCATGGGTAGGATAATAATGATAATATGAAGGGAAAAATTGTTTACGCTTCTTATATAATTTTTTATTATCTTTGATAGCTAAAGAAACTAATTATTTCTTTATAAAACATTATAATGTGTTGGTACATGATATTATATTATCGAAAGATGGTTATATTAACTCTACGAGTTACTAATATTTCATTAGTTACTCTCATCAATATAACTCAACAAAGTATACACCGTTAAATATATGTTTATTAATCATGTTCCACATCAAGTTGATTTTTTACATACACTCGTTAAGGATATTCCTTAATCTCTTAAGTACATTAGTTTTCATGATTATTTCATTTTATTCCATAAGGTACAATTATAACTTTACTTCATTTTCATTATATCGTTGTCCTCATTGCCTATGTGTCATCATTTAACATACATGATCATTTTACTTGAATCAATGAAATCATCATTTAATATATATTGTAAGATTAAATATCTTTATTTATAATCAGTTGTTTAGACAACATATAATTATTTTCATATCCAATAAAATAAGTCACAAATCAGCCATGTCATATATTCTATTTTAAATAAGGATAATCCTTAAACTTAATTAATAATGTTGTGAAAATCGTCAATAATAATACATTGGGCTAAATTTCCTTTATAAGATGTGATGGAATTCCAATTACGTTTATCCAATAATTACAATAATCCTTCCCATATTTATATCAAAATAACATAAGACATAAATCGATCATAATCAAATCCAAATAGTCACTTTAAGAATGTCATGTCTTCCTGCAAACTATAAGAGAGAGAAAAGATGGGTTAGTTTAAATAACTGGCATGAGTTTGAAAACTCATATCCCATGTAGTATTCATAATGAGATAACTGAATAAGTTATGGTTAACATGATCCGTAATTAGTACGATATAATTATAAATTTCCTATCTTACACTAACTATTGTATCAAACACAAATATGAAAATGATAATTTGTCTTTAAATAAAAATAATATCTTAATTTTCACATAATGAAACTAGCCTATTAAACTTAACGTTTAGTTGACAATAAAACATACTAATGTTCTCATTTATTGCATTAATCCAAGATTAGAAACAAAAGTTAACTAAATAGAATTCAATCCATGATTTAATCATCATTCATTCCTTTCAAGATTATAATCAACCATAATCATACCTACACTTCTATAAAGTATTAGACAAAATTATAACAACTTAAAAAGGTAGCTATCTTAATTATTTGATTTCATATGTGTATTTTTCAATTTCTTTTATCTTTTGTTTGCATACAATTTATATTATGTAAACAATAATAACAAATATGTATATCATAATGATATTTCAATCACATACAACTGTTATGCTCAGGCAAAATATCATACAACTAACTCAAACTGTAGTACTAAAAGGATATCCATAATACTATCTCATTATTTAGTTTCTCTATCACAAAACTAAGTTTCAAAACAAGATTCAAGGATTTATGAACAACATTTCTAATGAATCAGTTTCATCTAACTCATTTCCTTTTTTGATATTCATAATTGACTAAACCCAAAATGGATCAATTACCACTACTATCAAAAGAATCTAAATAGTGAGTACCTTTCCAATTCCTACTAAATATTCCAAATTATGTAATGAATGCAAAGGGAGAAGAATAACATTGGTGTTTTATAAGAAAACCATATTGTTCCTAATGTTTTCCCAAATTTCATTCCATGAACCAAAAAGAAATCATGATCATCGACATGTCAAAATAGTCATTCTCTTCAAGAGTTAAAAACAATATTAACAGTCAAGTTCAAAATGAGCTAAATCTCACAAAATAGCAAAACATTTTCATATTTATAAATAAACCAAAACGTTTCTAGTTCATAATGAATATCTCAACTAACCCATTTGAGAGAGAGATAGAGAGATCAATAAGTTCATGTTTTAAAGTAATTTAATAACAAACCATAACATCAAAACTCATAATGAGATAGAATCAAAAAATACAATCAAGCTCATTAAGAGATGAATAGCAAATGGTGCTCACAAGACCAAAGGAAAATTGAAACCAATAATAACCCACATCATAAAATACTCTTTTATTCATCACTTCGAGTTCACTAAACAAAATTATAATGAAACATATAAGTAAAGATAAGATAACTGCATATTCAAAATGAGCTAAAAAACACCACAAATATAGTCGAAATATTTAAGAGTCGAGTCCCAATGGTGTTCATAAAATCACTAAGAGTATTGAAATCAAAAAATAATAACATCATATCTTTATAAGAGATCATAAAATATGATTTGAAACCATCTAGAATGGTGAGCTCAATATGAGTGGAAATAAACTCTTCGACATTAAATAACCCAGACATACCAACTCAACCCAGATTTCCAAATGTGATACATAACCCACATTTAATAAAATCATGATTTCTCAAAAATAATTTACCAACTTTTTATTCAACCCTTCATAAAAATATTTTCAAGTTTTGCCAAAAAAATCAAAGAAATAAAACAGTTCTCAAACATACATGCTCAAAATCCAAACACATGCAACTAAATGCATTCAATTTCTAGGTTTGTAGATAATAACCATCATTACCTTCAACAAAATAAACTATTCCAAATAACCCAAAAAATCTAATGCATTATATTTTGAGTTTCCAAACTGATTCAACAAACCAAAACATATTCCTTTATTTGATAATAAAAAGAACAAAGAATGTGTGTGTGTGAGAGAGAGAGAGAGAACCCATGCCTAAATTTTCTTGAGTTTTCCTCAAACTTCCTTAAAATACTTCTAACCAAATGCTCTCAAAAACCACACTGAATCCTTCCAAAATGTTTTTAAATTTAAAACAAAATCATATAAAGAGGAGGAACAATAATAAAATCAACATAAATATACCAAAAATAGAAATCCACAAATATCTCCTTAAAAATACCTATGTACAGCTCCATGCAAAGCTTCCAAACAATAAAAACCCAAAAATAAAAATATAAATACCACAACATTCTTAGCTTCTTGGAGAAGCTACCAATTCACAAGGAACTTTCCAAAATTAACTTCCCATTCAAACCTCATGCCATGTCATGGCCTATACAACCACCACAATAGAAATTAAAACATTAAACCATAAACCTTGCATTGTGTTTGTGTATTGCCACGTACCAAGGATAAACATAACTTTTAAACCTTGCATGCATTCGAATGGTCCATGACCATATTAAATATTACTTACCAATGATGGTCCCAAGACCCATTTAAATATGCCAATTTAAACATAATAAACAATACCAACCACCTGATGGTCTTAAGTCCTTTTAAAACAAAGCATAATTATTAATCTATCACTATAACATTATATATATATATATATATATCTTTAGCTAATTAGATCTTCATTATATAGATATGTGTATGTGTGTTATTAGTTAATTAGATCACTAACAAACATATACATTCACGCATGTATCTATTACCAAATTAATACATCATCACGAACATATCGATATAAGACAAGTCATACCAAAACAAAATGACATCCAATAACCTAGACAAGTACTATCGATTTCGTTATATAATGAATATACACTAAACTGATATGTTACACTTACTTACCTATATATAAAAGGAAAAAAGGAAACTTCTCCTTGTACAATATAGAGTTTTATAGATATAATATATGATATTTCTTCTCTTTGTTTACAAATATTTTTTTGAGTTTATTTTTTTAAATTAATTTCATATTATTGAATTTGATGTTCTATTAACATCAAATATCTTTGTGGCTTGGGAACATCTTGTTATCATTCCTTTAGTAACGTCTGTAGGATTTTTACTCAGGTTCAATCATAAAATTCATGGTACAATTCATATTATGGGTGAACCACGGGTATTTGCAAGATAACATTGTCTCAGTACATCGTGTCATCATTTGCAAATAAATTGTGTTCATTTTCATATGTAATGTAACTTATCTATGGTTCTTGGGAAGTATCAAGGTGACCATTATCCTTGTAGGCTAGATTTTTTTTTTTTCACTCACAATTGATTATGATCACTTCTCCAGATCAACTCCTTATCTTATCACCCTCCATTATCTGTTGTAATTACCTCTTAATCATCTGTACTTTCACCTCTATCACTGTCACAAAAATTTAGTCTTTGACATATTAGATACATGTTTGATTTTCATTCATTTTATACACATTCAAAGGGATATTAATCAACCAACCACATTCATACACTCAATCAGTTCTAAGACACATCAACACAAACCTCTTAAAATTCCCTTGCAATTCACCTTACACAAAAAAATCATCAACTTCATTCTCCAACTCAAATTGGAGGTTAAATGAAATCACTTCAAACTGATTTCATGTAATGATTATCTTTGAATTGTTGTTATATCACATATAGCCTTTATCAGAACATTAAAATTAGTTATAACCTTCATTTTGATCACTATATGACTCCCTAATTCGTTGCACAACTGAAAGGGTGATTCTTACACTCAAAACTAGCATCTGACATATTCTTTTGTAACCACCCTTTCACATTTTGTCTTCTTCCTAATGGCGAGTTATCTTGTCTTCTAACTCATATGACTTTTTCCAAGTGTTTTTTGCATGCACATAAGTTACAATGACTCTTCATGTGTTCTATAATCTCTTCAAATCATTACTAATGCACCATTTATTCCACAAGACTCCATTCTAGCTCATATTTTCAAGCAGGTGTGCAAAATCATGGCTTCTTCAAAAACTAGTCAAAAGATTACTTCGACAACACAAGTATATGAAATTTCAAAGCTTCTTAATGGTTCAAGAATTTTTTAGGGACCTTCTCTTCACCTTCACCTTCTTGTATCAGCTCAAACACCTTCAATCTCATCATAACACACTGATTTGAATAAGGTCTTAATAGAGTTAGAGACCCACAAAAATAGTCCTTACAAAAAGAGGTGTACCTTTGTCTAAACACATGATCATGACACATGACACAATTTTATGGAAATATATTTATCTTTTACAAATTTTAAACTTACCACAAATTTTCAATTCAAAGATCTTAGCATGGAAAATCTTGCATCTAAGAGATAGACCAGACTAAATCTCAGGGCTCCGAAAACCAGTTTTATGCTTGAGACATATATCACTTCAAAAAATGTTTTCAAATAAAATAATCTCATGAAAAAATTCACATTGTAAATATAATTCACTCTGGAACCTTCACTGGTAGATATTTTATGGAGAGAGACACACTTACCTTTCAAAAACAAAGACTATTTTTTGTCTTCATAGCATTATCAAGTGGTAGGAATAAAAATGTCCTGTATCATCACATTTTTACAAATACCTAACCAAGATAACTTCATGATGATCAAGAACACATCCCCAACTACCTTGACCAATAAATTGAACATGGGTTCCCTTACAAACTCTGTTTGTATACTAAATCTTGCACAAAATAGTTAATTTCTTATAGGGTCCACCATGAGTCATGAGCTCAAACCAACATGGAAAGATTCTGTGATGAATCCTCTACATTCTCAAACTCATAAAATAGAAAAAAAATCATTTGGAGAATTAAAATAGAAAATTTCTCTATATTGATTTAACTGGGTTTGAGAAAGGCTTAAGATGGGTCCACAAAAATAGAAATAACTTTCTTATTTAAAATACATTTGACTTAATACTATTGTAGAATATTTTTATCCCAATTATATTAAAAAATATATCTTATGATTTATCCAAATAATTCTCCACAATATTTCTTTAATGTTAAGAAGTCGGAGTGTTACTTTACCATACCTCTCTTGACCCGATTTTGGTAAAAATGCACTATCTTGCACAAAGAATTTCCTCGTGTCCTAAAATTTGGACCACACATTCATGAACACCTCATATATTATATATAATGTGAAATTTACCATGTTTCACTTTTAAACTTTCAATACAATCTCATTTGTGCATGTTAAAACTACTTGTCCTGAAGGGCACATATACCAAAGACCCTCAAAGTGCCTCTAATTTTTGAATTGTGACTTATAGATTCATATTTGGACTATTGAAAATGTATTATCACACTTACCATGACTGAATTATCTTTCTAAAACTTTTTTTTTTATTCATGCCATTTTAAGACACCCCTATAAAATTGAAGGTGGAAAATACCTGGCGAATATCCCCGTAACCACTTTCAGCGAAAGGTGAATTTGACAGTATTCAAAAACAAAATTTTCACCTGGTTTTTCAAGGCTAAATCAGAATCCTTAATGACGCACGTCATAGGCGCGACAATAGCTCCTAATGACGTGCGACACTGGAGCGACACTAGATCGTAATGACGCGCGTCAGTTGATTCTATTGACGCGCGACACAGTCACAAATTGACGCGCGACACAGTCACAAATTGACGCGCGACATTGCCCTCTATTGACGCGCGACATTGTAAACAAATGACAACATTGTAAACAAATGACGCGCGACATTGTAAACAAATGACGCGCGACACTGTAAACAAATGACGCGCGACACTGTAATCAAATGACGCGCGACACTATAAGACAAATGACGCGCGACACTATAACCAAATGACGCGCGACACTATAATCTATTGACGCGCGACACAGCCATCTATTGACGCGCGACACAGCCATCTATTGACGCGCGACACAGCCATCTATTGACGCGCGACACAACCTTCAGGCTTCTATTGACGCACGACACTGCTTCCTATTGACGCGCGTCATTTGAAGCAAATGACGCACGTCAATAGGGGCAGTGACGCCTATATATAGGTTATAAATACCCTTATTCCGCTCATTTTCTCGTTTACGTTTTCCCGTTCTTGAATTTTTGCAGGTCGAAATCTTTGACAAAGACGCAATTTCAGCTACAATGTCGACTTCACATGCCTCCCAATTGCAAGTTCAGCAAGAAAATGAAGAGAATCCAAGTCAATCGATTTCCAAGATAACCTACAGGAATCCCTTATGCCCTCACATCCATACGGCTTTAAGGATGTCTCCAGAATATCAAGGTATAATTGAGGAGTGTGGATTTACAGGGTTAGTTAATATGCCCCATTTCGAAACAGATCCCGATATTTTGAATTACCTTCTGTCATGCTACAATTCAGAGGACGGTATATTTTATGTGACTCTGAACGATGGCCACATGTTCCAATTCACTATCGAACCGAATGACATACATCGGTTTACCGGCCTTCCTATCAGAAATTTACCAAATGTTACAACCAAGGCAACACTCGTGGAAGAAAACAAGAAATTTCTCGAATCAAAGTACGGTTTCCATGTTGATTGTAAGTATAATTCGTTTTAATTAAAAAAATTTATTCTGTTTTTTATTCTGATACAATTTGCTGTTATAAATTGATAGTAATTTTCACTGTTTCGCATTTGCAGCCCATGTCAATAAATCCAGGCGTGGTGTAGATACACAATCAATTGCACACCACTTTCTTGCTGCACTTATTGCATTTTTTCAAGCCAGAATTGTTATGCAGGGTCGCCAAACAGATATCCCAAATTGGGCCATTGCATACATTTGTGCCACTATCTCAAAACAAAAATTCGATTGGTGCACATTTCTATCCAAAAAAATTAGAGCTGACATATCAAATTCGAAAATGTCAGAAAAACCTTTCATTTATTCAACAAACTATCTCCTCGGCTTCTACTATGAGGCACTTTTAAATTTAAAAGCTAAAGAAATTCCTACTTGCTCTGATGAGGCTTTGATGAAATTCTCAATTCCATTTGCAGAACAACAGGTATAAACTATTTAGTTTGTAATTGTATTACAATTTTCTTCATTACAGTGCGAAGTTATTAAAACTTAAATTTTAATGTTTTGCAGAGAAGATATCTTGAAGCCATTCCCAAAAAAAAAAAGATGTCGAGAGGAAGAGGCCAACTACACGCGGAGGCTTCGGGGGACTCCCATTCCGAAATGGAAGCTCACTCCTCTCCAGACCCTCAACAATTTGAACTCGTTAAATGCCAGAGAAGTAATACATTCTCATATATTAATTACAAATTCCAAAGTTGCAGATTTATTTTTCAATTTAAATTTTATCAAACTGAATTGACAACACTTAATATTGATGAATAGCAGGGACTATGGAACCTTCTTCCCCAACTCACTCAATACAGTCCCATGCATTGATATCTTCAGAACAGCCACTGAGTACAACTCCTACAAGGCCACCCGTAGCACCGAAAAAAACAACCCCTCGACAACAAGGTACAACTTTTCTATAGAACGTTTAATTTCGTAGTTTTTACTTTATGAATTGTTTTAATATTTTTAATTTTTTCTTGTACTTTTCAGCACATGTCAGTCATGATCAAGCCACGGCACCGACACCCACTCAACCATTAATTTTTAAAATGCCAACCAGAGGAACAGTGAAAAAGACAATTGGTAAACGAATGCCTTTTGCTCCGGCCCCTAGTGGGACACTAAACCTTGACTCCTCGTTTCGAATTCCATCTCTCTCACTTGGTGGCTTGCCCAGTGCAACGGGCATATCTGTTTTGAACAATATAAATTTAGATGAAGATTATTTGGGCATTGATAGCAATGACCCAACTGGTTTTTTCGATACCCGCGAGATGATTCAAGGCCAGCAGGTATACTTCAGTCTTCAAATTTCAATTTTAATATTCTTTACAATTTTTAATTACATTCTGATTTATCTAAATCTAAATCTTCAGTCTTCAAATTTATTTATCTAAATCTTGATTTATTTTTTCAACAACAGGATCAGCCCACCCAAAGACAGAAACAAGGAGCAGTTGATCTTGGTCATGGTGAAAGCCCCCACTCTTCTCCAGCAAGATCTTCTGCATCAGATTCAGATAGTGAAGAGTTTCCACCTTTTCCTTTGGAGAACCTAATTGGTAATGATTGTCAATCCCATGTCAGTGAGTTTATAATTCCTCAAATGCAACAGCTTATAGAATGGGAAAAAAGGGCTAAAATTCTTATCAATGAGATTATTAGTCGTTATGAAAATTATTGGCAAAGGGATAGTTTATACGCTGCAGTCCAGAATCAACCTGCAAAGATGGATTCCTTACTTACCCAAGTAAAATGTGGGACTGTCACTTTTAACAACGACTATAAAGATGGCATTTTAGATAAGGCACTAAACAGATTGGAAAATATTAGTGCCGAGGCCCAGGCATATTTTAACAAATGGTCAAAGGACAAGGATTTGGTATCAATCGCAAATGCCGAAAGAGATAGAGCGGTTGTAAGTACTATTACATTCTAACAATCATTTTTGTTAATTTGAAATTTTGAATTTACATTAATACTTTCAATTGACGTTACTCTTTTTGTGCAGTTGAAATATGAAAATTTGAAGAGTCAGGCGAAGGTTTTGCAAGTTCACTTGGAAACAGCAAAGAGCAGCTTATCCGCAGCCAAAAATATGAAGCAAAATATTGTTTTGGTTAACAAACAAAACAATACACTAAAGCGGATCATTAAAGAGCATGGTCTCGACCCTGACATCTTGTTCAAAGCCAAAGCAGTTGCTGATCCAAATTTGCTGTCTCATGGAGATGCAACAAATCAAGAAGAAAGAATTATAAAAAATCTGGACAGTGCTGCAGAAGATCTTATAAGTTCAGGGGTTATTTCTGCTGTTGGGGAAAGGGTTACAACCATAGTGGAAGAAGCCGTTGGGGAAGGGAGCAGAGGAGTACAATTGGATAAAGAAAAAGAGGGTTAAAAACTAGAAACTTTTATTATTGGGGAAACTATAAATATTGAGTTTGAAAACTTCTAATATTGAGTATGGTATTTGAATTTAATTATATACAATCTTAAATTTTGATTACATTAGATGGTTGTGAAAATTAGAAACTTTTATTATTGACTAAACTTTTAATATTGAATTTGAAAACTTCAACTATTAATTATATGGTGATTAGATGGTGATTATCATGAATTATATGTATGTTTCTTGTTTACTTGCATTGTCATGAATAGTATGTGGACGTAGATGATGAATGATGACAATTGATAATCAATGATAGATGATGATGAAATACGATGATCGATTTAATGTGTATAATGTAAAATTTAGTGCCTGAATATCTTGTGGGACTTTAATTATCTTGAAAATTATGTCGTGGGACTTTAATTGTATCTGTGGGGTTATACTGTCTATGAAAGTAGACTTAAGGTTGATAGGTTAAGTAATAAGAATCTCTGTTGTACTATGATTTTTCAACGTGTTGAGGACTTCAAAGTGTGTTTGGAATTTATGAATGACCTTTATCAGTCTAAAATAAAGATATCCAAGTCAATGATGCTAAGGTCTAGCAATCTGTCCTGTTATCTAGTTGGTAAAGCTCAGTCAAGTGCAAGTTACTCTGTCAGTGCTTCAAGCTGACTCAGTCCTAGTTGGTGATGAAAATTATCAGTGCTTCATGATGTACAAAGTGAAAGAATTTCATCAAGGAGATTTATAATTCTCTAAAAGTGGTATAAGACCATGTCAAGCTGTTGATTCATCAATGTCTTGTAGTTCTAAAAGGTGACATATTAAGAGGACCTTGTTTTATGCCTTAAGAAATGTTTTCACATCTTTGAGAAAAGCTCAAGGTCTGTCAAGACCCAAATGTCATGCTATATGTCATTATGTGGTCTATCATGGTGCTGAGACAGGAATGTATTGCTACTACAAGAAGATGTATTGTGTAATAGAGGTTATACTTCTGATTCATGCTCAAAGTTGGGAAAAATGAGTATCTACAAATGTTATAAAGTTGAGAAATCTCATATTGATGTTACCTTGTCATAAGATTTGTGCATAGTAAGGAAGAGTATAACACATTGTTTCTTAAAGGATTCTATTTCTTAGTGGTCAATGCAAGGTTTGACAGTGGCTCCAGGAATGCGTTGATTAATGAAAGTGTGAAAGATGATGTGATATGTGTAAGGTAATTGGAAACAGTCTCTTCCAGTACAAGAAGATTCATGGTGTATGGTCAGGTTATCTAAGATGAGCTTTGTAACTTTGTTTGACCTGATGAGTGCAGTGGAAAAGTTTAAACAAAAAAAAGATCTTAAGAAAACTGATGGAACCAAGAAGGGGAAATTAATTGATGTTCCCAAACTTGATGCAAATCAAGCAGGAGGGAAGAATTCTGATCAATGTACTTTAATATTAACGGAGGGTGACTCAGCCAAGGCTCTTGTGGTTTGAATCAGGGAAATGTGAATATTGAATTTGGTAGTATTGTGACATGTTTCGACATCACTTTCCAATTTAATTTTTTGTTATTTTAGTTATCCTTATCCTATCAGGTGGCAGGAATATCTATTTTTTGGGAAGCTACCACTCACAAACAAATGGAGAATAAAGAGATAGTAAATAGAAAAAAAATCCTTGGTCTACAGGAAGATAAAATATATTAAAAATAAATTAATATAATTCTAAGAAATCAAGAAAGAATCATCACTGGTAAGAAATTAAACATAATTGCAAATATGCTAGGGTTTAGCTTACCTCTTGCGTATTAGATTGCTGTGAAATCATCAAGGGTAACGTGCTAGATGTTTGTTTCACATGACATTGTAGATGGAGGGGTGAGTTGCTTGACATTGTCAGTCCTGAGAAGTGCCAGCAACATCTTTAAATATATAGACCAACAATATCTTTAAAGGTCAAGTAAATATAAATATTATGTTGAAGAAGATACCTATTTAAAATTGAAATCATCAACGGTAATGTGCTAGATCTGTGTCTTAAAACATTCAACACAAAAAATTGATTAGTAGATAGATGGGTGAGTTGCCTGACGTTGTCAGTCCCGAGAAGTAAAAGCTTCCTCGGACGGATGTCAACCCACGTTTTCGAAAAATAAAAATTTTGTATTTAACTAAATGTAAATACATACACCTGTAACATTTTTAATTATAACCAGAGCTGAAAAAATGAATAGTAACAAACAATAAGATTAAGGGGAAAAAGATACCTGCTTAAAGTTGAAATCATCACTGCCACTGGTAACAATATAGATCTTTGTTTTAAAAAAATCCAACACGAGAAATGGATTAGTAGATAGATGGGTGAATTGCCTGACATTTTTAGTATATAGACCTGTAACATCTTTAATGATAAAGATAAAAGATAGATAAAGAAGATACCTACTTAAAGTTGAAACAATCCATTATCAGTAGCTTCATCAAAGTCGATGTTGTCTTCTGTAGAATGTGACGAAGAGCCAATTACACTCTCAAGGTTGGGAATATTTGTACTTGTAGCTGTATTATTCACATCTCTTTTTTCGCAAAGGGAATTCCAGTGAGCAATTGCTCTGTCAAAAAATGAATAGTAACAAACAATAAGATTAAGGGGAAAAAGATACCTGCTTAAAGTTGAAATCATCACTGCCATTGGTAATGAGCTAGATCTGTGATTTAAAAAAATCCAACACGAGAAATGGATTAGTAGATAGATGGGTGAATCGCCTGATATTTTTAGTATATAGACCTGTAACATCTTAAATGATAAAGATAAAAGATAGATAAAGAAGATACCTACTTAAAGTTGAAACAATCCATTATCAATAGCTTCATCAAAGTCGATGTTGTCTTCTGTAGAATGTGACGAAGAGCCAATTACACTCTCAAGGTTGGGAATATTTGTACTTGTAGCTGTATTATTTACACCTCTTCTTTCGCAAAGGGAATTCCAGTGCGCAATTGCTCTGTCAAACGGAAAGGTTTCGAGGGAGTATCGTGAAACGTAACACCTCATGCAACTTTCCAGATTTTTATCCAACCTGTTTCTCAGTTTTGATTTTATAAATGACAATGCACTGAAAACTCTTTCATCCTCCACAGACCCCAAAATCATTGTCTGGCATAATTCATATAGTCTGAAATACTCACTGATATCTTCTTGTAAGATAGAACTTTGATAGATTCCTCTCCACAGCCTTGTAATAGCACCACTTTCAGAAGGTTGATCTAAATTCTTATATTGGTTCCTCATTGTTGTTGCAAAATTGGTTGACTGAAACTTTAATAAATCGGCATTCAGTATACCTTTGATTTCCGTACCCTTGAGCTCTGACGTCTTAGTAAATTGTTCCATTATTGTACCCATTGATTTATGGAAATGCTTACTGACAAAGTCTGCACGGCCACCTTCTGTATTCCAAAAATTCGGATTCATCACACCCATGGCTTCCAGAATTTTATCTTTACAGAAACGTTCCCTAATTTCTGATGACAAGGTTTCTGAAATTTTTTTAAGCTTTATTCTGGTTTCAACTATCACAGACTCAAACAAATTACGTGTTACAGGAACATCTTCTCGCTCCGATCCTGTAATATCTTGACGTCTTTGCAAAATGTGCATAGGTATTTCCTTCCCATTAACAGAGATGCATAGGTGATCGTGGATATTAAATCTCAAATAGGTGTTAGGATTTTTAAGATCTAATAAATCTCTCCAATTTTCAAAAACAGGTGCATCAAAACTATCCTGGGAACAATACAATATATCAAGACTTTGACATACCATTTTCCTCATCCTTATAAAATCCACAATATAGATCAATCTGCCCTGTGCATGCTTCATCAGTGTATTGATCTCCTTTAACATTGGAAGAATACCAACCAATGTAAGCAAAGTCTCCAAATCAGTTAAGCGGAACAACAGGTCCCTTGCCCTATCAACTTCATGACGGTATTTGTGCATGAAACCAACCAATGAAGGATACTCCTCACGAACTCTGCATGCTGGTTCATACAAAGAGATCCATCTAGTCTCCACATCCTTCAGAAGTTTTTTGCCGTCTGTAATTCCAATTGCAAATTTTTGGAACTCCAGAAAACGCTTTGGGCTGCTTGACATATAGGCATGGAGTTCTCTTATTAGGTCTTCTAATTTAGCAACATTTTCATGGTTGCTTACCATTTTATACGCTAAATTCATTCTGTGAGCCATGCAGTGAATTGGTAGCATATATGGGGCCACTGTTGTTTGTAATCTAACACAGAGCCCTGTTCGGTGACCCTGCATGACAGATGCACCATCTGCTCCAACGCATACCAACTTCGTAGCAATTTCATAATCAGTCATACCAGCAACATCTTTCAAATGAGAAACAACTATTTTGTATAGGTTTTCAGCATTGCAGTTTTCAACCATTTTCATAACACCCAACAGATGAGGTGTCCTTATATGATTTTCTAATGTATAGATGTGGATACATACCCATGCGGTGTTGTCGACTGCTGTCACTTCATCAATTGAAACAGAGATAAAGTTTGCTTTTTTTACATTCTCTTTCAAATCTTCCTTCTCTATCATCGAGAGGCATTTTGCCATTTCCCATCCACTACTCTCAGACCAATGAGACTGAGGTACATTCAGCATTCCGTTAAATTGATACAAAACTTTGAAATCAAGGAAATCTGACATCGCCCTTCCTTTTTTAAGTATTTGAAAAAGAGTAGAGAATTGTATGAATTTTGCATGTAGATTTGTTTCTTTCATCTTACCAATATGCGATGTGATTGTTCCTCCCTTTTCCAACAGATGTCTGTGTTTTTTCTGCTCTGCCTCATATTCCGCTGCGTATCTGACATGCATGCACTCCTTTTCAGTTTTCCACCTATGTGTTTTGATTTTCTGGCCATCCGCCCCTGTTACAGTTAAATATTGTTTTCCACAATGTTTTTCTATTGTGTCCAGCTTCAGTTGCATTTTTTGTTGCTTTCCCAATTTCCACGTACATATTGTACATGTACATTCACATGGGATTTCTTCAGAATTTGATGATTGTACAGGTTCAATAAATGGAAATTTAGCTGCCCAATCAAACTTGTATGTCCTGCCAATGGTCCACATATTCTTGTTTGTTTTCAATGCTTTACTTTTTTGAGTAGAATTTTGAGCAATATCGCAATCACCTGGTTTCCTCTTTCTTGGACCACAGTTTGATATTGATTTCTGTCTTCCATTTTGCTGAGTGTTTGTATCTGTGATATCTAGCTGCACTTCTGGTTGCACCCCAACAGGAACAATATCTTCAAGATCTGGCATATTATCGTAGGTTTCATTTGTTTGACTGTGATACTGTGCAGAATGCATGTCCACCTCAATAATGCCTTCCACACAGTCAGTATTCTGATTCTTTTTGGTGGCATCTATATGATTGGTATTTACATTATCTGTATCCGCAGAGTTTCCAAAATACTTGAAGAGTGATTTCTGAGATTTCTTACTTACTTTTAGGTTATTCGTATTCTTTGAGCTGGCACCTTCCATTATTCTGAAAAGAGTCCTGCGTCAGCAAAAGAACCAAGAAGCGACTCTGTACAGTCTCTGAGGTCTTGTCGCGCGTGAACTGTCAGATGTCGCGCGTCAATACTGCCAAGGTCACGCGTCAAGCCTTCCTCTGTCGCGCGTCAAGCCTTCCTCTGTCGCGCGTCACTTCTTAGCCCAAGTCGCGCGTCAGTATTTCTCTTGTCGCGCGTCAATACTGCTCTTGTCGCGCGTCAGTATATCTCTTGTCGTGCGTCATTACTGCATTTGTCGCGCGTCAACAATCACAGGATAACAGTAATATGAATCTCTGGTGCAAAGGGTATGCGAGTTCAAATTTCACAGTATTGGTAATTTGGTAAGCTACTTGAGGTATACTACCCGGCGAATCACATAGGTTTTTATAGGAGATGTTTTCAAATGAAGGCGAAGCCGACCCCCCAAAAAAAATATACTTTATATTTTAGGTGAACAGGACACCGACCCACTCCGAATAATTCGCCTTTTCAAATTTTCCTAAAATGAAATTTTCGCCATATTACGAATATTCGCCGCTAAAATTATCCCTTAGGTGCTAGTAGATAATGCTTAGTGTTTGTCCCCTTATTTGAGTGCAATAACTAAGTGTGTGTGTGTGTGTGTGTGTGTGTGTGTGTGTGATTCCCTTGATTGAATTTTATAATTGACAACTAGAAGGCCAACCCAAAAGTGTAAAAGATGCCCAAAAGGTAAAAGAGACCCAAAAGAGTGAGAAAAATATCAAAAGGGTTAGGAGGGCCTAGAAGGGATAGGAGCATCTGGGCACTAGTTTCCCTAGAAGGGATAGGAGCATCTGGGCACTAGTTTCCGAAGCCATAAAAAATAAATAAATTAAATTCCAACAAGGTTGTAGGGTGTGTAAGGTCAATAAAAGTATAAGAGACAAAGAAAAAGGCCCCAAAAGACATTGTCAATTGCTAGTTTTCTTGCTTAGGAATCATGTATATATTAATATGCTTTAGGACTTAGAAATACTCCTAAGTGCATAGATTTCGTGTTTACATTCCCCCCCCCTTTATGTTGTTGAGTGAATACTCAATAGCATAAATTAGATGGAAGATGTGTACCTTGTAATCCTGTAGATAAGAGTGTAGTCGATGGCATGCCAAGTGGATGAGTGAAATGTTAAGTGATCGAAATGTGAAGCATGGAGACTAGGAAGGGGAGCTAGACCCTAGGGTTGAAGTGTATGCATAATAGTGTGTTGTTGGAGCTTGTGTTTACTGATGTGAGTTGTATCTTGTTGTGTATTAAGGAAAGACCTACAAAAGAAGAGAAAAAGAGTAGTCAAAGTTGTGTATATGAAAAATCAGAGTAATATGTCTATAAGTATGTAAAGAGTGTGTTAAAGAAAGTGTGCACATGATGTATGATAGATTATGAGATAGAAAATTATCATGTTTTTCTTGGATTTTTTGGATTTGAATGCCGATGGTGAGGTTTTTGGGCGGTCTCACACCAAGAGTGAGTTTTTTGGGTGATCTCATGCCAAGTACGAGCTTTTAGGGCAATCTCATGCCAAGAGCAATTTTTTTGGGAGATCTCACACCAAGAGCAAGTTTTTTGGGTGATCTTATGCCAAATTATAGCTTTTTGGGCTATCTCACACCAAGAGAAGAGTATTGGAGAGAGAGGTATGGGTTTTATCTCCATTCATGATGAAATCTGATAACCACTACTATAGATGGCAAGTCTCTAATTTTTTGTTGTTCTTGTTGTTCCTGTTGTAGCCATTTGTAATTGATAGAATGAATTTGGTAACTAGAGGAAAGTGCCTACTACTAGAGAATCAATCTAAGAACTCATGTAAATTGTGATGGAGTGAGGAAATTATTATTTTTTCCCCCATGACATAAGTGCTTAGGGGGAATAAGTACCCAATACTAATGTCCTTTTCTAGGAGAAATTTTATTCTATGTGTTTTGGACCCAAGTATGAATCTTGACCCATCTATAATTGTGTTCATGTATCATTTTTGTATGGTATTGTACTATACTGAAGGTTTAAGCTACTATAGGGGTGATTTTTTCACCCAATAAATACCCCCATTTGGGGTGCGTACGAAAACTGAAGGAGAATGTAGTCCAAGGAGAGAACATAAAGGTGATATGCATATCTGAGTGCAGTTACATGGGACATCTATCACAATGTCACAAGACAATCAAAGCCAAAGAGGTCATAAGCATAAAATGAATAAGAAATACTCAAGGCATATCTCATAAATAATATCAAACAATAACAAGAAAAAAGTGACAGATAATTATGGTTGTATTGATCATGTGATATGTGGAGTGTGAGAATAATAAAGGTAGATGCCCCCAGGAGCCTTGTCAGAACTAGTAAAGATTGGTGTTAATAATCATGCATCATGTATGAATCTATGATATGTCCTGCATTCACCTCGATATACCAAGTGAAAGTGCATGTGTGTATAGAAAAAAGATAATGACATCATAATAATTTGTCTAGTATATGAAACAAAGTGTAACATGTAAGTAGAATAAGCTAGAAAGAGTAAATGTAAACAAGATATGAAATTGCGATGCAAGTGTAATGGTGTGCCGTAATGTATGAAATGTAAAGAGAGGAGTCACATTTCCCCTAGCAGATGTGCATGCAAGGAGGTTCATTTATAAATTCTCCCCCAATAGTCAAGAATGAACCATAGAACAAGAGTGTTTCATCAGGAAATGAATGTGTTGAAGGAAAGTAGATGATAAAAAATATGTATCTTGAGTCACAGAGTATGAAGTTTATATGATACAAGGTTCATTTAAGAATTGGACCCTCAAAAACCAAGTATGAACTGTATAATTAGAGTGTATCATCAGGTAATGAGCATAATGTATGTGAACCAATGTTTTGGTGATGATCAAAAGGATAGTCATGAAGTGTGGGGTGAGAGAGAGTAGTTTATTCTAGGAATGATGTATCATGATGAATTAAATGTGAAGTGTAGAAAAATTATATAATGTGAGGTTCATTGATGAAGTGTTCCCTCAACAGTAAAGTGTGAATCATAGCACAAAAGTGTGTCATCGGGTCACCAAATGATTTAATATAAATAGAATTAAATCTTAATTTTAGAGTAACTATTATAGTGTATGATATACAAGTGATAAAATGTAGTAAATGGAAAACCAAAAAACATGCAATGATACAAAACCCTAAGCAAGAGAGAGAAAGAAGAGATGATTTAGTTGATTTTGCACAATCTAAAGATGATCTAGGCAGGTGTATATCTAAAATAGACTAGAAGAAATGTCTTCAAGTCTCATTGGAGGTTCTAAGACCCATAAATTTTTAGGACAGAATATCTCACGAGAGGACATGAGCGCCTGGGTGCTAGTGACTTAATCTAGGTGCTAGTGTCTACCTAGGTGCTCAAGTTTTGATATTTTCTTTAGGAGGAACTTCACTATTGATTTTTTTTTTGTCACTCTAGTTTTGTTCCAATGTAATTTTTTACACCTGTAATGTAAAAAGAGAGATACCTAGTTGCACATTCCCACAAACCACATAAAATATAAAAATAAAGATACATAATGTGGATTCTGACTGACCCTGACGGTCACTTGAAGAGTGAACTTATTACCAAGCATTGCACTATGTTTCAAAATCCATGTAGTTCTCTTTGAATGTGTGTGTAATGATGCCCTGCGATGTCCTTGTGCAAGTTGCACAATGATAATGGGATAGATTTAGAATATATAGAATGCATGAAATGGAATAAAATAGAATCCCCTCCTATGTTGTGTATGTAGAGTGATGCATCCATTTTCCCTTGTATGGATGTGCTAGATGGAGAAATTTATAGAATTTGTGAGATTTAATAGAATAAAATTCCCATCCTATGTTGTGTATGTAGAGTGATGAAGCCATTTTCCCTTATATGTATGTGTTAGATGGATATTTTTTAATGCTCCTTGTGCCTTTGGATGCAAGATTAGGTGATAGTAGATAATTTTTGTACTTGGCCCCTTCATTTGAGAGCTATATATATATATATATATGATTCCTTTATTTGAATTTTGTAATTTACAACTAAAAGGTTGAACCAAAAGTGTAAAAGACACCCAAAATAATGAGAAAATGCGAGAGATGGTCAGGAGAGACCATGAGGGATAGGAGTTCCTAGGATCTAGTTTCCTAACCGAGAATTAGTGTACGAAGTCGTAAAATATAAATCATTAAAATAACGATAGGGATGTAGGGTGTGTTAGGTCAATAAAAGTATAAGATACAAAGTAAAATTCCCAAAAGACATTATCAATTACTAGTTTTCTTCATTAGGAATCAAGTATATATTAGTATGCTCTAGGACCTAGAAATGTACCCAAGTGCATATATTTTGTGTCTACACGAGGGGAAGAAAATGGAAGGGAAAATTATTGAGCTTTACATTGAGCCAATGATTAACTAAAACTTTATTTTCTACATCGTCTTTTTCTTCATCATCATGCATGTATATTGAAATAGGAATTATTTCCTGAACATCTTCGTAGCATTTATTGTTTCAATGAGTACACTCCTTCAAAATTTGGGAAGAGACCATGATAAATGTTTGTATCACTTTTCTTAAGTTACATAATTGTTTCAACATAAGAAATTCCTATGGAAATATTATCATTTACCTCCATAGAAGGTACAATCTCTTCACATGATTCTTCATCACCATGATACATGTGTGTTTCCAAAGAGAGATCTATCTATGATTATCTTAATAGTTTCCATTATTTAATTAGTACAGATCTTGCAAACTTGAAAATCATGCCATTTGATTTCAATCTTTATGATAATGATCATTGAACTCCGTGATGGGAAATTTCAAATTTGAGAAGGGATGCAAATGATGCTGACTTAGGATCTTAAAATTTTTAACATAGGTACGTAATTTTGGACTTAATTTTTAAGGTTCATGTACATGTTGTTGATGAGTAGATCCTATTGATCATCTTCATATCCCTTATATTTACCAAAGTCCATTTATGATTCTTTAATTTAGAAGCCATCATTTGATACATTTTCATTGAAACTTAAATTCGGTAGAAAATTCCATACTTGAAATAGCATGTGAACAATGAGATTCAAAATTTGAAAATTATTTATTTGTAAAACTGTAGAATTTCAAGAAGAGAAAGACATTACTGGGAACATATTCAAATTTTTCTTCAGGTCTCCATAATTGTTGAGCTCACAAGAATCATGAGAAGAATCATCATCACATGATGATATGTCAGATAGTCATCATCATTTTCTTCACCAAGAAAATGATACATTTTAATTACTTTCTTACCATGTGGCTTGATCACGGGATCTTTGAGCAAGTCAAGGGTTACTTATTGAATAACCGTGATATTCCAACATATCTAGAGAAGGTTTGATTCATTCTCCATCTCTCCTTTCTTGGAAACTTTATTATGCATATCTCAAGTAACACTTTCTTGAATGTCCTCACTTGCAGAGCATAATTGAATCTTCATCTGGAGATTTTTATTTCTTCATGAGATGGTTATGCAAATCAGGAGCACTTGAAATAGTTTCTATCGATATTATTTTTTCATCTTTTCCAGAAAGGATGAATTCATCTTCAGCATCAATGGGTTTTTGTTGAGCTACACACAAGTATTGAATCTTCTCTCTATGTAAGATGAACCAAATTTTTTGATGAAGAGAAGTAATGACTTAGCACAATTCATTGTTCACGTTAGGTTTCTAATTTTTCGAGATAAATTTTAACAACTTGTGGAATCATTGCAATGAATTTCCTTCATCCCTCCTCCTTCTTTGTATCCTAGATTTTAAATAAACTCATAAAAAAGTGTCATGCATATCTGCATGGTAGACTCAAATATTTCTTGGAAATTATTATTTATGATCTCCAAACATGTGATGCAACCAATATCAACACTGTTTATACCACTTAGCTAGCATAGGAATGATGAGGGTTTTGATAATGAATCTCACTGAAAACATTCTTCTTCCTACACACCGAGAATTCTACATCCAACATGAAAATAAAAAATATGATTACTTGCATCTTATGAGTCATCCCCTGGAAAGATTGGGAATTTATTCCTTGAACTAGTAAGTAAAGGAGAAAATTTTGTAAATGTGAAAGGACCAAAATGGTTTACCCAAGAGATGAGTGAAACCAACACAATTATGTGAGCAATGAAGAGATAGAGGCACTTAGTTTATTCATATCAACAGAGTCCGCAAACATCCATTCTAGGAGAGGCTCCTTGATGAGGAGACTGAATATTAAACGCTTAGATACTTCAATATTTTGATACTTAAATCATGCATTGGAGTTGTCTAAAAATTGTTGGCAATATTGTATGTCACTTTGGTTTTTTTATTCTCTTCACGGGCTCACTTGCATTCTTCAACATAAAACTTGCAACATTGGAGAGATCACATATCAACTGGGTGATCTAACCTCTATGTTTGAGAGAGAAAACTCCCTCGTATGATGGGCTTGTGGGCTTTTTAGTACTTTTATCCCATAAAGAACCCAAAAATGGAAACAAAAGGAAATTGAAAGAGATATATAAAATGGAAAATGATAATGGAAAATAATGGAGAGAAGGAGTATGTAGGGAAAAACAAATGCAAATCTCATTCCTACATACAAGTAAATAAACCATAAAATTAAAGAGATTGAATGTTAATACTTTGCATGAAAATAAAATAAATGAAATATTAAATTTGTCATGAGAACAAACATAACCACCAAGAATCTCAAGACACAAAGTTCTACAAGCATTCGTGTATTTCATCTTTAAAAATAACATAAAGTTTCCTTGTTGTCTTCTCTTCAACAAATTTTTCACAATGATCAATCTCCATGGAAAGTATCTAAATTTTTTTTTTATTAACTTCCCTACCTTGAGGCCATAGGACATAGAGTTTATCCAACCTTTAAGACCCTTTTCAAATGACCTCTCACTTCCTTTTATAACCCAATATTTGGTTCTAAGGTAGTTAGGGATTACATGACATCACTTTAGGGTAGAGCTATGTCACATTTTAATTTTATAACTTTATTTTAGTAAATTACAGTCATTGTATCACATAAGTGGCCCGATTAAAAGTATTTATTACAAAAATCAAGTGGTTACATGTGGACCCCACCAGAGTGACTTGGACATAGACCTAGACACCAAAAATGACACAGGTATGATTAGTGTCATAGTCATTAGGCCAAGAATATGACTATCTTGATTGTATGTAAAATGAACTCATTGACCACATTTTTGTGATGTTTATCTTAATATCCCACTCCATGAAGGATATAGGTCCACAACTTGGTCACCCATTTTGGATAAAAATTTTCTACTTGTTTGGTTCATGATCACCCAAGTTAAATCAGGGCCATACATTAAATAAGTCTCCAATCTCATCTATTTTATGATGGATTGGTTCCATAGCTTGATAATTTGAGCTTGATGGTAACTTGATTCAAGTGTAGATAACTTGGAATCACTTTAGTACTATATGGATGAGATCAGTATTTGAGTTGGAAATGACATCCAACTATGGAATCCATAGCTCGTGCCCATGATTATACCTTTAAATATAAACCTTACTAAAACACACTTCTTTTGTGAATTAGATTTGTATTCCTTGGGCTCAAGTCTAACTTAAACTACAAATGCAAGAATAAATTTGTCATTTTTGTTAGTTCACCTCTTCCTCTTAAAGTATGACTTGTGATTATCTCCCATAGAACATTTGGCCTTACTAGATCATGTTGTGAGATGGCTCACCTTCAGGTTCATTTCTCTAATTTATGAAAATAAAATTATTAATTAATTAAAAAAAGTGACATTTACACTATTCAAATAAATGAGTAGCCTACTATAGGACATAAGTGAAAACGACATCTCTCCGCTTGATTATTCTATCATTTTACAAAACAAATGATGAACATTTATTTTGTGACTCATACCTGTAGGGTTTTTCCTCTTCTCTTTCAAGTTAATGAACATCTATTCCATTGGAGTTGTGTGATTTTATTATTTTGGTACGATATTCATCATTAGATACTTTTTTATCCTTGAAACATATCTTTTCTATGTTCTCCTAATTTGTTGGATTTGTAATTGGAATGACAATTCCATTACATAGTTATTCTAGTCTCAATGACACACTTATTTTAAAGATTGGGGAATTTTGGAAAAATTAGTCATACACTAAATCAACCTCTCTTCTTAAATGTTTGAAATGAAACTAGGATTTTACAAGTTTTCATGGAATCATCAATATTTACCACATGTTTAAAGCAGTTGGTTTCTACCAAGTACAAGGATATATCCAAATCTTGTGTCAAGACAATATTTTCAATGGGAAGATGATAATTATTGGTGACATGGGAATGAAACTAATTTTTCATCTTTGCAACTTCATCCAAAAATTATCTCTTGTTTAATTCTGAAATGAATATTTTTCTGTGATAAAAATAAAACGAAATCATGTCCAATTTATGTGATTATAATGATATCCCCTCTCACTAGATGTTAAATACAAAAAACTAAAACCAAGTATGATCTCAATTAAATAGGACTCTAATGAAACTGGACATGGATCCATCTCATGATTGTCACCTTGTCATGAGAAAACATGTCTGGCCATTATCTTGAATAACACTCCTTCAATGTGAATAACAATCTTTTCTACCAACTTGACTCAAAATTTGAGCTGCCATATCTAATTATTGGATCAACATACCTTGAACATTGTGGTGTTCTTTGATGAGAAATAGAAAAACCAAAACCCTCTTCGTAATCTAGAGGACTCATATGGTAATGTTGTTTGAGGGAGGGAGGAGCACCCAATACATATTTTAGACACAAGAATATATAAAATCATAGCAGCACTTTCAGACCAAAAAAAATGAAACAAAACCAGAGGAGAAAACAAAAATTTCTTTCTTCTATTATAAGCAAAAAATGATTTATATACAGCATAGATATTTTGTATATGTATTTATAATTCTCCTCTATGAATGTCTTCTATTTTTGCCTTCAGCTACTTTTGTATATCCATTTGCAAAAATACACAACTGCTACTATATTTTTTCTCCTCTGTTTTCTTTTTATGCTACTACAAAAAACAGATATGGCTGCTCTATTTTCTCTATTTTTTATTGCTTCTTACTACTGCAAAAATGCATATATGGCTGATCTGTTTGTGTTATTTTTATCTTTTCTATTTCATTTTCTCCTCCATATGACTACCAATAACTCTGGAAATTTACTTTTTCTTTTTTTCAAATTATTTTATGTGGTTTCCCAACTAACCATATTAAATTTACAGGTTGAAAATTTTGAATAACAAAAACTCCCACTTGGGGATGAGCAGTAAATGAAGTGGTTGGGATTAAATTTCCAACACTCCCCCTTAATCACAACCACTAGAAAAAATTCTCGTACTTACGTTGTGTAACTGTCCAGAGCTAATTGTTGTTGAATCCATGACACCCAAGATTTTTCTTAGGCATTCAAAAGTAACTTTTTCTAATGATTTCGTGAATATATCTGCTAGCTGCTACTCAAATCTGCAATACTCAAGTTTAATCTCTCCATTCTCCACCAATTATTAATAAAATGATATTGGATCTCAATATGTTTGCTTCGTCCCTGGAAAATTGGATTTTCAATCAAATCTATAGAGGATACATTATCACAAAATATATTAGTAGCATTCTTTTGTTCTTCACCCAAATATATAAGTATCCTTTTCAACCAAATAGCTTGACATGCTACTACATTTTCTGCTATGTACTCAGCCTCTGCTATAGAAATAAAAACAATGGGATCCTTCTTGGATTCCCATGAAATGGCGCTTGAACCCATATGGAATACATACCCTGAAGTACTCTTCCTATCATCAGTGCTTCCTCCCCAATCACTATCAGTATAAGCAATCAGCTCTAGTTCACATGAAGTAGCATATAGAATACCATAGTTTCTACTACCATTCACATATCTCAAGATTATCTTCCCCATTTTCGAATGTATTTCCTTAGGGGACTCCATAAATCTAAAAATTAAAATTACTGCATGCATTATATCCAACCTATTTGTTGTTAAGTACATCAAACTTCTAACCATGCTCTTATAAAAGGTTGGGTTTACACATTTTCTGGAATCTTCCTTGTTCAATCTTAGGCTTGTAGTTGTTGTTGTTAGGATAGGTTTTTTCAACATTTAAAACCTTTTTACAACTTCAGTGGTATACTTGGATTGGGATATTAACATCCCATGACCCATTTTCTTCATGCGAACTGCCTTGATGTAGAGTGTGAGCTCACTATTACTTCCTCTAAAGTCATTTGACAACAAGTAAGAATCTATTTTGTTGTATCATGATCTAGGTGCTTGTTTGAGACCATAGAATGCCTTTTTCATCATATATACTTTATCTTCTTGACCTGAAATATCATATACAGGTGATTTTTCTACATTTACCTATTCCTTGAGTACTCTATTTAGGAAGGTGGACTTCACGTCCATTTGATAAATCTTCCACTTGTGTTGAACTGCTATTTCCAAAACATCACACATGGTTTCCATTCTTGTTATGGGAGTGAATATCTCATCAAAATATCTTCCTGGATGTTGCTTATAGCCTTTTACAACTAGCCTTTCCTTATGTCTTTCAATCTCACCTTTTGTTACTCTCTTTTGTTTTATAAATCCATTTAACTCCTATTACTTGTTTTCTCAAAGGAAAATTAGTTAGCTCTCATATATTATTCCTTTGCATTGCATCTATTTCCTCATCCATGGAATCACACCATTTCTCTTATTTTACAACTTATTAAAAAAAAATGGATCACTATGAGAAACTAATACAAAATTCATATTTTCTTCAAAATTAACATACCTTGTTTTGTCATAAATCTCCCTCAATCTCTTTGTCTTTCTTGGCATAATAGATGCTAGTGTAGGATATGATCTCTCATATGAGGGATAGCTTGAAATGTTGGAGTTGCTTTTCTGTGGAACAATTTGTGATGTTGATGCAGAGGGAGGAGTTGTAATTAAATCTTGTTGGGATGTGATTGTTTCACCTTCACTGCTAGAAGTTTCTCCTTCATGGCTGCCTTTTATTTCAGCTATTGGTATTATTGTTGTAGTACCCACGGAGCTATCAATAGTGTCATCCCATGATTGATTTTAAATGAAATCAACATCTGTATTGATGATAACCTTTTTGGTAATAGGATTATATAGTCTATATGGTTTTGATTATTCACTCTAACATATGAAAATGCACTTCTCACCTCTATCATCTAAGTTTTTAATTTTTTCTTTTAGAACAATAGAATATGATACACAACCAAAAATTCTTAAATGTTCCATGATATTCCTTTTGTGTGTCCATGATTATTGTGGAATTCTATTACGTATAACATTTGTAAGACGTATATTCATCAAATACATTGTTGTTGCTATAGCTTTACCCCAATATTCATTTGACAATTTGTTTTCCTTCAACATGCTTCTTGCCATATCTTGGATGGTTCTATTCTTTCTCTCAGCCACTTCATTTTGTTATGGATTATACTTGGCTATAAATTTCTTTTCAATGCCTTCATGCTTGTAAAATTTTTATAAATTATTTAGATACATACTCTCCCCCTCTATCAGTTCTTAGGACATTTATGAAGTGTCTGCTTTGCTTCTCAACTAAATCCTTGAATTTCTTAAATTTATTGAATGCATCAGATTTATTCTTCAAGAAATAAATCCAAGTCTTACTGTTATTATCATCAATGAAGGTTAAGAAATATTCATTCTTGGAGAGTGTGGGGATTTGCATAGGGCCACATAAATCAAAATGCACCAAATCTAATGGTGTTTTTTCCCTCCATGATTTCCCTTATTGAAAAGGAAGCCTTTGTTATTTTTCTAATATGTAAGCTTCACATTTATTTCCACCCTCTACAATTGATGGCAGCCCACTAACCATACTATTTTTTGATAAAATATATAACCCAAAAACAATCAAATGTCCATACCTCATATGCCAAAGTTGAGATGGATCTTTGATGGTTGTTTTGAAAGCTACACATGGCTTCTCATACGATGATTGCATAGAAAATCATATTTCATTCTGAAAGGAAATGTTTGATTATTTGACATTTGTATGGCTGCAATCTTGTTCTTGCTCCCATCTTTTTCAAATATTATACATTCTCCATTTTTCATCAGAACTTTGTACCCCTTTAGAACCAGTTGTCCAATACTTAAGAGATTATTGTTTATCCTAGGGGTATAATACACATCATGGATTACCCTTCTATCTCCTTTCTTTCTACGTATGGTTATTGTTCCTTTTCCTAAAACTGGAACCAATTCATTATTCCCCATCTTGATTTCAGAATTAACATTATTATCAATAAAAGAAAATAAATATGCAATACCACTCATGTGGTTTTTAAAATCATTGTGCAAATACCATACTTTAACATTATTTTGTTTAACAACATTACACATAATGAACAAATTTGACATTGATTCAGAATCAGTTGTCTTTTCATCAGCCACATTAACACTTTTCCTTGACGGGTCATGCTGCCTTTTTCTACATTCACTTGCAAGATGACCATACTTGTGACAATAATAACACTGAACATTACTTATTTCATAACTCTAATTTAGGTTGTTGCTCTTGTTTTTATCCTGAGAGTTTGATTGTGAGTGTTTTCTCCTTCTTGAGTATAAGTTGAACTTCTTCAAGGGTTGTTTCTACCTCCTCCTCTACCTCAAGGATTTCTTCCTCTATTATCTCCTCATCTCCCCCTACCTCTTAAATTTTTCTAAGATTTAAAATATTTATCTAAATAAGGAGGAGCTGATATATTCAATCTTTACTCATAGGTTTGAAGTGAACCCATCAACTGATCAATTGTCATCTAAGATAAATCCTTGGATTCTTCGATTTCTACAATAATCAGGTCAAATATTACAAACCAAATTCTAAGGATTTTTTCAACAATCCTTCAATTCTCTATGAATTTTCCATTAATCTTTAGCTAATTTATTAACCCAAAAATCCTCATGTGAAAATCAGTAATACATTCTTCTTCCTTCATCTAAAGGGTTTCAAACTCTCTTCTTAATAATTAAAGTTTAACCAACTTTACCTTGTTTGTGACCTTGTATGTACTATGAAGGATTTCCAAGGATCCTTGGAGTAGTTAGCTACTGTTATGCTTGGAAATATTAGCCATGTCATTGCACATTCAATGAGGATGAGATATTTTGTATCCTTTCTTCTTGTTTCCTTCAACTGGGTTTTCTATGCATTTTTAAAAGTTGCATAAGTTGTATTATCAGTCACATCTACAAACCCATTTGAGATTAAATCCCATAAATCATTTTCAATTAAAATGGTCTTCATATTCTTCGACCATACATCATAATTTCTCCCATCGAGAGTGACAGGTTGTTGCCAGGGTTTGGCTTCATTTCTATCCATAATAAAAACAAATAAATCTACTCCCCCTCAAGAACATGGCTCTGATACCACAATGTTGTTGGAGGAGGGAGGAAGGATCTCACAATACAGATTTTAGACACAAGAATATATAAAAGTAGAGCAGCACTTTCAGACAAAAAAATTGAAATAAATCCAAAGGAGAAAACAAAAAATTCTTTCTTCTATTATAAGCAAAAATGGATTTACATATATTATAGATACTGGTGTATATGTATTTATATTTCTCGTCTATGAATGTATACTATTTGTGCCTTTAGCTACTATTGGATATCCACTTGAAAAATTACACAACTGGTGTTATATTTTTTCTCCTTTGTTTTGTTTTTTTCTTGCTGCAAAAAACTGATATGGCTGCTCTATTTTCTCTATTTTTTACTGCTGCTTGTTGCTGCAAAAACTCATATATGGCTGCTCTGTTTATGTTATTTTTATTTTTTCTATTTAATTTTCTCCTTTACATGGATTCCAAGAAATATAGAACTTTAGGTTTTCTTTTTATTAAGTTTTTTATATTCTTTCCTAACTAACCATATTAAATGTGCAAGTTTAAAATTTGAAAAACAAAAACTTCCACTTGGGGATGAGCAGTAAATGATGTGGTTCAGATTAAATTTCTAGCAGGTAAAATAAGGGATGATCCTTTAAATGGAATGACTAGAAGTGTAGATTCGGGTTTGATATTATCTCCATTACTTAAATTATCCTCTATTTGTTTTTGATGTGTATGAGATCATTTTTGGAAAATCCTATCCTCATATTATCCAATGGCCTAAATAAAAATCTCCACCACCCTATCCAAAATAACAACACATGTATTATTTAAATAGTCACTCATTTCCCTAAATTCTTTCTTGTATACAACCATGATTAACTTAATTACACCCTCACGAATTTCTAATTTCTAACAAAAAATATTGCCAACAAAAAATGTTATTCCCTTTGGCACTAGGATATCTAATTTATCCTTATTCCAATGCCTTGTTGTAAGGAAGGTAGCACCATAAACAAATACTTCACTTGGTTTTATACTACTTTCCCTCAAATAAATGTGTGAGCAATTTTATGTACCTTTGGTATTCTACAGGATCCCTCGTGCTTACGTAAATTGAATTGGCATTACTAGAGAGAGGACTTTCATGCTCTTTTCAAACAATTTTGGAAATTGATATTTTCTCCCCACATGCTTTTGCTATTATTAGAAAAATAAAAAATCAACTTGATTTTCCATGCACAGTTTAGTTTTAATTAGATGTCCCTATTTTTAAGATAAAAACAAATAGGACAAAAAATTTTGTTTGCATGAACAAAAGCATGTGTTATTTGTAAATGATAGTTCTATTTTTAATATTGTTTTATTTCTAGAGTTGTTTTTATTGTTAGATGAAATCCCTCTATATATTGGAGGCTATTGTAATCATTACATACACACATATTGTATTAAGTTGAAGATTTGACAAATAAGAAGATATATACGCACAAAAGTGTTGATTTGAGTTTTTGAATACTTTGTTTATTTGTAATATTATTTACTTTATTTTTGTTGTTCGTTGTTTTGTTTTCCTAATTTCTACAAATTAGTATCAAAGAATTGTTTTTCAACATTTTTTTAATTGAAAACAAGTTATGGCTTCTACATCCGGTCTACATGCTCCACAATTTATAGGAAATAATTATTAGTATTGGTCATTAATCATGAAAGCACTATTAAGATCCCAAGATATGTGGGAAATTTTAGAGAATGGGTACACAGAACCCACATATCTAGTAGTGTATAATTCACTCTTACAGATAATTATAGTTTCGGAAGTATAGATGACAGAAAAAACACATTCTACTATGCTTTTCACTTTGGAACAAGAGTGATTTCGTGGGTGTCAAAAAAGTATCCCATAGTTACACTATCTTCAGCAGAAGTAGAGTATCTTGCAGAAATATGAGCAACATGTCAAGTTGTGTGGATGAGAAGAGTGTTGTTATATTTAAGGCACAATCAAGAGGATGCTACACATATTTTTTGTGACAACTCAGCAATAACATTGTAAAAAAATCATGTTTTTTAGAAGAGAAGAAAACGTATTGAAAAAATGTGTCATTTCATTAGGGAATTGGTTAACAAAAAGGAAATTTGTCTTGAATTTTACAGATCTAAAGATTAGTTTACTAATATTTTTATGAAATCTTTGGGAAATGAATTTTTTAAGTATTTGAGAAGTTGTTTTGGAGTTTGTGATCAGGAATATGCTAGATCCGGAAACGTACACTTAGCTCCAGAATAATAAAAGTATGAATTTGTAAATTAAGAGAGAGAATGCATGCCTCAATATTCTTTGTTTTAAAACAATTGATAAAAGTTAAGAAAAGTCACTCTTAAAATAACATACAAAATGGGTCTATGACTCCCATAGCGGAGATCGTTTAGGATGATCATGTTCTTTGGTGACATGGGATGTCTTAAAAACATTCAAACCTAATTTATAAGATCATTTTATCATTGAGTTGAACGAATTTTGAGCTCTGTTGATCACATTGCTGCATGGGACAACAATTAAAATCTAAGAAATTCATTTCGATTTGGAACCGTGGTTTAGGGAGTTTTAGTAGAAAATGGAAATCTACCACTATTAAGCTTTGGTAGTATTTCATCTCATTTGATTGCAACATTTGTTTTTGTGAAAATAGATATGGGAGCTAGTTTTTCAATCATGTTTTGGAGGCCTCTAGTCATTATGTCACACAAACAATCTAGTCAACCACATAAATCAACTCCAGAAACGAGGTCACAACTAGAGTTATGGGTATCATAATTATATTATGTAAGTTGCATTGGATTATCTATAAATATGAAAATAGATGAGATTTTATAGAAAAATATTTTGAGTTGGGATCTCTTGTTTTTGAAACCCATTTTGTAGACAATTTCACCAAAAAATTGTTGAAATGTAATAGCAAAAATTTAATAGTTGGCCCTGAGAAGGTGCTTCTAGTTCAAGATTCATTTGCTAGTTTTGGGTTCTTTATGTATTTTTTGACTCCCTATATAATAGAGAATTGGTTGGATGTGTTTTTTTTACCATTTGGGTATTCAGTAGTTTTCTGGTAGGCCCTTTTTATAGCCATTTTGTTTAGGTTGTAGAATAGGAGAATTGGGTCTTTTGATCCGCTTAAGGTCTTAGGACACCCTTAGAGGGTACAGAATTATATAGTATGATTATTTTGATATGTTACATGTGTTCTAGGTTGAATGTTAATACCCAGTCAAATTGGATGCTATGAGGCATTTTTGGGTTCTAATTGATTTGGTATAAGTTGATCATTTTGGTCACCATACATAGTCATGGTTGTTTTTCTAATTATTAGTAATTCAATATGGGAGTGTAGAATTATTTTTCTTAAATATGAGGGTATCCTTGGTGTTTTATTATTTTAATTTCACCCTTGAATTGAATTATTATTTTGGGACACTTGCTTGCAGTATTAAAAACCCCTCTTTTAAAACTAACAAGATCCCTTCAGTATGGGCGTGAAATAAATAATGGTACCTTGTTGTAGATAAACCTTATAGGGTAAAAATATCTTCCATGTCTTAAAATTATATTCTCATAAATTAAAATATTTTTTTCTCCTCGTGCACACGTTACCAATCTCAAATTTATAACCCTCTTTATAAGAAAATTTACCAAACAACCTTATAATCTTGTTTTTCCTTTCGAAAGTGTGTGTCTGAAAATTAATCATACTTGGATGAAAATTTTGGTTAACGTAAAATTCTCTAACTTGTCTTTAATCAATAAATGATAAGGGAAAAGTAATTTTTTGGTGTTTTTGTATATATGATGGGTTTACACGAAGTAATATTTCATAGTTATTTTATCATCTTCTAGTAAAATAAGAATACATGGAGCTATTAGGAAAATAGCTCTGGTTGTCACAAATTAAAATTTTCATTAATGCCCTCAGTATATCATTTTGGAATAGCTTTGGTAACGATCAAGTTACTTATAACCCTTCTTGATCTTGATAGGCCCATTTTCATACGATGATGATTTATTAAGTTTTGGTGCAATGTAACATGGTTTTACCCTAGAAAGGTATTTTTTTTATAATATCCCTTCTTGAATTGGCTAGAAGGTTCTTAATAACGTTTATGACACTAAGGCTTATGTGTAGAAATCATGGAATCACCCTCTCTCTCGGAAAAATTAAAATAACTTAGTGTCGATCACTCTTTTGGCTGGGCGAGATGGTATACCAATGACAGTGTTGGCCCATATAATTTACAAGTAATTTGGTTTAATAATGGTGAATGCAATGTTTCATAACCCACAATATATATATATATATAATCATATTTATGTACTTATACCTTATAAACAAGTATAAAATCATGTAATTGTATATAAATGAGAAAATTTGTAGAATATATATATTTTATCAGCCTTTGTTGACAAACAATGTTATAGACTGTTATCCCCTTTTGATCTGAAATTGAGTCATTTGTAAGTTATAATTTCAAATGAGATAAGTGATGATTATTAATCTTAGTTGTGTGACATTCATATAATCAGGATTACACGTTAAAGTGATCGTCTTGCGTAACTAAATCAGACATTGTGCTATCATTTTATGTCCTACATGAGAAAGAAATGTGAATCATATAGTTATTGGACTCTAAGGATACCTCCATATAATTTCTCAACTTGGAGGACACATATTAACTTAGTAATAGATAAATGGTTTGACCCTTTTGTGAAGACTAAAGAACAATTATTATCTATTCATTCCACTTACCTTGGGTGAAGATGTCCTTTGTAATTGGTATTAACCCTAGTTAAGCAATTTGGATTTGGAGTTAGGCCGAGACTTTTGTTATTTTGGGGTACTTTTGGAAACATGGCCCCATTGTTTCACCATTCAATAGGGTGCTGAAATTGAAGTTCTTTGTGTGAAATGGATTTCACCCTCTAGTTAAGAATTATATTTATATACATCTCTTTCAACCTAATGGGTCATTGATGACCAAAATAATTTTTAAGTCAAAGTTAACATAAATTTTGAATTTTGAGAAGCGTTAGGTTCAACCTTCCCTTAAAGGAAAGTGTGTATTGACCTCTTGAAATCTTGTGGAGGGTATGAATAGAAATGTTGTTGTATCTTATCCAAGTTATAATTATGTAATATTATCTTGATAGGTTTTTCTTTTTGAATGAAATTTGTTTCGCCTAACTCATTCATGTATTCTCTTGGTTATAGTGATAAAGAAATGATAAATTTAAGTAAACTTCTCATATGTCTTTTTAAATTGACAACTTGTTGTTTGTTTTTTCACTAAGGAATTATGGCTTGTTTGGGGTGTAGAAAGTTTTAAAATTGATATGTTATTGTGAAAAATTAGGTAAAATTTTAAACAATACCAATAAAACTATCCTTTATGGGTTTTCTAAAGAAAATTTTTAACCAAAATTGAGATGTTCTAGAAAATGGAACTTTTTATGAAACCTTGAAACCAAACTAGAAAATTAATTCTAACTTGAGGGTTGGCTATATATATTTCACACAAAATTTATTGGTACTTTCATTGGGTGAATGTAAGAAGAATGGACAAATCAAATCATAAAATTTTTATTCTAGGTATTATGTGATGTAGGAGCATCTTTATAAGGCTTGTTGGATAGAAAAAAAATGGAAAAAAACCTTCTCCCTTCATGCAAATTCATACTACTTGTTAAGTCTAGTTTCTATCCTAAAGTCAAACTTTTAATATTTGTGTTGTAAATGGTTTTTTTCCATGATGTGAGTAAAAAGTGAATGTATGGGTAAGTTTTTTGGTCTTAGGTTGACATGAGTTGTCCTAGTTATATTTGAGAAAGTTGAAACCTTCTTAATCAATTTGTAATAAGCTATCAAGAGGTCAAATAGGGAATTAGTTCCTATTCCTAAGCTATTATGAAGGTATATCACTAAAATAAGGGAATTTGGATCAAAATAAGGAAAAAGAGATCACAAATATGATGATAATAAAATGGATCTAGGAGTGGGTTGTTGGATACAAGTAGAGAGAGGAGATTATCTTGAAAAAGAGATGGAGTTTTAGCATGGAGAGGCAAGATGGAGTAAAATATGATGAGTGATATGGTATTGGTGTAATGTAAACTTGTATTTCAGTCCTGAATAAAGATATAATTGTGTTTTATGAATGTAAAAAATATTTCCAAGATCTACCATGAAAGTATGTACGATTTCGATTAAATTAATGTTGAATCTATACATTTGAATGGTCTATTTTATTGTTTTGTATGGGTTGTTCTTAAGGATTTGACATGGGCAGCAAGGTGGAAGTTCAGTCCATCAAATAAAGATAAAATACTGTGACTGATAAGCTAGGAAGAAGACACATGTGATGAGGAGTATGAGAATATTTTTTTTATAAGTCTTGAAGATGAATTATAAAGTTTTTATAGCTAAATGTGTACTCGCTACCCTGAACTAGGGAAATCGATAACTTGATTTTTACCTAGTGGAATGAGCCCAACTTTTGGAATAATATCTTCCATATATTAAATAAGGAATCCCTAAAATATTAGAACAAATTTGCATGTTTGTAGCAAGTAGTAAATGACATAAATTTTCAGATTTGAGGAGAAAATACAGTGAACCGATTAAGAGGTAATTCAAGCACATTTGATAAATTTTCATTCCAAAGGCCTAAGAGTTTCATGGATAATGAGTTAAGATTTTTTTTAAATTATAAATGATGTCTTCTCAATTATGATATTTCTTTCTTGGAAAATAGTTATATTACGGTCTTGAATCTAGGCTATAAAAATAACTGTCAATTCTTTTTTCTTCAACTCATGTTAAAGGATCCTTGAAATGTTATGCAATTTTTGGTCTCTATAAGGATGTTCAAATGGTGAATGGATTCGTATGATCACAATCGTAAGGAAGGTAAGATTACAAATAATTAAATTTGAGGTATGAGAATAACTACTATATACAATGATTATGAAGAAACGGATTTCTTAGAACACAAACTTGATGGATCCACCACTTACTAGTAAGAGATACTATCTCATTTTCCTATGCCAAGTCTGAGTCCATCTATTCAAGATATTACATAGCCAAGAGAAAAATCTATCATATTAGAGTCATGAAGATTGGTGATATGTGTAATTTCTTGTTTAAGTGACTATCATGTTAATGATGACAACCAATGCAAGGTCATGTCAAATAAAATAATTTTTTTATACTTTTATCTATAAAATGAAGTCATCTTCTTGATGGTAGAGCTCTGAGATTCATAAAAATGTGTGATATCACCATGAAGACCGTTTTTCTATATTATCATAACTAACCTCACCCTCATTCAATAAATTCACTCCCTTCTTCTAGAACATAGCTCAAGATACTTGGCATGAGTGTGTATTAATCTAGTATACAAGAATGGGAATATTCCATCATGAGTGAAACAATGTAAATGGAGAAACATACACCAAAATCAAAATGATTATGAATTCCATAAGGGTATATCAAGGCCTGTTTTTTTATGTGTATGATGAATGTTGAGAGATGTGATCAGATATAAACCAGACCTTGGAACTTATTAAAAACTCCTTAAAGCTTACCTTTCATGATAATATATGTTTTTATATGTTCTTGCTACCATGTTCTAAGGATCCAACATATACATTAAGGAAGTTACATATAATGATAGGTTAGATATAATCCTATTAGACCTCACATATCTAGTGACTATCATGCTATGGTCTTAAGAACTCAATTCTAATCTATAGCCAACAAAGAACTGGAAAGTAAGATTCCACTTTGAAACTGTGAACAAATCATAATTTTATTTAGATACAAGAAAGGTAGCTAATGCACGTGGCATATTAATAAGGTAATAGGACAAAGCATCTATGTTCTTAATGGTCTATTGCATGTGATATATCATTATGAATAATTCTGTGTAAAACTTTTCTATGATCTGGTAAGGTGGATACCTCTTAAAGGTGAAGTCAAGATTGAACATTAAGTTCCCTCACCTTATGGTATAAATACATGAACTTGGTCATAATAGGATATGCAAGGATCTAAAAAAAATTATGTCTTGTAAGGATCATATTGAGATACATGTATGGTACATAAAGTGTTAATAGTGAACATGCAGCCTCAAGGAAGGCCTGTGGGTTAATAAGAAAGATGATCTAAACAAGATCATCAAGATGAGATAAGATTGGAATCACTATGTGACACTAGAACCTTGACCCAAAAATAAATAATGCAAATGTTATGGAAGATTTTAGGGTCTTGTGAATAGATTGCCCGTAATTTAAAAGATCAGTGTAAGCTAGGAAATGTTTCCTTTTGTATATTTAAAAATATTTCTAGATTCTCATATGGTTTTCACAACGTTCTTGGGTGGTTTTATGCCCATCAAGTATGCATAACTTGATAACCTTGTACGACAACCCTTATGTTCCCTTGGCTCACCCATGACTACTTTCCTTTAAATGTGGACCTTATGTTATACATCAACTTATGTGGTACCTTTGTGGGAAGTTATAGGATGAAACAAATGAATATTTTGGAAGTTACAATTTTCCTTGATTAATATTCTCCTATTTGCAATACAATTGAATTTGAACCATTTTATATTTGGTGAGCCATGTTTGTTAAGAAAAAAAATAGAGTTCCCTTAAAGAGACCATAACGTTGGACATCCACTTACGTTTGACGATGTAAGGATTTTAGACAATAATGTTAATGAAATTCCCTTGGAAGTTAAAATTTTCCTTAAATAATTTACTTTTGAAGACAGAAACACTTAGTCCAAGGCCAAATTTGAATTGGTGGGTCATGCTTCTTATGACCAACAACCACCTAATACAACATGATACCTTTTGAGGTCATATCCATATCTCTTATAGTGACTTCGAGGAGGAATTATAATCTTAGGAGAGGGGGATGCAGTGCCCACCCCTTTCTTGCATCATTAAATTTGTTAACTCATTTCATTTTCTAGATTATATATATTGATTTAGCACTATTTAGATATTATGTGGTTTCATATTAGATCATTTGGTGACACGTGTTTATTTGGGACACGTAGTGCTAGACTAGCATTATTATCATTATCTTATTTTCTTACATTATACAGTTTTGGATACTAGAAGGATTTGATATAGATAGTTTTATCTGATATATGATGGATGGATGTTAATGTTTTTATATACTTTGATATCATTGGTTTATAATGAAAAATTGGATGTTAGCATACTATAAATTGGATGGATCTTATAACTTTTTTTACTTTGGATGTATATTGTTAGAATATAGTCATCTCATTTTTATATCGATTATTGCATAGTTAGAATGAATATCCATGATTGATTTGGTTGTCATTATATTGTTATTATTCTCTGATTTATTGTATCGAACATGTATGTTTGTGTGAATTGAGTGTACAGATTACAGTTCACAAAGGAGAACGTGGGTTTCAGAGTTACATCTCAAGTTACACAAGCAGATGACTGGGTAAGGTCCTTTATCCATGCATGATCTTTGTGTAACCTTGTGTGTATGTGGCGTATTCATGTTTAGAAACCATTGGTGATTCCTAACGTATCTATGTTAATTTTAATTTATTTAAGCCTTGTGATAAACTTGTTTAAGGACCTAATGTTCCCCACATGCATTAGTGATGTTATTATGTTAGTAATCTTGTTGTTTTTTATTTGGTACCACCTGATCATCATTTGAGTGGGCCCCACCACCTCTTCCTTTGATCCACTTTACCCAATCTCTAATTTGGGCTAAATATGGCATTTGTAAGGGTCTCTTTTCACATTCGGGGTATCCCTTACACTAAAATGAGCCCCTTCAAACCTTCCTATGGGTAGGGGGGTCTCTTTTCAAGGTCAAATGGTATTTTCCCTCCCTTTTGACCCCTCTCATGTCACCATACTGTAAGTGTGTTTGATTTGTGTGATTTCTTAAAAGTTGAAGTAAGTTGGATTATTGTCATTTTGAGAAATTTGGGATTTTGTTCCTTAAGGTGTCTTGTTTTATGTTTTATTGGGATTTTGGGAATATTTTGTTGGAGAATGAGATGGGTGACATGTGTCACCCTCTGATTTGTGAGGCATTTTGTTGGTTCTTATTTTTATACCTCCTCTTGGACAGTGGTATGGACTTTTTCTTCTCATTTTTTACTATTGGGAGTTGGAGATAGCTTAGAGCTTTGAGCTTAAAGTGCAAGGATTGTTCTTGAAGTTGGATAGCTTAATTTTTGAGGTAGGCATTCATAATTCATGTTTTGGTTTCTAGGGTATATTATGCAAAATAAAAATGGTTGTTTGAATATTGTATGCTTACATGTTGTTGTGGTGTCATTGTAAATATTGTTTGCTTATATTTTATCCATCCATCCTATTTGAGTTGGATTTTAGAATTGTAGGGGAAGAGGGAGAACTACCCCATCTTACACCACATGGCTTGATGGGAGATCCATGATGGTATATTATATTATTTACTCCCCTCATATGGTTTGATGTGGAAGATGATTGTTCATATGGTTTGAACCTCATCTTCCATCCTTGTGAAGGAAACCATATCATGGTTGAATATGGTTTGAAAATCCTTACAAGGAGGAGGCTTGGAGTTTGGGATGGAGTGATAAGGTAGGATGTATGATGATTATGGAGATTATTTTAGTGTTGCTATGGTTGGATCACAATATCACTTACAATGGGTTCCTTTCCACTCTTCTGATTTGAGGAAAACATGGAGTTCTCCTCTTGTGATATTTGTGTTCTTAAGGTTGTTTTGTATTCAAATTGTGTGTGTGTTATCATCCTTTGTCTCCCCTTTACTTTTTCAATCTTGAGGAATGCATTCTCTCTCTCCTATGGGTTTGGAGGGAGGCTAACATGTCCTCCATTTATGGAGATGACCTGTGATGATGCCATTTGGTTGGGAGGTAACCAAACCTCTTTCTCTTGTGCATTGAAGAATTTCATATGGAGTAGAGGCTTGGAAAATATGCTTGGAGCATGTGGAGAATTTTTTTAAAATTTTGGGCATGTTTTTTCCCTTTTGGGGAGGCTTGTTCACTTGCATTTTAAGAATTTGTTTTATAATAGATATGGTTATCCAAGTTATGTTATTCCCTCTCTTAAAGAAAAAGATTTGTAACCTTGTAATATTTTTGTAATTCTTTTTATAGTTGAAGTCTTATATTATACTAATCTCTTTAAATATCATTGCTCTTATTTTCATATAGATTGGTCTAAGTTTACTCTCCATTTTTGGAGTATGACAAAACTAGTAAAGAGAACTTATTTGAAGTTGTAATGAGTATTTCCTTATGATCTAAAAAGAAGAGGAAATGTAAGGTTAAGATTGTCTTGGAGCATATTTAAATCCTTATTCTTAGTTGTAAAAGTAACATCTATTATATTCTAAATAAATGGAAAATGGAATATTTGATTGGACTATTTACTTGTGGTTTTCTAGTAAAGGTATTTTGAATATATTTGAAAAAGAGGTTTCTTTTAAAATTAGGTTTTGTAAGTTTAGTTAATAAACTAAAATCTAAAGGATTCCTCATGAGCTTTAAGATAAATATGTATATACCCTCTTGATAAAATGCCTTTAGTTCTTGTTATTTTGATTGTTAAAAAGAAAAAAAGTACTTTGTTATGTTCTCATGAAATTGTATTTCATTTATGAAATATGACTCTTTTTTATTGGTAGAATAAGTGAAAATAAATTGTTTATTTGCATAAAGAAAACATAGAGAAACTTTAAATTGTTTCCCATTATTAGTGAATTTATTTCATAGTATTAAATCTGAAATAATTTATGTCATTTTTGAGAAATAAGTGGTTCCATTTTATATGAAAAAAAGGAAAATTTAACTTATAACTTCCTTATAACGATTTTTTTCTTATAAGTGTTATATTTGAATAATTTTTTTCCTATTGGATACATACATACATATAAACAAGAGTCAAAATTTGAGGAGAAAATGAATTAATCAAGAAATGATTGAAATAGTGGGTGCCCTATTTCAACCCTTGTACATATATGTGTATATATATATATATATGTTTATTCAAGTTTTATTAAAAATGTATTTATATATAGTATTATATACATACACACACACACACACATATCTGTATTATAATATATTTGTAAAAACATAGTTTTGATAAATTGTTGGTGAGAAAAAATTTTGGGTAGAAAAATCTGTGGATTTATTGCCAACACTATGGGAGTCAAAGTCCCTCTACTTAAATGGTGCAACTTCTGTATTTGCATGAGTTCCTTAGTGAGTTTTATCTATGGTGGGCTTGTGACTGGGGATCCAACAAGGGCACTCCAATGAACCTATGGAAAAGCTAGAAATTTCTTGCTAGAGAGGAATTTGTCAAGAGACCAGGAAAGGGAGTGATAATATGAAGCAAGGGAGCTAATGTTGCAAGTAAAAAATCAGATCCTTAAATACACTTGTTATAAAATCTTACACGTGCATTTTTAAAGAAGAAAACAACTTGATTTTGGGGCCATTGGCTAGAGGAAACCATATGTACAAATACATACACATTCATATGCCTTGGAAAACATAAATTTCTTCCTTTATTAGCTTGAAAAATCATAGTTGTACATAATGAGGAATTGAGGAAATTAAAAAGGGGGAGATAACAGAAAATGGCTAAATCTTTTTTCACTCAAAAGTAAGCAATAACTCTCTCATGAATTTACAAGTATACAACTAGCTAGAAAGATAAGAATTTCATAAGTTCAGAAGAAGCTCAAATGAGGAGCTCATTACAATTTATAGAAGAGGAGAAACCTTTCATCTTCCCAATGACCTTTCATATGTCCTATTTTTTAATCTAGACTATTCACATTCCTATCAAATATTAAGTCCCTTTTATAAAAACAAGGAAACTTAATTTTTACATCATGTTTTGTAAGTCACTATTAATTGACTTAAAAACATATTAAAAAGTACAAACCCCAACGTAAAATTAGAACGTTGAAGAGAGAGAAAGTTGGGGGGGAAGAAAAGAGAGAGAGAGATATAAGGAAAAAGAATAAAGAGGAAGAATCATGCAGAAGAATGAGTTGCTCCAGTGGACTTGATCTCACTTCCTGACCGGTCTCCATCTTGTGTTGTTGAGAACATCTCTATTTCTCTAAATTCCTTGCTAAAACGATGTGCTGCAGGTTCCACTCTATTGGTGTGGGGAATACATAGACAGATTAGAGTCTTTGTCCACCCATTAGAAGAATTGTTGATATATTTGCACTTTATAAACCATGATGGATGTTTTTTTGCAATGAGTGCAATGGTGGCAAGAACCCCTTATAGGAATTCTAGGGTATCCTTATTAAAGGATAGTGGATTACCCTCCTTTTTTTAACATATTCTTTGAATGGCCCAATCAATGCATCGGTTGTTGTGTCTTCTCCCATTGAAGGAACTCCAAGTTTCTTAATTTGGTGATTAATACTATCATGTAACTTTTAAGCTTGTTCCTCCTTTTCATCCAACCTGGTGATGGCTCAGTTGATTGCTTTAAATCTGATTTCTACGACCATTTCCCATACACGTGACAAGTCTTCAGAAGGGGTGCCAAAAACCTTCTTGTTAATCAACTCCTAGGAGAGAGTGTTACTCATTTCACTCACCAGTGAACACAAAGGATCTCAGTGATCCCTTTCTTTCTCCAAATCATCTCTGAGCGTGAGTATCTTGTTTGTAGTTGCACACATGTAGGAGAAGAGTTTTACTACCTCTTGGAGAAATGACTCTCCCTTTTCATAAATTGTGCCAATCCATTTGTTATTAGCTCATCCTTTCACTGTGAGATATTGTTCCCTCTTGATATATTCTAGGTTGAAGTTGTTTATGGGTGTAAATTCTTTGATAGGAATTGTTGACATACTCAGATCTACTAGGTGCTACACATAGGATGAAATATTTTTCACCTACTCTTATAGATCGTAAATATTTTTCTTATATTATTTGTTCCTTACTACTAGGTGAGTGGAATACTACTGGTACATATGTAAATCCTCTTCATGATTAGACAACCCTAGTTTGATTGTGCTCATTTCATAATCATTCGGTGTCATTTCATCCACTGGCTTGATCACCTTAGGTCAGACTACCTCAATATACAAGTTACCCATTTCTCCACTGTAGAACTGTGAGGCTGTGTGTGCAAGCTTTATTTTTCTTCCCTTGGCCAAGGATGCAATATCCAATAAATGAGGGACTATCACTTATTGAATAGTGTGTGTATTAGGTGTTATAATTTTTTGCGTCCATGGAAACATTTCATCAGAATCAGGATCCATGAGAGGCATATCAACCATTCCCTACTTGAATGGAGGAGGCACATCTTTGATGAGAGAGGCAGTAGTGTTAGAAAGAGGTGAGACCTCTTATGGTGATTCAAATACTGGGTCTTGAAATGCATTCTCTTCTTCCACATGTGTTTCTGTAACTAGGTCTTCCTTTGTCCTAGCTCTATTTTCCAAATTTTTGTGACAAGAAGTCTCCAATTCTATGGATTTTCACTTTTGACTTTCTCCAGAGTGTCTTAAAATTGAAGTAATTTCCACCACTTTTGATGATGACTACTTAAAATATTTTTTCTGACTTGTAGGGGTACCTTATGATTAAATGGCCATGGCTATCTTTCTTCGAAACCAATCTCACATTCTTCTAAACACTTTCTCAATTTTTTCCTTGATATCTCATGACTTATGAACGTGCCAATTGACTTGAGGAAATGGGGAAGCTTTGATCGCCTCGTATTTATGATCATACATTATTGTGTTGTCATCTTGTAAGATATCTTCATACCAAGAGAAATGGAATTTCCTCATCTCATCAACTTGTCATCCTCATGTGATCCTTCTCCCATACTTCAAATTCATCAACACAGTTGGCCCAATAGTCCTCAATTTGTGGATCATGGTGCAAATCTTGGATATGAAATACATCTGGATCAGCTCGTATGTCAAATTTGGGTCTTTGTGGTGTAGGAATGTAGAGTTAAATATTTGAATTCAGCCACTAGATGAGATGCATCATTTGAATTCTTACACATGAAAACTGCGAGAGAGATGGGAAATGATACTAGCTTCTTTTCTCTACTTCTGAGTTTGTTGTTCACCTATGTGAACTACCTACAGAGTTCAAATAACACAATTTGGTCACTAAGGTACTTGGGCAACCTTAGGGGAGCTTGGTTAAATCCAGAAACTCATAACTACGATAAATTTGAGAATTATATGAGAATGAAACCATATTCTCTGATAAAGGATGTTGCTTGTGGTGACATCCTTGCCTCCAAATCACCCTCCAAATTTCTGACCACAAACATTGTGAACACATTGTTCACGTGGGTGAAGTGTTTATGAATTTCTTCCATTACCAACTAAGGGAGTTTCTCGAACATTGGAACCTTGAAAACAATGTTCTATGCAAGATTCAATCCCTTAAATGACCTCGAGTTGGCAAGCAAGAAGAAAAAATAAGAAGTCATTTAGAACTTCTTTGTCATGGGCACCTGGAGCAACTTTAGATATAAATTTTCACTGATTATTTTTCCCAATTCAATATGTTGTTTTCCTTCAGTCATTACTAGGATGAAAAGAACCATCCAATCTTGAAAATCACTTGTACTTGCTTCTCCCATTACTCAGCTGAGGAGAGTGATTGCATATAAATATCCTTCAATAAATTTGCATCTCAAAAGTTTCTTTGGAATCCTTGAATTATTTCTTCCTGTCTTCATCCATGATCCTAGTGCAATCCCTTGTAGGTATGCATCCATTTTTTCCCATTCATGCACATCCTTCTCTTTTGTGATGATAGCCATGTTGGGTGATGTCATAATTTTCAGTGTGAGTGAGATGGTTATGGGAGCTATGACTTCCATTATTGTACCATTTTCATCTCAAAGTGTTTGTTGTTAAAATTATAGTGATGTGAGAAGACCAAGACAAGCTCAGTGCTTTTTATGGACACAGGGTGTGCTACAGTTGCAAACAACCCTCTATTAAACACTTTATCTTTGATCTTCCCTCTTTCCTTTTCCATCATGTGAGCTTTTAGGTCATTGAAATCCATATAGGAAACATCATTTTCATCTATCTCATACTCAGAAGAGAAATTTTTTGTTGGTTTCATTCCTGAAAACTTGAACTTCATGATTACTCAGCACTTACTATGTATGGGAAGGGAAACTTACTATTTTTTAGTAAGTGATAGAATGATTCTCCAAACTCAAACTACAACTGCCAACTTGAATTTACAACACCCAGTATGCTCCTTTTGTGAAATCCACCCTCTGGAATGACTTACTAGTTTTATTAAGTTCATATGAGACAACTTACTATTTTTAGTAAGTGTGAAATTTTAGATTTTTCAAACCTCAGTTGGATATGAGAGCTTGGATTCCTTCTTCTCATTATGTTCCTCTTGCCTTCTAAACCAGTTTTCTATTTTTAGTAGGTGCTTATGAGACCACTTAATATTTTTAGTAAGTGTCAATTTTGGGCTGAGGTGACCTTTTTGATGATTTTCTCCTGTGATACCTCCTTTGTTCTTACTGCCTTCTTTGCAGCTTCTTCAAATGGTGGCTTACTAGAAATAGTAGTCTCTTATGTAGAAAGGCTTGCTATTTTTAGTAAGTAATCTTATAGTGATCATATCATGGTGAAATGAAGATTTTTAATATGAGTTTTTTTCCCAATATCAACCCTCTGAAATTTCAGGCCTACCCAAGCACCAGTTTATGAGATTTTAAAACTTGAAATTTTTCACCTAGCAGTGGCTACAGACACGACAACCATTAATGGAGCTTGAAAATTGTAGGTTCACTTCTCCTCCTCAGATATTGATGGAAATTATATTTCTGATATGGGTTTTTCCACCTGTTACAAAGGTGAAATGTTTTGGCAAGCCAATCACCAGTTAATCAGGAAATGAGATTTTTTATTTTCATTGCATGAAAAAATGGTTTCTTTGCTACAAAAATCCTCACTGTGAATGAGATATTTGTTGCTATTTTTTTTACGGCCTCCAAAAATGGTGAAGAGAGAAAAAAAAAAAATTATCTCAATCTGTGTCCTAGTTTTCAAGTTACATCAATTTCTTCATCTAGCGGCTACGAGGGTTTTCATATGAAATTCTTCATTTTTTCATCTGTTCTTCATTTCTTTGATCTATGTTTCCTCTAAGATTTCTGTATTTACAATGTGATAAGGACTTGTCAGATCTAGGTAAGTTCATAAATGGTGGTTTGGATGTCTGTGAAATTTTTGACAGAGTTCTGGTAGGGTGTGGAGATGTGGGGGGATGAAACAGACACGAAAAATGACTAAGTGTTGTGATTTATTCATCCAAAAATACAAGCATGGGGCTGGGTGAATTTTTGTGTTCCCTTTTTCCCCTTTTCTAATGGGATGAAATGGATGAGAAATTTCCCATCGTGCCTCATCATGACACTTGGCTAGATTTGATTGGATGTGTGTTTGAGTGAGGGAGCTTGAGAGAAGCATCTGGGAGCTAAGTTGCATGCATATGAGGAATCAAGGGGCTAAGTGGGGCTGGAAAAATTTATGTGTCCCCTTTATCCCCTTTTTCTAAAGGGATGAAAGGGACATCAATTTCCACTTCATGCCATGGTTGCGACTCTTGGTGATCATCCGTGCAGTGAGAGGAAAGGCTCAAACTAGCTCCTGGGGGCTGAACTGGAAATGTGGAGGGTCACATTGGTGTCTTGAGGGGCCAAAAAGGGTCTAGGTGATTTTTTTTTTCCCTTATGTCCCTTTTCCAAAGAGATGAAAGGGACATGAAATCTTTCCAATCTCCTGGTGCTGACATGTGTCCTATTTGAAAATTGGCTAAGTATCAAACTCTTACTTTGAGCCAACTTGCGACGCCGATCAATATAGCTTCCAAATGAGTTTAGAGGTGAAATTTTATATAAATTTTATTGTAAAAAACCAAATTAGTTTAATGGTTCTAATTTTTAGATTCAATTATGAATTTATCACCTCAAAATCACCCCCTTTTTCTTGGCACCGCCAGTTAGGCGCCAGAAGAATGAGTTGCCTAAGGAAGTGCATGATGTTTCATGATGTCTCATTTTTTCCACAATTTAGGGCATGGAAAATAAATTCCATAGGTAATTTTTTGGGCTTTTGAATCTTCATAAATATCCTAGAATATTTTCTTGAAGTTCAGGCACTCCTTTACGATGTTTGTTCCTTTAGGCCTGAAAACCCACTTTCGCTGAATCTAATCCAAAACCATCGGATCTTTCCATAATTTCCAAAAACATTTTCACGGATGTTATTTACACTTGAATTCATCTCCATGTTTTAGTTTTCTCCTCATTTTTTCTTCAAGGGTTCGCATTAGTCCTGGGAAGGCCATTGGTAGCCCTTCCCAAAAGTGCTCAAGAATTGACATTCTCCAAAAGCTCCTAGAATCACCTAGGGGGACTGAATTTGCTTTCCTAAATCACCTAGGGGAATTAGATGGACATCCAATTACGGACCAAAGATGACTGAGTAAGGTTTGGTGTTAATAATGGATAGACCTGGGGTGTCTTGGAAAGGTGAAAATTGAAAATTTTGACACGGGGATATCATTGTCCTGCTTTCTATTGAATTTTTCCCCTGCAAAAACCTCAGACAACATCTAGATCTAGTTTGGGGGCATGGTATGGACTAAGTGCAACAAATACATGGCATGAGGAATACTATAATATCAACATATATTGACCAGTTCTTTGTCCATTGGACTCTATGAAGTCATGTACAACTTACAAGATAGATATATCAAGGAAGAAAACACACGCAAAATAAAGGAAAGGAAACACACGACACACATGGAAAGGTAAAGACACACATAATAGAAAGGAAAACACACCTAACAATCACCTATGGTACAAGGTGGGGGAAAACCCACTTTCATTGATGATATTACTTTAGGTATTTCCCACTAAGAGGCAATTCCAATGGCGTCCCATCTAGATATGAGAGTAGAAATACATTTTCACCACAAGTTTCACGAATCTGGAATGGGTCAAGCCATAATGAATCAAACTTTCCATGGCTCCCCTTTGGTTCTCTCCTCTTATCCCATAACAGAATGAGATCTCCAACTTTGAATTCCCTATCCTTAGCATTTTTTGTCAAAGATCTTCTTCACTTTTAGTTGATGCTCTCTGATATGGTCAACCAATCAGATTCTATTCTCTTCCATCTTCTCAAGAAATAGGATCCTCTTGTCAATATAATCCTTGTATTATACATCTTATATTCTCTAGATCAATTTGAGAGCTATAATTTCAACTGTGATGGTGATTTCCACTTCTATCTCGTATAGTAAGTGGAATGGTGACATGGCGATTTATTTCTTTGGAGTGATTCTATCCACCCAAAATGCATCATACAACTTCTTGTGTCAATTCCACTAGTTTTCATCCATGAGCTTGTAGACAATGGTCATGATGTTCTTGTTACTTGATTTTTCCTGACCATTTCCCTATGGGTAGTAATATGATGAGTGGGATAGGGAGATACCATAGCCGTAAAAGAACTCCATCAACTCCCTTGAAGAAAAATAGGTGGCATTATCTACCATGATATTTTGTGAGACTCTGAAACGTACTATTATGTTCTCCTTGATGAAATTTCATATTTCCTCAGTGTTATCCAACTTGATTGGGATGGCCTCCACCCACTTCATGAAATAATTTCTTAGGGAGAACATAGGTGTACCCCGTGCTTGAGTGAGGATTTAGAGCACTAAGGAAGTCTTGTCCCCATTGCTGAAATGGTTCTTTAATGAAAACTGGAATGAGTGGTAATGCTGCAAGTTTTGGTTTCCCAATGAATTGTTGACATGATTCACAATTGGAAACCCCTTCTTGAGGTCTTCGAAGAGGGTAGGCCAATAATATATTCCTCAGATAATATTATGTGTAGTGACCATTATTGAAAAATTCCCACCACACTCTTGGTCATGATATGCTTTAAGAAACTTTTCTTGTTGTTCTTTGTCTATGCACCTAAGAAAACATTCATCAATACCTCTTTTTTAGAGCGTGTGGTTCTAGATTAGTAATTTTTTTGCCTTCAGCTTGACTGTTCTCTTTTTATTGTAGTCAAGATGAGGTGGGAATTATATATAGGTTAGATAATAGGAGATTTCTACGTACCACTCGTCAGTAGTAGCTACGAACAAAACTTGTGGACTATATTCAAAAAAATTGGAGAAAGAACAATTATCTTCACTGTGTTGAGCCTTGAGAGCCTCATCTTCGGTGATCAATCTACACAGACCATTTCCCCACACCAAATTGGAGGTTAAGATCTCCAAGTCATACTCTTGAGTCTTTGTGACCCAATTTCCTCTTTTATCTCTAGGGTCTTACTGTGTCAAGATGGACTTGATTGCACTGTTGGGGACCATCACTACCGTATGAGAGTTGAGTATGTAAAACCTAAAATTTTTTACAGCCTTGACCACCACATAGGCATGTTTCTCCAATTGGTTGTAGTTTAGCTCATGATTCTTCAATGGGAAGCTCATGAAAGAAATAGGTGCTTCCACACCTTCATCATTCTTCTAGATAAGAATGACATAGAGAGTATGTTCTGATGCATAACAATACATGATGAACTCTTTATTGAAGTCCAGAGATACAAGATTCAAAGCGTTGGCAATGGCTCTCTTCATTTCTTCAAAAGCTACCTTTCCCTCATCATTCCACTTAAATATTACTTGAGTTTACATCATGGTGGTGATGTGCTTTGTCAATGCTGCAAACTCAGGAATGAAATGACAAAAAATGTTTACCTTACCAAAGGAGTGAACTCATTTCTTGCTTGTGGGAAAATATAGTGCTTGAATGGCTCTCACTCTTTCAGGATCAATGTGTACTCCATGCTTGTTCACAATGTGCCCCAGGAGCTTACCTTCTGTAACTCCAAAGATGTAATTTTTTGGATTTAAGGATATGTCATGCATTCTACACCTCACGCGTGCCTGTTCCAAATGATGAATATGGTCTCCCCTTTTTTTTGAGAAGACTATGAGATCATCAAGGTATATGACAATGAAATGCTTCAAATATTTGAATGCCATATCCATCACCCTTTGAAATGTATCCCCTGCATTGATTAGGCCAAAGGGCATTCTTTTTGTATGAAAAAGTGCCCCAAGGTGTCATAAAAGTTGTCTTAGTGTGATCCTCCTCCACCACTTTCAATTTATTGTACCTTGAGAATCCATAGAGTAAAGAGAGCATTTCAAATCCAATGACTACCTACAAAATGTGATCCATGATGGGGAGGGGGTAATTATCCTTTAGTGAAGCCTGGTTAAGATTGTGGAAATCCACACATATTCTTATTTCACCATTCTTCTTCCGCACTGGCACAATGTTTTCCACCCATGTGGAATGATGGATGGGAAAGATGATCCTTGCATTGATAATTTTCATCACTTCCTCTTTGATGGATTCTGCTATCTTCAGGTTGTATGGCCTCTTCTTTTTCCTGAATGGCTTGGCATCTAGCTTCAAGGGAATTGAGTGGTGCATTTCCTTTGGTTGGAAGGATTTAAGCTCGTCGTAAGAATAGGCCAAAACATTTGAATATTTCTTAAGAAACAATAAAAACCTTCTATTTTCTTCAGGTGAAAAACACTTTCCAATTTTGACCATTCTTGGGTTCTTTGGGGTGCTAGTGTTTTCTTTCTCAAAATCAACTGGGCACCAGGAAGATTGCTTCACCTTCTCTTGAATGAATCTATCATGCTTATCAAAGAGGTCTTCTAGAGAGACTAGGCCTTTAGGGATCTTGTTTCCTTTAATTTGATCACTCCTTCATCAATTCCTTCAATTCCTTCTTTATCCTCTTCGGCTACTGCCTCCCTGTGTGGATTCTCACCTCCTTCAAAGAAGAGATTATTTAAATTATCTCTTTGTTCTAAGAAATCCAGGAGTTGATTGTCATCGTTGAAGACTTGTTAGTGGTTTACATTATCAGGCACACTAGGTCTGAACACCATCTCCACAGTTACCTTATCCTTTCCGAATGATGAGTGTGGTATCACAAGGGAAGCTGACACTGTAAGGGATTCAAATCTTTCATTCTGTTCTCAAGGAACTAATTCAATGGAGAATGCATCAAAATATTCAATTCAGTCCCACACTCTGTTTCTGTAATGTTAGAGTCCTTGGATTTTTTACTTGGTACTTCTTCCACACATGCCTTACTATTACCTCCACGTCACCCTAGCATTTCAACTTCTTGATCCCCATATCTTCTGCTACGCCCATGCCCAAGAGGAGGGCTTCATACTCTGTTGTGTTATTTGTGTTATCAAACTATAGCTTGTAGGTGAATGGATACAATTCACTGAAAGGAGAACATAACACCACACCTACTCCCAAACCCACCTTGGAATGACTACCATTGAATTCCATTATCCAAATTTGATCTTTTTCCTCTCCCATAAGAAGTGGAAAATTCACATCCTTCTCTTATGTGAGGAATTAGTTTCCTAGCCCACTATCGTAGAATAGGATGTCTTCCCTTCGATCATCATATTTTCATACCTTGTACTTCATCTTCCTTACTGGAAGTAATTTCTTCATCTCACCCTTTATTGGAATGGTTGCAGATGACCAATCCATTATTATTTCTCCACCCAAATCTCTACATAAGCTTCAACTCAGTAGCATCCCAAAATATGTTGGAATGTCCACTACCAAGATAGTAAGGAGAACCTTCTTCTCTGGAAAATCAGCTAGTGCCACCTGTGCATCCTTGATTCTTCCCACCAATGACACTTGTTTGGATTCCATTGAATAACAAGAGCCACTTTCTCGAATCAAGGTGAGGCATAGAGCATTTACAACTTTGACTAACATTACATTGTTGGAGGCTCTGAGAATCTATGATGCAATTATTGAGTTAGAAACCTTTAATGAGGAGTGATAGGTAAAAAGGTTCAACTTTGTTGGTTTTGGAGGCACTGAGGGATACCATGTTTTGTGAAGGTGGTGTGGATGGTGTGAGAAGTAGGCCTTTAGAATTTGAGTTTGATACTATAGAACTACCACCACAGACTACATCAACAAACCTATCAAATTGGGTAGGGTACGTTTGTAAATATTCTAGCTCTGTGATCTGGACTTTGGTTTTACTTGTGTGTTCCACATAATCAAATGGGGTCATGGTGGGTGAGGTTGAGGTTCTAGGGATGACTAAATATTTACATGGAAAAGGTTTCACTACTTTGGGAGTTGGATTTTCTTTCACAGGTGTGGTAACTAGCTTGGAAGAAGATGGGGACGTAGGTTTTAGTGGTACTTTAGATGATTTTTCAGGATTAACATTTAAATAATAATTTTCCTTATAAAATTTAGATCTAGGGGAAGGACTAGAAGACTTACTTGGTGTGGCAGTGTGATTCTTGATAATCAATGGGTCTGGTTTTTATTTTACCAATTCCATTAAAGGTGGTAATGGTGATCCCCTGTTGATAATTTTATTTTATGGAACTTTGACAGGGAGATCTTCCTTCTTTTTCTTTTCCTTCACTAAAGTTGTTGAGGATGAGGCACATTTCTTGTACTATGCACGAGTTAAAACTACACATGAGAAGCTTGGGAATTCTTCATCATCATCATCTTTGTCTCCATCAACATACTCAATTAGGCCATTTTGTGTATCACCATCAACTTACTCCACTTTGAGATAGTTATCATCATCAACTACATCTTCCTGTTCAGATTCTTCTATATCAACTTCTTCCTCTGGTTCATCAGTGTCACAAGTGGACATTGATTGGTGGTGCTTCAAGAGAAATTCTAGGAGGAGGTGGGGTAATCCTTGGTCTATTCGAAGGATTTGGATTCCTTGGAGCATTCCACATTGTGATATGAGAAATTTGTTTCTTCATTCCAACCAAGTCATTAGCCATTTTCTGTAACATTGGGTCCATGGTAACCTCTGACCTTTTCGTTTTCAACTAGGACCTTTCACTTTGCTAGACAAGATCAGATCATCTTCAGTCTCAATCACAAATTCTTGTACTTCCTTCAAATCCCTGGGTTGGGGTCTTCTGAGGAAGAAACCAACTTACGATGGCAAGGTATTGATGAAGAATATTTTCAAATTATTTTCAGGAGGCATGACATCTTCAGGGATTCTTCTAATTATCCTATTGTATTTTGCAATGAAGTCTCTCATTGATTTAGAAGTTTCTTTCTTCATTTGCACCAAATATACCAAGAGATCCTAGTAGTCTTCTGTAGATTTGAACCTATGTTCAAATCTACTTCTTATATCTTCCCAGCAAGTGATAGACCTCAGGGGAAACATGTAGAACCATTTGACATATTTTTCTTAAAGTGACTCCACAAAGAGTCAGACTGACACATCATTGTGTTCAACACCCAACACACCGCAAGCGGTGATGAATATTGCTACATGCTCCTTGGGAAGTTGAGAACCATCCCCTCTGAATTTTGGGAAGTTTTTTCTTGAGCCCTTTGGTAGCTCATGGAGTGGTCAAGGAAGGGAAAGTGGGCCAATGTTTCCACCCCATGGTACATTTGTCCTGCATTCTTCATGATCTGCCATTCTGTTCATGATTATAGCTTCCAAACTTTCTAAGGCTATGACTTCAGCCTGCTCTTGCATTTTCTTCAGTCTGAGCTCTTTCAATATCTTAAATTCAAGCTCTTATTTCTACTTCAACTCTTGCTTCTCTTTCTCTAGCTTCTTCTTTGGTCTCTATGTCAGTGAAATCTTCAATATTCTCATTGATGTATGGAAACTTGACATCTAATGGATTGAAAACACTTGGAATCCCAATGGGACCAATTTCTTGACAAAGGGGAGACCTTAGATTTATGATCAGCTCTTGTCTTCTTTGAATTTCTTTGAAGATGGGATCAAGTTTTCCTCCTTGTCTTTATTACCAGTTTTACCTTCTATCTGCTAGCTTGAAAATAAAAACTCTTCTTTGTGGTGCCTGAATCAGTCTTTGTCTTTATAATTCAATAGCACGTTCTTCTTCGAGTTCAAGTACTCTCGTGGCAATGAAGTATTGGGTGAAATTTTTCCTGTTATGCTAAATAGCCTCTCACAAATATGAAGCAATATCCTTTTGAATGTGGAAAAGTAACTTAGGTCTTTCAACATGAGGATTTCCTGGAATGGCCATGGTTTGAAGACATAAGGATCATGTGACTTTTCAAATTCCAAATTTTTATTTTCATATTTTTCAATATTTTTTTGTATTTTTCTAGGTCATTTTTTGGGTACAAATGCTGCTAAATTTACCCCACGGTGGGCGCTAAAAATTGTTGGCAAGAAAATATTTCAGGTGGAAAAATCTATGGATTTATTGCCAACACTATAGGAGTTGAAGTCCCTCTACTTAAACTGTACAACTTCCATATTTGCATGCATGATTAAAGTGAGTTTTATCCATGGTGGCCTTGCATCCAAGGGATCCAACAAGGGAACTCCACTTACCCTATGGAAAAGCTAGCAATTTATTGCTAGAGAGGAATTTGTCAAGAGAGTGGGAAAGGGAGTGAGAATATGAATTAGGGGAATTTAATAATGCTACAAGTAGAAAATTGGATCTTACATACACTAGTTAGAAATTTCACACATGAATTTTAAAGAGAAGAAAACAACAAGATTTTAATGGGCTACTGGCTAGAGGAAACCATGCATTAAAATATGCACACATTCATATGCCTTGGAAAACAGAAACTTTTTCCTTAATTAGCTTGATGAAAATCAAAGTTGTACATAGTATGAGGAATGGAAGAAATTAAAGAGTGAGGGAGATGGAATAATTTGGCTATCTCTTTTTTCTTCACAAGGAAGCAATAGCTCTCTCATGAATTTACAAAATACAACCAACTAGACTAAGAGATTTCAGAAGAAGCTCAAATGAGGAGCTCATTACAATTTATAGAAGAGGAACAACTATTCATCTTCCCGATGACCTTTCATATGCCCTATTTTTGACTTTAGACTATTCACATTCCTATCAAATATTAAGTCCTTTTTTAAAAACAAGGTGACTTAATTTTTACATCATGTTTCTAAAGTCACTTTTAATTGACTTAAAGGCATATTAAAAAGTGTAACCCCAACACAAAATTACGAAATTAAAGAATTAAAGAGAGAGAAATTTGGGCGGAAGAAGAAGAGAGAGAGAGAAGAGAAGAAGAAGAAATAATCATGCAAAAGAGTGAGGCCACTCTAGTAGACTTGATCTCACTTCCTAACTGGTCTCCATCTCTGCACTCACTGAGAAGATCTATGTTTCTCCAAATTCCTTATTGAAACGGAGCCATAGTAGGTTCCACTCTATCAGCATGGGTAATACACACATAGCTTAGAGTCTCTGTACACCCATCAGAAACACTGTTGATATCTTTGCAGTTCCTGAACCATGATGGATGTTTTTCTGTAATGAGTGTCATGGCGACACGAATCCTCTGATAGGGAATTCATAGGGTATCCATATTGAAGGATAATGTATTTCCTGCCTCTTTTTTAACATATATTTGAATGGCCCAATCATTTCATCAACTGTTGTGTCTTCTCCTATTGCAGGAACTCCAAGTTTTTGAATTTGGTGATTAATACTATCTTGTCAACTTTTACGATATAGTTCACTCTTTTTCCTCCAACTTAGTGATGGATCAGTTGATTGCTTCAAATCTCGATTTCTAAGGAACCTTGACCATACACGCGAGACAAGTCTTCAGAAGGGGTGTTAAAAAATTTCTTGCCTAATCAACTCCTAAGAGTCCGAGTGTTTCTCATTTCACTCACCAGTGGACATAGAGGACCTGAGTGATCCCTTTCTTTCTATCAAATCTTCTTTGAGCTCTTACATCTTGTTTGTAGTTATACTCATGTAGGCGAAGAGTTTTACTACCTCTTAGAGAACTAAATTTCCCTTTTAAAATATTGTGTCGATCCATTTGCTATTATACCTCATCTATTGCATTGTGAGACTCTTGTGCCCTCTTGATAGATTCCATGGGTTGAAGTTACAATGATGGGTCACAACTTCTTCGATAAGAATTGTCTGAGGCATTCCAGATCCACCAAGTGCTACATAGGATGAAATATTTTACACCTACTCTAGATCATCAATATTTTTCTTATATTTTTTGTTCCTCACCACCATGCGAGCAGAATACTATTACTACATATGTAAATCCCCTTCATGAGTAGTCAACCCTAATTGGATTGTGCTCATTTCATAATTTGGTGTCATTTCATAACTGGCTTGATCACCTTAGGTCGGATCTACCTCAATATACTTGGTTACATTTTTCTCAACTATAGAACCATGAGGTCATGTGCATGCAAACTTTATTTTTCTTCCCTTGTCCAATGAGGAAATTTTTGATAAATCAAGGACCATGACTTGTTGAATAATGTGTGTATCAGGTTTTATCCTCTCTTACATCCATGGGAACATTTCATCAGACCTCGAGCTCTACATGAGAGGTATATCAATCGTTCCCTACTTTGGTAGAGGAGGCACTTATCTTAGATAGAAGAGGCGAGTAGTTCATGGGCAAGATGAATTTGAGGTCCTCATGTGATGGTTCGAAGACTGGGTCTTAAACTACGTACTCTTCTTTTACTTGTGTTTATGGCTGGGTCTTCCACTTGTAGTTCTTCACTCTGTGCATTTCTGCAACTGGGTTCTTCCTCCTTTCATGGCTCTCTTTGGTGAATTTTTCGATGAGAAGAAGTCTCGGATTCTACTGCATTTATCATTTTGAACTTTCTCTAGAGTGTCTTGAATTTGAAGTAATATCCACCACTTTTGACAATGATTGGTTTGAAACTTGTTTCTGACTCATGGGGACACCTCGTGATTGAGTGACTATGGATCTCTTTTCTTTGGATGCCAATTCTCATTCTTCTTGATCACTTTCTTAGTTTTTTCCTTTATATCTCCTGACTCACAAACATGCCAATTGACTTGAGGCAATGGAGAAATCCTTGATCACCGGTGGCGTATTCAGGATCATACATTTCTATTATGTCATCTTACAAGACATCTTCATACAAAGAGAAATGGAATTTCCTCATCTCATCAATTGTCATCTTGATGTGATACTTCTCCTGTACTTCAAATTCATCGACACAGTTGGCCTAATAGTCCTCAGATTGACGGATCATGGTGCAGGAACTATGGGATATGAAATACATTTCAAGATCAGCTTTGTATGTCAAAGTTGGGTATGGAAGTGTATCCAGGAATGCACCGTTGAGTCAAATGTGAAAAGGCGGGCCTCCAGACGAGATGCATCAATTTTGCATTCTTATTTCACAAAAAGAGAGTTGAGAGAGTTATGGGAAATGAGATCACGACTTCTTGGGTTCTTGAGCCCGTGTTCAAAATTCAAATCGGAGAGTCGGGTCGTTCAGAGAAACTATGAGTTTTTGAGCTTACCTTTGAAAAGAGTTAAAATTGTAAAAGTGGGCTGCGACTCCGTCCCCACTCAAGTAAAGCCACATGTCAAGCCCGTATCAAAAGCGGATGGGCGGGCCAAAATGTAAAAAAAATACAAAATCTCTACAAAGTCACAAAATACAAAAGGATCCCTCAGGCCCACTTTAGTTTATATCTTTTCCACATGGACGACTCATATTTGAAGTTACAAAACACGTTTAATGGTTGCATTACAGAGCATCATTTTTTTCTACAATGTTATGTGTAAGAGCCAATCCCTTAAATGAACTCGAGTTGGTGAGCAAATAGACAAAATAAAAATTCATGTAGAACTTATTTGTCATGGGCACTTGGACCAGCTGTAGATGTAAATTGTCACTGATTATTTTTCCCCAATCAATTTTTTTTTTTCTTTTAGTCACTTTAAAGAGCCATCTAATCTTGAAAATCCCTCATACGTGTTTCTCCCATCACCCAGATAAGGAGAGTGATTGAATCAGAATAGACTTAACAAAATTCACATCTCAAAAGTGTCTTTGACATCCTTAAAGGATTTCTTCCTGTCTTCATCCATGATCCAAGTGCAATCCCTTGTAGGTATGCATCCATTTTTTCCCACTTGTGCACAACCTTCTCTTTTTGTGATGACAACCATGTTGGGTGATGTCAGAACTTAAAGAGTGAGTTAGATGGTTCCAGGAGCTATTACTGCCATTGTCATACTATTGTCAAATTTAATTTTTCGTGTGTCAAGCTCATAGAGAACCTCTCCATTAAAGAGGAGGGACTTGTTATCCCCTGAGTATGGTTTGTTAAGGTACAATTTTAAAACCCAACAGTTTTTGGCGACTCCGCTTGGGATTTTGTTTCAAATGTATCCCTTTCTAAAAGAACAACTTCAAGATCATTCTCGATTTGGTGAATCTAAGATATACTCGTGGTAAAAAGGCTCTAGGAATAGAAGATTCATGTTATCCAATTTCACCCCCCCAGGGTTGAATTTGGATAACATACATCAGGATTCTCAAGTCTCAAGAAAATGGATTGATTCGGGGAAAAAATCATGTTTCTAAGGTTCCTTCAGAAATTTTTTCTAACTCCCCTATCCGAAGAAGGAAAAGAACAAGCTATGAGAAAATGTGAGAAAGTTGCAAGAAAACAAGCTTGGGCCAGGAAAAAATCGTGAAAATCGGCTAAGTCCCAGTCCCCGGGACAATCGGGACATGAGGGACATCAAGGCGCAGATTGGCCAAAAATCCTACAGGTGGCCCGCGACAGCAAAGGGACATCTAGGACTGATGTACGCGAAATGCCCGAATCGGGCGAAAGAAAGAAAATTTGTCCAAGTCCTTTACCGGGAGCATGCGGGACAAGAGTACGCGAAGGACGCGAACCGGACGGTTCGACTGGAACTGGAAACTTTCGCAATGGGACATCTGTGGCCGTGAGTGCGCGGAGGATGCGAATCGGCCGGTTCACGGGTGAAATCTGAAAAACTTGTCCCAGCCACTTCGGGAGCAAGTCGGGAAAAATGCTACGTGAAGGATGGGAACCGACCGGTCCGGCCGGAACGGGGAAACTTTCAGCACAAGGACAAGTGGGACAAAGGGCCGTGCGGGACGCGGATAGCCGAAGGAGCCGAAAGCCAACCGGATCACGCCACGTGTTGCCGACAGAAACAGGGACATGGAAGCCCAATTTAAGGTAGATTGGGATAGTTTCTGTCCCATGAAGCACTGGGACATCGTGGGAAAAAATGACGCGGATGGATGCCGAGAATCCGGCAGGCCCCGAGGGCGAATCACAGCATGAACACATGTCGCCAAGTGAAATGAGGTCTGAAAAGTCAACAGGGGCAACCCATTGAAGCGCTGGCCCGAGCCAATTAGTACAGGAGTTTTTGTCCCAATGGAGTTTGGGACAGTGCGGGAGCTTGGGAAGGATTTGGGAAATTTGGCGCGAAGTTTAGCCGGCAGAGCTAAAAGCGGACCAAGTCTACTCCGCGCCCCGTGTCGACCAATCAATGCAAAGTCCACGTGGTCCCAAGTGGCGGGGGCGCGAAGAAAAAGTACCCAATGTTCCGAATAATCAAGAGGACACATGTCAAATTTTTCAAGGAAAACCCGCGGGATAGGTCAGAAGAGAGAATCACGCGATCCAATCAATGCATGGCACGTGTCATCCAGGTGGCAGGGCATGGGAAGAAATTTTCAAAAATTCATCTTTCACCTGTTTTGTGCCCTAAATCTTCAGATCGACATATCTTTCGATCCAGAGCTCGGATTTGCATTTTCTTTATATCAACGGAAAGATTATGAAATTCTTTATGTCATTCTGGGGTTAATCTCGAGTTTTGGTGTAGTCTGGAGAGATAAAACTGAGAAATGGCTCTGATGCATGTTCATGGCCAGAAGTGACATTCCAGCAACTAGATTTAATGCAAAATGGGTCGTATTCTCCTGTAATCCAGTGAAAGTGATAGGGTATGGGTTTGTAAGGTCCCCCATGCCATTTTAATGCACTTGTAGTCAAGAAAGGATGTGCTCCCATGCTTTTGTATGTTTTTTATCCCCTGGGCTCGACCCATGTAATGTAAAAGCCAGATTTGGCTCATTTTTGAAGGGGGGAACATTTCTTTGACATAGCAAGCTTCCTCTTTCAGCTGAAGCAAGTGACTTTTGCAAGGATCAGACCTCTTCTAAATATTGTAACAGGTTTTCTTTTACCTTTTTGATGGTGTAATACAAGTGTTTTTTATAGTGGAAATGACAATGCAAGCTCTGTGAATCAGTTTTCAGTCCTCTGTTTATGTTGCTTGTTTCATTTCAGACTTTTAAATTACACCTTATCAGTCTTGTGCATGATGTTTTATGCTATGCATTTTTATGATCTGTGTCTATCTGCATGAATAAGAATATGTTTCACCATTCCTCCTTTGGTGTATCACCACCTATTAGTTTAGTTTTATACTTTTTGCACTTTCTATCCTCTGTCTCCTTGTATTTTAGAGTAAGATTAGGTTCTCAAACCTCTGTAGTTTTACAAAATATAGATCTGAATCAGAGGATTTTGAGGAACTAGCCTCTAATCTGGAGATTCCTCTCTCAGTTTCACAAGTCCCCCCACACTTGGAGAGAGGTTTCCATGTTGTGCAATCACACTAGATGCTAGAGTGATCAACCTAGAAGCCTGATCTACATCCAGGGGTGTTATGAGTCTGCTACAACAGTTTTGGCATGCACCTGGTGGGACCGGAGGTCTCATTTTTATTGCAGTAGGGTTGATGTACATCCGTTGCAGCTTTCTTGCTTATAAAGAGCTATTATTTGCATATCTTGCGACTCCAAGGGGAAGAATCAACTGGTTCCAGCAGCTGCATGGCCTGAAAACTCATGAGAAGAATCACCACAAGGTCAAGAGTTAGAGAAGAAGAAGTGTTGTTTGAATACCTGCAACTATCTCTGAGAAGAAGGCAAAGGGGAAGGAGGGTTCAAAGGTCTCCATCTCCACCAAATAGAACTCTCTCAACTCCTCCACCTGACAGGCCTTTCATTCAGTATACAAGGGTTTTAAGACCAATTAGAATGGCTCAGAAAAACCCCTACATCAACTTCACAGGAAGCAGCCCACTTGCTCTCAATGCACAACATCCAATTCCTATTGCAGCCTTGAAGAACATTCCCTACTTCACTGGAGAAAATTAGACTACTCCAGGCGATCATGTTAAAGATATTGCTAACCTTTGTGCAATCCATGAAATCAATAAAATGCAAGTGGCTGTCAAGTTACTGGCATCTTCATTCAAGGGTAAAGCATTGCAGTGGTTTAGGAGCCTTGGAGCTGGTTCTATCACAAATTGCAATCAGCTGTGTATAGCACTTCATGAGCAATTTGGAGAGAAGGGAGACAACTTGTCTCTTTTGGAGCAGCTGACAACTATCAAGAGAGCCCCCAACGAGCAGCTAAATGAATTTAACTTCATATTTCAAAGGTCTTGGGATAGAATTCCAGTGGCAATCAAGACAACAACAAAAGGTGCTTTTCTATATTACCTTAAAGCTTTGAATTCTGATATTTCTATGTTAATTCAATCTATGGGAGGCACAACCTTACCTACTACTTATAGCATTTCCATTAGAGCTGAAAAATGTCTTATTCAAGTTGGTAAACTAGCTCCTAGGCCTCCCATGCCCTTGTATCCAAACTTAGAAAATCCAAGCACTAGTCAAGCACCTACTTTGGCTCCTGTTCCCACCCCTAGAAATCAAAGTTCAAGCAAAACTTCTATGTCATCCTCTAGTGCTTCAAATGAACTCCAAGAGGTCATGAAACAGTTGCAAAATTTGGGAAATGAGCTAGTTACTATCAAAAGATAGCAAGCTCAAAGTGCTAGACCGTATCAGCCTCAAGCACAATACCAGGCTAGGCACCCATACCAACAAAATAGGTCACCAAATCAGGCTACAAATCAAAATCAAAGCCAAGTAAGGCCTCCCGCTAATAGACCATTTCAGCCCTATAACCCAAATGTTGTGTCTGCTTCTAAAGCATTAGTGCCAGTCCAAAATAACATGGCCCAAGAATATGATTGGTGTTTCTTGTGTAGTTAGCCACATAACCAATCAATGTGCTTTAACGGTGCATTAAATCAAGCTCTGATGGTGTAAACCATTGGTGGGTTGCAAGAGTCTAGCCATGAAGGAGATCAGCAGCAAGAAGCACCTCAGCAAGAAACATCTCCGAATGAAACTACTCTTGTCAATTACAGGCCAAAGATTTCTGTGGTATGAATCAAATAACCTCTCAAAGTGTTACAGCCAACACAAGGTCAAAGAGGAGAAATTTGGGTGAAGAATAGCCATTGGCCCCAAGTAGTTCACGACCTTCTGTCACTCCACAAGGTGTTGGCAAACAAAATGCAGTTCCACACATGCAAGGAGCACCCAAACCAGCCCCTAAACCAAATCAGATGCCAGTTGTTGCTGCCCAGGTGCAAGGAACGAATGTGCAAGCTAGGGGATGGCAGAGGGATGCTTCATCCCAATTCAACATCATTGATCAGATGAAGAAGACAAATGTAAATATATCAATGTGGGAATCCCTATCCATCCCTGGACAAAGAGATCTGCTATAAGCTTGCCATGAAGGATTGGTCAACTTCAAACCAACATGTCCAAATGCAAGAGAAGGTACTCACAAATGCTGCCCAACCTGAAGGAAATCATGGAGGGAAACAAGGTAAAATGTTGAAGCCCCCTCCATTTTATGTTTCATTGATCATAGGAGACAAGTTGGTACATAATTACATGATTGACTCTAGGGCAAGTAGTTCAGTAATGCCCAAGCAAATAGCTAATCAATTAGGGCTTCAATATGAAGTCATCTCCAAGGGTGTAGTGCAATTAGATGGGACAGAAGTGACAACGGTTGGAGTAATCAAAGGTTTGAGCCTCACACTGCACGCATGTCCCAACGTAATAGTGTTACAAGATGTGTCAGTCATAGACCTGCCACCACTCTTTGCATTGTGCTTGTCAAGAGACTTCACTGCTAAAATTGGAGGCTATCTTTCAGCGGATTGGTCACACATGCTGTTCAGAACAAGGTATGGAACTAAGGCCACAATCAGGTCTGAACCTATTGTGAACTTTCACATTGAGCCTTACACTACGAGCCAAATCAATACCAACTGTTCAGCATTTGATCAAGAAGATTATCCAAGCACTGATGAAGCTGACACCAAGGTTGGAAGCATCCCAGATTTGACTCTCGATGAATGGGAAAGCAAGGTGCATGCTTTTGATCCTTATCAAGAAATAGAAGAATCTGAGCTAGGGGTTTATTGTTTACATGAAGAGGATCAACCTCTCCCCAGCATCACCAAGCTAGATCATAAGGACAAGAATGAAGTATGGCAGCTGTTCTTTGATGGATCAAGGAGTAGACAAGGTGCAGGAGGAGGAGCTATGCTCATTTCACCGCAAGGTATAAGGTATTACTCAGCCTTCCATTTCTAGTTTTCCTGTTCAAACAACCAGCTGAGTATGAAGCCTTAATTCATGGACTACACTGGGCAATGAAGAGAGGCATCATGAATTTACAAGTATTTGGTGATAGTGAGCTGGTAATAAACCAAGTCAAAGGAAAAAATGCTGCCAAAAATGATCTGCTTAAGTGCTACAAAAATCGGGTATGGGATCTTATTGAAGATTTTGAAGCTTTTAGCATCAATTCCATCCCAAGAAAAAAGAATGAAGCCACTGACAGACTTGCAGCAATTGGGGCTGCGTTTGATGTTGTAGAGAGTATCAAAAGTGAGAAATCTCAGCCTCATATCAAATTGGTTGTGAGACCAGCTGTTCCAGATAACAACACAAGTTGGCAAGTCTTCGAGAATGATCAACAAATTGTTAATTTCCTACAAGAAGAAGCTGAGTTCTCCACCAGAAATCAAGACAAGCTGGAGCAGCAATATGGTGATCAGGTAGTATAGCTGAGAACTAACAAATTACCAAAAGGCCTCATAACCTTGGAGTCAATCTTCAACCCGAATGATCAGTTCTGGAAGGAGAAAGAAAACATTCAAGTGAAGGGTGAAGATTCAGAGCCTATTTTAGTGGAAGAAGGCAAAACATTGCAGATTGGCAAAGTAAGTACCTCACAAGAGAAATCTGATTTTGTTCAGCTTTGTCAAGAGTTCCAAGATATCTTTGCTTGGACTTACAAAGATCTAAGAGGTTTCAACCCAAAGCTGGCACAACATACTATTGAGCTGGATCTGGAATCCAAGCCTGTTAGGCAAAAGCAAAGGCCAGTGAATCCCCATATTGAACCTCTCATGAGAAAAGAGTTAAGCAAGCTTATTGAGGCCAGTATCATCTTCCCCATCAAACACTCAAGTTGGGTTGCCAACTTAGTCCCAGTCAGAAAGAAGAATGGAGAGATCAGGTTGTGTGTCAACTTCAGAGATTTGAATAGAGCCTCCCTCAAGGATCATTACCCACTCCCTTCCATGGAGCAAATATTGCAGGTTGTAGCTGGTTCAGAAAGGTTTTCACTACTTGATGGCTACTCAGGCTACAATTAGATTATGGTGAGGGAGGAAGATCAATTCAAGACAGCCTTCACAGCCAAATGGGGAACATATGCCTACAAGAAGATGTCATTTGGCCTATCAAATGCTGGAGCCACTTTCCAAAGGGCAATGGATATGGCATTCAAGGGGTTGATCAATAAAATAGTGCTGGTATACCTAGATGATATCACTGTCTTCTCAAAGAATGTAGCAGACCATCTCTTTCACCTCAGGCAAGTGTTTCAGAGGTGTAGAAGGTTCAGAGTGTCATTGAATCCCAAGAAGTGTATATTCTTGCACATGAAGGGCAAATTGTTGGGCCACATTGTCTCTAGGGAAGGGCTAACAATTGATCCTGAAAGGGTTGAAGCCATCCGAATGCTCCCATTGCCACACCACAAGAAATCTCTTCAGAGCTTCTTAGGAAGGATAAACTTTGTTTAGAGCTTTGTGCCTAATTTTTCCACTCTTGTAAAGCCTCTAACCAATGATGTTGAAGAAAAGTCATGGCATTCAAATGGACAGCAGAAGGCAAGGAGAGTTTTGAAGCAATCAAAGAAGCCATCTCCCAAGCACCAACTCTCATCAACCCAGACTTCTCCAAGGATTTCATCCTCTATGCATTTGGAGGTGATGACACTATTTCTACCATTCTGGTATAGCAGAACAAAGATAATGATGAGCAGCCGGTTGCCTTCTTCAGCCAGAGCCTAGATGACTATGAGGTGAGGTACTCTTTTATTGAGAAGCATGTACTTGCTAGTAATCAGGAGCTTGAAGAAATTCAAACATTTAGTCTCAAACAACAAGGTCCAGTTGCTGGTCTCACATGCTGGGGTTAAGGAATTCCTCCTCAACAAGGATTTGAATGAGAAAAGGGCAGGTTGGATCACCCGTGTCATGGAGTATGACATTGAGATCAAGATCACCAAGCTGGTAAGAGGGAAAGGATTGTGTGAGCAGCTAGTTTTGGGGAAGCAAAAAGAAGTATGCAACAAAGAAGAGGCTGTTTTGACAGTCCAAGATGGCCATGAGCCAAGTGGCAATCAAGAAGAAGACAATGCTGCCCTGACTCCTTGCTAGACCCAAGGTATTATGCACTTCCTAGGCACAGGCCTATGCCCTCCAGAGATGAGAAAGACCCAAAGGAGATGCTTCAGATTGTAGGTTGTCCCGTATGCCATTGTTGATGGAGTATTGTTCAAGAAAGATGTGAATGGAGTGCTGCTGAGATGCATTAGCACAGGTCAGATTCAAAGGGTATTGGAAGAGTTTCATGATGGACCAGCTGGTGGCCATTTTGCACCAAGAGTGATAGCTCTAAAAATCATGAAGGCTGGTTATTATTTGCCTAAAATCTTCAGTGATTGCTATGCATGGATCAAGAGGTGTAAGAATTGTGCATTCTTCACAGGAAAAGAGAGAGTTGTTGCCCTTCCATTGCATCCAATCTCAGTTGACCAGCCATTCATGCAATGGGCTTTGGACTTCATTGGAGTCATTAATCCTAATTCAAGCCAAGGGCACAAATGGATTTTGACAGCCGCAGACTACTTCACCAAATGGACAGAAGTAATAGCACTCAAAGAGGTGAATGAGTTTAGCATCTTAGACTTTTATTAGGGGATAACAACCAGATTTGGTGTACCTGGTACAATAATCTCTGATAATGCATTGGCATTCATTGGATCTAAGGTGACTGAGTGGGCTGTCGAGAATGGTATTTACCTAAGCACTTCATCAAACTATTACCCTCAGGGTAACGGCCAGGCCGAGTCTACAAACAAGAAATTGTTTAGGATCATTAGGAGGACTCTTGATGAGAATCAGAGGTCTTGGCATAACAAGCTGAAATCAGCCTTATCGGCTGATAGCATAACCCCCAAAAGATCCACAGGTAACTCTCCATTTAGGCTTGTCTATGGAAGAGAGGCAACCTTGCCCATGTCACTTGAGTTGCCAACGTTGGAACTCATGAAACAACTGGAGTTACTAGAATTTGAGCCCATGGAGGTGAGGTATGTAGAGTTGATGGAGCTGCAAGAGATCAGAAATCAGGCATCCCAAGCAATGGAAAAGGATCAAGCTTTAATCAAGAAGACCTTTGATAGGAAGGCCAAGGATAGATCTTTTCAAGTTGGAGATCTAGTGTTGAAATGGGATGTGGACAGAGCAAAACCAGGAAGGCATTCAAAATTTGATGCCATTTGGAGTGGCCCATACATGGTCACAAAGTGCAAGAACAACAATGCTTTCCAATTGGCCTCATTGGATGGTGAAGAACTGTAGATTCCAATCAATGGAATCCATCTCAAGCGTTGCTTCTAGAGGGAAGTTCACTACCTCTGTAAATATTAGATTAGATTTTATTTCCTCCAAGTGCTTGTGCACATTGTTTTGTTGTAGGTTAGTTTTGTTTTCCCTAAGTGCTTTGGCACAACTTGCTGTCCATGGAGATGTTTAACAGTCCTTGCTTTCATTAGGAGACATTCCATCTTCCTCCTTGCATATTCTGAGTCAGTTAGGGTTCTAAACAGAATATTTGATGACTCCATGCCCAATGGAATGCTTCAGGAAATTGGTATCATTCACCTAGCAGGCAGGTAACCCTGTGAGTTGCCAAATTGTTATCCAAAATTCACCCCCAGAGTAAATTTTGGTAACATGCATTGAATTCTCAAGCCCCAGGAAAACTGATTGATCCAGGGCAAAAAATCATGTTTCCAAGGTCCCCTCATATTTTTTCTAACTTTCCTGTCCAGGAGGAAAAGAGCAAGTTCTGAGGAAAGGTGAAAAAAGCGGCAAAAACAAGCTTGGGACAGGAAAAATCATGAAAACTGGCTAAGTCCTAGTCCTCGCAACAGTCGTAAGGGACATCGGGACGCGGATCGGCCGAAAAGCCTCCAAGTGCGGCTCGCGAAGCAAAGGGACATCTGGGACAGAAGGATGCGTAGGGCGCAAGAAGCTGATCCGGCCGAAGGAGGAAGCAAAATTGACTAACTGCTGAGCAAAATAGTTTGGGACATTCGGGCCGTGAGGATGCGAACCGCCCGGATCGGCCAAAACAGAGAACTTTAGCACCAGGACAGTCGGGCTAGAAGTACGTGGTGGACGTGCAAACCAGCCGAACCGGGTGTATCGGAAGAATTTATCCCAAACAGTTCTAGGAGCAAGTGGGACAAAGGTACGCGAAGGACGCGAACCGGCCGGTTTGGCCAGAATGGGGAACTTTCACACTGGGACATCTAGGCTGTGAGTGCGCAGAGGACATGAACCAGCTGGTTCTGCCTGAAACAGAGAAATTTCGTATTGGGACAGTTGGGACAAAGGGACGCGTGGGACGCGGATAGCTGAAAAAGCCGAGAGCCAATCAGATTGCGCCACTTGTCATCAGCAGATAAGGGACAAGGAAGCCCATTTCAGGTGGATCGGAGGATTCTGTCTCAAATAGCACTGGGACATCCAGGACAAAATGACACGAAGGGCACGAAAAGCCAGCAGACCCGCGGACCAATCAAATCATGACACGTGTCACAAGGGAGAAAGTCCAAAAGTCAAAGGGCAAGATTTCAAGCACTGACCCAAACCAATCAAAAGAGGACACGTGTCCAGTGAAGTAGGGAAGGAGAGACAATTACATATCCAATCAGCGCGTGCCACGTGTCATCTAGGTGGCAGAGTGTGGGAAAATTTTCAAAACGCATTTTTGCCTGTTTTGTGCCCTAAATCTTTAGATCAACATATCTTTCAATCCAGAGCTCAGATTTTCACGTTCTTTATATCAACGGAAAGCTTGTGAAATATCTCTACATGATTTTGGGGTTAATATTGAGTTTTGGTGTAGTCTGGAGAGAGAAAATTTAGAAACAGCTCTGATGCGTGTTCATGGCCAGAAGTGACATTCCAGTGACCAGATTTAATGCAGAATGGGTCGCATTCTCCTGTAATCTAGTCAAAATGATAGGGTATGGGTTTGTAAGGTCCCCCATGCCATTTTAATGCACCTACAGTCAAGAAGGGATGGGCTCTCATTTTTTTGTACATTTTCTATCCCCTAGGCTCGACATATGTAATGTAAAAGCCAAATTTGGCTCATTTCTTAATGGGGGAACCATTTTTGACATGGCAGACTTCTTCTTTCAGCTCTAGCAAGTGATTGAAACAAGGATAAAACATTTCCAAAGATTGTAATAGTTTTCTTTTACCTCTCTAAGGGTGTAATGTGTGTTTCTGACAGTGAAAATGATAATGCAAGCTCTGTGAATGGGTTTCAGTCCTCTGTTTGTATTATTTGCTTCATTTCAGATCCTAAATTATACCTTATCAGTTTGTGTATGTTTTATGTTGTGAAATTTGGTATGTGTTTATTTGCTTGACAGAATATGTTTCACCACTCCTTTTGGTGCATCACCATCTTTAGTTAGTTTCATATTTTTGCACTTCTACCCCTGTCTCCTTGCAAGTTTAGAGTAGGATTAGGATCTAAACCTCTGTAGTTTTACAAAATATAGATCTAAATCAGAGGAGTTTGAGGAACCAGCCTCTAATCTGGAGATTCCTCTCTCAGTTTCACAAGTCCCCACACTTGGAGAGAGGTTTCCATGTTGTGCAATCACACTGGATGCTAGAGTGATCAACCTAGAATCCTGATCTACATCCAGGGGTGCTGTGAGTCTACAACAACAGGTTGTGTTGGTTTGTTTCTTGAAAACTTGAAATTCATGATTATTCAACACTTACTATGTTTGGGAAGGGTAGCTCACTATTTTTAGTAAGTGACATAAAATGCTTCTCCTAACTCCAACTGTAGCCACCAACTTGAATTTCCAACTCCTAGTATGCTCCTTTTGTGAAATCTGCCCTCTAAAATGACTTACTATTTTTATTAAGTTCCTATAAGAAAAATTACTATTTTTAGTAAGTGTGAAAGTTTAGCTTTTTCAAACCTCAGTTAGATATGACAAATTTGATTCCTTATTCTCATTGTGCTCCTCTCACCTTATGAACTAGTTTGCTATTTTAAGTAGGTTTGCATGAGACCACTTACTATTGTTAGTAAGTGTCAATTTTTGGCTGAGGTGACATTTCTAATGATTTTTGTCTACAATACCTCATTTGTGCTTACCGCCTTCTTCGCAGATTCTTCAGATGGTGGCTTACCCAAAACAACAGTATCCCATTTAGAAAGGCATGTTATTTTTATTAAGTATGCTTCTAGTGATTGGATCATGGTGGGATGAATATTTTTGATATGCGTTTTTTTCCCAATATCAACCCTTTGAAATTTTAGGCCTACCCGATGACCAGTTTAAGAGATTTTTAAAAATGAAATTTTTTTACCTTGCAGCAGTCGCAGGTATGGAAATCATTAATGGAGGTTAAAAATTATAGGTACACTTATCCTCCTTGGATATTTATGGAAATTATATTTCTGATATGGGTTTTTTCCACTTGTTACACAGGTGAAATTTCTTAGCAAGTCGATTGCTAATTAATCAGGAAATGATATTTTTGTTCGTTGCATGAAAAAATGGTTTCTTCACTGCAAAAAATCATCACTTTGAATGAGATATCTATTTCTGATGTTTTTATGGCCTCTAAAAATGTTGAAGATAGCAAAAATCCTTATCTTGATCCGTGCTCTGATTTATAAGTTACATCAATTTGTACGTCTGGCGGCTACGAGCGTTTTGAGATGAAATTCTTCATTTTTTCTTTTGTTCTTCATATCTTTCATCTAATTTTCATATGATATTTCTATATTTTCAATGTGATAAGGAATTTGTAGAGCTGGTTAAGTTCAGAAATGGTATTTTGCATGTCTAAGAAAAAAATTCCAGAGTTATGACAAGGTGTGGAGTTGTGGGGTGATGAAACAGGCATGGAAAATGACTACGTGTTGTTCTTTATTCATCCAAAAATGAAAGAATGGGTCTGGGAAAATTTTTGTGTCCCCTTTTTCCCCTTTCCTAAAGGTATGAAAGGAACATGAAATTCCCCTTCGTGACACTTGGCGAGGTTTGATTGGACATGTGTTTAAGAGAGGGAGCTTGAGTGAAGCACCTAAGAGCTAAGTTGTGAGTGTATGAGGAATCAAGGGGCTAAGTGGGTATGGGTGAATTTTTGTGTCCCATTTGTCCATTTTCTAAAGGTATAAAATGGACATCAATTTTCACATCGTGCCAGGTTGCGACACTTGGCGATCATCCGTGCAGTGAGAGGAAAGGCTCTAACTAGCTCCTAGGGGTTGAACTGGCAATGCGGAGGGTCACATTGGTGTCTTGGGGTAAAAAATTGTTGGGAACATTTTTCTATCCCTTATGTACATTTTACAAATGAAGGAAAGGGACATGAAATCCTACCAGGATCCTGGTGTTGACACATGTCCTCTTTTAAAATTGGCTAACTATCAAACTCTTACCTTGAGCCAACTTACGACAACAATAAATCGAGATTCTGGATGAGTTCGGAGGTGAAATTGTATATGAATTTGATTTGAAAACACCCAAATAGTTGATTGGTCATGGTTTGGAGCTTCAATTATGACTTTATAACCTAAAAATTACCCTCTTTTCTCATTAGTACTAGTTGCATGCATGAAGAATGAGTTGCTTAGGGAGGTGCATGATGTTTCACGATGTCTCATTTTTTCCACCATTTAGGGCATGGAAAATACCTTCCATAGGTACTTTTTTGGGCTCTTGAATATTCACAAAGCTCCTAGAATATTTTCTTGAAGTTTAGGCATTCCTTTGCGGTGTTTGTTTCTTTAGGCTAAAAAACCAATTTTCGCTAAATCGGTTCCAAAACCTCTCGATCTTTCCAAAATATCCTGAAAAAAGTTTCACAGTTGTTTTTGGAACTTGAATGCATCTCCATGTTGAATTTTTTCCAAATTTCCACTTCAGGGGGTTTCATTAGTCCCAGGAAGGCTAGTGGTAGCCCTTCCTAAAACTACTCAAGAATTGGCATTCACCATGAGCTCCTAGAATCACCTAGGGGGACTGACTTTGCTTTCTTAAAAAACCTAAGAGAATTAGATGGACATCCAATAAGGGACCAACGTTGACTGAGTAGGGTTTGGTGTTAAGAATGGATAGACCTAGCATGTCTTAGAAAGGTGAAACTAGAATATTTTCACACAGGGGGTATCGTTGTCATGCTTTCTAATGAATTTTTCCCTTGTAAAAACACATGAAAACATAAACAAAATAAAAGAATAGGAAATTGGTAATTTTTTAAAGGTATTGAAATAAATAAAAAATATTGTTGGGGGGAATAGGCCATGACCCGCCCCTCCCCTTACTTATCACTATTATGTTGTGGTGTGGCCGCAACCATACCACAACCTTCTCACCCACACCAAAATCTCTCCCCCATGTCTACACGGCCACACCGCCTTTTTCCCCCTATACACAGTTCCTTAAACCCATATCGTGCCCCGTCTTCCACATAAATATATATATATATATATATATATATATATATACTAGTAAATAAGAAGAGGGATTTCTTCCCTCCCTCGCAAAACCAAACAAAATGGTGTGAATATCAAACTATGGATGAATTTTGGCCTCCATGAATTTGCATCTTTCTCGACCTTTCTCCCTACAAAACCTGTGCATAATGGAGACCACAAAAGCAAAACAAAAGATATAAGGAAATCATAATGAAGGGTTAGGGTTTTTAGGGATACCTAAGATCCATGGCCTAGATTTATCTAATCCAATGGTGGGGATTAAACCCCCTTAACTTTTAAAATTGTGGAAATAGATGTTTTAATGGGTGTTGGGGTAATTTAATCAAATGCAAACTTAGGGGACTTTATTAGAGGCCATGGTGGATTAATGTTAACAATGTGGCTTTTAAGAAATTGTTTTAATAAATTGATATATAGCATGGGCTTATTTCGTTTATAATGGGTCATGGAGAGTGCTAAAATATTAATCTGGGACTTGCGAAAATAATTAAATAAATAAGCATTTGTCACGAGTTAGTATGGTAGTTGAATAGACCCTTTCTGAAATTTAAATCTAATTTAGATACAGAGGTAGTTAACCCATAAGTACTTATGGAAAATAAAATAGTATTAATTAACTACAATCTATAGTTCCTACCATACAAAAATATAGTAATAAATGTATTTTAAAAATTTAAAAAAAATGTTGGGTTTCTTTCATATTTGTGTATGATTTGGGTTGTAAAATATGGGGCACTACATTTAGCATAAGAGCTTGGGTACCAACACCGAGTGTAATGGGATTGATTGAGTGTTAAAAACTAATCTTGGTTTGTTTTCCCATCTAATAATAACGTTTTTTCTAAAATGTTTCATTTCCTCCTACATCAGTCAAACAATGTAATAATGCATGGACCACAATAGCTCTAAAATAACCATGTTGGAGAAATGCTTCTTCTAAAAGGACGTGTGGAGAAGGATTTCAAGCTTGGATGAGTAAATTCATGAAATAAAACCACCGGTGGTGATTAGAAAAAAAAAAATTTATCACTAAATTTGTTTTAAAACAATTGGTAAAAGTTAAGAAAAGTCACTCATAAAATCACGTGCAAAATGGGTCTATGCCTCCCATAACGGATATCGTTTAGGATGATCATGTTTTCTAGTGACATGGGATGTTACAAAAACATTCAAACCTAATTTATAAGCTCATTTGATCATTTAGTTGAAGGAATTTTGAGCCCAGTTGATCGCATTGTTGCATGGGACAATAGTTGAAATCTAAGAAATTTGTTTTGATTTGGACCCGTGGTTTAAGGAGCTTTAGTAGAAAACATAAATCTACCACTATTAACCTTTAGTATTCTTCCATCTCATTTGATTGCAAAAATTGGTTTTTTGAAATTGGATTTGGCAGGTAGTTTTTGAAGCGTGTTTTGGAGGCCTCTATCCATTTTGTCACAAAAACAATCTAGTCATCCACACAAATCAGCTTCAGAAACGAGGTCATAACTAGAGTTCTGTGTATCAGAATTATATTTTGTAAGTTGTATCGGATTCTCTATATATATAATAATATATGGTAGTTGATAGAATAAGATTTTGAGTTGGGATCACCTGTTTTTAAAACCCATTTCATAGCTAATTTCAGTAAAAATTTGTTGAAATGCAATAGCAAAACTTTAATAGTCAGCCCCAAAAAGGTGCTTCCAGTTTGAGATTCATTCGCCAGTTTTGGGTTTTGTATTTCTTGTTTGACTCCCAATATAATAGAGAATTTTTTGGATGTTTGTTTTTTTTAAAATTTGGGTATTCAGTAGTTGTTTGGTAGGCCTTTTTTATAGCCATTTTGGCTAGGTTGTAGAACAAGATAATTGGGTATGTTGATATGTTTAACATCTTAGGACACCCTTGGAGGGTATAGGCTTATATAATATGATTATTGTGATGTGTTACATGTGTTCTAGGTTGAATGTTATGACCCAGTCAAATTGGATGCTACAAGACATTTTTGGGTGTTAATTGTTTTGGTATAAATTGGTCTTTTTGGTCACCATACATAGTCATGGTTGTTTTGCTAATTATTAGTAATTCAATATGGTAGTGTAGAATTGTTTTTTTCTAAATCTGAGGGTATCCTTGGTGTTTGATTAGCTGAATTTTCCCCTTGAATTGATTTATTATTATGGGACACTTGCTTGCAGTATTTAAAACCTCTCTTTTAAATCTAAGATCCCTTCGATATAGGTGTGAAATAAATAATGTTACCTTGCTATAGAGAAACCTAATAAGGGAAAATTTTCTTCCATGTCTTAAAATTCCATTCTTATTAATTAGATAATTTTATTCTCCTCTTTTACACATTACCAATCTCAAATTTATAACCCTCTTTATAAGAAAATTTACCAAACAACCTTATAACCTTGCTTTTCCTTTCAAAAGTGTATGTCATAATTAAGCATACTTGGATGAAAATTTTGGTTAACATAAACTTATTTAACTTTCATTTAATCAATAATTGATAAGGGAAAATGTTTTTTTGTGTCTCTGTATATACCATACGTTTACACGAAGTGATATTTCATAGTTATTTTATCCTCTTCTAGTAAACTAAGAATACATGGAGCTATTATAAAAATGGCTCTGGTTGTCATAACTTAAATTTTTATCGAGGCCCTTAGTATACCATTTGGGAATATCTTTGGTAATGATCAAGTTACTTATAACCCTTCTTGAGCCCGATAGGCCCGTTTTCATACTATTATCATTTATTAAGTTTTGGTGCAATGTAACATGGTTTTACCCTAGAAGGTACACTTTTGATAATAACACTTATCAAATTTATTAGAAGGTTCTTAATTAATCATGTTTATGACACTAATACTTATGTGTACAAAACATGGAATCACCCTCTTCCTCTTACCTTATCTCATACAAGGAAGAACTTTAATTATGTGAAAAATAACCACTTTATCTCATCCTCTCTCTCTCTTAGAAAAATAAAAAGAAACTAGTGTTGATCGCTTTTTTGGTTGGGCGAGATGGTATACCAATGTTAGTGTTGTCCCATAGAAATTACAAGTAATTTGGTGTAATAATGGTGAATGCAATGTTTCACAACCCACAATATATATATATATATAAGAACATTTATGTACTTATACATTATAAACAAGAGTAAAATCGTGTAATTATATATAAATGGGAAAACTCGTAGAATATATATCTTTTATCAGCCTTTGTTGATAAACAATGTTATAGATTGTTATCCCCTTTTGATCTGAAATTTAGCCGATCGTAAGTTACAGTTTCAAATGAGATAAGTAATTATTATTATTCTTAGTTATGTGACATTCATATAATCAAGATTACACGCTAAATTGATGGTCTTGTGTAACTAACTCAAGAATTTTTTTATCATTTTAGGTCCTACATGAGAAAGAAATGTGAATCATATAGGGTCAATTTTTTTTCCCTAGAATGGATATCCTTTTTGGTTACTGGAATCTTAGGAGACCTCGATATAAGATCTCAACTTTGAGGAAACCTATTAAATTAATAATAGATAAATATTTTAACCCTTTTGTGAAGACTAAAGAATGGCAATTATCTATTCATTCCACCTACCTTGGGTGAAGACGTCCTTTGTAATTGGTATTAAGCCTAGTTAAGAAATGTGGATTTTGAGTTGGGTTGATACTTTTGTTATTTTGGGGTACTCTTGACCACATGGCCCCATTGTTTCACCATTCAATAGGGTGGAAAAATTTAAGTTCTTTGTGTGAAATGGAATTCACCCTCTAGTTAAGAAGCATATTTATATACATCACTTTCAACCTAATGGGTCATTGATGACCAAAATAATTTTTGTGTCAAAGTTAACATAAATTTCAGATTTTGAGAAGCGTTAGGTTATACATTCCCTTAAAGGAAAGTGTGTATTGACCTCTTGAAAACTTTAGAAAGATATGAAAAAGGAAATTGTTGTATCTCATCCAAGTTATAATTTTGTAATAGTATCTTGATAGCTTTTGGAAATGTCCTTTTTGAATGAAATTTGTTTTTCCTAACTCATTCATGTATTCTCTTGGTTATAGTGACAAAGAAGCGATAAATTTAAGTAAACTTATCATATGTCTTGTTGAATTGAAAAAATATTGTTTGTTGTTTCATTAAGGAATCATGGCTTGTTTGGGGTGTAGAAAGTTTGAAAATCGATTTTTCATGGTGAAAACTTTGGTAAAGTTTTAATCAATACTGAATAAAACTATCCTTTATGAGTTTTCTAAATAAAACTTTGAACCAAAATTGAAATGTTCTAGAGAATGGTACATGTTATGAAACCATCAAACCAAACTATAAAATCAATCCTAACTTGAGGTTTGGCTATATATATTTCATGCACAATTTATTGGTACTTTCATTGGGTGGATATAAGAAGAATGGACAAATTAAACCATCAAACTTTTAGTCTAGGTGATATGTGACACTAGAACCTTGACCTAAAAAGGAATAATAAAAATGTTATGGAAGATTCAAGGGTTTGTTGAATTGATTGCCCATAATTTACAAGATCAGTGTAATGTAGGAAATTTTTCCTTTAATATATTTCAATTTATCGATTCTCATATGGTTTTCTCGATGTTCTTGGGTGGTTTTATACCCATAAAGTATGCATAACTTAATAACCTTTTAAGACGACCATTATGTTCCATTGGCTCACCCATTAGAACTTTCCTTTAAATGTGGACCTTATGTTGTACATCTACTTATGTGGGACCTTTTCGGGAAGTTAGATGATGGAAAAAATGAATCTTTTGGAAGCTATAATTTCCCTTGATTAATATTATCATATTTGTAATACACTTGAATTTTAACCATGTTATATTTGGCGAGGCATGTTTGTTGAGAAAAAATAATATATTTCCCTTAAAGAGACCATAATGTTGGGAAAAAATAATATATTTCCCTTAAAGATACCATAATGTTGGGCATCCACGTACGTGTGACCATGTAGGGGTTTTAGACAATAATGTTAATGAAATTCCCTTGGAAGTTACAATTTTCCTTAAATAATTTACTCTTAATGAGAGAAACACTTAGTACAAGACCAAGTTTGAATTGGTGGGTCATGCTTGTTGTAACCAAAAACCAAATAATACGACATGATACCTTGTAAGATCATATCCCTATCTCTTCCATTGAATTTCTAGAGAAAGTTTTATCTTAGGAGATGGGGATGTAGTGTCCACCCCTTTCTTGTATCGTTACATTTGCTGACTCATTTCATTTGCTAGATTATAGATATTGATTTAGCACTATTTAGATATTGTGTGGTTTCATATTGGATCATTTGCTGACACATGTGTTTATTTGGGGAACATAGTGCCAGACCAACATTATGATAATTATCTTAGCTTCTTACATTATATGGTTTTAGATACCAGCATGATGTGATATACATAGTTTTATATGATATATGAGTGATGGATGCTAATGTTGTTATATACTTTGATATCATTGGTTTATAATGACAAATTAGATGTTAGCATGCTATAACGTAGAAGGATCTTATACCTTGTTTTAATGTGGATGCATGTTGTTAGAATATAGTCATCTCATTTTGATATCGATTATTACATAATTAGAATGAATATCCATGACTGATTTGGTTTTCATTATATTTTTATTATTCTCTGATATATTGTATCGAACATGTATGTTTAATGTGTGAATTGAATGTGCAGATTACAATTCACACAGGAGAACGTAGGTTTCAGAGTTGCACCTCAAGTTACACAATCAGTTGACTGGACCGAGTCCTTTAGCCATGCATGATATTTGTGTAACCTTGTGTGTATGTGGTGTATTCATGTTTGGACACCATTGGTGATTCCTAATGTACCTATGTTAATTTTAATTTGTTTAAGACTTGTGATAAACTTGTTTAAGGACCTAATGCTCCATAAATGCATTATTGATGTTGTTATGTTAGTAATATTGTTGTTTTTTGGTTTGGGACCACCTAATCATCATTTGGGTGGGCCCCACAACCTCTTCTTTTAAGCCACTTTACCCAATCACGAATTTGGTCTAAATATAACATTTGTAAGAGTCTCTTTTCACATTAGGGGTCTCCCTTACACTAAAATGAGCCCCTTGGACCCTATTTATGGGTAGGGGGTCTCTTTTCAAGGTAAAATGGGATTTTCCCTCCCATTTGACCCCTTTCATGTCACCATCTTGTAAGTGTGTTTGATTTGTGTGCTTTATTAAAAGTTGAAGTAACATGGCTTATTTTCATTTTGAGAAATTTGGGATTTTCTTCCATAAGGTGTCTTGTTTTATGTTTTATTGGGATTTTGAGAATCATGTTTTGGAGAATGAGATGGGTGACACATGTCACCCTCTCATTTGTGAGTATTTGGGTGAGTTCCTCTTTTTATACCTCTTCTTGGAGATGGGTATGGACTTTTTCTTCTCATTTTTACTATTGGGAGTTAGCGAGAGTTTGGAGCTAGGAGCTTGGAGCTTGAAGTGCACGGATTGTTCTTGGATTTGGATAGCTTGATTTTTGAGGTAGGCCTTCAGACCTCTTGTTTTGGTTTCTATGTATACTGTGCAAAATAAAAATGGTTGTTTTAATATTGTATGCTTACATGTTGTTGTGGGTGTCATTGTATATCTTGTTTCCTTGAATTTTATCTATTCTTCCTATTTGAGGTGGATTTTGGTATTTTAGGGGAAGAGGGAGGACTACCCCCTCTTACACCACATGAATTGATGGGAAATACATGATGGTTTATTTTACTATTTCCTCCCCTCATATGGTTTGATGTGGAAGATGATTGTTGATATGGTTTGAACCTCATCTTCCATCCTTGTGAAGGAAACCATCTCATGGTTGAAAATGGTTTGAAAATCCTTACAAGGTGGATGCTTGGAGTTTGGGATGGAGTGATAAGGCAGTATTTATTACAATTATGGAGATTATTTTAGTGTTCCTATGGTTGGATCATAATATGGCTTACAATGGGCTCCTTTCCACTCTTCCCCTTTAAGGAAACATAAAGTTCTTCTGTTGTGATATTTATGTTATTATGGTTGTCTTGTATTGAAATTGTGTGTGTTGTCATGTTTTGTCTCCCCTTTACTTGTACAACCTTGAGGCATGCATTATATCTCTCCCATGGGATTGGAGGGAGGCTAGCATGTCCTTAATTTGTGGAGATAACATGTGATGATGCCATTTGGTTGGGAGGTAACCTGATCTCTTTCTCTTGTGTATTGAAAACTTTCATATGGAGTGGAAGCCTAGAAAATATGCTTGGAGCATGGAGAAAAAAGTTTCAAATTTTGGGCATGTTGTTCACCATTTTGGGGAGGCTTTTTCACTTTCATTTTAAGAAGTTGTTTTGTAATGGATATGGTTATCCAAGTTATGTTATTCCCTCTCTTAAGGGAAATATTTCTTACCTTGTAATATTTTTGTAATACTTTCTATAGTTGAAGCCTTATGTTATGTTAATCTCTTGAAAGATTGTTGCTGTTATTTTCCTATAGATTGGTCTAATTTTACCCTCCATTTTTAGAATATGACAAAACTAGTAAAGAGAACTTATTGTGAGTTATAATGAGTCTTTCCTTGTGATGTCAAAAGAAGAGGAAATGTAAGGTTGAGCTTGTCTTGGAGCATATTTAAATCCTTATTCTTATTTGTCAAAGTAACATCTTTTGTATTCTAAAGAAATGGAAAATGGAATATTTGATTAGACTATTTACTTGTGGTTTTCAAGTAAAGGTGTTTTTTATTATCGGTAAAGAAGGGTTGAGGGGACCCTACCCCGTATAAAGTAAGCCATTAAAAACAACATAAAACATGGCCAAGGGTATACCCATTGAATGTAGATACAAAAAATCATACATGTTATAACAACAAGTCATAACCATAATAATAACATTAGAAATAACAACATCCATACGAACAACATAGAAAAAAGCAAATACTCCCAAAAACAACCAAAGGGCAGAAACAAAAAAAAACAATCTTGAATCAATTATTTCATAGATGGAATGCATTCATTCCATTCCTTGACTAGGCCAGCTATGGTTGTCTTCCATTCCTCATAGTTAGGCTCAATCATCTCCCTTCTAGGCATGACTCCATATTTCTCTAGTTGTTTGGCTCTCTGTATGGCCTAGAAAAACTCTCCCAACATCTTAAAATGTGTTGGATGGAACTCTTCATATTTAACAAGTGAATTTCTCTCATATGCATCAGGTTTGCTTTCATTTTAAGTATGTCCTTCTCCATGGCAATACACCTTTCATTTGGATTTTTTAAGTTATCATCCACCACAATGGCAGTGCGATTTTCTACCTTCTCTTGAATCTCCCTAAGATTGATGGGCATCATACTAATTTTATGTCTATTAATGTTTGTTTCCAATTTTTAATTTTCAAATTCCTTCAGGAAGTCACTAGCCTTAATCCCTATTTTTTTGGCAAAGAAAAAGTCTTTCTAAGAAACCTTTAGTGCACATAACCTTACTAAGTAATCTTCCATATTCTTGGTGGGGGTCTCTGAGATCTCATCCTTATCATCCACTTTGGGAGGATTATTAGTCTTCCTCTCTTCCTTTTTACCAGAAGTCTCCCTAAAATCCATTTGAACCTCTCTGTCACTGCCACCCTTGTCCAAGTCATCTGCATACTTTTTCTTAGATCCAGAGCTCACCTATATATTCTCCTGTTTACCTTTTTCATCTTCCCTTCTCATTTTCTTTCTGGTATTATCCTTCGTAGTTTTGGACCTCATTCTTTTTTCCACCAATTTCCCTTCATCCTAAAACCTAGGGTTTATAGTATATGCTTCAAGTTTTACACTTCTGGCAATTCTGGGGATGCCTGTTCCGATCACGGCCTTGAGAAGGCCCTGGTGGAGAGGAATAGTGAAATTTCATTTCTTAACCATATTGATGGATTTTTCCCGTGATTTATACAGAAAATTGGGAAAATTATATTGTCTAGCATTTTCAATGTGGTTGAGCATTGGGAAATGGTACCCATACACCACTCTATGAAATCCTTCAAGATTAATATAATACATAAGCAAAAGGATGATTTCATCATATGAAGATGGTAAGTCCTCTCTATCAAAACCATTGAAATGTTTCTTGAGGAACCCTTACCTTGAATAAAATCATCCATCTCTAGGTTGTAGTTTAATTTAGGTTTGAAAACACATATGACCTCTAGTGGTAAACTAGTCACTTTGGCAATCATCATAGGGGTTATGGTGAAAGAGACATTCTTCTAGCAAACCTGGCCTTCATTCAACAAATTGGAAATCTGGACGCTCAAATCCTTGTCATGCTCATCGAAAATTTTAAAGAAATTTAGGAGTCCCGCCTTCTCCAAAAGCTTAGAGGATTCTTCAGAAATTTTGGTCAGGGAGGAAGGCTCCATTCTCACTAATCTTCCACCATATTATTTTTAGAGAGCTTCTTTATGTCTGTGCAGAGATTTCTCAAAACCCAGGCTCGTTTGTTCTAAGAAGTGAATGCACCTAGTAATTAAAAGTGTGACCCTTCTCTTCGAATCCTTGTAGAAATGAGTGGAAATATTTGGCACGAGTGTAGCATTTATTTTCATTATAATACCAATTTCCCTCTTTTCAACATCATCATCCATTAAAACATAAGGTAAATTTCTACTTTCTCTTTTAATTATATCATTACCCCATAATATATTCCATCCACGTAGGCAATGGTTAGGGTAGAGAGTCCCCCTTAATGAGTATAATAGTTTGTTCATCTAGACTATCTAAGTTCTCCACCACTCTAAATAATTTTTCTAAAACTCCCATATTGGAAAATTTATCCGCCGACCCATTTCCTTCACGATGTGTTGAAAAGTTATAAATCTGAAAGAAAGAAGTCTACTCTTCGTACTCTTTATAAAATATTCAATTTTCATTGAAATAGTGTTCCTTCCCAACATGCTGGAGATTATATTTAAATAATAACCTTCAACTATCAAGTATTTGAAACCTTTATCCTATGCTAACTTCACTCCCCAAAACATAGCAGCAACATCTGCTACATGATTATTTTTTGTGCCCAAATTGAAAAAGTAATCAGGCAAAAAGTTACATTTGAAATCACAGAAAATGCCTTCACCTCCCACTTTCCTGGGGTTCCCTTTTGCATCGCCATCAAATTTTATCTTGAAAAAATGTTCCATAGGCCTTATCCATCTTACTCCTTCCCTTGGATTTCTTTTTCTTGTCATTTTAGCATATATGAGGTTCCAGTTTCTAAATATATGTTTTTCTCCCTCCAGAATTTCCACTTCTTTGTTTTTTAGGATAGGGAGATTATATTTAACAAGTTGTATGCTTATTTTAGTAGTAAGATGACTAAGCAGTCTCTTCCCCTTAAATATCCTCATATTCTGTTCTTTCCATACCTCCCACCATAGATGCCCAAGACTCAAGATCCATACACTTTTAAGGCCTTGGTTGTGGAAGGGACAAACCCATTAGACCGATGAGGATGTGACCTCTTGAGGGCTAACCCACTTTACCAAGAATAATGCAAGGACATAGGATATGACCTTAAAAGAGAAATCACAACCCACAAAGAGATGATTGGTAGATTTAATTGTTTTTTCACATAAGACGCATCTATTAACCATATGAAAACCTCTTTTAGAGAGGTTGTCAGCCATCAAAATTCTATTTATCACAGTAAGCCAGCTAAACATATTAACTTTAGGAGTAATGGTTTTATTCCATATTTTTCCAAATAATAAATCTTCAACATTCACTTCTCCTTCGAAAAAATGAGCATATGCAGGTTTGACAGAGAAAGTTCTCGTTTCTTCTTTTTCCCAAACAATTCTTTCTTGTTCCTTTTTGTTATAGCTCAGCTGATTGTGAAGAAAATCATTTAGGATTTCCTCTTGAATTTTTAATTCCTCGTTATCCACTTCCAAATGTTTCCAAATTTGATAAACTCCCCTCCTCCCTCATGTAGTTGTTTACCAAGACACCATATCTGTAAAGGTATTTTGAATATATTTGAAAAAGAGGTTTCTTTTAAAATTTGGTTTTGTAAGTTTAGTTAATAAACTAAATTATGAAGGCTTCCTCATGAGATTTAAGATAAATATGTATATATCCTCTTTATTAAATGTCTTTAGTTCTTTTTATTTTGATTGTTAAAAAGGAAAAAAATTACTCTGTTATGTTCTCATGAAGTTGTATTTTATTTGTGAAATATAACTCTCTCTTTTTGGGTAGAATAAGTGAAAATAAGTTGTTTATTTGTACAAAGAAAAAAGAGAGAAAATTCAAATTGTTTCCCCATTATTAGTGAATTTATTTTATAGTATTAAATCTGAAATAATACATGTCATTTTGGAGAAATAAGTGGTTCCATTTTATATGAAAAAAAAAAGAAAATTTAACTTATAACTTCCTTATAACCAAATTTTCCTTATAAGTGTTACATTTGAATAATGTTTGTCCTATTGGATACATACATACATATAAACAAGAGTCAAAATTTGAGGAGAAAATGAATTAATCAGGAAATTATCGAAATAGCGGGAGGCCTATTTTAACCCTAGTATATATGTGCATTTGTGCATGTGTGTGCGCACGCGTGCGTGCGTGCGCGTGTGTGTGTGTGTAAAAACATGGTTTTGATAAACCAGACAAAATAATAGGAAATCAATCATTGTTTAAAGGTATTGAAATAAATAATTTAAAATTATTAGGGGGAATAGGCCGTAAACTACCCCCCCTTCCCTGCCACTATTGTGTTGTGGTGTGGCTGCAACCACACCACAACCCTCTCACCAACTCCAAAATATCTCCCCTGCATCTACACGGCCACATTGCCTTTTCCCATTGTACACAGTCCTTTAAACCCCTGTTGCACCCCATCTTTCACATCAAATTACACACACACACACACACACACACACACACACAACTAGAAAATATTTGGTTCATTGGAAACAAATAAAAATATAATGAGACAAAAAAAGGGAAATCTAAGTGTTTTAAAAAAAAATACATAAAATTTTTATTAAAACCTTAGCAATATATATATGTATATACATACCAGTAAATAAGAAGAGAGATTTCTTCCCTCCCTTATAAGCCCGAACAAAATGGTGTGAATCTCAAACTATGGATGAAGTTTGGCCTCCATAATCTTCTTGCTCCACCTTCCTCCCTGCAAAATTTGTGCCTAATGGAGACCACAAAAGCAAAACAAAAGATATAAGGAAATCATAATTGAGGATTAGGGTTTTTAGGGATACCTAAGATCTATGGCTTAGATTGATCTAATCTAGTGGTGGAGATTAAACCCTCCTAACTTTTACAATTGTGAGGATAAATGTTTTAATGGGTGTTGGGGTAATTTAATCAAATGGGAACATATGAGACTTTATTAAAGGCCATGGTGGATATATATTAACAATGTGGCTTTTAAGAAATTGTTTTAATAAATCGATATGTAGCATGGGCTTATTTGGTTTATAATGGGTCATGGGGAGTGCTAAAATATTAATCTGTGACTTACGAAAAATAATTAAATAAATAAGCATTCGACACGAGTTAGTATGGTAGTCGAATGGACCCCTTCTGAAATTTAAATTTAATTCAGATAAAGGGGGGTAGTTAACCTGAAAGTAATTATGGAAAATAAAATAGTATTAATTAACTAATGGCTATAGTTCCGACCATACAGAAAAGATAGTAATAAATGTATTTAAAAAAATTTGTTGGGTTTCTTATAGATTTGTGTATAGTTTGGGTTGTAAAATATGGGGCACTACACTTCATAAATGAGGAGTTAATATATTTGAGATTGCGAGCTCAAGTGAAGGATTGAAGATGGATCCAATATAGTAAAATACATAGTTGAATGGCCATCACCAAGGACAATGTTTGAAGCTAAAACCTTTCATGGGCAAGAAATATTCTATAGGAAATTCACTAGAAACTTCAATAATATATGTGCTTCCATTACAAATATTTTGATAGGTGATGAAAAGAGATGTAGTGTCCCACTTTGTTTCACCTGCTCAGTGAGAAGGTGGGCCCTCTTCATGAAGTGACATGTTTTTCCAAACCACAAAAGGGGTCAATTTAATGTTGTGGGTTAGCATTTGTGAGTTAAATGACCTAAGTTTACTCATGCTCAAGAGAGACGAATCATATTGTAAATTCATTTCCAAGTACCTTAGAACAATGTTTGTGTTTGTGTCAGAGCTCATTAAGAGGTTTCCTTTAGATAATATGAAAGGTTACAAACACCTCACTAGCACCAATTGTGTGCTTGGGCATCATCCCATGTTTCAGGTCTCACACTATGAATATTTTTAAACCACAGTCAAGTTGGCTTTCGAGTGTGAATTAGGAACAAAAATAAGTCTTGTTAGTGCTTGAGTTTTAGGTATGGTTTCAAATGCCATGCTCTAGTGAATACGGAAAATTTTATGTCCACAATAGGATTGAATGTAGACTATATCCTAACATCTGGATAGGTAGAGAAGTGTTTGGTTTCATTAAATAAATGCAATAATAAACACAACAGTGAGGAAATTACAATAATAATATAATAATCAAAATATTTATTAGATTTAAAGGATAAACATCAATTATATATATATATATATACACATATATGTATATGTATATGTATGTATATGTACATATATTGCTAGTAATTAAATATTTGAAATAAAAAACAGGAAATATTAAAATGTAGTACGTTGGTGGGTGAGTGGAAAATTTGAAGGCGGTTTGGAGGAATTTAATGGAGGCTTGGTTGATGAGTAATGAGGCAAGGCATGTTGGAGAAGGAAGGAGCTCGGTGCAGCATGTGGGCATCCATTAAAGCATAAAAGAATATTTTGTCAGATGTTGTAGTTTTAACTACCCTGGTAGACATGTTTGTGGATGCATAGAACTATTCCAAGAGGTTTGTTGAAAGGGCCTTGCTAGCATCTGTCCAGCCTGTGTTAAAGAGAGCGAACTGGAAAGGGAATTTTAATTTCAGATAAATGTGTTCAAAAGCACCAGGCACGTGGATTGTTGACAAAATACCTTAAAGAAATTTGATGTCATAGAATGTAGCGACTAAAGGATAAATGATTTTTCTTCCAATGGCATGTTTAACAGTCCAATGCAATTGCCAACATCTTTTCCCCTGTTGCATTCATCCCCCAAGCCATTTCATAGATATATTGTGTTTATGGATGTCAGATATTGCAGTTCCAAACGCCATGGAAGATATGTATGGAAATGTGGAAGTATACAGAAGGCACATGGACTGTTTGACAAAATATTTCTGTAAAAAAATGGCGCTCGTAGACTAATGGTTACAAGATCTATACAAAATGGGTTTGTTGGCAAGGACCTATAAACTTTCAAACAAGGCAATGGCAGGTGAAAATCCAAATTCCACAACCTTTGTGAGTATCAAAATGGGAGCTTTGGAGTAGAGTATGGGCATCCGTCAAAACATATACAAGGCATATGGACTGTTTTACAAAAATACCAAGAGAAATGGATTGCAAAGATTGCTAGAAATGCATAGAATGAGCTAGTTAGAAATGCCTTTGTCTAGTTTCAATGCCAAGTGTAAAAAACTTGTCAGCATACTACTACTCACCAAAATAAGAGTATTACTGCAGGGTATGGAGATCAATCAAATAGAATGGTGCTCATTGTGTGGCCATGAAAATGAATGAATGGGTTTACGTAGGTCGAGGAAAGGGTTGCCATCTGCACTTTTCATATATGCATGTGTGCAAAAGGTTCAAGCACCAGGGAAAAGATGTGTGAAGTGTTTGGTAGAATGCCTCAGTTTAATGCAGCCTCTCATGACACCATGACTACTAGATGTGCTTATAATGTGGACCGTTTGACAATGTCTCAGCAAAATGCGGCCACATGGACTGCGTGTGGAACTACCGAGAGCATTAAACTCGCACTTTTCCATGTAAATGTAATCTCATTGTTCTCAAGCATGGTTCGTTCACTCACTCCTAACATAAATTTTGCATTGATAGTGTTCCCTTCATGGTGGTACAAAATATTTAAATTGAATGAAGAGCTTTTTTTGTTTATTTAAAAAGAATTTTGTTGCTCAAAGTGCTAATATTTCCCTTACTTTCCGCACAACCAGAATAACTTTTTGAGTGTTAACCTTGCTCAGTGATCATGTCCCATGACAATTGAAAATTTAGATGATGAAACACAATAAAGGAAACCTCCATATTAGTGAGTTGAACTTGAGTTTTTCTTTTAAACCTGCCACTTGAACACCTTGCAAATAGTTAATATAACACAATTTATAATGATGCACAAACCACGTCTCTAACTCCCGTAGCTGGGAAGTCGAGGTTTGACTATGTTCCCTGGTGCCATGGAATGTCACATCAACCTTAGCAAAACTTCTAATGATCATTTGATCATTTAACGTCATGCGTGTAGGAGCCCAGATGACTATTTCAAGCTCGGGACACCTGCCAAAAGTTGAAAATTCATTTTGGTTTTAGCTCACAGTTTAGGGACTCATGTTGAGAAACAAAATTTTGCCACCACATACCTCTAGAGTTTCACCATGACAAACATAACCAACCCTTAGTTTTGAGAAAACCACTTTGGGAACTAGTTTTTCAAGGGGGTTTTGAAGGCCACTAGTCATTTATAGTAAGGACGAACTGACACAATTACAATAATCAACTCCAGAAAGGTATTCACAATTTGTACCCTATTCGCCGAAAGTAAGTATCGTAAACTTCAAGTGTTTCTATGAGTATAGGGGACTAGATAGAAATTGACACATTGTGTGTTTGAGTTTTGGACATCAGTTTTTGAAACCAGATTCGTATCCACTCTAGCTAAATTGGTCACTTTCGTAAACTTGCAACAATAATGGGAAAAGTGTCATGGGACCCACGTTTAAGCCTAATAACTTATGGGAAACTATTGGACACTATCACATGACTGTAATGAACCTCTTTTTGTTCCTTGTACTAAGAAATTTGCTTGTGGGAATATGTTTTTTCTCTCTCTAAAAAGTTAAAAACGTTATTTAAATTAAATATGTATTTCTTAAACTCTGAATGTAAAGAGTTTTGATATTGTTATGAATGGAAAATGCATAATTGTGAGATGTGCTAGATCATAGGAGTTTTTCCATGACATTGTTTGTCACTGACCCATGCTTACATGGTGTTACAGGTTGTAGGTAGCATGACGGTATAAAATGCTTGATAATTGAGTGTTACAAATGTATATGGTTTATAACACATTTGTTATGCTAAAATGGGAAAGTGTATTATTTTCATGTTCAATTGTACTTTTTTATGTCTTGTAAAGTCAGCAAATATGTTTGTATTATGATTGTAATGGAAACTAATGTATGGGAATTCTATAGATAGTATTTGAATCATTACAGGAAGATGTATTTTGAAATCTTATTATCAAAACTATTTGTACCATTATGATTTGGATGGTAATTGTACTAGTTAGAATTAAAAGTAACAATTTGAAAATGGGAGATTTTTATTTATTTTCTAATGATGCATTGACATAAATAATCACCTAGTTATCAAAAGAAAAACAACAACCAATATATATATATATATATATATATATATATGTGTGTGTATATATATATATATATATATGTATATGTATATGTATATGTATATGTATATGTATATATATATGTATATGTATATAATATATATATATGTATATGTACATATATATGTATATATATATATATATGTATATGTACATATATATGTATTTATATGTATATGTATATGTATATGTATATGTATATGTATATGTATATGTATATGTATATGTATATGTATATGTATATATATATATATATATATATGTATATGTATATGTATATGTATATGTATATGTATATGTATATGTATATGTATATGTATATATATATATATATATATGTATATGTATATGTATATGTATATGTATATATATATGTATATGTGTCATATATATTATGTTTCTATTTTTTTAATGGAAAATAACAATCAAATTTAAAGTATGAAGTAATAACTCTTGTTGTAAGGAATGTTTCCTTTGAACTGACCCTCGTGTCCTTGTTTCCATAGTGGGACTGAATTCTTTAGTAAAATCTTAACTGTGTTACCACCCATTGCTATATCGTTATTTAGCGTTCTCTTACACTAAGGAAGCAGGCCTTGTGTTTTCAAGACCACCTCATGAAAGGTAAACATTGTACCTTATACATCCTTCACACATGACCCATGTGATTGTCCCTTCATTTCCCTCATGGGCCAATTTTTTTTCTTCACGAGTAAGAAACTAAAAGACTTGTTAATGGTGTCAGTTTTACATTATGAAAGAAACCCTTTATGACATTATTAAGCCTTGTGGATAGAAGAATTATCTTTGAAAGTAACAATGGAATACCTTTAGGTTCTACAGAGGTTTTGCGAGATAATGGTGTTGGAATAATCTAGTATTGACATGTAGTAGGGTATGGATCCCTTCAATGAAAATGGAAATAAATTAAAACCCAAGACCTCTTAAGAGGTTAATTGGTGGATGAAATCTATAATAATATTTGGTTATTAAAATTGTGGGTAAGTGCACCAATGTGGGGGGGCAAAAAGCAGACACAAAAGTGAAAATGAACAAAACTAGTACACATTTTGCAATAACGTGACCGTGTTATGCTTTCTTAGGTTCGGTAATTCACGAACCTAGAATGTGTATGTGTTGTAAACTATAAATAAAAAACCCAAGTCCCCTTCATTTATATTTCCCCCAAACGTGAGTTTGAGAGAAACCCCCTGCACTCATGTTTTATATTCAGCTAGATATAGCTCCCACAATCATCTGAGAATCGCCGTAAAGATGAGAATCGACAATGGCGCCACATAGAAGAGGTAGGAAATTTTTTTTTCTCTAAATTGTATGGAATTTTTGTAATTATATAGTAGAATTTGAATTGAATACATTTTTATTATTGTTACAGTTCCACCTCAACCACAACCAAACCTTGGAATTCCTGTTAACCCTCCTAGCTCTCATACAATTGTTGAACATCACCTGGGTAGTTAGGAGGATTTAGCAGCCTATATAGTGGAAAATAAGATTGAAATTGAGGAATTAATTAAAAAAATGAGGGATTCCCATTCTACAAACCCCTATCGTGCCTCTCTTGCAAACACATTGGAGGCATTAGTGCCTCAAGTAGGCGCGGCAACGAGTCAAATTGATCATTGGAAATCTTATAGAGAGCATTGTAGGGAATATCACGCCAACAAATTGTCATATGCAGATGTAAAGAAATAATAAATTACAAAATACCTCGTTTGTGCCTTATTCACAGACCCCCAAACCAATTTTCCTGTTCCATTGTCATGTAAATGGTTTCTAATCCAATGGTACAATAGTGATTTGATTCAAAATAATTTTTGGGACTGATGGTGGATGGTGTTTGATTATCCACCTTGCAATAACAACAAGGTTCAAATATACTTTTTGAGGAAAATCTATTGTTATTTTATCCTCAATGAGGTCCCAAACTATTTTGATTTCTGGGATTTATAGGGCCGAGGAAAAGGCTCTGCACAGGATCGACCAGGTGCATAATGTGCACCTATTTAGTAGGGTAGAGTCCTGACACAAAATCCCCTTCATCCTGAGACTGTCCCTTCAGCAATGAAGGAGACAATAGATATTGATTTATTGCACGCACTTTAGGCACTATCTAATACCATTGTTTGACATATGAGGGTATTTCTGATCCAGATGTTTGTGGAGGTACACAAAGTATTCCCTTAGGAAATACTAGCATGAGGCCACATCTTTGCATGTCATGTGGTAGCATATAATTCGATCATAAGGAGAATGATACTTTCATGCATACTAGTATTGGTGGAGTTATCGTTGGTGGGACACATGATAATGTCACTATGTCAGACAAATTTTTGAGTGATACATTTGGATTCTAGACATCGGTGACACCTTCGCAGCTATTTTTTAATTTTTATTATGTATGTTACAAAATGATCAGAGTACTTGATTTACTTATAAATGTTAATTTTTTAAAATAATTGTATTTGTACATGTATGCATTGATATTATAACACACAAGAGGGACATCATCATCCTGACCATAGGCTGCAAGCACCATGCCTATGCATACATTCACAGAGGTAATTTAGAATGTTAATTGTGTTAAATTTTCATGTATGAAAATATATATAACTTTTGAACTCAAATATATGTCTATATATGTGTATGTTCTTATATATATTATATATGTTCAACTAACTTGACGTGATATATGTTTGATAAAGTTGATGGCCTCACTAGACACACCACCTTGTCTGTGAGGAGTAGAGAAAGGTTTTTCCACTGCAATTTCATCTACTCAACAACTCACATAGCTATTCAAACTACATCTATATTCGTTAAACAAATGGTGTAATTTATATTATGTTAATAATGTCCTTAATTGTAGCATTATTAAATTAATATAACAATGTCATTCATTCTGTCTATGCAGGAGTTACCTTCGACAAGTAACATCCCCATTCATATGATTCACAGGCATGGTGCAGTTAAAACAATAGTTTTATATTGATAAAATTAGTTAAAATATTTTCATTACACATACATGTACTTAGTTGGAATAATTTTTTTGATTTGCATTCAAAAACAATATTGTTAACATAGTTCTATTTTGGCTAATTTTAATGTTTGATCTTGTTATCTTATGTGTATGTAGGGTTCAACCCCTTTGATTTTTACTTCAAGGGAATGGACTCGTCGAGCTCATCATTTTGATACCCCCGTTCGTGCTCCAGGAGCTCCTAATGAATCATCTAAGTGTGAGATGAAGATTTAGCATGACCGAGAGATTGCGGTAAGTGCATGTAAATTTAAATAGTTTCATTAACATGGTCTTATACATGTTGAAAACTTATATATTAAGTTTTGAAAAAAAATTGTTTGTATTTATAGGTTCAACTACATGCGAATTTTGAGCAGAAGATGACTTGTAGTTAGGCCATAGAGGATACAAATTCATCTCACAGATTCATCTACATCTAAGAGGACCTTCTTCAAGAAAGGCCAAGAGAGGGATAGATTTTGATGATTAGGATATGTGTGTGTGTGTCTTATTAAATTTTTTTGTATGCCTATGTGCATGGCATTGTATGCACGTTTGACATTGTATGTACGCCTATATGGAATTCAATTGTTATTATATGAACTATTCATGTATTTTTATATTTATTGTGCACGTTAATACAATTTGGAACTCGATATTCTTGTATGAGACCTTACATTTCTGAGATTATTTTTGTATGAAACTAATATGATGTGCACTTGACAATATAAGACATTATGGATTATTTTTTCATGTATTGGTCTTGTATACTATAATTTTCAATGTATAATATGCATGAAACTTTTGAAATCAATATTTATATAATGTATGTATATAAATAGTTATCTATTCTAAGTAATTATTTGTTCAATTTATCAATGTGTATATGTGTATTTACCTTACTTGTGCTTCTTCTTGCTCATGGTCTCTTTATATTGGTTTCTATTTTATCATGAACCTACTTTATTATTCAATGCTTCTTTGTCTTCTCCCATGTTAAAACACCTCAGAAAATCATTAGGACCATCACTAACTTTATTTATAAGGCTCCAAACACCACTATTGTTCATCTTACCAAAACTGTCAGCTATGCTCCTTAAGACAATGTTTTTTGCAACAAGCAGGTATATAAGGATTTAAGGATACCCATAAAGTCTTAAAATATTCATTAGTTCAATTTTTGCATCCTAAGGTGCTCCCAAAATATTAGACTCCAACTCCTTCTACAACTCCTTAGAGATCACCTTTTCACTTTTCACTCTTGAAACACTAACTAGTCTTGTCCCATTGTATTGTGTAGCATATATCCACTTTTATGAGGTTCCCAAGTGATGCACAACATCAAAAAACACAACCATATCTCAATGATAGAATCAAGAAAATTATTTAGACTTGTCAAAAACTTACAAAAATAGCTTACTTCTTCTTAACAAGAACCTTATACAAACACCTTTCAATCACTTTCTATCCTATTTCAGCCTACTTTGTTACACTTATTTTTACTTGATCTTGATCTAGGTTATCTTAAAAACTCCACACTCATCCCCATTGATATCACTCTCACTTTTTTCTCCCAAACCACTCATCCATCCTTGTTCTTTTCACTTACTTCCAACTCCTTTCTCTATGGCTCTGAAGGAGTTTGTCTCAGAACTCACAGTTAGGACTGGTATGCCATCTTACGAGTATGCTATCTTACAGGTAACCTCTTCAAGCTTCATCAACTAGTATGCCATATTACAGGTAGCCTCATCCTCTGATCCCACTCTCATTAAGATGCATTACTCCAATGTTTGAGAATGTTTCTCCAGATGCAACAACATTGTGATTCAAACACTCGATGATTCCTGAATGTTCAATCCTGCCACAAACCCCAGTAGTCCTCGATCCTTGGATACATGGAGACACCATTACTTGCTTCCATTTATAATGATAGATATATTTGTAAATTCATGCTATGACCTATAAATTTTTATGCATTTCAAGTTGTTTGGAAATCACATCATACCCTTCACTAGGCTTGATGACTACCCTTATCGTTTTGAAGGCACTTCTGAAAGAATCCATGGGTTTTTCATAGAAGGAATTATCAATGAATGGAAGGTCACTAATCTGTAGACCAGATGAATCCCATTCAAAACTAGACAATAAATATTTACTAGTCGATTGATAACCCTTGTGTGTTCTTAGCCATTCCCCTATTGCTATGTTTATTTTCTACAAGTAGTCTCAATGATGGTTCTAGGCATGAGACTAGGAAATATGGTCCTAATATTTTCATTCCCTCCTAGTTTAGTAGTCAATAAAAATTAATTTTTTTTGATTCAAAATTAAAAAAATTAGTGAGAGTGTGAGAGGAAAAGATAATGAGAGCGAGATTGAGATTATGTGTGTGTGTGTGAGAGAGAGAGAGAGAGAGAGAGAGAAAGCAAACATGAGAGGAAGAAAGAGTGAGAGCCTCTCCAATGCATTATTTTGAAACTGAAATCTCATGGAACTAAACCAATTACACCAAAATATTTGCATGGCCAAGTAAACGCTTGTGGAGGCTTCATTTCAGTGTCAAACGGTGTCATTGCTTTCAGGATACTTCATTCAGGCGAAATCCCTTGAGAGCCCTGAGACCAAAAAAGGATATAACTTCGACAAGTGATATCTCAGTCTCCATGCCACCTAGAAAGGTATTATCTAATCCTACACCTCCACGTTAGGACCCTCTAAGAAATTCTATCATGGTTTACTCCATATTGATTTGGTTCTCTCGTTGTGCTATTGTTTGTAGCCGTGTGAAATACTGTAGTTTGAGTTAGTGTAAGGTTGTCCAATGCATTATTTTTCAAATGGAAGCTCATGGCACCAAACCAACTACACCAAAATGTCTGAGTGGCCTAGTAAACACTAGTGGAGGATTATTTTTGGTGTCAGACGGTGTTGTTACTTTCGGGCTACTTTGTTCTTATGTAGTCCGTTAAGAGCCCTGACACCGAAAAAGGCTTCACTTCAACGGGTGATATTTTAGTCTCCATGGCACCTAGAAAGGTATCATTTGATCCTACACATCCATGTTGGTTCCCTCTAGGAAATCCTACCACGGTTTACTCCATATAGTTTTGGTTCTCTCACTATGCTATTGTTTGTAACCATGCAAAATATTGTCGTTTGAGTCAATGTAAGGTTGTCCAATTGATTATTTTGCAAACGGAAGCTCATGGAACCAAAATTATAGTGCCAACACATTCGGGTGGACTAGTAAATGCTAATGGAGACTTCCTTTCGGTGTCAAAGGGTGTCGTTCCTTTTGCGCTACTTCATCCATGCATAGTCCCTTATGAGCCCTGAGACCAAAAAATGCTATAACTTTGACGGGAGATATCTCAGTCTCTGTGGCACTTGGAGAGGTCTCGTCTAATCCTACACCTCCACATAGGGACCCTATACAAAATCATATCTTAGGTTTTTCCATATTGATTTGTTTCTCTCATTGTTCTATTGTTTGCAATTGTGGTAAATACTACAGTTTGAGTCAGTGTACGACTGTCTAATGCAATATTTTGCAAATAGAAGCTTATGGCACCAAAACAACTATGCACATACATCTATATGGCTAGGTAAATGCTAGTGGATGATTTATTTTCGTGTGGAATGATGTCGTTGCTTCCAGGCTACTTCGTCGGGGTGTAGTGCCTTAAGAGCCCCGAGACCAAAAAATGTTATAACTTTGACGGGTCGTTTCTTGGACTCTTTCGCTCCTTCAGAGGTCCCATCTGATCCTACACCTCCATGTAGGGATGCTATAAAAAATCATGTCTCACTTTTCTCTAGCTCATTTTGGTTCTCTTGTTGTGCTATTGTTTGCAACCTCGCCAAATACTATTGTTTAAATTAGTATAAGGTTATCCAATGCATTATTTTGCAAACAGAAGCTCGTGGCACTAAAATGACTGTACACATGTGTCGAAATGACTAGTTAAACATTGTTGGAGGATTACTTTTTGTGTGGGATGGTACGGTTATTTCCAGGCTACTTCATCTAGGCATAGTCCCTTAAGATCCCCGATTCAAAAAATGTTATAACTTCAACGAGTGATTTTTCAAACTTTGTGGCACCTTCAGAGGTCTCATCTTATCATACACCTCCACACATAGACCCTCTAAAAAATTATTTTCTCATTTTTTCCAGCTCAATTTGGTTCTCTCATTTTTCTAGTTTTTGCAACCATGCCAAATACTACAGTTTGAGTCAGTATAGCGTTGTTCGATGCATTATTTTTCAAATAAAAGCTTCTGGCACCAAACCAACTATGCACACATATTTGGATGTCTAGGTAAATACTAATGGATGACTTCATTTGGTGTGGGATGGTGTCATTTCTTTTGGGCTACTTCATTTGGCGGTAGTCCCTTAAGAGCCCCGTGACCAAAAATTGTGATAACTTCAACGAGTGATTTTTCAGACTCTGTCGCACCTAGAAATGTCTTTTCATATCCTACACCTTTGTGTCAAGACCCTCTACAAAATTTTATCTTTGTTTTTTACATCTCGATTCACATATCTTGTTGTGCTATTTTTTGCAACCGTGCCAAATACTACAGTTTGATTCATTATAAGGTTGTATGATGCTATATTTTTCAAATGAAATCTCATGGGACCAAACCAATTTTCCACACGCATCCATATGGCCAAGTAAATTCTGGTGGAGGCTTTGTTTTGGTGCGGTACGATGTTTTTTCTTATTTTTTAATTCATATAGGTGTAGTCCTTTAAGATCCCCAAGACTAAAAAATGTTATAACTCCAACAGGTGATTTCTCAGACTTTGTGGCACCTAGAAAGGTCCCATCAGATCTTACACCTCCATGTCGGAAACCTCTACAAAATTTTGTCTCGGTTTTTTCCATTTCATTTTGTTTATTCCATTGTGCTTCAGTAAAACTCTAGATATGTTTTACACATATTTCTTTGTGCATCCTACTTAGCTAATAAAACATTTGTGCATTCTTGAATTGTGATCTACAGTTGTCTGACCAAATGTAATGTTGATTGAAAAAAATCTTCCTCTCATTCAAGATTCCATAAAACACCTGGAAACACCCTTGCACATATTTTGTAGAATGTGGCCGATCATCACTGATGTAGAAATGATACTCTCTTAATATTTTTCGATCTTTCTCAATGCTTTCTAGAGAGTGCATGAATGTTATATACATGAAAATAACAACTTGCACTCAATTATAGTATTGAGACTGAACCTCCATTTGTGGGTGCAATGTGTAATTCTCTGCGAAGTTAACTGTTGAAACAATAGTACCAAGTGGGAATGTGTCTTTTCTTAACTTGAATGTGTGTTCCTTGCATACTCATAAACAAATTCCTCTCTGAATTTGACCATATATTCTAATGTAGGTAATTGTTCTATACCGAGCTCATAGCTTTTAGATTATTTTACATCGTTTAATTGATATCTCACTGATTTATATTTGTTGAAACCAAATAATTATTTTCCTATTGAATCTATACTCTCCTCATGGATAAAACTTTTCAATTTTGACAAGCCACCACATATGTTGCACGTTCCATCCAAACATGCTTTGTTAGAAAAAATTGTCCACTTGATTTTTCACAAAATTTCTTAGGAATATATTCCCTTGCAAATTTTTTTGGGACATTTAATCCACACTCCTGAAACATGATGTCAGTATGCAAAACACAATGTATTTGATAAAAAAACATCATAATACATTAAAAATTCAACATGATGCCTGCAACAACAAGTTGTACATGAGTGTTTGATTTTCACATAAAAGGGTTTGTTCATTTCAAAGAATCTTTGGCTAATGTTAAATTGTGGATTTTCATTCTTAAACTTAGAGAAAAATTGTGTTTGAATCATATCCAAGATATATTTTACATATGATTCCCAATTACAAGAACCTATTCTTCTTTTTACTATATCTCTTCTATTTGGTGACAACCTTGTGTTGCCATTCCAATAGTTTACGAGTAATTATTTTAGAATATCAGATGTATTTTTATCTTTCTATGGGATTCTACTAGAGAATGCCCAATAGTTAGTGTTATTGATTGACTCAAAACTTTTGCGTCTCCCTACTACTTTCGCTAGTGTTTTTCTGTTTAGCTTCAAATCTCTACATGTTTTTCTAATCAAGCATTTATTAACTATTTTATCACTTACTATATAATTAGTAAGTACACATCATGTAGTATTACTATCATTGGTGTGTCTGTTGACACCTACAGTTTGGTATGGTTTATGTATATTTTCAACAATTGACGCATTTCGATCATCAACATTATATGTTCTTAACCCCAGGGTATTCATTGTAGGTCTCATATTCATTAATTTCATCAATTTAATAAATAATTGACATATTTGTGTGTCATTTAAATTATCAAAGTAATTATCCCAAATTCCCTTAGCTTTTCTTCTCGTATTTCTTTCAAACATTTTGTTAGGCATTGGTTCTATAATGTTTTCATCAATTTCAATTAAGTAAATTGATTTAATTCACAAAATGGAAGGAGGTATTCTTAGAGGTGAAGATTCATTAACAAGGTTACTTTCTTCATGCATTATTTCCGTATAAATTTTAGGATTAACATTTAGATTCTCAAGTAAAAGTTCAACATTTGGATTCTCAAGTAAAGGTTCAACATTTGGATTCTCAGGTAAAGGTTCAACATTTGGATTCATATCAATTTCTCCATCCATACCAACATTATCAATCTATTTAATATCAATATTCATTGCAAAATCATTTTTCTCTACATTTTCATTATGTATTTCATCCTCATTATCTAAAACATTAGGTACATTTGATATAACAGATGTACCTTGTCATGCAGGACGTTTGTGCATCATCTTCACTTTCTTTATCCTCATCTCTTCCAATTGCTCTAGTGTCTTTTTCTTGAATTTCTTCTTTTCCTTAAGTCATATTTTTTCGCCCATGATTCCAAAAATATATATAACGGGGTAGGGGAAAAGATGAACTTCTCCAAATTCGCAAAGAATGTACATGAATGTGTAGACTAGACAGAAAGAGGATAGAAATCCCATGAAAGAGGTGAAAAGGATGTTGGGGGCCCATAAAATATGTAAATAGCATAATGCGTGTGCGTTATGTTGTTCCTCTTTTCCAAGGCATGCCTCTAGACTTAGATTTGGTTTGTATCCCCAAGCTTGAGGTATGGACCTGCACAAACACAACAAACATCGTGTTTTTGCACAAAAATGCTAAAATGCCTATTCCACCATGATAAATCAAATTAAAATGACTGATTCATTTAATAAAAATATGACTAGGATGTAGAGTAAACTTTCTTCTTTATAAAAATATAATTTTTCAAATTTTCTGACTAATACAAGGTTTCCATATTATTTATTTTATAACTATGCCTTTTTATAGCTATTTTTTGAAGTTTAAAAATTTCTATCTTTCATCTTGTATATTTTTTTTCGCTCATCGAAATTGGAAAAAAAATATACTAGCCCAAACTAGGCCTAATTCTATAAATATTCAAAAAAAATTCTAATTTTTTATATTTTTTGAGGTAGTTAGGGGGGGGGGGGCACGGTCAGAGCTTCGTTATTTTTCAAAATTTAAAATTTTTGTAGTAGAAAAGTCTTTAAAAAAATGGATCCCAAACTAGATACTTGTAGATATATTTCTACCAAAGGGTTTTCAAAAATACTAAATAGCTCTCAAAAAATTGTGGAGGGCATGGAAGACACTCTACTATGTTTTTTAACAAAAACAGGAGCACCTATTGGTATTTTAATTATTTGACCCTCTTAAACTTATCATTTTTCAATAAATTTTAGTATCTTAGAAACTAGACTCAAAATGCTACGATTCATGTTCTTACAACATCTTCTAATTTTTAGTGTAACTATTTCAAATAACTTGTAAAAGTTGAAGATTTTTATTTTTCAGAAAAAAACGTCCACTTAAGACCCCCTTTTGGCCACCCAGATTGGTGCACTTACCCTTGTGTCACTAAGATGTTGATTTTAAGAGTAAAGTGGAGCTTGAAGTTGTTCCTATAACTTAAGTTAAGCCTTCTTATGTCATTAAATATGATAACTAATCTCTCCATGTGATAGCATGCATTCGAGAAAACATGAATCCTTACTCCAAAAAAAAATCTTATGTAACTTCTGTAATTGTTTCCAACCAATTATTGACTATGGAAGCTTATTACACAAAGGGAAATAAATGAAATGTACTCTAGTGAGTGGAGGTTAAAATTAAAATGGATACTTGACATTTTTGCATCTTAGACTTAAGATTCTCCCTCTTAATTTCATGTTAATTCCTCCATATGTAATGAAAGTAAAACAAAATGTCATGCAAACATGATTTTTGAAAATATGAACCCTTAACTTGAAATTGAGTGTTATAAGACTCATGTGTGGTTAAAATGATTCTAAATAATGGTTGATTTACATAAATTAATTGTAGTAGAGAATGAAACCAAATAAGGTGTGTTCCTTGTAAGATAAGATTTAAAATGGGCAAAGAATATGTACATTTTGTGAACAAGAACATATTCCTTTTCATGTTATTTTTTTTTTCAAATCAATGTTGTAAAATAATGAATTCAATTGTAATAAATATGCAAACTATGAAAGTGATGTACATTATGGAGTGTGACTAAATTTCCTAGTTCTTGTTTTTGGTTATATCATTGTATTGTGTTTGTTTATTTGAGAAAATGTGGCATTAGCAAGAATACTGTGTTTTTCATGTTTTTGTTTGTGAGTTTCCTCATGTTGGGGTGACTTCACATCATTGTTATTAGAGGAATAAAGTGTTTCTAGTGAAGGTAATAATAATAAATTTTCTGAGTTGTTTCTTTGGATGAACCAAAGAAATTCATGGCTAGTCTTAGTGGAGTGATAAGTGCGTGTTATAATGGAGAGATAAAGCTCCTAACAGAGTTGATGTGGGGTGTTTCATCTTGGAAGAACCAAAGAATATACAAAATTACTTATTCGAGAGATAAGTGGTAGTTTCAATGATGATCTCTCCCCCATTTCAAGCATCATAGGAAGGGTTGGTAATGTGATTCATCTCTACTTGTGGTGTTAATTAGTAAGATATTTGCATATAATAAATGAATAACTTGAATAATATGTAGAAGATAACACAAAACAAGAGATACTAGTGGGATAATATTCTCAAATATTCAATATATGCAGACGAATACGCTTAAGGTAGGGAAACATCATATAATTCTCCCTAAGTAATGAGAAACTCCAAAATATCCGAAGATGGGAATCCACTTCGAGGGGGAAACCTCCAATATACCTCTACCAAGTAGAAGAATCAACTCATACATCCATGAAATGAATCATAATGATACTCACATCCTTTATATAGGCATACAATAATCTTAATGAATGGGTAACACCTAATCCCAATGTAGGCCAACTCATTACCCAATATAATTAATTCCTATGTGACCCCATATAATATAACCATATAAATAACTAAGGGGGATGTGTGCCACATGTCTTCATCTCCATCAACCCATATACGTTATAATATAATATCCAAAGGTACATAACATTAATCATGTTCTCATCTTATTGTATGAGTGGGTCCACGTTTGTGTAACAATATCATCTGATTTTGAGTTGTTATAAGTGAGCCCAAGTAGTATTTTGATACAAAAAAAGAAAGAAAGAAATTATCATGGTTTATTTTTTCTTGTGTTTTGGTTCTACATGTGTGGGCATTACCTATGGTATCAGATCATAGGTTCATGCTCTTGAACCTCTATGAAAATTTAGTGTTACAATGGCTATTAATGATGGTGGAGGATTTGGAATAATAATGTTATATTATGTTGTGATGTGAAAAACATGTACTTATAATAATATGAATATACCTGTTGTGCTTACCACTTAGTGTGGATTTGTTAAAATCTTGATGTGTTTCATGATGAGAGTAATCACTCATGAAATAAATGGGTAATGCATGTGTGCTAGCATCTTGTTGTGTGAAAAAAATGTTATTTTGAAATGTGAATGTGTTGTAACGTTCCATTATGATGTCATTTTGTATAGGTGCACTAATATGTTGCATGATAAAATGTGTTTCCTAGTGAATTGTGTCATATTGTGTTGTTTCCACCATGTTGTGTCATATTTTTGTACATGTCGTAACATTAGATCACTATGTTCATTTTACATATATATCCATACGTTATGTGATGAACTTGCATCCTCGTGTATCGAGGCATATTTTGATTTCATAACCCCTATTGTATTGTACTTACACTTTGGGTGTGTTATGTGGAAATGTGACATGTTGTAAGCTATGGAAACATTGTGATGTTATACCTAGTAAGTATACCATGTGTATGATGATATGGTGGTTGTGCATAAATAATAATTATGTTAGTGATGTGGATGTGTGTGTTGTTGTGAACCCTACATTGGATACCCATATGGATAGTATCAAATATGTATGTTCAGATTGAATAAAAACATACTATTGTTCATTTTATTCAAGCCAATTAAGAGACGGGAAGTGGAATCTTACATAGAATTAAACTCCCCCTCTATTTGTTTGGTATGTATGGTGTTTTCTCAAATGGTGTCATACATACTATGGTGTGTGGACACCTTAGGCTCTTTGAATCAAAACCTATACTTTTTCCTCTCTCCTTAACTAGTTGTCTTAGGGGTGACATTTATGTGGTTATGACTATGTTGAGCCTTGTGGGAGTTTGGAGATGATGATTCAGAAAAATACTATGGGAGTTGCATCATTTAATTGATTATTATATTATAATCTGAGAGGAATTTGGATGTTAAGATGTGCACTCGATGAGATAGTACCCCAATGAGCTACCTCTTTGGAGGATACTATAGTGCCTTGTGATGTGAATCATTTCGTATGTATTTTATTTGTAAACGTTTTTATACTTGGAAGCTGAAATTTTATTTGATTTTTTTCTAAGATTCGAGGCTCTTTATTTATTTTGTGATATTTTTTCTATTTGAATGTGGTTACTTAGCCATTTTCTTGATCTATCAAGATTTATTTGTTTCAGTTGTTTTTTGAAACTTTAAGCTCTATAGATTTCTTATGTCACTTGGTTATTCGGTGTCTAGTATGGAAATTCTTAAATGTTTCAATGAGTTGGTTCTACCATGTTGTATGTTCATATATGTTTTCCGTTGACGTCATATGGTCCATGTGCAGAGTGTGGGGTATGCTCAAAGGTCATAGGATTGTATTTGCTAGGGTTACATGTCACTAGGCCTTTGATTTTTTAGGAGATGGTGCTCTATGTGTTCAGGTCCATGGAGTGAAACCCTCCTAGTTTTTATGCTATGATTATTTTTTCTATTTGGGAGGCATATGGATTTTTTCTTGAGAGGATTATGGAGTTTTAGGAGACATGTGGAGTTAGTATATATGATATATCATTTGATTCATGAATTACTCATGTGAGTCCTTATTATGTATTATGATTCTTGAGGATTTATTTTCCTCATTGATAACATGCGATATTTGATCTTATTTTGGCACTGTGTGGATATAGTCTTGATTTTGACTCATGTAAAAATCTTATTGTTTATGTATTTTTGTGATGCCTTGTTATGTTAGGCACATGTTACATATATTTTCTATGTGGGGGGCATGCGCATTGGGTACTATAATATGTGGATTGTAATTTCTTCCCATGGTTGGGTTAGTGGTCTTTTTTCGAGTTATAATCATATTAAAATGTGATAATTGGTGGCTATGTGTATGTGAAGTTATTGTGTTATGTTTTGGGCATAGTATGATATTATGTTGTTATGCATTGTTGGGTACCCTGTAAAACAATGAAATTGAATTGTTAAGCAACTAAAAATACGACGAGCATTAAATCATAGAAATTGTATAAAGGAAAAGAATAAGTAATAAGGTAAAAGAATTGCCAATATTCACAGAACATGAATAATTGGAGGTAAATTTTAAAAAACGTGTTCCCTTATGGTCATGTTTCAGTGATAAAATTACTTTCCTAATGACATGAGTTATTATCAGTTCATCCTTTCTCATGTGTCCCTCTAGCTAAACCTTGTATTGTATTGCATCGAGGATGATGCTCTTATAAGGGGGAGAATGTAGTGTCCCATTCTATTTCACTTTCTTAATGAGAATGTGGGCCCTCTTCATGAAGAAATGTGTCTTTCCAAACCACAAAAGGGGTATGTTTAATGTTGTGGGATAGTATTTATGAGTTGAATGACCTAATTCTACCCCTGCGCAAGAGACATGAAGCATGTTGTAAACTCATCTCTAAGAACCTTAAGACAATGTTTATGTGTGTTTTGGAGCTCATTAAGAGGTTTCCCTCAAGTAATATGCAAGGTTATGAACACCTCACTAACACTAGTTGTGTATTTGGGCATCATCCCGTGTTTTTGGTCTCATGGCTTGATCATTTTTAGACCACATTCATGTTGATTTACGAATGTGAATTAATAATGATAATAAGTGTTGTTAGTGCTTGATTTTCAAGTGTGGTTTCAAATGCCATTGTCTCATGAATATGGATACATCCATAAGAGGATTGAATACGGATTGTATCCTAGCGTCTGGATAGGTAGAGAAGTGTTTTGTTTTGTTAGATAAATTCAATAATAAACACAAAATGAGTAAATTACGATAATAGTATAATAATCGTAATATTTATTACATTTAAAGGATAAGCTAGAATTTTATATAGTAAAATAAATAAAATTAGTTATAGATAAAGTATATATATACAATGTTAGAAATTGAATAATTGAAACTAAAAAATGAGGAAATATATAAATTTAGTGTGTTGGTGGATAAGTTAAACATATAAAGGCAGTTGGAGGAATTTAATGGAGATTGGTGGATGAGTAATGAGGAAAGGTTTGTTAGAGAAGTAAGGATCTTGGTCCGGCATGTGGGAATCCATGAAAGCATAAAAGATAACAACTTTTTTCAAGTACCCTATTAGAAGTGTTTTTGGATGCATAGTCATGCTATGTGAATTGTTTTTTGAATGTTCAAAGAGATGTGTCTCATGGAACTTTTCAATAAAATGTGTTGACAAATGTAAATTCAGATTCCACAGCCTTGTAGTAGGGTATGGACACCCATCAAATCATAATGGAAAATGGAATTTTAATTTCAAATGTTTTAGATAGGTAGAAATTTGTGCAAAAGCATATGTCATGTAGACTATTGAAAAAATTCGTTGAAGAAGTGTGATGTCATATAATGTAGTGAATAAAGGATTAATGATTATTTCCAGAAAAATGTTTAACATTCCAATATAGTTTCCATCATCTTTTCCGTTATTGTGTTAATCTCTCAAGACCTTTCATCCAACCTTGCATATATTTGTTGTGTTTATGGATGTCATATGTTGCAGTTCTAAATGCCATGAAAAATATGTATCCAAATGTGGAAGCATATAGAAGGAACATGAAATGTTTGACATTTTTAAAAAAATGTGCTCGTGGACTTTAATGGTTCCATGATCTACAAAAAATGGTTTCATTGACAAGGCCCTAGAAACTTTCAAACAAGTAAATTGGTAAGTGAAAATCCAAATTCCACAACCTTTGTGAGTAGCCTAGCCTCCCATTTCAAAATGGTATCTTTGGAGTAGATTATGGTCATCCATGAGAGAATATACAAGGAATATGGATTTTTTTACAGAAATATCAAGATAAATGCTTCCTCATGGACTACAAATATCGCTAGAAATGCACAAAATGAGCTATTTGGAAAATCCTTTATTTGGTTTCAATTTCCAAGTGCAACAAATTTTTCAGCATACTACTACTAACACCTAAATAAGAGCATTACAATAGGTTATAGATATCTATCAAATATATTGGCCCTCATTGTGTTTCCATGAAAATGAATGAATAGATCTATGTGGGCTGAGGAAAGGATTATCATCTTCACTGTCCATACATGTATGTGTATAAAAGGTTGAAGCACACAAAGAGAAATGTGAAGAGTTTGAAAAAATTCCTCAATTTAATGCAACCTTTTGTGACACCATGAATACTAGATGTTATCATAATGTGGACCATTTGACAAGATGCCTTAGTAAAATGTGGCCTCATGGAATGTGTGTAGAATTACCTAGAGTCCCTCGTGCACACTTTTCCATGCAAATGAACTCTCATTATTTTCACACATGGCTTTAACACTTATAACATAAATTTTGCATTGATAGTTTTCCCTTCATGATTTTACCAAAAAATAAAATCAAGCATAGTATATTTTGGTTGATTAAAAATAATTTTGTTGCTCAAAACATTAAACTTTACCTTACTTTCTACACAACCAGAATGACATGTTCTAGTGTTGACCTTACTCATGGATAATTTCCCATGAAAAAGGAAAACTTAGATGATGAAATCCAATAAAGTAATCCTTCAGATTAGCGATCTAAACTTGATTAATCATTTAAAACTACAACTTGAACACCTTGAAAATAGTTAATAAAACACGATTTACAGCAACGTGTAAAACACCTCTCTAATTCCCATATTGGGGAAGAAATTTTTTTACCATGTTCCCCAGTGATGTGGAATGTCACATAAACCTTAAGAGAAATTCAGATAATCATTTTATCATTTGAAATCACACGTCTAGGATCCCAATTGACTATTTTATAACTTGAGACAACTACCAAAAGTTGAAAATTCATTTTGGTATTGTCTTGTGGTTTAAGGACCCGTGTTGAGAAATGGAATTATTCCACCACATACCTCTAGAGTTTCACCATGAAAATCATAAACAAACCATTATTTTTTATAAAAACACTTTGGGAACTAGTTTTCCAAGGGGGTTTTATAGGCTACTAGTCATTTTGAAGCATTGTTGAACTGATGCAATTATGATAATCATCTTTGGAAAAGTAGTCATAATTTGAACCCTAATCACTAGAAGTGAGTACCATAAAATTTGATTGTTGCCATGTATATAGGGGATTAGATTGAAATTAACACAATATGTGTTTGAGTCTTGGACATTGGTTTTCAGAACCAGTTTCATAGCCACTCTAGCTGAATTGGTCATATTTGTAAACTTGCAACAATAATGGGAAAATTGTCATGGGACCCCCCTTTTAAGCCTAATAACTAATGAGAAACTATCACATGATTTTAATTAACCTCTTTTTGTTACTTGTATTGAGAAATTTTCTTGTGGGAAATATTGTGTTTTCTCTCTTTCTTCACTTTTCTCTCTCTAAAAAGATAAAAACATGATTTAAATTGAACATGTATCTCTTAAACTCTCTAACTTCATTTAAAGAGTTTTGATATTGTTAAGAATGGAAAATACGTAATCATGCGATGTATTATATTGTATGAGTTTACCCATTACAACATTTTTCTCTACCACATGATTACATGGTGTTATAAGTTTCAAGTAGCCTGGTGCAATAAAATTCTTGATAATTGAGTATTAAAGATGTATATAGTTTCTAACATGATTGTTCAGCTAAAATGACAAAGTCTATTATTTTCATATTTAGTTTTACTTTTTTATGTATTGTAAATTAAAAAAAGTTGATTGTATTATAATTACAATGAAAAATGATGTATGGGAATTCTATAGATAATATATGAATCATTATAGGAAGATTAATTTTGAAATCTTGTTATCAAAACTATTTGTACCGTTGTGATTTGGATGGTAATTATACCAGTTAGAATTAACAATAACAATTTGAAAATGTCATATTTTTACCTATTTTCTATTGACGTGTTGACCTAGATAATTGCCTAGTTGTTAAAGAAACAATAAAAACTAGTATGCTTGTTTCCATTTTTGGTGGAAAATGACAATCAAATTTCAAGTATGAAATAATAACTCTTGTTGTAAGGAGTGATTCCCTTGAAATTACCCTCATGTCCTTGTTTCCATAGTGGGGATGAGTTCTTTAGTCAACACTTAATGATGTTACCACCTATCATTATATCATGATTAAGATTTTTCTTACACCAAGCAAGTAGGCCTTGTCTTTTCATGACCACCTCATGAAAGGTAAACATTGTACATTGTACATCTTTCACACATGACCCATGTGAATGTCCCTTCATTTCCCTCATGGGTAGATTTGTGTTCTTCACGATTAATAAACTAAAAGACCTTTCAATGGTGCCATGTTTACATTGTGAAAGAATATGTTGTCATGTTAAATTTATAGCATTAAAATTTGAAAGTTTGGCCATGACAACTAAGCCCCCACATGAAAATTTTCCCTCCTAGTTATTTTGAACCCTTCCTCTAGTCATCCTATCATCAATTTTACCCTCATTATGGATCAGAGGAACATGATAACAATATTTTAAATAGTATTTAATTTTCATGGATGTATTCTTAAGGTGATTGAAGAAGTCACTAAGTTTCAAGGATAAATAATTATCTTTGGAGGCCTAGAAAGGGCCATTTTTTACCATTTTGTAAGAGATGAACACCCTCAAGAAGATGAAAGGGAAGATTTGACCCATCTAAGAGTTGTGTGGGGGAGTAATGAATTTTTCCAAATAATTTTAGGGACAATTTGAGGAATAAATTGAAAACATGAACAACTTGAGAAAGATCAGGTAATTTTGGGCACATGGAAAGAATGCTCCAATGGTGAAAAGTAGCTTGTCTAGATGTAGGCATATTTAATACCCTTAGATCAATAGTATAATCCCATGCACATTGACCTATCACCTAGTGGGTGCTGGGCACTCACCTGAGGCATGCGCAGGTGCCGAGTCTCTCCATTATGTGATTTTTGTGAGAATGCACCATCTTATGATAGATAATCAAATGTAGAAGGATAGAAAAGAACCATGAAACATTATAAGAACCTAGAATGAGTTGTCATCTCATTACATCCAGAAAAGAGAAATAACAAGAAACATATGGAAATGGTTCATACAGAAAGGAAATGCATTAATATTATACTTCTAAACACATATATTATTCATAATAAAACCTTATATTCATATTAACATATCCACTAATCCACATTACATCCCTTGAGGTCATAACATATCCTCATATAACCATGCAGAGCCAAGTCATGCATCAGAACTACACTATGTTCATCATATTACAAAAATGAACTTAGACCCATCCCTCTAAATGTGCCATGATTCCTATATTCTCCTAATCCCTAACCCTTAGAACCCTCCATGTATTTCTGCAGGGCTTCTCCTTTCTTCTGCTCTCTTCTTCTCCACTCACTCTGCTTGCTTTGAATCCTCTCCCCCCAACTCTCCACACACATTTTTCTTCTATCAGGTGCTTGTATTTATAACCTTAACAACCACCACCATGCCTTTTTGAAGTTATAGATTGGTTGCCAAGTGTTGAAGTGGTCCTCCATGGAAGCATGCCTTCTTAGATCCGGGTTCTCCACTCTTTACAATGATGTCTTCTGGAACCTTCCATCACATGCCTGGAATATTCCATTTTTGATCCTATAGTCAGCAGTCTATCACCTTATCCACAAGGGTCATGATTTTTTCGTGTGTTTCCTAGGACACCGAATATGGCTAAGTCCAAAACCTATCTTGCCTTTTGCGCACAGTGTGTTATGAAAATCACTACTTCCTTCCCAGTGCACCCATATTGAACTAGGTCCCACACACCTACATGCCTTCTCATCCTTACCCAATATTCCGGGGCCCAACATCACCCCACACTACACCTGTTTTCCATCCTCGAAAACACTCTTTAATAAAGAATGGAAGATCCTTACAAATGGTTGGAAAGAAAGAATAAGGGAATGAAGAAATGGGGAAAAGAATGAAATAATGGGGAAATTAATTATTTCTTGAGGAGGAGAGAGAAATCCTTCTCTAATTCTACTTCTAACTTTCCCCAAGCGTCGACCTTACTCTGAGCTTGCTGACAGAGGTCACCTACCAGGGTGCTCACTTCTTCAAAAATTAGATCCCTCCCTTACCACTCATTGTCTCCATGATCTCCTCTAGTTTTTTCCCAAATCCTCAAGCACGTCCATCCTCCAAGTGATTTGGGGGTACAATTCTTTCAGCCGGTTCTTGATTGAGCCCTGCAAGGTCTCAATGGCCTCTGATTTATTTTCCATTTTGGCTAGGATTTTGTCTCACTCAACCCTGTTCCCCTTATTCTTTTCTTGGAAATCCTTGAGTTCCACTTCATGGGTGACAACCAAGATACTTTTCACTCTATCCCTATCCATGAAGTTACCATAGACAGCCTCAATAATTTGTGTAAAAAATTTTACATCGGCGAGGATCTTGTTGTACTGAGAAACAATTTCCACCAGCTTCATCTTATTTTCTTTTTCTTGGTGTGCCAACACCTCTTCTGCGGATTCTAAGGTAAGTGGCCACCTCTCCATAGTGAGTATGCAGGTCAAGTCCTATAGGAATTGTAAGGTTGATCCATATTTTTGTGAGGGAGGTGTTAAGTCTAGATGCTTGAAGACAATGACATTCGTGATCATCTCTATTTTCTTGTATGCCTTGCACACCCTTTCCTTCTCATATTTTAACTTATGCCTTAACTGAGCACTAATTAGATCCTCCTTCTTCAGGTCCTTTCTTTTCTTAAGGAGCTCCTCCTCCTTTTTCTCAATGTCTACCTCTAGGAACTTCACACTATCATTTCTTTCGAAGAGTATGGCTTCAACCTCATTTGAAACCTTGTTGATCGCATTACATATTTTCTCATATGATAATTGTTGAGCATTTACCAAGGGGTTTATTCCCTTTGTTTCTGGCACTTTCATCAATGCTCCTTGTCTTATTTCAAATTCGGGCTCATCAATGTGGGACTCAAATGCCCATGATAGAATTTTCCTCATTCGAGGGTATGCATATTCCTCATCAAATGAAGCCATGGCCAAGAGTTACTCCATTGGTACAGTGCTCTGAAATCACATGCACAACACCTTGTTTGGATCATTGATGTAGCTAATTCCTTGAACTTGAGCTGCATCTATGCTCTTCCTCCTTGAGTGTGCGGCTTTTGGAAAGCTTACAACCAAACTAGGATCTCCTCCCATGCTACCATTTTCTTTTCTTACACTTTCCTCCTCAGCTTCCTTTAGCACCTCATCCGCGCTACGTTCTACCTCTTGCTCCACCCACTTCTTGATGATTCCCACCACTTATCTCTCCATGGCCTCTTTTATTTGTTACTTTTTGAGGATTGGGTTCCTTTGATTCTTTGTATTCACTTCTCCACTCATCCCCTTGCCTTGAGCCTTAGCCTCTTCTTCATCATTCTTCTCCTCATCCTCTTCAGTGTACTCCTCATCCCCTTCATCCTTAGAATCATGCACCTGATAGACTGGATGTTCTTCACCTCCTTCAGCATTGTCATCATCATCCTTGTTACTGATGTAGGCATCTAGACTTTCCATTTCTTTTAAATCTTCTTCATTAGTCACCTTCTGCTTCTTCCTTACTGGGGATTCCAGTACATGAGATTCTTCTTTTTCCTTGTCTTTGATAGGTGATGTCTTCATTGGTGATTCCTCATGGGTAATGGTATCTTCATGCTCTAGAACCTCTTCTTCTGGGGTCTTATATTTGATAGGATACTTCTTTCCCTGTGTGTATGTACTAGGCTTAGCACTTGCTTCTGGCACACTCATTATTTATGCAGTTTGAACACTTGGTGCCTTTATCTCTTACACTTCTTCTCTTTCTATCTTCCTTGGCATGGCCTTCTTCCTTCCTGTAGGGTCTTCAGGAATAGAGACATCATCCTCCAAGTAAGCACCCTTTTCAAATTTTGGCCTTATGCACAGATACACCCTTGCTGCGGTTCTCCCTATAATCGGTAGCGTCAAAGGATTCATAATTTTTATTTCATGGGAGATATACTTCTCCACGTATGAACCTTATTCTTTTATCCTCCTTGAATCGATTGACTTTGGATTGGAAGTATTGTGCCGTGAAAGAGAAGGGTAGCTTGAACCATGGACTCATATTTCCATTTGTCAATGTAAATCTGCCAATATAGAAGTGTTGGTACACTACAAATTCTACCTCTCCATCCACAAGCACTGATAACTACTCTGGGATCCTCCATTCTACTCCATACGTGTCGTGCATTCACTTGTACCACTTTTCAGAGCATGCCTTATGAGTGGCCGTCATGGTTTCCCAAGTGTATTTCACAAACCTTTTTATGGGTGAGGGATCCTCTTCTGGATACTCCCAAACAAACATTTTTGGCCCGTCGAGAACTCCAATCTCAAAAAATATAATGGTGTTTAGGATGTTACTAAAGAGTATATTCTCTCCCTCTTGTGTGTTTCTAATGATTTCATCTGTGATGAAAGTAGACAAGTTATAGATTGTTCCTTCAGATATCTTTTAGCATACATTTAGCCATTCCTTTTTCACTTGTGTCCATCATTCCTAATCATTGAGCTTGGTCACCAAGCATGCAGCCATCCTCATTATTGAGTCTGAAATCTCAGTGATGTCAAGTATCGCGACCCCTTCTTGTATTCATACACAGCTACAATCTCCTTATAGCATCCTTGTCACTCAGATCATCATCAACGCTATCTCCTTCACAATTGAGGCATGTGAACTTGGATATCAGTTATGGTGTGATGCACATATTATACCCCACAAAATAAAATTAATCATCATGCATGCGTGACATCAAGCATTGGTAAAGGTGCTCAGGCTTTCCAAAGTAAGGAAACTCATATAGTTGCAATAATCTATCCTTCTCCAATTTGAACTTTACCTCGTCACTGTAAATGGGCATCCTATCTGGCATCCTTTTGTTAGTTAGTTGAACCAACTCTATTGCCATTTCCTTCTCAGTTGTGCTCATGCGATGGTTATAATTTCTCACAAACATATTTTGTAAGTGTGACTCCCACTCTTTTCCTAGCAATACCCCTTATGGGTATTGCATTTCCACATACCATTCTTCATTGGTGCTTGCGATGGCAATAATTTTCTTTCCCTTGTCCTTCCCCTTTGTTTTCTTCGGTGAAATGGTCATTTTCCTGGGTGTCATACAAACTGAACTTAAATACTCCTTCCTATTGCTCTGCTATGGTACTATGCTCAATCCCAAAGCTCAAAGCTTCAACTCTTGGGATTATTCGTTCTTTCTCTATGCCCTAGCTGGAAAACCCTAACCAGGAAAACCTTCCACAAGATGATGCTCTTCAGACAACCTTTCCTCACACCCATATACTCCTTCCTTCTAGTTCATAGATCTACTCTAGTCGAACACTCAAGTTTCTTAGATTATTATTTCTTCACACATATTTCTCTCTAGATTCCCTAGTTCGTGAAAGCTTCTTTCACTTCGTAATCGCAGGGTAATAAATGACTTGCCTGAACTTTATTTATAGCTTTTCCTTCTTTATAGAATTAAATGATATAAAACCTACTAACTTATTTTAACATTAAATGTGGATTTTTCCACTAAGCTAACTTTAAGCATTCTTACCCACGTGCCTAATTCCGCGCAAAAAACTCGACAACCTTCTGATGTGTAAAAATCCAAATAGACCGAAGACTCTTAAGTGCACATTAACAGCACCGAAGGAACTTCTTATGTCCCTTACCCAATTTCCTAGTGATGTGTAATGTCACATACACCTTAAGAGAAATTTAGATAATCATTTTATCATTTAACATCACACATCTAGGATCCCAATTGATTATTTTACAACTTGAGAGAACTACCAAAAGTTGAAAATTCATTTTGGTATTGTCTTGTGGTTTAAGGACCCGTATTGAGAAATGGAATTATTCCACCACATAACTTTAGAGTTTCACCATGAAAATCATAAAAAAATCATTACTTTTTATAAAACCACTTTGGGAACTAGTTTTCCAAGCGGGTTTTATAGGCTACTAGTCATTTTGAAGCATTGTTGAACTGATGCAATTATGATAATCATCTTTGGAAAAGTAGTCATAATTTGAACCCTAGTCACTATAAGTGAGTACCATCAATTTTTATTACTTGCATGTATTTAGGGGAGTAGATTGAAATTAACACAATGTGTGTTTTGGTTTTTGAACCCAGTTTTGTAGCCACTCTAGCTGAATTGGTTTTGTAAACTTGCAAAAATAATGGGAAAATTGTCATGGGACCCCCCTTTTAAGCCTAATAACTAATGGGAAAATATCACATGATTATAATTAACCTCTTTTTGTTACTTGTATTGAGATATTTTCTTGTGGGAAATGTGGTGTTTTTCTCTTTCTTCTCTTTTCTCTCTCTAAAAAGATAAAACACGTGATTTAAATTGAACATGTATTTCTTAAAATCTCTAACTTCATGTAAATATTTTTGATATTGTTAACAATGGAAAATATGTAATCATGAGATGTATTATATTGTAGAATTTTACCCTTTACAACTTTTGTCTCTAGCACATGATTACATCGTGTTATAAGTTTTAGGTAGCACGGTGGAATAAAATTCTTGATAATTGAGTATTAAAGATGTATATAGTTTCTAACATGATTGTTCTACTAAAATGGGAAAGTATATTATTTTCATATTTAGTTTTAATTTTGTATGTATTGTAAATTAAAAAATTTTGATTGTATTATGATTACAATGAAAAATGATGTATGGTAATTCTATAGATAATATATGAATCATTATAGGAAGATTAATTTTGAAATCTTGTTATTAAAAATATGTGTACCATTGTGATTTGGATGATAATTGTACCAGTTAGAATTAACAATAACAATTTGAAAATGTGATATTTTTACCTACTTGCTAATGACGTGTTGACCTAGATAATCTCCTAGTTGTTAAAGGAACAATAAAAAAATATGCTTGTTTCCATTTTTGGTGGAAAATGACAATCAAATTTCAAGTATGAAATAATAAATCTTGTTGTAATGAGTGATTCCCTTGAAATTACCCTCATGTTCTTGTTTCCATAGTGGGGATGAGTTCTTTAGTCAGCACTTAACGATGTTACCACCCATCATTATATCATGATTTAGATTTTTCTTACAACAAGCAAGTAGGCCTTGTCTTTTCATGACCACCTCGTGAAAGTTAAACATTATACCTTATACATCTTTCACACATGACCCATGTGAATGTCCCTTCATTTCCCTCATGGGTAGATTTGTGTTCTTTGTGAGTAATAAACTAAAAGACCTTTCCATGGTGCCTTGTTTACATTGTGAAAGAATATCTTGTCATGCTAAATTTCTAGCATGAAAATTTGAAATTTTGGCCATGACAACTAAGCCCCCACTTGAAAATTTACCCTCCTAGTCATTTTGAACCCTTCCTCTAGCCATCCTATGTTCAATTTTACCATCATTATGGATCAGAGGAACATGATAGCAATATTTTAAATAGTATTTAATTTTCATGGATGTATTCTTAAGGTGATTGAAGAAGTTACTAAGTTTCAAGGATAAACAAATATCTTTGGAGGCCTAAAAAGGGCCATTTTTACCATTTTGCAAGAGATGAACACCCTCCAGAAGATGACAGGGAAGATTTAACCCATATACGAGTTGTGTGGGGGAGTAATGAAGTTTTCTAAATAATTTTAGGGACAATTTGAGGAATAATTTGAAAACACGAACAAATTGAGAAAGATCAAGTAATTTTGGGCACAGGGAATGAATGCTCCAATGGTGAAAAGTAACTTATCTGGATGTAGTCATATTTTATACCCTTAGACCAATAGTATAATCCCATGCACCCCAAACTATCACCCAGTGGGTGCTGGGCACTTACCCGATGCACATGCGGGTGTCGAGTCTCTCCTTTATGTGATTTTTTGTGAGAATGCACCATCTTATGATAGATAATCAAATGTAGAAGGACATAAATGAACCATGCAACATTCTAAGAACCTAGAATGAGTTGTCATCTCATTGCATCTAAAAATGAGAAATAACAAGAAACATATTGAAATGGTTCATACAAAATGGAAATGCATAAGTATTATACTTCTAAACACATATATGATTCATAATAAAACCTTATATTCATATTAACATATCCACTAATCCACATTACATCCCTTGAGATCATAACATATTCTCATATAACCATGCAGAGCCAAGTCATGCATCAAAACTACACTATGTTTATCATATTACAACAATTAAACAAGACCCATCCCTCTAAATGTGTGATGATTCCTATATTCTCCTAATCCCTAACCCTTAGAACCCTCTATGTATTTCTCCAGGGCTTCGCCTTTCTTCTGAGCTCTTCTTTTCCACTTTCTCTGTTTTCTTTGAATCCTCTCCCCCAACTCTCCACACACACTTTTCTTCTATCAAGTGCTTGTATTTATAACCTTAGCAACCACCACCATGCCTTCCTAAAGTTATAGATTAGTTTCCAAGTGTCGAAGTGGTCCTCCATAAAATAATGCCTTCTTAGATCCAGGTTCTCCAATATTTACAATGATTTCTTCTGGAACCTTCCATCACATGCTTGGAATATTGCCTTTTTGATCCTACAGTCACCAGGATGGAACCTGATCCATAAGGGTCATGTTTTTTTCATGTGCTGCCTAGGACGTTGAATATGGTTAAGTCTAAAACCTATCTTGCCTTATGTGCATGTAGTGTGTTATGCAAATCACTGCTAGAATCCTTCCCCATGCACCCGTCTTGAACTAGGTCCCACACGCCTATGCAATTTCTTATCCTTAGCCAATATTTTGGGGCCCAACATCACCCCACACTACACATGTTCTACATCTTAAAAAAAATTCTTTAATAAAGAATGGCGGATCCTTACAAATGGTTGGAAAGAAAGAATAAGGGAATGAAGAAATGAGGAAAAGAATGAAATAATGGGGAATTTGTTTATTTTTGGAGGAGGAGAGGGAAATCCTTCCCTAATTCTTCTTCTAGCTTTCCCCAAGCATCGACCTCACTCTGAGCTTGCTGATAGAGGTCACCCACTAGGGTGCTCACTTCTTTAAAACTTTTATCCCTCCCTTAGCGATCATTGTCTCCATGATATCATCTAGTTGTTTTCCCAAATCCTTGAGTGGGTCCATCCTCTAAGTGATTTAGGGGTACAATTCTTTCAGCTAGTTCTTGATCGAGCCCCGCAAGGTCTCAATGGCCTTTGATTTATTTTCCACTTCGGCTAGGATTTTGTCTCGCTCAAACCTGTTCCCCTTTTTTATTTTCTTAAAACTCCTCGAGTTACACTTCATGGGTGGTAACCAAGATACTCTCCTGTCTATCCCTATCCATGAAGTTATCATAGGCAACCTTGGTAATTTTTGTGACGAATTTTACATCAGTGAGGATCTTGTTGTATTGAGAAAAAATTTCGACCACCTTCATCTTAGTTTCTTTTTCTTCGCACACCAACACCTCTTCTACAGATTCTGAGGAAAGTGGCTACCTCTCCATAGTGAGTATGCAAGTCAATTCCTCTAGGCATTATAAGGCTGATCCATATTTTTGTGCGGGAGGTGTTAAGTTTGGATGCTTTAATATAATGGCATCTGTGATCATCTCTATTTTCTTGTATGCCTCGTGCACACTTGCCTTCTCATATTTTAAATTATGCCTTAACTGAGTGTTGATTAGATCCTCCTGCTTCACATCCTTGATTTTCATAAGGAGCTCCTCCTCCTTTTTCTCAATCTTTGCCTCTAGGAAATTCACCCTATCATTTCTTTCGAAGAGTTTGGCTTCAACCTCAACTGAAACCTTGTTGAGCGTGTTATATATTTTCTCATCTCATAATTTTTGAGAATTTACCAAGGGGTTTATTCCCTTTTTTCCTAGCACTTTCATCAATGCTCCTTATCTTATTTCAAATTCAGGCTCATCAATGTGGGACTCAAATGTCCATGATAACATTTTCCTCATCCGAGGGTATGCATCTTCCTCATCAAATGAAGCCATGGCCAAGAGTTGCTCCATTTATACAGTGCTCTAAAAATGCATGCACAACACCTTGTTTGGATCATAGATGTAGCTCATTCCTTCAACTTGTGCTACATCTGTGATCTTCCTCCCTATGTGTGTAGATTTTGGTAAGCTTATAGCCATATCGGGATCTCCTCCCATGCTTCCATATTATTTTCCTACGCTTTCCTCCTCAGCTTCCTTTAACACCTCATCCACGTTGCATTCTACCTCTTGTTCTACCCAATTCTTGATGATTCCCACCACTTCTCTCTTCGTGGAATTTTTTATCTATTCCTTTGTGAGGCTTGGGGTCATTTGATCCTTTGTATTCACTTCTTTTCTCATCCCATTTCCTTGAGCCTCAACCTCTTCTTCGTCATTATTCTCCTCATCCTCTTCATTGTACTCCTCATCTCCTTCATCCTCAGAATCATGCACCTCATAGACCGGATGGTCTTCACCTCCTTCAGGCTCGTCATCATTATACTTTTCGCTAATGTAGGCATCTATAATTTTTGGTTCTTTTGAATCTACCTTATCAGTCACCTTCTACTTCTTCCTTACGTGGGATTCCAGTACATTAGATTATTCCTTTTGCTTCTCTTTGATAGGTGATGTCTTCCTTGGTGATTCCTCATGGGTGAGGGGATCTTCGTGCTCCAAAACCTCTTCTTTTGGGGTCTTTTATTTGACATGATATTTATTTTTCTTCGCATAAGTACTAGGCTTAACGCTTTCTTCTGGCGTGCTCATTGTTTGTGCAGTTTGAACACTTGGTGGATTTGTATCTTGTACTTATTCTCTTTCTATCTTCCTTAGCATGGCCTTCTTCCTTCTTGTAGTTTATTCAGGAATGGAGACATTATTCTCCAAGTAATCATGCTTTTCAAATTTTGGCCTTATGCGCAGATACACCCTTGCTGCGGTTCTCCCTACAATTGACAGCGTCAAAGGATTCATCATTTATACTTCATGGAAGATATACTTCTCCACGTACGCGCACTTATTTGGGTAGATGAGCTTTCGGTGTAGATTTTGGTGGTCTATATCTACCTCACTAAGGTCAAACCTTAGTCTCTTGGCCTCCTTGAACCGATTGACTCCGGATTGGAAGTATTGCGCGGTGAAAGAGAAGGGTAGCTTGAACCATGGACTCATATTTCCATCTGTCAATGTAAATATTCTAATAAAGGAGTGTTGGTACACTATGAATTCTACCTCTTCATCCACGAGAACTGGTAAATGCTCTAAGATCATCCATTCTCTCCAAATGCATCATGCATTCACTTATACCACTTTTCCAAGCACGCCTTATGAGCGGCTGTCATGGTTTCACAAGTGTATTTCAAAAACCTTTTTATGGGTGATGGATCCTCTTCTAGATACTCCCAAACAAACGTTTTTGGCCCATCAGGCTCTTCAATCTCAGAAAATATAATGGTGAGGAGGATGTTACTAAAGAGTATATTCTCTCCCTCATGTGCACTGCTTATGATTTCATCCGTGATGAAAGTGGACAAGTTATAGATTGTTCCTTCAGATATATTTTGGCATACATTTAGCCATGGCTTTTTCACTTGTATCCATCATTCTTGATCATTGAGCTTGGTCACCAAGTGTATAACCATCCTCATTACTGGGTCTGGAATCTCAATGATGTCAAAGTATTACGACCCCTTCTTGTAGTCATATGTGGCTACAATATCCTTGATAGCCTCCTTTTCACTCATATCATCATCAATTCTATCTCTGTCACAATTGAGGCATGTGAACTTGGATATCAGTTGTGGTGTGATGTGCATCTTGTGCCCCAAAAAATAAAAGTGATCCTCTTACATGCGTGACATCAACCATTGGTAAGGCACTTAGTATTTTCAAAGTAAGACAACTCATATAGTTGTAATAATCTAGCCTTCTCTAATTTGAAATTTACCTCATCGACAAACCAACTCTAGCATCATTTCCTTCTCGGTTGTGCTCATGCGATGGTTATAATCGCTCACGGAAATATTTGGTAAGTGTGACTTTCACTCTTTTCCTAGCAATACCCCATCTGGGTATTGTGTATCCTCATACCATTCTTCATTGGTGCTTGCGATGGCAATGATTTTATTTCCCTTACCCTTGCCCTGTGTTTTATTTGATGAAACGGTTGGTTTCCTAGGTGCCATATTTTCTATTCAGAATGAACTTAAATACTCCTTCCTATTGCTCTGCTCTGCTACTATGCTCAATCCCAAAGCTCAATGCTTCAACTCCTGGGATGAATCCTTCTTTCTGTGTGCCCTAGCTAACAAACCCTAACTAGGAAAACCTTCGATAAGATGATGTTCTTTGTACAACCTTTCCTCAAACCCGTGTACTCCTTCCTTCTGGTTCACAGTTCTACTCTATTCGTACACTCAAATTTCTCAGATTCTTCTTTCTTCACACATATTTCTCTCTGAATTTCCTAGTTCATAAGAGCTTCTTTCACTTCATAATCACAGGGTAACAAATGAATTTCCCAAACTTGTATTTATAGCTTTTCCTTCTTTCCAGCATTAAATCATATACAACCTACTATTGTACTTTAACATTAAATGTGGATTTTCCACTAAGCCAAATTTAAGCACCCTTACCCACACGCCTAATCTTGTGCAAAAAACTCAACAACCTTCTAGCGCGTAAAAATCCAAATGGACTGAAGACTCTTACGTTCATGTCAATAGTGCCGAAGGCACTTCTTCTGTCATTTATCCAGTTTTTTCCCTCACCTACCTCATGTTTTTCTTGCGCTCTTCATCCTTTGTACGTGGTCTCTATTATAGCCTTCTTGATACTAACCATTCTCATCCACCTATCTTCTACATGATTTCTTAACCATATGCATTTTTTCTCCTTCAATCGGGCCATTCACCACAACTTTTTTTGCCAGCTCAAACTTGTAATACATGCCTATACTTTGTATCACTCCACCCCACACTAAAACAAATGCACAGTCCTCTACATATACAAAAACTTGGCAAAAATAATGTGGTTACCAGTGCACAAGGCACAAAATGAAAAAAAAAGAAAGGAACAAGCAACAAGAAAGGGAAACACAAGAAAATAAAATCATAAAGGGAAATTCTTGACTAATTGGCAATATTGCCTTATTATAAACACCAAGAAGACTTATTTATAGTAGGGATTTATCCTACTCCCATTGAAATGACTTGGTAACCTTGTCCCATCTAGTTCTTGTAACTGGAAAGCACCTAAATGAAGAATGTATGAGATGATGTATGGTCCCAACCAATGGAATTTTAACTTCCTAGGATGGCACAGATACTTGGAATCATACAACAACACCATCTGCCTAACCTTAAACTTTTTTTCTTAATGTGATGATCATGCCATGCTTTTTTCTTTCTATTTTTGTCTTCTAAATCCATCTAAAAAGTGATCACATTTCGTCTAACTGCATCAATTTATCAATCCTTTCTTCCAGCACTTTCTCATTCGCTAACCCTCTTGTGTGCTATATGGAGTGATGGTAACATGAATTCAATTGGTAAGATAAATTCTGTGCCAAACACCAATTGAAATGGTGTGGCCCTGTTCAACCTCTTATAGGTTGTCCTATATGCCCATAGAACGACTATTACTTTTTCATCACAATCTTGTCTTATAACATCACAGATCTTAGTCATCATGTGACTTAGTATCTTGTTAAATGCCTCAACTGTTCCATTTAATTGAGGGTGATAAGGGGTAGTCTTGTGATGGGCCACCATAAATTATGCTAATAGAATCTTGACCGTTTCATTAAGAAAGTGTGTACCTCTATCACTTTTTAAACTTAAAGGACACCTATACTTGCTGATTATGTTCTCCCATAAAAATCTAGTAGTTGTTGCTATGGTGCAATCCTTTGTGGGTGCTACCTCTTCCCACCATGTCAAGTAATCAATGCAAGTGATGATATACCGCAAAACATTCTTTCACGCAGTAGGCGCAATTGGCCCTACAAATTTGATTGCCCATTTTTCAAATGGTTCATCACTGGCTATTAGTCGCAAGGGAATTTCATCCCTCTTTCCAGGTTTTCCAAGGTGCTAATAATGGTCACAGGCCTTGAAAAACTCAATACAATCCTTGTAGATGGTTTCCCACCAAATCCCTACTAATAAAAACTTTCGCGCATAGTTTCCTCCTGTAATCCCACCATGCGCTTATTCCATAATTACCACATGCTCATGCTCCAATACTTATCGACACAGAACCTCATCATGACCTAACTTGTATAGGTATCCACTAATCAACATGTAAGGTGCGGTGCATATTGATAAATGCTTCCTCTTTAGAGATTTCATCCCTTTCGGTGCCACACCTGTTTTTAAGAACACTACGATATCTTCCAAGTCTAAGGGTGCATGATGCAACCTAAATAGTTGTGCATCTGACATGGTATCCTCAATGCTTTGCGTGTCCTCCCCTGAGTTAATTCTAGATAAGTGGTTAGGTCCTAAATTGCTTTTTCTTGGTTTTACAACCACTATGAACTCAAATTCTTGAAATAATAGGACCCAATGGCATATGCACCCATGTAGCATGGGATTTTTGACTAAGTACTTCAATGCCATGTGGTACATGTAAAATATAAATGGTATTGCCAACAAATACTTTCTAAACTTATGCAATGCGTAGATCATAGACAATTCTTCACCCTTAGTAGTTGTGTAATTATGTTCTTTTGGTGTCAACTTTCTACTTACAAATCACAAGTGATGATCAATGATTCCCTCACCAAGTTGTGCTAGTACTACTCCCATAGTTGTTCCTGAGGTATCAACATGTACATGGAAAGACTTATCCTAAGAGGTAATTATCCAGGTCAACACATCATTACAAGATAGCCCTTGAGAAAATTTATCACCATTATAATGGTATGAATGTTGTGTCTATATAGGGATATATTACTTGAATTGTGACAATAATGACATAACATGCTCACTAGTACCTTGGGATAGAAGTAAGATAACCGAAAAGGCTGACTACAAATGTCAAAAATGTAACCAAGAAAAAAGTGGGTAAGAGCACCCAAGTTGGATAGGAGCACTTGGGAACTAGTGTCTAGTCATGGGTGATAGTGTCTAGAGATAACTGATGATAAATGTAAAAAATAATGATAGATACGAATCCTTGTGACTTGACTAGAAATGGGTGTAGAAGTGAAATATGTGAAAGATAAAAAATGATAAAGACACTTAAAGCAAGAAGACTGACTAGGCAGTGTGTCACTAGTGAATACTTTTCTTACACAACATCCATATATAAAATAACATACTTAGTGATATGGTAAATAGTAGTAAGTGCATGATTTTGTGTCTAGATTACACCCCCTTTAGGGTATTTGAATGAAATTTAAGTAGCGTAAAGGAAGTAAGCAACATACTTGTGAGAAGTATGGAGAAGCCATATTGCAGAAGTACGCACAGAATGAGAGCATATAGCATGGAAAACCATGGATGGGTGTTTCGATCCATGTGGCATAAATAGAGACGGCGAACCGTTGTAAGAAAAAATCATATAAATTGGTGATTATTGATTTTGAGTGAGTGGTTTTGGATATTTTAGAACTTGTTGTTGATGGAGATTCAAAGGGGAAGGGAGTGATCTATTCCTAACCTGATTTTGTATGTTTGAAAAACTAAAGAATTGGGTGTCTTGCTACTAGAGGAAGAGTGTTAGGGAGAGAGGTATAGTTTTACCGTCCATCTATGACTACATCCTCAAAAGGTCTAGCCATTGCAGATGGAAAAAGACCAAACTTTGTCCATTTTGATCCAACGAGAATAACTCATATATGAGGAGTATAGGAAAGGTAATGATATCTCATTTTCCCCAATCCAAGGGTGTGGCCATGATGTGTATGTCTTTTATGTTAGGTCATCTGGAAGAGGTATAAAATGTAAAGTAACTTCCCATATTAGGTCATCTGGGAAAGTGGTGATGTAAATCCCAAGTTAGTTCATTTGGGAGGAGTAGTGAAATACATTATGTTGTGTCAATTGACTGATGTGATTCAAGTAGTAGAATATTGTGTTGAGATTTGAATGTATATGATAGATTACTCATGGAGATATTTTTTTCTTACTGCCCCATAATAGGTCATTAGGGGGAATCACTAGAAATTGGTGTGAAATATCGCATAATGTATGAGTAAATTTTTGATAATGAAACTTAGACATATGCAAAGATTGTGTAATATTGTGAGGGGGATCATAGGGTGATCCCAAATATATGCCCCCCATTTCGGAAAAAGGGGGAGTGATAGTAATAAAAAAGGATTAGCCAAAAGTAGATGTGAAATGATGCAAGAGTGAACAGAGTGAATAATAGTAAATATTAGAGGAGTTTGTATAGATCGAGTGGAAAGTATGTCAGATTGGAATATAATGCTGTGGAATGTGAATAATACGATAGTAGGAAAATTTTTATATTGAATGGCGCATACAGGAAAGAAAATAGAGTAATGGAGATTAATATATGAGTTAAAATGTATGGTGTGTATTAGTGGGAGGACTATGCGTAAATAGTAACTAGCTAAATGGGCAATTTAGAGTTGTAATAAATAGTAAGAAGAAAAGGTGTATAAGAAGTTCATTTGAACCTTAAGTGAGTGTGATTTTGAGTTTTGATCTTGTGATGATGACATAAATTAGAGAAATGATATTGAGCCAATTTGAGATAGTAGTGGTGGTTGCGGCATTGCATATGAAAACTGACCTGGTAAATGTGTAGAAATGAGCTCATTTTTGTGAATTTTTGTGAAATTTTCATTTTTAAATTTCTAGGAATTTTTGACTTGGGCAAGAGAGGCCAAGGTTCTAACATCCCTCAGGACGCCAACACCTAGACCTAGGCACTAGTGACCTACTCATGGGGACCCGCTTCTTGCTCCTAGGAGTTGGTGACCTAGGGGGTTGTTTTTGACCCAAGATGCGATGAATGTGAAAGTTGATGCTTGTTGATGCTAGTGGTAGGTGTTTTTGTGTGTATATGAGGTGATAACATCACTTTTTTACCGTTGTTTGGTGTTGTGCAGAGGGATATCCATTTGAGAGAGTTCCATGGAGGTAGAAACTTGATTATTTTGTTGGGATTGGGTTTATTGGATGTAGAGTGTGATGTATTAGACTATGTCATCCTACAACACATGGCCATATTGGTGGAGGTACCCCATAATATGTCGATGATCACCATTTTTTGTGAGATGTGGTGTGAAGACACTTGTAGATTTTGATTTCCTATCGGGGTGATGACTGTGACCCTGGACGATGTATATTGCATATTGCGACTTCTCGTTATGGGGTAGAGGGTTCAGGTGATGGCCATGGAGGATGCATAGAGACAAAAAACATTCATAAGATGGTATATCACATGCACAGATGTCATAATAAGTCTAGATGCCATACTAAGATCAATTATTCGAAGACTAGGAAATTTTATTACAGTTGTGATTTCTTCATTAGTGAAAGTGGACGGTGGGGGTGTGGGCATATTGTATAAGATGCATTATATATATTGCCTCATAGAGGAGGATGGGACCATATGTGCATGGGCACGGTATGTCCTAACCCATTTCTAAAGAGAATTATATAGATTTACGTAGGATTTTTATGGGAGTTACATTAGAGCCACCACATTATTACATGTATGGATGTATGAGCGTATTGCAATATTGAGGCCACTTAGTGGGCATGGGTGGATTTGGCTAGGCACAATATATGTTTAGCGAGGTGGAATAGTATGTGGGGTACAAAGATGGATACTAATACTTATAGGTATATGTTAGATTGTATGTGACTAGGGGCCATTATATGGAGGCCATATCGAGCCTATGGAGGGTGATCATAGGACATATTAGAGCTACAACACATTTTTAAGACGACGTGGTTGGAGGATCAATTTCTTGGGGTGACCAAGTTATTTCAAGTGAAGCGTATATCATGTGAGTTTGGTATTAATCAGGATGTGCCTCCATATCCGTATGTAAGGGTGTGAGATACTAGAGCACCGAGGAGACCAAGGAAGAAGCCAAGACCCAAAAGAGCACATCTAATGCCCCTAGTCTAGATGAGGAAGACACAATGATATATCCGATACATGTTGATGATGCGGTGTGTTTGAGGCATATAGTGGATGGTGGGAAGATTAGCAGGTGTTATTAGTTCTAGTTGTTGTGAATGCAGTGGAAGCACCCCCAGTCGGAAGAGTAAAAGGGAAGGAACCTACCCCCGATGGTGATGGCATAGTGATAGTGATAGCAAAGCAACTAATTTGGATTGTTACTTAGTTATGTGTTTATGTTGTATCATGCTTAGGAACTAGTGTAATGTTTTGGATGGTTACAGAGGATGTTTATTGGTTTCTGATTATTGATACTTCGATCCAAAGATTGGCGTGGAATGTTTCTACCAATGTTATCATTAGAGGTAGGATGTTATTGTGGGTGAGAATGCTCATTGGTTCGATCTAGTGGAAATAACAACGTCTACTTGTACTATTTTGTTGAGTGAGCGAGACGAGGAATGAGTAGAGATGTAGCAAGCTAGGGAGGATAATGGTGGGGAAGCCCTAGCGTAGGACATATTGAAGAAGTTTGTGGAGTTACAGGGACATTTTTCAAAGTATTCGGTCGAGTTGGCCTTATTTCATAGACAAATGGAGAGATATCGAGGCTGCAACCAATGTTATAGATGGAGTGGAGAAGCATATAGTTCTAGAGCTCCTGTAGTTGTATGCAATAATAGTGATGATGATGTATGGGACCTTTCCCCCCAATGATTGTATTTTGTAACTATGATATTTTTATGATATATATATATATATATATATAGATGGAAGATTGGTACTATGGTATTGTGTTAATGTTCTACTGATATGTGATGTGATAAGTTTTGTTTATATGTGTTTGTTTGATTTGTGTTGAGTAAATGATGATATTGAGTAATGGATGGAGATTTTTGAAATAGATAGATAAGTAATGTGTGAAAATGAGGAAAGATAATAGTCATTGTATGAAATAAATAATGTGATTGAGTAATGTGGTAGATAAGTGATGAAAACATGTATCAAATGTATGAATAACGATAGATAGTAATAAATATATGTATAAAATGAATGATGTGAATGAGTAATGTGACTCAGATAATTATAAAAGGGTATGTAGTCATGTGTTAGTATGATAAAGAGGGGGGAAGGATAGAAATTATCCCCAGTGTGTATTTATAAGGATAATGTTCATTTATACAAGACCCCTGAGAAATCAAGAATGGACCATAAAGAAAGAGTATTTCATCAAGAAATGGTATGATAGTATATGCTACATGGATATAGCAATGAGGCATGTAGTGCAAATATATAGTGAGGTTTTTGTACCAGATCCCTCAAGAGTCATGAAAGAATTTTAATAACACGAGTTCATCATCAGGCGATGAGGTGAGAAATTTCACCTACCAAATATTGAGTGGGTGAGAAGCATTGGAAGCATGTGAAGTGGAAGCAACATGAGTGTATGAGATAAATTGAATGTCTGATGTAATGGTGCCAATGATGGGAGATGAAATGTTGGGAAGTTTAGATGCCGATGGCTTAGGAATCCAATGTTAAGTAGGAGCACTGCACAAAAGATGAGATGGTGCAGTGGTGGATGAATAAGGTGGAGTGTGTGCATGAATGGTGTCCTGAGGCGGTGGATGAATACCAATCTTAGAAGTAGGAGTAGGATATAAATGAACTAAAGTGACAACACACTTACAAGGAATCATAGTAACATACCATTCACAAAATTGAGAGCTAACAACAATGACTCCCTTATCCTATAATTTTTGCAATTTTTCATAAAAGGTGCCACAATAATTGTCTTGATGGCCATTGATCCAATGATAATTACAATAAGAATTTTCACATTGGTGATGTATACTATGTAGAAGATGATGCTAAGTTGAAGGCAATCAAATTAAGAACTTATCAAGAAAAATACACAGCACATCATGAGGCCTAGTAGAATGTGAGAAATGCAATGGATCTCGAGTAGGAGGTGGCGAAGACTTAGGTGGATAGTGACCCTGTGGCATAAATGGAGGACATTAATGAAGTTAAGGTGATGAAACATGCTTGCGAGGTGGAGGATATGGAGACCTTAGAGGATGCTTGACAAATGGAAATGGAGAAGAAGTAGAAGAAAATGCAACAGTAGAAGGAGGATCTATAACATGTGTAACAATTAAATCTTGTTCTATATCGCTGAAATATGGGAGTTGACCTGTCATAATAATTTTCCAATTTAATGAAATAAGTAAGACATTTCTAATGCACGGGTCATGGAAGTCCAACTTTGGATGGTTGATGTAGAGTGCGATTCATTAAATGACATATGTCATTCTTTGAATATTGTCATACAACAGGTATCCCAAGTTGTCCCTTAGGCTCCATTTATTATATATGTCATAATCTGCAAGAATTAGAGTTATAAGTTACGAAGGTTGTCCTGTCGAATGACTACCTTGGTACCAGCTTATGTTAGCTACGAGGGAGAAATAGATTATGTGATGATGCAAGTCATTGCATGAAATATTTCTATCCCATAAGAAACCTAATTTCGCACAGACGTGTCCAACATACAGGATGAAATTTTTTGTACATGTTTATAACTTGGAATTAAATTAATTTTAATTAATTGATTCAATTCGGATAATGGAACCAAGTGACATGGTGATGGGACATGTTTTAGAGACTTTTAGTAGTCTATAAACAGAGCATGCAATGCATGCCTCATAAAAATTTTCTGAATTAGTGTATGGTAGTACACTGTCAGGTTCACCTAGTTCTAACTAAGTGTGTGATCTTGGATGGGATTTGATTGACTGAGCACCGGGTAGAAACTTTGAACAAACAATGTTAGAAAATAAGAGATAAAATATGTGGAATAATCCCTTATAGAATCGTAACAGTAGAAAATAATATGTAGAAAATATTACAGATCTCAAATAAAAGTGTAGAATAAATAACACAACACAAAGAGATAGTATTTAATGTGGTTCACCCAATTTGGGCTACATCCACCAAGAATCACTTGCTTAGATTTTATTACAAGCCTCCACTCTCTTAATACAATACCCAAATCTATTTGGAGCTATGCTCAACAAACATTACAAAATTCAAACCCAAATTCAAAGCACATATGTAATGCATTTGCTTATATATGTATCATATGCATAAGACCATATAAATAGACAATTACTTAAGCAATTTGATACAAAATCGTGGGTATCAAAACCATGGGAAAAAACCATGGGTATCAAAACCATGGGTAAAAAACCGTGGGTATCAAAACAATGGGTACCGAAAAAACCATGGGCCCAAAAACAGCCCATAACGGTTACCCATTACCCATGGGTTAATAAACCACCCATGAAAAATTGCTTCAGGGGCTTCACCCCTGAACCCCCCTGACCCACTCACCAGCGAGCGGGACCACCGTAAAAATACCCAAGTGTAACACATAGAAGGTGTACCACACTCTAACATGAAAATAGGCTCCAAAAACATAACAATCTCCCACTTGGAGACTGATTTCCACTGAACAAGATTCTCAACCCTTCACTGTCATCTGCGAAGACCAACGAAAGCTGAACATAGCTTTAGTTTATCCCTTGTGACCAACTTGGTCATCATGTCTGAAGGATTATGACTGGTATGAATCTTCTCCAACTTCAACTTATCTTCCTCCAAAGTTGTCCTGATGAAGTGATATCTCAACTATAGATGCTTCGTCCTGGAGTGGAAAGTAGAGTTCTTTACTAGGTGTATAGCACTCTGACTATCACTATGCGGCTTACATTCCTCCTGCTTATGCCCCATCTCCTCAAGCAATTTTTGTGACTAAATCATCTCTTTTCTTGCCTCTGTGGCAGCAACATACTCAGCCTTCATAGTTTACAAAGCCACTAGCTTCTGTAGTCGTGAAATCCAGCTTACTGCTGTCCCACCTACAGTGTAAATATAACCTGTCGTGCTCCTCCTACTGTCTACATCTCTAGATATGTCTAAATCTACATAACCACGTAAAGTGGTTTCTGATCCGCTGTAGCATAAAATTGTCCCCATGGTCCCTCTCAAATACCGAAGGATCCACTTTACTACTTGCAAATGCTCTTTACCTAGATCACTCATAAATATACTCACAGCTCCCACTTCATGGGAAATATCAGGCCTAGTGCACACCATAGCATACATCAAACTACCAACCACTAATGAGTAAGGCACCTTAGACATTTAGTTTCTTTCCTACTCTGTCTTGGGACACTACTCCTTTGATAACTTAAAATGGCATGCCGAAGGAGTCCTCACCAATTTAGCATCCTACATGTTAAACCTATCCAATACCTTCTTAATGTACTCTTCCTGAGATAAAGTCAGCTTCCGTTCCTTCCCATCCCAAGTTATCCTCATACCAAGGATTTGTCTAGCTACCCCCAAATCCTTCATATCAAAGGATTCACTTAGTTGTTTCTTAAGTACTTTTATTTCCTGCATGTTTTTACCTACAACTAACATGTCATCAACATAAAAACACAGGATAATATAACTTCCATCCTCAAATTTATTTGTATACACGCAATGGTCATAATGACATCTAATATAACCTTGCTCCATCATGAAGCTATCAAACTTCTTATACCATTAACGTGGAGCTTTTTTTAGGCCATACAATCTCTTCTTCAGTTTGCACACCATCTCCTCTTTACCTTTGACTTCATATCCTTCTGGTTGCTGCATATATAGCTCCTCCTCCAAATCACCATGGAGAAATGCAGTCTTTACATCTAACTGTTCTAAGTGCAAGTCTTCTGCTACCACTATTCCAAGAATAGTTCTGATAGAAGTCATTTTTTACTACAGAAGAAAAAATCTCATCAAAATCTATATCTTGTTTCTATGCAAACCCTTTGACCACCAACCGGGCCTTATATCTTTTCTTTCCTCCTTCTTCATCTTTAACTCTGTACACCCACTTGTTTTGTAATTCTCTTTTGCCTTTCAGTAGCTTCACCAAATGCCAAGTCTAGTTCTTCATGAGAGAATCATGCTCCTCATCCATGGCTTGCTCCCACTTCTTACTGGCATCTACCTACATTGCTTCATCAAAGCTCTTTGGCTCTCTACTATCAATGAGTAATAAATAATAAAGAGAAGGAGAAAAATGTTTAGGTTCTTTTCTTACCCTGGAAGACCTCCTCACTGTAGGAGTTTGGGGTTCCTGTTGAGTAGGTTCCTGAACTTATTCATGGGTCACTGTCTCATCCAGAAAGATCCTCTACCACTACATATTCTTTCTTGGATTCTTCACTATTTTTCCTACAACTGTTGCTTATACATGACTTTCTCATTAAAGACCACATCTCTAGATCGAATTATTTTCTTGTCCTTAATACTCTAACATTTATATCCAAAGTCATTACCACCATAACCAATAAAAGTGCATTTTTTTGATTTAGCCTCTAGTTTAGTCCTATCATCCTTGTCAATATGAAAAAACACCTCACATCCAAAGACTCTAATAAATGAGTAATCAACTTTCTTACCATACCAAGCCTCCTCAGGTATGCCTCCATCCAAGGCACTTGAGGGTCCTCTGATTTATCAAGTACACAGATTATGATCACTGCTTCTACCCAAAAATAAAGAGGTAGTCCTACATATATCCTCATGCTCCTAGCGCGTTCCATTATTGTTTTGTTCATCCTTTCTAACACCCCATTCTGTTGCGGGGTTCCTGGAACCGTATTTTGCCTACGGATTCCATTCTTAGAACAATAATCATCAAATTACATTGCTGCAATACTCCCCTCCATTATCTGATCTGAGACATTTTAACTTAAAACCTATTTCATTCTCTACTAAGGCTTTCCATTTAAAAAAAGTATCAAATACTTCATATTTGAATCCTAATACAATAAACCCAGACTCTCCTTGTTACATCATCAATAAAAGTAACATAATAACTTGAGCCCCCAATAGATGATACTCTGAGCCAGCCCCCACACATCAAAATTTACTAGCTCTAACTTACTCTATTTTTTCGTAGGTCCAACCTTGAGAAACCTTACTCACTTCTATTTCCCATAAACGTAGTTCTCATAGAAATCGAAACATGTTTCTGTATATCCAGGAAAATTCTTCTTTATGATGTTCATGCCCTTATGGCTCATATGACCGAGCCTATAGTGCCATAATGTTGTATCTACATCTGAAACCACAAGATTACAATCATTAATACTATCAGTGGTTAAATACAAGGTTCCAACCTTCTTACCTCTTGCCATCACAAGAGCACCCTTGGTCACCTTCCAAGAGTCAACTATAAATATCACAGTACAACCATCACTTCCCAATTGCCCCACCAATATCAAATTTCTCCTTAATGTAGGCACATGTCTGACATCCTTCAATAGCCATGTATTCCTATTCTACATCTTAACCTGAACATAACCTTTTCCAACTATACTGCAAGGCTCATCATCACCAAGAAAAACATGCCCAAAATCCCCTTGAAGATAATCAACAAAATAACGCCTATGTGGAGTAGCATGAAAAGAAGCCCCTGAATCTAAAACCCAAGATTTAGTAATATTATGCAAACAAAGAATCAAAGCATCCTGGCATACATTACCCGATGCCACATTTGCCTCCTTGTTTTCTTCATGTTGCTTCTTTTTGTCCTGAAGCTCCCAACAGTTCTTCTTTGCATGCCCAGACTTTCCCCAGTGCCAGCATACTATCTTGCTTTTGGATTTTGACCTTTCCCGATCCTTTGATTTTCCACGGTTTCCTCTATTCTTCTGTCTCCCTCTAGTTTCCACTATCAAATCATTCCCTAAAGTAGAAGATTCACCAGAGCTTTTTCTTCACATTTCCTCACTTAGAATCACCCCTACAACGTCCTCAAACTTCAACTTTGAGTTAGCAGAAACTGAGTTGCTTACCGCCATTACCAGGCTATTCCAACTCTCTGGTAAAGAGCACAGAACTAATAAATCCCTAACTTCTTCATCAAATTCTATTGTAACCAAAGCTAGCATATTTACAACCATATTAAAATCATTTAGATGATCTGCTACTGAACTATTCTCAGACATCTTCATATTAAACAACTTTTTCATTAAAAATATCTTATTAGAGGCAGAGGGTTTTTCATACAACTTCCCTAATGCATCCATCGGTTCTTTTGTAGTCTTTTCCTTTGAAACATTAAATAATACCGAAGATGCAAGACACAACCAGATCGTTCCAAGTGCCTTCTGATCCAAAAAATCCCATTCCACATTTTTCATACTCGAGGGTTTGTTCACCTTCTTAGATAACAGAGTATAAAGATCCTTCTGAGAAAGGTAATCTTCCATCTGCTTCTTCCAAACACTTAAATTATGCCCGTTGAATTTATCAACCCTAGATCTTCCATCATCTACCATAGCTCCCACTCAAGCTAAAAAAACTTTCCCTATGATTCAACACTTCAAAAAACCAAACCAGGCTCTGATACCAATTGTTAGGAAATAAGAGATAAAATATGTGGAATAATCCCTTACAGAATCACAATAGTAGAAACTAATATGCAGAAAATATTACATATCTCAAATAAAAGTGTACAAAATAAATAACACAACATAGAGAGACAAGATTTAACGTGGTTCACCTGAATTTGGGCTACATCCACCAAGAATCACTTGCTCAGATTTGATTACAAGCCTCTAACTCTCTTAATATAATACCCAGATCCGTTTGGAGATATGCTCAACAAACTCTACAGAATTCACACCCAAATTCAAAGAACATCTGTAATTGACTTGCTAGACACCAAATATCGTGTGCTTACGACCCCTATAAATAGACCCGCACTCCAGAATTTCGCATACCTAACCTCATGGGTACCTAAACCTTGGGACACAATTATGGGTATTAATTACCTTGTAATTGATAAATCCACATCACCTGTACCTACCACCTCATTTTGCCACTTCGATCATGACCATAGGCCCTAAAATAGCCTATAACGGTAACCTAATTAAGACCTAAAACTTGGTCTACACCTAAACCACCCATGACTAATTTGACCCCTTTGGGGGCTTCGCACCCAAAATCGACCATTGATTAGGGGGGCTTGACCAAGCCCGCAACTAATCTCTCAAGACCTGAAAAGCAGGCGAAGGTGGGACTATTTTACGTAAAAATAGCCTACTTTTTCACTTACCGAATGCCGGTTCCACACTCGACCATGAAAATCGGTTACGTAACCGCCATCGGTTCAAACTGTAAATGGCCTCCCTGGGAACCAAAAACAAAGGATCCCACAAGTTATCATTTTGGATCAAAGGTGGAAGTTATATTTTAAATCAACAGAGATCATTGGTTAGCAACACTTGGACCTATTGAGTCCCTACACTAACTAACAACTAATTTATTGTATAATAGAAAACATGGTTAGAAGAAGAGGAAACATTGTGAATAACCAACCTGCAAGTGGCAATGCAGCCACAAAGCATAAGTTGAATGAGATTATTGTTGTTATTAAGGATACCTGGAACCCAATTGTTGTTTTAGAATAACAAGTTATGGGAAATAATGATGGTAATGATAGTGATGGAAGTAAACCATCTCAGGATCATCTAAATGCTAATAACAATACTATTACAGATCCAAATGTTAGGAATAACAATATTGCAGCAAACTAAAACAATGCAAATCCACATGATAATAAGAGGGCTCGTTTGGCAGCTGAAATGTCGAATTATATTAAGAGGTATCAAACCCACCCAAGTATGACAGAAATACCTTAGGATACAGAGCTAAGAATTGGCTCAATGAAATGGAGAAGTATTTCACCATTCAAAACTTCTTGGAAGAAACAAAAGCTACTTGGGGAGCTTATCAACTCTCCAAAGAAGTGTCCTCTTGGTGGGACAACCATAAGGTAGAACTAAGTATTGATGAGGAAAATATGACTTGGGATCAGTTTAAGATATATTTTAGGCAACGTTGGTTGTAACAACTATATTATGATCAAAATATTTCTGAGTTTCAGACATTAACTCAAGGAAGGAAGAAAGTGACAGAATATTAGGAGAATTTCACCAAACTTCTAAAGTATGTCCCCCAATATGAAAATGATGAGAAATTATCTTATCCAGAAGTTCATCATGGGATTGAATCCTTCCATAGGGAGTGAAGTTGATGTTCATGGACCATTAACTATGGAGGTTATCTTCAAAAAGGAAATCAGACTGGAACAAAAACAATAGTAAAATTTTGCACATAAGGATGAAAAAAACCTATAAGAACTTTGTGAAGTCACCTTCATCCTTAGCACCAAAAAAGGTGGGTTGGAAAAATTTGGGTAAAAAGAACCGAACTGGAAATGGAAAGAAATTCACAACATTTAAAAATGTTGCAAATAATAAGAAGAATGGACAAAATAATACAATGAGTGTAGAAAGTAAAACTGAAAAGAAAGGACCTGTTTGGGGCTGTTATATTTGTGGACCAAACCATTATGCAAATCAATTGTCCTCAAAGGAAAAACGATTTAATCAGAAGAATAAAATACATGTTGCAGTAGCTGATAAACAAAGATGAAAAACAAACAACACCTATTGAAGTGTCAGGTAAGTTATTTGGACTACCTGTAACTATCTTATTCGATACTGGTGCTACTGAATGTTTCATTTCTAGTAAGTTATCATATAAATTTAAAAGAAAGGATGGATATATGAAAATCTCATGGACTGTCCAATATGGAAATAATGTTGTTTACATAGTTGACCAATGCTTGTTTTGCACAACATTGGAGATGGCAAGTTTCACTACTGAAATAGACTTCTACGTAACATCTTTAGGCTTGCATGACATAGCTATAGGTGTGAAATGGCTAGCCCAACATAAATAAAACATAGAATGTTATGAAAAATGAATCATATTCTTAGATGAACTATAGAAAGCAACAAAAATACAGGGAGTAAAAAAAAAAATAGTTAGACAAATTTCAGCCATGCAGCTCAAAAAGGCTAAAAATAAAGGTTACATGTTCTTTGCTGTAAAAATTTTAAAATCAGGTGAAGAGGGTAATATTTCTATGGAAGATCATCCATTGTTACATGAGTAAAGTGATGTCTTTCCATAGAAGAACTACCCAATATTCTTCCTAAAAGGATAATTTGACTTCACTATTGATATCAAACCTAGGAACCGAGCCAATCTCTAAGGCTCCTTATAGAATGACTACCAATAAAATTGTTGAACTTAAATTAACAATTGCATGAAATTTTATCAAAAGGATTGATAAGAATGAGTGTCTCTCCTTGGGGAGCACCGGTTATTTTTATTAAAAAGAAATATAGAACACTCAGATTATGTATTGACTATAGAATGCTCAACAAAGTAACAATCAAGAATAGGTACCCTCTTCCAAGGATTGACGATCTATTTGACCAGATGCATGGTGCATCGGTTTAATCTAAGATCGATCTATGGTCTAGGTACCATCAGCTACGAATAAAATAATAAGACATACATAAAATTTCCTTTAGAATGAGATATGGGCACTATGAGTTCATTGTATTACCTTATGGTTCAACTAATGCTCCTATCACTTTTATGAATTTAATGAACAATATCTTTCAAGAATACTTATAAAAAAAATTTCTTGTATTCTTAGATGATATTTTCATTTATTCAAAAAGTGTTGAAGAGCATAATGAACATCTAAGGATTGTACTTGAGGTATTAAGAAAAAAAAAACTTTATGAAAAGTTTTCAAAATGTTCATTTTATGAGAATGAGGTACAATACTTAGGACATGTAATAAAAAAAGATGGAATTTTTGTAGATCCATCAAATATTTCAGCCATAATTGATTGGCCAGCTCCTAAAAATGTGCATGAAGTCAAAAGCTTCATGGGACTAGCTGGATACTACCGAAATTTTGTAAAAGACTTTTCAAAAGTTGCTTCCCCAATCACTTCATTGCAAAAAAAAGATAAGAAGTTTGTTTGGAATGATAAATGTGAGAGTGTATTTAAAATTTTGAAAGAGAAACTAACTACAACACCTATTTTAACAGTTTCAGACCCTAATGGGAACTTCATAGTTGTAACGGATGCCTTCAGTGAGGGATAGGGGGTATTTTGTTGTAAAATGATCATGTGATCACATATGAGGGTAGAAAAATCAAAGTACATGATCTAAACTATGCTCCCCATGACTTGGAGCTTGCTGCCATTGTACATGCTTTGCAAGTATGGAGACATTATCTTTTAGGGAAGCCCTTTGAGCTGAAAATAGACCATCTTGGGCTGAAATACATCTTCACACAACCAAAATTGAATGCTAGATAATGAAGATGGTTATAATTTTTGTCTCAATATGATTTTTATATCAGCTATATAAAAGGTAAATAAAACCGAGTGACATATGCGCTAAGTCATAGGAAGGACATTTATGGCCTTGTTACTTTGAGAACCCAATTCAAAGATGAGGTAAAGAAAGAAATGATAACGTATTCCTATTATTAGCAAGTCAAAGTAGTGCTTGCTGCAGATTCCAATGATAAGAGATACAAAGGATTCATATTCGATAACGAAGGAATCCTAAGGTATGAAAATTGGGTTTATGTACCCTTGGAAAATGAATTAAGGAAGAAAGTGATAACTGAATTTCACAATGCTCCTTATTCTAGACATCCTGGAGTGACTAAAATGTTTTCTGATGTAAAACAACAATATTTTTGGAAAGGGATGAAAAAGGACATAGTTGATTATGTTTCTCATTGCTTGGAATGTCAGTGTGTAAAGGATGAACATATGCACCCAGCTGGACTGTTGTACCCTCACAACATTCCATAGTATAAATGTCAAGTGATAAGCATGGATTTTGTTCAGGGGATACCAATGTCTAAAAATAAACATGATGTCATTCTGGTTGTAGTTGAAAAACTTAAAAAAGTATCTCACTTTATTCTTGGAAATCTAAAAGATGATTCACCTATTCTTGCAAAAAATATTTGTGCATGAAATCTTTAGACTACACAGTGTACCTAAACTAATAATTTCAGATCAAGACCCAAGAATGACTTCACATTTTTGGAAAACTTTAAATGCAACCTTAGGAACAAAACTGAATTTCAGTTTTGCATACCATCTAGAAACAAATGGACAGACTGAAAGGGTAAATTAGATTATGGAAGACATGCTTAGGATGTACTGCATGGATCAACAGTACAAGTGGGAGGAATATCTTCCTTTGGTTGAATTTGCTGTATAACAATACTTACCATTCCTCTCTGAAAATGGCACATTTTGAGGTATTGTATGGACGAAAGTGTAGAACACCTATTAGTTGGGACAATGTAGAAGACATAGAGGTAATAGGACCTTAAATGCTTAACTGAAATGGAATAACAAGTTAAATTAATCTATCAATGATTAAAAGAAGTTGCTGATAGGTAGAAGAGTTACGTGCAGATCTGAAAAGAGTTGATAGGAAATTTGAACTTGGAGATAAAGTATTTTTAAGGGTCAAACCCAAAAAAGTTCTATTTCTTTTGGAAAATCAGCCAAGTTGTCACCTCATTCGTTGGACCTTTTGAAATCATTAAATTGATTAGCCTTGTGGCTTATCGATTAGTGTTACCTCCTACATTGGCCAGGATGCATGATGTTTTTCATATTTCCTTGCTAAAAATTATGTTTCAGATTTTTCACATGTGCTAAATTGGAATTCTTTATAGGTTCAAGACCTAGGGGTCATCATGGTTGAACCCATAAGGGTGTTGGAAACTTGTAAGCTGCACTTGTGAAACAAAGATATAAGTCAATGCAAGGTCTAATGGGACCAATTTTATGAAGAAAGTGTAACTTTGGAGAATATTGAAGAAATAAAAATTACTTTTCTACATCTTTTTTAGTAGAAAAACATATAGTTTTACGTGAATTTATGATACTTTATGATTTCATTGACTATGAAAAACTACTTTTAATTTTGCTTGTTTGAGAAAAAAATGGAAAAAGTGTTGTTACAACCAACATAATGTTGTTTTGAAATTTTGAAAACTTGATTTTTGCAAGTTTTAGGTTATACTGTTTGGATTATTTGATGATTGAATAAGTATCTTATTATTTGAATTGTTTAAAATTTGTTATGTTGGAATGAATCATCGGGACAATGATGATCCTTTAAGGGGGGAGGTATGTAACACCCCCACTATGTTTTTTATGTTGTGTAATAAGAGTGTTGGAATTATGACATACTTATCTACAGTAGGCCTATATTCTGTTTGGTTATTGTTCATGATCTAAATGTATTGCATTGTTGTAACATGCTTGAAAATGTGATATTAGTACACTAATGGTTGAATATGTTGTGTATCATTATTACTTTGAATTTATTTCTATACTTTGATTTCTCACTTGTTGGATAAGCCTAACAAGTTCATTGTATTCTAACTCTCTACCTTGTTTAAGTGTTGCAATATGTTACTATACCAGATTTAATAAGTGATGTGAACATATATGTATGATCAGGTTCTTTGGAAAAGGTATGTGGACCATGATTATGTTTCTACTATTACTTACCTTGGGTTTAGATGATCACACTGATAGGAAAATGTGGACTTCATGATGCTATAATTATCCTGATCTAGGGGATAAATTAGGGAATAATATGATGATATGCTATTTAAAGGTGTATGAAAATTAAATTAAAATAATTGACAATATAATTTTCTATTGATGCAATAGATAATAATTTATTAAGAATTTGGAGCATGTTCTATGAATTTATGGGCCTAAATAAGATATAAGGCATGATGATAATGTAATTTTAATGTTTATTAAGATTCTATAATAATGTAAATTGGGGACCTAACCTTATACTTAAATTAAGGTTGATGTTTTCAAGATATTAAGGCTTAGGTTACTATTTATAAATGCTTGGGCATAATTTTAAGGGGCCTAAACATTACAAATGTAAACTATAGTTGATGTATTCAAACCCATGATAAAAATATATGATAAGGGGTGAGTTGGTAACCACCCCTTTTATACTCTGTACATGACTAACATTTAATGGAGGAATGGAATTTAAAACACCGCCAACCGCCCTTTGGGAAAGAGGAACCAAGAATTATTTCTTGGACCTAAATTGATGGTTAACTGGATTAGTGAAATTGTTTAGTGGGAACTAAGTGGCACTACTAATTTTGAAAGGAAAATTGGTGGAAAAATTAGGAGGGAAATGTCACTATTTTCCTCCATGCATTGATTCCTCTTGAAATTATCCACCATGACCTCAGGGAAACCATGAGGTGGTTTTGGGGAAAAAATGGGTTGATTGTTTGATTATTGTTGTTTTGGCTATTTTGAGGAGATGTTGTCTTGAGCTCTGCATGTTCAATGGTTCTCCTATTATTTAGGCTTCTCTATCGACTCCTTGAACTATTACATGTATTATGTAACTGTAAGTTGAGAAAATTTGGGAAAGCATTAATATCTGGTTTCATAAATAATCATGAAGAAGCTTTTAGAGGTTTTTGCTTTTCTGTGGAATTCAAATTTTGGGTCTGTGGTTGCAAAGTAAAGCTTGGAAAGAAAGGAGAAGAAAGTGGGCTATTATTTACAGGCATGATTTGTTCTATTTCTCTCTCTTAATGGCTTACTCCATTTTATTATTTACATAAATAAATCTCTACAATAACTCCTTGTGTTGATTATGGAAAATGGGTTCTTTTTTGTGAAATAATTTTTCTTGAGTATTATCGATTTTTGTTTAATACTCAAATATGGGTTTATGTAATAACTCTAGAAGGTATACATATTTTTCAAATTGGGCATTGTGCTGAGATTTAAATAGTAAATGTAATGTACTTTTACTATTTCTATGTTGGTGATGCCATTCATTTTACCGAGTAAAATTTTAAGTATATGGTTCTTTATGGGTTTATTTATTATATCGTATATTGTATGAATACCTTTTGATATATGAAGCTTATGTTTGATATAAGTGAATACTATTCGAATACTTATGTGGGCCATTGTAAAATATGTTGATAACCATTAAATGGTACACATCCATATATCTTTAGTACAGATGGCTTTCCCATCTCATTTGTGGTGCTTTAGCTATAATTGGTTTTATGTTAGTGACCTATTGGTCAATTTACCTTATTTAGGATAGTTATCACCTATTCATGCTATTTTCCAACCTCTAAGGGTTCTACATGGGAACGGTCGTGTAAATAAGGTGATTCTTTGCTGCTATCTTGTATAAAAATTAGAATGGCTATGGAGTATATGTTTTCTTATCTAAGCTTGTGATACTATTGATTAGGTAGATGGTGGAATGTAATGTGGGTAATCTTAATGAAATATTAATTTAAAGATTATTACCAATTCAATGTATGACGTAATGAACCTCTCAATTGATTCATTTTGAACCCTTATGATATAAGGATAATCTACAAAATGTACATAGTTTGGTATTATAAATTGACACTACACATACTTAAGTTTTTGTATGTATGGTATTATGTATTTCAAACCTGCAAATCAATAAGGTAAAATGGATTTTACCTTAATGTTCTCGAACTATTGAGTTGGGGTTGATGAATTTTGTCTATTACATATGATTCATAATGTGATAGTCTTGTCTGTTGAAATCTTGATCTCTATGTGACATTATTAATATATCAGGTAAACTCTCATTGGTGATTCCAAAGCCTGACTATAATTGAAGTCATTTACCCCTTAAAGGATGATATTGATAACTATGTGGTCACTATGTGATTCATTTTATTATGGGTCTTCAATGATTGTTTCTTTTGATTTTGAGAAGTTTAAGTTTCTAAATGAACTTTACCTTGAATAGTAATCGATTATTACTATTACTTGCATTCTTGTTTGATTATCTTTTAAATTGACTATTTTATATAAGCAATGTATATGTATAAAACATGGTATTAGGCTTGAAAGTAAGTACTCGAATACTTTAATATGTATGCCTATAACCTTGTTTGACCTTGACATTATAATTGTTATGAAGATTAATAATAAATATTTGATGATTTGGATATTGTTTTAGTTTCAGGGGAAATAAGGATTCCCTTATTGAATTTATAACAATTATAGTTTTAAGGTTAAAGTATTAGTTATATAAATAAATATATATAATGTTATTTAAGATATATAGTTAATAATTATATAGAGTATTATTATAATAAAGGAAGAGCCTCTTTTTAAAATGAAAATGATGATATTGTTTTATATATTTATTATTATTATTCTTGTCACTTCTGAATTTCCATTAAGGAATTAGAATAGAATGAATGTGAGTAGGTATGTGAATGCAAAAGTACAATTATTGTAGTAAGCTATGGATTTGATCTTATGAGGTTCCATTATGTCATTTTATGATTTAAATGATTTCAACATTTCATTTATGTAAATACTAAATGGCATAAATTGTTAAAGGGAAAGAGGACTTATCATGCCAGTTCTTTCAAACTGACCGTTGCTAACATTTTGTAGATGGAGGATTTAAGTCTACTTGGAAAGGATGATTTTTAAATAGGTTTATTTTAATTTGATTGATTAAAGGATGCATTATTTTACTGTTGTAAAGTCAAATTGGTGCTTGATGATTAAAATGTTGTACTAATTAAGCCTCTAAGATTTATAGATCAATTTAAAAGGCTATTAAAAGTTTATTTGAATTTTGAATAATTTTATATTACTTCTCCTTGATTGGTATTGACATTTATTCAATTTGTAAACCTGTTCACACGTTAATGAGATTGAATTAAACACTCTTATTCATGATATTTACTATTATCTTAATTTAACTATGAATAAGTGGAAGTAATATCATTTGTGTGATGGCTTTAATACTATGAATTATACTAAAGCTATAAAATGAATATAAGATGATGTATTAAATTAAATAATACATGCACTATTATTTTATAGATTTTATGAAGGAACTATTAAATGATGATATATGGTTAATGTATTTGATATTATAACTACATCATTATAAATGAACTATGTGTAATTGAACCAATGTTTATGGATATTAATTATTCCTATATGAATATGGTTATGGATGTTTATGATTGTATAATGATCTTATTGATGAGTTTTACATTTGTGTACTTAAGACAATATAATGATAAGGTCATAATTTAATATGATAGGGACTGCATAATTAATGCAGTAGGCTGAATTTAACTCTAATGCTAGTAAGGATATAATGATCAAGTGGAATGGAAGTTGATTATGTTTAATTAATTCGTGAAACCTAAGTTATAGATCCTTAGGATCAAATAATTAATCGTGATGGATATCACTGAAATTACCTGGGAATTAAAATGTCATAAAAAAATTCCAATGAGGTGAAAATTTAGTTCAACATTTAAATACATGGAGTCTTGGAAGGCCAACCTCAGGATGGCTTTTGTAGTGTGGTTCATCACTTAATGATGCATGTCATTATTCAGTGAATACTTCCTCACAATAGGTTATCCCATGTTTTCCCTCATGAACTCCATTTATTACATATGTCGTCAATATGCAAGAATTAGAGTTGTGCTAAGATGTCAGAAGGTTGTTATCTAGCTAGTCTAATGAATACCTCTATACCAACTTATGTTGGCTACGGGGAGAAATAGATTATGTGATGACATGAAATCATTACTTGAGATATTTCTATCCCATAGGAAACCTAAGTTGGCACAAACATGCTCATACACTGATGCACAAGTTTTGCATCGTTGTATAACTTGACTTAAATTAATTTTAACTTGAACGGATGATTCAATTCTGATAATAAAACCAAGTGACATGGTGATGGGACATGTTTTAGATAATTTTTGTAGTCTAGAAACAGAGCATGCAATGCATGACTCATAAACTTTGGCCGAAGTAGTGTATGGTAGTAAACTGCCAAGTTCACCTAGTTCTAACTAAGTGTGTGATGTTGGATGGGATTCGAATTGATTGAGCCCTAGGTAGACGCTTAGAAAAAACACTTGAAAATCAATTATGAGAAGGGAACTAACACTAGTTGTCCCATGCATATGCACATATTTAATTCATTTTTTATCTAAAAAATTGAATTAGTTAATTAAAATTAATTTAATTCCAAGTTATAAAAAGGTGTAAACGTGTTCATCATGTATGTTGGACACATCTATGTAAACTTAGGGTGCCTATGGGATAATAAGAGTTCACACAATGACTTGCATCTTCATGTAATCTATTTCTCCTCCGTAGTCAACATAAGTTGGTACCGAGGTATTCATTTGACAATAAAATAATTTTCACAACTTAGCATTACTCAAATTCTTGTAGATTATGACTTATGTAATAAATGGAATCCAAGGGAAACATGGGATACCTACTATATGGTTGTATTAAAATAATGACATACATCATTCGATGAAGCCCACTCTATAGAATCCATCCAAAGTTAGTCTGTCATGGCCCATGCATTAGAAATGTCTTACTTATTTCATTAGATTATAAAAGTATTATGATAGGTCAATAACCATATTTCAATGATATTTTCATTACGATATAATTTGTACCTAAAGATCTAAATGAGGGATTCACGTATCAATCACATGTTTAGAGTCATTCCACATGATCATTATATTTACTAGTTGCGAACTTAAATCATCCTACTACACTAATACTACAAATCATATTTGATCCATATACATTTATAATGTATTAATTTTAGAATTATACTTATTAGGATCAATTCCAATTATTAAACATCAAACCATATTCATATAAATAAATCACATGTAACTTCAATTTCACATCTTTCATTTATATTTTATGAACTTTATTTAAATACAAACACATCATTATATTCAAAATCCAATAAAACCACCAATAGCACAACATGCATGTATTATTATTTTAATACATTATATTTATTCATTTACTAGTGTACTATATTAATCCACATAAGTCTCTAATAATTCATTTGAATAGGATGAAGAAACATTTAATTTAAATTTCTGATGCAATCAAGACTCAATTAATAGATGAATACATCTTCCTTTATTTCATTTCTGAAACCAATATTAACACAATGGTCTAATTTAGCCTCTCAATCAATTAAATAGTACAATGATATTTCAATCAATTACAATTTAGCTATGTGACACAATGCAACTTTAATCAATCAAATTGAACAACTAATTTATTTCAACATCATTTTCCTTGTAGAATAATAGTACTCCATCTACAAAATGTTAGCAACATCCAATTCGAAAGAAATGGCATGATAAGATATATTTCTACCTTAATAGTGTATTCCATTTAGTATTTACATAAATGAAATGTTGCATTAAATAGAATTAAGAAACTATCTAACAAATTAATTTATTACAATCCAATTTATGTATGCACATTACTTTAACCAATGCCCTAAGGGAAGGATCATGAAGTTAGAACAATGATATAAAGTAGATCCACATTGACCTCATTCTCAACATTATTCCTTCATTAACATAAACTAGTATCAAATAAACTATCAAATATTCATTATATATATATATATATATATATATATATATATATCTTCCAAATGATAATTATATATTTTATATTATTATCTGGTACCTTGTGTTGATATCTATAGATGTATTCTAACTAAGGGAATCATTATTTCCCTAAGTGAAATCAACTACTAGTCATCAAAGTATATAATTATCATCATCACAATCATTACCCTGTATTAGCCAGAGTATGGTAGATTTAGCTATTAATCATGATATTCAGTAACAAACATGCATACAAGCCATGGGTACAGGTATAGGTTTGATAAATTTAAGATAAAATTTCCCTTTATCTTAAGTCAACAATGGTCCCAAGCCCATTCCACATTATAATATATCGAACAACCAACTACCAAGAAGATAACCCAAGACAATATAGAAATGTCTTCTCAATGATTTCAACTCAAACGAAACCAAGCATACATCCGATAAGATACCAAATTAACCCATATATATATAGCTGTTAAGGGAGGGTTCTCACACAGTTAAGTATTATATTTTGAGAGCCCAAAAAAATTGAAATGATACAATATCTATAGTTGTGAATTCATGTCACTTACGCATCATTATATTTAATAGACACCCATGGATTGTCTCAGTGAACTATTTGTACTAAACAATGACTCAAAAACAAATATAAAGAGCTCACAAATTCACCCATGAATCCAATATTGATATCAGATAACACTTGGGTTGAAAACCAACCCCTAAAGGGTAAAGGGATAAAAGGGTCAATTATTATGACCTGTAGAATTTCCTAAAAATAATTGAGATTTTAGCTACTGGTGGAATTGACAAGGAATATGATATTTCAAGAATGAAACCCCAAAATAACAAATCCCAATATAAGGATTCGATGAAGGTTTACATATACATAAAAAACAATACCCATATTCTTCTGGGTATTTCCTTTATAAAATACAAGTCATATAAATAACTATGTACACACAAAAGCCATTAATCTTTTTTCCATATAAAATATCATAAATGGAAGCCATAGTAAACATGGTAAATTTTTCCACAGATTTCAGTCCCACATAAACCAAATAATGAAATAAAATGATAGTATATAGAATACCTACACTTGAATCTAAGGATTAGATTTAAATTTATATGAATATATATCATTCTACACCCATGTCTTATGGGTATTATTTTATAAAAATATAATCTCAGATATATCAAATACGTAACAAAATATCGGTAAAAAGAGTAACTGTACAGAGTCTAAGTTTACTGGTGCCACCATAACATCACTAACAAGAACTCAGTAACCAGTTATACATTCATATTTTACAAATAGAAAAAAAATTGTCATTCTAATATTTGAAACTATCCATAGGTTTCATCCCATCCCAAAAACAAATAATGAAACCAAAAATGATAATAACCAGTAAGATAAATAATTACTAACAACCCCTTTTCCACAAAACCAACAGTGCGGAGATTTAATTTATGAAAATAATAAATGGACTAAGCCATTAAGAGAGAGAGAGAGATCATCATGCCTAAAATTGATAGCCCCCTTCATCTTCTCATTTCCTTTTTTCCAAGCTCACTTTGTAACCATAGATCAAAAATTGAATCCACAAAAAATAAAAAACCTCCAGCATTCTTCATTTTATTTAATGAGATAGATATTAATGCTTTCCCAATTTTTATCAACTCATAGTTATAGAATACATGCAACAGGTCAAGGAATCGATGTAGGGAAAAATAATAGGAATGTCATTAAACACGCAGATATCATCATCATCTCCCCACATTATCCCAAAACAACAATAACTGAGAAACAACTATATTTTACCCAAAACCACCTCGTGGTTTCCCTAAGGTGGTGGATCAAACTTTAAGAGAGTCATTAAATGAGAGGAAAACCATAGTTCCCTCCATATTTTCCACCACTGACTTATCATCATTTGAATTTAGCAATGCATATTTCATTTCCAAATAGATCACTAAGTGGAGTTAACCATCTCAATAACTAGACATCCATCAAATTCCTCTTCCCCAAAGGGTGGTTGGTGGTGTTTGATAAATGCACCAAATAAATGTCACAGTCAGTACATACTATGAAGGGAGTGGGTGCCAATTCACCCCTTCTTCAAATAGGCCTACGTTAATTCAAAACATAGACTATAGTTTAGTATATGTTTAGGCCCATCAAAAATCATGCCCAAGATTTATAAATATAGAACTAATCCTTAATAACTTCAAACATCAACCTTAGTTTAATATAAGGTTAGGTCACCTTTCTAACATATCCTTATAACATTAAGAATCGATTACCACAACATAGCTTTAGCCTTAAAACATAATGACCAAGCTTTATAAATCCATTATCTATGGTGGTTTGAATTATATTATATGCTTACTCTAAGTTCATACACCTTTATGTTAGCATATTAATCATACAAATTCCACTATTATTTAGATTCTACTTGAGGGTTAGATTTCCCAGCATAAGAATTATAATTGGCCTATCAAATTGAGACCATCCAAACTTAGGGTAAGGAACAGTAAAAACATATGCATGGTCCACATACCTCATCAAATAAGATTGATAAAATATATGTTCATAGTCACTTATTGAATCTGGTAAAGAACATATTATGAAACGTATACCGGTGAGAGTTAGAATCAAATAAATTGTTTGACTTAATCCAATAGTGAGAAAGAAAGGTATAGAAACATATTCATAGTAACCATGATACACGCAACATATTCAACCATTAATTTCACTAATATTAGTTCCTCAATAATGCACCAACAATGTAAATACATTTAGACCATGCACAATAATCAAACAGAATGTAGGCCTACTGAAGAACATGCCAAAAACCAACACTCTTTGTTTCACCGTAAAGTAGAGATAAAACAAATAATATGTAAGGGTGAGGAAGAATATTGATGATAGTCGAAGAAGGTGTTGCGCACATGTAGAATGTTTTCTAAGATGATTGTAGAGATATTCCCTTTGGCTAGGAGGAATTCCCTGAAATAGAACACAAGACTTCAAAATAGAATTAAAACTAATTATTGGTGGACTTCCTAGCAAAAGATAGATGCAGAAATTGAGAGGCTTACAAGAAGGTTGTCAATCCACTTTTTAAAAAATGTAAGTGCTAATAATAACATGAAATAAATATATCTACTTTAATTATATAGTTTAGGTATCCTAAACAAACATAGTAAATTAAATCTAGTAAATTAAATCTAGTCTAATAAATGCATGTAAGACTAAATCCAAAGAGGGTAGTAGTTGGTTGAAGGTCTATGGGTGTGATAGAGGCTATAAAGGAGGTTTGGGAAATATTTGGTGAGATTCTAGGATACTGTTGGAAAATAATTATGAACTTGCTGGTTTGGGAAATATTACCAGTCACAGAGACTGGTATCAGTTAGGCGACTGATTCCAGTACTGGTAAATGACCAATGTCAGTTGGGTGTCTGGTATCAGTAGATGAAATTAGATAGAAATATTAAAAATAGGTTGATGGGAGCTCTCTGTGATTACCCAAAGAGTTAGGATGGCTTGGATGAGGTCGTGGTATTTTTAGGGAAAATCAGAGGTGATAAGATGAGGGTTTGGGAAAGGTATGAAGGATTTTTGGGAAAATGGTTGGATGGAAATACTGTTGCAGGAGAAATCTGGGTAGGGTAGAGGATGTAATATGATAGATAACTAATAAAACAACTAATCTATCAAAATCAATGACAAAGGAGGAATGTACTTACTTGTAAAATGGAGATAAGGAGGTGGTGATGGTTGCAAAAGAAGGTGGTATAGAAAGAATGCAGCAGCAGCAGGAGGGCTCAGTGCTTCCATGTGAGTGAACTGGAGCTCTAGATCAAATTGTTGATGAATGGTGTAGTTTCTAAACATTGTAAAGGTATCTAGTATGTCATAAGATCACTGGTAAACTCGAGAGTTAGGATGTAAGGTCGCAAGAGCTAGAAAACAAAATTCAGAACTAGAATAAAGAATTTGTAAATATTATTTAGGGAAATCGATGATGATTAGGTAACCAACACCAGCTAAGAGATAACTAACATTAATTAGGGATAAAAGGTCATATTTGCTAAAAACAACCTGATTCTTCCTAAATTTGGCGTGATTGAGATTTTGGTTCCAGGTCACAAGTTTGGAATGGTGCTAAATAGAGTGAGAGAGAGTAGTTTGAGAGATAATAGGCCATTAAGATCAGGGTTGGAATAAGCCCTGGTTGGTTAGGGAGAGTGGGGACTTGGTCTAGGATAATTAATGCACTTGGAATAGGTATAAGGTGAGGTAGAAAGATGAGGTGGCTAGGTGAGGTGGAAATTAGTTTAATTAAGGTAATAAAATTAATTGTGAAGTGGGGTGAGGATTAATTTAACTATGGGTAATTAAATTAATTAAAATGTGTGCAAGTGGGCATGGTGATGGGGTAGTATTGAATTAATTAATTGAAGGGGGTTTAGAGGACCACAACCCAATTTTGGTGTCTACATTTTCCCCTTTTTGTGGCATAGATTCTATTGATAAGTGATGATGACAAAAATAAGAGGTGGTTTCCTCGAGTAAGGGTAGAGATGAGGTATCCCCAAGTAATGGTAGAGATGAGATTGCCCAAGGTATGGGTGGAAGTGAACCCTCTCAAACCAGGATCTGATGAAGTAACTGAAAGAATCGGTGATGGGTTTGATAAAGTGGTAAGTGGTGAAAAATGAGGTAAGTTGTGGGTATAGGAAATGGTAATGTCAGTATGGGTAATAGGTGGGGGCATTCAAATGCACACACATGTATAGAATGTGACAAGACACTAGGTTGAAGAGCTCACAAACTCTACATTATCAAAGGTCGATAGGTTTGTCCAAAAAATGTTTTTGTGGTCAGGTATCCAAGGTATAGGATACGTTCTTGAAATACAATGAGGCTAGGTTTAGGAACAATCATTAGGTGGGTTCCAAATAACCAAAATGTTTTGACTAGTCAATATAAACATGATGACATCAGGAAAGGAAAGGTTGGTAGGCTAAAGAACATGAGTAACGTCATCGCAAGGTATAACAAGTAGGTAAATTTGAGTATCAAATAGGTGAGGTTAGTGTGGGTAAATAGGTAAGGTTGTAGGTAAGGAAGAGGTATAAGAAAAATATGCTCTAAAGTACACGAAGGTCGGGGGTTAGGTTATAAGGCTTTTAGGTGAGCCTGTACGGATGGGGTAAGGATGTGGTTACAAGAAAATGGCCTCTTCCATCAAATGTTTTGGTAAATTAAGTATAAGTGGGTATGGCTGGTTAATTGATACTGGTTGAGGGTGAACAAATGTCGGTTAGGGTAACCGATTTTGGTTGCTTAGGGAACGAGAAAGACGTCGATTAGGTGAAAATTGGGTTAAAAAGAAAAAAATATGCATGAAAATGACTCATTTGAGCCTTTCCAAATTTATAAAACAACAAGAGAGAGTGGTTAGAAAAGAAAGATGAAAAGGAGAAGTTAGAAGGATGTGTTGGTGAGCTTTTAGCAGTTGATAGGAGTGGAGATTACATGCTTAGGATATCTAGCAAAGCATTCTGATTGGTTGAGAGTGATGGGATTGATTGAGACATGGTAGAGGTAGGAGAGGGTGTCGGTGGAGGTCAAATTCCCATTCTGGAGATCCCACCATGGAGGTGGCATCATGTAGAGGTAGGAATTGAGCTCCCTTAGTGTTTTTGGTGAAAACTAAGGTAGAAAAATAAAGAATTCAATTTTTCAAAATGAATTGAAATCTTGGTTAAATTTGGGTGTAATGGGGTATGGGGAGGGTGAAATTTAGTCTAATTAGGTATTAAATGAATGTAGAATGAATTTGGGATGGTTTGGGTAGATAATTTAGGTATTTTAATTTAATTTTCAAATTTGGGGGCATCGGTGTTTATCCCTAGGGCCAAACCAGTGACCGAAATCAGTTAGCTATCGGTCAACATTGGTAGGCCTACTGGCATCACTGGGGTTGAATGGAGACTGATATCAGTCAGGAGGACTGATGTCAGTCAATGTAAAAAGTGTAAGTGTTGAAAAAGATAGTTTGGGAAGACAAAAAGATAGGGAATGGTGATTTAGGACTTAGTGAGGTATGATTGGGTAAACTAGGTAAATGTTAGGTATGAATGCATAGGTTTAGAGATAAGGCAGGTAGGTATGGTGGTGTAAGATGAATGCAGTTAAAGATGGGAAAGTTTGAAATAAGTTAGAGAAGATTGGGTGGAAAATGAATGAGGTAATGAGGTCAATAGGTGAAGGGAGGAAAGTAAGGATTCAGTGAAATTGTAAATGATTAGGCTAAACAAGATATACATCAAGTAAGTAGGTTGAGTAAAGGTAACTAGGATAGGAAAAAATGGGTAAGGGTAAATGAGGAGAAATAGGAAGATGTAGGTATAGATCAAGGTATAGGTCAAATAAGTAAAAAAAGGGGGGGGGGGAATAGATGAATCCGAGGAAATGTAGATGTTTAGGCTAGGTAGAATGAATTTTAGGTTAAGTATAGTTGAATAAATAATAAGGTAAGGTAGAATGCCAATTGAGGTAGGAAATGAGTATATGATTAACTTGTTTGATGGGTGATGATGTAGGTGAGGAAATAGTTGACCATGAGGGACTGACTATCACCCCTTTTGGTACAGATGAGACCCAACATTACTGAGGATGAGTGGGAGCATATGAGGGCCATTGGACTAGGAGTAGTTAGGTGATACAGACAGATCACCAGAGATCACATCTTGATGGTCACTCTCATTGAAAGATGGAATCCAATGACCAACACATTCCACTTACCGACTAGAGAGATGACAATCACTTTTTATGACTTTTACAAGATTTTGAGGATACTTATTGTTGGAGATTCCCTCTATCATATTTCTTCAAAGGTGTCAGTTGATCCTATAGTGACATTGTTTGGAGAGGCCATGGGCACTTTGTCTTACCATAGTGTGAGTATTAGCTATGGGGATATGTATGCCGCACACCCACATGAGACCAAATTGACAGTATTGATGATGGTGGTAGTTGGTTGTTATGTGCTCCTAGACTTAGAGGGTGGGATATTTCCATGAGCATTGATGGGAGTATTTGAGGATATGATTGAGGGTAGGGTATACTTTGCATGGGCTACAACCTACCTGGTTCAGTTATATAGAGAGCTATGGGCATATCATAGGATTTGGTAGTTTGGGTTATGTTGTACTTATCTTCTTCATTGTTGGGCCTCTGAGCACATAGTGTGTCTGCATCCTCCTAGACTACCATGAAAATATTGGTATAGAGGTGTTTAAAGATAAGGTTTTAGGAGATGGTTCGAGATAGGAGTGCATGCTTGAGAAATTGTAATGTCACATAATGTGACTTACTACAAGTAGATACTAGAGGACCTATATACACTAGATATTGTATGGCATCCTTATGTTGATTTTCCCTCCTATGGGGGCATGAAAGAGGAGTTAACAGGGTTACATTTGGTGAGGTGGATACAGGGATAGAGGTCTGGAGAGCACAAGATGATACTAGTTGACCAGGTGAGATGGTAGGTCGGGCTTTAGAAAGATGTGCCTCCACCATTTCCACAGTATTGTAGAGATGATGTGGAGAGACCATTATATCCACCACATCCAACAGATCCTGAAGGGTAGGAGGAGAAGGTAACCAATAGGAATACTGATGATGTGGGCATGAATGATGGTTACAAGCACTAGTGGATAGCCTAGCTATAGGAAGCATTGCCACAACTAAGCCAACCATACTTAGCTATGGTGATAGTATAGAGGGACCAGTTACAGGGGAAAGTGACTTCCCTAAAGTTACAACTTACTCAAGTAGAGGCACAGGTGGCCACCCTTCATGGATAGTGACTAGGTTATAAGGACAATTGGCATAGTTGCAGGCTCAAGTTTAGGCTCAAGATCTTGCGCAGCCACCGACATGGGATGGAGGGCAGGTTACAACATTGTAGACACATGTAAATGGGTTACATACATAGGTAACCACTTTATAGGATTAATTAACAACATCACAGGCACAGGTGCAGACAGGGGATGAGGGATAGGTTGCAAGATTGTAAGAAGAGGTGACTACCTTACAGGAACAAGTTACCACATTACAAGCTCAGTTGGCAACTGTACAAGCACTGGCAGTGAGACATGGTCCAATTTTACAAGAAGCATGATAGGGGCTGTTAGTACAGGGACATGGGCCACTTTTACTAGGACAAGGTCCATAGGTTGGAGCTATAGTGATGGCTCTTAGGTTATATCCATGACTAGTTACAAAGATGCAATGTCAAAGGCTAGGTATTATCAGGACCAGTTGATAGAGAGTGGTATACCATATGTAGCTTATGGAAAGTGTAGAGTGCAACCGGAAGCTAGTACGAGGACCAGCTCACTAAATCATAGTTCTAGCAGCTCAGAGAGCCATTGGTCTCATAGATAGGGTCAGGGAGAGGTGACCAATTCTCAGAGACCTCGACGTAGCGAGGGTATAGAAGAGAGAAACAGAGGTGGCAAAACCTTGTAGATATGATATGAAGATGATATTTATTTTTTATTTTTGATATATATATCGGCCTGCATGTTGAGGATGTGAGATGTATATGAGAGATTTTGAGACACTATATTATTATCTATATATATTCAGTGTATTTATATACAGACTTTTCGATGTATAGATGGATGATGACATTTATAGATGATGTATTTGATTTGATTCTCATTATATTTTTATGATGGAAAATAGATATGTAGGCATGGTTTGGCATAATTTCCAATTTATTGATGTTATGGAAATATAAATGTTTTAAAAAAAAAAAAACTTTGCATAATAAACTTCAATTACTAGCCATAAAGTTTATTTTTTTTAAAACTTTAGATTAAAAAAAAGTACTCTTCTTTAGTGTATTTTTATGTATATTCTTATGTGTTTTTTTGGAATACATTCCAAATTACCATAAAATAATAATAATTCACATCCTATTTTTTTTGTCGAGATTATCTATCAATCATAATTCCTTGGGAAGTAGAAAGAATGACGATTCCCATTCCACCTAGAACTTTAGGGATCTCCCGAAAAGTGGAATAAATTCTCAGACTAGGTTTTCTAATATGCTCTGGAGTGGTTATATATCTCTTTTCCTTCCTTTCTCTATATTTTTAAGTTAAAACCAAAAGATATTTTTTACCTTCTCGATGTTCCCTAACATCCTTTAGAAAACATTCTTGTAGAAGTATCCTTGCAATGTTCTTAGTAATAATAGTAGTTGATACTCAAACTATTTTTTTTTACCATGTTAGCGTTTCTTATAGAAGTGATTAAATTTGCAATATTATCATTACCCATGATGAACTAATTCTTAGGAATTCCAAGTCTCAATATAAAAAGGCATGTTTATTTTATTTCAGAAATATTCCTAAGATTCCAAATTCTATTTTTGTATAATTAGATATACATGATTTTGTTTTTGGGTTACCTTTCAACTTATTTTTTTGATGGAAACTAACTAAATAAGTTTTTTTTTGATGGGGGAAATGATGAGGGGGAAAAGAGTGGCTGAGATAACCGCAGAGGTCCCCATGCCCTAAGAATTTTGCCTACATAGCCCTTGTGAAAGGGGCCTCAAGTCAATGTAGTTCTCCCATAGGATAAGGAAGAATAATATGGTTATAGGTAAGTTATTGGGTGTAGTTAGGGTAGATTGGGTTAGGTCAAATGCGTAAGGTAAATTAGGTATGATATTGGTAAAGATGATTGGGTAAGGTAGGATTGTAAAGGTGGAATGTGTTTAAGTTGATGAGGTAGGGTAAGTTAAATATGTTATTTTATTTTAATTCTCAAAGGTAGACGATTAATATAGGTGATTGAGATAGGTATAGATGAGACAAGAAGAGAACCCAAATATTAGATGTCGTAGGCCCTATCCTGTGTTGAAGAATCAATAAGTAAGAAAAGAGGAAAGTTGATAGAGATAGGAAATTCTCCATAAGTGGAAAGGACCATAATGGACATACCAAAGATAGGCTTATAATCATAAGCCCCTATAGGTAGTGCATGATGAAAAGTTACAAGGGTGAAATAAGTTGCATGATCATGAAGTGTCACATGTTTGCCACATCCTTTGAATAGGTAGAAGAAAATTAAAGAAGGGAAGGTGGAATGGTTTGTTTAGTGTAACCTTGATGTGGGACAACATGCCCTTTTTGCAAGATACCAAAAACCAGAATAGGCAAGTCCATGACCATAAGTATTTTTTCTTGACTTTTTTTTTATCTTTTTGCTTTCATAGATTAGTTGATGTCGGAATTCTATGTGGGATAAATAGAATATCTCCTTAAATTATTCATGAATTTGATTGATGCGGGAAGCTCCAAGATAGTTATTGATTTTAAAAATTATAAATTAGTCTTCTTTTGGATAGACTAGATGCAATAAGTGGCTAACTTTTAGTATTTTTCCTTCGAGGGAGAAGTCTATTTATAGTAGAAAGAGAGAGACATAGATGTAATTTTGAGGGAATCATCTATTTATAAGAATTTTTACTCAAGGAGTGGAATTTTTAGTATCCCATATATATTTTATTTTGTTTTTTTCAGACTTTAGGTCATGGAAAAGACTATAAAAGAGTATATGCCTCTTTTATGAAGGCAAGACCATAACATGAAAAATTTACTATGGAGGAGAGGATTTAAGTGACGAACGACCATGGGATTCCAACCTAAAAAGAGAAAAAAGTATCCATGAGAATCATGCCATGAGTAGAGCCATGGTACTCATATTGAAGACGAGGCTGAATGGTGACAGATAATCACACAATTCTTGTTTATTCATTGGTACTTAAAATAGGTAGGCGAAATGGGAGGTTCACCCAATGGACAAGCCTATAAGTGACATAAAGTGATGTAGTAATTTATTCAATAGTAGAATGGTCAAAGATGTAAGGCATCAAGGGGATTAGTTTCAAGTTTAACTTAATGAGAAGAAATGTGATAAGCTCTTGATTCATAGGTATGAGTGACGATATAAGGTCCAGTCCAATTAGGAGAAAACTTGGCTCGTTTAATTTTCTCAAATTTGGTTACATGTTGATTTTACTTTAGGACAAGGTTGTCAATATTGACATTTTGTTCATGAACACATTTTTCATAGGCACTCTTGATACAATTTTTTATATACTTGAAGGTGGTATAGAGAGTTTAGATGACGTTCATCTAATGACTCAAGTTACGCCAAACCCTCTAGGTGAAATTCATCATCATTGAGCATATATTTAAGTGATATACAAAGAGATGGAATTTGGAATTTGAGAGGCAAGACGACCTTGTACCATAGACCAAAGAAAAATATGTGGCAATGGTTGAAGTGCAAATGCTAATGCGATAAGCCCATAAGGTGAAAGGAATGTGTGTGTGCTAATCCTTACCAGTATCATCAACCACTTTCATAAGAATATTGTTGAGATTTTTGTAAAAGGATTTAGCTTGATAATTTTTTTGAGGATAATAAGGTGAAGAAAATATGATTTGAAATCTGAGAGTGTTGCATTGTTTACATAGGGTCTTGTTTTTGAATTTTTTCCATTGTCAGTGATGAGGTAGTCAAGAACACTAAAGTGAAAAATGATGTGATGGTTGATGAATTCCCATATTTTATTGGCCTTGGTAGAAATGAGAGGAGCGTCCTCCACCCATTTAATGTAGTATATGATTGTTGTGATGATTTATTGATGATGTTCAGAAGAATGAGGGTTAATCTCTCTAACGAGATCCGAACCCCATTGAGAAAAATGCCAAAAATCTCTAACGACTTGTAAGGCATGGCTAGGGGTGCGGTGAAGATTAGCATGTTGTTGACATTTCAAATAACGTTTAAAATAGTGAAAACATTCTTGATTAAGGGTTGGATGGTAGTATCTAAGGAAAATGATACATTTAGTAATGGCAAGGCCACTGAAATGTCTACCACAAATCCCATCATGGATTTCTTTAATGGTGTAAAAAAATTTAGAACTTGTAAGGCATCATAGGAGGATACTGTCAAAGCCACATTTGTAGAGAAGACCCCCCATGATGACATAGTGAGAGACACTTTTGAGGAAGGATCATTGTCCCTTGAGAGTAATATCCAAAGGAAGAATGGAAATGGAAAGGTAGTCAGAAAATTGCTTATTCCAAATGTCACGTGGGTTGGTTTCAATTCTTCCCACAAACTTAACATATCAAAATAGATAAGAGATTGACTGAAACCTTTTTATTATGACAAATATTTTGGAGTCTAAAGGTGAGGAAGGTATTTGAGAAGAAAAGAAAGCCATGGTATCCATGAATTTGTTAGTTGATCGTGGAGTGGTTTGAAGTTTGTAATGATTGAAGGTAGTTAAAAGCATGTTGACATGATTTTTATACTTTAACCACTTAATTACGGCACTGGTACATACCATTAACCTAGTCTGAAACCAGTTGAGAATCAACAAAGATATTAATGAATTTGACATCTAGGGAGATGGAAGTTTGAAGACCCAAGACAATTTCCTCATAGTTGGTGATGTTTTTAGTGCAGTCGAAGTCTAATTTGAAGGATAAAGGAAAAGGCTCACCATCAAGATGAATGAGAATAAACCCTATGTTGAAATTTAGAACCATTGAAGAATAATTTCATCTTATATACAGTGTCATCTAGGGAAAGTGTAACAATGGATTCAACAAGAAAATAAAAGTTAGAAGATTGATTTCCAGAAAGAGGAGCATCTGCAAGTTGATCTGCAATGGTTTGTCCCTTAACCAATTTTTGATGAATGAATTCTAAGTCTAGGTTTGTAAGGAGCATGAGCCAATGTGTGATGCGTTAGTGTTGGTAAGGTTTAACATACATGTAATGCATAGGGTCAATGTTGGTAACGATGATTTTTTTTTTTAAAGTAGGTAGTGGCGAAGTTTTTTGGCAAAGAAGACTAGGGTGAAGAAAAAATTTTCAGCCTGATTATATCGAGTCTCATAATCTAAAAGAGTATTACTTATATAATAAACCGATTTATCCATGTGTTTCTTGTCATGATAAGCGAGCATGGCATGCAAGGAATGGTTAGTGACAGAAATGTAGAGGTAACAAGGTTTGTCATCCTTTGGTGGTATGAGTATAGGTGGTTAAAGGAGTTATTCCTTTAATACTTCAAATAATTTGTGGCACTTATCGTCCCAATTAAAGGAAAAATCCTTTTTGAGAATATGATGAAAAGGGAGAAAATGGTCAGAAAGTTAGGAAATAAAGATTCGAATGGTTTGTAATTTTCCTTGCAAACTATGAAGCTGTTGAAAGTTAGTAGGTGGCAACATCTCAAGAATAACCTTGATTTTGGAAAGATCAACTTTGATACCTAGCAAAGAGACAATGAAACCAAGGATTTTTCCGAAGAGAACAAAGAAACGTACTTCTTTGGTTGAAGGTGAATGTAGAATTGGATGAGACGATCAAATATGACTTTAAGAACCACGAGGTATTTAGCTTGATGCTTAAACTTAGTAAGAAGGTCATTGACATAGTACTATAATATTTCATGCATGATATCGTGGAAGATATAGTTCATAGCATGTTGATAGGTGACACAAACGTTTTCAAGCCAAAGGACATATTGTGATAATAAAAGGTCCCCCAAGGGGTGATGAAGGAGGTTTTGTGTTGGTCTTTTGAAGTGAGTAATACTTTATTATAACCCGAGAATCCATCCATAAGAGATAACATCTTGTGGCCAGATGTAGGATCAAAAAGTTGGTCGACGCTATGTAGAGGAAATTTAACCTTAGGGCATGTAGGATTAAGGTCACAGAATTCCGTGCAAATGTGGATCTCCCCATTACTTTGGTGACAAGAAAAATGTTAGAAATTCATTGTGGATAGTCAATGGGTAGAATGAAGGAAACAAAAAGAAGGTACTGGAGTTCTTCTTTCACAAGAACTGAAATGTTTGGATGAATTTTTTCCATCTTCTGTTTCACAGGTTTGTCATTAGGGATAGTCACGATATTGTGGAAAATGATATTAGGTTCAATACCAGGAATATTAGCATAAGACCAAGAAAAAGTGTTATTGTGATCTTAGAGGAAAGAGGTGAAAGATTCATGTTTGGTAGAATCTAAAGATTGTCTTGTCTTCAAAATTTGAGGGTCATCCTGAGTGTGAATGTTAATCTCTATGGTTGATTCATTCAACATGGTTTGTGTCTCAGAAGGTAACCACTGATGTATGTAATAATCCTCTGTACCTCAATAGGTGAGAATGGAATCATCATTCTGACATTGAAAGACGTTTATAGAAGGTGTGTCGTCATTGATCATGTTAGGATAAAGGAGAATAAGGGAAGAGGGATCCTCACCATCACGTTGATAGGTCAAAGGTCATAAGGAAATAGTGTTTATGAAAAAACAAGTTAGGAGGGATAGATTCTAGATCCATGGACTCTATGGGTGAAGGCAGTGTAGTATGTGAGTGAGGTGGAGAAGGTTTATCTTCCTCAACAAGGTCGATCTGAGCCTTCTTAGAAGGAGTTTCTCAAAAAATCCAATACTGCTCCGGTCTTTGTGTTTTCAGGTGGAGCAAGGTATGACTATGTGACAACCCTGCTCATAAAGACCAAAGCCAAATTCCTTCCAAGCACATTGATGAAGAAAAGTGTGGGTGAATTAGTGGTTGGTGAGGTATTGGAAGTCAAATGAGAATGACCAGGTTTGATTAGGTGGTTCAAGAGTATATTGAGAAGCATCAAGTCCCCCATATGTCAAGTTGGTGTGAATGTGGGGTGGACCGTATGGAAAAACCTCTCCTACACGATGTTCATAATGTGGGTGTTGGTGAAGATTTCCATACTTTTGAGGAGTAAGGAAAGTGTCAATGTTTAGAAGTGATACTCCCCTAGGATAAGGCATTAAAAAACACATGCCAACAGGTCAGAGCTAAGTAATTAGGTAGTGGGGATGGATGAGTCACTTGAATTCTGAGAAAAATCAGCCCTAGTTTCTGGTGAAATAGGTGGGTTGGTAGATGAGCTAGCCGCAGAAGCTATGGAAATAGTGGGGATAGATGGGTTGGTTGTGGAAGATGTAGTGGAAAAAGTAGTAGATGAGGTAGCAGAAGAAGAGGATATAGTAGTGGTGGTAGATTTCTTAACTGGTATAAGGACATCATTAGGTCGATAGAGCATGTTTTCAGTTTTAAATGGTGAAGGGTCAGCCCAAATGGTGTAGGGGTTTCCTTCATATTCAAATTTTAATAAAAAATCAAGAGTGGGAGGTACACACCCCATGACACGAATATAGGATTGACCAAGCAACATATTATATTGGAACTCCCCCTTAAAGACAAAGAAAACTTTAGAAATCATACGAAGACCCACACAAATGTGGAGGATGATGGTGCTAAGGTTAGAAGTCATGACATTTTTGAAAAAACACATCATAACTCAGTTATTATGCATGCAGTTGGTGGGTATGCACATTTTTTTGTATGCATGGGAAGAAACTATATTAATGCTAAGACCTCCATTAGTCATAATGCTTTGAACGTGTGTATCATTGATGTAGGTAGAAATGAAGAGGGAGGGATCTGGATCATCATATTGTAGAGGAATAATATCTTCATCAGAAAAACTGACTACAGAAACCTAAGGAGAGATAATGGGTAAAAATTTTTGAGGACAAGCAGTAAGAGTGGCCACATGATTAGGGGTAATGATGGTAGAAATGGGTGTGGGGTCATTAGGTGAAACCTTAATAGATTCCAAGACCTCTATAAGGGCGTAACGATGAGACTCATAGGTTTTGATGAGGTTGTACAAAGACATCTTGAGAGGGGATTGGTGAAGTTGTTTGATCACAGTTTGATGTGTGACTCCGTCTGAAATAGGATATCCTAACCCACAAATTCTTACCTTTGGGGCAGGTGTAGATGGAATTGTGGGTAGAGGTGTACTAGATGGGTTACTATTCCTCTATTTTCTTTATTATTTCTATGATCAAATGAAAAATCAATCCATATTAATTTTAAATATCAGAGGAGGAAAATAGGGTTATGGAGGTAGAGGTGAATTTCATTGAATAGATATAGGATGAGGCTATGTGGCGGTAGGTGAAGGGGGAATAGAATTCTCCTCCAAAAGGTCACTATCCTCCAAGAGACCCTTTGAATCATAGAATTGAACGAGAATATTTTTTAGGGCCTTACACCCTTCAACATCATTCCCTGGGGAGCGATGATATGCATAGATTTTAGTATTTTCAAACCCTGTTGGTTTAGTTTTGAGTGGGTCATAAGGCCTAAGAGGTGGTAGTGATATAACTGAGGTCTCTAACAACTGAGAGATGATGTTAGCATAAGACCCTACCAAGGGATAATAATGAGAAGTCATAGTTGGCTTGGGTGAAGGTGTAGGTGACCTTTGTGAAAGAGGTGAAGTTAGAGGTGGGGTCAGTTTAACTACCTTTTTGGTAGGTAGTGTGGTTTTTAGTGTAGGTTACACGTTGTTCGGTAAACGTGTTGGGGTAGTGCATGAAGAACAAGAAGTGGATGCAGAAGGTGTAGGTGTGAGATTCAACCAAGGTGGAAATGGTTATGTGTGTAAGATTTTGGTAAATGGTAATATAAAAGGCATCACTAAAAGAGAAGGTAAAGGCGTAGGTTATGAAGAATATTTAGGTAAAGTAGAAGATCAAGATGAGGGTATGTATTGTTTCCCTTTAAGTTTTCCTTGGGAAGGAGGTATCTTTACTAATGTCGATGGATGTGGGCCTAAGATTTATGGAAGAGGTGACGGTAAAAGAGGAGGCATGTGAGAAAGTGGGGTATGAGGCCTAATAGGTTGGGTCATCTTCTTAGGCATAGTAATAGACTTGGTAGCGGTTTGAGAAGAGGTGGTCAAATCTATCTTCATAGGAGGGTGATCTATACTAGGTTTTAGTGTGACCCCCAATGTAGAGGTAGGTTTAGGTGCAGGTAAAGGTTTGGATACAGGTGAAGGTTTGGGTGCAGATGAAATTTAGGATGAAGATGAGGATAATACGACCAGTTCAGGTGTGACAAATTTGGTTTCCTTGAATATTTTAGGATAAATCATCAAAGAATCAAGAGATAACATCTGCATCTGGGTCGATACTGGGAGTTGAAGATGCCCCCATATTTTTCAGTAGTCAACATACTCTAAGTGGTCAGCCAAATGAGATAATGGCATAGAAGAATATGATGATGATTATTCCTTGGTAGTAATCCCTATGAATAATTTTGAGGTTTGTAAGACAAGGAAATTTTTGGCTTTTGACTCGGTAGGTAGTAGTGATTGCAGAAGGTTGATAGGACCTTTGAAGGCTATTGGAGAATTGACACCAATGGGTAGAGAAGATGAAGGTGACTCCTCTATGGGTTGTGGAGGGGCAAGGTAGGTGGTGTAGACTCTTCTATAGGTAGAGAAGAGGATAAGGTAGGTTCTTATGCAGATAGAAGGATGGGTAGTGCGGGCTTCTCAATAATTGAAGGGATAAGTGGGGTAAGATTCTATGTAGATGAAGAAGTAGGTGAGGTGGGCTACTCAGTAGGTAAAAAGGGGGGTAAGGTCATCTCCTTTTTGGGTAGAGGAGTAGGTAAGGTAGGATCCTCCGTGGGTATAGGAGCTTGCACAATAATTTCCTTGATAGATGGGATGGGAGGAAATTGAGAAGAAGGGATGGGTACTACGTCAAACATGGCATGAACCTCATGGCCATGGGTATCATTATTAGAAGTATCATTAACCTATTTTGACGAAGATATGTGGTTTGGAAAAGGTTTCTTAAAGATATGAAGATTTTTATTTTCTAGCGTGTTAGAATTTTCCTGGATGAGATCTCCATTATTGAACATTTCCTTGAAAATATTTGTAAATGTTTTACTCTATCACTATGTCCTCTAACATGGTGATAGTTATACTAATCATTATCCTTATACCATGAAGGTACAAGATGGGAATGGTCAAAACTAGAATGTGGTTTGACTAGTGGTAGTGTGATGGCTCCTACTTTTAACAAATTTTCCAACATAGAAGAGTAAGGATCTTGTATAGGGGTATATCGTCTATGTTCATACTTGTACTAGAAATTATGAACAGGGGAAATATTAGAAGGAGGTTTCAGTTGGTTTGACAGATGTGAGGGACCATCTTTCAAGACCGTCTTGTTGGCGGATCCCTTTTCTTTAGAATGAGTATTCTTTGGCTTAGAATAAGAAGAGGAGTCATTCAATTTAAAAGGGGAACTCTTGTTGCAGAATTGTAGATTATTTTCTTCGATAGCATGGATTTCTAAATTTTGAGCCATTGTGAACACCTCATAAAATGTATGAAATGTTTGTACCTAAATATTTGGCGAGATGTGCTTAGCACAAGACCTAGTGAACAAATCTATCATCTCGGTTTTTGGAAGTTGGAAGGAAAGCTGATTAATGAGACCCTGTCAGCATGCGACAAATTCAATGATAGAATCGGCATCGTATTGATGAATAGAGTATAAATAATTCATGGAGACCTTCTTAGAGATATTTATGGAGAAGTGGTCAAGGAATGTCTACACTAACTGATTGAAGGAGAATATTAAGTGCTTATGTAGGGAACTATACCAATCCAGAATAGGTCCTATCAAGGACATGGGAAAATTTTTGAGGAGCAAGGCTTTTGTCTTTGGAGATCAGATAACATACGTGTTTGAACCATTACAAATTTTGTTGTAGATCCTCATTTTTATTAAATCGATTGAAATTAGGCATCTCTCAATGTGTGGGATAAGGATGGATGGGGATAGATGGATGAATACACTCATTATAGATTTCATCATAAGTCAAGGAATTGTGAGATCCATATACAAATGCTTCTAGAGTTTGCATCTTATCCATAATAATCTTTATAATATCATTTATAGGATTTGATGAAGGAGTTCCATATGGTATAAGGGGATGGATAAGATGAATAAGGCTTGGACGAAAATCTAGTGTGTGATGGTGTCAAGTAGGAAAATTACAATGGAGGTATGTAGGAAGGAATAAACGACGAAGGCATATACCCCGAACAGGTAAAAGAAGAAACAGGTGGTTGTTAAGGAAATGTGTAGGTAGGAGGGACTTGTGTGGAGACCCTCATGGCAAAAGGTGGTAGAGTTTTAGGTATGGAAAGGACTATGTTATGGAAGGGGGTATGAGAAGCTTACACCAAAGGTGGTTCGGAGGTAATTGGTATATGAGATGCTGATGATGTGGGTATCCCTACACTAAGATCTATAGATGATGGCATCACAGATGTCAAAGGGGAAAAGTATGTCAAAGGTGTGATAGATGTCATAGGTGTGATAGATATCAAAGATTTAGGGGTGATCTAAGAAATGATGGGATGTAAGGTGGAATAAGGGAACACTACACTAATGTTGGAAGATACAGAAGTGGGGGTGAGAGCAGGAGGAATGGAGACAGGAATCCCGTATATGAGTTATCCTAATGAGTCACAGGTGGAAGAATGGGAAAGTTAATACTGCAAGGTTGTGTGATTGTGATCAAGGAGTTATATGAACTCCTCGTCACTTGCACTTATAGTAATAGAAGAAGTGGGATCTATGGGTGAAAAAATAGAATATGGTAAAGGGCTAGGAGGTAGCAACTAAAAGCTAGCGTGAAAAACTAGGGTGTTGGCTTGTCGACGAGTCAAAACCATGTGAATGGTGGAAAGGTATGTAATTAGAGTTCTAAAAATGATAGAGAGACATAGAAACAGAAGATAGGAAAAATATGGAAAATGGAAGTAGGTTATTGTTTTTGATAAAAATCAAAAACACAGAAACCGATGTCAGTTAGGTAACCGGTGTCAGTATGCCAAAGGAACCAAGGGTGGTCACTGGACTCCAACCAGTTACTGAAGATAATCAAAAGAATTATAAATATGGAGATGAAATGGGTAACATAGATGAAATTGGACTCTGTTAATGGTGAAAGATACTCAAAAAAGAGTATAGTAAATGAATCAGAACACAGAAAATGTATGAATATGAATTGAACACTATTTTGGACAAAATGATCAGAACAGTAGGAAACTGATGCCAGTCAGTTAACCGATGCTGGTATGATGCTTAAAATGATGTTGGTTGTTGGAATGATGCCAATTACAGTGAATTTTAAGAATATGATGAAAATTTGAATTTAAGATGAATTAAGTCAAAATAAAAACCAACTCAGAAGCTGAGTATGGCAATAAGATGTCCCATCACACTTAGAAAGAACTAGAATATACTAGTTATGATTTTGATAAGTGTAAGAAAATAAAAAGAGATGAATTGTCCTCACAACTCAAAATGTAATTCAAACAAGCAAAACTAGCAAAACACGTAAATCCTAGGTATCAAATTTTAGTGTTAAGTGGCTTATGCATTTTTAAATTAACTGTGAATGAAATAGATTATTTGGATAACGAAGGTTCCCTATAATCAATCTATGGCTAGTTTTAGGTTAGTTTTATATAAACAATCCCAATATACCTTTTTTTACATGTGGTCCAAACTCTGATATGAAAAACTGACTAGAACACCGGGTGGTGCCCATCGTCAATGAGTTGTTAAATCCTTGACGAATTCTTCCTGAAAAGGGAGTGTTTAAGAATTTTGTAAATTATTTAAGTAATTTGGTCTGGGATTGTGTACACAAATGTGAACTATGCTTAATCCAAATCCAATCACCAAGTGGCCATGACCTCCATCGTATGATTGCTAATTAAATCTATTTGATCTAATGCAACACTCAAAGTATGAAATGCACAAATTTTAAACCCAAATTGAAAATGATATATGATATAGAAAAAGGAGAACATGAAGAGGAATGTTCTTTCACTATTGCAATACAAATGAAAATAAGAAGTGTTCTTTTTACGCACCAAAGGAAAAATTTCTATTAGATAAATAGAAATAAAGGAAGATTTCTAGAGAGATATTTAGTGTGAATTTTTAAAAAAAGAAACAAATGCGCCCTATATGAACAATGAAAGAACCCACAAATATGGGGTCCCACCGGGCGTGCCAAAATGTTTCACTACAAAGTAGAGATGAAATAGATAATAGGTAATGGCGAGGAGGAATACTTGTGATAGTCAAAGAAGGTGTTGCCTGCAGGTAGAATTTTTTCCAAGAGTATTATAGAGAGCTTCCATTTGGCTAGGAGGAACGAACTGAAATAGAACACAAGACTAGAAAATAGAATTAAAACTAATAATTGGTTGACTGCCTAGAAAAAAATAGATCTGAGAATCAAGGGTCTTCCTAGAAGGCTATCAATCCTTGTTTAAAATAATGTAACTGCTGATAAGAACATAAAATAAAGAGATCTACTTTAATTGTATAGTTTAGGTATCCTACACAAATAGAATTAATCAAATCTAGTCTAATAAATGCATGCAAGACTAAATCCAAATAGGATAGTGGGTGGTCGAAGGTCTGTGGGTGTGAAAAAGGCTATAAAGGAGGTCTTGGCAAGTTTTGATGATATTTTGGGTTGTTGGGAAAGAATTATGAACTTGCTGGTTTGGGAAATATTACCAATCAAAGAGACCAATATTGGTTAGGTGACCGATGTTGGCTACTAGTAAGTGACTAACGTTGGTTGGGTGACCGGTGTCAATAGGAGAAATTAGGTTGAAATTTTAAAAATAGGTTGATGGGAGCTCTTTATGTTTGCACAGATAGTTGGGAAGGATTGGATGAAGTTGTGGGATTTTTAGAAAGACTCAAAGGTGATAAAATGAGGGTTTGGGAAAGGTATGAAGGCTTTTTGGGAAAATGGTTGGATGGAAGTGTTGTGGGAGAAATACAGGTAGGGTAGAGGATGAAATAAAATAGACAATTGATAAAAAAAAATTATATATTAAAACTAATGACAAAGGAGGAATGTACTTGTAAAATGGAGATAAATGGTAAGAGGTGGTGATGGTTGCAGAAGAAGTGGTTCTGAACAAATTCAACATTAGCAAGAGGGAATGGTGCTTCCATGTGAGTACAATGGAGCTCTAGATTAAATTGTTGATGAATAGTGTGGTGTTTGAATGCTGTAAAGGTCTTTCGTATGTCGTAAGATCACTAGTAAACTCGAGAGGCAGGATGCAAGGTCACAAGAGCTATAAAACTAGATTCATAACCTAAAAAAAGAGTTTAGAAATCTTATTTAAGGAAACTGACAGAGGTTAGGTAATCAGCGCCAGCTGAGGGATAACTGGTGTCAGTTAGGGATAAAATGTCATATTTTCTAAAAATAGCCCGATTCTTCCTAAATTTGGCATGATTGAGATTTTGGTTCTAGTTCACAAGTGTGGAATGATTCTAAATGAAGTGGGAGAGTAATTAGAGGGATAATATTCCATTAAGATTAGGGTTGGAATAAGTCCTAGTTGGTTAGGTAGAGTAGGGACTTAGTCTAGGATAATTAATGGGCTTGGAATAGGTGTAGGGTGAGGTGAAAATATGAGGTGAATAGGTGAGGTGGAAATTAGTTTAATTAAGGTAATACAATTAATTGTGAGGTGGTTTGAGGATTAATTTAATTATGAGTAATTAAATTAATTAAAATGTGTGCAAGTGGGCATGGTGATAGGGTAGTATTAAATTAATTAATTGAAGGGGGTTTAGAGGATTACAACTCAATTTTGGTGTCTACACTCATATCACAGTAGAATAACAAGACAATAGGGGTGTTATAGGATGTTTATGCAGTAAAGGTAATGGAACATGCTTGCAAGGTGGAGGATATGGAGACCTTGAAGGATTCTTGACAAATGGAAATGGAGAATAACTAGAAGATAATGCAGTAGTGGAAGGAGGATGTATAACATTTGTAGTAATTAGATCTTGTTCTATATCAATTACCTTATATCATAAGAGTGTAAATGATTCACATGTATCATATTGCAATTTTTTTTTTAGAGAAGGAATCAATCCATGACAAAATATGAATTTCTTTTCTAGGTATATAGTCTGAAATATGGGATGATGTTTGTATGCATTGAAGCATAAGATGTATTCCTGAATAAACTCTATTTTACCCTGATGTAAGCTAAGCAAGAGGTCATATGTGAAACTAGGATCATTGTTGAGTATAAAGTGTCTGAGAAAAGCATCTTCCATTTCACAAAATTTACTAATAGACCCAAAATTTAAATGAGTGTACCATTGAAGAAATTCATCAACAAGACTATGACGGAAGGCTTTTAGCAATAATCAATCATTTAAGTAAGAATCCATAGCTAAATGATAATTATTGAGAAGTAGATATGGATTTCAAGTACCATAAAATATTGAAAATGTAGGCATGATGAAATCATTGGGAAATACTTAGTTATGAATTTTATTTGGAATAGGATTTCCATGTAAAGAATTGTTATCAATAGAAGCATAATAGGCATTGCTTTCAAGATTTAGAGATTGGTCCTAAGATTGTAATTGAATGTAGTCATTTTTACCCATCTAATAACTTATAACCCCATGTGTGTTGGCCTATCACCCAACGGGTGCTAGGTGCTAACCCGAGGCACATGCAGGCACCGAGCCCCTCCTTTATGTGAGGATTGTGAGAAGATATTTCCATTGTTAGAGGATTAGTTATAGAGAAGTGAATATTCATGTAAAACAACAACATGAGATATCATATCCTTATACCCAAGCATTAAAGAACATATATTCCATGAAATATAAGGAAATAACACTAGGGTTTGCACCCCTGAACCAAATATTTAGAAAAAATCCATATATTTATATTGATCATAATCTCAACAAACACATTACATTCAAAAGGGTCATAATAGACAAAATGTATCAAGACAGGGGTCCAACCCATATATCAGAGGTCCTAGCTATGCTTTCTTTATTATAAAATTTTTACAGACCCATCCTTTAGACATGATAGCATTCCTAAAGTACTCTAATGAGAACCCCAACCCCTAGGGCCTCCTATTATTTTCTGCAAAGCTTCACTCTCTTCATACTATATATCCTCCATCTATGTCTTCCTCAGTGTGTCTTATTTTCTTCCAAGCATCTCTCTTTATAGCACCAACACCCACCACCATACCTTTTCTCAGGAGTATATCAAATGCCAAGTGTCCATGTGGTCCTTCAATGTTGTATGCTTATTCTTTTCTGAGCTCTCCACTTTCTACAATGATGTCTTCCTAGGAATATTCCATGCATGGAATATTATTTCCTAAACCACCAAGTCTCCAGGATGACACCTTATCCACTCGGCATGCCTAGTTGGGTAACATTTATCCTCAAGTGCCTTCAGAATGTTGAATATGGCTAAGTCTTTAGACCTTGTGTCTTTCCTTATGTGCATGCATTGGTTTCTCCCAAACCCTTCTTAAACCCTTTTCCTACACACTTCTCCCCACACACCCTTCTTCTTATTGGTCCCATGTGCTCACACAACCTTTGTAACTTATCCAATATTTAGAGGCCCAACATCACCCCTCACTAAGATTGTTCTCCACCCTCAGAAACATACTACTCCTTCAAAGAATAAAAAATGGTGGGATCTGGAAAATTTGAATGAATATTTAAAGAAGGGAAGAATGAAAAATAAAACAAATGAAAGAATTTAATATCTTGATACTACTACAATATGAGTGGGAACCCCTTCCTTATTGTTTCCTTGATCTTTTCCCAGGCATCCACTTCACCCTACACCTGCTAGAGTACGTCACCCACTAGGGCACTTACCTCCTCAAAACTTAGTTCACTACCCTTGGCATTCAACATAGCCACAATCCATTTGAGTTGTTTTCTAAGGTCTTCCAATGCATCCATTCGATGGGTAATCTAGGGATACAACTCCTTAAGATGGTTCTTGATTGAACCTAGAAAGGTTTCGATTGCCTCCATCTTCTTTTTAACCTTAGCTAGGATATTATCCCGCTCTTCCCTATTCCCCTTATTCTTCTCTTGGTATGCCTTCAAACCTTCCTCATGTGCAGTAACTTGTATGCTTGTTACCATGTCTCTATTAGTGAAGTTATCATGCAAAGTCTCAACCATCTATGCGGTAGTCTATACAGTGAAAAGGATCTCAGAATATCATGTCACTGTCTCCCCATTCTTCATATTCTCTTCCTCCTTTTGGCATGTCAATTCCTCTTCTGTGGATTCTAGAGCAAGCGGCCATCTCTCCATAGTAAGGATGTGGATTAAATCTTCCAAGAATTGCAATGTTGAATTGTATTTATGCTCAGACAGTGCCAGGTATGGGTGTTTCAAAGTGATGGTAATCATTATCATTTCAAAATTCTTGTACACCTCGTGCACCTTCACCTTCTCCTCCCTTAGTTCACACCTTAACTATGCACTAATCATATCTTCCTGGTTCAATTCCTTTCTCTTCTTAATGAGTTCCTCCTTATTCTTAGCTAATTATTCTTCTAGGAACCTTACCCTATCATTCCTTCCGAAGAGTATCACCTCAACCTCAACCGATACCTTATTGATGTCGTTGCAGATTTTCTAATCAGATAGTTGTTTAGTGTTTATCAGGGGGTTCACTCCCTTGGTCTCTGGTACCTTCATCATCACCCATTTGCTGACTTCAAACTTGGGATCATCAAAATGGGACTCAAAATCCCAAGATAACATATTCCTTGTTCAGGGGTACTCGCCTTCTTCTTTGAATGAAGACCATGTAAGGAGTTGGTTTGTGGGCACGGTACTCTAAAAGCATGCATGAAATAATTTACTTGGATCATTGATATAACTCATTCCATACTCCTTTGTTTCTACCACACTCTTTCCTAATGTGTGCACTACGTTCGGAAATATTACCACTAAGCTGGGATCTCCACTCATGCTCCCATACTCTTTTCCTACGCTTTTCTCCTCTATCTCCTTGAGCACCTCATCAGCACTACACTCCACTTCTTGATCAACAAAATCCTTTATTATGCCCACTACATCTCTTTCCGTGACCTATTTTATCTACCTATTGGTGAGGCTTGGGGTCCTTTGATCCTTTGTATTCACTTCATCACTCTTCCATTTTCCTTGAGTGTCTTCCCCTTCTCCATCCTCTTATTCATTTCCCTCATCCTCAGAGTCATGCACATCATACACATGATGTTCTTGAGCCTCTTCATGGTCATCATCATATCTCTCTCCTCTGTAGGAATCCAGGCTCTCTTCTCATTCTGATACCTACTTCTCCACTACCTTCAGCCTCTTCCTAAATGGTGATTCCAGTATAAGAGACTCTTCCTTCTCTTCTTTTTTAGCAGGTGACTCCTTCCTCGGTGATTCTTCTTATGTAGGAGACTTATCTTTTTCTGGTGCCTCTTCCTCATGCGATTTCTTCTTTTCCTTAATAGGGGACTTCTTCCTCTGTGCATATGTGTTTGGCTTCGCGCCTGACTCCTACGTGCCCACAGATTGTGTTGTTTTCACACTTGGTGCATTCTTTTCTGGTGCCTCTTCTCTTTCCCTCTTCCTTGGTATGGCCTTCTTCTTCCTGATGGGGTCTTCTAGGATGGAGACATCATTCTCCAAGTAGGTTCTCTTCTCATACTTGGTTCTGATCCATAGATATACTCTTGTTGCAGTCCTTCCAGCAATTGGAAGTGTCATAGGTTTTGTCGTGTACACCTCATGGGAGACATACTTCTCCACATAAGCATGCTTCTTAGGGTATACTAGATTCCTTCATAGGTCGTGGTTGTCCTAATCCACCTCATTGAGGTAGAACCTTAGTATTTTGGCCTCCTTGAAGATATTAACCCCTGCTTGGAAATATAATGTGGTGAAGGAGAAAGGTAGTTTACACCATGGGCTCTTTGTCCCATCTATCAATGTGAATCTTCAAATGTAGAAATTTTGGTATACATTAAGCTTGAATTCTCCTTGTACTAGTGTCGGGTAATTATTAAGATATCCTCCATTCAGCCCTGAATGCATCACACATCCTCTTGTACCATTTATCTAGGTGTGCTTTGTGGGCGGTCATCATGGTGTCACAAGTGTATTTTTTAAATCTCTTTACGGGGGAAGGATCTTCATCTGGATATTCCCATACAAACTTCTCTGTCCCATCGAGCACTCTAATTTCTGAGAATATGATGGTGAGGAGGACATTTCTAGACATGATCTTCTCTCCTTCATGCGTGACATAAATGATTTATTCTACAATGAAGGTGGACAGGTTATAGATGTTTCCTTCTGATTTTTTTTGGCACACATTCAACCAGGCCTTGTTTATTTGTGTCCACCTTTCTTTTCCATTCAACTTGGATACCACATGCATGGCCATCCTCATCACTGGGTCAAAGATATATGAGATATCAAAATAGTGTGAACCCTTTTTCTAATGGTAAACATGGACTATCTCCTTAGTGGATTCCTTGTCCTCTAAGTCATCATCTAGTGGCTCCCCTTTGCAGACAAGCTTGATAAACTTAGAGATTATTTGAGGGGTTATGCGTGTCCTTTTTCCAGCAAAGTATAAGTGGTCCTTGTGCATGTGTGACATCAACCATTGGTACAGTCACTCAGGTTTTCCAAAGTAGGGCAACTCATAAAGTTTAGCAACCCAGCCTTCTCTAATTTTAAATTCACTTCATCATCATACATTGGCATCCCTTATGGTGTCATTTTTTCTATCAGGTGAACCAGTTCTAATGCCATCTCCTTCTCTGTGGTGTTTTTGCAATGGTTGTAATGGCTTACTAAAATATTCCTTATATGTGATACCCATTCTTTTATGAGAAATATGTTGTTTGGGTATTGCATCTTTACATACCACTCCTCATTGAAACTGGTGGAAACCACATGTTTTCCTTCTCCCTTTCTATTCTTCGGTGTAACGGTTGTTTTCTTTGGTTCCATCTCCTTGTCCGGTTCCTAAAAACTCCTTCTTTCTCCTCTTCCTTTCTCTGCTCAAATATGTGGCTTTCCTTCACCAAAAATCCCTTTACTCCCATGCCCTAGATGTAGAACCCTAACCCCTGAAAAGTCCTTCCTTCCATGAGACAACATAATTTCTTACGGGTTTTAAAAATTCCAACAACCCTCTCCTTTATACCCGTGCACCTATTTTTCCACCCTGGTTCGCAAATCACACTAGTCACACACTCATATCTTCATTATGTCCTTTTACACAACTTCTTAAGAATTCCCTAGTTCTCAAGAGCTCTTCTTGATAAAAAAAATGCAAGGTAATAACAATGTATCATGACCTTCTACTCATATATTTTTTCTCATCTCCCAAAATAAATGATATGCCACCTACCAACGTACTTTTGCAATAAAGGTGAATTTTTCCACTAAATCCAATCCTTAAACATTTTTAGCCCCACCCCTAATCCTATGTGAAAAATATCTACAACCTTCTGGTGCACAAAAATCCTTACTGATTGAAGATCTTCACACGTGTGCTTGTAGCACTGAAGGCACTTCGTCTATTCTTAACTTGATTTTTTCCCTCTCCTACCTCATGTGTTTCCTGTGCTTATCAACCTTTTTACGTGGTCTTCGTAAAGCTATCCTGACACCAAAATCCTTGTCCGCATTTTTCTACGTGTGCTTTTCCACATTACGTTCTTTTCATCCTTCAATATGGGCCATATCCTTCAATCTGTGCCATCGAAACACATCTTTCACTACCAACTTCCATTTTAATTCACATTATTCCACCCAAGATAAAAATAGATGTGTGATCCTCTACACTTACACAAACTTTTGAAAATAATAAGTGGCTACCGACACACAAGGAGTGTAAAATAACAACCCAACAAGAAAGGAACAAGCAATGAGAAAGGGAAACACAAGGAAAAGAAATGCATAAAAGGAAATACTAGGCTAAATGGAAATAATGCCTTATTTATAAACACAAAGAAGACTTATTTATAGTAGGGCTTCATCCTAATCTTATTGAAATGTCCTGGTAACCGTGTTCCATCAAGCACTTGTAACTGGGAAGCACCTAAATCAAGGATGTACAATATGATATATGGTCCTAACCAATGGAATTTCAGTTTCCTAGGATGGCATAGAAACTTGGAATCATATAACAAAACCATTTACCCAACCTTGAATTATTTGTTTTTAATATAGCGATCATGCTATGTTTTCTGTCATGCCTTTTCAGTCTTTTGACTCCATCTAGCATGCGATCGCATTTCATCCAACTGCATTAATTTCTCCATGCACTCTTGAAATGTTTATTCATTAGCTAACCCTCTTACACATGCAATACATAGCGATGGTAACAAAATTTCAACCAGTAAAAAAGCCTCCCCACCAAACACCAAATGAAATGGTGTGGCCTTGTTTAATCTCTTGTAGGTTTTTTTGTACTCCCATATAATGATTGATACCTTATCATCCCAATCTTATCTTCCCACATCACAATTTTTTGTCAGTGTGTGACTCAAAATTTTGTTAAACGCCTCAACAGTTTCATTAGTCATTCAAAAAATGTGTACCCATGTCACTAGTCAAGCCTAAGGAACATCCATACATGTTGATTATGTTCTCCCATAAGAATCTAGTAGATGGAACTATGGTGTAATCCCTTGTAGTTGCATCCTCCACCAACATTATTAAGTAATCAGTGCAAGTGATGATATAACAAGATCCAGTCCTTCACGCAGAGGGTGAAATTGGTCCTAAAAATCAATTGCCCATTTTTCAAATGGTTCTGCGCCAGCTATCGGCCTCAAGGGAATTTCATCCCTTCTTCCTAGATTTCCAAGGCACTGAAAATGGTCACAAGACTTACTAAAATCAATCCAATCTTGGCATATAATTTCCCACCAAATCCTTGCCAAAAGGATCTTCCGCATGGTGGCATTCTCTGCATAGTGTCATCCTCTGCATAGTGTCATCCTACAATCCCACTATGTTCTTCTTCCATGATTGCAACACACTTATGTTCTAACATGCATCAGTGTATAACCTCATCATGACCTAAATTTTATAAGTCTCCACTAATTATCATGTAGGGCATGGCATGTATAGATAAATATTTCCTTTCCAAAGTTTTCATTCCTTCTGGCATCATACCCATTTTGAAAAACACATCAATATCTTCTAAGTTAGAGAGCAGAAACCTCAACCTAAACAATTGTGCATCTATCATAGAATCCTCAATGTTATGAGCATCCTCCCCTAAGTAAATTCTTGAAAAATTATTAGGACCTGAGTTAGTCTTTCCTAGTTTCACAACAACTATAAACTTAAATTCTTGAAACAACAGGACCCGCCGACATATGCACCCTTGCAAAATGGGTTTTTTCACCAAGTAATTCAAGGCCATATGATCTATATAAAATATGAATGGTGTTTCCTATAGATACTACCTAAACTTATGCAGCATGTAGATCATTGATAGTGTTTTGTGCTCAATAGTGGTATAATTCTATTCTTTTGGTGTCAACTTCCTACTTGCAAAGAAAAGGGGGTGATAAAAACTCCCTTCTCCAAGTTGTGCTAGCACTGATTCAATGGTCCCTGAGGCATCAACATGCACATGGAAAGATTTATCCTAAGAGGTAAACCATAATATGGGCACAGTGACAAGTCTATCCTTCACAGTGTCAAATGTCATTTGTTGCTCCTCTCCCCTATGAAAGGCACTATTGTTTAGTAACTTCTTCAATGACGCAAAGATCTTCACATACCCCTTGATAAAATTATGGTAGTACCCTATATTCCCAAGAAATCCACACACTTCACTCTAACTTGTAGGCTCCCCAACCCCACAATAATAGTAACTTTGGCAAGATCCACCACCAAACCTTCCTTGCATATAATATGCCCCAACATGGTCCCAAATGGAGTCACAAAAACACACTTCTTAATTTTTATGGATATCCTCAACTACTAATATATTTCAAACATCATCCTCAAATTATCACAATGGTCTTTCACTAGTCCATACACTGTCTATTCATCAAGGTAGACTTACAAAAACATATGGATAAAATCCTGAAATGCCTAGACCACTATGCGTGAAAACACATCTGACACGTTCTTCAGTCTGAAAGGCATGACCGTATAGACAATTTCCCCATTAAATGGTGAAATTTGTCCTCTCTTGGTCTTCTTTAGCAATTCTAACTTGATGGTATCTGGAGAATCCATCTGTGAAGGAATAGATTTCACGCCCAGCTACTCCCTCCAGAATCTCTTTGGTAAAAGAGGTTAGAAAAGGATCAATTACACATACCACATGTGAGTCCTTATATTCAACAAATATTCTTATGCTTCCATCCTTTTTAATGCTGATGACCATGAGAATTATGCATTCTGATTCCTCCAAAGCTTCAATGGTTCCCAAAGCGATCATTTTGTCTATCTCCTCCTTAACCTTGATGTGAAGATTTGGATTCATTCAACAAGGCCTCTTCTAAGTGCACACCTTATTTCAACTTGATCTTCATCTCCCTAGAGGAGTGGTGAGCACCTTTAAGCTCATGGTACCCATGCAAAAATAAATCCTGAAACTCTTGCAATAGATTAATGATCTTCAAGACCTCCTCCTCTGACCAATAGTCTCTAATAATGTCCTCCTTAGGCTTAGTCTTTGAACGAATGTTAACCTTATTTTTTTTCAAGGGTTCATGTTATGCACCCACTTACTCATTAGCACTATTGGTAACTTCATGTGTACCTTCAGTATGGTTAGCATCTAAACTTGCCATCTCTTTGCCATCTATCATGTCAACCATTTTTCCTTTCTCTTTCTCCATGCATGCGCACTCAAGTTTTATCTCTTATGACTCTTCTTCATCAAATCACAGCTCTAAACTAGGTTCACCCAATAACTTCAGTAGTCTATCTTATGTCATGGTACCATCTCCCATCATTAGTCACTATACAGATGAAAATTGACATGCAAACTTCAACCGCACTCAACCCCCCGAGGTCGTTCTGAAGCAACCGATGTTGAATGTGTTTAGCTAACTATAGGAGGATCAGTGAATAAGATCTGATAGTGTGATCTCTTGGTAGATGAGTTGGAAAAGGGGATATTTAGAGGCTATGAACGGGTAGCATAAATTCCCTACGGTTTGTTTTCCTAACTTGGATCTAAGTGTTGATCTAGTTTGAATTGTCCAAACTAACTAAGATGAAATTGACAATATATGCTACTTCTGAAAGGGAAACTAATGTAAAAAAATCACAAAACTAACATATTACAATTACAAAAAAAAAAATCTTCTATTCTAAATGATCAAAATATTTCTACACTAAAACTAAACAAGAAAGATAATCTAGTGTGGTTATTCACCTGTGCTAAGTGTATTGAAACTAAACTAAATTAAAGCAAGACCTTTTCCAAATTATTTATGATATGTAGAAAACCTCCTACAACTATTCTCTCCTTCAGATCCATAGGGATAGGAATAAGGGGATCCATCATTGGGGGTCACTATGAAATATTCAAACTCTCTTGGAAATTAACTAATTACTTGTGAACGAAAGGAAATTGATTTCTACTCTATTCGATATGATGTGATAATGATAAATTATAAGAACGAAGGAAATCAAAAAACAAATACAACCTGGAATTTATAGAACAGAGGAATTTATGAGCTGTGTATTAATTTTTCCCCTCAGTTTTTTCCTTTCTTTCTCCGAGTGTTCATGTGATTCCAAGGGATTGGGAATGCAAGAACAACAACATGAGGATAGTGCTTGAGAAATGGTATCTTGATGGAAGTCTAGATGAAATGAAGGTAGAAGAGAGATAACACAAGATATTAGAGCTTGGCTATGCAATTCATAGCAATATCATATCAACAATACAATGCAAGATACACAAAATTCACAAGCCCTTTTGCTTGAATAAAAGCATGAAATATATAGGAATTAAGGATGGTATGTGCCTTCATGCATAAGGAAAGAAGAGGAATTTAAAAATGATTAAATCTATTTAAAAATAGAATGACGATGGAGAACCAATCAATCGAAGCTAATTTTAGACAATTTGCCTAAGATATGCATGCAAAAAGTGAAATTAAGTGAAGCATCTCGTGTCAACAAAATGCATGAAGAGTTATGGAAAAAGTGTTCAGGACTGCCACCCTATGCAGGGAGGTGGTCCTTGGACTACTGCCCAAGCCTGGGAAGTGGTCCTAGGACCGTTGCCCAAGCTAGGGAGGTGGTCCTAGAACCACTGCCCGATCCTGGTAGGCAGTCCTAGGACTGCCACCCTGCCTGGGAGGTGGTTCTGACACTAAAGCCAAAACATGCACATAAATGAGAGGGAAGCTGGAAGAAAGCATGGAAAATCTAAGTAAGGATGTCTAGGCTATAAATATACATTGTGAATGGGTTTTAGAGCTCGAACACCTTCTTAAAGGACCTGAATCATCATTGGGGACTTGTGTAACCATTTTTTGATAATGTAGAACATGTAATTTTGGGTGCGTACATATTTCCCCCTTAGATAAGTGTCTTAGCCATGAAAAGGTGTAAAACATAGAGTTTGAGTATGGCATTCCTAAAATGGGGAGTTAGAAGCTATACCTGACATGCCCATGTGTCAAAATTTCATTGTCCACACTCCCGCTACTTGAAAAAAGAAAAGAAGACTCAAGTGTAGATAGATAAAATATTGAAAAATAAACAATAAATCAACACGACAAGAGGACTTACCATTTGTGTGGGGATATAGAGATATACCTGCGCCAACGCTCCAACCTTGTGAACACATACACTAAAAGTGAAGTCAAAACAACATATATATACCAAAACAAACTCATTTTTCAATTCATTTGTGCATACCGACTTGGTGATTTTTGAGCTCTGGCCCCACGGTGACCATTTTTTGTTTTTGAGTATGGTTGAATTGGAATGGATTTAGGAATGGTATTTTGTGTTAGGCTTGGCCCTTTCCTATTTGAATAATTTTGAGAATAACTCCTAAGAAATTTGTAACTAGAGTAGTCATAAAAGACCTTAAAGAGGCAGATAGGAAGAGTGCCTTTATTGCTTAGTCTCCATTTTGTGAGGCATATGTGATGTTTTGGTATTTCATGCTCATTATGAGTTATTTGACCACACCTAGTGTGGGATGACATAATAAAAAACTATGACACACCATGATATGTACATATGGCTATTTTTGGATCGGTTATTCCTTGCATAGATTTGGCTTACATTGATGATTTGATTCACGTGTGTAATCTTAGATGTTTAGAATTTCTGATTTTCATATGCTTTTAAAAATGTATGCAGTGGATATGAATGATAACAAAATGTTTTCTTTTTGTATTTTGTGATGTTGATATGTGATGATGCAAACACAATGTGAAGCTAAACTTTAGTTTCTTTTAGCAATCTTCCGTACTTCATATTGTCTTGACAAAACGTGGTGATACAATGATACAATAAGTAAATGTACTCACCCCACTCCTAACTCCATGCAACTAGTAATATGTGAGGGATTAACACCAAGAGTTAGAAAGGGAACAAGTTATGAAAAATTGTTGTATGGTAGTGATGAGAGAAAGAAAAAGGTTTGGTAGAACCAAATTGAGATGCTACAACCTCACTCTACTCAATTTTTCTTCATAGTTTAGAATGTGAATTACTTTCTAGTTTATCTAGACTTAGATCTGTAGATGGCCAATTGGTTGAGAAAATATGGTTTTGAGGCTTTAAGCTCTTTTAGAATTTTAGACATATAACTCACTTTGTTTTGATTTATGATTTCACAACATTTGAATGAACTGCTTCTAACTTTCAAGTTTGTCAAAGAGACCCCCTACACCTTACCCCATGATATTAGTAGGAAGCATGCACTCATCACCATGGGAAAGACATAGGTGAGTAAGGGAATTTATCTCCTTTCCTAACCCTACATCACTATTAAGAGACACAGGCTTAACACCGAAGGTCGGTAAGGCAAAGAAATGTGTAAAATAAAACTTTTTTTGTGTATTTGCATTTGACTTATTTATTTAGGCAAAATGTCTAGAATGTTCTTATTTCTAAAGAGATTTTTATGGGGTATATGTGACACCATGAAGTGTCTAGAACAGACTATAGGAAAATACATCTAACCTAGAAAGAGACTATAAGTGGAGCGAGGTATGCAGGCCTTGGTATGGTTACTTTCAAAGATTTTTCTTATCTTGTTTGGATCGATGAAATGATCCAAAACAATTGATGATACCATGAAAATTTGAAGAGATGTGATTTGAATGTTTTTCCAATGTTTTTCTAAAGTTTTTAGGAGTTGCTATAAGAAAAATTCCCTTGATCACAAATTTTATAGAATGAACTAGAAAATGAAAGTGCAATGTAGATGTAGTAATGTACATATGGAAGTTCAAGTGAAACTACATGTCATGGTAGCTAAGGTGAATAAATTTTATGAATATCACATTCTTCACCCCTAAGAGTACATAGTGGAGAACCATTATCCTCAAAAAATTTGTTCTCTTGACAAGAACCTACCATTCTGGGTTTAAATTTACAACCCTTTCCTAGAAGTGTATATGTCCAATCATTAAAATCATTTTTCTGAAAGAGGCATTCATGCACCTCTTTGTCACATTCTTGAGACATGGTGTGTGGGTGAGCATGACTATGATGCTTGTCTTTGTCTCCTATGTAGAGTGTGGTGTTTATTTATGACTCTTGATGAATGATGAGGCATTTCCCCATGGATATGGAAAACTTAGTTTTAGATGGACATGGGTTAAAACCGGGGTTTAGAATAGAACAACCCTTAGAGATGGTTTTGATGGGAATCACTTAGATCTCAAATTTACCTTCCTCGGTTATTAATTCTTTCATGTTCACACCTAGACCTAGGTCGTTAGAGGGAAGAGATACAAAACCGAGAAGACTACCCATTCCTTATGGTTCTGTTATCTCATTTTTTGAGTTTATGCCAAAAATGAGATAACCCTAAGAAATTTTTGAGTTGGTTTTCTAGGAGCCACCTTTCAAAGAGATTATCAGGTTTTCAGGTTTCACAAGCAAGATAACATGTGTTTTGGATGCTTCATGTTGTGTGTTCCCCGAAACCCGAAACCCGAAACCCACATCAAGGAAGGTGAGTCAGGTTTGCGGACCCCCCAAGCATCGAAACATGCCATCGTCCAAACATACTTCATGTCGCATGTCTTCTGATCCCGGAAGCCTAATTTACTCCTTTGTTTCAAGTTTCCGGGGCCATCAAGCATGATGCTTCATGTCGCTTGTTTCCCGCAACCCGAAACCTGAATTTCTCTAAAACCATTTGTGTCGGGTTCCCGGATATCCTAAGCATGATGACATGGCATTTATGCCGAGTTTTCGGGTAGTTGGCACGTGTCAAATGAAGTGTATTAAATGTATATTTTCTTATATATATTCGAATTTCCATGTCATTTTTACTAGATGTACTTTTTACCTCGTGGACTTTCACGAATGCATCTTCGACCCAGAAACCCGACTCGCCTCTGTGCCTCATTGCATTGCTCATTTTTTATCATTTCTTGTTCTGATTGAAGGTATTTTTCTTCATTCTTTGTTTATGGTTTTTTTCGAATAATTGTGTAAGAAATTCTTCAAAGTTTCTTATCAGGGTTGTTGGGGTTTTATCTTTTCCATTTTGGGGGTTGTTTTCTAAATCAACTTTGTGTTTTACGGTTACCCCTTTTGGAATTATCATTTGTTTATTCCTTAAAGATGTCATTGTAATTAAAAATATATTGGGGATATCAATAGTGACGAAAAAACTTGCATGTTTTAACTCAACAATTACCCTATTCCCTCTTCTTAGGTTTCGCAGGGTGCTTTGCAGTGTTCAAAAGCTGCAGTATATCAGAAAGTTTAAAGTGTCAGGTTTTAAGAACTCTCTAGCATCCTCCCAGTGTTTCAGGTTGTATTAATTCTTTGACATCCTCCCAGTGTGTCGGGTTTTCCGAACTCTCCAGTATCCTCCTAGTGTGTCAGGTTTTCCAAACTCCCTGGCATCCTCCCAGTGTGTCAGGTTTTCCAAAGTGCTCAACATATTCTGATCTTCAACACTCTCCTCTGAAGTTCCTCATGTCAGACCCTGGTCCATCACAAGATAAGACTGAAAAATTAGGAAGGATGAAGTACAAGTTCAGGAAGGTGGAGTCTCCCTCCTACACTGACTGTAATTACGACATCTAGGATACAGAGCTCGGAAACATAGAAATGGAGGATTTTTGGAATAGGTTCAAGAGCTCTTCTCAGACTCCATGGATGAAATCAATAGTTGACAGTGGTCTACCCCTTACAGCAGGTTTCCCTATGTCCACTCAGTGCCTCGAGTTCATCTTAGCCTATGCTTCAAATTATGACTCTGCTTCTCGTTCTGTGAAAAACTAGGCAGGAGAAGTTGTAATCAAGTTGGACGGAGGTTAATTTGATGACCTCTTCAAGCTGCCTAATTTTGAGGAATATGGAGATGTGGATCTCAAGTCAGCCCAAAAATCTTTGGACAATGATCAAGAAGATTGCATCAAGCATGTGAATAAGAAGTTCCTAATCAAAGCCAAACTAGCTATTTCCAGGTTCCCAAGACTTGTTCCCAGAAGTGATTTCATTCAGGAAATCAATGATATCATTACTCTGTTGAGTCAGGTTTTTTGGTTTTCCCGAATCAAATTTTTTCCAAGGATGGATGTATCAGTTAATGATCATTATTAAGAAGAATCAATAGGGAATTGATTGCGGTACTCTTATCAGTAACGAGATAGATTCTTAAATGACAACAATCCTATCTACGGGAAAGTTTTATATGTTATCGTATGTCACCTATGCAGTGGCCGGCATGAGAAACTAACCTAGGTTGGACACCAAGGGGAACAAGACAGTGGACCATGTTTATCAGTATTTTCCTTAGCTGACAAGAAAAGGGTCTGAAGATCAATTCAGAAGGGTAAATGATGCCTTCTTTTACGAGAACATTTACAGGTTAAACCCTGAACTAAGGAAAACGAGAGTCTCTGATGAGGCATGGGCTGAAGTTTCAAAATGGGGTTGTGTCTTCTTAAAATTTAAGAAGTTCACATATCTTCGAGTAGTCATGTATCTAGGGGATCCTTTCCATTTTCCCAGATATCTAGGGGACAAACTAATCTTGATGGAGTTGGTCAGGAAATTGTTGGATTTTCACAAGTTCCAACGGAGTAAACACAAAGCCCCTGTATATTTCCAAATTTCTATTAGAAGGTATACTTGTTTGACAATGGTGAAAGCCAAGAACATTTTCCATGAGCTTCAAGATAAGTTAAAGAAGCACATGAAGCCCCGAGACAGGTCTGATTTTCAAGGAGTCCTTAAGGCATATGGAACTCTGCACCTGCACATACCAAGCATAGAAGACATCTGGATTGATTTACGTGATGAGGTTCCTGTCTGAAGAAAAGATCATAGCAGATTAACACTTGCTGAGATTAAAACACTTGAGCTCACTAACATAGCAGATGCTGCTAGTGATAATGAAAGTGTTCTGGATCCTTCCTATGATGGATTAAATGAAGATCGATATGTTTTCCCACCTATTGATTAGTCCTTCGGTGAAAAGGCCTCCGTTATAGATAGATCAGCCTTGATTCCTGCATGCACCAAAGTAGGGATCACCTCTTGGGGAATGAGTTTTGAAGATGATAATTTTTCAAAGTTGGTTACTGCAGAGGTGGGGCCCTCCAAAAAGGGAAAAGACAAAAGATCTTCTAAGGGACCTATAAACGTCAAGTTTGTCAAGAAGAGAAGAGAGTGAGAAATCTCTTCAATTGTTTCTCTAGTTGAAATGGTGAATGTGCAAGAATCACCAACACCACCAGAAATAGGAGAAATTTCTTTGGAAGGAGAAGTGAGCCAGCCAGTAATTTTACCATTTGTTGACTACCCAAGTGAAGGGACCTTGTCTCTTGCATCCCAGGCTTTGGAATCGGGACCTGCGCTTCCTCCTTCACAACCACTTCTACCTCCTCTTTCCCCATCGACTTCTTCAGTCATGGCCAGCATTTTCTCTGGACTCTCACCCCTCTCTGCTAGTACCAAAGTAATCACCAACACGCCCCCTCCTGTGCCTCTTTTTATTGAATCTGCTACCACATTGGTAATTGTCCCCACTTTGCCAGTGGATCCCTCTCCCCCTGAAAGTATGATACCAAATTCTACAATAGTGACAACTCCCTCTTACATGCCTCAATGGCTACTCGAGAAAACTCCGAGGAAGAGGAAGGTGATTTTACCCATACCAGCATTTGATTTTAGCTCACTCAAGGCTTCTACTGCTAAATCAGCCAAGAAACCCAAAACAGTTGCAACGGTTTTGGTAGACGTTTCAGGGCATAAGTTTACAGAGATTACCACTCCTGCGACTGTCAAAACCAAAGAGGACATAACAACCTCTGACTATCAGATAAATAGGGTGGCTCTAGGAAAAGTGACAACAAAAGGGGCACAAGAGGATGCACGGGATGCTACAAATGTGCTATGCCAGATGTTGAAGGAAACAAAAGACAACAAAGATTAGCTTAAAGGAAAGGTTGAGCAGTTGACTGAGGTATTGCTTAGGCTCTCAAAACAACTTGAATCCATACCATCTTCCTCTGTCCCTGTCGGATTTGATTTCTCATCAGTGCCTATAATTGAGAAGATTAATAAAAAAGGAAGGGTGGTCGATGAATGGATCCAAAGGCTTCTCCAACAGGGGAAAGAAGTGATTCAAGACATCGTGTAAGTCTATCAATCTTTGGGGAATATTCATAGTGATGGAGAAAATATGGACGATGATTTCTCCCAAGAAATTGGACATCTTGATTTGACTTTCAAAGCTCTCCAGGCATTAAAGCAAATACCATCACACATCTTGGTAGAAGAAGGCATCATCCCACATGCGAATAAGCATTTCTAGCTGACCAAAGCCATTAGTTTCAGGGTAAATATTCTCAACGAAGCCTGTGGTAAATTGAGAGAATCAAGGGATCAATTGATTGATGGCAAAAGCAACCTAGAAGAAGAATTGCTGAAAATTTGTGTAAAAGTGTTAGTTAGAAATTCGGGCATCCTATCAGCTGACGATCTTTTCAAACAAGTCCAAGAGTCTATTCAGCATGAACCAACTCACGGATTTGGTATTGAAATCATTGACAGGTTTGTAAATATTGAACATTCTTTGGAGGCCTTGAGAAGACTCAGCAAAATATTGAGGAAAATTCTCGGTAGTGCCAGTGACACTCATTAAACCTATGAAGTTTTGATTGATCATTCCACTACGCCTAACAAAAATTAAATACAAGGTATAATCTAGAAGTTCCAAGAATTTCAGAACAAACATGCTCAGCTGGAGGAAGAGAAAGATGAAGAAGCAAAAGATGATGATTCAAACTAAGTCTTGATGCGACGTGGCCTTTCAATCTTGAAATTGACATGTCTTTTTCATTTCTGTTTTGTCATATTTTGAATGATATTGTGACTTGGTCTCCTGCGTGAGAGCCAAGTAAAATAGGACTCTTTTTAAAAGACTGTTTTATAAGGTTTGTCCTATTTTCTCTCTACTCTTTTTATTATAAATAAGGGATGTTTATGCATTCCAAAGGGTTGAGATTTTTGGAACATTGGGGGCTATTGTGAAGAAGAAAAACTTTGTGTTTTCTTTTAATCATTTGATGAATAGAAGCTGATACTATTTTCACAAACTTTGTGTTGTGAGATGCGTTTTTCTTAAGATATTGTTCTTATGTTCATGATCTTAAGCTATCTTTGTTTAACATCTTAATGATCCTAATAATTTCAAACATTATATTTGTGATCTAAAGCTCGTATGATTATTTTGTGCTCTGTGTTTACTCGGAAGAAAATACGTTCCTCTCATTTCCTTTCCATTGTAATAATTTCCAGCCCAGTCCATTTACAAAAACAACATCTTCACATAGTGTGGATATGGATTTCAGGATTCTATCCCAACCCCAATGGTTAGAATAGTGTGAATCTATATATATTATTTGTGTTGTGTTTTAGATTAGTAATAAATAGGCAGCCTCACCTGTCTTTGAGAAGGGATTTAATCCCATGTACTATGGTTGAACCTCATATTTTGGATTGAAAAAATATCCAACCAACAGTTTTTGGCAACTCCGCTAGGGAATACAGATTAATAGTATAAAGCTTATCCTTTTGGTGTCTAGCGACTCCGTATTTTCTTTATTTTCAACAAGATCTCTTTCCCGGTTCAAGCTAGCCAGAAATATCTTCACTCAGTCCCGCCGATCCCAGGGTGAAATTGATCCACTCTTTGAATTGCTACAACGGCACAATTTCAGTCTTTCCCCCAATAGCATTATTTCCAACCGAACCAAAAGTTCTTCACGTGTTCAAAGAAACCGGATCCTTGAAGAATGAGACGTTTCTGCAAATTGTCACACGTTATTCTTGTCTGACACTCAGATCCCCATACACACTCTTGTCAGAAGGATGGTAGCACAACCTATGCCCTGGGGTGCAGCTATTGGTCCTCTTTCTTTAACTCCGCCATTACATGAGTTACCACATGGATCACGTAAAAACATTCCCAAGTTCAATGGGGATGGGAAGAAACATCCTGATGAACACATCACATCTTTCTTTGTAGCATGCGGTGTCCTCGGAGTAGCTCATGAAGATGTCTTTGTTTGACTCTTCATTGAAACGTTACACAATGCAGTAGCCAAATGGTTTTATCACCTTCTGAATGCATGCATCACAAACTGGGCTACCATGTGGACCAGATTTGAAGCACATTTCAAACCAGCTGAAGATTCTCATGCTTTCTTAGCACAACTTACCTATATGAAGAAGGAATCACATGAACCCATGCAGGACTTTGTGGCAAAGTTTAACAAGATGATCTGGAAGATTCCAGAAATAGGTTTACCAACTCCAAAAAATCAGAAATGCTTCTTCATTAATGCTCAGCCTCCCGATGTGAGCTTTCTATTAAGAAGGTCCTCTATCCTAGATTTGACTATTACTTAGTTAACAGCTATTGAAATAGAGGATGATCTCATTTTGGCCGGAAGAATCAAGAAAGATGTACCCAAACCTAAAAATCAAGGTTCTTCTCAAGGTAATACTGACCCTATGATCCAAAAAATGGCTAATGATTTGATTGCTTTAAAAAAGCAAATGTCCCAGCAGGTGAGTAATGTTCTATACCGGGATATCCCTAGACGGAATTTCAATAACACCAATGGTGCGCCTGTAAGAGATAGGCCGCGGTTAACCCCTGCTCAACCGAGGCTGGCAATCAAAGCTCCTCCCATCAATGCAACAGTAGAAATAGTCAAAGAAGAGGAAGAACCTAAAGAACAAGATTCCCCCGAGGCTTTTGAAGCTTCAGGATACACTGATGAGTCTTATGACGATTCAGCTGGTGACTCCAGCATTGGGTATTTGGAATATGAAGAGGATGAATGTGCACCAGATGGTCAGTCATTTGCTGTCTTCACTCGATCCCAATCTCAGAATCTCAAGAAAACCTCTTGAAATCCCCAAGGAGAAGAACAAGGAACCTCCCATAGCCATAGTTAAGAGAGGTGCTCCTATTTCAGCACAAACTGAAAGGGAAGTCACCAAAAAGGTAACAACTTCTCCTCATTCTCTTTCTCCTAAGGTCAGTGCCCCAACTCAAGCTCACGTGATTAGAACTGAGCCTACTATCACCCCTTCTTATACTTCTTTTGACATTATCGATCATGCAAAAAGAACCAAGATCCAAATGTCAGAAGCGGAATACCTTCAGTCAAATCCTGAACAGTTTGAAAAGCTCACCAAATTCATTAGAAGTAAAGCTGCCATTCTCTCACCTCTAAAAGGTCTTTTGCCAAATCCTACTCCATCCCCACCTTAGAACAATCTGACCTCTGCTTCTTCTTCAGGAAAGATTGAACCATTTTATTTGTCTTTGCTTATAAATGGGTTTAAACTCAGCAATTGCATCATCGACTCAGGGGCCTCCGACAATGTTATGCCTGCAAAAGTAGCCCATGCCCTTGGGCTTACTTTGACTAAGTCATATGGACGATGTTACTCCATGGAAACCAAGAAAGTTCCCTTGATTGGTCAAATCAAAGATGCACAGTTTGCATTCGTCGCCTTCCTAGAGAAGAGAGTGAAAATGACTATTCTAGTTGTTGACATTCCTGCAGCCTACGGTATCCTCTTGGGTAGAGGTTTTTGTAAAGACGTCAGGGGAGAGATTAATATGCATTGGACCTAGGCAAGGATTTTATTCAATGGGGTTTATCATGTTCTCCATCCCGAGCCTCAGTCGAGGTATTTGGTAACTAAATTGGATGACCCTAAGGCTCAAATTATTTTCGAAGATGCTAGCTTCGGAAATTATTTCATGACATCAGAGATACCGGTGGTAGATGTTAAGAAAGAAGATTCTAATGCTATTTGGACCCTTGAATTTGATGGTAGTTGTTCAGCCACCAGATCGGGCACTGGTGTAGTTCTTATATCTCCTAATTCTGAGATATTTCCCTATGCTTTCAAATTGCAGTTTGATAATACTAATAACACGGCTGAATATGAAGCTCTGTTACTAGGATTAGAAATGGACAAACATAAGGGAATTTGAAATCTCAAAGTTCAAGGGGATGCAGAGCTTATTTTCAATCAGGTCAAGGGAATCTATCAAGTAAAAAATGATTGCTTGAGACATTATAGGAACAAAGTTTGGGATAAGATAGAATGCTTTGATGCATTCTCCATTAAGGCAGTTTTGAGAGATTATAACGACAAGGCTGATTATTTGGCCATGTCTACATCCCTCCTTCTCCCTCATCCTCAGTTCAAACAAGATACATACACCATTGAGATTGTGTATCGTCCCAGTATCCCAGATAATGCAGCTCATTGGCAAGTGTTCAATGATGATCAACAAGTGTTGACTTTTCTAGAAAAGGCTGACAATTTTAGTGAGCTGTACTTTGAAGGTTCGGAATCATCTTTCCATGAATCAATTTCAGATCCATATCAAGAGGTTAACGGTGAGTTTATTCAGCTTAAAGGAAACAAGATACCCAAAGGTCTGGTTTCCATGGAGGGTTTTTTTGACAAGCATGACCGTTTTATTCAAAATAAAAGACAAGTTGAAGGAGCTTCTTCCTCGGAAGTAGATCAAGTCAATTTAGGTTCGTCTGATCAACCTCGGATGGTGAATATTGGGAAATGTTGTTCCCCTGAGGAGAAAGAAAAGTTCACTTCACTCCTGAAAAGATACATGGATGTCTTAGCCTGGTCCTATGCAGATTTAAAATCCTTCAAGCCCAAAGACGTACAACACAGTATCCCTTTGAAGCCTGATGTAAAACCATACAGGTAGAAGCAAAGACATTACAATCCCAAGATCTCAGGGACTATCCTTGTGGAAATTCAGAAAATGTTAGATGCCAAAATTATTTTTCCAATTCATCACTCCACTTGGATTGCTAACATCGTCCCTGTCAGGAAGAAGAATGGTAAAATCTAGATTTGTGTTGATTTCTAGAACCTAAATCAGTCTTCGTTAAAAGACAATTATCCCTTGCCTATTATGGATCAGGTGTTACAGACCATTACTGGATCAGAAATGCTATCCATGCTTGATGGATTTTCAGGATATAATCAAGTTGAGGTAGCTGCGGAGGATCAACACAAGATGGCCTTCACAACCCCATGGGGGACCTTTGCTTACAGGAGGATGCCTTTCGGCTTGATCAACGCCGGAGCCACCTTTCAGAGAGCTATGGACTTGGCATTCAGAGACCTAATGGGAAAAGTCATAGTAGTATATTTGGATGACTTAAATGTTGTTTTCTCCAAAAAACGGAGTGATCATTATGATCATTTAGAGCAAGTACTTTTGAGATGCAGGCGTCACGAGATTTCATTAAATCCCAAGAAGTCCATGTTTGGAGTGACCGAAGGAAAGTTGCTGGGTCATATCGTGACTAGAGAAGGAACCAAAATCGACCAGAAAGGGTAAAGGCCATTCAGAGCCTTACCCTACCCACAAGTAAAACTGGAGTTCATTCCTTCTTTGGAAAGGTCAATTTCCTAAGAAGGTTTGTACCTAATTTTGTTGATAAAACCAAGGATATCCTTGGGATGATGAAAGGAAAAATTCCATTTCAATGGAGTACTGAAGGGAAGCTTGCATTCGATGAAATCAAAAGGGCAGTTGCTTGCGCTCCTATCCTAGTATGTCCTGACTTCAAAAAATATTTCATCATGTACAGCTACGCCTCTGCTCACACAGTGTCAGCCATCCTGATGCAGGAGAACGGGGAGGGCATTGAAGCTCCCATCACTTTTATGAGTTGTCCATTGAAGGAACATGAGTTAAAGATGTCACAAATTGAAAAGCATGCTTATGTAGTGGTACGAGTGGTGAAACATTTCAGGTACTATGTGTTAAACTCCCATACCCTCGTTCTCATTCCTGACACTGTTGTTAAATCCATTTTGAATCAACAAGAGCTGGGTAGTCAACGAGGTAACTGGATAGCTAAATTTTAGGAGTATGACTTGGACAGTAGACCTACCAAGTTGGTACGAGGAAGGGGCCTGTGCTAATTAATCACGGAAAACCATGTGGAAGCAGAATGTGAAAATAATGAAGACACCTCTTCTAAGTTGCCCATGGTGCTTTTCGCGAGTACAACTAATGAATGGTACACAGATATTGCTTTCTTTCTAACTTATGGTGAATTCCCCCTGCATTTAAGCCAAAAGGAGAATAGAATGGACAAGTTAAGATCTACAAGATACCTCTTGTGGGATAATGGGATATATAAGAAAGGTATTGATGGTGTATTCCTGCGCTGTGTTGATAAATCACAACAGTTAAAGTTGTTAGAATCCTTCCATATCCTAGCATGCAGAGGACATTTCTCATCCTCTGTAATAGCTTATAAGATCCTATGGGCTAGGTACTATTGGCCTACTCTTTTCTAGGATTCAACAGAGTGGGTGTCCAAGTGTGAAGCTTGTCAACATTTCATTGGTCATCCCAAGCTAGCAGCTCTTCCCCTGAAGCCCGTAGTGATTGAAGAACCTTTTCACCAGTGGGGAATTGACTTCATTGGAACATTGAATCCTACCTCCAGTGCCAGACACAATTACGTGCTAACTACTGCAGACTATTTTACCAAGTGGGTGGAAGTTGCACCAATCAAGCAAGCAACCTCAGATGCTGTGTGCAAGTTCCTTAAAGAAAATATAATTGTCAGATTCGGTGTGCCTCACAAGATTGTGGCTGACAATGCCTCTAATTTCTCATCGCATGAGTTGACATAATTTTGCTATGGATTCGGCATCACCCTGGCTCACTCATCTGATTATTATCCCCAAGGCAATGGGCAAGCTGAGTCCAGCAATAAGAACCTGGTTACCATAATTATAAAGCTAGTAGATGAAAACCAGAAGACATGGCACAAAGCATTGTATGATGTATTGTGGGCTGATTGGATTACCCCAAAGTGAGCTATAGGAATGTCTCCTTTCCAAGTGCTATACGGGATTGATGCTGAGATACCTATCTCAGTGGAGTTGCCAGCCTTACAGTTGGCCAAAGCAGTCGAAGATATGACTTTTCAAAATTCTATTGAGAAAAGGGTTATGTACCTAGCTAGGCTAGAAGAGGAATGAAGCAAGGTGGTTGATCACATTGCAGATCATCAAAGCAAAGTAAAGAAAAATTTTGACAAGAAATCAAGGCAACGTAATTTCTAGATTGGAGACCTGGTGTTGCTTTGGGATAAGAGGAGGGAGCAGAAAGGAATGCACGGGAAGTTTGATTCTTTGTGGAAAGGACCTTTTAAGATCCATCAGCTGAGTGGTGAAAATAGTTTCCTTCTATCATATCTCGATGGAGAGTTACTCCCTTTGCCTTTCAGTGGCCAACATCTAAAGTTGTTTTATCACTAATGCAAGATGCTCTCTTACATTGTACATACTTTACTTTCTGTCGTGTGTTTTCTTTTAGTCTTCTTTATTTCCTCGTTTTGTTTTTCAGTTTTCTTATTTTCTGAATCCGTAGCCCAATGGATAAAATCCATATATTCTGAGTTCTCTTCCTTTGATATCGCAAAGAAATTCCCCAACTAGAGCCAGTTGTTATCTCATTTTTTGAGTTTACGCCAAAAATGAGATAACCCTAACAAATTTTTGAGCTGGTTTTCTAGGAGCCACCTTTCAGAGAGACTATTGGGTTTTCGGGTTTCACAAGCAAGATAACATGTGTTTTGGATGCTTCATGTCATGTGTTCCCCGAAACCCGAAACCCGCATCAAGGCAAGTCAGGTTTGCAGACCCCCCAAGCATCAGAACATGCCCTCTTCCAAACATGCTTCATGTCGCATGTCTTCCAATCCTTGAAGCCCGATTTACTCCTTTGTTTCAGGTTTCCAGGGCCATCAAGCATGATGCTTCATGTCGCTTGTTTCCCGTAACCTGAAACCTGAATTTATCTAAAACCCTTTGTGTCGGGTTCCCGGATATCCTAAGCATGCTGACATGACATTTATGCCAAGTTGTTGGGTAGTTGGCACGTGTCGACTGAAGTGTATTAAATGTGGATTTTCTTATATATATTCAGATTTCCACGTCACTTTTTCCAGACGTAATTTTTACCTCGTGGATTTTCGTGCATGCATCTTCGACCCAGAAACCTGACTCGCCTCTGTGCCTGATTGTATTGCTCTTTTTTATCATTTCTTTTTTTGATTGAAGGTATTTTTCTTTATTCTTTGTTTGTGGTTTTTGTGGAATAATTGTGTAAGGAATTCTTCTAAGTTTCTTATCAGGGTTGTTGGGGTTTTATCTTTTCCATTTTGGGGGTTGTTTTCTAAATCAGGTTTGTGTTTTAGGGTTACCCCTTTTAGAATTATCACTTTGTTTATTCCTTAAAGATGTCATTGTAATTAAAAATATATTGGGGATATTAACAGTGAAGAAAAAAATTACATGTTTCAACTCAACAATTACCCTATTCCCTCTTCTCGGGTTTCGCAGGGTGCTTTGCAGTGTTCAAAACCCGCAGTATATCGGAAAGTTTAAAGTGTCAGGTTTTCCAAAATCTCCGACATCCTCATAGAGTGTCAGGTTTTCTGAAGTCTCTAGCATCCTCCCAGTGTGTTAGGTTTTCTGAACTCTCTGGCATCCTCCTAGTGTGTCGGGTTTTCCGAACTCTCCAGCATCCTCCCAATGTGTCAGGTTCTTCAAAGTGTTCAACATCTTCTGATCTCCGACGCTCTCCTCTGAAGTTCCTCATGTCGGACCCTGGTCCATCACAAGATAAGACTGAAAAATTAGGAAGGATGAAGTACAAGTTTAGGAAGGTGGATTCTCCCTCCTACATTTACTGTAATTACAAAATTCGGGATACAGAGCTCGGAAACATAGAAATGGAGGATTTTTGGAATAGGGTCTAGAGCTCTTCTCAGACTCCATGGATGAAATCAATAGTTGACAGTGGTCTACCTCTTACAGCAAGTTTCCCTATGTCCACTCAGTGCCTCGAGTTCATCTTAGCCTGTGCTTCAAATTATGACTCTGCTTCTTGTTCTGTGAAAAACTAGGTAGGAGAAGTTGTAATCAAGTTGGACAGAGGTTAATTCGATGACCTCCTCAAGCTGCCTGATTTTGAGGTATATGGAGATGTGGATCTCAAGTCAGCCCAAAAATCTTTGGACAATGATCAGGAAGATTACATCAAGCATGTGAATAAGAAGTTCCTAATCAAATCCAAACCAACTGTTTCCAGGTTCCCAAGACTTGTTCCTAGAAGTGATTTCATTCAGGAAATCAATGATATCATTACTCTGTTGAGTCAGGTTTTTGGTTTTCCTGAATCAAATGTTTTCCAAGGATGGATGTATTAGTTAATGATCATTATTAAGAAGAATCAACAGGTAATTGATTTGGGTACTCTTATTAGTAATGAGATAGATTCTCAAAGGACAACAGTCCTATCTACGGAAAAGTTTTATATGTTATCGTATGTCACCTATGCAGCGGCCAGCATGAGAAACTAACCTAGGTTGGACACCAAGGGGAACAAGACAGTGGACCATGTTTATCAGTATTTTCCTTAGCTGACAAGAAAAGGGTCCGAAGATCAATTCAGAAGGGTAAATGATGCCTTCTTTTACGAGAACATTTACAGGTTAAACCCTGAACTAAGGAAAATGAGAGTCTCTGATGAGGCATGGGCTGAAGTTTTAAAATGGGGTTGTGTCTTCTTACAATTTAAGAAGTTCACATATCTTCAAGTAGTCATGTACCCAGGGGATCTTTTCCGTTTTCCCAGATGTCTAGGGGAAAAACTAATCTTGATGGAGTTGGTCAAGAAATTGTTGGATTTTCACAAGTTCCAAAGGAGTAAACACAAATCCGTTGTATCTTTCCCAATTTCTATTGGAAGGTATACTTGTTCGATAGTGGTGAAACCCAAGAATGTTGTCCATGAGCTTCAAGATAAGTTGAAGAAGCACATGAATCCCTGAGACAGGTTTGATTTTTGAGGAGTCCTTAAGGCATATGGAACTTTGCACCTGCACATACCAAGCATAGAAGACATCTGGATTGATTTACGTGATGAGGTTATTGTCTGAAGAAAAGATCATAGCAGATTGACACTTGTTGAGATTCAAAAACTTGAGCTCGCTAACATACCAGATGGTGCTAGTGATAATGAAAGTGTTATGGATCCTTCCTATGATGGATTGAATGAACATCGATATGTTTTCCCACCTATTGATTGTTCCGTCAGTGAAAATGCCTCCGTTACAGATAGATTAGCCCTGATTCTTGCACACACCAAAGCATGGCTCACCTCTTGGGGAATGAGTTTTAAAGATGATAATTTTTCAAAGTTGGTTACTCTAGAGGCGGGGTCCTCCAAAAAGGGAAAATAAAAAAGATCTTCTAAGAGACCTATAAAGTCAAGTTTGTCAAGAAGAGAAGAGAGTGAGAAATCTCTTCAATTGTTTGTCCATTTGAAATGGTGAATGTGCTAGAATCACCAACACCACCAGAAATAGAAGAAATTTATTTGGAAGGAGAAGTGAGTCAGCTACTAATTTTTCCATTTTTTGACTGCCCAACTAAAAGGACCTTGTCTCTTGCATCCCAGGCTTTGGAGTCAGGATCTGCGCTTCCTCCTTCACAACCACTTCTACCTCCTCTTTCCGCATCGAATTCTTCGGTCATGGTCAGCATTTTCTCTGGACTCTCACCCCCCTCTGCTCGTACCAAAGTAATCACCAACATGCCCCCTCCTGTGCCTCTTTTTATTGAATCTGCTACCACATTGGTAACTGTCCCCACTTCGCTAGTGGATCCCTCTCCCCCTGATAGTATGATACCAACTTCTACAATAGTTGCAACTCCCTCTGACACACCTCAATGGATACTTGAGTAAACTCCGAGGAAGAGGAAGGTGATTTTACCCATACCAGCCTTTGATTTTAGCTCACTCAAGGCTTCTACTGCTAAATCAGCCAAGAAACCCAAAATAGTTTCAAGGGTTTTGGTGGATGCTTCAGGGCATAAGTTTACAGAGATCGCCACTCCTGCAACTGACAAAACCAAAGAGGACATAACATCCTCTGACTATCAGATAACCAGGGTGGCTCTAAGAAAAGTGACAACAGAAGGGGCATAAAAGGATGCATGGGATGCTACAAACTTTCTATGTCAGAAGTTGAAGGAAACAAAAGACATCAGAGATGAGCTTAAAGGAAAGGTGGAGCAGTTGACTAAGGTATTGCTTAAGCTCTCAAAACCCCTTGAATCCATACCATCTTCCTCTATCCCTGTCGGATTCGATTTCTCATTAGTGCCTATAATTGAGAAGATTAATTAAAAAGGAAGGGTGGTCGATGAATGGATCTAAAGGCTACTCCAACAGGGGAAAGAAGTGATTCAAGACATCGTGGAATTCTATCAATCTTTCGGGAATATTTAGAGTGATGGAGAAAAGATGGATGATGATTTCTCCCAAGAAATTAGACATCTTGATTTGAATTTCGAAGCTCTCCAGGCATTAAAGAAAATACCATCACACCTCTTGGTAGAAGAAGGCATCATCCCACATGTGGATTAGCATTTCCAGCTAACCAAAGCCATCAGGTTCAGGGTAAATATTCTCAACGAAGCTTGTGGTAAATTGAGAGAATCAAGGGATCAATTGATTGATGGCAAAAGTGACCTGGAAAAAGAATTGCTGAAAATTTGTGCAAAAGTGTCAGTTGGAAATTCGGGCATCCTATCAGCTGACGATATTTTCAAATACATCCAAGAGTCTGTTCAACATGAACCAACTCATGGATTTGGTATTGAAATCATTGATAGGTTTGTAAAGATTGAACATTCTTTGGAGGCCTTGAGAAGACTCAGCAAAATATTGAGGAAACTTCCCAGTAGTGCCAGTGACACTCATGAAACCTTTGAATTTTTGAGTGATCATTCCACTGCACCTGACGAAAATGAAATGCAAGGTATAATCCGGAAGTTCCAAGAATTTCAGAACAAATAGGCTCAGCTGGAGGAAGAGAAAGATGAAGAAGCAAAAGATGATGATTCAGACGAAGTCTTGATGCGATGTGGCATTTCAATCTTGAAATTGACATGTCTTTTTCATTTTTTTTTTGTCATATTTTGAATCATATTGTGACTTGGTATCCTACGTGAGAGCCAAGCAAAATAGGACTCTTTTTAAAAGACTATTTTATAGGGTTTGTCCTATTTTCTCTCTACTCTTTTTATTATAAATAAGGGATGTTTATACATTCCAAAGGGTTGAGATTTTTGAAAAATTGGGGGATATTGTGAAGAAGAAAAAATTTGTGTTTTCTTTTAATCATTTGATGAATAGAAGCTAGTACTATTTTCACAAACTTTGTTTTTTGAGATGTGTTTTTCTTAAGATATTGTTCTTATGTTCATGATCTTAAGCTATTATTTGTTTAGCATCTTGATGATCCTAATAATTTCAAACATTATATTTGTGATCTAAAGCTCGTATGATTATTTCGTGCTCTGTGTTTACTCAAAAGAAAATACGTTCCTCTCATTTCCTTTCCATTGTGATTTTTCCATTGTAATAATTTCTAGCCCAGTCCATTTACAAAAACAACATCTTCACATAGTGTGGATATGGATTTCGGGATTCTATCCCAACCCCAATGGTTAGAATAGTGTGAATATTGTATATATTATTTGTGCTGTGTTTTAGATTAGTAATAAACAGGCAGCCTCACCTTTATTTGAGGAGGGATTTAATCCCATGTACTATGGTTGAACCTCATATTTTGGATTGAAAAAATATCCAACCAACAGGTTCAAACAAAAGGAAGATCAGATCTTCACTCCCTAAGAGTTTCATAATTCCCATTGTGGTTTTAGTGGACACTATTTCCATAGATATTGATTTACCCTTATCTGTTTTTACCACCTCAAATGTTTTTGGGTCAACAACTTCAACCTTTGGAACATCCAGGGTGACTAGGACTAACTCTTTTGTTGGAGGTGGTTTGTTCAATTGATTCGCAATAAGTTTATACTCTGTATTAATTCCTTTCTTCTTCTTGAGGTTTTCTAAGTGTATATCAAAGGGCTTAGGATCCCCTTGAGCGATGAATACCTTCCTCAAATGCAGGAATCTGATCTCCTAGAATAGGGTAGAAGGGATAGCCTTCATTCGATGAATCCATGATCTCTTGAGGATCATGTTATAACTTGTTTCCCTGTCGATAATTTAAAAATCCATCAAGATGGTTTTTGGACCAAGCATGAATAGAAGAACTATGGTTCCAATCGAGCTCACTTTAAGAATGTCATATCCTCGTAACATGTTTTGTGTAGAGGAACAATTTTTCTCTCCATATCCCAACTTCTTCAAGAAAGAGAAAGGAACCAAACTTATAGCAGTCCCATCATCAATCATGGCTCTCTTAATGAAATTTTTATAAACACAGACTGGTAAAAATAAGGTAGGATCACCTCTGCAGGAAATTTCAGGGTCAGATGGCATCTTGTCTATATCAAAAACAAACCCAATATCCCTATCATTTTATCCCAGAGGATGTATGTCAATGTCAATATGATTTATTTGAGTACTAGGAGGTGGTGTAACATGGATTAGATTACCAATACCTAGTGCATCGAGAAACGTAGAGTGATGCGTAGGTGAATTCTTCAGCAAATCTAGGAATGAAATGTGAGAAAAGGTCTTTAGCAACTCATAGGCTCCTATTGGTTTTACGATTATGGGAACATCATCCTATGGGAAGGAAAGATTAGGTAGGGGTTGTGAAATGTACTCCTTCATCCAAGTTGTTGCATTAATTTCATGCTCAACCTCTAGCTCAACTAATCCCAAGATTTTTGAGTTATCATTTAAACCAAGGTTAGGAGTGACCCAAGATTTATTGGAAGTTGAGGCTTTATGGTCAATGTTTCCTATATGAATGAATTTGTTTGTGTTTTGTGAATTCATCTTGAAATTTTTAGGATTTTTAGGGAGCATATCTCAAAAAATGATCACATTAGAGTTCTGAGGTAGCGTTCTGAGGAGTTATAGGTCCTATATAGTCAGATTGCAAGTTTATTTCAAGATTTTCTCATAACATGTCTACAAAGAGTTACCTTTGGTTTTCATGAAGTATTTGTAGAAATTTGTTGCAATCATGGCAATTCCTATCATCATGACCTCGAACCTTATGGAAACCACAGTATAGGTTAGGGTCATAATCTGTTGGCCTTTGATAAGCATCATGTTGTTTTTTATTATAACTTGGGTTGTAATTTTGAAATTGATTGCTATAACCATGATTCAATGCCCCTTGGCAAGAATTTTGATAGTGGTTTGGGCCTTGGGTTTTATTTTTCTTTTGTGGGGGATGATTTACATCAACCGTGTTGGCAGAATACACATTGTTAGGGCCTCTTTGATTACCTGAGTTGTTGTTATTGTTATTTTTGTTGTTATTCAGAAAACCAAAATTCTTGGATTTATCAGTAGCACTACTCATGGTAGCACCATGATTTTGATTCCCACCCTTAGGTCCTTGGTTATTGGAACCATTTTTTTTATAATTTACATTTTTTTAATTTGGGGATACTAATTTCCCATTGGGACCATAGATCTTACGCCCACTATCTATAGAGGCTTGATCAATCTAAAGTGCTCCTTCCAATACTTCCTCATAACTACGAAAAGGAAACTTTTGGACCTCTTCATTAGTCTCTCGATTGAGTGAGTGAAGGAAAAGATCAAAATTTTCCACCTTGTCTATGTTGGGTGCACTCGCAGATGAATAGAGAACTTGGTGCGATATTTGGATGAAATGGGTGACATATTCATTTTACTCCTATCTAATATGTAGGAACTCCCTAATCCCTGTACGCAATAACTTGTTCATGTCAAAGGCTTTGATGAACTCAGAAACAAGTTATTTGAAGGAATGTATATAAGCTTTCAGTATCCTATAGTACCAATCCAATGTGATTACTTCGAGAGTCTTTGGAAATACCTTATCCACTACAGCATCCCAAGGAAGTAACTCCATGATAGCAGTAGTGTAGGCCTTGATATGAATGTTCAGATCTTCTTCTTCCTTAAATTTTGGAAGATCCAGAAATGGGCCTGGAAGCATGAAACCACATATGGTGAAGTCAAGAGGCTCCTTTAAGTACTCATTGTATGTACCCATTGTGTAAGATTCCACCATTAAATATCCTTGATGAGGAGGTGGAGGAGGAGGAGTTGGATAAGCTACACTATAATTATTGATGGGAACATATGGAGTCCCTTGATATGGCATGTAGGGAACAGGAATGGTATATGGGTCCATCTAAGAAATTTTTGAATAAATATGCATATAAGGTGGGATAGTTCCTGGATATGGACTAGCGGGCGTAAAACCAGTGAATGTCACATTTCCTATTGTGGTGGCATTCAAGAATTCACTTCCATTAAACCCTTTCATAGGATAAGATTGATAAGGATGAGGAACCATACCTAGTGTGTCTAACCCTATGAAAATATCATCTAGATTTGAATGAATAGGATAACCTTTTTATGCAAGATATTGTGTTGGTTGCTCATTAGAAGGGATGTATCCTTTTTATTCAACTAGATACCCCATGTTATGCCCTAATACATGTGTTGGTTGTGAAGTACGGGAACTTTCTAGTTCTCTAATCCTCCCTACTAAAGTAGAAATGATATTGTTGGGAGAGAATTGAGTCCCTTGTTGGGGTGCTTGTGGCGTAGGGTTTGATTGAGCAGGCTCATGATACCTTGTTATGAATTGTTCAGTGTTATAATTATTGTCTTCCTCAGAAGTAAGAATATTAGGATAGGTATTCAAAATATTAGAGGTTAAAGTCTTCATTCTATCCAAATACTCATCTATCTGATGAAGAGGATTATCTATTCATGCCAATAGATCATCCTTTATTGATTTCATGGCAATGTGAGGTCTTGACAAGACCCTATGGTAAGATTCTGTTCCATTTGTGATAACAACATGGTTTTCATTGGGTTGACCTTATTGTATGTCTAACGGTTGATAAACCTCCTCCATCCTTACATAGCTAATGGGGTTTGAAGTGTAATAAGTGGAGTTTTGTACATTGCTTGTGTAATTGTCACCCCACCTTGAAAGAAAAGAGGATTGTTATGGTTGAATGTTGGTGTAATATCTATCAAAGCCAAATGGCCCACCAAACTCTCTTCTAGACATATTTTAGAAAGTATTAAATACCTACCAAACTAGGGGAAGAGATGGAGAGGTGAGGTAATAGAAATGAAAGAAAAGGAAACAAAAAGGAATTAATCCTTCAAGTTGGGTTCACCAATTTATACGGATGAAAATTGACATGCAACCTTCAACCGCACTCAACCCCCCGAGGTCATACCGGAGCAGCCGATGTTGAATGTGTGTGGATAACTAGAGGAGGATCAGTGACTAAGATCTGGTAGTATGATCTCCTGGTAGCTGAGTTGGAAAGGGGGGGATTTAAAGGCTATGAACTGGTATCGTAAACTCCCTATGGTTTGTTTTCCTAACTTGGATCTAAGTTTTGATCTAGTTTGAAGTGTCCAAATTAACTAAGATGAAACTAATAATCTATGATACTTCTGAAAGGGAAATTAATCTTAAAAAATCACAAAACTAACATATTATAATTACAAACAACAATTTTCTTCTATTTTAAATGATCAAAATATTTCTACACTAAAACTAAATAAGAGAGATAACCCAATGTGGTTATTCACCTGTGCTAAGTGTATTGAAACTAAAATAAATTAAAACAAGAACTTTTCCAAATGATTTATGATATGTAGACAACCTCCTACAAATATTCTCTCCTTTAGATCCATAGGGATAGGAAGAAGAGGATCCATCACCGGGTGTCACTATGAAAGATTCAAATCCTCTTGGAAATTAACTAATTACTTGTAAATGAAAGGAAATTGATTTCTACTCTATTTTATATGATGTGACAATGATAAATTGTAAGAACGAAGGAAATCAAACAAAAAATACAACCTATAATTTATAGAACAGAAGTAAATCCAGTTGTGTATTAATTTTTCCCCTCAGTTTGTTCCTTTCTTTCTTTGAGTGTTCATGTGAGTCCAAGGGATTAGGAATGTAAGAAAAATAGCATGAGAATGGAGCTTGAGCAATGGAAGATGGATGACAATTTGGATGCAATGCAAGTAGAAGAGAGATAGCACAAGAGATCAGAGCTTGGTTATTCAATTCCTAGAAAGATTGTAGCAGTAATACAATGTAAGATACAAAAAATTCTCAGGCCCTTTTACTTGAATACAAGCATGGAATATATAGGAATTAAGGTGGAATGTGCCATCATGCACAAGGCAAGAAGAGGAAGTTAAAACTAATTAAATCTATTTAAAAATAGGATGCAAGAGAACCAAGAAATCAAAGCTAATTTTATAAAATTTGGCTCACGGATGCATGCAAAAATTGAAATTAAGTGAAGTGTCTCACATCAAAAACACGCATGAATATTTATAGAAAAAGAATTTAGGACCACTGCCCTACATAGGGAGGTGGTCCTAGGACCACCACCCAAGCTTGGGAGGTGGTCCTAAGACCACCGCCCAAGCTAGGGAGGTGGTCGTAGAACCATCATACAAGCCTGGGAGGAGATCCTAGGACAGACACCTTGCCTAGGAGGTGGTTCTAACACTAAATCCAAAACATACATAGAAATGAGTGGGAAGCTAGAAGAAAGCATGGAAAAGCTAAGTAAGGATGTCTATGCTACAAATATACATTGCAAATGGGTTTTAGAGCTCTAACACCTTCTTAAAGGACTTGAATCATCATTGGGGACTTTTTAAACCATTTTTCAATAATGTAGCACATGTAATTTTGGGTGCATACAATCACTTAAAAACCTACAGCGCCTTATCCACCGATGGTTTAGTACTCCAATATTTGAAAGCTTGAAGGAGGTGAGCCATCAATTCCTGCCAATTTCTTTTCTAGCGGCACATCTCGAAGTGAATATACCATGTGTGCCCATAGCCTTATAAGGTGGAATAAAACTTATGCACCCATAAGGAATTTGGCAAGGCCTCTGTGCCTTCCATCCATGTTTTCTCACATGCTTGGACATGAGACGATGTGGGATCCTTCCCATTGTAGTCTTGTATTACAGTGGGTTCATTACTTTAGAAGAACCTAACAGAGAACAAGATTCTTACCTCATGCCACTCTAGAAGGATATTGTGGTGTGTCACCCACTAACGTGATGTGGTCCCAAGAAAGTTATAATTGAACATCCCTCTTCTTTCGATCTCATTTTTCTAGCGAGCCTCCATTTCCCATAATAAATCATCAGGGATTACCCCTCCATAGTAACTTAGAAACTTCTTCCCTCTAAGGCATTTGACTGAGTGTGCCTTTATTACCCTTGTCACATAGCCTCTTAACTTCCACCCAATTAACTCATATAACCCATGTGCCCAATTGTCACACACCACACTAGTTGTATCACTCATGGAATGAGCATCTTCAAACTTATTAACTCCCTCTATAGGGTGAATTACCTCAAGGTCCCTGATAGATTTCACATAGATCCTGTTAAGAACTTGTTCTCTGTAGGGCTCAGTATATGGTGTTTATTTTCCATCAGTTAAGGGGATGATGACCCGTTCCTCATTGTTTTCAAAAATTATGTATCCCTTATTGAATCTTAGGTCAAAATTATTCTTATAACACCAATAACACCAAAGTAATGTTGGGAAGTTATCTGCCTCGGCTAGTGCTAATACTTTGAAATCCCCAATGAAATTTTCCCTTTGGATAGTGATAACAACACCCTTCAAGACACCAATGGGCATTTCCTTTGTCTTGTTAGCCATATACAGAACATTAGAAGATGGCTATAATGGGGACCTTCCCATTTGATGCCATGCATCTAGAGTGAGAACATTGACTTCCACACCCATGTCGATCAAAATATTTCTCAGAAGCCACCCATCTACAACAACATTCAAGGTAATATTCTTGTCATAATAAAGGTTCTGGGGAGGAAGGTTGGCATGCAGAAGTTGCCTTTTGCACCCTTCTCCAACATGCAGTACCTTATCTTGTAACCACTCTCTTAGCAAGGGGATGATTTATCTTGCCTTGTCATCTTGCATACTTCTCTAACCTCATTGAGATCCTTCTATGTAGCCTCAACATTATTTATTTTCTCTAATTGTCTTGACTACTCTTTCAGGCACTGGATTTCTCCTTGTAGGGTTCGAATCACATCCATGGTTTCTTGATACACTTCTTTCTGATGAGTAGGGTTTGAATACTTTCCATGCACCACCACTTCTTTAATAACCAGTATTCTCTCCCTTGGTATATCCCTTGCGTGCGCAACCTTAGCTCGTGCCGTAACTAGTACAGGCTCTAATTCTGACTCACACACCACTCTTAGAATCCATTGTGAATTGGCCTTCCTCACTTACCATTCTGATGCCTTTATATTTTCAGTGTTTTTATCTCATATGTTTAAATAGCTCTAAGAAATCCTCATACTTATGCTTCTTCCCACACCAAGAACATTATAGAAGATCAGGGCATTCATGCTTATAGTGTTTTGTAGATCCACAGTTGTAACAGGTTCCACACGAGAACTCACTTCTTCTTCATATGTGGTTACCACAACCACAAAATCCTCCTCAGAAACTTCTTCCACGTTCCCCTCCATCTACGCACCCTTCATAGTGATGACCATCATCCTTGGAATTGTTTGTGAGGATGGTTTGGCACACACCTATATCAATGACATCATGTATTTGGTCAATCAATCTACAATCCTTGGTGTTATGGGTAGTAGAGGTGCAGATCTTGTAATAGCAAGACACATTCTTACGGATTGTGTGTTACATCAGTGGGCATTTACTTGCATCATGATCTTCGTGGAAAATTTCACAGTCCACTGTCATGGTGCGTACCGATCTCCTAGGGTAATTTTCCTTTATATGCCCCTCTACCTCAAAATATGTGCACCATAGACCACTGCGAGTCTCATGCACAAAGTTTGCAGATAGCTTCTCCAACTACTTCATCATTGCAGCAATCTGAGCCTCAAGGAAGGGGATAAAACTAGTATCCATGCTTCCAACATCCTTAGCATACATGGCATCCTCCAAGGCCTCGCGCAGGTCTGTGAAAGTCTTGTGCAAAAGAGATCTCTTAAACGATGTTATCAATCCTCCAACAAGCCACTAAGCATTCTGAGAGGGGTGAATATCATAGGATATATTTGATAAGAGAGTTTCAAAATGCACGTTGTATTCTCATGCACTCTCTTTGATTCCTTGTTGGATTTCCTTCAATGTGTTAATGCTCTTCTGTTCAAACTCAGGGATATGAAATTTAGCCAAGAAGGCATTCCGTAACATGGTGTAATCTACCACTATCTGATGGGGGTCATACTTTTAGTACCAACTATGTGTGTGTCCTTGCAACATTATTGCAAACTAGATTTCCTTCCACTCCGAGGTAGTGATCCCTTTCCCGTGCCATAGCAATTCACACTTATTTACATGCTCTACAACATCTTCACAACATTTGTAGTTTGGTAGGTACAAATACATCTCAAAAAATACTTGCTGAGGTGGTTAAGGACCTTATGTACCTATCCCAGAACCTTGATTTACTCCAGTGTTACCTCCACCACCAAATCCACTAGATCCACCAAGTTCTATCCCTCCTGACCCACTAGATCCTCCACATCCTCCAAGTCCACCAGGCCCTCCAGCTCCAGGTCCACCTCTTGTAAATGATAAAGGGTCTGAAGTGGTTGCGCCCAACATTCCCAATGGCCCTCTGAACTGCATGCCAATAATTTTTGATATTACACCACTACCAGATGTGTGTCCTACACCACTCCCATACATGATACCCAAGCTTTGTGTACTTGCACTTTTCCCAAATGTCATTCCAGATGATATCCCTCCAAACACAGGAAATGATTATGCAGCCATAGATGTACCAAATGATAAATTATATCTCCTAGGTGTAGATCATTCACTACCACTGATACCAACTGTGTTAGAAAATAATTATCTCTTGATTTGGAAAACTAAGCACTAGGGGTTGGCCACCATGTAGATTTAGAAGCATGCCAATGAATCTTCTTTCTCCAAGTGATGAAATCTCATCAAAAGCTGAAGGTATATCTCTTCTGTGCTTTTCGAGATGGGGAAGCACAAATTGCTCAGGCTCCATGTCCTCTGTGTAAACCTCAATTCCTTCCCACAATTTCTTCCTCCATAAATCCATCACTCCCTCAACCTTGTGTTGTTTAGCCAGCTCCCTTTCACATGCTTCGCTATACTTGATTCATCTCTCCTCTCTCTTTTTTAGCCACAATGTCTATCATATTCCTCCACCCTAGCTTCCTCACCCAATGCTTAGAGAAGCTAATCTGGCCATAGGGAATGCTTCCAAACTTAGTGTAATGAGCAAGATATTTATGACTAAAGGGATAGCACAAAAAATGATCCTATAGGTCTTTAAGAACTCAAACTTAGTAACCTCAAGACAAGAATACATAGAAATAATTTATTCTAGGGTATAAATGGTCAGCACTCTCTTTCACCAATGATCAAAAAAATGTGTCCAAGTCATATTAACATCCTGTAGCCTTTGATATTATTCTTGGGTATAAATTTGAGATCTATAGTACCGGATTGATCTAGATGCACACATGGAAATCCATTCATACAACTCTACTGGAAAGCAGTAAAAGAAGGTCTTATACAGATCATGATACATGTGCTCTTCTACCCATCTACATGCATCAAAATCAGGTCCAGTACTAAATCTCTAATCAAACTCATCCTTCATGCTCTTAAACCATGCTTTGACACTATCCAAGGTCAAGCACTCCGTCATCATGCATCATTATCACAACAACTTCAAAAAGAGGTCTTAGAAACAGAACCAAGATGTAGTCATTTTTACACATCTACTAACTTATAACCCTATGCACCTTCACCTATCACCCATTGGGTGATAGGTGCTCACTCAAGGCATGCATGGGAACCAAGCCCCTCCTTTCTGTGAGCATTGTGAGAATATCTTACAATTGTTAGAGGATTAGTTGCAGAGAAGTGAATATTCATATAAAATCACAACATGAGCTATCATATCCTTATACCCAAGAATTTAATAACAATAGAAAAATCATGACATGAAATAAAAAGAACATATCTGCCATGAAATATAAGGAAATAACACTAGGGTTTGTACCCCTGAACCAGATATTAAAAAAGGATCCATATATTTATATTGATCATAGTATCAACAACCACATTACATTTTAAAGGATCATAATAGAAAAAATGTATCAAGACAAGTGTCCAACCCATATATCAGAGGGCCTAGCTATGCTGTATTTATTACAAAAATTTAACAGACCCATCCCTTAGACATGAAAAGATTCCTACAATCCTCTAATGATAACCGTAACCCCTAGGGCCTCGTAGTATTTTCTATAGAGATTCACTCTCTTCATACTATATGTCCTCCATCTATGTATTCCTTGGTGTGTCTTCTTTACTTCCAAACATCTCTCTTTATAGCACCAGCACCCACTTCCATGCCTTTTCTCAAGAATAGATCGGATTCCAAGCGTTCATGTGGTCCTTCAATGGTGCATGTTTATTTTGTTCCGAGATCTCCACTTTTTGCAATGATGTCTTCCTAGGAATGTTCCATGTGTGGAATATTATTTCCTCAACCACCAAGTCTCTAGGCTTACACTTTAACCACTCGGTATGCCTAGTTAGGTCCCATTTTTTCTCAAGTGCCTTTAGAATGTTGAATATGGCTAAGTCTTTAGAACCTGTGTATTGCTTTGTGTGTGCGCCTTGGTTTCTCACAAACCCTTCTTAAAACCTTGTCTAGTGTGCTTCTACTTTTGCATCCTTCTTCCTATTGGTCATGTGTGCTCACATTCCCTTTGGCACCTAGCCAATATTTTGAGGCCCAACAATGACCTACAACATGTATGAATGATAAAATATCATGTGGAGGAATAGTAGAAGATGTGAGAGGTACATGAATTGGTTAAATCTTTCCATTGTGATTGATTAGAGTAATATCAAAAGAAGAAGGAGAAAATGAAGATGCTCTAGGCATACCAGATGTAGATGTAGAAGAGATAATCGATGGTATACTAGAAGAAATAGAAGAATTAACATGAATATCATCGTGAGAAGAAGAAGAGGAAAGAGATGGAAATGAACATGGAATAATAGTGGAAACATTAGAAATAGAAGGAGAAGAAACTTTAAGAGGTACACCAGTATAAATCATACAATCATCATGAATGTTAGCAGAAGAAATCTCAGAAGTAGATGAAAGAGGAGTGGAAAAGTCACATTCAATAGTCCTAAGCAAAGTAGAATCATTACTAATAGGATCATGCTTAAACATATCATCAGATATAGTTTCACATGTAATTATTTCATCAAGTGAGTCATCAACATAGAGTGAAGTAGGAGAAAAAATAAAATGTGATGTATCTTTACAATCATGAGCAGCATGTTTAAAAAGTAGAGAGTCATGAGATACCATTTTAAATTCATCATGATTAATATGAGAAATCACATGTACATTTTCATCATAATTTTTATATGCATCATCACAATGAAGACCAAGTAGATAATCAATAATAGCATCATCAAGATTTTCCACAAAAATAGAAGGTGGAGTAGACCTAGTGCCTATGGAATAATAAGGAATGCAACCATAAAACTTTTCCTCTTCAGAAAGAATGCAGAAAAAATAATGAGCTAAAATAGGAGGAATATTACATTCATTGGCCACAAGTATTCTTTGAGTATCATCATTAACATGATGATTATGATAGAGAGCCCTAAGTTCAGTCATAGTAACCTCATCATAAATAGGGTTAACACTCTCATGATGCATATCTTTCCTAGGATAAGAAGATCTATCCTTAGCCATTAGGTTTTAGTGGATCCTATAGAAAGGAGTTCTAAAGATATGAGTTCACCAAAATTATTCAATAAAATCTGATTTATTCTACTGAAATCTGAATTAAGATATGCTACAAATGATAAACAATGAAATACAAATGATATGTAATTTTTCAGATGTAATTATGAAATTAAATGAGAGAGTTATGGAAATTATCTTGATTCACTTATACCAAAGTGTGTCTACACTAGAAGGACTGATGAAACAACAACTCATGTTTTCACAACCAAACCCTAAAAAATGTAAGTGTCAGGAATGTCAATAATAGGGCGCCTATGCAGGTTCAAGGGCACCATTGGCATTAGAGACCTTCATTGGGTGCTTGTGACTTCTCAAAATTTGTGGAACTCAATTTCACAGGGCTACAAGGTACTCATTGGTTGTCACCTTTTATCTCTTGTATGTCACAATTAGATTGCCAAAATACTTGTAAATATGCAACACAAATAATAGCCTCCGAAAACCACCAAAATACATCAAATCCTAAAAACTAAATATGCAAAATGAGAGGTTTTTTTTTCTTCGGATATCAAAAAAGTGAACTTACAACCGAGCGTTACACTACATCTCAGACCCGATGTAGTTCTATGTTCTTGTGTGTGGAATATTTATCCAAGGTTACCCTTGTGCCGGTGATTCCAAAATAGAGAATTAAAAGCTAGATAAAATGAAAATGTTTAGATGGAATTCAGTACTTCCCCTTCCTATGCAGTGTATACAGAGTAAAAAATTCTAAAAATTCAGTCATTTTGATAATATGTATATAGATAAGCCTTGATAAAATTTCCCACCATTATAATGGTATGTATGTTGTGTTTATATAGGGATCTCTTTCTTTAATTTTGACATTAATGACATGACATGTCAAATAGTATCTCAGGATAGGAGTAATAAAACTGAAAGGCCAACTACAAATTTCAAAAATGCAACCAAGAACAAAGAGGAGAGGAAAACCCAAGTTGGATAGGAGTTCCTGGGCGCTAGTGTCCATCTATGGGTGCTAGTGTCTAGAGACAACTACCAAAAAATGTAAAAAATACTAATAGATAGGGATCCATGTGACCTAACCAAAAATGGGTGTATAAGTGAGAGAGGTTGAAGATAAAAAAATGATAAATACACTCAAAGCAAGAATACTGACTAGGTACTGTGTCACCATTGAATAATTTTCTTACACAAGATCCATATATAAAACAACATACTTGGAGGTATAGTAAATAATAGTAAGTGCATGATTTTATGTCTATAAGGAGATTGTACTATAATGTTTTGATTCAACAAGAGGTATAAGGCAAAGAGGTTCAGTTAAGGATTAATTATTGTATCTTGAAAATGACCTATTTCAATGAAGAGAAAATAAGAAATATGGTGTTTGAGCATCCTGAAGTTGATTTAATTCAATAAGGTGATGTCTTTTTCATGGAGGTGAAATTTGAAGCCAAGGGAAGTAAGGTGATGAGCTCCATGTTTTGAATTTGTCCTTTTCTTCAAAAGGATCATCATGTTTCCATTATTGGGAAACCATCTCAAGTTTGCACATTATAATTCACTAAGTAGTGTTTTTTAAGACTCATTCAGTTCCTTGGAATGTTTTTGCATCTCACAGAAGGAAGCATTTGTAATCACTGTGTTCTACCTAAATTAGTGGTCTGAGGCCAATAATTTCATTCAAAGAGAAATCCTTCCATTTGGAGGAGAAGGCATTTTTCATTAAGTAACATACAAGCAAGAACACGTCTGAGCATCTTGAGGTTGATTACATTTAGATAGGAGACACCTTTATCACATAGGTGAATTTTGTGGCCAATAGGAGTAGGGTAGTGATCTCCATGTCCTAACTCCTAACTTTTGATCAATGAATCTCATCATGTTTCCATCTCAGTGCATATCTCAACACAATGTTTTTGAACACTTATTCAATACCCTAAAAGGTGTCTACGTCTCATAGAAGAAAGAGTTTGCAATCTTAGTATTCTAATTCAATAGGAGGTCATAGTCAAGAATACCATTCATGAAGAATTTCCTTGAGATCCATCATAAGTATTATTTTTTATCAACAAGATGTTTTATCGTATTCTAGTCATCGCTTCTCTCTCCTCCCTCTCTCTAAAATTTTATTTCGTCATTGAGAAGGTAAATTTTCACTCTTTCATCTAATTCACTTAAGTGAATTCATGTTGCATTATAAAATTCCCTTTTTAAAAATAAGAAAAGGACGTAGTTTCATTCCTAGGGAATTTGATAAGTCACATGGTGGTGAGATGAAAATTCATATGGGGGAGAGTCATAAATTTGGTTCAGGTTGCACAATAAAGACCAAAGATTAAAACACTAAATAATATTATTCACGGTGTGTTATTCAATGAGATGCAATGGTTATTATATAGCCATAGAGGTAGGTAGAACAACCTCTTCAAAATAGGCAACAATAGACCCATTTATAAAAATACGGGTGTAACCCAATAACCACATAATATATTGTTATTATAAGAATATATTTGAATAACAAATTAACTTACTAATTACTACGGTAAAACATTAATTATCGTGATCACTAACATATGATTTCCTAATATTCCCCCCCTTAGTGCGAACATGGGGGAAAACTCCATACTATACTGCACCTGATTTTATGATCATGTGATTTTCCTTTGGATTATCAAAAACCACAAGTTGGTTTTTCATCGGTTAACCAAAAACCAAGAATAAGGTTTTGCTCCAATGGTTGACCAAAAACCACAAAGGGGTGAAGGTTTTAAAATGGTTTACCTACAACCATATCGTGATGTGTCAGTGTATTCTTCGGCCCTCATTATAGTTTCTCTTCCAAAGATAACATTTTGGAATCCATCACAATGTAAAAAAAACAATCCACACATACAAACTGAAGCATTGTTTCATTTCCCTCCCAGAATGTGAAGTTTCCATAAAATATTTATTTTGAAAACACCACACACACTCACACACATCACCAAATTAGTATGTGTGGCCTCTTCAGTGGTGACTAACGAGAGGTAAATGATTGACCTCCCACCTCTAATGCCTTCGTCCTCAAATATCATGTTGCTTATTTCATCTAGATGTGATCATAAAGCTCATTTACAACTTAGACATCAGATTCCACCGATAATGCATCTATAAGGTATTTTTTTCATAACTTTTGAATTTTACACTTGACACACAATGACTCTTGACAGTAAAATATTTTTTGACTTATCATTTTCATAATGACTACCAAATTTGACAATAACACTATATTCACATTATTTGTGGAAAAATGACCATGACATCACAATAATTTAACAATACAAGGACTCTATTGACTACCAACTTGATGACACAATTTTGGAATTGATAACATAACTATAAACTTTAAACAGCATGACAAGACATGAATTTTACTAAGATGACTTTTGAGATGAGTATTTTTTACGTAAACAAATGAACAACTTAATAATTACTTGACAAGATGAAACTTGGTTTTCAAACAATATACAAATAATATTAAAATATACTTAATAGACACAAATTACAAAGGAATTTGAAGTTAACCTAGAAGTTGAGGATAGAAGGAACTTGGAGAATTGCATGTCTTTAGAAATAATTATTAGAGTTACAACACAACCTGAAGTCATTGATAGGAAATACTTTATTAATTGCACAAAAGTTTATGGTGAATACATGGTGTGAAGAGGGAGAGAAATGTATGAGACTACAGGTGATGGAAGTTTGATAGTGAAGAAGTAGAGACAAATAACAATCAAAGTGAGTGGATCAATATAGGAGTACTATGAATAACTTTTTAAAAATATCAAATTCAATCCTTTGATGCATATCACGCAAATATGGAATAGTCAACTTCAGTGTGATTAATAAGAAATCATTGAATGCTGATCCATATTTCAATGCAACTCACAAAATGACTATTTAGTTGATAAGATGGAGAAAAAAATAACAATACAGGGAAATGTGTGGAGGCCAAACTGATTGTTGGATCAAAACTCACTTTAGCCAACAGACTCAAAAATACAAATTTAATTTTCACATAATACCTGGTGGTGGGTTTAGGGTTTAGGGTTTAGGGTTTTTCAGGGAATTTCCTTTTCGAAGATTAAATGGAAAGAATGGAAATTTTTATTTCGTACTTCCAAACCCGTAAAGCTTGAAAGTCTAAAATTTTGGAGTTTCAAACTTTCAAAATTCAGAGATCTCCTTTGTCAGTTTGTAATTTTATGACTTGGAGTTCTAGAGTTTTAAACTCTGAAGTTCCAAAATTTTGGATTTTTATTCTTTCAGGTTTTGGAATCCCATGTTACCTTTTTGGAAAAATCTTCTTCAACGTTTTGAAGTCAGAAACTCCAAAGTTCCAAAATTTCGAAACTTTGGACTTTCAGGTTTCGGAAGTTTCCCAGTGATTTTTTTGTATTTCTCCTTCGGAATTTTGAAGTCTGAATCTTCAAAGTTCCAAAATTTCATAACTTCAGACTTTCAATTTTTGGATTTTTCCATTACCTTTTCATGATTTTCATCTCTTAAAGTCCAAATTCTGAAACTAATTTTGGAACTTCAGACTTTCGGGGTTTCAAACTTTCAGGTTTCTTTGTGCATTTAATTCTCACCAACCTCCATACATGTCAACTTTCGAGCATTAATTTCAGGTTTTTCTATTTAAACTCATGATTTTACCTGTCATTTTCACTTGAAATTTTTCTCTAACAATCTGATGTTTACTGCAACTTTGTACTTTTGTAGCGTCGTTTTCAACGTATTGTGGTTAATATCTCTTAGTTTTGTTTTTCCTTATTCATTTACTTTTATTCTTCCTTGTTTGTTTTGGAGATGAAACCATCGTTTCCTGGCATGTTTTCTTTGAAGGTATTTTTTGACCTCAACGGTTGCAAAATCCAATTTTTTATAGGCATCCAGTGTAGATTTCATCATAATATTCGAGAGCCTCCTGAGAATTTTACTTTATTTTCGTGCCTTCAGTGAAGTCTATATTTTTGGAGATTCTCACTTTTCAGATTTCAAAGGTGGGTGGTTTTAGAAGTTTCTCATATTTGGAGTTCGAAAGTTTGTGGTTTCAGAGTTCAGAGGTTGGACTTTTCAGATTTCAGGGTTGTTCATTTTCAGAGGTTCTCATTTTTTGGAATTTTTGCTTCTCTAGTTTGGGTTTCAAAACTTTTCTCTTTCATAACTTTTCAGGGTTTCAAAATTTTTCATTTCAGAGCTTTGGATTTTGAAGATTTTCAGAGTTTCAGACATCTACCATTTCAGGTTTTTGGACTTCAAGAACTAAAGTCTTTTTGGAATTTCAGATTTTTACATATTTTTGAAGGTCCTTAGGATTTCGAAATCCAAAACTTAATTTCAAATTTTACATCCAAAGGAAAATAAAATATGAAGTATACATTCCTCGAAGTTGTTCCTCAATCTTGTCTATCCTCAGACTTGGGAAGTATAAGAGACACTAATCTCAGGAAGATTGATTTTCCAAATTTCTAGGCAAGAGGGAAAGCCCCCAACAAGAAATCATGAATGTAATCCATACATGAAAGTGGACTTGTTCTTGTTGTTGGCTTCCCCACATCCATTCATTTCCCAAAGTTTGTCTTAGCTATAGCAACTCACTTTGATGAAGAGTCTAGGTCAATAAAAGATGTTGATGGCAAGGTTGTTATTTGTTTAGACCCTGATTTCTTTGAAAATTTATTCAAAATCCTAGATGTCAAATAATATGCAATAATTTCACCAAAATTGACAGTGGAGCAATGGGACAAAGAAATTGAGTTATGCACAAAAGTCATGTTGAAGAGATATCTAGCTAAGAGTATCACCAAACCGCCCAAGATCATGTATCGATCAAACTTCATCCAATAAGTCAATGAAATTATTGTGTTACTGAGTATATTTTTGGGACTTGCCTCTACAAAGGAATTTCAGGAATGGATGTTCCTGTATATTTCTACTATCAAGAAAAACAAGTGATTTATAAGATGGGGAGAGCATATCAGTAGCTCCATCTACTTTTAATTAAGAAAGTTTTGTTCCTCGAAGAGTTTCTACATGACCTATTTTTTGGTCTATGATACATCCTCTATGGGAGATTTCACTGGATAAAACACAAAGGGTATTCAAAGTTCTTCACAAATTTATGATTTTTATCCTCATCTCAACTGGAAGAGGGAAGAAAACACTTCCGCATAATTAATGATGCCTTCTTTCATGTCATTCTTTATCGTTTTGATAAATATTTATTCAATCAAAGGATTTCTGATGAAGCTTTCAAAGAAGTATGAAAGTGAGGAGCTATTTTCCTATAGTTTCCTACATTTACATGCATTTAGATTCTGGTTTTGTAGGTGCTCCTAGTAAGCTGCCAAGATGCCCTAGTAACAAGTGGGTTTTCCTAGAATTGGTTTGGCAATTACTGGACTATCATATGATTCAGAATAAATGACACAAGGCAGGAGTCCAAATTCCCATTTCGATTGGCAGATACACTTGTGCAAATATTTATAAGGAAAATAACATAGATACAAAGATGTCAGAAGTAACCTTGTGGACCTTCCATCCGCATACTAGTTTTGACTACTGGGGAAAATTTAGTGAAACAGGTTTGTCCAGTTCTCATGTGCCCTAGTTAGAATATATTTGGATTCATTTTTAGGATGAATACATCATTCGATAAAGAAATTATGAGATACTAACTCTGGATGAGGTTCAACAGTTTGGTATCGTAGAGTTTCCAAAGGAAATGGAAGACGAGTAAGAAGTTCTGGATGCAGCATAAAAAAATAATAATGTTTCCAATCAACCATTTCCATGGATTGATTGGTATGTATAATAATGTTGCAATACCAAGGAGAGGTTGGGGCCCATTTTTCAAATAACTTAAAATTGGTTGGTTAACTTGGGAATCCCACCCAAAGGGTTAGATCAACCTACAAGTATAGAATCCCAACCAACCATGAGTCTACCAACACCTACAAAAGTAAAAAGGTCCATCCAAAGGGCCCATACAATCCCTAAGAATATTTCATTTATGGTTGGAAGATCCTCTATCTCTAAGGCTCCTACTTCCAAGGCTATGTCTCCAGCAATACCAATGTCAGAAATAGTTGAAGTAACTGATTCTCCAAGTGTCTCACAATATTTTTTATCTCCTCTTTCCCTTCCATTGTCACTTTCTCCATCATTTCCTTCCACTTCTACAATCATTTCTTCTTTCCCATCTCCTTCCATGGCCCAGGTTTTCTCATATCTTCTAGTTCTCTCAGAAGGGGAGACAATTGGGTCACTCATTTCTACTTCACTCCCTCTAACACTTGCATTTCCTAACATCTCATTTTCTAATCCCATTGTATACATTCCAATGGCTGTCCTCGCATCCACCCCATCCATTATTGCCACATCCATTTCATTGCCTACTAATGTTACCAGTGCTCTTGTATTGTCTAGTGCTTCAGGTACCGAATTGGTCATTCCACTTCTATCAGCATCTGCTATCCCAGAATGGTTGTTTCACCAAACTCTAAAGAAGAAAAAGAAAGTAATTCTAGTGGATGTTATAGATCTGAGTGTATTGGAACCCACTCCAAAGAGACAGACCAAGTGACCAAATATTGTCTCCAACTTATCAATGAATCAATCCAAAGAGAGGGTCATATAATTTTCTATTCCCTTTGAGGGAAAAACCAAGGAATCAATTACAACAAATGACTACCAAATTTCTAGATTTTCACTAGGAAAATCAACACATGAAGGAGCAAAACAAGATGTGTAGACTACTCTCAGAAATTTGTTAGAAATATACAAGGACAAGGCTTCTAAGGATGAGCTAAAAGTAAAGGTTGAGAATCTCACTACATTGTTAAGAAAGGTAACACAACCTACTCCATCTACTTAGATTTCAACCACCACTGATCTGGCGGTTTCTTCCACTTTAGATGATATTTCCTATCATGATATTGAGAAGATATGACAAAAGGGAAGATCAGTAAATGGATGGATGGAGTGTATACTTCAAGAAGCCAATCCTTTGATAAAATAAGTAGTTGAAATATATAATGATTTGCAAACTGAAAGAGCCTAAATTTGTAGAATTGATGAAGCTTTCTCTAAAGATAATAATAAATTGAACTTGAATTTGACTACATAGAGTGAAATTAGAGAAGAGGATCCATATTTTCTGCTATAAGAAGATGTAATAGATTATGCCTCTAAATTGTTTGAATATCAAAAAGCTATGGAATTCCAGTCCCAGGTTTTGTAGGATTTAATTAAGAAGTTAGAAACCATGCGTGTAGAAATCATGGATGCTCTGAATGCATATCAGAAGAGTTTGATAATATTAATTGCAAATTCTTTAATGAGAACATTGATTCTCTTCCAGAGGATCATATCAAGCTAAATTTCAAGGATTTGGTAAAAAGGGATGATGAGGTGACTATAAATTTTAACAGTGACTCCATTAACAGGTTGGTTTCATGCCAAAATTTCACTGGTCGACTGAAGAAGGTAGTAAGTTAACTTATAATAATTCCAGCCAAGGTAACAAGAGAGATCGAGATGACAGATGTAGTTAATAACTATGCGTGTTGGCCAGAGGATGGAGAATTCCAGGGAATTATTAAGTGTTTCATCGAATCCAAGAATCAGATGGATTCTTTGGAGAAGGAACAAGATAAAATTAAGGAAGGAGAAGGTGTTGCAGAGCCAGGCCAAAGCTAAGTGACCATAAAAGGACAATTCCAAGTTCTGGAATGGTCCAAGTTGTAGGGTTGACCGAGTCAAACCCATGCAACAAAATTTTCTATTTTTATGGGAGCTTGTTCCCTAGAATTTAATGACATTTCTATTTTTAGTAATTTTTTGGTTAAGGCCCATTTGTAATGGCTCAGCCTAAGGAACTTATAAATAGTTAAGTGCATGAATTCTAAGTGGAGAGATAGATTATTTTTTGAAAAGTTTCTCTTCAAGCTTGGAAGAGTGCTTTGGATATTTTAAAACCTCTCAATTACGTTCAGAGGGGTATTTTTTCATGAAGAATTTTATTTATTGTGTTAATGGTTGATTAATGTATGCTTTGTGGATGCATAATTCCTTAGTGTGAGTGTTTGACTTGCCTTTATTTCAGAATATCTTATTTCATTCTATGGGAAAGTGATATAATGGTTTTGAATATCAGTTGTGGAGAGATTATTTTCCTTCTGTTATAAAATATGTATTATTGTTAACTACCATAAGTGAAATAGATGTTTGACATGTGCATATTTTATATGATTGTGATGGTTGATTGCCTTTTGAATCAATTTTGATCTATTTGTTACATATACTTGGGGTCTTTTAAGGAGATGCATATTATTTTGAATGTGGTTTGTTATTTACCCTGTCCAAATGGTATTAGGTGAATTATATTGTGATATTATTTTTATCCTTTCTGAGTTACCTATTTCTAACATAGAGATCATCTGATCATCTAGTCTTACTGTTGGTGCATCACTACATATTTCTTTATTTTGTTATTTCTAACCTTGAACCTCATAAAGTGAGTAGATTAGAATTCTTAAAAAAAATTTTAAGCCCTACACATCGATATTAAATTGGGTGCTCACAATTTTTAAATGAATCCAGACTTCTCCGGAGGTTCATCCCAAGGCGACAAGGTCACACACCTTGAGGATGTTCCCACGTTACACAGGATCTTTCAGTAGTTCAACGGGTGCACGATCCATGTGACAATATAAACAATTGATATTATATATCCATGGAGGTAGGCATAATAACCTCCTAAAAAATAGGTAACAATAGACCCGTTTATAATAATACGTGTAACCAAATAACCACATAATATATTGTTATCATAATAATATATTCTACTAACAAATTATCTTACTAATTACTATGGTAAAACATTAATTACCATGAGCACTAACATAGGATTTCCTAACAAAGAGGAATAATAATTTATAATGCTATAAATTGGAATGGATTCTCCATTCTAAGGTTGTTGGCAATTGTTGATTGTTGTAATTTGTTGGATTTCACTACTATTGCAAGCAATAAAAGCTATATTCTTATATCTCCTTTCCTTCCTTATGTTCTTCCATACTCTCTCTACTTTCTAACTTTGCTAGCAATTGTGATATTGTATAACCAAAAAAGAACTTTTTGTCTTTGATTAATGAATTCAAAGAACTTTGTGTCTCCAATTTGTTAGTATTACCCTTTCTTACATGATTGAATTATTCTAATTGAATGTGGACCTATTTTGGCTACTATTGGCAGGAATATGCTAGGTCATAATCACAACATTAATCCTCTCTACTTATTTCAAATACTCCCCTTTACATATTTCCCAAGAAAATTCCTCAATTGTACAGTGTACAAGAACTTTACCACATGTTTAGTGGATTATTCCTATGTGATCCTCTACCTAATGACCACCACAAAATTTTAGTTAGTTTACATTTAATAATGGGATCCTCCCCATACCCAAGAATGAGGGGCTTAGTCCCATGACTATTGGTGAAAATTGTGACAAATTATTTCACCAACATACCCCTTTGTGAAACTACTAAGACTTATGGATATAAGTGTTATCTTGGCAAGTAATAACCAAATACCTTCAGCTTCTACGAAGTTTTTTCAAGATAAGGGTGTTGGAATAATCTAGTATTGACTTTTATTAGGGTATAGATCCCTTGAGTGTAAATGGAAATAAATTAAAACTCGGGACCTCTTAAGAGGTTAATTTGTGGACGAAATCTATAATTATCTTTGGCTATCTAAATTTTATCCCTAAGATGTTGATTTTATAAGTAAAGTGGAACTTGGAGTTTTTATTCTAACTTAAGTTAAGCATTCTTCTGTTATTGAAGATAAAAATTAATTGCTCAATTCGACAGAAAGCATTCAATAAAACATGAATCCTTACCCAAACAATTAATCTTATGTAACTCATGGAAATGTTTCCAACTAATTATTGAATATGAAATCTTATTACACAAAGGGAAATAATTTAAATGTACTCTAGTGAGTGGAGGTTTAAATGAAAAACAGTAATTGAAATTTTCAATATTAGACTTAAGATTCTCCCTCTTCATTTCATGTTTATTCCTCCCTATGTCATAAAAGTAAAATAAAATCTCATGCAAGAATTCTTTCAGGAACATGAACCCTTAGCTTGAGAATGAGTGTTATAAGACTCGTGTGTGATTAAAATGATTCTAACTAATGGTTGATTTACAGAAATTAATTGTATTAGAGAATGAAACCAAATAAAGTGTACTCCTTGTAAGATAATCTTTGAATAAAATGAAGAATATGTACATTTTGTGAATGAGAACATATGACTTTATATGTTAAATGTTTCTTTTTTTCAAATCAATTTTGTAAAATAAAGGAATTCAATTTTAATGACAATTCAAACCATGAAAGCATTATATATTTAGGAATGTGTTTAATTTCCTAGTTCTTGTTTGGGGTTATATCATTGTATTACATTCATTTGTTTTAGAAAATGTGGCATAAGTATGAATCTTTTGTTTTCATGTTTTTGTGTATGAGTTTCCTCATATTGGGGTGAAATTCTATAATTGTTATTGGAGGAATAAAGTGTTGCTAGTGTAGGGAGGAATAAAAAGTTTTGTGTGTTGTTGTTTTGGAGGAACCTAAGGAATTCATGGCTATTATTATTAGAGGGATAAACATGTGTTATAATGAAGAGATAAGGGGAGTGTCAAAGTTTATGTTGTGTGTTTCATCTTGGAGGAACCAAAATCTAGCCAAGATTCATTAGTGGAGCAATAAGTGGTAGTTACAATGACGATATCTATCCCCATGCAATCCTCATAGGTAGGCTTGGTAGTGTGAGTTATCATGCCCATGTTGTGTTGATATTTGTACTTGCTTCTTTGAATGAGGTTAGTAAACACTGACGTGTAATTGTGTTCTGAGTTGTTGCACTCCACTAAACTGGTAGATCATGTTTGCTGGAATGATATCAAAATCTATGAAATATGACTATTAAATATTCTTATGGCATTTTTGCACTTATGATGATACCATTTAGTACTCACCTGACTGGTTTTTAGAAATAAACCGAGTGATTTTGGATTGTGAAAAGAGAAATAAGATTCTTGGGACAAATAAATAGACATGTAATCTGATAAGCTATCTAATTTTTGATATGATTTTCTATTCCCTAGATTATTGCATCTATATTTGAAGAAAGACGATACCTTGGATCAATTCCAGTGATCCAAGGCATGCTCTTTGATCAATATATTATTACAATCATATTCTATAAGTATAATTAACTTCATTATAATTGTTGATATATTATCTTATTCGGATTTAGTTGATTATAAGTTGCAGGAGTTTATTTGTAGCATATTAATATCACATTCATACTGCTGCTTGATCTCATTGGGAATTTGATTATTATCAAGGGTTATTTCAATTTCTTGAAGGCTTAACCTAGCCTATCTAAGGTGGTGATTATATATGTTAAAGGACCTAATTCTATTTTATTTTCATTTAAAATTAATCTACATAAGCTAAGGTTGTGGTATAAAGTTGATACATATTAAATTGGGACCAAAAACCTATCTATTTTAACCTAAAGGGACTTATGGCTTAACCCTTTTTTACCATAGTTGGCATTGTGTGGAAAGGTTGAGATAAGGTAAAGAAGGTGGCATAAATCCTTAGGGGTAGTTAGATAATTAAATGTGGTGTTTAATGGTATGCACCACCACCTTTAGCAGTGACCTAGTCCAAGTTAAACATGCATGCTTAGCCAAGATAACTAAAATGCTTGGTAGTGTTTTGTTTCAACATTTAGTTATTGCTAATTTGGAATGGCATTTGGTGGATTTTAATGGGTAATGAGAAGTCTAACATTGCATTAATGATATCATTGGAAGTGAAAAAACTCCTTGGAAAGACATGTGATGGTTTTAGAAAAAGGAATTGGGGTTGGTTTCCATTTTACAATCAGTATTTCAAGCTTTATGGCTCTGCATGTTGATCTTTTGATGTTCAAACTGGTAGTTCTCTTATTCTTAATTAATGAAATCTCTATTGCATGGAGGATTTAACGAAGATAAATTTATGGTTTGGGATATAAAAATAATGAGGAAGAAGAAGATGGGCTTTCTGTGGAATCTATTTGAAGTTCTTGGACAAATCTTGCGGGAAAGCTTGGAAAGAAATTTGGGAGCTTGAGAATAGTTTCAGGAGCTCTACCAGGCATGATAGGATCTAACTCATTATAACAACTTTCTCAATTCAGTTATTTCATGAAAATAACTTTTCTCTTCATGTGGAATTGCATTCTTGGTTCTGGGTTTTGTAGTTTTTCTATTATTCATTTATTATCCAGTTGTATAATGAATATTGCTTTGAATCTGGATGCATGTCGATTAGAATGACTAATGGTTTTTTATGCATGACTGTGAATGATTATTGTGAAGGGATAATGCATTTCATATTTTTCAGATGTGTATTCTGACTGTAACTTAAATGGCTTCATGCATAGTTATGTTGAGTTGTTATTTTGGAAATATGAATTACTGTTACATTTATGTTTTTGTGCCTTGCTATGCAATGAAACTTAATTTTGATTGATACCCATCTCTGCTTGGTTAATTCAAGTTTTCCTGATATAATGAATAATTGGAAGTGGGTGATTGTGTGATTATGTACTGGAATGGATTTCTATTTCTGGGTATTCTATATACCGGCGTAATATTGGTTTGAATCTCTTAAAACAATCTATTCTTGTCAATATTTACTTGTCAATTTTTTTTGTATCGACTATATATTTAGTTGATCTGGATTAGGTTAATAGAAATCCATTGCTGCATATAATAGTTGTATTGCATTTTCGTGTATTCAATCCTTGAGAATCGATGCCTTCTAACTAGGTTTCTCTACAAGTTACACTAGATATATTTCATGATCATGGGCAGATTAAGTTTAATTAAATTATTTCTTTTACTTTGATTCCATACATGAACACCTCTGAAATTTTTAACTTGAGTCATTTTTGAAGGATTGTTTGGTTATTTGTAAACTCATTGATACTTGACTGGTGTTTTTTCTTGCCTCCTTATTTCTTTTCACCTTGTGGAAAGATTCAATATGGTCTGACCATATACACTCGGTGAACTATGGAATAAAATGGTGATTCATTAAAAAAAAATTTGACTGTTATTTTATAGATCCTTGGGGTCACTCTGATGAATTTTTTGTCACCTTTATTTTGAATCTTGTTGTATTCAAACCCTGTATCGATTCCTGTGATAATAGGATCTTGAATGAATGATGAGTTGCTGGTTTTAAGAATTTTTGAAGTTGAATCTAACTCGACCTCTTACTAGGAGTACATATTACTCTTCCTTTTATACAAGGTTGAAATTCATCCTAAAGTCTTAAGGATGCTTGGTATAATCATACTTTAACCTTATTTGGATTTGATCATGGATGGGTGACCGGTTTGCAAAAACTATTTTAATTCTTATCCCTTATAATGACTGTGAAGTCTTAGTGCTTCTATAGGTAGCCTTGACTAAATATATTAATGTTTGGAGTGTTTAATTAGATTGATATCCAAAAGTGTGACTGTGGTATAAATATTAGTTACATATATTTGATGGCTTCTTACTGAGTTTGAAATGAAATTCCATTCATAATAAACTCTTTTGATTGATGATATGATTTGTTATTACGTTTAAGTTCAACTATAAGAAATTAGTCTATAACTTTTGATTGTATTATTGATGGATATTCTCTTCTGTCTCATTTCGATTATAGTTATTTTAGAACCAACCCTTACTTGAGATTAGTTTTATGCTATCAGGTCTTAAGTAATAATTACTGGTTTATGTAGGGTTGTGAGTAGAATCACTTGATTGTTATAATGAGATATAATATTGTATGGATGGTTTTGTTATTACTTGATGAAATATAACAAAGGGTTATCTAGTAAAGTTTAATAAAATTTATTAATAAGATACATGATTACAGTTATATAAGTATTGGCTTATATGAATGTAATCTTATAACTATTGTACTTATGATTATTATCAATAAGTTACTACTTTATTGTTATTTCTTGACTAAGATATAATAGTTATATGATTGAGTTGTAAACCTTAATTAAATAAGATGTATGATTACAGTCATATACGTATGGGCTTATATGACTGAAATCATAACATTCTTGTACTTATAATTATATGATTGATTAGGATCAACTTCATTTTTTCTAGATTACTTACCTTTATGTGACTTAAATTCTTATCTGATTTGAATTACTTGAAAGGATTGTATGTGTTAACTTGTCTTCTCTAGATTGTTTCATTTATGAAGTTCTTGTGGCATGATCCAAAGAGCTGTGTTCCTTATTTTGAACCTTAGGATAATTTCATTTAAAAGTAGTGTTCCTTTTATGAAATTATTAAGTAGAGCATGTTGTTCTTAATATTTAGTACCTATCATGCTCAGTTTGTATGAAATGATAGATGCTAACAATTTTACAGATGGACTTTGTGAAAGGTGAAAGAAGGAAGACGTATAAAAATTTCCATGTATTCTATTGATTGAAGTTAAGAAATTTAGTTACATGATTATTGTATAATCTCCTTGAAGTATTTATGTTTTGAAAACTTGAAAGGCCTATGGCCCATTTATTGTAACTACTTGGAACATGTTGTTTTCATTGACAGAAATATGTTTGATGTTACTTAATGTTTAATGAGATAAAAACAGTTACATGATTCATATTGTTTAAGAAGGAATGATTGCATGTCTTTATTGGAAATTGGTTGTGATTCCTTTATTAAAAATGATGTAGATTGTATTCATAACCTTGCTTTAATAGGTATAAGGAAAATTTATTGATTTACTATATGCCTTTAGGACTGCTTACTTCTATGGAATAGAAGAGTTGTGATAAGTTATCTAAGTAACTTGAGTATTTGATAAGTGAAGGACTGATATACTAAGTCTGTTAGTTTGAATGGAATATGGAATGTACTATTATAATTATATGAATATGATGTTATGTTCATCAACTTGAAATGTGGAAATGTACTTATAAGGTTGAATTGGTCTTTAAGTGATGAATCTTAAATACATACTTACTATCTAAGTACTTATTGTAGATGAAAATGAATGACCTATTAAAAGTATGTACAAATGAATACTTTTAATTAAGCTGTAAATAAAGAAAATTTACATGCTTATGATGAAGTGTTGACTAGCATTGATAGTATATGATACTTGATAAAGGTATGATACATACCTAAACAATTAGCTATGTATAAATGCACCATCTCTATTAATGTGAAATATAGAGACATTGTATTAATGCTTTTCCTATATTGATATAACTAAATTAGTGACATGGTACTTAACTGTATTAATGAGAAATGTTTGCTTAATTGATTAAGCTTAAGACATAATTAAATATGTAATTTTGTACTTAAATAAAATATCATTTCGATCCCTACTTAAATGATATTATTGGCATGATATTTAATAAGGTAAATAATAAAATTTGGGAAATTAAATATCCTTGGATCAACTTGAGATAGGACCTTAGGTACGACTCATTCGATGTTAGGATAAAATATTATTATCCTAAATATTAATTATGCATAGTTTATTTATTTAATTAATTTTATTAATTAAATAATAATAGTTATTTTGTTATATGGTTAATCAACCATATTTATTTTTTTACATACTGTTATATTGTTTTAAACAATATATTTGTTTTTTCTAATTCCTGCTTCCCGGATGTTATTGGAAGCTTATTCATTTTGGCTTTTGGTTGCACCTGTGCAACTTATTCTCCTGTGTGTATTTGGCTGTGCAATATCTATAAATATTGCAGCCCATTCTCTGTAATTTTTTAGTTGATTGAGATTAATAAAATTACACAGGCTTCCATCCCTATTTCTCAATCTACATTTGGTTTCATAGCAGGTTGAAGGAGATTTGAGGATTGCAGAAGAGGTTGAGGAGCATTGGAGAAGCTTTTGCAAGCAGAGGAGAGCCAGAGTTGCCTCCTGCAACTTCCCAGCCCCATCCCTTGCAATACCAAAATCAAATTCTTCAAAACCGCCATTAAATCTATGTACAACCGTGTATAGTCTTTGCAATTCAAGCACGAGGAGGATAGAATCCACCAAGGAAGAGATTGCAAGCTCAAAGGAAGGGAGAAAATTGATAGAAGTGTTATACACAGTCAAAACCACCTTCTTTCACGCAAAACCACCTTCAAAAACCGCTGGTCGCTTTTCTCTTTGCTAGAAAATTCACTCAAAACCGGATTTCCAAAACCGTGGTTTTATGAAGAGGTATGGTTTTACAGTTTGGAAGTGTTTAATTATAAATTTTTCTTTATATATACTTGTTTAGCTTAGCCGCCCAAGTGGCTAACATAACTTTTGTAAGACACTTCCCATAAAGAGAGGTCAAGGGGTCAAATCCCCCTCCCTCACCCACTACCAAATTTGGTGAAATTTTTGGCGGAAATGCTAAATTTAGCAGATTTTTTGAATTTAGTTATAACTAACTAAATTTAGCGGAGAAATCCCTAATTTAGGGTAAAAAAAATTTTCTCCCATTCGGCCTGGTTTTTCATTTTGGACATTTTTTGCAAAAGAAGACCCATCTAAAAATTGTATTTTCAGCTATTTTCTTGCAATTTTTAGCATTTTGGGTCGTATTGGGCTCAGGAGGCCACCAGGACCCACGAAACAGAAATTTTTGCCTGCCATTCAAATTGTCTAGTTTTTTGAATGTAAATTGTATACTCCTGCATATTATACTAATTTGCAAGTTGCCATAGTCAACTGCAAAACTTTGTAACTGCTCAGAAACTGACAGAATTGTAATAAAAAACAGTAAAATTGGTTCTGTAACACTCACGAGATCCTAGATCTCATTTGCATCGTTCGGTATATACAGTGCCTCTGGGAAGCGCTTACGGGTAAAGCCGTCATGACTAGTACTACACTTAACGCCTAATATAGCTGCAACAACGTTGTCTAGGCATCGTCCCTATAAATCGACGGGGAGTAATAAGGTCACAGTGCACACACTATGAACCATCCCATCCATCTGTGAACGATTGCAAGACATAAATCCGGACTGAGAAATTATCTGAGTATATAGCGAAGTTACGCATGCATATGAGGATATTTCTTTGAGCCGGTGTCAATAATCACATAGACCCCATCAATATTGTCTTGGTACCACGTATTGAATTCTTTCACGTACGTTAACACCTCTTTCATGTACCGCTGGGTATATAGAAAGGGCGAGCTTCTTCCACGTACCGACGGGTATATCGGAACGGCGCGTATATAGAAAGGTTCGGTATATCAGACTGACAGTATATAGATTGGGAGACCTAATACCTGGAGTGATAAGAGTTAAACCCTGTCAGTGATCTCTGCAAAATGGGCACCAATGCCCCCAAATTTTTTCTTCCGAATTCACAATTGCTCAGAGGTAGCAACTATGCTGCTTGGAAGACAAAAATCAAGACATAGCTTGAGTTTGAAGAAATCTAGCCTATTGTGACTGGTACTCTAACCAGATCACCAACTAAAGCAACACAACAACGACAACTTGATAGAGCAGATCAGAAAGCAAAACTCATCATCTTGTTTGGAGTATCCAATGATGTGCAAGCCCACATTCGAGATGCCACATCAGCAAAAGAAGCTTGGGATAAGCTAAGCACAATATATGAGGCCAAGAACAAGAATGTCATACTCAATTTGCAGAGTCAGTTACATACATTGAAATTCAAACAGAATGAGAAAATTGAAGCCTTCCTAAGAAGAGTTGCAGAGTTGAGGGCTTCACTTCTAGCCCTAGGAGAAAAGGGTGAAAGTGTCGTGAGACCTAGGATAACCTATTGTGATTTAATTAATACTCTAAAACATTAAGATATAATGTTCCAATTAAGAATCCTTAGCGGTTCAAATCACTAAGGATTCTATAGAGTCATATCCATTTAATGATGATACTTGCCATTTGGATATTGTTTCTTAGCAACTATACTGAGTTTCCTCATCAAGACCCTAAATTGTGACCTTGTATTACATTAAGTACAAGCTTTGTTAGAATTACAAACGTGGATTAAACCTCTTGGATACACACCTTGATGTCAACTTATGATGGCTATGGGAAGGGAAGTGGTCTAGTAATGATGAAAATCATTACAGAGACACTTACTTTCCCATAGGCATTGTAGGATGACATAGAGGTACGTCTTCTTGTAGGTTAATCTAGATTTGTACCTTTTACAAAACTTGTAGATGTTTACAACACCATTTATTGTTAATCCATATAACTTAATAAGTGATTGAGGTGAGATGACAAGTTCCCAATGGCAAGTGTGTTGTCATGGAACTGAGCATAGCATACATGAATCTAAAACTTTGTGTAAAGTATTGTAAGCTACTAATTACACTATCATGATTTCACCAAGATCTAAGCTGAGAGATGTCTAGTGGGATTCCATGGCGGAACCCACGTAGACACTTAGATACATTCACTTTATTATCATATCCTGAACAAGGAAAGACCAAAGGATACATTTGATTTATTGGCTTGTAAAGAGCGTTGAGGGGGATTAAGTAGAATCTGTATACTCTTATGTAGCTGTAATGGTTTATGACAGTTATTGAAAATGGATTTCACTAAGGTATATATTGGATTTAAATATATGGGTATTTAAATTAGAAGCATAAAGTTAAAAAAATTCCCTAGATGAGAAGTGACAAAAAGTGGATGTTACATGAGTGGTCTTTACTTGTGGTACCAATTATGTTCTCATCATATTGTATGTGTGGGTCCATGTTTTTGTAAGCGTATGATGCAATTTTGAGTTATTCTAAGTAATCCCAAGTAGTGTTGTAATAGAAGAAAAAAATTACCCTAGTTTATTTTGACTTCTGGTTTGGTTCTACATGTGTGGACATTACAAGAGGTTTGTAAAGATTGTTGTAGTAATGTAGAATTTATAGTTTTTAAAGAAAAGGATAATAAATTAAGAATTATTGGTATTTTTCACACTTTATTAGATTCTTCCACATAGGTTTTTATGTAACTAGGAAAATCATAGAAGTACTTTTTATCCAAACTAGGTAAGAAAAGAAATGAGTATTATGTTTATGGACAATATTTTTATGATACGATACAAGCTCTCAAGAAGAAAAGGAACTATTTATTTCACAAAGAGTTCACGTTGTATAAGGATCACCAAAAATTTTAGTTTATAAGTAATCAAGATAAATTTAATCAAAAAATTTATTAAATTCTTCCACATAGGTATTTATGTAACTAGGAAAATCATAGAAGTACTTTTTATCCAAACTAGGTAAGAAAAGAATGAGTATTATGTTTATGGACAAGATTTTTATGATACGATACAAGCTCTCAAGAAGAAAAGGAACTATTTATTTCACAAAGAGTTCACGTTGTATAAGGATCACCAAAAAATTTAGTTTATAAGTAATCAAGATAAATTTAATCAAAAACTTATGAAGTGGGTTGAGTTTCTTCAAAATTATTATTTTTCTTAAAAGGATAGGAATTATCAATCCAATAAATTTGCAAATGCTTTAAGTAGGAGTGTTTTTGTAATGAATGGGATGGGGGTATAGGTAATTAGGTTTGAAAAAATGATGGAGATGAATAAGGAGTTGGATTTAAAAGAAGCATGGGAAACATGTATGAATCCAACTATCATGGGAGAACTTGATAAGAGATAAGCATAATGAAGACCTTACAAGGAAACTTGGTGTTGATAAGACACTAACACAAATAAATGATAGTTAATAATGGACAAGATGATCATGGATGTGAATAAATTCATGTAGCTATGTATATTATTCCAAATTACAAAAGGAAAAAGTTAGAATATATACTTATATAATTATTTTCTAATCCTGAAAGGCCATGATAGGAGATAACATGGATTCTATTCTTGGGTTGTTAAGAACTCAAAGAGATAGTGATTTTATATTGGTATTTATTGATACATTTTCTAAAATGGAACACTTCATAGCTTCCAAGAATATAAGTGATTTTTCCCGCATTACATCTTTGTTCTTCAAGGAAATGGTAAGATTTGATGGCTTACCAAAGAACATAGTGTCAGATAGAGATACATAGTTTTTTTTGAAATTTTAAGATAATATTGTAGAGGAAGTTGGGAATGAAAATGTACTTCATGTTTACATTCAAAAAATGTATAGATATGAGCCCATTAAAAAGAGTGTATGGTTACAACCATAAAGTCATGATGAGCTGAGAAACACTATTGAGATGAGTAGAAGTGTTGAAAAAAAATATTTTACATTATGCATACATAAAGTACATAGAGAAGAATAATATTGAAGACAATAACAGGAAGTACAAAAATGAGTGGGTCATTCAAGAAGAGAGATGGATTTCAAATTCGGTGATAGATTTGGCACATTCATGTGAGGAGAGGTTCTCCAAAGGAACATATAATAAGTTCAATTGGAAAAATATTGGGCCTTACATAGTTATGAGAAGGTTTTTAGAAAATGCATTCAAAAATGAGCTATCATATCGGGTGAATATCTCACTAATATTCAACATAACGATTTTGTACCCCTAAAATGAAGTAAAACTAAGTATTGAATGTAAAAGTTTAGATGATAAAAGTTCTTATTAGAAGCAATAATTTCTTGAGAAGACTAGAGATAAGATTAAGAAAGTATTGGATGAGAAAATTAGTAAGAGGAAAAGGCAAAAAGAGCCATGAAAAGTTATAAAATATCATTAAGGGTTCATTTGTAGATATCATTTACTCTCATCTATTTTGACATTAAAGGTTTGAGTTGCTTCTCATACTATTCTACTTGAGGATGAAATTCCTTCTTTGTAATCTACATCTGAGGATGAAAACCCTACAGTGTATTAATATTTAAGGATGAAAACCCTTGAATATTCAAGGATGATTCCACACATGAGTTAGATTTTGGCATCCATTTAATTTTTTCAATTTTAGACCTGATTCACCAACAAGAGCATTGGCTAGGACATTTCAAAATAGTCTCCAAAATTATATCGCTAGATAATCAAAAAAACCAATTGGGACAACAAGTTCTAGGGTTTTATTCTTATTCTGGGTATATTTTAGGGTTGGTTGATCCCTTGGAAAGATAGTTTCAAATTTGATTCGAAGTGGGTTAGGTGTTAGCATTTTTCATATAGCCAGATTCTACCCTAGAGAACCATTTTCATTCAACTGGAGCCATTCATTTGCAATATTTTACTAATAATGGTTAGGTGCACTTTTAATTTAATTTCAGTTTGAAATAAAAAAGAACAATAAATCAAAATTTTCAATAAATTCCATGTCATTAAAGGCTTTATCTATGTTTTCCAGCATGTGGGTGTTTTTATTTTAATGATTTTGTATTGATATATTAAATAAATCATATTGTTTTCAAGTTTTTGTAAGGGTTTATTAAAGGAAAGTTATATTATTATATTTTTATCATTAGGGTTTTCTAAATAATCCAAATTGCTCTTATTTTTTCCAAAGGGCACATTACAGTGGTATCAAAGAAGTGATCTTTCCATATTTTGGATTACATAGAGAAGGAATCCATGAAAAAAATTATTCAAGTGAGTTTTTTACAGTTGGAAGAAAATATAGATCTCATTTAAGAGGTGTTGATAAAAATAGAAAAGTATAAATTTGAGGCCCCCAATATCCTCTTACACTATCAAAGGATGCCTAATTATCTTAAATATGAAGTTTCCTTCAATTATTTCTTGGAGTTACTCAAAATGAGGAATATAAATAAAATAGGGTTATATGAATACATGAGAAGGTTGAAGCAAAAATAATAAGAATCAGAGACTAAAAACATTGAGGGGAAATAACCCATAGTGGATTCCATCATGAAGTTTGAAGGGGAAAATACGTCAATGGAAAAAGGTGTGAATTATAATGAATAATTTATTTTTTTAATTATTGGGGAAGGCAAAGAACAATTGAATGAAAAATTGAAAATATATTTCAGTCCAAAAGGTACCTATCAATCTTCCAAAGAATGATTCATTCTCATATGAGATGGATTTACAAAGGCATGATGTTGATGAGCATGAATTTTAGAAAGGTGTTGATTCTTGTTCTACCATTCTTTTGTCTAAAATAATGAGTCACAATAGGGTAAATGTTGTTTTAAATCTATTTGAGGTATCTAAATCAGAAACAAAAACTAAACTCTTTGATGATATTATTTATAAGGAGGTTAGTAGTAGAAATGATTTATTGTATCATCTTCATATTAGTTTATGAAAAATTGTAAGATGAATGGTACAAAATTGAAAGGGAATCCTTTCCCTCAACTTCAAAATTTCCCATGTATGATGGTGTGGGATAGTGGTATCTTAACCAAGGAGCTAAAAAGGAAGGAAAGTATGTGGCACATAAAAACTATAAATTTTGATGGGAAAATATAATTACTACTTATGGGTACATGGATGAAAATGGTTACAAAAAAGTGGAAACTTACCAAAATAGCGAAGAAACGTATGTGTTTCTAATTACATTGATTAGGTTTGGATATTTACAAATCTATAGTGTGTACACAATTTATAACACATATGCATTATAGAGCGCATACACATTGTTCATTGTATATAAAAAATTGAAATCTATGTCATTTTTATTTTTTCCTCCTCCAATTTGCAACTCTGCAGGCAAGGAAACAAGTCATGTTCTGCCCTACATAAAACTTTCATCCAACCATCTCAAGGATTCACCAATAATCATCCATAACATGTCTCAGAAGAGGTAGGAATTGATTAAATTTATTAATTTTGTGTTCTATTTAATTAATTTTTAATTTTTTACATTTTAAAATATAGGTTTTATATATTCACAACTTATCAACATCGTTATCCAAATCCTACTAAAAGTCCTTCCAAAGAGCCTCCTAAAAACCCTCTTGAAGAGTCTTTTGAGAAACCTCCTCAAAACCCTCCTTCAATTCCACAAGATCCAACAACAAACATTGAAGATTTGATGGGTAAATTTTTTAAAAACAAACTTCATATTGAGGATTTGATACAAACATTGAGAAACACCTGATCAACAAACCTTCACCATATTTATCTAGAAAACTCATTGTAAACCTTGATAGGATAAGTTGATTCAATAATATTTCAAATTGATATATGGGAATGATATGGATATATGTGTGGCACATATTATGTAGCCAAATTTTCTATTGAGGAAGTTAATAGATTTTTTTTAAATAAATATCAAATATTTTCCCTATTTATAGACCCTAGAACCAATGAAGATGTGCTTTTTAATTTCAAAATATTTCCAATACATTGGTGCACTCATGATGGTATTAAATTTTTTTTTTGCAAGTTCTAGTGGATGGTTTTCAATTAGGTGCCTTGTAATAACCATGATGTTCCACTTTATTTTTCAAAAAAACTCTATTGTGAGTTTATTCTAAATCATGTCCCATATAATTTGCTCATCATATGTATATATAGGGATCAATGTGTGAGGGGCATACAAGGTCGGATATATAGATAGGAATCCCCCTATCTATATATCTCCATATATCTATATGAGGCTAGGGCATGTTTACCTATCTATATATGGGGGAATCCAAAGATTCCAAACTATTTTGACAAATTTGATATTAAGGGTAGTGTTATTGCTCAAAATCACACCCTAGATATGATCATGAAAGATCAAGAATTCTGAGGCAACATTGGACTATATCCAAGTGTGGGAACTTGTAAATTGATATAGACTTCTAGAGAAGGTTGGTTCCTCTTCCTATCATAATGATAAAACTACTCCTATAACTGAAAGAAAAATTATCTAAACATAATTTAAGCATTTTCAAGGACCATGGAGAGAGAGATGCATGGAAATAAAATCCTAAGATATGAAATAGGTGGCAGCACCATGAAAAATGGAATTAATATCTATGACAGGGAAATGAGAAGGAAATGAAGGAGAGGGTAGACATTTGTACCACATATCCAAAACAAGAAAATCTACTCATTCCACACATTGCAAACACAAGGAAAAGGAAAACCTGCAAGTATAACTCATACACAACATAAAATAAGAGAACAAAGAGGTAAGAGACACAACGTAATGCAAGTAAAGGGAAAATAAGATCTACCATGTCCATATTTAATTAATCTAGAGTATACGTAGTCTGTTACATCCATTTGGGAGTCATTGAGAGCATTGTAAGTTCTAAAATGCAGGTCTGTAACTCAAATTTTGTTTGGGACACCATTTTGGCATGATGCCTTTGTAAAATGGAGAAGGATTATATTACAATAAAAATGAGTTGCATATATAGAAAGAAGAGGAGGAGAGTGAGGAAATTCTGAAATTAAGGAGCCTAACCACCTCTTTCAACCACCCAAGACCAATCAACACTAAAATTTGCAGACCCAACATGGGCATCATCAACTTTTTTAGAGCCCATACCTGAAAAATCATGACTCCGAGTTTGTTTTTTTTCAATTTCACATCAATAAAGTACATATTTGCATGACCCAAGGATACTTCCAACATGTAGTACTCTTCAATACCATTCCAACGGTATAAATTTTGTCTCATTTGGTGACTTGGATCAAAATTTATGAGCATTTGAAGATTGTACATTAATCCGCACAGGTAACTGCGACCTTGCAAAAAAGTCCCCCATGCCCCCAAACTGAATTTGAAAAATGTAGAACTATGAACTCATAAAATAGTTCCATAAACCTAAAATTATCAAAACATACGAAAAAGTCTCCAAATCCTCCAAACTTGCAAACATCTGGAAAAGTCCCTAAAGCCCCCAGACTTGCGAAAATGCAAAAATGTCCCCAAAGCCCCAAAACTTGTGAACATGCAAAAAATTCCCCAAATCCACCAAACTTAAAAACATGAGAAAAATTACCCAAATCCCCCAAACTTAGTGAAATACACACATGAGGAATAACATCCCACCACGCTTCTGTATCTCGGACCTTGGGCAAATTTGTGCCCATATAGCGGAGCCACATTCCCCTAACGAGCCCCCTGACTTGCGAACACTGCAAAAGTCCGACGTAACCAGCCCTTGTCTTGTGAACATGCAAAAACGTACCCAAAGCCCCCTAAACTTGCAAACATGTACAAAATTCCCCAAATCCACCAAACATTGCGAACATGTGGAAAAGTCCCCAAAACCCGAAATTTGTAAAATATGCAAATTTCGAAGGATTTTTTCAGATTTTTTTGGAAAAGTGAATTTTTTCAATCAAGTAAAGGGGATTTCATAAAAAATTGATCCCAAATATTATTAAAACAAGTGATTTTTATGGATTTGAAGGTTCCCAAGTGCTTAAAATATGTGAAAAATAAAAATTTGAAGCACTTCAAGAGGAAATCGATACTAGTTGCCCAAAATGAAGTGTGAGCTCATTTTGGTCAACATTTTGGCGACCTCTAGGGGACATTTGCCAGATAGATGATGAAAACCAGTAGCCTTGAAGCATCCATTGGGCATGGATTCAAGCATAACCTTGAAGAAATAAATGATCTCAATCATTTAATTTTGTCACTGAACCCGCAATAATTAGCACCAATTATAATTTGATCTTTTAGATATTTGAATAAGGCTTGAAAAATCCCCCCAAAACCTTTTGATTTTCACTATGGAAATTAAGCATGGATAACTTTAAACTAGACCTTGATTTTCATAATTGATCTTGGGGTTGAATGAATGCAATTTTGGAACCCCCCCAAAATTTGATCTCCTTCCAAGGTTAGATAATCTAAAGCATTTGATCTTTAATGAGAGTGGGAAATTGTTTTTAACTAGACCAAAACACTTGAATTCTCTATGGAACCCACTCCAGAATGGATCGTGTGACCACAAAAAAGGCCCATGAAAGCTATGTATAAAATGAAAAATCATACATGTTCCAAGTGGAAACATGTAGAGTGCGCACAATGCACTTGTTCTGCAATAAACAACCTAAACTACTCCTACTCTAACCAAAGGAAAAGGAAGATAAACAAAACCAACAATTGGTTGGGAGAAATATCTTCCCTTCCTTACAAAATTGGACCATGTGATTAATTTGGAAATAAACATGGTCTTTAATGAGAGTGGAAAATTATCCTTGAAACTGATTTACATCCCCATTCCCCAAGGTATTATAAAAGAGTGTGAATACCTCCTCATCTTGATATGCATTTGTTTTTTGGAGGTGTTGCAGCTGACCCTTAACACTTTGATGATCTTCCTCATGCTATGAAGTAAGCATGACTGTTTTTGTGCGTGGCTATAAACTAGCAACATATCTTTTGGGTAGATCTCCCTTGAACTGCTTTAAAGTGATTTGCATGGTCAGTTACAACTCTTCAATTTCCCCATGGCACCAAAGACTATCCAAGTATTGTGGGTTGGTCAAGTAGCCTTCTTAAAACCAATTTTGACTAATTCTTGTGATTTTTTCTGTCTTCTTTAATATCTTCTGCCATGGATAAGGCCATTATGCAAAATTTCCCTTCATTTCCATTGTGGGTATTTTCAGGCTGGTTTATGAACTTTGTCTTGTCTCATTTTACATAAACACCTTTTCCTCTACACTTACATGTTAATTTTCCCCATCTTTCTCTTCAAACAAAAAGTTTGGAAGATCAACCTCACCATCCACCTCATGAAGAAGCATGTTTGTAATACAATATGGAATTTATCTTGATTGTTCAAACAACTCAGCCTCTTTGATGATGATTGTTGATTTGGAAATGGTTTCCTCATTCATCTCCTCAACCTTAAACAAAAAGTTAAAGGATAAAACTTATCCTCCTCCTCACCATTAAGTTCCATTTGATCAGTTGCAGCATCTAAGGATGTTTTCGGGATATCATTATAACTTTCCATAAGTGTGGTGAGCTCTAAACATGTAGGATAATAGGGGTGACTACATTCAGTCAAAATATCTTACTGGCTTGGAGTATCTCTTCTTCCTCATGAAGATCAAATTTATCTTTATTTCTGATTTCTACCTCTATTTTCCCCTTGGGAATTTCCTCCTTTGCATATTTCTCAATGAAAATGGAAGGATATTCTCCAAACATTCTGGGATGTTCTTCATTTTTCCTATAAAAAAAAGTCCATTCCTTAACAAAAACTTCATAACCACTAAGAATAGAACTCACCTCTATTGATTTTTCTTGCTTTTTAGGAGGGTGAATGATAACTTCATAATAATGGAATTCTTTGGACTCAAACCCTTGGCTTCAATCCTTGAAGCATTGAATGTGTTTTTCTCTGATTGGTTCATCCCCAACCTACCCCTACAAGTCTTCATGTGCATATTCTTTCTACGAAGAGTGAATAGCATTCCCACTTTCTAAAGAAATTTCAGCTTCATCTTTAGTAAGGACTAGATAATGGGATAACCAATTTATTGGCCATTTGGATTTTTCGTTGGTTTTTAATTCTTTATGGTTTGAGCATGATTCTTCATGAGTTTAGAAAAATATTAATATGATTTTGAGAAGTGAGGGAGAGATGGAGATCTTACCTGAGTTTGTATAGGTTTAAATGATGTAGAAGGAGAAATATCCTCTTATGGAGGAGAAAGACAATAGGAGGAGATTTGAAAAAGATGGGAACATGGAATTTAGGATAAAATTGTGTAGGTTGTATAGGTTGGGAAGAAGGAATACGATATATTTTTGATAGTAGAGAGGGATTTCCCCATTTACAGGGTTCCCTACAACTAGATTGGTGAGCCTCTAATAAATGAACCCACCATGACACTTAAGAAGAAAACTCAGTCATAAATTCCAACTTCTGCTAAAGGCTGGGCCAATTTGGCATAGGACCAGTACATGGATAGGGTTTCTGAAAACCATTATGAATTGCCTTCATTAGACATGTAGCTCTGATTTACACCACACTTTCCTCCTTCATTTGAACCTTGACCTGTAAATCATCTTCAATTATGAAACTGCATCTAACAATTACATGTCCCTGTTCTTTAGAAACATTTTTGTTAAATGAATAACCATATGAGTTAGTGGGAGTTGGTTCATATGAAGATTCATCATGATAAGCCTCATAAAATTGAGTCTAGAGGGCAACTGTGATAACTTGGAGATAGAATTTTGAAAACATGGAGGTGGATTTGAATGATATTGTTGTTGATAAACTGAGGATTCCAATGAGCAAATGAAGTCATGATTGCATAATTTCATGGAAAGTAGGACTAAAATGATGAAAGGGTGATCTGCTGATTAGAAAAATGGGATTTTGTATCAATGGAGTCACCAAATGTGTTAGTTAAAATCCTCCAAGGGCTAGATACCATCAATAACACATCAATCTTGTTAATATGAAGTTGTAAATCTCTTCCACCTAGTCCCACCAGGCATTCCAGAATCGTTGTCGCTCAAAATTGCACCCTATATATGATCATGAAAGATCAAGAATTCTAACGAAACATGGGATTGTCTCTAAGTGTGGGACCTTGTGAATTGAGACAAACATCTAGAGAAGTCTGGTTCTTCTTCCTATCTTAATTTTAAAACTACTCCTACGTCTAAATGAAAAAATATCTAAACCTAACATAAGAATTCAAAAGGACTATGGAGAGAGAGAGAGAGAGATGAATGAAAATAAAATCCTAAGCTATGAAAGAGGTGATAGCACCAAGAAAAATGGGATCATTATCCATAAGGGGGAAATGATAATGAATTGAAGTAAGGAAAGGGAAGACAAGTGTACTACAGATCCAAATGAGAAAATCTACTCATTCCACACATTGTAAACACAAGGAAAATGAAAACCTACAAGTAAAACTCATACAAAACATAAAATGAGAGAACACAGAGGTAAGAGATAAAATAAAATTAAAGAAAAAGGAAGAGAAGAAACACCATGTCCATATTTAATTATTCTAGAGTATACATAGTCTATTACATTCATTTAGGAGGTATTGCGAGCATTAAAAGTTCCAAAATGTAGGTCTGTAACTCAAATTTTGTTTGGGACACCAATTTTGCATGGTGCCTTTACAAAAATGGATAAGGATGTATTACAATAAAAAGGAGTTGCATATATAGAAGAAGAAGAGGAAAGAGATGAAATTCAAACTTAAGTAGCCCAACCACCTATTCAACCACCAAGGACCAATTAACATTAAATTTTGTAGACCCAACATGGGAATCATCAAATTTTATAGAGCCCATACCTGAAAATGACCCAGAATTTGTTTTTTGTAATTTTGTACTAATAAAGTAAATTTTTGCAACCCAAAGATGCTTCCATTATGTATCACTCTCCAAGACCTTTCTAACAGTATAATTTTTTTCTCATTTAGTGACCTCAATAAAAATTTATGAGCATTTGAAGATTGTACATTAATCCACACATGTAGTCATGACCTTACAAAAAATTCCCTGGGGCCCCCAAACTACATTTGCAAAATGTAAAACTACAAACGTACAAAAAAAATCTCAAAACCCAAAATTTGTAAACATGAAAAAAAGTCCCCAAATCCCCCAAACTTGCGAACATGTGGAAAATTCCCCAAAGCCCTCAAGCTTATGAACATGAGAAAAACTCCCCAAAGCCTCAAAACTTGTGAACATGCAAAAAAATCCCCAAAGCCCCCAAACATGCGAACATGCAAAAATTTCCCTAAAGCTCCTAGACTTGCGAACATGCAAAAAACTCCCCAAAGCCCCTAGACTTGCAAACATGCAAAAATGTACCCAAAGCCCCCAAACTTGTGAATATACATAAAATTCCCCAAAGCCCCCAGACTTGCGAACATGTGGAAAAGTCTCCAAAACCCAAAAATTGTAAAATATGAAAAATTAATAGGATTTTTTTTAATTTTTTGGGTAAAAGGGATTTTTTTTAATCAAGTGAAGGGGTTTTTAGAGAAAAATGTACCCAAATATGATTAAAAAAAGTGATTTTCATGGATTCAAAGATTCCCAAGTGCTAAAAATATGTGAAAAATAAAAATTAGAATCACTTCAAGAGAAAATCAATACTAGTTACCCAAAATGAAGTGCAACTCATTTTGGTCAAAGGAACATGCTTTGCATAGGATAGATTGGTTCCCATCGGGAACCTAATTAACCTGCTAGAGTTGGTTCCCATACGTTCACTAAGCCTAAGGTATTCCCCCTTCTATACATGAGACTGTAGAGAGAGAGAGAGACATGACATACCCTTGGATTTCTCATAGAGATACTGCTTGAGCACACTATACATGTTCACGATGAGACTGCGGGTGCACAAGCTAACAATAGGAGTCCAATTCCTAGTGTGCACTTTTGCACTTCTTGTGGATTTTTATGTATTAAAGTTTCTAAGATGGAGGATGTATTTTTAGATGATTTTTTCACAAATAAATTTAGCACATTTTGCACCACCGCATCTCTAACAAAAACCCCTTTTGTTTCGCAGGTAGTTTTTCTAAATAAGGACATTATATAATTTACTAGTGTATAATTACATATATTCAAACTAGGAATGTCATTTTATATGTACATTCAATTTTATGTTAAACAGGGTAATAATATATCATCGAGTAGTACATAAGTTGTGGCATTCATCCATGATCTTTTTTTAGTGTTACTTTTTATCATTTTAAAATATCCATGCATATATGTATTTTTCACTATTTTTTAAATCAAGATATGTAAATGTATATAATGCTTGAAAATAGCCATGATTTTGTGCATACCTAGTTGATGAAGATAACATTTACTTCTCCCCACTTATAAGATGAATTAGAAAAAGGGGTTGATGTTGCAATTTCAACTACTAAGCAATATATAGAGGTACATGAGTTTGTTTTGCTTTAAAATTATATGCATATTGTTTTTATAATAAAGTTTATCAATATTTTTGTGAATATCTGACTTGAAACTTTTACTACATAGTATCTTCTAGTCATTTCTCCTTTTTAGAATGCTCCATGTGATCCACAATGTTATGTTGATGAGAGTGAGTGGAAAAAAAATTTGAGATCGATCATGTTATGGCCGTATTTTTGTGTTTAATTTATTTTTCATTTTAATTAACTTTATAATTATTCAAATACTATTTATTGATGTAATTGTGTGATTAATGAGTTAAGTTATAGGTGATCCTTGATCCTAAGAGGTCTACACACTATTGGAGCACTAAGGGTTCTTAGGAGGGACCCCCATCTTCAAAGGTAAAACGGGGCAATCTTTTTAGATATATTTGAGTGGATTTTAAAGATATTGGTTTTCATGTTGTATAAACACTTAAAACTTAGTTGGTCCTAATTTTCATTGTAAGCCTTCATGTCTTTTATGTCATTTATGTATATCAACATTTATTTACATATTTAGATTTATGTATATTGACATCTTAATTTCATCATTTTTTTACCATAATGGTGTTATCTCAAGATGTACTTTCTTAAAGACAATGACCTACTTGTGAGAATATAAGTGTTTATTGACATTTTATCATGTATATTATAGAATTTTTTATAATTTTTATATTATAAGAAGTTAAGCTGATGTCATGTATATCATTGTGTTTTATTTAGAAGGAAATCCTTCTATAAATTAAGTAAATGAGTGAGTAATAAATGTTGTTAGGCCTCATAATATTAGCTAAGTACAAAAAGGCGTGTGCGCACACAAGACCAAAATGAAGGATGGTGCGCAGGGTAAAGGAATGTAGGACATGGGTTTTACAATGGTTTATTAGAACCCACGGTGCACACACAAGGCAAATTAAAGGGCTTTAGGACTTATCCATATTCGGCGTTCTAGGGAGTACACAAGAAAAGCATGACCCGAATAAGCATCTGGAGTGGATAGGGTGCCAACCTAGAAAATTGGTGCTCAAGAAAGGAATATTCCATGAGATGGAAGGATCCAGAAAGACATCATTACAGAGAGTTGAGAGCCTAGATGGGAATAAGCATGCTCCATTAGAGGACCACCTTAACACTTAACAACCGATATGCTACTTCAGAAAGGCATGGCGGTGGGCAATACAACTATATATAGAGATGCTTAGGTAAAAGAAGAGAGATATTATCAAGGAAGAGAGTGTAACTAGAGAGAATGGAAGATCAAAGCTCTCCAGAAATAATAGGAGATTCCAGAGAGTTAGGGTTCTTATTTAGAGGACTGTAGAAGTGATAACTTGCTTATAGGGATGGGGATGTGATAAATTCTTTGTAATATGGGAAGCATAATTAGGAATTATGATGCATGAATCTTATCTACATTGATATATTGGCCTGTAATAGCCTTGGTGAATGTAATATGCTTTCTGAACTATGATCAATATGAAATATATGATTATGTTCTAAATATTTATTATTCATGGGTGTAAAACCTAGTGCATTTCCTTTATGGCATGGATCAGATCTATTTTTCCTATAATGTTTCTCTTGTTATTAAGATAGGTATAATGATATAATAACTCATCTTAAATCTCACAGAATGAATATATGGTTATTTTACCCTTTTCATCTAATTTTTTGTCCATACCAATGTATTCTCACAAGACTCACATAAAGGAAGGGCCCAACACCCGTACATTCCTCAGGTGATCACCCAGCGCCCAGTGGGTGATAGGTCAGTGCACATGGGATTAGACTGTTGTTATAAGGGCATAAAAATGACTACATCTTGGTTCCATTGCTGGGACATATTTTTGAAGTTTTTATGAGAAATGGCTGCATCTTGGTTCCATTGATGACAAAGCACTTGACCTTAAAAAGTCTTAAAGCATGTTTCAAGAGTATGGAGGATGAGTTTTCTCAAAGATTAAGCACTAGACCTGAGTTTGATACATGCAGATGGGTAGAAGAGCACCTGTACCATGATTTTTATGAAACCTTCTTTTGCTGCTTTCTAGTGGAACTGTATGACTGGCTTTCAATATATGCATCCATATCAAGTTGGAACTATAGATCACACATGTGGACCCAAGATGATTACCAAAGGCTACAGGATGCGGATCTGACTTGGACGTGTGTTGTCGATCACTGGTGGAAAGGAGTACTGACCAGTTATACTCTAGAATATGCCATTTCTACGTATTCTTGTCTAGATATTGCTAAGTTTGAGTTCGTGAGGGATCCCAGAGCATCATTTTTATGTGATATCCCATTGGCTATTAAGATCTTGATCATTACATTAAGTTTGGAGGCATTCTGTATGACATGCTAAGCTTCTTAGAGTGTTGAGAAAGGAAGCTAGGGTAGAGGAAGATGGTAGATATTGTGGCTGAAAAGGAAAGGGAGGAAAGATGACTCAAGTATAGTGAGGCATGTGAAATGGAGTTGGCTAGACAATGCAAGGTTGTGGGAGTGATGGATTTATGGAGGCAGACATTGCGGGAAGGAGTTGAGGTTCATGCAGAGGACGTAGAACATGAGAAGTCTATGCTACCCCATCTTGGAAAGTGTAGAAGATAAGCCCCTTTAGCTTCTAATGAGATTTTTTCGCATAGAGAAAGGAGATCCATTGGCACACCTCTGAACCCACCTGGTGAACAACCCCTGTGCTTATTTTTCCATATCAAGAGATAAGTATTTTTAATCCAGTTGGTATCAGAGGGAGTAAACGATATATGCCTAGGAGATATAATTTCTCATTTGGGACATCTATAGCTGCATAAACCATTCCTGTATTTGGACGAATTTTTGGACAAGGTGCAAATACACAAATTTTTGGTATCACGTCTAGGAGTGGCGCAGGACACATAACTCGCAAGGGCAATATCAAAAACCATCGGCACATAGTTCAATGGGACATTGGGAACACTAGGTGTGACAACTTCAAGCCATTTGATGGATACATTGGGTGGATCTTGTGGTGTAGGGGCTGGAGGACCTAGTGGACCTAGAGGATTTGGAGGATCTGATGAGTCAGGAGGGACAAGACTTGTTGGGTCTAGTGGATCTGTAGGTGGAGGAAACACAAGAGGAAACCAAGGTTCTAGGTTAGGTGGAAAAGGGCACCAGTCACCCCCGCAAGTATTTTTTTAGATGTCTTTTCACCTACCAGACTACATAGGTATTGAGGATGCTACAGAGCATGTGCACAAGTGTGAATTGCTATGGCATGCGAAGGGGATCACTACCCCAGAGTGAAATTCAAGTCATTTTGTAACAAATTTGTAGGGGCACACACATAGATGGTACCACAAGTATGACCCCCATTAGATGGGTTTAGATTACACTGCATTAAAAAATGCCTTCCTATCAGAGTTCCATATCCCTGAGTTCGAGTAAAAGAGCATCAGAACTCTGAAGGAGATCCAACAAGGAATGGTAGAGAGTGTGTGAGAGTATGACACATAGTTCAAAACTCTCTTTTCAAAACTACCCTATAACATACACCCCTCTCAGCATGCTCAATGGTTTGTTGGGGGATTGATAACACCATTTAGAAGGGCATTGTCACACGAGACTTTCATAGACCCGCTAAGGCTGTTGGGAGCATTGATACTGGTGTGAGCCCTTTCCTGGAGGATCAAATTGCTACAATATCCAAGAAGTTGGATAAGATGTCTATGAACTCAGTGCATGAGGTTTGTAGTGATATTTGGTACACAGATTATGAAGTGGAGCGACATACAAAGGATAGTTTCTCTCAGAAATTGGTACTTGCCATTATAGTAGACTAAAATTTTCCATGGGGATCATGATGTAAGTAGGTGGCCTCTACTACAGTGTGTAATCCATAAGAATGTGTCTTGTTATTGTAATATTTGTACCTCTGTGACCCATGACACCAAGGATTGTAGGTTGGTTGACCAAATTCATGATGTCATTAATCTTGGTGTGCGCCAAATTAGCCTTGTAGGTAGTTCCAAGGATGATGATTTCTGTTATGAAGGGCACATAGATGGATGGGCACGTGGAAGAGGTTTTCATGGAAGATTTTGTGGTCACAGTAACTACAATAGAGGAAGAAGTGAGTTCCTAAGTGGAACCTATTATAATTTTGAATCGACAGAGCATTATAAACATGAGTGTCATAATTTGTTGCAGTGCTCGTGGTGTGGAAAAAATCAAAAGTACGAGGAGTGTCCTGAGATGTTTGAACGCATTATCCAACAACACCCAAAGGATAAAGGCATTGGGATGTTAAGCATAAATAAATCCAACTCTCAATGGATGCCAAGGATGGTGAATGAACTAGAACTATACCTGTCCTAGTTACAATGCGAGTAAAGGCTACGCGTGCAAGGGAGATGCCAGGACAGAAACTTGTTGTTAGGGAAGAAGTGGTACATGGGAAGTATCCAGTATTTTCTCATCAAAAGGAGGTGTATCAAGAGACTATGGATGTAATTCAGAGTTTATAAGGGGAGATCTAGTGTCTAAAGGAGAATTCAAGGAACTTAGAGAAAAGGAAGAATGTTGAAGCTCCGCAGAAGGATTTGGATGAGGTCAGGGAAGTGTGCAAAATGTTAAGGTAGGAGAATATCATTCCCTTTCTAGGATAATGGTTACAGGAGAAGGTACCATGCACCGGGAGAGAGAGCGATAGGTAAGTGTTGCATGCTAACCTTCCTCCCCATATCCTTGACTATGACAAAGAAATAACCTTGAATGTTGTTATAGATGGATGGCTTCTGAGAAATATTTTGATCGACACGTGCATGGAAGTCGATGTACTCACCCTAGATGCATGGAATCAAATGGGAAGGCCCACACTATATCCATCCTTGAATGTGATGTATATGGAAAACAATACAAAATCAATGCCCATTGGTGTCTTGAAGGATGCACTTATCACTATTCAAGGGGCCAAGTTCACTAGGGACTTAGAAGTCTTGGCACTAGCTGAGAATGATAGCTTTCCAACATTACTTGGGCACTCTTGGTGTTACAAAAACAACGCCAACCTACAGTTTAACAAGGGGTATATCAGTTTCAAGAACAAGGAAGAACGGGTCATCATCCCTTTAATAGATGGGAAATCAACACCCTATAATGAGCCCTTGGGAGAAGAAGTCTTGATAGAATCTATGTGCACTCCATCAGAGACCCTGAGACAATTCATCCTACAGAAGGAGTTATCCAATTTGAATATGCTTAAGCGATGAATGATACAACTAGTATAGCATGTGATAATTGGGCGCATGGAACTTATGAGTTGATTTGGTGATAATTAAGAGGATCTGTAACAAGGGTAATAAAGGTGTCCTCAATCAAGTGCCTGGGAGGGAAGAAGTTTCCAACTTACTCTGGAGGATCCAAACATGGTGATTTCTTATGAGAAATGGATGCTCGGTGGTAATATGAGAATGATAGAAGAGGAATGCTAAGCTATAACTTACTCAAGACTACAGTGCATTTGTGGGCTACACATCGTGAGAATCTCATATAATTGCATGAGGTCAGAGTCACATTCTCTGTTAGGTTCTCTAAAAGTAACATGCCCACTGTCATACAGGACTACCATGGAAAGGAACCCACCTCGTTTCATATCCAAGCATGTGAGGTAGTGTGGATGGGAGGTGCGGAAGCATTGCCACCTTTGTTATGGGTGCATAAGTTGTATTCCACTTTACAAGGTTGGGCACATGCATGACATATTCACTCAGAGACACTCTTTCAGACAGGGAATTGGCAGAAGTTGACAATTGATCTCATTTAAGCTTTTGAGTACCGAATTACAAAACCATCAGTAGATAAGGTGTTGCAAGTTGTCAAGCACCTTACAATGGGAGATAGTGCCATGGCAGAAGATAGGTTACTAGAGTTACTGGGAGAACCTAGTTTGGAGACGCGTTTCGATGAAGAGGAATCATAAGAGATACAACTTGAGCACACGTGTGTTGAAAAGAAAAACTGAAAAATGGTCTATGTAATAGATGGTGAAGAAATGGAAAGTCTGGATGTTAACCATTCTAAGGGTATGCACGAAGTCATAGATAGTGCCAATGAGTGAGTGCGGGCCTACCATGATCCCTTGAAAATGAATAATTTTAACATTGGGTTAGAGGTAGAACCTAAGGAAGCTATCATTGGGTATTATTCGTCAGAGAAAGAAGTTTCAAAGATCATTGATCTATTGCATGAATTTCAGGACTAATTCCTACATGGATACCATGATCTCAAGGCATTCACCATTCCTTGGGGGAGATGAGGATCAATTTGAAGGAAGGTGCTCACTCGATTCGGAAGAGACCCTATCAGATGAATCCAAACTTGTCATGTACGGATCAAGGAAGAGATAGAAAAGATGATCACTTCAGGCATCACTGAATCTATGAAGGAATTAGAGTGGATAATCCCAATGGTCATCAATATCAAGGAGGATGGAAGGATAAGGATCTTTGATGACTATAAGGACTTAAAATCGGTGTTTTTCATTTACCCTTTTCCAACCCCGTTCACTGAAGAAATTCTAGGAGTAGCTAGGAACAAGGTCTATTCCTTCACGAATGGGTTCTTAGGGTATCACCAATTCGGGATTGCAAAGGAAGACCAGAGAAAGACAACTTTTTCCACTAAGTGAGGAATATTTTCCTACATGATCATGCTTTTTGGATTGAATAATGAGCCTGTTGTGTTCTCGTGCATTTTGGTAGAATCATTTCAGGGCTTCATCCATAAATTTATTCAAGTCTACCATGATGACTAGACTGTGTATGGCCTATTAAAAGACCCTTGTGACAATTTGAGGTTGATGTTCGAAATATTTCGGCAGTTGAGGATATCCCTCAACATTAAGAAGTGTGTATTTCCTACTCCATTTGGAACCCTGATAGGACATATTATATGTAAGGAAGGCTTATTAGTGGATCCCACCAAAGTTGTTGTTATTATTAGATTGGGAGAGCCTACTAGTCAGAGCACATTGCATGGATTTATTGGATATATGGGGTACTATAGGAAGTTCATCAAAGGATATGCCAAGATCTTTGTTCCTTTGGAATAATTACTTTAGCACAAGAGTTCCTTTCACTAGGGAAAATCACATCAGAAGGTGTTTGACACTTTGAAGGATAAGCTTGTTATTACGCCCATACTACATTTCCCTTCCTGGGATAATCCTTTCCATGTGGATGTTGATGCCTCAGGGACAGCCATTGGAGTAGTACTAGCACAAATTGGTGAGGGGATTTTTGATCACCCACTTTGTTTTGCAAGTCAGAAGTTGACACCAGCAAAACATAATATCATAACTATTGTGTGTGAGGCCATGTTAATGATCCATGTGTTACATAAGTTTAGGAATTATCTGCTAGAAACACCTTTTATATTCTAAAAAGATCACATGGCACTTAAGTATTTGGTAAATAAGCCCATTTTTCAAGGGCACATATGTCTTTGGGTCCTGTTGTTTCAAGAATTTGAGTTTTTAGTTATGGTAAAACTGGGAAAAATGTAATTCAGGACCTGATCACTTATCAGGGATTGAATCGGTAGAGGATGTGCAAATTATTGAGGATACCATGTCAGACGCTCAATTTTTTAGGTTGCAGTGTGCGCCCACTGACTTGGAGGATATTGCAGTATTTTTTTAAATGGGTGTGGCACTGAAAGGGATGAAGGATTTATAGAAGAAATAGTTGACTATACATGTCGAATCCTACATGTTGATTAGTGGAGATTTGTACAAGTTAGGTCGTGATGAGGTTCTACACCGATGCATATTAGAACATGAGTGCGTGGTGATTATGGAGGAAGCACAAAGTGGGATTGTAGGAGGACACTATGCAGGAAATGAAACCATGTGAAATATTCTACCAAGTGGAGGATGGTTGTGCACTTGGATACCAAGTTGAATGGTCAAGAGAGGTGGACACAAGTAAACAAGGCATGGTTGAATGTATGCTAGAAAATTTCATAAGGAACCATCTACAAATTGTCTGCCTTTATTATAGATGAAATCATTAGCAACACAAAGGAGGGGGATAAGATAATGTTCAGAAATATTATTCTTTCCATCATCTTCTCAGAGATTGGAGTGCTCGATGGGCCAAAGAAGTTTTTATGGGAGGATCTATATGAATATCCCTCACCCGTGAAAATATTTTAGAAGTGTAATTGTGATACCATGATGGCCGCCCATAAGGCACACCTAGAGAAATAGTATAAGATAATGTGTGATGCATTTGAGGAAGAGTGGAGGATACCTGAGAAACATCTCATGCTTGTAGATGGAGAGGCTGAGTTTGATGTATGTTAGCATTTCTACATTGGAAGATTCACTTTGACAGATGGTACTAAGATTCCATGGTGTAAATTTTTGTTCTCTTTCACCATGTAGTATTTCCAAACAAAGGTCAACTATTTCAAGGAGGCCAAAAGGCTAAGGTTCATCCTAAATGAAGTGGACCAAGACCACCGCAAGATATGAAGAAAGATATTATACCCAAAGAAGCATGTATATGTGGAGAAGTATGTCTCCCATGAAGTGTAGATGATGAAGCCGTTGACGTTACCAATTTCCAGAAGGACTGTAGTGAGAGTATACTTTCTCATCAAGACAAAGTTTGAAAAGGGTACCTACCTAGAGAATGATGTCTCCATTATAGAAGACCCCACAGGGAGGAAGAAGGCTACGCTAAATAAGAGGGAGAGAGAAGAAGTGTAGGAGAAGAAGGTACCAAGTGTACAAACAACACAATTTGTGGGAAAACCAGAAACAATCGCTAAGCCAAGCACTAACGTGGGTAGGAAAAAGACCCCAGAAGAAGAAGTGCTAGAGAAAGTGGATCCTCCCATACAAGAATAATTTCCAAGGAAGAAGTCACATATTAAAGAGGAAGAAAAGGAAGAGTCTCCTATACTGGAATCACCAGTTAGGAAGAAGCACAAGATAGCATGAAAGGCATACTCAGAAGAGACAGAGATCCTAGAGGCCTATATAGGTGAAAAAGATGATGAAGAGCATAGAGAAGCTCAAGACCATCCCATGTATGAGGTATATGACTCTGAAGAAGAAGTAAATGAAGAGAATGATGTAAAAGAGGAATCATATGCTTAGGGCATAGGGGTGAGTGAAGAGGTGAACACAAAAGATCAGAGGACCCCAAGCCTCACCAAGGAGAAAATAGAGGATGATGCTAAGACATAAGTGGTTGGCAACATTAAGGGCTTGGTATAAAATGAGGTAGAGTTCAACGCGGATGAAGTTCTCAAGGAGATAGAAGAGGAGAGAATTGGAAAATAGTATGGCAGCATGGGCGGAGACCTCAGCCTAACAGTAAGCTTTCCAAAGTCAGCATGAATAGGTTTGAAGAGCGTAGTGGTAGTACAATGGAAAGGAATGGGTTATATCAATTATCCAAGCAAGGTGTTATGTGAGCACTTACAAAGCATTGTGCTAATAGAACAACTCTTGACAATGTATTCATTTAATGAAGAAGTTGCATACCCACAGACTAGGAATATGTTATCTTAGGCATTCAAGTCCCATGTTGATGAACTTGAGTTTGAGTGAGCCAAGGGGTGCCGATGAAGATGTCAGAGGAAAAAGAAATAAACCCTCTAGTGAATGCTCAATAGTTTTTAGATGAGCAATTCTATAGTGCACTCAACAAGGTTTCAGTTGAGTTTGAGGCTATACGTTTTGGGAGGAATGATAGGGTAATATTCCTAGAAGGGGAATTGGAGAAGGAGGAGGAGGAGCTCATCGAGAAGAGAAAGGACCTGAAGCAAGAATATCTAATTAGCATACCATTAAGGTGCAAACTAAAAGAGGAAAAGGAAAGGGTGCACAAATTATATAAGAAAATTGAGATGATTACATATATTATTGTCTTAAAGTATCCCGACCTAGTGCCACCTGAGAGAAAGTATGAATAAACCTTGTAGTTCCTAGAGGATTTGAATTGCTTTGTCACAATCAAAAGGCACCCACTCACCTTAGAGTCTGCAGAAGAGTTTTTGGTGCACCAAGAAAGAGAAGAAAAGTTGAAGGTTGTAGAGATTGTTTCTCGGTATACCAAACTCTTTACCAATATAAAGGCCACCGCATAAATTGTTGAAGCTTCTTATGATAATTGCACTGATAGAGATAGGGTAAAAACATTCTAGTTGCTACACATGAAGTAAAGCTCAAGGATTTTTAGGAGAAGAATAAGGGGAATATAGTAGAGTGGGATAAGATCCTAGCCAAGGTGAAGAAGAAATTAGAAGCTATCGAGACCTTGCAGGGCTTGATCAAAAAATGGCTAAAGGAATTATACCCCCATATCACCTACATAATGGATGCGCTCAATGATTTTGGAAAAAACTGGAAGATATTTTTGATACAATGAATGCTAAAGGGGATATGCTAAGTTTTCAGAAGGTGAGTGCCCTAGTAGGTGACCTCTGTTAGCAAGCACAGAGCAAGATAAATGTCGGGGAGAAGCTTGAGGTAGATATAAGAAAGCATTTACCACTCCTTCAATAATAAAAAAAAATATTTATTCCCCTCATTCTTTAATTCGTTCGTTCCTCATTATTCATTCCTTCATTATTTATTCCAACCTTTCAGAGTCCCACCATTCTTTATTATTTGAATAAAATGTGTTCTCGAGGATGGAGAATAAGCTTAGTGTGGGGTGATGTTAGGCCTCAGAATATTGGATAAGTACAAAAAGGAGTGTGCGCGTGCAAGACCAATATGAAGAAGGGCACATGAGGTAAAGGTGTGTAGGATAAGGGTTTTAGAAGGGTTTAGTAGAACCCACGGTGCACGTGTAAGGAAAAGAAAAGGGTTTCAGCACTTATCCATATTTGGCATACCAGGGAGCACATGAGAAAAGTGTGACCTGACTAAGCATGCAGAGTGGATAAGGTGACAGCCTGGTAACTTGGTGGTCAAGAAAGGAATATTCCATGCGATGGAAGGATCTAGAAAGAAATCATTACATAGATTGGAGATCCCAGATGGGAATAAGCATGCTCCATTAGAGGACAACCTTGACACTTGGCGATTGATCTGATACTTCAGAAAGGTATGGCGGTGGGAAATACAGCTATATAGAGAGATGCTCAGGTAAAAGAAGAGAGATGCTATCAAGGAAGAGAGCATGACTATAGAAAATGGAAGGGTGAAGCTCTGCAGAAATAATAGGAGGTTACAGAGAGTTGGGGTTCTCATTTAGAGGACTGTAGGAGTGATGACTTTCCTAGAGGGATGGGGATGTGATAAATTCTTTGTAATATGGGAATCATAGTCAGGACTTCTGATGCATTAATCTTATTCGCATTGATATATTGGCCTGTCATGGCCTTGGTGAATGTAATATGGTTTTTGAACTATGATCAATATGAAATATATGGTTATGTTCTAAATATGTATTGTTCATGGGTGTAAAACCTAGTGCATTTCCTTTATGGTATGGATCAAATCTGTTATTCGTATGATGTTTCTCTTATTATCAAGATAGTTATTATGATATAATAACTCATATTAAAGATCTCAAAATGAATGCATGGTTCTTTTTCCCTTTTCATCTAAGTTTCTATCCATATCAATGTATTCTCACAAGACTCACATAAAGGAGGGGCTCGGCACCCGTGCGTGCCTCAGGGGAGCACCCAGTGCCCGCTGGGTGATAGGCCGATGCGCATGGGATTAGAATGTTGTTCTAAGGGCATAAAATTATTACAAATGTTTACTTACATAATTTTATAGGTATGATGTTTTATTTCATGTATGGGTAAGCCATGAAACATTTCTTGCAATTAAATATGAGATAAAAGGGTCTAAAATTTCAACCATAGTATGATATAAGAGTGGTTACAATTATCTTCTCAATTTTTTGTTTATCTTCTCAAAGAGTGGTTATTTTTCAAATCCTTTAAAGTATGATCATAATTGGTCCATGGTAGTGTAGTATTATGCCAAAATACACTTTATTAAGAGGCAATATATTTCATGTTTTTATTCATCCCTTCTTCACACATGGTATGTTTCACCTCATAAGTAGTTATCATATAACGAGAAACAAATGATATATCTCTAGAAGGAATTGGATTCTACCTATTATTATATAGGGTTTAATATGGAATACTATCATAATTTCATATAACCCTAACATGCACATGAAATTAGGATAACAATATATGATATTACATTCAACATACTACAATAAATATGAATACATGCAAAGATAACACTATACTACACAATAATATATACATGATAAGAGTGTGTCATAGAAAAGAAAATATTTCAAAGTACACCATGATAGATTCAAATATACAAATTATCCTATCCATATTAATAACTTATATACAAGTAGAATCATATTTAATTTACATGTTCACATATTACATGCTTTTGTAGGCATTGCCATTATTTCCTATGAGTATTGTCGACCGCAAGTTGTAGAATATTTTATGAATCAAAATAAAATACTATAATAGATTATGCAAAGGCATTAGCATCAAAATTTCTTAGAAATATCAATAATTTGGTTCTGTTTAATTAGAGGGATAAAATATATTTATAATCAAATTGATCACATTTGATGCTTTATAACCCTTTCTTTTGGCAAGGCTCATTCATGGCTTACGGGTAGATGAGAAACACTTGCTAAAGTAGTTAATAATTATGAAAACTTGGGTTGACCCTCATGTTTTCTTTTACAACTAATATTAACAATGGAAATGAATTTCTTGAACATAATAACATAGTATATAAAATAATTTATTTTTGAAAATGTTCATAATTTTCCCTTAATGGGCGACTCAAACTTGTCTAAATAAATTCCAAGGATTATGAAGCCATAGAATATAATGGCACAATGTACGTGGATGAGTAAAAATTGGTTAAAAAATACCTCTATAAAATGTAGCCTCATTAATTTTGACTAAATATTACCATAGCCTTAAGTATTCACAAATGAGAATGGCTAATGATTCCCCCTCTTAGTTTTTATAGAGATGGAATAAAAATAAGGTCCGCATGTGTTGTTTTAATATCCCCTATAGAAAATAATGTTCATGTGTTGTTGGGTACCAGATATTGAAATATATTATATCTTGTATGAAACCATCGTAGGTTTGAAACATGAATTTAAAAACTATGTATGTGCATTTTCTCAAGTAATTTGTATTCGGCCTTATGAAAGGGAAAAGGTTGTTGGAGTGAGTTTCCTTCCAAACCGTCCATCCAGATGAAATTTTTTCTTCACCATCATTTTAGGAATATTTGAAAACCCTATCAAATTTACTCCTTCCATAGTGATTGGCTACCAGAGTGGGAATTTGTTACCTATCATACACTTCCTTAAGAGAAAAGTGAATGTTCTTAAAGGGTCAAGAAAGTCAAGCTTCGAGCATCCATTGTAGATTATTTGGGAAGGATAGAGACATTTTTTTTGTTCTGTTAATTTCATATGGGAGCCCTGTAATGATTCCTAGTACCTTGCTCATGAACTTAGAAGATGTAAATATGGTGACCGTGTTTGTTATGTAGCCAAAAATTGTTGAATAAGAAATAATTTACTCAATTGTTGTAGCAACTTCCAAACCGTTCATCCATAAAATGATTCACCTTCTCCATCATGTATGGAATGGCCAAAAAACCTAAGTAATTTACTCTTTCTATAGTGACCAGCCACTAGAGTGGGAAGTTGCTACTGATTGGATGTGTTCCTTAAGAGAAAAACCAACTTTAGGAAGACAATGCATGTTATCCAAAGAGAATAGAGACATGTCATCTATTCTGTTAGTTACATGTGGGATCCCTATAATGATTCCTAGGATCTCTATCATGAAATCAAAATCATGTAAAGGTGGGGACCGATTTTATCATACAACCAAAACATGTTGAACAAGACAAAAGTTTCTCAATTGTTGTAGAAACTTCCAAACAGTCCATCCACATGAAAATTCAACTTCACCAACACATTTTAAATGGCCCAAAAACCCAAGGCATGTACTATTTCCATAATGATTATCCACTAGAGTGGGAATTTTCTACCAGTCAGATGCGTTCCTTAAGAAAAAGCAAATGTTTTCAAGGGGTGAAGCAAGTCCAACTTTGGGAATTCATTACACGCTATCCAGGAAGGATAGAGACAAGTTGTATATTTCATTAGTTTATTGTTTGTTACCTCTAATTATTTTCCAATATTTCCCTCCTGAACTCAGAAGAACCTAAATATGGAAACTGAATTTGTCACACAGCTAAAACTTGTTGAACAAGAAAAAAGTTTCATGATTGTTATAACTTCCAAAACATCTGTCCAGATGAAAAGTTTCCTTTTTTATAATGTCTAAAATGGAATAAAACCCCAAGTAAAATACTCTCCATAATTATCGACAACTAAAGTGAGAATTTATTACCGACTAGATGTGTTCCTTAAGAGAAAAGTCAACATTATCAAGTGGTCAAGTACAACTTCGAGCAACCATTACATGTTATCCATGAAGGATAAATAAGTTCCTTATATTATGTTATTTGTGTTTGGGAACCCTCTAATGATTAATAGGATCTCACTCATGAAATTATAATCACACCAAGATGACAGCTACATTTTTCATGTAAACAAAAATTTCTGAATAAGAAAACAATTGTCAGGTGTTGTAACAACTTCTAAATTATCTTTCCAGACGATGATTTGGCTTCACAATCACATCTGGAATAGCCCGAAACCCCAAGACACATACAATTTCAACATTTATTGTCCATCATAGTGGGAATTTTCTACCATTCAAACACATTCCTTAAGAGAAAAGTAAATGTTCTTAAGGGGTCAAGTAGGTCCAACATCAGGAAGTCGTTGCACGTTATTCATGAAGGCTAGAGATGTTCCATTTATTTTTTATCTACATTTTGGATCCCTCTAATGATTTTTCAGGATCTCTCTCGTGAAATAAAAATCATGAAAATATATTGATTAGAATTATCACAAAGCTAAAACTTCTTGAACAAGAAATTTTTTTCTCAGTTGTTGTAACAACTTCCAAACCATCCGTCCATGCAATAAGTAAACTTTTCAATCACATAAATAATGGACCAAAACCCCAAGGAATATACTCTTTCCACAATTATCAATCACCAGATGGAAAGTTGCTACAAAAGTCTCCTTCACCATCACATGCTAGGGAGGGGTAAAAATGTTTTGTCCATTATGTTAGTTACATGTGGGATCCCTATTACCTTTACCAACACGTATATACAATATTTTAAGCTTATCTTTGTTTCAATAAGATTAACCTCTCCAATCATATTACCAACCACGTGAAATTGGAATGTCTTTTGGCACCACTAACTTACATCAAATGTGTTAGTAATAATTTGAAATGAAAATAAATACATAGTGATGAAATCAAATAAATTAAAATATATTAAATCACATACTAACGTTGTTAACTCAACGAACCAATGGGATCAACCCTAATATTTATTGTATTAAGAATAACTTCATGGTTATACTCACGAACTCTCCACAAACTCTTGTTATCTGGTTTTCCCCAATATTTGATCAATTAAACATTTGTAGAAAGAACCAAATTTGAATAATGGAGTATCTTTCTTTCAGTTTCATAGTCTTCAAACAACAATACATTAATTCTCCTTATCAGATACCACTAAATCCATGTTCCAAATAAAACCATAGATCGAGTGGGGTAATCAAATTTTTCTACATATAAGACTGAGAAGTTAATTTATTTTTCACTTCTACACACTAACACAAATAGTAATATATTCCCTCATCATTATCCTCTTCTGAAATCACTGCATATACATGCCCTACATTAATTCATCACAAATATTTGTAATATACTATATGTAGAAGTATAAATCATACATGTCTAATTTAAATTATTTAATTAATATGTATGTTGCACAAATTTGAAGGATTTTGTACCTGGTTGAATTAAATTTGATGCATTTTTAAAATCTACTGACACTGTCATTTCTCTTAGTTGTAGTGTTGCTAGAGGCTGATATGTTTTGATAGGACTTAAAGGTATTCATTCCCATTCATCAATCCAATATTTTGAACCACAATCATTTCAAGAAATTCCACACATGCTGGGAAAAAAATACCATTCTCCTCATATATATTGTCTAAGACAATGTAGTAAAGCTACAAAATGAGAGAAAATCATTTGAACATGTTACCATGAAAATGTCTTCATAAATTTCCAAGTTTTCTTCCTGTATCAACTAGAAAAATATATGAACAATATATTTCTATTGATAACCTTGAGAAAGTGTATTGTTGTACCATGTAATAATGTTTGTTGCATGTTTTAAAGCTACAACATCTGCATAATTCAACTCCTCTCTTGTAAAGGTTATTTTCACACATACTCCTACATCATGGTGTTCCTCTTTTCCATGGAATTCCATAGTAAAATATGCATATGTTATACACCACTATGAACATGCATCCTTCTCAACTAGTACAAAATTCATGCATTCTTAAGTTGATATGTAAAATTGTCTAATTATATGTAATGTTGATAGAAAAATACGTTTCTTTCACTCCAATTAGCATTAAATATATGAAAGGGTCCTTGAACATACTCTAAAGAATGTGATCATTCATCAATAATATATAAATGATACTCCCTAAAAAAGTTTCAATATTCCTTTGTACTACCAAGTACATGCATGAACTATATATTCATAAAAATGGCAACCTGCACTAAGTTGTAATATTGTGACTGGACTTCATTCTGTAGTTTCATTATGTAGTTATCTGTAAAGTTGACCACTAAGATAATTGTACCAATTGGAAATGTTTCTTTTCTTTACTTGAACTATTTATCTAACCAATGATCCCTATGCGTGTGTGTCTTATATAATCATATGCAAGTTTATCTCTAAATTCATCCATGAAATATGAAACATTTATTTGTTTAGTAACTAGCTCACACATTTTTGACTCCTTGCCATATTTTAACTGATATGAAACAAACTTATAGATTTTTAAATTTAACTTATTATTTTATAATGTCATGTGAAACCTCCTCATGAAAACAAATTTTCAATTGTGACATTCCACCATAAGTTTTGCATTTATCATCAAAGCATATTTTGTTATAAAAAAAGTCCATTTGCTTTGCAAAAAAATTGTGGGAATAAATTCCCTTGATGATATTGGTGGAACATGCAATCCACACTCCTAAAATAAATTTTTAGTATGCAAAGTACAACGTATATGGAAAAAAATATTGTAATGCATTGAAAATTCAACATGCATCTAACAAAAACAAGTGGTGCATGTGTCATTGATTTTAACATAGGAAGGTTTTTCCATCTCAAAATTTCTTTGACTAATATTAATAAGTGGATATTTCTCTAAAAACCTTTTATAAAGTTTTTCTTGTATCATATCTAATAAATGTTTTGGATTTGGCTCACGATTACACAAAACAAGTCTTCTTCTAAGTACATCACTTTTTTTATATTGGGTAAAAGAGGGTTGAGGGGTACCCCGCATAGTAAAAATCTCCTAGATAGAGAAAATATTCAATGAAATAACATCAAAAACAACAACAAATATCCAAAGAAGTTTAAGAAAACAAATAACAAGTAAACTAAAAACAAGTTAAACTAGAGAACCAATAGCAAAAAACCAACAAACTAGCAGCTCTAGTTAGTCATCCTTTTTCTCAAAAATAGCTAACAATGTGACCCATTCCTTAGCCAAGGTCTCGATAGAAGTGACGAGGGTTTCCAATTCCGACTCAAACATCCCAAAATTTTGTTTCTTCGAAGTATTAAGATCATCACACTGTCTGTAGGCGTTGGTGAGTTGGGCCAGGATATGAAGGTGTTGGATTATTTTCTTAACACTCAAAATTCTCCAGTTAGTATAAGTTTGAAACATGACCTTTAGCTGCTCCACATCACTTTCCAAACCCTTACACTTCTCCTTAAGATCCTCAACATTTCCACTACTAAGAATCTATGCATGTATTCCACTTTCATTTTCATTGAGTGTCATTCATTAAGAATAAATTGAATGGTACTCTTAGTGAAGCAAGTATCACTCTTAACATTCTCCATTTCTTCAAGCATTTTGTCCAAAACATCTCCTTGATCCATAATCTCAATTCCTTGAGTGTCAATTTGGTTATTTTTCCCCTGCATGTGATTATTATCCTATCTCACTTGCTAGCTAGTTTCTCCCTTAACAGACTTCTCCATAACCATATCCTTAATATTATGTTGTTTAAGGTCTTTTAAACCCTGCACTGCTCCACTTCCTCAATGTCTTCCTCTTCCCCTTCACTAAAAAAAGGGTTTTCATTGGATTCAGCCTCCTCTTTTGAGTTAGTATCCTTATCACTGTTGTATATTTATCATTGTTCTACGTACATCACTTTGATTAGGTGACACAGGTGTGTTGTCTTTCCAAAATTGTTGAATTAAATCTTTTACTGCATCAACTAACACATTATTTTCTTAAGGGACTCTACTAGAGAATTCCCATAAGTCATTATTATTGGGTTTTGATTTAAATAAATTTAAACCTTTATCAAAGTACTAAGATCAAATGAATATAGAAATTAAAAAAAAGATCTAGCATGCAAAGTATAAACAAGTATACAAGATAGGAAAATTAGAATGACTTATCTTATATGGGGAGATCTCAGTTGATTTTGGGCTGGAATAGGATGGATTTGGAATGTGTGAGATATTTCTAAAAAACTGAGACTTGATAATTCTTTGGATATGAGTGCTCACAGTAGGACACGACCACCCTGTGTGTTAGTGTTTGATTTGGGTGCTAGTTTCCCTACAAAATCTCTGTTTCTATTCTTTTCAGGGTTTGAACTTATCTTTTTCCTTTTACTAATTTTCTCATCCACTTCATTGTAGGGTTCATATATCACACATGTATATGAAAAAAAAAACCCTATATACTTGTACAAATCTCAAGAAAACATTAGATGAAATAAATAATGCATATGATTGAGTCAAACTGACCTCGATGGTCACACCAAGGTGATTCTCACTGAATGCTACACTAAATTTTAGAATCTATGTAGTTAATGTGAGTTTTTTATTTTTAATTATGTCCCTTGAAGCTAGGTTTCCCATGTGCCAGTCACAACAAGATAAAGGGATATAAATAATTTCCTCCCAAGATGAATGTGTGAAATGGAATTAATAATAATCCCTCCTATGTAGTGAAAAAAATCCTAAAATGTAATCCTTGAGTGTTATTCTTGTAGATGATAGATAAAGAGGGATAACCCAAAATTCCCTACCATTAATAATAGTTAGTAAGTTTCGTATATATATGACTTCCTTATTTGAAATTCGACACTTAGTGACACCAAAATCTAGCCTAGGTCATGAAATAAATATAAGAAAAGACCCAAAATAAATAAGAAACCGGTAAGTTAGAAAATAAGGTAAAATGGACAAAAACACACAAAATGGACACTAGTTCCTGGGCGGTAATGTCCTAACTAGGTGGTCATGTCCCAAAGATAATAAATAGAAAAAAACTAAGAAAAAGGAAAGGGATCCCTGTGACACATCAACAATATATACATGAAAGACGTAAGAGGAAAAGTCAAAATTAAAGTTAGTTAAAACCAGTAAAGAGGACTAAGAAAAGGTGTCACCAGTATCTAATCTTAGTGCTTAGAAATCATGTATATAATAACAAACTAGAGGTGCAATGTAATGTTAATAAGTGCATATTTTTGTGTCTGCATTACCCCCATGTTATTTGGATGAATTTCAATAGTATAAAGGATATAAGAAGAACATACATGAATATGGATCAGATTTGTATTCAGAGCATGTTGATGGTAATAATCCTAGTATGAAGAACCACAAATCACTTCTTTGATCCATGTAAGTTGATTGTATTTTTAAAAGAGGATCCATTGGATAGAAAGAGTGCTAAGGAGATATAAGGGAATTTGAAACTTGGAGATTGAAGGGATGGTTGAGAGTGACCAACTCATGAACCGGTGTAACAACATTATGGATTTGAGTGTCTTGTCACTAAAACTCTATGGATTTGAGCATCATTTCACTAGATAAAGAGTGTTGGGAGAGTATTCAAATTTTATCTTTACCATGATATTTCCTCAAAATAGGTTCCACCATTGCAAATAGAAATGAAGCAATTGAAAATTTTCTAATAGGCACAAAAAACCATCGTAAAAGTTGTTTAGAAACGATAATGAAATCTCATTTCCCCAAATTTATGATTGCAAGGGTGTAAATTTGGTCAAATGGAAAAAATTACTAGCTTGATTGGCTCCCAAGCTAGGTCATCTTGGAGAAACATTGATACTTGTTGGAATGGAATTGGAATAGTTTGTATTAGTTAGAACATAATATTTAATTGAATCTTGATTGAAATTGATTTGAAAGGTTGAATTTCCCCTGGATTAGGCCATTTGATGGAAAGAGATTGTGATAATTTGAGAAGAGATGTGGAAATTTGAGATAGCTTGGCACTTGTGGTAGATTGAAATTGTATTCTTAGAGCAATAACTTTGATCATTGCTTTATGATTGATTGAAAAACAAGTGGTAGTGTGTGCCTGGTATATTGAATTGGATTTTTTTCAAATCATTCTAGGAGGGGTAATAGAATAACCTCAAATATTTTCCCCCCTTACAGTGAAGGGTGAGCAATAAGGAAAAAAAATATGAGATAAAAGAAAATTAGAGTACTTATGTGACTAGTATGTTATAAAATGAGTAGTGACTAGCGAGATATAAGCATAGTGTGTAACAAAGTGGAGAAATCATGGTATTCAATGTTTATTATCATAAATGGAAAAGAGACAGTTATAAGGTTGTTAACGCTGGAAAAAAATGAACAAACGGGGCTTGAAAAACAAAGGAAACAATGTTGGTGAATTTATTGTCGTGTGAAGCAATATATGAGCTATAGTAATTGTAGTGATGACAGGATTTACTATAAATAGTAAGGTTAGAGAAGTGAATAGTAATTTCATTTGTAAATTAATTTAGTGAGATTTGATATCTGGAGTGTGGGGATTCCAAGAGAAAAATAGGTTACTCTGTCAAGGTTTGAGAGATTTGTAGAGGAGTTTTCGACTCAGAAAATAGATCAACTAGTGTGTATAGTGTTTGTGAAGTAATTTAGGCATTAGTATAGCATTTTTTATCCTTTTTTACATTTTTTGAACTTTTTGTGAATTTGCTTGTTTTTGTCCAAGAAGGAACCAACAGGGCTGGTTCTTTCTCTTAGACAATACCACCCAGTTTTGGGTGGTAGTTTCTAATTTATGGGAGGGACCATCTAGGGTGTTGGGCAGTTTTATCCATAGAGGTGTAGAATTTTTAATATGATATGTTTGCATGATTTTGCATGTTTTAGTATGTGTTACGGTTTTAACTCGGGATTGATGTGCTTATTTGAAATATGAAAAGATACATACTTTTGCGAGAGTTTTATGCAAGGAGACATTTTTCTACATCATTGGCACTAGGTCTAGAGGAGGAGGAATGGGATATATTAGACTGTTTCGAGCTGCAACACATTACTATATTGGGGGAGGTTCCCCATAATATGTATCTGATGACTGCACTCTTTGAGAGAGGTGGTGTGAAGACACTTTTATTTTTTGGTTGCCTATGGGAGAGATGATAGTGACCCTTGAGGATGTATATATGACATTACGATTTCTAGTTGTGGGACAAAAAGAATTGGTTATGCCCCCAAGTGATACATTGCTATAACAGAGAACTCCAAGATAGTATTTTTTAGGGTCTTAGGCATGGGTATTGATGAATTGATTAAACCATGTCTATAAATAACTCATCATCTTTATTTTTTTAAGACATGGCCTTGTATTTCCATGTCATATTATTGAACATCATCACTATAACTTGAACTTATTAGCATAATACTGATTAATATAGTTATTTAGTGAACTTTATTTTGTGGTGTATGCATTTATTCTTATGGTTACAATAATTTATTTGAATGATCCTTTATGTGATGCCACTCTTATTTGTGAGAAAATTGTTATATGCAATAACCTGCATGCAACAAAGGACCCGCTCGTAGCCAAAGAAAACCACTTACGACAAAGGATCCATGATTGTACAAAAATCTTGGAATGTGAAGGATGAAACTCCAAGTCTATACATGTCATGGAAGAGGAAATTACAAACTGGAACATGAAAATTGGGAGATAACTCAACTCTAGATATGGTTATTCGTTGCAACTTAATGAGGAAATAATTTATTGAATTCGTGATTGATTAAACTGATCGGTTAATTAAGTTATGTGTTTGACATATAAACACATGTTGATTAAATATGTTGCATGTATCAAATCTCCAGATGATATGTTTGAGATATTTTACTTGATTTGTTTGAAATCCTAGTTGAACTTTGCTTCTCATGTTCTGCTGCAAACAAGGAATATAAAATGATTAATGATAGAAATGTATTGGATGTAGAGATATAGACAGAGAGAATTATATAGTAGAGGATATAGAGATAGAGAAGTTAGTTTTCATAATATTCATGCCAATTTAATAAATAATATAAGTTTTTTTCAGTAGCTTGTAGTTACAAGCCTTAGGAAGGATTAACACGCAAGGCAGGGCCAACTTGTGGTCTACTAACCCACTCTGTAGTTTTCTGTTATGTTTTATTTCATGGATAGAGTAGCAATAAATTCATTCCTTTATATTTATTTTGAATTTACAAGCTCTATTTTAATTATATTATTTGGAAGCTATTTACTACCAGTTTGAGTTTAGTTTGTTTTCAGCATTATTATTTCAAGCATTGTAGTGACAAAAATTTCTTTCCTTACCTCTTAAACATTTTGTAAATGTGCATACAACACTGACATTATTGAAAGTTTACATCCTTTGGTTTGATGATTAAATTACTATGGATTAATGAATAGAATATTAATTGCTGCAAGTTAATCTTCACCACCATTTTTGGTGATGTTGTCAGGGATACTGCCAAGTTATAAGGTTTTTGAGAGGTTTTAATTTTCTTAGAAGAAATTTAGGCTTTAGTAAATTCACCTCCAACCAACCCCCCCATTAAAATTTGTTGCTTGAGTTGAGCTATTTGATGCATGCACCGTCCAAGGGATGCCTATGGTATATTTTTACCCAATCCAAAATTACCACAAAACTCTTCATATAATTATGAGGATTCTAAAGAAGACATAAATTCCTCTCTATAAGGTTTGTTGTTAGAATATCCCTTTCCAAATGAAAGTTCTAAAGTTTCTCCTGATCATCCAAACATGGAAGAATAAGTAAACCAAAATGTTGAAGATAGGGAAACTACCTTTGAGTTTCCCATTTCCAACAATGATGAGGCTATTACTATGAAGAATATTTCTCCCTCTGCCCTGCCTAACTTTCATAGATCCATGACTAAAGACCTCGAAACCTTTTTGTTTGAGTTTGATGTATTATTCAGGAGCTATAATTATACCACTTATGCACATAATATAAATTTATTCCCTTCTACACTCAAGGATGTAGCCTTGAGATGGTTCATGGGTTTAGGGAGAGATTTTTTTTCCACCTAGGCACAAATCCAAGATAAGTTTCTCACTAAGTACCAGGACTATTGCAATACAAGTAGCATAGGAGGTGATGAAATCTATAAGATGGCACATAATGAGGATGAACCATAAGAATACTACCTAGAAATATTCATGTTCTGTATTCAAAAGACAACGCATATAAGACTACCTCCTGAATCTCTCAAATTACTCTTTTTGAAGGGACTCTGTGAGGAAGACATGGATGATCTAGATCTGATAGGATTTGGACACATATCAAAGGCTAACTTTGAGGATATTTTTGAAGCCTATAGGAATTACTCCAAATCCATCGTGAAGAGAATAATAAATGTAACATCAATAGGTGTATCAACTACCAAAACAATTGGGGACATATCCGAGTCAAATATTGTCAACATGTTCAAGAACATGAAGTAGGATATTGTGAATGACATGGCCAATCAAATAGATGTTGTGCATGCCAAGATGAAAAGACAAGATGAAGAGGAAACACTCACAAAATTCTACCATGCATGAAGAAGGAATAAATATGAATTCAAATGTAGAGGATTGATAAGTATTGCACAAGAAAGGGAGGCTTCACTTGAATTCAAGATGTTGTAGATAGAGAATGGACAAGTATTATATGTTTCTCAAAGAAAACCATGGCCTCCAAGATAAGTAGGTGTGTCCTTAATTCCATCATTTCATAATTGGGATAATAATCCATATATACAACCCCCACCTTGGGATACCCTGCAACAAGGTTAGGATCCATACCCTAGCCAACACTAGCAACAATGACAACCTCAATTTTTTAGGCCAACAAAAATAGAAACAACCACCTTCTTCATGGGAGAATCCTTGGAGAGGATGACAAAAATGGAATAACCAACCTCCTAATTACCAACAATCTTACCATTATTTTTAGTAAAAAACTCTAATGTCAAATCCCCAACCTAGCTCTCAACCAAAAACAACCCAACTACTAGCTCAACCAACACCTAACCCCAACAATAAAGATGCTCAACTAGCCTAATTCACTGAACCATCTCAATACCCTACCTATTTTTTTGATGTTAATAACATCCATCTTCACTTAAGAAGATCACTTCCTCACCCAAGTTTATCGACCATTAGAGATATTACAGATGAACCAAAGTTTCTGCAAACTAGTCCGCAACAAAGTGAGAACACACTACAAGTTGATTTGTAGAAACTTGAATAGAGTTACACTAATGGTAAAGTGCAACCTAATGAACCACCATTTCCATATAGATTATAGAAAATAAGACTGACCTCAAATCAGAATATGATTCTAGTTTTGTCAATCAACTAAGAGATATTTTTGTCAAAATTCCTCTTATTCAATCCATCAAGGATGTTACCATCTACAACAAGTTTTTTAAGGATATATGCATTAAAAAACTAAGTATAAAGAGAAATGATCCATCCATTGTCAAATTTATTGGACAATTGGCTATAATTATGCTTGAAAATTCAGTTTTACCTAAGTACATATATCCATGAATTCCTTTGGTAAACGTTACAATTAATGACACAACAATAAAGAACACTCTAGTTGACTTCGAGGCATCCATTAATGTCATGAACAAGAAAATTATGGATGATCTAAAATTATAAGGACTAAGTCTAATAGCTACAGTCTTACAACTTGCAGATAGATCAATAGTGAGACCTGAAGGAGTAATTAAGGGCATAGTTGTGGTGGTAGACTCTTGGGAATACATTGCTGACTTTATTGTTCTATAACCAAAAGATAGCTTAGGAGGATACCCTATCATCCTAGGAAGGTCATGGCTGGTCACTTCCGATGCATTAATAGGTTACAGGTATAAAAACATGATTATTTCTAATCGAAGTGGTACTAAAAAGATAATGCTTTATCCTCCTTCCCAACCATTGAATGATGAATATAAGACAATTTGGGTAGAAGAACCAGAAGTAGATCAAAACTTTGTATAATAGATTAGGATGTTAGATAAGTATTGTACAATTTAAGGAAAATAATAAGATGTTGTTCTCTCTAATTTCTTTCATAATAACTATGGAATAAAAAAATAAGTGGATGATAGATTAAGGTGTTTAAAATTCCCCTTGAACCAAGTTATACCATAATAAAGCATCATGGACATTCCTGGTAATAATTTTAATCTTCATAAACTTCTTCCCCATGATTTCATACTAAATTCTATAAGAAATAATGTTTATTCAATGATTTATCTCTCCAAGTAAGTGGAAATAACTCCAGGAAGGCTACTTAATGTAAACAAGATGTTAAGCATATAGAAAGAGAAATTTCTAATTACCCTTCTAAAAGCACATAAAGTAAAATTTGTATGGGATTATGGTGACATGCATGGGATTTATCCTAAGTTTTGCACTCGTAAGATTTATATCAAAGACATCTGTAAACCAATCAAGAAGCCACAAAGAAGAATGAACCCAATAGTAAGGGATATTGTAAAAGGAGATTTGAATAAATTACTTGATGTTGGATTTATATATCCAATATTTGAAAGAAAATAGGTGTCACCCCTTGTAATTGTGCCAAATAAGAATGGAAAATGGAGGATCTATGTAGATTACAGAGAGTTGAATGCAACAACAAAGAAAGATGATTTTCCACTTCCTTTCATTGATCAAGTACTTGACACTTTGGCTGGTAAAAAGTCTTTTTATTTTCTTGATGGATATAGTGGATATAATCAAATTCACATTGCACCATAAGTTCAAGACAAAACTACCCTCACATGCCCATGGGGAACATTCACATATTCAGTTCTTCCATTTGGATTATATGATGCACCTGCTACATTCTAGAGGGTAGTCTTGAGCATATTTTTAGATCTAACAAATGATTGCATGGAGGTATACATTGATGATTTCATAGTACATGGAAACACTTTTGAAGAAGCCATGAAAAATATAGAAAAATTCTTGAAGAGACGCAAAGAGCACAATATTTCGTTAAGTAACTAAAAATTCTACATGATGATGTCTGAAGGTATAGTTTCGGGGCACCATATTTCTTCTGATGGAATTCAAGTTGACCCAGCCAATATATCTGTTATTATAAATATTCCAACACTAAGGAAGAAAAAACATGATAGGATATTTCTATGCCATGTTGGTTATTATAAGAGATTAATATAATATTTTATAAGTATTGTAGTGTCATTGTTTGTAGTATTAGGAAAGGATGCTTCCTTTAAGTGGATTGAAAAAATGTGAGACTGATTTCCAAAATTTGAAGCAAATGTTAACTATTGCTCTTGTATTAAGAGTACTTGATTGGAATATGTCATTCCATATCCATACGGATACATCATACCATGCCATTGGAGATGTATTAGGAAATAAGGATGGAGTTCTGAATTATGCAATTTATTATGTTAACAAGAACTTGTGGCATTTTGAAATCAACTACATAGTAACAGAGAAATATTTTCTTGGCAGTTGTGTATGATATAAATATGTTTAGACACTACATCGTAGGTTATCCATTGTTCATTCACACTGACCATGTTGCAATAAAATATCTTATAAATAAACCTGTAATAAGTAGTAGAATCTGTTATGTTTGTGGAGTCTGTTTTCATGTTAGAGTTTGGTACACCTTCCATGTGTTACACTTGGATATTTTTACGGTGGTCCCACTCACTAGTGAGTGGTAAGGGAGTTCGGGGGTGAAGCTCCCGAAGCAAATTTTAATGGGTGGTTTATTAACCCATGGGTAATGGGTAACCATTATGGGTTGTTTTTGGGCCCATGGCTTTTCGGTTTCCATTGTTTTGTAAGACCGCCTATTCGGCTACCTATTGATGTACTTATAAATATATGGACATACAATAGGATATATATTAGTGTGTTTTGTGAAGGTGAATAGTGTGTGTGAATTCAAGTGCGAATTCGGGAGGGTTTGTTGAGCATAGCTCCAAACAAGATATGATTATTGTAATTGTGAATACTGTTGGCTTGTAATAAAATCTGAGAAAATTTTCTTGGTGGATGTAGCCCACATTGGATGAACCACGTTAAATATTTTCTTTGTGTTGTGCATATTTCATTTCTGTAATTCTATTCATACTTCTTATTATTGTGATTCTAAGGAATTATTCTGCATTAGATTCTATTAATTCCTAAGAGAATCATCATATGGTTTCTCCTTCGACAATATTTTGATATCACGATATTGGAAAATCTTGACAAGGATAACGTGGTAGAATATTTCCTTTCAATAATGGAGACTAATGATGAAGAACATGTAGTTTATGACTCGTTTCCTGATGAGCACTTATTTTCTATCTCTACAAAAACACCTTGGTATGTAGACATAGCCAACTATCTAGTTTCAGGTAAAACACCTCCACACTACTTATACTCTGAGAAGAAATATATAATTGAAAGGAGTTTGAATTTTTCTTGGATAGTTGGATTTATAATTCATATATAATAAAATCATATCATGAGAATATGTATAGATGATGAGGAAATATATTATGTCCTTAGATCATGCCACAGTGAACCTTGTTGAGGTAATTTTATTGCAAAAAGAACAGTACATAAATTATTAACAACTGGTTATTATTGGCCAATGCTTCATAAAGATGTAGAACTATACATCGGGAGATGTGATAAGTGTCAAATAATGGGAAATCCCACCAGATATGATGAAATTCCATTGCAGCCTCAATTTGTTTTGTAACCTTTTGAAAATAGGGTTTGGACTTCATTGTCCCCATATATCCTAAATCTTAGTAGGAGTACATTTTCGTATGCATAGATTATCTAACCAAGTGGACAGAGGTGAAGGAACTGCCAAGTCAGAATAGTAAGAAAGTATCCAAGTTCCTCTATGATCATATCTTCACCAGATATGGAGTTCCAATGGATATTGTCACTGATCAAGGTACATACTTTACTGTTGATGTAATCTCTGATCTAGCTACGGAATATGAAATCAAGCATAGGAATTCTAAACTGGATCATCCCCAATCTAATGGTTAGGTAGATGTAACAAACTGGGAGATAGAGGCTATCTTGAAAAATACCATTTCACTTCATAGAAAATATTAGGAATATCCACTTCCAAAGGTAGTATGGGAATTCAATACAACATGGAAAACAAAAAATGGCTTCACACTATTTGAACTCTTATATGGTAAGGATGTTGTTTTACCAATTGAATTTGAGCACCAAACACTAAGGACTAAACCATAGATAGGCATAGATCTATTTGAAGCACAAAGACAAAGGATTCTCCAACTCAATGAGTTGGATAAAATGAGAAGATGGGTTATGCATAATACAGAGGTACTGCAAAAAAAAGAATCAAATGGAATGACCGGTACATAAAGACAAGCTAGTTTCAAGAGGGTGACTAGGCACTCTTGTTTGACTCCAAGTACAAGGACCATATGGGAAAACTCAGAACAAGGTGGCTAGGCCCCTATGAGATCGATAAAATATTTCCCAATGGAGATGTAAAACTCGCCATCATAGACCCTGTAAGGTTCAATGTATTGGTGAATGGCCATAGGTTGATGTTGTACAAGAAGCCAGCTGAAAAAAGTACCTTCATGTAATAGTTCAAAGCAGGAAAAATCGGGATGGAAATAAGAAAATCAGAGTTAAAATTAGAAGTTGATCCTGCTAGTTCATCTTCTAATATTTCAAAGGATTGAGGAATTTCAGTGGCCTTGGTATATTCAACTTATTGAATATTCCAAGGTTGAATAATAGTATTGTGATCAACCCTTTTGGTGGTCATCAACACTCAACTAACACATTTATTTTCTTAGAATTTCTATTTTGTAGGATTTAATGTTAGATGGTTGCAAAATTGCGTGATCTCTATCACAAGGATATCATGCAATGACTAAAGTTAAACTTGCAGAAGCATGCAACAAACCCTTGTTTTGTTTTCATGTATGGAAAACCCCATGATTGCATGAAGAAGATCAAATATATATTCACATGTGAGAGATAACAAAAGATAGTTGGTACCCTAATAGATAGGTGTTCCCTCTCCAAGATTTAGCTAATAATAGTAAGGAGTAGCTAACAAAAAATCCACACAGACATAAAGCATTATAACAACATACACATCATTATAGCAAAGCAGCATACAACAAGGGTGCAAATTGAATAAATCAAGTAGAAACATTGTTCTAAACATGTATTGAGATAAGTGCACTTAACTACCAATTTATTAAAGTATGATTATAATGATTATTATTATTATAATGACTCTACCATGTTTGATGTCCTTACTTGCTTATGTAACTGAAGTTGTAAAAGTTGATAGGTGATTCCTGTTTTGAGACGATATACTCTTTTGAACTAATTCATCATGTTTTTTAGGTGATATTTTTATCTTTTAAACAAGATGTAATCATACTTCAGCAATGTTGAATGGATTCGGTATTGTTTCATGTACTCGTTATGTTGAGATTTGAAGTACTATTTGTGAATCTAGGTGATATTAAGTAATGTAGTTTTATGGGATTATGTCGGTAAGAGAATCCAAGTTACATTATTAAACTTGTTCCTTAATATATTGCATTATTATGAAGGAATAGTCATACCTTGGATCAATTTCAGTGATCCAAGGCATGCCTTTGATCGATATGTTGTTATGATCATTTTTTTAGACTAATTGACTTCATTTTATTTCTAAAATGTCATCTTGTCTAAGCTCGAAAGAAGTAATGTCACTAGAGCACCTGGAGGCATCCAGTGAATGCACTCTTTCTATGAGATCTAATTACTTAGATATGTTAGTTTCTGTAAGTAATTTTCTTGTTAAATATTTATAAGGACCTAACTAAAACTAATTTAAAGTAATAGTTAATTATTAAGAGAACCTAAATATGCTAGATGCATTTTAGCCTAAGATAAGTTGGATGCATTTTTTTAAAGGGATCTTAATCCCTAAGCTACCTAAAGGGATTTATTTATATCCTTATTCTAAGCTAAGGTTATCATTATTTAAAAAGGGACCTTAAACCTAAGTGGAGAATTGGATCTTACCTCAGACTAAACCATGGTGAATAAAAACTCTAAGGGCTTAAGCTAAGGCCAGTTGGGTGCCAACCCACACTATACCAAGAATTTAATTGCAGTTATTATGGAATTTGCACCACCTTTGGAGGAAGCAAAGATATACTTGGAGGGAACCAAACTCTAGTTAGATAGATGGAATATTGTGCATGGTTTTTTAACTTTTAGTCGTGGCTAACGTTATCAGGTTGTTAGCAGATTTATTATAGGACTATCAAACTATCCTAAAATTTATTGATTTTGATTAACAAGTGGAAACCACCTTGGGAAGCACCAAGATGGAATGGTGGAAAGGAGATAGGGTCGTTTTACTTTTCATTTGGATTTTTCAAGCTCAATGGATCTACATGTGGATTTCCTATTTTTGGAACTTTTAGTTTGATTTTGTTGCATATTCAATCTTGTCATTGCATGGAAAAAGTAAAGGAAGAAATTTATTGTTGAATCTATAAATTAAAATGGGAAGAAAGAGTATGGGGGTTTATGTGGATTTAGTTGTAAATTTTTGAGGATTTTGTTGTGAAAGGTTTAAGGGAAACTCAGGGAGCTTGGAAGAGTTTCGTAGGAGCCCTACCAGGCATGATAGGCTCTAACCCATTATGATTTTCTACTATATTTATCAATCTTGTGAAAATAACTCTTATCATCTTCTTAAATTACATTCTAAGTTGGGTTTTGTGGTTAAAATATTGTTATTTTTTATTAGATACAGTAAAAATAGGGATCGGCTCCCAAGGGCCATTACAAAAGGAGAATAAAAAAACAACTAGCAAGAAGGAAACAAAAAAAGTCCCAGAAAGGAGTTGAACATGCTTAACTCTTAAAAAGAAGGACCAAACTTTATAGCAAGGTGGGGAAACTAGAGAGAAGGAGAGACAGTCTCCAAAATGGAAAAACAATAGAAGTTCACTAAAATTCTACCAACAAACTAGAAACAAACATTATTTTTTTAGGGATCCCCCCTTGTTACCATCATGGCTATCTTTTTTCCTACCACTCTCAGCACCTTTATCATTAATATCATCCTCTAGCTCATCCTTAGATATGTTGATGCGCAAGTTGAAAATCCTCCTTTTGGTGCCCTCCTCTATCCTTTCCAACTTTTCACTGAGATTTTTGACTTGGTCCTCTAGCTCAAGAATTTTCTTCCTGTACTTCACCTATGCAATGAAAATTTACTTGGAAGCATTGATGACATCCATCATTGTATCCCTTTAGACAGCATTGGTTTCTTCCATCGCATGGTGCACCCCTTCTAAGTACTGAACCTTACTGCTCAAATCCTCTAAACCCTTTAAATTTCCATCCCTATCCCATTTTCTCGAAGTTCCCACTCCCCCCTAACTATCCTCACCCATATCTTTACCAGAATCCTCCCCAACAAATTTACAATTTACGGCGTTCATCTTAGTGATGCATTCAGTAAGAGTGAGGTCGTCCTTGTCTACATGATATTTAAGGGGAGGATAAAAAGAAGGTTTCACATTTTCATACATCTGAAGAATGATCCCTTCATGTAGAGGCGACTCCAATTTCTCTAGCTGGAAAGCCACTAAGGAGTTAGTTAGCAAGATATGTAGAAAGAAGGGGATGCTCACCATGACCTTATGACGGAACATGTACAGAAGGGTCAAATGGTGAGTATAGATTTTTCTGTATTTACCCTCTAGAGTGATTTACTTCATAATATGAAGGCACACCTCTCTCCAAATACCTGGAATGCTTGACTTGGCAATACCATGCGTAAAGAAAGAACATCTTTCCTTTCCAACAAAGAACCACTCAATTTCCTATTCTCTACGGGTTATATCCTTAAAAATTTTAATCCCATCCATTTTCATGTCTGTGGCTAGGGAAATGGAGGACTCAGACACCTTGATTTCCATCCCTTTGACAACAATTTTTTTTCTTTCCAGGATTTTCCAAAATCCTTAGATAGAGAGGGATCATGACCATGTAATTTGGCAATGAAATTGTTGAAACCCCCAATCCTTATCCTATTCCATAGAGGCTGATTACACACTTCAATCCTATGGCTAGTAGGTTCAACATGAATCCTATCACCCCCCATATTCACTAGATCGAGCTTCTTCTGATTGCTACAAAAATTCAAAAAGAGACCTTCTTTCTCATTGGTAGAAATATTAGAAAACAATATATTAAGTAAGTTGTCACCGCCACAGTTCTCACTCGTGCCAATATTATAAAACTTAGTGCGCTTTATCTCTACTGATGGTCTCATTGATATCCATGGGTAATATATAAACTTTACACCATAGCTTATAATCATTACAATGGATGTCGTAATTGGCCATCTTATCTACACATTTGTTCCCTTGATGAAGGGTATGATTATAAGAAATGCTATCAAAAAATTTAGAGGTTTCCTTAACATCATTGAGGATATTACTTATGGCCCAATTAATGGAACCTTTGTTATTAAGGGCATTAATGATGAGGAGAGATTCACCTTCGATCTGGATGTCCTTGAAGACTTTTTCTTTAGCTAACAAAACCCCCCAAAGAAGAGCTTTGGATTTTGCATTGTTATTTGTTTGGCAACCAAAAGGACCCACATAGGCAAACAATCAATCTCCATCACTGTTCCTTAGAATTTCTCCTCCCCTAGTAGGACCCAGATTCCCTTTTAAGGATCCATCAAAGTTTATATTTACAACATTTCCTCCAGGATTTTTATGGCTGGATTTCTTTTTAGAAGTGTGGTAATCCACTAGACCAAGGGAAAACTAATCAAGAACTTTCTGCTCACTATTCAAATAGGGTTTCTTGACTTTACCTTTAAAGATTTTGATGTTTTCTTTAATGACACTCAAAGTTTTTCTCCTAAATTTTGATAGAAGAGATTTCTGATCACGAAAGATACCATCATGTTTAGCTTTCCATAAACCTCCCAAAAAATGAGGAAGGGAAATGTTCTAGGCCCAAGTCAAGATAGGGAAATGGAAGGGGCTCACCCATTGAAAGCAACAGTCTTCAATTGTCAAGGGCATGATCCATTGGATATTGAACAGATCCAAAATAGAAACAAATACAGTGTTGGAGAAGGAGAAATGAAAGAGGAGATGGTTGACATTTTCCTCTTCTTTCTTATAGAGGGAACAACTATTTAGAATATTCATCCCCCTTTTCCTAAGATTTTCCATAGTCAGCATTTTATTTTGGGTAGCCAACCAGAAAAAGATATTAATCTTGGGGGTGAGATATTTCAACCAAAGTTTCCCCCAATAGTCATTGAGCATATCATTCTTGAAATTAGACATATAGGAAGATTTAACTATGAAATTACCAGATTCTTCTTCTCTCCATTTGATGGAATCCTCCTTGGATTGAAACAAGGGGATGTGGAAAGCCTTAAGCTGATTGTTGAGATCCCAAAAAGGTAGGATGTCACCGTCAAATTCTGGGGGAGGCTCAATGATATCCCATCTAACAGAATCTTCCTGGATCCAAAAGTCTTGGATCCAAAATTTTCCATAATCCTTGTAGTATTGAGCCACCTCTTTCCATAGGTCTAAATTAGCTAAATGGGATTCCCCAAGCTAATTATCAAACCAAAATCTGATTCTAGAGCCCTTACCAATTTCCCAGATCGTACCTTTAGATAAAATTTCTTTTGAGTCCACAAAGGAGTTCTAGAAAAAGGACCCTCTAGGGAGGTTTGTTTAGTTAAAAAAGGATTCCAATCTACCTATATTCCATAAATATTTCATCTTTATGATTTTTATCCAAAGAACTTCCTCTCTAGCGATCCTCCAACCAACCTTGGCTATTAGAGCCTTATTCATAAGAGCAATGTTTTTGAGCCCCAATCCGCCACATAGCTTAGGTTTAGTAACCATATCCCATGCCACAAGAGGACATTTGAACTTATCACAAGCTCCCATCTAGAGGAACCTCTTTTGGATTTTCTCTAAGGCTTCCTTAATTCTAGCAGGGAGCATGAAAAGAGACATCACATAAATAGGAATGCCTTGAAGGGAGCTTTGGAGCAGTTGTATATTACCAACTTGAGACAGCACAAGACCCTTCCAAGATGAGATTTTTTATTAACTCTTTCCAACAGAGCATTCCAAATCATAATTTTAGGCTTCTTAAGGATCAAGGGCATTCACAGATAAGAGTCTAGAAAATGTTTGATTCTGTAACCCAAGATTTGAGCTAATCTAGCTTAAACCTAATTATCCACGTTTATGAAAAAGAGAGAAATTTTATGGAATTTAACCATCTGTCTAGAAACATTTTCATAATCATTAAGAACCTCCTTGAAATTTGAGACCTCACGGAAAGAGGCCTTACCCATCATAAAATTATCATCTACAAACTAATTGAGACAGATAGAGGGAAGACAATTTACTATTTTGACTCCCTAGATATGGTTGGATGCCATGGGCTGTTGACAGATTCTTCCCAAGGATTCAGCCATTATGACATAGAGGAAAGGGGAAAGTGGATCACCTTGTCTCATCCCTCTACCATCTTGAAATAAGCCTTCTGGTTTACCATTGACCAAGACCAAGAAACTGGCAGTAGAAATGCATGTCATAATCATATTAACCAAAGAATTATCAAAACCCACCTTTAAAAGGATTTCCTAGAGAAAAGACCAATTTATCCTATTAAAGGATTTATGCATATCCAGTTTAAGAAACATAGCAGATCTACCAGATCTTTCAATGGAATGGATGACTTCTTATATCATGATGATGTTGTCGGTAATTTTTCTGCCAGGATCAAAAGCCCCTTGATTCCCATAGATGAAGGTGGGAAGAACCATCCTAATCCTCCCAGCTATGATTTTAGACAAAATTTTATAATTGGTGTTGCACAGGCTTATAGGTCTGAAGTCCTTAACCTCCTTGGCCCCAACAATTTTCGGCACCATGACAATAAAATTATTATTCATTTTCCTCAAGAGATGTCCATTGTTAAAAAACTCTTGGACCATTTCAATGACCTCATGTTTAATCACCTCCCATTAGTTTTGAAAGAAAAAGGTAGGGAAGCCATCCAGCCCAGGATATTTATTAGGTTCCACATCAAAGATCGTGAAATGGATTTCCTCCTTTGAGGGGGTCCTTAAAATATCTCTATTCTCAAGGGGAGTGATAACTTTCTGCAAAAGATACAAGAATCTGTTCTGGACCAACTTCTTTGGCCTCTACCCCTGTTTGAAGAGCTCCTTGAAGTAATTAATTATGGAGACATTGATGTCCTTGCTATCTGTGAGAGACTCTCCTAAAGATTAATGAAATAAGAGGAAATAATGTTATTTTTTATCTTACTAGTTATTCATCTTTTATACTCTGAATATTTAATTCTCGGTTGATCAAAACCATTGCTTCATATTTAAAAATTTTATACTCTCAATACATGGTTTAAATCAATTGATGATGACTCTATTTGCAAAATATGTGCCTGCAAATGTGTTTTGTAAAATATAATGTGTTTATCCTTACTACTATTTGTATCATAATGGTTTTATGTATCTCTTTTGGTATCAAGTTGAAAGATACCAGTTACAGGGTTGATACCCATATGAAATAATGATCTAGGTGTTTTGTTTCTTGCTAAGTTTAAACATTGCACAAAATTTTTATTTGTGGTTTTTTGAGAAGATTGGATGTAGGTTTGTATATCGGTCTTATTGACCATTACTTTTGTGAATCTCGATTCAATTCTTAAAGTAATCAAAAATTGATTAAAACCCTTTCGATGTGTGCATAGTTTTTTATTATTGTAAATAATTTCTATGGAGCAGAAATTGGTTTAATAGAATGGGAAACCCAATCTTCTTTTATATTTTTGATTAACTAAAACTTTTTATAAGATTTCCATTTTTAGGGATAGCGTAAATCTTGAATATTATTTTGTAAGGACTTAAATCCTTGTATTTCTGTGTGGTTCCATTCTAGGACGTTTATTCTCACCATTTTGGTTGAGTTACCATGTCTTGAGTTGGCAATTCTATTTATGAGTTTATATTCTCCTTGTGGTCATTTGATTGAGCCTTAACTATATCGATCTCTGAATCAGTATTATTTTGGGAAAATGTTTTTGAATCCTTGATCTTGTGGATAGAATTCATTTTTTTTATATAATTAAAGGACTGAAATGATTCATTTGTTCTCCTCCTATAGGAGCTGAATTTTTTAGATTGATTGTTTTTGTAATCCCTAATATCTTTGTGCACAGCCTAGTTGGGATACTGTGGTTGACTTGGTCGATAAATTATTGAAGAACAATTTAGAGAAAATTCTCTATTATTTCATTGTTATTAGTCCTTGATTTGGTCTTGGTTTTATTTTAATCATTTTTCATTCATTTGGAAGTTGTTTAATTCTTTAGTTTGACCATTATTACATTGTATTCGGTTTATATTGATTCTCTTTAATTGACTAAGTATTATTTAGTCGTCTCTGAGAAGATAACTTGGTTGATAAGTGTGAAATGGAAAATACCTTGACTGTTGTGACAAGATACATTGGATTTTTGATTTGATACGTGAGTAGTTTTGAGACTTGTTGTTGTTTTCCATTTCAATTAGAAAAGTTTCTTTTGGTATATCAAATAATTTTTCTACTAGGCAATAACTTATTTTTCCATTTGATTAACCTTCATTGTTATTATTATGATGTGTGAAGTAATTCGTTAGAAAATAAAATATTGATTGATGATCTGAGTATTGGATTTCAATCATATAATCTATATGATTACAAGATTGAAACCCCAAACACTTGATATTATTTTTTTAACTTTTAGGGCCAATGGCCTTAACTTGTATGATTGTTAAACTTTTTTCAATTTAGAGTAAAGGTTCATAAATGGTACATATGACTTCTTTTCTTAATTTTACTTTGTGGAATTTTTAGCATGCTTAAATAAGTTGTTATGGTTTTGGAACTTTGAACAATTTCATTAAATAGAAGTTATCCTTCCATGAAATTGATAGATAGAAGCATACTACTGTAATGTTTTAGTTCTTATCATGCTCATATCTTGTGAACTGACTCATACTAATAATTTTCAAATGGATATCATGAAAACTGAAAAGAGAAAGACTTGTAGAAAGTTACGTTTGTTTTATTTATGAATTTCATTTTATTCGAATATTTGAAAGTATTTAAAAGTATTTGTAATGACTCTATTGAAGAACCATGAAGGCATAGTGCCATTGTACCCTGTAATTGTCAAAAAATGATATCATTTGTTGACTGAATTATTCATGAAATATTTATTATGTATGGAATAAGGGAATTTTGGTTTTGTTATAATAACTTATTTTATGAATGTAGATTGATAATTAGTTTAACTATTCAGTATGATCATTGCTGATTTGGTTTTTATTCCTAAGATATAAATTTACAGGACTTATTAGATATCTAAGGAATTGAGTGTTCCTTAGATAAGAAACTATAGGTATAATTAAATTAATCTTTGGGATAATGGTAAACTATTATGAGCTATAATATTGGTATGTTAAACCTTATTTGGATATGGAAGTTGTAAAATAATGATGTTGCATTCTTATCAAGGTTATACCCTTTTATGTTATTATGAACATATGATTAAGAAATTATTCTTAAATGAAACAAAAAAAGGGAAACTTACTTATAATTGAAAATTATATAATGAATGAATATATCCTATGATGTTAATTATATTCTTAAAATTTATTGGCTATAATATCTTATCTAAATGGAAACCAATGTGTGTTACATTGGAAAGATATTAATACTATGGTAAGATTGAGATAAGGGATAAGAAGTCATTAAATATAACTGAACATTTATAAAAATATGATTTATACTTATCTAATAGACTTAAATAAGTGAGACTCTAATGATGTCCTTAAATTATTCAAATCAGATCGATTTTAAAGTTTATTGAACTATTAGAATCTGAAAAATGTATTCTTGGGATAAATGCAAATTTGATCTACATACCTTCAAATTAAAAGAGGAGGTTCATTATGATCCCTTCTTAAGGTATTAATCATACAAACATAGCTGATCCTTAGGTTTGATGTATAGTGTTTAATTAAATCACTTAACAAACTAAGGATCAATTAAAGAATAAACATGTAAGTATGAAATATTTGTTTATAGGAACTAAGTGGACTATTGCAGCATAGTCATTTTTGTGCAGTACCCACTTAATGACCCTGGTCATTAGGTGGATACTGCAGAGCAGCCACTATGGAATGACATTTCACTTAGCTCTTATAAACGTAGCTGCCATAAAGTGGAATTTCTTATCATTTTCATACTCCAAATTGTGATAGGTATATATCCTAGCGTTGATGGAAACTTATGTTGACCTAGGGTGAGAAAACATACCCGAATCGATGTAAGTCAATTCGAGTATGTCTCCATATCCTTAGTCACCATAATTGGATTTTTCACACTAATTTATTTGAGTTGTCCATCTTTAGTGTGAAACACTGATTCGGACTTTGGTTGACAGAAATCAAAGAAGTCTAATCTAGATGATAGTTTTGAGTGGGGTGAAGTACATATTCTGTTCAACGACTATGTCATCTAGGAATAAAGGCATGGCATACATGACCTTAAACTTTGGGGCCAAAGTATAGAAAACTACTGGCTGTGTTGTCTTATGTCACCTAGTCTAAGGTTGCAAGATTTCATATGAGTATCAGTAACAGATACTCAGTAAGCATCTTAGATAGTGTAAACACCTATAATTTATCTTAACCAATTTAAATCCTTAAATTGCACTAATTATATCCTTTCCCACAAATTGACGACATATCATCAATAAAATATCATTTTCTCTTCTATCATTATTAATTAGTTACATTACATTAATTAATTAACTCTTCTATCTAGCAAATATGCCAATTAATTACCTTATGTTAATTAATCCCCATTTATATCTATACTAATTAATTATTATTAATTAATTTTCTTTCTCTTCCATTAAATCAGTAAATCATCATTTATTTGATTAAATTCCTCCCATAGTTTAAATCATGCTAATTATTTCTCTAAAAAGCTTTCATAAGCTTGCACACCTATTAATTAATCACTTAGGTTAGTTACTAAATCCCCTCAAACCACATGAGTCACTAAAGGAAAAAATAAACTCTCCTAAGGTTTAATCAACCCCTTTCAACCATCCTTATCCACAACTAACTTAACCTAGATATCATCCCACATGTAAAGGGATGTAGAGATTGGTTTATCTATTGGGATATATAAGGAGCCCTCTTCCTACCATTTTATTTACACCTACACACCTGAATGAGAATGGATCTTATACTATAGACATTTTATCATCTTAGAGAATTCTTCCATTAGAGGAGTTAGCTATATTCATTTCTTACATTCATCCATCCAAGTTTTTGAATTCATATGGAGATATGTCAAATGGTCTTGTAGCAATGGATTCACAAGAATCCATTCTTGAAAACCTTAAGAGTCAAGCATATAATCAACCCATTTTATTTCTAAGGATCTAAATAGATTAATTTAATTAGCATTCAATTAGAGATAGAGGTTAATGATTTTAACATGTTAGTGTGAATCTTAATTTCATGTTTTAATGCAAATATTTTAATAGATTAAATTTTCTTAAGCTCTAAGCATGATGGTATATTGATCTAAATATAATTTTATTGAAGCTATTAGGTGTTAGATTTTATTTACTTTTCATTTTTAACTAATTAATATACACATTTGGCATGCCTGATGGGGCCTACTCCATTGTTCTTTGCACTTAATTTTAAGTTTTTGTAGTTAATTTTCAATTTTGGTTACTAACCCTCTTTTTAAATATATTGACATAGCTTTTTTTTCTTAACTTGGTTTGTTGATTTTACATGTTTTGATTATTCCTTGTAGGTATAAATGAGGTGAAGTGCTAGATCTTGATTGGAAAATTTCAAGATTTCTCTATTTTTTCATTTTAGAGCTTACTTTTTCAATTTCTTGAAAATCTTAAATTCTTGAGCATGTAGGTTAGTGTTGAGTCTTATATTTACTTATTAATGTTGTGGGTTTCTGTAAAAATTGAATCTTGGTGAGAAAAACTCAAGATTTCTCCATGTTTTCATTTTTAGAGCTTACTTTTTCAACATTCTACATTCTAGTTTTGTCAATTTCTTGAAAATGTTAATTTTTTATCGTAAATGTTAATATTTGATAGCATTGAGTCTTTTATTCATATATTAATGTGATGAGTTGTTTTCAAAATTGAATCTTGGTTGAAAATTTTGAATTTTTTTTAGATTGAGGAACGTTTTTTTTTTCATTTTTTTGGTACATGTTAAGTGCATACCCATGAGCATAAGAGAATATGCGTAACCCATCTTCCAGAGGCCATAACGTTTGCTCCAAAAATTTAAATGAATCTGTTGGTTTTGCATTGGAAAGGTATTGAAGTGAAATATGCAATGAAAACATAAATTCAAGATTTATACTTACAGAAATTATAGGTTTTTCTTTTATTGTAAAACTTGTCATTTTCTAACATGTCTAATGTTTTGATGAATGTTGTATTTTCATGCTTTACTTGATTTAGACAAAATATTGTGTATGCTCTTCTCTTTCACCTTTTGATGATCTTGAGAATCAAAAACAAATTTGATATCTATATTTTTAACATTCGGATTAACTTGGAAATTTGATTATTCATTTTGCTTAAGGAAATTAACCTTTTACAAAGCATTTTTATGGTCCTTTGATTTGAAGTTTTCCATTTCTATCTAGTTAGGATAAATTTTATGTATGTTCTTCTCTTGCACCTTAGGGTGATTTTGAGAATCAAAAGCAACTTTAGTCTTTATTTTCTAACATTTGGTTAATTGGAAACTTCATCTTTCTCTTTTAGCTTAAGGGAATGAACATTTATCTAGATTTTTGTATGGTTCATTAATTGCAAAGATTTATTTTACTTTTTAGTTGGATTATTTACTGTGTGTACTCTTCTCTTACATCCTTGGATGATCTTTAGAATCAAAATAAACTCTTAATCCTCTTTCAAATAATGTGATTTTCTTGGAGAACTACTAAAATTTGAATGCAGGACCTAAATGCGATTGCCAAAGAATCAGGATCAAAACAAAATACTAATGCAATTTAATGTAGGTTGTTAAATGGTTTACAACTAAACCACATTAAGAATAAAAGATTAAAAAAACACACCACATTCAAAAAACTATATTTTCAGGTTCGAATAAGGGTACGCCATGTCCGCTTAACTAGGACATAACCCCTTTGGCATTAGCCTTAATCTACAACAATGGGGGTGGTCCTAGGAACCCTAAAGTAGTCCACGTAAGAGGGAACCTTGTGGATGAAATAGGAAGTTCTCCACACACCTACTTGACTAGTTTTACCTTTGTGAGATTTAGGGTCAAAGTTATCTGTATCGCGACCCTAGTGAGAGTACTTGATGAATGCATTAATTTCTCACTATACTTAAAGGGGGTAAACTAAATCTGAGATAACTCAGGACTATTCAGTGTGAATTTCTTGGTAAATAGAGCTCGCATCTAGATAACTTGTGACACCTAGTTGAGAGAATCACCTAGGAAATCCATTCAGTCTTTAGAGTCAACTTGACCAAATCATTTATGTAAAGAGCCATAATTCATCATGAAACATGTGAAGTGCTACTTTTTCTTATTTTTTCACTCGCCCTAAGGTAAAGTGAAACTCTACCAAAGTGAGGCCAACATTTTTCATCCTCACTTGTACTACTTCCTTCTCTTTATTTTGACACTTTGTTGATCAAGATAAGAGTGACCACATGTATATTTCCAATTGATTGTGTCATCACTTTTATATCCGTTTACGCTCTTCCATGTTTGCGGCTGGGTTTTTAAATGTCTAAAGTGTGTGGGAACATTCTCATATCATTGGCAACCATTTTGATCCTAATACCCACATCAAGATCATCATCATAGTTAGGCTTGGTTCATCACTTGATTCTCCTTTGAAGTGTTATCTTGTTTGTATCATATCGTAAAAAAATTGATACTTACGTCTTTTTTCTTACAAACTTGACCTAAGTGTTTAGATTGAAATTTTACGCTACATGCATCATAACAATTCCTTGGTATACTCTAGGCTTTGTTTTATTTCAAACATTACCTTGATTTTCAAATGTTTTGTTAGTACCTTTTTGTATGTCATATTAATGTTATTACGATACTAATACCTTACTTTTCTGTAAAGTTTGGTTAACATATGTTAGTGGTGTTGTTGCATCATTCATATTCGTAACTTCTATTTTTTTAGATTTAGGTCTTGGTTGGACTTAAACTTTCTTTTAGTAAACCTTCTTTGGAAGTCATGTCAACCTTTTGTTATTTCTTATGTCTTGTTCATTTTTTAACTTGGCATAAGTGGTGACATTATGTTGATCATTTTACGCCAACCTACCTTTGACAATAATTTTACATGAGTATTTCCTTGTATATTGGCTTTATGTTTTGAACTTATGTGATTGTTCCTTATGTTTATCCATATTATAAACTTGTATCTAGGACAATCCTTTGGGACTTTTGATCATTTTGATCTTCTTGTTTTTTCCTAAATTCATTGTCTTTTTTTAACATATCTTTAAAACGTTAGTAAAAACATTTCCTATCAAGAAAATTTTTCATCAATTGAACACTGGAAATATTTCTTTTGTATCCTTTATGTTGATAAAATTTTGATCAATCCTTTGACATTTAAGCCTCCAAATTTTTTGTCCAAACCTTGTTGGATTATCAATCTTATGTCAACATGATGTAATTTTTCCTTATCTTCCCTTTGGAAAATCACACAAGCATCCCCTATCTCTTTATGAAATGTCTAGTTGGTTGTCATTATGTTTCCCAAATCAACATGAAACCTTCTTCACTTTGAATAAGTTTGATCATACAATCTAGGTCTAGAAATTTAAACCTAACACATGCCAACAATGATTGATTATCGTAATGTCTCTTATACATACGACAATAAGGAATAAAATTTTTGGTGTTCACATCAAAATACATTGATCATGAGTAAACCTCGTTTGGTTCTTCATGCTAGAGAAATCACCCAGGTAACCCATTCCCCACCTTCATCTCATATTTGGTGGTATGGTTTGGACACTTATGATACTAATTACTATTCGAGTTACCCCCACTCTTCTTATGATTCTAATCCAAACATTTCATCTTCTTCTGAGGATTCCAGTCCAAATATTTCCTTTAATTCTTCTGATGATTCGAATCCAAACTAATATTCAGATTCATCTAATTTGACTCCTAAGTCATGGTCCTCCCCTCTTTACAAGACCTCCTTTATCATACTTATACTATGATTCTTGATTCCCCCCTTTCTTCATGGGACCTCCTTTATCATTCGTCCAATTTGACTCTTAATTTTCGGTCCTCCCCTTCTTTACAAGACTTTATTTATAAAACATCTAATGTGATTCTTCAATCGCAGTACTCCCCATCTTCGTAGGACCTTCTTTATAAAACATATAATGTTATTCTTCAATCACAATCCTCCCCTTATTTATAGGACCTCTTTTATAATTCACCTCAACAAACTCTTCCTCCTTTGAATATTAATGCAACTCAAATTTCTTCTAGTCAATCGTCTAAGTCAACTCCTATGTCACAATCTATGGATTTTGGATATGAAATATTCCTATTCTTCCTCTGTGATGTCATCTTGTAGGGAAACCTATACCAACCAATTCCAAATATTATTCTACTAACAAGACATCTATCCCTAATTCTACTCCTTCCCCCATGTCACCTTCTTATATCAATCATCATCAGATATCTTCTCAATATTTCTAACTAGTTGGCCCTTTTTCATCTGATCAAACCCCTGTGGTCGATCAAAAACCCATACCAATTGATTTATTTTAGAATGAAGGAGTGATCATGGCATTTATAGGGTCACACGAATATATCACTTTAATAAGTTATGATTAAGGATTCTCTTTAGACTTTGATGCATCCACGTATTGTGAGGAAAAGGTTGATTCCTTATATCAAGAAACAGAGGAAGAGCCTCAAATCATGCAATTTGATTTTCCTCTTACTCTTCCATCTTCACATTCTTCATTACGTGATGAAACTCTTGGGTCTTTCATTTATCCATGGCCTATCTTATCATCACCCAATCACTCTTTTTCTATCAGAATTCCTCAATCACAATATCTTATGGGTTCAACGCCAAATATCCCTCCATCTTCATCTAGGTTTGGGTCACCTTTTAGTAGCCATCCCTCTGCTATTTGTGGGAAATTTTCAAGTAGTTCACTATCTTCTATTCTTGGGGCACATCTAACTAGCCTCTTTTCTTGTATGTATGGGTCACCCTGGGTAGTCCATCATCTTCTATTCTTGACCCACATCCTAGTAGCCCATCTTCTTACATCTATGGGTCCCTTCCTAGTAGCCCTTCTTCTATTCTTGGGCCAACTCCTAGTATCCCTTCATCTTCTATTTGTGGCTCACCTTCTAGTATCCACTCTTTTTCAATTCTCAGACCATGTCCTTTTCATCCATCACATTATTCTTCTATCAACTATTTTGGCAAGCCCAACATCATTCCTCACATTCCTCCCATCAATTCTAAACATCCACGTTCTTCTCCCACTTCTCGGGATGAGAAAATTCACACATTAGCTTATAAAAAACCTAGACAGGTTCTTTTTCAAGCTAGGATCAAAATGTCGAAGAGCTCCAAATCTCCCCACAACTCAAATGACCATAAAATCCAAAATCAAACGTGATTCCATAATGCACACCAAAACACCCATCAAGTATGGTGTAAAGTGCAGAAACCTATGGATAGGGAACTCAAACTCCCACATATTAAACCCATGTTTCAAAATAAATCACAATCATTTATTTAATGTGAGCTCACCACATTCACCGAGATCGGGGATAATATTACACTTGATAAGCAAACACGCTTATTCTCTCTTATCAAGGAAATTGTGAACATTGTTGTTGAATCCTATCACACAAAGTGACATGATTCATTCCAATAACCATAAAAAAAAAATTTAAAAATCATTAAACAGTTCAAAAATACAAAAAAATGAGAAAACATTAAAACATTACAAAAAAAATCAAAGGTACAAAGATCAAACATTGCAATCAAGTATTGCATACACATGGATGTTCTTTCTTCACTTTCTTTCATATTCCTCTGCAATTCGTCCACCATTTTCATCCCTTTGATGTTATTGTGGTTAGCCTATTCTCACGCATTTTGTGACATTTATCTTTATGGTATTTATTTGACCCTGGTCTTTTATCACCTTCGTAAATTAAAGAACGACTAATCTCTTAGAGATTCTATCACAATACTCATCTAATAAACTTTTTGTGAAGAAATTTTGGACAAATTTGTTGACACTAGCCAATTTCATCATCACAATCACCTCCACATCCTTCCATCAATCCATCGGTGATTCTTAACCCCTTATCAAACAAGAGAGCTGAATAATTTTTCAATAAACAAAACAAGAATCAAAATCAATCAATCAAAAAGTAAAATCTAAAATCTAAAGCAAATTGATATATAACTCTCTCTTGGGGTATTTCCAATACCTCTATCAAGGCTATGGATGCCTGGCTGGCAGTAGAGAATTTTTTTTATTAGAATCAAATGCATCTTGTTGGGGTTAGCACACCGGTTGTGAAGACAATATATCAGATCTAAGCATACATGCAAATAAAAGTGGATATTCTACCAGAAGAATTATACAAAACAAGAGACAATTCAACACTAGATTTAATGTGGTTCACCCAGTGTGGGATACATCCACCAAGAAACAAGCCAATCTATTATCCAAAGATTTGACAAGATATACAATGAAGATTTACAATCTTCTACACTTCTCAGATGTTCAGTAATTTCTTCCTTCAAGCCTTTTTGATTCTTCACCAAGAATTCTCTCTCACATAATTATCTTGTAATTATGATCAATCCCTCTCCTCTAAACCCTATCTTTATGCTTTAAATAGTCGTTTAATACTTTAGGACACTTAGCCATGCAATTACATTCAATAAATCTATTCCAATGCTAAAAATAAAAATAAAACCTGAGAGTTAATTAAAATCTCGTTACATAGGTAACTGATGTCGATTCTACCCAACCATCATCAGTTCCAACTTTCCCTGACCAATTCTATTCAAAACCTAATCGATGCATGATACTATTAACTTCCAGCAAGTTCTATTTATATGCTAAAATATGAGTAATTTAGCTCCATACTCAACAATCTCCCACTTGGAATTTAATTGCTGCACCATACATGTACAGCATCATTCTTGGATCATTCCTTAGCTTTGTTTCTTTCTCTTCAAGTTTCAAACTTGAAAACCAACAGAAGTGGAGTGTAGCTCCAACTTCTCCTTTTCCAATTGCTTCATTAGTATATCCGCAGGGTTCTTGCTTGTATGAATCTTTTCCAAATTCAATTGTCCATCCTCCAATACCTACCGTATGAAGTGATATCTCAATTGAATGTGTTTCATTCTTGAATGAAATGTTGAGTTCTTTGCCAAATGAATTACACTCTGACTTTCATTGAACAGTTTACAATTACCTTATTCCTTTCCCAACTCTTCCATGAACCTACTCATCCATATCATCTCCTTGCTAGCCTCTGTAGCTGCAACATACTCTACCTCTGTAGTAGACAAAGCCACAACCTTTTGCAATCTATAAATCTAGCTAACTACCATTCCACCTACTGTGAAAATATATCCAGTAGTGCTCCTCCTACCATCCAGATCTCCAGCCATATCTGAATCAACATAGCCACGTAATGAAATATCCAAACCTCCATAACATAACTACATGCTAGATGTCCCTTTCAAATACCTGAGTATCCATTGGACTGCTTTCCAATGCTCTTTACCTAGATTAGCCATATATCTACTCTCAACTCCCACTACCTGTGTAATGTCTGGTCTTTAACAAACCATATAATACATGAGACTTCCAACTGCTGAAGCATATGGCACTCATGTAATGTATTTGGCCTCCTCTTGTGATGAAGGAAACTGATCTTTACTCAATTTGAAGTGTCCAGCCATAGGTGTGCTAACAGATTTTACATTCTTCATGTTGAACCTTTCTAACACCTTGTAGATATAATCCTCCTAAGACAAATACAATTTCTTGCTTTTTCTATCTCTATGTATTTACATGTCAAGCATTCTTTTTGCAGCTCTCAAATCCTAAATTGCAAACATGTGAGCTAGCTTTCCCTTAAGCTCACCAATGCCCTGCATATTAGATCCTACAATAAGCATATCATCCACATACAATAACAAAATAATATAGCTCCCATTTTCAAGCTTCTTGAAATAAACACAGTGGTCAGATTCACATCTCAAGTAACCATGCTCATGCATAAAACTATCAAACCTCATGTACCATATCCTTGGATCTTTCTTGAGCCCATATAAGTTCTTTTTCAACCTACACACTAAATTCTCCTTACCTTTGACTTCATACCCAAGCAACTACTGCATATAAATCTCTTCATCAAAATCACCATGAAGGAAAGCCATCTTCACATCTAGTTGCTCTAAATGTAAATCTTCTACTGCAACTAAACTCAATATAGTACGAATAGAAGTCATCTTAACAACAAGAGAAATTATCTCACCAAAGTCAATACCTTCCTTTTTTGCAAATCCCTTTACTACAAACCTTGCCTTATACATTTTCTGTCCACCCTCTTCTTCCTTAATTCTGTAAACCCACTTGTTCTAGAATGTTCTCTTTCCTGTTAGCAATTTAACCAAATCCCAAGTCTAGTTCTGTTCCAAAGAGTTCATCTCATCATCCATGCCATGCTCCCACTGAATGTGAGTTTTATCCTACATTTCTTCTTCAAAGCTTTTTGGTTCACCACTATCAGTCAATAATAGATAAAATAGAGAAGTTGAAAATCTTTCTATAATTTTACTTACCCTTTGTGACCTTCTCACAAGAGTTTGGGGTACCGGAGGCTCAATCTGGACCTCCTGGACATTAGTATCAACCTTTGATAGTGACCAACATCAGTCAACTCTAACCAATGTCAGTTCAGATAACCAACACCGGTTCGGATCCTCTGTAACCATTGGTGGTTCATCTAACCGATTTTGGTAAGGGCCTAACTGACCACAGTTACTGTGTATTTCTGAAGGTATTTATTTAAAACACAAGAGTTCATTTTCATCAATAAACTTCTTAATTTTCTCATCCTTGGGTACCAAATTTTGATCCATGTACATTCTCTTTTCATTCCATTTAACATCATGACTCCTAACAATTTTAGAATTCTCTAAATCACAAAAATGAAAACTGAAATCACCAGATCCATAACTATTGAAAGTGCACCTCTTGGATTTTACATCCAAATTTTTTCTATTTTCTCTATCAACATGCACGAAATCTTCTGAACTAAAAACTTTAAGAAAATAAAGATCTACCTCTTTTCTGGTCCATGATTCCTCTGGTATTCCTCCATCTATTGAACTTGAAGGGCCACGGTTAATCAAATAAACCGATGTATCAACTGCTTCTACCCAAAAATGCAAGGGCAATCTAGAATATATCATCATACTTCTAGCATGTTCCATGATTTTCCTGTTCATTCTCTCTGCAACACCATTCTCCTATGGTGTTCTTGGAACCATTCTTTCTCTATGTATCCCATTCACTGAACAATAATCATTGAAAGCCTTGCTACAGTATTCACCACCATTTTCAAATCTAAGGAACTTTAACTTAGAATTTGATTCATTCTCAACAAGGGCTTTCCATATTTTAAAATTTTCAAAAACATCACATTTATGTTTAATACAATAAACCCATACCTTTCTTGTAGCATCATCAATGAAAGTAACATAATACTGGGATCCACCATGAAAAACTACCTGAGCTAGTCCCCACACATCTGAGTGTACAAGCTCCAATTTATGCTCCTTCTTAGTTGCCCCAACTTTGAGAAATCTCACTCTCTTTTGCTTTCCAAAGATAAAATGCTCACAGAAATCAAGATCTAAATCTTTCAAATCTGATAACTTACCCTTAGCCTTTAATATATGTATTCATTTTTGACTCATATGACCCAACCAATTATGCCACATGCATGCATCTGAATCTGAAGTAGATAATGCAAAAAAGGTATCAGTAATATAGGTAGATAAAAATAACGTTCCTACCTTCTTACCTCTTACCACAACAAAAGCACCCTTGGTGACTTTCCAAGAGTCTCATGTAAAAGTAACCATGCAACCAAATTCACCTAGTTGTCCTGTAGAAATAAGATTCCTCCTGAGGCTTGGCACATGCCTCACATTTTTCAATACCCATGTATTTCCATTCTACAGTTTTAGATAAACTTCCCCTTTACTAGTAATACTGCAAGGTTCATCATCACCCAAATAGACATGCCCAAAATTTCCCTAGACATAATTTCTAAAATAACCCTTATTAGGGGTTGCATGGGAAGAAGCTCTTGAATCTAAAACCCATGATTCAATTCTACTATCTAAAGAAAGAATAAGAGCATCTTGCATTACCTCTGATGCAGCAAGATTCACCTATTTACCTTTGTCTAGTTGTTGGTTATCTTTATTCTTTGACCAACAATATTTCTTTGCATGTCCTTTCTTTCCACATTTCCAACAAGTAATTACATTACTTATGGATTTAGATCTATTATCCCTTGACTTTAATTTCCCATTACTCTTACTCTTGGATCTCTCTTTCTGCCTACCCCTACTTTCTACATTCAAAGCATTTCCAGATGATGTTTCCTCTGTACTTTTCCTACAAATTTCTTCATTCAATATTATACTAACCACATCATCAAACTTCAAAATATTATTAGCAGATGCTATATTACTAACATCCATTACCAAGTTGTCCTAACTATCAGGCAAAGAACATAAGAATAAAATTACTTTACTTCATCATCAAATGGTATTGAAACTGATTTTAACTCATTTACAATAGATTGGAAATCATTCAAATGACTAGAGGCAGATTCACCTTCATGCATCTTAGAACTAAAATATTTATTCATCAACTAAACTTTATTTGAAGCACTAGGTTTTTCATATAAATTAGCAAGATATTTCATTAAGTCTACCGTAGAAGCCACTTCTGTAATATTGGAAGCCATAGATGTTGTCAAGCTCAATCTTATAGATCCCAAAGCATTTCTATCAAGAATATTCCATTCTTCATCAGTCATCTTCATAGGTCTAGACTTCTCATCCAATGGTAAGTACAAATCTCTTTGATACAGATAATCCTCAATCTGCATCTTCCATAATTGATAATTTTGGTCGTCAAACTTCTCTACCTTGTATTTATTATCTTATGTAATTGTTGTAGCTCCCACTCAATCAAAAAACCCTCAGTGAGTAAATCTCTCAACACATAAAACCCTCAAACAAATCTCTGATACTAGTTGTTGGGGTTAGCACACCGGTTATACAGACAATATATCAGATCTAAGCATACATGCAAATAAAAGTAGATATTTTACCAGAAGAATTATACAAAACAAGAGACATAAATCAACAATAGATTTAACATGGTTCACCCAGTGTGAGCTACGTCCACCAAGAAACAAGCAAATCTATTATCCAAAGCTTTGAAAAGATATACAATGAATATTTACAATCTTCTACACTTCTCAGATGTTCAGTACTTTCTTCCTTCAAGCCTTTTTTATTCTTCACCAAGAATTCTCTCTCACATAATTATCTTGTAATTATGATCAATCCCTCTCCTCTAAACCCTAGCGTTATGCTTTAAATAGCCATTTAATACTTTAGGGAACTTATCCATGCAATTACATTTAGTAAATATATTCCAATGCTAAAAATAGAAATAAAACTTGAGAGTTAATTAAAAGCTCGTTACACAGGTAACCGATGCCGGTTCTACCCAACCATCACTGGTTCCAACTTTCCCGGATAAATGCCGGTCAAACCCTAACCGATGCCGGTTACTGTCAACTTCCAACAAGTTCTATTTTCATGCTAAAACATGAGTAATTTAGCTCCATACTCAACACATCTCTGTCGAGGCTATAGATGCCTAGAAGTGGAGCAATGTATGGCTTTTCTTCCACCCTTCATTCACAAATCAACTTTCCAACTAAATCATTCCTACACATTTTCTAGTGTCTTAACTTATTATCTATCAAATCTTTCCTTTAAAATATAATTCATTTCTATTTGCACACATCGGATCTCGATGAGTAAACAAGATTAGTATGTTACCATGTGTTACTTTTTAGACCATGTTCAAACTCTTTCTTTAGCATATGTCTTGTCTCATGATTCGTGCCTTGGGCTAATAACTTTTTCATTAAATGTCTTCTAAATATTTTCATAGTATCCTTTGTTCTTCAAAATCGTTTAGAACATCCATGTGTATAGGATGGCCTCTTTTCCATGTTTGCAAACACTTTTGTCCCCTTTAAATAAGATAATTTTCTACTTCCTTTCTCTCATGTGTTTATTAGCCAACTTACGGCTGGGGCATACTTCCCCCCATGATTAAACCTATTTTATATTGGCCTTGATCCCCCTTCATCACATGAATATTTTTCCTTTGAATACTCCCACCTACTCACTGGGGCATTTTTACATTGTCACTTTCTAGTGCATGCATGTGGAATTTTTCCCTTGTATATCCCATCTATCATTGGGAGCATCCGTGCTTCTTTGTTTTCCTGTACATAGCTTCGGAAAAATTTTGAAAACACAAAAAAATTCATATAAACTTTCAAAATAAAAAAAATTCAAATATGTTTCTAAAAACATCAAAAATAATAAAAATCATCCTACAAAACATCGCTCTTTGGTTCTCACTTATTCTTGTGTGTGAATCTTGGAACATCTTGATCTACCTCCATTAACAAAGTTGGTTTTCTTAATATTTATGTACTATGTGGCATAATGAGTTTCTTGGTATTGTCTCATAGTGCAAGATTACTTTTCATAGGAACCTAGTGTCTCTTGTTATTCCCCTTGCATGTATCCTTGCTTGGTGAACCAGCTTTTAACCCTTTTCATTAATTATCACAAGTCGGAATCAAAGCTTGATAATAAAAACATTACATTATTTTTATCTGTTAGGTTAGGTTGTTTACTTTTTCGTATTGCATTGCATTATGTATGTTGTAGGGAGTTAGGTAGGTTTCACTTTCTCGTATTGCATTACATTTTGTATGTTGCATGGAGTTGGTATTTTTAGAAATGGATAATTGTTTGTAGTATGGCTTTTTATGCCATTCTAATTTTGTCATATGATTATATTTTTAATAAGGACCGATGATGTAGATCCTTGGCAATATGATGACATTATGAAATTTATTTTTAATACACTAGATGAAATTTCATTCCTTTCTCTCCATATTCATTTTTCCTATATATCATTCTCATGTCAATGTTATTCTTCTAATTCACTTGGGGCCGCATTCCCCTACCCATTCATCTATTCATTTCTCTCACATTTTTCGATCTTCAATCACCTTCTTTCATCACCCCATCGACACTCAAGTGGGAATCTCTCACTTATACTAAATTTTCATCTACCCCTTCAAAATTTTATTGGTCTACTATCTTTGAAGTGACGTCACTTATGCCACACCAAAGAGGGGAAAATGTAGACACCTAAAATTTAGCTCGAGAAATTTAAATACTTAAATTACACTAATTATATCCTTTCCCACAAATTGATGACATATCGTCAATAAATGTTTATTTTCTCTTCTATCACCGTTATTTAGTTACATTAAATTAATTAATTAACTCTTCTATCTAGCAAATACACCAATTAATGAACTTCTGTTACTTAATCCCCCTTTCTATCTAGACTAATTAATTATTATTAATTAATTAGCTTCCTCTTCCATTAAATCAATAAATCATCATTTATTTGATTAAATTCCTCCCATAGTCTAAATCATATTAATTATTCCTCTAAAAATTTTCTATAAGTTTTCTCACCTATTAATTAATCACTTGAGTTAATTAATAAATCCCCTCGAACCCCATGAGTCACTAAAGGACAAAATAAACTCTCCTAAGGTTGAATCAACCCCCTTTCAACCATCCTTATCCACAACTAACTCAACATAGCTATTATCCCACATGTAAAGGGATGTAGAGATTCTTTTATCCATTGGTATATATAAGGATCCCTCCTCCTACCATTCTATTTACACCTACATACCTAAATGAGCATAGAGCCTATACTATAGCCATTTTATCATCTTAGAGAATTATTCCATTGGAGGAGATAGCTATCTTCATTTCTTGCATTCATGCATCCACGTTTTTGAAGTCATATGGAGATATGTCAAATGGTCTTGTAACCATGGATTGAAAAGACTCCATTCTTGAAAACCTTGGGATTCAAGCATACAATCAACCCTTTTGTTTATTAAATATCTAAATAGGTTCATTTCATTAGCATTAAATTAGATATAGAGGTTAATTTGCTTTAGCATGTTAGTTTGAATCTTCATTTCATGTTCTAATGCAAATATGTTAATAGATTATATTTTCTTAAGCTCTAAGCATGATGGTATATTAATCTAATTAGCATTGTATTGAAGTTATTAGGTGTTAGCTTTGATCTAGTTAACATTTTTTTAAACATCATCATGGTGGGACAACTGCAAGGTTGAACCGAATGTTGATGAGGCTAGCATCATTTGGGATCAATTTAAGGGCTATTTCAGGAAACGTTGGTTGCCACAACTCTATAACGATCAAAAGATGTTAGAGTTTCAGAATTTAGTTTAAGGAAAACTGACTGTTACTGAATATTGGGAGAAGTTTACCAAGATTCTCAAGTATGTACCACAGTATCAAATGGATGACAAGTTTATAATACACAAGTTCATTATGGTTCTGAATCCTTTCATTGGCAGGGAGGTAGATGTACACAGCTCAACCACCATGGAAGGAGTTGTAAAATGGCCATAAGGAAAGAACAAAAATTGAAGGAAATTTCTATGCTTAAGAAGGAGAATTGAAAGAAAATATCCAACACTTCTACATCAATTACACCCAAAACAGTGGCATGGAAAAATTTTGGCACTAAAAATAGGTTTGGGGCTGATAATAGTAAGAAAACAACAGCAAATAAACCTACCAAAATAATAGAAATAATTTTACAAGAAATAATAATAATCGACAGAGAAAATATGGAGGTCAAAATAGTAATTTCAAGGTTGAAAATAAGTTGTAACCAAAAAGGGGACCTTTTGGGAGCTGTTAAAACTGTGGAAAATATCAATACACAAATTGGTTCCCTCTAAAGAAAAATGAGAGCAACCAGCAGCATAAGATACATGTTGTAGTAGCTGACAAACAAGCTGAAAAGAAAGCTATGCTAATAGAAGTGCCAAGTAAATTATTTGGCATACTTGTAACTATACTTTTTGATATTGGTTCTACATAATGCTTTATTTCTAACAAATTAGCTACAAAACTAAAAATAAAAGCTGGAATTATGGAAAAATCAAGGACTTTTCATTATAGTAATAATGTTGTCCATATTGTTAGTAAATTTCTTTTTAGCACAACCTTAGAATTCCCAAGTTTTACTATAGAATTAGACCTGTCTGTTGCTCCTTTATGCTCATATGATGTCATAATTGGTGTAAATTGGATTTTTAATCATAAAGAAAAGGTTGAATGTTTTGAAAAACACATAAGATGCCTTGATGATCTACAGAAAATATAAGACATCCAAGTGGTAAAAAGAGACATTAGAGTTAGGAAACTAACCGCTATGCTACTTAATTAATCCAAAAATAAAGGTTGCATGTTATATGCAGTAAAAATAATAGAAAAAATAGAAGAAAATATTTATTTTATGGAAAAATATCCATTGTTACAAGTATACAGTGATGTGTTTTCGGAAGACCTACCTGGTATTCTGCCAAGACGAGAGTTTGAATTCACAATAGAAATCAAACCTGAAACTGAGCCTATTTCCAATGTACCTTACCGCATGATTACAACTAAATTAGTGGAACTTAAGGCATAGTTACAAGAACTTTTTTCTAAATTTTTAATTAGACCAAGTGACTCACCTTGGGGAGCACCTGTAATCTTTGTTAAAAATAAATACATAATACTTAGACTTTGTATTGATTATCGAATGCTAAACAAAGGAACAATAAAAAACATATATCCTCTTCCAAGGATTGATGATCTATTTGATCAGATGCATGGTGCATCAGTTTATTCAAAGATAGATCTATTATCTGGGTATCATCAATTGAGAATCAAAGATGATGAAATTCATAAAACAAATTTTAAAACAAGGTATGGGCACTATGAATTCACTGTTTTACTTTTTGGTTTAACAAATACACCTGAAGCTTTCATGAATTTGATGAATAATATCTTTCAAGAATACTTGGAAAATTTTATGCTTGTATTCTTGGATGATATTCTTATCTATTCTAAAAGCATAGAGGAACACAATGAATATTTAAGGATTGTACTAGAGATTTTGAGAAAGAGAAAATTGTATGGTAAATTGTCAAAATGTTCCTTTTATGAAATAGAAGTACATTATTTGGGACATGTTTTAAACAAGGATGGAATATTAGTTGATCCATACAAGATTGCAGCCATAATTGATTGGCCAACACCTAAGAATGTTCTTGAAGGTAGAAGCTTCATGGGGCTTACCGGATATTATCAAAAAATTGTTAAGGTCTTTTCTAATGTTGCACCCCAATTATTTCATTAGAAAATAAAGACAAAAGGTTTGTTTAAAGTTATAAATGTGAAGCAGTATTTAAAAAATTAAAAGAATAGGTAGCTTTAGCACCTATACTGACTGTTTTGGATACAAACAGAATCTTTACAGTAGTTACAGATGCTTCCAAGAAAGGATTATGGGGTATATTACTTCAAAATGATCATTTTATAACTTATGAAAGTATAAAATTCAATTACATGAGTTGAATTATGCTCCCCATGATATAGAGCTTGTTTTCATAGTTCATGCACTTCAAGTATAAAGACTTTATCTTTTAGGTAGACCCTTTAATTTAAAAACTAACCACCTTGGGTTGAAATATATTTTCACACAGTTAAATCTGAATGCAAGACAACGAAGATGGTTAGAATTTCTGTCTCAATATAATTTTGACATAAGTTGGATTAAAGGTAAAAAAATAGATTGGACGATGCACTAAGTCATAGGAAACATATTTCCACACTTGTAACTTTGAGAACTTAGTTTAAAGATAAGGTAAAGAATGCAATGTTTTCTTATTCATATTTTCAGCAAGTAAAAACAACACTTGTATATTATAATGATGCAAGATATAAAGGTTTCAAATTTTATAATGAAGGAATTCTAATATATGAGAATCATGTGTATGTACCCTTAGAAAATGAGTTAAGGAAGAAGTTAATAATGGAATATCATAATTCACCTTACTCAGGACATCTCGGAGTGACAAAAATGCTTGCTGATGTAAAACAACAATATTTTTAGAAGGGGATGAAATGAGACATAATTGATTTTGTTTCTCATTGCCTTGAATGTCAGCGCATTAAGGCTAAACATATGCATCAAGTTGGTTTATTGTACCCTCATAGCATATTACGTTATAAACAGAAAGTTATAAGTATGGATTTTCTTCAGAGGCTTCTTATGTCTAAAAATAAACATGATGTTATTTTAGTTGTGGTTGAAAAATCAACTATGGTAACACATTTTATTGTTGGTAATCTAAAAGATGATTCACATGTTCTTGCAAAAATATTTGTTCATGAAATTTTCAAATTACTTGGTATACCTAAATTGATTATTTATGATAGAGACCCAAGAATGAATTCACATTTTTGGGAAACACTAAATGCAACCTTAGGAACAAAACTAAATTGTAGTTCTACATATCATCCAGAAATGGAGTGGAAAACAGAAAGATTAAATCAAGTAATCAAAAATATGTTGAGAATGTACTGTATGGATCTGTAGCACAAATGGGAAGAATATCTTCCACTAGTTGAATTTGTATACATTAATACTTATCATTCCTCTCTAAAAATGGCACCTTTCAAAGCATTGTATGGAAGAAAGTGCATAACTCCATTTAATTGGGATAACATCAAAGATAGAGAGGTAATTAGACCTGAAATTCTTACTCAAATGGAACAACAAGTAAAATTAATTGGTGAACAATTAAAGGAAGTTGCTAATATGCAGAAAAGCTATGTAGACCTAAAAACGGTAGACAGAAAATTTGAACTTGGTGAAAAAGTCTTTTTACGTGTCAAGCCTAAAAAGATCTCAATTACTTTTGGCAAGGAAACTAAATTATCACCTCATTTTTTAGGTCCTTTCAAAATTGTAGAAGGGATAATTCTTGTAGCTTACCGCTTAGCATTGCCTCCCTCACTGACATGAATGCATGATGTTTTCCATGTTTCTTTTCTTAAGAAATACATTTTAGATTTATCACATGTATTGATTTGGAATTCCTTACAGGTAAAAGACCTGTAAATAACCGTGGTTGAACCCATAAGGTGCTGGAAACTCACTAGTTACACTTGCAAAATCATGAAATTAGTTAATGCAAGGTCGAGTGGGACCAGTTTAATGAAGAAATTCTAACTATGGAAAACCTTGAGGACATGAAAACAAATTTTCCTCATCTGTTTGAACAGAATTAATTCTGATTTTTGTGATATTTGAATAATTTGATTGAAAACCACCTTTAATTTATATCAGTTTTGGGGAAGTAATTTTATTTTGTAAGTACTGGTACAGTAAATTTGATGTTGTAAAAAGTTTTGAAAAACTAGAATTTCTACAAATTTGTTATCTGTTTGAAATTTTATGGATGAATAATTCATATTTATGCCTGCATTTTTAAATATGTATGTGGACTAAGTTAATCATTGGGATGATGCTACTTTTTAGATGGGAGGTATGTAATGCCTCTGTCATCTTTGATATCCTTACTTGCTTCTGTAACTAGAGTTGCAAACGTTGATAGGTGATTCTTGTTCTAAGATGGTATACTCTTTTGAATTGATTGATCATGTTTATTGTAAGTGATAGTTTTATCTTCTAAATAAGATGTACTCATACTTTGGAAATGGTGAATGGATTTTTTATTATTTCATGCACTTGTTATGTTAAGATTTTAAGTACTGTCTGTGAATCCAGGTGATATTAAGTAATGTAATTTTATGGGATTATGTTGGTAAGAGCATCCAAGCTACATTATTAAACTTGTTCCTTAATATATAACATTATTATGAAGGAATAGTCATACCTTGGATCAATTTCAGTGATCTAAGGCATGCCTTTGATCGATATGTTGTTACGATCATTTTGTTAGACTAATTAACTTCATTTTATTTCTAAATTGTCATCTCATCCAGGATTGAAAGAAGAAATGTTGCTAGAGCACCTGGTGGCATCCAGTGAATGCACTCTTTCTATGAGATCTAATTACTTAGATATGTTAGATTCTATAAGTAATGTTCTTGTTAAATGTTTATAAGTACCTAACTAAAACTACTCTAAGGTAATAGATAATTAGGAAGAGATCTTAACTATGTTAGATGCATTTTAGCCTAAGCTAAGTTGGATGCATTTTTGTAAAGGGATCGTAATCCCTAAGCTACCTAAAGGAATTCATTTATATCTTTAGTCTAAGATAAGGTTAGCATTATTTAAAAAGGGACCTAAAACCTAAGTGGGGAATTGGACCTAACCTTAGACCAAACCATGGTGAATAAAAAGTTGAAGGGTTTAAGATAAGTTCAGCCAGGTGTCAACCCATGTTGTAACAAGAATTTAATTACAGTTATTATTGTATTTGCACCACCTTTATAGGAATCCAAGAGAGACTTGGTGGGAAACAAACTCTAGTTAGCTAGATGGAAGATTGTGCATGGTTTTTTAACTTTTAGCTATAGCTAAAATTATCAGGTAGTTGGCGGATTTCTTAGAGGCTTGTCAAACCATCATGGTAGTTATTAATTTTGATCTACGAGCGGAAACAACCTTGGGAATCACAATATGGAATGGTGGAAAGGAAATAGAGTTGATTTTACATTGCATTTGTATTTTTCAAGCTTAATGGATCTGCATGTGGATTTCATGTTTTTTGAACTGTTAGTTTTATTTTGTTGTATATTCAATCTTTACATTGCATGGAGAAAATAAAGGAAGAAATTTATTATTGAATCTATAAATGAAAATGGAAAGAACGATTATAGGGGTTTCTGAGGATTTTGTTGTGAAATCTTGAAGGGAAACTCATAGAGCTTAGAAGAGTTTTGCAGGATCCCTACTAGGCATGATAGGTGTTTCACCAATAATTTTTACGTTTTATAGGATGAAACAAATTGAAGGTAAAATGGTGAAGGAGGAATGCCTATGAGGAAAAGGTGGAGGGTAGAATGTGCACGTTGTAGACTTTTGATCCAAGCTGATTGTGTGAACTTCCCTTTGGCTATGAGGAACGGCCTATATAAGAAACACAAAAAACAATTAAAAATATAAAAGAGTAAGAGTCAGAGGACTTCCTAGCAAGGCTAGATCTGCGAAGAATGATGCTTCCTTGAATGGTTTTCAATCTTGTGTTTAATAACAATTTAAAGTGAATAAGAAATAGAAATAAATAGGTCATATTACAATGTAATGATTTATGTTTCTCATACACAAAATACACTAGATTCAATGTAAAATAATAATTCAACACTAAATCTAGTTCGAACGAAGGTTTGTTCAGATCAGGAAGGTCTGTCAGAGGTCTTGTAAGGGTCTGGGGATGATTAGTTGAGATCTGGGCTAGTTTTGGGTGACTGGGAAGATTTTTGGTCTAAGAATATGAAATAACATAGAGATCGATATCAATCTGGTGACCGATGCCGGTATGGGGTATAAACCGATGGGAGTCAAGGAACCAACATCTGTAGAGGAAATAGGTAATAAACTATTAAAAATGGGTTTTTAGGTTCTCTTTGATTGCATAAGGAGTGAGGGTAGCATGGTTTGGGTCGTAATATGGCTAAGAATTCTTAGGAATACTAAGAAGTAGGTTTAGAAGGGTGGAAAGGCTTGGGGTGGTTTAATAGTTGGTTGGTGGGAAGAAGGTGATGTACGAGTAATAGAAGAAATAAAATATTGAATGAAGAAAGAGACCTACAAAGGGATAAGTCTAAATGATTAAAATCACAGTACTTACTTGGTGTCTTATAGACCTTGTGAGTTGATATGGTTTATAGTTGATTAGAGGAGAAGTACTTGGGTCCAGTGCCACAGAAATATAGCATGTGTGCTTTCATGAGTATTCCAATGCTCTGGAAGGAGAACGGGATGTTTGTCTTGCAGTTTGGTTGTGTGTCCTTGTCGTCTGGATGTAGGAGGGCTTGAAGATTCATGCTTGAATGCAATAAAGCTCCAATAATTGAATTAACAACCTGTGTACAGAGTTGTGAAAGTGTAAATAAGGTGACCGAAGGCGGTTAGGTAACTAGCACCAACCGAGAAAAAAGTGGTGTTAGCTAGGGTGAATTAGTCCCTTTTACCAAAAATAGGAAGATCTTCCCATATTTTACGTGTTTTCCAAGTTGAGTCCGCTTAGGGAAGTTTATTTCTTATTAGAAAATGTAGGAAGGTCATAGAAGAAGTCTAATTAGGTTTGAGAAGAATTCTTAGTTAGTTAGGTCAAGTGTTAACTCAACACTAAGAGTGATGACTCAGTGCTGAGAGTGATGACTTGATTGATGTGAGTTAAATGCCCTTAGAATGGGTCCAGGGTGAGGTGTAATGATGAGGTGGAGGTGTGAGGATGAAATTAACTTAATTAAAATAATTAAATCAATTAATAATGAGAGGATGAATATTAATATGGGACGAATGGTTCATGATTAGTAAAATGTGTTATGTTAATTAATTGAAGGGGACTAAAAGGCATATGACCCAAATTTGGTGTCTACATTTTCCCCTTTTTGTCACGTAGCTTGTATTGATAAGTGACACTGACAAAAACAAGAAGTCCACACCCAAGGTATGAGTGAAGATTAGGTTACCTCAAGTATAGGTGGAGGTTATCCCCCTCAAACCAGGAACTGATGAGGTGTTAAATGGAGTCTGTGAGTGGTTTAAAAAATGGGTGAGGAAAATGAGGGTAAGGTGGTTATAGATAAGGGTGATTTCAATAAAGTAATAGGTATTGGAATTCTAACGCACGCACATGTATAGATTGCAATAAGGTACTAGGGTAAAGAGCTTGCAAACTCTACATCGTCAAATGTCAATAGGTTTATCCAAACAAGGTTGAAGTAGTTCAGGTATCCAAGGTATAGGATATGTTCCTGAAACAAAACTAGGCTAGGTGTACGAATGGGTAATATGTTGTGTTCCAAGGTACCAAAGGTATTGTTGGGATAAACATCATGGCATTAGGCAAGGTAAGGTCATTGGGTTGAATAACATAGGTAGCATCATCACAAGTTATAGCAAGTACAAAAACTCGAATATCACAAATGGTGAGTATCGGTTGGGTGAGGTAAGAAAGGTCATAGGTAAGGCCATGTTAGGGATGAAAATATGCCCCGAATGATGGTGAGGTCAGGTGGGAAGTTATAAGGCCATTAGGGTAATGGGTAAGGGTAGGGTCGATTATGGGGTGGGCGAAAAAGGTGGCGGGAAAGAAGATTTACTGTAGGATTGGGAAATGGGGTAAAATTATAGCTGATATCGGTGATGTAAAACTGACGTCGGATAAAGGTAACTAATGATGATAAAATAGGGCACCTAATCAATGTCGGTCAAGAAAAACTAGAGTCAGTCAGGTTGCAGGTGTGGTAAAAAATTAAAAATCCATATAATATGGATTCATTTTCACCTGTTGACCTAGAGAAAATGATAGAGAAAAGAGTGTTTTACATTTTATGTGGAGAAAGAGACAAGGTATTATACTCATCTGACATGTTGAGGAATCATTGGTCGATTGGATTTTGTTTTCCGAGCCCACAAGATCACTACGAGATATTCAATTGGTGGAGAGTGAGAGGTTTGATTTAGACATGGAAGTAGCAACAAGAGGTGTGGGAGGGGCTCAGGTACCCATCCCAGAGATTCTAGCATAACGGCGATAACGTGTAGAGGTAGGAGTCAATCCTTTTTTTTAATGAAATTGTAGGTAAAAATGAAAAAAATAGGGTGCGCAATTAAAAGTTCAAAAATGTAGTTAAAAAATTAAAAATGTGGGTAGGGGCTGGGGAAATATAGTTTAATTAGGTGTAAAATTGAAATGGGTGGGGTTTGGGTAGTTTTTAGGTAGTTTTAGGTTGGTTTTTATTATTAATTTTTTTTTTAGAAAATTAGGGACGTGGAGTTTCGACCGTGGAGCTAGACCAGGGACCAACATCGGTTCGACATGATGGCATTAGTTGGGATATTATTCTACTGACATTGGTTGAGGGCGACTGGTATTAATCAAGGTGACCAATTTTGGTCATAGGGAAAAGTGACCGGATTGAAATGGATTAGATTTTAGAAAGCCAAAATGGGGTAAAATCAAATGGGAGGGTACATGGGAAAATAATGAAGGAAACCTAGATGGATGAGGTATAAAATTAGGTGGGTTTTAATAAATTTAGGCAAATGTAGGCAGGTAATAGGTGATGAAATTAGTATGGGAACATAGTAGGTTGGATTAGAATAAGTAATAGGTCAAGGAGGTAGTTTAGGAAATAGATAGGTAGGTAAATAAATGTGGGTATGTGGTGTAGGTATGGGTGAGTTAATTAGTTTTGAAGAAATTGGAAAAATTAGTTCAGTACTTGACATTATTAAGTTATATGAATGTATGCATGATAGCAGCTCGCGATGCATGATAGACAGCTACCACTGTTGGTAGAGATCAGACCCACCATCACAAGGGATGAGTGGGATGACATCTGAGATGTCGATCTTATTTCCATCAGAAGATATAGATGGATTGTTAGGGATCACAGTATGATGGTCGCTCTCATCGATAGATGGGATTATACGACCAATACCTTCTATTTTTTGACTGGGGAGATGACTATCATCCTGAAGGACGTATATAGGATCTTGAAGTTTCCCATTGTAGGGGAAAAGGTCTATCAGAAAGGAGAAGATGAAGTATTAGAGCCCATGGGTACATTGTTTGGCAATGTTGTGGCAGATTTGACATACCATAGTGTGAGTATCAGGTATGGAGAGATATATGTGGCACATCCTGATGAAACTCATGTGGTAGTGTTAATTATGGTCATGATTAGTTGTTTTTCTCTCCCAGATTCAAAGGGTGGTTGGTTTCCTCTAGCGTTGATGGGTGTTTTAAAGGATATGGTAGAGAAATGAGTACAGTTCACATGGGCACCTGTATTTCTAGTGCATCTATATAGAGAGTGATGGGTGTATCGACAGATACATAGGTTTGTAGTGTGGTGTACCTTCTTATTACATCGTTGGGTATATGATCATATAGTGTGCCTACAAATAGCCAGACTACCAAGGAAGGATTGGTTCGAAGGAGTATTAGGAGTTTGTTTCTGGTGATAGGTATCAGTGGGAGCCCATCCTAGGGTTGCAGAGGCAGCCAGGGATGTCACCTATTATAGACAACTACTTGATGGTGTATCATCCGTTGATATATTGTGAAGACCTTATATAAGGTTTCCATCTTACAGAGGGATGGTAGCTAATTTGGATGGATTACAAATAGTTAGGTGGATATAGGGTAGACATGCTAGTGATCATGAGACGATTCCTGTAGATAGATTCTGATGGCATTTCGGGCTCCAGCAGGATGTACCTCTACCTTTTCCATTATACCATAGAGAAAATGTTGAAAAACCATTGTCTCCACCACATCCAGTAGATCCAGCTGGACAAGAGGAGAGGGTAGTAAATAGGAGGATTGACAACGTAGGTACCAGTGATGGATACAAGAAGTGGTCGATAGCGAAATTATAGGAAGCACCTCCGAGGCCAGGGCATCCTGATTTAATGACGTTCATAGTTTAGAGAGATACATTACAAGGGCATATGGCTTCCCTACAAGCACATATTACAAGGTTATAGGGATAGTTGACAAATTCACAGGCATAAGTGACCACCCTGCAGTTATAGGTGATGACCCTGCAAGCCTAGGTTGCACAAGCACAGGCTCCCACACAAGGTGGAGATGGGGATGGAGGGTAGGTAGACTCCTTACAAGCACATGTGGCTGGATTACATGGCTAGTTGTCCATATCATAAGCATAGGTTACGGCCTTATATTCCCATGTAGCTACACAAGTACCATCATAGGATCCTACACTGAGACAAGGTCCTATAGTATAGGCTCTTACACTAGGAAAGGGTCCTCTTTTGGTAGGGAAAATTTCTCAGGTGGTAGTTAGGCCAATGGCACCACCACAAACTGTATCCATGGTGAGGTTTAGTGATGCCCTGAATAAGGTTCACTATTATCAGTACTAGCTAGCGACTGTAGGTATTAATGTACCCTCCTATTCTGAGCACCAAGCCCAGCTGACAATCAGTGAGTAGACTAGATCCAAGAATCATAGCTCATGTAGCATAGGGGGTCAGCAGCCCCAGAGACAGCGATAGGGTGAGGTTACGAGTTCCTAGAGACTAGGCCCTACAGAGGGCAAGGAGGAAAATATGGAGGCTACGAAGGGAGCAGTAGAAGGTGGTGAGATGATGGCAGGGTGTTGGACTAGTAATGAGGAGGAGGAGACATGCGAGGTTGGAGAGGAGGGCATCAGGTGGAAGTGATTGATATCCATAACAGATATTATATGATCATTTTGATTTTTGTTATATATATTGGCATGTGTTTCAAATATGAAAGATTTTATATGAGATTTTTGAGATACTGATACTTATTTATATCTATGCACATAAGTATTGATACACAGACACTCCCATTATATATTTGATGATGTTTGTTGGATGGATTATGTACTCTTTCTTTAATTTCCATTGTTCCTATGTATCATGGGAACTAGTTGAGTTATGCATGATAGATTCTAGGTCATTTAGGCATGATGGAGTCAGGTATAAGCATGGTGAAGTCAGGTATAAGCATGGTTTGGTCAGGTATAGGCATGGTGGAGTCTAGGTAATTTCCAAGTTACTGATCTGATGGAAATAATGTATTGTATGTATGTTGTGGTTAGATTTCTAAGTATTTGATATCATGGAAATGCTAAATGATTGATGTATGATATGGTTGATGTTATAAAATGGTAGGTATGTAGTTTTTTATGAAAGATTAATTTCCAAGTTTTTTGTTTAAAATGGAAACTAACTAGGGTAAAATGTGAATATAAAGGGGGAAAATTGGTTAGGGTAAAAATTGGCCAAGCTAACCTCCAAGGGGCCCATGCCCTTGAAGTACTGTCTACATATCCCTGATGAAAAGGAACATCAGGACGATGTAGTTCTCTCATAAGATGGAGAATAATATGATGAGGTAGATGAATGGGTCAGTAGGTTTTAGGCATGATTGAGTCTAGGTCATTGAGGCATGTTTGAGTGGAGGGTGTTTCAAGCATGGTTTAATTTAGGTTTAATAGGCATGGTTGAAGGAGAAGTAATCCCAAAATGTAGGTGTCAAAGGTCTAGTCCTACATAACATAATCAATAAGTAAGAGAATAGGTGAACGGTAAGAGGAGACAAAATGTCACCTAATTGGTAAGAACCATTATGAGTCTATCATACCAAAGATTGTCTTGTGAATGTAGGACCCTAAAGGTGTTGCATGATTAACTATTCTAAGGGTGAAGAAAGTCACATGATCATGAAATACCATATTTTTGGCACATCCCTTAAGTAGGTATAATATTAGAAAGGAAAGATGGTGAGGTGAAATGGGTTGTTTTAGCGCAACCTTGGTGTGAGACAACATAGCTCTTCTGCAAGATAACCAAGACCAAAACAAGAAAGTCCATGACGAAAAATTTATCTTTATCTTTTTTCTTTTTCTTTTTATAGACTAACCAATGCGGGAATTCTACGTGAGTTGAATAGAATTTACTCCTTGATGTCTTCGTGAAGCTGATCACTATGGGATGCTTCATAATATTTTATTTTTATTTTGTAGAAAGAGTTTTTTAATAGACTACGTACAGTTTGGCTAGCTTTGTGTAGATGTTCTTCGAGGGAGCAGTCTATTTATAGCAGCAAGCTAGAAAGATAGATGTCCTTTCTGAGGGAGTCATCTTTTTACTAGAGGTTTGACTCAAGGAGTTTGTATTTGAAAATCTCGTATATTACTTTTGAATTGTTTTTTTTCCTTTTAGGTCATGGAAAATACTATAAATAAGTATAGGCTTATTTTATGAAGACAAAACCATAGCACACAAGGGTTAGCGATGAAAGATAGGTTTTAAGTGATGAATGACCATGGGATTCCATATTGAAAATGATGAAAATTATCCATGAGAATCATCCCATGAGTAGATCTATGGTACACATATTAAAGATAAGGTTGAAAGGTCATGGGTAATCACATGATTCTTGTTTAGTCTATGATCCTTAAAATAGGTAAGTGGAAGGTGAATGTTTCTCAAGGGACAAGTGTTTAATAGACATAAGGTGATATATGACTTAATTCAATAATAGAATGGTTAAATATGCAAGGCATTGAGGGGCTCAGGTTTGGGTTTACCTTCAAGAGAAGATAAACGATAAGCAACCGATCCATAGGCATGAGTAACGATATCGGGTCTAAGCCAATTAGAAGTTAACTTTCCCCATTTAATTTTCTCCTCTTTTGTTATATGTTGATTTTACTTTAGGATGATATTTCTGACCTTGAAGGTTTGTTCTTGGACATGTTTATCATAGGCACGTTTGATACGTTTTTGGTAGATTTGGAGGTGATCAAGAGATTTTAGATGGCATTCGTCTAATAACTCAAGTTGTGCCAAATAGTCCTGGAAAAAATCATCATTGTTGAGAATATCTTTGAGTGAGATATGAAGAGATGGAATTTGGACTTCAAGAGGAAAGATAGCCTCTATACCATAGAACAAAAAGAAAGGTGTGGTAGAAGTTGAGAATCAAATACTGGTGCGATAAGCCCATAAGGCAAAAGGGATGTGCGTGTGCCAACCCTTACTAGTATCATCAACCACTTTCATAAGAAGTTTAGTTAGAGTTTTGTTAGTTGATTCATCTTGGCCATTTGTTTGAGGATAATGACGTGAAGAAAACCCGAGTTGAATGCCAAAGGCATCATAGAGTTTCTGTTGGGTTTTTTATAATTGTTTTCCATTATCAGTGACGAGGCAATGAGGAACACCAAAGTGAAAAAATGATGTGATGGTTGATGAATTCACAGATTTTATCAGATTTTTATAAATAAGAGTTATGGCTTCCACCCATTTAGTGTAATATTTGGTAGCAGTAATAATCCATTGATGACGTTGGGAAGAATGAGGGTTGATCTCTCTGATAAGATCCAAACCCCATTGAGAGAAAGGTTAAAGGTCTCGTGCATCTTGTAAGGCATGACTAGGGTTGTGATGAAGATTAGAATGTTGTTGAAACTTCAAAAAATGTTTGACATAGTCACAATAATCACCATTTAGGGTTGGCTAGTAATAGCCGAGGTGAAGGATTCACTTAGTGATAACTAAGCCACTAAAGTGACCCCCATGAATCCCATCGTGAACTTCCTCGATGGTGTATGGAATTTCAAAACTTGTAAGGCATCATAAGAGGACACCATCAAACCCATGTTAATAGAGAAGACCACCCATGGTGACATAGAGAGAGACACTTTTGAGAAAGGCTCATTGTTTATTGCAAGTAAGATCTGGAGGTAGAATTGAAAAGGAAAGGTAGTCAACAAACTCCTTATACCAAAGATCATGTGGGTCAGTTTCAATGTTTCCTACAAGGTTGATGTCTCAGATTATATAATAAGGTGATTGAAACCTTTGTACTATGACAAAGATTATCGAGTCAGAGGGCAAAGTGGGGATTCGAGAAGCAAGACATTCCATGGTGTCCGCAAGTTTATTAGTGGAATGCGGGGTGGTTTGAAGTTCATAATGGTTAAATATAGTCAAAATCATGTCAACATGATGTTTATACTTTTGAAGTATCTTGTTATGACACTGGTATATACCATTAACTTTGTTCATAACCAATTGAGGGTCACCAAAAATATTAATTGATTTCACGTCTCAGGTTATGGCGGTTTAAATACCTAACACGAGTGCTTCATATTTGGAAATATTGTTAGTATAATCAAAATATAGTTTGAAAGATAGTGGCATAGGCTCATCATGAAGAGGAATGAGGATAAATTTGGCACCACTCCTACACTAACATTTGGAACCATCAAAGAATAAGGTCATTTGGTAAATGGTATCTTCCAGGGAGAGGGTAACAATGGATTCATCAGGGAAATCAAAGTTTGAAGATTGGTTTCCGAAGAGAGGTGCATCTACGAGTTGGTTAGCAATGGTTTCTCCTTTGACAGATTTTTGATGGATGAATTCGAAATCTAGGTTTGTAAGAATCATGGGCCAATGTGAAACATGTTGATGTTGGTATGGCTTAGTGTACATGTAATGTAAGGCATCAGTATTGGTGACAAAATAGGTTTTGTGGTTTTGTAGGTAATAGCGAAGTTTAGTGGCGAAAAAAAAAGGCTAAGAATAGTTTTTTGGTGTGAGTATATCTATTTTTTATTCTTAAAGCATACGGCTTATATAATAAACCGTTTGCTCCATGTGTTTCTTGTCATGATGAGTGAGCATCGCACCTAGGGAATGATCATTAGCAAAAATGTAAAGGTAAATGGTTAGTCATCCTTAGGGGGATGAGCACAGGTGGTTGGAGGAGGTATTGTTTTAAGGCATTGAAGGCTTTGTGGCATTCATCATCCCATTTGAAGGATACATCATTTTTGAGAAGATGATGAAATGGATGGCAGGGGTCAAAAACATGGGAAATAAAGTGACAAATAGATTGCAACTTTCCTTTCAAACTATGAAGATGAAAAAGGCTAGTAGGTGGAGAAATTTTGAGAATATCCTTAATTTTAGTGGGATCAAATTCAATTCCATGCAAAGAAATGATAAAACCAAGGAGCTTTCCGAAGAGAACAGAAAAGACACACTTCTTAGGTTGAAGGTGAACACATTATTTGATGACAAGGTCAAAGAAAACTTAAGGACAAAAAGGTGCTCAGTCTGATGTTTAGATTTACCAAGAAGATCATCAACATAATATTCCAATATGCTATGCATGATGTCATGAAAAATATAATTCATAGCGCGCTGATATGTAGCACCAGAATTTTAAATGCTAAAGGGCATGACACGATAGCAGAAGGTCCCCCAAGGAGTGATGAAGGTGATTTTGTGTTGGTCTTCTAGGGAAAGTAATATTTGGTTATAACCTGAGAAACTATTTATGAGTGATAGCATTTCATGGTCAACAATGAGATCAACTAGTTGGTCAATACTGGGTAGAGGAAATATGTCTTTGGGGAAAGCTAAGTTAAGGTCACATAAATCCATGCAAATTTGGTGTCCCCCTATTGCTTTTGTGACAAGAACGATGTTAGAGATCCATTGGCGAGCATCAATGGGTAGAATGAAGGAAACAGAAAGAAGGAATTGGAGTTCTTCTTTGACAAGAAGAGAAATGTGAGGATGTATTTTTGCAGCTTCTATTTCATGGGTTTGGCATCAGGAATGGTTATGATATTGTGGACCAAAATGTTTGGTTCAATACTAGGCATATCAGCGTAGAACCAAGAAATAGAGTTGATATGATCCTGAAGGAAAGAAGTGAAAGCTTCATGTTCAAAAGCATCTAAAGATTTGCCTATTTTTAGAATGTGCGGGTCATCTTGAGTGTGAATATTGATCTCAATGGTTGATTCATTCAACATGGTTTACGTCTTAGAAGGTAATGATCGGTGGATATAAGAATATTCCACACTAAGGTAAGTGAGAATAGACTCAACATCCTGACATTGAACAACGTTAATAGAAGGGGTATCGTTATCGATCATGTCAAGATACATGAAGGGAAGAGAAGAGGGAGCCTCGCCATTATGCTGATAAATCAGGGGTTCCAGGGAAATGGTGTTCATGATTTTTTTTTTTGGAGGAATGGATTCTTGGTCTATAGACTCTGTAAGTGAAGGTGGTGAAGTTGGTGAATGGGGTGGGGAATGTTTACCATCCTGAATGAGTTCAACTCAGGCCTTCTTAGTAGGTGGTTCGGAAAATCCAATACCACTGTGGGCTTTATGCTTATGAACATTGTGGCCTTGTTCATAGAAACCATATCCAAATCCCTTCCAAGCACAGTGATAGAGGAAGGTGTGGGTGAAGCAGTAGTTGGTGAGAGATTGAAGGTCAGAGAAAAATGATCGAGTTTGGTAAGGTGGCTTGGGTGAGTAGGTAGAAGCATCAAGTCCCCCATATGTTATGTTGGTGTGAAGGTGGGGATGATTGTATGGGAAAACATCATCTATGTGTTGATCATAGTGGGAATGTTGGTGAAGGTTACCATACTCTTGAGGAGTAAGAAATGTTTTAATGTTGGAAAGGCGGCACTCCCCCATAGTGAGACATTGAATAACACCTTCTAAGGGATCATTATTTGATATGTGGGTAGTGATAAGGGAAGAATCATTGGGTAGCTGGGAAGAAGAAGCATTAGTTTTTTTAGAAGTAGATGGGTTAGCTGTTGAAGCTATGGAAGTAGTGGAAATAGAGGAGTTAGTTGCGGAAGATGTAGCAGCATAAGTGTTGGAGGATGCATAGGATGAATAAGAATTAGTAGTATTGGTAGATGTTTTAACTAGTATACGGACATCATTGGGTCGATATAACATGTTACAGGTCTTGAATGGTGAAGGGTCTGTTGGAATGGTATAATTGTGCCCTTCATGTTTGAATTTTAAATAGCGGTCTAAGGTTAAAGGAACACAACCCATGGCACAAATCCAGGGTTGGCCAAGTAGCATGTTGTACTAGAATTTCCCCTCAAAGACATAAAATAATTCAAGAATGACATGGGGGCCTACACGAATGTGGATAATGATGGTGCCAAGGGTGGAATTCATGGCATCATTAAATGAATGTAGCATAGCTGGGTTATTATGCATGTGATTGGCAGGGATGCACCTTTGGTTATTTGCATGGAAAAAAATTATGTTCATATTGGCACCGCCATCGATCATAACGAATCAAATGCATATATTATCAAATTAGATGGAAATAAATAGGGTGGGATCAAGATCATTTGATTGGAGAGGTACAATCTCATCGTCATAGAAACTGAGAGCGGATACTTGATGATTAGTACAAGGAGTAGAGGAAGGGGGTGAAGTGGTAAAAGAGGCCACATGGTGAGGAGTGATAATGGATGCAATAGGCATAGGGTCATTAGGTAGAACCTCAATAGATTGCAGGACCTCAATGAGGGCCTAAAGATGAGACTCAGAGGTTTGGAAAAGGTCATAAAAATACATTTTGAGAGGATACTAGTGCAATTTTTTAAGCATTATATGATTGGTAACCCCATCAGAAATAGGATATGTGGGTCCAAGGATGGCGATTTTGGGTGTAGGTGCATATGGAATATTGGGTAAAAGAGTAGCGGATGAGCTAGTTGTTTTCTCCTTTCCTTTTTCCTTCTTGGCCTGAGTGGAAATTTGAACCATATTAATCTGTGGTAAAGGATAAAGTGATTCATGGTAGGTGTAGCGATAGGATGGGAAAAAATACGGTGAGGGCATATACTGGTTTTCTGAAAACAATACAGCACATTACCATTTTGGCGGAGGTTTGGATAGATCTTTTATGAAGACCATATTGATCTCAAATATTGGAGTGGGGTAAAAGTGTTGTGGAGGTGGATATGAAGGTTGTTGAATAGATAAGAGAAAAGGATGTGTGGTGATAGGTGAAGGTGGAATAGGGTCCTCATCTAAAAGATCATCATCGTCAAAGTTTTCTTCAAGAGGACATAGTTAGAGAAGAATAGTCTTAAGAGCCTTACAACTTACCATATCATGCCCTGACACATAATGGTAAGCACAAATTTTTGTATCGTTAAACCCTTCTGGTTTAGGTTTGAGTGGGTTGTAAAGTCTAAGCAGTGGTAATGTGATGACAGAGGTTTCCAAAAGGTTAGCTAAGATGTTGGTGTAAGACCCTGCCAATGGATCACAATGTGAAGTAAGTTTGGTTCTAGATGGAAATTTGGGTGAATTTGGTGGGAGAGGTGTCATTAGAGGTGGAATCGTAGGTTGAGTAAGTTTGACCACTTGTTTGGTAGATAGTATGGTTTTAGGTTTGGATTGCACCTTCTTGGGGAAAGATATAGCACGTGAAATAGTTGTTGAAGGTGGTGTAGGTTTAACTACCTCTTTGGAGGGTAATGGATTTTTGGGATTTGGTTGCACCTTCTTCGGTAAAGGTTAAGAAGAAGTGTGTGATGTAGAAGGGAAGGTAGATGGTGGAAGGGGAAAGGTTAGCCAAGCTGGTAATGGAGGTGTAGTAAAGGTTATAATAAGAGGAAATGTGGAAGGTACTGATTGAATAAAATGGAATAGCATAGGTAATGATCAGGATACTAGAAGTGGTGTAGGTATAGGAGGTAGAAAGGATGTAGGTGATGGTGAAGGCATATGTTTTGTAGGTAATTTGGGTGCAACAAAGTATCGTGATGAGGTAGGCTGATATGCTTTTGGTTTACTCTAGGTAGGAGGTTGTTTTGCCAAGGTTGATGGGTGAGGACCTAGGATAGATGGAAGTGTTGTTGCAAATCAGCACCACCCCTAGATGTTGATCATATTTCTAGTTTGATCATCCTAAGCATCCAGTGTGATTGCACAACATTGAATCCTCCCCCCAAGTGTGGGACTTGTAAAAATGGGAGAGGAATCTCTAGATTAGAGGCTGGTTCCTCAACTCCTCTAATCAGATTTATCACTTACAAGTTGCAAAGGTTTATATCCCTAATTCCTACTCTAAATTTCAAAGGGGCAAAGATAGAGGATGCAAAAAACTAAAACTAATGCTAATAAGGTGATGAACCAAAGGAGTGGTGAACATTTTTTACTTCTGAAGATTGACACAAATCATGGAAATGCAACAAAACATCCTGCACAAACTGATGACATGTAATGAAAGATCAGAAAGGAAGCAAACAACATAAGCAGATGATTGAAACTCGTTCATAGAGCTTGCATTGTCATTTTAATATCAAAATACATGTATTACAACACCTGAGAGGAAAAAAATAGGTTTTAGTTCTTAGAAAACTTCTGATATTTGACCGAATCACTTCCAAGGTGAAAAAGGGAGCCTGCTATACACAAAAAATGTTCAACCCTTTGAAAATGAGCCAGATCTGGCTTTTACAGTGCAAGGGACGAGCGCAGGAGAGAGAAATGTGGGAAAACATGTGAAAGGGATTCAACCATTGACCAAAACATGATTAAAACAACATGGACATACTTACAGGCCCATGCCCTGACATTTTTAGCCATGCTGGGAGAGAATGTGAGCCATTCTTCATTAAAAACGGTCATTGAAATGTCATTTTTGTCCATGACCATGTGCTAGAGGAATTTTTTAATTTTCTCTCTCCAAACTCCATCAAAATGTAAAAATTACCCCAGAATCTTGTAGAGATTTTTATCAACTTTCCATTTATATAAAGAACATGAAAAACCGAGCTCTGGATCGAAAGATATGGTCGTTTGAAGTTTTAGGGCAAAACAAGGCCAAATTGGATTAGCGAGCGAAAATTTGAATATTTTCACCTTTTTTGCATTTGGGAAAAATTCCCAAAAAATCCCCGCGCTCCGCCATTCCAGGTGTTACGTGGCACATTCTGATTGGATGTGCAGGCCCTCTACGCTTCATTTTCCATCACTTTTCCCTTTGGAAAATTTTCCAAAAAATCCTCGTCGTGCTGATGAGTTGAGGACACGTGGCATGTTCTGATTGGGCTCGGGATTTTCCTTTTTGAAATTTCCGCGGGCCGCTTTGACCATTTTCTACCTGGACACGTGGTGAGATCCCATTGGTTGTGGGCTTGCCCCTTTTAATTTTACTTATACGCTTTTCCTTGATTTTTTTCTAGCACCTGACACGTGGCGAGATTCCATTGGATCTCATCTTGGGGGTGGGCTTTTTCATTTTGAAATTTCCTTTGTTTTTCCCTTGGGAAATTTTCTCAATTTCTCCCTGCCCCTCCGCCGGTCTAGAGACACGTGGCAGAATATTCATTGGTTGCAGGACATTGGGGCAAACATTTTTACTTTTTCCCCAACACTTCGGGAAAAAGATCCCAATTTCCTTCCAGTGCTACGCGGCTCTAACACCCGGGGACACATGTCGAAACATGATTGATTGGCGGGGGTAGTGGGCCAAAAACTCCTTGAGGTGAAATTTAGTGAAACACTTCACCAAAATCCAACTTCTCCTGTGCCCTCGAAAACTCCCATGCCATAGGACACGTGGTGCAATATGATTGATTGCGGACCTTCCCTCCAAAATTTTCCATGCAGAATACTTAGCCAAAATTTTCAAATTTCTCCCCTGGACACGTGGCATCATCTAATTTGTCAGCGGGCCTGTGGGGAAAAAATATTCCTTTTTAAATTTTTCCAAAACACTTGGTAAAAAACAAAGTTTTCCTCTGACCCCCGCCACTTCCTTGGATACGTGGCGGCATCTCATTGGCTGTGGGCCTTTCAGGGGAAAATTTCCCACAAAAACTCCACTGAGCCATAACTTCAAAAATACATGGAGTTAGGAGGAAACATTTACCTTTCTGGAAAGTTGAGAGAGAGCTTTATCTAATGGTTTTATTTCCAGAAATGTTTTAAGTGCTTTAAAAGTCAAAAAATTATGTATGAGGCACAAGAGAGGGAAGAATGAAAGGAGTTAGCCACAAAATGAGTAGGGGGGCACATTTTGGATAACAATTTTGGTGACTCATAGGGGTCATCTGGACCTGTTGGATGAAATTACCAGTTTCCTGAAGCAATCCATTGGGCATGGAGTCATCGAATTCTCTGTTTGATACCCCAACTGACTAGAACACTGCAAGGAGGAAGATGGAATATCACCTGATGGAGCAAGGTCTGTAAACACATCTCTCAGGGATAGCAAGCTTGTGCCAAAGCACTTAGAGAAGATAAAACTAACCTACAGCAAAACAATGTGCACAAGCACTTGGAGGAATGGAAACCTAAGCTAATATGTACAAGGTGGAGAGTTCCTTTCAATAGCAATGCTTTAGATGGATTCCATTGACTGGAATCTGCAGTTCTTCACCATTCAATGAAGACAATTGAAAAGTATTGTTGTCCTTACACTTTTTGACCATGTATGGGCCACTCCAAATGGCATCAAATTTTGAATGCTTTCCCATGGTTTTACTCTGTCTGCATCCCATTTTAACACTAGATCTCTAACTTGGAAGTATCTATTCTTGGCCTTTCTATTAAAGGTCTTCTTTATCAAAGCCTGATCCTTCTCCATTGCTTGGGATGCCCTGATTTCTGATTTCTTAGAGCTCCATCAATTCTACATATCTAACTTCCATGGGCTCAAATTCCAACAACTCCAACTATTTCATGAGTTCCAATGTTGGCAACTCAAGTGACATGGGAAAAATTTCCTCTCTTCTCATAAACAAGCTTAAATGGAGACTTACCTGTAGATCTCTTGGGAGTTATCCTATCAGCCCATAAGGCTGATTTCAATTTAGTATGCCAAGACCTCTGATTTTCATCAAGAGTCCTCCTAATGATCCTCAACAAGTTCTTGTTTGTAGACTCAGCCTGGCCATTACCCTAAGGGTAATAGTTCGATGAAGTACTTAGGTAGATCCCATTCTTGACAGCCCATTCAGTCACCTTGGACCCAATGAATGCCAATGCATTATCTGATATTATTGTAGCAGGTATGCCAAATCTAGTTGCTATTCCCTCATAGAAGTCTAGGATGCTAGATTCATTTACTTCCTTGAGTGCTACTTGCTTCAGTCCACTTGGTGAAATAATCTGTTGCTGTTAGAATCCATTTGTGCCCTTGGCTTGAATTGGGATTAATGACTCCAATGAAGTCCAAACCCCATTGCATGAATGGCTGGTCAACTGAAATTGGATGCAATGGAAGGGCAGCTAGCCTCTCTTTACCTGTGAAGAATGCACAATTCTTACACCTCTTGATCCATGCATAGCAATCACTGAAAATCTTGGGCCAATAATAGCCAGCCCTCATGATCTTTAGAGCTATCACTCTTGGTGCAAAATGACCACCAGCTGGTCCACCATGGAAATCTTCCAACACCCTATGAATCTGATTTGTACCAATGCATCTCAGCAGTACTCCATTCACATCCTTTTTGAACAAAACACCATCAACAAGGGCATATGGGACAGCCTGCAATCTGAAGTGTCTTCTTTTTAGTCTTTTTCATCTCTTGAGGGCATAGGCCTATGATTAGGAAGTGCATTATATCTTGGGTCTAGCAAGGAGTGAGGACACCATCATTTTCATCTTGAGTGCTTCCTTGCTCATGGTTGTCTTGCAATGCCAAAAAACTCTCCTTCTCATTGCATGCTTCCTTTTGTTTGCTCAAAATCAGCTGCTCACACAATCCTTTTCCTCTGACCAACTTGGTGACTTTGATCTCAATGTCATACTCCATGACACGAGTAATCTAACCTGCTCTCTTTTCATTCAAGTCTTTGTTGAGGAGGAAGTCTTTAACTCCCACATGAGAAACCAACAATTGGACCTTATTGTTTGAAACTAGATGCTTTAATTTCTTCAAGCTCCTGATTACTACAAGAACATGCTTCTCAATGAAAGAATATCTCACCTCATAGTCCTCCAGGCTTTGGCTGAAGAAAGCAATTGGCTGCTCATCATTGTCTTTGTTCTGCTGTACCAAAATTACAGAAATAGTATCATCACCCCCAAATGCATAGAGGGTGAAATCCTTGGAGAAATCCGGGTTAATGAGAGTTGGGGCTTGAGAGATGGCTTCTTTGATTGCTTCAAAACTTTCCTTGCCCTCTACAATCCATTTGAAAGCCATGCTTTTCTTTAACATCTTGGTGATAGGCTTGACAAGGGTTACAAAATTTGGGACAAACCTCCTAACATAAAATTTATTCTCCCCAAGAAACTTTGAAGGGCCTTCTTGTGGCTTGGCAATGGTAGTGCTCTTATGGCTTCAACTCTTTCTGGGTCAATTGCTAATCCTTCTTTGGAGACAATGTGGCCAAGGAGCTTTCCTTCATGGGCTAGAAAAATACACTTTTTAGGATTCAAGGAGACTCCAAATCTTCTACACCTTTGGAACACTTGTCTCAAATGAAAGAGGTGGTCTGCTGAATTTTTTGAAAAAAAAGTGATATCATCAAGATATATCAGCACAATGTTGTTAATCAAATCCTTGAACGCCATGTCCATTGCTCTTTAGAAAGTAGCTCCAACGTTGGACAGCCCAAATGGCATTTTCCTGTATGCATAAGTTCCCCATTTGGTTGTAAAGGCTTTCTTGAACTGATCTTCTTCCTTCACCATAATTTGATTATACCCTGAATAGCCATCAAGTAATGAAAACCTCTCAGAGCCAGCAACAACTTGCAAAATTTTCTCCATAGAAGGAAGTGGATAATGATCCTTGAGAGATGCTCTATTCAAATCTCTGAAGTCAACACACAATCTGATTTCCCCACTCTTCTTTCTTACTGGAACCAAGTTGGCTACCCAACTAGAATGCTTGATAGGGAATATGATTCTTGATTCTATCAACTTATTCAATTCTTTTCTCATGAGAGGCTCCATGTGTGGATTGACTGGCCTTTGTTTTTTGCCTGATGGGTTTAGTACTTGGATCCAATTCAATGGTGTGTTGAGCTAACTCGGGATTAAAACCTTTCAAATCTTCATAGCTCCAAGCAAACACATCAAGGAATTCTTGACAAAGCTGTGTGAACTCATACCTTTCTTGCTCAGTTGTCACTTTACCAATTTGGAGTGATTTTCCTTCTTCTCACACCAAGATGGACACTGAATCTTCTCCCTTGACTTGGATGTTTTCTTTCTCCTTCCTAAACTGATCATTAGGATTGAAAATGGACTCCAAAGTAATAAGTCTCCTTTGGTAGTTTGTTGGTTCTCAGCTGTACCACTTGGTCACCATACTGTTGTTCCAACTTTTCCTGATTTTTAGCTGAGAACTCAGCCTCTTCTTGCAAGAAATGGATGATTTGTTGATCATTTTCAAACACTTGCCAACTTACATTTTTGTCTGGCACTGAAGGCCTTACAATCACATGGATGTTTGGCTATACCTTGTCTTTCTTGATGCTTTCAACAACGTCAAAGGCTGCTCCAACTGCTGCAAGCCTGTCAGCAGCTTGGTTCTCTTTTCTAGGAATGGATTTGATGCCAAAGCCCTCAAAATCTTCAATGAGGTCCCACACCCTATTTTTGTAGCATTTGAGTAGATCATTCTTGGTAGAATGCTACCCCTTAACTTGGTTGACAATTAACTCACTGTCACCAAAGACTTGCAAGTTCTTTATTCCTCTCTTGATTGACCAATGCAATCCTTGTATCAAAGCTTCATATTCAGCAGTGTTATTAGAGCATGCAAACTGAAATCTAAAAGCTGAATAATACTTAACTCCTTGAGGTGAAACAAGCATAGCTCCCCCTCCTACACCTTGTCTACTCCTTGATCCATCAAAAAACAACTGCCATACCTCATTGTCATCCTTGTGGCTGGCTTGGTGATGCTAGGAATAGGCTGATTTTCTTCATGCATGCAATAGACTCCTAACTCAGATTCTTCTATTTCTTGATAAGGATCAAAAGCATGCACCTTGTTTTGCCCATTCATCAAGAGTTAGATCTTGGATGCTTCCTACTTTGGTGTCAGCTTCATCAGTGCTTGGATAATCCTCTTGATCAAACGTTGAACAATTGGTATTGATTTGGCTTTGAGTGTAAGGCTCAATGTGAAAGTTTGCAATAGGTTCAGATCTGATTGTGGCCTTGGTTCCATATCTCGTTCTAAACAACATGTGTGACCAATCAGCAGATAAGTAACCTCCAATCTTGGCTGTGAAATCCCTTGACAAACATAGGGCAAAGAGTGGTGGAAGGTCTATTACTGAGACATCTTACAAAACAACAATGTTGGGGCAGGCATGCAAGGTAAGACTCAAGTTTTTTATCACTCTGACTATTGTTACTGTTGTCCCATCCAATTGCACTACCCCTTTGGATATGACTTCATATTGAATTCCCAACTGATTAGCTATTTTCTTGGGCATTACTGAACTACTTGCCCCGGAATCAATCATGCAATTGTGTACTAATTGGTTCCCAATGATCAATGAAACATAGAATGGAGGGGGATTCAATATTTTACCTTGCTATGTCCTCCATGATTCCCCTCAGGCTGGGCAACATTTGTGAGCACCTTCTCTTGCATTTGGACCTGTTGATTTGAAGTTGACTAGTCCTTCATGGCAGCTTGTAGCAAATCTCTTTGGCCTGGGATAGATAGTGATTCCCACATTGATATGTTTACATTTGTCTTCTTCATCTGATCAATGATATTGAATGGAGATGAAGCATCTCTCTGCTGTCCCTTGGCCTACACATTCATTCCTTGCACATGGGTAGTAGCAACTGGCATTTGAGTTGGCTTAGGAGCTGTTTTGGGCAGTCCTTGCGTGTTTGGGATTGAATTTTGTTTGCCAATAGTTTGTGGAGTGATAGAAGATTGAGGATTTCTTGGGGCTAATGGTTGTTCTTCACCCAAATTTCTCCTCTTTGACCTTGTGTTGGCTGCAACACTTTGGGAAACTGTTTGATTCATGCCACAAAAATCTTCTGCCTGCCAGTTTACAAGTGTGGTATCATTTAGAGTTGACTGTTGCTGGAATGTTTCTTGACTACCCTCACCCTCCACACCAATTTTTGTCACCATTAATGCTTGATTCAAGGCACCGTTGAAGCACATGGATTGGTTATGAGGTTCATTGCATGGGAAACACCAATCATACTCTTGAGCTATATTGTTTTGTACTGGCACTAATGCTTTAGAGGTAGATGCAGCATTGGGATTATAGGGCTGAAATGGTCTATTGGCAGGAGGCCTTGCTTGATTTAGATTTGCAGCTGGATTGGGTGGTCTTTGGGGTTGATATGGCTACCTGTTAGGCTGAGCTTGAGGCTGGAAAGAAGGTCTAAAGCCTTGGGCTTTCTACCTCTTGAGTGTAACCAACTCATTACCTAAATTTTGCAGCTGCTTCATGACTTCTTGAAGTTCATTTGAGGCACTAGAAGATGAAGTAGAAGCTTCACTTGAATTCTTGATTTCTAGGAGTGGGAATAGGAGCTAAATTAGGTGTTTGATTAGTGTTTGGGCTCTCTAAACTTGGAAACAGTGGCATTGGAGGCCTAGGAGCTAGCTTGCCAGCTTGAATCAAACAATTTTCAGCTCTAATGGCAATGCTATAAGCAATGGGGATAGTTGTGCCTCCCATGGACTGAATTAACATAGAAATATCAGAATTTAAAGCTTTAAGGTAATAAAGGAAAGCACCTTCTGCTGTTGGCCTGAATGCCATTGGAATTCTCTCCCAAGTCCTTTGAAATCTGAAGTTAAAATCAGTCAGCTGCTCATTGGGAGCTCTCTTGATGGTTGTCAACTACTCCAAAAGGGACAAGTTGTCTCCCTTTTCTCCAAACTACTCATGGAGGGCTATACATAACTGGTTCCAATTTTGAATAGAACCTGAGGCAAGACTCCTGAACCATTGCAAATCTTTCCCTTTGAATGAAGATGCCAGTAGTTTGACAGCAACTTGCATCTCATTGATTTCATGGATTGCACAAATGTTAGCAATATCCTTAACATGATCACCAGGAGTAGTCTGATTCTCTCCAGTAAAGTATGGAATGTTCTTCAATGCTACAACTGGGATTGGATTTTGTGCATTGAGAGCAAGTGGGTTGCTACCAGTGAAATTGACATAGGGGTTGTTTTGTGCCATTCTGATTGGCCTTAGAACCCTTGTTGATTGAATGAAAGGCCTACCAGGTGGAGGAGTTGAGAGAGTTCTGTTTGGTGGAGATGGAGACCTTTGAATCCTCCTCCCTCTTTGCCTTCTTCTTGGAGATACTACTAGATACTCAAACAACACCTCTTGACCTTGTGGTGATTCTTCTCATGAGTTTTTTTTTTCAGGCCTGCAACTACTAAAACCAGCTGATTCTTCTTCCTTAGAGTCGCCAGATGTGCAATTTAGGGATTTTTTAAGCAAGAAACTTGCAACAAATGCACATCATTTTTTTTGCAATGAAGATGAAGACCTCTAAGGTCCCACCGGGCATGCCAAAACTGTTGTTGCAAATCAGCAGCACCCTTGGATGTTGATCAGATTTCTAGTTTGATCATCCTAAGCATCCAGTGTGATTGCACAACATTGAATCCTTTCCCCAAGTGTGGGAATTGTAAAATGGGAAAGGAATCTCCAGATTAGAGGTTGGTTCCTCAACTCCTCTGATCAAATTTTTCACTTACAAGTTATACAGAGGTTTCAAACTCAAAATCCTACTCTAGATTCCAAAGTGGGAAGAGATGGAGAATGCAAAAAACTAAAACTAGTGCTAATAAGGTGATACACCAAAGGAGTGGTGAGACATTTTTTACTTCTACAAATTGACACAATTCATAAGAAAATACAACAAAACTTCATGCACAAACTGCCAATACACTGTAATGAAAGATCAGAAATGAATGCAAACAACATGAGACAAGGATTGAAACTCATTCACAGAGCCTGCATTGTCATTTTTCATATCAAAATACACTGCATTACAACACCTGAGAGGAAAAATATAGTTGTTGTAGTTGCTATGAAAAGGTTTGGTTTTCCACAAATCACTTTTAAGAGTGAAGAAAGGGAGCCTGTATACATGGAAAAAAATGTTCAACCCTTTGAAAATGAGCCAAATCTGGCTTTTACAATGCAAGGGACGAGCCCAGGAGAGAGAAACATGGAGAAAACGTGAAAAGGATTCAACCATTGACCAAAACATGATCAAAACAACATGGGCATCCTTACAGGCCCATCCCCTAACTTTTTTAGCCATGCTAGAAGAGAATGCGAGCCATTCTTCATTAAAAATGGTGGTTGAAATGTCATTGCTATCCATGACCACATGCCAGAGGTGTTTTTCTAATTTTCTCTCTCCAAACTCCATCAAAATGCAAAATTGACATCCGTAATATTGTAGATAATTTCACCAGCTTTCCATTGATATAAAGAACGTAAAAAACCAAGCTCTGGATCGAAAGATATGGCCGTTTGAAATTTTAGGGCAAAACAGGGCCAAATCGTGATTCAACAGGCGAAAATTTGAATGTTTTCACCTTTTTTGCATTTGGGAAAATTTCCCAAAAAATCCCCATGCTCCACCATTCCATGTGCCACGTGGCACATTCTGATTGGGCGCGAGGCCTAGCTCTGTGCTTCATTTTCCATTGCTTTAGCCCTTGGAAAATTTTCCAAAAAATCTCTGCCAGGCCAAAAACCCGAGGCCACATAGCATGATGCTGACTCAGCGCGGGCCTACCCTCTCTTGAATCTTCCACGGGCCATTTTGACCATCTTCCTTGAGCTGGACATGTGGCATAATCCTATTAGATGTGGACTTTTCCTACTCTTTTTCTTTGTGGGCCTGCCTTATATTTTGGTCGCCATGTGGACACGTGGCATGAGCTTATTGGCTCAGGTTTTGGGGGGTGGGCTTTCATCCCTTTGGAAAATTCCCTTGTTTTTCCTTTGAAGAGAAAAAATCCTTCCACACTCTCCCCGCCTCCGCCAGTCTAATGTGCCACGTAGCAGGACATTGATTGGTTAGTGGGTCCTTAAGGCTGAAATATTTTGTTTTGCGCCAACACTTTGGGAAATTTTCCCAACTCCCTCCCATGCTCTGATGCTCTGACCCCTGGGGACATGTGGCAAAACATCCTCCTGATTGGCGGGGGCAGCTAGGCCAAAAACTCCTTTGAAATTAGGGGAAACACTTCGCCAAAATACCAAATTCTTCTTCGCATTTCACAAACTCCCATGGGAAAGGACACATGGAAAAATATCCTTGGGTGTAGACCTTCCGACTTCAAAATTTTCCATGCACGGCCCTTAGCCACATGTGGTGCAAACTTCACCCCTGGACACGTGGCATCATCTGATTCGCCGACGAGCCTGCGGGAAAAATCTCTCCTCTTTGAAATGCCCCCGCCAAACACTTTGTAAAATTCTCCAGTTTTCCTTTGACCTCCCACCACTGCCTTGGACTGATGTGGCGCTGTCCTAATTAGCTGGCGGGTCTTTCTAGGGGAGAATTTTCCACAAAACCTCTACCGAGCTATAACGTCAAAAATACATGGAGTTAGGAGGAAAACTTTACCTTTCTGGAAAGCTGAGAAGAGAGCTCTACCCAATGGTGTCATTTCTAGAAGGTTTTGAGAGCTTGAAAAGATGAAGAATTCTGACTGAGGCATAAGGGAGGGAAGGAATGAAGGGAGTTAGCCAAAAATAAGAAAGGGGCTTATTTTGGATAACAATTTTGGTGACTCAGAGGGGTCATCTTCCTACTCGATGAATTTACTAGTTTCCTGAAGCAATCCATTGGGCATGGAGTCATCAAATTCTCTACTTGGTACCCCAACTGATTATAACAATTCAAGGAGGAAGATGGAGGGTAGAACACCATTTTATTTTGAGTAAGGCCTGTAAAATACATTTCTTGGAACAACAAGCTTGTGCCAAAACACTTAGAGAAAGAAAAGCTAAACTTGATGTCAGCATGTATCCCAATGTGGTAATGGGTCTTGACATAGAGGAAGATATAGGTGAAAGTGAGGTCTTAGGCATAGGAAAACATTCATTTGATGGTAAAGGTTTAGGTATGGGTGAGGAAGATGAAGAAGGGGTCACTACAACTAGCATGGGCATGGTGGGTGTGGTTCTCTGAAACACCTTTGGATAGATTGTGGAAGTATCAGCATACAATATTTTCATTTGAGTTGAGACAAGCAGTCAAAGACGTCCCCAAAGCATGGAATTGTCAACATAATCCAATCTTTTAGCTAAACATGAGAACGAAACCGATGTAGGGGGGATGATATTGATTTGGTAGTAATCCTTATAAAGAATATATATGAGACAGAGAAATGGTTGACTTTAGACTTTGTGGGTAAAAGAGGCAAGATAAAATCAACAAGATCCTTAAAATCCAATGGAGAATTGTCTCCAATAGGAAGGGTGTTTGCTAATGGATCCCCAGTGGGTAGGGGAGATGGAAATTTGGATGAGGTAAGTTCATATTTTGGCAAAGAATAAGGTAATGATGACTCTCTCGTGGGTAGAAGAGTAAGTAATATGGGTTGTTTGTCAAGTTGAGAGGTGAGAGGGAAACCAGCATTGACACATATGGTTGAATCTTCCATAGGTGAAGGAGGAGATAAGGGAGACTCCTCTTTAGGTAAAGGAGTAGATGAAACAAGTCCCTCCGTGGATGAAATATATCATGTAAGAATCTCCTCGATAGATGGAGTAGGAGGAAATTAATTAGGAAGAGCTCATATGATGTCAAAAACAACATGAACCTCACGAATCCGTGTACTGCCATTCGTTTGAGGTTTTGCTCAGTTTGGTTAGATGACGGGGTGTGATTTGGGAATGGAGTGCTTGAATATGTGAAGATTCTAATTATCTGGTGTGTTGTGGATTATCCAAGATAAAATCTTTCCATTATTTAACATTTCTTGAACTATGTTTTTGAAATTTATACAATTACCGTCGCTATGTCCTCTAATGCTATGATAGTTGTAGTAATCATTTTATTTGTACCATGAAGGCACAAGACGAGAGGGGTAAAAACCAGTATGTGGTTTGAAGGGTGGAAGAGTGACTGCTTAAGATTATAGAATATTTTCTAAAACTGAAGAGTAGGGTTCTCCTATGGGATTATATTTTCATTTCTCCCACTTGAACTGGAAAGCCTAAACAGGAAAAAGATTGGAAGAAGGATTTGATTGGTTGGATGGATGAGATGGGCCATATTTCAAAACTGCTTCATTGGAAGATCCTTTTTCTTTAGAATAATTAGTTTGTAGTTTGGAAGAAGAAGAGGTCCATCATTTGGTATTGAATGCAACATTCTTGTTATACAATTATATATTCTTCTCTTCAATGGCATGAATTTCAAGTTTCCAGGCCATGGTGAATGCACCTCGTCAAATCATGTGGAAGGTTTGAACTTAGAGAGTTGGAAAGACATGTCCTAGAAAAAGATCTAGTGAATTACTCGATTAACTTAGTTTGAGGTAGTTGGAATGTGAACTAGTTGATCTGGCTCTGCCAATGAACAACAAAATCTGTAATAGATTCGTCTTCATATTTGCATTTGTTGCATACAAGTAAGTCATGGTGACCTTCTTGACAATGCTGATAGAAAATTGGTCTATAAAATCCTGAGTTACCTGATTAAATAAAAATATAGAATGTCCTGGGTAGAGTACTATACCAATATAAATATCAGCCTTATCAAAGACATTAGCAATGTTCACAAGAGCAAAGCGCCATCATGAGTGATTAGATAACACACATGTTTAAAATACGGAATACCGCAAGATGTTGCTATGCGGGTCTTCTTTGATGTTGAAAAAAGTTGAATTTAGGCATTTCCCAATGGGGATGGATATGGATGAATTGGAGATGGATGGGTGAATGGGATCATTACAAATCTCATGTCATATGCCAGAGAGTTATGTGAGACCAAAGATAAATGCTTCCAATGTCTGCATATTGTCCTTCATCATTTTGATAAGATCATTGGTAGTTTGTGATGATTGGGAACCCCCTGTAGTATAATGAGGTAGATGAGTTGGGTATGACGTAGGTAGCATCCTAGTATGTGGTGGTGTCTAGAGTACAAAAAATTGTGAGCAAGGAATATAGGTTAGCAATGGATGTAGAGTGGAAAGTATCCAAAATAAGTGATAGATGAAATATGGGGCTTGTTGAGTCATAAGTGTAGGTACAGGTGGAGTGGACGTAAAGACTCTCGTAGCAATCAGAGGAAGAGAGTATGGGATGGAGAGGACAATTTTTTGGAAGGGAGTATGGGATTCCATCACCATTGGTGGTTGAGATGCAATATGTATATGAGAGGTGGAAGATGTAGATAGACCTACACTCAAGATGGTTGATAAAGGCGTGATTGATATTGTAGGAGTGACAGACATCAAAGGCATGATATATGCCATAGCTGAAGCATATATTGATGAGGTAGGGTCAATCTGGGAAACCACGGGTGGTAAGGTTGAAGAGGGTAAGGTTAAGCTAGTAGTAGTTGATGCAGAAGTGGGTGCAAGGGTAGTAGGAATGCACACCGGCATGCCATATACAAGCTTCCCTGATGAAACATGGGTAGAGGATTAAGTGAGATAGTACTGCAGAGAGGTGGGGTTGTGATCAAGGAGTCTCGCAAACTCCTCATCATTAGTGGGTATGACAAGAGCTTGATTGGTGTCCATATGTGATGAGATTGAAGGGGATGATGGGCTAGGTAGGAGTAGCTAGCGGCTAGTGTGAAACATGAGAATGTTAGCTTGTTTATGAGTCAAAACCATGTGACTGATGATAGAACAGGTATTCTTAGCTTCACTGATGATGTAGAAACACAAAAGTAATGAGGAAGAATAATTCTAAAATGAGTGATTAGATCGTTGTTCTGATTAGAAAATCAGAATACAGAGACCAACATCGGTTGGGGTAACTGATGTCAGTATGAGGGTAACTACCACTGGTCAGCTCAGACCGATGTCAATTAATGTGAAAAATAAGAGACTCAAATATCTAGAAATGAAAGGTGAAAATAGGTCAACCTGGACTCTGAAGATGATATCAGAGACCCAAAAGTGTGATAAACTGACAGAATAAGACACGAAAAGAACATAAAGGTGGAGAATACTATTTTGGTAAAAATAACAATAAAAAACATAAAACTGACATCAGTTAGTTAACTGATAGCGGTCACTGGACTTATATCGGTTACTATGAAATCTTAGAAGAGAAGGAAAAATTAAGTTTTGGTTATTTAGATCAAATAAAAGGGCCAACCCAGAGACTGAGTATGGTTATGAGGATTCCTAATAAACCCATAATAAACCTGGAATACACCAGTCATGATATGGGGCATAAAAGGATAAGAAATAATGAAGAAACACAACTCACACATAAAAATGCAAGTAGACAAAAACCTAAGAAACAAGAAATTCTAAGATGTAGATTTTATGTTGTGGCTTATGCCATTTAGGACTAACTATAAGTAGGATAGAATTTTTGGTTAACAAAGGTTCCCTATAAAAATCTGACAACTATGGCTGGTTTCAGGTAATTTTTGATGTGGGAGATACCTCTCTGAGATGATGACTAGACAGAGACACCAAGTGGATCCCACTTTCAATCATCTGATCATGTGATCGTTGACATCTTCTTCCAGGAAATATGTTGTTCAAGAGTTGTGTAGTTTATTTTCAATGATTTGGTATAGATACTATGCAAAATGTGAGATACGCTTCAATTTTTCAACCATCAGATGGGCACAAATTCCAACATATAGGTTTCCCACAATTTAGCTAAGCTATAATGCAACAAACTCAAAAATGCAAGTGCAAAAGTTTTAAAACCCAAAACCACAAATTATATTTGATGAGAAAAAATTATGTATAGGTTAAGGGTATGACTTTCACTAAGTGCAATGCAAGAAAAGAAAGAAGAGCTCTTTTTAATCCCAAAAAACAAGTGTCGCTGAGATAATCAGAAGAAAATAATATTTCCAAAGAAGAATATTAATGTGAACTTGTTTCAAATGAAAATAGACACACAATATTTTCCTTAGGAATGAACAATGCAATGAACCCCATATGGGTCCCAATGGGCATTCCAAAATGTTTCACCAATAAGTTTTACGCTTTCTGGGTTGAAACAGATAGAAGGTAAAATGGTTAAGGATGAATACCTGTGAGGCAAAGTGGAAGGTAGAATGTGTGTGTTATATAATTTTGATCTAAGATGACCTGTATAAGAAACACAACAAAAAAACCAAATAGTATTAAATAGAAAGAGTCAGAGTACTACCTAGAAAGGATAGATCTAGGAAGATGCTTCCTCGAATAGTTGTCAATCCTTTGTTTGATAAATATTTAATGTCAATAAAAAACTTAAATAAATAGGTCCTATTGCAATGTAATGATTTAGGTTTCTCATACACACAATACACTATATTTAATGCTAAATAAAAATGCAACACTAAATATAATTAGAACCATGGTTTGTTTAGGTCAAACAGGTCTGTCAGAGGTCTAGTAAGGGTTTGGGGCTAATTAGTTGAGGTCTAGATTGGTTTTGGGTGAGTGGGAAGTTTGCTGGTATGAGAATATGAAATGACACAGAGACCGATATCAGTATGGTGACCGATGTTGATATGAGGACTAAAATGACGGTGGTTAGGGAAATGACATCGGTAGGGGAAATAGGTAATAAACTATTAAAAATGGGTTTTGAGGCTCTTTATGATTACACAGAGAGTGAGGGTAGTATGGTTTGGGTCATAATATGGTTGAGAAGACTCAGGAATACTAAGAAGGAGGTTTATAAGGGTGGAAAGGCTTGGGGTGGTTTAATAGTGGGTTAGTGGGAAGAAGCCGATGTACGTATAACATAAGAAATAAAATAGTAAACGAAGAAAGATATCTACAATGGGATAAGCCCAAATGATTAAAATCACAGTACTTACTTGGTGTCTTGAAGACCTTGTGAGTTGAGAAGGTTGATAGTTGATTGGAGGAGACGTGATTCAGTCCAAGGCTATGGAAATACAACCTGTGAGCTTCCGTGAGTATTCCAATGCTCTGGAAGGAGAACCGTATGCTTGTCTTGTACTATGGTTGTGTCCTTGTCGTCTGGATGTAAGAGGGCTTGAAGATTCTTGCTTGAATGTAATAAGGTTCCAATAACTGAATGACCAACCCATATAAAGATTTTTTAAATTGTATATAAGGTGACCGATGGTGGTTAGGTAACCGGCATCGACCGATGAAAAATTGACGTCGGTTAGGGTGAATTAGTCCCTTTTACCAAAAATAGGAATATCTTCCCAAATTTGGCATGTTTTCGAAGTTAAGTCTACTTAGGGAAGTGGGGTTCTCGTTAGAAAAGGTAGGAAGGTCATAGAATAAGTCCAATTAGGTTTGAGAAGAATTTTTAGTTAGTTACGTCAAGTGGTTACTCAGCACTGAGAGTGATGACTCAGTGTTGAGAGTTATGACTTGGTCACTATGAGTTATATGCCCCTGGAATGGGTCCAAGGTGAGGTGTAATGATGAGGTGGAGGTGTGAGGATGAAATTAACTTAATTAAAAAAATTAAATCAATTAATAATGTGAGGATGAATATTAATATGGGATGAAGGGATCATGATATGTTAAATGTGTTACGTTAATTAATTGAATAGGACTAAAGAGCGTGTGACCTAAATTTGGTCTCTACAAAAGGCTCTAACCCATTATGATATTCTGCTATATTTATCAATCTCATGAAAATAATTCTTATCATCTTCTTAAATTTCATTTAGAGTTGGGTTTTGTGGTTGAAATATTATTTTTTTATCTTACTGGTTATTCATCTTTTATACTCTAAATATTTGATTCTGGGTTGATCCAAACCACTGCTTCGTATTTAAAATTGTTATACTCTCAACACATGGTTTAATTCGGTTGATAATGACTCTATTTGAAAAATATGTACCTACAAATAGGTTTTTTACAAGATAATGTGTTTATCCTTGCTACTGTTCATATCATAATGGTTGCATGTATCTCTTTTGGTGTCAAGATGGAAGATACTAGTTACAGGGTTGATACCCAAATGAAATAATGATCTGGGTTTATTATTGCTATCTAAGTTTGAATGTTATGCCAAAAAAATTGGTTTCTTAAGAAGACTAAATGCAGGTTCTTATATCGGTCTTATTGACCATTTCTTTTATGAATCTCGATTCAGATCTTAAAGGAATAAAAAATTGATTAAAACCCTTTCTGGGTATGCATATTTTTTTATTGTTGTAAATCCTTTCTATGGAGGAGAAATCAATTTAATAGAATGTGAAACCCAATCTTCTTTTATGGTGTTGATTAACTAAACCTTGTTTTAAGATTACCCTTTTTAGGTATGGTTTAAATCTTGAATATTAATTTGTAAGGAATGAAATCCTTGTCTTTCTGTGTGGTTCCATTCTAGGATGTTTATTCTCACTATTTTGGTTGAGTTACCATGTCTTGAGTTGGAAATTTTATTTATGAGTTTCTATTATCCTTGTGGTCATTGATTGAGCCTTGACTATATCGATCTCTGAGTTGGTATTATTTTGGGAAAATGTTTTCAAATCCTTCATCTTGTGGATAGAAGTCGTGTTTTATTCTATAATTAAAGGACTAAAATGATTCATTTTTTCTCCTCCTATAGGAGTTGACTGTTTTAGATTGATTGTTTTTATAATCCTTAATCTCTTTGTGCATGGCCTAGTTGGGATACTATGACCGACTTGGTTGATAAATTATTGAAGAACAATTTAGAGGAAATTATCCGATATTTCATTGTTATTAGTCCTCGATTTGGTCTTGATTTGAGTTCATTCGGTTGTCATTCATTTGGCAGTTATTTAATTCCTTAGTTTGACCAATATTACCCTGTATTCAGTTTATATTGATTCTCTTTGATTGACTAAGTATTATTTAGTAGTCTATAGGAAGAGAACTTGGTTGATAGGTGTGAAATGGAAAATACCTTGACTATTATGACAAGATACATTGGATTTTTGATTCGATACATAGGTAGTTTTGAGACTTTTTGTCATTTTCGATTTCATCTAGAAAAGTTTATTTTGGTATATCAAATAATTTGGCTACTAGGCAATAAATTATTTTTCCATTTTCTTAGGCTTCATTATTATTATGTGTGAAGTAATTTGTTAGAAAGGGAAATATTGATTCATGGTCTGAGTATTGGATTTCAATCATATAACCTATATGATTACATGATTGAAATCCTAAACACTTAATATTATGTTTTTGAATTTTAGGGCCAATGGCCTTAACCTGAATGATTGTTAAACATTTTTCAGTTTAGAGAAAAGGTTCATAAATGGTACGTATAACTCTTTTCTTAATTTGAATTTGTGGCATTTTTAGCATGCTTAAATAATTTGTTAAGGTTTTGGAACTTAGAAAAATTTCATTAAATAGAATACATCCCTCCATGAAATTGATATATAGAAGCATACTCCTCTAATGTTTTAGTTCTTATCATGCTCATTTCTCTTGAACTAACTAATGCTAACAATTTTGTAGATGAATTTTGTGAAAAGTGAAAGGAGAAATACTTATAGAAAATTTCATTTGTTTTATTAATGAGCCTCATTTTATTCGAATATTTGAAAGAATTTAAAAGTTTTTGTAATGATTCTTTTGAAGAACTATGAAGGCCTAGTGCTAATGTACCCTATAATTGTCAAAAAATGATATCATTTGTTGACTGAATTATTCATGAAATATTCATTATGTATGGAATAAGGGAATTCTAATTTTTTTATAATAACATATTGTAAGATTGGAAATTGATAATTATTTTATCTATCCAGTATGATCATTGTTGATTTGGTTGTTATTTATAAGTTATAAATTTACACAACTTATTAGATATCTAAGGAATTGAGTGTTGCTTGGATAAGGAACTATAGGTATAAGTCAATTAATCTTTGGGATAATGGTAAACTATTATGAGATATAATCCTGGTATGCTAAATGTTATTTGGATATGGAAGTAGTGTAATAAATGTTGTAAAAGAATTATGTTGCATTCTTATCAGGGTTATACCCTTTTATGTTACTACGAACATATGATTAAGACATGATTCTTAAATGAAACAATAAAATGGAAACTTACTTATACTTGAAAATTATATAATGAATTAATCTATCATATGGTGTTAATTATTTTCTTAAAAGTGATTTGTTATAAGATCTTATCTAAATGGAAACCAATGTGTGTTATATTGGAAAGATACTAATTTTATCATAAGATTGAGATAAGGGATAAGAAGTCATTAAATATAATTCAACAGTTATACAAATCTGATTTATACTAATTTAACAGACTTAAATAAGTGAGACTCTAATGCTGTCCTTAAATTATTCATATTTGATCAATTTTAAAGTTTATCGAACTATTAGAATATGAATAATGTATTCCTGGGATAAATGTAGATTTGATCTGCATACCTTCAAATTAAAGGAGGAGGTTCATTATGATCCCTTATTAAGGTATTAATCATACAAACGTAGTTGATCCTTAGGTTCAATGTATAACATTTAATTAAATCAATTAACAAGGTAAGGATCGATTAATGAATGAACTTGTAAGTATGACATAATTTTTTATAGGAACTAAGTGGACTACCGAAGCATAGTAATTTTTGCGTAGTACTCACTTAATGACCCTAATCATTAGGTGGATATTACAAAGAAGCCACTATGGCACAACATTTCACTTAGGGGTAAGTGCACCAAGTTGGGGGACAATTAAGTGGACATCAAATCCTGAATTTTACATTAAAAACAGCAAAACATCAAATTTAGTCTTTCGCGGACTTGAACCATGCCGAAAAGTAAAAACTATGTCATAAAAATGGTACCATTACATAGGGGAGACTATTATCTTTGTAGAAATACTGATTTTAAAGTGAATAGAAAAAGATAAATATCATTTTATAATTTTTTACTAATAGTAGGTCTTTGAGACACTTTTTCCTGTGAATTTTTATGTCTACGTTTAAGACTGTAAAATTTTTTTCACTTATCAGAATGTGATAAAACTTATACCATCCCAACCATGGTGAAATTATATACATGTTCAAAAAAATAATTATTTGATTTCAATATTTTTTGATAAAGTTATGGCGGGCAAACGGAAAGTGCTCTGTTTTCTTTATGTTTTCATACCACTTTCACGGAAAAAATCATAAAAAATAAAATATTACTCAAAAAAATACAAAATAAAATCCATCCCAAGATAGATAGTGGCATATAACTTTTCACCAAAGGAAAAATATATATATCAATTTTTGGTCATCCAAATTGTGGGCAAACAGACTATAATCTTATCGGCATTTTTTTAAAAAAATACCAAGTAATTGAATTTTGAGTGTTTAATATAGCTAATCTTGTCCGTTTTTTACAAAAATTAGTATTTTAGAAACTAGATTCCGGATGCTACGATTCATATTAATATAATTTTGTCTAATTTTGAGTGTATGTATTGCTAATAATCCCTACAAGTTGATATTATGTTGTTATTTGCAATATGACGTCCACGAATGACCCTATATTTGTCCATCAACTTCCTGCACTTACCCTTAGCTCTTATAGACGCAACTACCATAAATTGGAATTTTTTATCATTGTCACACTCTAAACTATGATAGTCATATAGCCTAACGTTGACGTCAACTTATGTTCACCTAGGGTTAGTAAACACACCTAAATTGACGTAAGTCGATTCGAGTATGTCTCCTTATCCTTAGTCACCATAAGTGAATTTTCCACACTAGTTTATGTAAGTTGTCCCTCTTTAGTGTGAAACATTGATCCAGAATTTGGTTGACCGAAGTCAAGGAAGTCTAATCTAGATGACATTTTTGAGTGGGGTGAAGGACATATTCCATTCAATGTGTATGCCTTCTAGGAATAAAGGCATGTGATACATGAACTTAAACTTTGGCCAAAGTATCACAAATTGTTGGTTGTTTTTTCTTATGTCACCTGATCTAAGGTTTCAAGATTTCAGATGAGTATTTGTAACGGATACTCAGATATGCATCTTTGACAGTAACACTTGAATGATCCATACAGGGTGAAGGAACCAAAGATACTTTGTATACATAAGAACAATATAAGAATGAGAGATCGATTTAATAACGAATCATGAAATGAGAGATCGGTATTAAACTGAGTCACTATAGTTACATATGGTTTTATGTTATGTGGTAGATTAGCGAAGGAACGTGTGTTCTAAATTAGGTGAATTTAAAACAATGAACATTATGTTTAAAAAATAAATTCCCATATTTTCTGAAGTTATAAATGAGTATGTTATATTGCGGTATCAGAGCTTAAGGTTACAGCTCTTGGACCTATTTGAGTCCATATCTGATAAAAACTTAATTTATTGTTAACAGAAAATGGTTAGAACAAGGGGACGTGCTACAAATAACTAGCCTCTAGTTGGTGAGGAAGCTACAACACAAAAACTAGATGAGATCCTTGTTTCCCAGTTAGACATAAGATATCATCTTGTTGTACTTAAACAACAAGTAGTGGGAAATGAAGAGGAGGATGATATTGATAATAACAATCAACCACATCTAGAAAACAATGTTAATGTTTGAAATCCTGGTGGAGATAACAATAATAATGTAGTGAATAACAATACTGCAAATGCCAATAATAATGCTACAAATGAAAATGAAAATGCAAATGTACCTAATCAGCTTGAAAATAAGAAGGCAAGATTGGCATCTGAACTTGCTAATGACATAAAAATAATAAGTCCATTAATGTTTGATGGCACTACACTGGGAGATGGGGTTTATAACTGGTTCAACAAAATGGAGAAGTACTTTGCAATAAGGAACTTCTCAGAAAAAACCAAAGAAGTATGGGAATCTAACCATCTTTCCCATGAAGCATCATCATGGTGGGATAGCCACAAGGTTAAACTTAATGTTAACGAGGCAAGCATTACTTGGGATCAATTTATGGGCTATTTCAGGCAACGTTGATTGACACAACTCTATTACAATCAAAAGATATCAGAGTTTCAGAATTTAGTACAAGGAAAACTGACTGTAACTGAATATTGGGAGAAGTTTACCAAGCTTCTCAAGTATGTACCGCAGTACCAAATGGATGAGAAGTTCATAATACACAAGTTCTTTATAAGGCTGAATCTTTTCATTGGTGGAAAGGTATATGTACACATCCCAACCACAATGGAAGGAGTTATAGAAAAGGTATATATTTGATTAGGCTTCATTATTATTATTATTATTATGTGTGAACTAATTTGTTAGAGAGGGAAATATTGATTGATGGTTTGAGTATTGGATTTCAATCATATAATCTATATGATTTCTTTATTGAAACCCCAAACATTTGATATTTTGTTTTTTAATTTTAGGGCCAATGGCCTTAACCTGTATGACTGTTAAACTTTTGTGAGTTTAGAAAAAAAATTCATAAATGGTACATATGACTTATTTTCTTAATTTGATTTTGTGGAATTTTTAGCATGTTTAAAGAAGTTGTTATGGTTTTAGAACTTAGAACAATTTCATTAAATATAAGGGCTACTTCCAAGAAATTGATAGATAGAAGCATACTACTCTAATGTTTTAGTTCCTATCATGCTCAGTTCTCATGAACTGACTCATGCTAAAAAAATTCCAAATGGATTTCGTGAAAAGTGAAAGGAGAAATACTTATAGAAAGTTGCATTTGTTTTATTGATAAAGTTCATTTCATTCAGATATTTGAAATTATTTTAAAAAAATGTAAAAATTCTGTTAAAGAACCATGAAGGCATAGTGCCATTGTACCCTGTAATTGTCATAAAATGATATCATTTGTTGACTGAATTATTCATGAAATATTTATTATGTATGGAATAAGGGAATTTTTCTTCTTTTATAATAACTTATTGTATGATTGGAAATTGATAATTAGTTTATCTATTCAGTATGATCATTGTTGATTTGGTTTTAATTCCTAAGATATAAATTCACAGGACTTATTAGATATATAAGGAACTGAGTGTTGCTTTGATAAGGAACTATAGGTATAAATCAATTAATCTTTGGGATAATGGTAAACTATTATGACCTCTAATCCTAGTATGTTAAGCCTTATTTGGATAAGGAAGTAGTGTAATAAATGTTGTAAAATAATGATGTTGTATTCTTATTAGGGTTATACCCTTTTATGTTATTGTGAACATATGATTAAGACATTATTCTTAAATGAAACAAAAAAGGGGAAACTTAATTATACTTGAAAATTATATAATGAATGAATATATCCTATGTTGTTAATTATATTCTAAAAAGTGATTGGCTATAAGATATTATCTAAATGGAAACCCATGTGTGTTACATTGGAAAGATACTAATGTTATGATAATATTGAGATAAGGGATAAGAATTCATTAAATATAAATGAACAGTTATACAAATCTGATTTATACTTATTTAACAGACTTAAATAAGCGAGACTCTAATGATTTCCTTAAATTATTCAAATCAGATTGATTTTAAATTTTATCGAACTATTAGAATATGAATAATGTATTCTTAGGATAAATGCATATTTGATCTGCATACCTTTAAATTGAAGGAGGATGTTCATTATGATCCCTTCTTAAGGGATTAATCATATAAACATAGTTGATCCTTAGGTTTGATGTATAACATTTAATCAAATCTATTAACAAGCTAAGGATCAATTAATTAATGAACTTGTAAGTATGAGAGATTTATTTATAGGAACTAAGTGGACTACCACAATATATTCATTACTACACAGTACCCACTTAATTACCCTGGTCATTAGGTGGATACGGTGTAGCAACCACTATGGCACAACATTTCACTTATTTCTTATAAACACAGATGTCATAAAGTGGAATTTCTGATCATTATCACACTCTAAAATGTAATAGACATATAGCCTAACATTGATGTCAACTTATGTTGACCTAGGGTGAGTAAACACATTCAAATCAATGTAATTTTACTTAAGTATGTCTCCTTTTCCTTAGTCACATTAACTGTACTATCCACACTAATTTATGTGAGTGGTGCCTCTTTAGTGTGAAACATTGATCCGAAATTTTTTTGACAGAAGTTAAGGAAGTCTAATCTATATGAAAGTTTTGAGTGGGGTTAAGGACATATTCTGTTTGATGAGTATGTCATCTAGGAATAAAGGAATGGGATACATGACCTTAAAATTTGGCTAAAGTATCGCAAACTTCTGGTTACATTATCTTATGTCACCTTGTCTAAGGTTGCAATATTTCATATGATTATCTGTAACAGATATTCAAATAGGCATCTTAGAAAGTAACTATTGAATGACATGTAAAGGGTGAAGGAACCAAAGTATACTTCGTATACATAATAACAAGATAAGAATGAGAGATCAGTTTAATACCAAGGCATGAAACAAGATATCAGTATTACACTGAGTCATTATAGCTGCATATGGTTTTCTGTTATGTGATGGATTAGTGAAGAAAACTGTGATCTAAATTAGGTGAATTTAGAATAGTGACCATAATGTTTTAAAAAATTCCCCTATTTTCTAAAGTTATAAATGAGGATGTTACAATTAATACGTATTTATGCCAAGTCATCGAGTACTCAATGCATTTAAAATACCGCTGCCCTTTACGCTATGAGGTATCATTACACGTCAGCCCATACTGTCATATCACTTTACTGTGCATGATTCATGTAATCACATTGATCAATTAAATACCTCTCCTATAACTGTGTTGTGTGTGCTTTGGTCTCAAAATTTACAAAAAAATCAGAAGAATCCCACAAACTCAATTTTGTATTATTTTGTCAAAAATAACTATGTGATTGTTTTTTGAGATCAGAGCAAGCATCAAGTTCATAATGGGAGGAGAATTGATTCCCCATAAACTTATAGAGCACTATCATCTTCTTAGCAACCCTCAAATTTCACATTATTTTCAAGATAACAGGTGGCTCTACTACATAAACTGATTCCTAGATTTTAATGAAGCAATGGTTGAAGAGTTTACTAATACATTTAGAGATGGATAAGTAAACATAAAAGGTTTATCAGTGAGATTTAGTGATGATATATTGGTAGAGGTAACTGGAATTCCTACACAAGGTGAACTATTTCCTAAGAAATTAAATTTGGAGGCAGCCAGAAGGTAATTTTCTGATGTAGATGATGTATTCATCAATGATAGACAAAGGTACACATGGGAAATAACTCAAACCTTTTTGTTTTAAAGTTAAAAATTATATTATCAAGTATATTACCTATGAGGGGAGATACTCTTGATTAAATGTATTTCAGTTTAAATTGCTCAATCACCTAAAGAATAATAGACAAGTGAACATTCCCAATTTCTTACATGAGATATTAAAAAGGATGAGTAGGTAAGTACAGAAGGGTATTTCTACACTATCACGCCACTATCTCATCACCATGGCTATAAATCACACCCTATAGAGGGATCACCCAGAGATAGGATGGAGATATTTTGCAAGAACTAAAAGTATTGATGGATTTTTGGGAAATAAAAGAAATGGGAGAAGAACTATTGGAATCTCCTCCATAAATATATTTGAGCCCATAGCTTCTACCTCCCAAGTTGAACCATAAATAGAATAACACCTTGCCTATGAAAATTTACCACCTACTAAAGAAAATCCTACTCGTGGATCCCCTGAAAGAATTTTCATTGTTGAAACCATCCTTGGATTCTCTACTCTTGAATCATCCACCTCAAAGTGTAAAATAAAATATTCCAATTCCACCCCTATACCATAGAGGCAATCTCACAGGGTAAAAACCAAATGGCCAAAAACCTTTAAGTCAACAAAGTCATAGACCATATCACTTGATAGTGATATAGAAGCTATAGAGGAAAACATTAATCCCATGGAGACAAATTAGGGAGGTGTTGATGCTACATTCCATGAGAAACAATAACCTGAAGAGCACATGGAGGGATAAGAAGACCAAGCCTAGAATGTGTAGATAAGTTTTGTGAAGGAGGGTCATGAAGAGATAAAGCAAGAAGAGGTTAGAGGAGAAATTGTATCAGATTACCCTGAGAAGTGAATGGAGGAACATGCAGTATAAATTCATACTGATGAGATAGTTTGTGTAAAGGAAGGATCTTATGAGAAACTGAGAGAATAAATTGGAAATAAATTTGACCAAAAAATTCATGTATCATATGGTAATGAGGAATAAAAATAACAAAATATTGGTGAGAAAATTCCACATGTTGAGAATTTCATTGAAAAATTTGTTCATGGAATCAAGGAAGAGCATATGTCTATGTGAATTGAACAAGTTACACCACCATTTTTACCACATGGTAGAATACAACCAAAAATTTTCATTCAATAATTTATAAGAGAACCTGTCAAACTAGTTTGTAGGGAGATGTCAACACAAACAACACTGACTGATTACTAGGTGAATCAATTTGAAAGTTATGTAAATAGGTTAAAAGGAAAGTATAAAAGAAAAAAATAAGAACTTGTGTTCTAGCACAAGAAATAAATTAATGTAAAAGTTAAATAAATTGAAAGGCTAAAGAAAAAGCAAGAAGAGACACTTAAGGTGGCCCATGAAATATTCAAATACAAGCCTCCTTCCAATGTCTATGTTATTTCCTTAAATGAAAATATGTTGTAGCTCATATTGACTTGTATAAACTCTGACATGCCATTTGATATCAGTGGAGAAAGAATCTTCTTTAGCTTGTATCTGAATAGCTTTCATGAAACTCAACATTGACTTTATGAAATCTACATGTATAATTATTTTCTTGAATATGATAGGGACTAGATTCCAGTCCTATACATTGGATATGTTCCAGTTAAAGAATTTTTGTTCCTCTTTTTAGAATGATTTGGATCGAGAAAGGAAAATGGAGGAATACATACATCTAGAGAAACTACAGCCATTGATGGTTAGGTATGAACCTAATAACACCAAATAAATTATGGAGCAATATGGAAAGTATATGAAAAAGAGGAAAATTAGAAGAAGGGTATGGAAGATGAGGAAAGTAGCTCATGAGGAGGTTAGAGATATGATTAAGTATCATGGAATTCAGATATTTCAAGCCTACAAAATGTGATGGAATGACATGTCTCCTGAACTAAAATAGAAGGAAATATATTCATACCCTAACATAATACCAACTCTAAGAAGAGTGAATACATACATTCACATTGCCACTGGTTGTACAGAAAAATGGTTCCCAATTGCCTATCATCTCACAATATTCCAATTTCTAATACCACGTTGGTTAGGTGATCATCTATTGAATGAAATAATATAGGAAAAATCCATAAACACACTCAGTATGAATAGATTTTACTTCTTCACAAAACCAGAAGGGATAAATACTCTAGTTGATTTTAAACATGTATGCAGCACCATTTATATGGAACCTAAGAAACCTAAACGAGGACGTTCAGGAAATTAATCATGTGGATGTGATGAGTTGATTAAACCGTGTGTATATACAACAGATCTTCTTTATTTTGTTAAGCCATCAAATTCGTGGACTTGTATTTCCATGTCATACTGTTGAACATCATCACTATAACTTGAAATTATTGGCATAATATTGATTAATATAGTTATTACTAGGTAACCTTATTTTGTGGTATTCTAAGTATGCATTTATTCTTATAGTTTCAATAAGTTTTTTGAATGATGATTTTTGTGATGCCACTCTTGTTTATGATAAAAAATTTATACTCAGCAAAGGACCCATCTGCAACCAAAGGGAATCACCTATAACCAAAGGACTTTTCCACAGCAACCCATCTGTAGCTAAAGAAGATAACCTATAATAAAGGAGATATTATTGTGTATAACTCTTGGAATGTGAAGGATGACACTCCAAGTCTGTATGTGTCATGGAAGAGGAAGTGACAAAATGGAACATGAAAAATGGGAGAGAACTCAACTCTAGATCTAGTTATTCATTGTAACTTAATGAGGAACTGATTGATTGAATTTGTGATTTGAGAACTTATTGGTTACTTAAGTTATGTGTTTGAAATATAAACATCTATTGATTAATTTTTTTGCATGCATCAAATCTTTGGATGATCTGTTTGATATATTTTACTTGATTTTTTTAAACTCCTAGTCAAACTCTACTTCTCACATTCTATTACAAACAAGGAATATAAAATAGAAGGATTAACTCTAGAAATGTATCAGATGTAGAGATATAGACATGGAGAATTAAAGAGTAGAGGATACGTAGATAGAGAATTTTCTTTTTGTAATCTTCATGTCAATTCAATAAACAATTTGAGTTATGTTCAATAGATTTTAGTTAGAATCCCTAGGAGGGATTAACACCCAAGGCAGGGCCCACTTGTGGTCTAATAACCCCCTCCATAGTTTTTTGCTTTGTTTTATTGCATGGATAGACTAACAATTAATTCATTCCTTTATATGTATTTTAAATTTACAAGATTTTTTTTAACTAAGTATTTGGAATCTATTTACTTTTAGTTTGAGTTTAGTTTGTTTTCAGCATTGTAGTGACAAAAATTTATTTCCTTACCTACCGAACACTTTGTAATTTTGCATACAACACTGGAATTATTAAATTTTACATCCCTTGGTTTGATGATTAAATGAATTTAAATTAATGAAAAACATATTAATCATTGCAAGTTAATCCACGCCACTAGGTATAGTCATCAATTACCCTGGATGTCATAGTGAGATCACATGTTCCACAGTTGTGGAAGTTTATCATGGTTATATTTGCTTTTTGTGCCAATGTGGATGGAGTAGGTGTATCCATATAATATTGGATACACAATATATGTATGAGAATTGAGCATCATGGGACTCGATATGCTTGGAGATGTTATGTGTTGGCTCACTTGTATAGAGAATTTTATAGATTTACACAGAAGGATCATGATGGAGGAATTAGTTTTAATAAAATTTTGCATGCATGGGTTTATAAACATATAATTATGGTGAGTCAATTGAGTCATCTATAATTGGATTAGGAATGACCTAATATTTTTGTAGCCAACTAGGTGGGTCTGAGGAGTCATTGTTTTGATACCATGACATATAGATCCATTTTGGACAAGATGGGACCTGATTCCATGATTTGGAGACCTTACAGAGACTATGGAGGTTAGGACAAGGATTAGGCTGAATTGCGATGCATTTGATGTAGTATGTGGTTAGAGGATAGGCTTCCAGTGGTTGTTGATTTCTTCCATTATGAGTGTGTATCACAATAGTTTGGCATAGCGCAAGATGTTCCTTTATAGCCATATGTATGGAATTGATTGATTTGGGATGTTATGAGATAAAGTACAAGGATATGTCCTACAAGATCCTAGTTGTACCCACCAGGTATAGGGTAGGTGGATGCGGAGATAGTGTCTATTTTAATAGATGATGCAAATTATATCAAGGCTTATATGCAATGGTGGGTGCAGCACCGTTGGGTGTTATTGTTTCCAGTGGTTGTGGATGTAGTAAGAGGTCTATTAGGGGTTGATGCAATGGGAGGATAGGTAGCAGGAGGGAAAGAACATGTCCTTGATGAGGATGTGATATCAAAAATAGTGGCAAGATGTAAGTATAAGTGAATATATTGTTTATTTTTTATACATGTGTTTTTTGGTGAGAAGTATGTAGTAACATAGATTATGTGTTATAATTGATGAGTATTGGAGGTCTATTATGGATACATCAATACACACATTGATTCATAATGTATGCCCAGATTTTCTCATGGGTGGAGGGATTTTTGGGAAGAGTAGACAACATTACCATGGAGCATGCATATTTGTTTGATCACATGGTGGTGGCATTAGATACATGTACAATATTGCATTAATAGTGATATGAGGCTAGGATGGAGCTTGTATGGGTGAGAGAGGAAGTTGGAGGATTTGGAATATCTCATAGCATGTTTGAGAGATACATGGAGATCTTGGGATGATATGTAGAGGTAGTGGTTGAGGAAGTGGTAATACAGACTCAGTTAGAGGAGCAGAGATCTTGAGCATAGAGGTAGCGATCGAGTGATGATGCATCAAGTTCTAGAGATATGATAGTATCCTCTAGCAGTAGTGAGGAGGGGGTACTATATATTTTCACTAACATGATGTATGATATTTGTTGTAGTGCACGTTTCCCTTTGATTTTGTATTATGAAAATTTTGAGATATGTATATAATACGATGAGATCATTTTTAGCACGATGATGTGTATTTTTGTTGTTGTATGATAAGTTGAGCATCTATTTTTGATTTGATATGGTATGTTTCTAATGTGATGATGATATTTGTATAAATTTGATATGGTAATATAAGATATATGTGTTGATAATAATGTAGAATATATGAAAATCTAACATATTTTGATAATATCGTATCATGACAATAGTATAATAGATGGTAGAATATGCATGTACATAACATGATTGTTGACTCGAAATAATGGTAGGAAATAATAAAGAAGTGGTCAAGTGTAATAATAGGCATAGTGACGTACCGCTATATAATAATCATGTAAGCATGTAACACTAAATAACATAGAGCATATAACAAGAAAGAAGGTGGTGAATACACACAAATGACTCAACTACTAAATTACAAGGTACATATACTTGAATGACAAACCTAAAGTGATCGTAGCAACACTAAGAGGATGTGAATCATAAAATGGAATTATTTCTCCTTCGGGACCCACTTAGGTCTCGTATGTATGATAAGTGGGGGAAGATTCTCATGCATAGTTGAAACCGAGGGAGGAAATGATAAAATATACTTAGGAGGAAAAGAGGTATTCAAAATAAAATATGTTAGTGTGTAGCATTGCAACACTAGATAATTTGATCTATCAGCATGTCATGCACAAAATGCAATGACTCCCTTATCCTCAAGAAATTCAATTCTATCATGGAGTGCAAAAATATCATTATCTCTATGACCATTGATCCTTTGGAAATTACATAATGGATGGTTATGAATTTTTAGTAATCGATGAGGAGGATGTTCATTAGAAGGTAGCAAAATCAACTTCTCATTAATCAACGTGTGTAAAATATCATGATCCCTAGTATAATATGAAAATTATAATGGATCCCTCTTAGGAGGGGGAGTGGAACATCGTGGATACTTACAAATATGAGATGAATGACCATGATTGTGTCTAATAGGAGATGGAGAACATGAAGGGGATGCAATAGGAGGAAGAGAAGATGTACTAAGTGGATAAGTTATAGAATAACTGGAATCATGAGAAATAGTATAGTCATTAAGAATATCTTGGTCTAAAGTTATAACCTTAAAGAAAAAAAGTGTAAAATATTCACATTTATCATACAATATTTATTATTTCAAAGGAAGAATCAAGCCACAACAAAGGATATATTTCATTTCTATATCAATTTGCTGTTAAATTAAAATGATGCATGCATGATTTGAAACATAAGATATAAACATTAATAGGTTCATTTTTTCCTTAATGCAAAGAAGGAAAATTCTCAAATGTAACTTTAGGACCATTTTTACAAATAAAATGTCTAAGAAATGATTCCTCCATATCAAGATAAGTACTAATAGATCTATTAGGAAAATTATGAAACCAATGAGAATAAATATCGGTAAGAATACTAGGTAATGTTTTGAGAAGTGATCTATCATTATAATATGAAGACATAGCTACTCTTAAATCCTTGAGATGCATAAAAGGATTACTCTTACCATAAAAAGGTGTAAAGGTAGGAAAATTAAAACCCTTAGGGAAATATGAATTGTAAATATTATTAGGAATAGGATTTCCATGAAGTGAGTTATTATCTTTGCTAGCATAATATGCCCTACTCTTAAGTTTAAGGGTGTGCATAATATTTTATAAATCAGATATAACATGCATAAGATAGATAACTTCTTAGGGAGGAAAGGAATATACATTAAGGGGTTAATTAAGGGATTGAATCTTTCCATTATGGGTAGCCATAGGAACGCAATTGAGTTGAAATTCAAATTTGGGATCAGGAAGTTGAAAACTAAGAATAGAAACATGAGAAGAAGAATCAATAGGAAAATAAGTTTACAAACTTTTATCAACAAGTTCAGTAGAATAAGCAATACAAGAAATATGCACATTATCCATATGATCATCATTATGTATACTATATTTAAGAGCATCAAGAGTATAAACACATGAATCATGAAATTTTTCATATTTTAATACATTTTGAGAAGAAAAATGCGTAAAAACACCATTAGAAGACACACAAGGGGTGGAGAAAGATAAATAGGAGTTTTGAGTCACAATGGTTAATGAAGATACAATTAACGGATAAGAATAGGGTGTAACCTAAATATCATTACCTCAATAGGAATTTATAGCTAATGAGAAGAAGAGTGGAGAAGAAGAGTGTGTGACAGCAATAGGATCATCTCTAATGGCTTGTGTATATGTAAGTGGAGAAGAACAAGAAGTAAGGTCAAGACCATTGATGATAACATATATAATATCAAAAGATGTATAGGTATCATAAGCATCATTAACAAGAACTTCCTCATCTAAAAAATTGACCAAATCTTCAATACATGTATCATTTATAGCAATGGAAGCAACATAATCATCAAATTCACAAGAACTAGTGGCCTCAATAGGGGTAAGAGTACAACATCGGGTTTAGGATTATAAATATTTGTAAAGACATGAGGGATATTGGGATGACATGTGACAGTAATATGTGACTCATGATGGAATTCCTCCTCTTATTTGGAATTTGTAACTTAAGAATGAATTCTAGTCATAAGAATAAATTCATACTTGGGCGAAGGATGTTTTGGATGAAAGGTTTGCAACACCTTTTAATAAGCCATGAGGTATACACTAAATGAAGGATCCTAGAGAAAGCTAGGGTTTGATCAATAAATAGGATCACCAAATTATTGAAATAAATTTAAATATTTATCATAGGAGTGAGATGAATTTAATATATCAATCAGAAATAAGATCTAGTATGCTAAGTAAAAGTATACAAGATAGGAAAATGAGACTTACTTAGCTTGCACTGGGAGATCTTGGCTGATTCTAGGCTGGAAAATAGGATTGGAATGGATCTGAACTATGTGATTTTTTTCTAGAAACCAAGACCTGAGACTTCTTCGTACAAGAGCACTCACAGTAGAACAAGACTTCCCTAAGCACTAGTGTTCGAGATGGGTGCTAGTGTCCCTGCAATAACTTTGATTCTGGTCTTTTCAGGGTCTAAATTTAGATTCTTCCTTTTATTTTTTGTTACATCCAATTCATTGTAGGGTTCTTGTATTGTATATGTACCTACAAATAAAACCCTATATACCAACACAAAGCTCAAGAAAACATAGATGAAATAAATAATGTATATGCTTAATTCGAGCTAACCTTGATGGTCACCCCAATGTGATTGTTACCAAAATTTGCACTACATTCTAGAATATATGTAGTTCTTATGAGTGTGTGATTTTGGATTGTGTCCCTTGAAGTTAGGCTTCCATTATGATAGTTACACCAAGATAACAAGCTATAACTACTTTCCCCCCAAGATGTATGTGTGAAATTGAATTCAGAATAATGCCTCCTATGCAGTGAATAATGCATCCCAAAATAAAATCCTTGAGTGTTTCCCTTGTAGATGGTAGATAGATAGTGATAGCCCAAAAGGTCCTTCCCTTAATAATAGTTAGTAATTTTTGTATATATATGACTTAGTTGTTTGAATTTGGACATTTAGTGACACCAAAATATGGCCTAGGTCATGAAATACATATAAGAAAAGACTTAAAATAAAGAAGAAACTGACAAGCTGGAAAATAAAGTAAGATGGACAAAAATGCACGCAAGGGACACTAGCACCTGATCGATAGTGTCCTAAATTAGAAGTACTGTCCCAAATCCAAGAAATACAGGACAACACCAAGAACAGGGACACTGATCCCTATGACATGACCAAAATATATACATGCAAGTAGTAAGAGGAAAAATCATAATCAAAGACAGTCAAAACCAGTAAAGAGGAATAAGAAAAGGTGTCACTAGTGCCTAATATTTGCATTTTGAAATCATGCATGTAAAAACATACTAAAGGCATGATCTAATGGTAATAAGTGTATATTATTTTCTATGCAGGTTCATTAAGTTTTTCATGTCATACAATTGATTTCATTAGTTTTTTTGCTTATGTTTAGTGTTCTACTTATTTCACTTAACAAACATTTTTTTTTATTGTGTTTCTTACTAAACTTGATGAAATTACATGTCAAACAAGATTACTATCTTTGGTGCATCTACTCAAACCTACAGAATGGTATGCATTTTGTAAATTTATCATCATCTCATTGTTATGACCATAAATATTAGACAACCTTAGTCTAAGGGTGTTCACAATAGGTATCATTTTCCATAATTTTGTTATAATAAAAAACAATTGACATTTTTTAGTGTTATTTAATTCAACAAATATATTCCATATTTTATTAGCCTTACTTCTCAAATTACGTCTGGAAATTTTATAACTAATGGTGGAAAAATGTTTTCATTAATTTTAATTCAAAACTTGGTTTTCCCATGCATAATCCTTAGAGGTGTTATTTTTTGTAAACCATGTTCATTATAGTTTTCTTTATGTGTTCTTTGATTGATGCTTTCATTTAATTATCTTTATTTTTCCTTACTTCGTTTGATTTTTCCATTTAATATGATCTTCATTTTTATTTTCTTCATTTGATTTTTCCATTGAATTTTTGTTACAATTAGATTGTCCATTATGTGTTTTAGGGGATGAATTAACCTGTATATTTTCAACAATATCCAAATTAAAAACTTGAAATTTTGAATGTGGACTTGCAACATAATTTTTTTTTACATCATGAAATGAATTTGGACTTAAAGTTTCAAGAGAAGCTTCATCAACATTAATCATTAGTTCGGGTGATGTAAAGTTGATTTCAATATGATCATTAGGGATAGATGACACACCTATAGTTTTTCAAACTCTATGCATTTGTTGTTTTACTTTATCGTTGTCTACTTGTTTTGTTCAATTGTTTTCCTCTTTAATTTATTCCTTCTGATTTTACGATAACCACTACCCATGATCCTATTCCTAAATTGAAAATTATACAAATATGAAATTGTTATTATAAATATATAATCAATTAGACAAAACAAAAATATATTTAATTAGATTATAGATAGAATGTTGGATATAAAAAAAGAGAAGGAATCAAAATTGGGGTCATAATGTTGGAGACAAAACAAAAGAGAAGTAATAAAAAGTGGGGTCAGAACGGTGGAGACAAAGAAAATGTAAATCAAGCATAAATAATGTATTGAAATATTTATTCACATTGTACAACACTATAAGAAATAGAGTGGGGTCAAAATGTTGGAATCAATTAAAAAGAGACAATGGGATTAGGGTGTATTTGGTATACAAACATAACATGTACGTGTTATACAATGCTTATGCATTATATAGCATTTTTGTTTTGTTTTAATTGAATTTCCCAAAGCATCCCTTCAGGCTTGGGAATGCCTCAGATTTCCAAGCCAAAGGATTGGACCTGTCACTTTCCAGCGTGAAAATATTTCCATGTCAAATTTCATATTTGAGCATGGAATACACTATACATTTCATACACAAATTTTTTCAAACCATGACTACGAGGAAGATCAAATTGTTCTCTTTTTAATGATACAATTTTTTTTATTTTTTGATAATTATAATGATATTAATGTTAAATATTGTAAATATGTCTCCCTATGCCATTGTATTGAAATAAAATACATGTTTAATTTTATGTATGTGACTTTTGAAGTATGTATCTAAATTCAAAAAAATTATACCGTCACATACTAGACCTAATTCTATGCACATTAAAAAAAATCATTTTGGATTAATTTTGGGGTAGTTATGCAGGGAGAACTCTCAACTATCTATTTTTAATCAAATTTAGGACCTATTTACTGGTAAAAATAATTTAAAATATATATTTTTAGAAATATTTTTTAAAAATATCAGTAACATACTAGATAACCTTATCTAACTTTCCACATAAGGATGTGAAAAAATACTAAAAATGCTAAAAAAAATTGAGGCATGAACAGTCAACTATCAACTATGTTTTATCTAAAAAATATGAGCATTTCTTTGAATTTTAAAAACTTCTATCACCTATACTTCCCCATTTGCAAAAAAGAGTAATTAGAAAACTAGACTCAAAATATAATAGTTTTATCCCCCTTTATACTTTCAATATTTTCATAAAAGAATTTTCAATCACATGGTGGAAGGATTTCTATCCTACTATCAATAGTGAGACATGTACAAATAGTGCAAGATGGTTTCTAACTACTATAATTATGGATTTGAGTAAGGAAATGCAATACCCCAACCATGATATGATGTTATTCCTAGTATCATGTGTTTAATTGATAATATATTCATGAAACATCCACATGATTGAACATGTGGATGACTCCTCTTGGCTTAAAGTTAGGTGTAAAAGGGGTCACTTGTTCAGATTAATTTATGGCAACATCAAAACATAGTTAGTATGTTTTGGGGAGATATTCAAGGTGATATATGTCTATTATACTTACTTATCATTAATCATAAGGACTAATCCAAACCCAAAGTTGAGGAGAATAACATGGGGTAGCATGGAAGAAACAATTGGAGTCCAAGGTAATCATTATGAAAAAAAACTAAAAGAGGTGAGAATAATATTGAGCATATAATGGTTTCATTCTATTATAGAGTTCACTATGGAGTTGAATTCCAAGGGAAAAGAAGTAGTGTTGCAAGGCATCAAAGATGGAACTCCAAGAGTTGTCCTGGATAAATGGATAGAACATCAATTTGTGACAACCATGACATCATACATAGGAGATACATTTGATCATGATAGCCTATTGTAATTATATTGCAAGGGAAAAAATTATCTTTAGGGAGAATGTCATTAACATTTTCATCTACCACCTTGCGTTATTTGTACCCATACAAGCATTCTCATCCATAGGATTAAATAATTTTTAGTTTTTTTCTGCTAATAAAGTATTTATAGTCATTGAATGGTTGTTTCCATCCTATATACTAATAACATTGTGAATCTTTGCAAAGTATTTCCATTGTTGTGCCAATTCAATATTACAATTTTTATGGTTATTGATGTTGGGTTGCTATTATTAGTCACATTCAGCCCCCGAATTCTAAATTTAAAGTAATTTTTATGTTATCATGTTTTTGGTAAGGATCTTAGCTATTGGAGCTTTTGAAAGTGATTACTCCATCTTTCATACTATTTTTTTGTATTTGCATGGTGTTGGATTGTGCACTCCAAAGGAAGATATGGGCTCCAAGATTTTTCAACTTCCCCTTGGAGTAGAGTGGTGCATAAGGAGAACATGGTGAATGTTTCTGGATACTAATTTGGGATCTTGATACTTGTAGAAAGGTTTGGTCCAAAGGAGTTGAAGAGTTGAGCTTGCAATTTTTTGAGGGAAAACAATTTTGGGAGAGGTGGAATGTATTTTCCCCTTCTCAAAACTAATCCAAAGAAGACCTTCAGCCTATTTTTATTTCTCGTAGACGTAAAGGGTGTGGTGAGGGAAATAATTTTAACAGTAACTTAATTTTTTGAAAAATTAACTTAATGTTATATTCATAAAGTGGAGATTTTTTAAAAAAGTAACTCTAAGTTACATTAATAAATAGACAACTTGTGTTTTATTGTTAAAATGGAACTTTTAAAATGAAGCAAAGTCACAACATAATAGAAAGCGTATGTCCCATTTGGGGACCTTGTCTCAGGAAATGAGCCATGAAAAGTTATAAAAGACAATTGAGGTGTCACTTGGAGATATATTTTATTCTTATTTTTTTGACATTAAAGGTTTGAGTTGTTCCTTCTACTTTTGCATTTGAGGACAAAAACCCTCCATTGCAATCCACATCTAAGGATGAAAAACCTCTAGGGTATTTAAATTTGAGGAAGAAAACCCTCGAATATTCAAGGGTGAATCCATACAGGAGTTGCAATTGGGAATCCAATCATATTTTTATAATTTCATATCCGATTCATCAAATAAGGAATTTCAAATCATTCTTCAGGATTATACAACTAGGGCATCAAAGACACCAGTTGGGACATTGATTTTTTGGGTTTTTATCCTTATTTTGGGCATATTTTAGGGTTGGATGATTGGTGGTGTAAATTAACTTGTAGTAATTAATATGATGTTCATTAATCTACAGTCATTTAATTATCAAACCAAGGGACATAGACTTTAAATAATGCCAATGTTGTATGCACAGTTACAAATATTCAAAAAGTAGAAAGGTAAATTGTTGTCACTATAATTCTGCAAATAAAAATGCTTGGAAACAATTTAATTTAGACTGGAAGTAAATACTAAATCTAAGGCAAAGAATGTGAAAAAAAATACAGATAAAGGAATGGATTTCTTATAATCTACTCATGTAATAAATCAAATCAACAAACAAAGGAGAGGATTAGCAAACCACAAGTGGGCCTTTCCTTGGGTGTTGATCCCTCCTAAGTCCTGTGACTATAACTAATGAACAGAACTTAGAATTTTATTGCATTGGCATGAAGATTTCAATTTTAAATACAACAATTCTTCTATCTATTGATCGATCTCTATCTCTCTATATCTCTTACAACATTAATCTTCCTTTTTTATATCTCACTACAATAGAAGCGTGAAGAAACAGAGTTTTGCTAGTAGTTAAAATTGGATCAACTAAAATATATTAACCAAACAATCCAAACATTAGATGCATGTAACATAATTAATCAATAGGTGTCTACATGTAAATAAAATAACTCAAGTAACCGATCAATTTGATCATAATCAGTTAGTTCCTTATTGAGTTACAACGCATAATCAGATTTTGAAGTTAATTCATATCCTAGTTCTCATGTTGGAATTATATTTTCTTCTTCCCTTGACACATGCAGACTCAAGTGTAATGTCCAAATTCTATGAGCTTCTCAGGATCAAGTATTATTTATCTGTGTGACCTCCTTTGAATGCAGACGCTTTGCTACAGACAAGTCCTTTGGCTGCATGTGAGTTGTTGCATATCACATGCATCATCAATAAAACATATTATTATAATCAACATAATAAATGCATACTCACAATACCACAAAATAATACTAATTAGTGATAACTATATTAATAAGTATTCATGCCATAATGTTCAGGTTATAAATAAATGTCTCAGTGCTATAGCAGGGGAATACAATTATAAGGCTACAAATGGCTCAATAAAATATAGAGGATGAGTTTTTAAAAAGAGAATTAAATAACTCATCACACCCCTAGGCTTAACTTCTTTAATGTCCTCATTCAGCTTTCTTAGGCACTTTAGGTTTCTTAGATTCCTCCTGAATGGTGTTGCATAAGCATTTGAAATCAAATGGATTAGTCAATCCATGCTGGGCTCTAATGAATAAGTATCCATCCATTCAATCATGTACATGTCCATGAAACCCTATGTTGTATCGTACTTCATCTAATGGTTTGTCACTAAACAAATATGGTCTAGGAAAATGGAATATTGGTGGGTGATAACCAATTGGAAATGAAGTTTTGCCACATGCAAAAGAAACAGTAAATATATTCATTCACTCTTCTTAGAGGTTGGAACTATATTATGATAAGAGTGATATTTATTTCTTTTGAATCTAAGGCATTTGACATGCTTTTACTATTTCCCTTCCACTGTGGGTAATCATGTTCTTTAATTTCTCATGTGCATATTTTCTCATTTTCCATACCCTACTTTTTGATTGTCCTTATATAGCTACATAGCTTGTCATATTCTTCAATAATTTCATGTGTGTTGTTGAAGCTTTTGCTCTAATCATTAATGGTTTTAACTTTTTCAGTATGGTACCTATAACTCTTCAATCTGTTTCTCTCTTGTCCAATTCATTCATTAAAATAAGAAAAAAGTGCTCTGAATTAGAACATCTCCAACATAGAGTGATTAGGATCCAATCTCTATCATACTTCAAGGGCATAATTTTACACGTATAATTCACACAGCAGGGAGTTGAATTTTCATGACGGAATATTCAGATACATTCTAAGGATAAGGTCATAGCTGAACCAATGACGTCAAATTTCATATCATAGTCCAATACAGGTAAGCTTGGAGCTATAAGCATCCTTCTCTTGTCAGGAAAATGGCATAGAAATTTGAAGGATTCCTATGTCTGATTATCTCATAGACCACTTTAAGTGTATCTCATCCTACTTATTATTCAGCCTTTTAATCTCCTTATCTTTTTCCTTCATTTACCTTGCATTTTTCCTCCATGTTCTTGTTGGTGTTGGAAGATAGGTTCTTCCTTTTATCTCTCCAATATTCCTTGTAATCTATTTACATAGGTTTCAAATTGATGTGCCCAGTTAATCCAACATATTTTTTTTTGTATTTCCATAATTCTGCTACAAAATGGTTTTGACAGGTCCTTGTGTAACCGACATATCTATAGGCTAATTTGTGGCTACAATGGTGGTGCCTTTTCTATCACTTTCTGCAATTACTAACATGTAGAAATAATAGGTAGAGTGTGGGTTCCATTGTATTAGCTCAACTATTTCATCAGTAACTTTAGGAACTATATATCTCTGTATTATCTGAGTCTTTTCTACTTTAACTCCATGGAAAATGTTTTCAATAATTGATTCAACAATATGGGACATATAATTCCCTAGTTTCTCCTTCATCATTTTTTGTTTCAAGCACTAATGTGGTCAATTTCTTCTTTCTATCTTCTCCTCTCATCATTCAGTGGCTGCATGAATTGTTTCCTCAGTTCCTTATTCAACTCCTTCCTTCTTCATTCTCTTTCATGGGTTACCCTAGCATGATACTTCCCCTGCATGTTATCTTCATATGTACTCCTAGCAGGGATATTCTTGAACCAGTTTTTCTGCTACAACTTTCTTCTCCCTTATCTTCTCTTCCATACCCTCCATGGGCATCATTAGGACCCTATTTCTACATGAATTGAAACATTAACACCTCCCTTATATATATCCATTGATGTGTCCTCAAGATTATTTTTTGTAACTTTTATTATTACCGTCAAGTGATATGGTTATGGGGATTTATTATCTTAGAGATTTTTGGAATTTTAGTTTTTAGTTTATGAGAGCACCTAGGTGGTGTAGAAGTCGATTTGGAGGAGATGCAAGATTCGGAGTAGGCCTCAAATATTTTATGTTACCATTTAAAGTGGACGATTCAGGAGTAGAACATACTAATTAGGGTTTTAGTAATGATAATTCACTCTCAGGGGATATAAGAATGAGGTGTTCTGGTTTAGAAGGATGGCGGATTTTCAGAAACATAGGGGTTTCAATAAGATAGAGAAGTGGAAGCTGTGGGTTCAAATGCATGGGAAGTGGAAGAACTACAAGTAGGCACTTCTTCTTATTTTCTTCCCAGTGTCCTTAATAATTCATCAATATTTTTTTTCCCTTGAAAAATCATCCCATTTAAATTTAGGATGTTCTCTCTCCAATTTGTGTTTGATAACCAGGGTAAAAAGACAATGGTGTGAAATTGCTGACCTCCCTCTTTTTGATTCTGATAACACATATTTTTAAGCTCTCATTTAATAAATTATGTAAATGAACAGTGCCTATGAATTCTTTAGATGATCTGAGTGATTTAAAGTGGACTCATGTTTAGTCTAGAATATATACTCATTGTAAGTTTAATAACTGATACATTAACATGCATATTTCAGTCTAGAGTGGTTTGAGTAGGTGTTCTATGGGTACCTTGGATATAATTTATCCTAAGGGACCATCCTCATAAACTATGTACAACACTAGAGATTATTTTGGATTGGACCTTTCTCAACGTAAGGCAGCTCACCCTCTAGGAAGAAAGTCTAGTAACTGTATCCAAGTTATGGCATCATTCACCTTCATATGTTGGTCCCTTGAAATGGTCCAATATCTATCAACTAGGTGAGTCTATGGAAAGAGAAGCATGTAAGCATAGTTGGAAAATCCTTGGCTCATAATGATTAAATCATTGTGTTTGAGTACCTTTGAATCTTTGACACATCTAGGAAAAGTTGGTGGGCCATCACTATTTGCTAGACTGGGGGCCACTCATCCAGGTTCGACACACTCTTTCTATAGGATACCATAGCTTTCATCGAATTTTCCATTTTTGAATTCATTATTACCATTATTGGTATGTTGTCAATTTTACATGCTGTTATATATCTCTCTAACATTGTCAATTAGAACATATGTGAATATTAGAGAGTTGATCCTTAGGATTTTATAGGAAGAACTAGATGGTGCATCCGAGAGGAAATCCAACATCAGAGCTATTTTAACCAGCCGATGGAGGTTGATGGTTTGACAACTTTTATTCAGCAGATCAAAGGTTAATCAAAGCATATCTACTATTCAACTTATGAAACTAGTGGAATAACATGTATTTTGGCAAGCTACAAGGGAAAGGGCATTTCCCATCGAATGAAATTTATGATTAACATAGTTACCATATGGGACATTGTACATCTGTAACCAAAAGTTAGTACCAACCCATATGTGACAATATCGAGGCCGAGTGAAAAGTTATTGTACCCACTCATGGGTGAATCATCCTGGCATTTACATATCGGTCTGCCTATCCTTATCAGTTCCTCACATTTGCCCCATTCTAAAGTTAGTGCGCACATAGAATGGTGAGTCAACCTCAACATATTCATGTCGACAAACTGGAAGGTACCATTTCAAACACAATTAATTCCACCTTCATGTCTAAAAAGAAATTAGGTGAGATCATGCGCCCTTTACATCCACCATAGGACGAGCTTGTGAAGCCCCATTTAAACATTCCTACCTACACATATGCTCTAAATGTGGCGATAATCCATTCTTGAGGTCGAAATCATCAGCTGAAATGCGGATAAGAAGTCGTTGAACGCCTCTTACCTCAAGGGTGTTATAATGCTCTTGTCGACCTTTAGCTATCGCCTGATAGGGCTCTTACGAGCTGATAAAAGGAGCTCAGTCCATTTTCTATGTCGACAGCCTTCTAGGTATGTGTACAAGAAGAATTGACCTAAAGGTTTCAGATAACACCATTTTTCGTGTCGAGCACCTCCTGCTCAGAGGAACCTTTAGAAGCTCAGGTGAAACATAAAATTTTCTCATGACATTGCTGAATGGTGCACCTTAATGGTGCAAGTCATCCATTTTAGATATTATACTACTCTGCTCCAATTGAGCCCTTTACCTGTTGAATTCAAATGAAGGTGCATATTTTCTAATAGACACATCAATTCATGATCGATGAGGAAGGTAAACAAGTGCTGATTATACGTCAGATCCATTGAAGTTCTGATAACACATTTTGAAGACATGTTGATTCATTATGGTTAAATGCCGATGGAGGTTATCCCTTTTTCATTGTTAACAACTTATTCACCTTGGATCAGTGCACAACGAATGCCCAGAGACCTAGGAATTTTGAACCACTGGGTCAAACAATTTTCGTGTTAAGTGGCCTTCTGATGTGCGATTTTCTTTTCTGGAAAGGGGGAAATTTAATAAATAAGAATATGATGTCAACTATAATCAGATTGGATAAAATTGGGAAATTTAGTCTATATCTGAAATAATGTAATTAAGGGCATTTGATCAACAAATTCAAAAATGAGTATTTCCCTTAAAAAAGTCCTCTTTTAATTTAGGATGTTCTCTTCTAATGGTCATGTTTTATAACTTAGATTGTAATGTTGATAGTTGTGAAAGTAGTTGAACCTCCCTCTCTTTGCTTACTTGATCACTATATTTTTCAAGCTCCTTTGAAAATTTAATAAAGTTTGGTACATTATCATGCACTATCATTCTTTAGATGATTGATTAACTTGAAGTGGATTGGCCTATTTAGTTTAGAATATCTTACCCTTAGTAAGTAAAATACCACCCTTGGTAATATATTAGAAATTTCATCCCAGAGTGGTTTGAGAGAAGTTCTATATTGTACCTTGGCAATTATTTATGAAGGCATCATCATCATCAGTGAAGTCTCATCTAGATGCATCTGGATTGGCTTCCTCAAGGAAGGACTCGCCCTCTACATGAATCCTAGTAATTGTAGTAAAAATATCATAATTCACCTTTACTAATAATCCCTTGACTATAGCTTCTCCATCTTTAAATGTGGCAGAAAATTCTTTGACCATAGACTCATTAAAAACTTGGAAATTGCTAATGTAGTCCATCCATACACTGTTATGAAAATACTATAAAATTTGTGGCTGGTTGAGAAGATGGGAATGCTCTTTCAGATCATGGTGGATTAATTCTCCCCCCATTCTCAATTATGCATCTTTATTAGATATAGTACTGCAACTAGACAACTTTTGGAGGAACGATGCAAAAATATGAACTATGGGAAATTATTTGAGTGCCTTATTTTTGAATTCCGAGACCGACTCACACATAGTATAGAAAGGAAATGAATTTTATTGACTTGATTGCAGCAAGCATGTGAGGTAAAGTGGTTTGATGGAGTGGGATGACGTTGAGTGAAAGCTCATAGGTTAAAGGTGGAATGATGTATAATTGTAATTAAATACATTATGGCATGGCATAAATACTAATTAAAAATAATTAGACTAATAATAATTTAATAAAGTGGTATGAGTGAACTTATCTCAAGGAATATTTAGGATGATGATTGTACATGCATTATGGTAATTGTGCCCTTGATGCATGTTGATATGCTTATGATGTTGTGGATATTGTTTTTACATGTATGAATATGTGTCATTTGTATTGTAGGCTCCTTACTTAAATCAGATAATTCTCAGAGAGGGAATGATGACATGTTTTGGTACCAAGCTATCTCGATCACCACTCATATGTGCACATTGTTCCTTATTTTTACTTCATGCAATCATGAGTCCTACTAAAACATGAAAAAAAAATAGAGATTTTCTGCATGTTGTTGCAAGTAGAACATCGAGTCTTTGTATTGTCTCCATATGTCATAGATTATGCACTCTTGTAATATATACATCAATTCCTGCAAAACAAAATCGCTAAGAAAATAAAATGTTAACAGAGTGTTGTTGATCACTAAAAGGGTTAATCACAACACTTTTATTCTCCCTTGGGATATCCAACAAGCTAAATATACCAAGGCCACTGAAATATCTCAATCCTCTGAAATTTTAGAAGATGAACCAGAAGGCTCAACTTCTTATCTTAACTCTGATGTTCTCATCTCCATCTTGTTTTGACTTCCTCTGAACTGTTGCATGAAGGTGCTTCTGTCAGTTATATTCTTGTATAATAGTTAACTTATGGAAGGATTGACCAATAGCTTGAAATTATTTCCTGGATCTATGGTGGTGAGTTTTTTAGCTCATTCGGGAAATATTTTCTTGATCTCATATGGACCTAACCACCTTGTCCTGAGTTTTCCCATATTTGTTTTTACTTAGAGTCAAACAATAAGGAAAAACAATCACCTTCTTTAAATTTCCTTGTCTTGATGAACATGTCATGCCATTTGATCCTCTACATTTTTACTACCTCAGTATTGTGCACAGTCTGTCTCCTCATTTCATCCAACTCATTGATTTGGAGAATCCTCTTCCTTTTAGCTTCAGAAAAATCTATGCCTAGTTCTAGTGTAGTCCTTAATGTCTTGTGCTCAAATTCAATAGAGAAAACAACAGTCTTATCGTAAAAAATATTGAATGGTGTGAATTATTTTTTTTTCTTCCATGTTGTGTTGAATGTCCATACTGCCTCTAGAATCCTTTCTAAACAATATTTCATGTGGAGTGTAATGGTTTTGGTCAAGATATCTTCGATATCCATGTTTGTCACCTCTACTTGGCCATTAGATTGGGGATGATATGTCATAGAATTCCTATGCTTGATTTCATACTCTTTAGCTAGATCAGAAATAACTTCAACGTAGTAAAGTTTGTACCTTGATCAGTAACAATATCTCTTGGCACTCCATACCTAGTAAAAATGTTGATCATAGAGAAACTTGGCTACTTTCTCACTCTTTTTACTTGGTAGTTCTTTTACCTCTATCCACTTAGATAATCTGAGAACACCAATATGTATTCCTTCTACTGAGATTAGGATCTATAGGACCAATGAATTATAAGCCCCATTTGTCTAATGGTTGCAAGACCAACTGAGGCTACAATGGCATTTCATCTATTTGGTAGGCTTACCCATTCTTTGACATCTATCACACCTCCTTGTATATAGTGATGACTCCTTATGCAGTGTAGTCCAGTATTAACCTATTTTCAACACCTTCTATGTTGTTCTTTTTACATCAAAGTGTCCTCCACAAGGCTCACTGTGGAAGGCTCTAAGAACATTATAAATATCCTCATCATCAATGCTTATTCTCATAACATTATCATGCCCTGTGTGAAACCTAAATCCAGCTATGAAAGAAAAATGCACACTCTTCTCAACTATGTATTTCTTTTTAGAATATAAGTAGTGTGGAGGTGTTTTACCTGAAACCAAATAGTTAGTTATGTCTGCATACCAAGGAGTTTTTTTTAGAGATGGAAATAAATGATCATCTGGAAAAGATTCATCTACTACTTTATCTTCATCATGGTGTCCATTCTTAAAAGGAAATATGCTACCCGTTTGTCCTTGACCATTTTTTCCACAATAGTGACATCAAACTCTTGTAAGAGTAGTAACCATCTAATTATTTTGTTTCTCAAAACTAGTTTACTAATCAAATATTTAATTCTTGCATGATCAATATGAAAGAATATTGGATAACCTATGATGTAGCACCTAAAATTGTTGATATCATAAACTGAACTACTAAGAATTCCTTCTCTTGTATGACTGTGCATAATTAAGTTCAGATGATGCTATCATGTTCTTTCTCACATGATAAATTGCATAGTTGATAACTCCATCCTTCTATCCCAAAACATCTCCAATGGCAAGGTCTGAAGCATTAGTATGAATGTGGAATGGTAGATTCCAATTAGTTCCTCTCAATACAGGGGTTTTTGTTAACAATTTTTCAATGTTTGAAATGACAGTCTCACATTTTTCGGTCAAGTCAAATGCATCATCCTTTTTCCAATAATACAAACAATGGACTTGCCACTTTGCTGAAATTTGTATGAATCTTCTATAATAACCAGCATGAGATCCTAGGAAAATCTTGACATAATTTTTCTTATTTGGTGTTGGAAGAGTTATTATAATGGATACCTTTGTTGGATCAACCTGAATTCCATTGGAAGAAAGGTAGTGTCACAACATTATTCCTTTAGACATCATCATATAGCATTTTTCATTACTCAAGGACAAGTTGTGTTCTTTTCTTCTATTTAATACTTTATCTATATTTTGCATGGAATACTCAAAGGTGTTTCCATTTACTATGAAATCATCCATGTATACCTCCATGCAATCATTTTTTAGATCTGATAAAATTCTTAAAACTGTGTCCTTTGGAATGTAACAGGTGCATTGCATAAGCCAAAAGGAAGAACTGAATAAGCATAAGTTCCCCATGGACATGTGAAGGTATTTTTTTTCCTGATCTTCTAGTGTAATTTGAATCTAGTTATAGCCACTATATCCATCAAGAAAAGATAAATATTTCTTACCAACCAAAGTGTCAAGTACTTGATCAAATAAGGGAAGATGAAAATGACCTCTCTTTGTTGTTGCATTCATCTCTATATAATCCATGCATATCATCCATTTTCCATTCTTCTTTGGCACAATTACAAGGGGTGACACTCAATGACCATCTGAGATTGGATATATGAATCAATCATCCAATAAATTCTTCAATTATCCTTTCACAATATCTCTCACTGTTGGGTTCATTCTTCTTTGTGGCTGCGTGATTGTCTTACAACTTTCCTTGATATAAATCTTATGTGTGTAGAGATTAGGATGAATTCCACACATGTCTCTCTAATCCCACACAAATTTTGTTATATGTTTTTGAAGAATATTTATCAGCAACTTCTCTTCTTGTGTATTGGGCATCTTGTTCATGATTCAGTGGATTCCTTCTGAGGTTGTCTCTCTTACTTGAGAGATTAGACATTAGAGCACACATTGTTGCTGACATCGATTTAGTATACAGTCATGAGGAAGGAGTTGATGAAGAATGCAATTCTTACCTGGAATGTTCATGGTGCTTTGTTGTGGTAGAACTTGATCAGAGGGACAACTTAAACACCTTAGTCTATTATCCACTTCTTCATTTCTTCCATAGTTGTTTTACAAGACATTGGAGAGAATGAAATCTTATCTTGTACCATTCAATTATACATGGATTTTTCTAGCATCATGATTTGTTGTACAAAATTTTGATTTACTTCTGGTTCTTCTACCTAAATTATATGATATTCTTCATTCAACAGTTGTGCAGGAGGATAAAGCATAAGATTTTTGGTTTCAATTCCATTGGGAATAATCATATTGTCAGACATGTAACCTATGAATACATCAGAAATGGCCAACCATGGCCTTCTTAGGATGATAGGATATCCTCCTAAACTATCTTTTGGTTGGAAGAACAATAAAGTCAGCAATGTATTCCCAAGAGTCTACCACTACCACTATGTCCTCAAGGACTCCTTTATGGTCTCACTTTTGATTTATCTACAAGTTATAAGACTGTAGTTTGTTGGCCTTAGCCCTTCCAACTTCAAATCATCCATGATCTACTTGGTCATGATGTTTATGGCTGCCCCCAAGTCAATCAGAGTGTTATGTATTGTTGTGCCATTAATTGAAATGTTTACTAGTGGGATTCTTGGATCTATATACTTGGAAATAATAAAATTTCTAAGCATAATATCAGCTAGCTTCCCAATAACTTGCATAGTAGATGGGTCCTTTCTCTTTATTCCTAGTTTCTTTATGCATAGGTACTTAACCAACTTGTTATAAATTGGCATGTCCTTGATGGCTTGAATCAATGGAATTTTGACACAAATATCCCTCAGCTAATTGACAAAATCAGAATTAGATTCTGATATGAGGTCAGACTTCTTTTCTTGTAATCTTTCATGAAATGGTGGATCATTAGCTTGCACTTTACCCTTGCTAGAATTCTAATCAAGTTGTTGTGGATAAGCTTACAACATCTTCTAGATTTTTTGTGAATCAGTATACAACATGTTTTTGCTTTGTGCGGATTCAACGTATGGTTCATCCAAAATGTTTATAATAGTGGGTCTACTTGGTGGAGGAAGTGCTTCTGCCTGATCGGAGATGGATATTATCAACTTCAACAAAATAGATATAGTATTGAGCTGGTTCAGTGGTGTAGGTTGGCTGAGAAGATTTATTGTTGGGGTTAGGCATTGTTTGTGCCGGTAGCTAAGTTTCTTTTAGCTGAGAACCAGGTTGGGGATTTGACATTAGAGCTTGTTTTTGTAGATAACAGAGGTTACTCCATGTAAGATTGTTGTTGTTGATTAGGAGGTGGGTTGTTACCATGTATTGACCTCCTCTCCAAGGATGTTGTCCATCATTGTTTTGGTAGGTTAGGGTATCCACCTTTTGATTGGCTTGGGGGTTATTGAGGTTATTAGACCATTGTTGAAATAGGTATAGGCCATCTTATAGAGCAACCTTTATCTAGGAGGCCATAGTTGTTAGCCCAAGGTTTACATATATAGAGCCAATTTTGCAAGCATATGGTCTTCTGACATTCTTTATCGTGGCAGCCATAGTTTCCTTTGAGCAACATAGTTGTCATCCTCTATTTCTATCAATTCAGGTGAAGCCTCCTTTTCTTCTACAATGTTGGCTAATCCTCTGCATCTACAGTCAGATTTATTTCTTCTACATGCATGTACATATATTCTTGAGTGTTGCCTCCTCATGTCTTCCCTTTTCTTCTTAACATGTAGAGCATAAATTTAGTGGACATGTCATTCTTAATCTCTTGCTTCGTATTCTTGAACATGCTGACAATCTCCTTTTCTTGGATATGTCCCTAATGTTTTTGGTAGTTGATCCACCTCTTGCTCTTACATTTCTTTTTCTCTTCATAGTAGCTCTTGAGTAATTCTACATGGGATTCATATTTCTACAAATGTAGCTTTTGAAATTTTTCCAGTTCCTATCATATCTAGAGTTCATATCCTCCTCATTTTTCCCTTCAAAAAGATTAATTTGAGCCCATTCAAGAGGTAGTCTTGTGTGCTTTGTCTTCTGAATGACAGAACATGAATATGTCAAGATATTCTTCTAATGGTTCATCCTCCTTATATTCCAATTTGTATATTTCATCACCTCCTTGCTACTCAGGACTTGCAATAGTCCTGATAATTATTGAGGAACTTCTCATTTGTGCCTGAAGTGGTTACAACATTTCTCCCTAAACCCGTGAACCATCTCAAGGATTCATCCTTGAGTGTAGCCGGGAATAGCTTCAATTTACGTGCATATATGGTATAATCATAGATCCTACATAAAATTTCAAACTCAAATAGAAAGGTGTATGGATCTTTAGTCATGGATCCACAAAATTTAGGCAAGACTGAGGGAGAAATATTATTCATAGCAACTTCATCATCGTTGATAATGGGAAACTCAAAGGTAGTTACCTCATTTTCAATATTTTGGTCTACTTCTTCTACCATTTCTAGCTACTCAGGAGCATCTTCAGAACTTTCACCTGGGAAGGGATCTTCAAACAACAAACCTTGTATAGAGGAAAGTATATATTCTTTAGAATTGTATGAAGAGATATGTGTTACTTGTGAATTAGGTAAAAATCTACCATTGGAATCTCTTAGACGGTGCATGCATCAACTAGCTCAACTCAACAATGGAAATTAGAGGTAGGGTTGGTTAGAGGTGAATTTCCTAAAACCTAAACTACTTCTAAGAAATGAAAAACCTCTCAAAAACCTTATATATTGGCAGTATCCTTGATAACAACGCCAAAAATGGTGGTGTAAATTAACTTGCAACAATTAATATGTTGTTCATTAATCTACAATCATTTAATTATCAAACCAAGGGACATAGACTTTCAATAATGTCAGTGTTGTATCCACAGTTATAGTTATTCAAGAGGTAGTGAGGTAATTTTTTTTCACTACAATTCTGGAAATAACAATGCTTAGAAACAAACTAAATTCAGACTGGAAGTAAATACTAATTCTAAATAAAAGCATGTGAAAACAAAATATAGATAAAGGAATGGATTTTTGCTAATCTACTCATGCAATAAATCAAATCAACAAACAAAGGAGAGGGTTAGAAAACCGCAAGTGGGCCCTGCCTTGGGTGTTAATCCCTCCTAAGGCCTGTGACTACAGCTAATGAATAGAACTCAAACTTTTTATTGCATTGGCATGAATATTACAATTGGAAATAAAACAATTCCTCTATCTATTGATTGATATCTATCTCTCTATATCTCTTACAACATTAATATTTCCTTTTTATATCTCATTAAAATAGAAGTGTGAAGAAACAGAGTTCCACTAGCAGTTCAAATTAGATCAAGTAAAAGATCTTAACCAAAAAATATGGCGACTAGATGCATGTAAATAATTAATCAACAGGTGTTTACATATCAGTCAAATTACTCAAGTAACTAAAAATTTTGATCAATAAGTTCCTAAATCATGAATTTAATTGGTTATCTCCTTATTGAGTTGCAACACATAATCAAATGTTGAAGTTAATTCATCTCCTATTTTTCATGTTGGAATTGTATTTTATTCTTCCCTTGACATGTGCAGACTCAAGTGTAATATCCACATTCCACGAGCTTCTTAGGATCATGGCTTATTCACATGGGTGACCTCCTTTGGTTGTGGATGCTTTGTTGCAGACAAGTCCTTTGGTTGCATGTGAGTTGTTGTGGAAATCTGCTTATTTATGATGTCCTGTATATTGTAGATGATTCCTTTTGGATGCATGTGAGTTGTTGCATATACAAGTTTCTTACAACAAGAGGCATCACATGCATCATCAATCAATCATTTTATTGTAATAAAGATAATAAATTTTTACTCACAATACCAAAAAATAAAGCTAATTAATGATAATTATATTAATAAGTATTCATGCCATATTGTTTAGGTTATAATGAAATGTCTCAGCAGTATAATATGGGAATACAAGTATAAGGATACAAATGGCTCAACAAAATACAGAGGATGAGTTGTTTAGAAAGTGAATTAAACAACTCATCACTATTCCCCTATGAATATCATTTTAGTTGTGATTCAAAGATGGTTTTGTGCTAGGGTTTGCATATAGTCAGGTTCTACCCTAAAGCACCATTTTCATCTAGTTAGAGCCATTCATTTGGAAGATTTCACCAACAATGGATATTTTTACTTATTATTTAATTTTAGTTTGAATTAAAAAGAGAAAAATTCAGATTTTTATGTGAATCCTATTCTTCAATCAAATCCATGTGATTAGAGGCTTTATCTATGTTTCCCAATATGTGGGTATTTTCATTTTATTGATTTTTCTTTTATATATTAAAGAAATCATACTATTGTCATTTTCTCATAAGGATTTATTGAAGGAAAATCATATTGGTGTATTTTTACCATAAGGGATTCTTAGAGAATCCAAATTGCTCTTAATTTTCCCTAAGGGGAGACATTAAAAAATCAGTTGAAAATGTAGCTTAGATGAGCCCATCCAAATTTTTCAAGTACGAAAACATCATTGAGGATTTCATAGAGATATTATGAGAAAGACCTCATGAAATATTTAATTACTTTGGACATCTAATGTAGGAGCATCTAATTCCACAATAAATCAAGATGCATCACCTAAAAACATGAGTTCGATTTCTCTTATGCATGTTTATTCTCGTATGTTGTGCTTATGTAACTTATAACTTATGACAAATTTACACATGTGAACAAATATTATACAAAATCTTGGAAACATCATTGAAATTTTGGAATGATGTCAAAGAGAAAGAAGATGGATATAAAGATAATCCCCTTCATTTCCTAGAGGTTAATTTACCTCTTGTATTGGCAGTGGTGAAAATGACACCAAGAGTGGTTGTTTCATAATTATTGTGATTGCACATGCAATAATTTTGTAACTACTAGTCTGTTGAGACTAATCTTTTCACCCAAATTGGATGGAAAACTCAAGTAATACCTAAATTTTTCCACATGGGAGGATTTTTACAAGAAATTTAGGACTCCGAGAGGTGCATAGGAGGGTGTGGGTTGGGTGATTCAAATTTAGAGGGAGTGGAAGAGTTGGAGTCAATTTGGAAAGGGAAGGATATAAGTAAAATAAGCTTACTTTTCAAGGAACTCAAAGTCAGAGAGTGAAATAAATAAAATTATCTTAAAGAGGGATGAGAGTAGAGCCCAGAGCCTATAAGAGTGATGTTTTTATTTAGTAATCAATCATTGGGCTAAGAGGTATATTTCCTCATAGTCTATAGGAGAAGGGATTTTGTGTCAATAAAGAGTGTGGTTTTCCTATAACCGTGTCTATGTCATCCCTTTGAGTGTGGGTTGTGAATGATAAGCTAGGGATTTTGGAATTCATTTATTTGACCTCCTCATTCTCGCATATATCAAGGAATCATTGCAAAATGTTCAGGGAAATTATTTTCTTTAATATTATTGTCATGCAAATGTGTAACAATAAAATTCCCAATTTTCAAAGCGTGACAACCATACCCTACATGAAAAGTTTTACTCAAAGGTCATTTTGAACCCTCCTTCACATCACCTGAATCCCCGAGTCAGTCATATCCCATCTATCTGAAGTATTCTCATTCATTTTATTGTCATTTCCATAGGTGATTTAGGGGTATCTAGTCATTTTTAATTCTTTTAAGTCAAGATCCATCAAGACAGGCCTTTTGGCAAGCTTGGGAAAGGCCACTTTATGATCTTCTTGAAGTTGGTGCACACCCCTTAGAGTGGATAAAAAGGAATAAAATCATTATGGAAGTGTATCAGAGAGATAAATATATCTTGCAATCATTTTTGGAAGATACTTGGAGGTTCTAGAATTTTTGGAGCAGTTTTTAAAAAAGTGGGTCTTGAAGGCTTAAGCAGTGCCTTGTGTGAAAACAGCCCCTGAGCTTCAGGACATGATTTTGGGAGAGCCAGAAGGAGTTAAGAGTGAAAAAAATATCGTCAAAAATATATTTTACATCCATAGAGTATGTAAATATCATATTCTTCACAACACCCAGGCGCATTATGTCTATAACCATTTTTTTACATATACAACCTTAGAGTCAAAACAAAAATCCTAATTTTCAGGGATAAAATGTCAAAATCAAGAGATTATACCCCCATAGTTGGATTAAGAAGGTAATTTTTAGGTTGAATCATATAAAATTTTACCAAAAAACTCCTCCTGAAGCTCAAGATATGGTCCCGATAGGCAACTCCCCAAGGTCAAACTCCAACAGTTAGTCAAATTTCTACATTCAAATTTTAGCCAATGGGAGATTGGTGCAATTTTTTTCACCAATTGAACCAAATCCTTGGTTAATATGGTGTAATAAAATTCACCTCCTCTCCCTCTTAATCCCTCAATCACCCATGCAACCTAGTCTCAGCCATAAGGAGAAGGCAATCAAAACAGGTACCTAATCTTCGGTGGATGATTCAAGGAGTTATGTAAGGATTTAGAAGGGAAAAAATATTCATTGGAAATATAATATAATCCTCTAAAAGTTGGAATCATCATATTTTTCATAAAACCTTTGAAATTTTTAGGGAATCTCATTCTTCGTAGGGACAACTAGAAATCTTGATCAAAATGGGCCAATTTGAGGAAGTTTCAAGTAGAATCAAGGTATGCTACCACCATAATTGGATTCATAAGGAATTTTTCATTCAAATTCATATAAGGAAGAACCAAAAAACTATTCTGGGAACTCAAGATATGGCCTCGACAAGTTGTTCTACAAGGTAAACGAGTTAGTCATTTTTTGGTGAAATTTGGACCAATGGGAGAGTGGCGCACTTTTGTGCACCAAGGAATTAGTGCATATGGTGCAAGAAAATGTTCCACCCTAAAATTTAATCCCCAAGACCCCAATGTGACCTCCTTTAAGCCCCTTTTTTCAATCTAAGCCCCTGTGCACATTTTCTTAGCCCCCTCACCTTTCTGCCTCGGCCAACAAAAATCCACCAAGTGGTCTAATAGGGATGGGGCACACCTTTTTACACCAAATGCACCAATCCCTTAGTGTAATTGGTACACAAAAGTGTTATCCTCACAATAACTTTAAAATTTACAAGTTTTTTAGTTTTTTGTGCTGCCATAAGATACTTCTCGTTCTTCCTTCACGCACACACATAGAAGCTTCCACTGTCGACAATTCCTTCAATCCTCCATTGCTACTGCTTCCACACCTTCTGTGGAACCTCCATCATCTATTCATCCTCCTTTATCATTTCAACAATGCATAAATTAATATATTTAAGCAAAACCCATGCCCGTGTGCTGTCAAAAACCCTCGTAGGCAAGATCGAAGAAACACTCATATCTCATCATCTAGAGCACAAATTGAGATGAAACTTTTTTAAGACTTCCTAATTTTCAAAGGCTGTCAAGCAGAAATTCATGGAATTTAAAATAATTCCCTGGATTATTTAATTCAACAAAAACTTCATTTTGTGCCCTACCTCCCATTCGTCAAATTTCCCATCAATCTGGCAGTCAGATGAAGTTGAAATTGTGAACATATACTCCAAACAAAAAAACCTATTCCAATGGATTTGATTTCATAGCAATCAAAGGGAAATTAAAGCCTGTAAAAAATATCTACAACTCCATTAATGGCTGTCATTTTAGCTCCATGGCGGAAGCTCTCACCAAGCAAAAAATTTCATTTTTTTATTTTTGAGCTTTATGGTGAGCAAATCATGATGAAAATTAGAGCACGAGTTCGCAATGATGAGCCAAATCCAAAAAAATTGTTCTTGTCACAAACCGAGGGAATTTTTTCCACTTTCTAAAAATAGCATATCCTATGCTCTTCTACATGTTATAAATGGTAAGTCCCCCCAAATTACAAGTTTGATCACTTAGAATGATCAAGAAAGATGCAAAATGGAAAGTAAGGTAAAAAATGTCAACTTTCCCAAAATAGTAGGTCCCCAAAAATAACATGCTAAAAATAGAAATGTGATAAAAATATCAATTCCTCAGCAACAGAAGAGTACAGAATGTGTCAGGAGGTTTAGAAAGTGAAATTGGAGTAAAACAAACAATGTCCAAAAATAGCAGGTCACGACCCTACTTGCTAAAAATAGAAAGTCATCATTTTGAGAGAAAAAATTTGTAGATTTCTTCACTTTCACTCATATTTCCTTTTTTTGGACTCTCCACGAGATAATGAGATGATTTCGTAGCTCAAACAGAGGAACAAGAACTTCACAAAGGTCTTGGAAGCATCATCTTGAGTTCAATTGTGTTCAAAATCATAACAAAGCATCACAAGGCACATTGGGTGGATCCATCACCATATCTTGGGGAGGCGGGTGAGTCAAAGTGAGTCAGTCAGGGTGATCTCAATGAGCTAAAGGAGTTCATTAGTAAATTTTCAAGGAGGATCATCATGGGCATTGCATGTGTCCATCATAAGCTCACATTGGGAAATATTGGAACAGTGTTTCTAAACACTCATTCTGAGGTCCAGGGTGTTTGTGCATCATGCAGAGGTTGCAATCATTGCCAATAAGATCTTTGTCGAAGGAAGAGATATCCCCACTCACACTTTGGAGAATTCTTCCCTTCTCTCTTCATTCTTCCTCCTCTTCTCTACCCCTTTCTAATTCTTCGTTGTAAGTAATCATGAAGTTCATCCTATTCATTTAAATGTGGATTTAGCAAAAATTATAATAATTTTCCCTTTATTAATATAAAAGGGAACTTAATTTCATTCCTACGAATGTCAAGAATCACATTTTGTGAGGAAAAGTGAAAAGACACATGGGGGGTAGATGAAGATTCTTTTCTGGGTCTATATAATTTAATGCATACACTTGCGTAAGGGTTGTCAATTTTGTATACTCATGAGAGATCACTACTTATGAAGAAACAAAGGAGATAGCTATTTCCTCTTGTCCCTTTCTCTATGTTCTTCTACTTCAAACTATGTACAATTTTTCCAAAGCATCAATGAATAAAGAGGGAGTTTCATGCCTATTTTTTAGGAGGTTTTAGAAACTTTGAGTATTTAATCTTAACTCATCTTATTGCCACTTGGGAAATTTTTTTCTTCTAAGTATATTTATGTTGGAATTTTCTAGTTAATAGTTATATGAATCTTATTTTCTACCTGTAACATTAATCCCCCTCTCTTAGAAAATTCCCCTCTTGCAAGCGATTACAAGCATTTGTTGTAGGGTCAGTGGAGTTTCCCTGTTGGATCCCTAGTCGTCTGGTCACCAATGATTTATATTTCATGCATGCATAATAAGTGGAGTTGCACCACCCAAGCAGAGGGACCTAGAGTCCCGAAGACATTGGCAAGATAACCATCAATTTTTCCACCCGACAAATTTTCTCGCCAACAAAAACTTATTATTTTAATTTTTTAATTTATAGGTTTTTGGTTTTTTAAGTTTACATATTTGTCAGTTAATAATATTTATTTTTTTAATTTTATAAACTTTAGCATATTTCACATTCAATTTTTTTTTTCATAGTTATTTAAAAACTTTGTTTCCATATTAAAACATTGTTTTATAGAAATTTCCACCTAAAATACAATAGTTCAAGGTCATTCCACTTAAGGGTTGAAAATCATCCCACAATAGTTCAAAAATAATTGACAAGTTTACAACATAAAGGTTTCAGATAATGAGGAGGCATCTAAAGGATAATTATTGTGTATATTTAGATATTTTAAAAATGTTATAGTTGTTTACAATTTTTTCAAATCTATAATTTACAAGTTTAATATAGATGTAAAGAGAAGAAATATTAAACCTCCTTGTGTAAAAACAAAAAATAAATTATGTGACAACTAGTTAGATCAAGGTCAAAAAAATAGTTATTTAACCAAATTTATTAATTAAATATTCTACAAATTATATTACAATTAAAGTAGGGATAAATATTACGTAAGATAAGGCCCCTAAGATGAGACTAAGGGGATCTAGCCACTCATAGCTTGAGGAAAATGATTAAAGATAAGAATATGCACAAATCTATAAGTTATATGGATGTTATTTTATAATGTATTTTTTTATTTTATATAAGTTATTACATACATACATTATTACACCTCATTTTATCATGACTTTTTTGTCGCATAATTTTACCATATGAGGGAAATAAAGGAAGTGTGCAAATAATTGAAATCCTTGGGATGGGACACAAAAATTTCACCTAATGGGTCCAATTAGAGGGCTACGTGTCAAGAAGACATGTATTGTGTTTAATTAGTTGTGAAGAACTACAAATATATAAATAATTACCTAAACCCTATATAATTTTGAAGCTGTGTTTACAAATCAAGAAACCATCTGTCATAGTTGATGATCCAAATTTCGAGGAGTAGTTAGTTAAGGAGTATGATCTTGATTAGGGTGATGAGTACTCCTATGAGGATATAGACTGTAATGTCATGATAGAAGATGATGGGGATAATAATGACAATGACATCTAGGTTGATTTAGTTCAATGCAACAATTGTTTTGTTGATTTATAGTTTGGAACAAATATTGCATTAATTTACTTTCTCAAAATTGAATTATTATACATCATTGTACATTAAAAATAAATAAATTAAGATTTTCTTTTCTTTTATTGTTTAATTATAAAATTTGATTTTATTTTTTTAAATTACAACAATGTTATATATAAATACACACAATTTATGAATGTTCAAAACACAAAATAATAAAAAATGTAAAATAAATTAAATTTAATACTTTTATATTATCCTAAATAATTTAAGCTATATATAATTTATTTTATTTTACAAAACCAAATATTATATATAATAATATGTGTATATATTTCTAAATAATTAAAAACATACAATGTAACTATTTGTAATTGTAAAATATTATTTATAACTGAAAAACAATTATATTGTATTTATTTATTTTTAAATCGTAATTTTTTTCATTGATGTTTTTTTGGAGTGCAATGGTGACAAATAAACAATCCTTGGTAACATCATTTCTTTATTGACTTTTTCT